>CM060939.1:810693814-815693814 GCA_030765085.1 Allium cepa
TTAATGCTAAGAGAATAAATTCTCCACCACCAACAGAAATGTATTTGAAATAAATCTTCTTTATATCTCAATTTGTAATGTCCGACACACAATCCATACAAGTCTGTTCTGGGTTCGAACAGAACCGAAGGCACTTCCGAAGAAGTCCTTGCAATCCGGGTATTCACAGTCCCGATCGGACTTCCCATCACGTAGGGAGTCTCTATACCGGCACGAATCAGTGCAGACAATCGATAGGTCATCCTATCGCTCTCGTAAATACCCGGTCTTCACCACCGGTCTTCAAATGCTATCCATAACGTCGAATCACATATTTGGAACGGGTTATATGACACAAAGGTCCTTTCCTGGCTAAACCGAATAGTGAGCGCAATATTTAAAACATATGGATATGGCATTTCAATTAAGTCACAACTTAATAATTCAAAAATTACTTTCAAATGGTTTAAACCAATTACCATTTCAAATCTTTTAAACAAAAGATTTATTTCATAAAGTTCACCTACTTTCACAAATATTCATTCCCGGATTGCAAAACAATTCCGTTTCAAAAGGATTAATTCATTAAATCTTTAAATCAAAGATTTGTCTCATAACTTTCAAATCGTTCCCAAATATTAATTTTCAAAATTCGTTTCCGAATATTCATCTGTAACTTGGAAAACTATTTTAGTTTTACTCGAAATCCCTTTAATAAAATTTGAAACGTAAGCTTTTTATCATTTAGAATTCATAGTTTTTTTTTTGTTTTTTTTTGAAAGAAAACCCGATTTCATTTATATAAGTTACAATCTTTGGTTTAATTCGAATTCCCAAAACAATACTTTAAATATGGTTTTAAACCCGTATGTAACTAACATTACATCTTTAATCCCTAATTTCAAATCATATGATTTGATTTCAAATCTTGAATCTAAGTTTAAATCAAATTATTTAAATTCCAAAAATTAATCAAGTAATTTAAAGATAAAATTTATCTTGAAATTCCATTCCAAAAGCTTTTCACATTTATTCCGATTCCATTTTCAAAACATATGAATTTAAAAATTCAAATTCAAAACTATTTCAAAAATCTGCGACTTAACTGATTTCCTCGTGAAATCCATAATTGTGTGTGTATGGTGTGGTCCAGGGGATTTTACACAATAGTGCAACATCATTTAATCATCACAGATCAAATACAACAATATATTCGATAAGCAATATAAATTATAACGCTTATCTTTCATACACAAATTTGCAGATATATAAATCACAGATAATAACTATATCACGGATAATAAATTACATCATAGATCACAACACAAATCAGGATAATCATAAAGCATCATATATCAGGGATATCATACAGTTTAACATCCAATATAATCCAAGCATCCATAGGTAGGATAAATTCAATTATCTGATTAAGTTAATCTGATTAGTTTCTACGAATAAATTTGCTGGTCATGGAAAATTAATAATCAATTAATTTCAAAACATTTAGTAAACTATCATTTAATTAATCATTAATTTATCCTAAATTAATAATTTATTCTTAATTAATTATTCTTGATTAATTAATTAATTACTCCTTAATTTATGATTTTTCCTTAATCACTTTCATTAGTTAACTAACCTTTAATAAATTAATTATTTTCAAATTAATTACTCGGGTTAATTTATCACATTATCCTTAAATTAATTTATTGTTTAATCACTTGATTAATCAGTTTTAATCATTAATTTATATTCAATTAATAAATCTTTGATTTACAAATCAATTATTCCTTACTTAATTAATCTTTAAACCTCAATTGATTAAATTTAAACCTTTAATTACTTATTTTAATTAATCCAAATCATTAATTATCCCTTTTTAATTAATTTAAATAATTACAAATCACTAAATCTTCATATATTTAAAGATAAAAACATTTATCTTATTAATGATCAAATTATCATTTACAAGGTAATTTAAAAACAATTTGCTTTTAAAAAATTTTTTTTTTTGAAACTTGGTAAAAGGATTTATTACTTCAAATCAAAACTAAGGTCGGCCCGACCCATACAAACGTTTTATAATTATACAATAATACATATCAGTTCCCAGCAGTAAGTAAAATTAAAATAAACTTCTTCTTCTTTCTCAGTTCTTCACGGAGGGAACCATGTCTGCAGCGTCGTCAGCTGAATCTCGTTATTACGTGGTTCTAATCCCAGCTTCTGCAATGCCTCTAGTTCAACAATTGATAGATCTGTAAGTTTGCCCACTCTTTTCATGATTATTTTGACATCTCGTTTAATCATTTCACTGATAAGTTGTTCGTTCTTGCAATTGTTGTGGAATATTCTACTGTTTCTTTCTCTCCAAATGTTCCAAACTATGGTAGTCAGCAGAATGGAAGCCATTTTTCCCATCAAGCTTTTGGGTTTCCATCTTCTAGTCAGGTAACTCGCTATATCTCCAAGTTTCTGATCTTGTAGATTGCAGTTCAAAATTGATTTTTGGTTTTCCCATATTTTCCTGGTAAACGTACATGAGAAGAATACATGTTCATGATTTTCTTCTTGCTGTTGACAGAAAACACAAATAGAGTTTTGAATTACTCCCCACTTTTTTAATCTGTCTCTTGTTGGGAGTCTGCTTAGGAGTGCTTTGTAAGTAGTTTGCGACATTTTTGGAACACTAGCTCTACTCCACACAATTTGTGCCCAATCTAGTTCCACACTTCTTTCCCTTAGCTCTTCCCAAGCCGTGCTTAAAGTGAAGTCTTTATTGTTAGGTTTCCACACCCAGGAGTCTGATATGTTACCATTAAGGGGTACTTTCATGATTTCCTGTTTGATTTGGGTGGCTGGAGAGTTTGGTGGAATGTACCATGTATTTCCTTGTATTATTTTCCCCAACTTGAAGTCTCTTCCTCCATATGCGTTGAAGTTGTCCCAGCCCGGTTTATTAATGATACACTCATTATTCAACCAGGGGTCAAACCAGAAACTTGTGCCTTCTCCATTTGCAATTTTCCTGTGTACTAGTTTTTTAAGGTCACATCTAGCTCTGAGAATTCTCTTCCATGTACCCGAAGCATTTGTATCTTCTTTCTGAGTCCAGAAATTTTCTTTTAAATATCTCCCCCTCATCCATTCTTCCCATAACCCTTTTCTATTAAGAATTTTCCAAGCTAGTTTAGTGGCATATGATTTTTGTAAGTCCTTAATATTTTTAAGACCTACTCCTCCTTCTTTCTTCGGTTTGCATAGAGTTTGATATGATATTTTGTGAAATCCCCCTTTCCAAATAAAGTTTGCACAAACATTTTCAATTTTATTAATGGAAGCAATAGGATTTGAAATGTTTAAATCCAAATCTGACCATAGAGGTAATAACAGTGTGTACCAGCTCAATTCTACCAGCAAATAATAGAAGTTTTGAACTCCAACTTTGAAGCTTTTTTCGAATTTTTGTAACAAGAACTCCACACTCACTGTCTGTAATCACATTAGTAGATAATGGCACCCCAAGGTATTTGACAGGTAAGATACTTTCTTCATATCCTAGGATGGAGCAATATTGTTCCTTGTTAGTGCACTGCTCATTAAAATAGCATTTTGTTTTCTGTTCATTCACTTTCAGTCCTGCAAAACATTCAAGATTTTGGAATATTCCCTTCATCCCCCTGATTGCATCTGTTGAGGCTTTATAACATACAATCAGATCATCTGCATATAGCAGGTGTGTTATTTGTGGCTTGACTTTATACACTGGTTCAATAATGTTGTTATGAGTGTAGATTTCCATTTGTAAGGAGAAATACTCCATGGCAACAGCAAATAGATATGGGGATAGGGGGTCTCCTTGTCTCAATCCTCTATTGCTTTTGATGAAACCTCTTGGTGTTCCATTTATTAATATTGAGTATGTTGGAGTGCATATACATTCTTCAATAAGCCTCAGAATTTTTCCAGGAAATCCCATCTTTTTTAACATGTGAATGATAAATCTTCTATTAATTTTGTCATATGCTTTTTGAAGATCTACCTTTAAACAGATTTTTCCTGCACCCTTTCTTTTAAAATTTCTTACTAGTTCATGCGCCAGTAGAGAATTTTCAGTGATGTTTCTGCCTTTGATGAATGCACTCTGACATTCACTAATGCATGCATTTAGAATAGGTTTAATTCTTTCACAAATGATTTTGCTCAAGATTTTGTAAGATACATTGCAACATGAGATAGGTCTGTAATCTTGTATCTGAGATGGACTTTCTTTTTTTGGTATTAGGCAGATAAATGTATGGTTCATTTCTTTTATGATTTTTCTAGAGTTTAGTGCTTCTTGGTATGCTAACCTCAGTTTTTCTTTTAGATCTTTCCAGTGGGTAATGTAGAAATGAGATCCCAACCCATCTGGCCCAGGGGAGGCATCATGATGAATGGATTTCACAGCCTTTTCAATTTCCCCAATTTCAATATCTCTGGACAGCATGTTTCTCCCACTTTCGGTCACCAAGCACCTAGGTTTAATGTCAGTTAATTCTTGAGAGTAATTGTCATTAAATAGCTCAGTGAAATATTTTATAGCTTCTCTTTCAAAAGTCACCAGATTGATTTGCATATCTCCTTGTTCATCTATAATATTGTTTATATTATTAAAATTCTGTCTGATGGACATTTTGGTGTAGAAAAATTTTGAGCACTCATCACCCTCTGTTAACCACTTTTCTTTTGCCTTTTGTTTTAGATCCAGAGCTTGAATTTGCAGAGCTGTTTTGAGTTCTTGTTGTACTTCAAAGAAATCCCTGTTTAAATTATCATTGTATGGGTCTATATCCAATTTACATTGGATATTTCTTAGGGTTTACTGAAGCTGGTCAACTATATTATTTTGCTTTGTTCTACATTTATTCCACTCTTTAATTCTCATCTTAATGTGTTTAAGAAATTTTAAAAAAAATTATTTTAAATTCCATTTTAAATTAAGATTTAAAATGAAATTAATTTTAACTTTAACAAAGTTTAACAATTCAAAACCTTTTTAATTTCATATTAAAGAATTATTTATCTTATAATGGAAGTTAAAAGGATTTAAAACCCACTTTCATTTTAATTTCAAATCAATTTAAAATTCAATTTATTATTCAATTTAAAACTTCTTTTATTTCATAACTAAGATTCAAATTATCTTTAATTCAGATCCAAACTTAGATTTAAACTTTTTTTAACTTTTCTTAATAATTTAAGTTCAGTTTTTAAAGTTTAGAAACAATTCAGGTTATTAAAACTTGCTACCCAGACATACCCGAGCCCTACCTAAAATTCTACGAGTCCAAAACAAACGAACTTCGAGCTAACCTACCATTTACTTGAGTAACTCGAGTTCAACTACTGCCCAAAATGATCAGAACTTCACCATAAATGTCCACCGTGCACGTGCACGTTCTGACCATCACCACGATCATCTACACAACCACGATCATCCATTCGTACACTCCAACCCACCAAATCTCCCTCCTTCACTCGAAAATTGAAATCGAGTTCAATGCCAAAACCTGGAACAAGTACAGGACTTCCACTCGAAACCTGTCAATGTCTCGTGTTCGACGCCTCGACCACTGGAGTTCGTGCAACTCCGGCCACCGCCTCATCTACACCCCAGCCTCCATCACCCCCAGTCTCGTGCAATTCGATGCACGAGAGAAGCCGCCTCGTTCAATTCCCTAACCATTCTAAAAATTAGGTTTACAAATTTAAACCCCTTGCCGCCGCCTCCACGGTGAACTGGACCACCGCCTACTATTTTTCCTCGCATCTCCGTTCGCTCCGCTACCACCCTTGAGAACTACGACCTCCCTCACCGACGAGATCACCAGCGGTAACTCGAAATGCACAAATTCGAACAAACTCAACTACTCTTACATCCCTCGTCTAAAAATCATGATTTAAGCTTCAAAAACCATGTTTTAGTATAAAGATTCGACTTGCATACCTGGATTCACGAATTTAGAAATTTGAAGTTTGAGAAATTAAAGTTTGGTTCAGATTTCTTAATTTCCAGTGATAGTACTAGGTTGTTTAAGCTTAAATGAATTTTTTGATTAAGTCTTGTGATAAAACAACCAAATTATATTTAACTCTTGAATGCAAATTATGCTTAGATCAAGAGATTTGGATTTGTTTGTAAATCTGGTCTAAAAAGAACAAAAACAAGAACAAGGATACAGGCATACACAGAGTTACTTATTCACATCTACATATATCCAGGAACAACAACATATATATTTTCCAGATATGAACTTGAAACAAATTTAGATACTTAGGTTTTCAAAAGTGAAAGTTACTCACATGTTTTGAAATGAAAAATATGGACAGAGCTTTCATTTTGAACAGGCTTTGAGATTGAAATCTGAAGCAAGCTGAAACCTCCTCTGTTATCTTCTGTTTTTGACTCAATTTTTTTGTTTTTAAGTTTTGATAATATGTATCTCAGGTTTGCTTAAACGAGGATGTTCGAAACTGAGATGGAATTAATGTATAAGAAGTAGGTTTATATAAAATTTCATTTTGTACAACACCGGTTATACAATCTTGTACAACCCTTCAGAGATATTTGTATTCTTTAATTTGCTTGCCTGGTATTCTATTTCTCATGGTGGCTGATAGGATGAGCATTGTACTAAAGATGTTTGCATTAATTCCTTCTTGTTTATTTTATTATGTAGATTTTACTTTGGGGCTGATAGATGTATTTTTTATGTACTAAAAATAATGTTGCTTTTTGCTAGCATTAAATGCCATTATCAACTTCTTTTGTTTTATTACTTTCCAACTGGCATTACTTAGTTTACTTATTTGTACAATACTTTGCTCCATTACAAGATTGCCATACTTTGTATTTTTTTTGCTAATGCCTTCATTTTGCAAATGTAAATGTATATGAACTTGTTTTCTTTTTTTTTCTTTTTTTATTATTGTTTGTTTCTATGATATTAAAATTATATCTTTGCTTCATTTTGTATAAACTATATATTTGTTTATTTTTGTAACATAGATGAATCTCTAGATTTTTGTTTTAAATTTTAGCAATTAATTATTTACTTTATTTTTATCATAATTTAACTTTTATATATTGATTTCTATTTTTAACTTGAATTATTATTTTACTATATTTTCTATTTGAATTTAGGGAAACTCGAATCATTTTACTGATAAATTTTATGGATTTTAATTCAAAATTAATTTAATTATCAATTTAAATTTAGTAAAAATTAGGGGTCGTTACATTAGATTTATTTTGACTATTGTCGATCTGTTGTTTAATTATTATTGCTTCCGTGCATTTATAACTAAGTTTGAATTAGACTGACCCGTGTATTATTTTCTTTTGAATTTAATACTCGGGTCAGACCGAGTTATTACAGGTTGTAGATATCTTGCTTTGGGTTGCTGCTAGAGCTATGAAGTCTCTTTATATCATTTGGAGTAGTCATTGTTATAGTATAGGATGTTATGTGTTCATGTACATTATTTACGATAAAGTACTTGTATATGTAACTTCCAGTTTCGACAGTTGTAGTTGTATCATATGTATTGTATCACATGTATTGTAACTGACTTCAGTTATATATATGAGATTTGATATTATCTGTGTTCCGCCTTTAGATTATCTGTGTTAGTATTATATGTATTGTCCTAAACTATTATGAACCGTCGTAGTTCGTTTTATACTGGAATTGGGTATGTCGATGGGAGTAAATAAATAAGAGATGAAAAATAAAATTATATACCACTCCTATCGAGATAACCAATGCTAGTGTAAGGCCTAACTACGGATGGTCGCTCCTATCCAACCTTATTCTTCATAATAACAGACAGTATTTCCTTTAATACTCTTTGTTATTGTGAGCATAGAGGTGGGGCGTCATAGTTCGTATAAAAGCTTGGGGTTTATGGATATAATATAAACATAACTTAGATGGAACATGTGTTACAACAATTTGTCAATGTTTTATTGTGCCTTGAGTCAAAACTAAAGTTTTGAAATTATGATGAAACTTTTAAATATCTTTATTTAAAAATAAAAGTGAAATTGTGTTTTGATGATTGGTTGATTTGTGTCTATTTATCAGAGTGCGCAGCGGAAATAGTGAGACTATCTTCGCTGAGTACAACTGATAACCCTTTAGATTTAAAAATCAGAATACAAAAATGAAATAAATTTCATTGTGTTGTTACATAGATGTGTTTATTTCTGTTTTCTTTGAAAATTTCGAATCCGATTTGAGGATCCGAAGCGATTGCAGTTATGTGACTTTGTTGAGATTTTTGCTGTTTTGAATTATCTTCATTGAAGATATATTCGAGTGATTTCTTTGTTCATTTTGTAGTATACGTGCAAATTTGAGTTGCACGTTACTGCATTAATTTTACGTTGAACCGGTGTTTGGTTTTAAACGTATTTTGTTGCCGCTATTTTCATAGCGGGATTTGTACATCGGTGCTAAATTTTTGAAGCACGGTGTTTTGTTAACATTTTTAATGAATGAGAACTCATTGGTATTATATTTTGATGCGAATTATTTTGATGAGATTTTGACGTATAAAAATTACTGTCGCTTTGACTTCAGTAACCGTCAAATTTTAAAGTGAATTTTCAAGCGGTTATCCCGCAATGCTGATTTTGAGATCCGTTTCTACGGTGTTTTGAGAAGTACAATTTCCTTATCGAAATTGTTACAGATGTTGCTGTTTTAATCACGTATTTTAAAAATCGTTTTAAAATAAAATTGTTTTCAAAAATTGTACAGTTTGCGCTTTCAAAAGAATGAGGAAGAGATTTAAATGCTTCAGCAAAATTGAGGACTATGAACCCTCAATTTTACTGATTCTCTTAATTCCGGACTTGTCCATTTGAGAACGTAAAATGTTATTTATTTAAAATACACGATTTTGCACTTTCAAAGAAACGATGAAGAGATTTAAACGATTTAGTAAAACACGTGGTATGGGACATATGCGTTTGCTATTTTGATTAATTCCGGACTTGTTAATTGAAATATTTGCGGTTTGACGATTTTGCACTTTCAAGGAAACGATGAAGAGAATTAAATGATTTAGTAAAACTCGTGGTATGGGACATGTGCGTTTGCCATTTTGGTTAATTCCGGACTCGTTAATTGAAATATTTGATGATTTTAATGATTTTGTGTGCTTTCGAGCCACTATGTTGGACCTTCGGGTCATATGTTGGACCTTCGAGTCAAATACCAGTACTAGACCTTCGGGTCATATGTTGGGCGCCAAAATTATGTTGACGGTACTTGGTAGGCTTCGGCCATTTGTTGATGCACGTGCGGCGTAGCTAAAACTCGCCATTTGTTGGGATCGATCCACCTTTTATGTTGATTTTCTAGTCATCTTAATTGATTTCTAGATATTTGTTGTTTCCAATTATCTGCAGGTAATTGGATACTTGTTGATATGAGTTCTGATTATCGTTTTTGATAATCAGATATTTTTTGTTTCTGATTATCGTTTTTGATAATTAGATATTTGTTGATTTGAGATTTCTGATAACCGTTTGTGATAATTGGATATTTGTTGATATGAGTTCTGATTATCGTTTTTGATAATCGGATATTTGTTGTTTCTGATTATCATTTTTGATAATTAGATATTTGTTGATTCTTATTATCATTTTTGATAATTAGATATTTTTTGATTCTGATTATCGTTTTTAATAATTGGATATTTGTTGTTTCTGATTATCGTTTTTGATAATTAGATATTTGTTGATTTTTGATTTCTGGTTATCGTTTTTGATAATTAGATATTTGTTGATTCTGATTATCGTTTTTGATAATTGGATATTTTTTGTTTCTGATTATCATTTTTGATAATTAGATATTTGTTGATTTGAGATTTCTGATTATCGTTTGTGATAATTAGATATTTGTTGATTTGAGATTTTTGATTATCGTTTGTTGATAATTAGATTTTGCTGTTTTCTAATTATCGTATCGATAATTAGATATTGCTGTTTTGTGATTCCTGTATTCTAATTATCTAATTGATAATTGAATATTACTGATAATTGCATTTATTCAGTTTTGTTGTTTTCTGATTAGCTATTTGATAGTTAGATTTTGTTGGGTGAATTTATTTTGTGAAATTAAAAGATTTCTTTGGCAATTGTATTCTCGACCTTTATTTTTCTAGCTTAACCAGTTTATGTTAGGAAAATAATTGTTAGTGACGACCTTAATTATGAAAATTGCGGGGACGCAATTTTTATAAGGAGGGAAGTCTATAACAACCCGGGATTTCGCATCAATTTATTTATCGTCATTAAACGGTTAATGTCGATAGCTAATTGCTGTGGGGATTTAAATCAAGTTGAAATTCTTTTGAAAATTGTTTAAGTGTTATGTGGGCTTTAAAATCATCTTGGCCCATGTTTTCCTTGGTGCCGTGTATCTAACGTAAATACCGTTCCCCATTATTTTATTTTCAATCGAAAACCCTAACTAAATAAACGAAAAGAAAATGTTAATGGCGGCTTTGTCCTTCGTCTTTCCAAATTAGGGCTTTTTAATTTGAAGCCGCCGATAGTTGCTCGTCTCTGAGATGCTTCGGCCGCTTGATTTGGGTTCGTCTCTGCTTCGGTTTGGACTGTTCGATTTGCGCTCTTGGGTATGAGGTGAGTGATTTTTATTTCACTCACGTCTAATTCGACTTGGTAATATGCCTTGCATTTGATTTGGTTTCGTCGTTGATGATTTATCTGACTTAATCAAAATCGTATATTTTCATGTTACTTGGTTTACACGGTTTTGATTATCTTTGACACTGTCTTCTTTGCTCTCGAATTCGCTAGCATTTAAATTCATGTTGACTTCGGCTTTAACTTTGATTTTGAATTACACCCCTTAATTTTGCTTAAGGTTTGGTGGTAATATGTCTTGTTTTCTGCTTCACTTGATACCGTGATATTGTGTTAACTGTTTGGCATTGTTTTGCCTTTTTCTGATTGTTGGTACCACTCTTGTTTATGAAAGTTTGGTCATACTCCATGCGTATGCAGTTTGCTGCTTGACTTTGTATACTTTGCCTTTGATCAAAACTGCCTATATGTATTTGTCTGTTGCATACCTGTACACATTTTGGTAAGGTATCACTGACCTTGAGTTGCATTGAGCAATTGTGTTAGGTTGTAATTTGTTGGAATGGGTAGCACCCTCTGGTGTATGGTGTTGTTTCTTCGAGCCAGTGTCTTTACTTTGAATTTATCTGGTGTATTCTTGCAAATTGATGTGGTTGAGCCATAGAGTCAGTTTATATTATTTATCTGGATGGTTTGCAGTTCCATGTTGCCCCTCTGTTTCGTTTTTGTTCAGGTTGCGTACCAGATTCATTTGTTGCCAACCTGTGGCCTTTGTGCTTGGTAGCTATTCTTTTATATGTGATGTTTAGATACACTTGAGCATTTTGTAGTTTTCACTGCAACCTGTGTTTGCATAAATAATATGCAGATACACTTGAGCATTTTGTAGTTTTCACTGCAACCTGTGTTTGCATAATTAATATGCAGATACACTTGAGCATTTTGTAATTTTCACTGCAGCCTGTGCTTACATAATTAATATGCAGATACACTTGAGCAATTGGTAGTTTTCACTGCAACCTTTGTTTGCGTAATTAATAAGCAGATACACTTTGTTGTGCTGCTGCCGCGTTGCCTTATCTTTGAGCATTTGTGAGCTCTTTGTCATTGTTGCCTCGGGTATGAGTTTTGCTAGTCTTGGAGCTTCAGACCTGTAGTATTATGTTGACTCTATTTTGATGAAAAATATATTTGATGTGCTCCTTTTTAACTTGTACCTGTGTTGAATCCAGTCGATGGCTTGGGTTTGACCTTGTGCTCGGTTGTGAATTTTCATTGTGCATACATGTGCACTTTGTTCATTTGATGGTCACTGGGTGAATGTTGTACTTGCCGTTGCAGTCCCATCTGGTTCATTTTGATTTGAGTTGGTTTAGACTGTCTAGTCTTTGCTTCACGTGTACATCTGAATTTGGCGAGGCAGTGCACATGAGCGTGTACTGCAGCCAATTCAGAATTTGATGTTTTAATTGATGATTTCAATTGCCGGAATTGTTTTGTGTGTTCAATTCAATATTTGAAATTGTATTTTAATTTGGTTTGATTTAATCATTTTGTCAATTGTCTAATTATCTATTTGATAATTAGATTATGGGTTTCTATTTATTTATTTAGCAATTAGATTTTGTTGTTAATTGCCATTTAGGCAATTCTGCTGTTTTCTAAATTATCTTCATTGATAATCCTTTCATTTATCTTCGTTGATAATTTGAATTTGTTGATTTGTTGTTTAACACTATTACGTGTTATATTTATCGTTATCTGATTTCCGTATTAAAGGATTGGATAGACGAGATCTATTTTGATTGTCGTCGATTTGTTGTTTAATTATTATTGCTTCCGTGCATTTATAGCTAAGTTTGAATTAGACTGACCCATGTATTATTTTCTTCTGAATTTAATATTCAGGTCAGACCGAGTTATTACAGGTTGTAGATATCTTGCTTTGGGTTGCTGCTAGAGCTATAAAGTCTCTTTATATCATTTGGAGTAGTCGTTGTTATAGTATAGGATGTTATGTATTCATGTATATTATTCACGATAATGCACTTGTATACGTAACTTCCAGTGTCGACAGTTGTAGTTGTATCATATGTATTGTATCACATGTACTGTAACTGACTTCAGTTATATATATGAGATTTGATATTATCTGTGTTCCACATTTAGATTATCTGTGTTAATATTATATATATTGTTCTAAACTATTATGAACCATCGTAGTTCATTTTATACTGGAATTGGGTATGTCGATGGGAGTAAATAAATAAGAGATGAAAAATAAAAATATATACCACTCCTATCGAGATAACCAATACTAGTGTAAGGCCTAACTACGGATGGTCGCTCCTATCCATCCTTATTCTTCGTAATAACAGACAGTATTTCCTTTAATACTCTTTGTTATTGTGAGCATAAAGGTGGGGCGTCACATTATAGTAATATTGTTTTAAAGTATTTAACTATATTAGCGTTGTTTAAATTTATTTAATTTTAGTAACATTATTTTAAGGTAATTTAATTATATTAGCATTATTTTAAAGTTATTTGTTTATGGTTAATATAGTTTTAAAATTTTTATCAAAATGCTAATATTTGGAAAGGTTAACTATTCCATGAATAATTACGGTTTGAAATTAATAATAAGGATTATTAACAAGTTTTCGAAAATAAATTATTGTTATTTATAAAATTGATAAAGATTAATTATTATTTTTTCTAAACAATATTTTGACATTATAAATTATTATTTTTAAGATGTTTTAAAATTAATAAGTTTCATTTATTTATAACGTTTATTGTTAATAATCATTATTATATGCCCCGCCAAAAAAATCATTATTATATATGGTGATTTGAAGAAAAAGATTTTTAATTATTTTTAATTGTTTTTGAGACCCATGAATAGAGTTGAAAGTCTTGGGTTTTATAAATGAGCTTATAAATTAGTTTGGAGACGTATGGAAGATTATTTACGTGGTCAAAGAGTTTATAAATGGTTTAGAGATTTATAAAGGATTTATAAATGAGTATTAGAAATGTACAAAGAGGACTCATAAGTTATTGAAATGTATAAAAGAAGTTTTATAAATGGTTTTAGAAGTTTTATAGATGGTTTAGAGAATCACAAGGAGTTTATGAATGATTTTTAAATCAAATAAAAATGGAATCTTTCTCAGTGTGTAAATACACTTATACCGTTCAGATAAGTATAGGGATATTTTCTAAGTATTGGAAGTATAAGGATTTTGCAGATATACCTTTGTAAAACTATTTTTATAAAAGTAAGTTACAAAGTAACTTTAAATGAATGAAGGACTAATTAATGGAGGTTAGCGGTTACTTACGTATTTAATCAATGCTGGTTTTTCCTATGAAATAATTCTCTGATTGAATGTTGTTATTCGATAGTTAAATAACCGACTATCAAAATTGGACTCAAATGTAACTTTGGAATTATCTAGAAGAAACAAGTGAGTTATATGGCACAGTCATCTCCGATGATGCAGTATCTTATATATAAATCTTGTTTTGTTCTCCTAGGACAATGTTAAGGAAATCCGTCCACTAACGATTAGGCGATGAACTCCGATCTTGTCTTTAACAGTTTATTTCCTAAAGAACCAGGGTTGAGTTTATAGGGATTTATCGAATGTTGTTTCATACAGACCGGGATCGGGCATGTTACCTAAAAACCACTTCGATCCAACGAATGCATTTCGAAGTGAAGACAACTTGAAGATGATGGAATTTTAGAGACGGAGCACTCAAGTGTTTCGTTCAATCCCAAAACGAACTTGTATGGATGAATGTTGATACTGCATTATTGCCTAAAGAGCAGTGTTTGCATTTCAAGTGGGAAGTGCTATATAAATGGTAAGAGCATGGCCTCTCTGAGCCTCACAATCGAGAAATAAATAAAGAAGGGACATGCGGTAGGGCTAAGTTGGTCACAACAAAGTAGGGTATGATCATCCCAAGTCTACAACGATATTCATATATGCTTCAGGATCCCATCGTGTGGTTGTTTGTTGCAACCAAGGTGTGATTGTATTCGGTGCTACTAGAGATGGGGGTAGTGTCGGTACTGAATAGAAAAGGTGCAAGATGTTGTTGTCTCTTATACATTTTATCTAGAGGTGTATGGATTCGGTGAGTAGACCCATACCCTTTCAAAGATGGAAATCCATTCTCCAATACAGGCCTTCGATTTTGGTTATAGAACCTTGTGTGTTGGAATTTAATTAATGTAACAATTTTAGCTGTGACTAATAAGTACTAGAATATTAGACACTATTATAATATTAGAGAATTTCATCCGTAATGTTTTGGTTACCATAACGTAAAAAGCCATCCTTTTTATGTGCGACGTGGTCTTGCGCGATACTTCTGATTCCCGAAAAGTTTCCATAACTTTTAAAATCCTGTTGGGTGTGCTTTCTCATGCTAGTTTTCCAGACCAACTCGGATGTTATTTTATTATAATGCTCAGGTCAGACCGAGCATATTTACATATTTCCTTAGATGCATTGGAGCTCAGGAGACGAGCTAGAGGCCTAGACACCTATTCACGTATATGTATTTTTCTGCAGTATTCATTGTTGTACTTATCAACAATTGTAAGGACAAACTGTTATAACTATCTAGGCTGAAATAGAATAGTATATTCGTATTGATGTCTATATACATATGTTACAGTTTGAATTTTGTGTAAAGACTAATTGTTTATTATAGACTTTTCGTTCCACTGTGAGATCTGTGTTGATTAGTTTTCTTCTTATGTTCTTCCTTCTTTCTTTTTCCCTATCAATTGGGTTTGTCGGCATTGGATTTCTCGGCATGTAATACAGTGGTATTTGTGTCGATTTTTCAGGGTCGATAATCCCAAGTTGTTACATGTCCATTCCACCACACTTCTATACTGTTGTATATCATTTGTGTAAGGTTCCGTTTTCTACTTTGTTTTTATCTTTACTTTCTTTTACCCTAACTATCTGCTTTTTCATTTAAATTGGGTTGGATATGTGTGGTTTATTTTCAGCTTAAAATGTAGGAATTGTGGGTCTTTAGATAATCTTAAAGCTATTTAGAATTTAGTAAATCGTTATTTGTTGACTCTAAAACAAATCCTAGAAATATGAAAATTTCAATATTTATAGCATATTTATATCAATAGAAAGGATTAAAAAATGATTTAAATTTATAGATACATTAATTATTTAACATAAATAATAATCACAAATTTAATTCGTAATTCATTTATATCAATATATTTACCGTGTATTGCATTGTAAAATTCTTTTTCTTAAGTCAAGCACCTACATTTTGAAAATTGTATATTTATTTAGAAAACCTTCCTCGATATATCACAATATTAGTCAATATATTTAAATTAATTATGTAATACTAAATTTAAACTATTCAAATGAATTTAATTAATAAATATTCGTTAATTCATCAAATAAATCATAGAATATGACGGTTTCAATATGTATATATCATATTCATGTCAACAAAATTGATAAAGTTAAATTCAAATATAAAACTATGAATCACAAAACATAAGTAATATACATAAACAATATTGATGAATTTAATTTATTATTCATTTATTTCAATGAATTTTTTCATGCATTACAGCACAAAATTCAACTTTTAACTTTGAATACCTGCATTTAACATTTCTACAATTATTGATACCCCATACGTTCTCCTTTAGTAGTTATGTTTAAATCAGTATATTTAAACTACTTACGGAATTACAAATTCAACAATTTAAATAATATTTCTAAATATTTATTTAATTCTTCTAATAAATCCCTAAAAATACATGTCAATTTCTCTCTGTGTGTGTGTATTCACACTAAAAAAAAATGGTAAACTCTGTTATTCAACAACAAAGATACATACATATATATATATATATATATATATATATATATATCAAAAAACATAAATTATGAACCTAAATAATAAGACAAAGTTAATTTGCAAATTAATTATAATTCACTTATCCAATAAATTTATCATACATCGCATTAAAAAATTCTAATTTAACTTCAAATAAATAAGCATAATTATTTCTACGGTTTTTTTACAAAACCATTCTTGGATGTTTCTACTATTTAACTTTAAGTCCATATATATTGACCAATTACATAATTTTGAATTTAACATACTTAAAAAATCAATTGAATATTGTTTGTTAATTCATTCGATAAATCATAGAAATATTTTAGTTTCAACATGTATACCTTATTCAGATTAACTAATATGATAAAGTAATCCGCTTACTCAAATATGAAGATATATAAGCTTTATAACATAAATTATACGTAAACAGTTATAATAATCTTATACTATAATTTGTTTATTTCATTGAGTTTATCATACATTGCACAATAAATTTCAAACTCTTTTATTGGTACTAAGAGTTTTATCCCTTCTCCTTATTCTCTTTCTAAGTATTTTATTTTTAAATCCATTTAATTTACCGATTCATGCATATTTACGAATTCACTTCCAACACTTGTCATCTTTATAAGGATATATACAACTATCTACAAAAAATTTATTAATTACTTCATAATATTTTATATTTAAGTCCATCAATTTAGCTTAAAATCCAAAGTTTAAATCATTCAAACAGATTAAATTATCATTAATATTTCTTAGACTTACCAATGCATGACAACTTCAATATGCATTCGAGTTGGGCAAACCAGAATGGAAAAATTAATTCTCCATTCAACTATAAAAATATACTAGTCACTTAAAAAAATTGAAAAATTAATTCATAATTGATTAATTTCAAAACAATTTTCTTACAATGTATTATAAAATTATACTTTTAACGTAATTAACTTATTTAAGAATATTTATCATATAATTCATTACAAAATTGTTTGTTTAGCTTCCAACACCTACAGTTAAAATTATTACAATATTTATAAAAATTACCTCTTAATATTTTACAGTTTACTTCATATTTTTAAATTAGTTATAAGATCGTTAATTTATACTAATTAGATAGGTCCAATTAAATATTATTCGTTAATTAATTTACTAACTTATGAAAATATGAGAATATCAATATGTCTCATATTAACAAAAGGAGTAAAAATATTTTTCATTAAATTAAAAATATATATGTCACATTACATATATACATAAAAAATAATAACAGATCCAATTTAATATCCATTTATCTTAATAAATTTATCAAGAAATGCATTACAAAATTTTTATTATTTTGATCTAAATAACAATATTTTAATTTTATGTAATCACCTACAAAACCCATCAATTCCCAACCAATATTTTACATTTAAGTTTATATATTATAATTAGTTGCACGATTTTAAAACTATTTAAATAATTTGTAACGATCGAGGTTTTCAACCCTAAAAAATCGACACTAATACATCCTCGTGCCGCAAATCCAAGTGCCAAAAAGCCCGATTTTTAGGATAAAAAGAAAATAAAAATAGAACAGAATCTCACACAAATGGAATAACATATATTATTTCAACAATAATCTTTACAGTGGAAGTTTGAATACAATATTAGAGTATAACCTAGATTCAGCCTCGATAATTATAAACCTCTGTCTTTACAAATGCCGAAAAATAAAAATAAATGCAATAGATGCAGCGGATAATAGAATAAGTCCATATGAAGATGAAGATCTCCAGCTCTTCTCTGAAAACTCCAAGCGCCTTCAACTAAAGCTGAAACTACTCAGATCTTACCCAAGTATTAAAAATACCCTAATCAGCTTGATAAACCAGAGTGAGATACTCGAAATTTTAAATGCTGATGTAAATCAAACCTTTGAAAAGAAGGGTATCTCATAAGACCACGCCCGCACATAAATACAGACGGGTTTTTATCTTATGATAAGCAAAATACTTTATACTGCAACACATTTTGATATTATTATTAATGACATTCTTTTAAAAACACTTTTCAAGTAATATATCAAAATAAAGTATCAACATCCGAAATAAATCTATGGTAATATATCCGAACTAGGTCAACATAATACACTAGACAGAATATGTGGTACCAAAGGGATATTCGAAATGTTTGCCAAGCATTACATCTATTTTGGGAATACAATCACAACCATAAAGCTCTTATTAGATCTGGAATTTCCAACATGATAAGGAACTAGTGGCCTATTCCTTCGATCCATGCATAGCAAACATAGTTCCCATGGTGCCTTTATCGCTTTTCACAAGCAAATCACTTGGAACTACACATGCTACACTAACAATATCCAATAGCCTTATCACTTTTCGCAAGCTAGCTACTATATTTACGTAAATGGGGCAATAAATGCCTTGAGGGACGCCTTCCCCCAAGGGGTCCAATACCGAACACCACCATATACATCAACTAATAGCCCGAATGTGTGTTCCTCAGACCACATAGCATCCCATATCATTCCTGGGATGTATGAAACTCATGAGGCTACGCACTAACTAACCAACTGGTTCCACTTTGAGTGCCACATTACCATTTCCGTTTATCACTAATTGACTTCTATAAAAATACAATCTTCGAGCTTGTATGTCTCAAAGAAGGATGTTAAGCTAATAGGAGTTGCCTCCTATGCCACCCATAGATGTATTTTTGTAAAAATCAACGTTCATGATTTAGAAATGCAATGCCAGACATTCATCCATACAAGTTCGTTCTGGGATTGAACGAAATTGATGGCACTCCTCCTACAACCATTAGTAATGAGTAGTCCTTGCAATCCGAAAATTTCAAAACACGATAGGACCATTGCTACAATAAATGTTTATATATTAGCAGTGACCCAAAGAATGTCGACGAGCGGTCTTTTTGCTATTAAGATCTTTGGTCTTCGATAATCATCATCTTTAACATGTCTTTACTTTCGAACGTATACATTTGTTCGAAGTCATTTTCGGATACCAAAATCCGATGTAGGTTCCTTTGAACCAATCATCGATTAAAAAGATGTTAAGTTCGTGTATGATTATCAATCACCAATCAATTTAATCCATCTTTTTATTCATTAATAAATAGCTATTAGAGATATATTCATTTAATTATTCATTTATCTACTTAACAGTATATAGAATCATTAAGCCTCATGTTAACTCCGCCCCGGTTTTGACTCAGCGACTCAAAGAGATGCCGACCTAAGGCTTAACAGGGGTGCCGACCTAAGGCCTAAGGGGTATGCCGACCTAATACTTCAACAAGTATGCCGACCTAATACTTCAACAAGTATGCCGACCTAATACTTCAACAAGTATGCTGACCTAATACTTTAAAAAGGATACCGACCTAACAGGCTAAGAGGGATGCCGACTTAAGGCCTAAGGGGTATGCCGACCTAATGCTTCAACATGGTTGCCGACCTAATGCTTAACAAGAACGCCGACCCAGTTGCCTAAAACAGAGTGCCGACCTAAGGTAGCTACCGACCTAAGATAGCTACCGACCTAAGATAGAAGCCGACCTAACTATCCAGAGAATTTGCCGCTCTAATAGCTCAGGGACAAGATCATGAACTATGCCTAAGTCGTAACCGACCTATGATCTACGTTAAGTCGTTCACGACCCAAGCAAATGAAGACAAGTTCAATGCAGCTACTTGGCGCAGTGGCCTCTTAACTCGTACACGATCCAGGACTTATCAGTTAAGCCGTGACTTGCGACTTGCCAGTTAACTCGTTCACGACTCACGACCTAGCTTGAATCGTCCACGACCTAAAGCTACTAAATGTAAGCCCGATGCCGTATTACTGATAGAAGGTTGTGTTGACTCGGAGGCGACCTAGGACTTATGCAAGGGAACCTTTGTGAAACCGTGAAGGGGCCAGATGAATCGGCCACGACCTACCTTAGACCGGCCACAACTTACCTTAGACCGGTCACGACTTACGACCTAAGGGGGGATTTCCCCTATAAATACCAACCTACCTCAAGCATGAAAGGGACTTTTGGCCGACCTCTTTAAGCGCCGATACTCTGCTGAATTCTCGACTCACTCGACACTTCAAGTACGAAAGGCATCTCAACTAACTTCGAGAGGAAATCTAACGCAATCTACATGGATTTAAAGAATTCTTCTGCATCAAAGTTCTAGTTGTTTGTCTCATCGGAATTGTAATTGAAGATTGTTGTAAAGTTGTAATCGATTCAGTAATAAAGAGAATTAAAGTGGACGTAGGCTTACCCTAAGCCGAACCACTATAAAAACTGTTGTTTTTTCTGCTTTCTCTGTGATTTCTCTACTTGTTTTTAGTTCCCGTGTACGCGGGTGGTGCTTTCGCTCAACTTCAATCTACACCGGGGTGTTAGCGTCTGATTTTTACGTTAACATTTTTGGTGCTTTCACTGAGAACCCAACTCAGGAAACTTCCACTATTGCTCCGCGAAGGATTGTTGAAAGGATTTCTTTTAAAACCAGAAGTTTATTGGAAATAATGGCTCCTGGGAGAAAACGAAGTTCTGTAAGATCCGACAATGTTCAAGAGAATACTGCTACCTCTCCTCCTTCAAGTCAAGCAGCCCCAACTGTTGGAGTTACACGGGCAGAGTTGGACGCCGTAGTTTTGGGATTGAATCAACAATTGAATGCTCAGAATGCACAGTTGGAAGCCCAGAATGCCCTGATCTTGAGTAAATTGAATGATCTACTTGGGTCAAACCGTCAACCGGGTAATAATGATGGCAACCCTACTGTGGGAGTTCAGGATGTTGAAGGGAACATTTCTCAAAGAGCCGCAGACCCTGTAGAAAGGACTCATCTTCAAGCTGGAGGATCAGGGCCGCAGCCGACCCTCCGTAAATGATTGTCAAGGAAGAATTCAGAGAGAGTGGCTGATGTGTGCCCTCCAGAGCCTCTAAATGATGAAGAGTATTTTTCGGGTATGGTTCGTCAAATCATGAAAGAAAGTATGCGAAGAGATGAAGACAAGAAAGAGAGGGGTTTTGCTCCAAACAAAACTCCATTTACTGAAAGGATCTTAAAGGCGGAGTTCCAAGGAAATTCGTTCCCCCTACTATTCCAGCTTACAAGGGGACGAGTGATCCTAACGAGTTTCTGTATAAATACGACTGGCATATGACAGTTGCCAGGGCGACTGATGAAATTAAATGTCGTATTTCCTGGTATATCTGGAAGGTGTGGCTCTATTGTGGTTTACGAAGCTGCCAGTCAGGTCCATTGATCAATTCTCCGATTTGACGAAGAAATTCAAGGAGCAATTTCGATTGTATGCTTCTAAAGCAAAGGATATAATGTCACTGTCAAGTCTAGAGCAAAATCCGGGAGAATCCATCAGGTCATTTTTGAATCGTTTTAACATAGCATTGGCCGAGGTAGATAATGCTGAGCCACGCATGGTCCTAACATACTTGATGAGGGCGATTGACAAATCGAGTGAATTTGGAAAATGGTCGAAAATGAAAGAACCAAACTCGCTTGACAAATTCTACAAGAAAGCGGATGAATTAATGCGCTTGGAAAGCCTCCAAACACTGGCTAAAGTGGTATCAGCAGAAGCCGGGAACAATGGTGCTCCTTCGAACAAGAAAGAACCTAACACTCAGAAAAGGGGAAATGATGGTGGAAAGAAACAGGGAGACGCTAAGAAAGGCCGTTCTTTCAATTTCACACCCTTGACCGATACCCCTGAAAACATCTTCTTTGCAACCAAAGATGATGTCAATTATCCGACACCACCTAAAATGAGAGTTGCGATTAAAATGGAAAAAAGTGGAAGGTTCTGCCGGTTCCACAACCAGCCCGGCCATGACACCAACGAATGCCGTCAGTTGAAAGAGGTAATTGAAAAACTCTTGAAGGAAAACCAACTCCAGCGATATGTGAAAAGGAACAGAAATGCCCCAGCTTCGTCAACTCAAGGACAACAAGTTCCCGCTCACCGTCCTGCCTCAAGTGAGAAGGCCGTAGAGCATGAATCGGAAAGACATGTTATCAATATAATAACTGGAGGACCTCACCCAGCAGGAAAAAGCTGGGGCGAGATGGAAAGGTATGCCCGGGCCTTGAGGCATGTACCAGCTGAAGAGAATGTCTTTCTTTTAGAGAATGATGCGCCTTTAAAGCAGCAAAAGACTTCCACAGATGATATTGTGTTCAGTGCCAGGGATTCTTCAGGTATCAAGACTCCGACCATAGATCCTTTGGTCATATCCGCTGGTATTGGGCCGGCAACTGTGAGAAGAGTTCTAGTTGATTGTGGAGCTTCATGCAACATCCTCTTCAATAAGTCCTTTGATCAAATGAAAATTCCAATGGCCGACGTTCAAGCTTCATCACTTAAGATTGCTGGGTTTGCTGGAGAACCCAAGCAGCCGATTGGGACCGTAGATTTGTTTGTTGAACTAGGAAAGGGACTGAGGAAGGTGGCTCGAAAGCAAACCTTTATAATTGTTGAAGAATTCTCTGCCTACAATGCCTTTTTAGGCCGACCGACTCTTGCTGCGTTCAAAGCTGTTCTTGCCCCATGGTGTCTGACTCTAAAATTCCCCACAGATAATGGAGTTGGTGTGATTAAGGGAGACCAAGATGCGGGGCGGGAATGTTACTTTGCAGAGTTGCGAGAATCAAGGAAAAGAGAAATGGGAAAAGGTGCGGCGGCTCCAGTCCGCATCAAAGAACCAACCTTGTAGCAATTACAGGATGGACCCTGCACTGGCGAATGTAGTGGTGCACGAAGAGAGATGGATCCAAGGAAAGCCAGTGCAGGGGAGAATAGGGTAGTACCGGTAGAGATAACAGTGCCAGTGCCCTTTGACCCAAAGGACCCAAACAAAGTGCTTAATGTGGGTTCACAACTCAACACAACAGTTCAGAATGTTCTGATTTCATTTTTGAAGGCTAATTTGGATGTATTCGCTTGGACTCATGCTGACATGTGCGGAATATCCCCAGAGATTGCAGTACACACTCTGAACATTGATCCAAAGTTTACACCTGTGAAACAAAAAAGAAGAACCCAGGGTCCTGAGAGGACAGCAGCGTTAAAAGAAGAAGTGGATCGGCACATGGAGAACGGTTTCATCAGAGAATCTACTTATCCAAATTGGGTATCAAATCCAGTGCTGGTGAAAAAGGCTAACGGAAAGTGGAGAGTATGCATTGATTTTTCAGATCTGAACAAAGCCTGCCCCAAAGACTGTTTCCCGCTGCCCAGGATCGATCAGTTGTTGGATGGGACGGCAGGACATGAATTGTTATCTTTTATGGATGCATACTCCGGATATAACCAGATTATAATGCATGAGCCAGATCAAGAGGATACCAGCTTCATCACAGATGTTGGACTCTACTGCTACAAGGTCATGCCTTTCAGACTCAAGAATGCAGGGGCAACTTACCAAAGGCTTGTTAATGCCATGTTTAAACCACAGATTGGCAAGACAGTGGAAGTTTATGTTGATGACATGCTAGTAAAGTCTAAGAAAGCAGTGGACCATATGGATCACTTAGCAGAGATGTTCGCAGTACTCCGAAAGTACAGAATGAGGCTTAATCCCTTAAAATGTTCATTTGGAGTGGAGTCTGGAAAGTTTTTGGGATTCATTGTGAGCGCTAGGGGCATTGAAGCCAATCCAGCTCAGATCACTCCCTTAGAGAGGTCAAGGCTCCTAGAACGAAGAAGGAATTGCAAAGTCTCAATGGAAAGGTTGCTGCTTTGAGTCGGTTCATTTCCAAAGCTTCTGACAAATGCATTCCATTCTTTGATGCTCTGAAGAAAGGAAGAAAAAACTTTGAGTGGACTCTTGAATGTCAGAAAGCATTTGATGAGTTGGTTCGTCATATGGAAGTGCCTCCGATACTTTCAAAGCCTGACAGTGGTGAAGATCTCTTCATATATTTGGCAATTTCGTCTCATGCTCTCAGTGCAGTGTTGGTACATGAAGACGCGAGGATTCAACGCCTAGTCTATTATATCAGCAAAAGATTCACTGGGGCAGAGATGAACTATTCAAGATTGGAAAAGCTAGCCTATTGTTTGTTGATCGCATCAAGAAAATTGAGGCCGTATTTCCAAGCTCATCCCATCAAAGTCCTCACTGATCAACCTCTAAAGCAAGTCCTATTCCGTCCTGAGACTTCGGGCCGTCTTTTGAAATGGAATATTGAACTTAGCCAATATGACATCACTTACCATCCCCGAAAAGCAATCAATGGACAAGCTTTGGCAGATTTCATCGCAGAATGTACGGATAAGGGTGATAGTGAGGAAGAAGTCATTGATAGCGTCCCAATCCAATGGAAATTGTATGTCGATGGCGCAAGGAATGATTACTGTTCCGGAGCAGGGGTTGTCCTTGAAACCCCAGAAGGGCGATCGCTATGTTATGCGCTGAGACTAGAATTCCCTTCGACAAATAACGAAGCCGAATATGAAGCTCTCATCGCTGGTTTAAGGATCGCGAAAGAACTAAACATCAAGGCATTGCAAATCTTCAGTGATTCTCAACTTATTGTTTGCCAAGTCAAAAAGGAATTTCAAGCTAAAGGAGGGAATCTACCCGCCTATTTATCAAAAGCCTGGGAGCTCCTTCAAGATTTTGACTGTTATTCAATAAATCATATACCCCGAGAAGAGAACATGAAAGCAGATTCTCTTGCAAAGTATTCGAGTACTGGTGAAGCTCAACTATTGGGATTAGTTCCCGTCGAAGTCTTATCAGCTCCGAGCACAGATGAAATGGATGTTGATTG
The DNA here is from genome assembly GCA_030765085.1 of Allium cepa. Classification (NCBI taxonomy): domain Eukaryota; kingdom Viridiplantae; phylum Streptophyta; class Magnoliopsida; order Asparagales; family Amaryllidaceae; genus Allium; species Allium cepa. Next base: position 810,719,203 of record CM060939.1, read on the forward strand.
GATTATGAATGTATCCCAAGAACAAGAATCATGGATGACTCCGATACTTGAATATCTACTCAATGGTTCTTTGCCAGAAAGTTCAAAAGAACGACAGAAGCTGATGAGGAAAGCCTCCAGATATATAGTTCAAGATGGTCGTTTGTACAGACGAGGATTTTCAATGCCATTACTCTGATGTGTGACAAAGGAAGAAGCTAAGACAATTCTAACTGAAGTACACGGAGGGGAATGTAGGGATCATACAGGTGGTCAAACTTTAGCAAAGAAAATCCTCCGTTATGGATACTTTTGGCCAGAAATTAATCAGGATGCTACTGACTATTCCCGAAAGTGCGATAAATGCCAAAGATTTGCTAAAATCCCTAAATCCCCATCCACTGAGCTAACACAAATGGTCAGTCCATGGCCGTTTGCCATCTGGGGAATAGATCTCATTGGGCCTTTGCCGACTGCCAAATCGGGAATTAAATATGCTATCGTTGCTGTTGATTACTTCACTAAATGGGCTGAAGCCGAACCATTGGCTACTATTACCTCTAAGAAAATGATAAGTTTTGTGACTAAAAATATCATTTGCAGGTATGGTGTGCCTCAGAATATAATCACAGACAATGGTACTCAGTTTGAAAGTGAGGAGTTCCAAGATTTCTGCAAACGATTCAAGATCCGAAAAAGCTTCTCAGCAATGGCTCATCCGCAGGCAAACAGGAAAGTGGAAGCAGTAAACAAAATCATCAAATCAACCATCAAAAAGCAACTGGAAAAAGCAAAAGGTGGTTGGGTCGACAAGTTACCGCTTGCACTATGGGCATACAGAACCACCCACAAAACTGCGACTGGGCATACTCCATTTTCATTGGCATACGGATCAGAAGCGATGATTCCAGTGGAAACTGAAGTCCCCTCACACAGAAGGATCCATTTTGATCAAGATGAGAATGATAGACTGCAACTGGAAGCACTTGACCTCCTTGACGAAAGAAGAGAAGAGGCTAGGCTTAGAATTGCAGCTCATCAACAAAGAATAGCCAAGCACTTCAATTCCAAAGTTTGTCAGCGTAGTTTGAAGTTGGGGATTTAGTCCTGAAGAGAATTATGACAGCCATAGGTGTGTTCGGGCCAAACTGGGAAGGGCCATATGTTATAGGCGCGAAACTTCTTGATGGCACATTCAAACTCACAACTGTCGAAGGAGAACCAATCCCAAGAGCTTGGAACAACAATCATTTGCGTCCCTATTTTACTTGAAAGCTTTGCTGAAATGTTGTAAAGGAATTATGAATATATGATTCTTGTGTTGAAAGCAATTGTAAAGCAAGTGAATAATGAAAAGCTATAAAGTGGATGTAGGCCCAGTTTTTGGCCGAACCACTATAAATCTTGTGTTCTCTACTATCATAAACTGCTTTGTTTTATTTTGACATATAAAATATGTTAATTGTGTTACTAAAATGTCGATTTAATAATGCAGGCCATAAAAACAAAGCTTACCCATCGCAAGACCAAGCGATCTCCGACATCACTCAGCAAGCAAACATTAAACCATTCAAAATTTCCATACTCAAATACTACAAAAGAAGTGCTTCGAACAAAAGTTAGCAATGTGGATGGAAGTGGACCATTTCTAACTAGCTGCAAATGTTTGAACAAACAAGCAACCAGTTAAATAGTCTGTGTCTACCACCACCAACTCGCTTAACTATGAAGTATATTTCTTTGGATAAGGAAAATTATTGGCAACTAAAAAAGGATGACACTTGAAAAAGATGACGGGGATCGCCGACATGAATAGATGGCAAAGAGACATGGGCGAGCAAGCATCAATCAGCAAAAGACCTCTTCGGAGGCACAAGCCCTCTTCAGAGGCACAACTCTTCGGAGGATAAAGACCTCGAGCGGGCTTCGCCAGAAAAAGAGAGATCTTTCTCGATACAAAGTTGCGGACTGATCGGTCGATACACTCCCGTGAATCCGTCCAACCGAGAGAAAGAAACTCCAAACTTCCAGTTAAAAGCCCTACTCAGAGGCACACGTTTCACCGAGATTGAAATAAAACTTCCAAGTGTTGAAACGTGAAAAGCCCTCTTCGGAGGCCCATTTCACCACAGTTGAAATGCTAAAAGACCTCGAGCGGGCCTAACCAGAAAAAGAGAGGTCTTTCTCAACATAAAGTTGCGGACTGATCGGTCGATACACTCCCGTGAATCCGTCCAGCTGAGAGAAAGAAACTCCAAACTTCCAGGCACAAACCCTACTCAGAGGCACACATTTCACCGTGATCGGTGATACACTCCCATGAGACGAAATGTGAAAAGCCCTCCTCGGAGGCCCGCTTCCCAGCAAACAGGGAAAAAATAAAAGCCTCTCCCAAGAGGCAGAAACAAAAAGACCTCTTCCCAGAGGCACAATCAAACAAAAAGACCTCTTTCCAGAGGCAAAAACAAAAAAGACCTCTTCCCAGAGGCAGAAATAAAAAGACCTCCTCCCAGAGGCACAATCGAACAGAAAGACCTCTTCGGAGGCACACGTTTCACCGAGATTGAAATAAAACTTCCAGGTGTTGAAACGTGGAAAGCCCTCCTCGGAGGCACAACTCTTCGGAGGCACACGTTTCACCGAGATTGAAATAAAACTTCCAAATGTTGAAACGTGAATAAGACCTCCTCAGAGGTACAACTTTTCAAAGAAGTATTTCGTCCGAAACGCAAAGCAAAGATCAGAAAGCCCTTTACTAAGGCGTAATATAAAGAAAAGAAAAAAAAAAGAGAAGCCCTCTTCAAAGGCACACTTTAACTTTCGAAGGAAGAATGATTCACCTATTCTGGAAAATACTCTTCCTCAAAAAGAAGTTATAGTGTCCTTCAGAGGTCCGCTTTACCACATAGAAGAATTCACTTGGTAAAATATGTGTATGCACAAAAGAAAAAGTGATATCTTCGAAGGATAAAGCGTAAAAACTCATATGGAGGGAGCTGTACTCTATTTTTAACAAGATAATATTCCTCCAAGTATGGAATAATTATTCTCCAGAAAATAAGAGTACAAGTCCCTTCAAAGTATAAAATATTGCAACGAGCTTATGGTATAGGGGCAACATGGTATAGCTACATACAACAGGGTATAACTACATTGGTAAAATTACGCCCGAACAACATACCACAAGCTCACTGCAATATCATATAAAGAAACTTGTACAAAAATGGATATTAAATGCATTCTCAAATACAGGCAGAAGTTTGTACAAACAAAAAGAATCATTTTATTTAATACTGTCAAAATTTTGTACAGGTACACGTATAAAAAGAAAAAGAAAAGCGGAGGCCGGTATCCGCACAATCTCCGGCCGGTACATGCAAAAAGCAAAAAGTAAAAATAAATCGAAGCAGGACCTCTTACTTCTTCCTGCCACCACCCTTAGAGCCTTCACCTGACGTAATAGGCAGCTTTTCAGGATGGCTTGGGAGAGTCGGGGATGAAGGAGAGAGGGTTACTACCGGATCAACTTTCGTTTCCTCTTCAGAAACAAGAATGTCTTTCCTTCTCTTCTTGGAAGTGGCACGCTTCCTTCTTCTCCTTGAAGAAGACTCACTTCCCAGAGTAACAAGAGCAGATGATTTTATGTTATCAGAAGTGATTCGCTCCGGAGACCCATTGCCTTCTCCAAGCCCTTCTCCCCCGTGCTCTTGAGAAGCAATAGGATCATCTAAGCCATGAAGAGCCTCTACTTGCTCCTCTTGCGACCCGGGTTGCGAGACAGAAGGAGGAGTGACCTGAAGAGACGGAGGAGGAATAATTGGAGGAGGGGAAGTTTGAACAATGCTTGATGCTTTCTCTACATAAGAAAAGAAGTTAAAGTCAGTAAAAAGAGGAGATAAAGGCTCGCTGAGGTTCAGGAAATAGTCAAGAAGCTCATCAAACTCGTAAGAGACAAATGAGCAGTCTACTTGGGCAAGATTAACAGCAAAGTTACCTGGAGAAGTCGGCTTCCTAATTTCAACCTCATAAGCATGTGCTTCGGCGCCCTCTTCGCCTTCATCTCCACCCCGTGTGCTTATGATCTTGGTTGTAACTTTAACACGGGATGGAGAATGAGAACTGGAGCCGATAATGTCGATTTCGGCCGAAGGAGAAGGCTGGACTGGAATAGTTGAAGTAGTTTTTCCTAACCGTTCCCCTTCTGCCATTTCAGCTCTCAATTTTGCAAGTTGTTCTTTTCCCTTGGTGAGAGCAGCGCGAGCATCTTCATCCAAGTAATGCTCCCCAAGAGTTGATTTGGCATAGCCAGCACCTTTACCGCCAAGCATGTCAAGTGCAGCCTCCCACACTTCAGCCAGTGTAACTTCATATTTGGGGCCTAGAAAGGCGAGACTACCGTGCCCCAAGATGCTGTGCAGGTAAAAGTCAAACAGTGTCGAGCTGATGTTGGTCTTAGTTGCCTCATGAGATTCTTCAGCTGCAATTTTACCGGCAACGGACTCATCACGCTCTCTTTCAGTCTTGGAAAGTTGAAGCTTTAGCATTTGAATTTCCGCCTCCTGAGAGTTGACTTTCTCCCGTAACTCTGTAACCTCAGCACGATACCTTCCCGCTGTTTTCTGCTCAGCTTCAAGTTGTGCCTTGGCATATCGCTGAGCGGCGTGAGTATCGCGAACTTGCTTTTGAAGTACTTCTTCTTTTTGAGTATATGTGGTAGAAGAAGTAGCAAGCTCTTGTTTTAAGTTCCTCAACTTTCGCTTCAAGCTCTTCATTGTAAGTAGTGATGCTCCTCATTTCGGTATCATGCTGCTCAAGAACCTTCTGCCATTCGGCCTTATCATTCTCCATAGTAAGCATGGCCTCTATATTCGCACGGTTGACCCTTTGAAGCTCGTCAACAAGCTTTTGCCAGTTCGACATCCTTTCAATATCAAGCCTGACGGCATCGAGATTTCGCAGCATGGCAGGCTTGTCAATAGGGACCAAGTCAAGATCGAACCGCACTCCCTTCAGGCACCAGTGCGGGAACCGGCTTTGCAGAGTAGCCGGGCCTGATCCAACTTGGAATTTAGGCCCGTTTATTATTGTCTGAATGTCTGTCTTTCCGAGAGCAGGAGAGCCAGAAGGAATGTCAAGTGAGACGGGGGTAGTGACCTTTTCAGGAGTTGTAGAAGCATGCTTTTCACCATGCCGGGCACGCTTGCTTGGGTCCTCAACTATGTGGCTTTTTCCCCGATCATCATGCGACTTTCTCTTGTGAGAATCGTCACCTCTCTGGGAAGAATCGTGGCGCTCCTCCTTTTCTTTCCTCTCATAACGCTCTTCTTGAGCCCTCCCCTCCTGAGCCTTTCGGGCGGCTCTCTCTTCATCGGTTTCTCTGTGAACGGGAAGGTAGCGCCTATTATCATATTGACTACACCTCCCATAGCGCAAAAAGTCATCATAGTAAGAGCCGCTGCGTCCCATCGGAGAATCTGAAATAAAAAAAGAGACAAGTCTTAAAGGTCTTCAGAGAAAAGAAGTGTAACTGTAGAATCTTCAAAGTACAAAGAATTAGGTGTATGAAAATGCCGAAAGATTCTAAGTGTGTGTGATGTGCAAACTACGCGCATCAAACTACGAACCACTCTTCGATTGCGGAGTAGTTGTGGGGGTGGTAGTTAACGTCAACTCTTGGGTCGACGGAGCTTGTTGCAAAGAAGAAGTCGCTTCCACTACTGAAGAAGAAACCCTAGTAGTGACAGGGTCGTCTTTAAAGATCTCCTATGAGGTGGCAAAGAGGTCGCTCAACCCTTCGAAAGTGCCGTCCCCGCTCTGCCTGACAGGGCTTGTTTTCCCGGCTTCTTCGCCAGACTTCTGTGAACGTTGAGGAGATCCCTGAGGCTCTTCTTCCTCAATAACTGGGGCAAGTGTGAATTTGTCAGATGACCCCGCAACATCGACAATAGTAGAGCACTTCACCAGAGAAGTCTCAGGAGTAGGTTCTTTTGGTATGGGTGCGTCAGAAGAAACCGGGGCATCTAATGCTCTAGCCGGGGAGTCTGGGACCTCATGAGGATGTGTAGAACGAGAAATGTGTAAAAGCCCGTACTGATGCAAAAGTTTATCCCTCAACAAAAATTTTATACTTCTCTCTTCCGCGGCCACGGCACTCAATCTTTCAAAAATTTGCTTATGGCTTGGATCTCTAGAAGGGAGAGGAAGTGCTAAAAAGAGCAAAGAATGAAATTAGCAATTGGTAATTCAGATCTCGGAAAAGTTTGAAAATGGAGAAAATAGAAACAAGTAATCTTACTCCTACTCTCCAGATGGCATAAAAATCTGGGGGGCAGCGAGCAAAGAAAAACTGATTCAGAAATCCATGAACACTTTCAGTAAGATAGAAATAAGCTTGCGGTTTCTAGCACTTCTCACAATAATAAGGGAAGGATGGTCTTTACTCTTTGCAAACGAGCATAGGTAGCGAATTTCTTCAAAACTCGGCAAGCAATCAAGAGTTCTCCTAAACAAAACACACAACCCCATCAAGATGGCATAGCCGTTAGGATGAAGTTGGAACGGAGAGATTGTCAACCGGAGGAGAAGGGTTCGAAGGAAGTCGTTAAAGGGAGGAATCGCCCCGCTTAAGCACATTTGACGATTGACTGCAACAAAACCGTGGTGAGGACTGTCGGCAGTATCATTTGGTCCGGGAAGTAGAGCATCATTTTCAGCAAAACCAAATTGAGTACGTAGCTGAATAAACGCTGTCGGAGTTCTCTCTGGAGGATTCTCTACGAGAATAGCTATCGGGAAGGTCTCTTCAGCTTGAGCTACCCCTTCTTCTTCTTGATGGGAAGTCATACACAAACAACTGGATATTCAAACATGAAGGTGCACGTTTCCTAAAGTGTGTGGAGTGTTGTGTAAAATCAATCGAGCAATAAGCAAATGTAACTGGAATAAAAACTAGCAAGTATTTATCAGTTATAAAGTCCAGGGTTCGTTGTTTTAATATGCAAGTGTAATGTTGATGCAAACAAATCAGTTCAAGTTAGCGATGCTTTGCATTAATGCTTCACTTTTGTTGATTGGTTCACAGCATTTCATACAGTGTATTTAAGTTGATTACTTCATGTCGACTAATCTGTCATATGATGTGGGCAGTCAATGGCAGTATATTCGCCTTGGTTTTTTTTTGTGATTGTTGGTTTCAGCAGGTTGTTAGCCTATAAGTTAATGTGGTCAGTGAAATAAGGCAGCAAAGTTGAAACAATCCAGGATTTAAGTAGTTCAGTCCAGTAGATCGAGTTAAGAATTCAAATTGGAGTTATGCTTTTAAGTGAGAATTCGAGTTGGGCATCCAAGTGTTAACTCGGCTGCGACCCAAGGAATCTCTCGCAAGTTAAGATTATGTTTCTGGTTCCTTAAATCGGCAGTTCTTTAGGTCGTAAGGAGGAAGGCTTTGGTTCAAAAAGTGGTGTGAAATTCCCCAAGGGTTAACTCGGCCACGGTTTAAGGATTAACTCGACCACGGTTTAAGGATTAACTCGACCACGGTTTAAGGGTTAACTCGACCACGGTTTAAGGGTTAGATCAGCAGAAGAATAGGATGGCAGATTTCCCCCAAGGGTTAACTCGGCCATGGCTTAAGGGTTTGATCGGCAGACGATTAGGTCGGCAGTTTTCCCCCCAAGGGTTAAATCGGTCACGACTTAAGGTTCAGATCGCGTCAAATTAGATCGGCCAAAGGGTTAGGTCACCCAAAATCACTGGGTCGCGTCCAAGCCAATACCTCACTCCACTCAACCCGTTAACCCGATAGCTGCTTCATCAGCAACAACCTTCATCTTCATCCCTGATATCGGATCATCCAATAAGATAATTCGAAACCACTACAAATTCAACACCTTGCAATCCTAACACGATTCGAAAATCGATTAGCTTGAAGCATTGAAGCCCACCAATCAAACGTTTAAACCTAAACCAAACCAACTAGAGTTCGCCAGCTATGGAAAATTCACGATGGCGCGTTGTGTGGAGAGGTGGGTTAGGATGGAGAAATGAAATTCACGAATCAGAGATGGTAAAGGATCAGGAGAAGAAAACAAGATCACTTACGCAATGTAATCTCAAGATTAATCGGTGATTGGTTGAATCGAAATCGCCTTTGGAAGCTTGGGAAAGAGTTAACAGCAAAAACAAATGAAGAGGTAAGTAACGAGAAGAATGGGGAGGATATACGACTTATAGCAGAGAGACCTGGAGCGGCACGTGTGGCCTAACTGTTAGGTCGTACACGACCTACCGACCTAGAAAGTAGACGGGTTAGAGAATGTCGAAGCATACGACCTAACTAGTAGGCGTATACTTCGAGGGGCAATTGTTAACTCCGCCCCGGTTTTGACTCAGCGACTCAAAGAGATGCCGACCTAAGGCTTAACAGGGGTGTCGACCTAAGGCCTAAGGGGTATGCCGACCTAATACTTCAACAAGTATGCCGACCTAATATATCAACAAGTATGCCGACCTAATACTTTAAAAAGGATACCGACCTAACAGGCTAAGAGGGATGCCGAATTAAGGCCTAAGGGGTATGACGACCTAATTCTTCAACATGGTTGCCGACCTAATGCTTAACAAGAACGCCGACCCAGCTGCCTAAAACAGGGTGCCGACCTAAGGTAGCTACTGACCTAAGATAGCAACCGACCTAAGATAGAAGCCGACCTAACTATCCAGAGAATTTGCCGCTCTAATAGCTCAGGGACAAGATCATGAACTATGCCTAAGTCGTAACCGACCTATGATCTACGTTAAGTCGTTCACGACCCAAGCAAATGAAGACAAGTTCAATGCAGCTACTTGGCGCAGTGGCCTCTTAACTCGTACACGATCCAGGACTTATCAGTTAAGCCGTGACTTGCGACTTGCCAGTTAACTCGTTCACGACTCACGACCTAGCTTGAGTCGTCCACGACCTAAAGCTACTAAATGTAAGCCCGATGTCGTATTACTGATAGAAGGTTGTGTTGACTCGGAGGCGACCTAGGACTATTGCAAGGGAACCTTTGTGAAACCGTGAAGGGGCCAGATGAATCGGCCACGACCTACCTTAGACCGGCCACAACTTACCTTAGACCGGTCACGACTTACGACCTAAGGGGGGATTTCCCCTATAAATACCAACCTACCTCAAGCATGAAAGGGGCTTTTGGCCGACCTCTTTAAGCGCCGATACTCTGCTGAATTCTTGACTCACTCGACACTTCAAGTACGAAAGGCATCTCAACTAAATTCGAGAGGAAATCTAACGCAATCTACATGGATTTAAAAAATTCTTCTGCATCAAAGTTCTAGTTGTTTGTCTCATCGGTATTGTAATTGAAGATTGTTGTAAAGTTGTAATCGATTCAGTAATAAAGAGAATTAAAGTGGACGTAGGCTTACCCTAAGCTGAACCACTATAAAAACTGTTGTTTTTTCTGCTTTCTCTGTGATTTCTCTACTTGTTTTTAGTTCTCGTGTACGCGGGTGGTGCTTTCGCTCAACTTCAATCTACACCGGGGTGTTAGCGTCTGATTTTTACCTTAACACCTCATTTATCAAATCATTTGGTAAATTTAAACCTTTTTAATCTTGGGATAATTTCAAATCGATTCACCTTTTACTTAGAAAAATATTTCTAAATCATTTATTAAATCTTGATCAAAGGTTTCTTATTTCTAAAAAATAAATTTTTAATCGGTCAAAAACGATGTTATTTTAGGCATAGTTTACTGCAACCCAGAACAATTAATTCATGTATAGAATTTAAAATTATTTCAAATCATTTATTTAAAATTTTACAAAGATTTCTTAATTCAAAACTCAAAACTTTGATTGAGTAAAACCACGTTGTCTAGATGTTACTTCAAACCCAATAAATATTAAGTAAGCAAAATCTATAAAAATCATCTAATTCTATCCAATATCAATTTCCGTATTCAACACATACTATGGGAGGAGTAACGGTGAAATTACCTTTTAAATTCCACGAATAATACGAGTTCCCTCTTCAGGCTTTAACACCGAGTACAAGAAGATTATCTCTACCAAATCCAAGTTATTTATATTTAGAATATTATATCTTTATACTTTGGAAATTTTGATCTGAGCAAACCAAATTTATTATCTCCTCCATCTGGCCAGTCTGGATAGCTAGGGAGAGTAGGAAACCAGTTTTCTAACTCAAGCCTAGATAATATCTCTCTTGCACCCATAAGGCAGTCAAGTTATTTGATTACTCTAAATCATTAAACCTTTAATTATCCCATATATTCTATAAAATTATCTTTAAAATACTTTATTGATCATTTGAAAACATTTACAATAGATTTGGAATAAAACGGTTGCGTTTAAAACTGTATTTCAAAAGTTATAGAAAAGTGCTACGAAAAATGCTATTTAAGATATATTAATTAAAACGACTTTTATTAGTTCGAAATTCATTTTTATAATCCAAACCACTTTTAAAACATTTTATATGATTCATAAGATTTATTCCAAATTTTTAAATATTTTAAAAATAGGTATCTAAAACATTTGCGACTTTGGCCACCGAACTACCTAAGCCTGATTTTCATGAAAACTTTATTTTCTCGTATTTCAAAATATATTAAATGAAATATCGATCATTTTCTTTTATTTGAAAATTATATTCATAAGAGTTCGAAAAATTTTTATTGTAAAGAAACCCGACTCTAATTCCATCCTATAGAAGGATTTAACTTTTATGGCGAGAAATCGTGAACTGCCGTCACACGACGCGCCTATTTTTGACTTCAAATTCAATATTTGTCAAAACTTATCCAAATTTAATTTTAATGTATATAAACATTTATAAATCATCTTCAAACATTTAAACCAGTATTTACCATGTTAGATCTCTTTTTCACTTTTAAATATTATTTTTGAATATTTTAACTTATATATTTTATATTATTATAATATTATACTTGATTTCATAGATGGATATAAAATCATATTAAATTTCATTTTCACTTTTCAAAACATTCTCTAACATAGAAAGTTATTTATTCTCTATCTTTCAACTATTTAATTTATATATCCATATAAATTAAATATCATTCCTTTAAAATTATAAAAATGTTATCTTTCCTTTTCTAAATAAAACCTTCATTTTTAAATCATTTCAAAAACTTCCTCTTTTTTCAAAAATTTCAAGGTTAACTTTCCACATATACCACCATTTATACCTTCATGAATTAATTATAGTTAAATGTTAACTATCATCATAAACTTCACATTATTAATTCATTCTTCTTTTTCTTTCATCCAAGTGGACATCCAATGTTAACAATCAAGTATACATCCATATAAACATCCAAATAAACATGACAATTCATGTATAATCGTGTCAATAACTTTTATTTACTTATAATATAATTTTAACTTGCTTATAACTTGCGAATCATTTTTAATCACAAACTAGAAAGGAAAGTGTTTCTCGAGATCTCACCTCAAATCAATCCAACTCCCAACCAAAATTCATAACATCACAACACTTCTCTAATACACTTCTACCATGCCTTAAACACTTCGTTCCCTTGCCCAAGACTCATACTTGCTCCTCCACCATCTTCACTTCCTCACGGCCTCACACACCTCCACCACCTTGGCTCTTGGTCCAAGGCTCTCATCATCTTGCCTGCTCACGGCCTTGGCTTGTATGGGGGTGGCCGTGGAGTGTTAGGGTGAAAAGGAGATGATTCGGTTTGGTTTGGAGGAGTATAGATCTTATGTGTGTGTGTGTATTTTTATATTATTTTTTCATAATTTCTTTTCATAATTAAATGGAGAGGCCATTAATATAGCTTGGGGAAGGAGAAGAAGTAGAAAATTTGGGAAGAAATGAGAGAAAGAGGGGTGGGTATTTATAGGCGCAAAAGGAATTAAGTAATATAACTTTCCATAATAATGCCTAGTCACATCACAAATATTTTATAATATATTTATATATATAATTTTGTTTAGTCGCATCACTCTCATATATATATGTATAATTATTATGTCTAGTCACATCACTTTCTTTTACATATATACATAATTATTATATCTAGTCACATCAGTTTCTTTTATATATATAATTGTTATGTCTAGTCACATCACTTTCTTATATATATACACACACAATAATTATATCTAATCATATCATTTTCTTTTATATATATATATATAATTATTATGTCTAGTCAGATCACTTTCTTTTACATATATATATATAACTATTACGTCTAGTTACATCACTAGTCACATAACTTTCTTTTATATATATAATTAGTATGTAGTTAATTAACTCTTATATATATGTATATATAGTGCACAAGGACGAACAACGTTCCCGAAAACTTTCAAGTGTCCAAAGGTCGAAATTTTGGAAAACGTTCTTTGGTTACATTTTTTGTTTCTATAAACTATTTAATTTGTTAAAAAAGTTTGAAAACAATTTCACCTTCATTGTTAATTAATTAGAATGAGTTTATTTTCATTACAAATCTTATATATTGAATATTTAAATTTAATTAAATATTCACTAATCAAAGCAATGAAATTCCGGGTCATTACATTCTTTCCCCCGTAAAAGAATTTCATCCACGAAAATACACCAAAATCGAACCCAAAGGTATTTGCCCAAAATATATATTTTAAACTTACATCCATATGATGTATACAGATCATCCGATTTAATATACTTTTCGAATCTGCAACTTTACTTTCGCACTAGTATTGATCCCCGATCCTTAAGTGCGGACTTTGATCAGGCATCTCGATTAGAAAACTTTGTTTCCCTTACATAACCCTCAACTATGATAGAAAACTCAAGTGCCCAATCAAAAATTCTCATCAATATTTTTCGTCTAGAATCGAGTGATAAATCCATTTTTTACACTAATGTAAACACCTCCAAGTTCCTTACTTAAATCTTAGATCGGAATTGTGTGATGAAATGATCTACTTATAACTTTTTGCTTTTCACTTTTCAAATCTTTTGAAAACATTTCGTAAAACTTTTATCTTTTAAAATTGCTTCTTTATATATATTCACACTAAATCTTTAGTTCCAAATATTTTTCTTAAATGAAAGTATTTCATCCTAAAGTAATCGTTTCAATTTAAAAGATTATTTACCTTATATTTCCAAAATTACAATCAACTTTTCACCTCATAATGTATTCCTTTTTAACTAACCTTGACATTAACCTATCAAATAATAATTCAAAATTACCTTTTTAAAGTAAGGAAAATTATATAGATTGAGTAACCCAAAATAATATGAAGGAACTAGGTACTACTAATAGTATCTTATATCCCTTTAATAAGAAGGGTAATACTTAAGAGAAGTGTATACCATCGGAACATATCTCTTGCCCTTTTTTAGTTAATTTCAGGTGACTCAAACTATTTATCATTTGAGACTTTCTTGATTTTTAAATTTCTTATTTGAAATTTCTTTTCAAAAATCAATTAGAGATTATTTTTTTTATAGAATACACTTTACAAGTCCCTTCATAAAATCATCTTATATTAACTTACTCCTTTTAGAATTTTTATACCTTTTTTCCAAAATACCCAAAATTTAGTTTCTCGGAATTTATAGAACGTATATTTTATATCTATGTTTTTACAAAAATAATTTTAGAAAATACAATATTTATACTACATGCTTATTTATTATTCATTAACCGTAACCCAATATTATTATCAAACATCTTATAGTAAAATCGTGAAACTTAATTCATAAGATGTTCATTCAATCAACAAATGGTAATAAATAAATATTATATTTCCTTGACCACAAACTGACCCACATATATATTTATATCTTTCAAAAGATATTCCTTTATACTTAAAAAAATCCTTTTAAAACAGTGTGTCTATTTCCCTTTTTAGTGTTTATAAATCCCTATCAATACGGTGATCAAGCGCATCAACCATAATCTATAAACCACTCAATAGATAGATCAACACAAAACATTTTTATAACAAATAACAAATACGTGCTCATATATAGAATACTCTCAAAACTCGTTCTAGGGTGTTACTAACCCTATCTCTAATGATTTTTACCCCAACAAAGCCTAGGTGTTCATCCAACCTTAGCTCTGATACCAAATGTGATGACCGGAGTTTTCAACCCTTGAAAATCGACACTAATAATCCTCATGCTGCAAATCCATGTACCGAAAAGCCCGATTGTTAGGATAAAAGAAAATAAAAATAGAATAGAATCTCACACGAATGAATTAACATATATTATTTCAACAATAATCTTTACTACAGAAAATTTGAATACAATATCACAGTCTAACCTAGATTCAGCTTGGACAGTTATATACCCATTTCCTTACAAATGCTGAAAAATAAAAACAAATGCAATAGATGCAACTGGTAATAGAATACGTCCATACGAAGATGAAAATCTCCAGCTCTCCTTTGAAAACTCCAAGTGCCTTCAACTAAACCTAAAACTACTCGGATCTGACCCGAGTGTTAAAAATACCCGGATCAGGCAATATGGATGGATGTATCCATTCGAGAGTTATTAATGTTTAGTATGTTAAATATTAGTTCAGTTCATGTATAAATTAATTTTAATTTGGAATAATTCTTAATAGATACTTAAATCATCTAAGGAAAAAAGTGATACAGAAAGCACGAGTTGAAGGTTCGATTTGCAAATCATACATCGAAGAAGAAGCTTCGTATTATTTCTCTTATTATTTTGGTGATCGTATGAAGATATCGTTTGAAAGTGCTACAGGTAATGATGAAAGCATTGATCAAGATGATTGTCAAGCGAGTTTATCTATTTTTAATAAACATGGCCGACCTACTGGTAAATGTGTGGAATTATGTTGGACGATAGAGATTACCATGTAGCACACACATATATTCTTCTCAGTTGTGCTGAAGTTGCACCATATGTTAGGTAATGCATCTATATTCCTCTTATCGCATTACCATCTACATATGCGTATATATACATATGCACACATGTGTGTTAATTATAATGCAATATTTCATCTATAATTGCAATGTTTACGGATCATGACATGGAAATAGCGATATCGGCAAAGATTTCGCTACTTGGTTTTCAAATTATGTTTACGACTCAAAAAACTTTGTGGTCAACCAAGGATTGAAACATTTAGCTACGGGACCAAAAGGGAAAGTCAAGACCTATCCAATATTCTTTGTTAATGGATATAAATTTAACACCAAAGAATACGATGCTTAAAAATTAACTAACAATACCAGTGTATTTGTTAAAGGCAGTGATGGTTCAAATGATCATGTAAAAGATTTTTATGGCATGTTAACTTAGGTTTTGCAATTGATATATTTCACAAGACCTATAGAAGAAGATTTTTTTGTTTATATGCAACTGGTTCAACAACGTTCTAGGTTTTGGAATCAACGTGCACCCAAAGTATAATCTTATAGAAATAAAGCATACCTCGTGTTATTATAAGTACAATCCTTCATACTTGCCAAACAAGCTCTTCAAGTTTATTACGCTCCGTACCCATCTCTATGAAGAGATAAAGCGAATTGGTCAACTGTTTCTAAAACAAAGGCAAGATTAACATTTGATGGACAGAATATTTCAAACGAACAAGCTTATCAAGAAGATATCGAGGAAAATACTGGAACAATAATAACCGACGATCAAACCGATTTTGGACCTCTAAATGATGAATCAAATTCACTAATAGAAGCATTTGAGACTACAAAGGAACAAAACGTAGAGTATAAAACGGTGTCTGAATCATAAAATGACAAGGACCATTAATAATCTACATATCAGGAAAAGGTAAATTCTATGTTTATTTATATTACATTATCTCACTAAAAATGATGTGTTCTGCTAATGGTATGTTTAGTCATAATATGCTTCACATAATCATTTTAAGTTTCTACTATAATGTATGTCTTATTTAATTAAATAATGTATTTCTCAGATATGATATGTCTGTAACACATACTGTATATACATATCATTTTTCCACAGACGCGGCTCATCCCATACAGGGTCTCCTCTTCTTCTCTGAGAGGGACGGTTGTGCCTCGATGTGATGATGTCCCCATCCCATCATAGTAGTTAGCTCTTCTTGTGGTCTGGTTGTAGGCCAAAGCCAATGGATCGTAAGTATTAAATTTATTTAAGTACTAACAATATTTTTCTACACGATCTATTATATATTAGTCTTGTTTTATTAAATGCTTGTTTCTTTTTGACACGATGGCTTCGAGCTCGAGCCATCAGCCATAGTGCTCTCAATATCCGGACAGACATATAAATGTAGGATTATTGCCTACTTGCTTAAATAGAGCAAGATACCGGATAACATTCGGGAGAGCATTTAGCAGGATTTTCTAGTATGTGTTAATTTATATTTCGCACTTTCTCTTTGATCATAGATCACTTTATATGTTGTAGACTATTAATAAAAATGTATAACTTTCATTTTCTAAATGTGTAGGGTTCGGTAAACCTACAAGAGATCGATGTATCCCTGGTGCAGCGGCATTGGAATAACAAGATCGCCAAAAATTATAAGGATATAATGTTCGCAATGAGAAGAGCAGGGAAAAAACCCAACTGGATGAGTGCTAGCGTTTGGGAGGCCTATGTCGCATGGTGGGGCAACGAGGAGTTCCAAGTAAGTTTACCACATATTAATTACTTTACATTGTTGCATATATTTAATACACAATTTAGAACTATAATTTTATTTCCAATTGAAATTTGCAAAGTGAGTCAGATAAGAACTCCGCAAATAGAAATAAGAATCCCATCGCACATCGCGGTGGTTCCAAGTCGTTCCAACATCATCCCAAGGATTTGGTAAATTTTTGTATTCACATTTTTATATTTTAATTTATAAGTTATTAATAGATAGTTACTAAAAAATATAATATATATATATGTGTGTGTGTGTGTATGTGTGTATAAATTCATATTTTAGGAAAGAGCGTGAGGAGGTACTGTTTCGTATTGGGATGTTTTCGCTCATACTCATGCCCTGAAACAAACTGATGATTCAGGCTTAATCATATACTTATGGGATCATGATGATAAGGAGATTGTTGCCTATGTAAGTATATTATAATTAAGTAAAAAGTCATTGGTTAATTAATTAAGTACACATTTATAGATATATTAGTTAGTGTTATTTATACTAGTGACCATTTCAACTTTTTGTCAATTAGTATAGGGATTAGTCTACTAAATTGTATTCTGTATTTTGCACTACAAAAAAAGTTTAAGGAAGCACAGGCACGACTGCTGGTTGGGACAGGACGGAATGAGTTGATAGCTGATGAGGAGGATGCTATTTTTGAGTCTGTCATGGATCCACCATCTGAGAACAAGCGCTATGGATTTGGGAATCAACTGGTAATTTTTAGAAAATAAACTAAATTCAAATATTGCATATTTTTCAATTAAAGTTAGGTAAATTACGTTTATGATGTTGGAGGTAGTATTACAGTTTAACGATGAATTTTCTATCGAGTTAAAAATCGTAGAAAAATTTATAATAAAATTGCCCCAAGCGCATGGCGTACAATTTTAGTAAATGGCGAGTACGGGTCAATCCGCATGGAACTTTAAGATTTTTAGATTTTTCTAATGATTCAAATAAGACCAAAATGGAGAGAAGATTGTTAACTACAATTTGTAAACAAAATGAAGCTAAAATTAGAATGAAAATGATATTAAAAACTATGAGATTAGAGAACAATTTAGAGGCAAATCCACTCTCATATTTTCGTAAACCAACAACCAAACAATCTATGATCTTTACTTTTGGTATTAAGTAAAATAATTGTTGTATTTATCATAAGTATGGTTTATTTCTGTTATTAATTAAAATAACTTAAACCGTCAAACTATAATACAACAATAACCCACTATCAATTATCATGAAAATGAAGTCAAAGAAAAAGCTATTTTAAGTATGATCTATTTATTATTGTTATTAGTAATATAGATAATCAAATTTTGTTTCTACTTTCATTTCAAAATAAAAAAATCAATTAGAAAATGATGATGTAATTTATGTTTATGTTGAATAAGAATAGCTCATTTGCAAATGCAACATAAGCTATCATGACCACTTCTATAAACTTACATCAAAATATACTTTCATGAAGCATAAATAAAAGAGACCATAAATCATAGAAATGTTGAATTTACATAAAGTTAGAGAGCTTCATTACCCCTAAATTTATGGGGTTTAGCTACGCATTTGTGTTATCATATCAACACATGTAAATTTAAACATTAAAAAGCAAAAGAAATAGAAAATAAGCAAAGGAAGAAAATAAAATTAACTACTAAACTACTTGCACAAAAAATAAAGCTACACTACTTGCATGAATGTAAACCTAATCTACTAACAAAGAAAAGAAGAGAGCATAGAAGTAAAAATGAACATAAAAGTAAAAAATAATCATGTAGAAAAGAGAAGAGAAAGAGGCTATGAAGCCACTTTTATTTCATGTAACTTTGACATTACAATTTGCTTGCTAATTTTCCTAAGTATTTCCAAGAGTAAGAAGATATCTACATGTACATAAGTAGGCTTTTTATACATGCATAAAACCCTAATTCACTTTTTAGGATGCTTTCTAAAATGTCCTTTAGGAAGTTTGGCCACCAAGTAACCATTAGCCTCTAATTAATCCATTATCAAATATGCATGAATCTTCAATCTCCACTTAGTTGTCCATTTGCTTCTAATTGTAGATTTAGGTAAGTGGGTAGGGTCCTCCATGATCACGAGTTTGAATTATTTCCTTCTTCATTTCTTTGTATTCTCTTGTGCATGCATATATCTTCATGAAACCCTCTTCCATATGCATCCAAATTCCTATAAAAAATCATAAAAAATGTCCACGTAAAAATTCTCAAATTGACACATGCACAAAAATGCCCATTTTGCCGCTGTATGAAGATGAAAATATGGTGATTTGCAAATAAATGAATTTTGGTTTAAACATGTTAAAATACCTAAACATGACATTTTATTTAAATAAAAATGATAAAATATGGATGTATATATATGCACATTTACGTGCACATCAAATACTACCACACTTATCTTTTTATACGTCCTCAAATAAAGGAAAAATGAGATAAATCCATTTTCGTTGGGAGAACAGTTGCATTGAGCATATGCAACAAGCCACTAAACCTCTGGGTGTCCCCAATAGGATGAGTGTTTTCTCGTTAGGGTTTTCAGCAAATACTACCTATAAAATCCAAATGCAAAGTGAAAACATTTACGAAATGCAAGATTAATTTACAATAGGATGAATGCAAGTTTTTGAAAGTATTTACAAATGAAGGATTTACTTTCAAATCGACACTAGTAAGTTCAATATAAGTTCTGGTCATTATCAAGAAATTTAAATTCTTTTACTTGTCAAAATTTCCAAACAAAATTAAGTTGTCAGAACAGACAGACTATAGTTTGGCTAGTTGTTTCGGTTGATAACACAATGTAATTATGAAATGGATCCTTAGTTCATTATCAAAGTTTGTCAAAGTGGTATTTCATTCTTTTCAATAATAAGTTAAATCAAACAAGTCAAAATAGTTTTTGGATTTCAATTGCTTACTCTCTCTTATTTGAACATTTTATTCATATTAACAATATTCATGTGCCTAATTCAGATAAACTAAGGCCATATATATCACCCGTGCACTGACTTTTGGGACTTACTTGAAGGGAATGCAGAGCATGGCAAGTGAACACACAAGTGTGAACACTTATTGGCTGTAGGCGTTATTAGTAAATGAATGTAACGACCCAGAATTTTTATTAATTAAAATTTGAATATTTAATTAATTTTAAATATTAATAAGTGAAATTTATAAGTCGGATAAATTTTATTTCGAAAAATTGGATTTAATTGGATAATTAAATCGATAATTTAATAGTGGAAATACAGAAATAATTGAAAATAGGATTAAATATGATTGAAAATGATTTGTAAAATTTTATTATATCATATTGGAGTTATAGCAATGTTATAGAACTTTTAAAATCAAATTAAAAGTTAATTTGTGAAAATTGAATATTTTAATATTTAATTATCGACTGAAAAATAGCCAATTTTTGGACAATCTCAGAATTGGACGAAACTAGTTCCATTGGATCCGTAATAGTTAGTTATTATCGGATTTCAATTTTCGTAGCAATCGGAGTTGTCGTTTGACCGTGGCAGCTCGAAACGCATCGAAATTGTTTTAATATTAATTTGGCGAGTTAAAATAGCCATTTTTCAAAAAGTCTCAGACTTCAACGAAACCAGTTTCATCGGATCCGTAATGTAATATTATTGTATGGTTTCAAATTTCGTGTCAATCAGATTTATCGTTTGTCCGATGCAAGCTAAAACGCCTAGAAAATCGTTTAATCGGTTTAATTTTAAATCGATCGTTTGTTGCCATATCTCGCACAGATGACCGAATTAGCTCCCGAAACATGTTCCATTGCGTTCGGAACGCGGGGTAAACCTTAGAAACGCCAACCGGCACGCTTCGTTTGGAGTTCGGAAAATCCGGGATGAATAGTGTCGCGTATTTTTCTATAAAAGCCCCTCCCCTCTTCATAAATTTGCAAACCCTCTCAACCTCAAACCCTAGCCGCCACTTTGGGTTTAATGGCCAGAAATGCATCTCGTTCTTCCACAAATATTTCACAATCCATCAACAATTACAAAAAACATTCAACTAGAAAGTTGTTAAGCTCATCGAGAGCTTCGATTTCAACGGCTATGATCGCAAATTTCGTCACGGATCGTCGGCAAATCTCGCACAAAGGTGCTGCGTTCAAGGGGCTGGTTCTCATGCAGGGGGTGGCCGAGCTTCACTAGATGGTGGCTGGAGGTGGAGCTTTGAATGGTGGTTCGTATGGTGGTGGTTTGATGAACTTTCGATGCTCGTGGAGGCCGTGGTTCTAAACCCTAGTTCGGCCTTGGTGGGTTCTAGGTTGCGTGAATCAACCTGTAGAAGCAAACGTGAGAAAGAGGAAGAAACATATGTGTGGCCGATGTTGCAGGGTTTAGATCCAAGGGCTGTGATTTGGCTTGGGTATAAAAATTAAATTTTGTTGTAAATTTATGAATATAAATTTGTGTAAACTTCAAAAATTCATATCTTTTTCATACGAGGTCGAAAACGCACGAAACCAGTTGCGTTGGAATCGTATGGACGAGCACTACACGATGCAATTGGATTGGAGTCGTTTGGAGTTAGTAAAAATTTCGGGTAAAATTAAACGTCCGTTTAATTTTATTCGAAATAAATCGCTAAAACGAAATTGAAATCAAGGTGAGAACTTCTCGCTCAATCGAATAGTTTCGATTTAATATTTTAAATAGTTAGATTTGAAATATTTGAATACATGTTTGAACGATGATTTTTATCCATTGATTGTTAAAATAGACATTATGCGCCGTTAGTAAGCGGATGTTATTTATTAAAAACATATACCGCGAATATTTCATAAACAGTGAAATTGGTATTATATATAATAGCAATATATATATATATTGGCATATGTATATATTGCAGTTGTTGATTTCCCGCATTGTATAGCGGATGAGACCCTATTGCGCCGTCTATTAAGCGGATAATATTATAAATCCCATATACCGCGATAATTCCGTACTGGAGCGGAATTGGTATTGTGCTAATGTTTTTGGATGCAGGGAAACAGGTTGGAGGGATCCAACTGGATTCCTCAACTGTATTGATTTATTTACAGATATTTTGATAATTGTTGATTATCATACCGATATATGATATTTGGATGTCGTGATTGACTATTTGGTGCTGCGGCATCATCGGATTCATTTTTGAAGTTTTAAAATAATGATTTTGGTTTTTAAAGGAATTTTTAAAGTGATTTTTGAAAGTATATGTTTTATTAAAATTTTGAATTGGTTTATTTTAAATAAATTAACGTTATAAGTTTAATGTTATAAAAGTTATAATTTTTGTAAAATATAACCAAACTAAGATTTTTGAAATAAATAGTAATTAATTTATAAAATGGTTTAACTGGGAATTTTGAATTATTATAAACGGTTTATATAAAGGATTTATAAAATTGATATTTTATAAATTAAAAATATTGGAATATTAAAACAAGTTTTATAAGTATTTAAAAATGAAATAAAAATGGATTTCATAAGTGAACTCAATTTATAGATTTATAAATTGTGAAGTTATAAAATGGATAGATTTTGTAAAATATAAGATTTATAAGTAATCAACTTATAAATCGGATTTTGGCATTTAAAATGAGATATAAAAAGGATTTTTATAAATAAAAGTTTATAAAAATATAAATGGAGTTTATAAACGTTGTTTATAAATCCGAAATAAATTGAATTTGATAGATTGGATATAGGAATATATGAAAGGAATTATATTCACGATTTTGGACAGTGAATATATTATTAAATGAAATGGATATGTTTTGGAAAAAGAATATTATGAAATGAAGTTAATGATTTTAAAGACGTTTTAAAATGCATTAAGTATCGAATACATAGATTTCAACATTCATTGTTGAAATAGACGTTTCGAGAAATAAAAGGAAATGGTCGACTGTAACACTATTGTTATAGTAAATGGTTTCCGAAAGGAAATGTTTCGTATAGTATTGGGATTTATATATCTATTTTAAATTTGAATCCCTATACTAGTGATTTTGGGTCGTCGTAACAATGTTTTACACAACATTCGTTTTTGATCCAAATAAATGTGTTAAGAGAATGATTTCCTTAAGGAATGAAATATATATACTAAATTTTGATTTAAGTATATCGAATATTTTCAAATGTTGAAAATAAATAGATTTGTGATGAACTTATTATTAAATAAGTATGGAAATATTTTTCCAATGTGAAATGAACGTTTTAGAATTTATCTTTGTAAAGATAAATTGAAAGTGAATATTTGAAATCGATTGAAAATCGTATATCATAAATATTTTGGGATTATAAATTCACTAAGGAATTTATAAAAGAAAGGGGAAATTGTTTAAAAATAAACGTTGATTTATTTTTAAAATTATGGGAATTAATTTACGGATTTGGAACGTAAATATAAAGTAAATCGTTAAGGATTTATTTAATTGGTTTAAATGAAACATGTTGAAATGAAAGAAATTCCGCGTAAGGAAAATGATTGAAATTTGTTTTCAAAAGTGATAAAGGTGAAAAGTGATTTGAAAATTTGTTTTCAAATGGTTGAAGTGTGGAATATATATATATATATATATATATATATATATATATATAGTAAAGATATTTTGGAAAGTAAATAATTTGGGAAATTATTTGGATTTGGTGATGTTGAACATGCCTATTGGTAGTTATATATCTGACTATCAATATTTACCTTTAAATAGGTATTTGTTGAGATTTGTTTGAATTTGAATGCCACACTTATTTTTGAATAAGCGCTCACTATTCGGGTTAGCCGAGAAAGGACCTTAGGGTCGTATAACCCATTCCGAATATGTGATACGTCGTTATGGATTACAATTCATGACCGGTGTTGAAGACCGGATATTTGTGAAAACGGAAGGATTACCGTCGAGTTACTCTACATCGGCTGATCTCCGATATAGAGGTTTTATCACCCTTAGTGACGGGAAGTCCGGTCGTGATTAGTGAATATCCGGATCGCAAGGACTTCTTTGGAAGTGCCTTCGGTTCTGTTCGAGCCCGGAACAGACTTGTATGGATTGTATGTCTGACATTACAAGTTGAGATATAATGCTGATTTCTTTCAAATATATTTCTGTTGGTGGCGGAGAATTTATTCTCTTAGCTTAACACCCTTCTCTGAGACGTACGAGCTCAGAGGTTATATAGTTGAAGGTTATTAGTGATATACTCCCAATTTGGTAGTGTGGCATGCTGAGTGTTGCTGTGAAATGATCATTGTGTTGATCATTTGTGATAGGATCATTTATTTGATCATTTATCTTGGTGATCATTTCTATGATCATTTGTTGACCCAAAGCACGGCTTTTGTATAAAGTGTGGCTTTGTGGACGAGACTTCGTCGGACCTCACACCCCGGAAATGGTCAAAACAGGAAGGATGCAGCAAGGTTATTAGGGGTAGCGCCCTTTAGTGTATGTCATTCCTTCTGGATAGAGGTGGTATCATGGTATGGAGCCCAGATATTTAACTTATGTTGTTGCTGCATATTTTATGGTTGTTGGAAATCGAGGATCCTCGGATAGATCGGTTACGATCGGGGGATGACATATTCGTGTCAGTAGTTACCCAGTTAGGGGTAACCCGACCTTGTGTTGGCAGAGATCCGGTTTGGTTCTCGGGGACGTCCTTCTAGAGGCGCTCTCATGTGGCAATGGGAAGTTCCTTGGCCTGACCATTTGTTGGAAATCCAATTCCCAATACGAAACCCTGTACGGTTTTAGTTGTAGAACCTATCATTCACTTATGGTGGCGCCCCACTGTTTGGATGGTAGCTATAGTAGGCGTAGTTCGAAATGTCTATGTTGGCTAAGATTTATATTCTACTTTCGAAATTTTTTTATACACTATGCGCTAGTAATAATATCAAATGTTCTTTTTAATGCGTATCAAGCATCTTTGACTATCATAAGGAGAAATCTCCTCCGATTCTGCGTTTGCATTGTGTGTGTGTGCGGGAGGCCTTATGGTAGTCTCATTTTTAAAAGCATTGCGAATTGACTTTAAAAATATTCTTCTATTTTGGTTTTAAAGATAAATAAACTGTTTTGAGTTCTCACACCAGTCACATGACTGACTCGGAGTTTATTGTTTTCCTTCCTAAACTCTGGGTGCCCACCAATTTCCACACGGGCGGTCAAGAGTTAGGTTTATCAGGATATTCTGGAATTCAGGAGTTGCAGGAGGCAAGATGGATGGCATGGCGTATTACTAGTATATAGTATTTCTTTTCCGTTGTTGATGTTGTTTATTGTTGTACACTCTGATGATGTAATGAAATGTAGTGTAATGTAATGTAATAACTGATATATTTCTTTGTTTAAAGATTATTCATTTATTTATTATATGTTGTTCCGCTGCGAATTGTGAGATTCTGATGTTGTTCTGTTATTTCTTCTGTTCTGTTCTATCTTTTTCTATCTTCTTCTACCTTTTCTTTTTCTAAAACCCTAACGGTACGGTTTTTCGGTTTTCGATTGCTCGGCAGTTGATACAGTGAACGTATTGATGTCGGTTTTCAGCAACGAAAAATCGCGTTCGTTAAATTTGGTATCAGAGCTTATGGTTAAGCGACAACCATGGCTCTGTTGGGAATTACTCATTAAAGATAGAGTCAGTAGTACTCTAAATGAGTTTGAGTGTAATAATATATACGAGTGCGTATTTGTTAGTGAATATAAAATTGTTTTATATTGTGATGATTGGTTTATTGAGTGGCGTATGAACCTTCGTCAGCACGGTCTGTACAACTATGCCGAAGGGGTTTATAAACACTTGAATAGAACAATTCGACATAATATTGTTTTAAATTGGGTAAATGAAATAATTTTACCTTAATTATATTTTATATATAAAGGAAATAATTTTTTCAGAATTATTAAAGTGTATATGAATTGATTGTTTGGTTGTTGAATAAAAACAACAATTTTTAAGAGAATATTGTATAAGCAAATGAATTATAAGTACGGAATTATAATTAAAATTATTTACACTTGTGAAATAATCTAATATATAAGAAGTGAAATTATATAAGTAAAAGATTTATAAATGTGATTTATAATCTGAAAACAAAATTCCAGAGAAATGTTTTGAAAGGATTTGATAATTTGGAAAATTGTTTTGGAGAAATTAAAGCTCTAAACTCTTTTCGGTCGCTGGAAAATAATCCTGATGATGATGGCCAGATCATTAGAATTCATTTTCGGGTTTCCAAAAGAGAAATTGCTGCCAAATTGTTTTAAATAAAGGTTGTTTGGAAATTTTGAGTTTGGGTTTTGAAATTCAAAAGATAATTGAATTGATTTCAAAAATGGTTTTGAAAGATTGAAGGGACTCTGGAATCCTATTTAAATATTATGGAAATGATAAATGAGTTGATAACTTATACAAATTGAATTTCGATAGAATACATTTAACTTAAAGGATGAAGTTAAATTAAAGGAAGTATAAGTAAATCAATAAGATCCAAGTTGAAATAAATTTGAGTTGTCATCAAAGACAAGTGATTTGAAATTTAACTAAAAAAAAGTTAAATAGGATTGGAATGTGAATTGGATTTAATTAGTGAATGCAAACTAATAAAAAATTGAATATGAATGAATGTTAGTAAATCCAATGTTAATGAATCAAATGTGATTTAAATTGAAAACCAATTCATTGAATATTAATGAGAATATGAATGAATATTGAGTTGGTTGATGGTTGCATTTGTTGCTTTAGTTGCATTTGCTATATTATGTAGTTGTTGTGTTGCTATATGTTGTATATTGATACTATTTACATATATGCATGATTCTCATGTTGTTGCTGAGTGTTTAGTAGGTGCGGATGGCGTTGCTTCGCATTTGGAGCTCGCTTTCGCGCTATATTAGCCGTATATGCTCGCTAATAAAATAAATAAGGTACATATCTCGGATTAAATATCGTACTTTTACACTTTTTTCCCTGCGGGATGCCTCATCACTTGATGAGATGTCATTTTTTTTATTTTATTTTTTTATTTCTTTCTTTTCGGATCGAGCCGCGCAAAGGAGACTATGGCGAATTTTTCCGAAAATTTATGGCGTTAGAAAAATTTTGAGAAAATTTGGGAAATTTTGTGAAAACTATAACTTTGATTTGGAGTTGAAAAAGTTAAACAATAGTAGTTGTTTTTGAAAAGATAACTAAGTATGATTTGAAAACTTAGTAAAGTATTGTAAGAAGTTTAACTATGGATTTTGGGAAAGTTAATAGATTCTGTAACTTTTCTTACTTGATAATTTCGAGGACGAAATTCTTTTAAGGGGGGAAGTCTGTAACGACCCAGAATTTTTATTAATTAAAATTTGAATATTTAATTAATTTTAAACATTAATAAGTGAAATTTATAAGTCGAATAAATTTTATTTCGAAAAATTGGATTTAATTGGATAATTAAATCGATAATTTAATAGTGGAAATACAGAAATAATTGAAAATAGGGTTAAATATGATTGAAAATGATTTGTAAAATTTTATTATATCATATTGGAGTTATAGCAATGTTATAGAACTTTTAAAATCAAATTAAAAGTTAATTTGTGAAAATTGAATATTTTAATATTTAATTATCCACTGAAAAATAGCCAATTTTTGGACAATCTCAGAATTGGACGAAACTAGTTCCATTGGATCCGTAATAGTTAGTTATTATCGGATTTCAATTTTCGTAGCAATCAGAGTTGTCCTTTGACCGTGGCAGCTCGAAACGCATCAAAATTGTTTTAATATTAATTTGGCGAGTTAAAATAGCCATTTTTCAAAAAGTCTCGGATTTCAACGAAACCAGTTTCATCGGATCCGTAATGTAATATTATTGTATGGTTTCAAATTTCGTGTCAATCGGATTTATCGTTTGTCCGATGCATGCTAAAACGCCTAGAAAATCGTTTAATCGGTTTAATTTTAAATCGATCGTTTGTTGCCATATCTCGCGCAGATGACCGAATTAGCTCCCGAAACATGTTCCATTGCGTTCGGAACGCGGGGTAAACCTTAGAAACGCCAACCGGCACGCTTCGTTTGGAGTTCGGAAAATCCGGGATGAATAGTGTCGCGTATTTTTCTATAAAAGCCCCTCCCCTCTTCATAAATTTGCAAACCCTCTCAACCTCAAACCCTAGCCGCCACTTTGGGTTTAATGGCCAGAAATGCATCTCGTTCTTCCACAAATATTTCACAATCCATTAACAATTACAAAAAACATTCAACTAGAAAGTTGTTAAGCTCATCGAGAGCTTCGATTTCAACGGCTATGATCGCAAATTTCGTCACGGATCGTCGGCAAATCTCGCACAAAGGTGCTGCGTTCAAGGGGCTGGTTCTCATGCAGGGGGTGGCCGAGCTTCACTAGATGGTGGCTGGAGGTGGAGCTTTGAATGGTGGTTCGTATGGTGGTGGTTTGATGAACTTTCGATGCTCGTGGAGGCCGTGGTTCTAAACCCTAGTTCGGCCTTGGTGGGTTCTAGGTTGCGTGAATCAACCTGTAGAAGCAAACGTGAGAAAGAGGAAGAAACATATGTGCGGCCTGATGTTGCAGGGTTTAGATCCAAGGGCTGTGATTTGGCTTGGGTATAAAAATTAAATTTTGTTGTAAATTTATGAATATAAATTTGTGAAAACTTCAAAAATTCATATCTTTTTCATACGAGGTCGAAAACGCGCGAAACCAGTTGCGTTGGAATCGTATGGACGAGCACTACGCGATGCAATTCGATTGGAGTCGTTTGGAGTTAGTGAAAATTTTGGGTAAAATTAAACGTCCGTTTAATTTTATTCGAAATAAATCGCTAAAACGAAATTGAAATCAAGGTGAGAACTTCTCACTCAATCGAATAGTTTCGATTTAATATTTTAAATAGTTAGATTTGAAATATTTGAATACATGTTTGAATGATGATTGTTATCTATTGATTGTTAAAATAGACATTATGCGCCGTTAGTAAGCGGATGTTATTTATTAAAAACATGTACCGCGAATATTTCATAAACAGTGAAATTGGTATTATATATAATAGCAATATATATATTTGCATATGTATATATTGCAGTTGTTGATTTCCCGCATTGTATAGCGGATGAGACCCTATTGCGCCGTCTATTAAGCGGATAATATTATAAATCCCATATACCGCGATAATTCCGTACTGGAGCGGAATTGGTATTGTGCTAATGTTTTTGGATGCAGGGAAACAGGTTGGAGGGATCCAACTGGATTCCTCAACTGTATTGATTTATTTACAGATATTTTGATATTTGTTGATTATCATACCGATATATGATATTTGGATGTCGTGATTGACTATTTGGTGCTGCGGCATCATCGGATCCATTTTTGAAGTTTTAAAATAATGATTTTGGTTTTTAAAGGAATTTTTAAAGTGATTTTTGAAAGTATATGTTTTATTAAAATTTTGAATTGGTTTATTTTAAATAAATTAACGTTATAAGTTTACTGTTATAAAAGTTATAATTTTTGTAAAATATAACCAAACTAAGATTTTTGAAATAAATAGTAATTAATTTATTAAATGGTTTAATTGGGAATTTTGAATTATTATAAACGGTTTATATAAAGGATTTATAAAATTGATATTTTATAAATTAAAAATATTGGAATATTAAAACAAGTTTTATAAGTATTTAAAAATGAAATAAAAATGGATTTCATAATAAATTGTGAAGTTATAAAATGGATAGATTTTGTAAAATATAAGATTTATAAGTAATCAACTTATAAATCGGATTTTGGCATTTAAAATGAGATATAAAAAGGATTTTTATAAATAAAAGTTTATAAAAATATAAATGGAGTTTATAAACGTTGTTTATAAATCCGAAATAAATTGAATTTGATAGGTTGGATATAGGAATATATGAAAGGAATTATATTCACGATTTTGGACAGTGAATATATTATTAAATGAAATGGATATGTTTTGGGAAAGGAATATTATGAAATGAAGTTAATGATTTTAAAGACGTTTTAAAATGCATTAAGTATCGAATACATAGATTTCAACATTCATTGTTGAAATAGACGTTTCGAGAAATAAAAGGAAATGGTGGACTGTAACACTGTTGTTATAGTAAACGGTTTCCTAAAGGAAATGTTTCGTATAGTATTGGGATTTATATATCTATTTTAAATTTGAATCCCTATACTAGTGATTTTGGGTCGTCGTAACGATGTTTTACACAACATTCGTTTTTGATCCAAATAAATGTGTTAAGAGAATGATTTCCTTAAGGAATGAAATATATACTAAATTTTGATTTAAGTATATCGAATATTTTCAAATGTTGAAAATAAATAGATTTGTGATGTACTTATTATTAAATAAGTATGGAAATATTTTTCCAATGTGAAATGAACGTTTTAGAATTTATCTTTGTAAAGATAAATTGAAAGTGAATATTTGAAATCGATTGAAAATCGTATATCATAAATATTTTGGGATTATAAATTCACTAAGGAATTTATAAAAGAAAGGGGAAATTGTTTAAAAATAAACGTTGATTTATTTTTAAAATTATGGGAATTAATTTACGGATTTGGAACGTAAATATAAAGTAAATCGTTAAGGATTTATTTAATTGGTTTAAATGTACCATGTTGAAATGAAAGAAATTCCGCGTAAGGAAAATGATTGAAATTTGTTTTCAAAAGTGATAAAGGTGAAAAGTGATTTGAAAATTTGTTTTCAAATGGTTGAAGTGTGGAAAATATATATATATATATATATCTAGTAAAGATATTTTGGAAAGTAAATAATTTGGGAAATTATTTGGATTTGGTGATGTTGAACACGCCTATTGATAGTTAAATATCTGACTATCAATATTTACCTTTAAATAGGTATTTGTTGAGATTTGTTTGAATTTGAATGCCACACTTATTTTTGAATAAGCGCTCACTATTCGGGTTAGCCGGGAAAGGACCTTAGGGTCGTATAACCCATTCCGAATATGTGATACGTCGTTATGGATTACAATTGATGACCGGTGTTGAAGACCGAATATTTGTGAAAACGGAAGGATTACCGTCGAGTTACTCTACATCGGCTGATCTCCGATATAGAGGTTTTATCACCCTTAGTGACGGGAAGTCTGGTCGTGATTAGTGAATATCCGGATCGCAAGGACTTCTTTGGAAGTGCCTTCGGTTCTGTTCGAGCCCGGAACAGACTTGTATGGATTGTATGTCTGACATTACAAGTTGAGATATAAAGCTGATTTCTTTCAAATATATTTCTGTTGGTGGCGGAGAATTTATTCTCTTAGCTTAACACCCTTCTCTGAGACGTACGAGCTCAGAGGTAATATAGTTGAAGGTTATTAGTGATATACTCCCAATTTGGTAATGTGGCATGCTGAGTGTTGCTGTGAAATGATCATTGTGTTGATCATTTGTGATAGGATCATTTATTTGATCATTTATCTTGATGATCATTTCTATGATCATTTGTTGACCCAAAGCACGGCTTTTGTATAAAGTGTGGCTTTGTGGACGAGACTTCGTCGGACCTCACACCCCGGAAATGGTCAAAACAAGAAGGATGCAGCAAGGTTATTAGGGGTAGCGCCCTTTAGTGTATGTCATTCCTTCTGAATAGAGGTGGTATCATGGTATGGAGCCCAGATATTTAACCTATGTTGTTGCTGCATATTTTGTGGTTGTTGGAAATCGAGGATCCTCAGATAGATCGGTTACGATCGGGGGATGACATATTCGTGTCAGTAGTTACCCAGTTAGGGGTAACCCGGCCTTGTGTTGGCAGAGATCCGGTTTGGTTCTCGGGGACGTCCTTTCAGAGGCGTTCTCATGTGGCAATGGGAAGTTCCTTGGCCTGACCATTTGTTGGAAATCGAATTCCCAATACGAAACCCTGTACGGTTTTAGTTGTAGAACCTATCATTCACTTATGGTGGCGCCCCACTGTTTGGATGGTAGCTATAGTAGACATAGTTCGAAATGTCTATGTTGGCTAAGATTTATATTCTACTTTCGAAATTGTTTTATACACTATGCACTAGTAATAATATCAAATGTTCTTTTTAATGCGTATCAAGCATCTTTGACTATCATAAGGAGAAATCTCCTCCGATTCTGCGTTTGCATTGTGTGTGTGTGCGGGAGGCCTTATGGTAGTCTCATTTTTAAAAGCATTGCGAATTGACTTTAAAAATATTCTTCTATTTTGATTTTAAAGATAAATAAACTGTTTTGAGTTCTCACACCAGTCACATGACTGACTCGGAGTTTATTGTTTTCCTTCCTAAACTCTGGGTGCCCACCAATTTCCACACGGACAGTCAAGAGTTAGGTTTATCAGGATATTCTGGAATTCAGGAGTTGCAGGAGGCAAGATGGATGGCATGGCGTATTACTAGTATATAGTATTCTTTTCCGCTGTTGATGTTGTTTGTTGTTGTACACTCTGATGATGTAATGAAATGTAATGTAATAACTGATATAGTTCTTTGTTTAAAGATTATTCATTTATTTATTATATGTTGTTCCACTGCGAATTGTGAGATTCTGATGTTGTTCTGTTATTTCTTCTGTTCTGTTCTATCTTTTTCTATCTTCTTCTACTTTTTCTTTTTCTAAAACCCTAACGGTACGGTTTTTCGGCTTTCGATTGCTCGGCAGTTGATACAGTGAACGTATTGATGTTGGTTTTCGGCAACGAAAAATCGCGTTCGTTACAATGAATTTTTATATACTTACACCTAACTCAGATAAAATGAGCTTATATGAGAAGGGTAAGAGCATGGCGAGTGAACACATGAGTATGAACACATGACCCTAGGTGTTAAAAAACATATGCATATATACAAGTGTTTTTTTTTACTTATAAATATTTATATTGTTTTCTTATTTTTTATCAAGAAGAGAGAGTTTTGCAAAATCATCCTAGCACCATTAACTTAGACGATATAAATGTTGTGTCTTTTACTTCAAATTTACCACTTTTACACAAAGATTTTCAATTAGAATATACTTCATAATTAACAGATATAAACCTTCCATTATACTAGTTAAATCATTTTTATTTGTAATCAAACTTCATTTTCATTTTTGTTAAGAGAAATAAGTTTTCAAAAATTTTAATTTAACTAGAACTTATACTCATCGTGTATGTTTCATCAAAAATAAACTGAAATGCTAAAAAGAAAATGTTTATAGGATTTTTTCTGAAAATTAGGTTTAAAGAAAATGAAAATTCAAAATGCCATGAAAATTTAAAAAGAAATGAGAATGAGACTCCCTCCACACTCAATTTTTTTGACTGTGTTCCCATAATCAATACACGATATAATGAGTGTAACAGGGAAAAATATGTACATATTTACAAAAGAGGGTTAACATTCTTACTGGACGTAAATTGGCACATGAAGAATCGTGAGCTCTTCCTCTTGGTTACTTAGCAATTCCAAGAAAGGTTATGACCGTTGACTTTGAAAATCGATCCATCCCTGGTGTTTTCTATTTCTACGGCACTATGTGGAAAAACAATTCTTACCACAAATGGTCCGGCCCATCTTGATTTTATTTTCCCAGGGAATAAATGAAGTCTTGAGTCGTATAAAATAACTTTCTGGTTTGATGAAATGGTTTTTCTTTGGATTGATTTATCGTGAAAAACTTTGGTTCTTTCTTTGTAATTTTTTTCGTTTTCGTACTTGTCGTTCCTAAGTTCTTCTAGTTGGTTGAGTCGTAATTTCTAGTTTTCACCGGGTTTCTCGAGATCAAAGTTTAACTTTTTTATTGCCCATAATGCTTTGTGTTTGATTTCAACAGGTAAATGGAAAGCTTTCCCATAAACTAAACGAAATGGGGAAATCCCAAGATTAGTTTTAAAAGCAGTATGGTAAACCCAAAGCTTGTCAGTCAATTTCTGAGACCAATCTTTTCAATTTTATTAAAGGTTTTCTCCAAGATTTTTTTTATTTAACGATTTGAAATTTCAACTTGGCCGAAAGTTTGAGCATGACATGGAGTGGATAACTTGTGGGTTATCGAGTATTTCTTCATTAAGTTTCAAAATAAAAATTACAAAAATTGGTGTCGTTATCACTGATTATTGTGCGAGGTGTGACGAACCTCAAAAAGATGTTTTCTTTGAGAAATTTCACAGTAATCTATGGTCATTGGTTTTACAAGGAACAGCTTTGACCCACTTGAAGACATAATCGACCTTATGAAGTGTGTACAAATTTCCATAGGAAATGGAAAAGGTCCTATAAAGTCGATGGCCCAAGCATCAAAGATTTCGATAATAAGAATGGATTTTAGAGGCATCATATCTCGTCGAGAAATTCTTCCAAGAATTTGGCATCAATTGTAAGTTTTGCAAAATTCGAGTGAGTCTTTGAAAAGAGAAGGCTAATAAAAACCACACTAAAACATCTTTTCCGTAGTTTTTCGAAGACGGAAATGTCCACCGCATATTTAATCGTGACAAAATGAGAGATCACTCTTGATTTCACAATCTGGGATGCAACGTCGAATGATTTTGTTGGGAAAATACTTGAAAAAGTATGGATCATCCCAATAAAAATATTTCACTTGGGACATAAATTTTCATTTATCTTGTTTCGACCAAACTGAAGGAGTTTCTTTACTAACTAAATAGTTTACTATGTCGGCATACCACGGATCAATGGAGATAGAAAGAAGTTGCTTCTTTGGAAAGTTTTCACTGATTGGTAAAGGCGATGGTGTATCAGGAAGACGAGACAAGTGATCGGCTATGACATTGTCGGATCCTCTTTTGTCTTTGATTGAATGGTCAAATTCTTGATGTAAAAGGATCCAACGAATCAAACGAGATTTAGCATCCTTTTTGGAAATAAGGTATCGAAGAGCGGTATGGTCAGTGTAGACCATGATGTGTGAACCTATCAGGTTAGATCAAAACTTTTTGAGCGAAAAAATGATAGCCAGAAGATCTTATTCAGTTGTTGTGTAGCTGAGTTGAGCGTCGTTCAAAGTCATACTCGAAAGAATTATGTTGATGTGTTGTCCTAAGACAGCACTAACCGCAAAGTTAAAAGCGTCACGCATTATTTCGAAAGGAAGATCCCAATTTGGTGCGAAAATGATTGCAGCAGAAATGAGTTCATTTTTAAGACTTTCAAAGAGACACGACCGAAATTGAAATCAAAAGGAACGTTTCTTCCTAGAAGAGTAGTCAAAGGACGAGCGGTTTTGCTAAAGTCTTTCATAAAGCGTCGGTAAGAACCAGCATGTCCTAGAAATGATCGAATTTCCTTAACAAATTTGGAAATGGGTAGGTTTGCAATGACATCATTTTCGCTTTATCTACCTCAATGCCTTTATTTGAGACGATGTGCCCAAGGACTAAGCCTTGTTTGACCATAAAGTGGCATTTTTTCCAATTCAAAGTCAAATGTTTTTTCTTTGCACCGATTTAGAACCATCTCAAGATGGTATAAACAATCAGAAAAAGAATCACCAAAGATAGAGAAATCATCCATAAAAACATCTAGAAAGCATTCAATCTTGTCAGAAAAGATGCCAACCATGCATTGTTGGAAAGTAGCAGGAGCATTACAAAGTCCGAAGGGATACGCGAAAGTCATTTTCTCTTGATCTTTGGGGACGATTGGAATTTGGTTATAGCTGGAATAACCATCAAGGAAGCAGTAGAGTTCGTGGCGGGCTAAATGTTCGAGCATTTGGTCAATGAAAGGAAGAGGAAAGTGCTCCTTAAATGTTGCGGCATTTACTTTTTGATAGTCGATGCAAACACACAAACCCGTTTGATTATGAGTTGGAATAAGTTCGTTTGAATCGTTTTAGACAATGGTTAGCCCAGACTTTTTCGGTGCAACGTGAACTGGGCTAACCAATGAACTACCAGAGATTGGGTAAATGATTTCGTTGTCGAAGTTTAATAATTTCATCACGCACCGAATTTTCATCTTTGGATTAAGCCTTTATCGCGCATCAGGAACTGGCTTGGCGTCATCGATTAAATGGATGCGATGTTGAACAAGAGCAGGACTAATTCCCTTTATACCATTGATCACCATCCAATCGCTCCCTTTTTTTGAACAGGATTGAAAGTAAAGAAGTATCTTGATGAAGAGAGAGAGAGTTGTAGAAATTATGACAGGAATGTTTCGTTATCACCTAAATATGCATACTTAAGGTGATCGGGAAGTGTTTGAGGTTCAATTTTGGGAGTTGCTCGATTAAAGAATTGGGTTGAGATTCCAACTCAACTAGAAGCAATTCAAAAGGAAGAGTGTATTCAATCTCGTTGGGAATTTCATGAAATAATTTTTTGTACTCAGCCTCGCGTCAACGTTAAGGTCGATCGTCTCATTTTCAAAGTTTTCATGAATGGCAATAACTTCCAACATTTGGTTGCGAGGTTCATTTGATTGGCTTTCAAGATTGAAAATGTTGAGATCCAAAGTCATGTTTCCAGAATAGATTTTCATCGAACCATTGTGACAATTGATTATGGCATTTGAGGTGGCTAAGAATGGTCGGCCTAAAATCAATGGAATTTGACTCGCGGGATTTGTCACGGGTTGTGTTTCAAGAACGATAAAATCAATGAGGAAGATGAATTGCCCAACTCGAATGAGCACGTTGTAAAGATCGGATATTTTCAACCATTTGCATCCGTACCTGTCGGACTTGAATTGCTCAAAATACCGCGTTGCAATATAAAATTTGGCAATACTCAGCATAAACAGTAAATAAGTAATCACAGATCACAGACACAAAGTAATATAATGCAGCGGAATAGATAAATAGTAGTTCATGAAGCTACTATATAAACATCAGAGTTAGAAATAATATATAGCAGAATATCTCAATTACAGTGAAGTCTCCAATGCAACAGATGACTTCTCTGAACAAATCTACTGGAAGGGCTGAGAGCTAAAATGATAGTTGGATCTCCAAGAAAAGCTCTAAACTCCAAAGGTGAGTCTCAAATGTTGTGTCACTCAGTCTGACCCGAGCGTAAATCAAAACAAAAAATACTCGAGTCAGGATTAACATTCTTATATCAATAAATCCAACTCAAGTGAAATAAAAACTGAAATACAGGAAACTCAAAGGATGTTTGGGATAACCATCCTCTAAGGATCCGTGGAACTATCGACAATGTATAAATATACAATATACACCGTGGTCATTTAAAATTAATTTGTACTTCAAAACAAGAGTATCATCTCCGTTTCATATATATTTATTTCCAAATTTTATCCCTTTCAAAGTTAC
The DNA here is from genome assembly GCA_030765085.1 of Allium cepa. NCBI lineage: Eukaryota > Viridiplantae > Streptophyta > Magnoliopsida > Asparagales > Amaryllidaceae > Allium > Allium cepa. The sequence goes on from CM060939.1 coordinate 810,756,272, forward strand.
GATTCAAATCTACCCAAATTCCAAATTTAAATTAATAATAACAGGCATATATCATTTCAACCCATAGTGAATTCTATACTAACAGGGAACTTGCAGCGTGATAACAGATATGAAAAATAATAATAACAGGCATATATCATCAATAACAATATAATATAAACAACAGGATATGGTGTCATATCCCACTGGTGAACGGCTATAGATAATAGCATAGATGACTATTTAAATAACTACAGCAGCATATTTCCATTGTCGTTTCAATTGAAATTAAATTTAATAAATATAAGAACGTTAATCGTGAGTGATTACTCACCTTTCGAGGCTAGAGAAATTTGACAAGGAAACGAGCTATGAATTCCAAATCAACACTAGATGTATATGACTCGATAAAGAAAACAGGCACGATGGACAACTGATAATGGGGAATCGATGGAACGATTAGGATTAGTTTGACATGAATTGAAAATAGACATATTATTAATACATATTCAGTATTCTAATTTAAGACAAAAATCAAAATTATATAAAAATTTCTAAATCATCATTCTTAACTCAAGCATTAAAAATCAAAGATTTTTTTTATACTTAAACTATTTCCCACAACACATATTATATATATATATATATATATATATATATATATATATATATAGACACACACACACACACACATTCCAAAATCCATTGTTTTAGAATAAAACGCAATTTATCTAAAACACCTACATTTACCTAAAGTCGGTACTCATTTTATATACAAGCTTTTAAGCGTACTTAAAAATATACTTAAATCCATCATAACCCCATATACTATATACTTATCTTTTAATATGAACAACGCAACAAGTATAACATATGCAGACCCCAAAAAAAAATCATGCTGACACCTAAAAAAAATAAGATGTTGTTTTAAAACAAACCAAATATATATAATACTTAGAATAGCCGATCAAAACAAAATAACCATATATTTTAACTTTAACAATGAGTTACAACACTAACAAAAAGTTTATTATTTAATATAAAATAGTATAACATATATCATAGAACTTAATATCATTTACTTAAACCGACTATATACAAATAAACTATTATAAGCATGTACACAATCCATCAGCCTCCATATAAAAATATGCATTATATAAGTTTTGTCAACATATTATACGACGTACATAAATTTGTATATATAAAGCAATAGGTATTTGTACAGCTTAAACAATGATGCAACTCATTTTTTTTTCAAAACAAAAGTAAACAAATGCTAACATGTTTTAAAAATTCATATACATTAACATATATATATTGGGTACGTCTGCATCTATTTTCTATTTAAACCAATGTTTATAAAACTCCTCACTAACTCAAACAAAACAAAAGTTTAAAGCAAAATTTTACACAAATTCTTTAAACGACAAAAGACTACTGCTCCCAAATGTATACATATATTAAAGAATCAAAACATTAATGTATAATAAAAATAAAAACTGCTATAGATATCTACTTAAACACATTACTAATGTAAAACTACAACCAGTTTTAATATAACATACTATAACATAATTAATATATGCATGACTGGTAAAATTGGTATAAAAGACATATTTAAAATTAATATAAGTTTATATATATTATATAAAAACAAGTATTCATATAAACGTAAATAGAATATATACTACCTTCATATATATAACAGATAGAACTCACACAAAACAAAATATAAGTTTGTACATATATTAACCCAAAATAGAAAGCTCTGAGTTATATCTATATATACTAACGTATTTTGATCCAAAACTAACATATACATACAGTAAATTATATATATTTACTTTAAAATCATAAATAACAGTGATAAAATATACTATGATATAATATATTATACTATTATATGTAACATACGCATCATACAAAAAAAAGCAACTTATAACACCATATAAAAAGATTCGATAAAATGAAATATACTATAACATAATATACATATGAATAAATTTGTAGGTCATATATTTGCTGTCTCCAAAGTTTATATCACACTATATATCACATGCCAACCCATACTAGTGCAGCCTTATTACAAAATATATCAACCAAAACCATATACATATCTTTTTTTGTATAACGGTAAACACATTAAACTAACCTATATGTATTATGTATATAACAAAAGCATGCTAACCTTGATAACAAAACTGCAGATTAACCCAAATAAGTTTTAAAACAACTTACTTACTTATATAAGTATATAAATGAGGGGGAAGGAAGCAGAAGGCTTGTTCTGGAATTGGCGAAGGCAACGGGATCCAAGCGGAAAATGATGAAGCAGCGGTGATTTTATTTTTATTAAAATAAAATTTCCTTACCAAGTGAAAATATGAAGGTGGATTTGGAAAATTTATATTGAAAGTGGAGAACAGGGAGAGGGGGAAGAAAAGAAATATATAAAATGGGTAGAGTGGAAAAACCGAACTGTCAAAAGGTTAAAAATGTTTCATATGTTAAAACGAGTAATGTAGGAAAAACGAATAGGCACAAATTAGGAAACGTATCAGATAAATAATAAATATAAAGTAGCAAGTGAGGATTTTAGGCAATACATATTCACGTTGATTTATACACGCAAATAAAATATGAGCTGCAGCCAAATCAAATAATGAAAAAAGGAAAACCGTACGTACGTTATACATTTCTTCAAGTGATCGTGCAGAACAAAAGATAAAGGGAGTAATAAAGCTAGATGACCGTTTGAATTTGTACTGTTGGCAATAAAATAAATGAGAAGTAACATAAACACTTGATTGACGTAGATAATTAAGCAATTGATATGCGTGTGCAGCACGTTTCAAAATTTAAAACCAAAGGGAAATTAACTGCCATAATTAAAGGTACTGATATAAATGTAAAGTAATGAATAATTTGCTGCAATGAAATAGCAACGGTTAGAAGCATTGATTCAAGAAAGATTATTAAAGCAATAAATTTGATTGGACAGGAAGTTTTGATCTTTTTTAAAACGGAAGGAGATTGAAGAGTCAAAATAAATGCTTCAAGTAAGAGAAAAGAGAAATAATAGAAACACATGCGAAAATTAAGCAGGTGGAATAATACTGTAACGACCCAGAATTTTAATTTATTAAAATTTGAATATTTAATTAATTTTAAATATTAAGAAGTGAATTTATAAGTCAAATAAATTTTATTTTGAATAATTGGATTTAATTGAATAATTAAATCGATAATTTAATACGTTAAATTATGGAAATAATTGAAAATCGAGTTAAATATGATTGAAAATGATTTGGGAAATTTTATTTTATCATATTGGAGTTAGAACGATATTTTAGAACTTTTAAAATCGAATTAAAAGTTAATTTGTGAAAATTGAATATTTTAATATTTAAATCGACTAGTGAAAATAGTCAATTTTTGAACAGTCTCAGAATTGGACGAGACCAGTTCCATTGGATCCATAATAGTTAGTTATTAACGGATTTCAATTTTCGTGTCAATCGGAGTTATCGTTAGATCGTGGCAGCTCGAAACGCATCGAATTATTTTTAGTTTTAATTTGGCGAGTTAAAATAGCCATTTTTCAAAAAGTCTCGGATTTCGACGAAACTAGTTTCATCGGATCCGTAATGTGATATTATTGTAAATTTCGTGTCAATTGGATTTACCGTTTGTCCGGTACAAATTAAAACGCCTAGAAATCGATTTAAATCGGTTTAATTTAAATTGAACGTTTATTTCCATAACTCGCACAGATGTTCGAATTAGCTTTCAAAACCTGTTCCATTGTGTCCGGAATGCGGGGTAAACCCTAGAAACGCTGGTTACGGCGCGTAAATCGGAGTTCGGAATTCCCAGATGAATAGTGTTCGAAAATTTCCTATAAATAGCCCATAAATTCACAAAAATAAAAGGAAAAAAAAAAAGCAAAACCCTAATTCTATCAGCCGCCACCCCCCTCAACCCACGGCCGAAAATCACCATTGCTCTTCCCCAAATATCTTTCAATCCACTCATCAATTCGAGATGTTGTCAACTAGGAAAACGTAGAGGCTAGTGTGCTCTACATATCCAACGGTTATGATCGTCAATGGCATGACGAATTGGCGGCAAATCGAGGTGGAAGGGGGCCGGTTGCGCACGGTTTTCCATGCTGTAGGGGGGGCCGAGTTGGCCTGTGCTCTGGCCGAAGGTGTAGTGTGGGGAGGCGCGCATGGTGGTGTATCCTGATCGCGTTCAAGCTCGACGTGGAGGTGGTGATATTTAACCCTAATTCTAAATGATGAGTTCGGCTATAAACGTGTATTACCTGTAGGAAGTTGCGTGAGGGAGGAGAAGGAAAGGTGCGGTGATGATGGGAAGGAGCATGGATCCAAGGGCTGGTATAAGTTGTAGGTTAAATAAAAAAAAGAAATTGTTGTAAATTGTTTTTATAAAATCGTGTAACTTATAAAATGCATAACTTTTTCATACGAGGTCGAAAATGCGCGAAACCAGTTGCGTTGGAATCGTATAGACGAGCACTACGCGATGAAATTGGATTGGAGTCGTTTGGAGTTAGTGAGAATTTTGGGTAAAATTAAACGTCCGTTTAATTTTATTCGAAATAAATCGCTAAAACGAAATAAAAAAATCAAGGTGAGAACTTCTCACTCAATCGAATCAGTTTCGATTTTATTTTAAATAGTTAGATTTAAAATATTTGAATGCATGTTTGAATGATGATTAATATCTACTGATTGTTAAAATAGACATTATACGCCGTTAGTAAGCGGATGTTATTTATTAAAAACATATACCGCGAATATTCATAAACAGTGAAATAGGTATTATATATATAATAGCAATATATATATATTGGCATATGTATATATTGGAGTTATTGATTTCCCGCATTTTTTGTTTAGCGGATGAGACCCTATTGCGCCGTCTATTAAGCAGATAATATTTAATAAAAACATATACCGCGATAATTTCGTACTGGAGCGGAATTGGTATTGTGCTAATGTTTGTGGATGCAGGAAAACAAGTTGGAGGGATCCAACTGGATTCCTCAACAGTTTTTATTTGATTTCAGATATTTTGATATTTGATGGATTATCATATCGATATATGATGTCGTTGTTGTCGTGATTGACTATTTGGTATGTAGCATCATTGAACCAAATTTTGGGATTTTAAAATGATTTTTAAAGTGATTTTTGAAAGTATAAGTTATAAAATATTTTTTGGAATTGATTTATTTTAAATAAATAAACGTTATAATTTTTGAGAAATATAGTTAAAAGTTGATTTTTGAGAAACATGGATTAATGATTTTATAAAATAGTTTAGATTGAAATTTCTGAATTTATTGTAAAAAGTTTAAATATAGGATTTATAAAATTTGATTATTTTATAAATCAAAATGATGAAGTTTTTAAAGGAGTTTAAAGACGTTTTAAAAGAATAATATAAATTGATTTATATTAAGAGATTTATAAATGGATATTTATAAATTGAAATATGGACATTATAAAACGAGTTTTTATAAGTGTTTGAATGAAGTGAAAATGAATTTCATAATTGAATGGAATTTATAGAATTTTAAACAGTGAAGTTATAAATGAAATTTTATAAACAGTAGGTTTATAAAATTTATAAAGTTATTGAAAGAATGAATTTTGGATAAATAAACAATCTTATAAGTTATAAGATTTATAATTTGGGAAGTTAAAAGAACGATTTTTGTAAAATAATCGTTTAATAAGTGTTTAACTTATAATGTGAACTTTTGTTTTATAATTGAGTGATAAATCGAATAGGTTAATAAAGGAATTTATAAAGGAAGTAGTTACAAAATAAATAGAAATGGAATTTATAAACGTTGTTTTATAAATTCGAAATGACTTATTTTGGTAAGTAAATTGTTGAAACTTATTAATGGAGTTATATTCACATTTTTGAGTGTGAATAATCCTTTAAAATAAAATGTATAAAAGGGATGAAAATTGTTAACGTAGTATATTCACGTTTTTGAATAGTGAATAATATGTTAAAGAAAATGTTTAGAATGTGATATTTTAGATAGAATTAAAACGATCTAACGATGTTTTAAATGTGTTGAGATTCGAAACCATAGATTTCAACATTTATTGTTGAAATAGACGTTTTTGAGAAATAAAAGGAAATAGTAGACTATAACACAGTTGTTATAGTAAATGATTTCCGAAAGGAAATGTTTTGCATAGTATTGGGATTTATATATCTATTTTAATTTCAAATCCCTATACTAGTGATTTTGGGTTGTCGTAACGATGTTTTACGCAACATTCGTTTTGGCCCAAATAAATATGTTTAATAGCATGATTTCCTTAAAGAATGAAATATATACTTAATTTCGATTGAAGTATATTGAATATTTTCCAAGTGTTGAAAATAAATAAAATTTGTGAATTACTTATTAAATAAGTATGGAAGTGTTTTCCAATATAAAGTGAATATCTTAAGAATTTATTTTTTTGAAGATAAATTGAAATGAATAATTGAAATCGAATATTCATAGATATTTTGGATTTTAAATTCATTATGGAATTTATAAAGAAAGTGGAAATTGTTTAAAAATAAATATTGATTTATTTTTGAAGTGTGAAAATTATATATCTTGTAAAGATATTTTGGAAAATAAATAATTTGGAAAATTATTTGGAAAATGGTGATGTGTGCATATCCATTGATAGTTCAATAATCGACTATCAATATTTCCCTTTGAATGGGTATTTGATGTCATTTGTTTGAATTTGAATGCCACACTTATTTTTGAATAAGCGCTCACTATTCGGGTTAACCGGGAAAGGACCATGGGGTCGTATAACCCATTCCGAATATGTGATACGTCGTTATGAATTGCATTTGATGATCGGTGTTGAAGACCGAGTATTTGCAAAAGCGATAGGATGACCTATCGATTGTCTCTGCACTGGGTCGCTCCTGGTATAGAGATTTCCTAAGTGATGGGAAATTCGATCGGGATTGTGAATACCCGGATTGCAAGGGCTTCGTGAGAAGTGCCTTCGGTTTTGTTCGAGCCCGGAACAGACTTGTATGGATTGTATGTCTGACATTACAAATTGAGATATAAAGCCGATTTCATTCAAATATATTTCTGTTGGTGGCGGAGAATTTATTCTTTTAGCTTAACACCCTTCTTTGAGACGTACGAGCTCAGAGGTTATGTAGTTGAAGGTTATCAGCGATATTTTCCCAATTTGGTAATGTGACATACTAATTGTTGCTGTTAAATGATCATTGTGTTGATTATTTGTGATAGGATCGTTTATTTGATCGTCTATCTTGGTGATCATTTCTATGATCATTTGTTGACCCAAAGCATGGCTTTTGTATAAAGTATGTTTTTGTGGACGTGACTTCGTCGAGCCTCACACCCCGTGAATGGTCAAAACAGGAAAGAAGCAGCAAGGTTATGAGGGGTAGCGCCCTTTAGGATGTGTGCATTTCCTTCTGGAAAAGGGTGGTATCATGGTATGGAGCCCAGATACTTACTCATGTTGAAAACACTTTATGATTGTGTGAATTGATTACGAGTGCTCGGTGAAAGGTCCCAAAGGACCGGGGGATGGCATATTCGGTCAGTTGTTACTCAGTTAGGGGTAACCCGGCCTTGTGTTGGTAGAGATCCGGTTTGGTTCTCGGGGATGTCCATCCAGAGGCATTCTCATGTGGATGGGAAATTCCTTGGCCTGATCATTCGTTGGAAATCCAAAGAAACAATACGATCTTGTACGGTATTAGTTGTAGAACCTGCTTCCTCAGGAAGTAGCTATAGTAGGCATAATATAATGGCACCTATGCTGGCTAAGATTTATATTCTACTTTCGAAATTGTTTCCTACACTATGCACTAATAATAATATGAAATGTTCTTTTTAAATGCGTATCAAGCATCTTTGACTATCATAAGGAGAAATCTCCTCCAAGTCTGCGTTTGCATTGTGTGTGTGGCGGGAGGTCTTATGGTAATCTCATTTTTAAAAGCATTGCGAATTGAATTTAAAAATATTCCTCTATTTTGATTTTAAAGATAAATAAACTGTTTTGAGTTCTCACACCAGTCACATGACTGACTCGGAGTTTATTGTTTTCCTTCCTAAACTCTGGGTGCCCACCAATTTCCACACGGGCAGTCAAGAGTTTAAGGTTTATCAGGATATTCTGGATATTCTGGAGTTGCTGGAGGCAAGCTGGATGGCATGGCGTAATTACTAGTATATAGTATTTCTTTTTCCGCTGCACTGTTTGTTGTTGTTGTTGTTGTACACTCTGATGATATGATGTAATGAAATGTGATGTAATGTAATAACTGATATAGTTCTTTGTTTAAATATTATTCATTTATCTATTATATGTTGTTCCGCTGCGAATTGTGAGATTCTGATGTTGTTCTGTTGTTGTGTTCTGTTCTGTTCTATTTTCTATTTTTTTTTTTCTATTTTCTTTTCCCTCCATTTTCTCTTTATTTTCTATCTTCTTCTCTCCTCTCTCTTCTTCTTTTCTTCTTTCTTAAAACCCTCTGTGTTCGGTTTTCCGTCGTTCGATTACTCGGCAGTCAATAAAGTGAGTATCGATGTTGAATTTTCGAAAGACGAAGAATCGGGTCCTGACAATGTGGTATCGGAGCATATGGTTAAGCGACAACCATGGTTCTGTTGGGTATTACTCATTAGAGATAGAGTCAGTAGTACTCTAGAATGAGTTTGAGTGTAATAATAGCTATGAGAGCGTATTTGTTAGTGTATATAAAAAAAATTGTTTTGTATTGTGTTGACTTATCGATTGATTGTTTATAGATTCCAGTCGATCTAGTCTAGCTAACTATCGTAGATAGGGGTTTCTAAACTCTTAAACAAGATAATTCGACATAATATTGTTTTAAATTGGGTAAATGAAATAATTTTACCTTGATTATATTTTTATATATAAGAAATAATTTTTCAGAATTATTAAAGTGTATGTAAGTTGATTGTTTAGTTGTTTGAGTAATCTAAATAAAAGAATAATTGTATAAGCAAATGAACTATAAGAATTGAATTATAATTAAAGTGATTTACAATTGTGAAATAAACTTATATATATAAGAAGTGAAACTATATGAATATATTTATGAATATGAGTTGTAAATAAAAAGTGAATTTAAAGTTAAATGGATATATTTAGGAATTTAAGTTATGAAAAAAAACAAGTGATGTTTATAAATGGAGTATAACTTAAGAGATATTGAATGAAATTGAATTGAATTAATGGATTGAATATTAATCAATTGAATGTAAATTAAATTGATATGAAATAATGAATGAAAGTGTTAATTCATTAAAATCTAATGTTATTGAAAGTTGAATAGTTGAATAAAAATCAATTAATTAAACCAAATTGAATGAATATAAGCAAAGGAATTTGGTTGTAATTAATATACATTGATTGTTATATGATTGTTAGTTGATTGTATATAATTCATTAAGTATTAATGAAATTGGAAGCTAAAGTAATTGAAATTCAATTAGAAGTTAAATGAATCTTAAATAGAATTGAATTTGATTTGGAAGTGAACCAACTTGAATATGAATTAGTAAATATAAACTAATTGAACATGAATGTTGGTAAGAACATCCACTATTAATGAATCAAATGTGATTAAATTGAAAACCTATTTCATTGAATATTAATGAGAATATAAATGAATATTGATTTGGTTATGGATGATAGTTGGTTGATGTTTGCATTTGTTGTTTTGTTTCAATTGCTATGTTGACATGTATAGTTATTGTGTTACTATATGACGTATATCGATACTATTATCTATATGCATGTTCTCATGTTGTTTGTTGAGTGATTAGTAGGTGCGGATTGCGTTTGCTTCGCATTTGGAGCTCGCTTTCGCGCTATATTAGCCGTATATGCTTGCTAATAAAATATAAGGTACATATCTCGGATTACATACCGTACTTTTATACTTTTTTCCCTTCGGGATGCCTCATTACTTGATGAGATGTATATTTGTGAAATATATACTGTCATATTTTTTTTCGGATCGAGCCGCGCAAAGGAGACTATGGCGAATTTTTCCGGAAATTTAAGGCGTTAGAAAAAATTTGAGAAAATTGAAAATTTTTGAAAACTTTAACTTTGATTTGGAATTGAAAGTTAAACAATAGTAGTTGTTTTTGAAAGGATAACTAAGTATGATTTGAAAACTTAGTAAAGTTTGGTAAGAAATTTAATTATGAATTTTGGAAAGTTAATAGATTCTGTAACTTTTCTTACTTAATAATTTCGAGGACGAAATTCTTTTAAGGGGGGAAGATTGTAACGACCCAGAATTTTAATTTATTAAAATTTGAATATTTAATTAATTTTAAATATTAAGAAGTGAATTTTTAAGTCAAATAAATTTTATTTTGAATAATTGGATTTAATTGAATAATTAAATCGATAATTTAATACGTTAAATTATGGAAATAATTGAAAATCGAGTTAAATATGTTTGAAAATGATTCGGGAAATTTTATTTTATCATATTGGAGTTAGAATGATATTTTAGAACTTTTAAAATCGAATTAAAAGTTAATTTGTGAAAATTGAATATTTTAATATTTAAATCGACTAGTGAAAATAGTCAATTTTTGAACAGTCTCAGAATTGGACGAGACCAGTTCCATTAGATCCGTAATAGTTAGTTATTACCGGATTTCAATTTTCGTGTCAATCGGAGTTATCGTTTGATCGTGGCAGCTCGAAACGCATCGAATTATTTTTAATTTTAATTTGGCGAGTTAAAATAGCCATTTTTCAAAAAGTCTCGGATTTCGACGAAACTAGTTTCATCGGATCCGTAATGTGATATTATTATAAGGTTTAAAATTTCGTGTCAATTGGATTTACCGTTTGTCCGGTACAAATTAAAACGCCTAGAAATTGATTTAAATCGGTTTAATTTAAATTGAACGTTTATTGCCATAACTCGCACAGATGTTCGAATTAGCTTTCGAAACCTGTTCCATTGTGTCCGGAACGCGGGGTAAACCCTAGAAACGCTGGTTACGGCGCGTAAATCGGAGTTCGGAATTCTCGGATGAATAGTGTTCGAAAATTTCCTATAAATAGCCCATAAATTCACAAAAATAAAAGAAAAAAAAAGCAAAACCCTAATTCTATCAGCCGCCACCCCCCTCAACCCACGGTCGAAAATCACCATTGCTCTTCCCCAAATATCTTTCAATCCACTCATCAATTCGAGATGTTGTCAACTAGGAAAACGTAGAGGCTAGTGTGCTCTACATATCCAACGGTTATGATCGTCAATGGCATGACGAATTGGCGGCAAATCGAGGTGGAAGGGGGACGGTTGCGCATGGTTTTCCATGCTGTAGGGGGGGCCGAGTTGGCCTGTGCTCTGGCCGAAGGTGTAGTGTGGGGAGGCGCGCATGGTGGTGTATCCTGATCGCGTTCAAGCTCGACGTGGAGGTGGTGATATTTAACCCTAATTCTAAATGATGGGTTCGGCTATAAACGTGTATTACCTGTAGAAAGTTGCGTGAGGGAGGAGAAGGAAAGGTGCGGTGATGATGGGAAGGAGCATGGATCCAAGGGCTGGTATAAGTTGTAGGTTAAATAAAAAAAAGAAATTGTTGTAAATTGTTTTTATAAAATCGTGTAACTTATAAAATGCATAACTTTTTCATACGAGGTCGAAAACGCGCGAAACCAGTTGCGTTGGAATCATATGGACGAGCACTACGCGATGAAATTGGATTGGAGTCGTTTGGAGTTAGTGAGAATTTTGGGTAAAATTAAACGTCCGTTTAATTTTATTCGAAATAAATCGCTAAAACGAAATAAAAAAATCAAGGTGAGAACTTCTCACTCAATCGAATCATTTTCGATTTTATTTTAAATAGTTAGATTTAAAATATTTGAATGCATGTTTGAATGATGATTAATATCTATTGATTGTTAAAATAGACATTATACGTCGTTAGTAAGCGGATGTTATTTATTAAAAACATATACCGCGAATATTTCCTAAACAGTGAAATAGGTATTATATATATAATAGCAATATATATATATTGGCATATGTATATATTGGAGTTATTGATTTCCCGCATTTTTTGTTTAGCGGATGAGACCCTATTGCGCCGTCTATTAAGCGGATAATATTTAATAAAAACATATACCGCGATAATTTCGTACTGGAGCGGAATTGGTATTGTGCTAATGTTTGTGGATGCAGGAAAACAGGTTGGAGGGATCCAACTGGATTCCTCAACAGTTTTTATTTGATTTCAGATATTTTGATATTTGATGGATTATCATATCGATATATGATGTCGTTGTTGTCGTGATTGACTATTTGGTATGTAGCATCATTGAACCAAATTTTAGGATTTTAAAATGATTTTTAAAGTGATTTTTGAAAGTATAAGTTATAAAATATTTTTTTGGAATTGATTTATTTTAAATAAATAAACATTATAATTTTTGAGAAATATAGTTAAAAGTTGATTTTTGAGAAATATGGATTAATGATTTTATAAAATAGTTTAGATTGAAATTTCTGAATTTATTGTAAAAAGTTTAAATATAGGATTTATAAAATTTGATTATTTTATAAATGAAAATGATGAAGTTTTTAAAGGAGTTTAAAGACGTTTTAAAAGAATAATATAAATTGATTTATATTAAGAGATTTATAAATGGATATTTATAAATTGAAATATGGACATTATAAAACGAGTTTTTATAAGTGTTTGAATGAAGTGAAAATGAATTTCATAATTGAATGGAATTTATAGAATTTTAAACAGTGAAGTTATAAATGAAATTTTATAAACAGTAGGTTTATAAAATTTATAAAGTTATTGAAAGAATGAATTTTGGATAAATAAACAATCTTATAAGTTATAAGATTTATAATTTGGGAAGTTAAAAGAACGATTTTTGTAAAATAATCGTTTTATAAGTGTTTAACTTATAATGTGAACTTTTGTTTTATAATTGAGTTATAAATCGAATAGGTTAATAAAGGAATTTATAAAGGAAGTAGTTAGAAAATAAATAGAAATGGAATTTATAAACGTTGTTTTATAAATTCGAAATGACTTATTTTGGTAAGTAAATTGTTGAAACTTATTAATGGAGTTATATTCACATTTTTGAGTGTGAATAATCCTTTAAAATAAAATGTATAAAAGGGATGAAAATTGTTAATGTAGTATATTCATGTTTTTGAATAGTGAATAATATGTTAAAGAAAATGTTTAGAATGTGATATTTTAGATAGAATTAAAATGATCTAACGATGTTTTAAATGTGTTGAGATTCGAAACCATAGATTTCAACATTTATTGTTGAAATAGACGTTTTCGAGAAATAAAAGGAAATAGTAGACTATAACACTGTTGTTATAGTAAATGATTTCTGAAAGGAAATGTTTTGCATAGTATTGGGATTTATATATCTATTTTAATTTCAAATCCCTATACTAGTGATTTTGGGTTGTCGTAACGATGTTTTACGCAACATTCGTTTTGGCCCAAATAAATATGTTTAATAGCATGATTTCCTTAAAGAATGAAATATATACTTAATTTCGATTGAAGTATATTGAATATTTTCCAAGTGTTGAAAATAAATAAAATTTGTGAATTACTTATTAAATAAGTATGGAAGTGTTTTCCAATATAAAGTGAATATCTTAAGAATTTATTTTTTTGAAGATAAATTGAAATGAATAATTGAGATCGAATATTCATAGATATTTTGGATTTTAAATTCATTATGGAATTTATAAAGAAAGTGGAAATTGTTTAAAAATAAATATTGATTTATTTTTGAAGTGTGAAAATTATATATCTTGTAAAGATATTTTGGAAAATAAATAATTTGGAAAATTATTTGGAAAATGGTGATGTGTGCATATCCATTGATAGTTCAATAATCGACTATCAATATTTCCCTTTGAATGGGTATTTGATGTGATTTGTTTGAATTTGAATGCCACACTTATTTTTGAATAAGCGCTCACTATTCGGGTTAACCGAGAAAGGACCATGGGGTCGTATAACCCATTCCGAATATGTGATACGTCGTTATGAATTGCATTTGATGATCGGTGTTGAAGACCGAGTATTTGCAAAAGCGATAGGATGACCTATCGATTGTCTCTGCACTGGGTCGCTCCTGGTATAGAGATTTCCTAAGTGATGGGAAATTCGATCGGGATTGTGAATACCCGGATTGCAAGGGCTTCGTGAGAAGTGCCTTCGGTTTTGTTCGAGCCCGGAACAGACTTGTATGGATTGTATGTCTGACATTACAAATTGAGATATAAAGCCGATTTCATTCAAATATATTTTTGTTGGTGGCGGAGAATTTATTCTTTTAGCTTAACACCCTTCTCTGAGACGTACGAGCTCAGAGGTTATGTAGTTGAAGGTTATCAGCGATATATTCCCAATTTGGTAATGTGACATACTAAGTGTTGCTGTTAAATGATCATTGTGTTGATTATTTGTGATAGGATCGTTTATTTGATCGTCTATCTTGGTGATCATTTCTATGATCATTTGTTGACCCAAAGCATGGCTTTTGTATAAAGTATGTTTTTGTGGACGTGACTTCGTCGAGCCTCACACCCCGTGAATGGTCAAAACAGGAAAGAAGCAGCAAGGTTATGAGGGGTAGCGCCCTTTAGGATGTGCGTATTTCCATCTGGAAAAGGTTGGTATCATGGTATGGAGCCCAGATACTTACTCATGTTGAAAACACTTTATGATTGTGTGAATTGATTACGAGCGCTCGGTGAAAGGTCCCAAGGACCGGGGGATGGCATATTAGGTCAGTTGTTACTCAGTTAGGGGTAACCCGGCCTTGTGTTGGTAGAGATCCGGTTTGGTTCTCGGGGATGTCCATCCAGAGGCATTCTCATGTGGCAATGGAAAGTTCCTTGGCCTGATCATTCGTTGGAAATCCAAAGAAACAATACGATCTTGTACGGTATTAGTTGTAGAACCTGCTTCCTCAGGAAGTAGCTATAGTAGGCATAATATAATGGTACCTATGCTGGCTAAGATTTATATTCTACTTTCGAAATTGTTTCCTACACTATGCACTAATAATAATATGAAATGTTCTTTTTAAATGCGTATCAAGCATCTTTGACTATCATAAGGAGAAATCTCCTCCAAGTCTGCGTTTGCATTGTGTGTGTGGCGGGAGGTCTTATGGTAGTCTCATTTTTAAAAGCATTGCGAATTGAATTTAAAAATATTCCTCTATTTTGATTTTAAAGATAAATAAACTGTTTTGAGTTCTCACACCAGTCACATGACTGACTCGGAGTTTATTGTTTTCCTTCCTAAACTCTGGGTGCCCACCAATTTCCACACGGACAGTCAAGAGTTTAAGGTTTATCAGGATATTCTGGATATTCTGGAGTTGCTGGAGGCAAGCTGGATGGCATGGCGTAATTACTAGTATATAGTATTTCTTTTTCCGCTGCATTGTTTGTTGTTGTTGTTGTACACTCTGATGATATGATGTAATGAAATGTGATGTAATGTAATAACTGATATAGTTCTTTGTTTAAAGATTATTCATTTATCTATTATATGTTGTTCCGCTGCGAATTGTGAGATTCTGATGTTGTTCTGTTGTTGTGTTCTGTTCTGTTCTATTTTCCATTTTTTTTCTATTTTCTTTTCCCTCCATTTTCTCTTTATTTTCTATCTTCTTCTCTCCTCTCTCTTCTTCTTTTCTTCTTTCTTAAAACCCTCAGTGTTCAGTTTTCCGTCGTTCGATTACTCGGCAGTCAATAAAGTGAGTATCGATGTTGAATTTTCGAAAGACGAAGAATCGGGTCCTGACAAATACACAAAGAAGGCAACGTATATTTTTTCCAAAAGCAACAGAGAACCTAAAATATATAAACAAAATAATGGCAACGGTTCAATCCCCTTGATTTCAGCTGAAAAGCTATTTAATGCACTTTATAATTTACTTGTAAAGAAGAGGAGCAGTCAAAGAAAAGACGTAAGTAAGGTAAGGAATATATATATAAATTTTGTACTGAATGTTTGTTGAAGCCAATAGCATCAAAAATCATGGAGTGAAAAAGGCAACAGGGAAAAGAACGAAACAAATTGAAATGAAACGTATCAAATTAAATATGAGCAGTTTTAGAAGCAACGGTCACACATTGATTTAGCTGACAAATATTACACTTTTATTTTAAAATATTATTGTTTAAAATTTCTCAAAAATCAAATTAAATACGTTATAAAATTTATTAAAATCTATGGGTCGTTACACTCTCCCCTACTCAAAACTTTTTGTCCCCGAAAAGGAACAAAGTAGGAGAATAGAAACAACCAAATGAAAAATTAGACTTTGGAAAACAATTTAAACAATTTATTTAAAACTATATAATTTTTTTTTAAATTAAGTAATATTTATTGGTTTAGTTAAACTCATTTTATTAAATCCATTCAATTATTTATGAGATCAATTACTTATATAAAACACTAAAAATTTTACTATTAAACCAGGTAGTATATAAATAAACAAAATTTTAAAGGATATATTCAAAAGAAGGAAAGAAGGTAGATTCGGAAAACGGAATATAGGTGAATAAATAAAGCTGAGCAGATAAGGGTGATTCAAAAGAATAGTATTGGGCTCGAATGGTTAAATCAAGCCATAAAATTTTAATCCCAAATATTAATACAAAATTTCTTTGTTGGAAATACTTTTATAATAAAATACCTTTATAATAAAATACTTTTATAACTCGATGTTTCAACAAGTTTATCCTCATTCGTGCAGACTCTGGTCATGCGTTGATCAGGCGTAAAGCTAGAATTCTTCAAGTACTTAGTAGACCTATTTTAACACCCAGTGAAATTACTGAAAAACTTTTAAAAACAGATATGGAAAGTACAATCCAAAAAACACCTGGATCGCAGGATACATAACAATGGTTACACCTGGATACCCCAGGAAACATCCATATCCTTTAAGCATTCACTACCTTGCGAATTACGCCATGATAAACAAAACCCGTGGACCGTAGGATACATAACAATGGTTACGCCTGGATCCCCCATGAAACATCCATACCCTTTAAGCAGTCTCTGCCTTGCGGATTACGCCACGACAACAAAACCGGTAGACCGTAGGATACATAACAATGGTTATGCCCGGATCCCCTAGGAAACATCCATATCCCTTAAGCAATCTCTGCCTTGCGGATTACGCTACCTAAAAAAATGACTGTGGGTTACGCTACGGTAGGACACTCGAGTATCACATCCGAAAAACCCAAAATTAGAGAGAATAATATCGATAGAATGAATCCACAATGTGGCCACAAAGCGGATATCAAGCAGAAGGCACTTTCCATATCATTACTTCGAAAATATATATCATATAGTACCCTTTCAAATCACTTTCAAATATCATACTTATATAAAGTCCATTATATATAAGATTTCATCTTCAAATTGAATACTTTCCAAAATCCATGGTATATCAAATCACACTTATATAGATTTCGATTATAAGAGATTTCACTTTTCAAATTGAGTACCTTTTGAAATAAATAGTTTTGAAATCAACTTCATACTTATACAATTCAAATTTATACAAGTTCGACAACTCCCAAATCAAGTACTTAGAAAAATAAGGTTCTCAATTTCAATTTGTTTCAATATCGATTTAGTTTCAAAATCCAATATGATTTCACCAAATTTTCTTCCAAATTAAATATCTCAATTTCAAAGTTTCCAAAATAATAGGTATAGAAAATAAATCCCAGTTTCCAAATAACATAATTCAAGTCAAACAATTTCATTTCCAAAATCATCATATAAATACTGGGTTTTACATTCCAGTCTATTTTCAAAACCAAATATTTTCTCAAAATCAATTATACCCAAAATGGTTCCAAATTTATAACTATCCCTTTAAAACCTTTAAACTATTTATTTCCATTCAAAAGATCCAAATTTCCTTTTGCAAATTATTTACTTAACAAAAGTTTCAAATTTATTTAAGTCATACTCTTCATACTTTAAACATACAAAACTAAACTTATATACTTTATTAAATATTTTATACTCTTCGAAATTTCTTAGCTTTAAAAATTAAACTTTGATTTGGAAGTGTTCGAACCTTTAAAATAGTCGGTGAAATCAGATTTAAAATCCAAGAGTTGGAAATCAGCAACAAATCAGTAAATCAATTTTTATAAATAGAGTTATACTAAATCAAATCCGAAACTCAAGGATTGAACACCGGGCTCACTTCAAACCATTTCAAATATAGATACCTACATCTTTCGAAAATCAAGTCATACTTCGAAATCAAAAATCAAAATTGGTTTCACAAAATCACTCCCATAGCAAAGCTACCAGAATGGCCTCTCCCCCACTCTGATACTCGAAAATCAATGTCGATGAGGCGTGCACTCATCACCGAAATTATTTTCCAGCGACAAAAGTGAGTTTCTGACTTCTATTTTCTTGAAAACTTCATTGAAATTTCTTCTAAATCATTGAATTCATTTGTACTCATTTGAAACATTCCTTATTTGGAAAATACTTTCAAATAGTGTTACTATAAATTTTCAAAATCCTAAAACCAATTTTCAAATCACCGGACTTCAATCTCTCAAATTTTAAATTCAAACCCTTTAGTTATAAATCATTTTTGTATAAATCAATTTCTTATATAACCTTTTAAAATTTCAAATCCTTTCGAAACTCTTATATAAAGAATAAAATCATAGTTATCAAAAAATTAATAATTTCAGTATATAAAACAATTTCTAAAATACAAACAAACCCGATTTTCAAAGGATGATTCCAGAATGGGTTTCAAACAAAGATAGAGATTCAAATTAGAGGGACTCTAGTCAGATAGAATTCTGATTCGAAGCTAGGCTCAAACGAAGATGAGATAATTAAATTTCAAAAAAGAAGATGAATATAAATCGCGGGCGACCTTAACCGAGTCAACCGTGACTTCAGGTATATGATCGATGCGGAATTCCAAGGCAAATCGACATTCGATCATCAGATATAGAATGCGGCATAACCAGAGATAGCAGCATCTACACCGAGGATATATAAATCTTCGGTGAATTGATGCTATTGTAAAGGAGTTTCACCATTTTATAAATCATTCGGTGGAGCTATGGGATACTCCAGATGTAACGATCTCGAATTTTAATTTATTTTAAATTGATGATTAAATTTTATTTGATTTAAAATTGTGAAATTAAATGATAAATTGATTTGAGTTTATCCAAATCCAAATAAAATATGTTATTTATTAAGAAAGGTATTGTTTCTTTTATAAATTATTTTAAAATTTAGTATTGAGTTATTTTTAAACAATATTAGTATAAAGATATTTGAATTCAATCTTACGAAATAGATTTTAGAAGTTGTGTAAATATAACAAAATTTTTGAAATAAATATTTAAGTTAAAATAAAAGCAAATATACAAAGTAAAATAAAGCACAAACAAAAATGTATTACAAAATACATCAAAGAATGTATAGTGTGAAAGTGAAACAAACAAACAACACTTTATATTAAAGTATAAACTTGTAAAAGCAAGATCATATCAGCCGAGGCAACAATGCAAAACAACACCAAAACAAATTCAACCTAAGACACATATATTTGTATATAAAGAGTAACCAGGCAAGAACAAGTAAAAGGAAAATAAGAAAAGGATGAAACATCACAAAGTATATATTTTACCTAAGCAATAAAGCAAAGTACATCAACCTTTAAAGCTTCCATCTCCGCTCAGAAATAAGGTACTAAGTGATTAATGCAACATATCTCAAGCCACCAAAGCAAGATTTTCGGCCACCAGAGGAAGATCTGCACAGTTGGTAAAGCAAGAAAGAAAATACATAAGTCTAAGCTAGCAAATAAGATAAGCACGTACACAACAACAATTAATGCAACATGCCTCCAATACAATTCAGCCATGCTTATTGAATAAACAAAGATATAACACTGTATAAACATCACTTTGTATAAACAATAGTTTATCACCTGCAACTTGTTTACATTTATTCACCTGTACACTTTCTTTTATATATCACCAGTAAACTTCTCTCCTATATATCAACTCAAACATCATCACTTCGTTCCTTCAAGCCGAGAAAAAAAAAATCTAAAGTAATTAACGTCTCAAACAAACCTGAAGCCTTAGAGATCCAATACTTCAAACTAAAACAAAAACAAAACATACAACCTCATTGAAAACCAGAGATTCAAGAGAGAGGGATTCAGCTTGCAAACTCACTGCTTATCTCAACATAAAAGAACTCTGTCCATTTTCCAAACAGGTGAGTAACATTCTTTTTAAAAAAAACTCAAAGTATGAACTTATTTTGAATGTAAATGTTTGCTTGCGTGTATATGTATACATAAAAATGATGTATGCAGGTTAGAAAATGAAAACATCTTCTCTGTTTAAACTAAGTACTGTGAGTAAACACAAACTTTAGAGCTTTAAGTTTGATTTAAAAAAAAATAAAAAAATAAAAGGAAATGTTGCAACTACATGTCTGTGAATACATAAGTTTATATATATGTGTGTGTGTTCTTGATAATGGAATTGGTGTGCAGGCTGATATTTAAATACCTCTCTGTTTTAAGTTCATGAACAAAACATCTTTGATTCAAAATTCTTTTTCTTTCAATCTACATATAGAGTGGACTTAGAATCAAAATGGAAATTGGTTGTTATGGTATAAACTTGAGATTAAAAATTTATAGAAGTTAAAACCAAGTTTAACTTTCTCTCGAAAGTAAGATAACCCAGCTAACTTCAAAAAGAGCAAGAATTCGAACTTCGTAATTTATGAATTCAGATATATAAATGGGATTGTTATACTTTAATATGATTTTTAAAGCTCGAATCAAAATTTTTAGAGCTAGGATTAAGCTGTAGTTCCGAGATGAACGAAAATGGGTTATGGTCGATTTTTGGGTGATCGAGTGGACCGGAATACTCGGTGTTTCGCGTGGGGGTGAAGGAGCCTCTGGAGGAGTTGGGAAAAATATCTGGAGTTGCTCCAGTTCGACGTGGAAGCGGCGGTGGGGTTTTGAATATTTTTAACCTAATTTTAGTGAGGCCATTTTGTTCGTTTCGTTCGCCATCTTGGATTGATCGAGCGTCGCGAGTCTCTGGGAAATGGAAGGAGGAGCATGGACGATGCTTTTACTAGAAGCACGCGACCTCTGATGGTCGGGGGAGGAGGAGCGAAGCGATTTTCAGGGATGGGTTTTTGGGTTCGTGGGTGTCAGGTGTCTCGATTTTGATCTGTCGTTGAAATTGTCAAATTGAATGATCGAAGCATTTGATGAGATGGTCGTCGACTTGGGAAGGCTAGTGGAGTTGATCAGAGGCGATCGTCTCAGGCGTGCATGTGCACGAGATAATTTTCGTGCATATATATTTGGGGAAGAAGAAGGTTGTGCGAATAACAAGGGAGAGTTGTTTTTCTCGAGTAACTCGTATTCCTGACTCGAAGTAGGAGGGAGGATGACTTGAAGCAGTTTTTATTTGCCTCGGGTTAGTTATCTGTTTCAGATATAAAAAAAATAAAAATAAAAATAAAAACCTGACAGTTTCCTGAGTTTTAAAATTAAGATTTAAAATTTGAAAACATCATTTAAACAAGGGTTAAATTCAAAATTAATGTTTAGATTCAAATAAACTTTTGTATCTTAAGGTTTTAAAATAAATTTGGATTTTTAAATCAAGATTTAAAATCAAGGCTTTAAAACAAAGTTGTAAAATCAAATGTTTTAAACTAATAGATTCAAGTTACTTTGAATCAAAATCTAGAATGTAAATTAGTTTTTACATAGGTTTTAAATGGAAAGTACATGAGTTGTTTTTAACTTGAATTTGCAAGTTAAATGATTAATAGCTTAATTTTAAATAAAAATTAAGTAAATCTAATTTAAAACTTTTCTTATATAAGCTTCATATATAAGTAAACAATATACCTTACATTGTTTAAGAGTTTTACAATTATATTCAAATTTGGTTAAAGTTTTAAAATGATAAATCATTTTGAATCTTAAATTCAAAATGTAATTTTAATTTAAATTCAAAAGAGTAATGTTCTACACCCTAATATTAATTAAGTCATTAATAAAGAAAATAAATTATCTTTTAGATAATTAAGGTATTAAATGATTTGATCAATAAGGTAATTAAAAAAATGATTTAAATTATTTATAAATTAATAAATTAAATTAATTAGAAATGATTAATAATGATTTAAATATAAGGAATTTCCTCAAGTAAGTAATTAAATTAATAAAATAAATTTTGATAATTAATTGGATGTATAAATTAAGATAATCAAAATGTAAATTGTTAATTACTTAATGAAAGTAATTTAGGGGTTAATTACGAATTGTAATTATAAATTGGATATTTTGATCAAATTATTGATAAAGGTTAACTGGTAATTAATGATTTAGTTGTATGAGATGATTTCTTAATGATAAGAAATTAAAAGATTTAATTTCTTTAAATAATAAAACAAAGTTAATTAATTAGAAAATTGGTTTAAAATGTTGATTTAATTAATATGATAAATTAAGAAAAATTAATTAATTAATGTGTTTGATAAATTTATATATATCAAACGATTTGTAATTAATTAATCAAGGTTGGATACTTTATTCATAAGTAATTAAATTGAATTATCATATTATATGTGATGCCTTGAATTAATTTCCCTAACTTATCTGTGGCATTTTGTTCTGTGGATTGAACTGAGTATTTTATTCATTTATTGATGATACATCTGCATATTATCTGTGACTAGTGAATGGAAGATAAGCGTTATACTTTATATCGCTTATCAACTATATTTCTATGATATATATATATATATATATATATATATATATATCTCTAGGATCTATGAATGAAGATGGGCGTTATAGTTTATATCGCTTATCAACTATATTTCTGTATTCTGATCTGTGATGATTATATGCTGTTGCACTACTGTGTAAAACCCCTGGACCACACTTATACACACACCAATATGGATTTCACGAGGAAATCGATTAAGTCACAGATTTTTGAAATAGTTTTAAATTGAATATTTGAATTCAAATGTTTTGGGAATGGATTGGGTTTAAAGTGAAAAGCTTTTGAAATGGAATTTCATAGATGAAATTTATTTTGAATAACTCGATAAAATATGAAGTTGAATAATTTGATTTGAACTTAAATTCAAGATTTGAAATTGAATTCTATGATTTAAAACTAGGGATTAAAAACGTTATGCCAGTTATATATGGGTTAAACTATTTTAAAAGTATTGATTTGGGGATGTGAATAGAATTCAAGGGCTTTAACTCGTGTAAATATAATTGGATTTTTCTGAAACGAAAACTGTTGTTTTCAAATAATAAAAGCTTTCACATAAGAAATGAACGTCCAATTTGTGTTAAAAAGAACTTCAAGTTTGAAAATGAAGATAAATTCCAAGTTATGAAAATGATTTGAAAGCTATAAGTTGAATCTTGATTTAAAGATTCAACAAGTTAATCGAATTTTGAAAGCTATGAGTTAAATCTTTGATTTAAAGATTTAATGAGTTAATCCAATTGGAATGGAAATTGTTTTGAAGTCTATGAATTGATCTTTGTGAAATAAATCGTTTTGTAGTATAAAGATTTGAAATGGTAATTGGTTTAAACCATTTGAAAAGGAAACTTTTGGGTTTTAAGTTGTGACTTAATTGAAATCCCAATATCCATATGTTTTTGAAATACTGCGCTCACTGTTCGGTTTAGCCGAGAGAGGACCTTTGTGTCATATATCCCATTCCGAATATTTGATATGTCGTTATGGATAGCATTGAAGACCGGTGGTGAGGACCGGATATTTTCGAAAACGTAAGGACAACTCGTCGAATGTCTTTGCATCGAATGGTCCCCGGTATAGAGACTCCATATGTGTTGGGAAGTCCGAACGTGATTAGTGAATATCTGGATTGCAAGGACTTCTTTGTAAGTGCCTTCGGTTCTGTTCGAGCCCGGAACAGACTTGTATGGATAGTATGTCTGACATTAAAAATTGAGATATAAAGCTGATTTCTTTCAAATATATTTCTGTTGGTGGCGGAGAATTTATTCTCTTAGCTTAACACCCTTCTCTGAGACGTACGAGCTCAGAGGTTATGTAGTTGATGGTTATCAGCGATATATTCCCAATTTGGTAATGTGATATGCTGAGTGTTGCTGTGAAATGATCATTGTGTTGATCATTTGTGATAGGATCATTTGTTTGATCGTTTATCTTTGTGATCAAATCTATGATCATTTGTTGACCCAAAGCACAGCTTTTGTATAAAGCGTGGCTTTGTGGACGTGACTTCGTCGAACCTCACACCCCGAAATGGTCAAAACAGGAAAGATGCAGCAAGGTTATGAGGGGTAGCTCCCTTTAGGGTATGTGCATTTCCTTCTGGAAAAGGGTGGTATCATGGTATGGAGCCCAGGTACTTACTAATATTGAACACTTTATTTATTATGGTGTGATGTTGATTAGAGAGCTCTCGGATAAATGTCCCAAAGGACCGGGGGATGGCATACTCGTGTCAGTAGTTACCCAGTTAGGGGTAACCCGGCCTTGTGTTGGCAGAGATCCGGTTTGGTTCTCGGGGACGTCCTTCCAGAGGCGTTCTCATGTGGCAATGGGAAGTTCCTTGGCCTGACCATTCGTTGGAATCCAAAGAAACAATACGATCTTGTACGGTTTTAGTTGTAGAACCTGCTTCCTCAGAAGGTAGCTATAGTAGGCATAATATAATGGTACCTATGCTGGCTAAGATTTATATTCTACTTTCGAAATATTTTCCTACACTATGCACTAATAATAATATCAAATGTTTCTTTTTAATGCGTATAAAGCATCTTTGACTATCATAAGAAGAAATCTCCTCCAAGTCTGCGTTTGCATTGTGTGTGTGGCGGGAGGTCTTATGGTAGTTACATTTTCAAAAAGCATTGCAAATTGATTTTTGAATACTTCTTGGTTTGCTTTTAAAGATAAACTATTTTTGTTGCTCACACCAGTCCCACGACTGATCCGGAGTTTATTGTTCTTTCCTAAACTCTGGGTGCTCATTATTTTCTACATGAGCAGTCTAGAGTTGGGTTTTTCAGATGGCTAGGTTCAGTAGATTATCTGGAGTTAGTTCAGTCTTTGGATCACACCAGTCTTGCTTGTCATGGTGCATCGTTATTGGGAGTTCGAGCTATTGCTGGATTGGTTCTTGGAGATGGAGTTGCAGTTCTCGGAGTTCTCTTTTGAAGACTATCTTAGATTTATATTGCTCCGCTGCTAGATGTCATCTATTTTCTTTTCCGCTGCTATTTATTGTATCATATCTCTGATGTATATTGATATCTATTGGATCATCTGTTGTATCAGATATTGTATCAAAGCTGTATATCAATGTATTATTCTTTTATTCCGCTGTGTTATTTACTTAATGTTGTTATAAGCTCCGGCGAATCGGATTTGAACGGTCGAATCTATGACATTCGAATACGATATAAAGTATGGATGTCGGTTTTCGAGCGGGCAAAATCCGTCTCGTCACATTTGGTATCAGAGCTAATGTTGAACTTTAGCTCAGGAGTATAACACATTAAGTAGCTCATTAGAGATAGGGTGAAGTATATCCTAGAATGAGTATATCCCTAAGATATCTGTTTGAATGCCTCAGTAAATTCTCTTGCTATCCACTGATAGCGAGTATGAGTGCAAGAAGAGGACGAGATAAGGGACAGGGAAATATGACTATAATTGGTCAATGCTCTATAACAACAGTGGAAACAATCTTTCTCTGTCAATCACCTTTGGTTCGTCTTTCCAATTTCTTTTGATTGCTTCGTGACAGCTACAGAAAGAAGTTCGGTGCGTTGATGCTCTACGAATCATTGTAGGAAATTTTATTTCGTATCTTCATCAATTTCTTTTCAGTTTTTCGTTTTAAACTATAATAAATTTGAAATTTGAAATTGAAAATTTTAAATAAATTGGAAAATTTAAATTGAGTTAAAATTGATTAATAGAATATGAAGGATAATTTGAATAGTATCAATAAAACGATTTCGTTTAAAACTAAATTTGAAATTCTATTATAATTTCTTGTATCTATTGTTGATATTCTGATTTGGTGAACCAAATGTAGAGCTGATATCCAATTTGATCTGAAAAGATATTTCTCTATCTTTGATCTATCTTTGTTGTTTTCGTGCCTGCGAATTTCGAGGACGAAATTCTTTTTAAGGGGGGAAGTCTGTAACGATCTCGAATTTTAATTTATTTTAAATTGATGATTAAATTTTATTTGATTTAAAATTGTGAAATTAAATGATAAATTGATTTGAGTTTATCCAAATCCAAATAAAATATGTTATTTATTAAGAAAGATATTGTTTCTTTTATAAATTATTTTAAAAATTAGTATTGAGTTATTTTTAAACAATATTAATATAAAGATATTTGAACTCAATCTTACGAAATGGACTTTAGAAGTTGTGTAAATATAACAAAATTTTTGAAATAAATATTTAAGTTAAAATAAAAGCAAATATACAAAGTAAAATAAAGCACAAACAAAAATGTATTACAAAATACATCAAAGAATGTATAGTGTGAAAGTGAAACAAACAATCAAAACTTTATATTAAAGTATAAACTTGTAAAAGCAAGATCATATCAGCCGAGGCAACAATGCAAAACAACACCAAAACAAATTCAACCTAAGACTCATATATTTGTATATAAAGAGTAGCCAGGCCAGAACAAGTAAAAGGAAAATAAGAAAAGGATGAAACATCACAATGTATATATTTTACCTAAGCAATAAAGCAAAGTACATCAACCTTTAAAGCTTCCATCTCCACTCAGAAATAAGGTACTAAGTGATTAATGCAACATATCTCAAGCCACCAAAGCAAGATTTTCGGCCACCAGAGGAAGATCTACATAGTTGGTAAAGCAAGAAAGAAAAATACATAAGTCTAAGCTAGCAAATAAGATAAGCATGTACACAACAACAATTAATGCAACATGCCTCCAATACAATTCAGCCATGCTTATTGAATAAACAAAGATATAACACTGTATAAACATCACCTTGTATAAACAATATTTCATCACCTGCAACTTGTTTACATTTATTCACCTGTACACTTTCTTTTATATATCACCAGTAAACTTCTCTCCTATATATCAACTCAAACATCATCACTTCGTTCCTTCAAGCCGAGAAAAAAAATCTAAAGTAATTAACGTCTCAAACAAACCTGAAGCCTTAGAGATCCAATACTTCAAACTAAAACAAAAACAAAACATACAACCTCATTGAAAACCAGAGATTCAAGAGAGAGGGCTTTAGCTTGCAAACTCACTGCTTATCTCAACATAAAAGAACTCTGTCCATTTTCCAAACAGGTGAGTAACATTCTTTTTAAAAAAAAACTCAAAGTATGAACTTATTTTGAATGTAAATGTTTGCTTGTGTGTATACTTATACATAAAAATGATGTATGCAGGTTTGAAAATGAAAACATCTTCTCTGTTTAAACTAAGTACTGTGAGTAAACACAAACTTTAGAGCTTTAAGTTTGATTTTTAAAAAAAAAATGAAAGGAAATGTTGCAACTACATGTCTGTGAATACATAAGTTTATATATACATGTGTGTGTTCTTGGTAATGGAATTGGTGTGCAGGCTGATATTTAAATACCTCTCTGTTTTAAGTTCATGAACAAAACATCTTTGATTCAAAATTCTTTTTCTTTCAATCTACTTATAGAGTGGACTTAGAATCAAAATGGAAATTGATTGTTATGGTATAAACTTGAGATTAAAAATTTATAGAAGTTAAAACCAAGTTTAACTTTCTCTGGAAAGTAAGATAACCCAGCTAACTTCAAAAAGAGCAAGAATTCGAACTTCGTAATTTATGAATTCAGATGTATAAATGGGATTGTTATACTTTAATATGATTTATAAAGCTCGAATCAAAATTTTAAGAGCTAGGATTAAGCTGTAGTTCCGGGATGAATGAAAATGGGTTATGGTCGATTTTTGGGTGATCGAGTGGACTGGAATACTCGGCGTTTCGCGTGGGGGTGAAGGAGCCTCCGGAGGAGTTGGGAAAAATATCTGGAGTTGCTCCAGTTCGACATGGAAGCGGCGGTGGGGTTTTGAATATTTTTAACCTAATTTTAGTGAGGCCGTTTTGTTCGTTTCGTTCGCCATCTTGGATTGATCGAGCGTCGCGAGTCTCTGGGAGATGGAAGGAGGAGCATGGACGATGCTTTGACCAGAAGCACGCGACCTCTGATGGTCGGGGGAGGAGGAGCGAAGCGATTTTCGTGGATGGGTTTTTGGGTTCTTGGGTGTCAGGTGTCTCGATTTTGATCTGTCGTTGATATTGTCAAATTGAATGATCGGAGCATTTGATGAGATGGTCGTCGACTTGGGAAGGCTAGTGGAGTTGATCAGAGGCGATCGTCTCAGGCGTGCATGTGCACGAGATAATTTTCGTGCATATATATTTGGGGAAGAAGAAGGTTGTACGAATAACAGGGGAGAGTTGTTTTTCTCGAGTAACTCGTATTCCTGACTCGAAGTAGGAGGGAGGATGACTTGAAGCATTTTTTATTTGCCCCGGGTTAGTTATCTGTTTCAGATATAAAAAAAATAAAAATAAAAATAAAAACCTGATAGTTTCCTGAGTTTTAAAATTAAGATTTAAAATTTGAAAACATCATTTAAACAAGGGTTAAATTCAAAGTTAATGTTTAGATTCAAATAAACTTTTGTATCTTAAGGTTTTAAAATAAATTTGGATTTTTAAATCAAGATTTAAAATCAAGGCTTTAAAACAAAGTTGTAAAATCAAATGTTTTAAACTAATAGATTCAAGTTACTTTGAATCAAAATCTAGAATGTAAATTAGTTTTTACATAGGTTTTAAATGGAAAGTACATGAGTTGTTTTTAACTTGAATTTGCAAGTTAAATGATTAATAGCTTAATTTTAAATAAAAATTAAGTAAATCTAATTTAAAACTTTTCTTATATAAGCTTCATATATAAGTAAACAATATATCTTACATTGTTTAAGAGTTTTACAATTATATTCAAATTTGGTTAAAGTTTTAAAATGATAAATCATTTTGAATCTTAAATTCAAAATGCAATTTTAATTTAAATTCAAAAGCGTAATGTTCTACACCCTAATATTAATTAAGTCATTAATAAAGAAAATAAATTATCTTTCAGATAATTAAGGTATTAAATGATTTGTTCAATAAGGTAATTAAAAAAAATGATTTAAATTATTTATAAATTAATAAATTAAATTAATTAGAAATGATTAATAATGATTTAAATATAAGGAATTTCCTCAAGTAAGTAATTAAATTAATAAAATAAATTTTGATAATTAATTGGATGTATAAATTAAGATAATCAAAATGTAAATTGTTAATTACTTAATGAAAGTAATTAAGGGGTTAATTACGAATTGTAATTATAAATTGGATATTTTGATCAAATTATTGATAAAGGTTAACTGGTAATTAATGATTTATTTATATGAGATGATTTCCTAATGATAAGAAATTAAAAGATTTAATTTCTTTAAATAATAAATTAAAGTTAATTAATTAGAAAATTGGTTTAAAATGTTGATTTAATTAATATGATAAATTAAGAAAAATTAATTAAATGTGTTTGATAAATTTATTTATATCAAACGATTTGTAATTAATTAATCAAGGTTGGATACTTTATTCATAAGTAATTAAATTGAATTATCATATTATATGTGATGCCTTGAATTAATTTCCTTAACTGATCTGTGACATTTTGTTCTGTGGATTGAACTGAGTATTTTATTCATTTATTGATGATACATCTGCATATTATCTGTGAATAGTGAATGGAAGATAAGCGTTATACTTTATATCGCTTATCAACTATATTTCTGTGATATATATATATCTGTGATCTGTGAATGAAGATAGGCGTTATAGTTTATATCGGTTATCAACTATATTTCTGTATTCTGATCTGTGATGATTATATGCTGTTGCACTACTGTGTAAAACCCCTGGACCACACTTATACACACACCAATATGGATTTCACGAGGAAATCGATTAAGTCACAGATTTTTGAAATAGTTTTAAATTTGAATATTTGAATTCAAATGTTTTGGGAATGGATTGGGCTTAAAGAGAAAAGCTTTTGAAATGGAATTTCATAGATGAAATTTATTTTGAATAACTCGATAAAATATGAAGTTGAATAATTTGATTTGAACTTAAATTCAAGATTTGAAATTGAATTCTATGATTTAAAACTATGGATTAAAAACGTTATACCAGTTATATATGGGTTAAACTATTTTAAAAGTATTGATTTGGGGATGTGAATAGAATTGAAGGGCTTTAACTCGTGTAAATATAATTGGATTTTTCTGAAACGAAAACTGTTGTTTTCAAATAATAAAAGCTTTCACATAAGAAATGAATGTCCAATTTGTGTTAAAAAGAACTTCAAGTTTGAAAATGAAGATAAATTCCAAGTTATGAAAATGATTTGAAAGCTATAAGTTGAATCTTGATTTAAAGATTTAACAAGTTAATCGAATTTTGAAAGCTATGAGTTAAATCTTTGATTTAAAGATTTAATGAGTTAATCCAATTGGAATGGAAATTGTTTTGAAGTCTATGAATTGATCTTTGTGAAATAAATCTTTTTGTAGTATAAAGATTAGAAATGGTAATTGGTTTAAACCATTTGAAAAGGAAAGTTTTGGGTTTTAAGTTGTGACTTAATTGAAATCCCAATATCCATATGTTTTTGAAATACTGTGCTCACTGTTCGGTTTAGCCGAGAGAGGACCTTTGTGTCATATATCCCATTCCGAATATTTGATATGTCGTTATGGATAGCATTGAAGACCGGTGGTGAGGACCGGATATTTTCGAAAACGTAAGGACAACTCGTCGAATGTCTTTGCATCGAATGGTCCCCGGTATAGAGACTACATATGTGTTGGGAAGTCCGAACGTGATTAGTGAATATCCGGATTGCAAGGACTTCTTTGTAAGTGCCTTCGGTTCTGTTCGAGCCCGGAACAGACTTGTATGGATAGTATGTCTGACATTAAAAATTGAGATATAAAGCTGATTTCTTTCAAATATATTTCTATTGGTGGCGGAGAATTTATTCTCTTAGCTTAACACCCTTCTCTGAGACGTACGAGCTCAGAGGTTATGTAGTTGATGGTTATCAGCGATATATTCCAAATTTGGTAATGTGATATGCTGAGTGTTGCTGTGAAATGATCATTGTGTTGATCATTTGTGATAGGATCATTTGTTTGATCTTTTATCTTTGTGATCATTTGTTGACCCAAAGCACAGCTTTTGTATAAAGCGTGGCTTTGTGGACGTGACTTCGTCGAACCTCACACCCCGAAATGGTCAAAACAAGAAAGATGCAGCAAGGTTATGAGGGGTAGCTCCCTTTAGGGTATGTGCATTTCCTTTTGGAAAAGGGTGGTATAATGGTATGGAGCCCAGGTATTTACTCATGTTGAACACTTTATTTATTATTGTGTGATGTTGATTAGAGAGCTCTCGGATAAAGGTCCCAAAGGACTGGGGATGGCATACTCGTGTCAGTAGTTACCCAGTTAGGGGTAACCCGGCCTTGTGTTGGCAGAGATCCGGTTTGGTTCTCGGGGACGTCCTTCCAGAGGCGTTCTCATGTGGCAATGGGAAGTTCCTTGGTCTGACCATTCGTTGGAATCCAAAGAAACAATACGATCTTGTACGGTTTTAGTTGTAGAACCTGCTTCCTCAGGAGGTAGCTATAGTAGGCATAATATAATGGTACCTATGCTGGCTAAGATTTATATTCTACTTTCGAAATGTTTTCCTACACTAAGCACTAATAATAATATCAAATGTTTCTTTTTAATGCGTATCAAGCATCTTTGACTATCATAAGAACAAATCTCCTCCAAGTCTGCGTTTGCATTGTGTGTGTGGCGGGAGGTCTTATGGTAGTTACATTTTCAAAAAGCATTGCAAATTGATTTTTGAATACTTCTTGGTTTGTTTTTAAAGATAAACTATTTTTGTTACTCACACCAGTCCCATGACTGATCTGGAGTTTATTTTTCTTTCCTAAACTCTGGGTGCTCATTATTTTCTACACGAGCAGTCTAGAGTTGGGTTTTTCAGATAGCTAGGTTCAGTAGATTATCTGGAGTTAGTTCAGTCTTTGGATCACACCAGTCTTGCTTGTCTTGGTGCATCGTTATTGGGAGTTCGAGCTATTGTTGGATTGGTTCTTGGAGATGGAGTTGCAGTTCTCGAAGTTCTCTTTTGAAGACTATCTTAGAGTTATATTGTTCCGCTGCTAGATGTCATCTATTTTCTTTTCCGCTGCTATTTATTGTATCATATCTCTGATGTATATTGATATCTATTGGATCATCTGTTGTATCAGATATTGTATCAAAGCTGTATATCAATGTATTATTCTTTTATTCCGCTGTGTTATTTACTTAATGTTGTTATAAGCTCCGGCGAATCGGATTTGAACGGTCGAATCTATGACATTCGAATACGATATAAAGTATGGATGTCGGTTTTCGAGCGGGCAAAATCCGTCTCGTCACATTTGGTATCAGAGCTAAGGTTGAACTTTAGCTCGGGAGTATAACACATTAAGTAGCTCATTAGAGATAGGGTGAAGTATATACTAGAATGAGTATATCCCTAAGATATCTGTTTGAATGCCTCAGTAAATTCTCTTGCTATCCACTGATAGTGAGTATGAGTGCAAGAAGAGGACGAGATAAGGGACAGGGAAATATGACTATAATTGGTCAATGCTCTGTAACAACAGTGGAAACAATCTTTCTCTGTCAATCTCCTTTGGTTCGTCTTTCCAATTTCTTTTGATTGCTTCGTGACAGCTACAGAAAGAAGTTCGGTGCGTTGATGCTCTACGAATCGTTGTAGGAAATTTTATATCGTATCTTCATCAATTTCTTATCAGTTTTTCGTTTTAAACTATAATGAATTTGAAATTTGAAATTGAAAATTTTAAATAAATTGGAAATTTTAAATTGAGTTAAAATTGATTAATAGAATATGAAGGATAATTTGAATAGTATCGATAAAACGATTTCGTTTAAAATTAAATTTGAAACTCTATTATAATTTCTTGTATCTATTGTTGATATTCTGATTTGGTGAGCCAAATGCAGAGCTGATATCCAGTTTGATCTGAAAAGATATTTCTCTATCTTTGATCTATCTTTGTTGTTTTCGTGCCTTCGAATTTCGAGGACGAAATTCTTTTTAAGGGGTGAAGTCTGTAACGATCTCGAATTTTAATTTATTTTAAATTGATGATTAAATTTTATTTGATTTAAAATTATGAAATTAAATGATAAATTGATTTGAGTTTATCCAAATCCAAATAAAATATGTTATTTATTAAGAAAGATATTGTTTCTTTTA
Organism: Allium cepa; assembly: GCA_030765085.1. Classification (NCBI taxonomy): domain Eukaryota; kingdom Viridiplantae; phylum Streptophyta; class Magnoliopsida; order Asparagales; family Amaryllidaceae; genus Allium; species Allium cepa. Next base: position 810,789,966 of record CM060939.1, read on the forward strand.
TAAATTATTTTAAAAATTAGTATTGAGTTATTTTTAAACAATATTAATATAAAGATATTTGAATTCAATCTTATGAAATGGATTTTAGAAGTTTTGTAAATATAACAAAATTTTTGAAATAAATATTTAAGTTAAAATAAAAGCAAATATACAAAGTAAAATAAAGCACAAACAAAAATGTATTACAAAATACATCAAAGAATGCATAGTGTGAAAGTGAAACAAACAAACAAAACTTTATATTAAAGTATAAACTTGTAAAAGCAAGATCATATCAGCCGAGGCAACAATGCAAAACAACACTAAAACAAATTCAACCTAAGACACATATATTTGTATATAAAGAGTAACCAGGCAAGAACACGTAAAAGGAAAATAAGAAAAGGATGAAACATCACAAAATATATATTTTACCTAAGCAATAAAGCAAAGTACATCAACCTTTAAAGCTTCCATCTCCGCTCAGAAATAAGGTACTAAGTGACTAATGCAACATATCTCAAGCCACCAAAGCAAGATTTTCAGCCACCAGAGGAAGATCTGCATAGTTGGTAAAGCAAGAAAGAAAAATACATAAGTCTAAGCTAGCAAATAAGATAAGCATGTACACCACAACAATTAATGCAACATGCCTCCAATACAATTCAGCCATGCTTATTGAATAAACAAAGATATAACACTGTATAAACGTCACCTTGTATAAACAATATTTTATCACCTGCAACTTGTTTACATTTATTCACCTGTACACTTTCTTTTATATATCACCAGTAACTTCTCTCCTATATATCAACTCAAACATCATCACTTCGTTCCTTCAAGCCGAGAAAAAAAATCTAAAGTAATTAACGTCTCAAACAAACCTGAAGCCTTAGAGATCCAATACTTCAAACTAAAACAAAAACAAAACATATAACCTCATTGAAAACCAGAGATTCAAGAGAGAGGGCTTCAGCTTGCAAACTCGCTGCTTATCTCAACATAAAAGAACTCTGTCCATTTTCCAAACAGGTGAGTAACATTCTTTTTAAAAAAAAAACTCAAAGTATGAACTTATTTTGAATGTAAATGTTTGCTTGCGTGTATACGTATACATAAAAATGATGTATGCAGGTTTGAAAATGAAAACATCTTCTCTGTTTAAACTAAGTACTGTGAGTAAACACAAACTTTAGAGCTTTAAGTTTGATTTAAAAAAAAAAAAAAATAAATAAAAGGAAATGTTGCAACTACATGTCTGTGAATACATAAGTTTATATATAAGTGTGTGTGTTCTTGGTAATGGAATGTGTGTGCAGGCTGATATTTAAATACCTCTCTGTTTTAAGTTCATGAACAAAACATCTTTGATTCAAAATTCTTTTTCTTTCAATCTACTTATAGAGTGGACTTAGAATCAAAATGGAAATTGGTTGTTATGGTATAAACTTGAGATTAAAAGTTTCTAGAAGTTAAAACCAAGTTTAACTTTCTCTGGAAAGTTGGATAACCCAGCTAACTTCAAAAAGAGCAAGAATTCGAACTTCGTAATTTATGAATTCATATGTATAAATGGGATTGTTATACTTTAATATGATTTTTAAAGCTCGAATCAAAATTTTTAAAGCTAGGATTAAGCTGTAGGTCCGGGATGAACGAAAATGGGTTATGGTCGATTTTTGGGTGATCGAGTGGACCGGAATACTCGGCGTTTCGCGTGGGGGTGAAGGAGCCTCCAGAGGAGTTGGGAAAAATATCTGGAGTTGCTCCAGTTCGACGTTGAAGCGGCGGTGGGGTTTTGAATATTTTTAACCTAATTTTAGTGAGGCCGTTTTGTTCGTTTCGTTCGCCATCTTGGATTGATCGAGCATCGCGAGTCTCTGGGAGATGAAAGGAGGAGCATGGACGATGCTTTGACCAGAAGCACGCGACCTCTGATGGTCGGGGGAGGAGGAGCGAAGCGATTTTCGTGGATGGGTTTTTGGGTTCTTGGGTGTCAAGTGTCTCGATTTTGATCTGTCGTTGAAATTGTCAAATTGAATGATCAGAGCATTTGATGAGATGGTCGTCGACTTGGGAAGGCTAGTGGAGTTGATCAGAGGCGATCGTCTCAGGCGTGCATGTGCACGAGATAATTTTCGTGCATATATATTTGGGGAAGAAGAAGGTTGTACGAATAACAGGGGAGAGTTGTTTTTCTTGAGTAACTCGTATTCCTGACTCGAAGTAGGAGGGAGGATGACTTGAAGCAGTTTTTATTTGCCTCGGGTTAGTTATCTGTTTCAGATATAAAAAAAATAAAAATAAAAATAAAAACCTGACAGTTTCCTGAGTTTTAAAATTAAGATTTAAAATTTGAAAACATCATTTAAACAAGGGTTAAGTTCAAAGTTAATGTTTAGATTCAAATAAACTTTTGTATCTTAAGGTTTTAAAATAAATTTGGATTTTTAAATCAAGATTTAAAATCAAGGCTTTAAAACAAAGTTGTAAAATCAAATGTTTTAAACTAATAGATTCAAGTTACTTTGAATCAAAATCTAGAATGTAAATTAGTTTTTACATAGGTTTTAAATGGAAAGTACATGAGTTGTTTTTAACTTGGATTTGCAAGTTAAATGATTAATAGCTTAATTTTAAATAAAAATTAAGTAAATCTAATTTAAAACTTTTCTTATATAAGCTTCATATATAAGTAAACAATATACCTTACATTGTTTAAGAGTTTTACAATTATATTCAAATTTGGTTAAAGTTTTAAAATGATAAATCATTTTGAATCTTAAATTCAAAATGTAATTTTAATTTAAATTCAAAAGCGTAATGTTCTACACCCTAATATTAATTAAGTCATTAATAAAGAAAATAAATTATCTTTTAGATAATTAAGGTATTAAATGATTTGATCAATAAGGTAATTAAAAAAATGATTTAAATTATTTATAAATTAATAAATTAAATTAATTAGAAATGATTAATAATGATTTAAATATAAGGAATTTCCTCAAGTAAGTAATTAAATTAATAAAATAAATTTTGATAATTAATTGGATGTATAAATTAAGATAATCAAAATGCAAATTGTTAATTACTTAATGAAAGTAATTAAGGGGTTAATTACGAATTGTAATTATAAATTGGATATTTTGATCAAATTATTGATAAAGGTTAACTGGTAATTAATGATTTATTTGTATGAGATGATTTCTTAATGATAAGAAATTAAAAGATTTAATTTCTTTAAATAATAAATTAAAGTTAATTAATTAGAAAATTGGTTTAAAATGTTGATTTAATTAATATGATAAATTAAGAAAAATTAATTAATTAATGTGTTTGATAAATTTATTTATATCAAACGATTTGTAATTAATTAATCAAGGTTCGATACTTTATTCATAAGTAATTAAATTGAATTATCATATTATATGTGATGCCTTGAATTAATTTCCCTAACTTATCTGTGACATTTTGTTCTGTGGATTGAACTGAGTATTTTATTCATTTATTGATGATACATCTGCATATTATCTGTGAATAGTGAATGGAAGATTAGCGTTATACTTTATATCGCTTATCAACTATATTTCTGTGATATATATATCCGTGATCTGTGAATGAAGATAGGCGTTATAGTTTATATCGCTTATCAACTATATTTCTGTTTTCTGATCTGTGATGATTATATGTTGTTGCACTACTGTGTAAAACACCTGGACCACACTTATACACACACCAATATGGATTTCACGAGGAAATCGATTAAGTCGCAGATTTTTGAAATAGTTTTAAATTTGAATATTTGAATTCAAATGTTTTGGGAATGGATTGGGTTTAAAGTGAAAAGCTTTTGAAATGGAATTTCATAGATGAAATTTATTTTGAATAACTCGATAAAATATGAAGTTGAATAATTTGATTTGAACTTAAATTCAAGATTTGAAATTGAATTCTATGATTTAAAACTAGGGATTAAAAACGTTATACCAGTTATATATGGGTTAAACTATTTTAAAAGTATTGATTTGGGGATGTGAATAGAATTCAAGGGCTTTAACTCGTGTAAATATAATTGGATTTTTCTGAAATGAAAACTGTTGTTTTCAAATAATAAAAGCTTTCACATAAGAAATGAACGTCCAATTTGTGTTAAAAAGAACTTCAAGTTTGAAAATGAAGATAAATTCCAAGTTATGAAAATGATTTGAAAGCTATAAGTTGAATCTTGATTTAAAGATTCAACAAGTTAATCGAATTTTGAAAGTTATGAGTTAAATCTTTGATTTAAAGATTTAATGAGTTAATCCAATTGGAATGGAAATTGTTTTGAAGTCTATGAATTGATCTTTGTGAAATAAATCTTTTTGTAGTACAAAGATTTGAAATGGTAATTGGTTTAAACCATTTGAAAAGGAAAGTTTTGGGTTTTAAATTGTGACTTAATTGAAATCCCAATATCCATATGTTTTTGAAATACTGCGCTCACTGTTCGATTTAGCCGGGAGAGGACCTTTGTGTCATATATCCTATTCCGAATACGTGATATGTCGTTATGGATAGCATTGAAGACCGGTGGTGAAGACCGAATATTTTCAAAAACGTAAGGACAACTCGTCGAATGTCTTTGCATCGAATGGTCCCCGGTATAGAGACTCCATATGTGTTGGGAAGTCCGAACGTGATTAGTGAATATCCGGATTGCAAGGACTTCTTTGTAAGTGCCTTCGGTTCTGTTCGAGCCCGGAACAGACTTGTATGGATAGTATGTCTGACATTACAAATTGAGATATAAAGCTGATTTCTTTCAAATATATTTCTGTTGGTGGCGGAGAATTTATTCTCTTAGCTTAACACCCTTCTTTGAGACGTACGAGCTCAGAGGTTATGTAGTTGATGGTTATCAGCGATATATTCCCAATTTGGTAATGTGATATGCTGAGTGTTGCTGTGAAATGATCATTGTGTTGATCATTTGTGATAGGATCATTTGTTTGATCGTTTATCTTTGTGATCATTTCTATGATCATTTGTTGACCCAAAGCACAGCTTTTGTATAAAGCGTGGCTTTGTGGACGTGACTTCGTCGAACCTCACACCCCGAAATGGTCAAAACAGGAAAGATGCAGCAAGGTTATGAGGGGTAGCTCCCTTTAGGGTATGTGCATTTCCTTCTGGAAAAGGGTGGTATCATGGTATGGAGCCCAGGTACTTACTCATGTTGAACACTTTATTTATTATGGTGTGATGTTGATTAGAGAGCTCTCGGATAAAGGTCCCATAGGACCGGGGGATGGCATACTCGTGTCAGTAGTTACCCAGTTAGGGGTAACCCGGCCTTGTGTTGGCAGAGATCTGGTTTGGTTCTCGGGGACGTCCTTCCAGAGGCGTTCTCATGTGGCAATGGGAAGTTCCTTGGTCTGACCATTCGTTGGAATCCAAAGAAACAATACGATCTTGTACGGTTTTAGTTGTAGAACCTGCTTCCTCAGGAGGTAGCTATAGTAGGCATAATATAATGGTACCTATGCTGGCTAAGATTTATATTCTACTTTCGAAATGTTTTCCTACACTATGCACTAATAATGTGACGCCCCACCTCTATACCCACGCTAGCCAAGAACACTACGGAGTAGTGCTGTCAACTAGCACGGAGAATAAGGCTGTTGAGGAGCGACCCTCCATGTAATTGCTTATCACACGGTGGCTATAAATAATCTTCGAAAACAAACGTAGAAATAAGCATAACGCAAATCATTCACAGACATCCATATCACAAAGGCGGAAGAAGATATGAATATATAACTAACACATGAAAGTGCACATCAGAGTAGTGGTCAAAAGATCCACAATAATACAAAAGAATAGCAACACGTGCTATACAAAAGAATACAACTATGAGTCTATATCTCAAGTGTATACAACAAAAACTGCTAATCTAAACAGTTAGCCAAAAGTCAGAGTGATGAATCCCTGGGAAGAAGTCAAGCAGAAGCACCTGTAACATCTCGGTCTGACCCGAGTATTATTTATGAAAAATAATAAACGGGTCAGTCTAGCTATAAATATCAGATGACAAGATATAACATAAAAGATATGGCATAAACATAAAATATCCATGATGACGTACCACTATAAGTATGTAAATAATGATCAACAGAAGATCAATCAATAAGAGATAATCAATATCACAAGAATCTTCTCAAAGATTCGAAAAGGGCATCATACCCCAAACTTGTACTCATAACAAGTTAATGACATAAATTCTAGAAATCAATGCAAGAAGTCTAGAAATCATAGAAAAGAGAAAGAGGCCTATCACATGACGGTCCGAAGACCAAGGGGAGCTACCCACATGTGTGAATGGAATCACACAGATTAAGGTCCAGACTAACCAAAAAGCAAAAAGGTATGTGTGAGTGGAATCACACAAGTGGTGTCTAGTCTAACCTCGCAACAAGAGACATCGCACAGTTGCTAGTCTAAAGCATCAGAATGATCGTCATGATCAACGAGAAGTGTCAATTACACTAAGCTAGTAAATATAGAAGTTTAGCTTCATGTCCCATAACCACTTGCTTAACTTAAATATTTACGAACAAACTGTAAATCTTCACTAATAAAATTGTCACAAGAGGTTCAATCGAACATGTCCAAGAATTAACCGACGAAGTGAACGCAAGCGTTTTATACCACTTGTTTTACTAAGTCGTTTAATTAGATTTCTCATCCGAGTGAGGTAAAGGTTTGTATATACTAATAGGTTGGAAAACGGTTTAAGAAAAGAGCTTTGTTATTAAAAATAGAGTTGAAATTGTTTGTTAAAAGAGTTTTGATATTTACTACTAGTATTGAAACCTTTATATTATAAAATGACAAAACACAGAAGCAATTGTAGAAACAATCAATCACAAAGATCGCATACGGAGATGTGAATAAAATCCAAGGAAATCAGCTCAATGTTTTTCAGATAAGATCCCCTACGGAGGGGGGGTCCAGGGGGTGGCAACCCCCCAAGGTGGGGGTGCGGGGCCAACGCGACCTAACACAATGGCCGAGCGACCTAACTGGAGTTAAGGGAGGCAAGCGACTTAAGGTCCAACGACCTACGACTCAAGCAAGCCGAGCGACCTAGTGTGGAGGGGTCGAGCGACTTAAGGAAGGCGAACGACCTAAGGTCTAACGACCTACGACTTAACAGAGTCGAGCGACCTAAGGTAAATGGTCCAACGACCTAACTCGAACGACTTATCAGGAGCTTAGGTCGAAGACGACCTACGAGATAAACCAGGCCGACTTAGTGGACGAGCGACCTAAGGTAAATGGTCCAACGACCTAACTCGAACGACTTATCAGGAGCTTAGGTCGGAGACGACCTACGAGATAAACCAGGGCGAGCGACTTAACGTTTGCCTAGAGATTATAGGTCGGAAACGACCTAAGACTTAAGGCTTAACTCGCGAGCGACCTACGGCTTAAGGCCTAACTCGTGAGCGACCTACGACTTAAGGCTTAACTCGCGAGCGACCTAACTCTGAAGTGCCAATACTTCCAGAATGACCTAAAGCCCTACGACCTATGGTACTAACTCGCGAGCGACCTAACGACTTAACTCGTGAGCGACCTAATTCCGAAGTGCCAATTCTTCCAGAACGACCTAAAGCCCTGCGACCTACGACCCAGTGACCTTACGCCCTATCACCGAAAGAGTCAAGTGGCCAGAACGAGCTAAGTGCAGGAAATTTCCAAAAATGCTAAAAATTGGAGTTTTTCGCCAATCCAATCCAAACCAAAGGCAAATGTGCATGCAAAAGTGATAGGAAATCATTCCCAACAATCCAACATAGTTATAGACTAGATTTGTGAGATAAAAATCTCACCTTTGCACAAATTCAATGAAGAAGGAGCTTGAAACAATGGAGAAGCAACTACAAGCTAGAATCCAATGTCTTCTCTTTGATTTTGGAGTTGAATGATGGATTTAAAGTTGAAACCTAAGCTTGGAGTTTTAATTTCCTCTTCCACTCACCATTAATGCAAAAGCTTGGTTGTTAGGAAATTTATGAAGAGTGAGAAGAAGGAAGGGGGTTTGGGCTTGAGTTATAATGGCAATCTAACCCAAAGTCCAAAGCGGGAAAAGTTAGTGAAATTCTACTAACTCCAAACCTACCAATGTTTATACTTAAAAAAATTGCAAATGGCATTTCGAACTCAATGGAAGTGGTCTCGAGTCCTAATTTGGCCGTTTGCAAAAAGTAGCCTTTCGGACCAATATCCGATTAACGATAAAATATTTAAATAAAATATTTAAATATAAAATCGATAAATATGCGGGTTGTTACAGATAATAATATCAAATGTTTCTTTTTAATGCGTATCAAGCATCTTTGACTATCATAAGAAGAAATCTCCTCCAAGTCTGCGTTTGCATTGTGTGTGTGGCGGGAGGTCTTATGGTAGTTACATTTTCAAAAAGCATTGCGAATTGATTTTTGAATACTTCTTGGTTTGTTTTTAAAGATAAACTATTTTTGTTGCTCACACCAGTCCCACGACTGATCCGGAGTTTATTGTTCTTTCCTAAACTCTGGATGCTCATTATTTTCTACACGAGCAGTCTAGAGTTGGGTTTTTCAGATAACTAGGTTCAGTAGATTATCTGGAGTTAGTTCAGTCTTTGGATCACACCAGTCTTGCTTGTCTTGGTGCATCGTTATTGGGAGTTCGAGCTATTGCTGGATTGGTTCTTGGAGATGGAGTTGCAGTTCTCGGAGTTCTCTTTTGAAGACTATCTTAGAGTTATATTGTTCCGCTGCTAGATGTCATCTATTTTCTTTTCCGCTGCTATTTATTGTATCATATCTCTGATGTATATTGATATCTATTGGATCATCTGTTGTATCAGATATTGTATCAAAGCTGTATATCAATGTATTATTCTTTTATTCCGCTGTATTATTTACTTAATGTTGTTATAAGCTCCGGCGAATCGGATTTGAACGGTCGAATCTATGACATTCGATTACGATATGAAGTATGGATGTCGATTTTCGAGCGGGCAAAATCCGTCTCGTCACACCAGAATTTAAAAAAACACGCATAGGGAATGAAAAGAATGGATTTGGAACCAAGGGGAATGTTCTAAAATTTAAAGGAAACCGAATCAAATAGGAAGAGATTCAAGCTCGAACGAAAGCGATTCTGTAAACAAATTTACCATATATTCTAAGTTTACCTAGAGCTAAAGCTCTGATACCAACTGTAACTACCGGATATTTTCAACCATTCGCATCCGTACCTGTTGGACTTGAATTGCTCAAAATACCGCGTTGTAATTTAAAATTTGGCAATACTCAGCATAAAAAGTAAATAAATAGTCACAGATCACAGACATAGAGTAATATAATGCAGTGGAATAGATAAATAGTAGTTCATGAAGCTACTATATAAACATCAGAGTTAGAAATAATATATAGCAGAATATATCAATTATAGTGAAGTCTCCAATGCAACAGATGACTTCTCTGAACAAATCTACTGGAAGGGCTGAGAGCTAAAACGATAGTTGGGTCTTCAAGCGAAGCTCCAAACTCCAAAGGTGAGTCTCAAATGTTGTATCACTCAGTCTGACCCGAACGTAAATCAAAACACAAAACACTTGAGTCGGGATTAACATTCTTATATCAATAAATCCAATTCAAGTGAAATAAAAACTGAAATACAGGTAACTCAAAGGATGTTTGGGATAACCATCCTCTAAGGATCCGTGGAACTATCGACAATGTAGAAATATACACTATACACCGTGGTCATTTCAAATAAATTTGTACTTCAAAACCAGAGTATCATCTCCATTTCATATATATTTATTTCCAAATTTTATCCCTTTAAAAGTTACGATTCAAATCTATTCAAATTCCAAATTCAAATTTAGTCCCATCTCAATTTATCAATTTAAATTCAACTCAATTCCTAAATAACCATTTAAAATTTAATCGATCTCAAATCTGGATTCGAAATCATAAATTACCCATTTACACTTCAATATTATTCCAAAACTTTAAATATTCAACATTTCAAACTAAATTTAACGATTTCACATAGATTTAGTTTATCTTCATTATTATTTAGTCTTGAGATATTCCCTCATTTGATCCGATATCATTTAAGTAACCTTAAGTAACATTTTACTAAATATTTTCTTTGATTTATTTAAACGTGAAATATTCATTAAATCACTTAAATCAAAAATCCATTTATAAAATCATACCTTTAAATTTCACTTTCAATAATTTCAAATTGATTTAATTAAATAAAATCCTTGATTAAATACCATTCCAAATAAACCCAAATTTATCTTCCCAATCTTACTTATTCAATTTATTACAAGAAAATCTATTTGAAATATAGATTTACATAAATACTTAACCATATTATATCAATCTAATTTAAATTAAATATTACTACTAAATCTATGTATAAAATTAACATTTATATATAATATCTTAAGAACAAATACTTATTAAACCATATATTTCTTTCCGAAACCATAGAAATTATTTTCAAAATATTTATATATGGACAAACGGTGTCTGTATATATTTCCTATCCTATGGTCAAGTGATACGGTTATTTATCATTTCAATCCTTACACTAAATATATACGGGTGGATATCATTTCAACCCGTAATCCCAAATTCAATTCAATGAAAATCGCTTGGGTCTATCATTTCAACCCATAACGATTTTCTCCTATTCTAAAGTCCGTTCGGGTATGTATCATTTCAACCCATAGTGAATTCTATACTAGCAAGGAACTTGCAGAGTAGTAACAGATATGAAAAATAATAATAACAGGCATATATCATCAGTAACAATATAATATAAAGAATAGGATATGGTATCATATCCCACAGGTGAACGGTTATAGATAATATCATAGATGACTATTTAAATAACTACAGCAGCATATTTCCATTGTCGTTTCAGTTGAAATTAAATTTAATAAATATAAGAACGTTAATCGTGAGTGATTACTCACCTTTCGAGGCCAGAGAAATTTAACAAGGAAACGAGCTGCGAATTCCAAAGTAACGCTAGATGGATATGATTCGATGAAGAAAATAAGAACGACGGACAACTGATAATGAGGAATCGGTGGAACGATTAGGATCAGTTTGACAAAAATTTAAAATAGACATATTATTAATACATATTCAGTATTCTAATTTAAGACAAAAATCATAATAATATTAAAATTTCTAAATCATCATTCTTAACTCAAGCATTAAAAATCAAAGATTTTTTTTTATACTTAAATTATTTCCCACAATAATTTCTTAAACACATATTATATATATACACACATTCCAAAATCCATTGTTTTAGAATAAAACGCAATTTATCTAAAACACCTACATTTACCTAAAGTCAGTACTCATGTTATATACAAGCTTTTAAGCGTACTTAAAAATATACTTAAATCCATCATAGCCCCATATACTTTATACACATCTTAGAATATGAACAATTAACAAGTATAACATATGTAGACCCAAAAAAAATTCATGCTGACGCCTAAAAAAATAAGATGTTGTTTTAAAACAAACCAAATATATATAATACTTAAAATAGCTGATCAAAACAAAATAACTATATATTTTAACTTTAACAATGAGTTACAACACTAACAAAAAGTTTATTATTTTATATAAAATAGTATAACATATATCACAGAATTTAATATCATTTACTTAAACAGACCATATACAAATAAACTATTATAAGCATGTAGACAATCCATCATCCTCTATAAACATATGCATTATATAAGTTTTGTCAACATATTATACGACGTATATAAATTTGTATATATAAAGCAATAGGTATCGGTACAGCTTAAACAATGATGAAACTTATTTTTTTTTCAAAACAAAAATAAACAAATGCTATCATGTTTTAAAAATTCATATACACTAACATATATATACTGGGTACATCTGCATCTATTTTCTATTTAAACTAATGTTTATAAAACTCCTCACTAACTCAAACAAAACGAAATTTGAAAGCAAAATTTTACACAAATTCTTTACACGACAAAAGACGATTGCTCCTAAATATATACATATATTTATTAAAGAATCAAAACATTAATGTATAATAAAAATCAACTGTTACATATATATCTACTTAAACACGTTACTAATATAAAACTATAACCAATTATAATATAACATACTATAACATAATTAATATATGCATGACTGGTAAAATAGGTATAACAGACATATTTAAAATTTATATAAGTTTATACATATTATATTAAAACGTATATATATAATCAGAAAGCAAAGTATTCATATAAATGAAAATAGAATATATATACTACCTTTATATATATAACAGATAGAACTCACACACAAAACAAAATATAAGTTTGTATATATATTAACCCAAAATAGAAAGTTCTGAATTATATCTATATATACTAACGTATTTTGATCCAAACTAACATATACATACAGTAAATTATATATGTGTACTTTAAAATCATAAACAATAGTGATAAAATATACTATGATATAATATATTATACTATTATATGTAACACACGCATCATACAAAAAAAAAAGAAGCAACTAATAACACCATATAAAAAGATTTGATAAAATGAAATATACTATAACATAATATACATATGAATAAATTTGCAGGCCATATATTTGCTGTCTCCGAAGTTTATGTCACACTATATATCACATGCCAACCCATACTAGTACAGCTTTATTACAAAATATATCAACCAAAACCAAAACCATATACATATCTTTTTTTGTATAACAGTAAACACATTAAACTAACCTATATGTATTATGTATATAAAAAAAGCATGCTAACCTTGATAATAAAACTGCAGATTAACCCAAAATAAGTTTTAAAACAACTTACTTATTTATATAAGTATATAAATGAAGGGGAAGGAAGCAAAAGGCTTGTTCTGGAATTGGCGGAATAATAACCAAATACGAAAGTACGTATCGCCATCCATCTCGTCTCTTGAGCTCCACAACATCATTTCCTGTATCCTATAACACTCGGTCTGACCCGAGCATTACAGTTAAATAACAAACGAGTCAGTCTGGAAAAGTAGCGTGAGAAAATCACACTCAAATTGATTATTAAAGTTTTAAAATCCTTAGAAAACAAAAGCATCTCGTAAGACCACGCCACAAATAAACATGTCGGGTTTTTTTACCTTACGATAGCTAAAACATTTCTTATAAAATCCTCTGATATTATAATAGGGTCTATTTACAAATACTTATAAAATAGCCGAAATTGTTACATTTATTAAATTCCAGCTACTAGCCACAAAGTGGGTAATACAAACAAAACTCGTACAAGGCACGTAGGGAGAATGGATTTCCAACTAATGACTAGGCACTGGGGTACCACCTGTCAAAGTACGTGGCCTAGATCACAGTACCGAGGAGTACGCCCGCTCCCCTGCAACACAAGACCGGAACTACCCCTTACTGGATAATTTCGAGTAAGATCACCCCGCGGTTGGGATCAGCAACCGCCCACTAAGCCGAAATAAAAAGGGACATCTAGACATGGATGACCTCACCCTGCTTGGGTGCTACCCACCTAGACTTGCTGCATAACCCCTGATTTTCAGTCATTCCCGGTTGATGAGGCTTGAGGCTAAGCGTTACCTTTTTAGAACATATCCCTTAGAATGCTCATAGTCCACCTAACGATGTTCTGAAAGCATTCATCATACAAGTCTGTCCCGGGTTCGAACGGAACCGAAGGCACTATTCCTACTACATCCATTTTGGAAATATCCTCATGATTAGTAGCGACTAGCCCTTGCAGTTCACTGCTCCATCTTCGACTCCGAACTCGTTTTCCCACGAAACGTACAAACCGGATCGAAGTGGTTTTCGAGAAATTAATTTCGATCCCGGTCTCTTCGAAACGATCAGCGCATTTGGCCAATATTGATAGTCGGTTATTTAACTATCAATTAATATTCACAACAACCACCAACCATAAATAATTTTTCCAAATTATTTATTAATCCCAAAAATATTTTCACAAGATAAATTTCCACTTTCCAAACCCTTTTGAAAACAGTTTCAAACTAACTTCCTTTCTCAGAATAAATTCCAAGTATTTTCTATTTCCACTGAAATCACAAAGCATAAAACTTTAGATTTTTAAAATAATTTAAAACGCTTTACTTTGAAATATACTTAAAAACCCTTAAGTTAAAAACTATTTCAATAATTTATTAAAAACACATACTATACGAATATTTGAAAATAAGGTTACTTTATAAATATAAAACTAGGTTCCCACCTTTTAAAATAAAACACTAACTTTAAATAATTATTACAATAATAGATTTGAAAAATATTTACTTTAGAAATCTAAACATTCAGAAATAATAAATTTTCTAAAATATGCTTTTTAAACAACCTTAAACTTTTATCTTATTTTTAAAAATTCACTTTGAGACTGTACTTGGCTATCCAGGGAAATGTAATTCTCTTCACATTCCTTTAAAAATAAATCACTATTTATCTTTAAAAAAAATTTCTCATTTCCTCTTAATAAATTCTCATCTTGAATCTATTCTTCCAAATATCCAATTTCAAACACTTAAATCAGTTTCCAAATTGATTTCCAATTTACTTCATTTATTCCGAAATCCTTTAATTTCAGATTTTATTCCTTAATTATGATTTAAAATACTTTTAACTGGAAATACCAATTTTTAGATTTCTCAAATTACTTTTGTATTCTTTTAAATAAATTTGAAATTTGAAATTTAAAATAATTCTTTATTCCTTTAATTGATATCACTTAAGTTTACTATTTACTAATTTCTGCTTATTCGAATCCTTTATCTTCCATACTCAAAATTATTTATTAGTATTTTAATTTCATTTCCATTCCTTTCAATTCATTCTTAATTTATTCAAATTCACTATAATTATTTTACTTAAAAGTTCACTCTATTATTTTCTTTCCAAAAATCCAATTCTATATATATTTTGATAGCTCGGTGCACTGAAAAAGATATTCAAGCAAATCATAACAATCAATATTTCCAATTAACAATAATATTCATCACAGAATATCAAACATCCATAACACAGAATATCAAACAATTCTAAATAATTTTGAGGAATCCTGTTGGATCCCTCCAACCTGTTTTCCCTGCATCCACAGACGTTAGCACAATATAAAATACTAATTCTACTTCGAGGTGGAATATCGCGGTATATGGGATTTATATAATATTATCTGCTATTATGTGGCGCATAGGGTCTCATCCGCTATAAAATGTGGGAAATCAATCATTCCAAGATGTAGTATATACTATACTATAGTACATCAATCAATTCAACCATTCAACCAATTATTTAAATTTAACATTTAAATTTAAATTAAACCAGATGAGTGAAATTAACTCACCTTTGATTTCCGTTTTGTGAATTCGATCCAAACTGGCTTGTCTCTCCACAATTCCAGACCTTGTATAACATTTATACGCTTTATTAATATTTGCACTAATCGAACAATTTATCCCAATTTAAAAATTACTTAATTAATGATTTAATTTAAACAAACAATTTAAATTGTAAACTAAATTTCCCTTTTAATGATCTTTTATTAACCAAGATAATTAAGATGCTAGTTAAACGTTTCTTTCCCTCAAATCCATTATTTAAAATAACTAGCAAATTAAAATAGGTATATGTATATTTATTTATTTATTTGAAACTATAATTATAGAAACCAAATTCCAAACCTAATTTCTTATATAAATTCTTCAACATTTAAAATTACTATTTTCTTTTCCATCTTTATCTATATAAATAAATTTTCTGTTTTTCCAAGGTTTTGTATATATACATATTAAATTAAAACAGAACTGTTGCATATATTCTACTGTAAAGAAAATTCTATTTTAACAATATATATTTCTCTCGTCTGTTCTTATTTTTCTAATCTATATACACATTAAATTAAATTAAAGGCGGATGAAGTTAGCTATACCTCGCTCCCTCGCCGTACCAAGCATCGCGACCACCCTGCTGAGCTCGAAAACAACACAAGAAACCTTATCCCAACCAAAATTCGTCACCCAGAACCATCCCCTTCAGAGATGAACTGCTCCTCTACTGAGCCTCCGGTGGCCGGTCTTCTTTGCCGCGAATGAGCCGATCCAACTCATCATTGCCCACACCTTGCTCTCGAAGAAATCGCGACATCCCAACTATGCTCAGCCTCACCGCCGCTCGAACGCCTCGAACTCGCGACTCGCACAAACCCCAAATCGAACTCCTGTACCCGTTCTCGACGGCGAAGCCCAGACACGATCTGACTTCGTTCGAACTCAAACTGTTCTCTTATGATTTGATTTGAACGGAAGAAGAAGATGAACCCCGCTCCATTTCTAACTGATACGAGTGAATTTCGTTCATTCGTTAATTTGTTTATTTTGAATTGGAACAAGGAAATAAAAGAGTATCTTCTATTACTCTTGAATTTAACTGGAAAGAGGGGTCTTTGTTTAGAGCGAGATAGTGATGTTAATCGGCCATTTAATTTGAAGGTTTCGATTTTGAAAAACTAAGGGGAAAGGGATTTCTTATTTGGTATAGCTCGGCCATTTTATTCTCGAATTGAGTAACGAGAGAGAGAGAGAGAGAGAGGAACAGGCAATTATAAAAGGAACGAAAAGGAACTGCTTGATGTGAATGAAGGGATAGGTAGCGTGATTAAGTAGAGATTAGGTCGGCTTGCTTTAGGAGATAGAGGAGAATAGGTCGGCAAAAGAAACATAGGGCGACTGTGATTTGATTGGTGACATAATATTTAAATTAAAACGATAAATTATTGTCTAGGCGTTTTTATCTCGTACAATCACACGACAACTCCGATTAATACGAAATTTGAAATCCGATAATAATTCAATATTTCGGATTCAATGGAACTTGTTTCGTTGAATTCCGAGACTGCGCCTCGAAAGGCTATTTTTTTAATTCAATTTAAACGATAAAATTTTAAAACTGAACAAACCACTGTTAATTTCAATTTTACAACTTCTATTATTTTCAGTGTTATCAATATAAATTTTACAAGCCTTCAAATTGTTTTTAACAGGCTTAAAATCCCAGATTTCATTTTACCCAGCTTTTAATAATTAAATCTAATAATTGAATTCCAAATAATGGTGATATTTGAAATTAAAGTTAAACATTGACTTTTAGATACTTAAAATCAATTAAATATTCCAATTACAAATGCTTAAAAATTCCGGGTCGGCACATTCCTCCCCCCTTAAAAGAATTTCGTCCCCGAAATTACTAATTAGGAAGAATGATCCAATACCCATTACTATTTTCTCAAAATCAACAATCCCACATCCTACCAACTATCTTTTATAAAAGACCCATTATCATTCTTACTAACTTACCAAATTCTGCCATAGTTTCAAACAATATTATTTGCTCGATCATTCAAATTTCGATTCTGAATCAAATTTAAAATTATCAGAATTTTCTCAAAAATTTTCTAACTCTCTAAATTTTCGAAGTCAGCGTCTACTTTGCACGGCTAGCTCGGTACAACTACAAAATGCCTCTACGGGCTCCCAAATCCAAAAGAAAACAAAAGGCCAAGTGGCTAGATTCAAAAACCCAATCAAATTTCACAGAAATTTAAACACATACCTATTTGTCGAGCAATTCAAATTTATCTTCTGAAATCAAAACCAATTTTTCTTTCCCTTCATAACACCTGTGAATCCTATTTAGCAATAATATCCAATCACAACATTCAAATCATTTATTTGATTCCTTACAAAATTTCAATAATCATTTCATTTAAGCCTGTACGATGTACCTATATCATCCGTATGCAATACCAAATCCGATTGCTGACTCGACCACACAATTTCACTTCCGAACTAGTATCGTCTACCCGACTTCCTAGTGCGGATTCAGATCTGGTTTCTTGATCAGAAACCGTCCTTCTCCTTGCATAGTCATAACTATGATAGAGAATTTCCAGAATCAATCAAAATTCCATATCCAGGCTCGCCGTCGAAAATCGAGTGAAAAATCCTAGCTCGAATCGATAAAATTATCTCGAAATTCTGTGCTCGAATCTGGATCAACTAACTATGCGAATAAAATAATATACGTACATCCTACGTATTTGCCCCAATTGATTATCAATTATGTCAATTTCTTTTTTTATTCACATTTATTTTGATTGTTATTCACTTATTAACACTTTCCCTTGTCACAACTTCAAGTTTTTATTTAACCAATTTGGATTCCAATTCCAAATAAATTCAATTTGCTTCAATTTGCAAATTAATTTCAAACCTCAATACTTTTATTCTTATCTTTTATCCAAATTTCGTTTTCAATTTTACTTGAGTTTAATTCACCTTCCAATTCAAAACACTGAGATCAATTCATCCCATTTCAAACAATATTCTCTTAATCATTTCTTAAATTAATTTTACTTACTAATTTGTTTTTATATCTCAAATAAAAGTTTGTTTGCATACTTTTTCTATCTTTAATTTCTTTGAACAATATCTTCAGTTCATCTTACTTTACATATACAATTTAAATTAGATTTCAACATTTAGTTATAATTCAATTTGCTTAACAAATTTAAATCATTTGTCGTTGGTGAAAATTTTCAAAAAAAAATTCTAATTCCCAAAATTTTCGAAAATTTTTGGCAGAGTCTCCTTTGTACGGAGGAGCTTTTGCAATTTGACAAGAGATATAAATATATATACATCGACCCACACGGTCGGAAAACAGAAAAACGGTTCATATTTCCTATTTGTATTGCGTAGGCGTACCTTATTTAGCGTTTTAAGCAAGCGACTATTTATTTAAGCAATTAGCGCAGGCAAAACCAGCAAAACGGCTTCCAAAAACCTGTACTTACTCAATTTAAACATGTAAGTGACAAATATACTAAGTTTATTAACATTTCACTTAATTTCAACAGCTACACACATGTATAACATAAGCAATGTACGCTAAACACTTCTAAAAACAAATTTATAAGGTCACGGCTCAAATTTACATGCTTTCAATCAATATTCAAACCATCCTATTCAATTTAAATGATTTTACAACTCCCTTACTTAACTTAAATTCATTTTTAAGTCCAAACAAACTCATTTAAAATGAATTAATCCCAAAAGCAATCCAACTCCTATTTTCTTATTCGAAGTCAAGTTCTCCTTAACATAACTTAATTTAATTTACTCAATTACTAGTTTCATTTCATTTACCAAACAAGTTTTATTTAAAATCATTTCATAAAACTCGACACCACCATATCTCAAATTTACTTTAAGTCAAGCTTTTATTTGAATATTCCTTAAGTTATTTATTTTTCGTCAAGTTATTTCAACTTCAAAATATACATCTTATAAGCACTTTCCAATTTAAATCCTTAATTTGATTTTCAATTATCAAACCAATCTCATTTACTAGTTTAATTAAATTAGTTTATTCTGTCATTTCTTTAAACTTCAAACTTCCATACTTAATTCATTCTGAAATTATTCCTATCAATAACAAGGAAAGTTTTAAATTTATGTCTACTTGGAATTTTTTTTCATCCACCAATTCAATCTATCATTGTTATAATCCAATTCTATTTATTCGATTACACTTCCAATTATATTTAATTTACCAACAATCCAAGCTGAATTTATTTATACTCGAGTTCATTTCCAATTTCACTAACTAATTAATTATCTATTGGTTTATTCCAATTTTATACCCAATATTTGATTTTTATTTCAAAAATCATTTTAACTATTTTACTGGAGTTCAGTCTACTTTATAATTTAAGTTTTGGATTTTATTCATTTCCCAAATTATAAAACAAATTTATTTTGGCCTATTTATTCGCCTACTAAATTTTATGAGTCACAAACTTATTTATATCCATTCTTTTATCTATTTATAATCAATTTCATTCACATTTTACTTTTAACTCTGAATTATACATTTTATTTAGCCAATATACTCTTATTATTCCATAAACATTTAAAATAAGATTCCAGAGCTTAAATAATTTCCAAATTTTCAAAACCACTTTTGAAATCAACTACATCCAAAATCCTTTGGCGAATTCAATTATCCCTTTGAATTCCAAAACCAAACCCAGTTCGCAAACAATTCCAATTTAAAATATTTAGGTAGTAATTTCTCTCTTGGAAACCCGAAAATGAACATCAGTGATGCTGCAGTCATCACCGACGTTATTTCCCAATGACCGAAAAAGTTTAGTGCTTTTATCTCTTTAACAACATTTCAAATATTTTTAATTTCCAAATCTCACAAGATTCCAAATACAACTCAAAATATTTCCAAAATAATACCATTATTCCTCCAAACCTTTTGGAAACCATTTTCAAACCCAAAGGAATTTAAAATTTATTTATTTATTTTCCCAAAAATTCCAAATTGCAATTCCTTTAAATCTATATTCAAATATTCTCTAGAATTTTATCTCATTTCAATTTCAAATGTTTCTCAGGAATTCTATTTCAAAATTATAATCACCTTTACATTTTAATTTTACAAAACTCATTTGTATATGAAGTTTATTTCAATTTATAAATTACATTTATAATCTATATTTCAAATTCCATTTTGTTATATAAATTTTTTCTTCAATTTTGGTTATAAGTTTTCAATTTCTTATTCAATTTCTACACAATAGTGTTAATGATTTAATATTATCATTCCTTAACAATCAACCATCCAAATACTATAATACTTTACAAAAATTATATCCTTTATATACAAAAATAATTTGGGGAAAATTATTTCATTTACCCTACTTCAAAATAATACTGTGTCGAATTGTTCTATTCAAGTGTTTAGAGATTCCTATCAATAACGTTAATTACTCGTATTGACCAAAATCCATAAACTACTCAATAAACCAATCGACACAGTATAAAATCATTTTATTTCCACTAACAAATGCGCGCTCATATCTTTTAATATGCTTGAACTCAGTTTAGAGTACTATTGACTCTATTTCAATGAGTAACTCCCACCAGAGCCAAGGTTACCACCAACCTAAGCTCTAATACCAAGTGTAACGACCCGCAAATCCGTACCCCTGAGTCAACGATATTCTACATCAATCAACTCAAGACGAACAGAAATGCGAACCATTTTGATTAAAGAAGAAGAGGTAGAAGAAGAGAAAACAGAAAACAACATCAGAATCTAACCATCGCAGCGAAATAAAATATAATATATATTAACAGATCTTTACACAAAAGAAAACTATAACTGTTTATACATACATCATCAGAGTACATCATCAGAGTTCCACATCAATAACATACAACTATATACACGGCGGAATAATAACCAAATACGGAAGTACGTATCGCCATCCATCTCGTCTCCTGAGCTCCACAGCATCATTTCCTGTATCCTATAATACTCGGTCTGACCTGCGCATTACAGTTAAATAACACCCGAGTCAGTCTGGAAAACCAGCGTGAGAAAATCACACTCAAATTGATTATTAAAGTTTTAAAATCCTTTGAAAACAAAAGCATCTCGTAAGACCACGCCACAAATAAACATGTCGGGTTTTTACCTTACGATAGCTAAAACATTTCTTATAAAATCCTCTGATATTATAATAGGGTCTATTTACAAATACTTATAAAATAGCCGAAATTGTTACATTTATTAAATTCCAGCTACTAACCACAAAGTGGGTAATACAAACAAAACTCGTACAAGGCAGGTAGGCAGAATGGATTTCCAACTAATGACTAGGCACTGGGGTACCACCTGTCACAGTACGTGGCCTAGATCACAGTACCGAGGAGTACACCCGCTCCCCTGCAACACAAGACTGGAACTACCCCTTACTGGATAATTCCGAGTGAGATCACCCCGTGGTTGGGATTAGCAACCGCCCACTAAGCCGAAATAAAAAGGGACATCTAGACATGGATGACCTCACCCTGCTTGGGTGCTACCCACCTAGCCTTGCCGCATAACCCCTGATTTTCAGTCATTCCCGGTTGATGAGGCTTGAGGCTAAGCGTTACCTTTTTAGAACGTATCCCTTGGAATGCTCATCGTCCACCTGACGATGTTCTGAAAGCATTCATCATATAAGTCCGTCCCGGGTTCGAACGGAACCGAAGGCACTATTCCTACTACATCCATTTTGGAGATATCCTCAGGATTAGTAGCGACTAGCCCTTGCACTTCACTGCTCCATCTTCGACTCTGAACTCGTTTTCCCACGAAACGTACAAACCGAATCGAAGTGGTTTTCGAGAAATAAATCTCGATTCTGGTCTCTTCGAAACGATCAGCGCATTTGGCCAATATTGATAGTCGGTTATTTAACTATCAATTAATATTCACAACAACCACTAACCATAAAGAATTTTTCCAAATTATTTATTAATCCCAAAAATATCTTCACAAGATAAATTTCCACATTTCAAAACCCTTTTGAAAACAGTTTCAAACTATCTTCCTTTCTCAGAATAAATTACAAGTATTTTCTATTTCCGCTGAAATCACCAAGCATAAAACTTTATATTTTTAAAATAATTTAAAACGCTTTACTTTGAAATATACTTAAAAACATTTAAGTTAAAAACTATTTTAATAATTTATTAAAAACACATACTATGCGAATATTTGAAAATAAGGTTACGTTATAAATATAAAACTTGGTTCCCACCTTTTAAAATAAAACACTATGTCAACTTTAAATAATTATTACAATAATAGATTTTAAAAATATTTACTTTAGAATTATAAACATTCAGAAATAATAAATTTTCTAAAATATGCTTTTTAAAACAACCTTAAACTTTTATCTTATTTTTAAAAATTCACTTTGAGACCGTACTTGGCTATCCAGGGAAATATACTTCTCTTCACATTCCTTTAAAAATAAATCACTATTTATCTTTAAAAAAATTTCTCATTTCCCCTTAATAAATTCTCATCTTGAATTTATTCTTCCAAATATCCAATTTCAAATTGATTTTCAATTTACTTCATTTATTCCGAAATCCTTTAATTTCAGATTTTATTCCTTAATTATGATTTAAAATACTTTTAACTGGAAATACCAATTTTTAGATTTCTCAAATTACTTTTGTATTCTTTTCAATAAATTTAAATTTTGAAATTTAAAATAATTCTTTATTCATTTATTTGATATCACTTAAGTTTACTATTTATTAATTTCTGCTTATTCGAATCCTTTATCTTCCATACTCAAAATTATTTATTAGTATTTTAATTTCACTTCCATTCCTTTCAATTCATTCTTAATTTATTCAAATTCACTATAATTATTTTACTTAAAAATTCACCCTATTATTTCTTTCCAAAAATCCAATTCTATGTATATTTCGATAGTTCAGTGCACCGAAAAACATATTCAAGAAAATCATAACAATCAATATTTCCAATTAACAATAATATTCATTACAGAATATCAAACATCCATAACACAGAATATCAAACAATTCTAAATAATTTTGAAGAATCCTGTTGGATCCCTCCAACCTGTTTTCCCAGCATCCACAAACGTTAGCACAATATAAAATACCAATTCCACTTCGAGGTGGAATATCGCGGTATATGGGATTTATATAATATTATCCGCTATTATGCGGCGCATATGGTCTCATCCGCTATAAAATGCGGGAAATCAATCATTCCAAGATGTAGTATATACTGTACTATAGTACATCAATCAATTCAACCATTCAACCAATTATTTAAATTTAACATTTAAATTAAACCAGATATGTGAGATTAACTCACCTTTGATTTCCGTTTTGCGAATTCGATCCAAACTGACTTGTCTCTCCACAATTCTAGACCTTGTATAACATTTATACGCTTTATTAATATTTGCACTAATCGAACAATTTATCCCATTTTAAAAATTACTTAACTAATGATTTAATTTAAACAAACAATTTAAATTGTAAACTAAATTTCCCTTTTAAAGATCTTTTATTAACCAAGATAATTAAGATGCTAGTTAAACGTTTCTTTCCCTCAAATCCATTATTTAAAATAACTAGCAAATTAAAATAGGTATATGTATATTTATTTATTTATTTGAAACTATAATTATAGAAACCAAATTCCAAACCTAATTTCTTATATAAATTCTACAACATTTAAAATTACTACTTTCTTTTCCAGCGTTATCTATATAAATAAATTTTCTGTTTTTCCAAGGTTTTGTATATTTACATATTAAATTAAAATAGAACCGTTGCATATATTCTATTGTAAAGAAAATTCTATTTTAACAATATATTTTTCTCTCGTCTGTTCTTATTTTTCTAATCTATATACACATTAAATTAAATTATAGGCAGATGAAGTTAGCTATACCTCGCTCCCTCGCCGTACCAAGCATCGCGACCACCCTGCTGAGCTCGAAAACAACCCAACGAAACCCTATCCCAACCAAAATTCGTCACCAAGAACCATCCCCTTCAGAGATGAACTCCTCCTCTACTGAGCCTCCGGTGGTCGAACTTGTTTGCCATAAACGAGCTGATCTAACTCATTGTTGCCCACACCTTGCTCCCGAATAAATCGCGACATCCCAACTATGCTCAGCCTCACCGCCGCTCGAACGCCTCGAACTCGCGACTCGCACAAACCCCAAATCGAACTCCTACACCCTTGCTCGACGGCGAAGCCCAGACGTGATCTGACTTCGTTCGAACCCAAACTGTTCTCTTATGATTTGATTCGAATGGAAGAAGAAGACGAACCCCGCTCCATTTCTAACTGATGCGAACGAATTTCGTTCATTCATTAATTTGTTTATTTCGAATTGGAACAAGGAAATAAAAGATTATCTTCTATTACTCTTGAATTTAACTGGAAAGAGGGGTCTTTGTTTAGAGCGAGATAGTGATGTTAATCGGCCATTTAATTTGAAGGTTTCGATTTTGAAAAACTAAGGGGAAAGGGATTTCTTATTTGGTATAGCTCGGCCATTTTTTTATCGAATTGAATAACGAGAGAGAGAGAGAGAGAGAGGAACAGGCAATTATAAAAGGAACGAGAAGGAACTGCTTGATGTGGACGAAGGGATAGGTAGCGTAATTAAGCAGAGATTAGGTCGGCTTGCGTCAGGAGATAGAGGAGAATAGGTCGGCAAAAGAAACATAGGGCGACTGTGATTTGATTGGTGACATAATATTTAAATTATAACGACAAATTATTGTCTAGGCATTTTTATCTCGTACGATCACATGACAACTCCGATCAATACGAAATTTGAAATCCGAAAATTATTCAATATTTCAGATCCAATGGAATTGGTTTCGTTGAATTTCGAGACTGCGCCTCGAAAGGCTTTTTTTTAATTCAATTTAAACGATAAAATTTTAAAACTGAACAAACCACCGTTAATTTAAATTTTACAACTTCTATTATTTTCAGTGTTATCAATATAAATTTTACAAGCCTTCAAATTGTTTTTATCAGGCTTAAAATCCCAGATTTCATTTTACCCAGCGTTTAATAATTAAATCTAATAATTAAATTCCAAATAATGGTGATATTTGAAATTAAAGTTAAACATTGACTTTTAAATATTTAAAATCAATTAAATATTCCAATTACAAATGCTCAAAAATTCTGGGTCGTCACAGATTTGTTTACTGGAACGTAGAATTGTGATAGCATTCAATTGGGTGACTTTGTTATCTTGAATATCATGGGCTTGGTTTGAATTTGTGTTTTGATTTCTGGGATTTGAAATAGGCTGGCTTGGGAATGTTCCTCATTCGCGTTCACTTACTGACGTGGCTAATTGACTCATTTGCATTTCAAGTTTTGCATTCGGTTGGTTTGTGTTTTGCATAATGAGGTCGATAAATTTTGGAAATTGCTGTTTGATTGAAAGCTTTGAGTAGTTATTTTAGCCAATGTTTTATGATTTTTCTCAAGTGAAATTATACTTTGTCATCTTGGAGAGGATGAGCAGGATTTGGTTGAAAATTTGATTGTTGCGGTTGATTATGAGACCGACCTGCAAAGTTTGGTTGAAAACGGTTAGGCTGAAAGGGTGGATTCAAAGCATTATTTGGGAATGCTTGAAAATTAGGACAGACCATATTCGTGTTGTGATTGTTTTGGTTCCAAGCAAAATTCGGATGATTTCTCCAACTAAGATTGTACTTTGGAGAAAACGGGTCATTTTTGGTGTAACGACCTAGAATTTCTGTTAATTAAAATTCGTATATTTAATTGAATTTAAATATTAATAAGTAAAATTTATAAGTCAAATAATTTTTATTTCGAATATCTAGATTTAATTGGATAATTAAATCCATAATTTAATATTTCAAATTACAGAAATAATTGGAAATTGGGCTTAATATGATTATAAATGATTTGTAAAATTTTATTTTATCATATTGGAGTTAGAGTAATGTTATAGAAATTTTAAAATAGAATTAAAAGTTAATTTGTGAAAATTGAATATTTTAATATTTAATTGACGAGTGAAAATGGCCATTTTTCAAACAGTCTCGGATTTCGGCGAAACTAGTTTCATTGGATCCGTAATGTGATATTATTGTAAGGTTTCAAATTTCAAGTCAATCGGATTTATCGTTTGTCCGGGACAAGCTAAAACGCACAGAAATTTAGTTAATCGGTTTAACTTAAATTTGATCGTTTATTTCCGTAACTCTCACATACGATGGAATTAGCCTCCGAAACCTATTCCATTATGTTCGAAACGCGGGGCAAAGCCAAGAAACTCCGGTCAGCGCGCGAGATTTGGAGTCCGAAAATTTTTGGATGAATAGTAATTTGGAATTTTTCTATAAAAGGACCCCCATCATTCACAATTTGCACTCAAAGCCCTTGCTTCTTCTTCCAGCCGGCCTTAATAATTTCTATGGCCGAAAATCACCAATTTTCTTCCCTTAATCTCTTCTAATCCATCAACAATTATCAAAAACTTTCAACATGAAAAATATTGAGCTTCGTAAGATCTTTAAATCCGTATGGATGGTTCGTTGTAAAGCGCGACGTGGAGGAGGGAAATTAGCCGCGTTCATCACACGTTCGTACATGGAAATCGAGAGAGATGGAGGGCCAAGTGCCACGTGGCTGGGCGCGGTGGTGCACGGCGGCGAGGGGTTCGACGTGGCGTGGTTCGATCAAGCTGGAATGGATCGGAGGCGGCTCGAAATTAATGACCTAGAGGCGGCTGGTGGGTTCATTTCTCGTTCGAAGTTCTGGAGGTTTGCGTATGTTGAAGGAGAAGCAACAAAGTGCGGCCAGGATCTGAGATTTTGAAATCAACGGTTGAGATGCAGCTAGGGTTAGAAATAAAGAAAAAAAATGTATATAAATTTATATTTAAAATTGTTTGAACTTTAAAAAGTGATATCTTTTTCGTATGAGGTCGGAATTTCACGAAACCAATTGTGTTGGAATCGTATTGACGAGCACTACGCTATGGAACTGGATTGGAGTCATTTGGAGCTAGTTTGAATTTCGGGTAAAATTAAACGCGTGTTTAATTTTATTCGAAATAAAACGCTGCACTTATTATTAAAAGCAAGGTGAGAACTTCTCACTCAATCGAACTAGTTTTGATTTAAATTTTAAATAGTTAGATTTAAAAATTGCTTGATTGTGCTGATTTGCATGCTTGGATGATAAATTGCTATTTATTGTTTTGAAATGACATTATACGCCGTTATTAAGCGGAGGTTATTTATTAAAAACTTAGACCGCGATATTTCACCTTAAAGTGGAATTGGTATTATATATGTACTTGAAGTTGGATTTCCCGCATTATATAGCGGATGAGACCCTATTGCACCGCATAATAGCGGATAATATTTTATAAATCCCATATACCGCAATATTTCACCTCGAAGTGAAATTGGTATTGTGCTAACATCTATGGATGCAGGGAAACAGGTTGGAGGGATCCAACTGGATTCCTTAAATGATTGAATTGGTTTCAATGTTGTGTGTTGATCTATTTACAATCTTTGTGATTATATTTGTGATTGAAATCGTTAAAGGCTAAATTTAGCCGAATATATTTTTGGTATCATTTGATGCTGAAAATAAATAAAATTTGATTTTCGAAAATTTTAGTTGAAAATTCATAATAAAATTTAATTTTGAAATTGATTCATTTTAAATAAATAAACGTTGTAAACGTGAAATATAACTGAAATGTGATTTTTGAAATAAGTAGTTGATTAATTTATAAAATGGTTAAAATTGGGATCTTTGAATTATTATAAATAGTTTATATAAAAGATTTATAAAATTGATATTTATAAATTAAAATATTGGAATTATAAAACGAGTTTTTATAAGGTTAAAATGTAGTATAAATGGATTTCATAAGTACATGAAATTTATAGATTATAAATTGTGAAGTTATAAAATGAAATGATTTTTGTAAAATAAAGGATTTATAAGTAATTAACTTATAAATTAGATTTTGGCATTTAAATGAAATATGGATAGAATTTGTTAATAAAGTGATTTTATAAGTTGAAGTTGTTATAAAACATAAATGGAATTTATAAACGTTGTTTTATAAATTCGAAATCGACTTATTTTGATAAGTAAATTATTATAGATTATTAAAGGAAATATATTCACGATTTTGAACAGTGAAGAATCCTTTAAATAAAATATATAGAAATGTTGAATTTGGTTAATGAAGTATATTCGCGATTTTTGACGGTGAATATATATTAAAGAAATGCTTTGGGGAGAGTGATGTTTTAAATAGATTTAAAACGATTTAAAAATGTTTTAAATTGTAATAATTATCGAAACCATAGATTTCAACATTCATTGTTGAAATAGACGTTTTCGAGAAATATGGAAATGGTGGACTATAACACTGTTGTTATAGTAAATGATTTCCGAAAGGAAATGTTTTATATAGTATTGGATTTATATATCTATCTTAACTTTTAAGCCTTATACTAGTGATTTTGGGTTGTCATAACAATGTTTTACGCAGCATTCGTTTTGACTCAAATAAATGTGTTTAAGAGGATGTTTTCCTTAAAGAATAAATTATAAACTTAATTGTTATTTAAGTATATTAAATATTTTTCAAGTGTTGAAAATAAATAGATTTGTGAATTACTTATTATTAAATAAGTATGGAAATGTTTTTCCAATATGAAGTGAATGTTTTGAGATTTTATCTTTTAAAGAAATTGATAATGAATATTAGAAATCGATTTGAAAATCGTATATTCATAGATATTTTGGAAATGTAAATTCACTATGGAATTTATAAAGGAAAGTGAAATTTGTTTAAAAAAATAAACATCGATTTATTTTTGAAGTGTGGAAATAAATTTACGGATTTGGAACGTAAGTTTAAAATAAATCGGTAAGGATTTATTTGATTGATTTAAATGAACCATTTTAAATTTAAAATGGATAAATACTTGGAAGTGTTTCCATTTGAGCAAATTGATTTGAAATTTGTTTTCAAAGATTGAAAGGTGAAAATTGATTTGAAATTTGTTTTCAAAGATTGAAAGGTGAAAATTGATTTGAAATTTGTTTTCAAATGGTTGAAGTGTGGAAATTATATCTTGTAAAGATATTTTGAAAAAAAAAATTTGGGAAGATTATTTATAATCGGGTAGTGTTGTGAATATTGATTGATAGTTAAATAACCGACTATCAATATTGACCTTTAAATAGGTATTTGTTGTGAATTGGTTGAAATTGAATGCTACACTTATTTTTAAATTATTACGCTCGTTATTCGGATTACCCATTCCGAATAGTGATACGACGTAATGGATAGCATTGAATACCGGTGGTGAAGACCGGGTATTTGTGAAAACGATAGGATGACCTATCGATTGTCTCTGCACTGTTAGCTACGGTATGGAGATTTCCTTTGTGATGGGAAATTCGATCGGGATTGTGAATACCCGGATTGCAAGGACTTCTTTGGAAGTGCCTTCGGTTCTGTTCGAACCCAGAACAGACTTGTATGGTTACGTGTCTGACATTACATTTTGAAATATAAAGCAGAATTCTTTCAAATATATTTCGGTTGGTGGCGGAGAATTTATTCTCTTAGCTTAACACCCTTTGAGGTTATGTAGTTGAAGGTTATCAGCGATATGTTCCCAATTTGGTAATGTGGCATGCTTAGTGTTGCTGTGTGATGATTATTTATTGATCATTTGTTGATCAAAGCGTGGCTTTGTGCCTAGCTTTGTGGATGAGACTTCGTCAGACCTCACTCCCCGGAAATGGTCAAAACAGGAATATGTGGCAAGGTTATGAGGGTCACGCCCTTTAGGGTATGTCATTTCCTTCTGGAAAGGGTGGTATCATGGTATGGAGCCCAAATACTTACTCATGTTGACACACTATATTTATTACTGTGTGATGTTGGTTATCGAGCGCTCGGATAAAGGTACAAAGGGACCGGGGGATGACATATTCGTGTAGTAGTTACCTAGTTACAGAGGCAGCCCGACCTTGTGTTGGCAGAGATCTAACCGTAACGTTAGGTTCTCGGGACGTCCCGCCAGAGGCGATCCCATTGACAGTAGGAAGTTCCTTAGCCTGACCATTTGTTGGAAATCTAAAGAAACAGTATGATCCTTGTACGGTTTTAGTTGTATAACCTGCTATGGAATGTGGTGGTAACCTGCTATTGAACATGGTAGCTATAGTAGGCATAAATGCGAAATGCCTATGCTGGCTAAGATTTATATTATACTTTCGAAATGTTTTCCTACACTTTTCACTTATAGTAATAATATAAAATAAATTTGCGTATCAAGCATCTTTGACTATCATAAGGAGAAATCTCCTCCAATTCTGCATTTGCATTGTGTGTATGGCGGGAGGCCTTATGGTAGTTTCATTTTCCAAAAGCATTGCGAATTGACTTTAAAATTTCTCCTGTTGTTGTTTTAAAGATAAATTACTGTTTTTAAGTTCTCACACTAGTCTTGCTTGTCTTAGTGAAATGTGATAGGGGGTTCTCGCTTCGCGGTTAGGTGGCGAACGGGAGACTCTTACCCCTACATGTCCTCTCTTAGTGAATAGGGGTTGGTTAGGTGTAATCCGTGACAGTCGAAAGGCTGGCCGTAAAAACAAGTTTGGGATACCAGTGTCAGCCATGGCGGTTATTAGCCACTGTCGATGGTTGAAAAGCCTAGATCTTGACGGTGTGGTATCAGAGCATATGGTTAAGCGACAACCATGGCTCTGTTGGGTGTTACTCATTAGAGATAGAGTTAGTAATACTCGAGAATGAGTGTGAGTGTAATAATAGATACGAGCGCATATTTGTTAGTGAATATAAAAATTGTTTTATGTTGTGATGATTGGTTTGTTGAGTGGTATATGGATTCTGGTCAGTATTGTCGGTACAACTCTATCGATAGGGATCTCTAAACACTTGTTCAGAACAATTCGGCACGATATTGGGTAAATGAAATAATTTTACCTCGATTATATTTTTATATAAAGGAAATAATTTTTCAGAAATTATTAAAGAATATATAAATTGATTGTTTGGTTGTTGAAAATGTAAAAAATGTATAAGTCGATAAAAGTTGTTTGAATAAGTTAAATAAAAAACAACAATTGTAAAAAGAATAATTGTATAAGCAAATGAATTATAAGTATGGAATTATAATTAAAATGATTTACAATTGTAAAATAATCTTATATATAAATAGTGAAATTATATGAGGAAATTTTTCTTTATAAATGTGATTTATAAACAATGAAAAGAAAATTTTGAAAGAATATTTAGCACTGATTTCACTATTGTTGCTGGAAAATAATAAGGGTGGTGACTGCAGCATCATCAGTATCATTTTTGAGTTTCTGTATGATGGATTTGCTACCATAATGTATTGAAATTGAAGTTTTGTTGTGATAAACAAATTTGAAATTGAAAATCCAAGTTGAAATTGATAAATATAAGTAAAACGAGTTTTGAACTTATATTATGAGATAAAAAATTTACCTTTGGTAAAGTTAAAGAATTTGAATTGGCATAACAAAACATATGATTTGGAATTTAACTAAAGGGAGTTAAGTAAATTAAATCAGATTTGGAAGTTTAAATAAGTAAGTTGTATAGCTTGTAAAGTGAGAAGATGTAAGTGAAACCAAATGATAAATGGTTAAATAATTTTGATAAGTAAAATGAAATATGAATTTGAATGTTGATATGAATTTGACTTAAGTAAAAGTTAAATGAAATAGAATTTGAAATAAATAAGAAGTGAACTTAAGTTGTATAGTGGAAGTAAAATGTAAATGAAGTTAAAATGGAATATAACTTAAGTGATGTTGAAAGAAGTTGATTTTGGTGTCAAAGTAAACTAATAAGTGAACTAAGGAAATGAAGTCATTAAGAATATGAACTTGAGCTATATAAACGAAATTCAACTTGAAATGCAAAATGAATTATCAATTGAATGTAATCAATTGAATGTAAATAAATTAATACGGAATAATGGATGTAAGTGTTAATTCATTAAAGTTAATTAAAAGTGTTGAACCAAATTGAATGTTGAAAGTAAATTGAATGAATTTGGTTATGTTGAATATACATTGGTTGTTATTTGATTGTTAGTTGATTTTATATCAATTCATTAAGTGTTAATGAAATTAAATTAGTGAAATTGAAAGCTATGTAATTGAATTCAAATTGGAAGAAAATGAATTTGAATAGAATTGAATTTGATTTGGAAGTGAACTAAAATGAATATAAATTAGTGAATGTATACTAATTGGAAATGAATAAATGAATATTTGTAAAGTCCAATGTTAACAAATCAAGTGCGATTAAAATGAAAAACCAATTTACTGAATATTAATGAGAAATGAAAGAATATTGATTTGGTTATTGATTTGTTGGATGTTAATTGGATGATAGTTGTTTGATGGTTGCATTTGTTGTTTTGTTGCATTTGCTATGTTGGCATATGTAGTTGTTATGTTGCTATATGTTGTATATTGATACTATTTTCATGTATGCATGTTCTCATTTGTTTGATTGAGTGTATAGTAGGTGCGGATGGCGCTTGCTTCACATTTTGGAGCTCGCTTTCACGCTATATTAGTCGTATATGCTCGCTAATAATAAATAAGGTACATATCTCGGATTAAATATCGTACTTTTACACTTTTTTCCCTGTGGGATGCCTCATCACTTGATGAGATGTATATTTGTGATATATATACTGTCATTTTTTTCGGATCGAACCGCGCAAAGGAGGTTATGGCGAAATTTTTCGAAAATTTAAGGCGTTAGAATAATTTTTGAGAAAATTGGAAATTTTGAAAACTAAGTATGATTTGAAAACTTAGTAAAGTATTATAAGTAGTTTAACAATGATTTTGGAAAAATTAATGAATTCTGTAACTTTTTCTTACTTGGCAATTTCGAGAACGAAATTCTTTTAAGGGGGAAGTTTGTAACGACCTAGAATTTCTGTTAATTAAAATTCATATATTTAATTGAATTTAAATATTAATAAGTAAAATTTATAAGTCAAATAATTTTTATTTCGAATGTCTAGATTTAATTGGATAATTAAATCGATAATTTAATATTTCAAATTACAGAAATAATTGGAAATTGGGCTTAATATGATTATAAATGATTTGTAAAATTTTATTTTATCATACTGGAGTTAGAGTGATGTTATAGAACTTTTAAAATAGAATTAAAAGTTAATTTGTGAAAATTGAATATTTTAATATTTAATTGACGAGTGAAAATAGCCATTTTTCAAACAGTCTCGGATTTCGACGAAACTAGTTTTATCGGATCCGTAATATGATATTATTGTAAGATTTCAAATTTCAAGTCAATCGGATTTATCATTTGTCTGGGACAAGCTAAAACGCACAGAAATTTAGTTAATCGGTTTAACTTAAATTTGATCGTTTATTTCCGTAACTCTCACATACGATGGAATTAGCCTCCGAAACCTATTCCATTGTGTTTGGAACGCAGGGTAAAGCCTAGAAACGCCAGTCACCGCACAAGATTTGGAGTTCGGAAAATTTTGGATGAATAGTAATTGGGAATTTTTCTATAAAAGGACCCCATCATTCACAATTTGCACTCAAGGCCCTTGCTTCTTCTTCCAGCCGGCCCTAATAATTTCTATGGATGAAAATCACCAATTTTCTTTCCTTAATCTCTTCTAATCCATCTACAATTATCAAAAACTTTCAACATGAAAAATATAGAGCTTTGCAAGATCTTTAAATCCGTATGGATGGTTCGTTGTAAAGCGCGACATAGAGGAGGGAAATTAGCCGCGTTCATCACACGTTCGTACACGGAAATCGAGAGAGATGGAGCGCCGAGTGCCACATGGCTGGGCACGGTGGTGCGCGGCGGCGAGGGGTTCGACGTGGCGTGGTTCAATCAAGCTGGCATGGATCTGAGGCGGCTCGAAATTAATGACCTAGAGGCGGCTGGGGGGTTCATTTCTCGTTCGAAGTTCTGAAGGGTTTGTGCGTGTTGAAGGAGAAGCAACAAAGTGCAGCCAGGATCTGAGATTTCGAAATCAACGGTTGAGATGCAGCTAGGGTTAGAAATAAAGAAGAAAAAAAATGTATATAAATTATATTTAAAATTGTTTGAACTTTAAAAAGTGATATCTTTTTCGTACGAGGTTGGAATTTTGCGAAACCAGTTGTGTTGGAATCGTATTGACGAGCACTACGCTATGGAACTGGATTGGAGTCATTTAGAGCTAGTTTGAATTTCAGGTAAAATTAAACGCGTGTTTAATTTTATTCGAAATAAAACGCTGCAGCTATTATTAAAAGCAAGGTGAGAACTTCTCACTCAATCGAATTAGTTTCGATTTAAATTTTAAATAGTTAGATTTAAAAATTGCTTGATTATGCTGATTTGCATGCTTGGATGATAAATTGATATTTATTGTTTGAAATAGACATTATACGCCGTTATTAAGCGGAGGTTATTTATTAAAAACATATACCGCGATATTTCACCTTGAAGTGGAATTGGTATTATATATGTACTTGGAGTTGATTTTCCCGCATTATATAGTGGATGAGACCCTATTGCGCCGCATAGCGGATAATATTTTATAAATCCCATATACCGCAATATTTCACCTCGAAGTGAAATTGGTATTGTGCTAACATCTGTGGATGCAGAGAAACAGGTTGGAGGGATCCAACTGGATTCCTCAAATGATTGAATTGGTTTCAATGTTGTGTGTTGATCTATTTATAATCTTTGTGATTATCTTTGTGATTGAAATCGTTAAAGGCTAAATTTAGCCGAATATATTTTTTGTATCGTTTGAGCCGAAAATAAATAAAATTCGATTTTCGAAAATTTTAGTTGAGAATTCATAATAAAATTTAATTTTGAAATTGATTCATTTTAAATAAATAAACGTTGTAATTTTTATGCTATAAAAATTATGATTTTTGTGAAATATAACCGAAATGTGATTTTTGAAATAAGTAGTTGATTAATTTATAAAATGGTTAAAATTGGGATTTTTGAATTATTATAAATAGTTTATATAAAAGATTTATAAAATTAATATTTATAAATTAAAATATTGGAATTATAAAACGAGTTTTTATAAGGTTAAAATAAAGTATAAATGGATTTCATAAGTACCTTATAGATTATAAATTGTGAAGTTATAAAATGAAATGATTTTTGCAAAATAAAGGATTTATAAGTAATTAACTTATAAATTAGATTTTGGCATTTAAATGAAATATGGATAGAATTTGTTAATAAAGTGATTTTATAAGTTGAAATTGTTATAAAACATAAATGGAATTTATAAACGTTGTTTTATAAATTCGAAATCGACTTATTTTGATAAGTAAATTATTATAGATTATTAAAGGAAATATATTCACGATTTTGGACAGTGAATAATCCTTTAAATAAAATATGTAGAAATGTTGAATTTGGTTAACGAAGTATATTCGCGATTTTTGACAGTGAATATATATATTAAAGAAATGCTTTGGGGAGATTGATGTTTTAAATAGATTTAAAACGATTTAAAAATGTTTTAAATTGTAATAATTATCGAAACCATAGATTTCAACATTCATTGTTGAAATAGACATTTTCGAGAAATATGGAAATAGTGGACTATAACACTATTGTTATAGTAAATGATTTCCGAAAGGAAATGTTTTATATAGTATTGGATTTATATATCTATCTTAATTTTGAATCCCTATACTAGTGATTTTGGGTTGTCGTAACGATGTTTTACGCGACATTCGTTTTGACTCAAATAAATGTGTTTAAGAGGATGTTTTCTTTAAAGAATAAATTATATACTTAATTGTTATTTAAGTATATTAAATATTTTTCAAGTGTTGAAAATAAATAGATTTGTGAATTACTTATTATTAAATAAGTATGGAAATGTTTTCCAATATGAAGTGAATGTTTTGAGATTTTATCTTTTAAAGATAAATTGATAATGAATATTAGAAATCGATTTGAAAATCGTATATTCATAGATATTTTGGAAATGAAAATTCACTATGGAATTTATAAAGGAAAGTGAAATTTGTTTAAAAAAATAAACATCGATTTATTTTTGAAGTGTGGAAATAAATTTACGGATTTGGAACGTAAGTTTAAAATAAATCGGCAAGGATTTATTTTATTGATTTAAATGAACCATTTTAATTTAAAATGGATAAATATTTGGAAGTGTTTCCGTTTAAGGAAATTGATTTGAAATTTGTTTTCAAAGATTGAAAGGTGAAAAATGATTTGAAATTTGTTTTCAAATGGGTTAAGTGTGGAAATTATATCCTGTAAAGATATTTTGAAAAAAATAAATAATTTGGGAAGATTATTTATAATCGGGTAGTGTTGTGAATATTGATTGATAGTTAAATAGCCGACTATCAATATTGACCTTTAAATAGGTATTTGTGGTGAATTAGTTGAAATTGAATGCTACACTTATTTTTAAATTATTGCGCTCGTTATTCGGATTACCCATTCCGAATAGTGATACGACGTAATGGATAGCATTGAAGACCGGTGGTGAAGACCGGGTATTTGTGAAAACGATAGGATGACCTATCGATTGTCTCTGCACTGTTAGCTACGGTATGGAGATTTTCTTTGTGATGGGAAATTCGATCGGGATTGTGAATACCCGGATTGCAAGGACTTCTTTGGAAGTGCCTTTGGTTCTGTTCGAACCCGGAACAGACTTGTATGGTTACATGTCTGCCATTACATTTTGAGATATAAAGCATATTTCTTTCAAATATATTTCCGTTGGTGGCGGAGAATTTATTCTCTTAGCTTAACACCCTTTGAGGTTATATAGTTGAAGGTTATCAGCGATATATTGCCAATTTGGTAATGTGGCATGCTTAGTGTTGCTGTGTGATGATTATTTATTGATCATTTGTTGATCAAAGCGTGGCTTTGTGCCTAGCTTTGTGGACGAGACTTCGTCAGACCTCACTCCCCGGAAATGGTCAAAACGGGAATATGCGGCAAGGTTATGAGGGTCACGCCCTTTAGGGTAGGTCATTTCCTTCTGAAAAGGGTGGTATCATGGTATGGAGCCCAGATACTTAGTTGACACACTATATTTATTACTGTGTAATGTTGGTTATCGAGCGCTCGGATAAAGGTCCAAAGGGACCAGAGGATGACATATTCCTGTAGCAGTTACCTAGTTACAGAGGTAGTCTGGCCTTGTGTTGGCAGAGATCTAACCGTAACGTTAGGTTCTCGGGACGTCCCGCCAGAGGCGATCCCATTGACAGTAGGAAGTTCCTTAGCCTGACTATTTGTTGGAAATCCAAAGAAATAATATGATCCTTGTACGGTTTTAGTTGTATAACCTGCTATGGAATGTGGTGGTCACCTGCTATTGAACATGGTAGCTATAGTAGGCATAAATGCGAAATGCCTATGCTGGCTAAGATTTATATTATACTTTCGAAATGTTTTCCTACACTTTGCACTTATAGTAATAATTTAAAAGAAATTTGTGTATCAACCGTCTTTGACTATCATAAGGAGAAATCTCCTCCAATTCTGCGTTTGCATTGTGTGTGTGGAGGGAGGCCTTATGGTAGTTTCATTTTCCAAAAGCATTGCGAATTGACTTTAAAATTTCTCCTGCTGTTGTTTTAAAGATAAATTACTGTTTTAAGTTCTCACACCAGTCTCATGACTGACCTGGAGTTTATTCTTTCCTTCCTAAACTCTGGGTACCCACCAATTTCCACACGGGCAGTCTAGAGTTAGGTTATCAGGTTATTCTGCATTCGGGAGTTGCTATAGAGATTTGGAAGCAAGCTGGATGGCATGGCGTATTAACTAGTATATGTAGTATTTCTTTTCCGCTGTTTGTTGTTGTAAACTCTGATAATGTAATGTAATGTGATGTAATGTATAAAATGTACAGTTCTTTGTTCTAAAGATTGTTCATTTATCTATTATATGTTGTTCCGCTGCGATTGTGAGATTCTGATATTGTTTCTGTTGCTGTCCTTTCTTTCTTCTTCTACCTTATTCTTCTTCTTAAACCCGCATGGTTCGGTTTTCCGGCATTCGATTGCTCGGCAGTTGATACAGTGGACGTATTGATGTCGACTTTCGAAAGTCGAAGAATCGGGTTATGACATTTGGCTTTATTGAAAGCATTGACTTATTTAACAGAATTAGGGCACCGATCGGCTATATGATTAGGATCGTTGCATTTATAACACATGGGTTAGGAAGCTTGATTCATTTGGTTTGATGAGAAAACGTTGTCAAATTTGTTAATCATTGCATTGATTTTAGCTTCCAAGGACAAAGATGATCCTATCGAATGTGCGCTCGAATATGAGTAAATTGATTTTTCATTTGAATGTTCCTATTGGGACGACTTTTCAACGAGGTTTTCAAGAAATTGTCATGCATCGTCGTGTTGATGGGCAAGAAAGTTGCCTTGGCACATTGTTTCGAGCATGGTTCGTGAGTTATTTTCGAGTCCATCATATAAGATTTGGCAAATTGTCCATTTTTCAAAGTTATGGTGTGGACATTTTATCAAAAGAAATATTTTCCGAATAGTTCTCCCTTGAATTGATGAACTTTTTTAAGAAAGCTTTTACGAATTTTTCCCAAGTTTTAATCAAATTCGATGGTAAGGTGTACAACCATTTTCCAGCGTAATCCGTAAGAGTGAATCGGATTAATTGAAATTTGATTCTGTCATCGAAAAGCTGTTGGAATTTTATGGTTGCACAAACTTGTTCGAATTTATGCAAGAAAAGGTATGGGTCATCGTGCTCGAAATTGCCATATTTCGAAAGCGTGGCCATATGGTTTGAATGAATTTCGAAATGGTTACCTGTAGGGGCGGGTAACGTGATGCACGATGGAATATAAACTTTATCAGGAAAGATCTATCCATAAGAGTTCGAGGACGTTCTCGTTCACCATTTCGGGAGGAGCGTCTATTCGAGTTAAATGATTAATTGTTGAGTCGCGAGTCCAGCGATTTGTTGTTATGTCGCGAGTCCAAGTACTCATGCATAAGTGAAAGTCTAGAAGAGAAAGAAGTTAGAATCAAGTTTAGAGAATGAAACAAGATTTGGAAAATGAAGTGAAAATTTGTTTTTGTTTCTACTTTTTTTAAGGATGAAAAATATTTACCAAGTGAAATTTATTTTCAAAAGAGAGGTTTGATTTTTGTTTTTTTAGTATTTTTCTTCTGATTTTTGGTTTTTCAATTTTTTATATGTTTCTGTTTTTGAATTTTTTTTTTTTTTTTTTGAATTTTCAAGTTTTTAAGTATTTGCCAAAAGGAATCTTTTTTTAAGAAAATAGGAATTTGATTTTTTTCGTTTTCGATTGACAATTTTCAATGGAATGGATTTGAAAGGATTTTTTTGGATAAATAAAAGTTAAGTAAAATTTACACTTTTTTTTTATTCTGGATTTTTTTTTTTTTTAATTATGCATGAACTTATGCAACTAAATGAATGCAAATGACTTAATTGCAATTTTCTATCCTAAGTAGCTCCTCACCCAAAATTGTATATTCACACTTTATCTTAAATGAACAAAAATATTTCTCGGCCACGTAATGGGCAAGCGATATTGATGCATCACGAATCACCTTAGCAATGCAACCGAAGGTTTAAGTATCTTTAGACGAACATCCCCTATATTGTTTACGAATCACCGTAATATTTATAAATGGTGGTTATCTTCAGTAGCGTAGACACCAAGAAATAAACTTGTCAAAGAAGTCAACTGTTAAGATACAATTAAGCCCTAGGTGAGCTCGCGATACCCTTAAGTCGAATTTCTAACATTTATTATTAGTCAAATTCTACGATGAAATGCGATTTATGGGCTAAGGAAAGGGTGATGAAATCCTCCACCTTATGTGAATTGGGGTATTTCCCTTGGAAAATAAATATAAGATGAGACGAATGAAAAAAAAAAAATTAAACATGCATTTACAATGCAACTAAAATGAAGCTATTTTTGTTTTTGGATTTTGAAATTTTAAAAAAATAATATAAATGCAAATGCAAGCAACCAACAATGCAATTCAAAGTGAAACTAGAGAAGAAAGCACAATGCCAGGACGTGCAAATTATTTAGCAATTTTTTTAAAGCGGCGAAGTGATTTTTCTTGATTTTGTGCTTTGACAGCCTGAAACGGATAACAATACAAGTTCTTATTATAAGGATGGAACTTAAAAAAAAAAGTGGAAACAAAACAAATGAAAAACAAGAAAAATGAAAACAAATTAAATTTCCTTTTTTTGTTTTTTATCAGGGCAGAATTAAAAACAAGTAAAATGGTTTTTATTTGAATCGAAAGATTTGAAAGGAAAAAAAAGCTTTAATACAAAAAAAAAATTATATATTTTTTTTTGGAAAACAAAACAAATGAACAAACAAAATATACAATTGTAACTATTTAACTAATCGTTTGTTTTTTTTTTCCTTTAAATAAAAAAAAGGGCACAAGGAAATCATAAGAACACACTAACTCATCCTAAACAACAGTTTATTATTATTATTATTTTTTTCACTAAATAAACTCAGCCCAGCCCAAAGTAACGCTCGACCAAAGTTTACTACCCACTTGCTTCAAAGTTCTCAAATCCCGTTCTTTAAAAAAAAAAAACTATCGAAAATAAAAAAAATAAGATAAAGGGCAAACTTCAAAATCGCGAAGTTAGACTCGCCAGATCAAAATCGCAAATTACAGAATTCAAAATCGTGAAGGTCTCTAGTGTTCGCGTGGTAGTCCGATTCTGGGTGTGCACGATTGAAGGAGGAGTGTTGGCAGTAGAGTCACGAATTGATTTTGTTGGTTGCCGTCGGTGATCGACGTTTGGGAAGTGGCGATGGCTTGTAGCTGTAATGAAATCAGAGGAGTGCTGTGGGGGTTGTCGATTTGCGATTTGTTTGACTGGTGATTGGGGTTTTGGTAGTATGCGGAAGTCGTTTGCGATGGACAAGATGATGGTGGCAGGCTTTGCAGCAGTTCAGCGATTAAAGGTAGCTTCTGTGTAGTAGATATTTTGTTGTTCGAAGCGGTGTGGTGTAAGGAAGAAGGTAGGGTGGGTAGTATTGGTGGTCGAAGCAGAGTAATATGGTGAAGTAGGAATGGTATCGTTCAGGCAAGTTGTGGCTGGAAGTGTTGAAATGGCAGTGGGCGGATGATCAAGTGGCAGTTGAATGGATGGTGAGGTTGCATATGGTTGGGTTTTGCTGTGTGGTTATGGTTGTGAGATGGTCAGAGGGTAGCAAGATGTTTGGGCAGTGGATGGTGGTTTGACGGGACAGTGGTGGTGGTCGGAAGTTGTTGAATGATGTCAGTTGATGGGGAGAAGTGGGTGGTTAGAAGATGGAGTTGGCTGTGTTGTGTAGAAAGGAAGAAGTGGAGGGTCAGTTCGATCACAGTTGCAAGAGGTGGTCTGGCGAGGAGTGTTTGTGATTATGTTGGTTTCTGGGTTGTTGATTGATGGAGGAGGATGGGGTGCTGATGGCTGTAAAGGGTTCGGGAGATTTTGATGATGGAATAGTGCAGTAAAGGGTAGAGTTGTTAGTGGCAGCAGTCGCCGGTGGTTGAGTGACAGAGTTTGCTTTGAAATTGGAAGTTGGCTGCTCTGGAATGTTGAAATGTATGGTGTCAGTGTTGTAGAGGAGGGCTGGGTCACTGGTTATGGAGTGTTGAAGTTAATTGAACTTGGTCACTGGATATACATTGATGAAATGGTGCATAGGGTGGATGGCAGAATTGAACAAGGCAGAGGGGGATGATGTGGTATATAGGGTGGAGAGAGCAATAAACAGAGAGGCAGAGAGTAAAAAAAAATAATGGCAATGCAATGTTTTTTTTTTTTTTTTTTTTTGGTAAATTGAAATGCAAATTGTAAATGAAATGGAAATAAAATATTTCTGTTTTTGTTTTAAAATTGTGTGTTTTTTTAAATAGCAATGCAAATGCAAAATGAAAAGAAAACAAATGCAAACAAACACACAACAAATTTTTTTCTTCTTATATGCAAACAAACACACAAAATAAAAACATGCAAAAGTCAAACAAAAATAATTTGAAAAATAGAAAATCGGAATCAAAACCGTTCCTCGGGAACGGCGCCAAAAACTTGTTTAATGACGAATTTTCTATCGAGTTAGAAAATCACAGAAAAATTTATAATAAAAATTACCGCAAGTGCACGTCGTACAATTTTAGTATATGGCGAGTATGAGACGATCCGTAGGGAATATTTAAGATTTTAAAATTTTTCTAATCAATCAAATTAGACCAAAGTGGAGAGAAGATTGTTAGCTAAAATTTGTAAATAAAATGAAGCTAAATTAGAATGAAAATGATATTAAAAACTATGAGATTAGAGAACAATTTAGAGGTTAATCCACTCTCATATTTTTGTAAATCAACAAAAAAATCTATGATCACTATTTTTGATATTAAGTGAAATAATTGTTGTATTTATCATAAGTATGATTTATTTATATTATTAATTAACATAACTTACACCATCAAACTATAATACAACAAATAACCCACTTATCAATTCTTATGAAAATGAAGTCAAAGCAAAAGTCATTTTAAGTATGATCTATTTACTATTGTTACCTGGAAATTTGACCAGGCAACTAGACAGTCAGCACCAGGTACGTTCGGCCCTTCAGAAGATCGTTCGGCTTCAGGTAATAGCGTTCGGCATTTCAGAGTTTCACTCGGCACGAAAAGATGTTCGGTATTGAACGCCGTTCGGCCAAAGGGTGACGCTCGGCCCATCAGAGAAGTCCAACCCACCTTCGTCTATAAATAGGAGGGCAAGGGCACAGGAAAAAGGGGTCAGATTCTAGAGAACGCTGAGGAAACTCTGCCACTTTCAAGACTCATTCCAGACTTATCTCTTCTACTTTGCAATTGTATTCGAATACTTAAGAACGGATTATATCTGTAATCAAGTATCAAGTAAAGAA
The DNA here is from genome assembly GCA_030765085.1 of Allium cepa. Lineage (NCBI taxonomy): Eukaryota > Viridiplantae > Streptophyta > Magnoliopsida > Asparagales > Amaryllidaceae > Allium > Allium cepa. Next base: position 810,833,613 of record CM060939.1, read on the forward strand.
ATAAAGATTAACTTCAAAGTGGACGTAGGCTATTACGCCGAACCACAATAAATTTGGTGTTCTTACTTCCTGTATTTAAATTTATGCTCTCTTCTCTTTATAACCTTAGGCCGAGCGTCTCCCTTTGGCCGAACGGCGTTCAATACCGAACGTCCTTTTGTGCCGAGTGAAACTCTGAAATACCGAACGCTATTGCATGACGCCGAACGATCTCCTGAAAGGCCGAACATACCTGGTGCTGACTATCTAGTTGTCTGGTCAAATTTCCAAGTAACATTTTGCCCCCAAAGTACATCGTGTGTTCGAACAGGGTGTGTTTTGAACTATGAGTTGGTGCAATGTCAAGGCCGAACGATACTAAAAATGCCGAACAAGATGACCTATGCCGACCGCTCTCTATGCCGAACGATGTTCTGTGCTTTAACCGGTTCTACCGGTCAGAGTCGTTTCGGCTTCTTCGCTTTTCCTATAAATCCCAGTATTCAACTCCTTCTTCTCTTTTTCGCTTTTTAACCATGATTTTCCAAGAACACCTATTTCCTTTAAGTCTTAATCATCCCTTCCATTCCTTGAGTCCAGCACGTTCTTCCTACAATCTCTTCCCAAGCTCCTACCACTCCTCTTGGTAAGAATTTCCGCATATGTTCTTTCAATCACAAACTGTAGTTAGATGATAGGATCGGTAGGAGGTACGGGGGATGAGGGAGACGAGACGGTTCTTGCTCGTGCCCCGAGGTTGGGACTCGATTTGACCTTGGGTGATTCCAAGGCGGGTGGAACGGAGAGGAGAAAGGTGGGAGTTCGTTGGTGGTGCGTGGTATTGGAGGCAAGATCTAGTGGTATGGATCGGCCTTGCAATGGTTCGGCATGACCTCCCCATGCCGAACCATGTTAAAGAGGGGAAGTGGGAAAAAGACAGGAGGCCGTTCGATGTAGTGGCCGAACGATCATGAATGCCGAACCATCTCTTTTTGGCCGAACACGGCTTCAAGCCGAACGAACATAATGCCGAGCGAAACCTTGGCCGAGCAGAACGCACCGAACCAAACAAGCCCATGCCTAGGACGAATGAACACAAATGCCGGTCGTATTTCTATTGGCCGAACATAACTTAAACCAATCAATTAATTGCCTCGCCTAATTCTCATAAGTGACTAAGGACAGTAACTCTGGCATACTTGCATATCGAACTAATTTGGACTGATAACCATCCTAGTAAATATAAACCTGAACTTAAATTGATGTAACCGGATGACTTCCTCTAATGTTTTCTGAATCTGAAACTGTACCCGCCGTGAAGCAGACCTCCGGAGACGGTCAGCGATGACGGTCTTCAAAGGCGATGTTTCGAAGCTTAATTTTATACCAGTATCCTTGTGATTTTCAAATTTTCAATGCTTATACATGATTGATTGCAGTAGTTTACACACCACGTGGGGGATAATCGTGTTGTTAATTCTAACGTTGATCATTTTTCAAGTATAGCACGCATAAGTTCTCAGCTAATTTCATTATTTATTGAAGATGTCGAAAAGGTGTGGCTCCGCCACTCTCTCAGATAGGCCCGGTCCGTCTTCCAAACAAGCGGATGCAGATGCTTCTAACCCATCGACTTCCCCGACTCATGACCTGGCTCCTGATGCCCTGGAGTCATCGATTCTCCTGGATAATCCGATCGACTCGCAGGCTTCGAAAATCAACGAAGCCATGCTTCAGCGAATATGTTCCATTCATGGGATCCCCTTCACCGATGTATTAGTTCCGTCGAGGCATGATCGTCCACATCTGCCCCCAGTTGGATATACCGCTTGTAATAAATTCATGTGCTGGGTCGGCAGCGTGCCTCCGTTCAACTTACTTCTTCGGGATGTGCTGCAGTATATTGGCACTCTCGTCGCGGCTGCATCCAAACGGCCATGCCTTCATCTATGGCACCAATATGCTCTTCATGACCGTCTTCTATAGACCCCCAACACCTGGTGATATCAGATACATATACATGATCAAGAAGCGGGGAGATAGTCCCTCTTATACGTTCCTAGAGCCACATCGAAAATGTCAAATCCTAACCGGGGCGTGGAGCAGCAAGTTTTCCCTATACAAACAGGAATGGTTCTACGTGCGTTGCCCCCCGGGTTTTGCGAGGAGACGGGTCGAAGGAAGTAAGTCTCTTCCCTGAGTTGATATTCACGTTCAATCGGAGCTGTGCTTTTTCTGACCTTTTGCTTTATCTTTTCAGGTAACAATCCCCGTCCCGAGGGCCAAGGGTATTCTGAGGCCATTGAAGCCATCAGAGCTCTTCCTGCCGAGGAACGGGACATCCGAACACTCATTTCAAATGAGTCATTATCAAGGTTTGGATTGTTAGCAGGAGGCCGCCGGAATAGTCTTCCTGAGGGCGTCACGATTCCCAAGCCCGCATCCGATAAAGGGAAAAAACTAGCTGAATCCTCATCACGCCATATTCCTGATGTGCAGGAAGAGGGGGAAATCAAAGATCATGAAGCTCCCGAGGCACAAGGTGAGAATGTGGGGCCTACTCAGGAATTGTTGGTCGAAGTGCACGATATTGAAACTTCGTCTTCCCCTTCGAAGGGGAAGAAGAAATCGACGTTCAAGATTAGGAAGGAGAAGGTTGGCGGAACTTCCAAAGTTACGCTCATCCCGACAGAGAAAGAGGCTTCTTCAAAGCATGTGGAAAGTTCTTTAAAGGGCCTGTCGAATCTCACCATTCCCGGCGATCAGGAGGCATTCAAGTTCCACTCGCCCGTTAGAGGCTACGTAGGGATTCCAACCCAAAATCAGGGAGAGAAAACCCATGTTAGCAAGGCTACTAGTCCGTCGGAGGGAAACACTAGGACACACTCGAACACTTGCACTTCAAGTCTCACTTAGATTTTTTATAACTCCTCTTGCTAATTCGCTGTCATTTGAATTTCGTGCAGGTGACATGGGGCGCTCACACGGATTCGATCGTCTCCGCGGTTCTTCTATTTTTCGTCCGTCCGGACGGGATTTGGGTTTCGGAAGGCATCGAGATAGGGATGGTGATGGCGATAAAGACTATCATTCCCGGGACTCGTCATCCCGGAAGAAAACTTACTATCATGCAGAATACCACCAGGAGACCTCTTCTCATCGGGAGCGAAGCAAAGACAAGCGTGGTCATGAGTGGTCACATTCTGACGCTTCCCGGGACCAACACTCCGACTCTTCCTCTACTCGACAGTCTCGAGATTCTCATAGGAGGTGCGAACTTTCAAAGCCGCCTCCTCCCACTCCTGCAACAGACCCGACAGTATCGGAAAGACTGACCGAACTCAAAACCAAATTTTCGAAGATCTGTTTCGACGGGCTAAAGTTCCTCTCGGCGATTCACCCTATACCTGGAGATGTTAAGCAAAACGCCATCGCTTGTACCAACGACGTCTATGTTCAACATGACGCGTTCGTTCATCTGGCCGAGAAACTTTCTGAGGTCTCTGTGGAGTGCCAATATGAAATCGACCGTCTGAAGCTTGAGGCTATACACGATAAAGACATCATTAAAGCCCAAGACGAAGAAATTGCCACTTACAAATCCGAACTTGAAGGCGCCCATTAGAGCGCCAGGGAAACCGCCGAGGCCGTTACTCGTCTGGAATCAACCCACAAAAAAGAACATGACGAGGCGGTTCAACGATGTGGGGCTTTGGCCTTAGAGAAGGATTCCGTTCAAAAGGAGAGGGATGAGCTCAGCTTCCGGGTCAAGGAACTCGAGGAGCTTCTCCATAGAGAGGAGGAGAAGACGGCTACCCAAGAAGAGTCACATTGTAACGACCCGCTATTTTGGACTATTCGCATCCGCACATGTCGGACTTGAATAATTCAAAATACCGAATTGTTAATTTAAAATTTGGCAAAACTCAGATATACAGTAAATAAATCATCACAGAAACACAGACACAGAGTAATAATATGCAGCGGAAGTAAAAGAGATAGTAGTTCATGAAGCTACTATATAAATATATAAGATACATCAGAGTTTACAGCAGAAGAGTAACACGATACATCAAATACAAATCAAAATACATCACTGGAATCATCGAATGCTGAAAGCAGAATAGATGGCTGGATCTTCAAGCAAAGCTCCAACTCCAAGGTGAGTCTCGAAAGCTGAACCACTCAGTCTGACCCGAGCGTAAAGCAAAACACAAAACACTCGAGTCAGGATTAATATTCTCATATCAATAAATCCAACTCAAGTGAAATAGCAATCGAAATACAAGTAACTCAAAGGATGTTGGAATCACCATCCTCTAAGGATCCGTTAAACTATCTACTATTTAGTAGTGTACGCTAAATAGATAATGTCTATCAGTAATATAAAGTATCAAAATAGTGTTAAGGCGTTACCATTTTCCCCCTTAACACGTTTTTATATAAATGCCATAGTTTATACAGCACTGTAAACTCCACCGTAAACTGGTGGGATATCAGGGAGTACTCCATAGGTATAACACAAAACAATTTCGTAGTGGTCGCGCATATAGGGATACAAGTATGACAAGGCACATGAGGCAATATCCAAGGTAGTGAAACTACCGTTTGCCAGATCCGGACTGGTGAGAATGCATCGCCGCAGCGATCGCAACACCGCGAAACAACACTCCTGAAAGTACGAGGGTGCACCAATCAGTCACAAGTAATGAGTGGTAGTTACGAAGAAGTGTGTTCGCTCGAGGTAGCTAACCCCATTTGGCCCGGCACGGCTCCTGATTTTAGTCATTTCCAATTTGACACAAGTGTCAGGGCTATCTATTATCGTTCTCTTTCTTCAGTCATCACGTATATCATTCCAACCACTTCATTCTGGATCATCACTCCGCGTATAGTTATTAAAGTGGTTTTCGGTTTAGATAGAGAGTATATCCATAACCGATTCCGGTCTCTTTAATAACTTTCATAATTATTACACCGATTGGTCGTTTAATAAATTTCAAAACCAAATCAATTTCAATTTCAGTTTCAATTCATAAATCAACATTTCGTTTGTCTTTCTAAATCAATTTCCAAAGTTTACGTTTCAAAACTTCCAAATTACCATTTCAAAATCTTATAATTCAATTTCAATTTTATTTAAACAATTCAATTATGCATTCAAGTTCGTATATATAAGTTTCATTCAAATCATTTAAATTAATTCAATTTTAACATTCAACATCAATTTCAATTTATTAATCGATTTCATTCAATATTCGTTAAGTTAATTTATCATTTAAAACAATTTTCATTAAATTCCAATTCCTTCAAATCAATTACTTAAGTTAAATTTCATTATAACAAAACTTACAAATTTACTTAAATTCGATTCGTCAAATCATATTCTTAAAATTTCAAGTCTTTCATTCATTTCAATAAACGCATTTTTATTTCTCGTTAAAGAAATTCACTTTCACTTATTTCTTTACTTAGTTACAAATTTCCAAAACTCAATTAATAAAGAAAATTAATTTCATATATACGAGAAGTTTAATTTCACTTATTAACTTACTTAAATAATTTTCCAACTTTAATAAATAAAGAAACTCAATTTCATTTATTAACGAAGTTCAAATCCACTTATTCAAAGTTCACTTTCTCTTATCAAATAATTCAAATTTTTGTTCAATTATTAAATAATTCAATCTTATTCAATTATTAAATAATTTTCAAACATAATTATTTAATTAATTTCAAACTTAATAATCCCAAACTTAATTATAAATTCAAACTTGATTATTAAATCATTTCCACTTAATTAAGAATTCAAACTTAATAATTTCAAACTTAATTATAATTCCGAACTTAATTATAATTTCAAATTTAATTATCAAATGGTTTCAAACTTAATAATTTCAAAACTCAATTATTACTAATCCCAAATTATTTATTAATAATTCCAAATTTAAGTATTAAATAATTAAATTTCAAACAACGTTCTTTCATCAATTTCTACGTTAATATTTGTTTCAGATTTCAATATTTACATTTTCTCCCATAAAAATTCAAATTCCAAATTCAATTCAAAACTTATTCTTGTTCGAATAAAAATCATTACTTTATTTTTAAATCAAATTATCGACCAATCGGATTTTTTTTTTGTTTTATTCTTTATCCTAGGTCAAGTTCATTTGGGTATTTATCATTTCAACCCGATTCCATTTTCAATTCAAAAATCAAAACATAACAAAGAGAACTTGCAGTGTGATAACTGGGATGGTGTCAAAGCAAATAAACAAGCAATTACAACAATCAATAACAATCCAATAATCAATTCAAATAATCCCGAAACAATCGTATTAATTCTCATTGTTGTTTGTGCGAATTAATATAATTATTTCTAGAATCTACACTATCATTTCATGTAGATTAAAGATTATTACATTACGGTTTTTTTTTTCACTTGTCGATTAATTTCAATTTCAAATTTAATACTATAACAATTAATCCAATATACGTTCAAAGGTTCAAAGTGTAATTTATCAAATTCTACGTGTCAATTAACTTAGCAATTAAATTGGGTCATGTTATTCAAATTAACTAATCAAATTCAACACATATGTCAATTCAAAATTTTAACTATCCTACGTCAAATTCAATTGCATAATATTCATCACTTTATACATTACAATTTAACATCCAATATAAACAACAAACAATTAATCAATTATCAACCAAACGAATTAACATCGAATAATTAACACATAATGGTGTCAGATGTCACATGTGAACTGATGCAGGTAATAATATACATAACAGTGTAAACAACTAACAGCGGCATATTTCAATTGTCGTTCCAATTGAAATTAGATTTAATAAATAAAAGAATATTAATCGTGAGTGATTACTCACCTTTCGAGGCTAGAGATGAACGAGAATCGGTCGAATTACGAATCCAAAGCAAAGCTAGATTGAATGCGAATTTGACAAGCAAAGCTGACAATTGAAATTGGCGAAATCGAATCAGAACTGGATCGATAAAATAATTGGTAACTGAATTGATATAGGCACAACATATACAATCATATATATATATATATATATATATATATATATATATATAGACACACACACACATATACGGCAATCGTGTTTTTATTTCAATATTTGATAATAATATATATATACACATGTAGTTGAAAACTTATTGTTTTAAAACAAAACACATAAAACAAGGTCACTATATAAAATTTAAAATCAACTAACGTGTTCATATAAATGTACTAATTTATATAAAAACACATTAAAGCCATATTTGCAGAAAAGAATGAATATACAGTGCAAATTATATGTGCTGTAACCCACAAAAGTAACTTTATATTATAATTTATAAAATTATACTTGCCAAATTATAACTTTAAATATATAACTACTAATAAAACTATATACGTACTCTTCATGCAACAACCACGCCTAGATGCAACTTATATAACTAAACAATTCTTAAAACTGTAATCATAAAAGAATTCATAAAAACAAGCATATATATATGAACAGTTAAACAAAGAAACAACTTACATAACTTAAGTATTCATATATACGGAAAAAAATATATAAATATACACATTATCTTTTAAACAAATAGAATTAAATATTGCCAAAACACGTATTAACTGTTAAACTATAAGAGATTAAAGTATAAGATAAAGTTCAGACCCATAACAGCTTGCAAAACAAAGAACAAAGGAGCTGCTACAATATACTCATACTCTTTATAAACATGGTATTCTTATATACTACCGTATGTTATAAAAGAAATATATAACATCCGATGAATAGGTAATAATAGATTTATAGTATCACCTATTAAAAAGTAATATTACAAAAGAAACCCAACAGCCTATAAATAAGTACCCAGAAAATATAGTTATAATATAGAAAATATACAAATTTAATAACTTTATAAACTATTACATAACTGAACAACTCTATGTAACAACCTATATAAGCCAGGCATGCTTCAAAATCTTTGACAATACATATTTAATATATATAACCCCATACAACTCACATGCAAAAATATGTACAACATAGTACAGCTTTTATAATATCAGATTCTCCTTGTAAACAATATATAACTGACTATAATATATGAAACTACAGTGCCCTTTCATTAAAAAAATGCTAATTCCTGTAAAACGAAACACAAATGCCACCTCGTTATAATACAATATAATCTATAACTTATATGTGTTATATACTGTAATAACAAAAATACATACTTACGTTGGCATCCTTAAAAAAAAAGAAACTTTGTTGTTTCAAAATTTACCAAGTATAACCATAACCTCAACATTACAGTATTTCAACCCAAAATAAGTATGTCTGCATGCATTATATATACCTTATATTAACTATATATTCATAAAATCACATCAGGTCTTATGTAACAAATACAAATTTACATACTTCAAAACATAAACAGAATGCACTATATAATTTATATATACACACAACCCAAAATGCATAAAACGCATACTATATTCATAAAACGCATACTATATTCAATAAACAAAACAAAACAAAATGAATATACCTATGCAAAAGAAATGGGAGGAGGATCTAAACCCAGAAGCGGCTGATGAAGAAACTGCTACGTGGGCCGAACGACTGAGGAATGGCGGCTTGCGATGGCAAGAAGGTGGGAGAAGATGAGGGGTTGTAGGCATGAGCTCGCGTGGAAGGCTTGAGTGGTGGCAAGGTGGAGAGAAGCGGGTCGGTGGTGGGTGACGTTGTGGAAAGACGAGTTCGTTTATGTGGTGCAGTGTGGTCACGTGTTATGGAGTGGGGAGGGTCTCGGGTTGGAGGAGGCGCACGTGAAACTTGGGCTACGGGAAGATGAGAGAGAGGTGGGGAGGAACGTGAGCAATGAAGGGTTGGGCTTCAACAGGAAGGGAGCAAAAGAAAAGGGCTTGGGATCAAAGAAGTGGCTGCTACTTGAAGGAGAGGGGAAAAATCACGTACAGGCATGAAAAAAAATAAGAAAAGGGGAAGAGGGGGCTTTGCTGGCAATTTTTAAAAGAACAGTTAAAATGAAAGTTCCTATGGAAAAATGAACTTGTTAATAATATTGCGATCGTAGGAATTTTTTTTGAAAACCCAAAAGCTGAACATTATTAATATCTGATGGCAGTTGGATTCACACGAGATAATGAATGGACACAGTGAATTCAAAAGACAACGAATTAAATAGGATCAAAACGTACGATACGAAATCGTTTTTCACGGATTCCACTGCGTCACGGACTTCAAAACACAGAACTGAATATAGCGTAGAGATCAGTACGACGAGACGATCAAAACGGTATACAGATATTAGTGGTACGATTGGATTATAAAAATTCGAATTTTATAATAGCGGACAATGCATGAAAAACGTAGAAAAATAAGATCGACGGAGCCAAAAATGTCCGAATTTGAAAAAACGACAAACTGACAACTTGCTCAAAAGAAGGTTTAGAATTTTTCTATGTAAAAATATTTTGGTTTTGAAAATTTTTTATTTTCATCGCTTTTTAACTGATTAAATTGAAGTGAATTTGCGCACGAAATAAACTTTCATATTTTCGGACGGAAATTTACCAGTTGCTACGTTTAACTAGACGCATTCCAAATATCAAATTTATATTTCAAAATTTTATCGTTTAAAATTCCACAAAATTCCAGTTAAATTTGTTACTAAAACCGTTAAAATTTACGGGTCGTTACACACATCGATACTGTGATGAGATTGTCGCCACTCGACTTTTGAAAGAACAACTTGAGGGCGAGCTTTCCAGGGTCGAGGCTTTGAAGAACGAAGCCCGTGAAGAGGGGAAAGAGATGGCGTCGGAGGACATCGAGTCCCGTCGTAAGGAAGCCAGGGAAGAAGGCAGGGAAGAGATCAAAACCGCATTCAACCCACTCGTTCCCGAATTCAACGCTCGCGTGCATATGCATCGTGACTTAATTTTTTTAGGCGACGGTTATCTTGAATCATTGCTCGAGGCATGGGAAACCTTAATTCAAATCAGGAAGGTCGAGCGCGGTGCCGAAGGGGTTGATGAAGGGGGCTTGATGAAAGAATATCTTAAGGGAAATGAGCCTTCGGACCTGTCGGCGGCCAAGGCCCTTTATTGCAAAGGCTCCCCTTCAAGGAAAGGGAAAGAAGCTGTCATCGGTCCTTTCGGGGCTCGGCCTACCGTTCATGTGCCTACCCAGTTGGTCAGTCGGCCGATACTTGATCCTTTCGAACGGCACATCGGCTGCGATCCGGAAGCCCCCGGCTCGGGCATTCAAGTTTGTCTCCTATTTCGGAGGGTGAAACCCCCTTAACGGCTGAAATTCAGCCAGAGCCTGGTAGGTGATTCTTTTGCTTTAATATTTCGAGTGTTTTCGTAGAAGCGATCGTATTCTTATACTTGCTTCACGTGATTTTATGTAGGTCGTTCTGATGCTGAACCCACTCTGTGGAGCGATGTCGCCAAGGAGGCGGAGAAGGAAATGGGTGAGGCTCCTCATGCAGGCAAGGTTCCTGGTCCTTATGCTAAGGTGATAAGGGCACTAGATGAAGGCAAGTCCGACTCCTCCTCTGAGAGTTATGAAATAAAAATCACAGGCGCCTCTGAGCATACATCTGAATTGAGCATAAAGGAGCGGATCGAGAAAGAGAAGAGAGATACAGTCAAGGTCAAGGTTGAGCCGCGTGAAGTGGACCTGGACGATCCCTTGAACAGGCCATTGAAGGTCGTCCTTCCTGGCAGGTCCAAGCCCTTGGACGTTCCCCCTACTTCTTCAGTTGTTACTCCTTCATCAAGGAAGGGTTCCAAGGGTAAACGCTCTGGGGAAGAGTCATCAGGGAAGAAGTTCAAGAAGCACAAGAAGTGACCACTTCCTCGTTCAATGAGAGTCAATCTAAGTTGTGTAATAATCTTTTGTAATTTTTGTAGATAGACCGTTGACTCCGAATTTTGGAGTAATTGTAGCAGAAACTTTTTCTGAATAAAGTTTAGTCCCCTTTTCTATTTCTTCGAAAGATTCTTATTATTTAGCCTTCTGTGTGGTTGTGATTTGAATCCAAGCTGTCGTGAGTAAACATAGACTTCTCGGTTTATCTTCGAATAGCTTGGAACTTCCTTGGGAGTTGTTGAACTTCCATTCCGTGCTTCGAGCACTCGGAATACTTTCTAGCCCGTATGTCAGGGATTTGAAAAATTCAAGCCACTTGTGCCATAGTTCATATTCAGGGAACTTGGTGATCCGAATAGTTTATACTCGAGTGCGCGCTCCGGGACTTCGAGCACTCTAGTCCGTACTCCGGAGACTTTGAGATTTTGAATCGTCTATACTCGAGTCTGCGCTCCGGGGACTTCGAGTACTCCAGTCCGCAATCTGGGGACTTGGAGATTTTGAATCGTTTATACCCGAGTCCGTGCTCCGGGGACTTCGATTACTCCTGTCCGCACTTCGGGGATTTGGAGATTTTGAATCGTCTATACTCAAGTCCGCGCTCTGAGGACTTCGAGTACTCCAGTCCACACTCCGGGGAATTGGAGATTTTGAATCGTTTATACTCGAGTCCAAGCTTCGAGGACTTCGAGTACTCCAATCCGCACAACGGGGACTTGGAGATTTTGAATCGTTTATACTCGAGTCCACGCTCCGGGGACTTCGATTACTCCAGTCCGCACTTCGGGGACATGGAGATTTTGAATCGTCTATACTCGAGTCCGCGCTCCGGGGACTTCGAGTACACCAGTAAGCACTACGGAGACTTCGAGATTTTTAATCGTTTATACTCGAGTCCGCACTCCGGGGACTTAGAGGACTCCAGTCCACACTCCGGGGACTTGGAGATTTTTAATCGTTTATACTCGAGTCCACACTCCGGGGACTTAGAGCACTCCAGTCCGCACTACGGGGACTTGGAGATTTTTAATCGTTTATACTCGAGTCCGCCCTTTAGGGACTTAGAGTACTCAAGTCTGCACTCCGGGGACTTGGAGATTTTTAATCGTTTATACTCGAGTCCGCCCTCCGGGGACTTAGAGTACTCCAGTCCGCACTCCGGGGACTTGGAGATTTTTAACCGTTTATACTCGAGTCTATGCTCCGGGGACTTAGACTAATCCAGTCCGCACTCCGGGGACTTGGAGATATTTAATCGTTTATACCCGAGTCCATGCTCCGGTGACTTAGAGTACTCCAGTCCGCACTCCGGAGACTTGGAGATTTTTAATCGTTTATACTCGAGTCCGCGCTCCGGGGACTTAGAGTACTCCAGTCCGCACTTCGGCGACTTGGAGATTTTAATCGTTTATACTGGAGTCCGCGCTCCGGGGACTTAGAGTAATCAAGTCTGCACTCCGATGACTTGGAGATTTTTAATCGTTTATACTCAAGTCCGCGCTCCGGGGACTTCGATTACTCCAGTCCACACTCCGGGGACTTGGAGATTTTGAATCGTCTATACTCGAGTCCGCGCTACGGGGACTTCGAGTACTCCAGTCCGCACTCCGGGGACTTGAAGATTTTTAATCTCTTATACTCGAGTCCGTACTCCGAGGACTTAGAGTACTCCTGTCCGCACTCCGGGGACTTCGAGATTTTTAATCGTTTATACTCTAGTCCGTGCATCGGGGACTTAGAGTACTCCAGTCCGCACTCCGGGGACTTGGAGAGTTTTAATCTTTTATACTCAAGTCCGCTCTCCGGGGACTTAGAGTATTCCAGTCCACGCTCCCGGGACTTCGAGACTTTTAATCGTTTATACTCGAGTTCGCGCTCCGGGGACTTAGAGTACTCCAGTCCGCGCTCCGGGGACTTGGAGATTTTTAATCGTTTATACTCGAGTCCGTGCTCCGGGGACTTAGAGTACTCCAGTCCGCACTTCGGGGACTTGGAGATTTTTAATCGTTTATACTCCAGTCAGCGCTCCAGGGACTTAGAGTACTCCAGTCCGCATTCCGGGGACTTGGAGATTTTTAACCGTTTATACTCAAGTCCGCGCTCCGAGGACTTAGAGTACTCCAGTCCGCACTTCAGGGACTTGGAGATTTTTAATCATTTATACTCGAGTCCGCCCTACGGGGACTTAGAGTACTCCAGTCCGCACTCCGGGGACATGGAGATTTTTAATCGTTTATACTCTAGTTCGCGCTGCGGGGACTTAGATTACTCCAGTCCGCACTCCAGGGACTTGGAGATGCACTCCAGGGACTTGGAGATTTTTAACCGTTTATACTCGTGTCCGCATTCCGTGGGACTTAGAGTACTCCAGTCCGCACTCCGGGGACTTGGAGATTTTTAATCATTTATACTCGAGTCCGCATTCCGGGGACTTAGAGTACTCCAGTCCGCAGTCCGGAGACTTGGAGATTTTTAATCGTTTATACTAGAGTCCGCGCTCCTGGGACTTAGAGTACTCCAGTCCGCACTCCGGGGACTTGGAGATTTTTAATCGTTTATACTCAAGTCCGCGCTCCGGGGACTTAGAGTACTCCAGTCCGCACTCCGGGGACTTGGAGATTTTTAATCGTTTATGCCCGAGTCCGCGCTCCGGGGACTTTAACAGTCCGCACTCCGGGGACTTGGAGATTTTCAATCGTTTATACTCGAGTCCGTGCTACGGGGACTTAGAGTACTCCAGTCCGCACTCCGGAGACTTGGAGATTTTTAATCGTTTATACTCGAGTCTGCGCTCCGGGGACTTAGATTACTCAAGTTCGCACTCCGATGACTTGGAGATTTTTAATCGTTTATACTCGAGTCCGCGCTTCGGGGACTTCGAGTACTCCTGTCCGCACTCCAGGGACTTGGAGATTTTGAATCGTCTATACTCGAGTCCGCGCTCCGGGGACTTCGAGTACTCCAGTCCACACTGCTGGGACTTGGAAATATTTAATCGTTTATACTCGAGTCCGCACTCCGGGGACTTAGAGTACTCCAGTCCGCACTCCGGGGACTTGGAGATTTTTAATCCTTTATACTCGAGTCTGCATTCCGAGGACTTAGAGTACTCCAGTCCGCACTCCGGGGACTTGGATATTTTTAATCGTTTATACTCGAGTCCGGGCTCTGGGGACTTAGAGTACTCTAGTCCATACTCCGGGGACTTGGAGATTTTTGATCATTTATACTCGAGTCCACGCTCCGGGGACTTAGAGTACTCCAGTCCGCGCTCCGGGGACTAGGAGATTTTTAATCGTTTATACTCAAGTCCACACTCCGGGGACATTGAGTACTCCAGTCCGCACTCCGGCGACTTGGAGATTTTTAATCGTTTATACTCGAGTCCAGGCTCCGAGTACTTAGAGTACTCCAGTCCGCACTCCAGGGACTTGGAGATTTTTAATCGTTTATACTCGAGTCTGAATTACGTGGGCTTAGAGTACTCCAGTCCGCACTCCTTGGACTTGGAGATTTTTAATCGTTTATACTCGTGTCCGCACTCCGGGGATTATGAGTACTCCAGTCCGCACTCCGGGGACTTGGAGATTTTTGATGTTTTATACTCGAGTCCGCGCTCCACGGACTTAGAGTACTCCAGTCCGCACTTCGGGGACTTGGAGATTTTTAATCGTTTATACTCGAGTCCGCATTCCGTGGACTTAGAGTACTCCAGTCTGCACTCCGGGGACTTGGAGATTTTTAATCGTTTATAATCAAGTCCGTGCTCCTGGGACTTAGAGTACTCCGGTCCGCACTCTGAGGACTTGGAGATTTTTAATCGTTTATACTCGAGTCCGCGCTCCGGGGACTTAGAGTACTTCAGTCCGCACTCCGGAGACTTGGAGATTTTTAATCGTTTATACCCGAGTCCGCACTCCTGGGACTTAGATTACTCCAGTCCGCAATCCGGGGACTTGGAGATTTTTAATCGTTTATACTAAAGTCCGCGCTCCGGGGTCTTAGAGTACTCCACTCCGCACTCCGGAGACTTGGAGATTTTTAATTGTTTATACTCGAGTCCGCACTATGGGGACTTAGAGTACTCCATCCGCACTCCGGGGACTTGGAGATTTTTAATCGTTGATACTCGAGTCCGCGCTCCGGGGACTTAGAGTACTCCTATCCGCACTCCGGGGACTTGGAGATTTTTAATTGTTTATACTCGAGTCCGCGCTCCGGGGACATTGAGTACTCCAATCCGCACTCCAGGGACTTGGAGATTACTAATCGTTTATACTCGAGTCCGCGCTCCGGGGACTTGGAGTACTCAAGTCCGCCCTCCGATGACTTGGAGATTTTTAATCGTTTATACTCGAGTTCGCACTCCGGGAACTTAGAATTGACAAGTTGGTCAATCCTTGTTAGCGAAAAGCTATCCTTCGGGCAGGCTTTGTTTAAATCAGAGTAATCGACACAAGTTATCCATTTCCCATTGGCTTTCTTTACCAACACCGGGTTAGATACCCATTCAGGGTAGAGGGCGTCGCGGACGAACCTGTTGGTTTTGAGTTTGTCCACCTCCTCTTTGAGAGTTGCGGACCTCTCTGGGTCCATGCCCCTCCTTTTCTGTTTCACATGGACATGTTTTAGGTCTATGTTCAACATATGACTCTGCAAGAGAAATCCCGCACATATCAGAATGTGTCCAAGCAAAAACATCAAGGTTCGCTTGGAGGAAATCAGTAAGGTTTTCAACTGCCACGGGGTCCAGATGTGATCTTATTTTAAGAACTCGTGATGGGTCATTGTTGCTCACTGAAATGTCAACAGTTAGTTCAGCCGATGCTGCATTTGTTTTCATGGGTTCCCCATCATCATCTCTCAGATCTATGTCTCTATGGATCCGAGAATGTTGCCCGAGCCAGGGCTCGGGCGCTAGTTGTCAATCATCAGAATTTTGGATGCAGACAGGGCTGTCCGCGACCTTTCCTTTCTCCCTACGCTGCGCCTCTCTGAGCTCAGCTACATAGCATGCACGACCGGTTGCCTGATCGTCATGCACTACTCCTACTCCTTTGTCTGTGGGAAATTTTAACGTCAAACACCACGGGGCCAAAGCTTCCCTGAACTCTGCAGGGCTGGACGTCCCAAAAATACGTTTTTTTGGGAATCGACATCCAGCACTATGAATGGTAGGATTCGCACTCTCATGCGTTCACCATGTTCCACTTCAACTGGTAACTCGACGTATCCCATTGCGTCAGTCGCCGCACCATTAAAGCCATGGATTGTAGCTTTGGATGGTTTCAAATCCTTGGTCTCCAGCTACATTTGGTCATACGCCTTCCGAAAGATGATGTTAACAGAGCTTCCGCAATCAATCAAAATTCTCTTCACAAATGCTGGCCCGATGGTTGCGGATATGACCATTGGGTCGATAATAGGGGCTACTACCTTATCCGCATCTCTGCTCCTGAATACGATATCATCATTCATCGTGCGCTGCTGGTTCGCGGGAGTTCCATCCTCCGTATTCGAATAACGTTCATAATCCGCATGTCTCAAAGATTAGCATATCGTTCCATCTTCTGCCAATTCTTATCCACGGGATGAGGTCCGCCAGCAATCGTGTTAATAAACAATCTACCCACAGTTCGAGTGGGTTGTTCTGGTTGGTGTAGGGCTGGCCCACGCCCAGGGTCCGATGTCTCCTGCCTCCCCTCCTGTGGGTCTTTGACAAATTCCTGCAGCTTCTTCTGTCTGATTAGCCTTTCTATAGAGTCTTGAAGGTGTCTATACTCCTCTGTGTTGTGACCATAAGACTCGTGAAAGAGGTAATATTTCCCAGTCCGCTTCTGTTCCTCCGTCGATTCCTTCGGGCGTGGTTTTCTGTACTGGAAAGTGTTGCAGGTTGATAAATATATGTTCTTAAGAGATGCGTTCAATGGGGTGTATTCACCATAGGTTGGGATCCTTGACTTCCATCTCCCCGTTTCATTTTTCTTTCCAGGATTTCCTCCTCCTGATCCTTTAGACTGCCCAGGCTTGCTCTGGATGTTAACTTGAGCTTTTCCCGAGTTATCGCCGGTTGGCTTCATGGCAATGTTACTTTTCGTCGTCTCCTGAGCAGGTCCCGGTGCCTTGTCTCGTCTTGTCCATCGAGCTTCATCCCTACTTATGAACTGATGAGCTTTCGAATAAAAATGTTCCAGTGTAGCTGGGGGCTTTCCCGCCAACCAGTCTCCAAACTCAGAATCTGGATCCACTCCACGCATTACTGCCATCAAAATCGCGTGGTCGTTAGGGTTGCTCACTTCGATAGCAGCAACATGAAACCTTTGCAAGTATGCTTTCAGTGACTCTTCCGGAGCTTGGATTACGCTTGATAAGGACATCACGTCCTTTGGGCAAGTGGTATATATCCTGAACTGTTCTGTGAATTAGAAAAGGAGAGGCATGGACCCAGAAAGGCCCACAGCTCACAAAGAGGACGTGGACAAACTCAAAACCAACGGGTTCGTCCGCGATGCCTTCTACCCTGAATGGGTATCTAACCCGGTGTTGGTAAAGAAAGCCAATGGGAAATGGAGAACTTGTGTCGATAACTCTGATTTAAACAAAGCCTGACCGAAGGATAGCTTCCCACTACCAAGGATTGACCAAATTGTCGATTCAACAGCCAGACACGAGTTACTATCACTTATGGATGCATACTCTGGTTACAATCAAATTCCGATGCACATCCCGGACCAAGAACACACCAGCTTTGTCACGAACGTCGGGTTGTATTGTTATGTAGTAATGCCCTTCGGATTGAAGAATGCAGGAGCAACTTATCAACGTCTGGTAAATCGAATGTTCAAAGATCAAATTGGAAAAACGATGGAAGTCTATGTGGATGACATGCTTGTGAAGTCACGACAGTCAAACGACCACATCTGAGACTTAGCAGAGATGTTCGATATACTAAGGCACTTTGGGATGAAGGTCAATCCTCTGAAGTGTTCATTCGACGTAGCATCGGGAAAGTTCTTGGGTTTCATTGTGAATGCACGAGGAATTGAAGCTAACCCGGGGAAGATCCAGGCCATCTGAGATATACAAGTACCCAGAACCATAAAGCAGGTGCAAAGCTTGAATGGGAAAGTGGCTGCGCTGAGTCGATTCATATCCAGTGCTACAGATAAGTGTATTCCGTTCTTTGATGTTATAAAGAAAGGAAAGAGAAACTTCGAATGGACAACCGATTGCGATGAAGCATTTCGAGCTCTGGTGAGACACCTAGAGAGTCCCCTGGTGCTATCGAAACCAGTAGACCATGAGGTGTTGTACATATACTTAGCTATCTCCCACTACGCTATCAGCACAGCCTTGGTCCGCGAGGAAGACTGAGTTCAAAAGCCAGTTTACTATGTTAGTAAACGCTTGACGGGGGTGGAAAGGAATTATCCAAAGATTGGGAAACTCGCCTATTGCTTGGTGATTGCATCACGCAAACTTCGTCTATACTTCCAGGCACACTTGATCAGTGTTTACACTGACCAACCATTGCGACAGGTGCTCCAACGACTGAAAACTTCCAGAAGGATGCTAAAATTGAATATTTAGTTGAGTCAGTTCGACATAGCCTACCAGCCACGAAGGGCCATACAAGGACAAGCACTAGCTGACTTCATCGCTGAATTCACTCTGCCCGATGAACCGAGCAATCACAGGGTCATACCCTCCGTTCGATGGAAGATGTACACCGATGGGGCATCTTACGACCATCGCTCGGGGGCAGGTATAGTCATCATGACCCCAGAAGATCGGTCAATCTACTACGCTTTGAAGCTTGAGTTTGCAGCAACAAATAACGAAGCCGGATATGAAGCATTAATTGCTGGCTTGAGAATTGTTATCGAATTGGGAGTAAAGTCAATCGAAATCTACTGTGACTCACAGCTGGTAGTATATCAAGTGCGGGGAGACTACCAAGCAAAGGGACAGAGACTGGCTCCTTACCTTGCTCGGGCTCGAGAGCTACTCGCAAGTCTCGAATATTATGACATCTCCCATGTCCCACGCGAACAGAATAGAGAAGCCGATTCGTTAGCAAATTTCACAAGCACCGGCGATGCACAGCAAATGGGACTGTTCCCTGTTGAGACTCTCCATGCTCCAAGCATAGACTTAATGGAGATAGATTCCATGTTAGAGACTGAACCCGAGAAGGAATCATGGTTGACCCCAATCAAATAGTACCTGCTACGAGGAGATTTGCCTAAAAAGAGAAGCGAAAGACGCTAAGTCCTTCGTAAGGCTTCACGTTATGTAGTACATGACGGGATAATGTATCGAAGGGAATTCTCGACCCCCTTACTCCAGTGCGTGGCCCATGATGAGATAAAACGAGTATTAAGGGAAGTCCATGAGGGGGAGTGTGGTGATCATACTGGGGGGGAAACATTGGCAAAGAAAATCCTCCGCTATGGATACTTTTGGCCAACCGTGAACCGGGACGCTGCGACTATGTGAAAAAATGTGACAAATGCCAGATATACGCAAAAATCTCGAGAGAGCCGTTTGCAATGTGAGGGATCGACCTAATTGGTTCTTCACCCATAGCCAAAGGAGGCATGAAATATGCAATAGTTGCGGTCGATTACTTTACCAAATGGGTAGAGGCAGAACTTATGGCCACGATCACCACCAAGAAAGTCATTAATTTCATTGTATGAAATATCATATGTCATTTTGGCCTTCCGCGGACCATCGTCACAAACAATGGAACTCAATTCGAAAGCAAGGAGTTCAAAGAGTTTTGTCAGAAATATGGCATTGAGAAAAGGTTTGCAACAGTTTCTCACCCAAAGGAAAATGGGCAGGTGGAAGCCGTAAACAAAATAATCATGTCCATATTGAAAAAGAGTTTGGAAAAGGCTAGAGGCAAGTGGTTAGATGAACTCCCAACGGCGCTTTGGGCTTATAGAACTACCCACAAGACCGCCACTGGCCACACTCCATTCGCATTGGCATATGGCCCAGAAGCTGTCATACCCATGGAACTTGAAGTCCCATCACATCGAGTAACTTATTACGACCCTACGTCGAATCAGGATCTCTTATTGGAATCATTGGACTTCATTGATGAGAAATGCGAAGAAGCTGATTTGAGAGCGGCCTCATACAGACACCGAATCACTTGATATTATAATGAAAAAGTCCAACCAAGAACCTTTGATGTGGGAGATCTCGTTTTGAAACGAGTCTTTCCAACCCCATCTCATATGAATCCCGCATGGGAAGGTCCATACGTCATCGAACGGAGGCTTGGAGAAGGAACATTCAAGCTAGCGACCATCGATGGTACGACACTCCCATGAGCATGGAACAACAAGCATTTGCGGCGTTATTACACTTAGTATATTTCCCTCATGCAGTAGTTGCATTTATTCCCAGTATGTTTTTATTCCTAGCTCTTGGTATGTAATAAAACAGCCTAGTGCTTTTATTAATAAAGGCTTGAAGGCATCTTTTTCGCGAACAATTGATGTTTCTGCGTATGGTAATCCTGTGGCAAGCAATTACAGTTGCATTATTCTGGCTGGCGTACGAATGCTATAAACGATTAAAAATCTTCAAGTCCCCGGAGTGCGGACTGGAGTACTCTAAGTTCCCGGAGCACGGACTCGAGTATAAATGATTAAAAATATCCAAGTACCCGGAGTGCAGACTGGAGTACTCTAAGTCCCCGGTGCGTGGACTCGAGTATAAACGATTAAAAATCTCCAAGTCCCCGGAGTGCGGACTGGAGTACTCTAAGTCCCCGGAGCGCGGACTCAAGTATAAACGATTAAAAATCTCCAAGTCCCCGGAGTGCGGACTGGAGTACTCTAAGTCCCCGGAGCGCGGACTCGAGTACAAACGATTAAAAATCTCTAAGTCCCCGGAGTGCGGACTCGAGTATAAACGATTAAAAATCTCCGAGTCCCCGAAGTGCGGACTGGAGTACGCTAAGTCCCCGGAGCACGGACTCGAGTATAAACAATTAAAAATATCCAAGTCTTCGGAGTGCGGACTGGAGTACCCTAAGTCCCCGGAGCTCGGACTCGAGTATAAACGATTAAAAATCTCCAAGTCCCCGGAGTGCAGACTGAAGTACTCTAAGTCCCCGGAATGCGGACTCGAGTATAAACGATTAAAAATCTCCAAGTCACCATAGTGCGGATTGGAGTAATCTAAGTCCCCGAAGCGTAGAATCGAGTACAAACGATTAAAAATCTCCAAGTCCCCAAAGTGCGGACTAGAGTTCTCTAAGTCCCTAGAGTGCGGACTCGAGTATAAACGATTAAAAATCTCCAAGTCCCCAGAGTGCGGACTGGAGTACTCGAAGTCCTCGGAGCGCGGACTCGAGTATAGACGATTCAAAATCTCCAAGTCCCCAGAGTACGGACTGGAGTAATCGAAGTCCCCGGAGCGTGGACTCGAGTATAAATGATTAAAAATCTCTAAGTCCCCGGAGTGTGGACTGGAGTACTCGAAGTCCCCGGAGCGTGGACTCGAGTATAGACGATTCAAAATCTCCAAGTCCCTGGAGTGCGGACTGGAGTACTCGAAGTCCCCGGAGCACGGACTCGAGTATAAACGATTCGAATCACCAAGTTCCCTGAATATGAACTATGGCACAAGTGGCTTGATTTTGTCAAATCCCTGACACACGGGCTTGAAAGTATTCCGATTGCTCGGAGCACGGAATGGAAGTTCAACAACTACCAACGAAGTTCCAAGCTATCCGAAGATAAACCGAGAAGTCTATATTACTCACGACAGTTTGGATTCAAATCACAACCACACAGAAGACTGAATAATAAGAATCTTTCAAAGAAATAAAAAAGGGACTAAACTTTATTCAGAAAAAGTTTCTGCTACAATTACTCCAAAATTCGGAGTCAACAGTCTGTCTACAAAAATTACAAAAGATTATTACACAACTTAGATTGACTCTCATTGAACGAGGAAGTGGTCACTTCTTGTGCTTCTTCAACTTCTTCCCGGACGACTCTTCCCTAGAGCGTTTACCCTTGGAACCTTTCCTTGATGAAGGAGTAACAACTGAAGAAGTAGGGGGAACATCCAAGGGCTTGGACCTGCCAGAAAGGATGACCTTCAATGGCATGTTCAAGGGATCGTCCAGGTCCACTTCACGTGGCTCAACCTTGACCTTGACTGTATCTCTCTTCTCTTTCTCGAGTCGCTCCTTCATCCTCAATGCAGATGTATGCTCAGAGGCGCCTGTGATTTTTATTTCACAACTCTCAAAGGAGGAGTCGGACTTGCCTTCATCTAGCGCCCTGATCACCTGAGCATCAGGACCGGGAACCTCACCTGCATGTGGAGCCTCACCCATTTCCTTCTCCGCCTCCTTGGCGACATCGCTCCTCGGAGTGGGTTCAGGATCAGAACGACCTACATAAAATCACGTGAAGAAAGTATTAGAATACGATCGCTTCTAGAAAAACACTTGGAATATTAAAGCATAGGAATCACCTACCAGGCTTTGGCTGAATTTCAGCCGTTAAGGGGGTCTCACCCTCCAGAATAGGAGACAAAACATGAACGCCCAAGCCGGGGGCTTCAGGGTCATAGCCGATGTGTCGTTCGAAAGGATCAAGTATCGGCCTACTGACCGACTGGGTAGGCACATGAACGGGAGGCTTATCCCCGGAAGGACCGATGACAGCTTCTTTCCCTTTCCTTAAGGGGGAGCCTTTGCAATAAAAGGCCTTGGCCGCCGACAGGTCTGAAGGCTTATTTCCCCTTAGATATTCTTTAATCAAGTCCCCCTCATCAACCTCTTCGGCACCGCGCTCGACCTTCTTGATTTGAATTAAGGTTTCCTTCTCTCTACGGAGAAGCTCCTCGAGTTCCTTGACCCGGAAGCTGAGCGCATCCCTCTCCTTCTGAACGGAATCCTTCTCTAAGGCCAAAGCCCCACATCATTGAACCGCCTCGTCAAGTTCTTTTTTGGGGGTTGATTCTAGACGAGTAATGGCCTCGGTGGTTTCCCTGGCACTCTGATGGGCGACCTCAAGTTCGGATTTGTAAGTGGCAATTTCTTCATCTTGGGCTTTAATGATGTCTTTATCGTGTATAGCCTCAATCTTCAGACGGTCGATTTCATATTGGCGCTCCACAGAGACCTCAGAAAGTTTCTCGGCCAGATGAACGAACGCGTCATGTTGAACATAGACGTCGTTGGTACAGGCGATGGCGTTTTGCTTAACATCTCCAGGTATAGGGTGAATCGCTGGGAGGAACTTTAGCCCGTCGAAACAGATCTTCGGAAATTTGGTTTTGAGTTCGGTCAGTCTTTCCGATACTGTCGGGTCTGTTGCAGGAGCGGGAAGAGGCGGCTTTGAAAGTTCGCACCTTCTATGAGAATCTCGAGACTGTCGAGTAGAGGAAGAGTCGGAGTGTTGGTCCCGGGAAGCGTCAGAATGTGACCACTCATGACCACGCTTGTCTTTGCTTCGCTCCCGATGAGAAGAGGTCTCCTGGTGGTATTCTGCATGATAGCAAGTTTTCTTCCGGGATGACGAGTCCCGGGAATGATAGTCTTTATTTCCATCACCATCCCTATCTCGATGCCTTTCGGAACCCGAATCCCATCCGGACGGATGAAAAATAGAAGAACCGCGGAGACGATCGAATCCGTGTGAGTGCCCCATGTCACCTGCACGAAATTCAAATGACAGCGAATTAGCAAGAGGAGTTATAAAAAATCTAAGTGAGACTTGAATTGCAAGTGTTCGAGTGTGTCTAAGTGTTTCCCCCCGACAGACCAGTTGCCTTGCTAACATGGGTTTTCTCTCCCTGACTTTGGGTTGGAATCCCCACATCGCCTCTAATGGGCGAGTGGAACTTGAATGCCTCCTGATCGCCAAAGTCGTATTTGAGCAGATCGTCGGGAATGGAGAGATTCAACAGGCCCTTTAAAGAACTTTCCACATGCTGTGAAGAAGCCTCTTTCTCTACCGGGATGAGCGTAACTTTGGAAGTTTCGCCAATCTTCTCCTTTCTAATCTTGAACGTCGATTTCTTCTTCCCCTTCGAAGGGGAAGTCGACGTTTCAATATCGTGCACTTCGACCAGCGGTTCCTGAGTAGGCCCCACATTCTCACCTTGTGCCTCAGGAGCTTCATGCTCTTTGATTTCCCCCTTTTCCTGCACATCAGGAATATGGCATGATGAGGATTCAGCTAGTTTTTTCCCTTTACTGGATGCGGGCTTGGGAATCGTGATGCCCTCAGGAAGACTAATCCGGTGGCCTCCTGCTAACAATTCAAACCTTGATAATGACTCATTTGAAATGAGTGTTCGGATGTCCCGTTCCTCGGCAGGAAGAGCTCTAATGGCTTTAGCGGCCTCAGAATACCCTTGGCCCTCGGGACAGGGGTTGTTACCTAAAAAGATGAAGCAAAAGGTCAGAAAAGCACTGCTCCGATTGAACGTGAATATCAACTCATGGAAGAGACTTACTTCTTTTGACCCGTCTCCTCGCAAAACCCGGGGGGTAACGCACGTAGAACCATTCCTGTTTGTACAGGGAAAACTTGCTGCTCCACGCCCCGGTTAGGATTTGACATTTCCGATGTGGCTCTAGGACCGTATAAGAGGGACTATCTCCCCGCTTCTTGATCATGTATATGTATCTGATATCACCAGGAGTTGGGGGTCTAGAGAAGACGGTCATGAAGAGCATATAGGTACCATAGATAAAGGCATGGCCGTTTGGATGCAGCTGCGACGGGGTGCTGTCAATATACTGTAGCACATCCCGAAGAAATAAGTTGAACGGAGGCACACTGCCGACCCAGCACATGAATCTATTACAAGTGATATATCCAACTAGGGGAAGATGTGGACAATCATGCCTCGACGGAACCAATACATCGGTGAAGGGGATCCCGTGAATGAAACATATTCGCTGAAGCGTGGCTTCATTGATTTTCTAAGCCTGCGAATCAATCGGATTATCCAGGAGAATCAATGATTCCAAAAGCATCAGGAGCCACGTCATGAGTCAGGGAAGTTGACGGGTTAGAAGCATCCGCATCCCCTTGTTTAGAAGACGGACCGGGCCTATCTGAGAGAGTGGCGGAGCTAGACCTTTTCGACATCTTCAATAAATAATGAATTTGGCTGAGCACCTATGCATGCTATACATGAAAAATGATCAACGTTAGAATTAACAACACGATTATCCCCCCACGTGGTGTGTAAACTAGTGCAATCAATCATGTATAAGCATTGAAAATTTGAAAATCACAACGATACTGGTATAAAATTAAGCTTCAAAACATCGCCTTCGAAGATCGTCATCGCTGACCGTCTCCGGAGGTCTGCTTTACGGCGGTTACAGTTTCAGATTCAGAAAACATTAGAGGAAGTTATCTGGTTACATCAATTTAAGTTCAGGTTTATATCTTCTGGGAAGGTTATCAGTCCAAATCAGTTCGATATGCAAGTATGCCAGAGTTACTGTCGTTAGTCAGTTATGCGAATTGGGCGAGGCAATTACTTGACTGGTTTAAGTTATGTTCGGCCAATAGAAATACGGCCGGCATTTGTGTTCGTTCGTCCTAGGCAATGTTCGGCTTGTTTGGTACGGCGCGTTTTACTCGGCCAAGGTTTCGTTCGGCATTATGTTCGTTCGGGTTAAAGTCGTGTTCGGCCAAAACGAGATGGTTTGGCATTCATGATCGTTCGGCCACTACATCGAACGGCCTCATGTATTTTTCCCACTTCCCTTTGATTTTCCCTCTTCAACATGGGGAGATCATGCCGATCCATTGCAAGGCCGATCCATACCACTAGATCTCGCCTCCAATACCACACACCACCAACGAACTCCCACCTTTCTCCTCTCCGTTCCACCCGCCTTGGAATCACCCAAGGTCAAATCGAGTCCCAACCTCGGGGCACGAGCAAGAACCGTCTTGTCTCCCTCATCCCCCGTACCTCCTACCGATCCTATCATCTAACTGCAGTTTGTGATTGAACGAACATATGCGAAAATTCTTACCAAGAGGAGTGGTAGGAGCTTGGGAAGAGATTGTAGGAAGAACATGCCGGGCTCAAGGAACAGAAGGGATGATTAAGACTTAAAGGAAATAGGTGTTCTTGGAAAATCACGGTTAAAAAGAGAAAAAGAGAAGAAGGAGTTGAATACTGGGATTTATAGGAAAAGAGAAGAAGCCGAAACGACTCTGACCGGTAGAACCGGTCAAAGCACAGAACATCGTTCGGCATAGAGAACGGTCGGCATAGGTCATCTTGTTTGGCATTTTTAGTATCGTTCGGCCTCGGCATTGCACCAACTCATAGTTCAAAGCACACCCTGTTCGAACGACGATGTACTTTGGGGGGCAAACTGTTACCTGGAAATTTGACCAGGCAACTAGACAGTCAGCACCCTGTACGTTCGACCTTTCAAGAGATCGTTCGGCGTCAGGCAATAGCGTTCGACATTTCAGAGTTTCACTCGGCACAAAAGGACGTTCGGTATTGAACGTCGTTCGGCCAAAGGGAGAAGCTCGGCCTAAGGTTATACAGAGATCCAAGATCGCTCGGCCTCCAGAAGATGCTCAGCCAAAGCCATCGTTCGGCAGCCTAGATGGTTCGGCATTCCAGCATGGTTCGACGAACTCGGTCGTTCGGCATTCCAGCATGGTTCGACGAACTCGGATAGTTCGGCATTCCAGCATGGTCCGGCATAGTACGTTCGGCCAAGACATTAGTTCGGCCTTCAGTATCGTTCGACACAGGTACCCCCCATGGTAGCTAGTACGCTCGGCTAAAGGATAGTATTCGGCTAAAGGATAGTGTTCGGCTAAAGGGTAGTGTTCGGCTAAAGGAGACCGTTTGGTCTATTCCTCCCACTCAATGAAGAGGTCGTTCGGCGTGGAAAGAAGGGTTCGGCCTTCAACCGTTCGACCTGTCCAGTTCGGCGCACAGGGCACATCCTATTTGGACCAAGTTATTCAGCCACCTGGCCCACCAGGAAAGTCCAACCTACCTTCGTCTATAAATAGGGAGGCAGGGGCACAGGAAAAAGGGGTCAGATTCTTGAGAACGCTGGGGAAACTCTTCCACTTTCAAAACTCATTCCAGACTTATCTCTTCTACTTTTCAATTGTATTCGAATACTTAAGAACAGATTGTATCTATAATCAAGTATCAAGTAAAGAAATAAAGATTAACTTCAAAGTGGACGTAGGCTATTACGCCGAACCACTATAAATTTGGTGTTCTTACTTCCTGTATTTAAATTTATGCTCTCTTCTCCGTTTTAATTTGTTCTCTTCATTAATCTGTCTGCACAATCTTTCTAAGGGTGTTTGTGACCAATTTTGGTGCTAACAATTATTGTAATTAGTAATATAGATCATCAAAATTTGTTTTTACTTTCATTTAAAAATAAAAAAAACAATTAGCAAATGATGATGTAATTTGTGTTTATAATGAATAAAATAGTTCATTTGCAAATGCAACAAAAGTTACAAACCCACTTGTATAAACTTGCATCAAAATCTAATTTCATGAAACGCAAATAAAAGAGACCATAAATCATAGAAATGTTGACTTTAAATAAAATTAGAGAGCTTTATTACCGCTAAATTGATGGGGTTTAACTACTCATTTGTGCTATCATATCAACGCATGTAAGTTTCAACATTAAAAAGCAAAAGAAATAGAAAATAAGTAAAGGAAGAAAATGAGATTAACTACTAAGCTATTTGCATAAAAAATAAAGCTACACTACTTGCATAAATGTAAATCTAATCTACTAACGAAGAAAATAAAAGAGGGCATAGAAGTAAAATTGAACATAAAAGTAAAAAGGAGCATGTAGAAAATTCTCAAACTGACATATGCACAAAAATGATTATTTTGTCCCGGTATGAAGATAAAAATATAATGATTTGTAAATAACTGAATTTTGATTTAAGCATGATAAAATACCCAATATGACATTTATCTAAATAAAAATAGATAAAATATGAATGTATATATATGCACATTTTCGTGCACATCAATATCAATTTAATTATATTCGCAGGCTAGGACATCGTAGAAGGCGTATAAGATGGCTCAAGACAAAGAAGAAATTGCAGCGATACGAGCTGAGATCGCCGAGCCGTAGGAGCATGATCGCCGTCGTGCTGCATAGAGGGAGCAGCTGAACCAGCGCTTGGCGGAGTATATGGAGCAGCATGGGAGGTTTCCTTCGTCGGGTGGTTCTGCAGGGGATGATGATCAGTGATTCTAGGTATGTTCTATTATGTTCTTTGTCTATATATCTACACTGTAAAGCAAAATCCTGGTCAAAGCAGTCAAAGTGAAGCCTTTTTGGCAGTCTCCATTTTGCCCCCAGTTCAAAATAAAAGGAAAACATGCCACCAGGGCAGATTTGTCATTTTCCAAGTCCTCACACGTTGCCGACAACTTTTGCACACGTCTTTTTTCCACCATCTTTCGTTTCCTCCTTCCTTTTCGTCTTCATTTTCCACTTTCACCCAACACCACATCCGTCTCTCTCCGCAAAAATGGCAACTCCCCTCATTCAATTCTCTAACCACCACACCTACACTGTCCTTGCTTCACTTCCACTTCTCATTCCCCTCCACTGTCTACCGCTACAGCACATGCTGCCGTAACAAATTCTTTTACCTTTCCTATCTCGAGCAACTAATTCTTCTCTTCCTACAGTTTAAACAAATATTTTGGAAAAATGGAAAAATCTCAATCGACCCTCTTCTAATCGACCATCGGAAGGATACATACTAAGTGCAAATTTTAGGTATGACGCAAGAAATTCCACATTGGAATGGTCAATTCTTCTTATTGACAACACCGATCATAGGTATGCAATCTTAATTCGATGTTGTTCCGATATGATTTGGGTGGACTTCTTTGCACTTATTTTTATTGGTGACTCATATGCGCTGTATTACATGTATTACTATCAACAGTGGATCCATGGAGTTTGTTGTGTCTCTTGCAGATTCATTTGCATTTTTTCCTATCTCTGTCAAATTCTCTGCTGCCAACACCTTTATGATGTTAAGTTATTTCATATATATTATGACATTATGATTATTATTATTTTCTTCTTTAATCTGGTACTCTTTTCTTTCGAATAAAGCAATTTCACCAAGCTAAATAAGCGTTTTCCTTGGGTTGCCTGTGTACAAACAATTACAGTCTCAATCTTGATGATGAAAATTAGGTTACTTCACTCTATCACGGATCTGACTTCAGGTTTGTGTGAATTTTGTTTTGCCTGCTTTCAACTTTTAATTTGCCTTTTTTTATGCTGATGTGAGGAAAGAAGGGAGGAGAAACAAATTCAATAGTCCTCACCTCACCGTCCCACTCGATCACCGAAAATAAATATGAAAAATTGTCGAAGCGGGCCTTCAGTATTTTATGTATGGTACTTTATAGTCATCCAGGTTGAAGTTTGGTGGCAAAGGATCTAGGTACGGCTTCCTTCCTCCTTTTCATTTAATTTCAATTATTATTATCTTTTAATGGTAAATGATAGACGTGGATTTACGATAAAATTACCGTGGGGCTAAACCATACGATGCCCTAGGAAGACGAAGTCAGAAAAGGAAAAGGATTTATGCTTGCATATGGTGGCTGGGTTCAAATATGGCAGTGGAGGGTTTGAATAAGCTTTATCTACCTTTTGTTGTTTAATCCATAATTTATGTTTTTTACTACTGCTACTGGCCCTGTATGGCTTCAGAGGAAACTATAATTGATGTGATTTGGTGATCATTCCAGGTAGCACGCGACTGCTGAAGACACAACGTCTGTGATGGCGGTTTTACGTGGATGTGTAGGATCGATTTCACCCTAGAGGGGGGGTGAATAGGGTGATAGTGTAAATTACAAAAATTAATCGCGGAAGCTTATAGATTAATTTCAATTCAGATCACAGAATAGCAGCACAGATATCGCAGAATATAAATAACAGAACAGAACAACACAGAATTTACCCAGCTTCGGCAAAACCCTGCCTACGTGCTGCCCCCAAGGTTTCTACTAGAAATTAGATAGTCCCTCGCTTACACACGTAAACTCGCTATACCCGCTATTGACTAATCTAACTCTACGCTCAAAACCTTGCCACAACTCAACTACCGAGTTGCGAATTCTCAAGCTACGCCACGTAGCTTGTCCCCTAGTCACACGACTAGAAAATTTAAACGGTTTAAAAGAAAATACAAATTAAAAACAAATTAAAATAAAATATCCCTAATTTAAAACAACTAATCCCAAAATAACCGGCCCACTAATTAGAAGATTGCGTCCCCCTTTTCTCCTTTTTTATTTTATCGGCCTGGTTCCTTTTTTTGCTTGAGTATAATGGCGACTGTTCCTCTTGCAAAATTGGGGCTTTCGTTCTTGACTCAGATTAGGGCTTTCGAAGAGCCGTTATTTCTTCGATCGAATCTGTGGTTGTTCGAGAATTTGCTTTGCTCGATCGATTTCTCGTTGCTCTCTCTCTGGCTACTTCGAGTTGATGGAGTTCAACTTCGATTCAGTATGTGATTTTTGTTTATGTTGTTCTGTTATGCTTCATTGAACTCCATAAATGAAATTGCCGATGATGATTTCTTTATATAGGGTTTGTAACCCTAGATTTGCGTTCGTACGAATATATTTGAATTTGTCAAATTATTTGCTCTGGCCATTCGATTATACTTGGATGCTCGTGATTTTTCCTTGACTAATTCATTTGTGTAAATACTCGATTGCTTGATTGACACGGCTTTTAAAAATTGTGATGAGCACGGCTTTAATTTGACTTTGTCATATTCGTATATTTCATGTTGATTTCTTGGCATTTTTACTTTGACTTGTTCAACATTGAAATGCGATTTCTGTTGGTTCTTCTCAAAAATTGCTGTGCCACTTTCCATGATTTCGACTTCACTGTGAACTTTTGCTTGTTGCTTGTTAAACTTGTTTTGTATCACTGCAAAACTTGTTGTCTGTACATGTGCCTGAGTGCCAGTTTTCCTTGTATCTTTGAGTTACATTGAGTAGCTATCTTCTGCACTTGCACACTTTCATCATTGTTGCCTGGTCGACTTGATATTGTTGATCTTGGTGGCATGTGTTCCCTGTTGAGTCTTTGGTGATGCTTCCTCTTTGAATTTATTTGCAAACTGTTTTCTGTTCACTTGAGTTTGGTCTTGAATTTGATGTTGTTTATATCTTCATGTTCATGTATGTCTTCCCATTCACTGTTGCCTGATTTTGGTCTTCAATGCATTCCTGTAGCTCGCATTCATGTACTTGCTGTGCATATATGAGTATGATACTGTTGGTCGTTGCACTGATTCTTGGTGGCATTTGGTCTGTGTTGCATTGTTCCGTGTACACTTTGACATCCATGTTCTTCACTGTGTTGACATTTGCTTTGACCAGTTTATTTTCTTTGGTCATACTGTTGAAATTGATCTTCACTGTGAACGTCGACTTTACATTTTCTTTGTTGTGACTGGACGTGAACTTGTAGTCTTTTGTTTGTGTGCTCGAGTCTGCATTGTTGCATTTCACTGAACTGATCTGTAGCTAGATTCATGTATACACTGTGTCACTTAGGTTGGCCTTGCAGCATTGTCATTATGTTGGCATTTGTGGTTGTTTGGACCTCTGGCATGCAGCTTGAATTGAGTTGAGTCGAGTTGTTGACTGTATCACCATATATCAATTATACTTGTTTTAAATTGGCTGTTGCAGTCCTGTCCACTGATGTACATGCTTTACTGCAGCCTTCTTTGCATTGTACATTTTACTGTCTTTATTGTGGCATACTTTGATAGTGCCATTTTGGTCTGGTTCCATATTTGTGAGTTGTTTGCTCTTGGCCGCTTCTATTTGATCGAGTCTATTGTTTGCTTGGTGGCATTTCTTTGTGGCTGGTCTGAGGCTGTGTCATGTTTGAACATAGCCTTCATGTGTACTTTTGATTCGCACTTGAGTTGAATCCAGTTTTAAAACTCGGGTTTGACCTTGTGCTCATGTCGTGATGTATTGCATGTGAGTTGAACCCGGTTTTTCATTTGGGTTTGACCTGTGCTCACCTGTTCCTGTAAATCAATCAAGTGTATATATCGACGTGTACGGCCTTGTGGCATATACAGTAATACACTGTGTATGTCACAAGTTGTTCGTGTATGATGAATTCAAATTTAAATTATGACGAACAACCCAAATAACTGAGGCAAATCATTTTTTCAAAAATTATCTTTTATTTTTGAATTTGCAAAAATATTTCTTTTTCAATTTTACTGCGTTAGTTTATATTTTTGCAGATTGCTCAGATGCTGGATTCAAACTGGAATGCAGTTGAAGATAAATACGAGTGTGAGTGATATGTAGTGAGGTGAATATGTAAAATAGTGATGTAATTAGAAATTGTAATTGAGAATGTATAGTGAATAGTGAGAGCTTGAATTTGTACTATTCAAAATTGTAATAAATATTTGTTTGAATAAAATATTCGTTTGAATTCAAATTTTGTGTTATTTATTTTATTCAGCAAATATTTACTTAATCTGTGAAAAATAAAATAGTACATTATCAAATACATTTAAACGAATGTATATATGTTTATTATCATCAAACAAAAATCATATAAGCGCATATTCAACAATCTCCCCCTTTTGATGATAACAAACATATATTTAAGATTTTGAATATGTTAAATGTATTTGATCATAGATATATCCTAATTGCTCCCCCTATTTAAATGCTTCCTCTCTACACAAAGCTCCCCCTACATATATGCCTACAAATAGAAATATATAAATGAGCCTATATGCAAATGGAAAATTATTTGACCTTTGCTTGATTCTATTTGACAAAATCTTAACTTTTCTCTCCCCCTTTTGTTATCAGCAAAAGAATAATAGTGTTAGAGAAAATAGAGATAAAGTAATCGATATCAATCCAACATTAAAACTCAATTGAATATAAATATTAAATTTCAATAAAAAATCAAACAAAAATCATAAATATTTTATTAGGCGCATATTCCACTTTTAGAATGATGGAAATGATGTCATCATATAAAACCATACAGATGTGTCTATTTTTGGTATATTTATATCAGGAATTTGAATATCTACTAACCATGCATAACCGTTAGGACTTTTAAATGAGATTAGTAGTATTCCAATTTTATTTTAAAAAAATGAATTCAAGTATCTTCTAACCACGCATAACCGTGAGGACTTTTAAATGGGATTAGAATCAACTTGTTTATTTTACAAATCAACTTTTGATATGCGTTCCATACATGCATAACCGCGAGGACTTGTAAATGAGCATGGAAGCACATAACAAATTCCAAGTAATTCACCCATGCATAACTGTGAGGACTTTTAAATGAGAGTGAATACTTTGGTATTTATTATTATTATTACCCCTTTTTTTTAAAAAAAAATGTGAAAAATGAAAAACGAACGATTCCTGTTTAAAGTACCACATATCGACAAACTATATAGAATTTTGATGAGTGATGGTCGTTAGAAATATGATAGATATAGATATGGTCATGGAATTTTTACCAACAAATAGTTTTATAACTCTTGTTTAAATTTCTAAAGAAATTTTCTAATTATACTTTCTCGAGTTATAATATATGATCAATATCAACACTCATTACTTTTTCAATCACTATTTTTCTTTTCGATAATCATTTGGGAGTCAGATTAGTCAAAATAGTCATTTAAAATCAACTCAAAAATAATTATGAAATTAATTTTTCAAAATCGACTAATCTGAAACTATGGTCAAAAATGATTTTCCCCATGGGGTTTTAAAAGAAAATTTTCTGCTATTTGAAAATTATTTGAAATGAAAAATATGCAGATATTTTCTTTGAAAAACGATGCAGTTACTAAATGTCTCAAAAATCACGTTCAACTAGTAATTTTTCTATCAACTAGATTATCAGTGTAATCTGCATCTGAATTTCTTTTTCACTCAAAATCATCATTAATTGAGTTTGGTTAACCAAACCATGAAGTGTGCACCAAAAATTTCAAAGTCAATTTTAACAACAATTTAAATGACATTCTTTTGAAATTGAATTGAAGCCGTGAAAATAATCAGAAAACCGTGAATATAGAGTTAGCCGAATTATAACCAATTGTATAATTATCCAACAAAACACTATTTATAATCCAAACTGATATATATGAAGTAATTCAAAGAATCTAGAGAATTTTATAGTGTTGTGGCATAAGAATATAATTTGGCCAACTATTTCGAATAAGTCAGAATCATCATCTTTTAATCATCTCAATATTGGCTGATTTTAATTCAGAATACGGTGCAGATTATCACATTTAATATATCGTTTAAAACATACCATTACCTGTTTTACCTTTACGATATTTTTCGTTGTTGTCCGTTGTGATTCTGTCACCTTTATACTAGGCTAAGGAACTTAGCTTTGTCACCCGTTGTGTTTCTGGAACAGCCAAAATCCAGAGAACACTATTGTTGTTCCTTAGCCTGCCACCACACCTACACGGAAAAGGATTTATGTGACCTATTTGTTTTTATAGGTCCATGATTGTTAGTGGCAGAATATTTAAAAAAATAATTTTGTGAAGACCCAAAACTATTTATAATTGTTCCCTTCGGCACCCAAATTTGTCTAACTTTGAGAGAGTTTATATTTGTGCCTTTTGGAACCCAAATCGGTATAGTTTTCACATGTTTGGGTCTATACCAACAATTATTGTGATTGTGTCCATATTTTCTACAAATCGTGCACATTGAATTTTCTTGATTAATCTTGTTTTCAACAATTTTCGAACTATTATATCCAAGTCCTTGTCTAACCATATTAAAAGTTTGCTTTCCTAATAGCATATTCAATGATTTTTCACTTTTGGAAAATTTATCTAAAGTCGTTGACATATGTTGGACTTGTGTTTTGAGAGATTCATTTTCATTTAACAATTGAGTGCACTTTTTGATAGAATTCTCTCTCCTTGTATTTTCACTTTCTTTTAAAATCAGAATTTCACTTTCAAGTGATTTTATATTGATTTCTGATTTTTTAATTTCGTTTTCAAATGTTGGACACTTATCACACTTAGGGATCCTACTTTGATAGCTTTTAACTAATTGGTCAAGTTGTTTATTTAAATCTTTCAAAGTATCTTTTTGTGATTCAAGTTTGGCATACTTATCCCTAAGTCGTTCAAAACGGCCATTTACTTCGTGGAAATAGATAAGTAATTCAGAGTGAGTAAGTTTTGATACCTCGCTTGGCTCGTCATCGTCGCTATCGGTTATATTCCCATGAAGGCACATATCTGCTTTCTCACTCTCACTGCTATTGCTTTTATTCCACGTGGCTGCAAAACACCGTTTTGATTTCTTTTCAAAATCGCGTTGAAATCGGGGATAATTGGGCTTGATATCACCGGGTTTGTTGCAAATGATCCCGTGTTCTTCCGAGTTGTCCAGTGCTTTGATTATTCTGCTTTTTAATTTTTTATTTAGAGCTGGATTTCCGTATTTGTGATTCCACCTTTTGAATTTCTTCATTATTAATGCTAGCTCGGCTGCTTCATCATCCTCATCACAACTGCTATTTACCAATCCTGTTAAGCATATTTCTTTAACTGAGTCGGTTGTGGAGGACTTCTCATTGCTGTTGACTGTTGCACCATATATTGCAATTAAAGTATTCCAAATTTCCTGTGCATTTTCACAATGAGAGATGAAATTAAAATTATCTTGATTAATATAAGAATATAATATATGCATAGCAAGAGCATTAATCGAGATAATTTTCTTATCTGTTATATCACACCCATTTTCAATAATATCCCAACATTTAATATTAACAGATTTTAAATAAAATTCCATTTTTAATTTCCAATTCAAAAAATCTGTTCCATCGAAAATAGAAGGAATAATATTGGAGCGACCCTCAACAGAAGTATTAATAAAAGAAGCCATTTCAAAAATTCAAAATTTTAAAACAAAAACCAATTTTTAAAACACGAATTTTTAAAACAAAAAATTGATTTTTGTAAAAAAAATTTAAAACAAAAACAGCTTTTGTTCCTAGCTCTGATACCACTTGTAGGATCGATTTCACCCTAGAGGGGGGGTGAATAGGGTGATAGTGTAAATTATAAAAATTAATCGCGGAAGCTTATAAATTAATTTCAATTCAGATCATAGAATAGCAGCACAGATATCGCAGAATGTAAATAACAGAACAGAACAACACAGAATTTACCCAGCTTCGGCAAAACCCTGCCTACGTGCTGCTCCCAAGGTTTCTACTAGAAATTAGATAGTCCCTCGCTTACACGTAAACTCGCTATACCCGCTATTGACTAATCTAACTCTACGCTCAAAACCTTGCCACAACTCAACTACCGAGTTGCAAATTCTCAAGCTACGCCACGTAGCTTATCCCCTAGTCACACGACTAGAAAATTTAAACGGTTTAAAAGAAAATACAAATTAAAATATAATAGCCCTAATTTAAAACAACTAAGCCCAAAATAACCGGCCCACTAATTAGAAGATTGCGTCCCCCTTTTCTCCTTTTTTATTTTATCGGCCTGGTTCCTTTTTTTGCTTGAGTATAATGGCGACCGTTCCTCTTGCAAAATTGGGGCTTTCGTTCTTGATTCAGATTAGGGCTTTCGAAGAGCCGTTATTGCTTCGATCGAATCTGTGGTTGTTTGAGAATTTTCTTTGCTCGATCGATTTCTCGTTGCTCTCCCTCTGGCTACTTCGAGTTGATGGAGTTCAACTTCGATTCGGTATGTGATTTTTGTTTATGTTGTTCTGTTATGCTTCATTGAACTCCATAAATGAAATTGCCGATGATGATTTCTTTATATAGGGTTTGTAACCCTAGATTTGCGTTCGTACGAATATATTTGAATTTGTCAAATTATTTGCTCTGGCCATTCGATTATACTTGGATGCTCGTGATTTTTCCTTGACTAATTCATTTGTGTAAATACTCGATTGCTTGATTGACACGACTTTTAAAAATTGTGATGAGCACGGCTTTAATTTGACTTTGTCAAATTCGTATATTTCATGTTGATTTCTTGGCATTTTTACTTTGACTTGTTCAACATTGAAATGCGATTTCTGTTGGTTCTTCTCAAAAATTGCTGTGCCACTTTCCATGATTTCGACTTCACTGTGAACTTTTGCTTTTTGCCTGTCAAACTTGTTTTGTATCACTGCAAAACTTGTTGTCTGTACATGTGCCTGAGTGCCAGTTTGCCTTGTATCTTTGAGTTACATTGAGTAGCTATCTTCTGCACTTGCACACTTTCATCATTGCTGCCTGGTCGACTTGATATTGTTGATCTTGGTGGCATGTGTTCCCTGTTGAGTCTTTGGTGATGCTTCCTCTTTGAATTTATTTGCAAACTGTTTTCTGTTCACTTGAGTTTGGTCTTGAATTTGATGTTGTTTATATCTTCATGTTCATGTATGTCTTCCCATTCACTGTTGCCTGATTTTGGTCTTCAATGCATTCCTGTAGCTCGCATTCATGTACTTGCTGTGCATATATGAGTTTGATACTCTTGGTCGTTACACTGATTCTTGGTGGCATTTGGTCTGTGTTGCATTGTTCCATGTACACTTTGACATCCATGTTCTTCACTGTGTTGACATTTGCTTTGACCAATTTATTTTCTTTGGTCATACTGTTGAAATTGATCTTCACTGTGAACGTCGATTTTACATTTTCTTTGTTGTGACTGGACGTGAACTTGTAGTCTTTTGTTTGTGTGCTCGAGTCTGCATTGTTGCATTTCACTGGACTGATCTGTAGCTAGATTCATGTATACACTGTGTCACTTAGGTTGGCCTTGCAGCATTGTTATTATGTTGGCATTTGTGGTCGTCTGCACCTCTGGCATGCAGCTTGAATTGAGTTGAGTCGAGTTGTTGACTGTATCACCATATATCAGTTATACTTGTTTTCAGTTGGCTGTTGCGGTCCTGTCCACTCATGTACATGCTTTACTGCATCCTTCTTTGCATTGTACATTT
Source organism: Allium cepa (assembly GCA_030765085.1). Classification (NCBI taxonomy): domain Eukaryota; kingdom Viridiplantae; phylum Streptophyta; class Magnoliopsida; order Asparagales; family Amaryllidaceae; genus Allium; species Allium cepa. The sequence continues at coordinate 810,871,635 of CM060939.1, forward strand.
TACTGTCTTTATTGTGGCATACTTTGATAGTGCCATTTTGGTCTGGTTCCATATTTGTGAGTTGTTTGCTCTTGGCCGCTTCTATTTGATCGAGTCCTTTGTTTGCTTGGTGGCATTTCTTTATGGCTGGTCTGAGGCTGTGTCATGTTTGAACATAGCATTCATGTGTACTTTTGATTCGCACCTGAGTTGAATCCAGTTTTAAAACTCGGGTTTGACCTTGTGCTCATGTCGTGATGTATTGCATGTGAGTTGAACCCGGTTTTTCATTTGGGTTTGACCTGTGCTCACCTGTTCCTGTAAATCAATCAAGTGTATATATCGGCGTGCACGGCCTTGTGGCATATACAGTAATACACTGTGTATGTCACAAGTTGTTCGTGTATGATGAATTCAAATTTAAATTATGACGAACAACCCAAATAACTGAGGCAAATCATATTTTCAAAAATTATCTTTTATTTTTGAATTTGCAAAAATATTTCTTTTTCAATTTTACTGCGTTAGTTTATATTTTTGCAGATTGCTCAGATGCTGGATTCAAACTGGAATGCAGTTGAAGATAAATACGAGTGTGAGTGATATGTAGTGAGGTGAATATGTAAAATAGTAATGTAATTAGAAATTGTAATTGAGAATGTATAGTGAATAGTGAGAGCTTGAATTTGTACTATTCAAAATTGTAATAAATATTTGTTTGAATAAAATATTCGTTTGAATTCAAATTTTGTGTTATTTATTTTATTCAGCAAATATTTACTTAATTTGTGAAAAATAAAATAATACATTATCAAACACATTTAAACGAATGTATATATGTTTATTATCATCAAACAAAAATCATATAAGCGCATATTCAACAGGATGTGGGTGCTGTACGATGGGGCGGTTGAAATTCAAAAGTGCCCAATTTAATTTATCAGATTTTCCCTTTATAGACCTCAATCACAAATTTTAATTTTTTTGCTTTTACAGGATCAGTAGTGGTTGAGACCGAGATTAAGATCTAGCAAATGATGTACCCAAGAAGACATAGGCAAATATTAGTTCCAGTAGACAAGTATTGTGAGCTTTACTAAACTTCCTTTTTCTCATTACATCCTCATTTTTCATTCGTATTGATTTTTGCGCATATTGCTATCTTTATTTATTTTACATAGCAACCGACTTCATTGTTCAGCCTTCACTATAAACATTAGATATTGCAGTGCAAGTGTTTGATGAAATGTGTAATTAGAACTGGACAATAATTGTGTTTAACCAAATGATTTGGTGATTAGGTAATTGTTCTATGTTGAATTAGATGCTAGGTTATCCTTTTCTATTTTCAGCTTTTTTAAGTTTGTATTATGTTGATTCATGAATTGCGTTTTTACATGAGTCTGTAACCCTTTGATAAATATGACAATTCATAATGATGTAAATAAGCTATTATGTATATTGTACTTCGATCTTTCTCTTTAGTTTCTTTATAATTATTTTTCTAGATTTATCGCTCTCTCAAGATCATGTACGTTATTATTTTCCCCCAGCAACGAAACTTCCAGGGAAGCCATAATAACGTACGCCACAATTTTATGAAACATGTGGTCCTCCTTCAAAATTTAAAAATAAAAATTAAAATATTACGAAAAATCCCAAAACTTGAATATAAGATTTTATGTCATCAAGCCTCTATGTGAAATGCGAAAATCATGTTGATGTGCATGTATATTGAATCCGTCAGTCAGCAAATAGAAAGGCGGAGGAAGATTGAAATGCACATGCTAGGTGAGTGTACAACTCACAAATCTATGAACTAACCAATAAATCATATATATCTAAATTGTTATGTTATATTTGAGTGATTAATTTGGATGCATCATGTTATTAATAAAATGAATCAATAGGGAGAAGGTATCACCATCAGCTAACACTATATACATATGGGTATTCCTACAATATTGGTTCTATGTCTTTATGCATTAGTGAATGTTTCTCTATGTGAATTCCACTGTATGTATGTGCGTGCGTGCGAGTAATGTGTATATGTGTGAGTATGTATTTCCAGTTACCGTGTGTTTTTATGTGTGTGTATATTTTAGTTGCGTGCTAAAGTATATATCTGAAGGTGTATGGCTGCAAATTCTACGCTCATGCTAACTGTTATATATGTTTGAGTGTTAAATTTTTGTATTGATCCACTTGATTTTGTCCCTGTTAACATAACCATTGTATTATTTGAAAAATGTCTGTTGCATAACATCTTGCCGTGGTCCATTTTGTTTTCATGTCTTCCTAATAGGCTTTTATAAAATTTTCATTCAAATATACACACACATGCAATGAACTTAAGAAACAAATTAATGTGGCAGCATGTGTTGAATGTTCTCCTAAACACAACAGTGTGCATAAATGAATATTTTTTAGCATTAACAATGAACATTGTTTAATATATACATTGTTTTTGTAGCTATGTTCATTTACAAAATAGTCGCTCATTCATTTGGGTAATAAATCTTTCCCATTTATATATGGGAAACAAATGGATGGTGCAGGGGATAATGAGGATTTGATAAAGAAAAAATGGCTCACAAGAACATGGAAAACAAAGGTACTTTATATTTCATTCACGCCCTTTCAGTCTTAAAGTTTGTAATTAACAAATTTTTTTACAGTAACCACGGGTTTAATTTTTGGTTTATTTGCTTAGATTTCATACATAACTAAAATAAACACAATAGTTTGTCACACCTTTGGATTGAATACGGACTTTAGGTTCAATATTAGCGGCCATTACTTTGCGTGATGATGTGAAGGCTGGCAAAATGGTTTTCGTCTAGGCATATGTTGTTACTAATGTTTTTATCTGTTTACTTTTTTTTTAACTATATGCAATGAATAAAGTTGTTTTATGGTATTGTATGATCATGTTGTGTATGGGAACTGTTGATCAAAATCATTAGAGCTATGTTTACATCACGTGAATGTACAAAATTTATTAGGTAACTATCCCACAAATGTAAGAGATGACATATTCTAAAATCAACCCATTGAATCCTTCTGCACTTATAGATCATTACCTATGTTCTTATCTGATATCAACTTTATTTTAAAAATATATTTGTTTCTTATCTTTTGATTTGTTAGTTATAGGACATGCATCCCGTAGATGACATCCTTTTCTATCAGGTTGGAAAAAATTATAACTCCATGCTCCAGAGATGCAATAATTTGGACATGAAATTGGCTGAATTGGAATATTTTGAATGACATGTGCCGCTTCTGGCTAGAAAAATATCAACATTCTTAATGGGTCCGTCCTCCATATTATTTGTAATATACTATTATTTTTAACCAATGTTGTTGGTTGTATTTATTTTATTACCGTCAACGTATCAGATTTGATGGATAGATGGTACTTAAAATGGCAGCAGAAGGTGAATTTAGAAATAGTGGCAGTGGATCTGATGACTATGATTATGATTATGGTTGTTAATTGAAGAACAAGCACCATTACACGATGAGTTTTCTTATTACATATATTAGATTTGTAAAATATTAAGTTTTAAGAATGTGATTATATTCAAATTTGTGCGTATATAATATAAATAATCACAATAAAGTACATTATCAAATTTGGTTCATCGTTCTGCTCAAGTAAATAATTAAATATATGCAACCACAAATAACAATGTAATCGTTACATTATCAAATTGAAGATGATTGAATACTATGTGCATATCACCAATAAAGTACAATATTATACTACTATAGGTTTTATTGACATGTTCTTTCTATCATTGCCGATAGTTTGTTCTGTAACCAAAGGGTAAACAAAGTCAATATTCAACTGCTTACCTTTAGGAAATCAAGAAATATTATACACCTGCTTTACAAATAAAAATGTAGATCTCTTTTTATACTCACAAGCACAATACAAATGAAGCGAACTGAAACATGCATCGTTCTAAATAATATTCTTGCAACATAGATAGTACACAGTAGTATATTACAAATGGATGAATTACATAATCCTCTTTTGTCATTCAGGTAAAACATGCATTGTACTAGAGCAAAAGCTGCTTATTACAAACAACCTACCTATCTTTGTTAAGCTGAATTAGGAATGAAGCAATTAAAAATATTCGGCAGCAACAACGCAATTAGAAACTCATATCTCTTCTGTATAGTCAGATCTGATTTATCATACAACAAATTTGTATACATCCAAGTTGTCCGATATATTTTTCGGCCATTTTTTTGGAATTAAAAAAAGGAATGTGAAAATATTTTATTATATTGTAATGTTGTATATAAAATTTTGTAACATCTGTATTCATAAATGCTAATAAACTATATTTGTTGATGGTATAGTACAGTAAAATTAATTGTAAAGATAATAAGGTTCTTCCTTTTATTTTTATTGGTTTAACTGTGCCTTTCAAACTGTAAAACCCAAGTTATAAAAGCAACTTCTACTCAGAGTTGCCTTTTTTTAAAAAAGGCTGAAACTCATCACTATAGGCCATGATAGATATTGAATATTGTTAACAGTATTCTCAATGAATATTGTTTAAAAAATGCATTGTTTGTGTGACTTTGTTCTTTTTCAAATACTGCATCAACAAACGAATGTCGATTTTATTGCATTCCCTACTGCATCATTTACTTCCTGGCTGCTTCAACTACTCATTAGGTGCTGGTCAGCCTATATAATTAGACCAAAATTAATATATAGATGTACACTACTGCAACTGTACAGAAAAGAAGGGAAAATATAAAACACATACACATACACAGACACACACATACACACACATACATATATCTATGTACATATGTACGTATGTGTGTCTATGTGTGTATATATCACCACCATGACTGTAGCACACACCAAATTTGTACAGTTCCTTCTTAGCACACGTCCAACGGACGTGCCACCATACTCGTATATATATATATACATACATACATATATATATATATATATATATATATTCTTCAAATGGGTGAGAATGTGTTTGATACATTTTGATGGATTATTTATTACTTTATGTGGATTTGGATGTTGAGTTTGTGGATTATGTTGGATTTGGATATGGATTTTAAGGATAAAATATTATGTATGCTTATCTATATGATCAGTGGTTTATATATGCTCGAAAAGGAGCGATTATTAGTACTGATGGATGTGAGGTGGTTGGAAGGCAGCAGATTCAAGTTCATAAAAAAAATTTAGCTGGATTACCAATGGCTTGTAATAATTTCTGATGGCCCATAGGTCATAATTTTCCAACGGCTTCCGATGACCTCCAACGACAATCTCCGACCATTTCTAATACCGTAGGATGGCTATTTGGGTTTTCAGGATTGCCACGTGGTCATTTTGGCCGTTGGAAACAGTCGAAGACTGCCGTTGGAGGCCATCGAAAAAGTGCCATTGGTGCCGTTGGAAATCATTACTAAACGAGATTCGTATTCCAACGGCTGTTCCCGCGGTTTCCTTCGGCCTTCCAATGGCCGCCGATAGCTTTAGGTCGTCGAAAACCAGTGCTGCTCTCGTAGTGCAATGTTAGAAGAGCAATTAAAAAGAAGAAAAACATTGAATATAATTTGCAAGTGGAAATTGGAAGATGAAGATTTTGTAAAGGACAAAATGAAACTTTATTGTAATTATTTCTGCCTTGTTTACTTTTATTTTAGTTTGCCTACAAATGAGAAAACTCTCCTATATTTATACTTTACACCTCCTACAGGAATGGTGAAGACGTGTTTTATGTAGTGGGTGATAACCATTCTACAGAGTTCTCTATAATCATCCTTGCCTCTTTAGACATTTATAGAATAGAAAACTACAGAGACTCTTTAGTAACACAGACACACGCTATGCTTATTCAGCCAAACTTTTGATCCCTTATTAGGTAATCTCATAAATGCTTAAATTAAAATTGCTCAACGTAATTAGTGTTTATTGAAACCAATTTTATTTTCGAAAACAAAGGCAATATACATGGCTCTTATAAACATTCAACATTGTATTAACAAGCATTCTGATCATAGAAACATTAAGATGTAGGTAACAATGAAATTTGTATATGTTTCGTTTGGCAAATTTTCGTCTTGAAAAATGATAATTTTACATGAATATCGAGGATCTACTGATTTTACAGCGACGTTTGCACATAACTTTGATGCATACAATACTTAACAAGTTTTAAGTGATAGTGTGATATTGCAAATAGACAAAATTTCAATGGTATATAATTTAGGATAAAGGATAAGTCAATTTTCTACAAAAATCATTTGTTGGATTTAGGGTAACGACAAGTCATTTCTTTTGCAGTTTATATTCTCCCATTTCCCCTATTTTTAGTTCGGTTATCGATATATCTTTTTCCTAGACACTCATCTTTCATTATCTTCATTTCTTATTAAATTAATGGTTTATTTTAACTCTTGATAATATTAGTTTGCCTTGTGATTTTTTATTATCGAATATATATGTAGGTGATTGATAAATAGGATAATAGGACAAAACACTCATATTCGATTCATAGATAAAAATGACTAAATTACATTTTATGCATCTTTTTGTTTATTCTATACTTGAATTTTTACTTTATTTTTCTTACACTTTATTTTTCCCAAAAGATAATAAGTTTCATTTGTTAAACAACTGTTTAAAATGCAATAATCTAGAAAGCACTACCAACAAATGTTGTTTAATTGAAAATGGTCAATATTACATGTCTCAAAACTGATAGTTCTAAAGGTATGCCATGTACATGAATGGATGTTACCGATCAACCTTTTCTTTTATGTAATTATCGATAATTATATGTGAGCTTTTATGAAATTTGATGTGGTTAAGAGTCGAATTGTAAAACTACTTCATCCGACCAAAATTAAACATTAAAAAATACGAAGGAAAGCTGTTTTCGGTGGATATAAAAGATAATAACTATCAATCTAAAAAGAACGGGCCATCCTGGCTAAAATAAACAAAAAGACCTAGCCCGACCCATTAATCTTACGGATTGAGATTAGGGTTTCATTTATCTCTTCTATATGCTCTCAATTTTGTCCTTCCACTCACGTCATATTGTCCTCCAGACGCCATCAAATCAAAGATTTCTCGGTCATTCTGTTCAATATTTTCTCTCGTCGGGGAAATCAAGCCAACGTTTTTGTTCCCTTTTCATTCATTGCTTTATTTCATATCTGGAAAATCTTTTTTAATCGAAATTCTGGAAAAATAAAAATAAAAATAAAAAAATAGAACAAAACTGGCAGTCGGCTTGTTTCTCAATACAATCGCAGTGGCCCTGTCAGGCTTGAGAGCTTATACTGTTCATTCCTTCTTTGGATGTCTCAGACAGGTTTTCTTATATAATCAATTTGAGCTCTTAATTGTTTTTTTTATAAAAATCCTGGAATAATACTTACTGATAAATTGACAATCCATAAAAGTGATATATTTATATTGGTAACCTCTTTGCTCTGTTGCTTATAAAGTTGCTGTATTCAGCGCTAGATTTCAGTTTCATTTGTTCCAATATGAAATATATGTACTGTTAGCCTGTAATTTTACTGTCCTCTGAATTTGTTATTTGCTCATTATTTTTTGCTTCATGTTTTAGTGCCATGATTTAGTTAACTTGTTTTGGTGGTAAGCATCTACTGTAAATAAACTGAAGGTTATTTAAGATTCTATATTTGCAAATACAGGCAGATAGATTAATTCTGCAAATCACAGCTTATTTAAAGCAATTTTTATTCTTGCAGTGGACCGTTTTACAAGTCATCACAGTGCCGTCACCTGTGGTCGGATAATAAAGGATTGTTTGATGCTAAGGTTGGTTTTCTAATGCTGACTAAGATATAGCCTTTTTGTACAGTATCTATTTAACTCTCCACTTGCTTTTGAGGTTATGATATGCAAACTTTAGTACACAGCTTGTTTAGGGCCAAATGTAGAACTGAGCCAATTACATTTAAAACCAACATTCCTCTCATTTTCATTTGAATTTATTATTTTTAGAACTGAGCCAAACTTTCTTTGCCTTAAATCTTGATCTGTTTGTAATTTTCAAAGTGTAAACTGTAAACATTAAAAATTATGGTTACCTTATTTTCAGTACATAAAGAACAAATAGTTTTGAAGGGTGAGTATTCATTTTATTCTTTTGTTATGACTTGGCTAGATTGTAGTGCATCTAGTTATTTGGACCTGAACTGAAAGCGGATAAAACGTGTACTATCAATCCTAGGTATTAATTTTGCAAAATCTTACCTATTGGATCCTTAGCAAACACCAAACCATTTGGCCTAAGCATTAAAAATGAGAAATAAACATATAAGTTTATTTTCCTCTCATCGTCTATGATTCTCAACCAGAAACAATAAATTATTTTCTTTCTTGCCCCAAAAGTACTAGTTCATATCTGTTACAAATCAAAACACAAATTCAAAGGGCTTTTCAAAATTAATTATAGAATTAGAAGCAAGTTGTCTTAGGGTTTGTGGTCGAGAGATGGCTACTTAGAGAACTCAGTATTAGTTAATCAAATTCAAGCTTAAAGGTGGGTTTTTTTGTAACTCACACAATCATTTCTATATGCATGTTTTATTTCTGAAATTAAAATTGATATGTATAGATTTGATTGTGAAATCCCTAGTTTTATTGACAGAAATTAAATTTGATCGATTGTGTATGTTTTGTTTTCTGCAAATAAAGTGTGAAAATTCACCGCTGTAAAATAGGGTTATCATTGTAGAATTCCAAACCGATTTAAATTTTTTTATGGTAGAAAGCTCTTTCAATTAGTTACATGTTGTCTTTATTTACATTTTGAAATTTTGTTGTTTAAAGGCTCAAAACCGAGTTTGAATCTGATAGTATAGTTCCGCCCTGTTTATTTGTTAAGTTGAAATCTGAAATTAAAATTAAAATTAATATAACTTTTGATTGGTAGATCGAAATTGGATGATGTCTTTTCAGTTAAAAGGTATTTTTATAAGGAACGACTTTCATATTTTGTGTTTTGCATAATTTCGAAGTTTAAATGGTCAAAAACTCATTTCGACCTGTCAATGGAAAATAATGTTAATAAATCCAAGATATCAAAGTGGCGATAAATTTTTCATTACTTATTGGAATTTGATGATTTTTGAAGTTCTTGAAAGCCTAGATTATTTGCTATCGTTTTCATATTTTGATTTTTCATAATTTTAATGTTTAAATGGTCGAAAATGCATTTTACCTTCGCTATCCTGAGAACGTAAAATAGGCTTAAGCGAAAAACATACCTAAGCAACAAAATCTTGTTCGTCGACCAATTTTCTGTCGGACTAGAAAAATGGCTGATCGAATTTAGAAAAAAATTAACCGCAAGCACACGACGTACAATGATAATATGTGCCGAGCACAGGTCGATCCATAGGGAATTGTTTAAATTTTAAAACTTTCTATTCAATCAAATTAAACCAAGGGATGAAGTTTTGATTAGCTAAGAAGAAATGTGAACAAAAGCTAGACCAAAAAGTGATGGAAAATATGAGTTAGGGAACAATGTAGAGGCAAATTCACGCTATAATATTATGTAAATTCAACAATGCTTGTGATTTATGGTCTCTTTTATGCTTCATGAGAAGTAGATGTTGACGTAAATTTCTACAAGTGATTTGATAGCTTATGTTGTATTTGTAAATAAACTATTCTTATTCAACAGAAACACAATTTACATCATCATTTACTAAATGATTTTTGGTTGTGAAATTAAAGTAGAAACAAAATTTGATTGTCTATATTATTAAATACAATAGTAAATAGATCATACTTAAAATATCTTTTACTTTAACTTTTAGTGTTTTTATTTGTTGTATTATGTTTGATGGTTTGAGTTATGTTAATCAATAATATAAATAAACCATATTTATGATAAATACAATACCAATTCCACTTAATATCAAAAATTGAGATCATAGATTGTTTGTTTGTAGATTTACAAAAATATGAGAGTGGATTTGCCTTTAAATTTTTCTCTAGTCTCACATTTTCTATCACTTCTGTTCTAACTTTTGCATACCTTTCTTCTTTGCCAATCAAAACTTCACCTCTTGGTTTAATTTGATTGAATTGAAAATTTTAAAATCTAAACAATTCCATGTGGACTGATCCGTACTTGCCACGTACTATCATTGTACGCCATGCGCTTGCGGTTAATTTTTATTTAAATTCGATCGACCATTTTCTAATCCAGTTGAAAATCAGTCGACAAACAAGTTTTTTGTAACATCCCGAGTTTTCGCACGCTTTAAATCTTACATAAGATCTTATTAAACCAAGATCTTTTAGTAATACTTACATAAGATCTTTTAGTTCGGACTCGAGTGTTTTGTCTTTTCAATTCACTCGGGTCAGACCGAGCGTTTCAGAATTTGAACATTTTATTATGGAGAACGAAGACGAAGATTTCTAGTATTACTATCTACTATATTATTCCACTACACTATTTAATTCCGCTGCATTGGTATTTATTGGTATGTGAACTCTGATGTTTATTGTATGAAGAAGAATCAAATGTTTTGTAAACAGTTTTATGTACTGTATATTTATTATTATATTTTCTCCTTCCGCTATGAGATTCTGTTTAGTTTTTTTCTTTTTTCTATTTTTCTTATTTACCCCATATCAATCAGCCCTTCCGTATGGTTTGAATTGGTATGTATGTCGATTTAAAGCGTGCGAAAATGCAGGATGTTACAACGTGGTATCAGAGCTTTGGTTTAACGATAAACCTTAGTTTTGTGGGGTTTGACTCTTTACTAATAGAGTAGTAATACCTTGTAGGAGTCGCTGAGTGCATATATATGAGAGAGCGTATTTGTTAGTGTTATAAAAAGGTTTTAATATTGTGTTAATCTGTTCCATTTTGTATTTATAAATTCTGTTTGATGCACGGGACGCTATGACATCAATATGGATTTCTAAACATTTAATATGACACACCGACATAATATTTGTTTTTCATATAGGTGAATGAAATAATTTTGCCTATTATATTTTCTATATAAAATAAAAAAATTTCAAATGATATCTATATTTGGCTGCAATAGATTGGTTGTTAGGTATTAAAGTGTATAAATAATAATAGAAATAAGATTGAAAAATAAAATAAATGAAATTTGGAAATTTAGAACTTAAGTTCCAGGGTTTTGAAATTTTTCGAATAAATTTTGGAATATAATAATATTGTTTATAAGTATTTTCTAATATAAATATTTAATATAATTCGGAAGAATTGTACTAAAGAAGATTTTGGAGAAAATAAGTTTTGTACTTTCCTCTCTATCGTTGAAAAATAATTTCGGCGATGGCGGCCGCATCATCGACTTTCATTTTCGAGTTTCGAAGGGAAAGCCACTGTAGTAGTTTACTGTAGATTCATTTTTGAAAAATATATATATAAATTTTGAATTGTTTTAAATATAATTAGAGATATATAAGTTGTAAGAATATATTTATCTATTATTTTGAAATAATTTGGAATTTAACCCGGTATTAAATTCTCAAATTTCCGTTAATTAATTGTTCAATTATTGTAGTGAAATGAAAGGTTAGTAATTAATAATCGAAACCTCTAATTTAGGTAAGAGATTTAATGTCAAGTTATAAAGGAAATAAAAAGGAAGTTGAAATTGTAACTTATAAGAAAAAAAAAATATTGAACATTAAATTAATCATAGGTAATGAGAAAACTTGTATAATTTTTCATTACATTCTTAAAGCATATATACAACTTACCAAATATTAAAAGTTGAAATATTAATAAGAGGATGTAATAGATATTATAAAAGAAATAAATTTAAGGTAATGAAAGAAATTAATGAAGTTCCTCAATAAGTAAGAATTGATGTGTAGTTGTATAAACTTAAGTATAATTGAATGCTACTAATTGAATATAATGGAAAATAGGTATTGTAAGTAAGCAACTAAAAACTTAAGTAAATACACGAAATTAAGTATTAAGAAATGAGTGAATATGATGCAATAAAGAAGAAACTTACATGACATTAAAATGAAAAAAATGAATATTGTAAGTAATAAATGAAGTAATCAGTCAATGAATGAGAGAAAAGAAATCAAACAACTAACGTATGAAATAAAATTAATAATAAGTTAATTTGATTTGTTGGTTGGAATTGTTATTGTTTGGTTATGATTGTTTGGGTAAGGAGATTTGAAATTGTTTGGATGGAAAAATATAATCTATTTTGTTTCATCTAAGACTATTGAGTAAATGATGCACTTGATAGTTATTTTTCATTCCATACAATTTAAAAATTTTAAACCCGAACAACTATTTGTTTGTTTGATTGAATGGTTGTTTTGTATTTGTTGTGTATGTTGTTTGTTGAGATTGATGGTTGTTGTATTTATTTGTTGTTAGTGATTGAAACCACTTAAATATTTCACTTTATATAAATTGTTAACCCTTTGGATTTTATAAGTGAAATGCAGGTAATGAAGGCAATCGCTACTGCTTTTGGTTCCATAAATTAAGTGTAAATTACCCGACAAATAGGTACGTTTCGGATTACGGTTATAGCGCTATTTTATTTATTTTTCCGGGTTTGGAATATTATATTTTGGATAATATATGTAATATAATTGTTATATTTGGATATTATATTTTCTTCCGAGCCTCTCCGTACAAGGGAGACTTTCTGCCGAATTTTTTCGTAAATTTTTGGACTTAGAAATTTTTGAAATATTTTTCCAAACTTTATTTATTCAAGTATAAAAAGATATAATAATTATAAAATGGTTATATTTTATTTAAAGTAATAAATTGTGTAAATTATTGTTTATAAGTTAATATTTTGAATAAGATGTATTGTTTATGTAATTCTTCCTTCTCCCTTCTTTTTCCTTTTCGAGGACGAAAAGTTTTGAGTGGGCGAGAGTGTAATGATCCGTAAATTTCGTGCATTTAATTTGGTTGAAATAATGAGCTTTGTAACTAAATTTAGTAGAAAGGAAAAAAAAACTTTACAAACGAATATTGAAATGAATGCTAAATTAAAATATATAAATGATGACTTAAAACCTATTTACTAGCAATTTGAATAAATTTCAATAAACGAAATGGGGTAAGTAGTATACCTGGATATAAATTCATTTAAAGGGAAATTATTTAATATGTTAATGTAAAGTTAGAAAATATTGGAATAAATGATAATTCCATGTTCGTAAGCAGTTATTACAAGTTACATGTTGGATAGAATTAATAATTGATGGATTAAATGGGAAGTAATTAGAATTTAATCCTATAAAATTTGGAAACTGAATGTAATGCAAAGTAATAAGGTTAGTGCAATACCCATTAATGACTGGAATGAAATGAGACTAATATAAATGTATATTAGGTTATAAATCAATCTGAATGAAAAAAAAGAACGTAAATATTGATTGATGAATAAATATACAAGTATATTAAAGGTTATAATAGTGGGTTACTAGTAAATTCACTCATTTACCAATAAAGATAATTAGATGTGCCTTGACGATAATTAATAACATAACGGAAAAGAGTAAATGTATTCATTAGAATATTAATTGCAATTAGATAGGGATTTTAAGTAACAATGTTAATGCAAGGTAAGTAATGCTAAAGCAAAGTCAATAATAATGAATAGTGATTAATTCAAAATTTGTAACGTATATTATAAATTACCTGCTTATTTGAATTAGAAGTTGTAATAAGTGATAATAAAATGAATGAATGTCACACTAATGGAAAATGAAATAACGTTCGTTTAAATGTAGAGAAATTATAGGGTCGTATTTATTATAAGCGTTACTTTAATAATTATGATTAATGGTGAAATTAATACGAGAAGTATGTTAAGTAATAACTAAGAAAGGTAATACGTTATAAATTGATTATGACCTAAACTTAAGTGTAAGTTAAATGTTGAAACTGAATCTAATCCATTCAATTGGAGACTTATCAAAATAAATTGGATTCAATGTATAATAAATAGGTTATTTTAAGAAATTGAAATAAATTCCATAATTAGTGAATTAAGTTACTTTAAATAGAGATGAGAATTGGTTTAAAGAATTATAAATAGCCATTTTGGTGACGGACTCGGATTTCGACGAACCTAATTTAATCGGATCCGTAACAGTGAACTATTGTAGGGTTTCAAGTTTCGTAGCGATCGGACTTGTCGTTTGATCGTACAAACGCGAAACACCTTTAAATCGATTTAATTGAAATCAATTTAAAAATATTGTTTTTAACATAACTTCTTCATACGATGAAATTTGGGCTTGAAACTTGTTCCATCGCGTTTAAAATAATTAAAAACATCTATTTTGATATATGGGATGATTCATTTTCGCTCCGGAGCCGAAACGGACTTTTCAGAGGCATTTTTGTCATTCAAACAAATTGACTTGAACAGTAACATATGAAAATGATGAAACTGGGCTTCGAAACTAGTACCATTGCGTTCAGAAGGTCTTTTTATGTTAGGATCGCATGTCAGCATGCTTAAATTTGACTCTGGCCCGTTTTTGACGTTAAACTCTACAAATACGCACGCAAACCGAGACAGTCTTATTATTATTTTATTTCAGAAACCCTAATTCTATACCATGACCGCCACTTATTCAATGGCCAGAAATTGCTTATCTTCTTTCCTCAATATCTTTCAATCCGTTCAACGAAATCGAAAAATTCCAAAAGCAAAGTTGTAGATCTCGGCGAGCTCTTCAAATCCATATGGTTGATCTATGCTATTGTACCACGGATTTGCCAGAATCTGGCTTGGAAGCATGGACGCATTTTCTTGGATTGCGTGCAAACGGTAGCGAGTGGTGATGTGAAACTTGGTCCGTAGGTGGCTCTCAAGGTGGCGCACACACTGGTAGTCGCTGATCGAACTCTATATGTCACGAGTTGCGTGCGCACGGAAGAAAGTGGCGCGTGCGTGATGGGTTAGTAGGTTCGTGGATAAGGAAGAAGAGGATGGTACGTTATATATATATTTTTTATGTATTAATTAATTATGTTATATTAAAATTTAAATATTTTAACTCGAATAACTTTTGCATACGAGTTCGGATTGACGTGCGGTTTTCTCCGTTGCGTTTATATCGAAATTCCGGACACTTTGACGCTGGTTTGGACGGATTTGGAGACTGTCAAATTTTTGGATTTAAATCGGATTTAAATTCGATTTAGATTCAAAAGGTGAGTGTTTCAACCCACTCACAACTTCTAAGTTTTCTTATGTTTGTTACATTGATTTATGATATGTGAATCCCGAACATCTTAAGGATCCGTTAAACTATTTACTATGTAGTATATTTCGCTATTATAATAGTGTCTAATTGTAAAATAAACTTACTTTTAAATAGCATTAAGGAGTTACCCAATCTCCCCCTTAACACAATAATAGTCCCAGTAGTCCATCCAATGTCATAGTCCCTCTTGACCGGGAAGCCACCAGAGGATACCACACGGGCTACGGGAGAAATCCAAACTCGTACAAGGCGCGATAGGGTAGGTGACACGGCACAACTAGGCAATGCCAGGGTAGATATACCAATTACGCTTACGGGTCAGTGGTAACGCGTAGCGCGCAGCTACCGCCCACCTCGAACAAACTCCCCCAAATCAAAGAAATCAAAAGTAAAGGTGACCACCGAATCAATCCAAAGTCAGAGTATAGTATCGAAGGGAAGTGTCTGATCAAAGTGCTACCTTATTAACCCGTCAATCGCTCCTGTTTTAGCCACCTTATGCCAACTCACGGGAGTTGGGTCCACGTATTTACCTTACAGGAAATGCCGCCACCAACCTACTTCATTCTGGAATCTCCACCGCGTACACGGTTGTTAAAGTGGTTTTCGGAGTTGGCAGAGAGTATGACAACTTCCGATCCCGTTCTCTTCAACAACCAAAGTTATTATAACACCGCGGTCATTTAAAAATAATTATACTTTCAAAACCAGAATAAAATATCTATTTCAAAACCATATAAATACGATATCCTTTCCATTTCAAAACAAACTCGTCTGATATATTTTTATAAAAACGCAAATAAATATAATATCATTCTATTTCAAATATATTTCTTTTCCAAATCATATTGCTTTAATATTTATAATAATTGGAAACCAAACATTGAATTATAACTTTCAAAATATAATACTTCGAATATTCATATCTTTAAACCATAACTTCTTTAAACCATAACTTCGAAAACTTGGATGGTTTGGATATTGAAATGATATATAGAATAAAATAGTTTGCATTTAAAATTACTTTATAAAATAAAATAATTTCCGCGACCTACAATTTATTTTATTTAAAATTAAGTCAAAATCCATAGATTTCAAAATCGTTTTCAGTTACAATAACCACTTCAGTTTCAATATATTGCAAACTTTGAATATTAAACAATTGGAACTAAGGTTGGAAATTTCTATTCAACAATTTAAAGTCCTATTATTTAGTTTGAAATAATTGCATAATAAACCCGCAATCATTTAAGTAAAACTCAAATTACTTATAAAAGAAATTTTCCTTCAATTTATTTATACTAGAAATATTCATTTAAAACACCTTGAATACAATTTCAGTTATAAATATCATACCCTTTTTAAAATTTCATGTTAATAAATTTTACATCAACTTATGAAGTTAAATTCTTAATTAAGCTCAATAAAATTTTCAATTTAACTCCCAACCTTAATTGATCTAAATCATTTAAAATTCTATATATTTTCAATATCTTAACATGTACTTAACCATATAATATAAAATAATCAAACTCCATTATTCAACTTATTTATTTTATTTAACAAATTCATACATAGCTTAAATTCAATACTTTAACTATAGATGTATATAAAATAAGATTTTATATAAGGTCAAAAATTAATATTTATCAAACCGTTTCCTATCCAAAACCATAAAATCCTTTCAAAAATAATTTTATATATATACCGCGGTGCCTGTATATAATTTTCTATCCTATGGTCAGGTGATACGGATATTTATCATTTCAATCCACAATTTAATAAGAAAATGCGGTTGTATATCATTTCAAACCACAATCCCGAATGAAATGAAATGCATAACAACTTGCAGTTAATATAAATAAACATCCATTCATTCAAATATCAATCATCAACCATTTATTACAAATCATCATCCAATTTAAACAAACATCAACATAGAGCATATAAAATATAACAGGTAATAAATAACAGGTATTAACTAACGGTTTATATTCAATAACAAATTTAGTAACTGTTTAACTAGTAGTTTATATGCAAATAAATAGATTTTAACTGTAAATTTTTATGCAATAAAAAAATTAAATAACAATTAAATTTAAATAAATGCAATCTAACTGAGATGATGAATAAAATATGCCAAACAGCCATAAATGAATTTCTACTCATATCATAAATCAATTTAACGAACATAAGAAAACTTAGAAGTTGTGAGTGTGTTAAAACACTCACCTTTTGAATTTAAATCGAATTTAAATCCGATTTAAACCCAAAAATTTGACAGTCTCCAAATCCGTCCAAACCAGCGTCAAAGTGTCCGGAATTTCGATACGAACGCAACGGAGAAAACCACGCGTCAATCCGAGCTCGTATGCAAAAGTTATTCGAGTTAAAAGATTTAAATTTTAATATAACATAATTAGTTAATACATAAAAAATATAACGTACCATCCTCTTCTTCCTCATCCACGAACCTACTAACCCATCACGCACGCGCCACTTTCTTCCGTGCGCATGCAACTCGAGGCATATAGAGTTCGATCAGTGACTACCCGTGTGTGCGCCACCTTGAGAGCGACCTACGGACCAAGTTTCACATCACCACTCGCTACCGTTTGCACGCAATCCAAGAAAATACGTCCATGCTTCCAAGCCAGATTCTGGCGAATCTGTGGTCCAATAGCATAGATCAACCGTACGGATTTGAAGAGCTCGCCGAGATCTACAACTTTGCTTTTGGAATTTTTCGATTTCGTTGAACGGATTGAAAGATATTGAGGAAAGAAGATAAGCAATTTCTGGCCATTGAATAAGCGGCGACCATGTTATATAATTAGGGTTTCTGAAATAAAATAATAATAAAACTGTCTCGGTTTGCATGCGTATTTATAGAGTTTAACGTCAAAAACGGGCCAGAGTCAAATTTAAGCATGCTGACAGGCGATCCTACCATAAAAAGACCTTCTGAACGCAATGGTCCTAGTTTCGAAGCCCAGTTCCATCATTTTCGTAGGTTACTATTCAAGTCAATTTGTTTGAATGACAAAAATGCCTCTGAAAAGTCCGTTTCGGCTCCGGAGCGAAAATGAATCACCCCATATATCAAAATAGATGTTTTTAAATATTTTAAACGCGATGGAACAAGTTTAAAACCCAAATTCCATCGTATGAAGTAGTGATGTTAAAAACAATATTTTCAAATTGATTTCAAATTGATTTCAATTAAATCGATTTCAAGGCATTTCGCGTTCGTACGATCAAACGACAAGTCCGATCGCTACAAAACTTGAAACCCTACAATAGTTCACTGTTACAGATCCGATGAAACTGGTTTCGTCGAAATTCGAGTCCGTGACCAAAATGGCTGTTTTATATTAATTAAATAAATTTAAAACAAATTAATTAAATCCAATTTCGCGTTAAAAATTCTGATCTTTGCAATCTCTATCACTTTATAATTTTCGAACATTTAAAATGATTTAACAATTTTTTTAAAAGTCAATTTATTAAAGATTAATCAATAGAAATCTTCAATTTCATAAAATTCAAAGTTATAGATAAATTTCCAAAATTTCCATTAAATTGAATTTACCCATAATTATTCCATTCATAATTTCAAATAGAAGGGTTTACCATTGGATTTAAAAATTACCACATAAATATTATCCGTTTTCAAATTAGTTTTTAAATTAACGTAATAATTAAATATTTGATTTCATTTATTGGCAATAAATCCACCTATTATAAATTTAATAAATTAACTCACCATGAAAGATTCAAATTCTATAATTCATAAATTCCATCATCTTGATTTACTTATTAATTTATAATTCTTTAAACCAATTCCCATCTCTATTTAAAGTAACTTAATTCACCAATTATAGAATTTATTTCAATTTCTTAAAATAATCTATTTATTATACATTGAATCCAATTTATTTTGATAAGTTTCCGATTGAATGGATTAGATTCAACTTCAGCCTTTAACTTACACTTAAGTTTAGGTCATAATCAATTTATAACGTATTACCTTTCTTAGTTATTACTTTACATACTTCTCGTATTAATTTCACCATTAATGATAATTATTAAAGTAACGCTTATAATAAATACGACCCTATAATTTCTCAACATTTAAACGAACGTTATTTCATTTTCCATTGGTGAAACATTCATTCCTTTTATTATCACTTGTTACAACTTCTAATTCAAATAAGCATGTAATTTATAATATATGTTACAAATTTTGAATTAATCACTATTCATTATTATTGACTTTACTTTAGCATTACTTACCTTGCATTAACATTGTTAGTTAAATCCCTATCCAATTGCAATTAATATTCTAATGAATACATTTACTCTTTTCCGTTATTAATTATCGTCAAGGCACATCTAATTATCTTTATTGGTAAATGAGTGAATTTACTAGTAACTCACTATTATAACCTTTAATATACTTGTATATTTATTCATCAATCAATATTTACGTTCTTTTTTTTCCATTCAAATTGATTTATAACCTAATTTACATTTATATTAGTCCCCATTTTATTCCATTCATTAATGGATAGTGCACTAACCTTATTACTTTACATTACATTCAGTTTCCAAATTTTATAGGATTAAATTCTAATTACTACCATTTAATCCATCAATTATTGATTTTATCCAAACATGTAACTTATAATAACTACTTACAAAAATGGAATTATCATTTATTCCAATATTTTCTAACTTTACATTAACATATTAAATAAATTCCCTTTAAATGAATTTATATCCAGGTATATTACTTACCCCATTTCGTTTATTGAAATTTATTCAAATTGCTAGTAAATAGGTTTTAAGTCACCATTTATATAATTTAATTTAGCATTCATTTCAATATTCGTTTATAAAGTTTTTTTTTTTCTACTAAATTAAATTACAAAGCTCATTAATTCAACCAAATTAAATGCACGAAATTTATGGGTCGTTACATTTTTGGTCGAAGAAATTTTCAAAATTTTGTTACTTAAGCCTGTTTTTCCTTCTCAAGACAACAAAGGAAAAATTCATTTTCGACCATTTAAACATCCAAATTATGAGCAACTCAAAACATAAAAATTATAGCAGATAATCTAAGCTTTTCAGAACTTCAAGTGTTATCAAATTCCGATAAGTAATGAAAAACTTATACTAATTTTAATATCATAGATTTATTAACACTATTTTTCATTGAGAGACCAACGACAAAAAAATGAGTTTTTGACCATTTAAATTTTGAAATTATGCAAAACAAAAAACTTGAAAGTCGTTTCTACTAAAAATACCATTGAATTAAAAAATCCTCATTCAATTTCGATCTACCAATCAAAATTTATGTTAATTTTAATTTCAGATTTCAACTTAGCAAATACACGGAGTAGAACTACACTATCAGATTCATACTCGATTTTGAGCAATTAAATACAAAAATTTTGAAATGCAATAAGAAAACCTTTAGCTAATTGAAAGAGCTTTCTACCACAAAAAATGAATCAATTTGGATTATTTTACAGCATAATATCACTGTTTTACAGTAGTGATTTTTTGCATTTTATTTTCAGCAAAAAACAATTATTCAGTCGATCAAATTTAATTTCTATCAAGAAAACTAGGATTTTCACAATCAAATGCATGCAAATCAATTTTAATTTTAGAAATAAAACATGAACATAGAAATAGATCGTGTGAGTTACAAAATAACTCACTTTAAGCTTGAATTTGACTAAAAATCCCGAATTCTCTAAGCAACCATCTCTCAACCACAAACCCTAAGACAACTTGCTTCTAATTTTACATTTATTTAGTAAAGCCCTTTGATTTGGCAAAGATATGAACTAAGGTTTTGGAGCGAGGTGGAAAACAATTTAATGATTTTTGTTACTGGCTGAGAATTAGAGAAGATGGTTGGGAATTAGAGACGATGGGAGTAAAATAAAAGTGTATGTTTATTTCTCATTTCTAATGCTTAAAACATGGACCAAATGGTTTGTTGTTTGCTAAGGATTCAATAAGTTAGATGTTGCAAAATTAAAACTAAGAGATGAAGTGTCGCTATTTTTTTTTATTAATCACTTATTTAGACCTCCAATTTACACTAAACAATTATTTACAAAATCACAATTTAATCTCCCAAATTCTTCAAAACAAAACAAGAAGTTAAAATCCCATTTCCATTATTATGGAAATATTTTATACAATTAATTATAACTTTTTGAAATATAAATTATTATTATTATTATTATTAACTAAAAAATAATAATTTGTAAATTATAAATTCTCATTTTAAAACAATACAGTGCTTTAAACTATTCACACTTAACTAAATTTACAATATTTTCCAAAGTTATCTTTTAATCAATTAAGATAAAAAATTCAATTATTCACAAAATTAGATTTAATTTCACAGTTAAATTTCACAAATTGCAATTAAGAATTACGGGTTTTTTAGGCTGAAGGAAAAAGTTAGAGAAAAATTTAGTTACAGGGACAAGAATTTTGCTTTTTAGGCTGAATGACACTTTTTAATGTAAATCACAGAATGATAGTTGTAACTATCATTTTCAGTTTACACTAAAAAATGTCCTTCAGACTAAAAAACAAACTTGTTGTCTCTGAAACTAATTTTTTTTGCAACTTCTTCGTTGTGGCTATTTTCCTGTAAGAATTAGTTATCCCTAACTAGATTTAATTAGTTATGTAATTAACAAGGTTGTTACAAGTTATTTCAAGTACTAATCTAATTTTCTTTTGTTTACTATTTCAAGTCACGGCTGTAAAACTATCAGGTGATGTAGGGTTCTAATTATGGATTAAGGATTAATTGTTTAGGTAGAAATTGATCGAGGTATGTATCTTTAAAAATCGTTAGGTGACGCAAGGTTCTAGTATGGATACAATTCTAGTATTTCATTTAGTATTAACTGATTCAAATTAAAATTTAGGATGTTTGGATGTTTTGATGTTTTGAAAGGAACCTTAAAGGAAGATCTCCCATAACTAACACGTTAACACAATGCTTACATTTTTTTTAAATCAAAATAGAATTAAAAAAGGGAGACTTGAACAATTGATTCTTCCGTTATAAATCAAACTAGTACACTTAAAAGATGACAGGAGTGTTTTTTTTGTATATAATACTTTAATGATGCCTTTAGAAGAGATTTACGAACTTATATATGTTTCGTTCACCTTATCTGAGTCGATTCTCCCTTCATAATCTAAAGGAGAAGACAAAGAAACAACTACCATGGATGGATTTATTAGAAATTTCAAATCAAAAGTTATTAAACTACCAAATTTTAATTTGGTTTCTTTTAATATTTGAGCACAACTTAAGCACCATCCATAGATTTTAAACAGGTAGAATATAAATAATTGAATTTCAATGTTCTTTATTCTCAATGCTATTGGTAATTAGATTTTGAATATTTGAAGAATAAAAGAACCAAAATTAAACCTACTAATTAAACAAAAAAATCATTAATTGATTTAATAGAGTTAAGGTTATTCTTTGAGAAGTAACTAATTAATAAAATGAAATCACTATCTTTATTCTGATTATTATGCATACAGATTCATGGTCTAGACATAATTTATAAAATGGTTTTTTTAACATGTGCTCTAAGGGCACATGTTAAAGATGGTATTTGTTGAATATGCGCTTATATGATTTTTGTTTGATGATAATAAACATATATACATTCGTTTAAATGTATTTGATAATATACTATTTATTTTCACAGATTAAATAAATATTTGCTCAATAAAATAAATAACACGGAATTTGAATTCAAACGAATATTTTATTCAAACAAATATTTATTACATCTTTGAATAGTACAATTTCAAGCTCTCACTATAACTATACAACTTTGATTACAATCACATCACGATTACATCACAAATATATTTACAGTTAACCTCACTACATATCACTCACACTCGTGTTTCTGTCTTCAACTGCATTCCGGTTTGAATCCAGCATCTGAGTAATCTGCAAAAATATTCTCAAACGCAGTAAAATTGAAAGAGAAATATTTTTGAAATTTGAAAGAAACGATGATTTTGAAAACATTGTTTGCCTCAGTTATTTGGGTTGTTCGTCATCATTTTTGATTGTGCAATATCTGTGGATATCAGTATTTTTATCAGGGATAGGTTGTACATAAGTGGCTGCAGTACACACGTGTACATTTATACACGTGTGCACTGCCCCGCCAACTCGTGTTCACAAATCAAACAAAAGCACTACTAACAATTCAACACAAGGCCAGTTGATAACAGGGAACACAAGTGTGGCAAATGCAAACTGTGGTGAAGCAACAAAGATGAACCAGAGCTAGTAATACATGTACAGGCCGCAACAAAATGCACCACCAAGAAAAGCCATGGTCAATGCAAGGCAAAAAGCGAAGTTACAGAGAAACTTGAACTCAATTGCAACAACTCAATGGACCAAACTGCAAGTACAAGGCACAATGCACACCAAACCAGGTTCAAATTACACAAGCTCGAGATGAAAGTGTCGAAGTTACCCGAAGCCAACAGCAATACATGTATTATGAATATACACAATGCAGATACAAACTACAAAGTACATCAACAACTACAATAACAATCAAACTGCATCAAATCCAGCAGCATGAACAAGTATGGCAGCATGTGAATGCATCAAAGCAAGTAAACAACAATGTCGAGCTCAAGACAGTACAGCTACAACATGGTGCAGAACCAAAGCCAAGTATAATGTACAGTGAAGCCAAAGTAGTACACAAACAACATAGAAGTATGGATGTACTCAATGTACACCAGAATATCAAGTGGCAGTGAAACTCAAACATGAATGTAGACAGCAACTATACATGAAGACAACAAGCTACATGATGAACAAGTGCAAACTGAACTCGAATGAATGCAAGTTCATATATGCAGCAACCCAACAACAAAGACAACAGCCAGTTCAAATGCAACAAAGATGCAAGCTGCAGCATACCAGATGTACACAAGTACAGACCACTTACATCATGAATGCAGCCCAATAGACCA
Source organism: Allium cepa (assembly GCA_030765085.1). Lineage (NCBI taxonomy): Eukaryota > Viridiplantae > Streptophyta > Magnoliopsida > Asparagales > Amaryllidaceae > Allium > Allium cepa. The sequence goes on from CM060939.1 coordinate 810,896,011, forward strand.
AAGTATAACATCACACAATCAAACTACAACAGGCCAGAAGTGAAAACAATACAATGCTGAAGTGATGAAGTGTATATAAACAAACATTAAACCAGTTGCAACATCACTGGTACTAGTGAAACAAGACACAGCAGTGATCAGAAATGCAACAAAGTGAAATGGAGATCACTGAGAATGCAATGCAGTACCAACCAGAAAAAGATGGCCAGAGACGAAATGATTCAAAGCCAAACGCCAGCAGTAAAAAATCTCACGAAATCAACATGGTCAAAGCAAATCAACGCAATTCTAGTAAGGATGAAAAATTGACCAAGTCACAAATCAACACCGTGATGAACACGGCAATTCAAAGCCGTGGGGGGTCGAACATTAGAAAAATACGATATTGAAAAAGTCAGAATTCATCGCAAACATCCAACAATAATCGAACGGCAACGCAAGAGATTTTGAAGAAATCAGACGAACGTGATTTTAGGAAATTGACTCCTATAAAACCCTAATCATCATCGGCATTTAATCATCGAATTCCAGAAAGCAAAAATCAATAAAAGCAAAAAACAAATAATACCGATTCAAGGAGAGAATTTGATCAACGAAGCAGCCGCGTAAGGAACGAGGAGTCAATCGATCAAGGCAACACGCAAAACATCACTGATCGATCAAATTTAAACCGGCGACTTCAAGCCCAAATTTCTAGAGCAAGAGGAACGAAAGCCCCAAATTTTTCACAATCAGAAGCAAAGCCGCCATTTGAGAAGTATCGGGTCAACTAATAAAGAAAAGAAGGGCCGGCTTTGTTTATATTGATATGAATAGGGTTTTGATATAAAAAGGGGTTTTAAGTTTATATTTAAAGGGATTTGTTTTTTTTAAGTTATTTTGAAATCGTTTTTAAATTTGTATCTAAATTTCAAACTGCTAATTTTCTAGTCGTGTGACTAGGAGACAAACTACGGTAAGTAGTTTGGAAATTCACAACTCGGTTGTTGAGTTGTGGCCAGGGTTTTGAGCGTAGAGTTAGGATAGTCAATAGCGGGTATAGCGAGTTTACGTGTGTAAGCGAGGGACTTTCTAATTTCTAGTAGAAACCTTGGGGGCAGCACGTAGGCAGGGTTTTGCCGAAGCTGGGTAAATTCTGTGTTGTTCTGTCTGCATTTTATTCTGCTATTTATTTCTGTGCTCGTAATATTCTGTGATCTGTGTTAATATTAATTTATTAGCTTCTGCAATTAAGTTTTATAATTTATATCATCACCCTATTCACCCCCCCTCTAGGGTGAAATCGATCCTACAAGTGGTATCAGAGCTAGGAATAGAAGTCAACATTTGTTTTAAAAATTCTATTTTTTTGAAAAAAATCAGTTTTTGTTTAAAAATTTGAATTTTTAAAATGGCTTCTTTTAATAATGCTTTTGCAGAAGGTCAATCCATAGTTAGACCACCAATGTTCAATGGTGAATATGCTTTTTGGAAAAATAGGATGAATTTTTTTTTGAAAACCATTGACGCTTGGGATATTGTTGAGACAGGTTATAGAATACCAACTATAACTGTAGATGATCAGGAAATAGAGAAACCAAAGGAACAATGGACAGAACTAGAAAATAAATTACAGAATACTAATGCCAAAGCTATGAATTCTATTATCTGTTCATTAGATCAATTTGAATTTAATCGTGTCTCACATTGTCTAACTGCGCAGGAAATATGGCACATACTAGAAGTGACTCACGAAGGAACATCTCAAGTCAAAGAATCTCGCCTTGCCATGCTAAGCAGCGAATACGAGAACTTTACAATGGCGAAAGAAGAAAATGTCAAAGAGATGTACGGACGACTTTCCAATATCGTATACAAATCAAAAGCTCTCGGAAAAACATACACCGAATTGGAAATAGTCCGGAAAATCCTCAGAGTCCTTCCACGAAGCTTTGAAGCAAAAGTAACTGCCATTCAAGAATCGAAAGATTTAAAACAACTCAAAGTCGAAGAACTCATCGGAAATCTCACCACTTATGAGCTAGAAATGAAATTCAAGGAAGAGCGTGAAGGTGGAGATACTCGAAAGAAATCAATAGCTCTCAAAGGAACAACTGAAAGTGATGATGATAATGATGATGATGATGATGGAGCAGCAGAGCTGGCGCTACTAATAAAGAAATTCAAAAGGTGGAATCGCAAATACGGAAATCCAGCTCGAAATCATGAATTGAAAAGCAGAATAGGCAAAGCACTAGACAACCCAGAAGAACAGAAAATCATCTGTTACAAATGCAACAAACCCGGCCATATCAAGCCACAATGTCCTCAAAAACGATCAAATCAAGGAAAGAAACTAAAGAAGAAAAGCTTTGCGGCTACTTGGGATGAAAATGACGAAGATGAAAGCGATAACACCGAGAGTGAGAGTGAAAAAGCAAACATGTGCCTTCATGGTGAAGTTACAGACAGTGATGACGACGAGCCAAGCGAGGTATCGAAACTCACTCATTCTGAATTACTAATTTATTTCCATGAAGTAAATGGCTGTTATGAACGACTTAGGGAAAAATATGCTAAACTTGAATCTCAAAAGGATACTTTGATAGAATGCAATAAACAACTTGATCAATTAGTTAAGAACTATCAATGTAGAATCCCTAAGTGTGATAAGTGTCCAACATTCGAAGAAGAAATTAAAAAATCGGAAATCAATATAAAATCACTTGAAAATGAAATTCTGATTTTAAAAGAAAATGAAAATACTAGGAGAGAGATTTCTATTAAAAAGTGCACACAGTTGTTAAACGAAAATGAATCTCTCAAAACACAAGTCCAACAACTGTCAACAACCTTAGATAAATTTTCAAAAAGTGAAAAATCGTTGAATATGCTATTAGGAAAGCAAACTGTTAATATGGGTAGACAAGGACTTGGATATAATAATTCGAAAACTGTTGAAAGCAATATTAATCAAGTTAATTCTATGTGCACAATTTGTAGAAAATTTGGACACAATCACAATAATTGTTGGTATAGACCCAAACATATGAAAACTATACCGATTTGGGTTCCAAAAGGCACAAATATAAAATCTCTCAAAGTTAAACAAATTTGGGTGCCGAAAGGAACAATTATAAATAGTTTTGGGTATCCACAAAATTATCATTATAAATATTTTGCCACTAACAATCATGGACCTATAAAAACAAATAGGTCACTAAACTCTCTTCTCGTGTAGGTATGCTGGCAGGCTAAGGAACAACAGCAATGGTACTTGGATTCTGGCTGTTCCAGGCACATGACAGGCGATAAATCGATGTTCCTTAGCCTAGAAAAGTACAAAGGTGGTAGAGTCACAATGGGGAACAATGACAAGTGTAAAATTGTCGGTAAAGGTAAAGTAGGTAACAATACATTTACCTTGAATGACGTACTATATGTTGAAAATCTGCACCACAATTTGATATCAATCAGCCAGCTATGTGATAAAGGTATGAATGTTATCTTTGATTCTGACTTGTGCAAAATTGTTGACAAATCATCAAAAGAAATCTTATTTTCAGGAAAAAGGAAAGGTAATATATATTCTCTATCTTTTGATGATCTCATCCTCTCTAAATGTTTGGTAGCTAAGGATATAGAAGTGAATTTATGGCATAGACGTTTAGGGCATGCTAGTATGAACTTATTAAACAAATTAAAAAAGAAAAGTTTGGTAAGAGGGTTGCCATCACATGAGTTTGAAACTGAAAACATTTGTAAAGCATGTACTTTGGGAAAACTTAAAAAATCATCGTTTCATGCCAAAAACAATGTAAGCACTTCTAGAGTTCTTGAACTAGTTCATATGGATCTATTTGGACCTAATGACATTGCTAGCTTAGGAGGTAAGAAATATTGCTTTGTGTTAGTTGATGATTACTCAAGATATACATGGGTATATTTCTTGGCTAAAAAATCAGAAACTTTTTCATACTTCACAAGATTCGCAAAATTTGTGCAAAATGAAAAAGAAATCTCTATTGTTTCGTTAAGAAGTGATCATGGTGGAGAATTTGAAAATTATGAATTTGAAACTTTCTGTGATGAAAACGGAATCAAACATGAGTTCTCTGCACCACGTACTCCACAACAAAATGGGGTAGTTGAGAGAAAGAATCGAACTTTACAAGAATTGGCTAGGTCTATGTTAAATGAATATGAACTACCTCTGCATCTCTGGGCAGAAGCAGTAAATACACCATGTTATGTAATGAATAGAGTTATCATTAGACCGATTCTTAACAAAACCCCCTATGAGCTATGGTTCAACAAAAAACCAAACATCGCTTACTTCAAAGTGTTTGGATGTCCTTGCTATATTCTTAATACAGGTGATCAGTTAGGAAAATTTGAAGCAAAGGCTGATGATGGTCTTCATGGGTTACTCTTCGAGAAGCAAAGCTTATAGAGTCTACAACAAAAAGACTAAAACAATCGTAGAGTCAATCAATGTGAAATTTGATGAAGGCATTGACTATCAGGATACATCCAAAAGCAACGTTGAAGAGGAGAAAGAAAAAGATGAGTTCGAAAAACCAAAAGAAACTGCTGATGCTAGAGAAACTACCATAACTCAAGAAGTCCGAAGAAATCTGGATCCAGAAAAGCTGAAATACAAAACAGACCATCCACCAGAATTGGTAACTGGAAACCCTATAGCAGGTATACAAACTCGTTCATCCTTTAAAAATCTATGTGATCTGTGCTTATATAGTGGATTTATTTCAGAAATAGAACCAAATAACATAGATTCAGCTCTTAATGATGAAAACTGGTTCATGGCCATGCAAGAAGAGCTAAATTAGTTTGAACGAAATAATGTTTGGAGTCTAGCACCTAGACCTAAGGATTATCCAGTTATAGGAACAAAATGGATTTTAAAAAATAAATATGATGAATCTGGAAATATAATTAGAAATAAAGCTAGACTAGTTGCTAAAGGATACAATCAAATTGAAGGAGTCGACTTTGATGAAACTTTTGCGCCTGTAGCTAGACTAGAATCAATTAGAATATTGTTAGCTTTTGCTTGTTACAAAGGATTTAAACTAAGACAAATGGACATTAAGAGTGCTTTTCTTAACGGAATTTTAAAAGAAGATGTGTTTGTTGAACAACCAGAAGGTTTTGAAAGTCATGAATATCCAAACCATGTATACAAACTAAAGAAGGCATTATATGGATTAAAACAAGCTCCCAGAGCTTGGTATGAATGTCTTACTTCTTATCTCCTTGAAAATGGGTTCAAAAAGGGATGTGTAGATACCACACTATTTCTGTTGCATGAAAACGATGATCTTTTGATTGTTCAAATATATGTTGATGACATCATTTATGGTGCTACTAACAAGTTATTGTATGAGAAATTTGAAAAAGTCATGCAGGAAAAATTTGAAATGAGCTTGGTTGGAGAGTTAAAATTCTTTTTAGGATTTCAAATCCAACAAAGCAATAAAGGCACATTCATTTCTCAAACAAAATATATTAGGGAACTTGTCAACAAATTTGGATTGAAAGATGCTAAACCAGCAAGAACTCCCATGAGTACAACACTTAAACTTGACAAGGATGAAAAGGGTAAGACAGTTGATCAAAAGCAGTACAGAGGTATGATTGGATCACTCCTTTATCTTACCGCCTCTAGACCTGACATCATGTTTTCTGTCTGCTTATGTGCGCGTTTTCAATCTAACCCAAAAGAATCTCATTTAAAAGCTGTTAAAAGAATTATAAGATATTTATTGCACACCCCACGATTTGGTCTTTGGTATCCATCAAATGATAATTTTGAATTGAAAGGTTTTTCAGATGCTGATTATGCTGGAAATTTGGTTGATAGAAAAAGTACTAGTAGAGCATGTTTTATGTTAGGACATTCATTAGTTGCATGGTCGAGTAGAAAACAAAATTGTATTGCATTATCCACAACAGAGGCAGAGTATATTGCTTTGAGCGGCTGCTCTGCTCAAATCTTATGGATGATACAAACTTTGCATGACTATGGCCTAAATTTTAAACGTGTACCACTAATGTGTGATAGCAAAAGCGCAATTGATCTCACAAATAATCCTGTACATCATTCGCGAACAAAACATATAGATGTAAGACATCATTTTATTAGAGATCATATTTCCAAAGAAAATATCTGCGTAAATTTTATTTCAACCGATTCTCAATTGCCAGACATCTTTACAAAACCCCTAACAGAAAATAGTTTTTGTAAACTACGACTCAGTCTAGGTGTTTTAGAAATTTGCTGAATGTTTAACATTTTTTTTCTCCCTACAAATCATCGAAGAAATAAATAGTGATTGAAAAATTGATGAGTATTGATATTTATCATATATTATTACTCGAGACGGTATAATTAGTAAATTTTTTCAAATTAAACAAGAGTCATAAATTTTGTTGGTAAAAAATTCCATGACCATCTCGATTTCTATCATATTTCTAACGACCATCACTCATCAAAATTCTATATAATTTGTCGATGTGTGGTATTTTAAACAGGAATTGTTCGTTTTTTTTCATTTTCACATTTTTTTTAAAAAAAAATAAAAAATAAAAATAAATAAAAAAATAAATACCAAAGTATTCACTCCCATTTAAAAGTCCTCACGGTTATGCATGGGTGAATTACTTGGAATTTGTTATGTGCTTCCATGCTCATTTAAAAGTCCTCATGGTTATGCATGTATGGAACGCATATCAAAAGTTGATTTTTTTTAAAATAAACAAGTTGATTCTAATCCCATTTAAAAGTCCTCACGGTTATGCGTGGTTAGAAGATACTTGAATTCATTTTAAAAAATAAAATAAAATTGGAATACTACTAATCTCATTTAAAAGTCCTAACGGTTATGCATGGTTAGTAGATGTTCAAATTCCTGATATAAATATACCACAAATAGACACAACTGTATAGTTTTATATGATGATATCATTCCTATCATTCTAAAAGTGGAATATGCGCCTAACAAAATATTTATGATTTTTGTTTGATTTTTTTTTGAAATTTAATATTTATATTCAATTGAGTTTTAATGTTGGATTAATATCAATTACTTTATCTCTATTTTCCCTAACACTATTATTCTTTTGCTGATAACAAAAGGGGGAGAGAAAAGTTAAGATTTTGTCAAATAAAATCAAGCAAAGGACAAATAATTTTCTGTTTGCATATTTTTATTTGTATGCATATATGTAGGGGGAGTTTTGTGTAGAAATGAAGCATTTAAATAGGGGGAGCAATTAGGATATATCAATGATCAAATACATTTAACATATTTAAAATCTTAAATATATGTTTGTTATCATCAAAAGGGGGAGATTGTTGAATATGCGCTTATATGATTTTTGTTTGATGGTAATAAACATATATACATTCGTTTAAATGTATTTGATAATATACTATTTTATTTTTCACAGATTAAATAAATATTTGCTGAATAAAATAAATAACACGGAATTTGAATTCAAACGAATATTTTATTCAAACAAATATTTATTACATCTTTGAATAGTACAATTTCAAGCTCTCACTATAACTATACAACTTTGATTACAATCACATCACGATTACATCACAAATATATTTACAGTTAACCTCACTACATATCACTCACACTCGTGTTTCTGTCTTCAACTGCATTCCGGTTTGAATCCAGCATCTGAGTAATCTGCAAAAATATTCTCAAACGCAGTAAAATTGAAAGAGAAATATTTTTGAAATTTGAAAGAAACGATGATTTTGAAAACATTGTTTGCCTCAGTTATTTGGGTTGTTCGTCATCATTTTTGATTGTGCAATATCTGTGGATATCAGTATTTTTATCAGGGATAGGTTGTACATAAGTGGCTGCAGTACACACGTGTACATTTATACACGTGTGCACTGCCCCGCCAACTCGTGTTCACAAATCAAACAAAAGCACTACTAACAATTCAACACAAGGCCAGTTGATAACACGGAACACAAGTGTGGCAAATGCAAACTATGGTGAAGCAACAAAGATGAACCAGAGCTAGTAATACATGTACAGGCCGCAATAAAATGCACCACCAAGAAAAGCCATGGTCAATGCAAGGCAAAAAGCGAAGTTACAGAGAAACTTGAACTCAATTGCAACAACTCAATGGACCAAACTGCAAGTACAAGGCACAATGCACACCAAACCAGGTTCAAATTACACAAGCTCGAGATGAAAGTGTCGAAGTTACCCGAAGCCAACAGCAATACATGTATTATGAATATACACAATGCAGATACAAACTACAAAGTACATCAACAACTACAAAACAATCAAACTGCATCAAATCCAGCAGCATGAACAAGTATGGCAGCATGTGAATGCATCAAAGCAAGTAAACAACAATGTCGAGCTCAAGACAATACTTCTACAACATGGTGCAGAACCAAAGCCAAGTATAATGTACAGTGAAGCCAAAGTAGTACACAAACAACATAGAAGTATGGATGTACTCAATGTGCACCAGAATATACGGTGGCAGTGAAACTCAAACATGAATGTAGACAGCAACTATACATGAAGACAACAAGCTACATGATGAACAAGTGCAAACTGAACTCGAATGAATGCAAGTTCATATATGCAGCAACCCAACAACAAAGACAACAGCCAGTTCAAATGCAACAAAGATGCAAGCTGCAGCATACCAGATGTACACAAGTACAGACCACTTACATCATGAATGCAGCCCAATAGACCAAAGTATAACATCACGCAATCAAACTACAACAGGCCAGAAGTGAAAACAATACAATGCTGAAGTGATGAAGTGTATATAAACAAACATTAAACCAGTTGCAACATCACTGGTACTAGTGAAACAAGACACAGCAGTGATCAGAAATGCAACAAAGTGAAATGGAGATCACTGAGAATGCAATGCAGTACCAACCAGAAAAAGATGGCCAGAGACGAAATGATTCAAAGCCAAACGCCAGCAGTAAAAAATCTCACGAAATCAACATGGTCAAAGCAAATCAACGCAATTCTAGTAAGGATGAAAAATTGACCAAGTCACAAATCAACACCGTGATGAACACGGCAATTCAAAGCCGTGGGGGGTCGAACATCAGAAAAATACGAAAAAGTCAGAATTCATCGCAAACATCCAACAATAATCGAACGGCAACGCAAGAGATTTTGAAGAAATTAGACGAACGTGATTTTAGGAAATTGACTCCTATAAAACCCTAATCATCATCGGCATTTAATCATCGAATTCCAGAAAGCAAAAATCAATAAAAGCAAAAAACAAATAATACCGATTCAAGGAGAGAATTTGATCAACGAAGCAGCCGCGTAAGGAACGAGGAGTCAATCGATCAAGGCAACACGCAAAACATCACTGATCGATCAAATTTAAACCGGCGACTTCAAGCCCAAATTTCCAGAGCAAGAGGAACGAAAGCCCCAAATTTTTCACAAGCCCTAATTCAGAAGCAAAGCCGCCATTTGAGAAGTATCGGGTCAACTAATAAAGAAAAGAAGGGCCGGCTTTGTTTATATTGATATGAATAGGGTTTTGATATAAAAAGGGGTTTTAAGTTTATATTTAAAGGGATTTGTTTTTTTTAAGTTATTTTGAAATCGTTTTTAAATTTGTATCTAAATTTCAAACTGCTGATTTTCTAGTCGTGTGACTAGGAGACAAACTACGGTAAGTAGTTTGGGAATTCACAACTCGGTTGTTGAGTTGTGGCTAGGGTTTTGAGCGTAGAGTTAGGATAGTCAATAGCGGGTATAGCGAGTTTACGTGTGTAAGCGAGGGACTTTCTAATTTCTAGTAGAAACCTTGGGGGCAGCACGTAGGCAGGGTTTTGCCGAAGCTGGGTAAATTCTGTGTTGTTCTGTCTGCATTTTATTCTGCTATTTATTTCTATGCTCGTAATATTCTGTGATCTGTGTTAATATTAATTTATTAGCTTCTGCAATTAAGTTTTATAATTTATATCATCACCCTATTCACCCCCCCTCTAGGGTGAAATCGATCCTACAGTATTTATATGCTAAAGGACACAAATATTATTTGCAAATACCTATTTTATTCTTATAATATATAAAAATAGGTATAATTTAAGTGAGGTTAGTTAGGTAATTTAATCAATATTAACATGTGCCTTTAGGGAACATGATAACGTTTCCCTTTATACAAATAACAAAATAAAACAAATTCTATAAATTAATTCTTAGTTATAAATGAGAATAATGGAAAATAAGATATTATATAGTTATCTTCAAGGTCAATAAATGAAATTTCTTGGAAAAGTGAAAACCTACAATGATCAAAGATTTATTGTAGATGTGGTGTTTAAAAAATGAATAAAACATAAAGTGAGAAAAAAATCAAATGAATTGATAGAGAAATAGAGTAAAATATCATCATAAAATTAAAAACTTACCACCATACGATTTGATCTCGATGATCTAATTTGAATTCAAAATTGATGTCATTTTGAGTTCTCAGGGAAATCTCTACTCTCCTTATTCTTATATTTCAAAATACTGTTTGTTTTATCTTAAGTTCCCTGAGAACTCAAAATGACATCAATTTTGAATTCAAATTAGATCATCAGAAACGATTAAATCGTATGATGGTAAGTTTTTAATTTGATGATGGTATTTTACTCTATTTCTCTATCAATTCATTTGATTTTTTTCTTAGTTTTATGTTTTATTCATTTTTTAAACACCATATCCACAATAAATCTTCGATCATTGTAGGTTTTCACTTTTCCAAGAAATTTCATTTACTATCCTTGAAGATAACTATATAGTATCTTATTTTCCATTTTTCTCATATATAATTAAGAATTAGTTTGTAGAATCTATTTTATTTTGTTATTTTTATAAAGGGAAATGTTATCATGTGACCTAAGGGTACATGTTAATATTGATTAAATTACCTAACTAACCCCATTTGAATTACACCTATTTTTATATTATATTATAAGGATAAAATTGGTATCTGCAAATAATATTTTTGGTCTTTAGCATCTTGGAAAAATGAAAACCTATAATGACTAAAGATTTATTGTAGATGCGGTGTTTAAAAAATGAATAAAACATAAGTAAGAAAAAATCACATGAACTGATAGAGAAATAGAGTAAAATATCATCATCAAATTAAAAACTTACCATCATACGATTTGATCACTTCTGATGATCTAATTTGAATTCAAAATTAATGTCATTTTGAGTTCTTAGGGAACTTAAGATAAAAAAAACAGTATTTTGAAATATAAGAATAAGGAGAGTAGAGATTTTATTTTCGATTAGAGAAAAGAAACTCCGTCTTAAAGATGATTTTGACCTCAGTTAGAAATAAAACTGAATTAAATACGATTTGGTCATTTCTAATGATCTAATTTGAATTCAAAATTGATGTCATTTTGAGTTCTCAGGGAACTTGAGATAAAAAACAGTATTATGAACTATAGGAATAAAGAGAGTAGAGATTTCATTTCTGATTATAGAAAAGAAACTCCTGAATGATGATTTTAACTTCTGTTAGAAATAAAACTGAATTAAATACAATGAGTAAAAATAATAAATGGGATAGCTAAAGAGGCATGCTGTTATAGTTGAATATACTGAAAGTTGTTAAATGAGAAATTTTAGAGGGGTAAATTAGAAATATACAGAAGAATCATATAGAAATGCGGATTTTAATTCTAAAATATGAGAAAATGACAAAATGATTAGGAGAGATCTAACTTTAACACACAAACAAAAAAATTTAAGAACGTTAAATTAAAATATATTATATAAACTTATTCTTACTCATATATAGGACAAGGGGAAAATAATGTAAACTTAAAGTATGTTGTATTTTGATACTAAAATATTATACGGACTTTATCATTCAAGATAGTAAACCCAATTTCAAGGAAATGTGAAGATCTATAATGATTCAAAGAGAATTGTCTATAAATATGGAATATATAAAACGAACTATACCTAGGGTGAAAATAAAAATCAAGTGAATGAGTGGAAAAGAGAGTTTAATATCATCAAAGTTTAAACCTTACTGTAACATTATATGACCCATTTTGATGATTGAATTGTGCAATTGATATTTAACATCATTTTGAGTTATTGTGGAGCTTGAGATTGAAGAGAACTATGATGAAAGATGAAAATAAGAAGAATAGACATTTACATATGATGATAATAAAGAAATTTCACTTATCTTTAAAGTTCATAGATATATAAAATAGATTTGAACAAAAAGAGTAAAATAAATAAATAGGAAATTCAAAGAGATATGTTACTAAGGTTGAGTATATTAAATCTTATTAAATGATAAATTTCAAAGCGTTAATGTTTGAATATACACATGAGTCACTGAGAAATATGGATTTATGTAACGACCTGATATTTTCAATCATTCGCATCCAAAAATGCCGGAATTGAATTGCTCAAAATATCAGATTGTAACTTTATATTTGGCAAAACTCAGCATATGCAGTAAGTAAATAGTCACAGAATCACACACACAGAGTAATATAACAATATGCAGCGGAAATAAAATGAATAGTAATTCATGAAGCTACTATATATATAACAGAGTTAAACAATATACAATAGAAGTCTCGTGTGATGACCCAGAATTTTGAACATTTCAAATCGAAATATTTAATTGATTTTAAATAGAGGTTAGTTTAACTTGAATTTCAAATATAACTATGGATTTGGCAATTAAATTATTAAATTTAATTTATCGAAGTTGGGTAAAAATTTGAATTTTCAGTTTTAAGCTAATTAAAACTATTTTCAAGGCTTAGAAAATTTATATTGATGATACTGAAGATATTGGAAGCTTCAGAATTGGTTTTGGAAAAGTTTTGTTCAGTATTAAAATTTTATCGTCTAAATCGATATTTAAAAATAGCCTTCCGAGCCACAGTCTCGAAGTTCGACGAAACCAGTTCCAATGGATTTGTAATATTGTATTATTATCCGATTTCAAATTTCATAGCGTTTGGATTCACCGTTTGGTCTTTCTATCTGGAAAGGTCTAGAAATAATTTAGTTGAATTTAATTTAAATAGTCGATTTAAATAGCTATCTTCCACATACGATCAAATTGGAGCCCTAGATTTGTTGCTTTGGGTTCGGGATAGGGTTATAACATTAGAAACGCTAGGAGGCACGCCACGATAGGAGTTCGGGATTTCGAGTTATGTTATACGAGATATTTTGAATATAAATTATGAAAATCATTTATAAAGTCAAAACCTACCTTCATACCCACGCCACCCTGTCCTACCTTCTCGTTCAAATCAAAATCTATAATGGCCGATCCAGTTTCCCCCTTTTTCTTTTCTCTTTTCAAAACGAAACCAAAACTTAAATTCGAGCGGAAAATTTTCTTTGAATCAATGGCCGAAATTAAAAGCAGATAGTCCCTCTTCTATTCCCCTCCGTCCCTTTTTAAATCGAATGAAAACTTTCATTCAAATCAAAACAATGGCCGGTGCTCGAAATCGAAAGAAAAAACAACAAAAAAATGACGGGGTTTGAAATCGCAAAGTCGCGCGCAAGCAAGCGGCAGCGCCTGGATGGGGACCAACTCAATCGAGTCACGATCTCGAATGCTCGTCAGTGGGCCTGAAGCATCACGTTCAAATTCCCTATGGGTGCTCGCGTACTCGCTAGGTCGAGATAGCAGATGCTTTTGTTTGTGGGGGATTTTAGGGTTTCAAGAGCAAGCTCTAACTCGAGCTCGATGATGAGGCCGAGCGCGAGATGAGTTATGATTGGTGGGAAAGGCATCGTGGCGTTTGGATATTGCGAAGCGATTTCGTGGCAGTAGTGATGGGGAGCGCATGTTTGGATTGGCGAGCGAAGGGAAGTGCGGCATCGCGATTTCAGTTAAGGTTCTCGGTGCAAAAATCTGGTGGTGGCAGCGACCCAGGGTGAGCTGGGAGTTTGATGGGTACAAGTTTTCGCAGAGTCGTAGTCGAATAGGGTTTTGGTGGCGATGTGGATCGCCGTGGGCTAGGGTCGTTCGATGTCGTTGGTGATGTGTTCGAGAGCGGCAGCGAGGATTTGCGAGCGGCTGTATAAGGTATATGCAGTTTCTTGTTAATTATAATATACAAAGGAAAAAAAACAATAATAAATAAAAATATATATAGTAAGCTATGTTTAAGCAATTCTGTTTTTGGTTAAAGATATGCGCTTAAAAGAAAATCTTTTTAATTTATTAGGATTTTATATATAAATATATTTTCAAAAGAAAAATATTATATGCATATATTATGATTTATTAAGTTGAGTTTAAAATAACAATAATAATTTATTTGGGTAATAAATTTATTCAATTTACCTATTTAATCATTTTAGTAACAAGAAAATATTTTATTTAAAAGGAATTAGTTTAAAAATAATTATTAGTTAAGTCAAATTATAAAATGGAAATTGATTGTTCGATTGATTTCGAATATTAATAAAATCATATAATTGTTATGCAAGGTCAAAACGGTGAAATCAAGTCGGAGTTGGATTGGATTGCAAATAAAAAGGCAAAGGTGAGATCTTCTCACTCAATCGGATACCCGATTTAATTTAAATAGTTAATTTAGATTATTGATTGTTTGCTTGGATGATGGTTGTTTTCATTTGCTTTGAAATAGACCCTATGCACCGCATAATAGTGGATGATATTTTATAAATCCCATATACCGTGATATTCCACCTCGAAGTGGAATTGATATTTAATTATTGTGCTAACATCTGTGGATGCCGAGAAACAGGTTGGAGGAATCCAACTGGATTCCTCAAATAATTGAATTTATTTCAATATTGTGTGTTGATCATTTATAATCTGTGTGTGACTATTTGTGATTGAAACTGTTGAAGGCTATAATTCAGCCAAATATATTTTCGGTATCGTAGGATACCAGAAATAAATAAAATTTGATTTTTGAAATTTAGTAGAAGATTTATAGTAAATTTAATTTTTGAAAATTAAATAAATTTAAAAGAAGGAATTTGTTTCAAAAGATAATAATTTGGTGTTGAAATAAATTTAGAAATAAATTTAGAAATAAATTTTGGAAATTGATTTGGTATTTTAATATAAATTTGGAAATCAATTTAGAATTTAATTCGGTGCTGAAAATGAATATTTGAGAATCGATTTGGAAATCGTATATCGATGGATATTTAGAAGTTTAAATTTACAATGGGAATTTGTAAAAGAAAGAGAAATTTGTTTTAAAAATAAATATTGTTTTATTTTTAAAAGTTGGAAAGGAATTTACAAATTTGTGACGTAAATTTAAAGTAAATCCAGAAGGATTTATAAATTGATTTGAATGAACCATTTTAGAAAGGAAGGTGTACTTTCCCCAGAGAGCCGAGCATGTTTTCAATATAGTCTATAAATATGAAATTGAAGTTGTAAAGATGGTTTTAAGGATAGATTATTTTGGAGAAATTATTTACTTGGGTTATTTTGAAAATCTTTAAAGTAAAGATTTATTTTAATTTATTATAGAAGTGATTATTTAAAGTTTTAATTGAATTTTTTTTTAGAAATTGGATATTTAAATAGTTACATCATATCTACTAATTTTATTTTAAAATTAGTTTTAGACTTGAATTTTTATATGAGATATTAGTATAATATTTTCATAACTAATATCAAGCAAGTATTTTAAAATAGTTTTATTTTAAATATTCCCAAGTATATTTTGGATACGTATTTTATATTATTTTAAAATATTTGAAATCGACAGATTTTCAGTGATGAATAAATATTTGGAAATACATACCGCGTAAGGAAAATGCTTTGAAATTTGTTTCCAAAGGATTGAATTGTGAATAATGATTTGAAATTTGTTTTCAAAATATTAAAGTGACAAAGTATATCTTGCGAAGATATTTTGGAAATAAATGATTTGGGAAAATTATTTGAAATCCAGTGATGGTTGTGAATGATGATTGAAAGTTAAATAACCGACTATCAATATTGGCCTTTTAATGGCATTTGAATTTTGATGCGACCGGGGGTCGGATTCCAAGTGGATATCTGAAAACCACATCGAACCTTTGTGATTGTGATGGATCTTTTATGTAAAAAATCAAAGTGGAAAAATTTATTATGATTTGTTGAAATCTGAATGTAACACTTATTTTTAAAATAAGCGCTCATTATTCGGATTAGCCGGGAGAGAGCCTTGTGTCATAAAACCCATTCTGAATAATGATATGACGAAATGTGATTGCATTTGAAGATGGTGTTGAAGACCGGGTATTTTCGAAAGCGAAAGGGTTACCTGTCAAATGTCTTTGCACCGGGTTGCTTTGGTACAGAGATTTTATCACCCTTTGTGATGGGGATTCCGGCCGTGATTAGTGAATATTCAGATTACAAGGGCTTCTTTGAAGTGCCTTCGGTTCCGTTCGATCACGGAAAGAACTTGTATGAATGTGTGTCCGACGTTACACTTTGAGATGCAAAGCTGATTTCTATCAAATACATTTCTGTTGGTGGTGGAGAATTTATTCTCTTAGCTTAACACCCTTCTCTGAGACGTACGAGCTCAGAGGTTATGTAGTGGATGGATATTAGTGATATATTCCTAACTTGGTAATGTGACATACGAAGTGCTGCTGATCATTTGTTGATCAAAGCATGACTTTGTGAAAAGTTTAGCTTTGTGGACGAGACCTCGTCGGACCTCACAACCCGAAAATGGTCAAAACAGGAAGGATGCGGCAAGGTTATTTGGGGGTAGCTCCCCCTGAGGGTATGTCATTTCCTTCTAGAAAAGAGTAGTATCATGGTATGGAGCCTAGATATTTTACCTATGTTGATGCTGCAAATTTATTATAATTTGTGGTTGTTGCTTTGTGGTTGAGGATCCTCGGATAAAGGTCGCAAACGATCGGGGGATAGCACACTCGCGTAGTAGTTACCTAGTTACAGAGGTAACATGGCCTTGTGTTGGCAGAGATCCGGTTAGGTTCTCGGGGCGTCCCTCCAGAGCGTACCCATATGGCAATAGAAAGTTCCTTAGCCTGACCATTTGTTGAAAATCTAAAGAAACAATACGAGCCATTTAAGATTGCAATTGTATAACCTGCCTCCTCAGGAGGTAGCTATAACACGCATAATATAATGGTACCTGTGCTGGCTAAGATTAATATAATACTTTCGAAATGTTTTCTACGCTATGCACTAATGATAATATTAAAAAGGATTTTGCGTATCAAACATGTTTGACTATCATAAGGAGAAATCTCCCCCAAGTCTGCGATTGCATTGTGTGTGTGTCAGGAGGCCTTATGGTAGTTTCATTTTCCAAAAAGCATAGCGAATTTCTTTTTCTTTATTTGTGGAAATAACTGTTTTTAAGATCTCACACCAGTCCCACGACTGACCTGGAGTTTATTGTTCCTTTTCTAAACTCTGGTTGCCCACAATTTTCCACACGGCCAGCCTAGAGTCTTGTTATCATTATTCTGGAGCGAATTCGAAAAAGAGATGCTGTGGAGATCAGGAGCAAGCTGGATGGCCAAGCGTATCACTAGTATATGTTATATTCTTTTCCACTGTTTGTTGTTGTAACACTCTGATAATGAAATGTGCTGTAATGTAATAACTGATATAGTTCTTTATTTTAAAGATATTCATTTATCTATTATATGTTGTTCCGCTGCGAAATGTGAGATTCTGTTATTGTTTCTGTTTCTTCTTCTTTAAACCCTAACGGTTCGGTTTTCGGCATTCGACTGTTCGACATTCGATACAGTGGACGTATTAGTGTCGACTTTCGGACGTCGAAAAAATCGGGTCGTTATAGATTGGAATCAGAGCATTTGGTTAAGCGATAACCTTGGCTCTGGTAGGTGTTACTCATTAGAGATAGGTCAGTAGTACTTTAGAATGAGTTTGAGTGTAATAATAGATATAAGCGCGTACTTGTTAGTGAATATAAAATTGTTTTAAATTGTGATGATTGGTTTGTTGAGTGGTATATGGATTCTGGTCGGTATTGTCTGTACAACTCTATCGATAGGGATCTCTAAACCCTCGTACAGAACAATTCGACACGATATTGTTTTAAAATATGTTGAATAAAATAATTTTACCCAAAACTATTTTGGTAGATAAAGGAAATAATATTTGTAAATTATTATAGTATATGGTTGCTTGATTGTTAGGAATTGATAATATTATTATCATTTGAGTAGGAAATTGAAATCGTAACTCCAAAGTTAAGAAATAAATTCACATACAAATGGAATTTGAGAATATAAATTGTAAATGCGATTTATAATTTGAAACGGAATTCCAGAGAAGTATTCGGAAATGTTTTGAAAAGAATTTGAAAATTTTGGAGATTTGGAAAGTTTAAATCCCTTTTGATTTTGAAGATGATTTTCGAAGTTTTTGGCAAAGTGCTTTGAAGGGATGAAAGCACTAAACTCTTTTTGGTCGCTGGAAAATGACTTCGGTGATGACTGCAGCATCATCGATGTTCATTTTCGGGTTTCCAAAAGAGGAATTGCTACTAGATTGTTTTAAGTGGAAGTTGTTTGGAAAATTTGGGTTTGGTTTTGAAATTCAAAGGATAATTTGAATTGTTTTCAATAATGGTTTTGGAAAAGGTGGAAAGACTATGGAATTTTATTAAAAATAGTTATGGAATAATAAGTTTGAAAACTTAGGAAATTCAGATTTAAACTAAAATTGACTTGAGTTAATTTGAATAAAGGTGAATTTTAGAAGTCTAATAGGCTAAAATGATTGGAATAAAATTTATAAAGGTGGAAAATAAAATTATGAATGAATGAATAGATTTACAATTACAATTAAATGAAAGTGAAACTGAATGTTGAAATTCATTTCGAATTTGTAAGCAAATAGAATTGAATTGGAATTGGATTTGATTTGTGATAAATAAAGCAAAATATTAAAATAAAATTAGTAAGTAAAACTAATTGAAAAAAACTGAATTCAATAATTATAAATAAAAAGTAAATTGAATTCATATGAAATTGGAAATCCAGTTTAAATATAAGTGGGTATAGACCAAAATAGTGAATTGAATTGTGTTTGGGAATGAACTAAAGAATAAAACTGGAATTGAAATTGAATATTGAAAACCAATTGAGTTGTGTAAAATGGTAAAATTAGTTCGAAATGAACTAAAGATAATAAAGGTGGAAATGGGGAAACAATGGTTTGAGGTAAAATGAATTAGAATTTGTAATGAATTAGTAAATGAAACTAATTTAAAATAGTGATGTGAATCAGTTGTGCATGAAAGATAATTGATAAAGATTCAATATTCAGAAGGTAAGTTGAATCCAAATAGAATTGAAATTGTAAATTGAATTCAAATGAAAGTGAAAATGCAAGATAGAATGAAAATGGATATATAACTTCAATAGTGAAGTAAAGATGGTATAAGATGTATATATTGAAAATTTTGTAAAGGAATGTGCAGAATAAATTTGAATGTTGTAATAGAATATTATGGCTAGTAGAATATACATGCATGCTACAGGAAAAAGGAGAATTGGAATAGGGATTTCGAAGATAAAATTGAATTGCTCGACAAAAGGTATGTAATTAAATTTCTATATAAAATTTGATGATTTTCTTGTCTAGCCGCTTGGCTTTCTGTTTTCTTTTTGAATCTGGGGGCCCGTGGTGCCATTTTGTAGTCGTACCGAGTTAGCCGCGCAAGGAGACGTTGACGAAATTTTTCGAAAATTTAGGGAGTTAAAAAATTTTGAGAAATTTTTGAAAGTTTAAAATTTGAGTTTAGATTTAATTTCGAATTGTTAAGAAAACAATGTTGTCGGAATTTATGGAAGATCTTGGAAAGTTAGTTGAAATGATAATGGGTCTTAAATAAATAGATTTGTTTTGGAAAGTTGATAAAACTATTTGGTTTTGGGTAAATAGTAAGCGGGTTAAGGATCATTCTTCTTAACTAGTAATTTCGGAACGAAATTCTTTTAAGGGAGGAAGGATGTGACGACCCGGAATTTTGAACATTTGAAATCGAAATATTTAATTGATTTTAGATATTTGGAGGTTAGTTTAACTTGAATTTCAAATATAACTATGGATTTGGCAATTAAATTATTAAATTTAATTTATCGAAGTTGGGTAAAAAATTGAATTTTCAGTTTTAAGCTAATTAAAACTATTTTCAAGGCTTAGAAAATTTATATTGATGATACTGAAGATAATGGGAGCTTCAGAATTGGTTTTGGAAATGTTTTCTTCAGTATTGAAATTTTATCGTCTAAATCGATATTTAAAAATAGCCTTCGGAGTCACAGTTTCGAAATTCGACGAAACCGATTCCATTAGATCCGTAATATTGTATTATTACCGGATTTCAAATTTTGTAGCTTTTGGATTCACCGTTTGATTTTTCGATCTGGAAACGTCTAGAAATAATTTAGTTGAATTTAATTTAAATAGTTGATTTAAATAGCTATCTTCCACATACGATCAAATTGGAGCCCGAGATTTGTTCCATTGGGTTTGGAATAGAGTTATAACATTAGGAACGCTAGGCGGCACGCCACGATAGGAGTTCGGGATTTCGAGTTAGGTTATACGAGATATTTTGAATGTAAAATTATAAAAATCAATTAGAAAGTCAAACCCAACCTTCGTACGCACGCCACCCTATCCTACCTTCTCGTTCAAATCAAAATCTATAATGGCCGATCCAGTTTTCCCCGTTTTCTTTTCGGTTTGCAAAACGAAACCAAAACTTAAATTCGAGTAGAAAATTTTCTTTGAATCAATGGCCGAAATTAAAAGCAGATAGCCCCCTTCTATTCCCCTCCTCCCCTTTTTAAATCGAATGAAATTTTTCATTCAAATCAAAACAATGGCCGATGCTCGAAATCGAAAAAAACAAAAAAAAAAAATGCCGGAGTTTGAAATCGCGAAGTCACACGCAAGCAAGCGGCAGAGCCTGGATGGGGGCCAATTCAATCGAGTCACGATCTCGAACGCTTGTCAGTGGGTCAGAAGCATCGCGTTCAAATTCCCTATGGGAGCTCGCGTGCTCGCTAGGTCGGGATAGCAGATGCTTTCGTTTGTGGGGGATTTTAGGGTTTCAAGAGCAAGCTCTAACTCGAGCTCGATGATGAGGCTGAGCGCGAGATGAGTTATGATTGGTGGGAAAGGCTTCGTGGCATTTGGATATTGCGAGGCCATTTCGTGGCAGTAGTGATGGGGCACACATGTTTGGATTGGCGAGCGAAGGGAAATGCAGCATTGCGATTTCAGTAAAGGTTCTCGGTGCAAAAAACTGGTGGTGGCAGCGACGCAGGGTGAGCTGGGAGTTTGATGGGTACAAGTTTTCGCAGAGGCGTAGTCGAATAGGGTTTTGGTGGCGGTGTGGATCGTCGTGGGCTAGGGTTGTACGATGTCGCTGATGATGTGTTCGAGAGCGGCAGCGAGGATTTGCAAGCGGCAGTATAAGGTATATGCAGTTTCTTTTTAAATTTATGGCGTACAAAAGAAAAAAACAATAATAAAATAACAATATATACAGTAAGCTATGTTTAAGCAATTCTATTTTTGGTTAAAGATATAGCCTAAAAGGAAAATCTTTTTAATTTATTAGGATTTTATATATAAATATAGTTTCAAAAGAAAAATATTATATGCATATATTATGATTTATTAAGTTGAGTTTTAATTTTTTTTATTATGGTAATAAATTTATTCAATTAACCTATTTAACCATTTTAGTAACTAGAAAATATTTTGTTTAAAAGGAATTAGTTTAAAAGTAAGTATTAGTTAAGTCAAATTATAAAATGGAAATTGATTGTTCGATTTTCGAATATTAATAAAATCATATAATTGGTATGCAAGGTCAAAACCGTGAAATCAAGTCGGAATTGGATTGGATTGCAAATAAAAGGGCAAAGTTAAGATCTTCTCACTCAATCAGATACCCGATTTAATTTAAATAGTTAATTTAAATTATTGATTGTTTGCTTAGATGATGGTTTTTATCATTTGTTTTGAAATAGACCCTATGCGCCGCATAATAGCGGATGATATTCTGTAAATCCCATATACCGCGATATTCCACCTCGAAGTGGAATTGGTATTAAATTGTTGTGCTAACATCTGTGGATGCCGGGAAACAGGTTGGAGGAATCCAACTGGATTCCTTAAATAATTGAATTTATTTCAATATTGTGTGTTGATCATTTATAATCTTTGTGTGACTATTTGTGAATGAAACTATTGAAGGCTATAATTGAGCCAAATATATTTTCGGTATCGTCGGATACCATAAATAAATGAAATTTGATTTTTGAAATTTAGTAGAAGATTTAAAGTAAATTTAATTTTTGAAAATTAAATAAATTTAAAAGAAGGAATTTGTTTCAAAAGATAATAAATTTGGTGTTGAAATAAATTTAGAAATTGATTTGGTGTTTTAAAATAAATTTGGAAATCAATTTTGTGACGACCCGAACTCGATGTCCGACAAACAACATCAAATTCATGTCGCCGGAGCTTGCAACAACATTAGATGATAAAAAACACAGCGGAAATAAAAGATGACATCACTGATACACATGAATACAATATGCAATACATCAATTTGGTACAATGATAATCATCAACATTAGAGAATATACAACACAAAATACAGCGGAACACGATACAATATGAGATAAGTCTTCCACAGAATCCAATACTGCAACTCTGATCCAAAAGCTCCAAAGAGAAAGCTCCAAAACTCCAAGCTCGATCCACCATCATGGTTGCACAAAGATAAGCTGTTGGGGATGCGGATTAAGGATCTTAAGGCAAAAATAACACTAGAGGGGGGGTGAATAGTGTTTTAACGAATATATGAACTATATGACTAAATTAAAACTTTCAACACAAATCTAAACAGAATTCTAACACAGAATGATCACAGAACATATAACAAATGCAAATAGTAAAGTAAAGCAAGTAAAAGGAAAGAACACACCGGAATTTATACTGGTTCGGAATCCTCCTACATCTAGTCCTACACCAAGGCAATATCCTTGTACAGATTTTTATTAGCCAATATCCAAATTACAACCCTCAATTTCTAAGGCCTTGAGGAACCCTCCTATCTCCGAGTCTGGGGTAAACTCTCTTGATTTACGGGACACAAGATCACCCTAATACTTTCTAATAACAATCCTTTTGAATGGATAGACTCTATGGACTTTTTGAATACAAATTGATCCTATAACTCTGAATAGCACTTTGATCTTTAGTAGAATGATGGAGAATCAAATAGAGAGAGTATCTAAATGATTTCCTATTGAGAATTTGGCAGAATGATGGCACGATCTTGAAAATATGAAGTTTTATGGATATGGAATGGTGGAGAAGGAGTGAAGAAAATAAGAAAGTAGTTGTTAAAAAATTCGTTTTGGAAGGCTTTATATAGATGCACAACAGTCATAACCATTGGCGAAAGGTTTTTGAACGAATGTACACTTCTTTTGAAATTTGAATTTTGAATCCAACTGTCACCATGTCGACATGGGGTATCCCAATATGTCGACATCCCTCAGTTCAAAATTGTAGAGATGTTGTTTTGTAAAATCATTTGAATTTAAAACAAGTTGAAACTTCTCCGAAGCAAAATAAAGTGTTTAAACAATATTTTGAGATAGAGAATGAATATAAAACATTATTTTAAATATATATATATATATATATATATATATATATATAATTGATATAGACCGTCAATTATATAAGTAATATTTAAAATCAGAATAAGTTTTGATGTTTTAAAAATAGAAGTTTTTAAAATCAGAATGGAGGAATAATTCAAGGCTAAAACAAAGTTTGAAAACATTTTTGAAAACATGATTTTGAAAGCTAAAACATTTTGAAAAACAGATTTAAAAACATTTTGAAAAATCTATTCAAACTGAAATTGCAAGAACCTTCCTACAGAGCTCCTCCATAGGACTAGAGAACTTGTACAAAGTAGTTTAAATGATTTTTATTTTCGTGGGTTTGTAAGCCACTTGTCGTAGGTTTGTAAGCTACTTGTCGTGGGTTTGTAAGCCACTGGTTTCGATAGAAATTGGGTTCCATCCCAATAGAAAATTGGAAGAAAGATGAGAGTGCTATTATGAAGTTTTAACAAAATACTAGACACTTATCTTGAGATCTTGAAATCCTGATTCTCTGGAGTCTTGAATCTTGAATCTCTAATCTTCATCTTGATGCTTGAGTCTTTATACTGATCTGTTTTCGATAATACCTGCATATACTTCCTATATACATACATACATACATACATACATATATATATATATATGAAAATGTTAGTATATATTTTATAAAGTAAAGTATAATAACTATATAAGGTTGTTGTCATCAAAACATCATCAACTCAGTTCCTAACAATCTCCCCCTTTTTGATGATGACAACCTTTATTTATAAAATATTCTTACCATACCATAACTCCCCATAACTCCCCCTTACTCCGTGACTTTTTCTTAAAACTACAACTTCCCCTTACTCCATGACCCCCCTTACACCAGGCCCATATATTTTTATAACTTTTTCCATACCATAACTCCCCATAACTCCCCCTTACTCCGTGACTTCTTCTTAAAACTACAACTTCCCCATACTCCATGACTCCCCCTTACACCAAGCCTATATATTTTTATAACTTTCTCCCCCTTTGTCATCGACAAAAACTATTAACTACTTAAGAATTCAAGAATGATTAGTGTGAACAAATAATATGTATAGAATAAGCATGAAACAATGAGTATAAGTGAACACATTTTTATTATTACGACATATATAAGAACATACATAAACACGAACAAACAGAACAATGTAAAACGAAGAATAAAAAAGAAAGTACGCTTTAATGGCGATCCTTAACTATAAGAGCCTTATGAATCGAACAATTGGGGTAGTGGAGACAAAAGTTTCCACGTTGTTCAATTATGTTTCCATTAGTATCAACAAGGATCTCACCAACGCAAATAACGCTCTCGTCCTCATTTATAGGGACTTCGGGTTGAGGAAAAGGTTGATCTTCCTCTTGGTCTTCTTGTGGCTCTTCCATAGGTTCTTCTTCCTCTGATTCCATGGCTTGTGAAGAGTCTTCAATATTAATAGGATTTGTATGGTTATCGATAAGGAATTTTTGTACGTTCCTAATAATATTCCCTTGCCTATGTTGTTCTCTAGCCATCCTAAGTTGACTTACTTGAATTTCAGTCAACAATTGAAGGATATCTTTCATCTTCTCTTGCAGTTTGATCACTCGAGCGTGCGTAGATCGTTGAAATGGACCAGAATGAGGAGATGTGGGTGAAGTGGGTTCATTAGTAGAAGAGGAGGCCATTATTTTATTGTTTCAGAAGTTATTTACAGAGAATATAGTGAAGAAAGAGGAGAGAAAACGAAATAAATAGATAAATAACCAAATAACTAACTTTGGAGGGAAATTCTATTTTCAAATTTTTGTTGGGTATGTCGACATCAGGGGATGGGGCATGTCGACATGTCTTTCGAAAAAGTGTAATTTTTATTTTGAATTTTTATTGATTATATTTTATATTTCAGATTTTGAACAAATACCTAATTCTCTTCTAAATTTAGTAAAATTCTGCTCGATTAACGGTTTAGTTAATATATCAACAATTTGTTTTTCAGTATTTATATAATCTAGAGCTATTATTTCTTTAGTTATATTATCTCTAAGAAAATGATGTCTTATATCAATATGTTTAGTTCTAGCATGATGAGTTGGATTTTTAGATAGATTTATTGCACTAGTATTATCACAATATATTGGTGATTTACTTATGTTAATTCCAAAATCTTTTAAAGTTTGTTGCATACATATGACTTGTGAACAGGCCAGAGCAGCAGATATATATTTTGCTTCAGTTGTTGACAAGGAAACAGTATTTTGTTTCTTTCTGAACCAGAAAACCAGTGAATGTCCTAGAAAGTGACAAGTTCCACTTGTACTTTTTCGGTCTGATTTACAATCAGCATAATCAGCATCACAATATGATATTAAATCAAAAGTATTATTTTTAGAATAAAATAAACCATAATCTAAAGTGTATTTTACATATCTTAAAATTCTTTTAACAGCTTTTAAGTGAGTTTCTTTAGGTTGTGATTGGTATCTTGCACAGAGACAAACACTATGCATAATATCAGGACGACTCGCTGTTATATAGAGTAGCGAACCAATCATTCCCCTATATAAAGTTTGATCAATATCTTTTGATTTATCTTCTTTACTTAAACCTACATTTGTTGACATTGGAGTTGGTTTCCCACTAGAGGTACTTAAACCAAATTTATTGATTAAGTCTTTAGCATATTTTTCTTGACTTATGAAGATTCCATTTTCTAGTTGTTTAATTTGAAGCCCTAAGAAGAAACTTAATTCTCCCATGTGACTCATTTCAAATTCTTTAGTCATTATATCTGAAAATTCTTTGTTCATTATGTTATTAGTCGATCCAAAGATTATATCATCTACATATATTTGAACCAGTTGAATATCATGATCATTTCTTTTAATGAAAAGTGTTGTATCTACTTTGCCAATTTCAAAACCAGATTGAAGTAAATAAGATCTTAGTCTTTCATACCAGGCTCTAGGAGCTTGCTTTAGACCATATAGAGCTTTCTTTAACTTGTATACATGGTTTGGAAATTTATTATCTTCAAAAAGTGGAGGTTGTTCAACATAAACATCTTCTTTTACAAAACCATTTAGAAAAGCACTTTTAACATCCATTTGATATAATTTGAAATTATTATAATTAGCGAAAGCAAGTAGAATTCTTATAGCTTCTAATCTTGCTACGGGAGCAAAGGTTTCATCGTAGTCAATTCCTTCTTCTTGACAATAACCTTGCGCGACTAAACGGGCTTTATTTCTTACGACCTCACCGTGTTCATTCATTTTATTTTTATAAACCCATTTAGTTCCAATTATACTTTTATCCTCAGGTTTAGGAACAAGTTCCCATACATCATTTCTGGTAAATTGATTCAATTCTTCTTGCATAGCAAGAATCCATGAATCATCAGACGATGCTTCCTTTGGGTTTTTAGATTCAATTGTTGATATAAAGGCTACATTACTCATACTACTTAATTGATTTCTAGTTCTTACTACAGATTCAATATTTCCTAAAACATTTTCTATAGGATGATCTTTTGATATTTTAAATCTCTTATTAGGTTGATTTATTTTACTAATAGTTTCATTAGATTGATTTAAATTTATAAAATCTTCTTCATCATCTATTTGTACAATATCTTTAAGATTTTCATCAAAAGATACATGCATAGTTTCTTCAATAATATTAGTTTTTAAATTAAAAACTCTAAATGCTTTGCTTCTATTAGAATAACCAATAAAGAATCCTTTATCAGCTTTTGGTTCAAATTTATCTAAATTATCTTTTGTATTAAGTATAAAACATTTACTCCCAAATACTTTGAAATAAGCAACTATAGGTTTCTTATTATAAAGTAATTCATATGGAGTTTTATTTGTTAACGGTCTAACTAAAATTATATTTAATATATAACAAGCTGTAGCAACTGCTTCAGCCCAAAAATATTTAGGTAAATTACTATCAGAAAGCATTGTACGAGCACACTCTTGAATCGTTCTATTCTTACGTTCTACTACTCCGTTTTGTTGTGGAGTTCTTGGAAAAGTTGTGCGTAATTCCCTTCTGAGTACAGAAATTCTCAAAATTTTCATTTTCAAATTCACCATCGTGATCATTTCGAATAGTTTTAATTTTGAAAGAATGTTGTTTTTGAATTCTTTTAGAAAAGTTTTTAAATATTTCAAAAGCATCACTTTTATGTTTTAAAAATATTGTCCAAGTATATCTTGAATAATCATCTACTATAACAAAAACATATTTACTATGGTTAATTGATTGAACTTGAGATGGACCAAATAAATCTAAATGAAGTAATTCTAGAGGACTACAGGTAGAAATAGCATCTTTTAATTTCAATGAACTTTTCTTAAGTTTTCCTAATTAACAAGCATCCCAAATACTATCTATTTTAAATTTTAACTTGGGTAGACCTCTAACTAAGTCAAGTTTTGATAGCTTAGATAATAATTTGAAATTCAAATGGCCAAATCTTTTATGCCAAATCCAAGGGTCACTTGTATTATCCAAAAGACATAGGTTATCATTTGAAATTTTCATACTAAGGATATAAATATTTTTCTTCCTAATACCTTCAAAAATTATATTAGACTTGTCATCTTCAATGTGACCTTTATCGCAAAGTTGGCTTATACTAAGCAGATTATGTTTAAGTTCATAACTAATAAAACATCAGAAATAAGTAAAGTTTTAGAGTTACCGACATTGCCGACGCCAACAACATATCCTTTAGAGTTGTCACCAAAATTGACTAATCCACCATCTTGATAAGTAACTTCCTTGAGTATCTCGGGATTTCCAGTCATGTGCCTTGAACAGCCACTATCAAGTATCCATTTATCTTTCTCAATTTGCACTGTTTGTCCATTGGGTGTTGATTCGTCAAAAGCCATATAACATGTCTGTTCCTGCATAACACACCAATTCAGTAGATAACTTGATTTTCCAAAATAGCTATATGCAGACTTATGAAACTTTGATGAAATGCATATATTCAAAACAGTTTTAACACAATTTTCCAAAAATGCCATTTTTATATTTTTCAAGTTTCAGATTATGAAAACAATGAAAACCAATGCTCTGATACCAATTGTTGGGGATGTGGATTAAGGATCTTAAGGTAGAAATAACACTAGGGGGGTGAATAGTGTTTTAAAGAATATATGAACTATATGACTAAATTAAAACTTTCAACACAAATCTAAACAGAATTCTAACACAGAATGATCACAGAACATATAATAAATGCAAATAGTAAAGTAAAGCAAGTAAAAGGAAAGAACACATCGGATTTTATACTGGTTCGGAATCCTCCTACATCCAGTCCTGCACCAAGGCAATATCCTTGTACAGATTTTTATAAGCCAATATCCAAATTACAATCCTCAGTTTCTGAGGCCTTGAGGAACCCTGCTATCTCCGAGTCTGGGGTAAACTCTCTTGATTTGCGGGGCACAAGATCACCCTAATACTTTCTAATAACAATCCTTTTGAATGGATAGACTCTATGGACTTTTTGAATACAAATTGATCCTATAACTCTGAATAGAACTTTGATCTTTAGTAGAATGATGGAGAATCAAACAGAGAGAGTATCTAAATGATTTCCTATTGAGAATTTGGCAGAATGATGGCACGATCTTGAAAATATGAAGTTTTATGGATATGGAATGGTGGAGAAGAAGGAGTGAAGAAAATAAGAAAGTAGTTGTTAAAAAATTCATTTTGGAAGGCTTTATATAGATGCACAACAGTCATAACCATTGGCGAAAGGTTTTTGAACAAATGGACACTTCTTTTGAAATTTGAATTTTGAATCCAACTGTCACCATGTCGACATGGGGTATCCCCATATGTCGACATCCCTCAGTTCAAAATTGTAGAGATGTTGTTTTGTAAAAGCATTTGAATTTAAAACAAGTTGAAACTTCTCTGAAGCAAAATAAAGTGTTTAAATAATATTTTGAGATAGAGAATGAATATAAAACATTATTTTAAATATATATATATAATTGATATAGACCGCCAATTATATAAGTAATATTTAAAATCAGAATAAGTTTTGATGTTTTAAAAATAGAAGTTTTTAAAATCAGGATGGAGGAATAATTCAAGGCTAAAACAAAGTTTGAAAACATTTTTGAAAACATGTTTTTGAAAGCTAAAACATTTTGAAAAACAGATTTAAAAACATTTTGAAAAATCTATTTAAACTGAAATTGCAAGAACCTTCCTACAGAGCTCCTCCATAGGACTCGAGAACTTGTACAAAGTAGTTTAAATGATTTTGATTTTCGTGGGTTTGTAAGCCACTTGTCGTAGGTTTGTAAGCTACTTGTCGTGGGTTTGTAAGCCACTGGTTTCGATAGAAATTGGGTTCCATCCCAAAAGGAAATTGGAAGAAAGATGAGAGTGCTATTATGAAGTTTTAACAAAATACTAGACACTTATCTTGAGATCTTGAAATCTTGGTTCTCTAGAGTCTTGAATCTTGAATCTCTAATCTTCATCTTGATGCTTGAGTCTTTATACTGATCAGTCTTCGATAATACCTGCATATACTTCCTATATACATATATATATATATCTATACGAAAATGTTAGTATATATTTTATAAAGTAAAGTATAATAACTATATAAGGTTGTTGTCATCAAAACATCATCAACTCAGTTCCTAACATAAGCAAGTCCGGTCGTGGACTCCAAAGACTCCAAAATGTATCAAACAGAAAGCTGAAAGCTACCCAAAACAATATCTACTAACTGACTATCTGAAAAACCAAACTCTAGACTGCCCGTGTGGAAAACTGTGGGCACCCAGAATTTAGGAAGGGAACAATAAACTACGAGTCGGTCGTGGGACTAGTATGAGCAAACAAAAAATTTGTCTTTAAAAACAATCAAGAGATTTTAAGTTTTGAAATCCGCAATGCTTTTGGAAAATGAAACTACCATAAGTCATCCCGGCACATGCACAATGCAATCGCAGACATGGTGGAGATTTCTCCTTATGATAATCAAAGATGCTTACTACGTAGAAATTCTTTGATATTATTATTACTAGTGCATAGTGGAAAACCTTTCGAAAGTAGAATATAAATCCTAGCCAGCATAGGTACCATTATACTATGCCTACTATAGCTGCCATTTTAAATGGCAGGTTCTACAACTAAAACCGTACAAGGCTCGTATTGGATTGAATGGATTTCCAACAACTGGTCAGGCTAAGAAACTTCCTATTGCTACATGGGAATGGCTCTGGCAGGACGCCCCGAGAACCTATCCGGCTCTCTGCCAAACAAGGCCGGAAGGGAATAAAACCTAAGATATGTCACCCCTGGTCCTTTGGGACCTTTAACCGAGGATCCTCTACACCAACAACATCACACAGTAATAGATATATTCTACAGTGCCCACATGAGTAAGTATCTGGGCTCCATACCATGATACTACCCTTTTCCAGAAGGAATGGTCATACTCTAGGGGAGCTACCCCTGAAACATTGCCGCATCTTTCCTGTTTTGATCATTACCGGTTTGTGAGGCTCGATGAGGTCTCGTCCACAAAGCTACGCTTTTTCACAAAGCCATGCTTTAATCACAAATGATCAACAAATGATCATCAACACACAGCAGCACTTAGCATGCCACAATACCAAATTGGGAATGTATCACTAGTAACCATCAACTACATAACCTCTGAGCTCGTACGTCTTAGAGAAGGGTGTTAAGATAAAAGAATAAATTCTCCGCCACCAAGCAGAAATGTATTTGATAGAAACTGGTTTTACATCTCAAAGTGTAATGTCAGACACACATCCATACAAGTATGTTCTGGGTTCGTACAGAACCGAAGGCACTTCCGAAGAAGCCCTTGCAATCTAGGTATCCACAATCCCGATCAGATTTCCCATCACTTAGGGAATCTCTACACCGTAGCTACTCAGTGCAGTGACAATCGATAGGTCATCTTATCATTCTCGCAAATACCCGGTCTTCACCACCGGTCTTCAAATGCAATCCATAACGTCGTATCATTATTCGGAATGGGTTATATGACACAAGGTCCTCTCCCGGATAAATCGAATAATGAGCGCAATATTTAAAACATATGGATATGAGATTTCAGTTAAGTGGCAACTATAAATTCAAAAATTTCTTTCAAATGGTTTAACCCAATTACCATTTCAAATCTTTAGACAAAAAGATTCGTTTCACAAAGATCCATTCTTGGATTTCAAAGCAATTTCCATTTTAATTGGATTAGTACTTTTAATCTTTAAATCAATGATTTAACTCATAGCTTTCAAAACCGTTTCCTAAGATTCATTCATAACTTGGAGAATCGTTTTCAATTCAAACTTGACATTCCTTTAATACAAATTGGAAATTCATTCCTTATATGAAAGCTTTTATCATTTGACAACAAACAGTTTTTATTTTGGGAAAATCCGATTTCAATTATACAAGTTAAAGTTTTTCAAACTTGGGTTAAATTCAATTCCCAAAACAATACTAAAAGAAATGGTTTAAAAAACCCATATAAACTTGTATGACCTTTTTCATCATAAACTCTCAAAGTAGAATTCAATTTCAAATATTTGAATTCAAAACTAGATCAAATTTCAAAACTAAATTAAGTTATTGAAAAATAACTTGTATCTTTGAAATTATTTTTCAATTCCACTTTAAATCCGATCCATTTCCAAAACCATTTAAATTCAAAAATTCAATTTAAAATTATTTCAAAAATCTGCGACTTAACCAATTTCCACTTGCAATCCATATTTGTGTGTGTATACTGTAGTCCTAGGGTTTTACACAATAGTGCACAATATCAATCATCACAGATATATCGATAAGCGTTATAACCCATAACGCTTATCTTCATTCACAGATTCATAGATAAAGTAAATTTATCAATCAAAAAGATTCACTAATACGATTCGATGTGGGTTTCGGATAACCAACTGGAATCCAACTCCTTGTTGCATCGTAGTTCAAATGTCGTTTTACGGGTCAAGGGGTTTGCATATTCATATGACAATATATTCATCATAGATATAACAACTCAGCATAAAGCATTACAAAGCATCAAATCACATATCAAATATATCAATCCATCACATAGCATCCAATAGCAATCAAACATCTATAATTAAGATGAATAAATCGTGTGTTTATAAATTTATTGCCCACATAATTACTTTCATTAGGAATTCTTAACCAATGATTAAGTTCAACAATTACAATTGATTTAGTTTTAATCACCTTTATTAATTAATTATTTATTAATTAGTTATCTTAATTGATTAACCCAAAATTGTAATTAATTAAATCTTAATTTCTTTTATGTAACATCCCGCGTTTTCGTACGCTTTAAATCGACACACATGTCAATTCAAACCATATGGAAGTACGGATTGTTATGGGGTAACTAAGAAAAACAAGAAAGAAATAAAAAAAACAGAATCTCACAGCGGAAGGATAAAATATAATAATAAATATACAGTTCATGAAACTATTTACAAAACATTTGATTGTTCTTTATACAATAAATATCAGAGTTCACATACCAATAAATCTCAATGCAGCGGAATATAGTGTAGTGGAACCATATAATATATAATAATAATAATAAAATCATCGTCTTCTTCCTCCAGAAATAAAGTCTTCAAATCCTGAAACGCTCGGACTGACCCAAGCGAATTGGAAAGACAAAACACTCGAGTCAGAAATAAAAGATCTTATGTAAGTTAAATCAACATGAATAAATATGAGTGCAGTAACTTAAGAGATGCTCGGGATTTTCATCTCCTAAGGATCCGTTAAACTATTTACTATGTAGTATATTTCGCTATTATAATAGTGTCTAATTGTAAAATAAACTTACTTTTTAATAGCATTAAGGAGTGACCCAATATTCTCCTTAACACATAATATATTCCCATAGTCTATACAGTACCATAGTCTCCCCAGTAATGGGCGTCATCAGAGGGCACTCCATAGGTATGGTACAAAAGCAAAATCGTATAAGGCGCGCTAGGGTAGGTGACACGACACAACTAGGCAATGCCAGGGTAGATATACCAATTGCTAACCGAGCTGGTGGTAACGCATAGCCGCAGCTACCTCCCACCTCGAACAAACTCCCCCTAAAATCAAAAGTGAAGTGGCCACCGAATCAATCCAAAGTCAGAGTATAGTATCGAAGAGGAGTGTCCGATAAAGGGCGCTAACCCCCTTGGCCCGAGAATCGCTCATGTTTTAGCCACCTTATGCCAACTCACGGGAGTCGGGTCCACGCATTTACCCCAAAGGAAACGCCACCACCAACCTATTTCATTCTGGAATCTCCACCGCGTACACGGTTGTTAAAGTGGTTTTCGGAGTTGGCAGAGAGTATGACAACTTCCGATCCCGGTCTTTTCAACAACCAAACGTTATTATAACACCGCAGCCTTTAAAATAATTTATACTTTAAAACCAGAATATAATATCTCTTTCAAACCATATAAATACGATATCATTTATATTTTTAAAACCCAAATCAATATGATATCATTTTTATTTTGTAAATATCTCTTTCCCAAAATCATAATATTTTTCAAATATATATACTTTGAAACCATAGCTTTGAAACATAACTTTTAATACTTAATGGTTCAAATGTTATATTACTTTATAAAATAAACAGCTTCTTCAAATTTCACAATAAATTCCCAATATCACTTTTGAACCTCCAAATAAACCATTTTGATTCCCATATATTTCAAAGCTTAAATATTATATATTTCAGAACTTTATAGTTCATATATTTCAATCTTTAAATATTCCACTATTTCAAAATGGATTTTTTTGAAAACTTAATATATATCAAATCCAATTCCTATTATTTAACTTTAAATTATTTACTTACTAAACAAAATTTATTCACGTAAAACCCTTAAACTCCAATAACAGGATATTTTTTTGATTAAATTAACTTGATAATATTCTTTAAATTAATTTGATATTCGTTAAAATCCCAAGTCAAAAATCAAGTTATAAGATAATACCTTTCAAATCTTAATTTATTTACATTTCAAAACAAATTTTTCGAGGAAAATTCTTAAATACTCTAATTCACATCATATTCACATTTATCTTCAACCTTAACTTTTATTTGAGTTGTCATAAACTCTATAGACAATAGAATTTCAAATATATACTTAACCATATTATATAAATGAAATCAACTTCATCATTTAGCTTATCTTAAAATTCGAAACAAATTTATACATAGCTAAATTCGAGAATTTTAATATATATATATCAAAATTTAATATTTATTAAACCGTATTCTTTTCGAAACCATAGAAAATCATTTCAAAAATAATTTTATATATATATCGCGGTGCCTGTATAAAATTTGCTATCCTATGGTCAAGTGATACAGATATTTATCATTTCAATCCGCAATTTAAAGGTAAAAAAAATGCGGTTGTATATCATTTCAAACCGCAATCCCGAATGAAATGAAAATTCATAATAACTTGCAGTTTATACAATATAAATACAACATCCATTCATCCATCATATCAATCATCAAACATTCATCAATTTATCATTCAATTCAAACAATCACATCAATAAATAATAATTAATTACGGACAGTTAATTTTTCAATAATGAACTTAATACTGTTTAACTGTAGTTTATATGCAATAATAAATAAATTTAACTAGCAGTTTATATGCAATAATAAATTTAACTAAAATTTTAACTGGCAGCTTATATGCAAAATGAATTAAATAACACGTAAATTAAATAATTAACTGAGAAAATGATGAAATATATGCCAAACAGCTATAAATCAATTTAACAAACATAAGAAATTTAGAAATTGTGAATGGGTTAAAACACTCACCTTTATATGAATCTGAAAATAATAGACTTCTAATCAATGGCTTCGCTCTACGCTTCCTTAGTCTACTTATTGATTTCTAGCTTTGTTCCGTAATTTCTTTTATTTTGATTTACTTAAATTTCCCTCCTTATTATATTAATATATATATGTATTTATGTATGTATTTTTAAAAGGTTTGGAAAAGATTTGAAAAAGAAGAATTTGAAAAAGAAAAGGATTGAAATAAGAAGAACTGAATATTGTAGAGAAGATCAAGTTTTGAAAAGAAAGAAGAAAGTTTGAAATAGAATAAAACTTGAGAAGAAGAATATTTGAAGAGGAAGGAAAAATTAAAATGAGATATAATAAGTAGATTTGAAGAAAAAAAGAAGAAGAAGGAGATTTGAGTGAAGGCTAGGGTTTCATTTGCATCATATCGTATTTATAAGGTTAGAGTTAGGTTTAGGGACAAAGAGATTTGAAAGGAGAGGCTGCTATTAATTAGAAATAAAGTAAATATGAACAACTTGGTATTGAAAATAGTAAATATGAACTGTCCTTTTTTTTTAAAAGTAGCAGGTAAAAAGAGGTAATTATTAATTAGAAAGGGAATGAATATGGAGGGACAAAAATAAATGACACGTTTCGTTAGTTTGATTCTAAATTAATTAAGTGCTAGATACAGAAAAGTTTGAATACATCATATATGTTCATACTTTAACTGTGTGTCAAAATTGCTAAACATATATCAAGTATGATTAATTGGTGACAATATATAGGAATAAACAAGAATAAATGTAGATGCAATCACATAAGGATCTAATAGGGAAGGAGGTAAAAAGTAACGACGTTGATTAATTCCACTTTCCCACTTTAGCCAATTTATTAATACGACATTTAATTATCATGCAATTGTATTATGACTAGAAAACATAAACAACAAACAATAAATTAATATGTATATAATATTACCTCACTTTTAAATTGTTTGACAAAAAAAATAAAAATTAAATCATGCTTTAGCAATTTGAAATTAAAATATTAAATGTTTATATGTATACACATGCATACAAACATACATACATGTAACAACCCGCATATTTGACGATTTTATATTTAAATGTTTTATTTAAATATAGCGTCGTTAGTCGGAATTTTTTGTCCAAAATGTTACTTTCTGCAAATGGCCGAATTGGGGCTCGATGCCATTTCCATTGGTTCCAAAATGGCGTTTGCGACCTTTTTGAATATAAGCTTTGATATGTTTGGAGTAAGTTGAATTTTGCAACTTTTTCTAGTTGGGTTTGGGTTGGGTTCAGCCCACTAACTATCTAATTAACCCTAACTCAGTCCCTCTCCTCTACACACTTAATTCATTTCATAAAAACTTAAGTTAAAAACTAAAAATGGGGGAAGAGAATGGGAATTAGAAATTCCAAGCCCTAGTTTCCTCTTGCAACTTGATTTCTTGCTCCAAAATCAAGGTGAAGCTATTGGTAAGCTCCTCTTCATCTTCTCCAACTCTTTCTCCTTCAATTTCAGAAGTTTCCTAAACCTAACTTAGGAAAATATGTGCTTTATTCTTAGATTGAAGCTTGTTGAGTTGAAGTGAAGAGTAGTTAGTCTCCTTCTTGTGTTTGAGCATCTTCTTCTTTGTTTTGTGGTATAAGGTGAGATTTTTATCTCACATCTATGTTTACATATATCTTTGTTGGATATGAATTCCTAGCACTTGTTCATATGCACTTGCTTTTGGTTTGGATTGAATTGGTTAATATCCAAATTTTTAGTGTTTGGGTTCCATTCTTTAAGATCCTAACTTTGATATTTGAGCATGTTTTTAGTGGCGAATTGGAGAGCTAATGGAGCTGGGGTATCTATTGGCTAAGGCTCCTTAGGTCCATTGCTCGATCGATTGCGTTTTGGAAGAGTTGGCAATTCGATGAAAAAAAGGCAAGAACTGCGGAAATTTGCAGTTCGGCCGACCGAGCCCTGTAGCCGGTCGACTGACCTGCTATCCCG
Source organism: Allium cepa (assembly GCA_030765085.1). Taxonomy (NCBI): domain Eukaryota; kingdom Viridiplantae; phylum Streptophyta; class Magnoliopsida; order Asparagales; family Amaryllidaceae; genus Allium; species Allium cepa. The sequence continues at coordinate 810,933,689 of CM060939.1, forward strand.
AGCTTTTTTTTTATTTTCTGCATCTGGCCAGCCGACCGAGCCCTGTAGTCCGGTTGACGGACCTGCTCCTATTTTTCCGTTTTGCCTATTTTTGCTCATTTTGATTGGTTTTCCAAATTTTATCGATTCAAGTTGGTTTTTGGTGGTTGTCATTGCATCTTTGGCTTTGATAACTTATTTTTGACTTCATTCACGGGTTTTCATAAATAATCCCTCTAAATCGTATTAAAAGTTTCCTTCTCCAATCCTCAAATTCTATTTAAAACGCACATATACAATTTCGCACTTCGAGTGGAGTGGAAGGGAGATTAAATGGTTAGATAAAACACGGACCATGAATCTGTGCGTTTATCCTTCCGATTGATCCCCGACCTATTCAATTGATCGTTTTAACCTTCGGGTTTGGTTTACCGATGATATGAGGTGAACTTTGTACTACTTTGAGTGTGAAACTAACTAACGGATAGTAAACCGTTTAGTGCGAATGAGTGGTTATGGGACTCGCGTTACCACTTTTCGGATTCCTTTTTGAGAGTTATGACACATTCCGCCAGTTAGTGGTGTCCAATACTAGGTCTTCGACCATCACCACTACGGTTTGTTGCCTTCGGGTATGTTGCCTTCGGGTATGTTGCCTTCGGGTTTGTGCCTTCGGGTTTCTTGCCCTTTTGTATCGCTTCCGATGTTGGTCGTTATGAGCCGCATGGGTGATATTGGGTTGTTCTTAAGTATCGCTTCCGATGTTGGTCATTATGAGCCACATGGGTGATATTGGGCTTGGAGTCTTCGGGCTCATGGATCCTTGTTTGTACAGTACTGAGCTCGAGCAAATTTTATGATATTTTCATTCATATGTATATTCCCTAGGTATCGCCTTTCGGTGTTGGTCTTTTTGAGCCGCATGATATGTAGCGATTACCTTGTGGAACTTGTATTACCTTCGTTGGTATTTGTTATTTGCCTTTTTGGCTTGATTTGGGATAATTGTATCCTTTGTTTCTCTATGTTGCCTATGATATGAGGCTTGTTTTGTTACCATAGGATTCATCTTTTGTTAGATGATTGTGATATCTCCTTTTGAGATATTTGTTATACTTTGTAACCTGTCAGGTTTATTGTTGTTCAGTTTATCTAACTGATTTGTTTAGCTAGACTGACCCGTGTATTTTATACTCGGGTCAGACCGAGATGTTTCAGGTTAGGTGCTTTTGGACTTAGCCTATTTTGCTTCCGCATGGACTATTCAGCTTGTTCCATTTTGTTATAGCTTTTTTTGTGTAGTCCTTTTTGTTGTAACTCTGATGTGTATTCTTTTGATTCGTCTGTATATTGTGGTTTGCTATACCACTTGACATGTATTATTTTGTATACTCTGGTGTGTATTTGTATATGTGTATATGATAATCTACTGTTCTGTGATGTATATTACATTTGAGTTGTTATATTCTGTTCTGATAGATCCTTCAACCACCTACGGTTTTGTTTTAAGTATTCATTGGATATGTCGATCTGTTTGGTGTGATTATTGTCGATGTATCCAATAGATAGTTAGAGCAAGGCTGTAGATGGTCGCTCCTAACCAGCCTTATTCTCCGTGTTAGTTGACGGCATTGCCCTGTAGTGTCCTTGGCTAGCGTGGGTATAGAGGTGGGGCGTCACAGCATGGCATCAGAGCTGAGTTCAGAACAAAATATGATAAACACAGAATAGATGCACATATTACGGTTCATCAAAGTGTACAAGTGTTACAAATCTTTGAATCATCGTGTCTTTCTATTCCTTCTTTTATCAAAGGTTAGATAGAATTTGTGGAATACGTCTAGGAATGCATATTATTCCGTAGTATTCCGTAATGAATTATCTACCTAGTGAATAATCTTGTTCTTATCTTACTTTCAACGTATGGCTGGAAGAGGCAGGAGACGACGTTCGGATGTTGGGCAATCCAGTGGCTCACATCCGGATGGTGTTTGTATGTCTGCCGATCAGTTTTTGGGGTTGTTTAGGAGCACTCAGCCTCCAGTTCCTCCTCAAGTGTCTCCATCTCGCAAGTCAGCCTTTGCACGTCAGTGCAGTGATTTTTCTCATCTTGGGGGAAAGCCGTTTAAAGGCTCCGAGTCTGTTCTTGAAATCCAAGCTTAGTTTCGCACGTGCGAGCGTATCTTCTCTCGTATGGATCTTTCTGACCATGATAGAGTTCTTGTAACTTCTAGCTTATTACAAGAGCATGCTCTTGATTGGTATGAGCTTCTTGTAGCCGAGATTGATGAGTCTACTCTTTCTTGGACTCAGTTTCGGGAGTGATTTGAACTCAAGTTTGTTACTAAATCTGAAAAAGTTTTATTGACCCGTCGCTTCCTTGAGTTGAAGCAAGGGAAATCTTCTGTTTCTGATATGTTGCATCATTTGAGGCTTTATCTAAGTATGGTCTTGAATTCATTAGCACTTCTTACAAGAAGAATTTGAAGTTTGTCTCTGGTCTTAAGAAGTATCTTAAGAAGTCTTTGTTGCTCCAGCTTAAGCTTTCTTTTGAGGAGTTAGTTGATTCGGCACTTCATCTCGAGACCGTTGAGAAAGAGTGTGATAGTGATGTTGATGTTGAGGTTTCCAAGAACCCCAACAAGAATCCTTTTCCATTTCAGAAGTCCAGGCCATTTCCTTTTAAGAAGAAGAAGACTGGTGGTTCTAGCTATCAGCCTCTGTCTGTTGGAACACCTTTCATTCGGAAGTGTTTCAATTGTGGTTCTCATGATCATATTATTCGAGCTTGTCCTAAGCCTCTCTTCTGTCGCTATTGCAAGAAGGAAGATCATCATGTTTCAGCTTGCCCTACTGTTCCGGCTGGTGCCAAGTCTAGCAGGCTTTATGCTGCTAAGGCTTCTGAAGGTCCTTCTCAGCCCAAAGGTATATCTCCATCTATTTTGGAAGGTTCTATTTTATTTCATGATCATAGTATACGAGTTCTTTTCGATACGGGTGCTTCACATTCCTTCGTATCGAAGAAGCTCGTTGGTGATTTATCTTTGGATGTTTCTTGTTTGGTTACTTCTTTAAGGATTGCGAATCCTATTGGGGGATCTGCGACCCTTAGCTTGCTTTGTGATAATATTGAGATTGTTTTATGTGGCTTTTCTTTTCGTGTGAATCTGCACGTTATTTCTTGTCTGGGATTTGATATGATTTTGGGTATGGACTGGCTAGTGAGATATGATGCCAGGATTATTTGTTCGGAGAGAATTTTGTATCTTCGACATCCGGATTCGCCTACTCAGTTTTCTCTTGTTCTTTGGGATGTGGATAATTCCGAATTGGCTTTACATTCTCTTGATTCGCGAGATTATGATGACGTATCTCGTATTCCTATTGCTTGTGACTTTTCTGATGTTTTTGAACCTGTTTCGGGTTTGCCACCCAAACGGGCAATTGAGTTCCGTATTGATCTCATTCCAGGAGCGCAGCCAGTTAGTCGTCCTCCTACGAGGATGTCTACAAGGGAAAATGAGGAACTCAAGAAGCAGTTTTTAGAGCTTGAGTCCAAGCAGTTGATTCAGTCCAGTTTTTCTCCGTGGGGATCCGCGGTCGTCATCGTGAAGAAGTCCGATGGAACTCTTAGGCTTTGCATTGACTATCACAAGCTTAACGAGTTGACCATCAGGAATAGATATCCATTGCCTAGGATCGATGATATGTTCGATCTATTGAGTGGTGCTAAGGTCTTTTCTCAGCTTGACCTTGCCATAGGTTTTCATCAGTTACGAGTCGCGGAGGATAGCATACCTCTTACCGCTTTCCACACTCATTATGGTTCTTTTGAGTGGCTCGTTATGCCGTTCGGTTTGATGAATGCTCCTGCTTTCTTTGTTGATCTTATGAATCGGGTATTCTGGGAATATCTCGATAAGTTCGTCCTTGTCTTCATTGATGATATCCTTGTTTATTCTAAGTTTGATGCTGAGCATGCTAATCACTTGAGAATTGTCTTGAGTACTCTCCTTCATCATCAGCTTAGAGCCAAATTCTCCAAATGCCATTTTTGGGAGAATAAGGTTAAGTTCTTAGGCCATGTTGTATCTTCCGATGGCATCTCTGTCGATCCCTCAAAGATCGAAGCCATCCAGAATTGGAAGAGGCCTGAGAATGTGCATGAAATTCGTAATTTCCTTGGATTGGCGGGTTATTACCGTCGGTTCATTAAGGATTTTTTCCGTGTTGTGCTTCCTCTCACTAGCCTTACTCGAAAAGGCATTCGTTTTATTTGGTCCGACAGGTGTGAAGCTTCCTTTCAGACATTGAAGGAACTTCTCACTAATGCTCCTATTTTGGTGGTTCCTGAGGGGAATCATGATCTTGTTGTCTACACCGATGCTTGTGGTAGTGGTCTCGGTGTTGTTCTTATGCAGAAGGATCGGGTAGTTGCTTATGCTTCTAGGCAACTGCGTCCGAATGAAGTTCGCTATGCCACTCATGATCTTCAGTTAGCCGCCATTTTCTTTTCCTTGAAGATTTGGCGACACTATTTATTGGGCGAGCGCTTCATTCTTTATACCGATCATAAATCCTTGAAGTATTTGTTCACTCAGAAGGAACTCAATATGAGACAACAGCGTTGGCTCGAGTTTCTTGCTTTATATGACTTTGATATCCAGTATACCCCTGGAAAGGGTAATCGTGTTGCTGATGCGCTTAGTCGCAAACATTCGGCTGTTGTTTCTATGATGCTTGCCGAATGGGGTATTCTTGAGACTCTATCTTTTTGTGAAATTCATGATCGAGGTTCATCTTCTGATTCTCCTATTCTATTATTTAGTTTGGGAGCTTGACCTATTTTGTTGGATCGTATTGCCGATGCTCAGCGGTGTGATCCTGATTTGTTGCATCTTATTCAGCTTTGTGAGACTGGATCCTGTGATGAGGCGTTGCGGGATTTCAGCATTGATTCTCATGGGTGTCCTCACAAGAAGAACCGTCTTTTTGTGCCTTCTGATTTTGCACTTAGGCATGACATTCTTGAGGATTGTCACCATTCTAAGTATACCATTCATCTTGGTAGTAGTAAGATGTATGCCAATATGCATCGTCTTTATTATTAGGAAGGCATGAAACGCGATGTGGCGAGTTATGTGAGTAATTGCATAACTTGTCAACGTGTTAAGGCCGAACATCAGCGCCCTTCTGGTTTTCTTCAGCCTATAGAGATTCCATTGTGGAAATGGGATCAGATTTCTATGGATTTCATTGACGGCCTACCTCGTTCGAGATCGGGCCATTCTAGCATTTGGGTTATTGTTGATCACCTCACCAAGTCTGCTCATTTTATCCCTATTATGTCTAATAGGACTGTTTCGCATTTGGCAAAGTTATATGTCAAGGAAATCGTGAGACTTCACGGTGTTCCTAGTTATATTGTAAGTGATCGTGATCCTTTATTCACGAGTCATTTTTGGAAGAGTCTTCAGCAAGCTTTGGGAACAAAGCTTAATCTTAGTACAACATATCATCCACAGTCTGACGGACAGACTGAACGGGTGAATCGTATCTTGGAAGATCTTCTCCATATTTGTATTTTTGATTTCGGTGGTAGTTGGGAGGATCACCTACCTCTTGTAGAGTTCTCCTACAACAATAGTTTCTGTCTAGTATCAGTATGTCTCCTTTCGAAGCCTTATACGGAAGGCCATGTCGATCACCTTCATGTTGGTTCGAATCTGGAGAGAAGCTTATTCTTGGTCCAGATTTTGTTCGTGATTCTTCCGAGAAGATTGATCTTATTCGGTTGAGAATGAAAGAGGCATAGAGCCACCTGAAATCCTACGCGGATAGCCGTAGGGAGCCTCTCGAGTTCTCGATCGGTGACCTTGTTTTTATTCGTGTTTCTCCTTTGAAAGGGGTTATGCGTTTCAGTATGACTGGAAAATTGGCTCCTCGCTATATAGGACCATTTTCTATTACTGAACGTATTGGCCCTGTGGCTTATAGAGTTTCACTTTCAGCTCATTTATCTGGCATTCATGACGTGTTTCACGTCTCTTAACTTCGAAAGTGTCTTTGGGAGTCGGATTTTGTTATCGCTTCTCCTAATTTGCTAGAGCTTGAGGTCTCACCGGACTTATCTATTGTACAGCAACCTATTCGCGTACTTGACACGGAGGTGCGTCACCTTCGAAACAAGGACGTGCCGCTCGTTAAAGTTCAATGGTCCGCTAGTCCCAATGACTGTACTTGGGAAACCAGAAAGTATGTCGAGCGATCTTATCCGGGTTTTCTATCTTCGCTTGGCAACGGTGAGAATATCTTTTGGTCTCAAGCTTATTTCCTTTTCTTTTGAATGTTGTATGTATGTAGTTATTACAAATATCGTCGCTAGGAATTGCGGGGACGCAATTTTGTAAGGAGGGGAGATCTGTAACAACCCGCGTATTTGACGATTTTATATTTAAATGTTTTATTTAAATATAGCGTCGTTAGTCGGATTTTTTTGTCCGAAATGTTACTTTCTGCAAATGGCCGAATTGAGGTTCGATACCATTTCCATTGGTTCCAAAATGGCGTTTGTGACCTTTTTGAATATAAGCTTTGATATGTTTGGAGTAAGTTGAATTTTGCAACTTTTTCTAGTTGGGTTTGGGTTGGGTTCAGCCCACTAACTATCTAATTAACCCTAACTCTGTCCCTCTCCTCTACACACTTAATTCATTTCATAAAAACTTAAGTTAAAAACTAAAAATGGGGGAAAAGAATGGGAATTAGAAATTCCAAGCCCTAGTTTCCTCTTGCAACTTGATTTCTTGCTCCAAAATCAAAGTGAAGCTATTGGTAAGCTCCGCTTCATCTTCTCCAACTCTTTCTCCTTCAATTTCAGAAGTTGCCTAAACCTAACTTAGGAAAATATGTGCTTTATTCTTAGATTGAAGCTTGTTGAGTTGAAGTGAAGAGTAGTTAGTCTCCTTCATGTGTTTGAGCATCTTCTTCTTTGTTTTGTGACATAAGGTGAGATTTTTATCTCACATCTATGTTTACGTATATCTTTGTTGGGTATAAATTCCTAGCACTTGTTCATATGCACTTGCTTTTGGTTTGGATTGAATTGGTTAATATCCAAATTTTTAGTGTTAGGGTTCAATTCTTTAAGATCCTAACTTTGATGTTTGAGCATGTTTTTGGGGGCGAATCAGAGAGCTAATGGAGCTAGGGTATCTATTGGCTAAGGCTCCTTAGGTCCATTGGTCGATCGATTGCGTTTTGGAAGAGTTGGCAATTCGACGAAAAAAAGGCAGGAACTGTAGAAATTTGCAGCTTGGCCGACCGAGCCCTGTAGCCGGTCGACCGACCTGCTATCTCGAGCTTTTTTTTTTATTTTCTGCATCTGGCCAGCCGACCGAGCCCTGTAGTCCGGTCGACCGACCTGCTCCTATTTTGCTGTTTTGCCTATTTTTGCTCATTTTGATTGGTTTTCCAAATTTTATCGATTCAAGTTGGTTTTTGGTGGTTATCATTGCATGTTTGGCTTTGATAACTTATTTTTGACTTCATTCACGGGTTTTCATAAATAATCCCTCTAAATCGTATTAAAAGTTTCCTTCTCCAATTCTTAAATTCTATTTAAAACGCACATATACAATTTCGCACTTCGAGCGGAGTGGAAGGGAGATTAAATGGTTAGATAAAATACGGACCATGAATCTGTGCGTTTATCCTTCCGATTAATCCTCGACCTATTCAATTGATCGTTTTAACCTTCGGATTTGGTTTACCGATGATATGAGGTGAACTTTGTACTGCTTTGAGTGTGAAATTAACTAACGGATAGTAAACCGTTTAGTGCGAACGAGTGGTTATGGGACTCGCGTTACCACTTTTCGGATTCCTTTTTGAGAGTTATGGCACATTCCGCTAATTAGTGGTGTCCAGTACTGGGTCTTCGACCTTCACCACTACGGTTTGTTGCCTTCGGGTATGTTGCCTTCGGGTTTGTGCCTTCGGGTTTGTGCCTTCTGGTTTGTTGCCCTTTAGTATCGCTTCCGATGTTAGTCGTTATGAGCCGCATGGGTGATATTGGGTTGCTCTTTAGTATCGCTTCCAATGTAGGTCGTTATGAGCCGCATGGGTGATATTGGGTTTGGAGTCTTCGGGCTCATGGATCCTTGTTTGTACAGTACTGAGCTCGAGCAAATTTTATGATATTTTCATTCATATGTATATTCCCTAGGTATTGCCTTTCGGTGTTGGTCTTTTTGAGCCGCATGATATGTAGCGATTACCTTGTGGAACTTGTATTACCTTCATTGGTATTTGGTATTTGCCTTTTTGGCTTGATTTGGGATAATTGTATCCTTTGTTTCTCTATGTTGCCTATGATATGAGGCTTGTTTTGTTATCATAGGATTCATCTTTTGTTACATGATTGTGATATCTCCTTTTGAGATATTTGCTATACTATGTAACCTTGCAGGTTTATTGTTGTTCAGTTTGTCTAACTGATTTGTTTAGCTAGACTGACCCGTGTATTTTATACTCAGGTCAGACCGAGATGTTTCAGGTTAGGTGCTTTTGGACTTAGCCTATTTTGCTTCCGCATGGACTATTCAGCTTGTTCCATTTTGTCAAAGCTTTTTTTGTGTAGTCCTTTTTGTTGTAACTCTGATGTGTATTCTTTTGATTCGCCTGTATATTGTGGTTTGCTATACCACTTGACATGTATTATTTTGTATACTCTGGTGTGTATCTGTATATGTGTATATGATAATCTACTGTTCTGTGATGTATATTACATTTGAGTTGTTATATTCTGTTCCGATAGATCCTTCAACCACCTATGGTTTTGTTTTAAGTATTCATTGGATATGTCGATCTGTTTGGTGTGATTATTGTCGATGTATCCAATAGATAGTTAGAGCAAGGCTATAGATGGTCGCTCCTAACCAGCCTTATTCTCCATGTTAGTTGACGACATTACCCTGCAGTGTCCTTGGCTAGCGTGGGTATAGAGGTGGGGCGTTACAATACATGTGTGTATAAAGATTAAACCAAAGCTTATTAATTAATTCAAAGCATACTTCCATACCACATTAAATTGTCTAATGCATTTGTAAACTTATGTATACTTGAGGTCAAAAATATATATATATACATATAAATTAAACCTTTTTACCTTAATGAAATTTATTTAAATTTTTAACAAAACAAAACTGGAACACGACAAATTAAGCAATATAGTAATGAACCTTTAAGATCCTTAAATAAGGACATTTGAGATAATAAATTAGGTAACAAATTTAAATATTGTTGTAATCAAAATCAAAGCTTAGATATGTAAACTTCTATTATAATTTAGATTAAGAACAAATAATTTATTCAACAAAGTATTCAAATTTCATGATATATTCAATTCAAGATAAAGTGACAATATGTGTATACAATATTTCTATTTCAACACAAATGCAAATTATATGTATATAAACTTTCAGATCTACAAAAAAAGTGCAATTTGGTTTAAGAGTTTAAAACACGGATCTATAATTAAACATTCTTTTAACATATATATATAATTTTTTTTGATTTATCAAATTAAAAGTCAAATTAATTCATTCAACAAAAAAAATTCAAATAAATAAATGTTGATTCCCATTCTTAAATTCACTATTGATCATATTACCATCCTGGGTACCATTTATTTTAAACCTAAAATTTGCACTTCATCATCATGTATTAATGTCATCCAATTTCTACTTATTATTATTTCTTAATTTACATTCTATAACTTACTTTGTATACTTTTTCTTATTAATTTCTTAATTATCAAAACTTAAACTTTATTCCTCAAAACCACAAATTATTACTTAACATAAATCTACTCTTTTATTACTTTACGTTCACACTTCCGTTACTATCAAATTAATCACCAGTTACGTTATCAACAAACTAACATAAATTAATATTTTAAATGCTTACATTTCTTTCTCTTATATGGTTATTATGTTGAATATGCGCTTATATGATTTTTGTTTGATGATAATAAACATATATACATTCGTTTAAATGTATTTGATAATATACTATTTTATTTTTCGCAGATTAAATAAATATTTGTAGAATAAAATAAATAACACGGAATTTGAATTCAAACGAATATTTTATTCAAACAAATATTTATTACAATTTTGATAGTACAAATTCAAGCTCTCACTATACATATACATTTTTGATTACATCACAATTACATCACAATTCAGTTTACATTAATAACCTCACTACATATCACTCACACTCGTATTTATCTTCAACTTCATTCCAGTTTGAATCCAGCATCTGAGCAATCTGCAAAAATATAAACTAACGCAGTAAAATTGAAAAAGAAATATTTTTGCAATTCAAAAATAGAAGATAATTTTTGAATATATGATTTGCCTCAGTTATTTGGGTTGTTCGTCATAATTTAAATTTGAATTCATCATACACGAACAACTTGTGACATACACAGTGTATTACTATATATGCCACAAGGTCGTGCACGCCGATATATACACTTGATAATGCTACAGGAACAGGTGAGCACAAGGTCAAACCCAAATATACGGACAGGCTCAACTCAGGTGCATAAAACAATGTCATTCAGCACAAGGTCAAATCCAAGCCGGGTTCAACTCAGGTGAAAATTAGAAAAATAAACAAAATGTAAAGGTCAAATCACCACTCAACTCAGTGCATCAACTAAGTTAAGGCGACGTGAAGTCAGCAAACTGCAAGTACAATGCTCAATGCACAGTAATGCAATGCCACAGCAAACAATGGTTCAAAACACTATATCAAACAGCGGCAAAAGTATGTACATTGATGCACACATCCATCAACACACTCAAGTGACTCAACAATGCACAAGTGACAGCGAACATGACAGCAAGCTACAGTGCATAATGGTCAACACAGCTACAATGAAGCAGCAGTAATTTGAAGCAACTAATCGACCCAAATCAAACTAGAATAACCAGCGCAACAGGCCATAATGAAGACAATATCACTGACTCAAATGAATCAAATACCACCAAATAGACCATGGAATATCACTGACTCAAATGAATCAAATACCACCAAATAGACCATGGAATAGCAGGTGATCAAACATGAACACAACTCACCAAGTAAGTGACAGCCAAACCACAGATGCAACCTAAGTTAAAAACTGTGCATGTGAAGTATTCTAAGAGAGAAGCCAAAGCAAATGAACCAACTGCAAGTGCAAATGACCAGAAAACAATGCAACAGTATCGAGTACAATATGCACAAGCGAAGAAACAAATGACAGTAAGCAATGAAGCAACAAGGTCAGAGAACCAAGCAACAATGTGCACAGGTGAATCAAGTGACCAACCAGAAGCTACTGAAAGCAACCATCAAGTATAAATAGTGACAATGAAGCCAACAAATACACTATGAATCTGAGATTACAAACTCGAGTGTGCAAGTGAACATGACAAGAAACAGTTCAATATGAACTGATGAACTTGCAGTCAAACTCAGTGACAACATACTACAATAAATCATCAAAGATTGCAACAGATGGAGCTACAGGAAAGTACAGCAAGCTACAGCATCAAGTTGACCAAGATTCATATGCAATGAAATGAACATCAATGCAATACACAGTATGAATGAATACAACAACTCTAGATACAAGCTAGTTTCAGTGCTAACATATCCAACTTGAAGTGCAACTACAAGTACAGAGAGCAACAACTCAAATGCAAGTTTGCAAATGCAGACTCAAATACACTGATCAAATGAAGATATGAAGAACACAAGGGTCGAACTAATAAGTCCATCAGAAATTCACAAGCTAATATCAGTTGTGATCAAGTCAACAAAAGTCTGGTTTAAATCAAAGCATACTGAAGCAAAGCCAGCAGTAAATATTTCACGAAATCAACATGGTCAAAGGAAATCAACGCAATTCAAGTGAGTATGAAAAATTGACCAAGTCACAAATCAACACCGTGATGAGCACGGCAATTCAAAGCCGTGGGGATCGAGCATCACTTATACGAATTTGAATAAGTCACAACATTAGATCATAATCATACGGCAGAGGTAAAGTAAATTGACAAATTCAAACACGAATATACGAACGCAAAAATAGGATTTCAAATCCTATAAATAACCACAAATCATCATCGGAAATTCATCGAGTTCGAACAAGCCAAAATCAGAAAAGCAAAAGGATAAAATACATACCGAAATCACGAAACGAACTCGATCCAAATTGAAGAGCCGTGGGCAAAACAAACAGCATCGAAGCATACAATCAAACTGTATCAAGCGGCGAACATCTTTTTGTACAACCCTAATTTAAATCGCAAGGAGCAAAAGCAAATTACCAGAAGCCCTAATTCGTAAAGAGGAACGAAAGAGGATCGGCCATACTTTCACAAAGCAAAAGGAACGGGTTGAAGAAGTGAATAAGGGGCCGGCCTGTGTTTATTAATTTGGGCTTATTTTTTATTTTAAGGGTTTAAATTTAAATAAGGGTTATTGTGTTTTAAATTGTTTTTAAATTGTATTTTTCTTTTAAACCGTTTTTAATTTTCTAGTCGTGTGACTAGGGGACAAACTACGGTGTGTAGTTTGGGAATTCGCAACTCGGTGGTTGAGTTGTGGTCAGGGTTTCGAGCGTAGAGTTAGATTAGTCAATAGCGGGTATAGCGAGTTTACGTGTGTAAGCGAGGGACTATCTAATTTCTAGTAGAAACCTTGGGGGCAGCACGTAGGCAGGGTTTTTCCGAAGCTAGGTAAATTCTGTGTTGTTCTGTTTTATTCTGTTATTTATATTCTACGATATCTGTGCTGCTATTCTGTGATCTGAATTGAAATTAATTAATAAGCTTCCGCGATTAATTTTTATAATTTACACTATCACCCTATTCACCCCCCCTCTAGGGTGAAATCGATCCTACAAGTGGTATCAGAGCTAGGAACAAAAGCCATTTTTGTTTTTAAAATTTTGATTTTACAAAAATCAATTTTTGTTTAAAAATTCGTGTTTCAAAAATCAATTTTTGTTTTAAAAATTCGTGTTTCAAAAAAATCGGTTTTTGTTTTAAAAATTTGAATTTTTAAAATGGCTTCTTTTAATAATGCTTTTGCAGAAGGTCAATCCATAGTTAGACCACCAATGTTCAATGGTGAATATGCTTATTGGAAAAATAGAATGCAAATTTTTCTGAAAACCATTGACGCTTGGAATATTGTTGAGACAGGTTATAGAATACCAACTATAACTGTAGATAATCAGGAAATAGAGAAACCAAAGGAACAATGGACAGAACTAGAAAATAAATTACAAAATACTAATGCCAAAGCTATGAATTCTATTATCTGTTCATTGGATCAATTTGAATTTAATCGTGTCTCACATTGTCTAACTGCGCAGGAAATATGGCACATACTAGAAGTGACTCACGAAGGAACATCTCAAGTCAAAGAATCTCGCCTTGCAATGCTAAGCAGCGAATACGAGAACTTCAAAATGGCGAAGGAAGAAAATGTCAAAGAGATGTACGGACGACTCTCCAATATCGTATACAAATCTAAAGCTCTCGGAAAAACATACACCGAATTAGAAATAGTCCGGAAAATCCTCAGAGTCCTTCCACGAAGCATTGAAGCAAAAGTAACTACCATACAAGAATCGAAAGATTTAAAACAACTTAAAGTTGAGGAACTCATCGGAAATCTCACCACTTATGAGCCAGAAATGAAATTCAAAGAAGAGCGTGAAGGAGGTGACACTCAAAAGAAATCAATAGCTCTCAAAGGAACAACCGAAAGTGATGATGATAACGATGAAGTTGATGGAGCAGCAGAATTGGAGCTGTTAATAAGGAAATTCAAAAAATGGAATCAAAAACATGGAAATTCAGCTCGAAATCAAAAAGCAAAAAGCAGAATAGCCAAAACACTAGACTACTCAGAAGAGCAAAAGTTTATTTGTTATAATTGCAACAAACCCGGTCATATCAAGCCCGATTGTCCACAAATTAAATCCAGCCATGGAAAGAAACAGAAAAAGAAAAGTTTTGCAGCCACTTGGGATGAAATAGACGAGAATGGTCAAAGCACTGGCAGTGAAAGCGAAAAGGCAGAATTGTGTCTTCGAGGTGATACAACTGACAGTGACGATGACGAGCCAAGTGAGGTATCAAAACTTACTCATTCTGAGTTGCTTATATATTTTCATGAAGTAAACGGTTGTTTTGAACGACTTAGGGAAAAATACGCCAAACTTGAATCTCAAAAAGATACTTTGATAGAATGTAATAAACAACTTGATCAATTAGTTAAAACCTATCAAAGTAGGATCCCTAAGTGTGATAAGTGTCCAACATTTGATGAAGAAATTAAAAAATCAGAAATTAAAATAAAATCGCTTGAAAATGAAATTCTGATTTTAAAGGAGAATGAAAATACTAGGAGAGAGAATTCTATTAAAAAGTGCACACAGTTGTTAAACGAAAATGAATCTCTCAAATCACAAGTCCAACAATTGTCAACGACTTTAGATAAATTTTCAAAAAGTGAAAAATCGTTGAATATGCTATTAGGAAAGCAAACTGTTAATACGGTTAGACAAGGACTTGGATATAATAATTCAAAAATTGTTGCAAGCAATATTAATCAAGTTAATTCTATGTGCACAATTTGTAGAAAATTTGGACACGATCACAATAATTGTTGGTATAGACTCAAACATGTGAAAACTATACCGATTTGGGTTCCAAAAGGCACGAATATAAAATCTCTCAAAGTTAAACAAATTTGGGTGCCGAAGGGAACAATTATAAATAGTTTTGGGTCTCCACAAAATTATTGTTCTAAATATTTTGCCACTAACAATCATGGACCTATAAAAACAAATAGGTCACATAAATCTTTTCTCGTGTAGGTGTGGTGGCAGGCTAAGGAACAACAATAGTGTTCTCTGGATTTTGGCTGTTCCAGAAACGCAACGGGCGACAAAACAAAGTTCCTTACCCTAGTATAAAGGTGACAGAATCACAATGGACAACGACGAAAAATATCGTAAAGGTAAAACAGGTAATGATATGTTTTAAACGATATATTAAATGTGATAATCTGCACCATATTCTGAATTAAAATTCAGCCAATATTGAGATTGAAGAAAAGATGATGATTTTGTTTCAGACTTATTCAAAATTGTTGGCCAATTATATTCTTATGCCAAAAACACTATAAAAATCTCTAGATTCGTTGAATTACTTCATATATATCAGTTTGGATTAAAAATAGTGTTTTGTTGGATATTACAATTGATTATAATATGGCTAACTCTTTATTCACGGTTTTCTGATTATTTACACGGCTTCATTTCAAATTCAAAAGAATGTCATTTAAATTGTTGTTAAAATTGAATTTGAAATTTTTGGTGCACACTTCATGGTTTGGTCAATCAAATTCAATTAATGATGATTTTGAGTGAAAGAGAAAATCAGATGCAGATTACACTGGTAATCTAGTTGATAGAAAAATTACTAGTTGAATGTGATTTTTGAGACATTTAGTAACTGCATCGTTTTTTTCTTCAAAGAAAATATCTGCATATTCTTCATTTCAAATAATTTTCAAATAGCAGAAAGTTTTCTTTTAAAACCCCCTCGAGAAAATCATTTTTGACCTAGTTTTCAGATTGGTCGTTTTTAGAAAAATTGATTTATAATTATCTTTGAATTTCATGTTTGACCATAGTTTCAGGTTAGTCATTTTTGAAAAATTAATTTCATAATTATTTTTGAATTTGATTTTAAATGACTATTTTGACTAATCTGACCCCCTAATGATTATCGAAAAGATGAATAGTGATTGAAAAAGTGATGAGTGTTGATATTTATTATATATTATGACTCGAGACGGTATAATTAGTAAATTTCTTTAGAAATTTAAACAAGAGTTATAAAACTTTTTGTTGGTAAAAATTCCATGACCATCTCTATGTCTATCATGTTTTCTATCAACCATCACTCATCAAAATTCTATATAGTTTGTCAATATGTGGTACTTTAAACAGGAATCATTCGTTTTTCATTTTTACATTTTTTTTAAAATAAAAAAATTAAATAAATAAATAAATACCAAAGTATTCACTCTCATTTAAAAGTCCTCACGGTTATGCATGGGTGAATTACTTGGAATTTGTTATGTGCTTCCATGCTCATTTAAAAGTCCTCGCGGTTATGCATGTATGGAACGCATATCAAAAGTTGATTTGTAAAATAAACAAGTTGATTCTAATCCCATTTAAAAGTCCTCACGGTTATGCGTGGTTAGAAGATACTTGAATTCATTTTTTTTAAAATAAAATTGGAATACTACTAATCTCATTTAAAAGTCCTAACGGTTATGCATGGTTAGTAGATATTCAAATTCCTGATATAAATATACCACAAATAGACACAACTGTATGGTTTTATATGATGTCATCATTTCCATCATTCTAAAAGTGGAATATGCGCCTAACAAAATATTTATGATTTTTGTTTGATTTTTTTATTGAAATTTAATATTTATATTCAATTGAGTTTTAATGTTGGATTGATGTCATTTACTTTATCTCTATTTTCTCTAACACTATTATTCTTTTGCTGATAACAAAAGGGGGAGAGAAAAGTTAAGATTTTGTCAAATAAAATCAAGCAAAGGTCAAATAATTTTCTATTTGCATCTAGGATCATTTGCATATTTTTATTTGTATGCATATATGTAGGGGGAGCATCTTATAGAGAGGAAGCATTTAAATAGGGGGGGCAATTAGAATATATCAATGTTCAAATACATTTAACATATTCAAAATCTTAAATATATGTTTGTTATCATCAAAAGGGGGAGATTGTTGAATATGCGCTTATATGATTTTTGTTTGATGATAATAAACATATATACATTCGTTTAAATGTATTTGATAATATACTATTTTATTTTTCACAGATTAAATAAATATTTGCAGAATAAAATAAATAACACGGAATTTGAATTCAAACGAATATTTTATTCAAACAAATATTTATTACAATTTTGATAGTACAAATTCAAGCTCTCACTATATATATATACATTTTTGATTACATCACAATTACATCACAATTCAGTTTACATTAATAACCTCACTACATATCACTCACACTCGTATTTATCTTCAACTTCATTCCAGTTTGAATCCAGCATCTGAGCAATCTGCAAAAATATAAACTAACGCAGTAAAATTGAAAAAGAAATATTTTTGCAATTCAAAAATAGAAGATAATTTTTGAATATATGATTTGCCTCAGTTATTTGGGTTGTTCGTCATAATTTAAATTTGAATTCATCATACACGAACAACTAGTGACATACACAGTGTATTACTGTATATGCCACAAGGTCGTGCACGCCGATATATACACTTGATAATGCTACAGGAACAGGTGAGCACAAGGTCAAACCCAAATATACGGACAGGCTCAACTCAGGTGCAATAAAACAATGTCATTCAGCGCAAGGCCAAATCCAAGCCGGATTCAACTCAGGTGAAAATTAGAAAAATAAACAAAATGCAAAGGTCAAATCACCACTCAACTCAGCGCATCAACTAAGTTAAGGCGACGTGAAGTCAGCAAACTGCAAGTACAATGGTCAATGCACAGTAATGCAATGCCACAGCAAACAATGGTTCAAAACACTATATCAAACAGCGGCAAAAGTATGTACATTGATGCACACATCCATCAACACACTCAAGTGACTCAACAATGCACAAGTGACAGCGAACATGACAGCAAGCTACAGTGCATAATGGTCAACACAGCTACAATGAAGCAGCAGTAATTTGAAGCAACTAATCGACCCAAATCAAACTAGAATAACCAGCGCAACAGGCCATAATGAAGACAATATCACTGACTCAAATGAATCAAATACCACCAAATAGACCATGGAATATCACTGACTCAAATGAATCAAATACCACCAAATAGACCATGGAATAGCAGGTGATCAAACATGAACACAACTCACCAAGTAAGTGACAGCCAAACCACAGATGCAACCTAAGTTAAAAACTGTGCATGTGAAGTATTCTAAGAGAGAAGCCAAAGCAAATGAACCAACTGCAAGTGCAAATGACCAGAAAACAATGCAACAGTATCGAGTACAATATGCACAAGCGAAGAAACAAATGACAGTAAGCAATGAAGCAACAAGGTCAGAGAACCAAGCAACAATGTGCACAGGTGAATCAAGTGACCAACCAGAAGCTACTGAAAGCAACCATCAAGTATAAACAGTGACAATGCAGCCAACAAATACACTATGAATCTGAGATTACAAACTCGAGTGTGCAAGTGAACATGACAAGAAACAGTTCAATATGAACTGATGAACTTGCAGTCAAACTCAGTGACAACATACTACAATAAATCATCAAAGATTGCAACAGATGGAGCTACAGGAAAGTACAGCAAGCTACAACATCAAGTTGACCAAGATTCATATGCAATGAAATGAACATCAATGCAATACACAGTATGAATGAATACAACAACTCCAGATACAAGCTAGTTCCAGTGCTAACATATCCAACTCGAAGTGCAACTACAAGTACAGAGAGCTACAACTCAAATGCAAGTATGCAAATGCAGACTCAAACACACTGATCAAATGAAGATATGAAGAACACAAGGGTCGAACTAATAAGTCCATCAGAAATTCACAAGCTAATATCAGTTGTGATCAAGTCAACAAAAGTCTGGTTTAAATCAAAGCATACTGAAGCAAAGCCAGCAGTAAATATTTCACGAAATCAACATGGTCAAAGAAAATCAACGCAATTCAAGTGAGTATGAAAAATTGACCAAGTCACAAATCAACACCGTGATGAGCACGACAATTCAAAGCCGTGGGGATCGAGCATCACTTATATGAATTTGAATAAGTCACAGCATTAGATCATAATCATACGGCAGAGGTAAAGTAAATTGACAAATTCAAACACGAATATACGAACGCAAAAATAGGATTTCAAATCCTATAAATAACCACAAATCATCATTGGCAATTCATCGAGTTCGAACAAGCCAAAATCAGAAAAGCAAAAGGATAAAATACATACCGAAATCACGAAACGAACTCGATCCAAATTGAAGAGCCGTGGGCAAAACAAACAACATCGAAGCATACTATCAAACTGTATCAAGCGGCGAACATCTTTTTGCACAACCCTAATTTAAATCGCAAGGAGCAAAAGCAAATTACCAGAAGCCCTAATTCGTAAAGAGGAACGAAAGAGGATCGGCCATACTTTCACAAAGCAAAAGGAACGGGTTGAAGAAGTGAATAAGGGGCCGGCCTGTGTTTATTAATTTGGGCTTATTTTTTATTTTAAGGGTTTAAATTTAAATAAGGGTTATTGTGTTCTAAATTGTTTTTAAATTGTATTTTTCTTTTAAACCGTTTTTAATTTTCTAGTCGTGTGACTAGGGGACAAACTACGGTGTGTAGTTTGGAAATTCGCAACTTGGTGGTTGAGTTGTGGTCAGGGTTTTGAGCGTAGAGTTAGATTAGTCAATAGCGGGTATAGCGAGTTTACGTGTGTAAGCGAGGGACTATCTAATTTCTAGTAGAAACCTTGGGGGCAGCACGTAGGCAGGGTTTTGCCGAAGCTGGGTAAATTCTGTATTGTTCTGTTTTATTCTGTTATTTATATTCTGCGATATCTGTGCTGCTATTCTGTGATCTGAATTGAAATTAATTAATAAGCTTCCGCGATTAATTTTTATAATTTACACTATCACCCTATTCACCCCCCCTCTAGGGTGAAATCGATCCTACATATTATTTATCCACTTATGCTAACTTTTATTACCTAAATTTTCCATTATTATAAGCCTTTAATATTTCCGTTTAAATTAAATATAAATTTCAATTCAATCCATCCTTTATTACATCAACGGTTACTTCAATTTACATTAACCAACGTACACTTAAGATTTATTTGTAATCGATCACCAAATTTTATTTTAACTTATTAAATAAACAAGCAACCTAAAAATTGCAACTTATGTGCTTTTAATTGCATTGACATTTAAACGTATTAGCTTATATCATCACTATTATCATTAATTGCAAACGGATTACCAATTTTAGTCATTGCCCTAAATAACTATCGTATATTAATCTATATTATTCCCAAGTTACAAATTTTGAATTAATTACTATTTATTATTATCGTTTCACTGATTAATTTAACATTTGCATTGGTTTTTCTTATAATAAATTTATTGCCCAATACTCCTATATTCATCTTAGATTTGTTCAAATGGTTATGTTTCAATTTATAACCAAAATTTTCTATTGATTTCCCATTTTAATTTATTAGACTCCACTAACGTAATAGTTAAATATTAATTTCACTTATTTGTAATAAATCCACAAATTGAATTTCAAATTTCAAATATATTCATAAATCTTGGTTTTTCACTTCTTAAATCACCCAATCGTCATATTATAAATAAAATTAACATTGATTGCATCTTCTAGAATTAACAAACTTCAATGCCAATCAAAACTACCTTAATTACACAAATTGGGTCAAAAGTTTTCAATTGTTTTCGCATTAAAGTTTATTAACTACCCAAATAGGTATCTTATCAATTGTAATTATTTAACTTTAATTACCTTTAAGCTTATTTCAATTATTCTCATTTATTCCCTACCAATATTCGTTATCATTTATAAATGTCATGTCAGTTTCTTCTTTTATTGCAATGTATTCATTCATTCATTCATTATTGCATAACTTCATTTATATTTTATTTATTCGTTTATAGTATTTGTGCTTAATCCAATTTCTTAGCAACTCAATTGTTTACTAAAGTTTATACCCAGTTATTTATACTTTCCTTTATTACTTACAAATCTTATTTCATTCATAAATGCCATCATTTAACAATTTATTGCATAAACTTCATTCATTAATATTCGTGCTATTCATGTTTAATTCAATACCTTTGCACATTAATTCATTTACTAAAGTTTACGATCATTTATTTATATTACTTACCTTCTTATTATATTAAATTAGTAGCATTTCAATTTTTACTTAAGTTTATATTTCCAACCAATTACTAAAATATCTTACATAATGTTGAATTCATTCAACTACCCCAGATTTTAACATTTCATTAGTTAATTCAATATTCTTGTTTGTTTCCTAAATTAAACTTATAACCAAGTATGACAAATTTCATAAATTTAATTAATTTCTATTTCATTTTTTTTTTGAATTTGTAAATCTTAATTTCAATCGCTACATTAAATTTCTAACATTTGCTTCAGTATAACTACTAGAATTTTTATTTCTTCCTAAATTAAATTGAAAATGTTAAATCAAACTAACAAGTCTATTAATCAAAATTTACGGGTCGTTATACTCTCCCCCACTCAAAACTTTTCATCCCCGTAAAGGAAAAGAAGGGAAAGAGGAATTTATAGATTAATATCTATCATGTAATTCATTATATAATCATAACTTTAATTGGAATATATAAAATGAAATATTAAAAATGGTTTCAACCACAAACATCCAATTCAATACAAACAACCATCAATAAACAAAATTAAAGACTTGCAACAAGGCATACGACCGTAAAAACAATCATTCATTCATATCAAACACAACAAATAGTTGTTCAGGTTTAGACATTTTAAATTGTACAGAATGAAAATAAACTACTTAACTCATAATTTACTCAACAGTCTTAGATGAAACTAAATAGATTATTTATTTATCCAAACAATTTTAAATTTCCTTACCCAAGCTACCATAAACCAAAACAACAACAACGATTAGTTTAATCTTATAAATTGTATTCATTTTCATTTATTGCCTACAATTATTCATTTCATTATTTCAAATTTCTACTTGTATAATATTCTATTACAATCTCCTATTAAACTTTTCAACTTTTAATATTTGGTAAGTTATATATATGTTATTTAAGAGTGTAATTGAAAGTTATACAAGTTTGTTCTATTTTCTTTAATTAAATTAAAATTCAATAATACTATCCTTTGCTTATATAAGTTACAGTTTCAAATTTCTTTAAATCCATTAATAACTCAGCATTAAATTTCTTTCCTAAATTAGAGGTTTCAATTATTAATTACTTCCCTTTCATTTCATTACAATAATTAAAACAATTAATTAATGGAAATTTAAGAATTTAATACCAAGTTAAATTTCAATTTATTTAAAATAATAGATAAAATATTCTTACAACTTATATCTCTAATTATATTTAAAACAATTCAAAATTTATAATTTTTTCCAAAAATGAATCTGCAGTAAAACTACTACAGTGGTCTTCCCCCTTCGAAACTCGAAAATGAAAGTCGATGATGTGGCCGCCATCACCGAAATTATTTTCCAGCGACAGAGAGGGATGTACAAAACTTAATTTCTCCAAAATCTTTTTTTTTAAACAATTCTTCCGAATTATATTAAAATATTTATATCAGAAAATACTTATAAACAATATTATTATATTCCAAAATTTATTCGAAAGAAATTTCAAAACCCCGGATCTTAAGTTCTAAATTTCCAAATTTTATTTATTTTATTTTTCAATTCATTTCTATTATTATTTATACACTTTATTACCTAACAACCAATCTATTGCAGCCAAATACAGATATCATTTGAAAATTTTATTTTATATATAGAAAATATAATAGGCAAAATTATTTCATTCTCCTATATTAAAAACAAACATTATGTCGGTCTGTCCTATTAAGTGCTTAAAAATCCCTATTGATGTCACAGCGTCCCATGCATCAACCAGAACTTATAAATACAAAATAGAACAGATTAACACAATATTAAAATCTTTTTATAACACTATAAATACGCTCTCTCATATATATACACTCAGCGACTCCCATAGGGTATTACTACCCTATTAATAAAGAGTCGAACCCCACAAAGCTAAGGTTTATCGCTAAACCAAAGCTCTGATACCAGATGTAACATCCCGCGTTTTCGTACGCTTTAAATCGACACACACATCAATTCAAACCATACGGAAGGGCGGATTGTTATGGGGTAAATAAGAAAAACAAGAAAGAAATAAAAGGAAAACAGAATCTCACAGCGGAAGGATAAAATATAATAATAAATATACAGTTCATGAAACTGTTTACAAAACATTTGATTGTTCTTTATACAATAAATATCAGAGTTTACATACCAATAAATCTCAATGCAGCGGAATACAGTGTAGTGGAACCATATAATATATAATAATAATAATAAAATCTTCGTCTTCTTCCTCCAAAAATAAAGTCTTCAAATCCTGAAATGCTCGGACTGACCCGAGCGAATTGAAAAGACAAAACACTCGAGTCAGAACTAAAAGACCTTATGTAAGTTAAATCAACAGGAATAAATATGAGCGCAGTAACTTAAGAAATGCTTGAGATTTTCATCTTCTAAGGATCCGTTAAACTATTTACTATGTAGTATATTTCGCTATTATAATAGTGTCTAATTGAAAAATAAACTAACTTTTTAATAGCGTTAAGGAGTGACCCAATATTCCCCTTAACACATAATATATTCCCATAGTCTATACGGTACCGTAATCTCCCCCGTAATGGGCGTCGTCAGAGGGCACTCCATAGGTATGGTACAAAACCAAAATCGTATAAGGCGCGCTAGGGTAGGTGACACGGCACAACTAGGCAATGCCAAGGTAGATATACCAATTGCTATCTAGGCTGGTGGTAACGCATAGCCGCAGCTACCGCCCACCTCGAACAAACTGTCCCTAAAATCAAAGTAAGCGGCCACTGAATCAATCCAAAGTCAGAGTATAGTATCGAAGAGGAGTGTCCGATAAAGGGCGCTAACCCCCTTGTCCCAAGAATAGCTCCTGTTTTAGCCACCTTATGCCAACTCACGGGAGTCGGGTCCACGTATTTATCTCAAAGGAAACGCCGCCACCAACCTACTTCATTCTGGAATCTCCACCGCGTACACGTTTGTTAAAATGGTTTTTGGAATTGGCAGAGAGTATGACCACTTCCGATCCCGGTCTCTTCAACAACCAAACGTTATTATAACACCGCGGCCTTTAAAATAATTTATACTTTAAAATCAGAATATAATATCTCTTTCAAACCATATAAATACGATATCATTTATATTTTTAAAACCTAAATCAATATGATATCATTTTTATTTTATAAATATCCCTTTCCCAAAATCATTATATTTTTCAAATATATATACTTTGAAACCATAGCTTTGAAACATAACTTTTAATACTTAATGGTTCAAATGTTATATTACTTTATAAAATAAACAGCTTCTTCAAATTTCACAATAAATTCCAAATATCACTTTCGAACCTCCAAATAAACCATTTTAATTCCCATATATTTCAAAGCTTAAATATTATATATTTCAAAACTTTATAGTTCAGATATTTCAATCTTTAAATATTCCACTATTTCAAAATGGATTTTTTTGAAAACTTAATATATATCAAATCCAATTCCTGTTATTTAAATTTGAATTATTTACTTACTAAACAAAATTTATTCAGGTAAAACCCTTAAACTCCAATAACAGGATATTCTTTTGATTAAATTAAATTGATAATATTCTTTAAATTAATTTGATATTCGTTAAAATCCCAAGTCAAAAATCAAGTTATAAGATAATACCTTTCAAATCTTAATTTATTTACATTTCAAAACATTTTTTTTGAGGAAAATTCTTAAATACTCTAATTCACATCATATTCACATTTATCTTCAACCTTACCTTTTATTTGAGTTGTTATAAACTCTATAGACAATAGAATTTTAAATATATACTTAACCATATTATATAAACGAAATCAACTTCATCATTTAGCTTATCTTAAAATTCGAAACAAATATATACATAGCTAAATTCGAGAATTTTAATATATATATATATATCAAAATTTAATATTTATTAAACCGTATTCTTTTCAAAACCATAGAAAATCATTTCAAAAATAATTATATATATATATATATATATATATATATATATATATATCGCGGTGCCTGTATAAAATTTGCTATCCTATGGTCAAGTAATACAGATATTTATCATTTCAATCCGCAATTTAAAAGTAAAAAAAATGCGGTTGTATATCATTTCAAACCGCAATCCCGAATGAAATGAAAATGCATAATAGCTTGCAGTATAATAGCTTGCAGTTTGTACAATATAAACACAACATCCATTCATCCATCATATCAATCATCAAACATTCATCAATTTATCATTCAATTCAAACAATCACATCAATAAATAATAATTAATTACCCACAGTTAATTTTTCAATAATGAATTTAATACCGTTTAACTGTAGTTTATATGCAATAATATATAAATTTAACTAGCAGTTTATATGCAATAATAAATTTAACTAAATTTTTAACTGGCAGTTTATATGCAAAATGAATTAAATAACACGTAAATTAAATGAATGCAATTTAACTGAAAAAATGATGAAATATATGCCAAACAGCTATAAATAAATTTTTTAAACACATCATAAATCAATTTAACAAACATAAGAAATTTTAGAAATTGTGAATGGGTTAAAACACTCACCTTTATATGAATCTGAAAATAATAGACTTCTAATCAATAGCTTCGCTCTACACTTCCTTAGTCTTCTTATTGATTGCTAGCTTTGTTCCGTAATTTCTTTTATTTTGATCTACTTAAATTTCCCTCCTTATTATATTAATATATATATATATATGTATGTATTTTTAAAAGGTTTGGAAAAGATTTGAAAAAGAAGAATTTGAAAAAGAAAAGGATTGAAATAAGAAGAACTGAAAATTGTAGAGAATATCAAGTTTTGAAAAGAAAGAAGAAAGTTTGAAATAGAATAAAACTTGAGAAGAAGAATATTTGAAGAGGAAGGAAAAATTAAAATGAGATATAATAAGGAGATTTGAAGAAAAAAGAAGAAGAAGGAGATTTGAATGGAGGCTAGGGTTTCATTTGCATCATATCGTATTTATAAGGTTAGAGTTAGGTTTAGGGACAAAGAGATTTGAAAGGGGAGGCTGCTATTAATTAGAAATAAAGTAAATATGAACAACTTGGTATTGAAATATAGTAAATATGAACAACCCTTTTTTTTAAAAGTAGCAAGTATTAAAAAGAGGTAATTATTAATTAGAAAGGGAATGAATACGGAGGGACAAAAATAAATGACACGTTTCGTTAGTTTGATTCTAAATTAATTAAGTGCTAGATACAGAAAAGTTTAAATACATCATATATATTCATACTTTAACTGTGTGTCAAAATTGCTAAACATATATCAAGTACGATTAATTGGTGACAATATATAGGAATAAACAAGAATAAATGTAGATGCAATCACATAAGGATCTAATAGGGAAGGAGATATAAAGTAACGACGTTGATTAATTCCACTTTCCCACTTTAGCCAATTTATTAATACGACATTTAATTATCATGCAAGTTGTATTATGACTAGAAAACATAAACAACAAACAATAAATTAATATGTATATAATATTACCTCACTTTTAAATTGTTTGACAAAAATAATAAAAATTAAATCATGCTTTAGCAATTTGAAATTAAAATATTAAATGTTTATATGTATACACATGCACACAAGCACACATAAATGTGTGTATAAAGATTAAACCAAAGCTTATTAATTAATTCAAAGCATACTTCCATACCACATTAAATTGTCTAATGCATTTGTAAACTTATGTATACTTGAAGTCAAAAATACATATATACATATAGATTAAACCTTTTTACCTTAATGAAATTTAGTTAAATTTTTAACAAAACAAAACTGGAACACGACAAATTAAGCAATATAGTAATAAAACTTTAAGATCCTTAAATAAGGACATTTGAGATAATAAATTATGTAACAAGTTTAAATATTGTTGTAATCAAAATCAAAGCTTAGATTTATTATCGAAAAATTGTTAAGCATATGTAAACTTCTATTATAATTTAATAGATTAAGAACAAATAATTTATTTAACAAAGTATTCAAATTTCATGATATATTCAGTTCAAGATAAAGTGACAATATGTGTATACAATATTTCTGTTTCAACACAAATGCAAATTATATGTATATAAACTTTCAGATCTACAATAAAAAAATGCAATTTGGTTTAAGAGTTTAAAACACGGATCTATAATTAAACATTCTTTTAATATATATAGAATTTTTTTTTGATTTATCAAATTAAAAGTCAAATTAATTCATTCAACAAAAAAATTCAAATAAATAAATGTTGATTCCCATTCTTAAATTCACTATCGATCATATTACCATCCTGGGTACCATTTATTTTAATCCTAAAATTTGCATTTCATCATCTTGTATTAATGTCATCCAAATTCTACTTATTATTATTTCTTAATTTACATTCTGTAACTTACTTTGTATACTTTTTCTTATTAATTTCTTAATTATCAAAACTTAAACTTTATTCCCCAAAACCGCAAATTATTACTTAACATAAATCTAATCTTTTATTACTTTACGTTCACACTTCCATTACTATCAAATTAATCACCAGTTACGTTATCAACAAACCAACATAAATTAATATTTTAAATGCTTACATTTGTTTCTCTTATATGGTTATTATTTATCCACTTGTGCTAACTTTTATTACCTAAATTTTCCATTATTATAAGTCTTTAATATTTCCGTTTAAATTAAATATAAATTTCAATTCAATCCATCCTTTATTACATCAACGGTTACTTTAATTTACATTTACCAACGTACAATTAAGATTTATTTGTAATCGATCACCAAATTTTATTTTAACTTATTAAATAAACAAGAAACCTAAAAATTGCAACTTATGTGCTTTTAATTGCATTGACATTTAAACTTATTAGCTTATATCAACACTATTATCATTAATTGCAAATGGATTACCAATTTTAGTCATTACCCTAAATAACTAACGTATATTAATCTACATTATTCCCAAGTTACAAATTTTGAATTAATTACTATTTATTATTATCGTTTCACTGATTAATTTCACATTTGCATTGTTTTTTCTTATAATAAATTTATTGCCCAATACTCCTATATTCATCTTAGATTTGTTCAAATGGCTTATTTCAATTTATAACCAAAATTTCCTATTGATTTCACATTTTAATTTATTAGACTCCACTAACGTAATAGTTAAATATTAATTTCACTTATTTGTAATAAATCCACAAATTGAATTTCAAATTTCAAATATATTCATAAATCTTGGTTTTTCACTTCTTAAATCACCCAATCGTCATATTATAAATAAAATTAACATTGATTGCATCTTCTAGAATTAACAAACTTCAATGCCAATCAAAACTACCTTAACTACACAAATTGGGTCAAAAGTTTTCAATTGTTTTCGCATTAAAGTTTATTAACTACCCAAATAGGTACCTTATCTATTGTAATTATTTAACTTTAATTACCTTTAAGCTTATTTCAATTATTCTCATTTATTCCCTACCAATATTCGTTATCATTTATAAATGTCATGTCAGTTTCTTCTTTTATTGCAATGTATTCATTCATTCATTCATTCATTCATTCATTATTGCATAACTTCATTTATATTTTATTTATTCATTTATAGTATTTGTGCTTAATCCAATTTCTTAGCCACTCAATTGTGTACTAAAGTTTATACCCAGTTATTTATACTTTCCTTTATTACTTACAAATCTTATTTCATTCATAATGCCATCATTTAACAATTTATTGCATAAACTTCATTCATTAATATTCATGCTATTCATGTTTAATTCAATACCTTTGCACATTAATTCATTTACTAAAGTTTACGATCATTTATTTATATTACTTACCTTCTTATTATATTAAATTAGTAGCATTTCAATTTTTACTTAAGTTTATATTTCCAACCAATTATTAAAATATCTTACATAATATTGAATTCATTCAACTACCTCTGATTTTAACATTTCATTAGTTAATTCAATATTCTTGTTTGTTTCCTAAATTAAACTTATAACCAAGTATGAAAATTTTCATAAATTTAATTAATTTCTATTTCATTTTTTTTTGAATTTGTAAATCTTAATTTCAATCGCTACATTAAATTTCAATCATTTGCTTCGTTTTAACTACTAAATTTTTTATTTCTTCCTAAATTAAATTGCAAAATTTAAATCAAACTAACAAATCTATTAATCAAAATTTACGGGTCGTTACATTTTATTAATTAATAATCCCTTAAATAATTACTTTAATCAATAAACCCCTAATTATTAATTAAATCTAAATTATAATTAAATGTTCTTGATTGATTAATTAATAGGTTTATTCCTTAATTTATTACAATAATTAATTACTCATTGATAAATAATGATTTCTTAGTCACTTTGAGTTAATTAACCTTTTATTATCTTCTCTTAATTATTTCACTAAGTAATTACTATTTTAATTTAGGTATTCATTAATTACTTGATTAATTAACTTGAATTATTAATTATTTACTTTAATTAATAAATCCTTAATTATTAATTAGTTGAATCTTAATTATAACTAATTATCCTTTAATTGATTTTCTTAATTATTAATGAATTACAATTTATAAATTACTTGATTATCATTAACGATACAAATTAACTTACATTTAAGTTAAAAATTATCACTTATTAAGTTTTATTTAAAATAACTTGTTAAAAATATAAGTTCAAAACTTAATTGTTTTAAAAAAACCTTATTTATTTCAAGACCTTTCAATTTATACCTTCTACTTAATAAATAAATCATTATTTATAGAAGAAATAATTTTAGAAATATATTTAACTACTTTGTTAAAGTTGCTAAAACTGGAAACATAAAAACCCGCCAGGCAACCCGAGTGAAACCCGAGCTAAAGCCCAACGTACTCGAGTTTTACTTCGAGTTTTCCCAAATTTTACCCGAGTGCCCCCAAAATTTTCAACCTTAAAATTTTCTTAAGTGTTTTCACTTTCGCACCAAATTCCTCTTCGAGTTAAAACCTGAGCTACCCTTCCTTCTCCCCGAGCTCATCTTCGGGTCGCGCCTTTTTCCCCAAACACGAAACCCAACGATGCAACGTTGCACGTATATATGCACAACCACGCTAACCATCGCCGATCGACGACGAACTCACCATAACGTCACCAATGATCCCCAGCCTCGATTCGAACAACCCAAAACCCAAAGCGAGCATGAATTCAAAAAACGAGCTATCAGCCTCGAACTGGAAACCAACCCAGTTCATCCAAATCCACTCCGCGTGGCCACCTCTGGCCACCGGAGGTCTTGCGATCACCCTCCATAGCTGCTCCACCGTCCCACTCGTCTTTCCTCGAAATCCGGTCCACCCCGATCCACGAATGACCTCAAAATCAATTCGAGAGTGACGCCGATACAACTATGCCTTTAAATCCTATTTCATCAAACCCAAACTTATTCGATCATCAAAAAAATTTCGTACTATTTTTCTAACGATCAATGACACATCATCCTTCTCTGACATCAAGCTCGAGGCTTGATTGTCCTTTGATCACCAGAAATTGATGTTTCTTTCAATTCTGTTCAATTCGATTTATTCACTTGTCACCAATCTAAAAACTCTAATTTAACCTTTAAAAATCGTGTTTCTTGATGTGGATTTAGATCACAGAAATGAATCAAAGGATTGTAATGATCGAAATTCACATATTCTTAAGTTTTACTGCTACTTTCTTCTTCCCAGGCCAAATTATCTTCAAATTTAACTTAAAAATGTTTTTCAACTTGAATCTTGATTTTACAATCATACTCTGTTTATATTTTTAGGCCTAAAAAACATTAGAGGAAAGGCTTTTGAATATTATTTGAAACAGGGTTTTGAAAAAAATGAAAAAACTGGAAACACAGAGGCATTTTTTTCATGCCTGTACACTTAGATACACACGGTCCTTTACTTTTACAAAGGCATGCAACACAATTTCACACCATCATCCAAACATAACTCATATCATAAATCAGATACCAGTCCAAACATTAATAGGTATAGCAGAGTTTAAGGGGGGTTCGCTCACAAAATACTGAACAGAGATGTCCGTTGACAAGCAACCCTGTATGCATAACAGACTAAGCTTTAAAGATGATGATTTACTCACCTGAATATGGATGAAGCAGAGAACAGTGGTTGTTTTCTTATGCTTTGAATCTGAAAATCACTTTTGTTTCAGAACCTTTGAAGAGTTGTTGGTTTCTTTTCTTTTCCAGGTTTAAAGATGATTTGCAACTTTCCTGACTTCAAGTTTATTTTGAGACTTGCTCCAGATTTTAGCTTCCAGCTTCTTTGGTTTGATTTTGATTTCCTAAAATCTCTTTTCTTTTGTTTGCCAAACTGTTTTGATTTTTATTTCAGATTTTATGGAGAGAAGGGATTTTGAATTGAGTTGAAGGTGATTTGTCTTTCTGTTTTTCCAGACATATCTGGTTTTAGATCTTTTTTTTTAAGATGAATTTTGTTTCTTTTTTTTCTTTTTTTACTGACCTCTGATTTTGATTTTTCAGATCTGAGATCTTGAGATTTGAATGGCATGGTTGCTTTTTTTCTTTTTGTTTAATCTTATATTTTTTTTCAAAAGTTCAAGGCCACTTGTCCATTTTCTTTTTGCATGTTGTACACTTGTAGTTTGTAGAGGAAAATTTTGTTGAACCTTTGACTCAATTTGTTTTGTAATTTTTAGTTTTAATTCTTCATGTAATCATATTTTCATGTATACATGTGCCTTGATTTTTTAAAGTTGTTTATATTTTTTTATTTGTTTATATCCTCTTTTATATTTATATTTTGCACAAATAAAAATTTCTATTGTTTTTTTCACATTCAAACCTAAATTTAGCTCTCTATTTATATACAAGTAATTCATACATTTTATATTCATGCATTTCTTTTATTATTTATTTTTTTGTACAACTTTTAAAAAGAAAAGAATGATTTAAATTTTAGTTACATATTAACAATTTATCACTTTTTATTTGTAAGGGTGAATTAAATCATAAAAAAATATTTTGGAAATTATTACATTAATTCTTAAATTACAGTTTTCAAATATCAATATTTTTAAAATTTTAGAAACCAAACTTTTTATTAATTTAAAGCTTTTAATTCTATTTTATTTTTAATACATTTTATTTTTAAATCCAATATTCGCTGATAAAATACTTATTCTTATACTTCAAATCAAATTGCTATTTATCTTAAAATTAATATTTATTTTTAAATCCAATTTTATTTATAAAATTACTTATCCTTAAATTTTAAACCAGATTTTACTTTATAATCTAGAATTATTTATTTATTCTAGAAATTTTCTAATAAATTCATGAAAGATTCACATTTTATTTTCAAAATTAAATTAATTGCCAAATTAAACGTAGTTAATTTTCAGGAATGTTACAGATTTCCCTCCTTAAAAAAAATTTGTCCCTGAAATTTGCTAGGGAGACGAGAAAGAATAGATGATAGATACAAAAACGATTGATCAAATCAGATCGAAATATTTACTCCGCATTCGGTTTACCAAATCAGAATATCAACAAATATGAGAATCAACTCATTCAATTACGAAATAATTTGGTTATCTAATCTACGAAGTATATAGGGGTATTGGTTAATTCAAAGGGATAACTAACCGCTCGTAGAATATATAGAAACACAATGAAACAGACAAAAATAGATTCGACTACGATCTCAGATTCATGATTTAACTTGTTTACGAATTGGTGAGAAATAAAACTATGGGTAGTTCTCACGTCGAACAAACTTGAAAAATCGTAAACGAGAAGGTTACCCTATAAAATTTCCTTTCCTTTATCAACTTTTGAGGTTGAAGAATCATCTCTGACTGCATACTCCTTCTTTACTAGAGCTTGCTTCTTTGCTGGACAGTCGTTGATCCTGCCTTGTGACAATGATTGCATCCCGTAGATTCCTGATCCGGCCTCATAAATGGCTCTCTCAATCCTGGGTTCCATAGGTTCTTACATTTATCCCAGTAGTGACCTTTCTCCAAATGATTGGGACAAGTAACTTATTTCACCTTTTTCTTCTGCATATTCTGCTTTCCTTTATCTTTCCTCGATTTCTTTCCACCAAACTTCTTTTTCCTCCAATTTAGATTACTTGTATTTCCATCGTCCTTTGGAACTTCCTGCTTATCCAGAGTATCATATCTATAGCCCATATCAATTAATTCAGAAAACGATTCCTTTACATGACTAGTCTTCCTCTCCTGAAATTCCTTGTTCATTCCCCGAATAAACTTTTCGTTCTTCTTTAACGGTGTATTTACCAATTCTGGACTAAACCGAGATAATTCATCGAATTTGTTCAAGAATTCCTCAAATGATAAACTTCCTTGCTACAAATCCATAAACTCCTGGTACATTCTAGAGATACTAGCAGACGACATATATCGCTGCTCGAACACTTCCTTGAAACGACTCCAAGTAAACTCATCCGCCAGCTCATCCAATGTAACTGTTTCCCACCAAGCTAAAGCCTCTTCCTGGAGTTGCCAAGAAGCTATCAATCGCATCTGATCATCTTCCAACTTTAGTCTTTTGAAAATCCTTTTGCACGATCGAATCCATGCTTGTGCTTCAATAACAGATTCTTTGCCTATGAATGGCTTCCCACCAAGTCTAGAATAGCTTCGATATAAATCAGCCAGATTTGGTTGAGATTGAATAGGAATATCTGTCGTTGTAAGGCTTTGACCAATTGAAGTGGTACTTCCCCGTCCCCAATCTTGTCCGCTTCTTCCACTCATTCTTACTATCTGTGAATAGTAAGAAAATCAATTTAGGCATTCGGACGAAATATCTTAGAGAATAACAACAGATAAAGAGAATAAACTGAGAAATTTGGGTTTTGGTTTCACTGGTTATAATCTTTCTAGGGTATACTTCACCCTATCTCTAATGAGCCATCTAATGTGTTACACTCCGTAGCTAAATTTCTTACTCAACCTTTAGCTCTGATGCCAACTGTGACGACCCGAATTCGATGTCCGACAAACAACAACAAATTCGTGTCGCCGGAGCTTGCAACAACAATAGATGATAAATAACACAGCGGAAATAAAAGATGATATCACTGATACACATGAATACAATATCCAATACATCAATTTGATACAATGATAATCGTCAACATCAGAGAATATACAACACAAAATACAGCGGAACACGATACAATATGAGATAAGTCTTCCACAGAATCCAATACTGCAACTTTGATCCAAAAGCTCCAAAGAGAAAGCTCCAAAACTCCAAGCTCGATCCTCTATCAAGGTTGCACAAAGATAAGCAAGTCCAGTCGTGGACTCCAACGACTCCAAAATATATCAAACAAAAAGCTGAAAGCTACCCAAAACGATATCTACTATCTGACTATCTGAAAAACCAAATTCTAAACTGCCCGTGCGGAAAGTTATGGGCATCCAGAGTTTATGAAGGGAACAATAAACTCCGAGTCAGTCGTGGGACTGGTATGAGCAAACAAAAACATTTGGTCTTTAAAAACAATCAAAAGATTTTAAGTTTTGAAATCCGCAATGCTTTTGGAAAATGAAACTAGCATAATGCCTCCCGGCACACACACAATGCAATCGCAGACATGAGGGAGATTTCTCCTTATGATAATCAAAGATGCTTACTACGTAGAAGTTCTTTGATATTATTATTACTAGTGCATAGTGGAAAACCTTTCGAAAGTAGAATATAAATCCTAGCCAGCATAGGTACCATTACACTATGCCTACTGTAGCTGCCATTTTAAATGGCAAGTTCTACAACTAAAACTGTACAAGGCTCCTGTTGGATTGAATGGATTTCTAACAAATGGTCAGGCTAAGGAACTTCCTATTGCCACATGGGGATGCCTCTGGCGGGACGCTTCGAGAACCTAACCGGCTCTCTACCAAATAAGGCCGGCTATCCCCTTCCCAGGGAATAAAACCTATGATATGCCATCCCCGGTCCTTTGGGACCTTTAACCGAGGATCCTCTACACCAACAACATCACACAGTAGTAGATATAGACTACAATGCCCACATGAGTAAGTATTTGGGCTCCATACCATGATATTACCCTTTTCCAGAAGGAATGGTCATACCCGAGGGAGCTACCCCTAAAACCTTGCCGCATCTTTCCTGTTTAAACCATTACCGGTTTGTGATGCTCGATGAGGTCTCGTCCACAAAGCTATGCTTTTTCACAAACCATGCTTTGATCACAAATGATCAACAAATGATCATCAACACACAGCAACACTTAGCATGTCACATTACCAAATTGGGAATGTATCACTAGTAACCATCAACTACATAACCTCTGAGCTCGTACGTCTCAGAGAAGGGTGTTAAGCTAAGAGTATAAATTCTCCGCCACCAAGCAGAAATGTATTTGATAGAAACTGGTTTTACATCTCAAAGTGTAATGTCAGACACACATCCATACAAGTCTGTTCTAGGTTCGAATAGAACCGATGGCACTTCCGAAGAAGCCCTTGCAATCCGGGTATCCACAATCCCGATCGGATTTCCCATCACTTAGGAAATCTCTATACCGTAGCTACTCAGTGCAGAGACAATCGATAGGTCATCCTATCATTCTCGCAAATACCCGGTCTTCACCACCGGTCTTCAAATGCAATCCATAACGTCATATCATTATTTGGAATGGGTTATATGACACAAGGTCCTCTCCCAGCTAAACCGAATAATGAGTGCAATATTTAAAAACATATGGATATGAGATTTCGGTTAAGTCACAACTTTAAAATTCAAAACTTTCTTTCAAATGGTTTAACCCAATTACCATTTCAAATCTTTAAACAAAAAGATTCGTTTCGCAAAGTTCACCCAGTTTCACAAAGATCCATTCATGGATTTCAAAACAATTTCCATTTTAATTGGATTAGTTCTTTTAATCTTTAAATCAGAGATTTAACTCATATCTTTCAAAACCGTTTCCAAAGATTCATTCATAACTTGGAAAACCGTTTTCAATTCAAACTTGAAATTCCTTTAATACAAATTGGAAATTCATTCCTTATATGAAAGCTTTTATCATTTGAAAACAAATAGTTTTTATTTAGGGAAAATCCGATTTCAATTATACAAGTTAATGTTTTCAGACTTAGGTTAAATTCAATTCCCAAAACAACACTAAAAAAATGGTTTAAAAAACCCATATAAACTTGTATGACCTTTTTCATCATAAATTCCCAAAGTAGAATTCAGTTTCAAATATTTGAATTCAAAACTAGATCAAATTTCAAAACTAAATTAAGTTATTGAAAAATAACTTTTATCTTTGAAATTCTTTTTCAAAAGCTTTCCACTTTAAATCCTATCCATTTCCGAAACCATTTAGATTCAAAAATTCAATTTAAAATTATTTCAAAAATCTATGTTAACGTAAAAATCAGACGCTAACACCCCGGTGTAGATTTGAAGTTGAGCGAAAGCACCACCCGTGAACATGGGAACTAAAAACAAGTAGAAAAGTCACAGAGAAAGCAGAAAAGACAATAGTTTTTATAGTGGTTCGGCTTGGGGTAAGCCTACGTCCACTTTAATTCTCTTTGTTGCTGAATCAATTACAACTTTACAACAATCTTCAATTACAATTCTGATGAGACAAACAACTAGAACTTTGATGCAGAAGAATACTTTGAATCCATGTAGATAGCATTAGATTTCCTCTCGAAGTTAGTTGAGATGCCTTTCGAACTTGAAGTGTCGAGTGAGTCATGAATTCAGCAGAGTATCGGCGCTTAAAGAGATTAGCCAAAAAGTCCTTTTCATGTTTGAGGTAGGTTGGTATTTATAGGAAAATTCTTCCCTTAGGTCGTAAGTCATGACCGATCTATGGTAGGTCGTGGCCGACTCATCTGGCCAAACCCCCTGGTTTCACATAGGTTTACA
Organism: Allium cepa; assembly: GCA_030765085.1. Lineage (NCBI taxonomy): Eukaryota > Viridiplantae > Streptophyta > Magnoliopsida > Asparagales > Amaryllidaceae > Allium > Allium cepa. The sequence goes on from CM060939.1 coordinate 810,970,798, forward strand.
TGTATAAGTCCCAGGTCGCCCCCGAGTCAACACAACCTTGTCTCAGTAATACGACATTGGGCTTACATTTAGTAGCTTTAGGTCGTGGACGACTCAAGCTAGGTCGTGAGTCGTGAACGAGTTAACTGGCAAGTCGCAAGTCACGGCTTAACTGGTAAGTCCTGGATCATGTACGAGTTAAGAGGCCACTGTGCCAAGTAGCTGCATTGAACTTGCCTTACTTTGCTTGGGTCGTGAACGACTTAACATAGGTCTTAGGTCGGTAGCTATCTTAGGTCGGTAGCTATCTTACGTCGGCAACCTTGTTAAAGTATTAGGTCGGTAACCGTTCAGCCTGTTAGGTCGGTATCCTCTTTAGGCCTTAGGTCGGCATCCTTCTTAGCCTGTTAGGTCGGTATCCTCTTTAGGCCTTAGGTCGTCATCCTTCTTAGCCTGTTAGGTCAGTATCCTCTTTAGGCCTTAGGTCGTCATCCTTCTTAGCCTGTTAGGTCGGTATCCCTCTTAGGCCTTAGGTCAGCATCCTTCTTAGCCTGTTAGGTCGGTATCCCTCTTAGGCCTTAGGTCGGCATCCTTCTTAGCCTGTTAGGTCAGCATCCTTCTTAGGCCTTAGGTCGGCATCCCTCTTAGCCTGTTAGGTCGGTATCTTTTTGAGTCGCTGAGTCAAAACCGGGGCGGAGTTAACAATTGCCCCTTGAAGTATACGCCTACTGGTTAGGTCATGTGCTTCGATATCCTCTAACTCGTCCACTCTCTAAGTCGGTAGGTCGTACGCGACCTAACAGTTGGGTCGTAACATACCGCTTCAGATCCCTCCACTGTAAGGTATAAGTCACATCTTTTTCTTCCTTCTCATTACCTACTTCCTTGATTCTGCCATTAAAAACTTTCCCAAGCTCCAAAAGGCGATTTCGATCCATCAGTCACCGATAATCATTACGTAAGTGAATCTTCTTCGATCATAGGTTACTTTTGGTTCATGAACTCCGTCACTCACACTTAAACCGCCTCTTTGTATAATGCTTCATCATGAATTATATTACATCTTCAGTTGATGAAGCTTAGGTTGCTCGATTTGGCTTTAAATGATTGATGAGATGATGTGGATGGGTTACTGATTCAGGCTAGTTGATTTTGATTTGTGTTAGAATTGCAAGGTGTTGAACTTGTAGTGGTTTCGAACTATCTTATTGGATGATCTGATATCAGGAATGAAGATGAAGGCTGTTGCTGATGAAGCAACTATCGGGTTAACGGGTTGAGTGGAGTGAGGTATTGGCTTGGACGCGACCCAGTGATTTTGGGTGACCTAACCCTTTGGCCGATCTAACTTGACGCGACCTAAACCTTAAGTCGTGGCCGAGTTAACCCTTGGGGGAAAACTGCCGACCTAATCTTCTGCCGATCCAAACCGTGGCCGAGTTAACCCTTGGGGGAAAACTGCCGACCTAATCTTCTGCCGATCCAACCCTTAAACCGTGGCCGAGTTAACCCTTAAACCGTGGCCGAGTTAACCCTTAAACCGTGGCCGAGTTAACCCTTGGGGAATTTCACACCACTTTTTGAACCGGAGCCTTCCTCCTTGCTACTCCTCATGACTTAAAGAACCACCGATTTAAGGAATTGGAAACTTTAATCTTAACTCGCGAGAGATTCCTTGAGTCGCAGCCGAGTTAACACTTGGATGCCCAACTTGAATTCTCACTTAAAAGCATAGTTCCAATTTGAATTCTTAACTTAATGTACTGGACTGAACTGCTTAAATCCTGCATTGTTTTAACTTTGTTGCCTTATTTCACAGACCACATTAACTCATAGGCTAACAACCTGCTGAAAACAACAATCATAAAAACCAAGGCGAATATGCTGCCATTGACTGCCCACATCAAATGACAGATTAGTCAACATAAAATAATCAACTTAAATACACTGTATGAAATGCTGTGAACCAATCAACTAAAGTGAAGTATTAATGCAAAGCATCGCTAACTTGAACTGATTCGTTTGCATCAACATTACACTTGCATATTAAAACAATGAACCCTGGACTTTATAACTGACAAATACTTGCTAGTTTTTATTCCAGTTGCATTTGTTTATTGATTGATTTTAATAAACACTCCACACACTTTAGGAAATGTGCACCTTCATGTTTGAATATCCAGTTGTTTGTGTAGAATGACTTCCCACCAAGAAGAAGAAGGGGTAGCTCAAGCTGAAGAGACCTTTCTGATAGCTATTCCTGTAGAGAACCCTCCAGAGAGAACTTCGACTATCCTAACTCCGAGAGCGTTTATTCAGCTACGCACTCAGTTGGCTTTGCTGAAAATGATGCTCTACTACCCGGACCAAATGATACTGCCGACAGTCCTCCTCATGGTTTTGTCGAAGTCAATCGTTAAATGTGCCTAAGCGGGGCGATTCCTCCTTTTAACGACTTCCTTCGAACCCTTCTCCTTCGGTTGACTATCTCTCCATTCCAACTTCATCCTAATGGCTATGCCATCTTGATGGGGTTGTGTGTTTTATTTAGGAGAACTCTTGATCGCTTGTCAAGTTTTGAAGAAATTCGCTACTTATGCTCGTTTGCAAAGATTAAAGACCATCCTTCCCTCATTATTGTGAGAAGTGCTAGAAATCGCAAGCTTATTTCTGATCTCACAGAAAGCGTTCATGGATTTTTGAACCAGTTTTTCTTTTCTCGCTGCCCCCTAGGGTTTTATGCCATATGGAGAGTAGGAAGTAAGATTACCTATTTCTATCTTCTCCATTTTCAAACTTTTTCGAGATCCGAACTACCAATTGCTAATTTCATTCTTTGCTCTTTTCAGCACTTCCTCTCCCTTTTAGAGATCCAAGCCATAAGTAAGTTTTTGAAAGATTAACTGCTGTGGCCGTAGAAGAGAGAAGTATAAATTTTTTGTTGAGGGATGAACATTTGCATCAGTATGGAATTTTACACATTTCTCGTTCTACACATCCCCATGAGGTTCCAGACTCCCCACCTAAAGCACTAGATGCCCCAGTCTCTTCTGACGCACCCATACCAAAAGAACCTGCCCCTGAGGCTTCTCTAGTGAAGTGCTCCACTACTGTCGATGTTGCGGGATCGTTTGGCAAATCTGCACTTGCCCCGGTCATTGAGGAAGAAGAGCCTCGGGGATCTCCCCAACGTTCACAGAAGTCTGGCGAAGAAGCCGGGAAAGCAAGCCCTGTCAGGCAGAGCGGGGACGACACTTTCGAAGGGTTGAGCGACCTCTTTGCCACCTCACAAGAGATCTTTAAAGACGACCCTGTCACTACAAGGGTTTCATCTTCAGTAGTAGAAGCGACTTCTTCTTTGCAACAAGCTCCGCCAACCCAAGACTTGACGTTAACTACTACCTCCACAACTACTCCGCAATCGAAGAGTGGTTCGTAGTTTGATGCGCGTAGTTTGCACATCACACAGACTTAGAATCTTTCGGCATTTTCATACACCTAATTCTTTGTACTCTGAAGATTTTTAAGACTTGTCTCTTTTTATTTCAGATTCTCCGATGGGACGCAGCGGCTCTTACTATGACGATTTTCAGCGCTACGGGAGGCGTAGTCAATATGATTATAGGTGCTACCTTCCCGTTCACAGAGAAACCGATGAAGAGAGAGCCGCCCGAAAGGCTCAGGAGAGGAGGGATCAAGAAGAGCGTTATGAGAGAAAAGAAAGGGACGAGCACCATGATTCTACCCAGAGAGGTGATGACTCTCACAAAAGAAAGTCGCATGATGATCGGGGAAAAAGCCATATGGTTGAGGACCCAAGCAAGCGTGCCAGACACGGTGAGAAGCATGCATCTACAACTCCTGAAAAAGCCACTGCTCCAATTCCTTCTCAATCTCCTGCCCCTTCTCGTACAGATATTCAGACAATTATCAATAGGCCTTCATATCAAGTTGGGCCAGGTCCAGCTACTCTCCAAAGACGGTTTCCACAATGGTGCCTGAAGGGGGTTCGCTTCGATCTTGATTTGGTTTCAATTGACAAGCCTGCCATCCTGCAAAATCTTGATGCCATCAGACTTGATATTGAAAGAATGTTGAGTTGGCAAAAGCTTGTTGACGAACTTCAAAGGGTAAACCGTGTGAATCTCGAGGCCATGCTTACTATGGAGAATGACAAAGCTGAATGGCAGAAGGTTCTTGAGCAGCATGATACCGAAATGAGGAGCATCACTACTTATAATGAAGAGCTTGAAGCGAAGGTCGAGAAGCTTAAAGAAGAGCTCACCACTTCTTCTACTTCCTATAATCAAAAAGAAGAAGTGCTTCAAAAACAAGTGAGAGATGCTCATGCCGGCCAAAAAGACGCCGAAGACAGGCTCGAAGTGCAAAAGAGAATGAATGAGGGCTATATTGCTGATATTGCAGAGCTTCGGAAGAAAACCGGCTCTCAAGAGGCGGAAATCGAAATGCTTAAGCTTCAACTCTCCAAAGCTGAAAGAGAGCGTGACGAGGCCATTGCCGGTAGAATTGCAGCTGAAGAATCTCGTGAGGCAATGAAGACCAGCATCAGCTCAATATTATTTGACTTCTACCTGCACAGCGTATTGGGGCGCGGTAGTCTCGCCTTTCTAGGCCCCAAATATGAAGTTACACTGGCTGAAGTGTGGGAGGCTGCACTTGACATGCTTGGCGGTAAAGGTGCTGGCTATGGCGAATCATCTCTTGAGGAGCATTACTTGGATGACGATGCTCGCGCTGCTCTCGCCAAGGGAAAAGAACAACTTGCAAAATTAAGAGCCGAAATGGCAGAAGGGGAACGTTTAGGAAAAACTACTTCAGCTGTTCCAGTTCAGCCTTCACCTTCGGCTGAAATTGACATCGTCGGCTCCAGTTCTCATTCTCCATCCCCTGCTAAAGTTACCACTGAGATCACAAGCACACAGGGTAGAGATGAAGGCGAAGAGAGTGCTGAAGCACAGGCTTATGAGGTTGATATCAGAAAGCCGACTTCTCCAGGTAACTCTACTGTCAATCTTGCTCAAGTAGACTGCTCATTTGCTTCTTATGGGTTTGATGAGCTTCTTGACTATCTCCTGAACCTCAATAAGCCTTTATCTCCTCTCTTTACTGACTTTAACTTCTTTTCTTCTGTAGAGAAAGTGTCAAGCATCGTTCAGACTTCCCCTCCTCCAGTTATTTCTCCTCCGTCTCTTCAGGTCACTCCTCCTTCTGCCTCGCAACCAGGATCACAAGAGGAGAAAATAGAAGCTCTCCAAGACTTGGACGATCCCATTGCTTCACAAGAACACAGGGGAGAAGAACCTGAAGGGAGTGAGAAGACTCCATAACCGACTGGTTCCGATGATGAACCGTTAATTACACTTCTCTCTCCAGGGAGTGGGTCTTCTTCCAGGAAGAGAGGGAAGCATGGAGTCTCTAAGAAGAAGAAGGAGGCTTCTGGTAGCGGGACACAAGCGGGAGAAGAACCTATTGCATCCCTTTTCCCTTCCTCTCCTACAACTCGACCTAAAAAGTTAGTCATTCGACCGAGCGAGACCTCAAAGGATGGTAGGAAGAAGAAATGACGGGACTGGTCCTTATGCTTTTTATATCGCCTTTTTCTTTTTGCATGTACTGGCCGGAGATTGTGCGGATACCGGCCTCCGCTTTTCTTTTTCTTTTTACACGTGTACCTGTACAAAATTTTGACAGTATTAAATAAAATGATTCTTTTTGTTTGTACAAACTTCTGTCTGTATTTGAGAATGCATTTACTATCCATTTTTGTACAAGTTTCTTTATATGATATTGCAGTGAGCTTGTGGTATGTTGTTCGAGCATAATTTTACCAATGTAGTTATACCATGTTGTATGTAGCTATACCATGTTGCCCCTATACCATAAGCTCGTTGCAATATTTTATACTTTAAGGGGGCTTGTACTCTTATTTTCTGGAGAACAATTATTCCATACTTGGAGGAATATTATTTTGTTAAAAATAGAGTACATCTCCCTCCATATGAGTTTTTACGCTTTATCCTTCAAAGATATCACATTTTCTATTGTGCATACACACATTTTTACCAAGTGAATTCTTCTATGTGGTAAAGCGGGCCTCTGAAGGGCACTTTAACATCTTTTTAAGGAAGAGTATTTTCCAGAATAGGTGAATCATTCTTCCTTTGAAAGTTAAAGTGTGCCTTTGAAGAGGGCTTCTTTTTTTTTATTGCGCCTCAGTAGAGGGCTTTCTGATCTTTGCTTTGCGTTTCTGACGAAATGCTTCTTTGAAAAGTTGTACCTCAGAGGAGGGATTTTTCACGTTTCAACACTTGGAAGTTTTATTTCAATCTCGGTGAAACGTGTGCCTCCGAAGAGTTGTGCCTCCGAGGAGGGTTTTCCACGTTTCAACACCTAAAAGTTTTATTTCAATCTCGGTGAAACGTGTGCCACCGAAGAGGTCTTTCTGTTCGATTGTGCCTCTAGGAAGAGGTCTTTTTGTTTCTGCCTCTGGGAAGAGGTCTTTTTTGTTTGATTGTGCCTCTGGGAAGAGGTCTTTTTGTTTCTGCCTCTTGGGAGAGGCTTTTATTTTTCCCTGTTCGCTGGGAAGCGGACCTCCGAGGAGGGCTTTTCACATTTCGTCTCACGGGAGTGTATCACCGATCACGGTGAAATGTGTGCCTCTGAGTAGGGTTTGTGCCTGGAAGTTTGGAGTTTCTTTCTCTCAGCTGGACGGATTCACGGGAGTGTATCGACCGATCAGTCCGCAACTTTATGTTGAGAAAGACCTCTCTTTTTCTGGTTAGGCCCGCTCGAGGTCTTTTAGCATTTCAACTGTGGTGAAATGGGCCTCCGAAAAGGGCTTTTCACGTTTCAACACTTGGAAGTTTTATTTCAATCTCGGTGAAACGTGTGCCTCTGAGTAGGGCTTTTGCCTGGAAGTTTGGAGTTTCTTTCTCTCGGTTGGACGGATTCACGGGAGTGTATCAACCGATCAGTCCGCAACTTTGTATCGAGAAAGATCTCTCTTTTTCTGGCGAAGCCCGCTCGAGGTCTTTATCCTCCGAAGAGTTGTGCCTCCGAAGAGGGCTTGTGCCTCCGAAGAGGTCTTTTGCTGATTGATGCTTGCTCGCCCATGTCTCTTTGCCATCTCCATCCCCGTTATCTTTTGCAAGTGTCATCCTTTTTTTAGCTGCCAATAATTTTCCTTATCCAAAGAAATATACTTCATAGTTAAGCAAGTTGGTGGTGGTAGACACAGGCTATTTAACTGGTTGTTCGTTTGTTCAAACATTTGCAGTTAGTTAGATATAATCCACTTCCATCCACATCGCTAACTTTTGTTCGAAGCACTTCTTTTGTAGGATTTGAGTATGGAAATTTTGAATGGTTTAGCATTTGCTTACTGGGTGATGTCAGAGACCGCTTGGTCTTGTGATGGGTAAGCTTTGTTTTTATGGCCTGCATTATTAAATCGACATTTTAGTAACACAGTTAACGTATTTTATATGTCGAAATAAAACAATGCAGTTTATAATAGTAGAGAACACAAGATTTATAGTGCTTCGGCCAAAAACTGGGCCTACATCCACTTTATAGCTTTTCATTATTCACTTGCTTTACAATTGCTTTCAATACAAGAATCATATATTTGTAATTCTGTTACAACATTTCAGCAAAGCTTTTAAGTAAAATAGGGACGGAAATGATTGCTGTTCCAAGCTCTTGGGATTGGTTCTCCTTCGACAGTTGTAAGTTTGAATGTGCCATCAAGAAGCTTCGTGCCTATAACATATGGCCCTTCCCAGTTTGGCCCAAACACACCTGTAGCTGTCATGATTCTCTTCAGGACTAGGTCCCCAACTTCAAAGCTGCGCTGACGAACTTTGGAATTGAAGTGCCTGGCTATTCTTTGTTGATGAGCTGCAATTCTAAGCCTAGCCTCTTCTCTTCTTTCGTCAAGGAGGTCAAGTGCTTCCAGTTGCAGTCTATCATTCTCATCTTGATCAAAATGGATCCTTCTGTGTGAGGGGACTTGAGTTTCCACTGGAATCATCGCTTCTGATTCGTATGCCAATGAAAATGGAGTATGCCCAGTCGCAGTTTTGTGGGTGGTTCTGTATGCCCATAGTGCAAGCGGTAACTTGTCGACCCAACCACCTTTTCCTTTTTCCAGCTGCTTTTTGATGGTTGATTTGATGATTTTGTTTACCGCTTCCACTTGCCCGTTTGCCTGCGGATGAGCCACTGCTGAGAAGCTTTTTCGGATCCTGAATCGTTTGCATAAATCTTGGAACTCCTCACTTTCAAACTGAGTACCATTGTCTGTGATTATCTTCTGAGGCACACCATACCTCCAAATGATATTTTTAGTCACAAAACTTATCATTTTCTTAGAGGTAATAGTAACATTCTCGCCCCGCATCTTGGTCTCCCTTAATCACACCAACTCCGTTATCTGTGGGGAATTTTAGAGTCAGACACCATGGGGCAAGAACAGCTTTGAACGCAGCAAGAGTCGGTCGGCCTAAAAAGGCATTGTAGGCAGAGAATTCTTCAACAATCATAAAGGTTTGCTTTCGAGCCACCTTCCTCAGTCCCTTTCCAAGTTCTACAAACAAATCTATGGTCCCAATCGGCTGTTTGGGTTCTCCAGCAAACCCAGCAATCTTAAGTGATGAAGCTTGAACGTCGGCCATTGGAATTTTCATTTGATCAAAGGTCTTCTTGAAGAGAATGTTGCATGAAGCTCCACAATCAACTAGAACTCTTCTCACAGTTGCCGGCCCAATACCAGCGGATATGACCAAAGGATCTATGGTCGGAGCCTCGATACCCAAAGAATCTCTGGCACTAAATACAATATCATCTGTGGAAGTCTTTTGTTGCTTTAAAGGCGCATCATTCTCTAAAACTAAAACATTCTCTTCAGCTGGTACATGCCTCAAGGCCCGGGCATACCTTTCCATCTCGCCCCAGCTTTTGCCTGCTGGGTGAGGTCCTCCAGTTATTATATTGATGACAGGCCTTTCCGATTCATGTTCTACGGCCTTCTCACTTGAGGCAGGACGGTGAGTGGGAACTTGTTGTCCTTGAGTTGACGAAGCTGGGGCATTTCTATTTCTTTTCACATACTGCTGGAGTTTGTTTTCCTTCAAGAGCTGTTTAATTACCTCTTTCAACTGGCGGCATTCGTTGGTGTCATGGCCGGGTTGGTTGTGGAACCGGCAGAACCTTCCACTTTTTTCCATCTTACTTCCCACTCTCATTTTAGGTGGTGTCGGATAATTGACATCATCCTTGGTCGCAAAGAAGATGTTCTCAGGGGTATCGGTCAAGGGCGTGAAATTGAAAGGACGGCCTTTCTTAGCATCTCCTTGTTTCTTTCCACCATCATTTCCCCTTTTCTGAGTGTTATGTTCTTTCTTGTTCGAAGTAGCACCATTGTTCCCGGCTTCCGCTGATACCGCCTTAGCCGGTGTTTGGAGGCTCTCCAAGCGCATGAATTCATCCGCTTTCTTGTAGAATTTGTCAAGTGAGTTTGGTTCTTTCATTTTCAACCACTTTCCAAATTCGCTTGACTTGTCAATTGCCCTCATCAAGTATGTTATGACCATGCGTGGCTCAGCATTATCTACCTCGGCCAATGCTATGTTAAAACGATTTAAAAATGATCTGATAGATTCTCTCGGATTTTGCTCTAGACTTGACAGTGACATTATATCCTTTTCTTTAGAAGCATACAATCGAAATTGCTCCTTGAATTTCCTAGTCAAATCGGAGAATTGATCAATGGACCTAACTGGCAGCTTTGTAAACCACAATAGAGCCACACCTTCGAGATAACCGGGAAATATCGACATTTAATTTCATCAGACGTCCTGGCACCAGTCATATGCCAGTCGTACTTATACAGAAACTCGTTAGGATCACTCGTCCCCTTGTAAGCCGGAATAGTAGGGGGAACAAATTTCCTTGGGAACTCTGCCTTCAAGATCTTTTTAGTAAATGGAGTTTTGCTTGGAGCAAAACCCCACTCTTTCTCATCTTCATCTCTTTGCATATTTTCCTTCATGATTTGACGAACCATACCCGAAATATACTCTTCATCATTTAGAGGCTCTGGAGGGCACACATCAGCCACTCTCTCTGAATTCTGTCTTGACAATCGTTCACGGAGGGTCGGCTGCGGCCCTGATCATCCAGCTTGAGGAGGAGTCCTTTCTACAGGGTCTGCGACTCTTTGAGAAATGTTCCCTTCAACATCCTGAACTTCCACAGTAGGGTTCCCATCATTATTAACCGGTTGACGATTTGCCCCTAACAGATCATTCAACTTACTCAAGATCAGGGCATTCTGGGCATTCTGGGCTTCCAACTGCGCATTCTAAGCATTCAATTGTTGATTCAGCCCCAAAACTACGGCGTCCAATTCTGCTCGCGTAACTCCAACAGTTGGAGCTGCTTGACTTGAAGGAGGAGAGGTAGCAGTATTCTCTTGAACATTGTCGGATCTTACAGAACTTCGTTTTTTCCCAGGAGCCATTATTTCCAATAAACTTCTGGTTTTACAAGAAATCCCTTCAACAATCCTTCACGGAGCAATAATGGAAGTTTCCTGAGTTGGGTTCTCAGTGAAAGCACCAAAAATGTTAACGTAAAAATCAGACGCTAACACCCCGGTGTAGATTTGAAGTTGAGCGAAAGCACCACCCGTGAACACGGGAACTAAAAACAAGTAGAAAAGTCACAGAGAAAGCAGAAAAGACAACAGTTTTTATAGTGGTTCGGCTTGGGGTAAGCCTACGTCCACTTTAATTCTCTTTATTGCTGAATCAATCACAACTTTACAACAATCTTCAATTACAATTCTGATGAGACAAACAACTAGAACTTTGATGCAGAAGAATTCTTTGAATCCATGTAGATAGCGTTAGATTTCCTCTCGAAGTTAGTTGAGATGTCTTTCGAACTTGAAGTGTCGAGTGAGTCGTGAATTCAGCAGAGTATCGGCGCTTAAAGAGATTGGCCAAAAAGTCCTTTTCATGTTTGAGGTAGGTTGGTATTTATAGGAAAATTCTCCCCTTAGGTCGTAAGTCATGACCGATCTATGGTAGGTCGTGGCCGACTCATCTGGCCAAACCCCCTGGTTTCACATAGGTTTACTTGAAAAGTCCCAGGTCGCCCCCGAGTCAACACAACCTTGTCTCAGTAATACGGCATCGGGCTTACATTTAGTAGCTTTAGGTCGTGGACGACTCAAGCTAGGTCGTGAGTCGTGAACGAGTTAACTGGCAAGTCGCAAGTCACGGCTTAACTGGTAAGTCCTGGATCATGTACGAGTTAAGAGGCCACTGTGCCAAGTAGCTGCATTGAACTTGCCTTCCTTTGCTTGGGTCGTGAACGACTTAACATAGGTCTTAGGTCGGTAGCTGTCTTAGGTCGGTAGCTATCTTAGGTCGGTAGCTATCTTAGGTCGGCAACCTTGTTAAAGTATTAGGTCGGTAACCGTTCAGCCTGTTAGGTCGGCATCCTCTTTAGGCCTTAGGTCGGCATCCTTCTTAGCCTGTTAGGTCGGTATCCTCTTTAGGCCTTAGGTCGGCATCCTTCTTAGCCTGTTAGGTCGGTATCCCTCTTAGGCCTTAGGTCGGCCTCCTTCTTAGCATGTTAGGTCGGTATCCCTCTTAGGCCTTAGGTCGACATCCTTCTTAGCCTGTTAGGTCAGTATCCTTCATAGGCCTTAGGTCGGCATCCCTCTTAGCCTGTTAGGTCGGTATCTTTTTGAGTCGCTGAGTCAAAACCGGGGCGGAGTTAACAATCTATGACTTAACCAATTTCCACGTGCAATCCATATTTGTGTGTGTATAGTGTAGTCCAAGAGTTTTACATAATAGGGCACAACGTCAATCATCACAGATATATCGATAGGCGTTATAACCCATAACGCTTATCTTCATTCACAGATTCATAGATAAAGTAAATTTATCAATCACAAAGATTCACTAATACTATTCGATGTGGGTTTTGGATTACCAACTGGAATCCGACTCCTTGTCGCATCGAAGTTTAAATGTTGTTTAACGGGTCAACGGGTTTGCATATTCATATAACAATATATTCATCATAGATATAACAACTCAGCACAAAGCATTACAAACATCAAATCACATATCAAATATATCAATCCATCACATAGCATCCAATAGAAATCAAACATCTATAATTAAGATGAATAAATCGTGTGGTTATAAATTTATTACCCACATAATTACTTTCATTGGTAATTCTTAATCAATGATTAAGTTCATCAACTACAATTGATTTAGTTTTAATCACCTTTATTAATTAATTATCTTAATTGATTAACCCTTAATTGTAATTAATTAAATCTTAATTTCTTTTATTAATTAATCATCCCTCAATTAATTGCTTTAATTAATAAACCCCTAATTATTAATTAAATCTTAATTATAATTAATTGTTCTTAATTGATTAATTAATAGGTTTATTCCTTAATTTATTACAATAATTAATTACTCATTGATAAATAATGATTTCTTAATCACTTTAAGTTAAATAACCTTTTATTATCTTCTCTTAATTACTTTCACTAAGTAATTACTATTTTAATTTAGTCATTCATTAATTACTTGATTAATTGACTTGAATTATTAATTATTTACTTTAATTAATAAATCCTTAATTATTAATTAGTTGGATCTTAATAATAACTAATTATCCTTTAATTGATTTTCTTGATTATTAATGAATTGCAATTTATAAATTACTTGATTATCGTTAACAATATAGATTAACTTAACTTTAAGTTAAAAATTGTCGCTTATTAAGTTTTATTTAAAATAACTTGTTAAAAATATAAGTTCAAAACTTAATTTTTTTTTAAAAACCCTTTTTATTTCAAAACCTTTCAATTTATACCTTCTACTTAATAAATAAATCATTATTTATAGAAGAAATAATTTTAGAAATTTATTTAACTACTTTGTTAAAGTTGCTAAAACTGGAAATATAAAAACCCCCAGGCAACCCGAGCTAAACCCCAACGTACTCGAGTTTTACTTCGAGTTTTTCCAAATTTTACCCGAGTACCCCCAAAATTTTCAACCTTAAAATTTTCTTAAGTGTTTTCACTTTCGCACCAAATTCCTCTTCGAGTTAAAACCCGAGCTACCCTTGCTTCTCCACGAGCTCATCTTCGGGTCGCGCCTTCTTCTTCCCCAAACGTGAAACCCACCAATGCAACGTTGCACGTATACGTGCACAACCACTCTAACCATCGCTGATCGACGACGACCTCACCAGAATGTCACCAATGATCCCCACCCTCGATTCGAACAACCCAAAACCCAAAGCGAGCTCGAATTCAAAAACGAGCTATCAGCCTCGAAATGGAAACAAACCTAGTTCATCCAAATCTACTCTGCGCGGCCACCTCCGGCCACCGGAGGTCTTGCGATCACCCCCCACAGCTGCTACACCGTCCCACTCGTCTTTCCTCGAAGTTCGGTCCACCCCGATCCACGAATGGCCTTAAAATCAATTCGAGAGTGACACCGATACAACTATGCCCTTAAACCCTATTTCATCAAACCCAAACTTATTCGATCATCAAAAAAATTTCGTACTTTTTTTCTAGCGATCTACGACACATAATCCTTCTTTGACATCAAGCTCGAGGCTCGATTGTCCCTTGATCACCAGAAATTGATGTTTCTTTCAATTTCGTTCCACTTCGATTTATTCACTTGTCTCCAATCTAAAAACTTTGATTTAACCTTTAAAAATCATGTTTCTTGATGTGGATTTAGATAACAGAAATGAATCAAAGGATTGTAATGATCGAAATTTATATATTCTTAGGTTTTACTGCTAATTTCTTCTTCCAGGCCTAATTATCTTCAAATTTAACTTAAAAATATTTTTAAACTTGAATCTTGATTTGACAATCATATTCTGTTTATATTTTTAGGCCTAAAAAACATTAGAGGAAAGGTTTTGAATTTTATTTGAAACAGGGTTTTGAAGGAAAAAAAGAAAAAACTGGAAACACAGAGGCATTTTTTCCTTGCCTGTACACTTATATACAAACAATCCTTCAGTTTTACAAAGGCATGCAACACAATTTCACACCATCATCCAAACATAACTCATATCCTAAATCAGATGATAGGTATAACGTAGTTTAAGGGGGGTTTGCTCACAAAATATTGAACAGAGAAGTCTGTTGACAAGCAACCCTATATGTAAAACAGACTAAGCTTTAAAGATGATGATTTGCTCTCCTGAATATAGATGAAGCAGAGAACCGTGGTTGTTTTCTTATGCTTTGAATCTGAAAATCACTTTTGTTTCAGAACCTTTGAAGAGTTGTTGGTTTCTTTTCTTTTCCAGGTTTAAAGATGATTTGCAACTTTCCTGTCTTCGAGTTTGTTTTGAGACTTGCTCCAGATTTTAGCTTCCAACTTCTTTGGTTTTATTTTGATTTCTAGAATCTCTTTTCTTTTGTTTGCCAACACTGTTTTGATTTTTGTTTCATCTTTTATGGAGAGAAGGTATTTTGAATTGAATTGAATGTGATTTGCCTTTCTGTTTTTCCAGACTTCTCTGGTTTCAGATCTTTTTGTTGAAGATGAATCTTGTTTTTTTTTCTTTTTTACCGTCCTTTGATTTTGATTTTTCAGATCTGAGATCTTGAGATTTGAATGGCCTGGTTGCTTTTTTTTCTTTTTGTTTTATCTTATATTTTTTTTCAAAAGTTCAAGGCCACTTGTCCGTTTTCTTTTTGCATGTTGTGCACTTGTAGTTTGTAGAGGAAAATTGTGTTTGAATCCTTTGACTCAATTTGTTTTGTAATTTAGTTTTAATCCTTCATGTAATCATATTTTCATGTATACATATGCCTTGATTTTATTGAAGTTGTTCATATTTTTTTATTTGTTTATATCCTCTTTTATATTTATATTTTACACAAATAAAAATTTCTATTGTTTTTTTTTCACATTCAAACCTAAATTTAGCTCTCTATTTATATACAAGTAATTCATATATTTATATTCATGCATTTCTTTTATTATTTATTTTTTGTACAACTTTTTAAAAGAAAAGAACGATTTAAATTTCAGTTACATATTAACAATTTATCACTTTTTATTTATAAAGGTGAATTAAATCATAAAAAAAATATTTTGGAAATTATTACATTAATTCTTAAATTACAGTTTCCAAATATCAATATTTTAAAAAATTTAGAAACCAAACTTTTTATTAATTTAAAGCTTTTAATTCTATTTTATTTTTAATACATTTCATTTTTAAATCCAATATTTGTTGGTAAAATACTTATTCATATACTTCAAATCAAATTGCTATTTACCTTAAATTCAATATTTATTTTTAAATCCAATTTTATTTATAAAATTACTTATCCTTAAATTTTAAACCAAATTCTACTTTATAATATAGATTTATTTATTTATTCTAGAAATTTTCTAACAAATTCACGAATAAATTCATAATTTATTTTCAAAATTAAATTAATTGCCAAATTAAACGTAGTTAATTTTCAGGAATGTTACAAATTTAGAATTTAATTCGGCGCTGAAAATGAATATTTGGAAATCGATTTTAAAATCGTATATCAATGGATACTTAGAAGTTTAAATTCACAATGGGAATTTATAAAAGAAAGAGAAATTTGTTTTAAAAATAAATATTGTTTTATTTTTAAAAATTGGAAAGGAATTATAGATTTGGGACGTAAATTTAAAGTAAATCCAAAAGGATTTATAAATTTATTTGAATGAACCATTTTAGAATGGAAGGTGTACTTTCCCTGGAAAGCCGAGGATGTTTTCAATATAGTCTATAAATATGAAATTGAAGTTGTAAAGATGGTTTTAAGGAAAGATTATTTTGAGGAAATTATTTACTTGGGTTATTTTGAAAATCTTTAAAGTAAAGATTTATTTTAATTTATTATAAAAGTGATTATTTAAAGTTTTAATTGATATTTTTTTTAGAAAATGGATATTTAAATAGTTACATTCTATCTACTAATTTTATTTTAAAATTAGTTTTGGACTTGAATTTTTATATGAGATATTAGTATAATATTTTCATAACTAATATGAAGCAAGTATTTTAAAATAGTTTTATTTTAAATGTTCTCAAGTATATTTTGGATAAGTATTTTATATTATTTTAAAATATTTGAACTCGGCAGATTTTTAGTGGAATGAATAAATATTTGAAAATATATTCCGCGCAAGGAAAATGCTTTGAAATTTGTTTCCAAAGGATTGAATTGTAAATAGTAATTTGAAATTTGTTTTAAAAATGTTAAAGTGACAAAAGTATATCTTGCGAAGATATTTTAGAAATAAATGATTTTGGAAAATTATTTGAAATCCAGTGATGGTTGTGAATGATGATTGATAGTTAAATAACCGACTATCAATATTGGCCTTTTAATGGTATTTGAATTTCGTTGCGACCGGGGGTCGGATTCCAAGTGGATATTCGAAAACCATATCGAACCTTTATGATTGTGATGAATCCTTTATTTAAAAGTTCAAAGTGGAAAATTTATTGTGATTTTTGAAATCTAAATGTAACACTTATTTTTAAAATAAGCGCTCATTATTCGGATTAGCCGGGAGAGGACATTGTGTCATAAAACCCATTCCGAATAATGATACGACGAAATAGGATTGCATTTGAAGATGGTGTTGAAGACCGGGTATTTTCGAAAGCGAAAGGATTACCTGTCGAATGTATCAACACCAGGTTGCTTCGGTATAAAGATTTTATCACCCTTTGTGATGGGGATTCCGAACGTGATTAGTGAATATTTGGATTGCAAGGGCTTCTTTGGAAGTGCCTTCGGTTCCGTTCAATCCCGAAACGGACTTGTATGGATGCGCGTCTGATGTTACACTTTGAGATGTAAAGCTGATTTTTATTAAATACATTTCTGTTGGTGACGGAGAATTTATTCTCTTAGCTTAACAACCTTTTCTGAGACATATGAGCTCAGAGGTTATGTAGTTGATGGATATCAGTGATATATTCCCAAATTGGTAATGTGACATACGAAGTGCTGCTGATCATTTGTTGATCAAAGCATGACTTTGTGAAAAGTGTAGCTTTGTGGACGAGACCTCGTCGGACCTCACAACCCGAAAATGGTCAAAACAGGAAGGATGCGGCAAGGTTATTTGGGGGTAGCTCCCCCTGAGGGTATGTCATTTCCTTCTGGAAAAGGGTAGTATCATGGTATGGACCCTAGATATTTTACCTATGTTGATGCTGCAAATTTATTATGCTTTATGGTTGTTGTTTTGTGGTTGAGGATCCTTGGATAAAGGTCGCAAACGACCGGGGGATGGCATACTCGTGTAGTAGTTAGCTAGTTACAGAGGTAACCCGACCTTGTGTTGGCATAGATCCGGTTAGGTTCTCGGGGCGTCCCTCTAGAGGCGTCCCCATGTGGCAATAGGAAGTTCCTTAGCCTGAACATTTGTTGGAAATCCAAAGAAACAATACGAGCCCTTTACGATTGTAATTGTATAACCTGCCTCCTTAGGAGGTTGCTATAGTAGGCATAATATAATGGTACCTATGCTGGTTAAGATTAATATTATACATTCGAAATGTTTTCCATACTCTGAACTAATGATAATATTAATAAGGATTTTGCGTATCAAGCATGTTTGACTATCATTAGAAGAAATCTCCCCCAAGTCTGCGATTACATTGTGTGTGTGCCGGGAGACTTATGGTAGTTTCATTTTCCAAAAAGCATAGCGGATTTCTTTTCCTTTTTTGTGTGGAAATAACTATTTTTAAGATCTCACACCAGTCCCACGACTGACCTGGAGTTTATTGTTCCCTTTCTAAACTCTGGGTGCCCACAATTTTCCACACAGGCAGCCTAGAGTCAGTTTATCATTATTCTGGAGTGAAGTCGAAAAAGAGATGCTTTGGAGATCAGGAGCAAGATGGATGGTGAAGCATATCACTAGTATATGTTATATTCTTTTCCGCTATTTGTTGTTGTAACACTCTGATAATGTAATGTGATGTAATGTAGTAACTGATATAGTTCTTTGTTTTAAAGATATTCATTTACTATTATATGTTGTTCCGCTGTGAAATGTGAGATTCTGTTATTGTTTCTGTTTCTTCTTCTATCTTCTTCTTCTTTAAACCCTAACGGTTCGGTTTTCCGGCACTCGACTGTTCGGCTGGACGTATTGATGTCAACTTTCGGGCGCCGAAAAAATCGGGTCGTCACATCTCGAATACAATAGTCAAATACAAGATCAGAATACATCACTGAAATCAACTGAATATATGAAAGCAAGATCGATAGCTGGATCTCAGAGCGAAGTTCCAACTCCAAAGGCGGGTCTCGAATACTGGTACACTCAGTCTGACCCAAGCGTAAGGCAAAACACAAAACACTCGAGTCAGGATTAACATTCTTATATCAATAAATCCAACTCAAGTGAAATAACAATTGAAATACAAGTAACTCGAAGGATGTTTAGGACAACCATCCTCTAAGGATCCGTTAAACATTTATATGTGTGCTAAGTAAATAATGTCTATCAGTAATATAAAGTATCAAAATAGCGTTAAGGCGTTACCATTATCCTCCTTAACACATTTTATATAAGCATCATAGTCTATACAGCACTATAAACTCCACCGTAAACTAGTGGGCTATCAGGGAGTACTCCATAGGTATAACACAAAACAAATCGCAGTGGTCGCGCATAGGGATACGACTATGACAAAGCACATGAGGCAATACCCAATGTAGTGAAACTACCGTTTGCCTGATCCCGACTGGTGAGAACGCATCGCCACAACGATCGCAACACCGCGAAACAACACTCTCAATTCAAGGATGCGCACCAATCAAAAACATGTACTGGGTAGTTGACGAAGAAGTGTGTCCGCTAGAGGCAGCTTACCTCATTGGCCCGACATGGCTCCTATTTTAGTCATTTCAAATTTGACAAAATTGTCAAGGCTATCCATCATCGTTCTCTTTCTTCAAATCCAACAACGTCATCATTCCAACCACTTCATTCTGGATCACACTCCGCGTATAATAGTTATTAAAGTGGTTTTTGGTTTAGAAAGAGAGTATGTCCCTAACCGATCTCGGACTCTTCAATAACTACGTAATTTTCAAAATATTTTATATTTCAAAACCAAAATATCATTGCTATTTCAAAACCATATCGATACGATATCACTTTCGTTTCAAAACCAAATACGATGTCATTTCCATTTTTTATATATCCATCTCAAATATATCCATTTACGGAATCTTAATACTTCAAAGTTATAACACTTTCTAAATCAAACACTTTGGAAATCATAATATTTTAGAAATCAAAATTTAGAAATCATAATGCTTTGGAATCATAACACTTCCCACTTAACTGTTAAATATAAATAATAGCATATATATAATGAAATAGTTTATAGTTTAAAATAGTTTATATAAAAATAGTTATAATTTAAAATAGTTTATATTAAATAAATTTATAAAGTAACATATATAAATAGTTTTAAATATAATTTTTTTAAAATAATTTGTATAATAAAATAGCTTCCTCAAATTTCATAAATCGATTAAAATCAACTCAAATTTCGAATTTAAATTTAATCAAATCTCAAATCTCAAATCTCAAATCATCAATTTTAATTTTATTTCAGTTTCTCAACAGACTATTTCAAATTATATCGATTTCAAATACAGATTTTTAACCACAAAATTAACTATTTCAATTTCAATATTTTCAAAGCTTTAAATATTCAAACATATCAAATCTAGATTTGATAATTCCATGTATATATATATATATTGTAACGACCCGCTATTTTCAACCATTCAAATCGACAATAAAACCATACATGTCCGATTTGAATAATTCAAAATACCGAATTGTTAATTTAAATTTGGCAAAACGTAACATATACAATAAATAAATCAATCACAGATCACAGACACAGAGTAATATGATGCAGCGGAATAGATAAAAATAGTAGTTCATGAAGCTACTATATACATTAAAGTTAGAAATAAAATACAACCGAATAGTTCAAATGCAGTGAAGCCTCCAATGCAACAGATGACTTCTCTGAACCAATCAACTGGAAGGGCTGGAATCTGAGTCGATAGTTGGATCTCCAAATGAAACTCTAAACTCTAAAGGTGAATCTCTAATGCTGTATCACTCGGTCTGACCCGAGCGTAAAGCAAAACACAAAACACTCGAGTCAGGATTAACATTCTTATATAAATAAATCCAACTCAAGTGAAATATCAACTGAAATACAAATAACTTAAAGGATGTTGGGATAACCATCCTCTAAGGGTCCATGGAACTATCTACAAGGTAGAAATATACACTATAACACCGAGGTCATTTCAAATTTATATTTCAAAACCAAATATCATTTTCACTTCAAATATCTCTATATTTCCCAAAATATTATATAGATTAAATAATTTATAAAGTGAAGTATATTCAATTCCTTTACTTAGCGAATCCTTCAACATCAACCCGACCTTCCCTTACACATTAAATTCAATCTCAATTTATCACTTTAAAATTCAACTCAATTCCTAAAATAACCATTTCAAAATTTTATGAATCTCAAATTCCGGTTTTGAAATCACAAAATACCCTTTTCATTTCAATATTTCAAAACCTTTAAATATTAAACATTCAAACTAAATTTTATTCAATTTAGTTTTCTAAATACATTCAAAATTTGGTTCGACCTAAATTTTCACTTTAATTCAATTTAGTTTCAAAATAACAAATTCAACTACATTGATTTCAAATACAGATCTGAATCTCAAATTTACCCGTTTAAACTTCAATATAGTTTAAAGTTAAATATTTAAATGTTCACTTTAACAGTTCCATATCGATCTCGATTTACCTTGTTATTATTTTAATCTTCAAATACTCTTTCATTAGATTCAATATCATTTAAGTAACCTTATATTACATTTTACTAGAAATTTCCTTTAATTTATTAAACGTGAAATATTCATTTATCACTTAAATCAAAATCCAATGATAAAATCATACCTTTAAATTTCCCATTCAAAAATTTCAAATTGATTTAATTAAATAAATCCTTATTTAAATACCGTCTTAAATAAACCCATATTTATCTCCCAATCTTAGTTAATTTTAGAAAATCTATTTGGAATAAAATTTTCATAAATATTTAACATAATTTATGTATTAAATCAACTTTTGACTAAATTAAATATCATCAAATCTATATGTATCACTACCCTTTATATATTAAAATTCAAGATTTAACATTTAATAAGACCATATCTCTTTCCAAAACAATGAATTAAATTTCAAAATACTCATATATGGACCAACGGTGTCTGCATATATTTCTTATCTTAGGGTCAAGTGTTACGGAGATTTATCATTTCAATCCGTACACTAAATGTATACAGGTGGATAGCATTTCAACCCGTAATCCCAAATTCAATTAAATGAAAATCGCTTGGGTTTATCATTTCAACCCATAGTGATTTCTATACTAACAGGGAACTTGCAGAGTGATAACAGATATGAAAATAATAATAACAACAGGCATATATCATCAATAAAAATAAAATATAACAACAGGATATGGTGTCATATCCCGCAGGTGAACAATTTCATATAATAGCATATATAACAAAACAACTACAACATTTTTATTCCAATTGTCATTTCAATTGAAATCAAATATAATAAATAGAAGAACGTTAATCGTGAGTGATTGCTCACCTTTCGAGGCTAGAGAGGAGATAGACAACATAACAAGCTATGATTTGAATTGCGAAATGACTGATCCAATTGACGATTTTCAAAGCAAGTCAAAATTGGCACGAATTCGAATGGACAACCAAGCTGATCAAAAGGAATTGATAAAATGAATCAGAACTATCTTGATATAGTTTGAAACAAAATATATGTTATAAATTGCTCAAAAACCAAATTTTTAACCATATATTTAAAATAAGATATATATATATATATATATTATTTCAAATTACTAATTTAACTTTAACACCATTAGAACAAAACATATGTTGTATATATATATATAAAATAACTTTCTCTAACCCCAATTTTTACAAACATATATTAAAGAATATTTGAAAAAAAAAATTATTAATTAATAAACTTCGAAACCCAAATTGCACATTTTTGAGATTTATGTACATTTAAAACTTAATGCATATCCAAAGTTATCTCCTTGAAAGTTTACATAAACTAAACCATGTATATTTGAAACCATGTATATAAAAACTGTTCAAAATCATGCAACATACAAAAAATGTATCTATGCGAGTTTTTTTTTAACAACATAAATGCAGACTGGAATTATAAACATATTATATATATATATTAGAACACACGACAACAATATGTATATATATGAAATAAATAAATAAATAAGATTGGTAACTAGCTTTATAATATAATATATATAATACTTATTTATAATATAAACTTACATCTATACACATTATATATTTTAAAACAAATACTTAAATCAATACATATAACCAAAATCGCATACTCTTAAAAATATATAAAAACAAAAACAAAAAAACAAAACAACTTAAAAATTCTTTATTCTGTAACAATAACTACAAACATAAAACTATAAACAAAACAAACTATGAAATATTAAAACTGTAAACACAAAACTATGAAAGAAAGAAAAACAAAACTCATACTTATTAAAAATCTAAAACTGTATAGGCTTATATAACTAAATAAACTTTATATTATAAAATACTATATATACTTAAACCTGAGCATGTCGATACTATATGTATAAACCTTATTGTAAACAAAGATGTCGACTCAAGTTTTTTTTTTTTTTTTTTTTTTTATTCAGCAACCTATTTATAAATGTTATTCCAAAGGTCGGTTTTAATATATTAATATACACCTAAGTAAAAAATCTTAAACATATATAAAATCTTACTTAAATATCATCAATAACAGCAAATACCACCTTATTTTAATTCCGTATAAAATTTAAAATCAATAAATAACGTTCAACAATTAAATATATACAAATAAATAACAGCCTTTTAAAACTTACAAAAATATAGATATATGTATCTAAAATTTGAATCAATAGTTAAATCCCAAAACGTACTATATCCATAAAATTTGAAAAACCAAGTTTACACATATACGTATTATACATATATTATATTTTGGAACCAATATTGTATCAAAAAAAAACACATACATAAAAAAAAAAATCCAGGTAAATATAAAATTTACATTTTAAACCCAATACATACAATCAAAATTTTAACTCATAAAATAAAACACATGTATAGTTTCACTGTATTTATATAAATAAGATTTGAAACCAACAAACAAAACCAGAAAATTTGAAATTTTGTAAATCTTATAAAGGTGAAATAAAAGAACTGAAGAAGAAAAAAAAAATAAGAGAGGAGAAGGAGCCAAGCATAAAATCATGAAAAGCATATAAAGTAAAAAAATAAAAATAAAAGAGAGATGTCATACCTTCAGCACACGCAGGCAAGAAAGTGGAAGAAATTTTGTTGAGAAATGAATTTTGCGTGAGTTATATAGGTTTGATTAGCGAGGTAGCGTGAGAGAGAGAGAGCGGTGGAAAAATGAACAGGCTAGGCTTATAAATAGAGGATTCCTCTTTTTCTATTCTTTTTCTCTTTTTACCAGCATGGGCGAAAACATGAGAGAGGAGAAAAGAAGGTGAGAGGAGCTTGGTGGAGAGAGGATGCTTTGCTGTAGTTAAATTATGGAGGGGGAGAAGGAAAGAAATAAATAAAGGAGAGGAAGATAAGAGGAGAGGAAAGATAATTCACAAGCCAGTAAAAGAAAGAAATCACTAAATATTTTATAACAGAAGAAAAGGCGAACGTTCATGCCCGTGAATCTAGGAAATCAATTAAAGAAAAGAGAAAGCTATAAAGGCAAAAGGAACCGTTGAAAATTTAATAAATGCACGAATAAAATTTCCATATTTCGAAACTGATGGAAAGATTGAATGGACAGGGGAAAATAAAAGTAATAAATGAATGCGTAAATAACGTATAGAATTTTATACGTTTCCAACTTTTGAAATGGCATGGGATGAGCACAGCTGTACACTGATTGAAAAACTATTAATGCAATTTATTATTAGTGGCATGTTATACGTTTTTATATTTATTTATTTCCTAGATCTCAATTCATATATGATTATACTATGCAGATTTATCTTTATTATTAAACGTTCAAAAAGAATAAAACGTATACAAATTTTCTTGATTTTCGAAACAAAATTAACGGCTAAAAGATGATGAAGGGACAAAATATAAGAAAGGGAAAGAGATGAATGCGTACAATTATTTATAAGAAAAGAGAGAGAAAAGAAAAACCCACAATTAAAAATGAATGAATGAACGCTGAAAGTCAGTCAGGAATATGGAAGGTACAATATGAAATAATGGTAATCACAACTACCTTTTTTAATGCAGACCTTAAATCAACCCTTAAAACATATACTTCATATATGTAGTTAAATATAGTATGTACTTCTCTTCTTCTTTGGTTCATATGATATATGAAACCCTTAACTATCGTATTTATAGCTGACGACATATGTATAGATATACTAAATATGCACTAAAATAAACTGGAAATGGTGACACAAAAACCCAAAATCAAATATATATATATATATATTTAACATGACTAGAAATCAAACTTCAGTAAAACTATATACTAGTATCAAGACTAACATATATATATATAGCTATTATAACACATATAAATTAAATAAAACTTGGTATAAATACGCTTTACTATATATACACTTCAAATAGACCATCATACATATACAGTGGTTTTCCAAAATAACTATATATGGAACGTACTCAACATACTTAAAATTTACATACCTTGCTGAAAAGCAAAAGGAGACCGTAAATTTATTACCCACGCTATTGATATTTATACCCAATAGAAATGAACTATGCTACCAAATTTACATCAAACTTAACTTATATTATAGTATAAATAATAGTTTATAAAGTTTTTGTACTAGATCTTATAGGTATAACCACAACCAAACTTTAAAATATATGTACACAGCTCGTACTACAAATCATTAATATACATAACATATTTTTTTTTCAAAATTTTATTATTAATAATTTCTCAAAATCCAATTCAATACGTTAAATACCAATTAAAAATCGCTAAAATTTTATGGGTCGTTACACTCTCCCCCACTCAAAACTTTTCGTCCCCGAAAAGGAATAAAGTAGGAGAATAGAAACAACCAGATGAAAAATTTAAACTTTGAAAAACAAATTAAAAAATTTTATTTAAAACCATATACTTTTTCTTTTGTTATTTTTTAAATTGATTAATATTTAATAGATTACTCATTTTATTAAATCCATTCAATTAATTATGAGATCAATTATTTATAAAACACTAATTTTTCTCTCTTATTAAACCAGGTAGAATATAAATAAACAATGTTTTAAAGGATATATTCAAAAGAAGGAAAGAAGGAAAGAAGATAGATTCGGAAAAGAGAATATAGTTGAATAAATAAAGCAGGGCAGATAAGGTAGATTCAAAAGAATAGAATCGGGCAAGAATCGTACATTTCAAACCATGAGAGTTTCAATTTAAAATATTAACACAAAATTTCTTTGTTGGAAATACTTTTATAATAAATACCTTTTATATCGAAATAAATCTTTTCTTTCAAAAATATTTTTTATAACTCGATGTTTCAACAAGTTTATCCTCGTTCTTGCAGATTCTGGCCATGCGTTGATCAGGCGCAAAGCTAGAATTCTTCAAGTACTTAGTAGACCTGTTTCAACAACCAGTGAAAATACTTGAAAAAAAAAAAAAAATTTAAAAACAGATATGGAAAGTACAATCCAAACAAAACAACCAAACCAAAACCTTTGTCCGATCATGGTTCGCAGATACACAATGGTTACGCCTGGGTCCCCCAGGAAACAATCCATATCCGTAAGCTTTCTCAGCCCTGCGAGTTACGCCATGATGACTAGTAGAGTGCAGGATACACAATGGTTACGCCTGGATCCCCCAGGAAACAATCCGTACCCCTAGGCAAGACTCAGCCAGGCACTTGCGCTACTATTCGCGACCTACACAGATTGCAGGATACACAATGGTTACGCCTGGATCCCCCAGGAAACAATCCGTACCCCTAGGCAAGACTCAGCCAGGCAATTGCGCTATGCATTCGCGAGAGAAAAAAAAACCATGGGTTACGCCACGGTGGGAAACACTCGAGTATTACATCCGGAAAACCGAAAATCAAATAGAATAATATCGATAGAATGAATCCACGATGTGGCCACAAAGCGGATATCAAGCAGAAGGCACTTTCCATATCTTTACTTCGAAAATATATATCATATAGTACCTTTTCAAATCACTTTCAAATATCGTACTTATATAAAGTCCATATATATAGGATTCCATTTTTCCCAAATCGAATACTTCCCAAATCAATAGTAGATCAAATCATACTTATATAGACTTCGATTATATAAAATCTCTTTCCAAATTGAGTACCTTTCAAATCAATAGATTTCAAATCAACTTCATACTTATACAATCCATTTTATATAAGTTCGACCACTCCCAAATCAAGTACTCAATAATATAAGGTTTGCAAATTTCAAATCATTTCAATATCAATTCAGTTTCAAAATCATATATGATTTCACCAAATTTTCTTCCACATTAAATATCTAAAGTCAAACAAATACATTTCCAAAATCACCATATAAGTACTGGTTTTTAATTCCAATTAAATTTCAAAACCAAATATTTTTCTCAATATCAATTATACTCAAAATGGTTTTCAATTTATAGTTATCCCTTTAAAACCTTTGACTATTTATTTCTATATGAAAAAAAAATCCAATTTTTCTTCTTGCAAATTATTTATTTAACAAAAGTTTCAAATTTACTTAAGTCATACTCCTCATATTTTGAACATACAAAACTAAACTTATATTCTTTATCCAATATTTTATACTCTTCGAAACTTCTTAGCTTTAAAATTTTAGACCTTGACTTGGAAGTGTTCGAACCTTCAAAATAATTAGGGAAATCAAATTTTCAATTCAAGAGTTGAAAATCAACAATAAATCAATTATTAAATCCGAAACTCGAGGACTGAATACCGGTCATATTTTAAATTGTTTCAAATATATACTTATATCTTTCTAAAATATCAAATTATACTTCGGAATTTGAAATCAAAAACGGTTTTACAAAATCACTTGCATAGCGAAGCTGTTAAAGTGGCCTCTCCCTCACTCTGATACTCGAAAATCAATGTCGATGATGCGTGCACTCATCACCGAAATTATTTTCAAGCGACATAAGTGAGTTCTGAACTTCTATTTTCTTGGAAACTTCTTTGAAATTTCTTTAAAATTATTGGAATTCATTGAACTCATTTGAAACATTTCTTATTTGGAAAAATACCTTTAAGTCGTATTATTTTTTATATATATTTTCTAAAATCTTAAATCCAATTTCAAAATACTGGAATTCAATTCTCGAATTTCAAATTTAACTTTACAGTTATAAATCTTTTTTATATAAATCTATTTCTATAAATTTTCAAATTTTCAAATCCTTTCAAAACTTTTATATATAGGGTAACATTTTCACTTTTATATATAGAATAAAATCATAGATTCAAAATAAAATTTCGGTATAAGCAATTTCAAAAATACAAACAAAACCCGATTTACAAAGGATGATTTAAGGATGGATTTCAAAACAAAGATAGCGATTTAATTTAGAGGAACTCCAATCAATAGAATCCTGATTCGAAGATAGACTCGATCGAAGATGAGATAATTAAATTACAAAATAGAAGTTGGATATACTTCTATAAATCGCGGGCGACCTTTACCGGTCAACCGTGATTCCAAAATTAGATCGGTGTAGAATTCTGAGGAAATTCGACATTCGATCGCCAGAGATATAGAATTCGGCATAACAAGATATTTCAGCATCGTAAACCGAGGATACAGGAATCTTCGGTGAGTCAATGCCAATTGAAAAGGAGTTTTCACCCCCTTTACAAATCATTCAATGGAGTTATGGGATACTCCAGAATCAAACAAATATAAATAGGGAGAGACAGAATGAATTTCGAAACCGAGGGACATTCCAAAACTCAAAGGAAATTGAGTCAAAAAGGAAGAGATTCAACTCGAACGAAAGTGATTCTGTAAATAAATTTACCATATATGCTAAGTTTTGCCTAGAGCCAAAGCTCTGATACCAACTGTAACGACCCGCTATTTTCAACCATTCAAATCGACAATAAAACCATACATGTCCGATTTGAATAATTCAAAATACCGAATTGTTAATTTAAATTTGGCAAAACGTAACATATACAATAAATAAATCAATCACAGATCACAGACACAGAGTAATATGATGCAGCGGAATAGATAAAAATAGTAGTTCATGAAGCTACTATATACATTAAAGTTAGAAATAAAATACAACCGAATAGTTCAAATGCAGTGAAGCCTCCAATGCAACAGATGACTTCTCTGAACCAATCAACTGGAAGGGCTGGAATCTGAGTCGATAGTTGGATCTCCAAATGAAACTCTAAACTCTAAAGGTGAATCTCTAATGCTGTATCACTCGGTCTGACCCGAGCGTAAAGCAAAACACAAAACACTCGAGTCAGGATTAACATTCTTATATAAATAAATCCAACTCAAGTGAAATATCAACTGAAATACAAATAACTTAAAGGATGTTGGGATAACCATCCTCTAAGGGTCCATGGAACTATCTACAAGGTAGAAATATACACTATAACACCGAGGTCATTTCAAATTTATATTTCAAAACCAAATATCATTTTCACTTCAAATATCTCTATATTTCCCAAAATATTATATAGATTAAATAATTTATAAAGTGAAGTATATTCAATTCCTTTACTTAGCGAATCCTTCAACATCAACCCGACCTTCCCTTACACATTAAATTCAATCTCAATTTATCACTTTAAAATTCAACTCAATTCCTAAAATAACCATTTCAAAATTTTATGAATCTCAAATTCCGGTTTTGAAATCACAAAATACCCTTTTCATTTCAATATTTCAAAACCTTTAAATATTAAACATTCAAACTAAATTTTATTCAATTTAGTTTTCTAAATACATTCAAAATTTGGTTCGACCTAAATTTTCACTTTAATTCAATTTAGTTTCAAAATAACAAATTCAACTACATTGATTTCAAATACAGATCTGAATCTCAAATTTACCCGTTTAAACTTCAATATAGTTTAAAGTTAAATATTTAAATGTTCACTTTAACAGTTCCATATCGATCTCGATTTACCTTGTTATTATTTTAATCTTCAAATACTCTTTCATTAGATTCAATATCATTTAAGTAACCTTATATTACATTTTACTAGAAATTTCCTTTAATTTATTAAACGTGAAATATTCATTTATCACTTAAATCAAAATCCAATGATAAAATCATACCTTTAAATTTCC
The DNA here is from genome assembly GCA_030765085.1 of Allium cepa. NCBI lineage: Eukaryota > Viridiplantae > Streptophyta > Magnoliopsida > Asparagales > Amaryllidaceae > Allium > Allium cepa. Next base: position 811,000,457 of record CM060939.1, read on the forward strand.
CATTCAAAAATTTCAAATTGATTTAATTAAATAAATCCTTATTTAAATACCGTCTTAAATAAACCCATATTTATCTCCCAATCTTAGTTAATTTTAGAAAATCTATTTGGAATAAAATTTTCATAAATATTTAACATAATTTATGTATTAAATCAACTTTTGACTAAATTAAATATCATCAAATCTATATGTATCACTACCCTTTATATATTAAAATTCAAGATTTAACATTTAATAAGACCATATCTCTTTCCAAAACAATGAATTAAATTTCAAAATACTCATATATGGACCAACGGTGTCTGCATATATTTCTTATCTTAGGGTCAAGTGTTACGGAGATTTATCATTTCAATCCGTACACTAAATGTATACAGGTGGATAGCATTTCAACCCGTAATCCCAAATTCAATTAAATGAAAATCGCTTGGGTTTATCATTTCAACCCATAGTGATTTCTATACTAACAGGGAACTTGCAGAGTGATAACAGATATGAAAATAATAATAACAACAGGCATATATCATCAATAAAAATAAAATATAACAACAGGATATGGTGTCATATCCCGCAGGTAAACAATTTCATATAATAGCATATATAACAAAACAACTACAACATTTTTATTCCAATTGTCATTTCAATTGAAATCAAATATAATAAATAGAAGAACGTTAATCGTGAGTGATTGCTCACCTTTCGAGGCTAGAGAGGAGATAGACAACATAACAAGCTATGATTTGAATTGCGAAATGACTGATCCAATTAACGATTTTCAAAGCAAGTCAAAATTGGCACGAATTCGAATGGACAACCAAGCTGATCAAAAGGAATTGATAAAATGAATCAGAACTATCTTGATATAGTTTGAAACAAAATATATGTTATAAATTGCTCAAAAACCAAATTTTTAACCATATATTTAAAATAAGATATATATATATATATATATATATTATTTCAAATTACTAATTTAACTTTAACACCATTAGAACAAAACATATGTTGTATATATATATAAAATAACTTTCTCTAACCCCAATTTTTACAAACATATATTAAAGAATATTTGAAAAAAAAAATTATTAATTAATAAACTTCGAAACCCAAATTGCACATTTTTGAGATTTATGTACATTTAAAACTTAATGCATATCCAAAGTTATCTCCTTGAAAGTTTACATAAACTAAACCATGTATATTTGAAACCATGTATATAAAAACTGTTCAAAATCATGCAACATACAAAAAATGTATCTATGCGAGTTTTTTTTTTAACAACATAAATGCAGACTGGAATTATAAACATATTATATATATATATTAGAACACACGACAACAATATGTATATATATGAAATAAATAAATAAATAAGATTGGTAACTAGCTTTATAATATAATATATATAATACTTATTTATAATATAAACTTACATCTATACACATTATATATTTTAAAACAAATACTTAAATCAATACATATAACCAAAATCGCATACTCTTAAAAATATATAAAAACAAAAACAAAAAAACAAAACAACTTAAAAATTCTTTATTCTGTAACAATAACTACAAACATAAAACTATAAACAAAACAAACTATGAAATATTAAAACTGTAAACACAAAACTATGAAAGAAAGAAAAACAAAACTCATACTTATTAAAAATCTAAAACTGTATAGGCTTATATAACTAAATAAACTTTATATTATAAAATACTATATATACTTAAACCTGAGCATGTCGATACTATATGTATAAACCTTATTGTAAACAAAGATGTCGACTCAAGTTTTTTTTTTTTTTTTTATTCAGCAACCTATTTATAAATGTTATTCCAAAGGTCGGTTTTAATATATTAATATACACCTAAGTAAAAAATCTTAAACATATATAAAATCTTACTTAAATATCATCAATAACAGCAAATACCACCTTATTTTAATTCCGTATAAAATTTAAAATCAATAAATAACGTTCAACAATTAAATATATACAAATAAATAACAGCCTTTTAAAACTTACAAAAATATAGATATATGTATCTAAAATTTGAATCAATAGTTAAATCCCAAAACGTACTATATCCATAAAATTTGAAAAACCAAGTTTACACATATACGTATTATACATATATTATATTTTGGAACCAATATTGTATCAAAAAAAAACACATACATAAAAAAAAAAATCCAGGTAAATATAAAATTTACATTTTAAACCCAATGCATACAATCAAAATTTTAACTCATAAAATAAAACACATGTATAGTTTCACTGTATTTATATAAATAAGATTTGAAACCAACAAACAAAACCAGAAAATTTGAAATTTTGTAAATCTTATAAAGGTGAAATAAAAGAACTGAAGAAGAAAAAAAAAATAAGAGAGGAGAAGGAGCCAAGCATAAAATCATGAAAAGCATATAAAGTAAAAAAATAAAAATAAAAGAGAGATGTCATACCTTCAGCACACGCAGGCAAGAAAGTGGAAGAAATTTTGTTGAGAAATGAATTTTGCGTGAGTTATATAGGTTTGATTAGCGAGGTAGCGTGAGAGAGAGAGAGCGGTGGAAAAATGAACAGGCTAGGCTTATAAATAGAGGATTCCTCTTTTTCTATTCTTTTTCTCTTTTTACCAGCATGGGCGAAAACATGAGAGAGGAGAAAAGAAGGTGAGAGGAGCTTGGTGGAGAGAGGATGCTTTGCTGTAGTTAAATTATGGAGGGGGAGAAGGAAAGAAATAAATAAAGGAGAGGAAGATAAGAGGAGAGGAAAGATAATTCACAAGCCAGTAAAAGAAAGAAATCACTAAATATTTTATAACAGAAGAAAAGGCGAACGTTCATGCCCGTGAATCTAGGAAATCAATTAAAGAAAAGAGAAAGCTATAAAGGCAAAAGGAACCGTTGAAAATTTAATAAATGCACGAATAAAATTTCCATATTTCGAAACTGATGGAAAGATTGAATGGACAGGGGAAAATAAAAGTAATAAATGAATGCGTAAATAACGTATAGAATTTTATACGTTTCCAACTTTTGAAATGGCATGGGATGAGCACAGCTGTACACTGATTGAAAAACTATTAATGCAATTTATTATTAGTGGCATGTTATACGTTTTTATATTTATTTATTTCCTAGATCTCAATTCATATATGATTATACTATGCAGATTTATCTTTATTATTAAACGTTCAAAAAGAATAAAACGTATACAAATTTTCTTGATTTTCGAAACAAAATTAACGGCTAAAAGATGATGAAGGGACAAAATATAAGAAAGGGAAAGAGATGAATGCGTACAATTATTTATAAGAAAAGAGAGAGAAAAGAAAAACCCACAATTAAAAATGAATGAATGAACGCTGAAAGTCAGTCAGGAATATAGAAGGTACAATATGAAATAATGGTAATCACAACTACCTTTTTTAATGCAGACCTTAAATCAACCCTTAAAACATATACTTCATATATGTAGTTAAATATAGTATGTACTTCTCTTCTTCTTTGGTTCATATGATATATGAAACCCTTAACTATCGTATTTATAGCTGACGACATATGTATAGATATACTAAATATGCACTAAAATAAACTGGAAATGGTGACACAAAAACCCAAAATCAAATATATATATATATATTTAACATGACTAGAAATCAAACTTCAGTAAAACTATATACTAGTATCAAGACTAACATATATATATATAGCTATTATAACACATATAAATTAAATAAAACTTGGTATAAATACGCTTTACTATATATACACTTCAAATAGACCATCATACATATACAGTGGTTTTCCAAAATAACTATATATGGAACGTACTCAACATACTTAAAATTTACATACCTTGCTGAAAAGCAAAAGGAGACCGTAAATTTATTACCCACGCTATTGATATTTATACCCAATAGAAATGAACTATGCTACCAAATTTACATCAAACTTAACTTATATTATAGTATAAATAATAGTTTATAAAGTTTTTGTACTAGATCTTATAGGTATAACCACAACCAAACTTTAAAATATATGTACACAGCTCGTACTACAAATCATTAATATACATAACATATTTTTTTTTCAAAATTTTATTATTAATAATTTCTCAAAATCCAATTCAATACGTTAAATACCAATTAAAAATCGCTAAAATTTTATGGGTCGTTACACTCTCCCCCACTCAAAACTTTTCGTCCCCGAAAAGGAATAAAGTAGGAGAATAGAAACAACCAGATGAAAAATTTAAACTTTGAAAAACAAATTAAAAATTTTTATTTAAAACCATATACTTTTTCTTTTGTTATTTTTTAAATTGATTAATATTTAATAGATTACTCATTTTATTAAATCCATTCAATTAATTATGAGATCAATTATTTATAAAACACTAATTTTTCTCTCTTATTAAACCAGGTAGAATATAAATAAACAATGTTTCAAAGGATATATTCAAAAGAAGGAAAGAAGGAAAGAAGATAGATTCGGAAAAGAGAATATAGTTGAATAAATAAAGCAGGGCAGATAAGGTAGATTCAAAAGAATAGAATCGGGCAAGAATCGTACATTTCAAACCATGAGAGTTTCAATTTAAAATATTAACACAAAATTTCTTTGTTGGAAATACTTTTATAATAAATACCTTTTATATCGAAATAAATCTTTTCTTTCAAAAATATTTTTTATAACTCGATGTTTCAACAAGTTTATCCTCGTTCTTGCAGATTCTGGCCATGCGTTGATCAGGCGCAAAGCTAGAATTCTTCAAGTACTTAGTAGACCTGTTTCAACAACCAGTGAAAATACTTGAAAAAAAAAAAAAATTTTAAAAACAGATATGGAAAGTACAATCCAAACAAAACAACCAAACCAAAACCTTTGTCCGATCATGGTTCGCAGATACACAATGGTTACGCCTGGGTCCCCCAGGAAACAATCCATATCCGTAAGCTTTCTCAGCCCTGCGAGTTACGCCATGATGACTAGTAGAGTGCAGGATACACAATGGTTACGCCTGGATCCCCCAGGAAACAATCCGTACCCCTAGGCAAGACTCAGCCAGGCACTTGCGCTACTATTCGCGACCTACACAGATTGCAGGATACACAATGGTTACGCCTGGATCCCCCAGGAAACAATCCGTACCCCTAGGCAAGACTCAGCCAGGCAATTGCGCTATGCATTCGCGAGAGAAAAAAAAACCATGGGTTACGCCACGGTGGGAAACACTCGAGTATTACATCCGGAAAACCGAAAATCAAATAGAATAATATCGATAGAATGAATCCACGATGTGGCTACAAAGCGGATATCAAGCAGAAGGCACTTTCCATATCTTTACTTCGAAAATATATATCATATAGTACCTTTTCAAATCACTTTCAAATATCGTACTTATATAAAGTCCATATATATAGGATTCCATTTTTCCCAAATCGAATACTTCCCAAATCAATAGTAGATCAAATCATACTTATATAGACTTCGATTATATAAAATCTCTTTCCAAATTGAGTACCTTTCAAATCAATAGATTTCAAATCAACTTCATACTTATACAATCCATTTTATATAAGTTCGACCACTCCCAAATCAAGTACTCAATAATATAAGGTTTGCAAATTTCAAATCATTTCAATATCAATTCAGTTTCAAAATCATATATGATTTCACCAAATTTTCTTCCACATTAAATATCTAAAGTCAAACAAATACATTTCCAAAATCACCATATAAGTACTGGTTTTTAATTCCAATTAAATTTCAAAACCAAATATTTTTCTCAATATCAATTATACTCAAAATGGTTTTCAATTTATAGTTATCCCTTTAAAACCTTTGACTATTTATTTCTATATGAAAAAAAAATCCAATTTTTCTTCTTGCAAATTATTTATTTAACAAAAGTTTCAAATTTACTTAAGTCATACTCCTCATATTTTGAACATACAAAACTAAACTTATATTCTTTATCCAATATTTTATACTCTTCGAAACTTCTTAGCTTTAAAATTTTAGACCTTGACTTGGAAGTGTTCGAACCTTCAAAATAATTAGGGAAATCAAATTTTCAATTCAAGAGTTGAAAATCAACAATAAATCAATTATTAAATCCGAAACTCGAGGACTGAATACCGGTCATATTTTAAATTGTTTCAAATATATACTTATATCTTTCTAAAATATCAAATTATACTTCGGAATTTGAAATCAAAAACGGTTTTACAAAATCACTTGCATAGCGAAGCTGTTAAAGTGGCCTCTCCCTCACTCTGATACTCGAAAATCAATGTCGATGATGCGTGCACTCATCACCGAAATTATTTTCAAGCGACATAAGTGAGTTCTGAACTTCTATTTTCTTGGAAACTTCTTTGAAATTTCTTTAAAATTATTGGAATTCATTGAACTCATTTGAAACATTTCTTATTTGGAAAAATACCTTTAAGTCGTATTATTTTTTATATATATTTTCTAAAATCTTAAATCCAATTTCAAAATACTGGAATTCAATTCTCGAATTTCAAATTTAACTTTACAGTTATAAATCTTTTTTATATAAATCTATTTCTATAAATTTTCAAATTTTCAAATCCTTTCAAAACTTTTATATATAGGGTAACATTTTCACTTTTATATATAGAATAAAATCATAGATTCAAAATAAAATTTCGGTATAAGCAATTTCAAAAATACAAACAAAACCCGATTTACAAAGGATGATTTAAGGATGGATTTCAAAACAAAGATAGCGATTTAATTTAGAGGAACTCCAATCAATAGAATCCTGATTCGAAGATAGACTCGATCGAAGATGAGATAATTAAATTACAAAATAGAAGTTGGATATACTTCTATAAATCGCGGGCGACCTTTACCGGTCAACCGTGATTCCAAAATTAGATCGGTGTAGAATTCTGAGGAAATTCGACATTCGATCGCCAGAGATATAGAATTCGGCATAACAAGATATTTCAGCATCGTAAACCGAGGATACAGGAATCTTCGGTGAGTCAATGCCAATTGAAAAGGAGTTTTCACCCCCTTTACAAATCATTCAATGGAGTTATGGGATACTCCAGAATCAAACAAATATAAATAGGGAGAGACAGAATGAATTTCGAAACCGAGGGACATTCCAAAACTCAAAGGAAATTGAGTCAAAAAGGAAGAGATTCAACTCGAACGAAAGTGATTCTGTAAATAAATTTACCATATATGCTAAGTTTTGCCTAGAGCCAAAGCTCTGATACCAACTGTAACGACCCGCTATTTTCAACCATTCAAATCGACAATAAAACCATACATGTCCGATTTGAATAATTCAAAATACCGAATTGTTAATTTAAATTTGGCAAAACGTAACATATACAATAAATAAATCAATCACAGATCACAGACACAGAGTAATATGATGCAGCGGAATAGATAAAAATAGTAGTTCATGAAGCTACTATATACATTAAAGTTAGAAATAAAATACAACCGAATAGTTCAAATGCAGTGAAGCCTCCAATGCAACAGATGACTTCTCTGAACCAATCAACTGGAAGGGCTGGAATCTGAGTCGATAGTTGGATCTCCAAATGAAACTCTAAACTCTAAAGGTGAATCTCTAATGCTGTATCACTCGGTCTGACCCGAGCGTAAAGCAAAACACAAAACACTCGAGTCAGGATTAACATTCTTATATAAATAAATCCAACTCAAGTGAAATATCAACTGAAATACAAATAACTTAAAGGATGTTGGGATAACCATCCTCTAAGGGTCCATGGAACTATCTACAAGGTAGAAATATACACTATAACACCGAGGTCATTTCAAATTTATATTTCAAAACCAAATATCATTTTCACTTCAAATATCTCTATATTTCCCAAAATATTATATAGATTAAATAATTTATAAAGTGAAGTATATTCAATTCCTTTACTTAGCGAATCCTTCAACATCAACCCGACCTTCCCTTACACATTAAATTCAATCTCAATTTATCACTTTAAAATTCAACTCAATTCCTAAAATAACCATTTCAAAATTTTATGAATCTCAAATTCCGGTTTTGAAATCACAAAATACCCTTTTCATTTCAATATTTCAAAACCTTTAAATATTAAACATTCAAACTAAATTTTATTCAATTTAGTTTTCTAAATACATTCAAAATTTGGTTCGACCTAAATTTTCACTTTAATTCAATTTAGTTTCAAAATAACAAATTCAACTACATTGATTTCAAATACAGATCTGAATCTCAAATTTACCCGTTTAAACTTCAATATAGTTTAAAGTTAAATATTTGAATGTTCACTTTAACAGTTCCATATCGATCTCGATTTACCTTGTTATTATTTTAATCTTCAAATACTCTTTCATTAGATTCAATATCATTTAAGTAACCTTATATTACATTTTACTAGAAATTTCCTTTAATTTATTAAACGTGAAATATTCATTTATCACTTAAATCAAAATCCAATGATAAAATCATACCTTTAAATTTCCCATTCAAAAATTTCAAATTGATTTAATTAAATAAATCCTTATTTAAATACCGTCTTAAATAAACCCATATTTATCTCCCAATCTTAGTTAATTTTAGAAAATCTATTTGGAATAAAATTTTCATAAATATTTAACATAATTTATGTATTAAATCAACTTTTGACTAAATTAAATATCATCAAATCTATATGTATCACTACCCTTTATATATTAAAATTCAAGATTTAACATTTAATAAGACCATATCTCTTTCCAAAACAATGAATTAAATTTCAAAATACTCATATATGGACCAACGGTGTCTGCATATATTTCTTATCTTAGGGTCAAGTGTTACGGAGATTTATCATTTCAATCCGTACACTAAATGTATACAGGTGGATAGCATTTCAACCCGTAATCCCAAATTCAATTAAATGAAAATCGCTTGGGTTTATCATTTCAACCCATAGTGATTTCTATACTAACAGGGAACTTGCAGAGTGATAACAGATATGAAAATAATAATAACAACAGGCATATATCATCAATAAAAATAAAATATAACAACAGGATATGGTGTCATATCCCGCAGGTGAACAATTTCATATAATAGCATATATAACAAAACAACTACAACATTTTTATTCCAATTGTCATTTCAATTGAAATCAAATATAATAAATAGAAGAACGTTAATCGTGAGTGATTGCTCACCTTTCGAGGCTAGAGAGGAGATAGACAACATAACAAGCTATGATTTGAATTGCGAAATGACTGATCCAATTGACGATTTTCAAAGCAAGTCAAAATTGGCACGAATTCGAATGGACAACCAAGCTGATCAAAAGGAATTGATAAAATGAATCAGAACTATCTTGATATAGTTTGAAACAAAATATATGTTATAAATTGCTCAAAAACCAAATTTTTAACCATATATTTAAAATAAGATATATATATATATATATATATATATATATTATTTCAAATTACTAATTTAACTTTAACACCATTAGAACAAAACATATGTTGTATATATATATATAAAATAACTTTCTCTAACCCCAATTTTTACAAACATATATTAAAGAATATTTGAAAAAAAAAATTATTAATTAATAAACTTCGAAACCCAAATTGCACATTTTTGAGATTTATGTACATTTAAAACTTAATGCATATCCAAAGTTATCTCCTTGAAAGTTTACATAAACTAAACCATGTATATTTGAAACCATGTATATAAAAACTGTTCAAAATCATGCAACATACAAAAAATGTATCTATGCGAGTTTTTTTTTTAACAACATAAATGCAGACTGGAATTATAAACATATTATATATATATATTAGAACACACGACAACAATATGTATATATATGAAATAAATAAATAAATAAGATTGGTAACTAGCTTTATAATATAATATATATAATACTTATTTATAATATAAACTTACATCTATACACATTATATATTTTAAAACAAATACTTAAATCAATACATATAACCAAAATCGCATACTCTTAAAAATATATAAAAACAAAAACAAAAAAACAAAACAACTTAAAAATTCTTTATTCTGTAACAATAACTACAAACATAAAACTATAAACAAAACAAACTATGAAATATTAAAACTGTAAACACAAAACTATGAAAGAAAGAAAAACAAAACTCATACTTATTAAAAATCTAAAACTGTATAGGCTTATATAACTAAATAAACTTTATATTATAAAATACTATATATACTTAAACCTGAGCATGTCGATACTATATGTATAAACCTTATTGTAAACAAAGATGTCGACTCAAGTTTTTTTTTTTTTTATATTCAGCAACCTATTTATAAATGTTATTCCAAAGGTCGGTTTTAATATATTAATATACACCTAAGTAAAAAATCTTAAACATATATAAAATCTTACTTAAATATCATCAATAACAGCAAATACCACCTTATTTTAATTCCGTATAAAATTTAAAATCAATAAATAACGTTCAACAATTAAATATATACAAATAAATAACAGCCTTTTAAAACTTACAAAAATATAGATATATGTATCTAAAATTTGAATCAATAGTTAAATCCCAAAACGTACTATATCCATAAAATTTGAAAAACCAAGTTTACACATATACGTATTATACATATATTATATTTTGGAACCAATATTGTATCAAAAAAAAACACATACATAAAAAAAAAATCCAGGTAAATATAAAATTTACATTTTAAACCCAATACATACAATCAAAATTTTAACTCATAAAATAAAACACATGTATAGTTTCACTGTATTTATATAAATAAGATTTGAAACCAACAAACAAAACCAGAAAATTTGAAATTTTGTAAATCTTATAAAGGTGAAATAAAAGAACTGAAGAAGAAAAAAAAAATAAGAGAGGAGAAGGAGCCAAGCATAAAATCATGAAAAGCATATAAAGTAAAAAAATAAAAATAAAAGAGAGATGTCATACCTTCAGCACACGCAGGCAAGAAAGTGGAAGAAATTTTGTTGAGAAATGAATTTTGCGTGAGTTATATAGGTTTGATTAGCGAGGTAGCGTGAGAGAGAGAGAGAGCGGTGGAAAAATGAACAGGCTAGGCTTATAAATAGAGGATTCCTCTTTTTCTATTCTTTTTCTCTTTTTACCAGCATGGGCGAAAACATGAGAGAGGAGAAAAGAAGGTGAGAGGAGCTTGGTGGAGAGAGGATGCTTTGCTGTAGTTAAATTATGGAGGGGGAGAAGGAAAGAAATAAATAAAGGAGAGGAAGATAAGAGGAGAGGAAAGATAATTCACAAGCCAGTAAAAGAAAGAAATCACTAAATATTTTATAACAGAAGAAAAGGCGAACGTTCATGCCCGTGAATCTAGGAAATCAATTAAAGAAAAGAGAAAGCTATAAAGGCAAAAGGAACCGTTGAAAATTTAATAAATGCACGAATAAAATTTCCATATTTCGAAACTGATGGAAAGATTGAATGGACAGGGGAAAATAAAAGTAATAAATGAATGCGTAAATAACGTATAGAATTTTATACGTTTCCAACTTTTGAAATGGCATGGGATGAGCACAGCTGTACACTGATTGAAAAACTATTAATGCAATTTATTATTAGTGGCATGTTATACGTTTTTATATTTATTTATTTCCTAGATCTCAATTCATATATGATTATACTATGCAGATTTATCTTTATTATTAAACGTTCAAAAAGAATAAAACGTATACAAATTTTCTTGATTTTCGAAACAAAATTAACGGCTAAAAGATGATGAAGGGACAAAATATAAGAAAGGGAAAGAGATGAATGCGTACAATTATTTATAAGAAAAGAGAGAGAAAAGAAAAACCCACAATTAAAAATGAATGAATGAACGCTGAAAGTCAGTCAGGAATATAGAAGGTACAATATGAAATAATGGTAATCACAACTACCTTTTTTAATGCAGACCTTAAATCAACCCTTAAAACATATACTTCATATATGTAGTTAAATATAGTATGTACTTCTCTTCTTCTTTGGTTCATATGATATATGAAACCCTTAACTATCGTATTTATAGCTGACGACATATGTATAGATATACTAAATATGCACTAAAATAAACTGGAAATGGTGACACAAAAACCCAAAATCAAATATATATATATATATATTTAACATGACTAGAAATCAAACTTCAGTAAAACTATATACTAGTATCAAGACTAACATATATATATATAGCTATTATAACACATATAAATTAAATAAAACTTGGTATAAATACGCTTTACTATATATACACTTCAAATAGACCATCATACATATACAGTGGTTTTCCAAAATAACTATATATGGAACGTACTCAACATACTTAAAATTTACATACCTTGCTGAAAAGCAAAAGGAGACCGTAAATTTATTACCCACGCTATTGATATTTATACCCAATAGAAATGAACTATGCTACCAAATTTACATCAAACTTAACTTATATTATAGTATAAATAATAGTTTATAAAGTTTTTGTACTAGATCTTATAGGTATAACCACAACCAAACTTTAAAATATATGTACACAGCTCGTACTACAAATCATTAATATACATAACATATTTTTTTTTCAAAATTTTATTATTAATAATTTCTCAAAATCCAATTCAATACGTTAAATACCAATTAAAAATCGCTAAAATTTTATGGGTCGTTACATATATATATATATCAAATTCACTTTACCATTATTTATTTAAAATATTTACTTACTAAATCCATTATCACTTCAATAAACCCCAAATTTCAAATGACAAAATATTTTCTTCAATCATTTAAATTTTAAATATTCGTGAAATCACCTTAAACCAAATCGAGTTATAAAAATCATATCCTTTCAAATCTCAAATTCCATAAGTTTCAAATCGATTTCTAATTAAATATATTTCTTAATTAAATACAATTTCAAATCAATTTCAAATCTATCCTCTCAAACTTAATTTATTAAATCATTATAAACCCCATATTAAAATGTAATTTAAATAAATACTTAACCATATTATATTTTAATAAAATCAAACTTTATTATTAAGCTTATTTTACATAAAAACAAATTTTTACATAGCTTAAAATCAAGAATTTAACTACATGTATAAAATAACATTTATATAATATCTAAAATCAATATTTATATAAAACCATATGTTTCCTCCCAAAAACCATAGTAATCATTTCAAATTATTTATATATAGAACAACGGTGTCTGTATATAATTTTCTATCCTATAGTCAAGTAATACAAATATTTATCATTTCAGTACATAATTTAAATATATACGGGTATATATATCATTTCAACCCGTAATCCCAAATTCAATTCAATAAAAATCGCTTGGGTTAATCATTTCAACCCATAACGATTTTCTCCTATTCTACAGATCGCTCAAGTATGTATCATTTCAATCCATAGTGAATTCTATACTAACAGGGAACTTGCACAGTGATAACATATATGATAATAATATAACAGGCATATATCATCAATAAATAAGAGATAATGGTGTCACATGTCACAGGTGAACTGATACAGGTAATAGCATATATATAACGGTGTAAATAACTAACAGCAGCATATATCAATTGTCGTTTTAATTGAAATCAAATTTAATAAATAAAAGAACAATAATCGTGAGTGATTGCTCACCTTTCAAGGCTAGAGAATATAGAAGATGATACAGGTACGCACACTGATACGGGAACGAGCAAATCAAAAGGATGCTACGACCAACTTGGACATTGGCAAGACAAGAGTATGACACGATGGCTGGATTGATAAAGATAAATGGTATAAGTGGACTTATATATATAACTATATATAAAACTCATATTCTAAATGTAAATGCATAATAAATTAAGTATATATACGTATTTCAAAATCCATTATTTCAAATTTAATACACACATAAAAGAAATAAAAAATCATCATATATATACACATTATATTTCGTAATAAATACATGTAAATGCAAAATACTTAATTTTAAAACAAATATATATATATATATATATATATATATATATATATATATATATAAACCAGACATTGAAAAAAAGATATACCAACATAATATATATACCTAACTCATATATATAAATACATAGATACACACACACACCCCTCCATATACTTACATAAAATGTAATACTGCCTCAAACAAATCAACTAAAACAATGACTATATAAACTATATAAATCTAAACTTATACAAAAATAAAATATACAAATGAACAGATTACGTTAATGAATATATATAAAACTTATATATATACGGTTCACAATACTAATATGAATATACATAACATATTAAATCAGCACATATATTTATCCATACTGCTATATAAATATAAACCGAATATATAGATAAGTATAAATAACCTACACACCTATATTTGTACCTACAGATCTTTTAACTTTTATATAAATTGTACATTAAAAATCCATGCTGACAGATTATAAAATTTATGTAGGTAAGTCCATCAGATTTTTATATACTCATAAACTTAAACTTATATGGACTATTAAATATAACAAATAAAACAAAGAACCAAACTTAAACTGCCAAACAAATAAAAAGAAATTTTCGAAGAATCATATTATACAAACCAAGATAAAAACAAATATCTACAAATCATTATATTTGTATAATATATAAATCATTATTTCCTAAAATCGATATATACTATAATTCAACAAGATATATATATATATATATATATATATATATATATATATATATATATATATATACAGGTAGCATATCACGTAAGCATGGACTGACCCGAACTCAATATTGAAACCAATACATAAAAATTATCTTGAAATCAATGCATATAGCAAATAGTTATACGGCAGGAGTACTAAGGCATGACTCAAGCTACAACACTTATGCAACAATGTTCATAAGCTAACCTATATATATTTATAAAACTATTTTCACAAAATACAACATAGCTTACAATAATCTTTTAACATATGATATACATAACTTTATATATAACAGAGAAGCTTACTCGGTGAACGGTTGGAGAGAGGAGTAAGGGAAGAACGGATGCATGCTTGTCTCGATGAGGAGACGGTTCACGTGGAGGAAGGGAGGGCCTGGTTGTGTGCATGCACGTAGAGAGGGGACTAGCTAATGGGTTCGACTAGCATTAGGTGGTGGAAGGTGACGCTGGCTCTGGTGAGGTCGGCCACGCGTGCTGCGTGCGTCATGATGGAGAGCTCGGGCTAGTGAGAGACACGATGAGATGGCAGAGGCTGAGTTGCATTGAGGAGTGGCTAGTGATGGAGGAAGGGTGGAGATGCAGGCGGTTGGTGATGAAGATTTTTGGCCATGGAAAAAGATAAAACTCAAAGTGACAGATGTAACAACCCACCTTTTTGGATAGCACAAATTGACAAAAAACAAACATGTCGGAATCAAACCATTTAAAAGGGAGGATTGTTTATGGGGTAAATAAGAAAAAGAAAGAAAAAGGAAAGAAAAACAAAATACAAAATCTCGCAGTGTAACGACAAAATATAATAATCAAATAAATAGTTCATGAAGTTGGTTTACAAATAACCTGTCATTACACTTTTACAAATTCAAATCAGAGTTATACATATATCATAAATAATCAAATAATACAGCGGAACACAGAATGTAATGGAATAATAAACAGCAATAGTATACTGAATCTTCGTCTTCGTCCACCAGAAATAGTCTTCAACGCTGAAAAACTCAGGCTGACCCGAGCATAAAGTAAAATAATACACTCGAGTCAGAACTAAAATTATTATGCAAATTAAATCAAAAGTATATGAAATAAGGAATGCAGATAACTACATTTTTGAAGGTTCAAATTTCTGGAAATGTTATTGCTTCCACATTCAAAATAAAATGGATTTCACAATAGATCCATTCTAGTAAATTACAAATTTACAGAATAATTCCCAGTTAAATTTCATAGTTTTAGAGATTTGATTTATAAAAATGTTCCAAAGTTTCACTATTCACTTTTTTTTGGAAACTTCCCAATGTTTCAAAATTCAATTTTGAATACTTTCAAGTAAGGTAACGACGGTTTACTTCCTAAAATCATTTTTATGATTCAAATAGTAAATCTAAAAATATTATTTTTTCTCAGATGTAAATACTTGAAATTCATGGGTTTTACATCCTTATTCAGTGTGCAAATAATCAGTATGAAATTTAAATAATTACAATAAACTATATGGTGATAACAAAGATATATCAAATAAATGAACAAATATACATTCAATCACAATAGCATCCATCACAACATACAATCAACATTCAAATCAATCAATTCAACAAATCAACCAATTCAATAATATGTCACAGTAATTATTAGTCATCACATATTGGAATTTAGCTATTCAATTTAAATATTAATAAATATTCCAAACCAACAATCAAAAATTTATCACTATATGACCTGGTTTAACTTGCAATAAAATTTTAGTATTTCGTGAGTGAGTTTAAACACTCACCTTCTGGATTTCCCTTTTCTAGTCGGACTTGGATCCGCTACTACTTCCTTCTTTTGAGTTGTTTCTTTCTATCTTAATCTTTTTTTTAGAATGTTTTGGAAGAGATAGAGAAGTTGTTATAGATCAGGATTTAAATAAAAAGATTCGAAAAAAAGAAGAATGTTTGAAAAAGAAGAAGAAAATTTAAAGAAGATGAAGAATTGAAAAAGAAAAGGAAGCTTTCAAAAAGAAGAAGATTTGAAGAACAAGAAACAAAAAGACAAAGAATGAAGTAAAAAAAAAAGAGAAGAAGGAGATTTAAAGAAGAAAAAAATGAAAACGGAAGGAGGAAGGTGAAGAGAGAAAAAAATGAGATGGATGTTTTATTTTGGAAAATGAAGCTATAGAAGATGAGATTAGAAAATGAAATATGGCTAAAGGAATGAAGATGGGAACAAATGAAAAGCTAATAAGGTATATATAAACAAATTAGGAATTGAAATAAAGTAAAATATGAACAGCCGTAAAACGTAGTATTGAATGATGTGAACTAAATGAATATGAGGTGATAAAAGAAATACAATGCAAATGAAGAAATAAAATTATAGATTATTTAATAATAAGGGAATAAAGGTGGAGGGACAAAATGCACGTTTAGTTTTAAATGCTTTAGGCATTGATAATGCATAAGGAAATGTATGTAGGAATGAGAAAATTTGCAAATCAAAGGAAAGTAAAAAAAATTTATAACCAAAATGAGATGGAAAGAATTAAATATAGCCTAAAAGCTTAGGGTTAGGTATTAAACCGAAGGAGAAATGAACGGATCAAGTTTTAATAACGAGGTAACTATTTTTAAACGTACATGCAATAAATAAAAAGAAATGAAGGGACCACATACACATTTTGAAATTCAATTTCTTTCGAAACGTAACCAAATTAATTTCATTCACTCAAATAATACTCAATTTGTACACATGCAAATTTTTATCTACGCATAATTAATAAAATTATACCGACCTTAAAAATGAAAATGTTCAATTCTTTTATTTCCATTAAAGCACCATTTCTGTTTAACACAAAATGTACGTTTCTTTTATTAAATCTATTAATTGCAATCAAAGTTTTCTTTCCTTTTAATTGAAATCTTTCCATTACATTAATTGCAATTAATAACAAAGTTAAATTTCAAAATAGATAAACCAAAATGGATGAGAAATAGGATAATTGTTTCCTTAAGTCATTTAAACATGTTTATAAATTTGTTGTTTTACACAACCGTAATAAATAACTTGCTTAAATTATATTCCTATTCTTGAAATCAATATGTATGCTAAAACAACGTTCAAATAAATGTACATTTCCTTTTTTAACAAATCATTCAATTCTTTACTCTAATGAAATTAAATCTACATTCATAAATGAAATATTTCAAGGCAAGGCTCTCGTGTAAATAAATAAAACTAACTGGAAGACCAAAAGAGGCATGTATTTAATGATAGAAAGTAGTAATAAAATAAATGAAAGCGACAGATTTAAATTTGAGAATGTAGTCCGTACATAGAAATCACAAATCAAATATACTAAAAAAACAATTCATTTTAACATATTTTATTAACCCTAATACGCTCAAATTTACACACATATATTTATTTTTATTTAGTAAACAGTAAATAAAATTAAAACTACAATTAACATAATGAGGACCGCCACCCCACACATTAAAAGATGAGCTGAGATCCCAAAGTCAAATTTGAAACGGAATAAATCTCCTGTGTTAATATGCTAACTATTCCAAATCAAAAACTTAACCAAACCTTCAAGTTGTTTTCTTGCCATTTTATTATTGTATATTTTTTAAATTAAATTCAAATTAAGGAATACTTAGATAAATCAAATATTCCAACTAGAAACATACAACAAAATCCAATTCTTTGTTTTAATGAAATTAAATTAACATTCATAAATGAAAAATTCACTTTATTTGATAAGAATATTCTTATCAAGGAGCCATTCTTTTCTTTTATTTTTATTAAAACATATTTCTTTTTATTACACATTCATTTACAATTAACACCTCCCCCTTTTAAACCAACTTATATTTAAAGATTATCCCATTAAAGAGTCACAGAAATAATACTTCGTACAACCACATCATTTCATTATCAATTATTTTCATATAATCGTTATATTTGTACTAAATTTAAGTGCTTACAATTTGAACGTAATATTTCTCAATGAAATTCTCAATATATTTTTAACACAAAACATATGTTGCACATATCATTAATTAATTACCATTTACTTCTATCTCTTATTAATGGCAAGATATAACTACTATTACTTACAATGATTAAATCTCAAAACATACCCTAATACAGGGAAGATAATTAATCAAATTGTTTCCATTGAAATCCAATTTTCTATGTTAAACCTAATATCTATATACTAATTTAATTCCAACATTTAATTACAAAAGTAATAAAACCTGTTCATTATATATTGAAATTTCAAACAAATCCTTTTATTTTGATTTACATTCTTATTATCGAATCAACTATTCCCTTATGCAATTGATTAACATAAGTTTTACACTCACCACTCAACAGTTAACGTTTCTTCTTATATCAATTGTAATATTTCAATTACATTAATTCTCCATTAATTACCAAATAAATTTCTAACGGATTTAATAATAAGAAAATAAATAAAACAATGGTTATACATTAATAATCCATATCTATTAGCTTATTGTTTACAAACAAAGTTTAATAAATTTACGTGCAAAATAATTGATTTCATACTCCATATTAAAACCAATTGCAATTAATAACATAAGATTACATCAATTTATACATCGTTTATTATATTCCTTATTAACCTTTATTATTTAAGTTGATTGAAATTACGTTAACATAGTATAGTAGTCAATTACATTCAATCAATATTAGCCAATTATATGTTTTATCTCATTAAATTATTTGTTTTAAGATTTATCTTAAAGTCAAAATTTATAATCTAATAAGATTCAATTTAATAAATCATAAATTTTAATTTCTGACAATATTCAAGCCCAAAACCTTATTAAATTTAATATTTTTAATTATCAAAATATGGGTAGTTACAGTCTCCCCCACTCAAAACTTTTTCTTCCTCGAAAAGGAACAAGAAGGAATCGAGGAATTTGAAATATTTTATTCAAAATGATCAATTTATAAACAATTTAACTTACATATTAAAATTTAATATAAATCTGAAAATAAATCCATTCGGTTATTGAATAAAAATTTAAGTTTTTTGATATTTGCCTTGAAGAGAAAAGAAATATTTCAACATATCTAAAAATTTAGTTAAAACATTTAACCTCATTCACTTAGTAAAAATATAAGACATATTTAAAACATCCTCATAGCATTATGCAAAGATTTTTCAAAAGTCTAAAACAATGTTAGAAAATTATATCAAAACCTTATAATAAGCTTTGAAATAAGGTTCCTTAAATCCTAAAATTTCATTAGATTCATTATTTTTAAAATAAGTATAAACTCAACATTATTAAACTGAAACTAATAGTATACTCAAATCTTACATTAAATTTCTAAATCAAAGTATAAAATTTCATACCTTCATATTTAATTTAAACATTTGTTTCAAAATGAATATTCTAATACGAAATTCAAATAGTAAATAAACCTATAAACTTTACTATTAGTACTTTGAAATCAAGTAAATATTTCAAACTATACTTCCAACATAGGGAATCAAATTTATTTGTCAAGTATATTTCTGTAAATAAACTTCGCAAATCAAATTTTCTTCTTCTTTCCATTTATATGATATCTTTAAATTATACATTCAAAGAAACTTATATAAAATTTTACTTGAAATGTTCATTTGAAAGCTTTATTTACAAATAAATCATCTTTAATACTTTTCAAAAATTCATTTTTAAAGTTTCTTGCTTCATTTATAAATACCATTTAAATATTTTAAATAACATCTTTATAAATATATGTAAACTTTTTGAAAATAATTATTTACCTCATTACTTATATTTGCAAAGAAGCTATTAAAAACATTAAATCCATTATTTATAAATTTATTAATTTTATCTCAAGATACTTTCCAAATATTATTAATAAATCAATAATCATTTACTTTAAATATATTTTATTTAATTATTAACTTCTAAAATATTTACATCACTGATAATTTACAATTAAACCATGTTGTAAGTTATTAAACAATATTTTAAACATTTTAAAGTATTTAGAATTGACAAAAAAATGACCAAAATGTCTTTTATATAATACTTTATCAAAATACTTTTATAACTCGATGTCTTAACAGGTTTATCCTCGTTCTTGCAGACTCTGGCCATGCGTTGATCAGGCGCAAAGCTAGAATTCTTCAAGTACTTAGTAGACCTACTTCAACAACCAGTGAAAATACTTGAAAAACCTTTAAAAACAGATATGGAAAGCACAATCCAAACAAAACAACCAAACCAAAATCTTTGTCCAACCATGGTTCGCAGATACACAATGGTTACGCCTGGATCCCCCAGGAAACAATCTGTATCCGTAAGCTTTCTCAGCCCTGCTAGTTATGCCATGATGACTAGTAGGGTGCAGGATACACAATGGTTAAGCCTGGGTCCCTTAGGAAACAATCAGTACCCCTAGGCTGTCTCAGCCAGACAGTTTCGCTACTAATGCGACCTACACAGATTGCAGGATAGAATAATATCGATAGAATGAATCCACAATGTGGCCACAAAGCGGATAACAAGCAGAAGGTACTTTCCATATCTTTGATTCGAAATATATATCATATAGTACCTTTCCAAATACTTTCAAATATCATACTTATATAAAGTATATTATACATAAGATTCCATTTTCAAATCGAATACTTTTCAAATCAATAATATATCAAATCACACTTATGTAGGCTTCGATTATATAAAATTTTCTTTCCAAATTGAGTACCTTTCAAATCAATAGATTTCAAATCAACTCCATACTTATACAAATCCATTTTATATAAGTTCGACCATTCCCAAATCAAGTACTTAATAATATAAGGTTCTCAATTTCAAATTATTTCAATATCAATTCAGTTTCAAAATCATATATGATTTCACTAATTTTCTTCCAAATTAAATATCTCAATTTCAAAGCACCCAAAATAATAGGTTAGAAAATAATCCCAGTTTCCAACTTTATAACCATCTGTGACGCCCCACCTCTATACCCACGCTAGCCAAGAACACTACGGAGTAATGCTATCGACTAGCACGGAGAATAAGGCTGTTGAGGAGCGACCATCCGTGTAATTGCTTTGCGCGAGCATCGATATGTCAGATAGTATAACATGAAAATCTTTCAAGTGGAAATCCGACATGCCGACACAAGCTCAAAGCTACTACATAGTGGCTATGTTGTCTTCGAAAACAAATATAGAAATAAACATAACGCAAATCAGTCACAGATAATTCATATCACAAAGGCGGAAATAGATATGAATACTACACATGAAAGTGTACATCAGAGTAGTGGTCAAAAAGATCCACAATATCAAAAAGAATAGATACAAGTGCTAGACAAAAGAATACATCTCTGAGTCTGTATCTCAAATGTATACAACAAAAACTACTAATCTAAGTAGTTAGCCAAAAGTCAGATGATGGTCCGATAAGGAGTCAAGCAGAAGCACCTGTAAAATCTCAGTCTGACCCGAGTATTATTTAAGAAGAAAATAATAAACGGATCAGTCTAGCTATAAATATCAGATGAAGTGATATATAATAAGAGATATGACATAAACATATAATAATCACAATGCCAAGCTATGATAAATAAGTAATTGAAAATCAACAAGAGATTAATCAATATCACAATAACTTACTCAAGGATCAAAAGGAATGTCATACTCCTAATTTCATTCACCAAGCCACAATAATTGATAAATCAAATCAATAGAAATCACGAAAATAGGTGAAGCATAAATTCCAGAATTCAACACACGAAATCCAGAAATCACAAGAAAATGTATATGTGAGTGGAATCACACAAGTGGTGTCTAGGCTAACCGAAAAGGTATATGCGAATGGAATCGCACAAGAGGTGTCTAGCCTAACCAAAAAGCAAAAAGGTATGTGTGAACGGAATCACACAAGTGGTGTCTAGGCTAACCGAAAAGGTATGTGCGAAAGAAATCGCACAAGTGGTGTCTAGCCTAACCTCGCAAACAAAGAGACATCGCACATTGCTAGTCTAAACCACAAAGTTGATCGTCATGATCAATGAGAAGTGTCAATTACACTGAGCTAGTAAATATAAAAGTTTAGCTTCATGTCCCATAACCACTTGCTTAACTTAAACATTTACGAACAAACTGTAAATCTCCACTAGAAAAATATCACAAGTGGTTCAATCGAACAAGTCCAAAAATTAACCAACGAAGTAAACGCAAGCGTTTCATACCACTTGTTTTACTAAGTCGTTTAATTAGATTTCTCATACGAGTGAGGTAGAGGTTTGTATATACTAATAGATTGGAAATCGGTTTGAGAAAACGAGCTTTGTAATAAAATAAATTGATTCTCAACTCATATTTCAACTCAAGAAGCTTGATTCTCAAAAAAACGAGCTTTGAGAAAACGAGCTTTGAGAAAACGAGCTTTGTAATAAAACGAGCTTTGAGAAAACGAGCTTTGTAATAAAACGAGCTTTGTAATAAAATCCAACTCAAGAAGCTTGATTCTCAACTCAAAAGAAGAACATTACTAAATTTAGGTTTTAGCAAATTTCTGAAATTGAACGGAGAAAGAGTTGGAGAAGATGAGGGAGATGCTTACCAATGGGTTCACTTGAGTTTGGAGCAAGAAGATGGATTTGCTAATGGAAACTAGGGCTTAGGATTTCCTAATTCTTTTTCTCCTCCACCATTTTTGCTTGAGCTTGAGTGTTAGGAAAATAGAAAAGAAGTGAATGAAGAGGAGAGGGGTTCGGACTGAATACATAAGTGGGCTCAGCCCAAACCAAAACCCTAAGTGAAAAGTAGCAAAATTCAACTTTCTCCAAACATATCGAAGCTTATACTCAAAAAGGTCGCAAACGACATTTTGAACTCAATGGGGGTGGTCTCGAGTCCTAATTCGGCTGTTTGCAAAAAGTAGCTTTTCGGACTAAAATCCGACTAACGATAAAATATTTAAATAAAATATTTAAATATAAAATTGTTAAATATGCGGGTTTACATACTCCCCTCCTTAAAGAAATTGCGTCCTCACAATACTTAAGAGGAAACTAAGAAGTAACAACCATGGAAGCATATCAACACAAAAGAAAATTTGAAATAGGAAGTTCACCATAAAGTGCACGAAAGAGTTAGCAAGAAATCTGGTGAAACTTCAATTTCCACAATATTACCGGGGTCAAGAATGAAAATCGGAATCCCTAAGGCATTTCCGTAGATAAAAGACGTGGGAAACGTCAAGAATAGCAGAAAATGGAGCCGGTGCAATGGCGTAGTATAAAAACGGTACGCCCGAGGAACTAGAAACTCAAATAATTTGGGACATCAGCGTAGTACAAAAACGGTACGCCCAATGAACAAAAGCAAAGACATTGATGTAGTACAAACGGTACATCCAATGAATCAAAAGGAAAGACATTGATGTAGTACAAACGGTACATCCAATGAATCAAAAGCAAAGACATTGATGTAGTACAAACGGTACATCTAATGAATCAAAAGCAAAGTCATTGATGTAGTACAAACGGTACATCCAATGAATCAAAAGCAAAGTCATTGATGTAGTACAAACGGAAGTCATTGATGTACTACAAACGGTACATCCAATGAATCAAAAGCAAAGTCATTGATGTAGTACAAACGGTACATCCAATGAATCAAAAGCAAAGCCATTGATGTAGTGCAAATGGTACATCCAATGAATCAAAAGGAAAGACATTGATGTAGCACAAACGGTACATCCAACGAATCAAAAGCAAAGACATTGATGTAGTACAAACGGTACATCCAATGAATCAAAAGCAAAGTCATTGATGTAGTACAAACGGTACATCCAATGAATCAAAAGCAAAGCCATTGATGTAGTATAAACGGTACATCCAATGAATCAAATAGCAAAGACATTGATGTAGTACAACGGTACATCCAATGAATCAAATAGCAAAGACATTGATGTAGTACAACGGTACATCCAGTGAATCAAAAGGAAAGACATTGATGTAGTACAAATGGTACATCCAATGAATCAAAAGCAAAGCCATCGATGTAGTACAAACAGTACATCCAATGAATCAAAAGCAAAGCCATCGATGTAGTACAAACGGTGCATCCAGTGAATCAAAAGCAAAGACATTGATGTAGTACAAATGGTCCATCCAATGAATCAAAAGGAAAGACATTGATGTAGTACAAACGGTACATCCATTGAATCAGAAGCAAAGACATTGATGTAGTATAAACGGTACATCCAATGAATCAAAAGCAAAGTCATTGATGTAGTACAAACGATACATCCAATGAATCAAATATCAAAGACATTGATGTAGTACAACGGTACATCCAATGAATCAAATAGCAAAGACATTGATGTAGCACAACGGTACATCCAACGAATCAAAAGGAAAGACATTGATGTAGTACAACGGTACATCCAATGAATCAAAAGGAAAGACATTGATGTAGTACAACGGTACATCCAATGAATCAAAAGCAAAGTCATTGATGTAGTACAAATGGTACATCCAATGAATCAAATAGCAAAGACATTGATGTAGTACAACGGTACATCCAATGAATCAAAAGGAAAGACATTGATGTAGTACAACGGTACATCCAATGAATCAAAAGCAAAGTCATTGATGTAGTACAAACGGTACATCCAATGAATCAAAAGGAAAGACATTGATGTAGTACAAACGGTACATCCAATGAATCAAAAGGAAAGACATTGATGTAGTACAAATGGTACATCCAATGAATCAAAAGCAAAGTCATTGATGTAGTACAAACGGTACATCCAATGAATCAACCACTTGTTGCTTACGACAAAGCGCATTGGCAACATGATTTCCCCTTCGGGAATAGAAAGAATATCAAGATCATAAGATGCCAGGAACTCGAGTCAACATGAAGTTCCTTATGAGAAAATAAATATTCCAAGGATTTATGAGCGAGGTAGAGAACAAATTTCTCATCCAAATGTGATGATGCCAAATTCCAAAAGTAAAAACAATAGCCACGAACACTAGATCATGAGTGGCATATCTAGTCTCGATAAGCTATAATGATTTAGAAGCACAAGTGATAGCACGTTCTCCTTTGCAAGAGAATGGCATTCCGAACCAATACGACTAGTATCGGTACAAATAGCAAAGTCTTGGTTCCCCTTCAGGAATCACAAGAAAGAATAAGAGTATCGAAAGAAAAAGTTCTTTTAAATAATCTTCTTTCCCGAAAAGTTAAAACTTTCAAAATTACATTTATCTTTATGTAATAATCTTTCTAGAAAAATTTACATTTTTACAAGTCAATATATCGTGTCTGATTGTCACATCAAAGCGTTTAGGAAATTCCTATCGATAACGTTGATCAAGCGCATCGACTAGAATTCTTAAAACACTAAATGGGCAATACAATCACAAAATCATATTCTATATGATAAGTAAGTTTTTCAAAAACTTCTAAGAATATTCTTTGTTCGTTTTAAGAACAAAAATCCGGTTATACTTCTAAATAAATCTTATGAAAAAGATTTTGCAAAATTTTAAATTGCTATTTTCATCCAAAATCAATAAGTAAAAGAATGGAGTCATCGAGATATTCATAGAATATTCGATCTATAAAATGGACGAAATAAGCTGGACAAACTGAATGACAAAATAAGTCATTCATAGGAATCATAACAAGTGCGGAATGCGGTAAGTGGAATGCTAACTTCCGCAACTCGTAGCAAATGAAAACCGGTGGTAAGGTCAAACTAAAAAGACCTTAGCACCACACAAAAGATTACTTAGGTGATAATCCTAAGACAAGCTCAAAAATACCGGAAAATTTCTCAAACTATTTAGATAAGAGAAACAACACTTTCCTTATAAGTGGGCTTAAGGAATAAAATGATGCCATCAAGTTGGAATCAAAATCATAAAGGAAAAATATAAATCTGCTTAACAGATTGAAAATGTCGAAGAGGAAAAGTCCACACGAGAAAATAGGATATGGGCTTCACAACGATTAAGCCAATCCTTACAAAAAAAAATCAATTCCGAAGCCTAAGTAAAAATATCGGCTCGGAAAGATAAATCACATAAAATAATTTCGACATCAATAGAAAGCAAATTGAGTGTTGCAGATCTACCATCCGGATTCACAACTCTCAAAGAAGTCACCAAGCCCAAAATATTTTCAAAGAAAAAGAATCGACAAGTTCTTTTGATATCAAAATAATGAGATGAAACCCATATAAAAAAGAACTCGAATAAGAAGATCACGAAATAAAACAATGCCATCAAGGATTGAGTAAAAAAGAAAAACCTTGGCCAAGAGAAGTGTTGCTAGGGGTTTGCACAATATTTAGCTTTCTCATGTCCTTATTCAAAAGTTTGGGACATGCAGATAAAAGATGATCCGGTTTCTTGCGATAGCGACAAGAATGGGATTTTGGACACATATTCGCATAGTGTTCCTTAGAATTACAATTATAGCATCCTCTACGATTAGGGATTGGAGTCTTTGCTACAAAAGTAGTTTGCTTCCCTCTCTTATTGGGATTAAGGCTCTTGAACTTAATATGCCTCTTCTTTAAGAAAGAAAGAAAGAAGAGGAAAGAGTTATTCTCAAAATAAATTTCAATCAAACTTGATTGATAAAACAAGGAATCATAAAGAAAATAGGATGAATCGGTACAAAGACTCGAATTAAATCCTAAAGCATGACTCCTAAGAAAGACTTAGGACGAAGATCCTTGTTATATTATTCTACATTGTTCCGAAGTTTGACTCTGATACCAAGCTGTGACGCCCCACCTCTATACCCACGCTAGCCAAGAACACTACGGAGTAATGCTGTCGACTAGCACGGAGAATAAGGCTGTTGAGGAGCGACCATCCGTGTAATTGCTTTGCGCGAGCATCGATATGTCAGATAGTATAACATGCAAATCTTTCAAGTGGAAATCCGACATGCCGACACAAGCTCAAAGCTACTACATAGTGGCTATGATGTCTTCGGAAACAAATATAGAAATAAACATAACACAAACCAGTCACAGATAATTCATATCACAAAGGCGGAAATAGATATGAATACTACACATGAAAGTGTACATCAGAGTAGTGGTCAAAAAGATCCACAATATCAAAAAGAATAGAGACAAGTGCTAGACAAAAGAATACATCTATAAGTCTGTATCTCAAATGTATACAACAAAAACTACTAATCTAAGTAGTTAGCCAAAAGTCAGATGATGGTCCGATAAGGAGTCAAGCAGAAGCACCTGTAAAATCTCAGTCTGACCCGAGTATTATTTAAGAAGAAAATAATAAACGGATCAGTCTAGCTATAAATATCAGATGAAGTGATATATAATAAGAGATATGACATAAACATATAATAATCACAATGCCAAGCTGTGATAAATAAGTAATTGAAAATCAACAAGAGATTAATCAATATCACAATAACCTACTCAAGGATCAAAAGGAATGTCATACTCCTAATTTCATTCACCAAGCCACAATAATTGATAAATCAAATCAATAGAAATCACGAAAATAGGTGAAGCATAAATTCTAGAATTCAACACACGAAATCCAGAAATCACAAGAAAAGGTATGTGTGAGTGGAATCACACAAGTGGTGTCTAGGCTAACCGAAAAGGTATGTGCGAATGGAATCGCACAAGAGGTGTCTTGCCTAACCAAAAAGCAAAAAGGTATGTGTGAACGGAATCACACAAGTGGTGTCTAGGCTAACCGAAAAGGTATGTGCGAATGGAATCGCACAAGTGGTGTCTAGCCTAACCTCGCAAACAAAGAGACATCGCACATTGCTAGTCTAAACCACAAAGATGATTGTCATGATCAACGAGAAGTGTCAATTACACTAAGTTAGTAAATATAAAAGTTTAGCTTCATGTCCCACAACCACTTGCTTAACTTAAACATTTACGAACAAACTGTAAATCTCCACTAGAAAAATGTCACAAGTGGTTCAATCGAACAAGTCCAAAAATTAACCAACGAAGTAAACGCAAGCGTTTCATACCACTTGTTTTACTAAGTCGTTTAATTAGATTTCTCATACGAGTGAGGTAGAGGTTTTTATATACTAATAGATTGGAAATCGGTTTGAGAAAACGAGCTTTGTAATAAAATAGTGTTGAAATCATTTGAAGAAAGAGTTTTGATATTTACTGCTAGTATAGAAAACCTTTATATTTTAAAGTGACAAATCATAGAAGTGATTGTAGAAACAATCGAGCATAAAAATTCACATTCGAAGACGTGAATAAAATCCAAAGAAATCGATATCAAATCCATCAAAGTGGATATATCTAAAATTCCCAAAGAAAAGGTCATCAAAGTCGATAATAAATGACAACAACAAAAGGGAGACAACACGAATCGATTAAAGTTGGATATTCAAACGAATTAGCAATATAAGCTAATCTGGCAAATAGTAGCAGGTCGGTCGACCAGACTCCCTGAGTCGGTCGACCGAACCAGAGGTTGGAAGTGCTCGGGGCACCAGGTCTGTCGACCGGCCCAGGGAGCTCAGTCGGCCGAAGCCTGTAACCAGCACATCCAAACAGAGGCAGGAAGTGCCTGGACTACAGGTCGGTCGACCGGCCCAGGGGGCTCGGTCGGCCGAATCTGTATACTTGTACTTCCTACCCTATTTCTAAGGAGGTGCAAATCCCGACCAAATTGCAATCGCACGAGCAACGGCGCTAAGGGTTTATGCCAATCGACTACTCGGCCCTATAAGCTCCTCGATGCATCACCAAAAACATGTTCAAACATCAAAGTTAGGATTTTTAACGAATTGAACTCAAAACACTAAAAATTGGAATATTCACAAAAGCAATCCAAATCAAAATCAAATGCACATGAATAAGTGTTAGGAATTCATACCTAACAATAGAAGAGAATTATAAGCATAGATGTGAGATTAAAAATCTCACCTTTGAACCCAAACGATTGAAGAAGAAGCTTGAAAGCAAAAGGGGAATCAACCACACTTCAAATCCAACTCAACAAGCTTGATTCTCAACTCAAAAGAAGAACATTCCTAAATTTAGGTTTTAGCAAATTTCTGAAATTGAATGGAGAAAGAGTTGGAGAAGATGAAGGAGATGCTTATCAATGGGTTCACTTGAGTTTGAAGCAAGAAGATGGATTTGCTAATGGAAACTAGGGCGTAGGATTTCCTAATTCTTTTTCTCTTCCCCCATTTTTGCTTGAGCTTGAGTGTTAGGAAAATAGAAAAGAAGTGAATGAAGAGGAGAGGGGTTGGGACTGAATACATAAGTGGGCTCAGCCCAAACCAAAACCCTAAGTGAAAAGTAGCAAAATTCAACTTTCTCCAAACATATCGAAGCTTATACTCAAAAAGGTCGCAAACGGCATTTTGAACTCAATGGGGGTGGTCTCAAGTCCTAATTCGGCTGTTTCCAAAAAGTAGCTTTTCGGACTAAAATCCGACTAACGATAAAATATTTAAATAAAATATTTAAATATAAAATCGATAAATATACGGGTTGTTACACCATCCCTTTAAAACCTTTAAACTATTTATTTCTACATGAAAAATTAAAATTTTCTTTTCACAAATTATTTATTTAACAAAAGTTTCAAATTTACTTAAGTCATACCCTTCATACTTTAAACATACAAAAATAAACTTATATTCTTGATCAAATATTTATACTCTTCGAAATTTCTTAGTTTTAAAATTTTAAACCTTGATTTAAGTGCTCGAACCTTCAAAATAGTCGGTGAAATCAAATTTCAAATCCAAGGGTTGGAAATCAGCAACAAATCAGTAAATCAAATTTTTTATAATAGAGTTATACTAAAACAAATTCGAAATTCGAGGATTGAACACCGGTTCATTTCAAATATATATACATATATCTTTCGAATATCAAATCATACTTCGGAATTGGAAATCAAAATTGGTTTCACAAAATCACTCGCATAGCAAAGCTACTAAAGTGGCCTCTCCCCATTCTTAGACTCGAAAATCAATGTCGATGATGCGTGCACTCATCACCGAAATTGTTTTCCAGCGACATAAGTGAGTTCTGGACTTCTATTTTCTTGAAAACTTCATTGAGATTTCTTTGAAATCATTGGAATTCGTTTGAACTCATTTGAAACATTTCTTATTTGGAAAATACTACTAAATTGTATTATTATTATTATATATTTTCCAAAATCTTAAACTAATTACAAAATACCGAAATTCAATTCTCGAATTTCAAATTTAACCCTTCAGTTATAAATTATTTTTAATCTCATCGATTAACACAAGTATCACTTCATACTTTAATATTTATTTCACAGAATTTCTCCATTTAATGTAAACATTAATATATCCATTCTCATAATATTGCTTATATTTCTCTTTAATTTAAATTACATTCATTTCACATGTAATATTTCTCATTTAAAACTAATTTATTTGCAAATCATTTCATAAGGAATTTCTTTACGACCAATTTATAAAACTTAATTCCTTTTTATAAGATATTGTTCGAGTTTAAAGTTATCACAACTTTATTTATAACCATTTATTGCAACATCTATTTATTTCATAACAATTTACAAGTTATGGCTTTATTTGTAATCATTTCACTTTTAATTCATATTACTTATTCCATTTAGTTTCACCTTTACCTTTAGATTTATTTATGACATGTTTCATAAATGTTAATTAAGTTTATGAACGTATTTTTCCAATTTAGTCTCATTTACAACATTTCCTTAATCACAATTTCAATTTAAACACCCCAAAGCTTAAAGGTCACACTTGTATAGTATTACATTACATGCTAAGAATGTATACACCAATTATATTCATTTACTATATAATTATTATTATACTTTCTTTCAAATTAAGGTTATTAATTCAACTATATAATTAAACCTAATTATCAAGTTTCACTCTTATATTAATACCAAAAGGTTTCGATTATCCAAAATGTCCAAATATTCCATTTTTTTTCCAATACATGAAACTACATGTCAACAAACAACAAAATTCACATCAACATTTCAATTTCATAAACAAATATCCTAATTATTCATTTTATTCTCTTTAATACACCATTATTAAAATAGTGTTTAGTCCATTAATTCAATCAACAATAATTAACCAATGTTTATAATTGGATTAAATACAATATGTCGACACAAATAATAATAATTAAATATTACCATTTCATAAATCAAACACATTACAAATATACATTAGTCTTTAAAATTTATTCCTTTATATATATATCATATAATATTAGGAAAAATAGTTTCATTTCAAAATTTATATAAAACATTTTCATAAACCTAACAAATAAGCGCTCTCGTATATACAATCAAACAACTTATTCTAGGGCATTACTACCATATCTCTAATGAGTTAACCCCAACAGGCTAAAGTATGTCTAAACCAAAGCTCTGATACTAACTGTAACAACCCATCTTTTTGGATAGTTCAAATCGACAATAAACACACATGTCGGAATCGAACCATTCAAAAGGGAGGATTGTATATGGGGTAAATAAGAAAAAAAGAAAAAGGAAAGAAAAACAAAATACAGAATCTCGCAGCGTAACGACAAAATATAATAATCAGATAAACAGTTCATGAAGCTGTTTTACAAATAACATGTCATTACACTTTTACAAATTCAAATCAGAGTTATACATATAACATAAATAAACAAATAATGCAGCGGAACACAGAATGTAGTGGAATAATAAATAGCAATAATATACTGAATCTTCGTCTTCGTCCACCAGAAATAGTCTTCAATGCCGAAAAACTCAGGCTGACCCGAGCATAAAGGAAAATAATACACTCGAGTCAGAACTAAAATTCTTATGCAAATTAAATAAAAAGTATATGAAATTAGGAATGCAGATAACTACATTTTTAAAGGTTCAAATTTCTGGAAATGTTATTGCTTCCACATTCAAAATAAAATGGATTTCACAATAGATCCATTCTAGTAAATTACAAATTTACAGAATAATTCCAGTTAAATTTCATAGTTTTAGAGATTTGATTTATAAAAATGTTCCAAAGTTTCAGTATTCACTTTTTTTTGGAAACTTCCCAATGTTTCAAAATTTAATTTTGAAAACTTTCAAGTAAGGTAACGACGGTTTACTTCCCAAAATCATTTTTATGATTCAAATAGTAAATCTAAACATATTATTTTTTCTCTGATGTAAATACTTGAAATTCATGGGTTTTACATCTTTATTCAGTATGCAAATAATCAATTTGAAATTTAAATAATTACAATAAACTATAGGGTGATAACAAAGATATATCAAATAAATGAACAAATATACATTCAATCATAATAGCATCCATCACAACATACAATCAACATTCAAATCAATCAATTCAACAAATCAACCAATTCAATAATATGTCACAGTAATTATTAGTCATCAAATATTGGAATTTAGCTATTCAAATTAAATATTAATAAATATTCCAAACCAACAATCAAAAATTTATCACTATATACCTGGTTTAACTTGCAATAAAATTTTAGTATTTCGTGAGTGAGTTTAAACACTCACCTTCTGGATTTCCCTTTTTTAGTAGGATTTGGATCCGCTACTACTTCCTCCTTTTGAGTTGTTTCCTTCCATCTTAATCTTTTTTTTAGAATGTTTTGGAAGAGATAGAGAAGTTGTTATAGATCTGGATTTAAAGAAAAAGATTCGGAGAAAAGAAGAATGTTTGATAAAGAAGAAGAAAATTTAAAGAAGATGAAGAATTGAAAAAGAAAAGGAAGCTTTCAAAAAGAAGAAGATTTGAAGAAGAAGAAACAAAAAGACAAAGAATGAAGTAAAAAAAAGAGAAGAAGGAGATTTGAAGAAGAAGAAATGAAAACGGAAGGAGGAAGGTGAAGAGAGAAAAAAATGAGATGGAAGTTTTATTTTGGAAAATGAAGCTATAGAAGATGAGATTAGAAAATGAAATATGACTAAAGGAATGAAGATGGAAACAAATGAAAAGCTAATAATGTATATATAAACAAACTAAGAATTAAAATAAAGTAAAATATGAACAGCCCTAAAACGTAGTATTGAAAGATGTGAACTAAATGAATATGAGGTGATAGAAGAAATAAAATGCAAATGAAGAAATAAAATTATAGATTATTTTATAATAAGGAAATAAAGGTGGAGGGACAAAATGCACGTTTAGTTTTAAATGCTTTAGGCATTGATAATGCATAAGGAAATGTATGTAGAATGAGAAAATTTGCAAACCAAAGGAAAATAAAAAAAATTTATAACCAAAATGAGATGGAAAGAAATAAATATAGCCTAAAATCTTAGGCTTAGGTATTAAACCGAAGGAGAAATGAACGGACCAAGTTTTAATAATGAGGTAACTATTTTAAAACGTATATGCAATAAATAAAAAGAAATGAAGGGACCACATACACATTTTGAAATTCAGTTTCTTTCGAAACGTAACCAAATTAATTTCATTCACTCAGATAATACTTAATTTGTACACATACAAATTTTTATCTACGCACAATTAATAAAATTGTACCTACCATAAAAATGAGAACGTTCAATTCTTTTATTTCCATTAAAGCACCATTTCTGTTTAACACAAAATGTATGTTTTTTTTTATTAAATCTATTAATTGCAATCAAATTTTTCTTTCCTTTTACTTGAAATCTTTCCATCACATTAATTGCAATTAATAACAAAGTTAAATTTCAAAATAGATAAACCAAAATGGACGGGAAATAGAATAATTGTTTCCTTAAGTCATTTAAACATGTTTATAAATTTGTTGTTTTACACCACCGTAATAAATAACTTACTTAAATTATATTCCTATTCTTAAATCAATATGTATGCTAGAACAGCGTTCAAGTAAATGCATATTTCCTTTTTTTAACAAATCATTCTATTCCTTACTCTAATGAAATTAAATCTACATTCACAAATGAAATATTTCAATGCAAGGCTCAGATGTAAATAAATAAAACTTACTGGAAGACCAAAAGAGGCATGTATTTAATGATAGAAAGTAGTAATAAAATAAAATAAATGAAAGCGACAGATTTAAATTTGAGAATGTAGTCCGTACATAGAAATCACAAATCAAATATACTAAAAAAAACAATTCATTTTAACATATTTTATTAACCCTAATACGCTCAAATTTACACACATATATTTATTTTTATTTAGTAAACAGTAAATAAAATTAAACACTACAATTAACATAATGAGGACCGCCACCCCACACATTAAAAGATGAGCTGAGACCCCAAAGTCAAATTTGAAACGGAATAAATCTCCTATGTTAATATGTTAACTATTCCAAATCAAAAACTTAACCAAACCTTCAAGTTGTTTTCTTCCCATTTTATTATTGTATATATTTTTTAATTAAATTCAAATTAAGGAATACTTAGATAAATCAAATATTCCAACTAGAAACATACAACAAAATCCAATTCTTTGTTTTAATGAAATTAAATTAACATTCATAAATGAAATATTCACTTTATTTGATAAGAATATTCTTATCAAGGAGCCATTCTTTTCTTTTATTTTTATTAAAACATATTTCTTTTTATTACACATTCATTTACAATTAACACCTCCCCCTTTAAAACCAACTTATATTTAAAGATTATCCCATTAAAGAGTCACAGAAATAATACTTCGTACAACCACATCATTTCATTATCAATTATTTTCATATAATCGTTATATTTGTACCAAATTTAAGTGCTTACAATTTGAACGTAATATTTCTCAATGAAATTCTCAATATATTTTTAACACAAAACATATGTTGCACATATCATTAATTAATTACCATTTACTTCTATCTCTTATTAATGGCAAGATATAACTACTATTACTTACAATGATTAAATCTCAAAACATACCCTAATACAGGGAAGATAATTAATCAAATTGTTTCCTTTGAAATCCAATTTTCTATGTTAAACCTAATATCTATATACTAATTTAATTCCAACATTTAATTACAAATGTAATAAAACCTGTTCATTATATATTGAAATTTCAAACAAATCCTTTTATTTTGATTTACATTCTTATTATCGAATCAACTATTCCGTTATGCAATTGATTAACATAAGTTTTACACTCACCACTCAATAGTTAACGTTTCTTCTTATGTCAATTGTAATATTTCAATTACATTAATTCTCCATTAATCACCAAATAAATTTCTAACGGATTTAATAATAAGAAAATAAATAAAACAATAGTTATACGTTAATAATCCATACCTATTAACTTATTGTTTACAAACAAAGGTTAATAAATTTACGTACAAAATAATTGATTTCATACTCCATGTTGAAACCAATTGCAATTAATAACATAAGATTACATCACTTTATATATCGTTTATTATATTCCTTATTAACCTTTATTATTTAAGTTGATTGAAATTACTTCAACATAGTATAGTAGTCAATTACATTCAATCAATATTAGCCAATTATATGTTTTATCTCATTAAATTATTTGTTTTAAGATTTATCTTAAAGTCAAAATTTATAATCTAATAAGATTCAATTTAATAAATCATAAATTTTAATTTCTGACAATATTAAAGCCCAAAACCTGATTAAATTTAATATTTTTAATTATCAAAATATGGGGCGTTACAACAGAGGAGGAAAACTGTGTATTGCAAAATAATATATGCATATTATTTCTTTTCAAGTGTTGAACAGAACAAAGCAGTAGTAAAAGTGAATGGTAGGATAGAGAAAGTCACAAACGCAAATTCAGGACGTATTAATGACAGATGACCATTGGTATTATATGGTTGACAATCTGAAAAGACACAGGAACCAAAGGGTCAAATGCGGAACCAATATGACTGATTGGTTCATTGATTTTGTCGTGTCCCGAACTCCAAAACACGCGAATGAATATACTAGAGAGATCAGCATGACGAGACAATCAAAACGGCATACAGATATCGGTGGTATGATTGAGTTATAGAAATTCGAATTTTCTAGTAGTGGAAAATACAACAAAAACTCGAAAAAATAAGATCGACGGAGCTAAAGAAGTCCGAATTTGGAAAAAAAATGATGTATCAGTCAGAAGATGATTTACAATTTTTCTATGTAAAAATATTCAGGTTTAGAAAATATTTTATTATCAACAATTATTAACCAACTTGAATTTAATAGAATTTCACAATGAAATAAACTTTCATAAAATCAGATGAAAATTTACCATCTTCTATATTTAAATATACGTATTCCAAATATAAAATTTTAATTTCAAATTTTATTATTTAAAATTTCATAAAAATTCAATTAAATACATTATTAAAACAGTTAAAATTTACGGGTCGTTACACTCTCCCCCACTCAAAACTTTTCGTCGCCGAAAAGGAAGGAGGTAGGAGAATAGAAACAACCAAAAAGAAAATAGGTTGAAAA
This sequence comes from Allium cepa, assembly GCA_030765085.1. Lineage (NCBI taxonomy): Eukaryota > Viridiplantae > Streptophyta > Magnoliopsida > Asparagales > Amaryllidaceae > Allium > Allium cepa. The sequence continues at coordinate 811,037,748 of CM060939.1, forward strand.
CAAAATAAAACAATTAATTCAAACCATATAAATTCCAATTTAAATTAATTTATATTCAACAATTGATTTTAAATTCAAAGTATTTTTCTTAGATTGATTTTATTTCTATTTATTAATTCCTTCAAATAAAATTTATTTTATTTGTCTCATGTATTATTCAATTAACATTTTATTCTATTTATCTCTATTAACCTTTTTTAATTAAAGTTTATAAAATCATTTAGTCGTCAATTTTCATTTGTATACTATCCAATTACATGTCATAACTTCTGAATGATTAAGGTAAGTTATATTAGAATGTAATTAGATATTATACAAGTGTATTTCTAATTTGATTTTTCAATTTTAAATATTTATTTAAAAATTCTAACTTCATTTTAATAACTAAGAACATCCATTAACATAAATTTAAGAATTGAACTTCCGATTAAATATATATACATTATAAATAAAACCAAACTTATATACATATACATATACATACATACATACATACATATATATATATATATATATATAATATTATAAATCAAGTCATACCTCAAAAATTCAAATCAATTTCATTTTCCAAACAAAAGGGTAGTGAAGCTAAAGAATGGTCTCTCCACTCTGAAACTCGAAAATGAATGTCGATGATGCGGCCGTCATCACCGAAACTATTTTCCAGTGACAAAATAGGAGAGCGCTGATTTAAACCTTTAAATTTCTTGAAAATAATTTTTGTTTGAAAATACTTTGAATAACATACACTTTATTAAAAGTCAAAGTTTGAAATCACCGGAAATTAAATTCTCAAATTCTAAATTTTAAATTCATTTAAATACCAGATCAAATATAAACCATGTTTATAATTTCATTTTTTTATGATTGGTAAATCAATGGTTTACAAAACAATAAATGAAAATCAAATAATATCATTTTGTTAACCAATTCATTTAACAATTAAATTTCATAAATATTTATACTTATATATAATATAATCATGCAAAATTATTTTATTTACCAAATTTGAAAACAATATTATGTCAGTTTGCTCTCCTTGAGCGTTTTGGAAGTCCTATCGATAGCGTTGATTAGGCGAATCAATCGAAAATCCAAATCAACCTCAACAACTCAAACATCACAATATATAAAATATTTAAATATAAATTTACAAATACACTTCTTCGCTCGACGATACAGGAATGGATTTCAAATCAAGGATAGAGATTCAAATTTTTGATGGACTCAAATTAAAGAGAATTATGATTCGAAGATAGGTTCGAAACAAAGATAATATGATTAAATAACGGAAAAGGAAGGTGGATAAGTTTATATAAATCGCGGGCAACCTTAGCCGGGTCGACCGTGACTTCAAGAATAAGATCGAAGCAGAATTCTGAGGTAAATCGACATTCGATTGCAAGAGATAGAATTCAGGCATAGCGGGAGATGGATAGCATCATAAACCGAGGATACAGAAATCTCTGGTAAATCGATGTCTATTGTAAAGGAGTTCACCTCTTTATAGATCATATCGTGGAGCTATATGATGCTCCAGAATTCAGAAGAATACGAATAGTGAGGGACAAGAATGAATTTTGGAATCGAGGGAACATTCCGAAAATTCAAAGGAAATTCAAATCAAGGAAGAAAGATTCAAGCATGAACGAATATGATTCTGTAAATAAATTACAATATATGCTAAGTTTTGCCTAGAGCCAAAGCTCTGATACCAAATGTAACGACCTGATATTTTCAACCATTCGCATCCAAACATGTCGGAATTGAATTGCTCAAAATACCAGATTGTAAGTTTATATTGGGCAAAACTCAGCATATACAGTAAATAAATAATCACAGACACAGAGAAATATAACAATATGCAGCGAAAACAAAATGAATAGTAGTTCATGAAGCTATTATATATATAACAGAGTTAAACAATATACAATAGAAGTCTTGAATGCAATAGTCAAATACAAGATCAGAATACATCATTGGAATCAACTGAATATCCGAAAGCTGGATAGATATCTGGATCTCCAAGCGAAGCTCCAACTCCAAAGGTGAGTCTCGAATACTGGTACACTCAGTCTGACCCGAGCGTAAGGCAAAACACAAAACACTCGAGTCAGGATTAACATTCTTATATCAATAAATCCAACTCAAGTGAAATAACAACTGAAATACAACTAACTCAAAGGATGTTTGGGACAACCATCCTCTAAGGATCCGTTAAACATTTATATGTACGCTAAGTAGATAATGTCTATCAGTAATATAAAGTATCAGAATAGCGTTAAGGCATTACCATTATCCCCCTTAACACATTTTATATAAGCGTCATAGTCTATACAGCACTGTAAACTCCACCGTAAATTAGTGGGCTATCAAGGAGTACTCCATAGCTATAACCCAAAACAAATCGTAGTGGTCGCGCATAGGGATACGAGTATGGCAAGGCACATCAGGCAATACCCAAGGTAGTGAAACTACCGTTTGCTTGATCCGAACTGGTGAGAGCGCATCGCCGCAACGATCGCAACATCGCGAAACAACACTCCCAAGTCAAGGGTGAGCACCAATCAAAAACAAGTAATGAGTAGTTTACGAAGAAGTGTGTCCGCTAGAGGCAGCTAACCTCATTGGCCCGGCACGACTTTTGTTTTAGTCATTTCAAATTTGACACAAGTGTCAAGGCTATCCATCATCGTTCTCTTTCTTCAAATCCAGCAAAGTCATCATTCCAACCACTTTATTCTGGATCACACTCCGTGTATAATAGTTATTAAAGTGGTTTTCAGTTTAGACAGAGAGTATGTCGCTAACCGATCCCGGACTCTTCAATAACTACATAATTATTACATCGATTGGTCATTTAATAAACTTTCAAAATAGTTCATATTTCAAAACCAAAATATCATTTCCATTTCAAAACCATATCGATACGATATCACTTTCATTTCAAAACCAAATACGATGTCATTTCCATTTTTTATATATCCATCCCGAATATATCCATTTACAGAATCTTAATACTTCAAAGTTATAACACTTTCTAAATCGAACACTTTGGAAATCATAATATTTTGAAAATCAAAATTTAGAAATCATAATGCTTTGGAATCATAACACTTCCCACTTAACTGTTAAATATAAATAATAGTATATATAATAAAATAGTTTATAGTTTAAAATAGTTTATATGAAAATAGTTATAATTTAAAATAGTTTATATTAAATAAACTTATAAAGTAACATATATAAATAGTTTTAAATATATTTTTTTTCAAAAAAATACTTTATATAATAAAATAGCTTCCTCAAATTTCACAAATCGATTCAAATCAACTCAAATTCCGAATTTAAATTTAATCAAATCTCAAATCATCAATTTTAATTTTATTTCAGTTTCTCGATAGACCATTTCAAATTATATCGATTCCAAATATAGATTTTTAACCATAAAATAAACCATTTCAATTTCAATATTTTCAAAGCTTTAAATATTCAAACATTTCAAGGCTAGATTTGATAATTCCATATGTATATATCAAATTCACTTTACCATTATTTATTTAAAATGTTTATTTACTAAATCCATTATCATTTCAATAAACCTCAAATTTCAAATGACTAAATATTTCCTTCAATTCATTTAAACTTGAAATATTCATTAAATCACCTTAAACCAAATCTAGTTATAAAAATCATATCCTTTCAAATCTCAAATTCCATAAGTTTCAAATCCATTTCTAATTAAATATACTTCTTAATTAAATACAATTTCAAATCAATTTCAAATCTGTCCTCTCAAACTTAATTTATTAAATCATTATAAACCCCATATTTAATTTAAATAAATACTAACCATATTATATTTTAATAAAATCAAACTTTATTATTAAGCTTATTTTATATAAAAACAAACTTTTACACAGCTTAAAATCAAGAATTTAACTATATATTTATATATAAAATAACATTTATATAATATCTAAAATCAATATTTATATAAGACCATATGTTTCCTTCCAAAACCATAGTAATCATTTCAAATTATTTATATATAAACCAACGGTATCTGTATATAATTTTCTATCCTATGGTCAAGTGATACAGATATTTATCATTTCAATCCATAATTTAACTATATACCGGTATATATATCATTTCAACCCATAATCCCAAATTCAATTCAATAAAAATCGCTTGGGTTAATCATATCAACCCATAACGATTTTCTCCTATTCTACAGATCGTTCGGGTATGTATCATTTCAACCCATAGTGAATTCTGTACTAACAGGGAACTTGCAGAGTGATAATAGATATAATAATAATATAACAGGCATATATCATCAATATAAATAACAGATAATGGTGTTAGATGTCACAGGTGAACTAATACAGGTAATAACATATATATAACGGTGTAAATAACTAACAACAGCATATTTCAATTGTCGTTTCAATTAAAATCAAAGTTAATAAATAAAAGAACATTAATCATGAGTGATTGCTCACCTTTCGAGGCTAGAGAATGCAGAAGATGATACAGATACGCACACTGATACGGGAACGAGCAAATCAAAAGGATGCTACGACCAACTTGGACATTGGCAAGATAAGTGTATGGCACGATGGCAGGATAAATAAAGATAAATGGTATAAGTAAATCATATTCTAAATTTAAACACATAGTAAATTAAGTATATATATGTATTTCAAAATCCATTGTTTCAAATTTAAAACACACATAAAAGAAATAAAAAATCATCATATATATACATTATAATTTGAAATAAATACATGTAATTGCAAAATACTTAATTTTAAAACAAATATATATGTATATAACCTAGACATTGAAAAAAGATATGCCACCTAACATATATACCTAACTCATAGACACACACACCCCTTCATATACATACATAAAATGTAATACTGCCTCAAACAGATCAACTAAAACAATGACTATATAAAACATATAAATCTAAAATTATACAAAAATAAAATATACAAATGAACAGATTACGTTAATGAATATATATGAAACTTATATATATATGGTTCACAATACTAATATGAATATACATAACATATTAAATCAGCACATATATTTGTCCATACTACTATATACATATAAACCGAATATATAGGTAAGTATAAATAACCTACACACCTATATTTGTACCTATGGATCTTATAACTTTTATATAACTTGTACATTAAAAATCCATGCTGACAGATTATCAAATTTATGTATATAAATCCATCAGATTTTTATATACTCATAAACTTAAACATATATGGACTATTAAATATAACAAATAAAACAAAGAACCATACTTAAACTGCCAAACAAATAAAAAGAAATTTTCGAAGAATCATATTATACAAACCAAGATAAAAACCAATATCTACAAATCGGTATATTCGTATAATATATAAGTCATTATTTCCTAAAATCGATATATACTATAATTCAACAAGATATAGTTATATACACACACACACACACACACACACACACACACACATATAGGTAACATATCACATAAGCATGGACTGACCCAAACTCAATATTGAAACCAATACATAAAAATTATCTTGAAATCAGTGCATATAACAAATAGTTATACGGCTGGAGTACTAAGGCATGACTCAAGCTACAACACTTATGCAACAATGTACATAAGCTAACCTATATATTTATAAAAACTATTTTCACAAAATACAACATAGCTTACAAAAATCTTTTAACATATGATATACATAAACTTTATATATAACATAGAAGCTTACTTGGTGAATGGTTGGAGAGAGGAGTAAGGGAAGAATGGATGCATGCTTATCTCGGTGAGGAGATGGTTCATGTGGAGGAAGGGAGGGCCTAGTTGTGCGCATGCACGTAGAGAGGGGATTAGTTGATGGGTTCAATTAGCGTTAGGTGGTGGAAGGTGGCGCTGGCTCCGGTGAGGTCGGCCACGCATGCTGCCTGCGTCATGATGGAGAGGTCGTGCTGGTGAGGGATACGATGAGATGGTGGATGTTGAGTTGCACTGAGGAGTGGTCAGTGATGGAGGAAGGGTGGAGATGCAGGCGGTTGGCGATGAAGATTTTGGCCATGGCGAAAGATAAAACGCAAAGTGACAGAGGAGGAAAAATGTGTATTGCAAAATAATATATGCATATTATTTCTTTTCAAGTGCTGAACAGAACAAAGCGGTAGTAAAAGTGAAAGGTAGGATAGAGAAATCCACACACGTAAATTCAAGATGCATTAATGACAGATGACCATTGGTGTTATACGGCTGACAATCTGAAAAGACACAGGAACCGAAGGGTCAAATGCGGAAACGATATGAATCATCGGTTCATTGATTTTATCGTGTCCCGAACTCCAAAACACAGGAATGAATATACTGCAGAGATCAGCACGATGAGACAATCAAAACGGTATATAGATATCGGTGGCGTGATTGAATTATAATAATTCGAATTTTCTACTAGCGGAAAATGCAACGAAAATGCAGAAAAATAAGATCGACGGAGCTAAAAAAGTTTGAATTTGAAAAAACGAAAAATGTAGTCTCAGTTAGAAGATGATTTACAATTGTTCTATGTAAAAATATTCAGGTTTGGAAAATATTTTATTATCAACAATTATTAACCAACTTGAATTTAATAGAATTTCACAATGAAATAAACTTTCATAAAATCAGATGAAAATTTACCATCTTCTATATTTAAATATACGTATTCCAAATATAAAATTTTAATTTCAAATTTTATTATTTAAAATTTCATAAAAATTCAATTAAATACGTTATTAAAATAGTTAAAATTTACGGGTCATTACAATTTAAATCATAAAAGTGTGTGATAAAAAGCAAAATAATTAGGATAAATCGAACATTAAAACATTCATGCATACGTGCATACATATATAGATATACGTATACATATACATACATATGTGTGTATTTATATATATGTATGTATATATACATACATACACATACATATATATAATTAGAATAGATGAAGTTAGTGGTTGAATTAAAAAAAACATTATGACAAAATTATAGGTCTTGAACAAAGTGTATGTTTATCGATTTCATGATTGTTTTACTTTTGATTTTCCTTAATTGTTACTGTAACGAACGAAATTTCAACCTTAGAAAATCGACACTAATATGTCCATCATATTGCGTGCCGAGCAGTCGAATGCTAGAAAAACCCAATTTTTAGGGAAAAAGAAAGAGGAAGAAAGGAAGAAGATAAAAGAAAACTAAACAACATAGAATCTCACAATGAAATGAATAATCTATAATGTACAACAAATCATTACACAAACAAAATGTAATATATGTATATTCAAAACATCAGTTAGAGTATACTAATCTAATTCAACCTGGGCACTTGTAATAGCATATCCATACAATTGCAGATAAATACAATCAATGAATGCAGCGAAAAATAACCATATACATGCATACGTCTTTGGGACTCCAGCTCGTTTCCTGAATCTCCAATCTTTCAAACAAATTACAATATGCTCGGTCTGACTCGAGCATCATAATTAAATAACACCTGAGTCAGTTTAGAAAACTACATAAGAAAACACACCCAAGTGGATATTAAAGTTATATAAATCCTTGAATCAAAAGTATCTCGTAAGAACACGCCCACGTAAATGAGGGCTGGTTCTTACCATACGATAATCAAAACTTTTCTATAGAAAATCCATTGATTTATAATAATGTCTAAATGAGAAAATAATAATAATAATAAAGTAGCTGCGATGCTCGTGAGTATACATAACAACAATATTATGTATATAATCAAAAACCGATAATGCACGTTTGCTAATTGTGTAGAATTCCATGGAGGTGCTCTCAGTACTTAGAGAACGATCCTTTCGCACAAAGATCAGAGATATCCTTCCGAAGTAGCATACATCCCCAGTGATGTACCATAGGACAAACATACCCATTCTCGCTAAGATCGATAACAATTGTAAGTAATGTCTAGGAGGAACAGATTGCACCCCATGGGTTTGCCAACACTACCGGACATGCCTTTTATCTTTGGTTTTAGTCATTACCACTGATGAGGCTACGTTCGACACTCCAGCTTATGCACCGCCACTAGATAGATTACAGAATCCCACGTTGATTTCTATAACCCAACGGGCCTTAGAACCACGCATGGATTACAACATTTCAATATACATCACAAAACTCCTCTATAGAATCGTATATACTTTTGGAGTGGTTACGGGTTTCAAGTCATCTCTTACGAGTACCCTCTTCCGTTTCCCTGGCGCCCCAAAATCCAATCGTTGATTTCCTAGAATTCTCAATACCGGTTCTTTATGAATTAATTGGATATTACCCAAGAGGTGATACCCGCTAACTATTTAAGTGGATGGATCTCCTCATCATTTGTCCTAAAAGAACAAAACGATTTTATATGTACAGTATAACACCATCGACGGTAACTGTACCATATAATCCCCGTGTTTTTCCTAGATATTTCCCAAGTTAAAAACCTTTGGTGTTAAGTAGGGAATAATTTCGTACCACCAAAATTAATTAGGATTACGTATTTAGGACAAGATTTGATAGTCGGTTATTTAATTATCAACAAAAACACATTTGAACAAAGATTTATTCCATAGGTGAAAACAATATCGGTTAAGCACATAAGCAACCTTTAGCCTCCTTTTAATAAATCTTCCATTCAATTAGAAAAATCTTACACTATGTAAGTCAGTTGTACATAAATTGTTTTACAAAGGTATATCCGCCAATCCCTATAATATCAATACTTAGAAAATATCCATATACTTATCTCAGTGGTATAAGTACATCCACAAATTGAAAAAGACTTTCTTTTTATTCGATTCTGAAATCATTTGTAAATTTCTTACAATTCTCCGGACCTAGTTATAAACCACTTTATAAATCTATGAAAAACCATTTATAATTCTTTTACGAAAATTCAATCACTTACAAACCATTTGTACATTTCAAAAATAATTTGTAAATGTAACGACCCAGAATTTTGAACAATTTATATTGAAAATATTTAATTAATTCTAAATATTTGAATGATGGTTTAGCTTGGATTCCCAATATAATTATGAAATTGGCGATTAAATTATAAAATTTAATCTATTGAAAGTTGGATAAAAATTTGAATCTTCAGTTTAAAGCTGATTAAAAATATTTCAAAGGATTGTAAAATCTATATTGATAATACTGAAGGTAATAGAAGCTTCAGAATTGAATTTGAAAGTGATTTGATCAGTTTTGAAATTATACCGTTTAAATTGAATTTAAAAATAGCCTTTCGAGGCACAGTCTCGGAATTCGACGAAACCAGTTCCATTGGGTCCGTAATATTGAATTATTATCGGATTTCAAATTTCGTATTATTCGGAGTTGTTATGTGAGCACATGGTAAGTAAACGCGTTGAAATTAAATCGAATTCAATTTGAATTTAAAGTCTTATTTAGTCAACATCAGCACATTATCTTTCCATTAATCACACCAAAAATCACGGCTAAATCGTGCAAAGCATCCCTCTTTCAATTTTAAATATTCTCGTCCTCTCCCTCTTCAGTTTTAAAAATCAATTTTGAAGAAAAAATTTTAAAAAAAATGGCCGCGCTCCTTCTCTCTAAAAAAAATCAAAACAAATAAATAGTGGCCGCCTTCGTTTCTTTCTTTTTCCTTTTCAAATCGAAACTCGCGTTCGAGTTTGTCATCAAAGGAAGAAATAGGGCGAACTAGGGTTTCGCTCGCGTGGTGACTTTGAACGCGGAAAATGGTGGCGGCGGCGTGGAGCTCGTGGGTGGAGTCGCGATTTGGGTTGGGACCTAGTTTGATGCGCGCTCGCGTGGGCTCACTGTTGCCGTGATTTGGGGACTGGCCGCAGTCGCGCGCGATGCTCGAGCTCGCGGCAGTTGTGGCGTGCGTGGAAGTGGGCAGTGCAAGGGTTGATCGAGACTGGAATTAGTTTGACTGGTGGTAGTCGGCGGTGAGGCAAGGTTGGTGCCCAGTGGTCGACGCGTGGTGGTGCAAGAAGCGGGTTTCCTGGAGTGTATCCTCGAAATAGCAGTAAGGTAATTTGAAATTTAAATATAAATTATTATCAGTTTTTCTAGATTGGTAATTGAATGTACGAAGAAAAATGATAATTGAAAGAAAAATAAAATTTTACAAAAAGAAATATAAACATATGCACCCATACCTACTTTGATTCAAAGGTGTACAGATAAGACTTTTAATAAAATAAATTAGACAAATACACATGTGAAAATAATGGATTTGAAAGTTAATTATTAATTTAAATTAAATTTTTGGTTAATTAAATTATTTAAAAAGGGAATTTGTTTAAAATTTGATTTTTGGTTTAAAATTTAAATCATTTAAATTGAACTAAATTTTTTTAGATGAATTAGAATTTTAAAATGGCAAATTGAATAGTTCGATTTATATTGAATATTAATAAATCGTTTATACAAGGTTAAGAATCGAGGAAACAATCTGGAATGGGAAATGGATTGCAAATTAAAGGTGAGAACTTCTCACTCAAAGGGTTTTATTTAAATTTTAAATAGTTAGATTTAAAATTGTTGATTGAGTTGATTGTTTGTTTGGATAATATAGTATTATCTATGTATTGAAATAGACCATGTACGCCGCCTATTAAGAGGAGGTTATTTATTAAACCCATATACCGCGATATTCCACCATAAAGTGGAATTGGTATTATATATGCACTTGGAGTTGATTTCCCGCATTATATAGCGGATGAGACCCTATTGCGCCGCATAATAGCAGATAATATTTTATAAATCCTATATACCGCGATATCACGTCTGGAAACGGGATTGGTATTGTGCTAACATCTGTGGATGCAGGGAAACAGGTTGGATGGATCCAACTGGATTCCTCACCAGTATTTATTTGATTTAGATATTGTGATATTTGATTGATTATCATATCGATATATGATGTTTGGAAGTCGTGATTGACTATTTGGTGTGTTGCATCATCGGATCCATTTTTGAAGTTTAAAAATAACGATTTTGATTTTTAAAGGATTTTTAAAATGATTTTTGAAAGAATACGTTTTATTAAATTTTCGAATTGATTCATTTTAAATAATTAAAACATTGTAAATTTTTATGTTATAAAAATTATATTTTTGTGAAATATAACCAAAGCATGATTTTTGAAATACATAGTTGATAAATTTATTAAATGGTTTAAATTGCGATTTTTGAATTATTATAAACGGTTTATATAAAAGATTTATAAAATTGATATTTTATAAGTTAAAGATATTGGAATTATAAAACAAGCTTTTATAAGTGTTAAAATAAAGTTGTACGTAGTTTTATAAGTAAATAAGAATTTTAGATTTATAAATTAATGATGATATAAAAGAATGGATTTGTGAATAAATGGATTATAAGTAATTTACTTATAAGTTGGATTCGACATGTAAACAAAATATAATTAGAATTGGTTATTAAAGGAGATTTATAAGTCGAAGCAGTTATGAAATAGGAATGGAATTTATAAACGTTATTTTATAAATCCGTAATCAAATAAATTTGATAAGTAAACATAGAAATTATTAAAGGAATTATATCCATGATTTTGGACTGTGGAAAATCTTTGATAAATGTGTAGAACATTGAATTGGGAAAATAAAGTATATTCACGATTTTGGACAGTGAATATATTATTGAATAAAACAGGTACGATTTGGAGAAGTGAAATTTTAAAATGAAGTTAATTGTTTTAAAAGATGTTTTGTATTAACTATCAAAAACCATAGATTTCAACATTCATTGTTGAAATAGACGTTTTTCGAGAAATAGAAGGAAATGGTAGACTATAACACTGTTGTTAAAGTAGATGATTTCCAAAAGGAAAAGTTTTGTATAGTATTGGGATTTATATATCTATCTAAATTTCGAATCCCTATACTAGTGATTTTGGGTCGTTGTAACGATATTTTACGCAACATTCGTTTTGACTCAAATAAATGTGTTAATAGAATGTTTTCTTTAAAGAATGAAATATATACCTAATTTCGATTTAAGTATATTGAACATTTTCCAAGTGTTGAAAATATATAGATTTGTGAATTACTTATTATTAAATAAGTATGGAAATGTTTTTCCAATATGAAGTGAATATTTTGAGATTTTATCTTTTAGAAATAAATTGAAAATGAATATTAGAAATCGATTTGGAAATCGTATATTCATAGATATTTTGGAATTGTAAATTCATTATGGAATTTATAAAAGAAAGGGAAATTTGTTTAAAAATAAACATTGATTTATTTTTAAAGTGTGGGAATAAATTTACGGATTTGGAATATAAATATAAAGTAAATCGGTAAGGATTTATTTAATTGGTTTAAATGAACCATGTTGAAATGAAAGTATTTCTGCGTAAAGAAAATGATTAAAATTTGTTTTCAAAAATTGTAAAGGTGAAAAGTGATTTGAAAATTTGTTTTCAAATGGTTGAAGTGTGAAAAATTATATATCTAGTAAAGATATTTTTGGAAAATAAATAATTTGGGAAATTATTTGGAATTTGGTGATGTTGAACATGCCTATTGATAGTTAAATAACCGACTATCAATATTTACCTTTAAATAGGTATTTGTTGTCATTTGTTTGAATTTGAATGCTACACTTATTTTTGAAATAAGCGCTCAGTATTCGGGTTAGCCGGAAAAGGACCTTGGGGTCGTATAACCCATTCCGAATATGTGATACGTCGTTATGGATTGCATTTGATGATCGGTGTTGAAGACCGGATATTTGTGAAAACCGAAGGATTACCGTCGAATGTTTCTGCATCGGCTGATCTCCGATATAGAAATTTATTACCTATTGTGATGGGAAGTCCGGTCGTGATTAGTGAATATCCGGATTGCAAGGACTTCTTTGGAAGTGCCTTCGGTTCCGTTCGATCCCGGAACGGACTTGTATGGATGTTTGTTTGGCGTTACAATTTGAGATGTAAAGCTGGTTTCTATCAAATATATTTCCGTTGGTGGCGAGGAATTTATTCTCTTAGCTTAACACCCTTAGAGGTTATGTAGTTGATGGCTACTAGTGATACATTCCCAAATTGGTAATGTGGCATACGAAGTGCTGTTGAGCATTTGATGATCAAAGCACAGCTTTTGTATAAAGAGTGGCTTTATGGACGAGATTTCGTCGGACCTCACACCCCGAAAATGGTCAAAACAGGAAGGATGCGGCAAGGTTATTAGGGGGTAGCGCCCCTTTAGAGTATGTCATTCCTTCTGGATAGAGGTGGTATCATGGTATGGAGTCCAGATACTTAACCTATGTTGTTGCTGCAAATTTATTCCTTTGTGGTTGTTGGAAATCGAGGATCCTCGGATATAGATCGGTTACGATCGGGGAATGACATATTCGTGTCAGTAGTTACCTAGTTAGGGGTAACCCGGCCTTGTGTTGGCAGAGATCCGGTTAGGTTCTCGGGTCGTCTTTCCAGAGGCGTACCCATGTGGTAATGGGAAGTTCTTTGGCCTGACCATTTTTTGGAAATCCAAAGAAATAGTACGATCTTGTACGATTTTAGTTGTAGAACCTATCATTCACTTATGGTGGCACCCCACTGTTTGGATGGTAGCTATAGTAGGCATACGATAATGGTCGTATGTTGGCTAAGATTTATATCTTTACTTTCGAAATGATTTTTCCTACACTATACACTAGTAATAATATCAAATGTTTCTTTTTAATGCGTATCAAGCATCTTTGACTATCATAAGGAGAAATCTCCTCCGATTCTGCGTTTGCATTGTGTGTGTGTGCGGGAGGCCTTATGGTAGTCTCATTTTCTAAAAAAAACATTGCGAATCTATTTTAAAATTATCATGTACTTTGTTTTAAAAATAAACTGTTTTAGTTCTCACCCAGTCACATGACTGACATGGAGTTTATTGTTTTCCTTCCTAAACTCTAGGTGCCCACCAATTTCCACACGGGCAGTCTAGAGTTAGGTTATTAGGATATTCTGGAATTCCGGAGGCTAGCTGGATGGCATGGCGTATCAACTAGTATATAGTATTTCTTTTTCGCTGTTTGTTGTTGTACACTCTGATGATGAAATGTAATGTAATGTGATGTAATGTAATAACTGATATAGTTCTTTGATTAAAAGATTATTCATTTATCTATTATATGTTGTTACGCTGCGATTGTTAGACTCTGATATTGTTTTGTTGTTACTTTCTGTTCTGTTCTATCTTTTTCTCTCTTGTTCTATCTTTTTCTTTCTTCTTCTACCTCTTTCTTTTTCTTTAACCCTAAAGACTCGTAAGTTTGTTCCTCTTTGGCTGGATTGTTGTGGAATGTTGCCAGCTCAAAGGAGTACGGATTATCGGGCTTTTACAGTAAACACTTTATAAATTCGTAAGCCATTTATAGAACTTTTTTATAAACCTGTTTCTAAACTTCGTTTATAAATATCTAGCCATTTATAAACCCTTTGACTTTGTAAATAATCTTCCCTTAGTTCTTCAAACCATTTTATAAATTCCTTTATAAAATCCATATCTTTCAGCTCTATTCATGAGTCTCGGAAACACTTACAATATAATTAGCAATCTTTTAATTCAAAACATCATCATCATTATATAATAATAATTATTAACAATAAACATTATAAATGAAAACAAAATGTTAACTTTAAAACATCTTAAAATAATAATTTATAATTTCAAAATATTGTTAAACAAAGTCATAATTAATCTTTACCATTTTTATAAATAATAATTTATTTCAAGCATTATTAATAATCCTCATTATTAATTTCAAACCATAATTATTCTTGAATTAATTAATCTTCTAAAATACTAATATTTTGTTAAATAACTGTTAAATAAAATTGATATAATTAAATAACTTTAAAATAATATTAATATCATTAAATAACTTCAAAACAAATATTAATATCGATATCGATAACTTTAAAACAATTAAATATTAAATAACTTTTAAAATATTAATTTGAGGCCAATGGCCACCATACACTTAACCAATATTAATATTGATTTTCTATCACTATGGGTTTCTTGTTTTTAACATATAATGATGTCATAACTCGTATTCCCAACAATTCAGGTTTATTACCCAATAATTCATATAATTGGAATATATTGAAACCATTTCAATAATAGTGAGGAATCCCGTTGGATCCCTCCAACTTGTCCTCCTGCATCACAGCTTATATACATTAGTGCGCGTGCACACATATATATAAATTAAATCAGCAGTTTTGAGGAATCCTATTGGCCTGTTTCCCCTGCAACATAAATGTTATATAATGATAAAATATAAATCAACCGCTTCGAGACGGGATTTGTATATAAAGGGTCATCCGCTCTTACATATGAACGTAATAGGATCTCATCTACTCCAGGGGCGGGATTATTTCCAAACCAACTAATATAAAACGATAAATCATCAAAAAATCATTCATCGATTTTTTTAGCAACTATATGTCATACTAGTTAACCAAAAAGGTGAGCTTAACTCACCGATATTTTTTGTTGTCGCCGAGGCATTTCGGCTTGGACTAAAACCGGACGATGTCCAATTTTAGCCCAAATTTGAATGGTCTCTAAATTTATCCAAACCAGTTCCATCACGAAGCTTTCGTCGTTACAAGCGCAAAACAAAAATTAACGTCTTGATTGGACCTCGTATGAGTGTGATATGAATTTTATAAGTTATCGATAATTTTTTAAATTAAAACAAACAACTTTTATACATATTTACACTTTTACCCTTATCTCCACCTTCATCATCTTCTCCTTCCTTAGAATAACATGCACAAAGACATTGAACCAAGACATGCATGCACATAATTGTGGTGATATAGAACTAGACACGAAATAATCCAAATCAGACTTCGCCAACATGATGCTCTTCGCGAACTCAACTTGCCCATACCAAAATCATCGCCCAGAGGCACCCCTAGTAAAATGCGACTTGCAACATGACTTCGCTAGGTCGCGTACTCTAAATGCCAGCCGCACATTGCCAACCTTCGCCAAAAGCTTCAATATTCAATGTTGAACTTAACTCCAATCTCCGCTCATCGAATCGATGACCAAACTCACCGAAGAATCCAACCCTAGCTCAACTGTCATGAATGGCCTCCCCCTAAACCTTGGTCAAACACCCTTAAAGCAAGCCCTTACAAAGCTAATCACCATACGATTCAAATATATTTTTTCCATGATTTATTGTTGAGTGTATGTTTTTACGGATATTTCTAACTTCGAACTTGTTAAAGCTTTAAAATCGAACGCTAACACCCCATGGTCTCACAAAACGATACAATGCTCTTCAAGTACAAATCTCTTTAGTTAAAAAACACTTTGAGCAAGTAGCTTAAGCTTCGATGTAGATGAAAGTCTTCGAATCCATGTCGGACGTGTTAAAGTCTTTCAAAGTAGCTTGTAGTGTTCTTCGAAACTTCAAGTATAAAGTTGGTCTAGAAACTAGTAGAGTATCAGCGCTTGAAGAGATTGCCCAAAAGTTCCCTTCATGCTTGAGGTAGGTTGGTATTTATAGGGAAATTTCCCCCTTGGGTTGTAAGTTGTGATCGACTTATGGTAGGTCGTGGCCGACTTATCTGGCCAAGCCCATGGTCTCACAAAGGTTCACTCATCTATCAGAATTTATGTTACAAGTCCTAAGTCGCCCACGAGTCAACATCCTCTTGCATAAGTAACACGACATCGGACTTTTACTCAGTAGCTTTAGGTCGTGGACGACTCAAGCTAGGTCGTGAGTCGTGGCTTAACTGGTAAGCTCGTTTATTTCAGATAATAACACAAGTCCTGAATCGTGTACGAGTTAAGAGGCCACCGTGTTAAATAAGAAGCAACGCTTCATTTGCTTAAGTCGCTCACGACACGTGCTAGGTCGTAAGTCGCGGATAGCTTTAAGTCGTTAACTCATTACCTTCTTAAGTCATGCCATCTCTTGAATCGTTAAGTCATCCTGTCCTTGAGTCGTGGACTTCCTTAAGTCGTAGACTGTATACTTCCTTAAGTCGTAGAAACCTTAAGTCGTGGAGGCCTTAGGTCGTGAACCATCCCTTCTCTTTTAAACAGTTAAGTCGTAGATTTCTCTATGTCGTAAGTCGCCGAGTCTTTCAACTCGTTAAGTCGTCACACACCTTAAGTCGTGAGGTTTCCTAAGTCGTAGATCCCTCTTGAACCGTTAAGCATCTTAAGTCGTGGATCGTCTCAGGCCTTAACTCGTTGACTAAACGGGGTTAACATTTGCACCTCGAAGTACACGCCTAAGTCGTAGGTCGTGTGCTTCGACTTCCCTTAACCTGTATTTGCGTAGATCGTTAAGTCGTGGACGACTCATAGAAGAGTTAAGTCGTTTGTGCCGATCCATGTTCCTTTCTCTCCCCTATATAAGTCGTTAAGTCGTCTCTTCCTCCTTCGCCCTATTGCATTCTGTCGCCGCTATTAACAATCTTTCAAGCCTCCAAGAGTGAATTCAATCAATCAGTTCGTCAATCCATCCTTATCATCAAATTTCGTAAGTAATCTTAGTCAAGACTCAATCACAACCATCTCGGAAACGCGTTTCTCCCTTTTTTCCAATCCTAATCCAATTTAATATGTTACACCTTACTGTGAATCACATCATAACCAGTCTTTAGGAGTTATTAGATATGTTGGCATCCTAATTCACGAGATCGCGGTGATGTGTTGGATCCATGATGGATCTGGGATAGTCTAAACCGACTTTTGGTGATTTAATGATGTTGAAGGATGATGGGTTATTGGGTCATAGGTCAACTGGTTGTCGAATTTGTGGGTGAAGCAGAGTTTTTCGGAAACTTGGAGGAGATGACGGAGTTTTTAGGTGTTTGGGGAAGACGGGCAGATGCTAGATTGATGGTGTTAACGGGTATCGGGTTGGATAGGAGTTAACTGGTTTTTCGAATCAACCGACTTAGGACTTAGGACTTAGCAGGATTCTTATTACCTTGGTTAGAAACTTTGCGGCTTATCCTTTAGGTCATGTAAACGACTTATCACTTAAGCAAATCTGGACTGCCTTGACCTCCTTGGTTCGAATAATGTAATCTTACCCTTGAGATCATGTGAACGACTTAACTTCTGAGTCCTTTTAACGACTTAACTCTTAGGTTACATGAGAAGCTTAGCCTTTAACTCTTGTGAACGACTTAACTCTACTCAACACACTTTGCGGCTTATAGGACCAACGATTTAAGGAGCCAACGACTTAACTTGCAGAACCAAAGACTTAACTTGACCTGTAGGATAAATTTCTTAAGTCGTCGACGAGTTAGCACTTAAGTCGTCGCCGAGTTAGCACTTGAGTCATCGGCGACTTAGCACTTGTACTTTTAAACTTTGCTTGAACCTCGAGCTGTTGCACTTTGAACTGTTAAACTTTGTTGCATTCTTTCACAGATCACTTTTGACTTGCAAGCTAACAATCTGTTCAATACATCATTTACAGAAAATTGGGACGAATATACTGCCACTGACTGCCCACATCAAATAGCAGATTAGTTAACAACAGATAATCAACTTAAATAGATTGTGTGAACGAAGTGCTTTTAAATCATCAAATTCAAGTAAAGTATTAAAGCAACATTGAAATAGTCAACTGAAACTGCCCAGTTTGCACTAATACTATACCTGAACTTTAAATTAACAAGTCCTGAAATTTGGTAATCGATCAATTGTCGACTAGTTTAATTCCAGTTATATTTACTTGTTATTTTTATTAGTTCTGCACAACACTTCACACTTTTAGGAAACGTGCACCTTCACATTGGAATATCCAGTTGCTTGTGTAGAATGACTTCTCAACAAGAAGAGATAACAGTCCAGACTGGAGAAGCCACTCTTATTCCGGCTCCCCTAGTTAATCCTCCAGAGAGAGCCTCTACCACTTTATCATACAAAGTTTTTTGTCAGTTATGCATCCAGTTTGGCATTGCTGAAGCAGATGCCATTCTTCCTGAGGAAACTAACACTGCTGATGTGGCGCCTCCTGACTTTGTAGCGGTTAACCAGCAAATGTGCCTGAGCGGGGCCATTCACCCTTTCAACAACTTTCTCCAGAATCTTCTTCGTCAACTAGCCATCTCCCCATTCTAGCTACACCCCAATGGCTACACCATTCTGATGGGGCTGTGCGTGCTATTTAGGAGAACATTTGATCGACTTCCAAGCTTCGACGAGATTTGCTTCTTATGCTCCTTTACCAGGACTAGGGATCACCCTTATATCACCGTCGTGAGAAGCGCCCGAAATCGCAAATTGATCGTTGGCCTTCCCGACACTGCTTATGGGTTCTTAACTCAGTTCTTCTTTGTCCGCTGCCCCCGGGGATTTTATGCTGTGTGGAGGGAAGGAAGTAAGACCATCTACCTTTACTTCTTCTATTCTTTGAGTTTTGCGAAGTCCAAATTGCCAAGTGTTAACTTCGTTTTTTCATTTCAGCGCTCCCCCCTCCTTCTAGAGATCCTAGCCACAAGCCAACTCTGGAGAGGCTCATGGCTGTACCAGTTGAAGAGTGGGACATGAAATTTTTGTCGAACGATGAATTCCTCCACCAGTTCGGAATTATTCATCCTTCTCGCTCCACTCAACCTCATGAAGTCCCTGATTCTCCAGCGGAGGCACCAGCTGTCTCAATCCCTGTTGAAGGGCTTATGCTGAAGGAGACCTCTACTGAAACTTTACTGGTGAAGTGCCCCACACTTACCGATATTGGGGGTCCGTCCAGAAAATCGGCACTTGCCCCAGTTATTGAGGAGGAAGAAACTCTTCGTTGCTCTGAAGATGCGGCAGATCTGGAACCCGAAAAAGAAACCCCGCCAGGCATAGCGGTGATGATACTTTTGAGGGGCTAAGCGACCTGATCATAACTTCACAGGAACTTTTTAAAGATGATGTCCCTAAAGCTTCTTCTCCTGTTGTCGAGGCAACATCCACTTTTCAGCAAATTTTGAAGCCTGCCACTCAAGTCACTACCACCCCTGTGCCGAAGAGTGGTTTGCAGCCTGACGCGTGTAGTTTGCACACCACACACACATAGGATTTTCAGCACTTATTCGTACTTAACTTCTTTTCTCTGAAGACTTTTAAGACTTGTCTTTTTTTTTTTAATTTCAGATTCTTCGATGGGACGCAGCGGCTCTTATTACGATGACTTTCAGCGCTATGGGAGGCGTAATCAATATGACTATAGGCGCTACCTTCCCTTTTACAGAGAAACTGACGAAGAGAGAGCCGCTCGAAAGGCTTAGGAGAGGAGGGCTCAAGAAGAGCGTTATGAGAGGAGAGAAAGGAAGGAGCACCATGATTCTTCCTAGAGAGGTGATGACTCTCACAAAAGAAAGTCGCATGACGACCGGGGAAAAAGTCATATAGTTGAGGACCCAAGCAAGCGTGCCAGACACGGTGAAAAGCATGCATCTACAACTTCTGAAAAGGCCGCTGCCCCCGTCTCACTTGACATCCCTTCCGGCTTTCCTGCTCTCGGGAAGACGGACATTCAGACAATAGTCAACAGGCCTAAATTCCAAATTGGACCAGGCCCGGCTACTCTGCAAAGCCGGTTCCCGCACTGGTGCCTAAAGGGAGTGCGGTTTGATCTTGACTTGGTCCCCATTGACAAACAAGCAATGCTGCAAAATCTTGATGCTGTTAGACTTGATATCGAGCGGATGTCAGGGTGGCAAAAGCTTGTTGATGAGCTTCAGAGGGTCAACCGCGTGAATTTAGAGGCCATGCTGACCATGGAAAATGATAAGGCCGAGTGGCAGTAAACTTTAAGCCAGCATGATACTGAGATGAGGAACATCGCTGATTACAACGAGAAGCTTGAAGCAGAAGTTGAAAAATGTAAACAAGAGCTTGCTACTTCTTCTACCTCATATACTCAAAAAGAAGAAGTACTTCAAAAGCAAGTTCCCGATGCTCACGCTGCTCAGCGACATGACGACACACAACTTGAGGCCGAGCAGAAAATAACGGAAAGGTATCGTGCTGATGTTGCAGAGTTACGGGAGAAGGTCAACTCCCGGGATTTGGAAATTATGAGGCTAAAGGCCCAATTATTAAAGACTGAGAAGGAACGTGATGAAGCTATCGCTGGAAGGCAGGCTGCCGAACAGTCGCATGAGGCGACTAAAGCCAACGTCAACTCCACTTTATTTGACTCTACGTGCATAGCGTTATGGGGCGTGGGAGCCTTTCATTCTTAGGACCGAAGTATGAGATTACCCTGGCCGAGGTTTGGGAGTCAATTCTTGACATGCTTGGAGGTGCAGGCGCCGGCTATGCTGAAGCATCTCTTGCAGAACACTTTCTAGATGATGACGCCATAGCTGCTCTAGCCCGGGGAAAAGAGCAGCTTGCCAAAGCACGAGCTGAGGCAGGGGAGCAACACTTTGTGAAAGATGCACCATTAACTGCCCCTGTCCCTCCTTCCGTTTCAGCCGATGTTGACATCACAGGATCCGGTTCTCATTCTCCGTCCCCTGTTAAAGTTATAACTGAGATCACAAGCACGCAGGGTGGAGATGAAGGCGAAGAGAGCACCGAAGCACATGCTTATGAAGTTGACATTAGGAAGCCGACTTCTCCAAGTAACTCTACTGTTAATCTTGCCCAAGTGGGCTGTTTGTTTGCTCCTCATGAGTTTGACGAACTTTTTGATTATTTCTTAAATCTCAATGAGCCGCTATCTCCTTTCTTCACGGGAGATACTAATATTTTTGGCTTTTCTTCTTCTGTAGCAAAAACGCCAAGTGCCACACAGACTTCTCCTCCTCCAGCTGTCCCTCCTCCATTCCCTCAAATCACTCCTATTTCCCAGCCGGGATCACAGGAAGAATTAATAGGATCCCTTCAAGGCTTGGATGATCCAATCGCTTCGCAGGAGAAGAAGGACGAAGGACTTGAAGGAGGCGACAAATCCTCGGAGCATACTATTTCTGATGACGTAAAACTGGCTGCTCTTGTTACCCCGGGAAGTGAGTCTTCTTCAAGGAGGAGGAGGAAGCGTACCACTTCCAAGAAGAAAAGGAAAAGCATTCTTGTTTCTGAAGAGGAAGCGAAGGTTGATCCGGCAGTAACCCTCTCTCCTTCATCCCCAACTCTCCCAAGCCGTCCTGAAAAACTGCCTATTAGGTCAGGTGAAGGATCTAATGGTGGTGGCAAGAAGAAGTAACGGGCCCTGCTTCTCCTTATTTTTACTTTTTGCTTTATGCATGTACTGGCCGGAGATTGTGCGGGTACCGGCCTCCGCTTTTCTTTTTATTTTGAAACCTGTACCTGTACAAAATATTGATAGTATTGAATAAAATGATTCTTTCTGTTTGTACAAACTTCTGTCTGTATTTGAGAATGCATTTAATCTTCGTTTTTGTACAAGTTTCTTTATATGATATTGCAGTGAGCTTGTGGTATGTTGTTTGAGCGTTATTTTTACCAATGTAGCTATACCATGTTGCCGCTATACCATAAGATCGTTGCAATATTTTCAACTTTGAGGGGACTTGTACTCTTATTTTCTGGAGAATAATTATTCCATACTTGGAGGAATATTATTCTGCTCAAAATAGAGTACAACTCGTTTCATATGAGTTTTCACGCTCCACCCTTCGGAGATATCACTTTTTCTTTTGCAGATATACATTCTTACAAAATGAATTCTCCTATGTGGTAAAGCGGGCCTCCGAAGGGCACTTTAACTTTTTTTAGGAAGAGTATTTTCAAGAATAGATTAACCAATCTTCCTTTGAAAACTAAAGTGTGCCTTTAAAGAGGGCTTCCTTTTTTTTATTGCAAAGTTTTTTCACTCCTCTTTTTCTTTTCTTTTTGAAAAAAAGTCACTTTTGCTTTGGCTAGTGAGTTTCACTTCATAGTGCAGTGGGCCTTTCGAAAAGAAGAAGGGGTTTCAACCTGCTTTAGTCTCTAATGAGAGTTTTTGATTGTGCCTCTGGGAAGAGGTCTTTTTGTTTGATTGTGCCTCTGGGAAGAGGTCATTTTGTTTCTGCCTCTTGGGAGAGGCTTTTATCTTTTCCCTGTTCGCTGGGAAGCGGGCCTCCGAAGAGGGCTTTTCACATTTCGACTCATGTGAAGTTTTATTTCAGATCACGGTGAAATGTGTGCCTCTGAGTAGGGCTTTTGCCTAGAAGTTTGGAGCTTCTTTCTCTTAGTTGGATGGATTCACGGGAGTGTATCACCGATCAGTCCACAACTTTATGTCGAGAAAGAACTCTCTTTTTCTGGCGAGGCCCGCTCGAGGTCTTTTAGCATTTCAACTGTGGTGAAATGGGCCTTCGAAGAAGGCTTTTCACATTTCGACTCGTGTGAAGTTTTATTTTAGATCACGGTGAAATGTGTGCCTCTGAGTAGGGCTTTTACCTGGAAGTTTGGAGCTTCTTTCTCTTAGTTGAATGGATTCACGGGAGTGTATCACCGATCAGTCCACAACTTTATGTTGAGAAAGAACTCTCTTTTTCTGGTGAGGCCCGCTCAAGGTTTTTATCCTCCGAAGAGTTGTGCCTCTGAAGAGGGCTTGTGCCTCCGAAGAGGTCTTTTGTTGTTTGATGCTCGCTCGCCCATGTCTCTTTGCCATCTATTCATGTCGGCGATCCCCGTTATCTTTTCCAAATATCATCCCTTTTTAGTTGCCAATAATTTTCCTTATCCAAAGAAATATGCTTCATAGTTAAGCGAGTTGGTGGTAGTAGACACAGGCTATTTAACTGGATGCTCGTTTGTTCAAACATTCGCAGTTAGTTAGAAATGGTCTAATTCCATCCACATCGCTAACTTTTGTTCGAAGCACTTCTTTCGTAGGATTTGACTATGGAAATTTTGAATGGATTAGCGTTTGCTTGCTGGGTGATGTCGGAGATCGCTTGGTCTTGCGATGGGTAAGCTTTGTTTTTATGGCCTGCATTATTAAATCGACATTTTAGTAACACAATTAATGTATTTTGTATGTCGAAATAAAATAAAGCAGTTTATAATAGTAGAGAACACAGGATTTAGAGTGGTTCGGCCAAAAGCTAGGCCAACATCCACTTTATAGCTTTTCATTATTCACTTGCTTTACAATTGCTTTCAATACAAGAATCATATATTCGTAATTCTTTTACAACATTTCAGCAAAGCTTTTAAGTAAAATATGGACGCAAATGATTGCTGTTCCAAGCTCTTGGGATTGGTTCTCCTTCGAAAGTTGTGAGTTTGAATGTCCCATCAAGAAGTTTCGTGCCTATGACATATGGCCCCTCCCAGTTTGGCCCAAACACACCTGTGGCTGTCATAATTCTCTTCAGGACTAAGTCCCCAACTTCAAAGCTGCGCTGACGAACTTTGGAATTGAAGTGCCTGGCTATCCTTTGCTGATGGGCTGCAATTCTAAGCTTAGCCTCTTCTCTTCTTTCATCAAGGAGGTCAAGCACTTCCAATTGCAGTTTTTCATTCTCACCTTGATCAAAATGGATCCTTCTGTGTGAGGGAACTTCCGTTTCTACCGGAATCATTGCTTCTGATCCGTATGCCAATGAAAATGGAGTATGCCCAGTCGCAGTTTTGTGGGTAGTTCTGTATGCCCATAGTGCAAGTGGTAACTTATCGACCCAACCACCTTTTGCTTTTTCTAGCTTCTTTTTGATGGTTGATTTGATGATCTTGTTTACTGCTTCCACTTGCCCGTTTGCCTACGGATGAGCCACTACTGAGAAGCTTTTTCGGATCTTGAATCGTTTGCAGAAATCTTGGAATTCCTCACTTTCGAACTGCGTACCATTGTATGTGATTATTTTTTGAGGCACACCATACCTGCAAATGATATTTTTTGTCACAAAACTTATCATTTTCTTAGAGGTAACAGTAGCCAATGGTTCAGCTTCAGCCCATTAACTGAAATAATCAACAGCAACGATAGCATATTTAATCCCCGATTTGGCAGTCGGCAAAGGCCCAATGAGATCTATTCCTCAGATGGAAAACGGCCATGGAATGACCATTTGTGTTAGCTCAGTGGAAGGTGCTCTAGGAATTTTGGCAAATCTCTGGCATTTATCACACTTCCGGGAATAGTCAACAGCATCTCGATTAATCTCTGGCCAAAAATATCCATAACGGAGAATTTTCTTTG
Source organism: Allium cepa (assembly GCA_030765085.1). Taxonomy (NCBI): domain Eukaryota; kingdom Viridiplantae; phylum Streptophyta; class Magnoliopsida; order Asparagales; family Amaryllidaceae; genus Allium; species Allium cepa. The sequence goes on from CM060939.1 coordinate 811,063,015, forward strand.
CTAAAGTTTGACCTCATGTATGATCTCCACACTCCCCTCCGTGTACTTCAGTTAGAATTGTCTTGGCTTCTTCTTTAGTTACACAGCGGAGTAGTGGCATTGAAAATCCCCGTCTGTACAATCGGCCATCCTGGATCATATATCTAGAGGCTTTCCTTAGCAGCTTCTGTCGTTCTTTTGAACTTTCTGGCAAAGAACCATTGAGGAAATATTCAAATATCGGAGTCATCCATGATTCTTGCTCTTGGGATACATTCATAATCCAATCAACATCCATTTCATCTGTGCTCAGGGCTGACAGGACTTCGACGGGAACTAATCCCAATAGCTGAGCTTCACCAGTACTTGAATATTTTGCGAGAGAATCCGCCTTCATGTTCTCTTCTCGGGTATATGGCATATTGAATAACGATCAAATACTTCAAGAAGCTCCCAGGCTTTTGATAAATAGGCGGGTAGATTCCCTCCTTTAGCTTGAAATTCCTTCTTGACTTGGCAGACAATAACTGAGAATCACTGAAGATCTGCAATGCCTTGATGTTTAGTTCGTTAGTGATCCTTAAACCAGCGATGAGAGCTTCATATTCTGCTTCATTATTTGTCGAAGTTAAATTCTAGTCTCAGTGGATAACATAGCGATCGCCCTTCTGGGGTTTCAAGGACAACCCCTGCTCCAAAACAGTAATCATTCCTTGCGCCATCGGCATACAATTTCCATTGGATTGGGATGTTATCAGTGACTTTTTCCTCACTATCACCTTTATCCGTACATTCTGCGATGAAATATGCTAAGGCTTGTCCATTGATTGCTTTCCGGGGATGATAAGTGATGTCATATTGGCTGAGTTCAATATTCCACTTCAAAAGACGGCCCGAAGTCTCAGGACGGAATACGACTTGCTTTAGAGGTTGATCGGTGAGGACTTTGATGGGATGAGCTTGGAAATACGGCCTCAATTTTCTTGATGCGACCAACAAATAATAGGCGAGCTTTTCCAACCTTGAATAGTTCATCTCTACCCCAGTGAATCTTTAACTGATATAATAGACTGGGCGTTGAATCCTTGCGTCTTCCCGTACCAACACTGCACTGAGAGCATGAGATGAAATTGCCAAATACACGAAGAGATCTTCACCGTTGTCAGGCTTTGAAAGTATCGGAGGCACTTCCATATGACGAACCAACTCATCAAATGCTTTCTGACATTCAGGAGTCCACTCAAAGTTTTTTCTTCCTTTTTTCAGAGCATCAAAGAATGGAATGCATTTGTCAGTAGCTTTTGAAATGAACCGACTCAAGGCAGCAACCTTTCCATTGAGACTTTGCAACTCCCTCTTCGTTCTAGGAGCTTTGACCTCTCTCCGGACAGTGATCTGAGAAGGATTAGCTTCAATGCCCCTAGCGCTCACAATGAAACCCAAAAACTTTTCAGACTCCACTCCAAATGAACATTTCATGGGATTAAGCTTCATTCTGTACTTTCGGAGTACTGCAAACATCTCTGCCAAGTGATCCATGTGGTCCACCACTTTCTTAGACTTCACTAGCATATCATCAACATAAACTTCCATTGTCTTGCAAATCTGCGGTTTAAACATGGCGTTAACAAGCCTTTGGTAAGTTGGCCCTGCATTCTTGAGTCCGAAAGGCATGACCTTATAGCGGTAGAGTCCAACATCTGTGATGAAGCTTGTGTCCTCTTGATCTGGCTCATGCATCATAATCTGGTTATATCTGGAGTATGCATCCATAAAAGATAACAATTCATGCCCCGCCGTCCCTTCCACCAACTGATCAATCCTGGGCAGCGGGAAGCAGTCTTGGGGGCAGGCTTTGTTCAAATCTGAAAAGTCAACGCATACTCTGCATTTTCCGTTAGCTTTTTTAACCAGCACTGGATTTGATACCCAATTTGGATAGGTAGATTCTCTGATGAAATCGTTCTCCATGAGCCGATCCACTTCTTCTTTCAATGCTATTGACCTTTCTGGAACCTGAGTTCTTCTTTTCTGTTTCACGGGTGTAAAATTTGGATCAATGTTCAGAGTGTGTACTGCAATCTCTGGGGATATTCCACACATGTCAGCATGAGTCCAAGCGAATACATCCAAATTTGCCTTTAAAAATGAAATCAGAACATTATGAACTGTTGTGTTGAGTTGTGAACCCACATTCAGCACTTTGTTTGGGTCTTTTGGGTCAACGGGTACCGGCACTGTTACCTCTACCGGTACTACCCTACTCTCCCCTGCACCGGCTTTCCTCGGATCCATCTCTCTTCGTGCGCCACTATATTCACCAGTGCAGGTCCACCCTGTAATTGCTACAAGGTTGGTTCTTTGATGCGGACTGGAGCCGCCGCACCTTTTCCCGTTTCTCTTTTCCTTGATTCACGCAATTCTGTAAGATAACATTCTCGCCCCGCATCTTGGTCTCCTTTAATCACACCGAATCCATTATCTGTGGGGAATTTTATAGTCAGACAACATGGGACAAGAACAGCTTTGAATGCAGCAAGAGTTGGACGGCCTAGAAAGGCATTTTAGGCAGAGAATTCTTCAACAATTATAAATGTTTGCTTTCGAGCCACCTTCCTCAGCCCTTTTCCAAGTTCTACAAACAAATCTATGGTCCCAATCGTCTGTTTGGGTTCTCCAGCAAACCCAACAATCTTAAGTGATGAAGCTTGAACGTCAGCCATTGGAATTTTCATCTGATCAAAAGTCTTCTTGAAAAGAATGTTGCATGAAGCTCCACAATCAACTAGAACTCTTCTCATAGTAGCCGGCCCAATACCAACGGATATGACCAAAGGATCTATGGTAGGAGCCTCGATACCCAAAGAATCTCTGGCACTGAATACAATATCATCAGTGGAAATCTTTTGTTGCTTTAAAGGTGCATCATTTTCTAATACAAAAACATTCTCTTCAGCAGGTACATGCCTCAAGGCCCGGGCATACCTTTCCATCTCGCCCCAGCTTTTGCCTGCTGGGTGAGGCCCTCCAGTCATTATATTGATGACAGGTCTTTCTAACTCATGTTCTACGGCCTTCTCACTTGAGCCAGGACGGTGAGCGGGAACTTGTTGTCCTTGAGTCGACGAGGCTGGGGCATTTCTATTCCTTTTCACATACTGTTGGAGCTTGTTCTCTTTCAAGAGTTGTTCAATTACCTCTTTCAAAAGACGGCATTCGTTGGTGTCATGGCCGGGTTAGTTGTGGAACCGGCAGAACCTTCCAATTTTTTCCATCTTACTTCCCACTCTCATTTTAGGTGGTGTCGGATAATTGACATCATCCTTGGTTGCAAAGAAGATGTTCTCAGGGTATCGGTCAAGGGCGTGAAATTGAAAGGATGGCCTTTCTTAGCATCTCCTTGTTTCTTTCCACCATCATTTCCCCTTTTCTGAGTGTTATGTTCTTTCTTGTTCGAAGCAGCACCATTGTTCCTGGCTTCTACTGATACCGCCTTAGCCGGTGTTTGGAGGCTCTCTAAGTGCATGAATTCATCCGCTTTCTTGCAGAATTTGTCAAGCGAGTTTGGTTCTTTCATTTTCAACCATTTTCCAAATTCGCTTGATTTGTCAATCGCCCTCATCAAGTATGTTAGGACCATGTGTGGCTCGGCATTATCTACCTCAGCTAATGCTATGTTAAAATGATTCAAAAATGATCTGATGAATTCTCCTGGATTTTTCTCTAGACTTGACAGTGACATTATATCCTTTGCTTTTGAAGCATACAATCGAAATTGTTCCTTGAATTTCCTGGTCAAATCGGAGAACTAATCAATGGACCTGACCGACAGCTTTGTAAACCACAATAAAACCTCACCTTCCAGATATACCGGGAAATATCGACATTTGATTTCATCAGACGCTCTGGCACCCGTCATATGCCAATCGTACTTATACATAAACTCATTAGGATCGCTTGTCCCTTTGTATGCCGGGATAGTAGGAGGAACGAATTTTCTTGGGAATTCTGCCTTCAAGATTTTCTCAGTAAACGGAGTTTTGCTTGGTGCAAAACCCCATTCTTTCTCATCTTCATCTCTTCGTATACTTTCCTTCATGATCTGACAAACCATGCCTGAGAAATATTCTTCATCATTTAAAGGCTCTGGAGGGCAAACATCGGCCAATCTTTCTGAATTCTGTCTTGACAACCGTTCACGGAGGGTCAGCTACGGTCCTGATCCTCTAGCCTGGAGGGGTGTTTTTTCCACAGGGTCTGTGGCTCTTTGAGAAACGTTCCCTCCTACACCATCTTGAACTCCTGCAGTAGGGTTTCCATCATTATTAACCGGTTGACGGTTAGCCCCAAGTAGATTATTCAACTTACATAAGATCAGGGCATTCTGAGCCTCCAACTGTGCATTCTAGGCATTCAATTGTTGATTCAACCCCAAAACTACGGCGTCCAATTCTGCTTGTGTAACTCCAACAGTTGGAGCTGCTTGACTTGAAGGAGGAGAGGTAGCGGTATTCTCTTGAACATTGTCGGATCTTACAGAACTTCGTTTTCTCCCAGGAGCCATTATTTCAAATAAACTCTGGTTTTAAAAGAATTCCTTTCGATAACTTTTTGAGAAGCAATGGTGAGACCAGCCCTGAGTTCAATTCTCAGTGAAAGCACCAAAAATGTTAACGCTTAAAATCGAACGCTAACACCCCGGTGTGTGAAGTGTGAATGTGAAAGCACCACCCGACGGTTCGGGAACAGAATATCAGCTAAAATAATAGAAAATACAATAAGAGACAGCGATTTTATTGTGGTTCGGCTTAAGGAGTAGCCTACGTTCACTTTAAGTATCTTTATTACTGATCCTGTTACAAAACGATACAATGCTCTTCAAGTACAAATCTCTTTAGTTACAAAACACTTTGAGCAAGTAGGTTAAGCTTCGATGTAGATGAAAGTCTTCGAATCCATGTCGGACGTGTGAAAGTCTTTCAAAGTAGCTTGTAGTGTTCTTCGAAACTTCAAGTATAAAGTTGGTCTAGAAACTGGCAGAGTATCAGCGCTTGAAGAGATTGTCCAAAAGTCCCCTTCATGCTTGAGGTAGGTTGGTATTTATAGGGAAATTTCCCCCTTGGGTCGTAAGTCGTGATTGACTTATGGTAGGTCGTGGCCGACTTATCTGGCCAAGCCCATGGTCTTACAAAGGTTCACTCATCTATTAGAATTTATGTTACAAGTCCTAAGTCGCCCACGAGTCAACATCCTCTTGTATAAGTAACGCGGCACCGGACTTTTACTCAGTAGCTTTAGGTCGTGGACGACTCAAGCTAGGTCGTGAGTCGTGGCTTAACTGGTAAGCTCGTTTATTTCAGATAATAACACAATTCCTGAATCATGTACGAGTTAAGAGGCCACCGTATTAAATAAGAAGCAGCGCTTCATTTGCTTAAGTCGCTCACGACACGTGCTAGGTCGTAAGTCGCGGATAGCTTTAATTCGTTAACTCATTTCCTTCTTAAGTCGTGCCATCTCTTGAATCGTTAAGTCATCCTATCCTTGAGTCGTGGACTTCCTTAAGTCGTAGACTGTATACTTCCTCAAGTCTAGAAACCTTAAGTCGTGGAGGCCTTAGGTCGTGAACCATCCCTTCTCTTTTAAACCGTTAAGTCGTAGATTTCTCTATGTCGTAAGTCGCTGAGTCTTTCAACTCGTTAAGTCGTCACACACCTTAAGTCGTGAGGTTTCCTAAGTCGTAGATCCCTCTTGAACCGTTAAGCATCTTAAGTCGTGGATCGTCCCAGTCCTTAACTCGTTGACTAAACGGGGTTAACAGAACTAAAAGAGGAAAAGCAAATTTTTATGATCAGACTGTGTTTATATAGAGTAGGATTGTATGGGAGAGGCATGGGTATGAAAAGATGGGGTATGGGCTGATGGCAAGGCAGCAATGGTTGGTACGTATGCATAGATATTATTTTAATTTAAATTACGAAGCAATACAATGTTTGAAAATTACGAACGCCAAATGAGACGTACTGCCTGGTGTTCTATATACTATAACCGTATTCTGAATGCAATGGAACTTGTTTCGAGACGCAATTTGGTCGTATGTAGAAGATAGGTTTAAACACCCAGTTATTGTATTCAATTTCCAATATCAACTTCAACGCATTTCAAACTCGTACGAACAAACGGTATTTTTGATCGCCGTGATATTTTATCGCATATTATGGTTCATTATCACAGATCCAATGAAACTAGTTCAATCGAAATCTGATATAGTGCCCCGAGAGGCTGTTTTTATATGTTAATGAAAACGAATTACTTTAAAAACCAAATTATTCACTTTTAAATTTTACATTAAAAGTTTCTTATTTCCATTTTTATCCAATAGAATTTCATTAAGTTTTGAAATCATTTTTATCCAAATTAAAATCCAAGATTTAATTACTTAAATAATTACAATTATTAAATTCAACAACTAAATTATCCAACAAATCGCTATATTTGAAATTCAATTTATCTACCTTATAAAATTAACTTTCCAATATTTAAATTCAATTAAACATTCTAAATTCAAATTAAGAAAATTCTGGGTCGTTACACTCTCCTCTATAAAGAATTTTGTCATCGAAATTACGAAGGTAAGGAAAATACCAAAACCCATTACCTGTTAAAACCAGTTAGTTGAAATAAATTACCAAATCCTATTAATCCTTTAACCTTTCCCAAAAATCAACTCGTTGAAACTTTGTCATTACGTTTACTATGTTTCCAAATCCATTCATAGATTCCAAATACTATCATCTCACTCAACCATTTCAGATTATAACTTGAAATCAAATTTTATTTCTAAAAAATTTCTTCAAAATTTCACAAAAAGTTTATAACGCATTAAATTTTCGAAAAATTTCACCATCATCTACTTCGCACAGCTAGATCAGTACTACTATAAACAGTCGCTATGGGCCCAAACCAGCAAATGAAAACAAAAGCCAAGTGGCTCAACCATAAAACGATCAAACCAAACAATGATTTAAGCATGTACCTTTCAGTTGGGCAACTCATATTTTAGTTACGAAATCAAAGGCATCAAACTAGCTCTTGTTTTTATATACCTGCATCTTACTTACTAATGATATCCGATCATATAATTGTAATCATATTACTTTGCATTTTAAATTGTCAACATTTGCTTTACCATAGCCCGTACGATGTACATATATCATCTGTACGCAAATCTCAAATCTAATCGCTCGCTCGATTACACAATTTCACGAACTAGTATCGTTCACACGACCATTCGAGTGCGGACCCACATCCGGTTCCTTGGTTAGAAACCGCCATCCTCCTCGCATAGCAATACTATGATAGAGAATATTATAATAAACCAAAAATCCACATCCGGTGTTCGCCGTCGAGAATCGAGTGAAAAATCCTAATTCGGATCTATGTGAATCATCTCGAAAATATGTATTCGAATCTGAATCAAACCGTTATTGTAATGACCCGTAAATTTTGGTAAATAAATTGGTTAATTTAATGAAGATTTTGAGATTTAATTTAGAAAGAAATTTTACTTTTATAATTTATAACGAAGCCAATGTTAAAAATGAAACACAATCATGGAAATTTTAGCTAAGTATTTATAATATTGTTTGTAAAAGGTAAAATCATAAAAATATGAAAGAGAGTAAGCGTTTAATTAAACAATGCGATAATATATCGATTAGTAATAAATGAATGTAAATTAAGGTAGAAATGTTAAGGGCAGTTGATAATTAACCAATTTAGTGCAATACCAAATAAATAGCAACTATTATAAGGTTTTAATAGATTGAAATTAATGTATTTGGGAGAACTGTAATTAAAAAGTGTAAAGGTAATAAGCAATGGAAATGCATATTTATTTCATAAGTTAATATGAAAGAATGAGACCTACTGAATGAATTAACAGAGATTCTAATTTTAACGAATGTATATAGTTAACAACTTCAATATATTCGGAAATAATAATTAATACAAAGGTTAGCATTTGTTGTAAGGAATAAACTATTTAATGAAATAAAGAGTTAATGGTATCAAATTTTACGTGTTATATATTTATTTAGTCTATTAAATAAATTTGGAAATCAATTTGCAACCAAAGGAAATTATGTAGCACGTTAATTGGAAATAAATTAATAAATGCATTTATCAATGTAATATAAGTCAATGTAAATTTCACCCATAAATGTCAATTTGTTGAATAGCAAGATTTAAATCAAGTAATAGTTTTGTTAAAATTTCAATTGATTATTTATACAATTTATTGTGAAACGAATTGCAATTAATTGACCTAATTGTGTAGTTAGGATAAATTGATTTGTCATTAAAGATTGTCAATTCCATAAGATGTAACCAATGTTAATTTCATTTGTAATATAACAAGTGGTGGATTTTAGGAGTGAAAATCAAGAGTTATTAATTTATTTGAAAGTTAAAATTCAATAAGTGAACTAATTTCAAATAAGTGGAATTTAATATTAAATTACATTAATAGAAATATGGATGAAATTTGTGGATATCGAATCAATGAAAATTCATCCAATTGATAATAGGACGAGAACGGTGTATGTAATCAATTTCAACACTTGTCCATTAGTGATAACTTAAATGTAATTTAACGTTAATGGAGTCTAATAAATTAAAATGGGTAATCAATAGAAATTAATCTAATTAAAGGTTATATTAGTATAAATTAGGGTAGTAATGGGTAATAATGTATTTCTAATGGAGTATGAATGAATTGATGATTAAATTTAAGGAAATGATGTTAAGGTTATTCATATTGGACAATTTGTTGAATTATAAGGAATGGAATAAATTTATGTAATGAGAGTGGTTATAATAATTGTTTGTAAGGAATGAACTTACAAATATTATAAAAATGTATAACGGTGACAATTGTTATTGTTGCCAATTTAATCAATCAAGTACAAATATATGTCAATAAAATGCTACATAAATATGAGTAAAGGTTAATGGTAACAATCATTTTAAGTTACCTGTTTATTTTATTTGGTCTATTAGTTAAAATGGGAAATCAATTAAAATTAAATGAACTTTAATATTACAATAATAAGATCTAGACAAGAACTGAAAATTATGAATGTAACAAAATGAATAGAAATGTTAATTTTATTCATGAGTTAACAATTGATGTAATAAAAAAAATGAAACCAAGATAAAATAATTAATTTTGATTTTAATTTTTATTAATATGTAAAACGGACAAAATTCAATATAAACTGAAATATAGTAATTAATATAAATAAAAGACTAAAATTGGATAGTATAAATGTAGTACAAGACAAACAAATATTAACTATGTTATTTGTCTAATTAATGGATACGAATACTAAAGGCTAATTGTAATAAGGGATATAATTGAGGAATATAAGTGGTAGAATAATAAAAATTTATGATTTTATTTTTGTTAACATATGTTAAGAGATATGTTTATGATCTTAATTTGAACTTCAACTAATAATATGTATTACAGTAAGATAAAAAAAATGATAACATACGTCAGGTGTATTTAATGACATTGTTTGAATGTAATTAATACGGTGATTATAATAATAAACGTTAATAAAGAATAAGAATTAATAAGTTTAGTAAAAGTGTAAACATTCATTTAGTAAAAATGTTTGTCAACTGAAAGATTAATTATAGAGAAGAGAAACTATTTTCATTTTTAAATTGCGGATTGAAATGATAAATATCCGTATCACTTGACAATATGATAGAAAATTTTATACAGACACCGTGGTCTATTTATAAAAAAATATTTTAAAATGATTTCTATGGTTTTGGAAAGAAATATATGGTTTATTAGAGATAAAATTTGATGTTATATAAATATTATTTTATATATATATATATATATATATATATATATATATATATATAGTTAAATTCTTGAATTTAAGCTATGTATAAAATTAGCTAATAAAAATGAGTTAACAATGGAGTTTGATTGTTTTATATTCTATGGTTTAGTACCTATTTAAGATATTGTATATATAGAGTTTTTAATTGAAATTTAAGTTGGAAGATAAATATGAAATTGGTTAAATTGAATTATTTGAGAATTGTACTTGAATAAATTTGATTTGGAATTTAAATAAAAATGGAGATTTTTAAAGGATATGATTCTTATAACTTGATTTGGTTTAAAGTAATTTAAATAAATATAAAGTTGAGATAAATAAATTTATCAGCTTAAATAAATTTAAAGAATATCCAGTTGTTTGAAGTAAAAGTTCTACTAAAATTTTATTGAATTTATTAAGTAAACATTGAATTTTATATATTTGGAATTATCAAAGAATTAGTTTAAATGATTGGATATTTAAGCTTTGAAATATATTGAAATTGAAATGGTTTATTTGGAAATTTAAATCGGTATTTGGAATTTATTGGTGAAATTAAGGAAACTATCAGATTATATAAAGTGATTAAATATTTAAACCATTTAAGTATATTAAGTTATGTTTCAAAGCTATAGATTTCAAGGTATATAGATTGGGAAATGATATGATTTTGGAAAAGGGTATATTTGGAAAGAAAAATGATATCATTTTGATTTGGGTTTTTAAATAGAAATGATATCGTATTTATATGGTTTTGGAATGGATATTTATTTCTGCTTTTAAAGTATAAACTATTTTAACAAGACCGCGGTGTTATAATAACGTTTGGTTGTTGAAGAGACCGGGATCAGAAGTTGTCATACTCCTTGCCAACTTCGAAAACCACTTTAACAACCATGTACGCGGTGTAGATTTCAAAATGAAGTAGGATGGTGGCGACGTTTCCTTTGAGGTAAATACGTGGACCCAACTCCCGTGAGTTGGCATAAGGTGGCTAAAATAGGAGCAATTGACGGGTTAATTGAGGTAGCACCTTTGATCGGACACATCCCTTCGATATTCTACTTTGGCTTTTGGATTGATTCGGTGGACACTTTTGATTTCTTTCATTTGGGGGTGTTGTTCGAGGTGGGCGGTAGTAGCAGCTACGCGTTACCATCGACCCGAAAGCGTAATTGGTATATCTACCCTGGCATTACCTAGTTGTGCCGTGTCACCTACCCTATCGCGCCTTGTAAGAGTTTGGTTTTCTCCCGTAGCCCGTGGAGTATTTAGGGTGCTCTCCCGATTTGGAGATGCGCTAATACTGGATGGACTACTGGGACTATTACTGTGTTAAGGGGAATATTGGGTCACTCCTTAACGATATTTAAAAGTAAGTTTATTTTACAATTAGATGCTATTATAATAGCGAAATTTACTACATAGGAAATAGTTTAACGGATCCTTAGGAGATGTAAGTCCCTAGCATCTCTTGAGTTACTGCACTCATATTTACTTCTGTTGATTTAACTTACATAAGATCTTTTAGTTCTGAATCGAGTGTTTTGTCTTTTCAATTCGCTCGGGTTAGTCCGAGCATTTCGGGATCGAAGACTTTATTTCTGAAGGACGAAGACGAAGATTTCATGATTATTCCTATATTATATTGTTCCACAACACACTGTATTCCGCTGCATCGATTTTTATTCGTTGGTACATGCAACTCTAATATATTGTATATGTAAAATTAAATATTTTGTAAACGGCTTCATGAACTGTATATTTGATTATTATATTTTATCCTTCCGCTGTGAGATTCTATTTTGTTTTATTTCTTTCTCGTTTTTCTTATTTACCCCATAATAATCCCCCCTTCGGTATGGTTTGAATTGGCACGTGTGTCGATTTAAAGCATTCAAAAAGGCAGGACGTTACATCTAGTATCAGAGCTTTGGTTTAGCGATAAAACTTAGCTTTGGGGGATTTGACTCTTTATTTATAGGGTAGTAATACCCTATGATGAGTCACTGAGCGTATATATGAGAGAGCGTATTTGTTAGTGTTATAAAAAGGTTTTGATACTGTGTTAATTTGTTCCGTTTTGTATTTAAAAATTCTGGTTGGTGCATGGGACGCTATGTGACGCCCCACCTCATTTCTGACGCCCCACCTCGAACCTCAATTTATAACTGGATTTAATGAATAATTCTAGTATAAATAAAATGGAAGAAATTTTTTAGTGTTAATAAATTTAGTTTATTTTTAACGGTTATGGATTTATCATGTAAACATTTTAAACTAAATAATAGGAAAATGAGTTGTTGATTTGAAATTCCCAACCCTAGTTTGAAATTCATTAAATACTCAAATTTTGAAAATATTGAAATCGAAGTGTTTTATTCAAACTGAAAGTGAATCTAAAAGTTATGGGTTTAGACTGAATTTAAAGTGAATAAAATTTTGAAGGTGTGGAAATTATTTATTTTTAAATTAATTTTAAATTCAAACTATTTTATTTTATATACTGTTTGAATATCCAAACCAATCAAGTTTTAGAAGTTATGGTTTTAAAGCTATGATTTTCGAAGTATTACGTTTTTAAAGTTATAATTCAAATGTTTGGTTTCCAGATATTATAAATTTTAAAGCAGTATGATTTTTGAAAAAGAAATATATTTGAAACAAAAAATGATATTATTGATTGGGTTTTATAAAAAAATAATAATATCAAAATGAGTTGTTTTGGAAATGGAAATGATATCGCATTTATGGGTTTTGTAATGGATAATTTTATTCTGGTTTTAAAGTATAAGCTATTTTTAAAGACCGCGGTGTTATAATAACGTTTGGTTGTTGAAGAGACCGTGATCAGAAGTTGTCATACACTCTGCCAACCTCGAAAACCACTTTAACAACCGTGTACGCGGTGGAGATTCCAGAATGAAGTAGGATGGTGGCGGCGTTTCCTTTGAGGTAAATACGTGGACCCGACTCCCGTGAGTTGGCATAAGGTGGCTAAAACAGGAGCGATTCTCGGGCCAATGAGGTCATTCCTCTGATCGAACGCACTCCTTTGATATTATATTCTAACTTTTGGATTGATTCGATGACCACTTTTGATTTTTGATTTGGGGGTGTTGTTCGAGGTGGGCAGTAGCTGCGCGCTGCGCGTTTCCACCAACCCGGATAGCAATTGGTATATCTACCCTGGCATTGCGTAGTTGTGCCGTGTCACCTACCCTATCGCGCCTTATACGAGTTTGGATTTCTCCCGTAGCTTGTGTGTTATCCTCTGGTGGCTTCTCGATCAGGACAGACTATGATATTGGATGGACTACTGGGACTATTACATGTTAAGGGCTATATGGGTAACCCCTTAATGCTAAGAAAAAAGTAAGTTTATTTTGCAATTAGACACTATTATAATAGCGCAATATACTACATAGTAAATAGTTTAACGGATCCTTAGGAGATGTAAATCCCGAGCATCTCTTGAGTTACTGCACTCATATTTATTTCTGTTAATTTAAGTTACATAAGATCTTTTAGTTCTGACTCAAGTGTTTTGTCTTTTTAATTCGCTCGGGTCAGTCCGAGCGTTTCAGGATTTGAAGATTTAGCTCTGGAGGACGAAGACGAAGATTTGTATTACTATTATCTAATATATTATTCCACTACACCATTTAATTCCGCTGCATTGATATTTATTGGTATGTGAACTCTGACATTTATTGTATAAAGAAGAAGCAAATGTTTTGTAAACAGTTTTATGAACTATATATTGATTATTATATTTTATCCTTCCGCTGTGAGATTCTATTTTATTTTATTTCTTCTCTTTTTTTTCCTATTTACCCCATAATAATCCGCTCTTCCGTATGGTTTGAATTGGCACGTGTGTCGACTTAAAGTGTGCAAAAAGGCGGAATGTTACAGATAATTCATATCACAAAGGGGGAAACAGATATGAATATAACACAAGAAAGTGTACATCAGAGTAATGGTTAAACAAGATCCACAACAACACAAAAGAATAGATACAAGTGCAAGACAAAAGAATAAGTATACATCAAGGAGTCTCTATCTCGAATGTATACAAAACAAAAACTACTAATCTAAAGTAGTTAGTCAAAAGTCAGGCGATGGTCCTTGATAAGAAGTCAAGTAGAAGCACCTGGAATATCTCAGTCTGACCCGAGTATTAGTTAATAAGAAAATAGTAAATGGATCAGTCTAACTATAAATATCAGATAAAATGATATAGAATAAGAGATATGACAAAAACGTATGATAACCATAAAGCCATACTGTGATAAGTATGTAATTAAAAAGAATCAAGAGATTAATCAATATCACAAGAATCTTCTCAAAGATTAAAAAGAATGTCATATTCTTAATTTAATTCACCATGCCACAAATAACGACATACAACTAATGCCAATTTGTAAAAGTTGGTGAAACATAAATTCCAGAAATCAACCATTAGAAATCCAGAGATTAAATAATTCGAAGCAACAACGTCGTACAGCGCAACGTCCGATGATCCTGAAACACAATAAATAGGAACAACGACGTCGTACAGCGTAACGTCCGATGAACCCTAGCACAATAAAACGGAACAGCGACGTCGTAGAGCGTAACATCCGATGAACCAAAACACAATAAAACGGAACAACGACGTCGTACAGCGTAGCGTCCGATGAACCAAATCACAATAAAATGGAACAACGACGTCGTACATCGTAACATCCGATGAACCAAAAACACAATAAATAGAAACAACGACGTCGTACATCGTAACGTCCGATGAACCAAGCACAATAAAATGGAACAACGACGTCGTACAGCATAACGTCCGATGAACCAAATCACAATAAAACGGAACAACGACGTCGTACAGCGTAACGTCCGATGAAACAAATCAAAATAAAACAGAACAACGATGTCGTACAGCGTAACGTCCGATGAACCGATTCACAATAAAAAGGAACAACGACGTCGTACATCGTAACGTCCGATGAACCGATTCACAATAAAAAGGAACAACGACGTCGTACATCGTAACGTCCGATGAACCGAATCAAAGAGACATCACGCATTGCTAGTTTAAACCATAAAATGATCAACATCGATCATCAAGAAGTTTCAATTATAGTAAGCTAGTAAATATATGAGTTTAGCTTCATGTCCCATAACCACTAGCTTAACTTAAATATTTACGAACAAATTGTAGATCTCCACTAGAAAATTTGTCACAAGAGATTCAATCGAACAAGTCAAAGAATTAACCGACGAAGTAAATGCAAGTGTTTCGTACCACTTGTTTTACTAAGCCGTTTAATTAGATTTCTCATACGAGTGAGATAAAGGTTTGTATATACTAATAGATTGGAAATCGGTTTTAGAAAACGAGCCTTGTAATAAAATAGTGTTGAAATAGTTTTGATGAAAGAGTTTTGATATTTACTACTAGTATTGAAACCTTTGGATTTTAAAGTTACAAACCATAAAAATGATCATAAAAACAATCAATCACTAAAAATTCACATTCGAAGACATGAATTAAATCCAAAGAAATCGATACCAAATCCGTCAAAATGGATATTCCCAAAAATCCATGAAAAGAAGTCATCAAAGTCGATAATAAGTGATAACAACTAACCGGATCAACAAAAATCGATAAACCATGGAAATTTACTCAAAAATAACCAAAATAGGCAAAATTGCACATTTCAGACATTTGAAATTCAAACCAGACGTCTGGTTGGATTTCCAGACGTCTGGATTTCTTCTCTGCCTTTTTATGTTTTCCATGGACCAATTCCAGATGTCTGGATTTTTCAACCAGACGTCTGAATTTGAAATCAGACGTTTGGATTTTCAACCATACGTTTGAAATTGCCTGGTAGGCAAAAATCAGCCTAGCCCAAAAGGGGCGAAAAATCCAAACCGGAAGCGATCGGACGAGCGATGAAGACTAGGGATTTATGCCAAGCGACAACCCAGCCTTACAAGCTCTTCGATACTCCACCAAAACAAGTCCAAACATCCAAGATAGCATTTTTTAATGATTTTGACTTCAAAACACCAAAATTGGAAAATTCATAAAATCAATTCAAATCAAAAGCAAATGAACATGAATCGGTGTTAGGAATTCATACCTAACAACAATGATAGTTATAGACGTAGATGTGAGGTAAAAATCTCACCTTTTTACACAAAAACAAGGAAGGAGAAGCTTGAAAACAAAGGAGGATCAACCACTCTTCAATCCCAACTCAAGGAGCTTGAATCTAAGCTTAAAAGAGAAACATTTCCTAAGTTAGGTTTAAGAAATTTTTGAAATAGAAGAAGGAAAGAGTTGGAGAAGATGAAGAGAAGGCTTACCAATGGCTTTTCTTTGATTTTGGAGCAAGAATTTGAGTTTGCAAAGGAACTAGGGCTTAGGAATTCTAATTTTCAATCTTTTTCCCCATTATTCTCTTGAGCTTGAGAGAGTTAGGAAATGAGGAATGAATGAAGAGAAGTGGAGAGGGGTTGGATTGATATAACCAGAATTGGGCAAATGGGCTGAACCCAAAACCAGCCCTATAGAAAAGTAGCAAAAATCAACTTACTCCAAACATATCGAAGCTTATACTCAAAAAGGTTGCAAACGACATTTTGAACTCAATGGAAGGGGTCTCGAGTCCCAGTTCGACTGGTTGCAAAAAGTAACTTTTCGGACTAAAATCCGACTAACGGTACCATATTTAAATAAAATATTTAAATATACAATCGCTAAATATGCAGTTGTTACACGCTATGACATCAATAGGGATTTCTAAACACTTAATAGGACATATCGACATAATGTTTGGTTTTAATATAAGTGAAGGAAATAATTTCTCCTATTATATTTTATATAAAATAAATGTTTAATGATATATATATATATATATATATATATATATATATATATATTTGGTTGCAATATGTTGGTTGTTAGGTAATGAAATTATAAATAACAGTGAAATAAGATTGGAAATAAAAGAAATCAAATTGGAAATTTCAGAACTTAAGTTCTGGGGTTTTGAAAATTCTTTCAAATGATTTTGGAATATAATAATAATATTTTAGAAGTATTTTCTGATATAAATATTTCAATATAATTTGAAAGAAATGTTTTAAAAGAAATTTGGAAAATAAATTATTTCTGTACACCCCTCTCTATTGTTGGAATATAATTTCGGTGATGAGTGCACGCATCATCGACATTCATTTTCGAGTTTCAAAGTGGGAATGCCACTGTAGCAGTTTTACTACAGATTTATTGTGATAAACAAAAGTGATTTTGTAATTTGTTTTAAATCTAATTGGATATATATATATATATATATATATATATATATATATTGCAAGTTTATATTTATCTATTATTTTAAAATGAATTGAAATTTAACTCGGTATTTAATTCTTAAGTTTTCGATTTATTAATAGTTTCCATTATTGTAGTGAAATGGAATGTAATTGATTAATAATTGGAGTCTTTAATTAAAATAAGGAATTTAATGCTAGGTTGTGAATGAAATTAAAGGTAATTTGAAAACTGTAACCTATGAAAAAAAGAATAGTATTGTTGAACATTTAGTTAATTAAAAGAAATAGAATAAACTTGTATAACTTTCAATTACATCCCTATAAACATATATATAACTTACCAAATATTAAAAGTTGAAATGTAAATAAGAAATTGAAATAGATATTATACAAGTGATAAACTTGAGATAATGAAAGTATTCATTGAAATTCTTTAATAAATAAGAATTGGATGTTGTGGTTCTTGTAAACTTAAGTATATTTGAGATGATACTAATTAAAAAATAATGAAAAGTAGGCATTGTGAGCAAGTAATCATAAACTTAAGTAAATAGTTTGAAGTTGCTTCTGAATAAAATAAGAATAAAAGATGAAAAAAAATGAAAAAAAAGAATGATTAAAAACTTAAGTTAAAAAAATTTACCTGCTAAGAAATTTGATTTGTATATGATAATATAAATAAATGAATGTAGTGAAATGATTAGAATTTGGCATTTTATAGATGGAAGAAAATGAATTCGTAAGTAATGAATAAAAATAGATAAAAATAAATAATGAATGAAAAAGAGAAATCAAACAACAAATGTATGAATGAATTAATAAGGATAAACTAAATCTGTTGTTTGAAATTGTTGTTGTTTGTTTTGGTTTATAGTTGTTTGGGCAAGGATACTTTAAATTCGTTGGAGTGAATAAATAATCTTTTTAGCTTCATCAGAGACTATTGATTAAATGGTGCGCTTAGTAGTTATTTTTCATTCCGTACAGTTTGAAGTTGCACCCGAACAACTATTTGTTTTGTTTGATATGAATGAATGATTGATTATGTTGATTCTGTATGATGGTTGTATGTTGTGTTTGCAAGTGATTGTTGTGTTTGACATTGCTTTGTTTGTTAGTGGATGAAACAAAATTAATATTTCATTTTATATAATTGTTAACCTTTTTGGATTATATAAGTGAAATGCAGGTTATGGAAGCAATTGCTAGTGCTTTTGGTTTCATAAAATAAGCGTTAATTGCCCGACTAATAGGTACGTTTTCGGATTACGGTTTATAGCGTTATTATATTAATTTTTTCCGTGTTGGGATATATTATTTTGGAAGATATATGTTATATATTGTTATATTTAATGTGACACCCCACCTCTATACCCACGCTAGCCAAGAACATTACGGTGAATGCTGTCAACTAGCACGGAGAATAAGGCTGTTGAGGAGCGACCATCCGTGTAATTGCTTTGCGCGAGCATCGATATGTCAAATAGTATAATATGCATTTCTTTATCAAGAGGGAAATCCGACATACCGACACAAACTCAAAGCTACTACACAGTGGTTATAATATCTTCAGAAACAAATATAGAAATAAACATAACATAAATCAGTCACAGACAATTCATATCACAATGGCGGAAATAGATATGAATATTACACTAGGAAGTGTACATCAGAGTAGTGGTCTAAAAAGATCCACAATATCACAAAAGAATAGTTACACGAACTACACAAAAGAATAAGTATACATTATGGAGCCTATATCTCAATTGTATACAATCCAAAAACTACTAATCTAAGTAGTTAACCAAAAGTCAGAGAAATCAATCCCAAGTGAGAAGTCAAGCTGGAGCACCTGTAACATCTCGGTCTGACCCGAGTATTATTTAATAAGAAAATAATAAACGGATCAGTCTAACTATAAATATCAGTTGAAACGATATAGAATAAGAGATATGACTAAACACATAATAATCACAATGCCAAGCTGTGATATATATAAGTAATTGAAAATCAGCAAGAGATTAATCAATATCAAAATATCTACACAAGAATCAAAGAAATGTCATATTCCTTATTTCGTTCACCAAACCATAAATGTTGATGATTATATCAATGTCAATCACAAAAGTCAATGACACACAAATTCACCAATGCACAAATATTGATAAAACTTATCAATCGAAATCACGAAAATTGGTGAAACACAAATTCTAGAAATCATCTCAAGAAATCCAGAAATCACAAAATGGGGGGAAGGCCTATCACAAACGGAAGCATAAAGCTCATCAACACGTGTATCACAAACGGAACGCTAATTCCATGGTTGCTAACCATCGCAAATTGAGCCGAAGCTCCAAAAACGGCCCGAAGACCATGGGTTGCTACCCCACCAATTTGAGTCGAAACTCCACAAAACGGGGTTTAGTCTCCCTCCTAGACAAAGAGACATCGCACATTGCTAGTCTAAATCACAAAGATGATCGTCATGATCAACGAGAAGTGTCAATTACACTAAGCTAGTAAATATATGAGTTTAGCTTCATGTCCCATAACCACTTGCTTAACTTAAATATTTACGAACAAACTGTAGATCTCCACTATAAAATTGTCACAAGAGATTCAATCGAACAAGTCCAAGAATTAACCGATGAAGTAAACGCAAGCGTTTCATACCACTCGTTTTACTAAGTCGTTTAATTAGATTTCTCATACGAGTGAGGTAAAGGTTTGTATATACTAATAGATTGGAAAACGGTTTAAGAAACGAGCTTTGTACTAAAATAGTGTTGAAATCATTTGAAGATAGAGTTTTGATATTTACTACTAGTAGAGAAGCCTTTATATTTTTAAAGTGACAAATCACGAAGTAGATTGTAGGAACAATCAATCACTAAAATTCACATACGAAGACGTGAATGGAAATCCAAAGAAATCGATAAAGGATCCACCGAAATGGATATTCCAAATTCCCTAAAAAGGAGTCATCAAAGTTATAATAAATGATAACAATAAATAGGAACAACACGAATCGATTAAAGTTGGAAATTCAAGCAACTAGGCGAAATAGGCAAAATTGCATCAGGTCGGTCGGCCGGCTACAGAGCTCGATCGACCGGACCCTATTTCAAAAATTTTCTCGGGAAGCAGGTCGGTCGGCTGAGCCCTGTAGCAAGTCGACCGGACCAGAGACAGAAAGGTGCCTATAAACCTTAGTAGCAGGTCGGTCGACCGGCCCAGGGGTTCGGTCGGCCGACCCTGATGTTCCGCAAATTGATACATATTTAATTGATGTGCAAACTCCACCAATTCGCAACCGAACGAGCACGGATGATAGGGAATTATGCCCAACGGCTACCCGATCCTATTGGCTCCTCGATGCATCACCAAAAACGCATTTGAACATCAAAGCTATGATTTTTAAGGATTTGAACCCAAAACACTAAAAATTGGAATATTCACTAAATCAATCAAAACCAAAAGCAATTGCACACGAATAAGTGTTAGGAATTCATACATAACAATCGAAGATAAATATAAGCATAGATGTGAGATAAAAATCTCACCTTTGAACCCAAACGATTGAAGAAGAAGCTTGAAAGAAAAGGAGAATCAACCACTCTTCAAATTCAACTCGAGAAGCTTGATTCAAGGCTTTAAAAGAAGAACATTCCCAAAGTTAGGTTTAGGAATTTCTGAAATTGATAAGAGAATGAGTTGGAGAAGAAGAAGAGAAGCTTACCAATGAGTTCTTCTATTAGTTTGGAGCTAGAGCTTGATTTGCAAAAGAAAACTAGGGTTTTGGAGTTTTAATTTCCCATCTTTCCCACCATTGATGCTTTAGAACTGAAAAGAGGAGAAAGTATGGGTGAATGGGGAGGAGTGGCTCAGATTTGAGTATAAGTTAAACATAGTGCTGAACCCAAACCCAAACCCAAAGTGAAAAAGTAGCAAAAATCAACTTACTCCAAACATATCGAAGCTTATACTCAAAAAGGTCGCAAACGACATTTTAAACTCAATGGGAGTGGTCCCGAGTCCTAATTCGACCGTATGCAAAAACTAGCTTTTTGGACTAAATTCCGAGTATCGACAAAATATTTAAATATAAAAATCGAAAAATATGCGGGTTGTTACATTTAATATTATATATATTTTCTCCCGAGCCTCTCCGTACAAAGGAGACTATGCCGAAATTTTCTGTAAATTTTGGAGTTAGAAAATATTTTTAAAACGTTTCCAAACCTTGTAAATTTGAATATAAAAGGTTTAATTGTTTATAAATCTATATATTTTATTTAAATTATCAAATTCTATAATATAATAATATATATTGATTTATAAGTTTCTCTTTTCCCTTCTTTTTCCTTTTCGGGGACGAAAAGTTTTGAGTAAGGGAGTGTGTAACGACCCGTAAATTTTGGTACATAAATTGGGTAATTTAATTAAGATTATGAAATTTGATTTAGAAAGAAATTTTACTTTTTTAATTTATAATGAAGCCAATGTTAAAAATGAAACGCAATCATGGAAATTTAAGCTAAGTATTTATATATTGTTTGGAAAAGGTAAACTTATAAAAGTATGAAAGAGAGTAAGCGTTTAATTAACCAATGCGATAATATATCGATTAATAGTAACGGAATGTAAATTAAGGTAGAAATGTTAATGGCAGGTGATAATTAACCAAGTTAGTGCAATACCAAATAAATTGCAACTATTATAAGGTTTTAATAGATCGTAAATTAGTATATTTAGGAGAACTGTAATTAAAAAGTGTAAAGGTAATAAGCAACGGAAATGCATATTTATTTCATAAGTTGATATAAAAGAATGAGACCTACTGAATGAATTAATTGAGATTCTAATTTTAACGAATGTATATAGTTGACAACTTCAGTATATTCGAAAATAATAATTAATACAAAGGGTAGCATTTGTTGTAAGCAATAAACTGTTTAATGAAATAAATAGTTAATGGTATCAAATTTTACGTGTTACATATTTATTTAGTCTATTAAATAAAATTTGGAAATCAATTTGCAATCAAAGGAAATTAAGTAGGATGTTAACTGGAAATAAATTTAAAAATGCATTAATGAAATGTAATATAAGTCAATGTAAATTTCACCCATAAATGCCAATTTATTGAAAAGGAAGGTTTTAAATCAAGTAACGGATTTGTTAAAATTTCAATTGATAATTTATAAAATTTAATGTGAAATCAATTGCAATTAATTGACCTAATTGTGAAGTTAGGATAAATTGATTTGTCATTAAAGATTGTTAATTCCATAAGATGTAACCAATGTTAATTTCATTTATAATATAACAAGTGGTGGATTTTAGGAGTGAAAATCAAGATTTATTAATTTATTTGAAAGTTAAAATCCAATAAGTGAATTAATTGCAAATAAGTAGAATTTAATATTAAATTATACATTAATAGAAATGTGGATGAAATTTGTGGATATTAATGCAATAGCTACGAATCAATGAAAATTCATCAAATTGATAATAGGACGAGAACGGTGTATGTAATCAATTTCAACACTTGTCTGTTAGTGATAACTTAAATGTAATTTAACGTTAATGGAGTCTAATAAATTAAAATGGGTAATCAATAGAAATTAATCTAATTAAAGGTTATATTAGTATAAATTAGGTAGTAATGGGTAATAATGTATTTCTAATGGAGTATGAATGAATTGATGATTAAATTTAAGGAAACGATGTTAAGGTTATTCATATTGGACAATTTGTTGATTTATAAGGGATGGAATAAATTTAGTGTAATGAGAGTGGTTATAATAATTGTTTGTAAGGAATGAACTTACAAAAATTATAAAAATGTATAATGGTGACAATTGTTATTGTTACCAATTTAATTAATCAATTACAAATATATATCAATAAAATGCTACATAAATATGAGTAAAGGTTAATGGTAACAATCATTTTAAGTTACCTATTTATTTTATTTGGTCTATTAGATTAAAAGGGGAAATCAATCAAAATTAAATGTAATGATCCTGACTAGACATTCGAAAATCGGCATGGAATACGACACTCATATTCAAATGCCACAGATCCAAACGTCGAATCTGGTGCACCGGAGCTTATAACACCATTAAGTACAACACAGCGGAAGAAAAAGAATATCAATATATATATATATATATATATATATATATATATAACATTGGTACAATGACAGATACAACATCTGATATAATATGATACAACAGAATGATATAATAAATATCAATACTATCAGAGATACAAGAAACAGCGGAAAGAAATAGATAACACCAGCAGCGGATAATCTCCATCTCCAAAGCACCAATCTAGAAATAGCTTGAGCTAACATCACGCGTCACCTAGACAAGCAAATCTCGTCGTGATCCAAAGACTGGACTAACTCCAGATAATCTATAAACCAGACTATCTGAAAAACCAATTCTAGAATGTCCATGTGGAAGATAGCGGGCACCCAGAGTTTAGGAAAGGAACAATAAACTCCGAGTCAGTCATGGGACTGGTATGAGTAACAAAAACAGTTTATCTTTCTAAAACAAACAATAGAATTTAAGTTTGAAATCAGCAATGCTTTTTAGAAAATGAAACTACCATAAGGCCTCCCGCCGCACACACCATGCAAATGCAGAATTGGAGGAGATTTCTCCTTATGATAATCAAACATGCTTGATGCGCAAAATCCTTTTCAATATTATTTGTAACGACCCGCTATTTTGGACCATTCAAATCGACAATAAAACCATACATATCCGACTTGAATAATTCAAAATACCGAATTGTTAATTAAAATTTGGCAAAACTTAAAATATACAGTAAATAAATCAATCATAGATCACAGAGTAATATAATGCAGTGGAATAGATAAAGAATAATAGTTCATGAAGCTACTACATACATCAGAGTTAGAAAAATACAACCGAATAGTTCAAATCTAGTGAAGTCTCCAATGCAACAGATGACTTCTCTGAACCAATCAACTGGAGAGGCTGGAATCTGAACCGATAGTTGGATTTCCAAATGAAGCTCCGAAATCCAAAGGTGAGTCTCAAATGTTGTATCACTCAGTCTGACCCGAGCGTAAAGCAAAACACAAAACATTCAAGTCAGGATTAACATTCTTATATCAATAAATCCAACTCAAGTGAAATATCAACTGAAATACAAATAATCTTAAAAGGATGTTTGAGATAACCATCCTCCAAGGGTCCATGGAACTTTCTACAAGGTACAAATATACACTATGACACCGTGGTCATTACAGCTTAATTTATACTTCAAAACCAAATCTCATTTTCACTTCAAATATCTCTATATTTCCCAAAATAGTATTTATATATATTAAATAATTTATACAGTAAAGTATTTTCAATTTCCTCAACTTAACAAATCGTTCCAACATCAACCCGACCTTCCCATTCAAATTAAATTCAATCTCAATTTATCAATTTAAATTCAACTCAATTTCTAAAATAACCACTTAAATTTTATCGATCTCAAATTCGGATTTATAATCGCAAATACCACTTTATTTTTCCATATATTTCAAAACTTTAAGTATTCAACGTTTCATGTAAATTTTCATTCAATTTAGTGTTCTAAATAATAAATTCAAATTTAGTTCAACCTAAATTTTCATTTTAGTTCAATTTAGTTGCTAAATAACAAATTCAACTACGTTGATTTCAAATACATATCCAAATCTCAACATAAACCATTTAAATTCCAATATAGTTCAAGGCTTTAATATTTAAATGTTCTATGTAACAGTTTCATATAGATCTCGATTTAAACTCATTATTATTTAGTCTTGAAATACTCCCTTATTAGATTCAATATCATTTAAGTAACCTTAAATTACAGTTTACTCAATATTTTCTTTAATTTATTTAAACGTGAAATATTCATTAAATCACTTAAATCAAAAATCCAGTTATAAAATCATACCCTTTAAATTTCCCATTCAAAAATTTCAAACCGATTTAATTAAATAAATCCTTAATTAACTACCATTTTTATAAACCCGAATTTATCTCCCAATCTTAATTATTCAATTTATTACAAGAGAATCTATTTGAAATATAGATTTACATAAATACAACCATATTATATGTATTAAATCAATCTACTTTAAATCAAATTTTACTACTAAATCTATATATACAATTTTCATTTATATATTATCTTAAGAATCAAATTTATTAAACCATATATTTCTTTCCAAAATTATAGAAATTATTTTCAAAATATTTATATGGACCAATGGTGTCTGTATATATTTCCTGTCATATAGTCAAGTGTTACGGATATTTATCATTTCAATCCGTATACTAAATATATACGGGTGGATATCATTTCAACCCGTAACCCCAAATTCAATTAAATGAAAATCGCTTGGGTTTATCATTTCAACCCATAATGATTTTCTCCTATTCTAAAGTCTGTTCGGGTATGTATCATTTCAACCCATAGTGATTTCTAAACTACAGGGAACATGCATAGTGATAACAGAAAATACAATAAAATAACAGGCATATATCATCAATAACAATATAATATAAACAACAGGATATGGTGTCATATCCCGCAGGTGAATAGTTACAGATAATAGCATATATAAAAAATTTAAATAACTACAGCAGCATATTTCAATTGTCGTTTCAATTGAAATCAAATTTAATGAATAAAAATATGTTAATCGTGAGTGATTACTCACCACTCGAGCCTAGAGAATACAGAAGATGACACGGATATGCATGCTGCTACAGACACCGAAATTTGAATTATGAATCGAACCAAAGCAAAATCGGCACGAATAAAGCTGATAACAAGAATTGATGGAACAAGTCAGAACGGGATCGGCGAAGATAATGGTATGAGTGGACTCATATATATAACTATATATATAAAGTCATATTCTAAATTCAACACATATTAAATTAAATTAATTATATATGTATTTATATTTTCCAAAATCATTGTTTTTATTATTTAAAACACATATATTAGAATCAAGCATATATACAATATGCAGTTTGAAATAAATACTTATATAAACAGACTAATATTAATCACGTGCTAGGTTACAATACTGACATTTTTAGCTGTAAGAAAGAGTATAGTCAAAGAAGTCAACATCAGTTATAATATATTTATATAAACCAAATGTAACATATATTTAGTTGACATAACAAATGAATTCTTTTGTAAAATAATATACGTTGGGCTCTATTTCATAAAAATGCACATACAATACCATTTATATACGAACAACAAAAGTAGCTTATATATATATATATATATATATATACTATTTAAAAATCAATATTTACATTTCAACTAACATTAGAAAACAAATATAAACTTTACACTTTATATATGTTTTATGGAAACAGTAAAAAAAAAACAGAACGCAAAGTGGATCCAACGTCTGGAATTCAGGGATTAGTCCTGAAGGCTAATACACCGTCGGATCATTTTTATTAAATTTTGGATAAATTTCAGTAGAAGAGTAGAAATTTATTTAAAATAACGTGGTGTGAAACTAATTGATGGAATGAATAAAATAACGTATTATTAGTACCCAAATAATCAAATGACACAATACGTTGGTTTCTTAATAACGACAGTAACGTTCAGTTTGCTAAAAGTTAATTTAGGATGTTATCTTCGTCATATTTGTAAGCGATTGATATATCATACCTCTTTTAAATTTAAGATCAGCTCATGGCACGGCTTATGAAAATTCAAATTCAATTGCATATATATTTATTATTTTCAGTTTAGAAATGTATGAACTTATCAATTTTTTTTGGCTATAAATGACGTAAAACACCACTGCTTATTAAATTTGTCGTGTACTGCGTTTAAATACTTCCAAAGCATTTGTCAATTTATTTAAAAGCTATAAAATGAAAGGAGTGAAAATAGAAGAAAAGAAAGAAAGAATATATATATATATATATATATATATAATACTAAAAAATGGGGAGAGAGAGACGAACATGCAGATGGTGGTACGTATCTTGTTCTATTCATAAGTAAATATCACCATAAATTCCTTTGAATATTTTTAATTTCTATAACCAATGCTTTCATATATAACAGGTCCAATCTTATATACATAGCTACATATTATAAAGGGTTGTGAAAACTTATATATATACACCTTATAGTATAATATATATAACTAGATAAAATGTATATATCAGATAATAGAATACAATAATATAGATGAAAAGAGAAATGCAGCTAGCTAAAATTTATAATAAAAAAACAAAGTGTTGCAGGAAGTTGAAAATAACAACTAATGCAATAAATTTACTATAAGTTTCAAAATCCATTAGACAAAAGAAAACATAGCTTGTATAACATATCCATTAAACAAAATAGACTATATATAGTATTAGTACATATTCATGCTATATGTAAACATTTAAAAATGAAACATATATTGCAATATGATACGCATACCATTTATAAAAATATGGACGACGAGGGGAGGAGGCATGGAGTGGGTTGTGGCTCTTGACAGGTGGTTCGAGCTGTGGTGGCGGAGGCTTGACGAAGCTATAGGAAGGAGAACTGGTCCTTTCTCATTTTTCCATCATATGTGTTTTAGCATTGTAATGGGAAAAATCTCTTCTTTTTTTAAGAAGCAACAGAGAGGAAGAAAAAATGAAGCTAAATAGGCTCAAAGACTACACGTTATAAATATTTAATATAGTTGAATGGTAGGAATGAGTAATCCAGCAACTAAAATTGGAACCATGGAAATAGAGGGGTCAATCGCTAGAATTTAGGTGGTATGAATGGTAACGGTTGTTTGAATTGTATACCAAATATATAACTTTATATTCCATTATTAATTGAATAGGAGAAATGAATGGGTGGAGAATGAGCTGTCCATTTATGATATACTGTTACATATAATTTATTAAAGAAGAAACGGTAGAAAAATGATAGATTTGAATTATATACTGGTGTGATGCAATAACAACGGTCAAGTTGATAAGGTGGATATTTAAACAATTTATTGCTTGATTGGAAAGCACGTGAGTATGGAAAGGCAAGGATATTAAAATGAAAAAAGGAACGGACAAAGAAATTTAAGCGAAGATAAAACGTACAGGAATAAATATAGAATAGCGGGATGGTCACGATAATTCAGTGGATAATTAAAGCAACTTTTAATGCCACCAGCTGCATGTTCAAATCTGAAAAGGCAGAGTAACAGACCATATAATAAATTGAAACGATGGATTGATAACAGCTGCAAGTATATATTTAATAGAAAAGAACGGATAGAGAAAATTTTGTGAAACGTACTAAAAATAAATATGAAGTACTTATTATATTATACGTTTCTTTTTGAATGTAGAGTCCAAAATTTGATAGCCAAGTAACGGTTAACCCTTGATTTGGTGAAAATAATTGTAGCAATTAATAAAAGAAATAAATAGTAACGGTCACGTTGCTTTGATTTAGCTGACCCATCAAAGCAAATTATTTATAATTTTACCGGTAGGAAACGTAAGGGAACATACCACCATAAAAATGAAATTGATAACATCTGTGCATTGATTCTGCAATATTTATTAAGGAAATTGATTCTGTAATAATTATTAAAGCAATTTATTAGCTAACTTGAATTAAATAGAATTTCACAATGGAATAAACTTTGATAAAATAAATTGAAAATTTATAATCTGCTATGTTTAATTGGACGTAATCCAAATATTAAATTTTTATCTCAAAATATTATTATATAAAATTTCTCAAAATTTTCAATTAATTATGTTAAATAAAACCATTTAAAACTATTAAAATTTACGGGTCGTTACACTCTCCCCCACTCAAAACTTTTCATCCCCGAAAAGGTAGGAGGTAGGAGAATAGGACAACCAGAAATAAAATAGATTGAAAGACAAGATAAACAATTAATTTAAAACCATATAAATTTTATTTGAAATATTTATTTGATAACTTCGTTTGAAATTTAATTTTCTTTAATACTTTAATACTTTTCAAACTCCTTTGAAAACAATCATTTACATTATTACTTATATTTACAAAGAAGCTATTGAAATATTAAATCGAAAATTCATAAATTTTTATTTTGTTTCAAGATACCTTCTAAATATTATTGTAGATCCCAAATCATTTAAAAAAAATATGTTTTATTTTAGATAAATAACTTCTAAAATATTTATAACACTAAAATTTCTATTAAACCATGTAGTATATAATTAAACAATATTTTAAAGGATATATATCCAACAAGGAAGGAAGGTGGATTTGGAAAACAGAATCAAGGTGAATAACTAAACTGAGCAGATAAGGTAGATGCAAGGAATAGTATCGGGAACGAATAATTAATCTAGAACCATAAGAATTTAAATTTCAAATACTAATTCAAAATTTCTTTGTTAGGAAAAATACTTTTATAATAAACACCTTTATAATAATACTTTTATAATAAAATACTATTATATCAAAATAAATTTTCCTTTCGAAAGTACTTTTATAACTCGACGTTTCAACAAGTTTGTCCGCGTTCTTGCAGACTCTGGCCATGCGTTGATCAGGCGTAAAGCTAGAATTCTTCATGTACTTAGTAGACTTGTATCAACACCCGGTGAAAATACTTGAAAAACCTTTAAAACAGATATGGAAAGTATAGTCCAAATAAAACAAGCAAACCAAAAGCTTTGTCCGACCATGGTTCGCAGATACACAATGGTTACGCCTGGATCCCCTAAGAAACTATCCGTATCCGTAAGCTTTCTCAGCCCTGCGAGTTATGCCATGATGACTAGTAGAGTGCATGATACACAATGGTTAAGCCTGGGTCCCCTAGGAAACAATCCGTACCCCTAGGCTTTCTCAGCCAGGCAGTTTCGCTTCTATTCGCGACCTACATAGATTGCAGGATACACATGATTACGCTTGGATTCCCCAGGAAACAGTCCGTACCCCTAGGCCAGACTCAGCCAGGAAATTGCGCTATGCAGTCGCGAGAGAAAGAAAAACCATGGGTTGCGCCACGGTGGGAACACTCGAGTATTACATTCAGAAAACCAAAAATCGGAGAGAATAATATCGATAGAATGAATCCACGATGTGGCCACAAAGCGGATATCAAGTAGAAGGTACTTTCCATATCTTTACTTCGAAAATATATATCATATAGTATCTTTTCAAATCACTTTCAAATATCGTACTTATATAAAGTCCATATATATGGGATTCCATTTTTCCCAAATCGAATACTTTCCAAAATCAATAGTAGATAAAATCATACTTATA
Source organism: Allium cepa (assembly GCA_030765085.1). NCBI lineage: Eukaryota > Viridiplantae > Streptophyta > Magnoliopsida > Asparagales > Amaryllidaceae > Allium > Allium cepa. Next base: position 811,093,581 of record CM060939.1, read on the forward strand.
TAGACTTCGATTATATAAAATCTCTTTCCAAATTGAGTACCTTTCAAATCAATAGATTTCGAATCAACTTCATACATATACAATCCATTTTATATAAGTTTGACCACTCCCAAATCAAGTGCTTAATAATATAAGGTTCTCAAATTTCAAATCATTTCAATATCAATTCAGTTTCAAAATCATATATGATTTCACCAAATTTTCTGCCAAATTAAATATCTAAATTTCAAAGTTCCCAAAATAACAGGTTTAGAAAATTATCCCATTTTCCAAATTAAAATAATTCAAGTCAAACAAATTCATTTCCAAAATCACCGTATAAGTACTGGTTTTTAATTCCAATTTAATTTCAAAACCAAATATTTTCCCAAAATCAATTATACACAAAATGGTTTCCAAATTTATAATTATCCCTTTTTTTTAAAACTTTTAAACTATCTATTTCTATGTGAAATATCCAATTTACTTTTCTGAAAACCATTATTCAACTATTTTTTTTAAAACATTTCAAAACTAAATTTATATTCTTTATCAAACATTTTATACTCTTCGAAATTTCTTAGCTTTGAAAATTTAATTTCGATTTGGAAGTGTTCGAACATTCAAAATAGTTAGGGAAATCAAATTTCCAATTCAAGACCTGAAAATCAACAATAAATAGATAGGATTATACCAAATCAAATCTGAAACTCGAGGACTGAATACCGGTTTCCTTTAAATCATTTTAAATATATGTATATATATATACACGTTTATATCTTTCGAATATCGAATTATTCTTCGAAATTTGAAATCAAATTTGTTTCACAATATCACTCGCATAGCAAAGCTACTAGAGTGGCCTCTCCCCCACTTTGAAACTCGAAAATCAATGATGATGATGCGTGCACTCATCACCGAAATTATTTTCCAGCGACAAAGTGAGTTCTGGACTTCTATTTTCTTAAAACTTCCTTGAAATTTCATTGAAATCATTGGAACTCGTTTGAGTTATTTGAAACACTTCTTATTCAGAAAATACTTTCAAATCGTATTATTATATAATTTCAAAATCTTAAAACCAATTTCAAAACACCAGAATTCAATTCTCGAATTTCAAATTTAACACTTCAGTTATAAATAATTTTTATATAAATCAATTTCTTATATTTTTTCAAAATTTCAAATCCTTTCAAAACCCTTTTATATAGAATAACATTTCTTATTTGTTTTATATATAGGTATATAATGCTTATCGAAAACATTTTCACTTTTATATATAGAATAAAATCATTATTATCAAAATAATAATTTCGATATATAAAACAATTTCAAAAATACAAACAAAACCCGATTTTCAAAGGATGATTCAAGAATGGATTTCAAAACAAAGATAGGGATTTAATTTAGAGGAACTCCAATCAATAGAATCATGATTCGAAGATAGACTTGATCGAAGATGAGATAATTAAATTACAAAATAGAAGATGGATATACTTCTATAAATCGCGAGCGACCTTTACCGGTCAACCGTGATTCCAAAATTAGATCGGTGTAGAATTTTGAGGCAATTCGACATTCGATCGCCAGAGGTATGGAATTCGGCATAACAAGATATAGCAGAATCGTAAACCGAGGATACAGAAATCTTCGATGAGTCAATGCCAATTAAAGAGGAGTTTTAACCCCTTTACAAATCATTCAATGGAGTTATGGGATACTCCGGAATCAAACGAATATAAATAGGGAGAGACAGAATGAATTTCGGAACCGAGGGACATTTCAAAATTCAAAGGAAATCGAGTCAAAAGGAAGAGATTCAACTCGAGCGAAAGTGATTCTGTAAAAAATTTACTATATATGCTAAATTTTGCCTAGAGCCAAAGCTCTGATACCAACTGTAACGGCCCGCTATTTTGGACCATTCAAATCGACAATAAAACCATACATATCCGACTTGAATAATTCAAAATACCGAATTGTTAATTAAAATTTGGCAAAACTTAAAATATACAGTAAATAAATCAATCACAGATCACAGAGTAATATAATGTAGCGGAATAGATAAAGAGTAGTAGTTCATGAAGCTACTATATACATCAGAGTTATAAAAATACAACCGAATAGTTCAAATGCAGTGAAGTCTCCAATGCAACAGATGACTTCTCTGAACCAATCAACTGGAAAGGCTGGAATCTGAACCGACAGTTGGATTTCCAAATGAAGTTCCGAACTCCAAAGGTGAGTCTCAAATGCTGTATCACTCAGTCTGACCCGAGCGTAAAGCAAAACACAAAACACTCGAGTCAGGACGAACATTCTTATATCAATAAATCCAACTCAATTGAAATATCAACTGAAATACAAATAATCTTAAAGGATATTTGGGATAACCATCCTCGAACGGTCCATGGAACTTTCTATAAGTTAGAAATATACACTATGACACCGTGGTAATTTCAGCTTAATTTATACTTCAAAACCAAATCTCATTTTCACTTCAAATATCTCTATATTTTCCAAAATAGTATTTATATATATTAAATAATTTATACAGTAAAGTATTTTCAATTTCCTCAACTTAACAAATCGTTCCAACATCAACCCGACCTTCCCATTCAAATTAAATTCAATCTCAATTTATCAATTTAAATTCAACTCAATTTCTAAAATAACCACTTAAATTTTATCGTTCTCAAATTCGGATTTATAATCACAAATACCCCTTTATATTTCCATATATTTCAAAACTTTAAGTATTCAACGTTTCATCTAAATTTTCATTCAATTTAGTGTTCTAAATAATAAATTCAAATTTAGTTCAACCTAAATTTTCATTTTAATTCAATTTAGTTGCTAAATAACAAATTCAACTACGTTGATTTCAAATAGAGATCTGAATCTCCACATAAACCATTTAAATTCCAATATAGTTCATGGCTTTAACATTTAAATGTTCTATATAGCAGTTTCATATAGATCTCGATTTAACCTCATTATTATTTGTCTTGAAATACTCCTTTATTAGATTCAATATCATTTAAGTAACCTTAAATTACATTTTAATCAATATTTTCTTTAATTTATTTAAACGTGAAATATTCATTAAATCACTAAATCAAAAATCCAGTTATAAAATCATACCCTTTAAATTTCCCATTCAAAAATTTCAAATCGATTTAATTAAATAAATCCTTATTTAACTACCATTTTTATAAACCCAAATTTATCTCCCAATCTTAATTATTCAATTTATTACAAGAGAATCTATTTGAAATATAGACTTACATAAATACTTAACCATATTATATGTATTAAATCAATCTAATTTAAATCAAATATTACTACTAAATCTATATATACAATTTTCATTTATATAATATCTTAAGAATCAAATTTATTAAACCATATATTTCTTTCCAAAATTATTGAAATTATTTTCAAAATATTTATATGGACCAACGGTGTCTGTATATATATTTCCTGTCATATAGTCAAGTGTTACGGATATTCATCATTTCAATCCGTATACTAAATATATACGGGTGGATAACATTTCAACCCATAATCCCAAATTCAATTAAATCAAAATCGCTTGGGTTTATCATTTCAGCCCATAATGATTTTCTTCTATTCTAAAGTCTGTTCGGGTATGTATCATTTCAACCCATAGTGATTTCTAAACTACAAGGAACTTGCAGAGTGATAACAGAAAATACAGGCATATATCATCAGTAACAATATAATATAAACAACAAGATATGGTGTCATATCCCCCAAGTGAATAGTTACAGCTAATAGCATATATAACAAATTTAAATAACTACAGCAGCATATTTCAATTGTCGTTTTAATTGAAATCAAATTTAATGAATAAAAATATGTTAATCGTGAGTGATTACTCACCTCTCGAGCCTAGAGAATCCAGAAGATGACACGGATATGCATACTGCTACAGACACTGATATTTGAATTATGAATCGAACTAAAGCAAAATCGGCACGAATTCAACGAGCAAAGCTGATAACAAGAATTGATGGAACAAGTCAGAACGGGATCGGCGAAGATAATGGTATGAGTGAACTCATATATATAACTATATATATATAAAGTCATATTCTAAATTCAACACATATTAAATTAAATAAAATATATATGTATTTATATTTTCCAAAATCATTGTTTTTTATTTAAAACACATAAATTAGAATCAAGCATATATACAATATGGAGTTTGAAATAAATACTTATATAAACAAACTAATATTAGTCATGTGCTATGTTACAATACTGACATATTTTAGCTGTAAGAAAGGGTATAATGAAAGAAGTCAACATCAGTTATAATATATTTATATAAACCAAATGTAACATTTATTTAGTTGACATAACAAATGAATTCTTTTATAAAATAATATACATTGGGCGCTATTTCATAAAAATGCACATACAATACCATTTATATACGAACAACAAAAGTAGCTTATATATATAGATATACTATTTAAAAATCAATATTTACATTTCAACTAACATCAGAAAACAAATATAAACTTTATACTTTAAATATGTTTTATGGTAAAAGAGAAAAAAAAACAGAACGCAAAGTGGATCCAACGTTTGGAATTCAGGGATTAGTCCTGAAGGCTAATACACCGTCAGATCATTTTTATTAAATTTTTAGATAAATTTCAGTAGAAGAGTAGCAATTTATTTAAAATAACGTGGTGTGACATGAATTGATGGAATGAATAAAGTAACGTATTATTAGTACCCAAATAATCAAATGACACAATACGTTGGTTTCTTAATAACGACAGTAACGTTCAGTTTGCTAAAAGTTAATTTAGGACGTTATCTTCGTCGTATTTGTAAGCGATTAGTATATCATACCTCTTTTAAATTTAAGATCAGCTCATGGCACGGCGTATGAAAATTCAAATTCCATCGCATCATTTATTTATTATTTTCAGTTTAGAAATGTATGAACTTATCAATTTTTTTGGGCTATAAGTGACGTAAAACACCACTGTTTATTAAATTTGTCGTGTACTGCGTTTAAATACTTCCAAATCGTTTGTCAATTTATTCAAAAGCTATAAAATGAAAGGAGTGAAAAGAGAAAAAAAGAAAGAAAGAATATATATATATATATATATACATATATAATAATAATAATAATAATAATACTAATAATAATAATAATAAAACATGGGGAAAGAGACGAAGACACTGATGGTGGTACGTATCTTGTTCTATTTCATAAGTAAATATCACCATAAATTCCTTTGCATATTTTTAATTGCTATAACCAATGCTTTCATATATAACAGGTCCAATCTTATATACATAGCTACATATTATAAACGGTTATGAAAACTTATATATATATATATACACCTTATAGTATAATATATAAAACTAGATAAAATGTATATATTAGATAATAGAATACAATAATATAGATGAAAAGAGAATTGCAGCAAGCTAAAATTTATAATAAAAAACAAAGTGTTGCAGGAAGTTGAAAACGACAACTAATGCAATAATATTTATTATAAGTTTCGAAATCCATTAGACAAAAGAAAACACAGCTTGTATAACATATCAATTAAACAAAATAGACTATATATAGTATTAGTACATATTCATGCTATATGTAAACATTTAAAAACGAAATGCAATGACCTGTAAATTTCGATAATTAAACCGGTTAATTTAATAAGATTTTTGTAATTAAATTTAAGAAGAAGAAAAAAAGAAAAAAAAACCTTTATAATTTATAATGAAGTGAGTGTTTAAAATGAAATGAAAATAAAAAGGATATAGTAATGGTTGTAAGTTACTATTTAATTGGTCTATTAATGTAGTTATAACTGTTACATTTGGGTATTAAATTGAATATATGCAAATAAACGTATGGTAATGAAGTGAATTCAACATTATATAAGCAATTCTGATAATTAGTGGGAATAATAAACTTGAGTGTAATATAAAGTTAGTGACAACATTTATGCAAGTCACCTTTTTATTTAGGGCTGCTAAATTCAGAGTAGGAAGTCAATTACATTTAAATGTAGGTAAATGTTCATTAATGTGAGATACGACTGTAACTGTAATGTGTGAATGTAAATGAAATGACATAAATGGGAATTTATATTTTATTCATAAGATGAAATAAAGGAATGAAACCAAGTTGAATAAATTGATTTAGGTTTTATTTATGATAAATGTATATATTTGGGAAATTCAATATAATTGAAAATAACAAGTTATTACAAAAGAAAGATGAAAATTGGAATATATATTTTTGTAAGGAAAGATAAACAAATAATAACTAGGTTTATAGAGTGATAACAGATTTAATAAAAGAGTAGGATTAAAGCATGGTTGTTATTGGAAAGTAATTAATTGAAATTTGGATGGATTGGGAATTTTTTTTATGTATTAGTATAAAAACCAATTTTAATATTACCCATAAGAGGATAAGTTAATAGTCGATTCAATAACATGATTGAGAAATCAAATATATGGATTTATTGCGAATTTAAAACTTATAATTTTTTTTGATAAAATACAGCGTTTTACACGCAATAAATTTTTCTACTTTTATTACATATTATATATATATATATGTTATTATTATTATTATTTTCTTATATCCACCTCTATTTTATCTTTCTATTTTTATTTTGTCTAGACAGTCATGTTTATTTATTGGATTGTTGCTTGTTTATATCTTTTATTTATGGCTTGGAAGAAACTAAAAGGGTATCCGTTATATTGTCTTAATTGCTTGCCTTTTTAATTGCTTACTCTTTATTTCTTTTCGCTGTTCATTTTCTTTTGGCCGTGTATTGTACTTGCTATTCACGTACAAAGCTAGTCATTCTCATCTCTCATGCAATTCTAGAAAGAAATTTTTTTTAATACATCAAGTTATTCGTTTGTACCCTCTTTCTTTCTTACCCTAGCCCTCCACCTCATTCATAACTGTGTATTTCTTTTTGCCATTCAAATAAAAAGATTTATTTCTCACTTCTCATTTTTATTTGCCTAGTCTCTGTATTATTTTCCTATGTCTATCTCTTGACATTATTTCTTCATTTATTTGTCTAGACCTTATTTTATCTATTAAATATTTCTTATGTGTATCTTTTATTTAATAGCTTGGAAAAAAATTTCAATTATACATACGTTACTTTGTTTTAATTACGCATACGCTAAATTGTTTATTTCTTACCTTTTTATTTACCTATCTATTTAATTACCATACTTTAGTTATGTATTACTCTTCCTAATCACTCCAAAATCTTCTCCTTGTCTCATTCCTTTTTCATTTGCATATAAGATTAAATATATATGTTTCTTTTACCTTAACTCATGACCTTTTCAATTCTAGCCTCTTTATTTCTTGCCATTCTTGTAGCCATTCATTTTCCATTTTTCTTTTTTGTCCTTTTCTAAATTTAGCTCACTCAAGTTTTTTATTTATAAGAAAACTCTAAAATGCATATTTTGGTTATAAATTAACGTTCATCTGAATCTAAATCTTTTTTAAATTATAGTTTTCAAATCTTTTAGTTTAACTGAATAAATTCACAACTTCTTTTATTTCACTTTTGTTCTTTAAAATAGATTGTATACCTTTTAAAAATAAAATAATTTATACCGTTACTTATATACACTTTTGTAATACATTCTGGGTAAATGATAAATGAATGAATGAAAACCCAGTGTAAACAAAAGATATCTTAATAAGTAATAAATTTCAAGATTCATAAAGAAACTGTTTAAGTATGCATTTAAAGGGCACGTTATCTGATGGAGTAAATAATGTATATAAGAAAACGTATAAGAATGTAGGCGTCATTTTAAGCGTAAAATTTTGAGTTAGTAATTGCGTCTATAGTGCGCATTCCAAATGTGTATACCGTAACTAAAAATGGTTAAATAAATCAGTAAACGTACATTTTAAGTAAGAGGGAAGAATATCCGTTTCTATTTTCCTTTAACCGTGACTAGCCATTTACCTTTTTAGGGACATTTCTTTTCTCTTTTGCTGCGACTATTTTATTTGGTATAAAATCTTTGATTTTTCTAACATTCATATCCTTAATTTGTGCATTCCTTATTTTATCTATCAGTAAAACTTTCATCTTTTAAACTAAATCATCAATGCAAGTTTCTTGTCACGTAAGCAGTATATTTTTTTTTCCTATTAGCTTGCCTCCCTTAACTTCATTTTGAACGATTGCGAAGTAAAACTATTCCTATAATAATAAAATATGTCAAACTTCATTTTCTATGTAGTAGAACCAAATTTCAGTTAAATTTGCTTAACTAAATGTAATTTAACCTACATGGCAGAAAATGATAAAAACAATGCAATAACTTTAGATATCACATGCATAGGCTGCTAATTTATTCCAGAAAGAAACAAATATCGTATATTACATATCTATTATTTCCTACCTGAAACTATTGACAACGTTCGAAATTTCCTCTTCAGTCAAAGCAAAATATGTTTGATGTTTCTTCCTATAATCATGCAAACCCTTTTGGAAATACTCGGTCAGCAAAAAAAATGAAAGAAATTAATTTAAATTTGATTTCCCCTTTTATCTCAAACATCACGCATATTCAGGGGAATGGCAGCACCCTTTCGATTCATGTTCACATACTGTTCAAAAAAAAAACAAATTTCTTTTGTCATTCCTTTATCAAATCAATGTATGTTACTTTTGGATATGTGGTCCAAGATACCACTTCAAAAATTAACTATTTGATTTAAATATTCTTTGCCTTATAAACGCAATAATTCAACATCACATATCAAAGCAAAAATATTTGCTTGCCTTTTTGTTCCCATTTGATTTGCACACGTTGCTTTTCCTTGCGTGCAAAGCTTCTGCCTATAAATACAAACCTCATATCACATTTCCTCACCTCAAAATTTTTTGCATCTCCATTTGCTTCTTTCTTTTTCGTGTGCAGGGAAATCAGGTAATGGTTTTATTCATTTTTTTCCTTCCTTCTTCTTTTTGTTTGTTATATTTTGTCGTCCACTTCATGCTCATCTACACCCTACCTTCCTCTCTCCATCTAGTGAAGTGGTCAAGTCAATATTTGATTCCATTCGTTCAGTTTATTTCGAAATTTTTTGTTAAATTTTACTTTGTTTTGATGTTGAATTTATTCGTTTCCTTTTCAAGAATAAAAAAAATCTGGTCGCAGCCTTCGCAACTACTTGATCGTGCTTCTGTGCATTCTCTTTTCAAAGTGTTACCATCGTTTTAAATCAAATCTTCGATGGCATTCAGGTGAGTATTCCTCACCAGGCAAACATACTTGTATATTTGTGAATTAATTACAAGTGTAATTGTAAACTTATTTCATTTAATTTTATCTGCCTGTGATATTAACTTATGTTGTTAAACCCCATTTTTTAATTGACACATCATTAGTTGCATTATCTATTGTTATATTTTGCAGTTATACTATTTATTATTATTTACTGTTTAAAAATCACATTGCAAGTTCCCTGAAAAAAAAGAGATCATTACAGGCTGAAATGATAGGCCTGAACGATACTTACTTATTTATGCATTCATTTATTTATTTAGTGTTTTATTTAACTTAGGATTACGGGTTTGAAATGATAGAACCCGAGTTTTCTTTGTAAATTGCGGATTGAAATGATATATATCCGTACACTTGACCTAGGCTAGAAAACTATATATAGACCCGTGGTTTATATAATATTTTTCTGAAATGTTTTAAAAATATTTTAAAAGGAAAATTTATAATATTCTGGCTTAAAATGTATTTAAATGATTTTTATAAAATTTATAATGATTTTTGAATGAGTCAAATGTTAAATAAATGAATGTTTAAGAAATTTTTTGAAATATAACTTATTTTGGGAAATTCTGAATTTTTGTTAAAAGTGAGATTTTATAAAGTAAAATAATTGATAATAAGTTATATTCTGGGAATTTAAAACTTAATTGTTAAGTTAATAATTTAATTAAAGAAATGGGAATTTAATACTTGGATTTAAATAAGAGATTCATAATAAATTTGATTTTTTGTATGAAATTTACCTATAAATTCATAAAAATATGAGTATTGAAATTATGACTTCATCATGTGAAAATATATGATTTGTAAGTTAAAGATGATTTAAATAAAAATTTACTTACTTATGAAATTATAGTTAAACCTTGAAATTTTAAATATAAAGGATATTACAACATTTGTGAATGTTGTAGTTAAATTTAAATGAACTTAAAGGCTAATTTGAACTAAAAGCTATTATAGTACTTTGTAAGTGCTATAGTTGATAAAGATAACTAAAGTTTAGTTGGAAATAAAGAAATCTATTACAGCACTTAAATGTTGTATTTTGTAAATGAACTGTTTAGCCTATAACTTTAGGTAGCATTTTATAAGTACTACGGAAACTGAATTTTTGATTGTTTAATAAAATTTAATAATCTTTGGGAAAAAGGCTTAAATTTTGGAATTTAATATGTAATTAATAAAAATAAGGAATTGACTTTAAATGGTTTTAAATGGAAAAAATTAACTTTTAAATGTGAGTTAAAAGGCATTTAATTCCTAAATAAATTGAATAGATTTAAATGGTATTTTATATTAAATAAAATAACTGATGTTTAAATAAATGGTGTTTGAAACGATATTATGATATTGAAATGTATTTGAAATTTATTTTGATTTTTAAAGTATAAATACCATTTTTAAAAGTTGTAACCACGGGTTCTAATAACGTTTGGTTGTTAAAGAGACCGGGATCAGATATCTGGCATACTCTCTGTCGATACCGAAAACCACTTTGACAACCGTGTACGCGGTGGAGATTCCAAAATGAAGCAGGAAGGTGGTGACGTTTCCTTTAAGGTAAATACGGGGACCCGACTCCCGTGAGTTGGCATAAGGTGGCTAAAACAGGAGCGATTCTCGGATTAATGAGGTAGCACCTCTGATCGGATGCACTTCTTCGTATGCCCTTCTATTACTTTTGTGATTGTTTTGGTGCGCACCTTTGATTTGGAAGTGTTGTTCGAGGTGGGCGGTAGTTGCGCGCTACGCGTTTCCACCGCTCTGGATGCGTAATTGGTATATCTACCTTGACATTGCCTAGTTGTGCCGTGTCACCTACCATAGCGAGCCTTATACGATTTTGGTTTTGAACCATACCTATGGAGTGCCCTCTGACGACGCCCATTCCGGGGGAGATTACGGTACTGTATAGACTATGGGAATGTATTATGTGTTGGGGTGGAAAATGTGAAGCCTTAACGCTATTTAAAAGTAAGTTTATTTTAATATAGACACTATTATAATAGCGAAAATATTACTATATAGTAAATAGTTTGACGGATCCTTAGAGGATGGGCGGTCCCAAGCATCTTTTAAGTTACTTGCTTTATATTACAGTTCACTTGAATTAGCTTATAGTGTATAAGTATATATGTCCTGACTCGAGTGTTCATGTTTTATTTTACGCTCGGGTTAGCCTGAGTTGCAGTTCAGTTTTCATCCCGGAGCTAGGATTTCTGTAGATTACTTTCAAGCTGCTGGCAAACTTCCTTTCCAGTTCTTTATCTAAATTTTTGAAATCAAGACTAGTGGACATTTGGATTGTTCAACTGATGATTTAAAACTATATTTGGATTAAAGACTATGTAATTTTTATTTAGTTGAGACTATTTATAGTGGCTTCATGAACCACTAAGTATTCTTAAATTCCGGTGCGAGTATTCTGATTCTGTGTCTGTGATTCTGTGATTATTTATTTACTGTATATTTTGAGATTTGCCAAATTTTATTTACAACGCGGTATTTTGAACAATTCAAGTCCGACATGTGCGGATGCGAATGGTTGAAAATATCGGGTCGTTACACAAAACATATATTGCAATATGGTGCGCATACCGTTTATAAAAATATGGATGATGAGGGGAGGAGGCATGGAGTGGGTTGTGGCTCTTGACAGGTGGTTCGAGCTGTGGTGGCGGAGGCTTGACGAAGCTATAGGAAGGAGAACTGGTCCTTTTTCATTTTTCCATCATATGTGTTTTAGCATTGTAATGGATAAAATCTCTTTTTTTTCAAGAAGCAACAAAGAGGAAGAAAAAATGAAGCTAAATGGGCTCAGAGACCACATGTTATAAATATTTAATATAGTTGAATGGTAGGAATGAGTAATCCAGCAACTAAAATTGGAACCATGGAAATAGAGGGGTCAATCGCTAGAATTTAGGAGGTATGAATGGTAATGGTTGTTTGAATTATATACCAAACATATAACTTTATATTCCATTATTAATTGAATAGGAGAAATGAATGGGTGGAGAATGAGCTGTCCATTTATGATATACCGTTACATATAAAACGGTAGAAAAATGATACATTTGAATTATATACTGGTGTGATGCTGTGACGACCCGACTTCCTATCTCCAGGAAGTTGAATCATCTTGACGAAAGAAAGGGATAGAAAAGAGAAAGAAAGAGAAAGAAGATCACAATCAACATCAGAGAACTCACAGCGGAACGAATAAAATATAATATATCACATAAAATATTATATAGTATCTCATTATATCAGAGTACACAACTTATTCAACACATATTAGACAGTTATAAACATCTGTCTAATTCATACAACTCAAGTATACAAGAGAAGCAGATATAACATACACAGCGGAATCAATATATATCTACTCGTCGAAGCCTCCTACTCCATAACTCCTCCAGAATTCGTCAAGCTAACCTGATCCACTTGACTACTCATACATAATATGAGTACCCAAGAGTTTAATAAAACAGAAAATAAACACTCGGGTCAGATAGGGGTCTGGTGTGAGTAAAAGGGTTAAAATTGCTTAACTTTAGAAAAGCCTTTGAAAGAAAAGGTATCATGTAAGACTTCCCACACATAAACATGGAAAAGTTTTTACCTTACGCTAACCAAAACATTTGATAGGAAATCCAGTGATATTATAATAGTGTCTAGGGTTTTCAAGTAAATAAGAAATAGCCTAAATTGTTACATGATTAAATTCCAGCTACTAGCCACAAAAGTGGGTAATACAATCAAAACCGTAGGGTCTCGTAGGGAAAATGGGTTTCCAACAATGGTAGGGCTACTAGGGTACCGCCCGTCACAGTACATGGCCTAGATCAACATACCGAGGAGTACTCCCACTCCCCTGCAACACAAGGCCGGAACCATCCCTTACTAGACAGTCCCGAACAAGACCACCCCGCAGTTGGCGCGACCTACCACACACTAAGCCGAAATAGAACGGGTCCTCTAGACAGGGATGTATCTTGCTCTCCAGTGGGAGCTACCCACGAAGCCTTGCTGCACCTCCCCTGTTTTAGCCATTCCCGGTTGATTAGGCTTGAGGTTACGATTACCTTTATAGAACACATTATCTTAAAATGCTCATCGTCCACCTGACGATGTGCTGAAGCATTCAATCCATACAAGTTCGTTTCGGGTTCGAACGAAACCGAAGGCACTATCTCGTTGCACTCATTATTGGAATCACCCTTAAAGTCAACGACCATAGCCCTTGCACTCTGATTCATCATCTCGAATCTATAAGCACTATTCCGTCAAACTCATTACGGAATCACCCATAAAGTTATACTTACGTATAGCCCTTACACCTCGAGTCTTCACTTGCTCCACTTGGATTAACGACCTAACGTTTAATTAGAATCGATGTGGTTTTCAGATTCCAAATATGGAAATCTGATCCCGGTCTCATCGAAACCAAACGCCATTTTAATGTCCAAGTTATACTTAAGGGTTTAAACAGTTTAACTTAATTCAGGATGATATATAAACAGATAGATGAATTATATTATCATAATAGATAATTCATACTAACATTCATCTTCACAAAGCAGCATACCACATAACAGAGATATCCAGTATCAACCAATATCAACATCCCATATCAACCAATCACCCAATATCATTCGACATCCAATATCAATCAATCATCCAATATTAATCATTCATCCATAACAGAATTGATTAACTCTAATCAATTCGATTACTTAAATCATTCTTCATTTATTTATTCCAAATAAATAAATTAATCATCTCTAATGATCTTCACTAATTAATCTTTCTTTGATTAATTATTCTTTAATTACATTCAAGTAATTATCCCATCCATATTCAGTAACTAACCTTAATTAATTACAATAATTAATGATCATTCATTAATTAATTAACTATTATTAATTACATTAATTCTTAATTAATTATAATTAATTAATCACATTTAAATTAATCACTAATATTAATCAACCTTGATTAATCACATTAATCACATTAATTAATTAATCCTTATTAATTAAATAATTAACTTATAATTAATCAACTCATTAATCATAATTAGTAATTAACAATTTGTAATTACTTATCTTAATTAATTAACCTCTTAATTAATTAATTTCTAATTTAATTTTATTAATTCTTGATTAATTAATCTAATTAATTTATCCTTAATTACTTCATTAAGTAATAATTAACCAATTTAAATTAACAATCAATCCTTATTTAATTACTTAATTAATTAATTACATTTCAATTAATTACTCTTGGTGATTAATCTTAAATTAATCTTATTCATTAATTAATTAATCACATTAAATAATTAACTAAAATAAATCAAGTAATTAACTCTTAATTACTTACATAAGTAATTATCTCTAATTACTTCACTAATAAACTTTAATTAATCTCTTAATTAATTATTTAACAAATAATTAATCGCATCAGTAAATAATTCTTAATTCTTTAATTAATTAATCACTTCATAATTAATTATCTTCAACAATTATATAAATCAATTCTTTTATTGATAACATCATATAATTATCATTAATCACTTCACTCAATTACTCCCATGAGTAATTTCCATTTATTACTTTCATAAGTAATTAACTGCCTTAATTACATTCACAATTAACCATTAATCACTTTATTAAGTAATTGTACTTAATTAATCCATAATTAAGTGATTATTTAAAATTTAAATAAATAATTAACTAATTATTAATTAAACAATTAATCATTTAACTTATATTTAAAAATTCTTAATTAATTAAGAAAACATTTATCTTAATTAATCCTTTACTTAGTTACAAATCATATTAAATCAAGTATTCACAAGTTAATAACAAGATAAATTAACACTATTTATCTTCATAAATTAAATTGAATTAATCAAATTTTTAATAATCTAAAATCAAATTATTCTTCTTGAATTTCAAAATCATAATAATAACCTTGTTTGGAAATAAATCAATTTTGAATTTAATACATTATAAATTATCTAAATTAAACTTATTAATTTTCAAAATAAATTTGAAAACATTACTTAACCATTTACTTAAACTTTGATAAATATAAAATTCTAAACACTCTTTTTAATTGAATTTCAAATTTAAGATAATCACTTTCAAAAAAAAAACCCAACATCTTAACAACTTAAATTATAATAAATTCAATTAATATTTTTAAAAGTCTGATTTATTCCTTAACTATAAAACAACAACTGTCAACTTTGTAAATTTATATATTTTATAAAACTTGATTATAATTTAATCCTAATCCTAAATTATTCGTCTACAAGTTAATCTGCAGTTACACTACCGAACCCAAAACATCAAAACACGAGACAATCCCTCCATCTCATTACTCCGAGTCATTCCCCAGCCTAATGCGAGAACCCACCGAGCCTTTCCATGAATCACATCCCAGTTGCCCAACTTCGAGTTACTCCCGAGTCATACGCGAGTTCCCCTCGAGCGTAACTCGTCTTCCCCAAATGAGCTTCCCCAGAACTAAGACCGTGCACACTATCGTGCCTGTGCACCTAGCACTCCACCTCTGGCCAGCGATGATCATCGCGACCAGCAACATCCATCACACTAACCCCCTCGAGCAAGAATCTGAACTCAGATTTCACAATTTATTTGTGAATCAAAATATGTCCGATTTTCGAACTGCTTCAGAAACCTGCTTGCCCAACTTCACCCACGGCCGATCACATCGACACCACCAGGATTCGCCGACGCCACCATCTAGTTGCCATACCCAAGAACATCAACCACCCTAAGTGCATGCGCCTTCGGTTCACCCATCACGCCGCAAAGACCTCTACAGTAAAGTTGAACAGAAACTACCTAAAAGCCCTAGTTTCCTTTAATTCACACAATTTACTCATTTGAAAAATTGTTTTGCATTTTTCCTATAATCTACAACCTATATTCAAGCTACGACCGAAATTTCATCTCGAATCAATGCATGAATAATCGGCAACATACCAAAGTTTCCAAAATGAACAAAACCCAAATTCTCATGACTCATCAAACCAAAAATCATGAAACATGTATTAAAAATCATGTTTTCTAATCACTAACTCGTTCATGTAATCAAACTCAGCAAACAAAATAATTTTATTTTCCATATGTCACAGTATTTTACGGTAATTTGAAAGTTTTGAGTAACTCCTTTAATTTTAAATCCTGTAATTATTTTTAAATGATATACCATATGTTTACAAACAACTTTCATTAACATACCACTGTCCAATTCATGATAACAAGCAAGTTATTTAGATTTTTGGAAGAATTGGACTGTTTTTGTCAAACACAGTATGCATTTTTACATCCTACAGGCAATTTAAATATTTCAATCTCACGTGCAATCAAATTTAAAGAAAAATTTTCCAGGTAACAACATTATATCATCATCATAAAATCAAGATGAAGTCTGAAATTAAACTGTTTTTAAAAAAATAGTTTACTCACCTATAATTGCGGAGCAGTTGGGTTTCAAAAAAGAATTTGCAGAGCAGTTCCTTCCCAATTAATCCAAACTGGAAAAACTTTTGCTTGTTGTAGAAAATCCATTTGCATGCCTCAATTTATGTTTTCAAAAGTTGATACTTCTGTTGAACTTGATCCCAGTTTTGAATTTGCAGAATTTTGGAGTTGCAGGTTAATTCTTCATTTGAATAACAGGTTAAAGTTGTAGTTTCATATTTGAATTGTTTTTTTTTGAAGGTTGCAGATTTACTTTTGCTTTTCATTTGAGATGCAGGTTTTGAAAGTTGAGAAGAACATAATTTGCAGATTTTAATTCTCAGGTTTTGGGAAAATTTTCTGTGTTAGCCATTAATGTTTGAAAGAAACAAAATCAAAGAAATGAAATGTTATGTATATATATATATAAAAAAATAATGAAGACACTTGTTATAAAAATTACATTTGTCGCCCATAGCACTTACTTATCTTACAAATGTTACATAAGTGTCTTAAGATAAGAACACATGTTTTAGGTATTTTTAATTAGTTTTTTTTAATTTAATTTAAATGTTATTCTAAACTTACATTATTATGTTACTTTGTAAATAAATGCTTACATATATAAATATAAATTTGCCTTTAAAAGAAAAATATTTTAAAAACAATTTAAAATATAAACAAATTCCTTATACATGTATTTTATAACCATTTTAAAATTTAAACATTTTAAAAGAGAACAAAACAAAACTATCATATTTTAAAAATAAAAAATTGTCTTATGGTTTGAAAACAAATGAATTAATCCTTTACTTTTGAAAGATATAAATTTTTAAACAAGCTTTTAAATTATAATTTCGTACATTAATAACAGATTAATTTCAAACAAATCCAAATTATAACATATACATACATATATATCACAATTTGAAAATTAATCTTTAGTTTAAAACAAAAACTCTTCTATTCACAATATATATCAATGTATATATTATAAGCAGAATAAAAATTTAATTAGTTCTTATCAAATTTAAATTGTCAGAAAGATATTGATTACTATTAACAGATTAAATATTTATTAACCTTTAAAAGATTTAGTTTACCAATTTTAAATTAAAATTATAAAGAAAATTATCAAATCAATTAAATTATTGTTACAGATTATTAAATTCTTATTACCCAAAATCCCGGGTCGTTACAATCCTCCTACCTCAAAAGAATTTCGTCCCCGAAATTTAAAAGCAAAGGTAATTTAATAATCCAGTATAGATTTTAATTTAAATTAGCAAAGCATTCCTAACAACCAGTTACTAACATCCATAACAATCAATTGTACAAACAAACCTAACTAATTATCCTGACACAAATCAGATTAAGTCTCTAATTTTATCTCGAGTTTCCCCAAGTATAATCACCGGAAGACTCGCTCTATAAAAGCCAACAAACTAACTACACAACCAAAATTCAGAGCTCCACTCATCTCTAGATCCTTCAATCTGAACAGAACATCAGATTACTCTTAAATCCATCTCAACATCCAACTCCAACTGAACTACAGATTCAACAACCAATGATGAATCATACACGTACTCCCTTAGAGATATGTGTTACAAAATGAATTCCAGCTATCCAAACTGGCAATTCAATCTTGTCCTATCAAAAACACAGATAAGAAATCCTCAAATGCCTCAGCATTAACCAACCAATCTTATCTAATATATGTTCTCTTAACCAGAGAATTCTAACAACACTGAAGTCTCCAACTTCGAATTCCAAAACTCCTTATCTCATATCTCATATCTGTAATTCAATAGACAATCCAAGGCTGCCAAACTTCTTCCGATCAGCTCATCCCATGCTGATACTTCCAGAAACAACAAGACCAAAACAAATCAGTTTCCTGGATCCTATTAGCAGAAAAGTTTTCCAAAATCCATCGAAATCCAGAACACATGCTCTACTTCCTTCCTTGCACAGCTGCTACCTCGCTTCCACTGCACAACTTTGATTCTAAAATAGATGATAATATCTGTTGATGAACACGAATACAAACTTATCCAATATATCCGGGAAACTTTGTTCATCAAATCTATAAAAATCTGAGTGACTCATCTAACTTAGTCAGACATCATTATAACAGAATTCAACTCAAAAGCTAGATCAGTCCAATTCTAATTCCAGAAAATAATTCTGAGCTGCTACACCAACTCTCTCCTTTCTCCAAAAACCATCCAACTATCAGGCTAACTACCAAAATTGCTTATTGAACCAAAACAATATGGAACTAAACTCTAGATGGAGAAAAACTTCTGATTACATTAGTAGCTCCTACTCACATGAGAACTCTCAGCCTCAACAAAAGATTTCTCAAGATAAATTCCCAAATTAATCGCAAGTCACTTTTGCGATGCTACCTAGTTCGGATTCCAAACAAACTGTCCTCTCTTTACCAATTAGAACGGCTTAAAGCTTTTTCAAACCAGGTTAACCCTTCAAGAAAACATCACCACCTTCAGCCTGGACTGCTGGAAGAGAACCACAAAGATTCCTAAACCATCGGAGAAACAAACCACACTGCTGCTTCCAAACTCTACCTCGATGATACTGCGAAGCCAAAAGATCTCCTCGTCAGCACACCGAACACTTCGAGTTGCACTACTATCACAGCTAACCAAAGACTTCAATCCAAAGGTTTCTCCAAAACCCAAAACCATCAACAAACCACACAACTGACTTCCAAGATGGCAGACAATCTCTCAAGAAACTCGGACTCTAAATCCAGCATCCACAACCGTCTTACCTTAAGGAATAACAATGAGACCATGCCTAAGCAAAACAACTCATAGACCTTAGTCTCATATTCCAAAACAGCCAACCTCCATGCTAAAGATCCAAACAACTTATACATAGATGAATCTTCCCTGAGGTAGGTAAAGACTGCTCCTCAACTACAACTAAAACTGCTTCGAAAGAAAACACCTTCAGAAAATATACAAGGATACTGCATCTCATCACGCAGTTATCAGGATACCATTACTTATTCCTGCACTTCCAACAAATCCAAACACTAGAATAATTTGCTTACCCAAGCGAAATCCAAATTTGCTCTTCAAAGATAAACTCCGAATCTTCAAAAGATTTCCTTTGGATATCAGAGAAATCCTTACTCCAAACTACAAATCTAACTCAAAACGGTATTAGGTCAACAGTCTCAACAAATACTTCCAACCTCAAACATATGGAACTCTTCCATTAGTGGTAGTCGTGTTACACACACACACACCACAACTCCATCCATCTACCTCTAAAACTTATGTTGGAAAATCCGTACAGACAATCCAACTTATTAGGTAGACATAGATATATATAGTTATATATAAAAATTACAAGTACGCTCTCTCAAAAAAGACACTACTACGGAGCCTAGGTATTCACTCAATCTAATGCTCCCTAAAGAAAGACACACTTCAGAGCCTAGGTATTCACTCAACCTTGCTCTGATACCAAATGTGACGACCCGACTTCCTATCTCCAGGAAGTCGAATCATCTTGAAGAAAGAAAGGGATAGAAAAGAGAAAGGAAGAGAAAGAAGATCACAATCAACATCAGAGAACTCACAGCGGAACGAATAAAATATAATATATCACATAAAATATTATATAGTATCTCATTATATCAGAGTACACAACTTATTCAACACATATTAGACAGTTATAAACATCTGTCTAATTCATACAACTCAAGTATACAAGAGAAACAGATATAACATACACAGCGGAATCAACATATATCTACGCGTCGAAGCCTCCTGCTCCATAACTCCTCCAGAATTCGTCAAGCTAACCTGATCCACTTGACTACTCATACATAATATGAGTACCCAAGAGTTTAATAAAACAGAAAATAAACACTCGGGTCAGACAGGTGTCTGGTGTGAGTAAAAGGGTTAAAATTGCTTAACTTTAGAAAAACCTTTCAAAGAAAAGGTATCACGTAAGACTTCCCACACATAAACATGGAAAAGTTTTTACCTTACGCTAACCAAAACATTAGATAGGAAATCCAGTGATATTATAATAGTGTCTAGGGTTTTCAAGTAAATAAGAAATAGCCGAAATTGTTACATTGTTAAATTCCAGCTACTAGCCACAAAAGTGGGTAATACAATCAAAACCATAGGGTCTCGTAGGGAAAATGGGTTTCCAACAATGGCAGGGCTACTGGGGTGCCGCCCGTCACAGTACGTGGCCTAGATCAACGTACCGAGGAGTACTCCCACTCCCCTGCAACACAAGGCCGGAATGATCCCTTACTAGGAAGTCCCGAACAAGACCACCCCGTAGTTGGCGCGATCAACCACACACTAAGCCGAAATAGAAAGGGACCTCTAGACAGGGATGTATCTTGCTCTCCAGTGGGAGCTACCCACGAAGCCTTGCCGCACCTCCCCTGTTTTAGCCATTCCCGTTTGATGAGGCTTGAGGTTACGATTACCTTTATAGAACACATTATCTTAGAATGCTCATCGTCCACCAGACGATGTGCTGAAGCATTCAATCCATACAAGTTCGTTCCGGGTTCGAACGAAACCGAAGGCACTATCTCGTTGCACTCATTATTGGAATCACCCTCAGAGTCAACGACCATAGCCCTTGCACTCTGATTCACCATCTCGAATCTATAAGCACTATTCCGTCAAACTCATTACGGAATCACCCATAAAGTTATACTTACGTATAGCCCTTACACCTCGAGTCTTCACTTGCTCCACTTGGATTAACGACCTAACGTTTAATTAGAATCGATGTGGTTTTCCGATTCCAAATATGGAAATCTGATCCCGGTCTCATCGAAACCAAACGCCATTTTAATGTCCACGTTATACTTAAGGGTTTAAACAGTTTAACTTAATTCAGGATGATATATAAACAGATAGATGAATTATATTATCATAATAGATAATTCATACTAACATTCATCTTCACAAAGCAGCATACCACATAACAGAGATATCCAGTATCAACCAATATCAACATCCCATATCAACCAATCACCCAATATCATTCGACATCCAATATCAATCAATCATCCAATATTAATCATTCATCCATAACAGAATTGATTAACTCTAATCAATTCGATTACTTAAATCATTCTTCATTTATTTATTCCAAATAAATAAATTAATCATCTCTAATGATCTTCACTAATTAATTTTTCTTTGATTAATTATTCTTTAATTACATTCAAGTAATTATCCCATCCATATTCAGTAACTAACCTTAATTAATTACAATAATTAATGATCATTCATTAATTAATTAACTATTATTAATTACATTAATTCTTAATTAATTATAATTAATTGATCACATTTAAATTAATCACTAATATTAATCAACCTTGATTAATCACATTAATCACATTAATTAATTAATCCTTATTAATTAAATAATTAACTTATAATTAATCAACTCATTAATCATAATTAGTAATTAACAATTTGCAATTACTTATCTTAATTAATTAACTTCTTAATTAATTAATTTCTAATTTAATTTTATTAATTCTTGATTAATTAATCTAATTAATTTATCCTTAATTACTTCATTAAGTAATAATTAACCAATTTAAATTAACAATCAATCCTTATTTAATTACTTAATTAATTAATTACATTTCAATTAATTACTCTTGGTGATTAATATTAAGTTAATCTTATTCATTAATTAATTAATCACATTAATTAATTAACTAAAATAAATCAAGTAATTAACTCTTAATTACTTACATAAGTAATTATCTCTAATTACTTCACTAGTAAACCTTAATTAATCTCTTAATTATTTATTTAGCAAATAATTAATCACATCAGTAAATAATTCTTAATTCTTTAATTAATTAATCACTTCATAATTAATTATCTTCAACAATTATATAAATCAATTCTTTAAATGATAACATCATATAATTATCATTAATCACTTCACTTAATTACTCCCATGAGTAATTTCCATTTATTACTTTCATAAGTAATTAACTGCCTTAATTACATTCACAATTAACCATTAATCACTTTATTAAGTAATTATACTTAATTAATCCATAATTAAGTGATTATTTAAAATTTAAATAAATAATTAACTAATTATTAATTAAACAATTAATCATTTAACTTATATTTAAAAATTCTTAATTAATTAAGAAAACATTTATCTTAATTAATCCTTTACTTAATTACAAATCATATTAAATCAAGTATTCACAAGTAAATAACAAGATAAATTAACACTATTTATCTTCATAAATTAAATTGAATTAATCAAATTTTTAATAATCTAAAATCAAATTATTCTTCTTGAATTTCAAAATCATAATAATAACCTTGTTTGGAAATAAATCAATTTTAAATTTAATACATTATAAATTATCTAAATTAAACTTATTAATTTTAAAAATAAATTTGAAAACATTACTTAACCATTTACTTAAACTTTGATAAATATAAAATTCAAAACACTCTTTTTAATTGAATTTCAAATTTAAGATAACCACTTTCAAAAAAAAACCCAACATCTTAACAGCTTAAATTATAATAAATTCAATTAATATTTTTAAAAGTTTGATTTATTCCTTAACTATAAAACAACAACTGTCAACTTTGTAAATTTATATATTTTATAAAACTTGATTATAATTTAATCCTAATCCTAAATTATTCGTCTACAAGTTAATCTGCAGTTACACTACCGAACCCAAAACATCAAAACACGAGACAATCCCTCCATCTCATTACTCCGAGTCATTCCCCTGCCTAACGCGAGAACCCACCGAGCCTTTCCACGAATCACATCCCAGTCGCCCAACTTCGAATTACTCCCGAGTCATACGCGAGTTCCCCTCGAGCGTAACTCGTCTTCCCCAAATGAGCTTCCCTAGAACTAAGACCGTGCACACTATCGTGCCTGTGCACCTAGCACTCCACCTCTGGCCAGCGATGATCATCGCGACCATCAACATCCATCACACTAACCCCCTCGAGCAAGAATCTAAACTCAGATTTCACAATTTATTTGTGAATCAAAATATGACCCATTTTCGAACTGCTTCAGAAACCTACTTGCCCAACTTCACCCACGGCCGATCACATCGACACCACCAGGACTCGCCGACCCCACCATCTAGTTGCCATACCCAAGAACATCAACCACCCTAAGTGCGCGCGCCTTCGGTTCACCCATCACGCCGCAAAGACCTCTACAGTAAAGTTGAACAGAAACTACCTAAAAACCCTAGTTTCCTTTAATTCACTCAATTTACTCATTTGAAAAATTGTTTTGCATTTTTCCTATAATCTACAACCTATATTCAAGCTACGACCGAAATTTCATCTCGAATCAATGCATGAATAATCGGAAACACACCAAAGTTTCCAAAATGAACAAAACCCAAAATCTCATGACTCATCAAACCAAAAATCATGAAACATGTATTAAAAATCATGTTTTCTAATCACTAACTCGTTCGTGTAATCAAACTCAGCAAACAATTTTTTTTTTCCATATGTCAAAATATTTTACTGTAATTTGAAAGTTTTGAGTAAATTCTTTAATTTTAAATCCTGTAATTATTTTTAAATGATATACCATACATTCACAAACAACTTTCATTAACATACCACTGTCCAATTCATGATAACAAGCAAGTTATTTTGATTTTTGAAAGAATTGGACTGTTTTTGTCAAACACAGTATGCATTTTTACATCCTACAGGCAATTTAAATATTTCAATCCCACATGCAATCAAATTTAAATAAAAATTTTCCAGGTAACAACATTATATCATCATCATAAAATCAAGATGAAGTCTGAAATTAAACTGTTTTTAAAAAAATAGTTTACTCACCTATAATTGCGGAGCAGTTGGGTTCCAAAAAAGAATTTGCAGAGCAGTTCCTTCCCAATTAATCCAAACTGGAAAAACCTTTTCTTGTTGTAGAAAATCCATTTGCATGCCTCAATTTATGTTTTCAAAAGTTGATACTTCTGTTGAACTTGATCCCAGTTTTGAATTTGCAGAATTTTGGAGTTGCAGGTTAATTCTTCATTTGAATAACAGGTTAAAGTTGTAGTTTCATATTTGAATTGTTTTTTTTGAAGGTTATAGATTTACTTTTGCTTTTCATTTGAGATGCAGGTTTTGAAAGTTGAGAAGAACATAATTTGCAGATTTTAATTCTCAGGTTTTGGCAAAATTTTCTGTGTTAGCCATTAATGTTTGAAAGAAACGAAATCAAAGAAATGAAATGTTATGTATATAAAAAAATAATGAAGACACTTGTTATAAAAATTACATTTGTCACCCATAGCACTTACTTATCTTACAAATGTTTAGGTATTTTTAATTAGTTTTTTTTTATTTAATTTAAATGTTATTATAAACTTACATTATTATGTTACTTTGTAAATAAATGCTTACATATATAAATATAAATTTGCCTTTAAAAGAAAAATATTTTAAAACCAATTTAAAATATAAACAAATTCCTTATATATGTATTTTATAACCGTTTTAAAATTTAAACATTTTAAAAGAGAACAAAACAAAACTATCATATTTTAAAAATAAACAATTGTCTTATGGTTTGAAAACAAATGAATTAATCCTTTACTTTTGAAAGATATAAATTTTTAAACAAGCTTTTAAATTATAATTTCATACATTAATAACAGATTAAATTTCAAACAAATCCAAATTATAACATATACATACATATATATCACAATTTTAAAATTAATCTTTAATTTAAAACAAAAACTCTTCTATTCACAATATATATCAATGTATATATTATAAACAGAATAAAAATTTAATTAGTTCTTATCAAATTTAAATTGTCAGAAAGATATTGATTACTATTAACAGATTAAATATTTATTAACCTTTAAAAGATTTAGTTTACCAATTTTAAATTAAAATTATAAAGAAAATTATCAAATCAATTAAATTATTGTTACAGATTATTAAATTCTTATTGCCCAAAATCCCGGGTCGTTACAGATGCAATAACAATGGTCAAGTTGATAAGGTGGATATTTAAACAATTTATTGCTTGATTGGAAAGCACATGAGTTTGGAAAGGCAAGGATATTAAAATGAAAAAAGGAATGGACAGAGAAATTTAAGCGTAGATAAAACGTACAGGAATAAATATAGAGTAGTGGGATGGTCACGATAATTCAGTGGATAATTAAAGCAACTTTTAATGCCACCATCTGCACGTTCAACTCTGAAAAGGCAGAGTAACGGACCATATAATAAATTTAAACGATGGATTGATAACAGCTGCAAGTATATATTTAATGGAAAAGAAAGGACAGAGAAAATTTTATGAAACGTACTGAAAATAAATATGAAGTACTTATTATATTATACGTTTCTTTTTGAATGCAGCGTCCAAAATTTGAAAGCCAAATAACGGTCAACCCTTGATTTGGTGAAAATAATTGTAGCAATTAATAAAAGAAATAAATAGCAACGGTCACATTGCTTTGATTTAGCTGACCCATCAAAGTAAATTTATTTGTAATTTGACCGGTAGGAAACGTGAAGGAACATACCACCATAAAAATGAAATTGATAACATCTGTGCATTGATTCTGTAATATTTATTAAAGAAATTGATTATGTAATAATTATTAAAGCAATTTATTAGCTATGTTGAATTAAATAGAATTTCATAATGGAATAAACTTTGATAAAATAAATTGAAAATTTAAAATCTGCTATGTTTAATTGGACATAATCCAAATATTAACTTTTTATCTCAGAATATTATTATATAAAATTTCTCAAAAGTTTCAATTAATTACGTTAAATAAAACCATTTAAAACTATTAAAATCTACGGATCGTTACATTATTATTAGTGCATAGTGCAGAAAACATTTCGAAAGTAAAATATTCATCTTAGCCAACATACGACCAGTATCGTATGCCTACTATAGCTACTATCTAAACAGTGGGGCGCCACCATAAGTAAATGGCATGTTCTACAACTAAAACCGTACATGGCACGTATTGTTTCGATTGGATTTCCAACAAATGGTCGGGCTAAGGAACTTCCCACTGTCCATGGGTACGCCTCTGGCGGGACGTCCCGAGAACCTAACCGGATCTTTGCCAACACAAGGCCGGGTTACCTCTGTAACTAGGTAACTACTTTTCGAGCATGCCACCCCCCCGGTCCTTTGGGACCTTTATCCGAGGCGCCTCTAAACCACAAAGCAATAACCACACCAAAAATGAGATCGAAGCCCACCACATAGGCAAATATATGGGCTTCATACCATGATACCACCCTTTACCAGAAGGGAATGACACACCCTAAAGTGCGCGACCCTCAAAACCTTGCCACATCTTTCCTGTTTCGACCATTTCCGGGTTGTGAGGTCCTGATGCAGTCTCGTCCACAAAGATACGCTTTGTACAAAAACCATGCTTTGATCACAAATGATCATCAACACACAACAGCACTCAGCATACCACACTACCAAATTTGGGAATATATCACTGATAACCTTCAACTACATAACCTCTGAGCTCCTACGTCTCAGAGAAGGGTGTTAAGCTAAGAGAATAAATTCTCCGCCACCAACAAATATGTATTTGAAAGAAATCTGCTTTATATCTCAAAGTGTAGTGCCAGACATACAACCACACAAGTCTGTCCCAGGTTCGAACAGAACCGAAGGCACTTCGTAAGAACCCCTTGCAAATCCGGGTATTCACAATCCCAATCGGACTTCCCATCACTTAGGGAATCTCTATACCGTAGCTACTCGGTGCAAAGACAATCGATAGGTTATCCTATCGTTCTCATAAATACCCGGTCTTCACCACTGGTCTTCAAATACTATCCATAACGAGGTATCACTATTCAGAATGGGTTATACGACACAAGGTCCTCTTCCGGCTAAACCGAATAATGAGCGCAATATTTAAAAATATATGGATATGGGATTTCAGTTAAGTCACATCTTAAAAATCCAAGGCTTTTCTTTCAAATGGCTAAACAAATTACCATTTTAAATCTTTTTAAAACAAAAAGATTTAATTCACAAAGTTCACCCAGTTTCACAATGATCCATTTACGGATTTCAAAACAATTTTGTAACGACCCAGAATTTTGGACAATTTAAATTTAAAATATTTAATTAATTTTAAATATTTGAAAGATGGTTTAGGTTGAATTCTATAACTATGAATTTGGCGATTAAATTTTAGAATTTAATCTATTGAAAGTTGAATAAAAATTTGAATCTTCAATTTTAAGCTGATTTAAAATATTTCAAAGGATTGTAAAATTCATATTGATAGTACCGAAGATAATAGAAGCTTCAGAATTGAAATTCAAATTGAATTGTTCAGTTTTGAAATTTTATCGTTTGAATCGATATTTAAAAAATAGCCTTCCGAGGCACAGTCTCGGAATTCGACGAAACCAGTTCCATTGGATCCGTAATATTGAATTATTACCGGGTTTCAATTTTCGTAGCATTTAGATTTGTTGTGTGAGCGTACGACACATAAACGCGTTGAAATTTAAATCAAATTCAATTTAAATTTAAATTCAAATTTAGTCAAACATCAGCTGCCTTTTATCAACTCAAATTACTGTAGCTTTCATTTATCATGCCTAAAATCACGCCTAGTATCATGAAAAAATCGTAAACACCGTCCTCTCCCTCTCTAGGATTCAAATTCGAAGAAAAAAATAAAAATAAAACAATGGCCGCAGCCTTGTGAAAAAAAAAACAAATCACCGAAGCCACCAGTTCGAAATCGCGAGGCAAGGCTTGGCTTTGACAAGATCGAAGGCATTAGGTAGTTTCGAGCTCGATTTCGCGTGGTCGAGGGCGATGTACTCGAAGCGGTAGCACGAGCTAGGGCTCGTGTGAGTATTTGAAGGCGATTCGAGGGCGACGGCGTTTGCGCGAGATATGGGGCATCGATAAGAGGCAACTTCGGCGAGGGGCACGCTCAAGGCCGCGGCGACGAGGCAAGTGGCGACACTCAATTTCATGATGCTGTGGGTTTTCGCGATGGCGTTTGAGGAGAGCGGCGACTGCGAGCAGTGCGATGGTGGTGGTGTTCGTACCCGTGGCGTTTTGGCAGTAAGTTATCCTTTAGTTTACAATTCAAGTACTGAAATTTATAAATTTTTTGTTGAGATTTAAATTTTAAGCAGAAAAAGGAAATTTTTATACAATTGTTTTAATTTGATATATATATATAGATTAGAAATGAGATTTAAAGATGCTTTAAAATTTATGCAGTAAGTTATAAATGCAGTTCTATATATATGCAGAAATGTAAATGGATTTCATAAGTGTTAAAAAGAAATGTATTTTAAAATATAAAGATGCATGTAGGATTGAAAAGAAGAATTTAAAGGAATTAGTTAAAAATCACATTTTGAATTTTTAAATGAAATTATTGGTTAAGTGAATAAATTAAATAGAAAAAAATTATTAGTTAAAAAAAAAATTTATGATTCGTTTAAATAAAATCATTAGTATAAAATTTAAATTTTTAGTTATATAAATTTATTTAAAAGAAACTGGGTCAAAATAAAATCTTAGTTAAATAAGTTTATTTCAAAAGGAAATCAGTTAAAAATTTAAATTTTTGTTTAAAATTAAATCACCGATGAATCAAAATTTATCAAATGAAGATTTATTATTCGATCTGTTCGAATATTAATAAATTGTGTAAATATTTATACAAGGTTTAAAAAACGTGAAATCAAGCTGGAATGGAAAAATGGATTGCTAATAAAAGCTAAGGTAAGAACTTCTCACTCAAAAAAAAATTATAACTTGGATTTGCTGTTATAGATTGATTGCTATTTGGTTGTGATATTAGATATAGTAGGATATATCTATATATATAGCAATATATATATATGTATTGGCATATGTATATATTGGAGTTGTTGATTTCCCGCATTGTATAGCGGATGAGACCCTATTGCGCCGCCTATTAAGCGGATAATATTTTATAAATCTCATATACCGCGATATTCCGTCTTGAAGCGGAATTGGTATTGTGCTAATGTCTGTGGATGCAGGGAAACAGGTTGGAGGGATCCAACTGGATTCCTCACAAATATTAGTTTGATTTCAGATATTGTGATATTTGATCGATTATCATATCGATATATGATGTTTTGGAAGTCGTGATTGACTACATGGTGCGTTGCATCATCGGATCCATTTTTGGAGTTTTTAAAAATGTTAAAGTAATGATTTTGAATTTAAAAGGATTTTTAAAGTGATTTTTGAAAGTATATGTTTTATTAAATTTTTGAATTAATTCATTTTAGATAATTAAAACTTTAAAATTTTAATGTTATAAAAATTATGATTTTTGAGAAATATAGTTAAAAGTTGATTTTTGAAAATATGGGATTAATGATTTTATAAAATAGTTTAAATTGGGATTTCTGAAATTATTATAAAAAGTTTAAAAATAGGATTTATAAAATTTGATTATTTTATAAATCAAAATTATGAAATTATAAAGGAGTTTAAAGACGTTTTAAAAGAATAATATAAATTGATCCATTTAAAAGATTTATAAATTGATATTTATAAATTAAAAATATTGGAATTGTAAAACGAGCTTTTATAAGTGTTAGAATGAATTGCGAATGAATTTCATAAGTGAATGAAATTTATAGAATTATAAACGGTGAAGTTATAAATGGAATTTTATAAGCAGTAGGTTTATAAAATTTATAAAGTTATTTAAGGAATAGATTTGGATAAATAAATGAATCTTATAAGTTATAAGATTTATAAATTGGGAAGTTTAAAAGAACGTTTTTGTAAACAAATAAATTATAAGTATTTAACTTATAATATGAACTTTTAGCATATCATTGAGATATGAAATTGAATAGATTAATAAAGGAAATTATAAAAGGAAGTTGTTATAAAATAAATAGAAATGGAATTTATGAACGTTGTTTTATAAATCCGCAAACGACTTATTTTGATAAGTAAATTGTTGTAACTTATTAATGGAGTTATATTCACGTTTTGGACAGTGAATAATCCTTTAAAATAAAATGTATAGAAATGATGAAATTGGTTAACGAAGTATATTCACGTTTTTGAATAGTGAATAATATGTTAAAGAAATTGTTTTGGATGTGATGTTTTAAATAGAATTAAAACGATCTAACGATATTTTAAAAATGGGTTAAGATTCGAAATCATAGATTTCAACATTTATTGCTGAAATAGACGTTTTCGAGAAATAGAAGGAAATGGTGGACTATAACACTGTTGTTATAGTAAATGATTTCCGAAAGGAAATGTTTTGTATAGTATTGGGATTTATATATCTATTTTAATTTCGAATCTCTATACTACTGATTTTGGGTTGTCGTAACGATGTTTTATGCAACATTCGTTTTGGCCCAAATAAATATGTCTAAGAGAATGATTTCCTTAAAGAATGAAATATATACTTAATTTCGATTTAAGTATATTGAATATTTTCCAGGTATAGAAAATAAAAAGATTTGTGAATTACTTATAAATAAATAAGTGTGGAAATGTTTTTTTTTCAATGTGAAATGGAATGTTTTGAGAATTTATCTTTTTGAAGATAAATTGAAAATGAATAATTGAAACCGTGTATTCATAAATAATTTAGGAATTGAAAATTCACTATGGAATTTTTAAATGAAAAGGGGAATCTGTTTAAAAATAAATATTGATTTATTTTTGAAGTGTGAAAATTATATATCTTGTAAAGATATTTTTGGAAAATAAATAATTTTGAAAATTATTTGGAATCTGGTGATGTTGTGCATGTCCATTGATAGTTCAATAACCGACTATCAATATTTACCTTTGAATGGGTATTTGTTGTGATTTGCTTGAATTTGAATGCCACACTGATTTTTTTTAAATAAGCACTCACTATTCGGGTTAACAGGGAAAGGACCTTTGGGTCGTATAACCCATTCCGAATATGTGATACGTCATTATGAATTGCATTTGAAGACCGGTGTTGAAGACCAGATATTTTCGAAAACGAAAGGGTTTCTTGTCGATTGTCACTGCACTGGCTGATCCCCGGTATAGAGATCTCCATATGTGATGGGAAATCCGGACGTAATTAGAGATTATCCGGATCACAAGGACTTCTTTGTAAGTGCCTTCGGTTCTGTTCGATCCCGGAACAGACTTGTATGGATTGTATGTCTGACATTACAAATTGAGATATAAAGCTGATTTCTTTCAAATATATTTCTATTGGTGGCAGAGAATTTATTCTCTTAGCTTAAAACCCTTCTCTGAGACGTACGAGCTCAGTGGTTATGTAGTTGAAGGTTATTAGCAATATATTCCCAATTTGGTAATGTGACATGTTGAGTGTTGTTGTGAAATGATCATTGTTTGATCATTTGTGATATGATCATTTGTTTGATCACTTATCTTTGTGATCATTTCTATAATCATTTGTTGACCCAAAGCACAGCTTTTGTATAAAGCGTGGCTTTGTGGACGAGACTTCGTCGAGCCTCACACCCCGAAATGGTCAAAACAGGAAAGATACGGCAAGGTTATGAGGGGTAGCTCCCTTTAGGGTATGTGCATTTCCTTTTGCAAAAGGATGGTATCATGGTATGGAGCCCAGATACTTACTCATGTTGTGTTAACGCTAAAATTTGAACGCTAACACCCTGGTGTATAAAGTGTAGTTGAGAAAGCACCACCCGTGATTCGGGAACAGAGTATAAGTAGAAAGTCACAGAAAAAGCTGTTAATAACAACTATTTTATAGTGGTTCGTCTCAAGGCAAGCCTACGTCCACTTTAATTCTCTTTATTGCTAAACCGATTACAACTTTACAACAATCTTCAAATACAATTGTGACGAGACAAACAACTAGAACTTTGGTAGAAAAGAATTCTTCGAATCCATGTAGATTGTGTTAGATTTTCCCTTGAAGTTAGTTGAGATGCCTTACGAACTTGAAGTGTCGGGTGAGTTGAGAATTCGGTTGAGTATTGGCGCTTGAAATGATAGGCCAAAAGTCCCCCGAATGTTGGAGGTGGTCGCGTATTTATAAGGATTCTTGGTGTCAAGTTGTAAGCAGCAGCCGAGATTAGTTGGATTGTGAGTCGGCTCCGGGCTAGGCTAGGTCGTAGGTCGCCCTCTTTTATTCATGTATGGCCTACGGTTTAGATGAGAGATACATGTTCTTCTGGCCCCAAATCCCAAATCCTAAGTCGCTGCCGAGCTATCGTGCCGCGTGTGTAACTGTTGCACCGCGTTCTCTTTCTTATGCCTAGATCGCGAACGACCTGGCTTAAGTCGTAAGTCGGTCGCGACTCAAGTGTAGTTCAACTTGTCCATAGCAGTTAGGTCGGCAATTTCCTTAGGTATCCGGATCGGTAGTCAAGTTAGGCCGGCAGGTTTTCGTAAGTCTTAGTTCGGTTCTCCCTTTGAGCCCTAAGTCGGCATTACCTCAAAGCTTAGGTCGGTCTCCTATGCTAAGATACTAGGTCGGCATCCCTTCGTATCTTAGGTCGGCTGAACGCTGGGTCGCTACCTATTTGATGTGTTAGATCGGTGAATCACGGCCGAGATGGAGTTAACATTTGCCCCTCGAAGCATATGCCTAATTGTTGGGTCATGTGCTTCGATACCTCTTAACTCGTCCACTTTAGGTCGGTAGGTCGTGTGCGATCCATCAGTTAGATCATATGCGCTGCTCCAGGTCTCTCCACTGCTGGGTGTAAGTTAACCTTCTTTTTCTTGCTTCATTACTTTCTCTATTGCTTGATTCCTCCATTAATATATTCCCAAGGATCGTGAAGGCGATTTCGTTCCAACTGATCACCGATAATTTCTACCATTCATTGCGTAAGTGATTTTACTCTTCTTTTGACCGTAGACTTCTATCGATTCGTGAATCCTGTCGCTCGAACTCGAATTGCCTCCTTGTACGTTGCTCCATCACGAATCCCATCACATTTATAGCTGATGAAGCCTAGTTCGCTCGATTCGGCTTCAGATGATCATTTAAACGACGAAGATGGTTTACCACCCCAAGCTCAATGATTTCTGATGGCAGGGCTTTGAACTTTTTATTGGGTGATCTGATAGTTTTGAATGAAATGAAGGTTTTTGTTGATGGAACGGCTATTGGGTTAGCGGGTTGATGGAGTGTGATGTTGGTTTGGGAGCGAGTTAGTGAATTTGGGTGGCTTAGCCTTTGGCCGACCTGACTCTTAGTGTCCTTAAGTCGCGGTTGAGATAACGCTTGAAGGAAACTTGCCGGTTTAAGCTTTAGGGCTTGGATCGTGACCGAGTCAATACTTGGAGAAGTTCCTGCCTTTTGGATCGGAGCTTACTTTCTTATCTCTTCCTTGTGACCTAGAGGATGCCGAACTAAGTTTGACTCCGACCCGCTACCGGCTTAGCCTTATCTCGCGAAAGACTTTTAAAATCGTAGCCGACCTAATACTTAAGCTTTGGATGTGTTGTCATTTAGGAGCATAGTCCCACTTTGAGTATTTGAGTCGAACTGCCGAACTAAGTTTGCCTAAATTCTGAACTGCCCCAGCTTTAAGTTTGCTTGAATCTCATTGTATTATTTCACAGATCGCACTAACTTATAGCTACCAACCTGCTGAAAATAACAAACAAAGAAACCAAGGCGAGAATACTGCCATTGACTGCCTACATCAAATGACAGATTAGTCGAGATGAAACAAGCAACTTAAATATATTGCATGAAATGTTTGTGAATTAATCAACTAAAGTTAAACATCGATGCAAAGTAACAATCTGAACTGATTTGTCTGCATCAACATTATACTTGCATATTTAAGCTTAAAACAATAGTCCCTGGGTTTCATAACTAACAAATGCTTGCTAGTTTTCATTCCAGTTATATTTGTTTATTGCTTTGTTAACTTTACACAACACCTCACACATTTTAGGAAACGTGCACCTTGATGTTTGAATATCCAGTTATTTATGTAGAATGACTTCCCATCAAGAAGAAATGGCAGCTCAAGAGGAAGAAACTTTTCCGGTAGCTTTACCTATAGAGAACCCTCCAGAGAGAACTCCAACCATTCTAACCCCGAGAGCATTTACTCAGCTGCGCACTCAATTTGGTTTTACTGAGAGTGATGTCCTGCTCCCTGGGCCAAGTGATACTGCCGACATTCCTCCCCGTGGCTTTATTGCAATCAATCGTCAAATGTGTTTAAGCGGAGCGATCCCTCCTTTTAATGACTTTCTCCGAATTCTTCTCCTTCGGTTGTCAATCTCTCCGTCCCAACTTCATCCTAATGGTTATGCCATCTTGATGGGGTTGTGCATTTTGTTCAGAAGAACTTTTGATCGCTTACCAAGTTTTGAAGAAATCCGTTACTTATGCTCGTTTGCAAAGAGTAGAGATCATCCTTCCCTTATAATTGTGAGGAGTGCTAGAAACCGCACACTTATTTCCGACTTTACCGAAAGCGTTCATGGATTTCTGAACCAATTTTTCTTTGCTCGCTGCCCCCCAGGGTTTTATGCCGATTGGAGAGTAGGAAGTAAGATTAGTTGTCTCCATTTTTAAACTTTCTCGAGATCCGAATTACCAATTGCTAATTTCATTCTTTGCTCTTTTCAGCACTTCCTCTTCCCTCTAGAGATCCGGTCCATAAGCAGAGTTTTGATAGATTGAGTGCCGTGGCTGTAGCAGAGAGAAGCATTAAGTTTTTGTTGGGGGATGAATTATTGCACCAATACGGGCTTTTGCATACTTCTCGTTGTACACATCCTCATGAAATCCCAGACTCCCCGGCTAGAGCATTGGATGCCCCAGCTTCTACAGATACATCCAAACCAAAAGGACCTGCTCCCGAGGCTTTGCTAGTGAAATGTTCCACTTCTGTTGATGTTGCGGGGCCATCTGACGAACTTGCCCCGGTTATTGAGGAAGAGGAGCCTCAGGGATCTCCTCGACGTTCATAGAAATCCGGCAAAGAAGCCGAGAAAACTAGCCTTGCCAAGCAGAGCAGGGATGATACTTTCGAAGGGCTGAGCGACCTTTTTGCCACCTCGCAAGAAATCTTTAAAGATGATCCTATCACTACTGGGGTTTCTTCTTCAGTAGTTGAAGCAACTTCTGTCCTGCAGCAGACTCCGTCAACTCAGGAGTTGACACTGACTATTACACCCACAACCACTCCTTAATTAAAGAGTGGTTCGTAGTTTGATGCGCGTAGTTTGCACGCCACACACACTTAGAATTTCTTTGCGGCACTTTTATGTTTCTCACTTTTTGCACTTTGAAGACCTCTAAAACTTATCTTTTTTTATTTCAGATTCTCCGATGGGGCGCAGCAGCTCATACTACGATGATTTTCAGCGCTACGGGAGGCGTAGCCAATATGATTATAGGCGTTACCTCCCCTCTTACAGAGAATCTGATGAAGAAAGAGCCGCCCGAAAGGCTCAAGAGAAGAGGGCTCAAGAGGAGCACTACGAAAGAAGAGAGAGGGAAGAGCGCCACGATTCTTCACAGAGAGGTGACGATTCCCATAAAAGAAAAACCCACGATGACAGAGGAAAAGGTCATGTGGTTGAAGATTCGAGCAAGCGAGCCCGACATGGTGAGAAGCACACCACTACAACTCCTGAAAAGGTTACCGCCCCTGCCTCGCTTGATATTCCTTCCGGTTCTCCCGCTCTCGGGAAGTCAGACATCCAAACTATAATTAGCAGACCCAAATTCCAAGTTGGACCGGGTCCTGCCACTTTGCAAAGTCGGTTTCCTCAGTGGTGTCTGAAGGGAGTAAGGTTTTACCTTGACTTGGTCCCCATTGAAAAGTCTGCCATGTTACGAAACCTTGACGCCGTTAAGCTTGATATTGAGAGGATGTAGAACTGGAAGAAACTTGTTGACGAGCTTCAGAGGGTTAATCGTGCAAAGATAGAGGCCATGCTCACCATGGAAAATGATAAAGCCGAATAGAAAAAGGTGCTCGAGCAACATGACACCGAGATGAGAAGCATTGCTTCTTACAATGAGGAGCTTGAAGCAAAAGTTGAAGAACTGAAACAAGAGCTTGCTGCTTCCTCTACTTCTTATTCTCAAAAAGAAGAAGTGCTCCTCAAACAAGTGAGAGATGCCTATGCTGGCCAAAGGGATGCCGAAGACAGGCTCGAAGTGCAGAAAAGAATTAGCGAGGGCTATGTCGTTGACATTGAAGAGCTTCGGAAGAAGAATAACTCCCAAGAGGCGGAGATCCAAATGCTTAAGCTTCAACTTTCTAAAGTTGAAATGGAGCGTGATGAGGCTGTTGTCGGCAAAATTGCAGCTGAAGAAGCTCACGAGGCAACGAGAGCCAACATCAGCTCAACATTATTTGATTTCTATCTGCATAGCATCTTGGGGCACGGTAGCCTTGCCTTCCTAGGCCCCAAGTATGAAATTACACTAGCTGAAGTTTGGGAGGCAGCACTCGATATGCTCGGTGGTAAAGACGCTCGCTACGCTGAGTCAGCTCTTGAAGAGCATTATCTTGATGATGATGCTCGCGCCGCTCTTGCCAAGGGGAGAGAACAGCTTGCAAGATTACGAGCCGAAACAGCGGCAGGAGAATATTCAGGAAAAATCACCTCAACTATTCCAATTCAACCTTCTCCTTCAGCCGAAATTGACATTATCGGTTCTTGTTCTCATTGCCCATCTCCTACTAAAGTCACCACTGATATTGTAAGCATACAAGGTGGAGATGAGGGCGGCGAGAGTGCCGAGGCACAGGCTTACGAAGTTGACGTCAGGGAACCGACTTCTGCAGGTTACCCTACTGACAATCTTGCCCAAGTAGGCTGCTCATCTGTTTCTTATGAACTTGATGGACTTTTTGACTACTTCTTAAATCTCAGCGAACCTTTATCTCCGCTTTTTGCTGACTTAAACTTTTTTCCTTCTGCAGAGAAAACGTCGGGCATTGTTCAGGCTTCTCCTCCTCCAATTATTCCTTCTCCGCCTCCTAAGGTCACCCCTCCTTCTGCTTCGCAACCCGGGTCACAGGAAGAGCAAATAGAAGCCCTTCACGGCTTAGATGATCCCGTTGCTTCTCAAGATCCGAAAGGAGAAGAAACTGAAGGAAGCGATAGGACGCCAAAACCCACTGGCTCCGACGCTGAACCGTTATCCAAACTTCTTTCTCCAGGGAGTGGGCCTTCCTCCAAGAAGAGAGGGAAGCAGGGAGTTTCCAAGAAGAAGAATAAGAAGGAATCTTTAACTGGCGAAGAAGAGACGGAAGAAAGTCCGATCGAGCCTCTTTCTCCTTCATCCCCTACCCTTACAAGCCGAACTAAAAAGTTGGTCATTCGGCCAGGTGCGGGCTCGAAAGGTGGGCGGAAGAAGAAATGATGGCTCTGGTTGTGTGGCTTTCATATCGCTTTTTTGCCTTTTTTGCATGCAATGACCGGAAATTGTGCGGGTACCGGCCCCCCGCTTTTCTTTTGTTGGAACCTGTACCTGAATATAAAATAGTGTTGAATAAAATGATTCTTTTTCTTTGTATAAACTTCTGTCTATATCTGAGAATGCATTTACTATTCATTTTTGTACAAGTTTCTTTGTACGATATTGTAGTGAGCTTGTGGTATATATTGTTCGAGCGCAATTTTACCGATGTAGTTACACCATGCTACCCCTATACCATAAGCCCATTGTAATATTTTATTTTATGAGGGACTTGTGCTTTTATTTTTTAGAGAATAATTATTCCACATTTGGAGGAATATGATTTCATTAAAAAATAGAGCACAAATAAGTTTCTACGCTTCAACTTTCGAAGATATCACTCTTTATTTTGTGCATATACACATTTTATTGAATGAAATCTTCTATGTGGCAAAGCGGGTATTTGTAAAGTATTTCAACTTCTTTTTGAGGAAGAGAATTTTCTAGTACAAGTAATTCACTCTTCCTTTGAAAGTTAAAGTGTGCTCTTAATTTGGATTTTTTTTTTACTTGCCACAGTAAAGGGCTTCTTGATTTTTGTTTCTTTGAAAAGTTGCACCTCTGAGGAAGACTTTTTCACGTTTCAACACTTGGAAGTTTTACTTCAATCTTGGTGAAACGTGTGCCTCCGAAGAGGTCTTTTCTGCTTGATTGTGCCTCCGGGAGGAGGTCTTTTCATTTCTGCCTCTGGGAAGAGGTCTTTCTGTCTTATTCTGCCTCTGGGAAGAGGTCTTTCTGTTTCTGCCCCTTGGGAGAGGCTCTCTTTGTTTTTTTTTTAGCATTTCATCTCCGGTGAAGTGAAACTCCGAAGAGCGGTTGTTACACTTCAACTCCTGGCGAAATGGGCCTCCGAAGAGGGCTTTTATTTTGTTTTACATTTCAACTCTGGTGAAGTGAAATTCCGAAGAGCGGTTGTAACACTTCAACTCCTGGTGAAATGGGCCTCCGAAGAGGGCTTTTATTTTGTTTTACATTTCAACTCTGGTGAAGTGAAATTCCGAAGAGCGGTTGTAACACTTCAACTCCTGGTGAAATGGGCCTCCGAAGAGGGCTTTTATTTTGTTTTACATTTCAACTTTGGTGAAGTGAAATTCCGAAGAGCAGTTGTAACACTTCAACTCCTGGTGAAATGGGCCTCCGAAGATTGCCTGGAAGTTACTCTCTCATGGTTGGAGGGTCATGACTCCTCCAATCTTTTTTGGTTGAGTAGAGAACTTTCTTTTTTGCGGCATATGCTTCGTTAGAGGTCTTTATCCTCCGAAGAGTTGTGCCTCCGAAGAGGACTTGTGCCTCCAAAGAGGGCTTTAGTTGTTCTTTGTCCACTTGCTTATGCCTTTTCAGTGATCCTCTATTTTTTTTTTAAGCTTGCACTCCCTTCTCTTACAAGTAATTTGTTTAATCCAAAGAAGTGTACTTCATTGCTAGGCCAGTTCACGAGAACGGACATAATCTTCTTAATCGGATGTTTGTTTGTTCAAACTTCTCAATTTATTAGCTAAACCCCGTTTTCGGCGAAATCATTGACCGTTCAATTGAAGCTCTTCTTATCTAGGATTTAAGCTCGGGAATTTTGTGACTTTGAATTTGTTTGTTGAATGATAACAAGAATCACTTGGTCTTGTAATGTGCAAGTCTTGTTTTCGTTGCTTGCAAACATTTAAATCGACATTTCAGTAATACATTTAATGTACTTTTCATATCGAAAATAAAGCAAACATGTAATAATAATAATAAGGAACACAAGATTTATAGTGGTTCGGCCAAGAATTTGAGCCTACATCCACTTTATAGTCTTTCATTATTCACTTGCATCGGTTTTACAATCGCTTTCAATTACAGGAATCATACATTCATAATTCTTTTTAAAATATTTCAGCAAAGCTATCAAGTAAAGTATGGACGCAAGTGATTGCTGTTCCAAGCTCTTGGAATTTGATCTCCTTCGACAGTAGTGAGTTTGAATGTGCCGTCAAGAAGCTTCTGACCTATGACATATGGTCCTTCCCAATTTGGCCTAAACACACCTGTCGCTGTCATAATTCTCTTTAGGACTAGATCTCCAATTTCAAATCTGCGTTGGTGAACTTTGGAATTGAAATGCCTGGCTATC
This sequence comes from Allium cepa, assembly GCA_030765085.1. Lineage (NCBI taxonomy): Eukaryota > Viridiplantae > Streptophyta > Magnoliopsida > Asparagales > Amaryllidaceae > Allium > Allium cepa. Next base: position 811,134,103 of record CM060939.1, read on the forward strand.
CTTTGCTGATGAGATGCGATTCTGAGCTCAGCCTCTTCTCTTTTTTCATCAAGGAGATCTAATTCCTCAAGCTGTAGTTTTTCATTCTCCGCTTGACTGAAATGGATTCTTCTATGTGAAGGGACCTTTGTTTCTACCGGAATCATTGCCTCTGATCCGTATGCCAATGAAAACGGAGTATGCCCAGTCACAGTTTTGTGGGTAGTTCTGTATGCCCATAGTGCTAGTGGTAGCTTATTGACCCAACCACCTTTCGCTCTTTCAAGCTGCTTCTTGATGGTTGACTTGATAATTTTATTTACTGCTTCCACCTGCCCGTTTGCCTGCGGATGAGCTACTACTGAGAAGCTTTTTTGGATTTTGAATTGTTTGCAAAAATCTTGGAATTCTTCACTTTCGAACTAAGTACCATTGTCTGTAATTATTTTTTGAGGCACACCATATCTGCAAATGATACTTTTAGTCATAAAACTTATCATCTTTTTTGAGGTGATAGTAGCCAGTGGTTCAGCTTCTGCCCACTTAGTAAAATAATCTACAGCAACAATGGCATATTTAATTCCAGATTTGGCAGTTGGTAACGGTCCTACAAGGTCTATCCCCCATATTGCAAACGGCCATGGACTGACCATTTGTGTGAGTTCAGTGGAAGGAGCTCTAGGAATTTTGGCGAATCTTTGGCATCTGTCGCATTTTCGGGAATAGTCTGCTGCATCTCGATTAATTTCTAGCCAAAAATATCCGTATCGGAGAATCTTTTTCGCTAAAGTTTGACCACCTAAATGATCACCACATTCTCCCCCATGCACCTCAGCTAGGATTGTTTTGGACTCTTCCCTGGATACACATCGAAGTAACGGCATTGAGAATCCCCGTCTGTATAACTGGCTATCCTGGACTATATAGCGAGAGGCTTTCCTCAGTAGCTTCTTTCGTTCTTTTGAATTTTCCGGTAAAGAGCCATTGAGCATATATTCTGTTATTGGTGTCATCCATGATTCTTGCTCTTGTGACACGCTCATGATCCAATCAATATCCATCTCATCAATGATCGGAGTCGACAGGACCTCCACTGGAGTTAACCCCAGAAATTGAGCTTCGCCTGTGCTAGAGTACTTTGCGAGAGAATCTGCTTTCATGTTTTCTTCTCAGGAATATGACTTATCATGTAATGATCGAAATCACCCAGGAGTTCCCAAGCCTTTGACAAGTAGGCGGGCAGATTTCCCCCTTTCGCTTGGAATTCCTTCTTGACTTGGCATACAATAAGCTGAGAATCACTGAAGATCTGTAATGCTTGGATGTTTAGTTCTTTAACAATCCTTAAGCCAGCGATAAGGGCTTCGTATTCTGCTTCATTGTTTGTTGAAGGAAATTCCAATCTTAGTGCATAGCATAATGATCGACCTTCAGGGGTCTCAAGTACAACTCCGGCTCCAGAACAATAGTCGTTTCTCGCGCCATCGACATATAACTTCCATTGGATTGGGGAATCGTTGATCGTTTCGTCCTCACTGTTACCCTTATCTGTGAATTCTGCGATGAAATCCGCTAAAGCTTATCCGTTGATTGCTTTTCGGGGATGATAAGTGATGTCATATTGACTGAAATATTCCACTTTAGAAGACGACCCGAAGTCTCAGGGCGAAATAGGACTTGCTTTAAAGGTTGATCAGTGAGGACTCTGATAGGATGAGCTTGGAAATATTGCCTCAACTTCCTGGATGCAAGCAGTAGGCAATAGGCGAGTTTTTCCAACTTAGAGTAATTCATCTCTGCCCCAGTGAGTCTTTTGCTGATATAGTAAACTGGATGTTGAATCCTCTTGTCTTCTCTTATCAGCGCTGCACTTAAAGCATGAGATGATACTGCCAAGTATATAAGAAGATCCTCGCCATCGCCAGGCCTAGAAAGTATTTGAGGCGTTTCCATATGGCAAATCAATTCATCAAAGGCTTTTTGGCATTCGGGAGTCCAATCGAAGTTTTTCTTTCCTTTCTTTAGGGCGTCAAAGAATGGGATGCATTTATCTATGGCTTTGAAAATGAACCGACTCAAGGCGGCGACTTTTCCATTGAGACGTTGCAATTCCCTCTTCGTTCTAGGAGCTTTGACTTCCTTTAAGGCGGTAATTTGAGCTGGACTAGCCTCAATGCCCCTAGCGCTCACGTTGAAACCTAAAAACTTTCCGGATTCCACTCCAAATGAACATTTTAAAGGGTTTAGCTTCATTCCGTATTTTCGGAGGACTGTGAACATGTCTGCTAAGTGTTCTATGTGATCCACTGCTTTCTTAGACTTTACTAACATGTCATCGACGTAGACTTCCATAGTCTTGCCCAATTGCGGTTTGAACATAGCATTAACAAGTCTTTGGTATGTTGCCCCTGCATTCTTCAGCCCGAAAGGCATAACTCTGTAGCAGTAAAGACCAACGTCGGTGATAAAGCTCGTGTCCTCCTGATCTGGCTCATGCATCATGATCTGGTTATATCCAGAGTAGGCATCCATAAAAGATAACAATTCGTGTCCCGCTGTTCCGTCTACCAGTTGATCGATCCTGGGTAATGGGAAGCAGCCTTTGGGGCAGGCCTTGTTTAGGTCTGAAAAATCGATGCACACTCTCCATTTTCCGTTGGCTTTCTTAACCAGCACTGGATTTGAAACCCAATTCGGATAGGTAGATTCTTTGATAAAATTATTCTCCATGAGCCGATCAACTTCTTCTTTTAACGCTGCTGACCTTTCTGGACCTTGAGTTCTCCTTTTCTGCTTCACAGGTGTAAATTTTGGATCAATATTCAGAGCGTGTACTGCAACTTCTGGGGATATTCCGCATATATCGGCATGAGTCCAAGCAAAAACATCCAAATTTGCCTTTAAAAAGATATTAGGATATCCTGAATTGACACATTAAGTTGTGAACCCACATTCAACACCTTGTTTGGGTCCTTTGGGTCAACAGGTACTGGTATTGTCGTTTCCACTGGTACCACTCTATTCTCCCTTGCACTGGCTTTCCTAGGATCCATCTCTTTCCGTGCTCCGCTGTGCTCGTCAGTGTAGAGTCCGCCCTGTAATTGCTACAGGGCTGGTTCTTTGATGCAGACTAGGGTTGCCGCATCCTTTCCCATTTCTCTTTTCCTTGTTTCTCGTAGCTCTGTCAGATAACACTCCCGCCCAGCATTTTGATCCCCTTTTATAACTCCCACTCCATTATCTATGGGAAACTTAATGGTGAGGCACCATGGGGCCATAACAGCTTTGAATGCTGCGAGAGTTGGACGGCCAAGGAAAGCATTATAAGCAGAAAACTCGTCAACAATCACAAAAGTTTGCTTGCGGACCACTTTTCTTTCTCCCTCTCCAAGTTCTACAAGCAAATCAACGGTTCCTATCAACTGTTTTGGCTCCCCAGTGAAGCCAGCGATTTTCTGCGATGATGCTTGCACGTCAGCCATAGGGATCTTCATTTGGTCGAATGTTTTCTTGAAGAGGATATTGCAGGATGCGCCACAATCAATGAGAACTCTTCTGACAATAGCTGGCCCGATACCAGCTGAGATGACTAAGGGATCCAAGGTAGGAGCTTCAATACCTGTGGAATCCCTAGCTCTGAACACAATATCATCATTGAAAGTTTTTTGTTGCTTCAGGGGCATAGCCCCTTCCAAAACAAATACATCTTCCTCAGTCGGTACATACTTCAAAGCTCAGATATATCTTTCCATCTCACCCCAGCTCCTGCCTGCTGGGTGAGGTCCTCCCTTAATGACATTGATAACAGGCCTTCCGGATTCATGCCCTGCAGTCTTCTCACTTGTCCTGGGTTGATGAGCAGGAGCTCGTTGCCCCTGACTAGTCGAAGCGGGATTGTTGCTATTCTTTTCCACTAATTGCTGCAGCTTGTTTTCCCTTATCAATTCTTCAATCAAAATTTTCAATTGGCGGCATTCATCGGTATCATGACCGGGTTGATTATGGAAGCGGCAAAACTTTCCGCTTTGTACATCTTTTTTCCCGGTTCTCAGAACGGGAGGTTTAGGATAATCAACAGAATCTTTAGTGGCAAGGTAAATACGCTCCGGCGTATCCGATAAAGGAGTATATTCCGATGGCTTGAAGGAACGAGGCTTCTTCAGATTTTTCTGTTTCTTCCCATCGTTATTTTCCCTTTTCTGTCCTACAGATTCACTCTTGCGTGGAGCAACAATGTTATTTTCATCTTTTTCCAATGCCGCCTTTACCGGTACAGGACGGCTTTCCAGGCGTATGAACTCATCTGATTTCTTGTAGAATTTTTCAAGAGAATTTGGTTCCTTCATGTTAAGCCATTTTCCAAATTCGCTCGACTTGTCGATGGCCCTCATCAGATAGGTCAAGATCATTCGTGGTTCTGCATTGTCTACCTCAGCCAGAGCTATATTAAAGCGATTCAAGAAAGATCTAATAGTTTCACCTGGATTCTGCTCTAAACTTGACAACGACATGATATCTTTGGCTTTTGAAGCGTATAGTCTGAATTGCTCCTTGAATTTCCGGGTTAGGTCAGAAAACTGATCTATGGACCGAATTGGTAGCTTGGTGAACCAAAGCAGAGCTACACCTTCCAAATATACAGGAAAATATCGACACTTTATTTCATCAGAAGCTCTGGCACCTGTCATGTGCCAATCATACTTATACAAGAATTCATTCGGATCACTTGTTCCTTTGTAAGCTGGGATTGTTGGAGGGACGAACTTCCTTGGGAACACAGACTTTAAGATTCTTTCGGTAAACGGGGTTTTACTTGGAGCGAAACCCCATTCCTTCTCATCTTCATTCCTTTGCATGCTTTCTTTCATGATTTGTCGAACCATTTCAGAAAGATACCCCTCATCATTTCGAGCTTTAGATCCACCAACTTCAGGAAATGTCCGCTCAAAGGGGCTGGCAGCCCTCTCAGGAATGTTTCTTTCTTCATCCTCATGAATGTTGCCAGCAAAGTTCCTTTCATTACCCGTTGGTTGACGGTTTACTCCAAGCAAGTCATTCAACTTATTCAAAATTAGGGCATTTTGGGCGTTCTGAGCCTCCAATTGTGCACTTTGGGCATTTATCTGCTGGTTCAGCCCTAAGATCACAGCATCCAACTCCGCTTTTATAACCCCAACAGGTGGAGTGGCTTGATTAGGTACTGGGGAAGCGGAGGTTCCCTCTTGAACATTTCCAGATCTAACAGATCTACTCCTTCTCCCGGGAGCCATGATTTCAGATAAACTTCTAGTCTTCAGAGAGGTTACTTCAACAAACTTTCGTGGAGCAATGATGATAATACTCCTGAGTTCAATTCTCAGTGAAAGCACCAAAAATGTTAACGCTAAAATTTGAACGCTAACACCCCGGTGTATAAAGTGTAGTTGTGAAAGCACCACCCGATGATTCGGGAAAAGAGTATAAGCAGAAAGTCACAGAAAAAGCAGTGAATAACAACGATTTTATAGTGGTTCGGCTCAAGGCAAGCCTACGTCCACTTTAATTCTCTTTATTGCTAAACCGATTACAACTTTACAACAATCTTCAATTACAATTGCGACGAGACAAACAACTAGAACTTTGGTAGAAAAGAATTCTTCGAATCCATGTAGATTGCGTTAGATTTTCCCTTGAAGTTAGTTGAGATGCCTTTCGAACTTGAAGTGTCGGGTGAGTTGAGAATTCGGTTGAGTATTGGCGCTTGAAATGATAGGCCAAAACTCCCCCGAATGTTTGAGGTGGTCGCGTATTTATAAGGATTCTTGGTGTCAAGTTGTAAGTAGCAGCCGAGATGAGTTGGATCGTGAGTCGGCTCCGGGCTAGGCTAGGTCGTAGGTCGCCCTCTTTTATTCATGTATGGCCTACGGTTTAGATGAGAGATACATGTTCTTCTGGCCCCAAATCCCAAGTCCTAAGTCGCTGCCGGGCTATCGTGCCTCGGCTGTAACTGTTGCACCGCGTTCTCTTTCTTATGCCTAGATCGCGAACGACCTGGCTTAAGTCGTAAGTCGGTCGCGACTCAAGTGTAGTTCAACTTGTCCATAGCAGTTAGGTCGGCAATTTCCTTAGGTAGCCGGATCGGTAGTCAAGTTAGGCCGGCAGGTTTTCGTAAGTCTTAGGTCGGTTCTCCCTTTGAGCCCTAAGTTGGCATTACCTCAAAGCTTTGGTCAGTCTCCTATGCTAAGATACTAGGTCGGCATCCCGTCGTACCTTAGGTCGGCTGAACGCTGGGTCGCTACCTATTTGATGTGTTAGATCGGTGAATCACGGCCGAGATGGAGTTAACATGTTGAAACACTTATTATTTTGGTGTGATGTTGACTACGATTGCTCGGATAAAGGTCCCAAAGGACCGGGGGATGGCATACTCGTGTCAGTAGTTACCCAGTTAGGGGTAACCCGGCCTTGTGTTGGCAGAGATCCGGTTAGGTTCTCGGGGACGTCCTTCCAGAGGCGTTCTTATGTGGCAATGGGAAGTTCCTTGGCCTGACCATTTGTTGGAAATCCAATTCCCAATACGGAACCCTGTACGGTTTTAGTTGTAGAACCTGCCATTTACTTATGGTGGTCACCACTGTTTAGATGGTAGCTATAGTAGGCATGGTTCGTAATGTCTATGCTGGCTAAGATTTATATCTTTATTTTCGAAATGAATTTTTCCTACACTATGCACTAGTAATAATATCAAATGTTCTTTTAATGCGTATCAAGCATCTTTGACTATCATAAGGAGAAATCTCCTCCGATTCTGCGTTTGCATTGTGTGTGTGCGCGGGAGGCCTTATGCTAGTCTCATTTTTAAAAGCATTGCGAATTGACTTTAAAAATATTCCTCTATTTTGATTTTAAAGAAAAATAAACTGTTTTGATTTCTCACACCTGTCACATGACCGACTCAGAGTTTATTGTTTTCCTTCCTAAACTCTGGGTGCCCACCAATTTCCACACGGGCAGTCAAGAGTAAGGTTTATCAGGATATTCTGGAATTCAGGAGTTGCTGGAGGCAGGATGGATAGCATGGCGTATTACTATTATATAGTATTTCTTTTCCGCTGTTTGTTGTTGTTTGTTGTTATACACTCTGATGATATGATGTAATGAAAAGTGATGTAATGTAATAACTGATATAGTTCTTTGTTTAAAGATTATTCATTTATCTATTATATGTTGTTCCGCTGTGATTGTGAGATTCTGATATTGTTCTGTTGTTTTCTTTTTGTTCTGTTCTATCTTTTCTCTCTTCTTCTACCTCTTTCTTCTTCTTTAACCATAACGGTATGGTTTTTCGGCCTTCGATTGCTCGACAGTTGATAAAGTGGACGTATTGATGTCGGCGTTTCGGCATCGAAAAATCGTGAAACGTTACAAATTTCCATTTCGATTAGATCGACTCATTAAATCTTTAAGTCAAGATTTAACTTATAGCTTTCAAAGCTTGTTTCCAAAGATTCACTCATAGCCTTTTAAAACAATTCCATTTTTATAAGCTGGATTAGCTCATCCGGTCTTTGAATCAAAGACTCATTTCATAGCTTTCAAAACATTTCAATTCTATTTCAAACTTGAAACCCTTCAATACAATTTAGAAATCCTTTCTTTAAATGAAAGCTATTATTATTTGAAAACAAATAGGTTTCATTTTGGGAAAACTGATTACAACTACATCAGTTAAAACCATAGGAGTATAAAACTTGGATTTAAATTTAAATTTCCCAAACCATACTTTTTAAATGGTTAAAAACCCATATAAACATCTTTATAACTTGTATAACCTTTTGGACCATAATTTCCCAATTATTGAATTCAAATTTAAATCAAATTATTTAAATTTGGAGTTTTATTAAGTTATAAAATAACTTTTATTTTCGAAACTCATTTTCAAAGCTTTCAATTCCAATTCCAAAACTATTTGGATCCAAGAATTCTCTTAAAATTGTTAAAAATCTACGACTTAGCCGATTTTCTCGTGCAACCCATATTTTTCTGTGTATGGTGTAGTCCAGGGTTTTACACAATAGTGCAACATCATCAACATCACATATCAAAACACATAAATATAATTGATAAGTAGTATAAACTATAACGCTTATCTTTCATTCACAGATTCACAGATAATATACAAATGTATCACAAATAAATGAATATAATACACAGTTCAATTCACAGAACAAAATATCACAGATCAGATAGAACAATCAATTCAAGGCATCTCATACAGTACAATCATTCATAAGTAAGGTCAAGCATTCAATAATCGTTTAGAAGCAGGATTAATTAATTGTTTAATCTCAATTAATTTAATTTATTTCTAATTAAATTGATTACTTATGAATTAATTATCCAATCCTGATTTATTAATTATAAATCATCTGATATAAATTAATTTATCAAAGATTTTAATTAATTAATTTTTCTTAATTAATTAATTTTTCTTAATTAATTAATTTTTCTTAATTAATCACATTAATTAACTCTAAACCAATTACATAATTAATTAACCCCTTAATTAATTATTTTAAGAAATTAAACCTTTAATTACTTACCATAAAGTAATTACACTAACACAATCTCATAAATGATTATCATTATTCAATTAATCTAATTAATTGTTAAAATTAATCATATTAATTAGTTATTTAAATAATCTTGGTTAATGACCTTCATTAACGAATAACAATTCTTTAATTACTTTGCTAAAGAAATTACTTACATTAATCATTATAAATTAAAATTGATTAGCCATTAATAACTCATTAATTAACTCATTGATTAATCCTACTTATTTAATTAATTAAGTGTTAACTGTAACTTAATGAATTCGTAATTACAATTTAATCATTTCTTAATTAAATTAACTAGCTTTAATTAATAAATTTAAACTTGTAACTACGAATTTAATTAATACAAAACATTAATCACTTAATTATTAATGAATTATAAATCATTAAATTTTCATTAACTTAAGTTAAAACTCATTATTAGTGACGATTAAATTACCATTCACGAATATGTTTGGAAACATTGACTTACAAATTTCAGTTAAAATTCCAAGATTTAAAAAGAATACCATTTTATCTTTAATAAAGTTTAAACTAATTTTTAAAATCTTTAAATCTACATGTTAAAGTAGCACTTTTGTTATAAAAGAAATTTAAATGAGTTCAACATCAATTTCCCTTGAATTAACATATTAAATGAATTCTTGACATTTAAACTTATTTAAGTATTTAAATTTATAAAACTTTGTTAAATTTCAAAATCTAGAATTCTGTAACAACCCGATATTTTCAACCATTCGCATCCGCACATGCCGGACTTAAATTGCTCAAAATACCGTGTTGTAAACAAAATTTGGCAAATCTCAGGACATACAGTAAATAAAAATCACAGAACACAGACACAGAGTAAGAAATGCTGTGGAGGTAAAAGAGATAGTAGTTCATGAAGCTACTATGAAAAATGTATCAGAGTTAAATAAAATACAACAGAATAAATTAAGTACAACAGAAGTCTCAAGATGATAACCAAGTACAAGCTGAATAGAACAACAGAACTGGAATAGATAAAACTAGATAAGCAGATGATCTCCAGCGATTCCAATCTCCAGAAAGTGGAATCCAAATATGTGAATAACTCAGGCTGACCCGAGCGTAAATAAAATACAAGCACTCGAGTCAGGAAAATATATACTTATATAATGTAAACCAACTCAAGTGAACTGTAATAAAGTACAAGTAACTTAAAGAATGCCAGATATCCAAACCAAAATCGAAGGATGGCCATCTAATCAATCACAAGTAAGAGTATAGTATCGAAGGAATGTGTCCGATCGGAGGAATGACCTCATTTGGCCCGAGATCGCTCCTATTTTAGCCACCTTATGCCAACTCACGGGAGTTGGGTTCACGTAATATACCTCAAGAACATCGTCACCATCCTACTTCATTCTGGAATCTCCACCGCGTACACGGTTGTCAAAGTGGTTTTCGGTATCGACAGAGAGTATGCCAGATATCTGCTCCCGGTCGCTTTGCCAACCTATCGTTATTATAACCCGTAGTTATAATTTAAAATGGTATTTATACTTCAAAACAGAATATCATTTCAAATCCAAATCTTTATCAACATAAAGATTAAATTAATTCCAAACCATTTCAAAAACATCATATCTTTCCAAAACTTCATGTCAAATCATTTCAATATATTAAAATATGATATCTTTACAAAACTTCATTTCCAATCATTTTAAACTTCATTTCAAATCATTTCAATATATTAAAATATCATATCTTTACAAAACTTCCTTTCCAATCATTTTAATGTATGAAAATATCATATCTTTATAAACTTCCTTTCAAATCATTTCAATATATCAAAATATCATATCTTTACAAAACAACATTCATTTCAAATCATTTTAATATATCAAAATATCATATCTTTTCAAAACCACATTCATTTCAAATCATTATTCATTTTATTCAATTTAAAATACCATTTCAATTCACATTTCAAAACAGTTTATATTGCAAATCAAATTACTTCATTTAAATCAAAAATGAAGTTATTACATTCTATAATTAAATTGTTACATTTGCAAAATTTTCAACTTTCAAAGTTCATTTATTCACTTAAGTTTATCAAAAAAAATGAAAATTCACATTTCGTAGTGTTTAGAAACGCTACGGAAAGTTATATTCAAAACAGTTCAATTTAACAAAAGACGGTATTTTAAGATGCTGTAATATGGTTTACTTAAATTTCAAATAAACTTAGTTAAATTCAATAATTATAGCACTTACGTAAATTGCTATAGTAGCCTTTAATTCAATTTGGCTTTTTAGTTCATTATCATCAACTATAGCATTTACAAATGTTGTAATATCATTTACGTTGCAATTAATAGCATTTCAAAAATGCAGTTAATTAACTTCAAATATTCAATATAATTGCACAACCAATTATATTTATATTTAAAACATTTTTAACTTATAAAATCATACATTTTCACATTTATAAACATCATTTAATTTTCCTTAAGTTCATGATTTTGTAAAGTTAAATTTCCATTCAAAAATCAAGGTTTAATAATAATTCACTTACTAAATTTCAACATTAAATTTTAAATTCATTGAATTAAATTTCAACTTAACACTTAAGTTTAAAATTTCAAAATATAACTTAATTCCAATTTTAGTTATTTAACTTAAAATTCTCATTGAAACCAAATTCACAAATTCCCATTTTGATTATATTTTAAAATTTCAACTTAAATAATCATTCATTCCACATTTTAACTTTATTCAAACTTCATTTAAATCAAAAATGAAGTTATTACATTTTATAATTAAATTATTACATTTCCAAAATTTTCATAATAACTTACATTCAAATTTTCTAACTTTTCCATAATTTATTTAACTTATAAATTCCCAGAAAATCAATAATACTTTACAAAATCATTTTTAAATTATGTTTTAAATCAAAATATTATAATATTTACGTTTCAAACCTATTTTTAAAAAATTTAGAAAAATATATTTTGACTACAGGTCTGTATATAATTTTCTAGCCTAGGTAAAGTGATACGGGTAATATACCATTTCAACCCATAATTTACAAAGAAAATCTGGGTTTTATCATTTCAAACCCGCAGTCCTAAGTAAATGAAAATAATTGAAAATCATTCAGGCCTATCATTTCAGCCCATAATGATTTTCCCTTATTCTAAAGTCCGTTCGGGTATGTATCATTTCAACCCATAGTGATTCTAATCCAAAGGGAACTTGCAGTGTGATAAACTGATATAAATAATAAAACAACATAATATATAAGTAACATATTAGGTGTTGAAGCATGGGTGAACATCATATGATCATAATATAGCAGATATAATATGGTAATGCATTTTACAGATTCAAATGTGATCAGTTCACAAGTCATATAAGTGCAAAACTGTCTGGTGAGAATAACTCAAAGGTTTGAGCTGGAGACACAACGACGAATGCTCGAAAGGGAACCACACAAGCACGATAACACGACACAGAGATGAGTGGAAGAGCCAAAGTATCAAATCCCTTAAATACAAGTCACACAAAACAATAATAATAACATAAGTTTTCAAATGCAAAATACGATAGAATAAGATAGAATCAACTGCACGAATCAAAGCAGAATTGTTTTGCATTTGCTTCCAACAACCTTCAGGTTCAGCCATAAGGTGTACTACAGGTCTAAGGCAAGATTTGGATCAGGTTTTGGTTGGGTATGGTCGGCCTACACTTGGTTATTGATGGTGCAAAGGTGGGTAGTGGTGAAAACAACACAACAAGACAATATCACATGATTCAAGGCCAAAACAAGGCACGATCAAGGCGCTAGGATCACGGCCTGTACCGTGGGGTCCAAGGGGTTAGTGTGGCCGAGAGTCCAGGTGGTGCTGGAGGTGGTGGAGGTGAAGATAGTGCCGGCCATGGGTGGTGGAAGTGGTGGATGTGGATGATTGTGCTCGGTCTAGGCAAGTTTATGGAGTTTTGTTGGATTTTGGTGATGGATCAATCCACAAGGAGGCACGGCTTGAGGTTTGTTCAGAGAAGAGGTGATGATGGTGGTGTTCTCAAGTGGTGGTGGAGGCGGCAGGGGCTGGAGAGAAGGTGGCCGAACCTAGAAGTGAAGAAGAACAAGTGCAAAACAATGTCAAAACAAAAGAAGAATAAAATTAAACAAAGAAACGGAAAACAGAAATTTTACCCAAACTTCTCATGGCTATGGCCGAATTTTTTTTCAAGAGATGAGAAAAAGGAATGTACGTGAATACTAAAGAAAGTATGCGGCTGAAAGTATTGAGAAGTAAAGGCAAATTTATGAATTTAAGTTACAAATATGAAAAGGTTAGAAGATAAAAGGCCATAGGAAAACTAATAGTCATAAACCTTTCAAATATATAAAGTTTAGTTACTGAAAATAATAATAATCTCAGTCAAAATTTAGAAAATATAACAAAATATAATTTATATATATATATATATAAATAATTATTAATTATATAAGGTTAAAATAGGAAAATAGCACAAAATTGCAAATTGGTCTAGAAAAATGGAAAATAAACAAAATGAACTTTGGAAAATTTATATGGACTTGTAAAAATATTTATAACAAAGATAATAACATAAAATAAAAATTCATTCACAAAATAAATATATAAATTTTAATTAAATATAATTTAAATGAAGAAAATAGCAAAGAAAATAAAAACTAGGCTTTAAAGTAGAAAATAAATTCTATTAGCTTTGGAAAAATTCAAACATCACTTTAAAATAATTAAAAGTCAAAATATACATAATATAACATATTTATACAAATTAGAATAAGATATATTAAGTAAAAGTATCATTTATATAAATTAAAACGATGAATATTGTTAAATAACCCTATATACACACAATATTGTAAAGGGTATAACTTTCACAATTTAAATCTAATTTGAACAAAGCGAAAAGCAGTATTCATGTTATTAAATCTATTTTCATGATAAAAGAAAAAAAAATTCAAGAATTCAAATATTTAAATTTTAAATTTAAAACTCAATGTTTGACCAGTTTTGACCACAAATCCATTTTTAGGTAAATATTCAATTTATACTAGTTTTGAAATTATAATTCATATAACAATCAAAATTTATATTTAAAAATGAAATGATTGAAACAAAAAAGTTTAAAACAATTTCAAAATAGAAATGAAGTCAAATTTAAATTATATGCAAAAATCTAGGGTTATTACACTCTTCCACACTCAAAACTTTTTGTCCCCGAAAAGGAATGTGGTACGGGAAAGCACAGGAAAGATAAAGTGAGATAAGATTAAGACAAGATGACAAGGAGATTGAAATTATACCTGATAACTATTGTTATAGGTAAGTTTAACAAGGTGGAGATTATCAAAGATTATAGAAAGATTTCCAAGCAGAAAAATTATAGAAAAATGCCTACACCAGCCTGAAGCAAGATATGGAAAATAAGGACAACCAAAAGATAGTTTGAAAAACAAAATAAGATAATAAGTTAGAAACCATGGAAATTTCAACTTAAATAAATAATTAATTTTTACACAAGTTAAACAAAACTTAACTATCTCAAATTTTATTATCTTATCTTTTGGTCATCTTAAATTAACAATTTCTAAGATCATGGATTTGAAGAAAAATATTCATTCATTATACTCATAATGTACTTAATAAATTTAATTCTTCTTTATTCCTACTCAAAGTTAAATTTATTCATCTCAATATATTTTATCATCTATGCCCTTTATATTTACTCTTATTATACCTGCTTTAATTTATTGTTAGTTCCATTAATCATCATTTTATATTGTAAATTATTCAATTAACCTTTTATTCTATTTACTCCTGTTAATCATTTTATAACTAAAATTTAAGTGTATAACATTTATTTTAACCATTCAAATTTTATTTATAATTTTTTTTTATTGTATATTATCCAGTTACATTGTTAGCTTTTGTATAATTTGGGTAAGTATATTTAAATGCAATTGAATATTATACAAATAAAAATTTCTAATTCCCTCATCTCAAGTTTGAATCATTTATCTAAAATTTTGATTTTCATTTTATAATTGAAATGATTCTTTAAGATAAAGTTAAGAATAAAATTTCCGATTCCTTCAAACCATTTAGAGATAAATAAATATATATACATAATATGTCAAATCAAATTTAAATCATATATATATACATATTATAAATCTAGTCTTATTTTAGAAATTCAAATCAATTAAATTTTCCAAAACAAAGCTGTAGCAAGACTACAGAATGGTCTCTTCACTTTGAAACTCGAAGATGAACGTCGATGATGCCGCAGTCATCACCGAAGTTATTTTTCAACGACAAAGAGAAAAGCACTAATTTTAAAGTTTAAAATTTCTTGGAAACAAATTTCTATTAGAAAATACTTTAAATAATATACCCATTTTAAAACTTTAAACACAAGGTTTGAAACCATCGGAAATTAAATTCTCAAATTTCTTGTTTTAAACTCATTTCAGTTCCCAAATCAATTTATAAACAGCTATTTATAAATTCATTTATGGAAAAATAAATGATAAATCAAGTATTATCATTTCAAATGATTAATTTAAATCAATTTGTTAAGTTCCATAAATTTACTTATATCAAAATTTATTTCATTAACCAATTTTTTTTAAAATAATATTGTGTTAGTTTGTTCTGTCAAAGTGTTTTAGAAATCCCATTGATAGCGTTAATCAGTCGAATCGATCAGAAACTCAATTCAACATCAACAACTCAAGCAACACAATATATAAAACATTTAAATTTTAAATATTAGTTTACAAATACACTATACATGAATAGATTTTCAAAGAAGAATAGAGATTCAAATATGATTAACTCAAATCAAAGGAAATTCTCATTTGAAAATAAGTTGGAAACAAGGATGAGATGCTTAAATAACAGAATAGGAAGATGGATAAGCTTATATAAATCGCGGGCAACTTTAACTGGCCAACCGTGAGTTAAAGAATAAGATCAATGTGGATTTTCTAGGATAAATCTACATTCGACCTCAGGAGATAGAGTTTGAAATAACAAAAGATATTAGCATCTAAACCAAGGATAGATATAAATCTCTAGTGAATCGATGCTAATTGTAAAGGAGTTTCTCCCTTTACAAATGAATTTTTGAGATTAGAGGGATTGCCAATTCACTATAAAGCTCATTCGAAGTGGAGTTATGGGATACTCTAGAATCAAAAGGAGATGAATAGTGAGGGACATGAATGGATTTTGGAATCGCAGGGAACGTTCCAAAATTCAAATGAATTTGAATCAAAGAGGAAGAGATTCAAGTTTGGATGAAAGTGATTCTGTAACTAAATTTACCGTACATTCTAAGTTCTGCCTCAAAGCCAAAGCTCTGATACCAACTGTAACAACCCGATATTTTCAACCATTCGCATCCACACATGCCGGACTTGAATTGCTCAAAATACCGCGTTGTAAATAAAATTTGGCAAATCTCAGGACATACAATAAATAAAAATCACAGAACACAAACACAGCGTAAGAAATGCAGTGGAAGTAAAAGAGATAGTAGTTCATGAAGCTACTATGAAAAATATATCAGAGTTAAATAAAATACAACAGAATAAATAAGTACAACAGAATTCTCAAGATGATAATCAAGTACAAGCTGAATAGAACAACAAAACTGGAATAGATAAAACTAGATAAGCAGATGATCTCCAGCAATTCCAATCTCCAGAAAGTGGAATCCAAATCTGTGAATAATTCAAGCTGACCCGAGCGTAAATAGAATACAAACACTCGAGTTAGGACAATATATACTTATATAATGTAAACCAACTCAAGTAAACTGTAATAAAGTACAAGTAACTTAAAGGATGCCTGGGACTGCCCATCCTCTAAGGATCCGTTAAACTATTTACTATGTAGTAATATTTCGCTATTATAATAATGTCTACAGTAAAATAAACATACTTTTAAATAGCGTTCCGGGCTACCCATATCACCCTTCACACATAATAGTCCCAGTAGACCATCCAGTACCAGCATTTCTCCGAGGTACTACCCTAAATACTCCATGGGCTACGGGAGAAAAACAAACTCGTAGTAAAGGCTCGATACGGTAGGTGACACGTCACACAAGGCAATGCCAGGGTAGATATACCAATTACGCACATGGGCTGGTGGTAACGTAGCAGCCACATACGCCCACCTCGGAACACACTCCAAACCAAAATCGAAGGATGGCCATCTAATCAATCATAAGTAAGAGTATAATATCAAAGGAATGTGTCCGATCGGAGGAATGACCTCACTTGGTCGAAGATCGCTCCTGTTTTAACCACCTTATGCCAACTCACGGGAGTTGGGTTCACGTAATATACCTCAAGAATGTTGCCACCATCCTACTTCATTCTGGAATCTCCACCGCATACACGGTTGTCAATGTGGTTTTCGATATCGACAGAGAGTATGCCAGATATCCGATCGCGGTCTCTTTGCCAACCAATCGTTATTATAATCCGTAGTTATAATTTAAAATGGTATTTATACTTCAAAACAGAATATCATTTCAAATCCCAATCTTTATCAAAATAAAGATTAAATTAATTCCAAACCATTTCAAAAACATCATATCTTTCCAAAACTTCATGTCAAATCATTTCAATATATTAAAATATGATATCTTTACAAAACTTCATTTACAATCATTTTAATATATCGAAATATCATATCTTTACGAAACTTCATTTCAAATCATTTAAATATAATAAAATATCATATCTTTACAAAACTTCCTTTCCAATCATTTTAATATATTGAAATATCATATCTTTACAAACTTCCTTTCAAATCATTTCAATATATCAAAATATCATATCTTTACAAAACTACATTCATTTCAAATCATTTTAATATATCAAAATATCATATCTTTTCAAAACCACATTCATTTCAAATCATTTTAATATATCAAAATATCATATCTTTTCAAAACCACATTCATTTCAAATCATTATTCATTTTATTCAAATTAAAATATCATTTCAATTCACATTTCAAAACAGTTTATATTGCAAATCAAATTACTTCATTTAAATCAAAAATGAAGTTATTACATTTCCAAAATTTTCAACTTTCAAACTTCATTTATTCACTTAGGTTTCTCAAAACAGTGAAAATTCACTTTTTACAGCATTTAGAAACGCTACGGAAAGTTATATTTAAAACAGCTCAATTGAAAAAAAGACAGTATTTTAAGATGCTGTAATATGGTTTACTTAAATTTCAAATAAACTTAGTTAAATTCAATAATATAGCACTTACATAAATTTCTATAATAGCCTTTAATTCAATTTAGCTTTTTAGTTCATTATCATCAACTACAACATTTACAAATGCTGTAATATCATTTACGTTGCAATTAATAGCATTTCAAAAATGCAGTTAATTAACTTCAAATATTCAATATAATTTCACAACCAATTATATTTATTTTTAAAACATTTTAAACTTATAAAATCATACATTTTCACATTTATAAACATCATTTAATTTTCCTTAAGTTCAAGATTTTATAAAGTTAAATTCCATTCAAAAATCAAGATTTAATAATAATTCACTTACTAAATTTCAACATTAATTTTTAAATTCGTTGAATTAAATTTCAAATTAACACTTAAGTTTAAAATTTCAAAATATAACTTAATTTCAATTTTACTAATTTAACTTAAAATTCTCTTTTAAGCCAAATTCACAAATTCCCATTTTGGTTATATTTCAAATTTTCAACTTAAATAATCACTCATTCCACATTTTAACTTTATTAAAACTTCATTTAAATCAAAAATGAAGTTATTACATTTTATAATTAAATTATTACATTTCCAAAATTTTCAAAATAACTTACATTCAAATTTTCTAACTTTTCCATAATTTATTTAACTTATAAATTTCCATAAAATCAATAATACTTTACCAAAATCATTTTTAAATTATGTTTTAAATCAAAATATTATAATATTTACATTTCAAACCTATTTTTAAAAATTTTAGAAAAACATATTTTAACTACGGGTCTGTATATAATTTCCTAGCCTAGGTAAAGTGATCCGGGTAATATATCATTTCAACCCGTAATTTACAAAGAAAATCCGGCTTTTATCATTTCAAACCCGCAGTCCCAAGTAAACGAAAATAATTGAAATTCATTCAGGCCTATCATTTCATCCCATAATGATTTTCCCTTATTCTAAAGTCTGTTCGGGTATGTATCATTTCAACCCATAGTGATTCTAATCCAAAGGGAACTTGCAGTGTGATAAACTGGTATAAATAATAGAATAACATAATATAACAGTAACATATCAGGTGTTTAAGCATGGTTGAACATCATATGATCATAATATAGAAGATATAATATGGTAATGCATTTTACAGATTCAAATGTGATCAGTTCACAAGTCATATAAGTGCAAAACTGTCTGGTGAGAATAACTCACAGGTTTGAGCTAGAGACACAATGATGAATGCATGAAAGGGAACCACACAAGCACGATAACATGACACAGAGATGAGTGGAAGAGACAAAGTATCAAATCCCTTGAATATAATTCACACAAAACAATAATAATAACATAAGTTTTCAAATGAAAATACGATAGAATAAGATAGAATCAACTGCACGAATCAAAGCAGAATTGCTTTGCACTTGCTTCCAAAAACCTTCAGGTTCAGCCATAAGGTGTACTACAGGTCTAAGGCAAGATTTGGATCAGGTTTTGGTTGGGTATGGTCGGCCTACACTTGATTGTTGATGGTGCAAAGGTGGGTAGTGGTGAAAACAACACAACAAGGCAATATCACATGATTCAAGGCCAAAACAAGGCTCGGTCAAGGCACTAGGGTCACGGCATGTACTGTGGGGTCCAAGGGATGGTGTGGCCGAGAGTTTTGGTTGTGCTGGAGGTGATGATAGTGGCGGCCATGGGTGGTGGAAGTGGTGGATGTGGATGATTGTGCTCGGTCTAGGCAAGTTTATGGAGTTTTGTTGGATTTTGGTGATGGATCAATCCACAAGAAGACACGGCTTAGGGTTTGGTCAGAGAAGAGGTGATGAAGGTGGTGTTCTCAGGTGGTGGTGGAGGCAGAAGGGGCTAGAGAGAAGGTGGCCGAAACTAGAAGTGAAGAAGAACAAGTGCAAAACAATGTCAAAACAAAAGAAGAATAAAATTAAACAAAGAAAAGAAAAAAAGAAATTTTACCCAAATTTCTCATGGCTATGGCCGATTTTTTTTTCCAGGAGATGAGAAAAAGGAATGTACATGAATGGTAAAGAAAGTATGCGGCTGAAAGTATTGAGAAGTAATGGCAAATTTATGAAAAGTTAAGTTACAAATATGAAAAGGTTAGAAGATAAAAGGCCATAGGAAAACTAATAGTCATAAACCTTTCAAATTACTTTTAATTTCTTTATACAAATTTTAATTACTGAAAATAATAATAAACTCAGTAAAAATTTCGAAAATATAAAAAAATATGATATATATATATATATATATAAATAATTATTAATTATATAAGGTTAAAATAAGAAAATAGCACAAAATTGCAAATTGGTCTAGAAAAATGGAAAATAAACAGAATGAACTTTGGAAAATTTATATGGACTTGTAAAAATATTTACAAAAAAGATAATAACATAAAATAAAAATTCATTCACAAAATAAATATATAAATTTTAATTAAATATAATTTAAATGAAGAAAATAGCAAAGAAAATAGAAACTAGGTTTTAAAATAGAAAATAAATTCAATCAGCTTTGGAAAAATTCAAACATCACTTTATAATATTTAAAAGTCAAAATATACATAATATGACATAAGTATACAAATTAGAATAAGATATATTAAGTAAAAATATCATTTATATAAATTAAAACAAAGAATATTGTTAAATAACCCTATATGCACACAATATTGTAAAGGATATAACTTTCACAATTTAAATACAATTTCAACAAAACAAAAAGCAGTATTCATGTTATTAAATCTATTTTCATAATAAAATAAAAAAAATTCAAGAATTCAAATATTTAAATTTTAAATTTAAAAGTCAAAGTTTGACCAGTTTTGACCACAAATCCATTTTTAGGAAAATATTCAATTTATACCAGTTTTGAAATTATAATTCATATAATAATCAAAATTTATATTTAAAAATGAAATGTTTAAAATAAAACAAGTTCAAAATAATTTCAAAATAAAAATGAAGTCAAATTTAAATTATATGCAAAAATCTAGGCTTATTACAAATTCAGATGTAATTCAAGTCCAGGTTTAAAATTTGATCTAAACTTGTTTAAATTCTTTCTTTACAATTCAAATTCCCATTTTAAATACAAATTCATTTAAATACACATAAATGCTTAAAATACTTTTTAGATATTAAACAATTTTTAATTCAAAACTTTATTTATAACCAAACTAAGTTTAAACTAAACTTGAATTTTATATTTAAACCTTTGATCTCAACTCAATTTAAACCTTGCTTTTAAAATTTTAAATTCAATTTTTAATTGCCCAAACAGAACAAGTTTCTGTTTTTCTTTTTAAAACCTGGGTAATCGTCTGCCCGAGCCACAACAGATCTACTTCGAGTCCAGCACCCCAAAACTTCGAGTAATACTCGAGACAAACACGCGAATTCATCTTGCACACAACTAAACAAAACCCAGATCACCAGACAATGCTTTCGTGCACATGCACGTTGTCGCCGACCAACTCCAGGCGACTCCACATCGTTAAGCAAGTCGACGATCACCTCCAGACCATTTTCTGACAACCATCACATCATCAACCCCTTGAAATCGAAATTGAGCACAAAATTGGAAATTGGGAGCATAACTGGCCTCACCACCCAAAACCTAGGAATCGCGTCGAACTCAACGTCCCGATCACCAGAAAGTATCAAATTCCGGCCAGCACTTCATCGACAACCCACTACCATCTCCCAAAGCCACGAAACACTGGATCATACGAAGAGGCGGAACGAATCGAAAATTTTCTACCTTACAAAAGTAGGTTTAAAAACTTTAAACGTTCGCCGCCGCCGCCGCCGTGATTTAACCACCATCCCACTATTTTTCCCAATGCCCTCGTAGGCTCCTCCACCTCCACGCGAAAGCTCGCCCTCCAGAAGCTCCTCACGTACTTAATGAAAAATCAAAATTCTTGTTTTAAAAATCATATTTTTCGATAGCGAATCCAAATATATACTCGATTCAATAATCTATTACACTTGATTTTATCATGTATAAACAAATTCATCTGCACTATGATGTTTCAGAGTTATCTTAAACTTATTTCGCTGGAAATAAATTTTTAACTCTAATTTATAATCAAACAAACATGTCAAGTTTAAATCTTTCGGCCTAACAAAGATCATAAGACTTGATATTTGGGTTTTTGATTAAGCTTGATGCTCTGAAACAAAAAGACAGAGATGGTTTCAGCATAACAGACAGAGATGGTTTCAGCATAACAGACATTCATGACTACTAATATTCATACACAAGGGAGATTTATCTATATATATACATAATAAAGCAATTTGAGAGCTTAGATTTAACAAGAAACAATTAAATATATTCAGTCTAATTTAAAATTGTTTACTCACAGTGGTTTCCAGGAGAAATGAAACAGAGTTTCTTCCTCTTTGACACAGACTTGTGAAATTTGCAAGCTGAACTTTTGATTTCTGGTTTTATGAAGTTGTATTGTTGTTTAAGTGAATTTTTGTTTCAGTTTTAGATGATATTCACTTCAGATTTTCTTTGAATGAACGAACTAGGAATGAAGGTGATATATAGGAAAGAAAGCTTATAGGTGATTGTTTGTTTGTACAGGGTAATTATATTGTTTGTACAACATTAGCCAGAGATTTTTTTTCTGTTGTTTTATGTTGACTAGAGATTTTTTCTTTCTTATTTTAGCCAAACAAGATTTCGGCTAATGAATCCATTTGATGTGCTAAAGATAATGGCGTTAATTATATTTGTCTTGATTCTTTTATTTTTCTTATGTCTTCTTTTGTAAGCTTCTCATATACATGTTTATTTGCTTATCTTTTCTTTGTGCATAGATACTCATAAATTCTTTTTTCATATTTATACTTTATTAGCATGTTCATACCTGCATGTTTATATTTTATTTGTTTGTACTTATGTTTTATTATTATTTATTATTTAATCTCTTTCCTTTTGCTTTGCCTTATTATAATATAAATAAATTCTATTTTTTAATATGTGTTAAAATTTATTCTAGTGAAATCACTTGATATTTTAATTTATCTTATATATAGCTATTACTATTTCTAACTTAAACATTTATTTTAACTCAAATGCTTATTGTAATATTTTAATTTACATTCCTATATATTTATATAGATATTTAACTTTTAAACAAATCGTTTTTAAAACTTAATTCTACTTTGATAAAATAACACACATATTTTTATTAAAAAATTAAATTAATTATCAATTTAAACTTAATCAAAATCTGGGATCCTTACATTAAATGAACTTTAATGTTAACTAATAAGATCTAGACAATAATTGAAAATTATGAATGTAACAAAATGAATAGAACATTAATTTTATTTATAAGTTAACAATTGATGTAATAAAAAGAATGAAACAAAGGTAAAATAATTAATTGGGATTTTAATTTTTATTAATATGTAAACAGAAAAAAAATTCAATATAAATTGAAATATAGTAATTAATACAAATAAATGACTAAAATTGGATAGTATTAATGTAGTGAAAGACAAACAAATATTAACTATTAGTTGTGTAATTAATGGATAGGAATACCAAAGGCTAATTGTAATAAGGGATATAATTGAGGAATATAAGTGGTAGAATAATAAAAATTTATGATTTTAATTTTGTTAACATATGTTAAGAGAATATGATCTTAATTTGAACTTCTACTAATAATATGTATTACAGTAAGATAAAAAAAATGATAACATATGTCAGGTGTATTTAATAACATTGTTTGAATGTAACTAATACGGTGATTATAATAATAAATGTTAATAAGGAATAAGAATGAATAAGTTTAGTAAAAGAGTAAACATTCATTTAGTGAAAATGTTTGTCAATTGAAAGATTGATTGTAGAGATGAGAAACTATTATTTAGTAAGAAATATGTAATTACTGTTTGTATCCAATAGTGTAATTGAAAATTTCCAACTAATAGGAGAGAGAATACTAATTGTAAATTAATAGGTGTAAGTAAAAGAAGCTTATGTGTTGTAAAAATATAAGGAAAGTTTTGATTCAATGAAAAAAAACATTTACATCAAATAAAATGAATGTTTCATCTGTGAATGTAGGTTTAATTTCATTAAAATAAAGAATAGAAAGATTGATTTTAAAGAAAGAAATATATGTTTATTTGAACTGTGTTTTAGCTTACAGATTGATTACAAGAATAGGCAAATAATATATTTTAGTGTATAAACAACAAATTTATAAACGTGTTTAAATAAAAAATTGTTCTATTTTTTTCATCCATTTTAGTTGTCTGTTTTAAAATTTAACTTTGTAAGTAATTGCAACTAATGTAATTCAAATTTTTCAATTAAAAGGAAATGAAACTTTGATTGCAATTAATAGATTTAATAAAAGAAACGCGCGTTTTGTGTTAAACAAAAAGGGTGTTTTAATGGAAATAAAAGATCATTTTGAGAAACAAAATTGAACGTTTTCATTTTTAAGGTAAGTATAAATATTATATTATGCATAGATAAAAACCTAAATGCGTACAAAAATTCTACTTTCGTTCGCAAATTTTTCCATTCCTACGTACATTTCCTTATCTATTATTAATGCCTGAAGCTTTAATAATAAAACATGACATTTATTTTTGTCCCTCGACATTCATTTCCTAATTATAAATAACCTACATCATATTTGTTCTTTTACATTTTGTTTCTCCTAGCACCTCATATTCAAAAACTCTTATTTTTGCAAATCCAAAAGCATTCTTTTATAAAAATGATTTTTTTTTTCATTTTTCGTACACTTCCTGTCCTCTTCTTAGTTGTTCTTCAAACTTTTCCTTAAGCCTCATCTTGAGAAAACGTAAGTATTAAAATTTGTTTATTTATATATATTTTTAACGCGTACTAATTTTTATTTTAATAATATTTCTTGTAACATGAATATCTTTTGCATATAAAATTTGATTCACGCGCGATTTCTTTTGTTGGATTCAAATTTATATTCCAGACAACATGAAATTGAACTAGTTCAATTTGGAGATTATTGAGTCTTGCGCTTCTGTTCGGATTTTTCTGGGCTAAAATCAAAGTTGAGTGTTTTAATCCACTCACAACTTCTAAAATTTCTTATGTTTGTTAAATTAATTTTGATGAGATTTAAAATTTATCTATGATTGTTTGGGCATATATTTAATCCTCATCTCAGTTAGATTGCATTTATTTAAATTAAATTGTTATTTAATTTTATTATTGCATATAAATTCCCAGTTAAAATTATTTATTATTGCATATAAACTGCTAGTTAAATAGTTATTAATTTATTATTGAATATAAACTGTTCGTTGGTACCTGTTATATTTTATATGCCCTGTATTGATGCTGTGACGCCCCACCTCTATACCCACGCTACCCAAGAACACTACGGCGTAGTGCTGTCAACTAGCACGGAGAATAAGGCTGTTGAGGAGCTACCATCCATGTGATTTCTTATCACACGGTGGCTATAAATAATCTTCGGAAACAAACATAGAAATAAGCATAACACAAATCAGTCACAGACATCCATATCACCAAGGCGGAAGAAGATATGAATATATAACTAACACATGAAAGTGTACATCAGAGTAGTGGTCAAAAAGATCCACAATAATACAAAAGAATAGCAACACGTGCTATACAAAAGAATACAACTATGAGTCTATATCTCAAGTGTAAACGACAAAACCTGCTAATCTAAATGGTCAGCCAAAAGTCAGAGTAGTAAATCCCTAGGGGAGAAGTCAAGCAGAAGCACCTGTAACATCTCGGTCTGACCCGAGTATTATTTGTAAGAAAATAATAAACGGATCAGTCTAGCTATAAATATTAGATAACATGATATAAACAATAGATATGGAAAGAACATATAGTAACGATAAAGACATACTATGATAAGCATGTAAATGAAGATCATCAAGAGATCAAACAATATCAAAAGAATCTTCTAAAAGATCCAAATTCACCTAAACATAAAAGCTGGAAAATCATAAAAATGAAAGTCATGAAAATAGGTGAAGCACAAATTCCAGAAGACTACACAAGAAATCCAGAAATCACAATATAGGAGCATGAAAACTCACAAAATGGGAGTATGAAACCTCACCTACATGTGTAACACAAAGCGAGACGCTATCTCATGGTTGTAAGCCATTAATTTTGACACACGAATGGCCCGAAGACCATGGGGCACTACCCCACATATGTGATGGCGAAACATCACACAAATGCGATGGCGAAACATCACAAGAGCAGGGTCTAATCTCCCTCGCAGACAAAGAGGCATCGCACAGTTGCTAGTCTAAAACACAAAAATGATCGTCATGATCATCAAGAAGTGTCAATTACACTAAGTTAGTAAATATAAAAGTTTAGCCTCATGTCCCATAAGCACTTGCTTAACTCAAATATTTACGAACAAACTGTAGATCTTCACTAGAAAATTGTCACAAAAGATTCAATCGCACAAGTCCAAGAATTAACCAACGAAGTAAACGCAAGTGTTTCATACCACTTGTTTTACTAAGTCATTTAATTAGATTTCTCCTACGAGTGAGGTAAAGGTTTGTATATACTAATAGATTGGAAAACGATTTAAGGAAAAAGCTTTGTAGTAGAATAGAGTTAAAATTGTTTTGATGAAAGAGTTTTGATATTTACTACTAGTATTGAAAACCTTTATATTTTAAAGTGACAAATAATAGAAGTGATTGTAGAAACAATCAATCATAAAAATTCACATTCGAAGACATGAATAAAATTCAAAGAAACCGATAAAGAATCCAGCGAAATAGATATTCAAAAATCCATAAAATCGACCGAGAAGTCCAAGATAGTTTGTCTCGAAGAATGGTCAACTCAGCATCTCAACAAAGCAAGTTATGTTGAATGTTTTTCAGATAAGATCCCCTACGGAGGGGGTGTCCAGGGGGTGGCAACCCCCTAAGGTGGGGGTGCGGGGGCAACGCCCCTGCTACGGGGTTCGACCTGCTCGGTCAGGTCGCTAGGGTCCAGGGGGCAGCGCCCCCGGCGGGGTGCGGGGCAGCGCACCGTCCAAAACGGTACGACTTAGCGAAGACCTAAGGGAGGATAGGATCGAGCGACCTAGTGGTTGCGACCTAAGGTACACGCGACCTAAGGGAAACTCGCGACCTAACATGGCCGAGCTAAGCTAAGGTGCGACTCAACCAGGTAAGCGACCTAAGGAAGGCGAGCGACCTAAGGAACTCGTGGGTTAGAAGAGGCGAGCGACTTACGATTTAAAGACACGGCCGAGCAAGTGAACATGCTACGACCTAACGACCTAGGCCAAGCGACCTAAATGTTGCATGACCAAGTAGTCTTGCGACCTAAAGTGTGAACGGGCTGAGCAACTTAAGGGTCAAGCGAACTAACGGGGTTCGCGACCTAAAGAGTTACGACCTAAAGGTCGAGCGACTTAAGGGTCAAGCAACCTAATGGGATTCGCGACCTAAAGAGTTATGACCTAAAGGTCGAGCGACTTAAGGGTCAAGCGACCTAACGTGGTCGCGACCTAAAGGTCGAGCGACTTAAGGGTCAAGCGACCTAACGGGGCTCGCGACCTAAAGAGTTACGACTTAAAGGTCGAGCGACTTAAGGATTTAAGACCTAGCAATCTACCAATGCGACAGGGCAAGCGACCTAAGGTCTAAAACAAGATCGTGCGACCTAACTTTGCTACGACCTCACAAAGAACAGGCCGAGCAACCATACAAAGATCAGGGCGAGCGACCTACGACCTAGCAGCCCACAACCTACGACCTACGACCTAGCAGCCCACGACCTATGACCTACGACCTAATTCCGAAGTGGCATTTCGTGGCAGTACGACCTAAGTGCAAGAAATCTCCAAAAACACTAAAAATTGGAGTTTTTAGCCAATCCAATCCAAACCAAATGCAAATGTTCATGCTAAAGTGATGGGGAATCATTCTCAACAGTCCAATATAGTTATAGACTAGAATTGTGAGATAAAAATCTCACCTTTTCACTAAAATGGATGAAGATGAAGCTTGAAATTCTATGCAAGGATCAACCACTAGCTTGAATCAATGTCTTCACTTGAGTTTTGGAGTTGATGTTGGATTAGCAATGAAGACTTAGCTTTTGGAGTTTTAATTTCTCTTTCCACTCACAATTAATGCAAAAGCTTGAGTTGGTAGGAATTTATGAAGTGTGAAGAGAAGGAGGGGGTTGGGCTTGAGTTATAATGGCTAAGCTAACCCAAAGTCCAAAGTGGAAAAAGTTAGTGAAATTCCACTAACTCCCAACCTATCAATGTTTATACTTAAAAAAAGTTGTAAACAACATTTCGAACTCAATGGAAGTGGTCTCGAGTCCTAATTTGACAGTTTGCAAAAAGTTGCTTTTCGGACCAATATCCGATTAACGACAAAATATTTAAATATAAAATCGATAAATATGCGGGTTGTTACATTGATGTTTTGTTTAAATTGGATGATGCTTGAAATAAATGGTTGATGATTGATATTTGGTGAATGGATGATGTGTTCTATATTACATAAAATGCAAGTTATTATGCATTCTTATCTTATCGGGATTACGGTTTAAAATGATATATAACCGTAATTTTTATTTTTAAATTGCGGATTGAAATGATAAATATCCGTATCACTTGACCATAGGAAAGAAAATTTTATACAGACACCGGTCTATTTATAAAAAATATTTTAAAATGATTTCTATGGTTTTGGAAAGGAATATACGATTTATTAAAGATAAATTTTGATGTTATATAAATATTATTTTATATATATATAGTTAAATTCTTGAATTTAAGCTATATATAAAATTGATTAATAAAAATGAGTTAACAATGGAGTTTGATTGTTTTATATTCTATGGTTTTGTACCTATTTAAGATATTGTATATATAAAGTTTTTAATTGACTTAAATGAAATTTAAGTTGGAAGATAAATATGAAATTGGTTAGATTGAATTATTTAAGAATTGTACTTGAATAAATTTGATTTGGAATTTAAATAAAAATGGAGATTTTGAAAGGATATGATTCTTATAACTTGATTTGGTTTAAAGTAATTTAAATGAATATAAAGTTGAGATAAATAAATTTATCAGGTTAAATAAATTGAAAGAATATCCAGCTTTTACTAAAATTTTATTGAATTTATTAGGTAAACATTGAATTTGATATATTTGGAATTATCAAAGAATTAGTTTAAATGATTGGATATTTAAGCTTTGAAATATATTGAAATTGAAATGGTTTATTTGGAAATTTAAATCGGTATTTGGATTTTATTGGTGAAATTAAGGAAACTATCGTATTATATAAACTGATTAAATATTTAAACCATTTAAGTATATTAAGTTATGTTTCAAAGCTATAGATTTCAAGGTATATAGATTTGGACATGATATGATTTTGGAAAAGGGTATATTTGGAAAAAAATGATATCATTTTCATTTGGGTTTTTAAATAGAAATGATATCGTATTTATATGGCTTTAGAATGGATATTTATTTCTGATTTTGAAGTATAAACTATTTTGAAAAGACCATGGTGTTATAACAACGTTTGGTTGTTGAAGAGACCGAGATCGGAAGTCGTCATACTTTCTGCCAACTCCGAAAACCACTTTAGCAACCGTGTACGTGGTGGAAATTCCAAAATGAAGTAGGATGGTGGCGGCATTTCCTTTGAGGTAAATACCTGGACCCAACTCTCATGAGTTGGCATAAGGTGGCTAAAACAGGAGCGATTGACGGGTTAATTGAGGTAGCACCTTTGATCGGACACATCCCTTCGATATTCTACTTTGACTTTTGGATTAATTCGGTGGCCACTTTTGATTTCTTTGATTTGGGGGTGTTGTTCGAGGTGGGCGGTAGTAGCAGCTACGCATTACCACCGACCCGAAAGCATAATTGGTATATCTACCCTGGCATTGCCTAGTTATGCCGTATCACTTACCCTATCGCGCCTTGTACGAGTTTGGTTTTCTCCGTAGCCCGTGGAGTATTTAGGGTAGTCTTCCGATCTGGAGATGCGCTGATACTGGATGGACTACTGGGACTATTACTGTGTTAAGGGGAATATTGGGTCACTCCTTAACGCTATTTAAAAGTAAGTTTATTTTTCAATTAGACACTATTATTATAGCGAAATATTACTACATAGTAAATAGTTTAACGGATCCTTAGGAGATGTAAATCTTGAGCATCTCTTGAGTTACTGCACTCATATTTACTTCTGTTGATTTAACTTACATAAGATCTTTTAGTTCTGACTCGAGTGTTTTGTCTTTTCAATTCGCTCGGGTCAGTCCGAGCATTCAGGATCGAAGACTTTATTTCTAGAGGACGAAGAAGAAGATTTCATTATTATTACTATATCCACCACACACTGTATTCCGCTGCATCGATTTTTATTCATTGGTATGTGCAACTCTAATATATTGTATAAGTAAAATTAAATATTTTGTAAACAGCTTCATGAACTGTATATTTGATTATTATATTTTATCCTCCTGTTGTGAGATTCTGTTTTGTTTTATTTTTTATTGTTTTTCTTATTTACCCCATAACAATCCGTCCTTCCGGACGGTTTGAATTGGCCCGTATGTCGATTTAAAGCGTGCAAAAAGGCGGGACGTTATAGTTATGCAAATAAAATAATATACGTACAACTTACACATTTACTTCAATTGATTTCTTAGATATTCCAAATTCTTTTTTTTCACATTTATTTCATTCTCATTCACTTTTATTTATGTTCAACTATTCATATTCAATTTATCTACATTCAATTATTCATATTTTGTTACTCACATTCACTTATTGCTTAGTATATTCTTCCGATAATAATATGATTTATGAACCACGTCAACTTTTCTTAAGTTTTTTACAAACATTTTATACAGCACTTCTTATGTTTATTTCCACTTTACAACTTAAGTTCATATCTATTTCTAATAAAATTCAATTTCATTTAACTCAATTCATTTTCCATTTTCAATACTAAATTCACCAACTTAATTAATTAGTCCATCTTATTAATTCATTTAAAATTAAAATCGATTTCATTTCAAAATTTGTTGCATTTAAACTAACTTAGGCCAAATTCCTTTTCAAAATTCATTTTATTTAACTTACCGTAAATTAAATTTCATTACCAAGTTCAATTCCAAATTTACTCTTCTTAAAATTCTTATTCAACAACTTCAACATTGTTTTACTTACTAATTCTAAGAATTCATAAGTTATCAAACTTATTTTATCATACTTTCTTAAAACTCTTAAATGAAAACTTTTAGAGCTTAGACACCATGTTCTTATTTCAAACTATTCGAAACAATACTTTATGTAATTCCTTAGTATTCCAAATCACACTTTTGAACTTTAAAATCAAAACTAGCTTGGCAAAACAAAACTCCGATGGTTGCAATCCCTCTCTTGGAAACCCTAAAATGAACGTCAACGATGCTGCGTTCATCTTTAATTTATTTTCCAGCGACCGTAGTGAGTTTGATGCTTTCTATATTTTTAAAACCATTTTAAAAATATTTCCATTCATAAATATTTTCCAAATAATGTTTGTAACATCCAGCCTTTTTGCACGCTTTAAATCGACACACATGTCAATTCAAACCATACGAAAGGGCGGATTGTTATGGGGTAAATAAGAAAAAACAAGAAAGAAATAAAACAAAACAGAATCTCACAGCGGAAGGATAAAATATAATAATCAAATATACAGTCCATGAAGCTATTTACAAAATATTTAAATTTTCTTATACAATATATCAGAGTTGCCCATACCAACGAATAAAAATCGATGCAGTGGAATATAGTGTGTAGTGGAACAATATTATATTGTAGGTAATAGGACTACAATACTTCATCTTCGTCCTCTAAAAAAAATCTTGCTCGAACTGACCCAAGTGAATTGAAAAGACAAAACACTCGAGTCAGAACTAAAAGATCTTATGTAAGTTAAATCAACTGAAATAAATATGAGTGTAACAGCGTCGGAGATGTTTACGGGATTTCACATCTCCTATCCAGTGTCTAACGTGAGTGCAGTAACTCAGGAGATGCTCGGGATTCGCATCTCCTAAGGATCCATTAAACTATTTACTATATAGTAATATTTCGCTATTACAATAGTGTCTATAGTAAAATAAACATACTTTTAAATAGCGTTATTAAGTGACCCAATATTCCCCTTAACACGTAATAGTCCTAGTAATCCATCCAGTATCATAGTCCCTCTTGATCGGGAAGCCACCAGAGGATACCACATGGGCTATGGGAGAAAACCAAACTCGTACAAGGCACGATAGGATAGGTGACACGACATAACTAGGAAATGCCAGGGTAGATATACCAATTACGCATCCGGGCTGGTGGTAACGCGAAGCCGCAGCTACCGCCCACCTTGAGTCACACCCCCAAATAAAAAAAATCAAAAGTGGCCACCGAATCAATCCAAAAGCCAAAGTATAATATCGAAGGGATGTGTCCGATCAAAGGTGCTACCTCATTGGCCCGAGAATCGCTCCTGTTTTAGCCACCTTATGCCAACTCACGAGAGTTGGGTCCACGTATTTACCTCAAAGGAAACGCCGCCACCATCCTACATCATTCTGGAATCTCCACCGCGTACACTGTGACGCCCCACCTCTATACCCACGCTAGCCAAGGACACTACAGGGTAATGCCGTCAACTAACACGGAGAATAATGCTGGTTGGGAGCGACCATCTATATCCTTGCTCTAATTATCCATTAAATACGTCGACAATAATCCTACCAAACAGATCGACATATCCAATGCATACTTTAAACAAAACCATAGGTGGTTGGATCTATCAGAACAGAATATAATAACTCAAATGTAACATACATCACAGAACAGTAGATCATCATATACACATACACTGATACATAACAGAGTATACAAAATAATACATGTCGAGTGGTATAGCAAACCACAATATACAGACGAGTTCCAGATGAGTACATATCAGAGTTACTACAAAATGGGAATACACAAAAAAGCTATGACAAAAAGAAGCTAGCGGAGTAGTCCATGCGGAAGCAAAATAGGCTAAGTCCAAAAGCACCTAACCTGAAACAACTCGGTCTGACCCGAGTATAAAATACACGGATCGGCATAGCTAAACAAATCAGTTAGATAAACTGAACAACAATAAACCTGCAAGGTTACAAAGCATAATAGATATCTCTAAAAGAGATAACACAATCATCTAACGAAAGATGAATCATATAGAACCAGCCTCATATGGAAACAAAGGATAAGAATATCCCAAAGCAAGCCATAAAGGCAAACACAAATACCGATAAATACGAGTTCCACAAGGTAAACGCTATATTTCGTGTGGCTCCAAAGAACCAATACAGGAAAGCAATACCTAGGGAATATACATATAAATGAAACATCATGAGCGGTGGTGAAGAAACCACTCCGATATCTCCTGAGCGGTGGCGAAGAAACCACTCCAATATCTCTTGAGCGGTGGTAAAGAAACCACTCAAATATCTCCTGAGCGGTGGTAAAGAAACCACTCCAAAAGCAATACTAAAGGTAACCGACAACCCTAAATATCTTTCGAGTCAGGGCAAAGGACCAACTCCAAAAGCGATACTAAAGGCAACAAGCCAGAGGAGACAGTCCGAAGACACTATCCCAAAGGCAGCATGTGTCACAAACTCCCAGAGAGGAATCCGAAAAGTGGTAACGTGAGTCCTATAACCACCCGCTTGCACTAAACGGTTTACTATCCATTAGTTAATTTCACACTCGAAGTAGTACAAAGTTCACCTCATATCCTCAGTAAACCAAACCCGAAGGTCAAAACGATCAATTGAATAGGTTGGGGATTAATCGGAAAGATAAACGCATAGATTCATGGTCCGTGTTTTGCCCAACCATTTAATCACCGTTCCACTTCGCTCGAAGTGCGAAATTGTGTGTGTGTTTAAATAGAATTTATAAATTGGAGAAATGAGCTTTTAATATGATTATAAAGATTATTTTATAAAAACCCGTGGATGAAGTCAAAAATAAGTTATCAAAGTCAAAGAGGCAATAACAACCACTAAGAAGCAACTTGAATCGATAAAATTTAGAAAACAAATCAAAATATGCAAAAATAGGCAAAACAGGCAAAACATGAGCAGGTCGGTCGACCGGTTGCAGGTCTCGGTCGGCTGGCCAAATGCAGGAATAAAAAAAAACTCAACACGAGCAGGTCGGTCGATCGGCTACAGGGCTCGGTCGGCCGAAGCCAAATTCCTGCACTTCTAAAACAAAGGCAGGGAAGTGCTGAATAGCAGGTCGGTCGACCGGGCTTCTGGTTCGGTCGGCCGAACCTAATGGTTTGCACGTCCTGCCCTATTTTCATTGAAATGCAAATTCTTTCCAATCCAAAACAATGGCACATGCATACTTGTTAGGAACTCATACCCAACATTAATGAAATCAAGATAAGTAGATGTGAGTTCAAAACTCACCTTTAATCTCACAAACAAAGAATATGAAGGAGCTAAAACACTACGAGAAGACCAACTAATCACTACTTCAACCCAACAAGCTCCAATCTAAGAACAAACAAGTATTTTCCTAAGTTAGGTTTAGGAAAACTTTCTGAAATTGAAGGAGAAAGATTGGAGAAGAAGAAGAGAGACTTACTTATGGCTTCTCTATGATTTTGGAGCAAGAAATCAAGTTACAAAGGAGAAACTAGGGCTTGCAATTTCTATTTCCTCTTCCCTTCCACCATTTTCAGTTTTGCTTGAGAAATGAAAATGAAAGAAGATGAAATGAAGAGAAGGGGTTGAGTTAGATTATTAGTTAAGCTAGTGGGCTGAACCCAAACCCAAAACCCAATAGAAAAAGGTCAAAATTTCACAAACTCCAAACATATCGAAGATTATACTCATAAAGATCGCAAACGCCATTTCGGAACCAATGGCGGTAGTTTCGAGCTCCAATTCGGCCATTTGCAGAAAGTAACATTTCGGACCTAAATCTGACTAACGACGCTATATTTAAATAAAATATTTTAAATATAAAATCGTTAATTATGCGGATTGTTACATACACGGTTGTTAAAGTGGATTTCGGGGTTGGCAAAGAGTATGACAACTTTCGATCCCGGTCTCTTTAACAACCAAACGTTATTATAACACCGCGGTCCTTTAAAATAGTTTATACTTTAAAACTAGAATAAAATATCCATTCCAAAACCATATAAATACTCTATTTAAAAATACCAAATCAAAATGATATCATTTTTTTATTTCAAATATATCCTTTTCCAAAATCATAGCATTTCCAAATCTATATACCCTGAAATCTATAGCTTTGAAACATAACTTAATATACTTAAATGGTTCAAATATTAAATCACTTTATAAAATAAAATAGCTTATTTAATTTCACAAATCGATTCCAAAATAGATCTGAACCCCCAAAAACCATTTCAATTTCCCTTTATTTCAAAGCTTTAAATATTCCACCAGTTCAAAACTAATTCTTTGATAATTCCATATATATTAAATTTGATTACTATTATTTAGGTTTGAAATATTAACTAAATAAATCCAAATTTTTTTAAGTAAAACCTTTAAACTTCAATTAACTGGATATTTTTATTCAACTTATTTAACTTGATATATTCATTTAAATCAACTGGACATTCATTTAAATCAACGTTATATTAATTTAAATCACTCTAAACCCGATCAAGTTATAAGAATCATGCCCTTTAAAATCCCGATTTTATTTAAATTCCAAATCAAATTTATTCAAGAGCAATTCTTAAATAATTCAATTTAACCCAATTTCATATTTATCTTCCAACTTAAATTTTATTTAAGTCATTTAAAACTCTATATATATAATACCTTAAATAGGTACTTACCCATATAATATAAACCATCAAACTCCATAATTAAACTCATTTTTATTAAGCAATTTTATACATAGCTTAAATTCAAGAATTTAACTATACATATATATAATAATATTTATATAACAACAAAATTTATCTTTAATAAACCGTACATTCCTTTCCAAAACCATAGAAATCATTTAAAAATATTTTTTATAAATAGACTACGATGTCTGTATAAAATTTTCTATCCTATGGTCAAGTGATATGGATATTTATCATTTCAATCCGCAATTTAAAAATAAAAACTACGGTTATATATCATTTCAAACCGTAATCCCGATAGGATAAGAATGCACAATAACTTGCAGTTTATACAATATAGAACACATCATTCAATCACCAAATATCAATCATCAACCATTTATTACAATCATCATCCAATTTAAACAAAACATCAATATAAAACATGTAAAATATAATAGGTATCAACGAATAGTTTATATTCAATAATAAATTAATAACTGTTTAACTGGCAGTTTATATGCAATAATAAATAAATTTAACTGGCAATTTATATGCAATAATAAAATTAAATAACAATTTAATGTAAATAAATGCAATCTAACTGAGATGATGGTTAAATATATGCCCAAACAATCATAGATAAATTTTAAATCTCATAAAAATTAATCTAATAAACATAAGAAATTTTAGAAGTTGTGAGTGGGTTAAAACACTCACCTTTTGAATTTAAATCGAATTTAAATCCAATTTAAACCCAAAAATTTGACAGTCTCATAATTCTTCCAAACCTGCGCCAAAATGTCTGGAATTTTATTACGATCCTAACCAAAAAAAAACTGCGCGTGAATTCAACTTCGTATGCGGGAGTAATAGCGATTAGAGCAATTTGAATATAAAAAAATTAAAACTAGAAAATAAAAATAATAACCGCTAATCATGACACGTCACCGGATAGCTTGAACACGCGAAACCCTAGCAGTATCTCGCGTATTAAGAAGCCAGCCACCATCGACTTTGACCCATTCTGCACCACCGCCGACCAAACGCGACCCCTCCCCCACCTTCGCCGCCTCTCTTCCCAAGTTGTGCGCCCCCCTTCGATGACCTCGCGACCATCGATCGCTGCATTAAGGTGCAACCGCCACGAAATTAAAAAACCTAACTCGAAATCCACGACCATCTAGCCGTTGAAACGGCAAACCAGACCCGCCGATGGATAGCGCTCGTTCCCCTCTTCACGACCCTGACCTTGATTCCATGATCAGCTGAACTTGATTTCGGCGCGATGAACGGCTGACAGTTAATCATAAAATTCTGGTCACACAGAAACTCGAATTGAAAAACGAATTTCACCAAAATATTACGCACTTCGAGAGCTTCAACATATATTTTTTCTGAATTTTTTTGACGAGTTTGAATTTTCATTAGATTTTTGAATTTGCAATTGGATCTAGGGTTTTCAGCCATCGAGGAAGAGGAGGAATTGAGAAGAAGATGTGCGTATGGACAAATGAGAATGAGGGAAATTAGGGTTTATAACAACGTATTTATAGATAGATTTGAAATAGAATGGATCAGATAAAATAGACGTACGCGCTAACGACGAAATGGCCCAAAAAGCCCGTTCCGACTCCGGAACGAAATTGGGTCAACCCATATATCAACATTGGTGTTTTAAAATATTTTAAATGCGATAGAACAAGTTTCAAGTCCAAATTCCATCATATGAAGAAGCTAGGCTAAAATCAATATTTTCAAATTGATTTCAATTTATCGATTTCAAGGCGTTTTGAGTCTGTACGATCAAACGACAAGTCTGATCGCTATGCAACTTAAAATCCGACAATAATTCCTTGTTATGGATCCGATAAAACTTGTTTCATCGAAATCCGAGTCAGTGGCCAAAATGGCTATTTTTATATTAATTAAATATATTTAAAATAAATTAATTAAATCAAATTTCCCATTTAAATTCTAAAGTTGACAATCTTTATCACTTTATAATTCTCAATCATTTATACAAAAATTTAAACAAGTTTAGATGTCAATTTAAAGTTGATAAATCTATCAATTGCAGTGTCAAATCTTTAAGTTTCATTATATTCAAAATTATAAATTAAATTCCCAAAATTTCTATTAAATTAAATAAATCAATGATTATTCCATCCATAAATTTTAAGTAGATGGATTTAATATTAGGCTCAAAATCTATTATTTTAATATTCTTGGATTTCGGTCAAATTTCTATTAACATAATATTTAGATGTTTAATTTCATTTATTTTCAATTTAATAAATACAGTTATTTATAGTTACCTACAATACATTGCTTTAAACCTGATTTCAATCCTTCCATTTTCTATTAAACCTTTCTATAATTATAGTTAATATCTATTTTATATTCATTACATTAATGCTCTCGTTTCATCCTTTATTTATTAATTATCATATTTCCATTTACTATATTTTGGTCAATTTAACCCGTTATTTGAAATTAAAGTCTCAATTAAACTTATCTACTTTGATTTCATTCCTATATTACATCACTTATTGTTTTACAAATAAACTACATTTCAATTCGTCTTGATTCCTGCATATCTAGTGACAATTGCCTTAAATACTCGTTAATATACATTAAGGTTCATTAAATTCTAATTGACTCCCATTTTAATTATGACAATAATTACTATCCTCACTTCCAATTTCACTAATTCAGAAATTACCAATTTTATTTTCAATAATCCCATTTAATAGGCTATCCATTCTTTATTACATCAATTGTTACCTTAATTCACATTAACCAAAAGTTAAATTAAGATTTATTGTAATCGATTACCAAAAATTTATTTGACATATTAAATAAACAAGTAACCTATATTAATTGCCACCTATTTACTTTTAATTGCATTCATAAGTTCGTTACTTATCGATCCGGAATTATAATTTCATATACGCTAAATTTTTATTTCAGGACATTAATATACGCCTATGTACCACTTAATGTAAATAAATATTATATTCCTAAATGTACTTCTATCAATTAAATGCAACAATTAAGGTTTTAAAACCAATAAATGATTTTTCCTTAATTTCATCCTTAAACCAACATATTACTCTACATATATTGCGTATTAATTCATCAATTAAAGTACTATGAACTATCTTCCCAATTTATCAATTACTACCTTAAAATAAACTTATGTTTCTATTTAATTTTCATCTACACTTCCGTTACTATACTTATAATCATTAAAGTAAGGTTTATTATCAACAACGAACATTCAAATTTCGTTTCTAACATTGATTGTATTTTTTTATATTATATTCTATTTATAGCTAAGTCATAATATTTGAATTTTAATTAAATTGTAATGCTTATTCAAGTTCCTTAAATATTAACTTGCATTAACACGTTTCCTTTATTTACAATCAAATACTGTTAACAATGTTTTATTACATAAATCAATTTAATACTTTCCTTTGTTTCTCATTATAATTACATCTAGGTTTAAACTTTTCACTGCTTTCATTCATTGGAATTCAATTCAAATTTTATTTTTTTGCGAAAACTCATTTATTATAAATTTGCATATCAAAAAATAAGGTTCCAATAAATAGGATTTATTCGATTTAACCTTTTTTAATTAAGTCTATTTTAATCAATATAATATTCCATAGGTTAATTCTTAACATTTACTACATTACAAATTAAAACAATTATATTTATAAATTTAATTCCAAAATCTTATTAATATGAGAAATTAAATTAACAAAATTCATGGGTCGTTACACTCTCCCTACCTCAAAACTTTTCGTCCCCGAAAAGGAAAAAGAAGGTAAAAGAAGAAATAAGAAATCAATATATCTTATTCAAAACATTAACTATATAAACAATAAAATTTACAAAATTTAATTAAGTTAGATAAAATTTATCAATTTATAACCATTAAATCTTTTTATACTTAAATTATTAAAGTTTGGAAAACATTTTAAAAAAAATTCTAAGTTCAAATTTTTACAGAACATTTCGACAGAGTCTCCTTTGTACGGAGAGACTCGAGAGAAAATATAATATCAAAAATAACAATATATAACATATATTTTCCAAAATAATATATATCCCAAAATGGGAAAACAATATAATAGCGCTATAAAACGTAATCCGAAAACGTACCTATTTTTCGGGCAATAACGCTTAAATTATGAAACCAAAAGCAGTAGCAATTGCTTTCATAACCTGTATTCCACTTATATAATCTGATAAGAGTTAGCAATTATATAAAATGAAATATTTAAGTTGTTCAACCACAAACAAGCAATCAATTCAACAACCAATTGCGACAAGCAGCATATAACCTTCATATAGAATCATCACAATTCAATCATTCATTAAAACAAAACAAACAGTTGTTTGGGTTCAAAACTTCAAATTGTACATAATGAAAAATAAGCTACTAAGTGCACCATTTACTCAACAGTCTTTGATGAAACTAAATAGATTATTCATTCATCCAAACAATTTTAAAGTATCCTTGCCCAAACAACCATAAACCAAGCAAGCAACAATTTAAAACAATAGACCAAGTTTATTAATTTCATTCATATAATAATTTGTCTTTTTAATTTGCCCCTTTTTTTTCTTACAGTTTCACTTACTATTATTCATTTCTAATAAAGTCACATTTTCACTTATTCATAGCATGAAATTTTCTTTTGTTATATTACATTCATTTATTCACTGCTTAATTTCATGTTCTTAAGTTTATAATATTTTATTTATATTCCTTATCTTTATATTATAATTTATTAGAAGCAATTTAAATTATACCTAAGTTTATACCACTAGAACAACAAATTCTTATTTATTAAAGAATTCATCAGTTACTTTCATTACCTCAAATTTATTACTTGTATAATATCAATTACATCTTCTTATTAACATTTCAACTTTTTACATCCTTTGGTAAGTTGTATATATGTTTAAAGAATGAAAATGAACTTATACCAGTTTTACCTCATTTCTTTTAACTCAATCTAATGTTCAATAATGACATCTTCTGTTTTATAAGTTACAATTTCAAATTACCTTTGATTTCATTCATAACCTAGCATTAAATTATTTATTTTAATTAATGGCTCCAATTATTAATTAAATTCCATTTTACTACCCTTAATCAGAACTATCAATTAGTGGAAACTTAATAATTAATTACCGTATTAAATTTCAAATCATTTTAAAATAATAGATAAATATATATACTTACAGTTCATATATCCAATTTATATTTAAAACAATTTTTAAAATTTTATTTGTTTATCAAAATAAATCTTGTAGTAAACTACTACGGTGGCCTTCCCACTTAGAAACTCAAAAATAAATGTCGATGATGCGTGCACTCATCACCGAAATTATTTTCCAGCGATAGAGAGGGAAGTACAGAACTTATTTCTTTTCAAAGTTTCTTTTTAAAACAATTATTTCAAATTAAATTGAAATATTTATATCAGAAAATACTTCTAATATTATTATTATTATATTCCAAAATCAATTTAAAGAAATTTTCAAAACCTCGAAACATATGTTCTAAAATTTCCAATTTCATTTATTTTATTTCAATCTTATTTCAACTATTATTTATAAATTTCACTACATAACAACCAATATATTACAACCAAATATAACTTTTATAAAATTTATTTTTTATATATAAATAATATAATAGGCAAAATTATTTCATTCACCTATATTAAAAACAAATGTTATGTCGGTCTGTCCTATTAAGTGTTTAGAAATCCCTATTAATGTCATAGCATCCCATGCACCAATTAGAATTCCTAAATACAAAACGGAACAGATTAACAAAATACAAAAACCTTTTATAACACTAACAAATATGCTTTCTCATATATATACACTCATCGACTCCCATATGGTATTACTACCCTATTAACCAAGAGTCAAACCCCACAAAGCTAAGGTTTTCACTAAACCGAAGCTCTGATACCAGATGTAACATCCCGCCTTTTTGCACGCTTTAAATCGACACACGTGTCAATTCAAACCATACGAAAGGGCGGATTGTTATGGGGTAAATAAGAAAAAACAAGAAAGAAATAAAACAAAACAAAATCTCACAGCGGAAGGATAAAATATAATAATTAAATATACAGTTCATGAAGTTGTTTACAAAATATTTAATTTTTCTTATACAATATATCAGAGTTGCACATACCAACGAATAAAAATCGATGCAACGGAATACAGTGTGTAGTGGAACAATATAATATGGTAGGTAATAGGACTACAAAACTTCGTCTTCATCATCCAGAATAAAATATTCGATCCTGAAATGCTCGGACTGACCCAAGCGAACTGAAAAGACAAAGACTCGAGTCAGAACTAAAAGATCTTATGTAAGTTAAATCAACTGAAATAAATACGAGTGTAACGGCGTCGGAGATGTTTACGGGATTTGACATCTCCTATCCAGTGTCTAACGTAAGTGCAGTAACTCAAGAGGTGCTCGGGATTCACATCTCCTAAGGATCCATTAAACTATTTACTATGTAGTAATATTTCGCTATTACAGTAGTGTCTATAGTAAAATAAACATACTTTTAAATAGCGTTAAGTAGTGACCCAATATTCCCCTTAATACGTAATAGTCCTAGTAGTCCATTCAATATCATAGTCCCTCCTGATCAGGAAGCCACCGGAGGATACCACACGGGCTACGGGAGAAAACCAAACTCCTACAAGGCACGATAGGGTAGGTGACATGGCAAAACTAGGAAATGCCAGGGTAGATATACCAATTACGCATCCGGGCTGGTGGTAATGCATAGCCGCAGCTACCGCCCA
The DNA here is from genome assembly GCA_030765085.1 of Allium cepa. NCBI lineage: Eukaryota > Viridiplantae > Streptophyta > Magnoliopsida > Asparagales > Amaryllidaceae > Allium > Allium cepa. The sequence goes on from CM060939.1 coordinate 811,176,825, forward strand.
TGTGACTCCCCACCTCTATACCCATGCTAGCCAAGGACACTATGGGGTAATGCCGTCAACTGGCGCGGAGAATAAGGCTGTTGAGGAGCGACCATCCGTGTAATTGCTTTGTGCGAGCATCGATAAGTCAGATAGTATAACATGCATTTCTTTTCAAGAGGAAATCCGACATACCGACACAAACTCGAAACTACTGCACAGTGGCTATAATATCTTCGGAAACAAATATAGAAATAGACATGACATAAATCAGTCACGGATAATTCATATCACAAAGGCGGAAATAGATATGAATATATATAACACATAAAAGTGTTCATCAGAGTAGTGGTCTAACGAGATCCACAATATCACAGAAGAATAGATACAAGTGCTAGACAAAAGAATATGTATACATCAAGGAGTCTATATCTCAAATTGTACACAACCAAAAACTACAAGCTAAATAGTTAACCAAAAGATCAGATGATTGTCCGATAAGGAGTCAAGCAGAAGCACCTGTAACATCTCAGTCTGACCCGAGTATTATTTAAGAAGAAAATAATAAACAGATCATTCTAGCTATAAATATCAGATGAAATGATATAGAATAAGAGATATGACTATACGTATAATAATCACAATGCCAAGCTGTGATAAATAAATAACTGAAAAATCAATAAGAGATTAATCAATATCGCAAAGATCTTCTCAAAGATAAAAAGGAATGTCATACACCTAATTTCATTCACCAAGACACAATAAATGACATATATATCAATGCCAATCGTAAAAGTTCGTGAAACATAAATTCCATAATTCAACACACGTAATCTATGTCACGATCCAAATTCCAGCGTTGGAAAATCGACATCCGTACTCCACCGTACTTGAATGCCGGAGATTCAAACGTTGAAATTCGAGTCGCGCCGGAGCTTATAACACATTAAGTAAATAACACAGCGGAAGAAATGAATAGCATATATCAATATACAACATTTGATACAATAACTGATACAACATGAATGATACAACAGAATGGTACAATAGATATCAACATTTTCAGAGATACAAAGAATAGCAGCGGAAATATAATAATAACACTAGCAGCGGAACAAATCTCCAAAATAGTCTTCAAGAAAGAACTCCAGTATCAGCAATCTCCATCTCCAAAGCACCAATCCAGAAATAGCTCGAACTCCAAATCAAGATGAAGAGAAACAACTCGATCCAAAATGCGATTGCCAAATCCTAAGGCTGAAAGCTATCGAATCTACACCTACTATAGATTATCTGAAAATCCAAACTCTAGACTGCCCGTGTGGGAAAATAGTGGGCACCAAGAAAAGGATGGCCAAGACATTGATGTAGTGCAAACGGTACATCTAATGAATCAAAAAGCAAAGACATTGATGTAGTGCAAACGGTACATCCAATGAATCAAAAGCAAAGATATTGATGTAGTGCAAACGGTACATCCAATGAATCAAAAGCAAAGACATTGATGTAGTGTAAATGGTACATCCAATGAATCAAAAAGCAAAGACATTGATGTAGTGCAAACGGTACATCCAATGAATCAAAAAGCAAAGACATTGATGTAGTGCAAACGGTACATCCAATGAATCAAAAAGAAAAGACATTGATGTAGTGCAAACGGTACATCCAATGTATCAAAAGCAAAGACATTGATGTAGTGCAAACGGTACATCCAATGAATCAAAAAGCAAAGACATTGATGTAGTGCAAACGGTACATCCAATGAATCAAAAAGAAAAGACATTGATGTAGTGCAAACGGTACATCCAATGTATCAAAAGCAAAGACATTGATGTAGTGCAAACGGTACATTCAATGTATCAAAAGCAAAGACGTTGATGTAGTGCAAACGGTACATCCAATGAATAAAAAAGAAAAGACTTTGATGTAGTGCAAACGGTACATCCAATGAATCAAAAAGCAAAAACATTGATGTAGTGCAAACGGTACATCTAATGTATTAAAAGCAAAGACATTGATGTAGTGCAAACGGTACATCCAATGTATCAAAAGAAAAGACATTGATGTAGTGTAAACGGTACATCCAATGTATCAAAAGCAAAGACATTGATGTAGTGAAAACGGTACATCCAATGTATCAAATAAGTCGGACCATCGACGTCGTATAGTGTGACATCCGATGAACCAAATCAAAAAGACATCGCACAATGCTAGTCTAGAACATAAAAATGACCGTCATGATCACAGAGAAGTGTCAATTACAGTAAGCTATTAAATATATGAGCTTAGCTTCATGTCCCATAACCACTAGCTTAACTTAAATATTTACGAGCAAATTGTAGATCTCCACTAGAAAATTGTCACAAGGGTTTCAATCGAACAAGTCCAAGAATTAACCGACGAAGTAAACGCAAGCGTTTCATACCACTTTTTTACTAAGCCGTTTAATTAGATTTCTCATACGAGTGAGGTAAAGGTTTGTATATACTAATAGATTGGAAATCGGTTTGAGAAAACGAGCTTTGTAATAAAATAGTGTTGAAATCATTTGAAGAAAGAGTTTTGATATTTACTACTAGTATAGAAAGCCTTTATATTTTTAAAGTGACAAATCATAGAAATGATTGTAGAAACGATCAATCATCAAAATTCACATTCGAAGACGTGAATAAAACCAAAAGAAATCGATACCGAATCCATCGAAATGGATATTCCCAAAAATGCCGATATAAAAGTCATCAAAGCCGATAATAAATGATAATCAACAAATTGGATAATCACGAATCGATAAAATTGGAATTCTCAAGCAAATAGGCAAATAGAGCCTAAACAACAGATTCAAACGTCTGAAATCAAGGATTCAGACGTCTGAATCTTGAAAATTAAATATTTTCCAGAACACTTATTCAGACGTTTGAACCCAATATTTCAGACGTCTGAAATAGGCAATTTTTAGCCTATTTCCTTTCTGGCCCAAAACAAACCAATTCAGACGTTTGGATAGTATGATTCAGATGTCTGAATACTGGGGAATAAAAATTCCCAGTATAATATTCAGACGTCTGAATTGTACGTTTCAGACGTCTGAATCAAGGGTTCAGGGCATTCCCTAAACCTAGGCCAAAGATGGCCAAACGATTATCGGAAGCGATCGATCGAGCGACCACGACTAAGGATTTACGCCAAGCGACAACCCAGCCTTAACGGCTCTTCGATACGCCTCAAATATCAATGTCCAAATATCCATAAAAGGATTTTCATAGATTTTGATTTCAAAATACATAAAATTGGAATATACACCAAATCAATTCAAACCAAAATCAATTGCACAAGAATAAACGTTAGGAATTCATACCTAACAATAGAAGATAATTATAGACAAAGATGTGAGATAAAAATCTCACCTTTGAACCCAAATCAATGAAGAAGAAGCTCGAAAGCAAAGGAAGATCAACCACCTTCAATCCCAACTCAAGAAGCTTGATTCTAAGCTTAAAAGAGAAATATTTCCCAAATTAGGTTTAGGAATTTTCTAAAATCAAAGAGAGAATGAGTTGGGGAAGATGAAGGAGATGCATACCAATGGGTTCTCTTGAATTTGGAGCTAGAAGTTGGATTTGCAAAGCAAGCTAGGGCTTAGGAATTTCCATTTCCAATCTCTTCCACCATTTTTACTTTAGCTTGAAGTGTTAGGAATATGAAATGAAGTAATGAAGAGTTGGAGTGGAGCTAGAGTCTTAAGGTGGAACATTGGGCTGAAACCCAAACTCAAACCCAAAGTGAAAAAGTAGCAAAACTTTACTAACTCCAAACATATCGAAGCTTATACTCAAAAAGGTTGCAAACGGCATTTCGAACTCAATGGAAGTGGTCTCGAGTCCCAATTCGACTGTTTGCAAAAAGTAGGTTTTCGGACAATAATCCGACCAATGATGAAATATTTAAATAAAATATTTAAATATACAATCGATAAATATGCGGGTTGTTACAGCCCACCTCGACCTACACCCCCAAATAAAAAAAATCAAAAGTGGCCACTGAATCAATCCAAAAATCAAAGTATAATATCGAAGGGATGTGTCCGATCAAAGGGCTTCTTGCCTCCCTTTCTTGTTGGGAATGGGGCCTTTGATTTTAATAGGCCTCTTCATGTTGTTGTTGAAGTTTTGTTTGGCACCCACAACTTCAACATCACACTCCTTATCGGCCTCTTCAAGACGAAGACCGATATCAATAAGCTGATCAAAAGAAACTTCTAGTTTCAAAAGTAGTGGTTCGTAATTCTGTGCCACTTGAGTTAATAGAGGTAGAATAGTGTTGATTCAAGGGGTACGGATTTATGGGATGTCACACTTGGTATCAGAGCATAGGTTGGCGACAACCTAGGCTTTGGTGGGGAAATTACTCATTAAACAGAGTCAATAGTACTCTATAATGAGTTGAGCGTATTAATAGATATGAGATCGTACTTGTTAGTGAATATAAAATTGTTTTTATATTGTGTTGACTTATCGGTTGAGTGTTTATGAATTTTGGTCGGTACGGGAAGTACAACCGTATCGATAGGGGTTTCTAAACTCTTGAACAAGATAAACCGACATAGTATTGTGTTTAAAGGGGGTAAATGAAATAATTTTACTAAAATTATATTTTGATATAAAAGAAATAATTTTCTGAAATTATTATATATATATGTTTGGTTGATTGGGTGTTAATACAATAAGTAAATAAGAATCTAAAAGTTAATCTAAAATGTGAAATGGATATAACCAAATAAATTCCATGATTATAAAGTATACAAAAGAGAATAACTAATTTAAACCCAGACAGAATTTAAATCCCGGAAGTTTTGGAAAGGATTTTAAATAAAATAAAAATAAAAGTTTGGAAATTTAAAATCCTAGGAATGTTTGAAATGTTTGTTGAGATTTGAAGGTGTTTGAAGGCAATGTTGGAATATTGTTTTGGGAAATATTTTTAAATGGAAACTATTTTGAAATGAATTTAGAAAAGTAAGAAGCATTAAACTCACTTCAGTCGCTGGAAAATAATCCTGATGATGCTGGCCACATCATTAGAATTCATTTTCGAGTTTCTAAAGTGATGGATTGCTTCCCTAATATTTGGTTATGGTATTGTTTGGACTAGTTGGGTATAACAGTTGTTTTGGACATTCCAAAAATGGGGAAATTTGTTTTGGTATAAACAAATTGTTTTGAAAAATCTGGAGATTTGATTGATATATCAAATAGGTATATATTTGATATATTTCAAAATGATTTTGCGATAAAACCGGGTAAATTTAAATTCTGGAAAATTTTATATTTAAATAATGTGTAAAATTAAAATAAATTAACTATTGAATTAATTAAGTGAAGTTGATAATAAATAGAAGGAAAGAATGAAAAATTTAATCTTGAAATTAAATTTAACGTAAGTGAATGGAAGTAACTGAAATTATTGAAATAAATGGAAAGTTGAATTTAACTTGGATAAGTTAAATAAAATGGGTTTAGAATTAAATTTGACTTGGGTTAAACTGAAATGTAAGATGACTTGAAATTGTGAGTCATTGAGAAATGAGTTATACCCATGAGCTATTAAATGCTATACTTATAATCTAAAAGTGTGGATTTAAAATTTGCAAAGGATTAAGATTGAAAAATTATAACTTTGAAATTGTGATTATAAGATGTAAATGAATTCAAATGAGCAATATAAACTTCTAAATAAATAAGTTGGTGAACTTATATAAATAGATATGAAATTATAATCACAATTGGAAAATAGTTGGATGGTATGGTGAATTCAGACTTAATCTGAAAAGAAATGTAAATTGAGATAATGTAAAGTGAGATATAAAAGAAGGGAATGAACTTAAGCCAGAAAATAAGTTTTGAACTTATTTATGGAGAAATAAATTGGATATAAGGTGGAATGTAAATTGCTTAGAATTGCATAAAGAAGTTCATATTCTTAAGTTATTAAGTGTTATAATTTGAATTTATGATTATAAAATGGAAATGGACTTAAATAAGCAATCTAAACTCTTGAATAGAAGTGAAATCGTAATTCATTAATGGAAAGAGTTGATTGGTGTGGCAAATTCAAAACTTGACCATAAATGAAATTTGTTTTGATAATGAAACGGAAATTAAATTTCAGTTGTGTAATAAATAATATTGAAAGAAATTTAGATTCTATTTAAAGGAGTGAAAAGGAAAGGTAGAAATTTAAATTTACTAAATGCAATAATTGTAAAATAGCCATATTATAAATGAATTCAGGATGAACTGAGGAAGTGAATTAGAACCTAATATGGATTAGGTTAGAGGCTAAATTGAATTACAATTAAATGGAATTTGTATTGTAATGGATGTAATTTTGACAGTTTGGTCAAAATTTGGAAAGTAAATAAAAATCCAATTGTGGCATGGGTTTAAATTTGTGGTGACAAATATTGAAGTGTAGATGAAAAATGGAATTAGATTATAACGGTGATGGTTTGGATTGTGAATAGATTCAAATGAGTGAAATAATTTAAAGTGGTTTCCTTGCTAATAAAATAAGTCTAAAATGGATTTAATAAATAGGCAAAGTGCATTAAAGTTTGTAAATGAATTGGAATTTGGTTTGGATGAGAATCAAATGAAGATAAAAATTGATTTATAAGAAGATAATGGAGATATTGTAAAGAAAGCTTAAGCAAATTAAGTAATTGTGATTAAGCTGAATAAGGTGGTCTTGGATAAATTTGTTTAGATGCAGAGATTGAAATGCAAGTGAAGAGAATTTTAATTAATTATTGTGATGGAGTAAGCAAGCATGAATTAAAGATGGGTGAGAGTGTAAATAATATAAAATGAGATGTTATTAATTTGAACTTAAGCTGATTGTATAACCTAGTTGGATTAAAATTTGTAAATGGTTTGATTTGGTAAGAATCAATTAAAATGGAAATAAATTGAGATATTATGGAACTGTAATCCTTTAAGACAATGATGAGATGGTTATTTTTAAGCTTATGAAATAGCTTTAAATAAAATTTTGTTTGCAAAATAGAATTTGAATGTAAGCAAATGACTTTTAAGATTGTAATTGTGGGAAAGAAAGAATATATGGGTTGTAAATAAGAATGGAATGATATATATTACTATAATATATATATATATAATAGTAGTAGTAGTAGTAGTAATAATATAATAAAATAAACTTAAGATGATTAATAAATTTGAAAAGTGAGAATAAGGATTGAGTTAATAAGTGAAATGGAATAAGCATGCTTGGATTATGAACTATGCAGAATTGAAAAAAAAAATTAATATAAACCTAAACTGGAATTAATTTTAAATGGGTGTAAGCTGAAGTGATGATTAATTGTTTGAATGACATGGAAATTTGCTTAAGAATTGGTTGTTTGTTTTGTTGTATTGGAAATGAGTTAGTTTAAAGGAAGCAAATGGAATTGGTTTTGAATAAATTGGAATGGATTGAAATGTTATTAAGTGGTTGTGCATATGAATGAAAATGGATTATCGAAGTAATGCAAATATTTCAAGTTTAAAATAAACTTTGTTTGTGAATCAAATTTGAGAATATGAATGGACCATAGCAAAACTTGTATGTAAATCATTTGTGTGAAACAAAATGGAATTTGGTTGTAGAAAAGAAACTTGTGCATGTTAAAAAAAAATGATTTCTTTTGACATTATGCAAAATGTTGTTTGGAATGTAAATGGATATGTTGGCTTACATTTAGATTGGAAATGTTGATTAAAATGTTCATATCTTTGAAAACTGACGAGTTTGTTGAGTAAGTACATGTATGGGAGGCGTTCGATAGAGTTGAAGCGCATATATGCGTTATATTAGCCGCTCGCTATTAAAGTTTTCTAAAAAGGTACGCCTATGCAAATATAATTGGGAAAATGATATATATTTTGTGATATATTTTGGTTTCCGACCGGGTGGGTCGATGTTTATATATTTTTATCTGTATCGCGATATCGCGAAAGCTCCTCCGTACAGGGGAGACTCTGCCAAAAATTTTCAGAAATTCTGGGAGTTAGAAAATTTTTGGGATTTTGGGAAAATTTTGCTAACTTGGAAAGTTATTTTTGAAAGCAAATGTTAAAATACGAACTTTTGAGTGGATAAAGAAAATGGTTTTGAAATGGAGTTGAAACTTTTTGGGAAAGTAAATAAAAACTTTTAACCAAGAAAATTGGGTAAGTAAATGGGTTGGAGAGTATTTTCTACCCTAGCAAATTTCGGGGACGAAATTTTTATAAGGGGGGAGGAATGTAACATCCCATATTTTTAAGCCATTGAATTTGAACATTTAATTCGTTTTAAATGTTAATGCGGATTCTTAATTGATTTTGTAAATGATGGATTCGGGTTCAATCAGTGAATTAAGCTATAATTTTTAATTATAGTAATTCCGGTTGAATTTGAATAATGGGAAAATGATAATTTAAATACGCGGAATTGGAATAAAAGTAAATCTAGATGTAAATAGTGATGAAAATGGTTTTAAAAATTTATTTTGAGTTATTTGAGTGTAAATAGTGTGGTGGGAATTTTAGATGAATTTTAAAGTTAATAAATTAATATTTCGGATTTTGTATTAATTTAATAATAGAATTTAATATTATTAAAATGTAATTAATCAGATTTTGATCTAGAATGAGCCAGAATGATTTTTAATGTGTTTATAAATTTCATATGATTTATTGTTAAGTTAATAAAATTTTAAAAGTGAAGTTTCAATTGATTTCGTCAATTATGAAAATCGCTCGATTTAATTGACAAGTTAAAATAGCCTTCCGGGGCGCGGTCTCGAAATTCGACGAAACCAGTTCCATTGGATCCGTAATCGTTAGTTATTATCAGATTTCAATTTTCGTAGCAATCGGAGTTGTTGTTTGACCGTGGCAGCTCGAAACGCATCGAAATCGATTTAACTGATTTACTTTTAAATTGATCTTTTAATTCCGTATCTCGCATGTATGACCGAATTAGCCTACGTAACCTATTCCATTGTGTCCAGAACGCGGAAAAACCCTAGGAACGCCTATTGTTACGTGAGATTTGGAGTTCGTTTGCGTGAGTGGTAAAATGGCAGACACGATAATAAAATAATATTAAATAACATTATATATACACTTATATTAGCTAAACCCTAGTCTTACATCTCAGGCCGCCGTTCTTTATTTATCTATGGCCGAAATTACATCCCCTTTTACCCCCCAATCCTCTCAATCCATCGGTTTTTGTCGAATATCTTCAACCGGGGAATTGTAGTACGCTTCGAGTACTATAGATCCAACGGTCGAGATCGTCACAGGCGCGGCGAGGAGGGGTTGGAGGCGCGTCCATGTACTGTTCGCGCATGATTTCGTGGTGGTAGGGGCGACCGAGTTCAACGAGGGTGGGGCCGTGGGTGGTGCTCGCGGAGGCCTTCGATGCGGTGGCTCCCGATCGAGTTGGATGCGATGTGAGTGGCGGCGATTTCGAATCCTAATTGGCGATGAATGGGTTCAAGCTTCTGAAGCTTGCGTGCGTACCTGTAGATGTTGAGTCGAGATGGAAGATGAGTGTCGGCCGTGTTTGGTATGGTAAAAAAAATTGTTTAAAATTGAAATTGAAACTTATAAAATCAATATCTATTTCATATGTCATCAGAATTCGATGATTTCGGTGGCGTTGGAATCGCAGAAAGGAGTACTACGCGATGGTGCAGTTCCAGATTCATTCCGGGCAAGTAGAAATTTGAGTTAAATCGGACACCGTCCGGTTTAATTTAAATTTTGAACGCTCGCCGAAACCCAAGGTGAGTTAATCTCACTCACATCTGGAATGTTAGCTGATTTAAATAGTTAGTATTTAAATATCTGTGTGATTGGTTGAAATGTTTATTTATATCAGCCTCGATTGATATAAATTTATAGTATTGTGCTAATATTTGTGGATGCAGGAAAAACAGGTTGGAGGGATCCAACTGGATTCCTCACAATGTAGTAATTATTTTTATAATTGATGATGATGCCTGTTATATATTGTGATTGATAAATTTGGGATTAAATTGTATTGTGAAATTGTGGGATAAACTATAAGCCCAAAATGTTAAATTATAAAGAAATTTGGAGTTTTAATTATAAAGAAATTAAATTGGGTTTGAAAAAGGAATTAAGAAATTAATAAATAAGGAATACAAAAATTAGAATCTGCTTGGATGGAAAACTGAAATAAAATTGTATTGGAATATTGCTGGGTAAATTATAAATCCATAATTAATTATAAATGGATAAATTGAATTTTAGAGAAATAAAAGATATTGTTAAATAATGAATTTAAAGGAATTAAAATTTGAAATCTATTTGGAATGAAAATTGAAATTTGGTAAATCTGGAATGATAAACAAAGAGAAACGTTATCAGTTGATAAATGTGAAAGTAAATTTATGTTATTAAACTTAAACCTGAATCTAAATAAATTGACAGAATTTATAAGAAGGATTTTTGGGATATTTGAGTAGGAATGAGTTTCCCTGGGAAACACCAAGTTTGAGTTTTAAACAGATTTTTTTAAAAGTGAATTTAAGTTTAAAACTTGTTATAAATGAGTGTTTGGAAAATTATTGTTTTAAAAGCTAATTAATAAGGTAACAATAGTGGTTATTTTCGATTACATTAGTAATTAATTTTATAAATGGATTGTTTTAAAAAGGCTAGTTTTGACCTAAATTATTTTAAATTAGTATTAAGCCTTTTACAACTCTATTTTTAAAAATTTAGTTTAACTAAAACCTTATTTTAAATCAAGTTATATCTTATAAAATAGTTTTACTTTAAATATTTTGAAATTATATTTTGAGTAAATAACTAGAAGTAAATTTGCATATTTTAAAGTATATTTCAGTACAAAATATTTTAACTGTTTTAAATTTAAATTGTTTTGAACTTGGTTATTTCCAATGGGAATATATGTTAAAGGATTTACCTTGTAAGGAAGAATTTTGGGAAATTGTTTTCAAACGAGTTTTGAAACTTTGGAAATATATCTTGTAAAGATATTGAGGCAAATAAATAATGTGGAAATTATTTATTGTGTGATGGATGCTATGGATGTTTATGAATATAAATTGAAAGTTTAATCACCGACTATCAATATTGGACAAATGCGTTGATCGTTTCGAAGAGACTGGGATCGAGATTTATTTCTCGAAAACAACTTCGATCCGGTTTGTACGTTTCGTACGAAAAACGTGTTCGGGGTCGAAGATGGAGCAGTGAAGTGCAAGGGCTAGTCGCTACTAATCCTGAGGATATTTCCAAAATGGATGTAGTAGGAGTAGTGCCTTCGGTTCCATTCGAACCCGGGACGGACTTGTATAGACGAATGCTTGCGAAACATTGTTAGGTGGACGATGGGCATTCTAAGTGAAAACGATCTAAAAGTAACGCTTAGCCTCAAGCCTCATCAAATGGGAATGACTGAAAATCAGGGGATATGCAGCAAGGTTAGGTGGGTCATGCCCAAGCAGGACAAGATATTTCCCCTGTCTAGATGTCCCTTTTATTCGCCTTAGTGGGTGGTTGGTCGCGCCAACCACGGGGTTTATCTTGTTCGGGACTGTTCAGTAAGGAATGGTTCCGACCTTGTGTTGCAGGGGATGAAGGGAGTAATCCTCGGTGCGGTGATGTAGGCCCCGTACTGTGACAGGTGGTACCCCAGTGCCTAGTCATTGTTGGAAATCCATTCTCCCTACGAGCCTTGTACGAGTTTTGTTTGTATTACCCACTTTTGTGGCTAGTAGCTGGAATTTAATGAATGTAACAATTTCGGCTATTTTATAAGTATTTGTAAATAGACACTATTATAATATCAAAGGATTTCTATAAAAAGTGTTTTAGCTATCGTAAGGTAAAAACCCGACATGTTTATTTGTGGCGTGGTCTTACGAGATGCTTTTGTTTTCAAAGGATTTTTGAAACTTTAATAATCAATTTGGATGCATTATTATCAGCTGGTATTCTAGACTGACTCGCGTGTTATTTCATTATAATGCTCGGGTCAGACCGAGTATTATATGTTCAGGTCAGGATGCCATGGAGCAGGAGAGGAGCTGGAGTCCGAGACGTATTATATGTACCTATATATATATCCGCTGCTGTGATTGTATGGTAGGTCTGATTTGTGATTGTTGATGTACGAGATACTCTGATGATATGATGTATAAAACAATAATAGATTTCATTTTGTGTAAAGTTCTATATTTACTATTATATTTTATTCCTTTGCGACTGTGAGATTCTGATATTGTTTAGTTTCTTCTTCTTCTATCTCTTCTTCTTTAACCCTAATGGTTCGTAATTCTTTGCCACTTGAGTTAATAGAGGTAGAATAGTGTTGATTCAAGGGGTACGGATTTGCGGGCTGTCACAGGTCAAGTGATACAGATATTTATGATTTCAATCCGCAATTCAAAAATAAAAATTATGGTTATATATCATTTCAAACCGTAATCCCGATAGGATAAGAACGCATAATAACTTGCAGCTTATACAATATAGAATACAAAATTCATTCACCAAATATCAATCATCAACCATTTATTACAATCATCATCCAATTTAAAAAAACATTAATATAGGGCATATAAAATATAACAGGTATCAACGAACAGTTTATATTCAATAATAAATTAATAACTGTTTAACAGGCAGTTTATATGCAATAATAAATAAATTTAACTGGCAATTTATATGCAATAATAAAATTAAATTACAATTTAATTTAAAAAATGCAATCTAACTGAGATGATGATTAAATATATGCCCAAACAATCATAGATAAATTTTAAATCTCATCAAAATTAGTTTAACAAACATAAGAAATTTTAGAAGTTGTGAGTGGGTTAAAACACTCAAATTTTGAATTCAAATTGAATTTAAATCCAATTTAAACCCAAAAATTTGACAGTCTCAGAATTCGTCCCAACCAGCGCAAAATGTCCGGAATTTTTTTACGATCCTAAAAAAAACTGCGCGTGAATTCGACTTCGTATGTGGGAGTTATAGCGATTTGAGCTTGAATATAAAAAAATTAAAACTAGAAAATAAAAATAATAGCCGTTAATCATGACACATCTCCAGATAGCTTGAACACGCGAAACCCTAGTAGTATCTCGCGTATACCGAAGCCAGCCGCCATCTACTTCGACCCATTCTACACCGTCGCCGACCAAACGCGACCCTTCCCCAACCTTCGCCGCCTCTCTTCCCAAGTCGTGCGCCCCCTTTTGATGATCTCGCGACCATCGATCGCTGTAGTAAGGTGCAGCCACCGTGAAATTTTATAACCCTAGCTCGAAATCCACGATCATCTAGCCGTTGAAATGGCAAACCAGACCCCCCGAAGGATAGCGCTCGTTCCCCTCTTCACGACCCTGCCCTTGACTCCACGATCAGATGAACTTGATTTCGGCACAACAAACGACCGACAGTTAATCATAAAATTCTAGACACACGGAAAATCGAATCGAAAAAATAATTTCACCAAAAGAATATGCACTACGAGAGCTTCAACATATATTTTTTCTGAATTTTTCTAAGGAGTTTGAATTTTCATTAGATTTTCGAATTTGCAATTGGATGTAGGGTTTTCAGCCATTGAGGAAGAGGAGGAATTGAGAAGAAGATGTGCGTGCAGACAAACGAGAATGCGGGAAATTAGGGTTTATAACAACGTATTTATAAATAGATTTGAAATAGAATGGATCAGATAAAATAGATGTACACGCTAACGACGAAATGGCCCAAAAAGCCCGTTCTGACTCCGGAACGAAATTGGGTCAACCCATATATCAAATAGGTGTTTTAAAATATTTTAAACACGTTGGAACAAGTTTCAAGTCCAAATTCCATCGTATGAAGAATTTATGCTAAAATCAATATTTTCAAATTGATTTCAATTTGTCGATTTCAAGGCGTTTTGAGTCCGTACGATCAAACGACAAGTCCGGTCGCTACGAAACTTGAAATCCTACAATAATTCCCAGTTACGGATCCGATGAAACTTGTTTTGTCGAAATCCGAGTCAGTGGCCAAAATGGCTATTTTATATTAATTAAATAAATTTAAAATAAATTAATTAAATCAAATTTCCCATTTGAATTCTGAAATTGACAATCTTGGATTTCAGTTAAATCTCTATTAACGTAATATTTGGATGTTTAATTTCATTTATTTTCAATTTAATAAATCCAGTTATTTATAGTTACCTACAATACATTGCTTTAAACCTGATTTCAATCCTTCCATTTACTATTAAACCTTTCTATAATCATAGTTAATATCTATTTTACATTCATTACGTTAATGCTCTCATTTCATTCTTTATTTATTGACTATCATATTTCCATTTACTATATTTTGGTAATTTTCACCCATTATTTGAAATTAAAGTCTCAATTAAACTTATCTATTTTGATTTCATTCCTATATTACATCACTTATTGTTTTACAAATAAACTACATTTCAATTCATCCTATTTCCTTCATATCTGGTGACTATTTCCATAAATTCTCATTAATATACATTAAGGTTCATTAAATTCTAATTGACTCCCATTTTAATTATTACAATAATTACTGTCCTTACTTCCAATTTCACTACTTTAGAAATTACCAATTTTATTTTCAATAATCCATTTAATAGGCTTTCCATTCTTTATTACATCAATTGTTACTTTAATTTACATTAACCAAATGTTAAACTAAGATTTATTGTAATCGATTACCAAAACTTTATTTGACATATTAAATAAACAAGCAACCTACATTAATTGCCACCTATTTGCTTTTAATTGCATTCATAAGTTCGTTACTTATCGATCCGGATTAATAATTTCATATACGCTAAATTTTTATTTCATGACATTAATATACGCCTATGTACCACTTAATTTGAATAAATATTATATTCCTAAATGTGCTTCTATCAATTAAATGCATTAATTAAGGTTTTAAAACTAATAAATGAATTTTCCTTAATTTCATCCTTAAACCAACTTATTACTCTACATACATTGCGTATTAATTCATCAATTAACATACTATGAACTATCTTCCCAATTTATCAATTACTGCCTTAAAATAAACTTATGTTTCTATTTAATTTTCATTTACACTTCCGTTACTATACTAATAATCATTAAAGTAAGGTTTATTATCAACAACGAACATTAAAATTTCGTTTCTAACATTGATTGTATTTGTTTTTATTATATTCTATTTGTAGCTAAGTCATAATATTTGAATTTTAATTAAATTGTAACGTTCATTCAAGTTCATTAAATATTAACTTGCATTAACACGTTTCCTTAATTTACAATCAAATACTGTTAACAATGTTTTATTACATAAATCAATTTAATACTTTCCTTTATTTCTCATATACAATTACATCCGGGTATAATATTTTCACTACTTTCATTCATTAGAATTCTATTCAAATTATAATTTCTTGTAAAAACTCATTTATTACAAATTTGCATACCAATAAATAAGGTTCCAATAAATAGGATTTATTCGATTTAACCATTTTTAATTAAGTCTATTTTAATCAACAAAATATTCCATAGGTTAATTCTTGACATTTACTGCATTACAAATTATAACAATTATATTTCTTTATAAATTTAATTTCAAAATCTTATTAATATGACAAATTAAATTAACAAAATTCATGGGTCGTTACAATGTTATTAATGTTTTCCAAAACTTTAAGAAATCATTTCCAAAACCAACGGGAATTAAATTCCCAAATTCCCAGCTTCTAAACCGTTTTTACTTACAAATCATATTTATAATATACTTCCAAAATTTCATTTCAATTTATAGATCACATTTATAAACCATATATAATGTCAGTTGGTTATATAAAATCATCTCCTAATTATTAATCTTTGTTTGAATTATAATAACAAATACTTCTATTAAAACATAGAAAAAAATGATAATAATCAAATATTACCATTTTCTAACAACCAAACACACCATATATACTATAATAATTTTTTGAAAAATTATTCCCTTGTATATAAAATATAATAAAGGTAAGATTATTCCATTTACCCAATTACAAAACAAAACCATGTCAAATTGCTCTTTTCAGGTGTTTAGAGGTTCATACCAACAAGATTAATTACTCGTATTGACCAGAATCCATAAGCTACTCAATAGATCAACCAATACAATGTAAAACATTTCTATATCACTAACAAATATGCGCTTAGACACACACATGCGCAAACTCATTCTAGGGTGTTATTCACCCTATCTCTAATGAGTACCCCACCAAAACCAAGGTTCTCGCTTAACCTTCAGCTCTGATGCCAAATGTAATGAATGAGATTTTTTATCCTCGAAAATTGACACTCATACGTCAACCTATCAATCGAATGTCGGAAAAATCCGATTGTTAGGGAAAAAGAAAGAAGGAAGAAGATAAGAAGAAAACTAAACCACATAGAATCTCACAGCGGAATGAATAATCTACAATATACATCAAATCTTTACACAAACAAACTGTAATATATGTATGTTCAAAACATTAATCAGAGTATACTAACCTATCAAAGCCAAAGAACCAATAACAGCCACTAAGAACCAACATGAATCGATAAAATCTGGAAAACCAATCAAAACGAGCATAAATAGGCAAAACAGGAAAACAGGAGCAGGTCAGTCGACTGCAATCACTGTTCAGTCGACTGAAAATTGTCTAGAAAAATTTCGGGCTTCAGCTCAGTCGACTGAACAGAGGATCCAGTCGACTGAACCCAATTTCCTGCATTTCCTACTTATTACCAATGAAGTGCAAACTCTCCCGACTTTCAATCGGACGAGCACGGACGCTAGGGATTTACGCCAAGCGGCTACCCGGCCCTATAAGCACTTCGATCCATCACCAAAAACATGATCAAAACATCAAAGTTAGGATTTCAAAGAATTGAACCCAAACAATAAAAATTTGGATATTGACCAATTCAATCCAAACTAAAAGCAAGTGCATATGAACAAGTGCTAGGAATTCATACCCAACATCAATGAAATCAAGAGAAGTAGATGTGAGTTCAAAACTCACCTTTAACCCAAAAACAAGAAGGTGGAGCTCAATAACAAGGAGAAGACCAACCAAACACTACTTCAACTCAACAAGCTTCAATCTAAGAATAAAAAACATATTTCCCAATTTAGGTTTAGGAAATTTTCTGAAATTGAAGAGGAGAAGAGTTTGAGAAGATGAAGAAGAGCTTACCAATGGATTCTCTTTGATTTTGGAGCAAGAATCAAGTTTACAAGAAGAAACTAGGGCTTGCAATTTCTATTTCCTCTTCCCTTCCACCATTTTCAGTTCTAGCTTAAGAAATGAAATGAAATGAGGATGAATGAAGAGAAGGGGTTGGGTTAGGGTATTAGTAAAACTAGTGGGCTGAACCCAAACCCAAAACCCAATAGAAAAAGGGTCAAAATTTCACAAACTCCAAACATATCAAAGATTATACTCAAAAAGATCGCAAACACCAGTTTGGAACCAATGGAGGTAGTTTCGAGTTCCAATTCGGCAATTTGGAGAAAGTAGCTTTTCGGACCCAAAAATCCGACTAACGACATTATATTTAAATTAAACATTTAAATATCAAATCGTTAAATATGCGGGTTGTTACAATGGATTTTTATACTTTGAATTAAAAGAGGAAAAGAAAATTTAGATGACTAGACAATGTTTATATAAAGCGGGAAGGTATGAGAGAGGTATGGGTCTGAAAAGATAGGGTATGGGCTAATGGTAAGGAAGCAACGGTGGATATATATGCATATATATATGTGTGTGTGTCTGTGTGTGTGTGTATGTATATATATATGTATATATATGTATAATATATATGTGTGTGTGTATGTGTATATATATACATGTATATATATGTATTGTTTTTTCCGCGTTTGCGGTGCAGTGGAAAGGAGGCTTGGGTTCTGGTAAAAGGACCTAGGTTCGATTCATACCATGAGCTTCCCTATCCTATATAAATTTACCTAGGGGTATGGGGGCTTGGATCGACGAATGACTTTATTATACCCTTGTCAGGAGTTTATCGACCCACTGAGTTCTCCTGGTTATATATATATATATATATATATATATATATATATATATATATATATATATATATATATATATATATATATAATTTAAATTTAAATTATCAAGCTATACAAGGTTCGAAAATTCCAAACTCCAAATGAGACGTGCCACGTGGCGTTCAATATTTTATACCCTTACTCCGAATGAAATGGAACTTGGTTCGAGACCTAATTCGATCGTATGCCGAAGATAGGCTTTTAGACCCAATTATTATATTAAATTTCCAATATCAAATTCAACGCATTTCAAACTCGTACGACCTAATGGTATGTCTGATCGCCATGAAATTTCATATCATATCATAATTCGTTATTACGGATCCAATGAAATTTATTTCGTCGAAATCTGAAACAGTGCATTAGGAGGCTATTTTTATGCGTTAATTGAAACGAATTATTTTGAAAACCAAATTAATCACTTTTAAATTTTATATTAAAAGTTTCTTATTACCATAATTATCCAATAGAATTTAAATAAGTTTTGGAATCATTTTTATTCAAATTATAATCCAAGGTTCAATTATTTAAATAATTACAATTATTAAATTCAACAATTAAATTATCAATAAATCACTATATTTGAAATTCAAGTTATTTGACTTATAAAATTAACCTTTCAATATTTAAATCAATTAAATATTCCAAATTCAAATGGATGAAATTCTGGATCACTATAGTTACTATTGTTATAAAAATGTTTAATGAAGGCATTTGTTCAAAACTTTATATTTCAAAGAATGGAATAAACGAAATTTGAATAAAAATCATGCTTTATAATTTAGCTAAGCAGTATAAGGATGTATAGCGTGAGATTTGATTTTGAGTGCAATTTACATGTAGATTTATATGTTGCAAGAGAACTAATTGAAAAATAATATTTTTAAATGAATTAAGCGATTGTTATAATAACTGGCTAATGGTGGCACTTGCTAAAAACTTTATATTTCAAAAAACTGAACAAATGAAATTTGAATAAAGATCATGCTTATTAATATAGCTAGAAAGCCTATATGACGTGAGATTTGATTTTGAATGCAGTTTACATGTTGTAAGAGACCTAATAGAAAAATAAATATTTTTAAATGAATTGAATGATTCTTAAATTTATAAGATACAATGAGGTTAACCAGGTTTGAATCATGGTGCTTAAGCTTAAACTAAATTAAGGTAAATAATGTTATTATAAGATAATAAGATATAAGAGTGGTGGGCGTGAATTGAACTTGTGACCTTCTTCAAAACATACTCGACAAAGGAGTGATGAGTATTTAAATTCTAAAATTATGAGAAAAAAGAAAAAACTACCAGTGAGTTTCGATTTTAAGGTATATAGTACAAGACAATAATGATTAAAGATTTTTGGTAGATATGGTGTTTAAAAAATGAATAAAACATAGACTAAGAGAAATCAAATGAATTGATAGGGAAACAGAGTAAAATATCATCAAAATTAAAAATCTACCATTATATTGTTTGATCATTTCTGACGATTTAAATTGAAATTCAAATTTGGTGTCATTTTCAGTTCTCGTGGAACTTGAGTTAAAGCTTAATGAAATATAGAAACAAAAAGAGTAGAGATTTTATTTCTTATTATAGAACAGAAACACCTTCTTAAGGGACGCTTTGACTTCAGTTAAAAATAAAACTGAATTAAATACAATGAGTAAATGGGATAGTTAAAGAGGCATGCTGGTACAGTTGAATATACTGAAACTTGTTAATTAAGAAATTTTAGAGGGGTAAACCAAAAATATACAAATGAATGATGTAGAAATAAATTAAGAATGTTAAATTAAAATACATTATATAAACTAATTCCTACTTATCTATAGGAAAAAGGAGAATAATATAAACTCAGAATACAACATGTGGTACTTTAATACTAAAATGTTATACAAACTTTACCATTCAACATAAAAATGCAATTTCAAGGAAATTTGAAGGGGTAAAATGATTCAAAGAGAATTATATTTAAATATGGAATGTATAAACGAATTATATGTAGGGTGAAAATAAAAATCAAGTGAATGAGTGGAAAAGAGATATTAATATCATCAAAGTTTAGAGCAAACTATAATATTAGATGGCCCATTTGATGATTGAATTTTGCAATTGATATTTCACCTCATTTTGAGTTATTCTGAAGCTTGAGATTAAAGATAACTATAGTGAAAGATGGAGATAAGAGGAATAGATATTCACTTATGATGATAATAAAGAATATTAACCTATGTTTAAAGTTCATTGATATATAAAGTAGATCTGAACAAAAAGAGTAAAATCAATAAATATGAAAGTCGAAGAAACATGTTATTAAGATTGAGTATATTAAATCTGGCTAAATGAGAAACTTCAAAGTGATAATGTTTAAATATACAAATGAATCCTATAGAAATAAGGATTTAAATTGTAAAAGTGTATTATAAAAATCAAAATTATTAGGATAAATCCAACATTAAAAGACACATGCATACGTGCATACGTATGTACATATACATACATATGTGTGTATGTATGTATATACAAACACATATACATACATATATAACTATATATATATATAACTAGATAACATGAAGTTAATGATTGAATTACAAAATAATTTATGATAAAATTATAGGTCTTAAATAGAGTGTACGTTTATAGACTTCTTAGTTGTTATACATTTGATTTTCCTTAATTGTTACTATTATTATTATAAGTGTTTAATGAAGGCACTTGTTAAAAACTTTATACTTCAAAAAACCGAGCAAATGAAATTTAAACAAAGATCATGCTTTATAAACTAATTGTAAATTATAAGACCGTACGATGTGAGATTTGATTTGGAATGTAGTTTATATGTAGCTTTTGTATGTGAGACTTGATTTTTGAAGAAACATGTTATTAAGGTTGTGCATATTAAATCTTGTTAAATAGGAAATTTCAAAGTGTTAATGTTTGAATATACACATGAATAATAGAGAAATACGGATTTAAATTGTAAAGATATGTGATAAAAAGCAAAAGATTTAGGATGAAACTAACATTAAAACACACATGCATACGTGCATGCACATATACATACATTCATACATGTGTGTGTATTTGTATACACAAATACATACTAATATATACGTATATATATATATAATTAGATTAAATGAAGTTAATGGATGAATTACAAAATAATTATGATAAAATTATAGGTCTTAAATAGAGTATATGTTAATAGACTTCTTCGTTGTCATACCTCTGATTTTCCTTGATTGTTACTATTGTTATAATAAGTGTTCAATGAAGGCACCGGTTAAAAACTTTATATTTCAAAAAACAAACAAATGAAATTTGAATAAATATCATGCTTTATAATGTAGCTGGAAAGTATAAGGCCGTACGACATGATATTTGATTGTGAATGTAGTTTATATGTCGAGTATATATATGAGATTTGATTTTCGAAGAGACTTGTATTAAGGTTGAGTATATTAAATCTTATTAAATGAGAAATTTCAAAGCATTAATGTTTGAGTATACACATGAATCATAGAGAAATAAGGATTTAAATTGTAAAAGTATGTTATAAAAAAAAAAGGATAAATCCAACATTAAAACATACATGCATACATGCATATATAAACATATACTTATACATACATGTATGTATGCATATACGTATATACATATACATACACATACGTACAAATATAATGTGATTATATGAAGTTGATGGGTTAATTACAAAAAAATTATGGTAAAATTATAGATCTTAAATAGGGTATATTTTATAGACTTCTTACTTATTATACTTTTGATTTTCCTTGATTGTAACTACTATTATAATAAGTGTCTAATGAAGGCACTTGTTAAAAGTTTATATTTCAAAAAACTAAACAAAGGAAAATTGAATAAAGACCGTGCTTTATAATGTAGCAGGAAAGTACGACATGAAATTAGATTTTGAATGCAATTTATTTATTGATTGTATACATTGCAAGAGAACTAATAGAAAAATAAATATTTTTAAATGAATTAAGTGATTGTTACATTAAGTGGTTAATGCAGGCACTTGTTAAAAACTTTATATTTCATAAAATTGAACAAATGAAATTTGTATAAAGATCATGCTTATCAATGTAGCTAGAAAGTATAAGACTATATGATGTGAGGTTTGATTTTGGACGCAGTTTATGTCTTGCAAGAGACCTAATAGAAAATAAATATTTTTAAATTAATTAACTGCGACGACCTGCATTTCTAACCACAGAAAGACGTATCATCAATAAAAAAAGAAAGAGATAGAAATAGAAAGATAGAAAGAAAGAATAACAACATCAGAATCTCATAGTGGAAATGGAACAAATTATAATACATCACACAACAATTACATAGTTTTACATATATCAGAGTTATACAACATCATACAACAAAACAGTCATCTATATGTCTGTCATTACATACATCCCAAAATACAACATACATCAACTAACACAGCGGAACTAGAAGATATATACTCTGGACTTCTGCTCCAAGCTCCTCTAGAACTCAATAATCCAAAACCTATCACTTGGCTACTCATAAAAATTTGAGTACCAAGAGTTTATGAAAACAGAAATAAACTACGGGTCAGACATAGGTCTGCTATGAGCAAACGGGTTAAAGTTGTTTAACTTTGAAAACCATTTGAAAACAAAGATATCACGTAAGACTTCCCACACATAAACACGGATAAGTTTTTACCTTATGCTAACCAAAACATTTTATCGAAAATCTAGTGATATTATAATAGTGTCTAGGATTTTCAAGTAAATAGAAAATAGTTGAAATTGTTACATTTATTAAATTCTAGCTAAATAGGTATACAATCAAAACCATAGAGTCTTGTAGGGAAAATGGGTTTCCATCAATGACAGGGCTACTGGGGTACCACCCGTCATGGTACGGGGCCTAGATCATTGTACCGAGGATCACTCCCGACCCCCTATAACACAAGGCCAGAACCATTCCTTACTGAATAGTTCCGAACAAGATAACCCCGCAGTTGTGGCCAAACAAATGCCCATATAGCCAAAATAAAGGGACATCTAGACAGGGGTATATCTCGTCCTGCTTGGGTGTTACCCACCTAACCTTGCTGCACCTCCCCTGTTTTAGCCATTCCCGGTTGATGAGGCTTGAGGTTGCGATTACCTTTAGAGAACACATCTCTTAGAATGCTAATCGTCCACCTGACGATGTTCTGAAAGCATTCAATCCATACAAGTTCGTTCTAGGTTCGAACGAAACCGAAGGCATTATCTCGTTACACTCATTTTGGAATCACCCTCAGAGTTAACTACGATAATCCTTGCACTCTGAAACACCATCTCGATCTTCACTTGAGATGCCACAACCTAACGTTTAATTTGGATCGATATGGTTTTTGGATAATCATAACTGACACCCAATCCTGGTCTCATCGAAATCCAAACGCCATTTTAAAGGCAAGTTGTTTAATAGTTTAAACAATTTAATTCAATACTTTGAATTCACATAGCATTTATCACAAATAAATCATACTCAAACATCACAGATATGTCCAAAGCATATCACAGAGTATCATAGAATATCACCAATAGTTATCACAATCAACCAAACAGGAATCATCTATTCATATCAAAATTAGTTTAATTAACTTAAACTTAATTAATTACTTAAGAATAAACCATTTTATCCTGCTTAATTAATCACTAATTAATCAACCCATTTAATTTATTAATTACTTCTTAATTACTATTTTATTAATTAATTTACATTTTTCTCACTTAATTAATTATTTCTTACTTATTAATTAATAACCTTAGTTATTAATTAATAGAATTTAATTACAAATGAATTAAACACTTAATTATTAATACCAATCTTTAATTACAAATTGATAAATCCCTAATTACTAGTTAATTATAATTATTAATTAATTTACATTCTTAATTAACTTACAATATTAATTAATTATTTATCTTACATTTGAAAATCTCCCTTAATAACTTCTAAATCAAATCTTAACTTAAAATTTTCCAACATTATTTACTTCATTAATACTAAACTTTGTTTAACATTATTAACTTAACAGTTTATTAGGCTTAATCTCTTGAAAACAAAACCCGAGAAAATCTTTGGTTACTCGAGTTACAACCCGACTTTTTTTTGTCCCTTTTCCCGAGTTCCCCTTTTC
Organism: Allium cepa; assembly: GCA_030765085.1. Lineage (NCBI taxonomy): Eukaryota > Viridiplantae > Streptophyta > Magnoliopsida > Asparagales > Amaryllidaceae > Allium > Allium cepa. The sequence goes on from CM060939.1 coordinate 811,201,212, forward strand.
TCCTTCTCATGTATTTTTTTTTCTTTTAAAAGTTTAAGTTTTAAACTTTATAAACTGGGCAAAAAACTCATGAATCTCGCGTTCTAACCCAAAGCAAACCTTCACTTTCTCGAGTACCAACTCGAGTTGCTCTCGCGCCAAAAATTCCTTGGTACCATATCCACACCGTTCACATGCATAGGCCATCGACGGCATCGCCACCTCCTGCGACTTACTCCATCCATTCAACTCTTGCCCTCGAACCAACATCACGAAATACGAAAAGAAATTCGACACTTCCTTTCGAAACTGGAACACTCAAGCTTGCCAAAACCACTTCGACACAACCATCCCGGCCACCGGAACCACCACGCCTCCATCTATGTCTCAACTACACTCCCTCCAAATCTGGTCACACTCAATGCATTGACGAGTGCGCACGAGCCCTAAACCAAAATGCTCATTTCACTGTCCTTAAACCCAATTCTTCCCCCCGGTTGACGCCACGACGAACTGGAACGTCTTCGGTCATTTTTCCTAGCATCATTAGACCTTCCTCCATCCCAGGTCCAATTCCTGACATCCCAAAGTCCTCCGGCCATCTGAATTTGCTCAAAACCCATTTAAAGTTCATCTAAAAACTTCTCTTAGCATACTCAATGAAAAATCAACATTTTTGTTATAAAAATCCTATTTTCGAACGATAATTCACGTTTTGTAATTGAATTAATCTTTAATGACATTCAGATTTATCATATGGTTCAAGTTTGCTATGTAAAACTAAATTGACAGAGGCAATTTATCTTTATTGAGCTTGAAACAATTTTAAATCCATAATCTATGCTTAAAAACACTTGTTTTGTTTTAAATCCTATGCCTGGTAATGATTAAATGAAAAAAATTGAATTTACTTGTTTGTTTCCACCAATCTAAAGCAAAGAAGAGCAGGTTCAATTTAAAATACACAGAGCAGTTATATGTATATATACAGAGCGACAAAAAAATATACATGCAATGCAACAATCTATCAATGAATCGTATGTGCAAATTTTATTAAAATTAAATCTTAAACAATTTGTTTACTCACCTGAGAAAACTTTGAACAAAGGATAACTTTCTGGCTTTGAAAAGCTATCAGCCTGATCTTTTCAGTCTTCTTATTTGAGTTAGTTGAATTGTAACTTGGGTTGTTACTTCAGCTTTGTTGTAAGATTAAATGTTTTCTTATTTCTGGAATGCTAAGCTTGATGAACGAAATGACATAAAGAGGATTGATATATATAAGTAAGTATACAGGGCTTTGTATTTTACTGGTACAACAATCTGGTCAAAGATTTTTATCTTCTTTTACCGGACTACATTTTTTTGTGGAGGCTGAAATGATTTTGTGTAATTCGAAATGACCTAATGTTGTGTTAGCATTAAATGCAAATGTCTTTACATGTTTTCATAATTATCCCCTTTCATTTTTATGTGTATATATATATTTATATATTTGTCTTATTTCTTTGCATAACTACATGTATTTCAATGGTTATATAGTTCTAGAATTATCTTATGTGTTTACTATAAAGTTGTTATAGTTATTGTTAACACTTTGACTTGTGTATTTATTTCTATCCTTAACATAAATAGTTATTTTTATTTCCCTTTTTTTAGCTTAAAATACCAAACATTTAATTTAGATTCATATTTTTTTTATACTTATGTTTAATATCATAATTTCTTATGTGTATATATATATATATATATATATATGTTTATGTTTAATATTGATACGATTTATTTTATTTTAAATTTTCAAATCAAAGCTTTCTTCCAAAATACACATATATATATTTGTTTTTAAAATGATAAGTTTGTATTTTATTTAATTAGATTAAATGCTTATTAAAATAATATTGCCAAAAACTCGGGTTGTCACATTCCTCCCCCCTTAAAAGAATTTCATCCCCGAAATTTAAAACAAAAGACAATACAAAAGCTTTTATATCAATAACCCAACCATACATATCATCCATACGTTAACAAACTAATCAAACAGTTTATCCTAACAAACATTACTAGCTATCTGGACACAAATTTGATAGGCTTTCCTAAAGCCATCCAAAGTTTCCCAGGTACAGTCTTTGGGATCTTCGCTCCACTGCACTTTGAAAAGCTTCACTAATTTTCTCCTGAGTTGCTTCTCATCCTGGTCGACAATCCGAACTGGATTCTTGACCACAGTCAAGTTTGGCTCGACCTCCAAATCTTCCTAGATTATTGGTTCTACAACCAATGATGGGTCATGGACAAACTTCCTTAGATGGGATACATGAAAATACATTATGGATTCTAGACATCCATTCTGGCAATTCAATTCTGTAAGCTGCAGCACCAATACTTTCCAACACCCAGAATGGTCCAATATATCTCGAGGCAAGTTTTCCCATCTTTTCGAATCTAATAGCTCCTTTGGTCGTGGAAACTTTGATAAAGACTAAATCTGCGATCTCAAATTCCAATTGTCTTCGTCTTTTATCTACATACTTCTTTTGACGATCCTGAGCAGCTTTCATTCTTTTCTTAATAAGCTCAACTTTCGCAGATGCTTCACGAATCAAATCTGGTCCAAGCACAAGACGATCTTTCGACTCTCTCCAATAGGATGGGATCTACATGGTCTTCCATATAAAGCTTCATAAGGAGCCATCTTAATACTCGCCTGGTAACTTTTATTTTAGGAGAATTCTTCTAGATGAAGATGGTCTTCCCACGATCCACCAAAATCCAACAAGCTCGCAGCATATCTTCTAGAATTCGATTAAGTCTCTCCGTCTCTCCGTCTGTCTGAGGATGATAGGCTGTACTCAATCTCAAACTCGTTCCCAGAGCAGATTGCAGTGCCTCCCATAATTTGCTAGTGAAGATAGGATCTCGATCACTTACTATACTGACATGAACACCATGCAATCTGACTATCTCTCTCAAGAAAATCTCTGCTAGAGAAGCTGCCGTACGAGTTGCCTTAACGGGTATAAAATGGGCGCTTTTAGTTAGACGATTCACAATCACCCATATTCCTTCGTTTCCTTTCCTGGTTCTAGGCAAACCATCGATGAAATCCAACAAAATCATCTCCCACTTCCATATCGGGATTTCTAAAGGTTGTAATAATAAGGCTGACTTCTATTGATCTCCTTTAACCTGCTGGCAAATGGCACAACTATTGACAAAAGAAACTACGTCCCTCTTCATGCTCGGCCACCAGAAAACCCTTCTCATATCCTTATACATCTTAGAGATTCCTGAGTGGATATTCAGTTTGGAGCGATGACACTCAGATAAGACTTCTTGCTTCAACCCATCCACATTCGGCACACAGAGACGACCATTAATCCTGTAACAACCCACCTTTTTGGATAGTTCAAATCGACAATAAACACACATGTCAGAATCAAACCATTCAAAAGGTAGGATTGTTAATGGGGTAAATAAAAAAAAACAAACTAGAAAATCTCGCAGCGTAACGAAAAAATATAATAATCAAATAAACAGTTCATGAAGCTGTTTTACAAATAAAATGTCATTACACTTTTACAATTTCAAATCAGAGTTATACATATATCATAAATAACCAAGTAATGCAGCGGAACACAGAATGTAGTGGAATAATAAATAGCAATAATATACTGAATCTTCGTCTTCGTCCACCAGAAATAGTCTTCAATACTGAAAAACTCAGGCTGACCCGAGCATAAAGGAAAATAATACACTCGAGTCAGAACTAAAATTCTTATGAAAATTTAAATCAAAAGTATATGAAATAAGGAATGCCGATAACTACATTTTTGAAGTTTCAAATTTCTGGAAAGGTAATTTCTTCCACATTCAAAATAAAATGGATTTCACAATAGATCCATTCTAGTAAATTACAAATTTACAGAATAATTCCCAGTTAAATTTCGTAGTTTTAATGACTTGATTTATAAAAATGTTCCAAAGTTTCAGTATTAACTTCTTCTTTTTGGAAACTTCCCAATGTTTCAAAATTTAATTTTGAAAACTTTCAACTGAGGTAACGACGGTTTACTTCCCAAAATCATTTTTATGGTTCAAATAGTAAATCTAAACATACTATTTTTTCTCTGATGTAAATACTTGAAATTCATGGGTTTTACATCCTTATTCAGTGTGCAAATAATAAATATGAAATTAAAATAATTACAATAAACTATAGGGTGATAACAAAGATATATCAAATAAATGAACAAATATACATTCAATCACAATAGCATCCATCACAACATACAATCAATATTCGAATCAATCAATTCAACAAATCAACCAATTCAATAATATGTCACAGTAATTATTAGTCATCACAAATTGGAATTTAGCTATTCAAATTAAATATTAATAAATATTCCAAATCAACAATCAAAAATTTATTAATATATGACCTGGTTTAACTTGGAATAGAATTTTAGTATTTCGTGAGTGAGTCTAAAATCTCACCTTCTGGATTTCCCTTTTCTAGCCGGATTTGGATCCGCTACTACCTCCTCCTTTTGAGCTGTTTCCTTCAATCTTAATCTTTTTTTAGAATGTTTTGGAAGAGATAAAGAAGTTGTTATTGATCTGGATTTAAAGAAAAATATTTGGAAAAAGAAGAATGTTTAAAAAAGAATAAGAAAATTTAAAGAAGATAAAGAATTGAAAAATAAAAGGAAGCTTTCAAAAAGAACAAGATTTGAAGAAGAAACAAAAAGACAAAGAATGAAGTAAAAAAATAAGAAGGAGATTTAAAGAAGAAAAAATGAAAATGGAAGGAGGAAGGTGAAGAGAGAAAAAAATGAGATGGAAGTTTTATTTGGAAAATGAAGCTATAGAAGATGAGATTAGAAAATGAAATATGACTATAGGAATGAATATGGAAACAAATGAAAAGCTAATAAGGTATATATAAACAAACTAGGAATTGAAATAAAGTAAAATATGAACAGCTCTAAAACGTAGTATTGAAAGATGTGAACTAAATGAATATGAGGTGGTAGAAGGAAAAAAATGCAAATGAAGAAATAAAATTATAGATTATTTAATAATAAGGAAATAAAGGTGGAGGGACAAAATGCACGTTTAGTTTTAAATGCTTTAGACATTGATAATTGTAACTACCCATAAATTTTGTGGATTTAATTTGGTTAATTAATGATTTTTGTAATTAAATTTAGTAGAAATAAAAACTTTATAAACTAATATTGGAATGAGCGCTAAAATAAATATATATAAATGGTGGCTTAAAACCTATTTACTAGCAATTTGAATCAATTTCAATAAATGGAATGAGGTAAAGTACTATACCTGGATATAAAATTCATTTAAAGGGAATCAATTTATATGTTAATGTAAAATTAAGAAAATATTGGAATAAATGATAATTTCATTCATACTTGTAAGCAGTTATTATAAGTTGCATGTTGAAATGGTTGATTGAATTTGGAATTTAGAATTAGATTTAAATGAAAATTTTAAGGTTTACAATAATGGAAATTTAAGTAATAAGGTTAGAGCAAGTTGATAAATAATAACCAAAATAAAGGAATAGTATTTATATAAATAAAGTTGAAACAAATTGGATATAGAGAAATAAATGTAAGCATCTAATAAATTAATTAAAGTGGATCTCCATACATGATAATTTAATAAAAGTCAACGTCCTCTAAGTAATTATATTATTTGCTGGAAGGTAATAATTGATTGAATGTGATTACGAAATTTAAAGATTGTGTATATTCGGAATTTTAAAAGGTGATTGTTAAGAAATAAACCTAAAGGCTAGTAAAGGAAATAGGTAACAATCTATATGTTGTTTAGTTCATTTGGTATGTTAATATTTTGGGAATCAAATTTCAATTAAGGGAAATTAAGTTGTACGTTAATTTGAAATGAAATCTAATAAATATTACATTAATATAGAATGTGGTATAAATGGTTAGGGATTGGACTTAGGAAATTTTGTTAATTTAGTTTAAAACCTAAATTAATACGCGTACTTGACAAGATTCACATTTTAATATAACCATTGATACAGATCTAAGATGTATTATAATTCAATGTTATTTATACACATAAAATATCTATTTACTGAATAGCAAGATTTTAAATCAATAAACGAATTTATTGAAGTTCCAATTTATAATTAATAACATTTAATGTAGAGTCAATTACAATTAATTGATTTAATTGTGCAGTTAGCGTAGATTTTGTTTGCAATTGGAAGTGGAAAATTTTATAGGTTAAAATTAATGCTAATTCTATTATAATAAGACCATTGGTTGATTTAAAGTATAGAAAGCAAGATTTATAAATTTAATTAAAGTATCAAATTCAACAATTGTATGTATTGCAAAATAAAATGGAATTAAACGGTTAAATATTACGTTATTGGAATTAGAAGGGAATTTGAGGATAATAATGTGAAATCATGAACCAATGTTAGTGGCATCCTTATCTTTGGATAAAAGGTGAGAATATAAAAGTTTGGAATCTTATAAATGGGTTTTTGAGAATTTAATTTATAATTTCTTAATATAAGGAAGTGGAGAAATTAACACTGCAATTGATAGACTTATCAACTTTTAATTTACATCTAAACTTGTTAAATCATTGAAATTAATTAAGAAATATGAAAGCGAAAAAAATAGTCAATTTTAAAATATCAATATAAAATTGGATTTTATTAATTCATTTTTATTTATTTAATTAATATAAAAATAGCCATTTTGGACACTGACTCGGATTTCGATGAAACCAGTTGCATCAGATCCGTAATGGTGAATTATAATAATGTTTGAAATTTCGCAGCGATCGAACTTGTTGTTTGATCGTACGGACTCGAAACACCTTTGTGAAATCCCGGAAATTTTAGCAATATCAATTTAATAATCTATATTTAAGATTAAATTGATCTGATAAAATTTTGTTATAAAATTTAACTTGATTTAATAATCTAATTAAATAAATGTTTAATTGGTGAATCTTATCTTTTAAAAATTAATAAAATGTTTTCCTATTTATAATGTATATATATATATATATATATATTGTAATTGATAAGTTTTTTTTGAAGTTTAATTAACAAATGAAATCTTGTTTTAAATTCTAATAATCATTTTGATAATTTGGAATTATATAAGAAAATCTAAAATACCATTTATATATTAACATTAATTCATTAATTAAGATAAATAAGAAAAATAATTTATGATTTCTTTTATAAATGATTAAAATTGATAAATATGTTATTTTTAAATAATAATGATAAATGTATAAATATAGATAAATTTTAAAAGACAATATTATTATTGTCAAATTAAGTATGTTAATATGAATTAGTTTTGAAATGGATTTTTTTTTAAATGTATAAAGAGTATTTAAAATTGAATTTAATTTTAAAATTCAAATGAATAAACATATATAAATCTTGTAAGTGAACTTTCATCTTTTATATAAATTGTTTCACTTCATTTTCTTTAAAAAGGAATGTACACACATTCACATATGAAAATAACTTATACATAAATAAATACAAATAAAGAAAAAGGGTTTTTATTTGCTTTTAAAATAAATAAGGAAAAAATAAGAAAATATGTATAAAACAAGTGTTAATATTCTAAGTAACTAATGAGACATGTGTTAGCATATTAATATAAGTTGGAGACAAGTGTCCTTTTTATTTTGATTTTCTTTTAATTTTTAAATAAATCATTTATACACTTATAAAACTTGTTTTCTATTTCCCTCATTCTTCTTTTCTAATCTTCATTTTTTTTCAAAGTTAAGAAGAAAAAATCTCAGCTAAAAACAAAGTTGTTTACAAACTTTCAAAAACCAAATTTTCATATTGAAATTTAAATTCAAAGATCTTGAAATTACTCCTCTCTAACCAAAATCCATATCAGTAATTTATCCTCAAAAACAAAATCTGGAAATTCTTTTTAAAACCAAAATATGAAGTTCCTTTCATATTCATCAACTTGAAAATCAAGCCTGCACCTGAAATTCATTTCAAAAGCACAATCACCAACCTGTAATTCATTTTTTCAAACATGCAAACTGTAAAATCATTTCCAAATGAAAAAGCATCTGCCTGCCAGATTAAACCTGTAATTTCCTTCAGAGGATAAATGTAAAGCCTATGCATTTCGACATTCTGGAAATCAAAAGCAAGCTTGCCTGCATTCTTTAATCCAAAGGCCTGCATGCAAGTTTTTAACAATAAGCATCACAAGTTCTTTTAAGGACAATGAAGTATGACATTTCAGTTTAAAGGTTTCAAGGCAACTCAGTTTCTTAAAGTTTAAAAGTAAAAGCTTTTCAAAATTTTATGCTCTGATTCATCTCTACTAATAGGTGAGCAACATTTTATAAAAAAAATAATAAGTATAAATTTGTTGCTTAAATAAGTATTCTTTGAATATGATTAGCTGATTGCATGTTGAGTAGTATGCTTGTGTATGATTTTAAATGCAGTGTTGTATATATGCATATGAATGTTTGAATGTATGAATGGATTATGACTAGATGACTGTTATGTTCTTACAGTTTTCCTTCAGGTTCATAATTTAGTAAATGATTTAATTTCTCTTGGATCAATCTGTAATAATACATAAGTTTTAAACAATGTACGTTTAATTTATCATAAATTATAGTTTAAGATTTGTTCAAAAGAAAGAGAAAAAAATATAATCAGTAGTTTACGGGAAAATGAAAAAGAAAAAAAAACAATAGAGTAAACTCAAACAGGTGTAATTCAATTTAATTGATTTTAGTTTCAGGTGCTTGAATCAAAAGCTAAAACTAAATTGTGATTTTTATAAACCAAAATTTCAATATTCAGTATTGAGATTCATGTGCATTGCTATTTTTCTTCTGGGAAGTAAAAGGGGGGATTTTTTTTTTACAACCTAGTTTTAGGCTCTGCATTGAATTAATCTGTGGGGAGACCACAGTGGACCGAGTGCTGAGATTTTTGGGGAGATGGTTGCTAGGGTGTCGAAGAGGTGTTGGACGGCAGAGCCAAGTCTCCGATGGTTGGAGGAGGGAGAAATGGAGTTTTTCCAGGTTTGGGTTATGGTCGATATACTGTTGCCAGGTTTGAATTGGGAAGTGGAAAACTCGATTTGCGATTTTGAATGGGAGGTGAGTTTGTGATGGTTGCGATGTGATTCAGTGATGAACGCCGACGCGCTTGTTGGCTGGGTAGTGGCCGGAGGTGGTTACAACCACCGTGCATATGCACGGTGAAGAAGAAGGTCAGTGGAAGATTTGGGTTGTGCAGAAGTTTTTTTTTCTCGGGTTAATATTCGAGTAATTAGAATTCTTACTCGAAGAAGCTCTTGGTTTTACTCGAAGTAAAACAGAGGGGGGAACTCGGGTTTTTTTGTTGGTTACAGGTTTTAAAAACCTGTACTTTTCAATTCAAAGATTTTATTTAAAAACTGAAGCAGTTTTAAACAAGAGTTTAAAACTTAAATTTTAAAGGTATGGTTTTCAATCTAAGTTGAATTCCAGTTTTAAAATTTAATCCAAACTTTTTAAATTAAATGTTTACAGGTTTCTTTGGAAAACCTATATAATTTCAGTTCATAAGAAAAATTAAGTTTTAAAAATCTGGAGCAGGTTTTTTTAAAACAGACATTTTAAACTTAAAGTTAGGGTATGAATTTTAAAATTGGATTTGAATTCATGTTTTAAATTTAATTTAAATTATTTAAATTGAAATGTTTAAACAACCATTAAAAGAATTTAAATAATTGAATTTAAAGATAAAGCTTAAAAATTAAAGTAGAAGATTTAAACATAAGTTTAAATCTGGAAACAAGATCCAAATTTGAATCATGTTTTCAAAATAAAAGAAGTTTTTTTTTTAATTTTGAAATATTTAAACATCTTTTGATATTGAATCATATTTTAAATATGATTTGTATTATAAATATGGGTTTAAATTTCCTTAAAACTTCTTTGTAATATGAGAAATTATTTAGCATAAGTTTAAAAAGGTTTTAGAATGTTTTTAAAACTTTGATAAAGTTAAGTTTGGTTTTCAATTTAAATTTAAATTTTAAAATGTAATTTGAAAACAATTTTAGTTAAGTTATTTTAAATTACTTTGTTAATGATAAAGTAATCATTAATAAGAAGTGTTTTATTTTAAAGTAAATTAAAGATTTAACGATTTTTGTTTCATTAAATTAGTAAGGTAATTTAAATAATTTAATTAATTAATTTGTTTAATTAATTAAATATTTGAAATAAATTAATTAAGGTTAATTAAATTTGAAAATTTATTAATTAAATTAAATTAATTACTTAAGAAAGGTAATTAAGGAAATTGTTGATAAGTTAATGAAGGTCATTAACTAGGAATTATTTATTAATTAATTAATGTAATTAATTTTGATAATTAATTGGATTAACTAATTTAAATAATCAATTATGAAATTTAATTAAGTATGATTACTTTATGGAAATAATTAAAGATATTAATTCTCATTGTAATTAAATTATTAATTGGATTAGTTTAAATTAATAAATTAAGTTTAATTAATTTAGAATAGTCTTTAGATGGGTTGATGAGTAACCAGTGAAAAATAATTACTTTGAGAAGTAATTAAGATAAGTAAATTACTGAAGATAATTAATTGAAGTATGGTATTTTGGGATCAATTACTTTGTGTAATTAATGTGAAAATAATATTTTATGAAGTGATTAATAATTAATTACTTAATGTAATTAATTTAAGCATTTATTAATTAAGCCATTGGAAAATAATTAAGAGATGTAATTAATTAAGAGTAATTAATTACTAGTGAGATTAATCAAGGATGATTAATAAATATAATTAATTATTAAAGGTAATTAATTTAGAAGTAGTTAAGGAAGTACTTAAAAGGGAGTTAATTACTAAATGTAATTAATCAAGAATGATTAACAATTGTGGTTTAATTAAGGTTAATTACTTAATGTAATTAATTTTTTGTTAAAAAAGAGTAATTAATTTAAATTTAATTAAGGATCATTAATTAATATGATTAATGATGTAATTAAATATTAATTGATTAAGATTAATTAATCAATGATTAGTAATTAATTAATGTAATTAATTAAGGACTAATGTAATTAATTATAATTAACTAATTAATGAAATTATTAAAGGTTAATTACTAGTTTTGGTTATGGATAATTAATTTGTAAAATTAATTAAAGATAATTACTTGAATATAATTAAAGGACAATTAATCAAGGGTGATTAATTAAGGTGATTGATTTGAGGATAATGATTTAATTGATTGATAATCAATTAAGGGTTAAGTAAGCAAGTTTTAAATGGTGAAGTAATTAATTTAATTCACTTTAAATTAATTAGAGATAGAAGTAATTAATTTAATTCATTTTAAATTAATTATAGATGGTGTGATTATAGATCTTTGCTTATGAATGGATGATATGGTTTACCCTGAATGGTTTGAATCTCAGACATGAGATAAATAGTGTGGTGAGATATGGATACATTGGTTGCATTGTGATGATGATATAAGTATCTATTGAAGATGATAATATAGATTATCAATTTGTGATGATTACCTGTTTATGATAATAATGATGATTATCTATGATGATGATGTGAATTATCTATCTGTGTGTATATGGATAATTAGATTGAATTGTTTTAAACTTAAAACGACTTGGACCTAAAAGACACGCTTTGGATTTCGATGACACCGAGATCGGGTTTCCATATTTGGATATCCGAAAACCACATCGATTCCAATTAACGTCAGGTCCTGAATCTAAGTGGAGCAAGTGAAGACTCGAGGTGTAAGGGCTATACGGCAGTATAACTCTGTGGGTGATTCCGTAATGAGTTTGACAGAATAGTACTTATAGGTTCGAGATGGTGATTTAGAGTCCAAGGGTTATCGTCGTTAACTCTGAGGGTGATTCCAAAATGAGTGTAACGAGATAATGCCTTCGGTTTCGTTCGAACTTGGAACGAACTTGTATGGATTGAATGCTTTCAGAACATCGTCAGGTGGACGATGAGCATTCTAAGAGATGTGTTCTCTAAAGGTAATCGTATCCTCAAGCCTCATCAACCGAAAATGGCTGAAACAGGGGAGGTGCAGCAAGGCTTCGTGGGTAGCTCCCACTGGAGAGCAAGATTGATCCCTATCTAGAAGTCCCTTTATATTCGGCTGTGTGGGCGGTTGGTTCACGACAACTGCCGGGGTTGTCTTTTTCGGAACTGTTCAGTAAGGAATGGGTCCGGCTTTGTGTTGCAGGGGAGCGGACGTACTCCTCGGTACGGTGATCTAGGCCACGTACTGTGACGGGCGGTACCCCAGTAGCCCTGCCATTGTATGGAATCCAAAATCCAATAAGTGCCAACGGTTTTGATTGTATTACCCACTTTTGTGGCTAGTAGGTGGAATTTAATCATGTAACAATTTCGGCTATTTCATATTTACTTGAAAACCCTAAACACTATTATAATATCATCGGATTTCCTATCAAATGTTTTGGTTAGCGTAAGGTAAAAACTTTTCCATGTTTATTTGTGGGAAGTCTTACGTGATACCTTTCTTTCCAAAGGTTTTAAAATTAAGAAACTTAAACCTGTTACGCACACCAGACCAATGTCTGACCCGAAGTTTATTTTTGTTTTTCATAAACTCTTGGGTACTCAAATTTTTACGAGTAGCCAAGGGATTCAGGTTAGCTTTGACGAATATTGGAGGAGCAATGGAGCAGGAGGCTTCTGCGTTAGATATATAATATTCCGCTATGTGTTCTGTATTGTCTCTATATTGTATTATGTTGTAAATACTAGATAGATGTTTATACCTGTCTAGTATGTGTTGTATTATCTGTGTACTCTGATAGTGTTTGTAAACTATGTAATGTTTTATGTTACTAATATAATTTTTTCGTTCCGCTGTTAGATTCTGATGTTGTTTCTTTCTTCTCTTCTTTCTATTCTCTTTTCTATCCCTTTCTTTCTTATTAGCGATACGACTTCCTGGAGTTTGGAAGTTGGGTCGTTACAGTGGTATCATAGCATTAGGTTGAGTGAATACCTAGGCTCTGTAGTGGTGTCTTTCTTGAGAGAGCGTATTTGTAGTTTTGATATATATATATATATATATATATTTATTTATTTATTATTTCTACCTATCTGTTGGGTTACCTGTTAAGGTTTTTTCTAATATAAGTTATAAAGGTAGATAAGGTAGTGGTGTGTGTAACATGATTTCTACCATTGGTTGGAGTTTGAATGTTTGAGGTTGGAAGTGTATTTGTCGAGACTATAGACCTAATACCGTCTCGAGTAAGTTGTGCAGTGATGTAGAGATTTCATCGATCTCTGAAGGTAACCTGTTAAGGTTCAAAGTTCATCTTTGAAGATGGATGAGTTGAGTTTGGATCTGTCGTTTTGACAAAAGTGTGTGATGGTATTTTGATACCTCAGGCAGTAGTAGCTACGTGATGAGATGCAGCAAATATGGATATTTCCGAAGATGTTTTCTTTGGAACGAGTTAGGAAGTGTGTCTACTTCGGTGTTGTGGCTGAGTTCAGCAGGATGTGGTGGTTGGCTTTGAGGTCCGAGTTTCTCGAAGAACTTCAGCTAAGGAAGTTTTGGCTTTGGTGTCAACAGTGCAGCTCGGAGTGTCTGTGTTGGCAGAAGTCGACTGGCTGAGTAGTTTCTGAAGGTGGAGTTCAGAAGCAGTAGAGTGGACCCAATACCTTATTGGATTGGCTAATTAAGAGTAAGTTGTTCTGTTTAGTAAAGAGAGAACAGTTTTGTTTGGGAATTGGTCTCTATTGATCGCAAAAGTGACTTGCGATAGTTTGAGTGTTCTTTTGAGGTATTGAAGAATTTTTGGTTGTATTTTGTGAAGTCGGAGGTTTGTCCGCATCTGGAGATCGAGTTTTCTTTACAACTGGATTCCAGGATGGATACTGATGGTTCAGCTAGTAGAAGGATGGTTTCTCGAGATAGAGTTTGTTGAAGCAGCTCAGGAATGGTGGAACTTCTGAGTTTTCTTTATGGATCTGTTGAGTCATATGCGGGGATGTTTTGTTTAGATTATGCTCGTGTTCATCATCAGCATTGTCTTTTATTCCAGATCAGAGTTATGCAGCAGAAGCTGTTTGGGAATGCTTCTGTGTTGTCTTTTCCGGGTAGAAGAAGTGAGTTTGTTCTTTTGAGGTTTGAAGATTAGAGTTGTGATTTTGGTTTTCGATTGATCTTGAGAAGATCGTTGTGTTGGATTGATTTTGATCCAGCTTGTTTCTTTTGGGGTATCAGCAAGAGTTGAGCTGATCAGTTTGGATGTAGACAGCCCAGGATCATCCGAAGAGTTTTATGGATAAGAGACGAAGGAATTTGGATTCTGGAAACGGAGATTTGATTTGGATAAGTTTTTCTCCGATCGAGGGAGCTATAAAGTTTTGATAAGTCTGGGAAGTTAGCTCCGAGATGTTATGGATCTCTTCTATGTTTTGTTTGGATTGGTGTTTGGTTTTCAAGAATTGAATTACCAGTTTGGATAACTGGGATTCAGTGAGTTTCACGTATCTTTGAGAGAGTACGTGTATGAGTTATCTCTGTAAGTAAAACCAGCTGTTCAGGAAGGTTTGGTTGTTGATTCAGACTCGTTTGTAGTCTGATATCTTGTTTAGTTCTGTAGATCTAGTTGAGTTGAAGCTCTGTAGCTTAGTAGTATTGATTGTTTGGATTCTGTAGGGTGAGTATCCCGATATATATATATACTTAGGGAAACTCGAGAAATTTTTTATCCAGAATCTTATCTGGATAATTAAATTTGTTTGATTTGATAAATTGGTTGCTATGGTTGTTAGCATATAATTGATGTATGTTTGTGATTTAAAATCTAGAATTTTAAATTGGTTATTAAATTACTTTTGCTTTTAAATTTCGGGGACGAAATTCTTTTAAGGGGGGAGGAATGTGAAATCCCGAAAATTTTAGCTATATCAATTTAATAATCTATATTTAAAATTAAATTGATTTGATAAAATTTTGTTAATAAAATTTAACTTGATTTAATAATCTAATTAAATAGATGTTTAATTGGTGAATCTTATCTTTTAAAAATTAATAAAATGTTTTCCTATTTATAATGTATATTTATATATATATATGTGTGTGTGTATATATATTGTAAATAGATAAGTTTGATTTGAAGTTTAATTAACAAATGAAATCTTGTTTTAAATTCTAATAATCATTTTGATAATTTGGAATTATATAAGAAAATTTAAAATACCATTTATATATTAACATTAATTCATTAATTAAGAAAAATAAGAAAAATAATTTATGATTTCTTTTATAAATGATTAAAATTGATAAATATGTTATTTTCAAATAATAATGATAAATGTATAAATATAGATAATTTTTTAAAATACAATATTATTATTGTCAAATTAAGTATGTTAATATGAATTAGTTTTGAATTGGATTTTTTTTAAATGTATAAAGAGCATTTGAAATTGAATTTAATTCTAAAATTCAAATGAATAAACATATATAAATCTTGTAAGTAAACTTTCATCTTTTATATAAATTGTTTCACTTCATTTTCTATAAAAAGGAATGTGTACACATTCACATATGAAAATAACTTATACATAAATAAATACAAATAAAGAAAAGGGTTTTTATTTACTTTTAAAATAAATAAGGAAAAAATAAGAAAATATGTATAAAACAAGTGTTAATATTCTAAGTAACTAATGAGACATGTGTTAGCATATTAATATAAGTTGGAGACTAGTGTCCTTTTTATTTTGATTTTCTTTTAATTTTCAAATAAATCATTTATACACTTATAAAACATGTTTTCTTTTTCCATCATTCTTCTTTTCTAATCTTCATTTTTTTTCAAAGTTAAGAAGAAAAAATCTCAGCTGAAAACAATGTTGTTTACAAACTTTCAAAATCCAAATTTTCATATTCAAATTTAAATTCAAAGGTCTTGAAATTACTCCTCTCTAACCAAAATCCATATCAGTAATTTATCCTCAAAAACAAAATCTGGAAATTCTTTTTAAAACCAAAATCTGAAGTTCCTTTCATATTAATCAACTTGAAAATCAAGCCTGCACCTGGAGTTCATTTCAAAAGCACAATCACCAACCTGTAATTCATTTTTTCAAACATGTGAACTGTAAAATCATTTCCAAATGCAAAAGCATCTGCCTGCATGATTAAACCTGTAATTCCCTTCAAAGGATAAATGTAAAGCCTCTGCATTTCTTTGAATCTGGGAATCAAGTATAAGCCTCTGCATTTCAATATTCTGGAAATCTAAAGCAAGCTTGCCTGCATTCTTTAAACCAGAGGCCTGCATGCAAGTTTTTAACAATAAGCATCACAAGTTCTTTCAAGGGCAATGAAGTATGGCATTTCAGTTTAAAGGTTTCAAGGCAACTCAGTTTCTTAAAGTTTAAAAGTAAAAGCTTTTCAAAATTTTGTGCTCTGATTCATCTCTACTAACAGGTAAGTAACATTTTTTTTTAAAATAATAAGTATAAATTTGTTGCTTAAATAAGTATGCTCTGAATATGATTAGCTGATTTCATGTTGAGTAGTAGGCTTGTGTATGATTTTAAATGCAGTGCTATACATATGCATGTAACAACCCACATATTTGTCAATTTTATATTTAAATATTTTATTTAAATATTTTATCGTTAATCGGATCTTGGTCCGAAAAGCTACTTTTTGCAAACGGTTAAATTAGGACTCGAGACCACTTCCATTGAGTTCGAATTGTCGTTTACAACTTTTTAAGTATAAACATTGATAGGTTTGGAGTTAGTGGAATTTCACTAACTTTTCCCGCTTTGGACTTTGGGTTAGCTTAGCCATTATAACTCAAGCCCAACCCCCCTCCTTCTCTTCACTCTTCATAGATTCCTACCAACTCAATCTTTTGCATTAATGGTGAGTGCAAAGAGAAATTAAAACTCCAAAAGCTCAGTCTTCATTGCTAATCCAACATTAACTCCAAAACTCAAGTGAAGACATTGATTCAAGCTAGTGGTTGATCCTTGCATAGCATTTCAAGCTTCATCTTCATCCATTTTAGTGAAAAGGTGAGATTTTTATCTCACAATTCTAGCCTATAACTATATTGGACTGTTGGGAATGATTCCCTATCATTTTTGCATGCATATTAGCATTTGGTTTGGATTGGATTGGCCAAAAACTCCAATTTTTAGCGTTTTGGTGAATTTTCTGCACTTAGGTCGTTCTGGCCATTTTTCTGTGTTCGGAGTTAGGTCGCTCACGACCTAACCCTTAGGTTGCTCGCGTGTTATCGCGCTAGGTCGCACTGCCTTGAATTTTCACTTCGGAGTTAGGTCGTTTCACGTTAGGTCGTATGGGGTTTAGGTCGTAGGTCGTTTCTGGCCTTAAATTCCCTCTGTAGCGTTAGGTCGCTCAGCCTAGTTAAGGCGTTAGGCTGCGTGGCCTTTAAATCCTTAGGTCGCTCACATAGATCAGCCGTATGACCTTAGGCCGTTAGGTCGTATGATATTAGGTCGTATGCCCCCTGGACCCCCACGACCTGACCGGGCAGGTCGATCCCCGTAGCAGGGGCGTTGCCCCCGCACCCCCACCTTAGGGTGTTGCCACCCCTGGACCCTCCCTCCGTAGGGGATCTTATCTGAAAAACATTCAATAGAACTTGCTTTGTTGAGATGCTGAGTTGACCATTCTTCGAGATAAACTATCTTGGGCTTCTCGGTCGATTTTATGGATTTTTGAATATCAATTTCGATGGATTCTTTATCGGTTTCTTTGGATTTTATTCACGTATTCGTATGTGAATTTTTATGATTGATTGTTTCTACAATCACTTCTATGATTTGTCACTTTAAAATATGAAGGTTTCAATACTAGTAGTAAATATCAAAACTCTTTCAACAAAATGATTTCAACTCTATTTTCAATAACAAAGCTCTTTTCTTGAACCATTTTCCAATCTACTTGTATATACAAACCTTTATCTCACTCGCATGAGAAATTGAATTAAACGGCTTAGTAAAACAAGTGGTATGAAATTCTTGCGTTTGCTTCGTCGGTTAACTCTTTGACTTGTTCGATTGACCCTTTTTGTGAAAATTTTCTAGTGAAGAGCTACAGTTTGTTCGTAAATATTTGAGTTAAGCAAGTGATTATGGGACATGAAGCTAAACTTTTATATGTACTAGCTTAGTGTAATTGACACTTCTCATTGATCATGACGATCATTCTTATGATTTAGACTTGCAATTGTGCGATGTCTCTTTTTTGCTTGGTTAGACTAGACACCACTTGTGTGATTTCGTTCACACATACCTTTTTACCTTCTTGGTTAGTCTAGATACCACTTGTGTGATTTCACTCAGACATACGTTTTTGTTTGTGAGGTTAGACTAGACACCTCTTGTGTGATTTCATTCACACATACCTTTTTGATTTTTGGTTAGTCTAGACCTCATCTGTGTGATTTCGACTAACACATATGGGGTAGCTCCCCATGGTCTTCGGACCGTCATGTGATAGACCTCTTTCCCTTTTTCTATGATTTCTGGATTTCCTATGTTGATTTCTGGAATTTATGTCATTGACTTGTTATGAGTACAAGTTTAGGGTATGATGCCCTCTTTTGATCTGTGAGAAGATTCTTGTGATATTGATTTATCTCTTATTGATTGATCTTCTGTTGATCATCATTTTCATACTTATAGTAGTATGTTAGTATGGATATTTTATGTTTATGCCTATCTTTTATTTTATATCATGTCATCTGATATTTATAGCTGGACTGATCCGTTTATTATTTTCTTAAATAATACTCGGGTCAGACCGAGATGTTACAGGTGCTTCTGCTTGACTTCTCCCCAGGGTTGCTACTCTGACTTTTGGCTAACTATTTAGATTAGCATTTTTTTGTTGTATACACTTGAGATATAGACTCATAGTTGTATTCTTTTGTATAGCACGTGTTGCTAATCTTTTGTATTATTGTGGATCTTTTTGACCACTACTCTGATGTACACTTTCATGTGTTAGTTATATATGCACATCTTCTTCCGCCTTTGTGATATGGATGTCCGTGACTGATTGTGTTATGCTTATTTCAATGTTTGTTTCCGAAGATTATTTATAGCCACCGTGTGATAGCTATGAGTTTGTATCGGTATGTCGGACTTCATCCTTAAATGAAATGCATGCTATACTATCTGACATAACGGTGCTCGCACAAAGAAGTTACATGGATAGTCGCTCCTCAACAGCCTTATTCTCCGTGCTAGTTGACAGCACTACATCGTAGTGTTCTTGGCTAGCGTGGGTATAGAGGTGGGGCGTCACAGCTTGGTATCAGAGCCAAACTTCGGAACAATGTAGAATAACTTAACAAGGATCATCGTCCTAAGTCCATCTTAGGAGTCCTACCTTAGGATTAATTCGAGTCTTCGTACCGATTCATCCTATTTTCTTTTGTGATTCCTTGTTCTATCTATCAAGATTGCTTGATATTCAATCTGAGAATAATCTTTTCCTTCTTCTTTCTTTCTTTCTTGACGGAAGAAGAGATGGTTAGTTCTGGCAGTCCTAGTGCTGGTCAATCCAGTAGTCCTACTTTGGATGGCGTATTCATATCTTCCCAACAACTTTTGGATCTTACTCAGAATCAAAGGTTTATCTGTGCTTTGAGTAAGAATCCCACAAAGATCTTACCTTTGAAACTAGAAGTTCCTTTCGACCAAGTTGTAGAAGAGGTTGATAAAGGAATTGATAGTGATATTGGGATGTCCAAGAAGAGGCATATTAAGTTCAAAAGCCCTTATCCCGATAAGAAGGTGAAGCAACCCGCTTTGGTAGCAAATACTCCAATCCTTCATCATGGACGATGATACAATTGTGGTTCTAGGGACCACTATGCGAAGGAGTGTCTGGAACCACTCTCTTGTCGTTATTGCAAAGATTCCAGTCATCATATTTCTGTCTTCCCCATACTTCTAGGCAAGAAGAGGGTGGAACCAGAAATTTCGATAGCCAAGCCACCTACCTCTAGTCGTAAACGATGTTACAATTGTGGTTCCACAGACCATAATGTAATTAAGTTCCTGAAACCTCTCTATTGCCGCTATTGCAAAGGCTCGGGCCATTACTTGTCTGCATGTCTCATGCGACCTAGCAAAAGAGAAGGAAAGCTAAAAGCTTCTAACGAAACTCCTCTGGGTCAAGGTACTTCTTATTTAATCCTTGATTTTATTTGTTTTCGATTATCCGATTCGAGTTCTTTTTTATATGGGTTCATCTCATCATTTTTTTATCAAAAGAACTTGATGATTCTCTTTCTTTTTATGTTTTGGTATAACGACCCTGACTCGACCTTCGAAAATCGGCACCGAATACGACACTCGTATTCAAATGCCGCAGATCCAAACGTCGAACCTGGTTCGCCGGAGCTTATAACACATTAAGTAAATAACACAGCGGAAGAAATGAATAACATATATCAATATACAACATGAATGATACAACAGAATGATACAATAGATATCAACATACATCAGAGATATGATACAAGATAATAGCAGCGGAAAGAAAAGATAACACTAGCAGCGGAACAAAGCTCCAATATGGTCTTCAAGAAAGAACTCCAGTATCAGTAATCTCCATCTCCAAAGCACCAATCCAGAAATAGCTCGAACTCCAAATCAAGATGAAGAGAAGCAACTCAATCCAAATGCGATTGCCAAATCCTAAGGCTGAAAGATGTCGAATCTACACCTACCATTGATTTCTGAAAACCCCAACTCTAGACTGCCCGTGTGGGAAATAGTGGGCACCCAGAGTTTAGGAAAGGAACAATAAACTCCAGGTCAGTCGTGGGACTGGTATGAGCAAACAAAAACATTTGGTCTTTAAAACAACAAAAGAATTTAAATTTGAAATCCGCAATGCTTTTTGGAAAATGAAACTACCATAAGGCCTCCCGCCACACGCACAATGAAAACGCAGAATTGGAGGAGATTTCTCCTTATGATAGTCAAATATGCTTAATACGAGAAAATTCTTTGATATTATTACTATAAGTGCAAAGTGTGGAAAACCATTTCGAAAGTATAATATAAATCCTAGCCAACATACGACCAGTATCGTATGCCTACTATAGCTACCATCTAAACAGTGGGGCGCCACCATAAGTAGATGGCAGGTAATACAACTAAAACCGTACACGGCACGTATTGGATGAATGGATTTCCAACAAATGGTCAGGCTAAGGAACTTCCTACTGCCACATGGGATCGCCTCTGGCGGGACGTCCCGAGAACTAACGTTACGGTTAGATCTCTGCCAACACAAGGCCGGGTTACCTCTGTAACTAGGTAACTACTACACGAATGTGCCATCCCCCGGTCCTTTGGGACCTTTATCCGAGCGCTCGCAACAACAACCACAAAGTATCACAAAGTAATAGATCTGCAGTATCCACATAGGTAAGTATCTGGGCTCCATACCATGATACCACCCTTTACCAGAAGGGAATGACACACCTTAAAGGGAGCGACCCTCATAACCTTGCCGCATCTTTCCTGTTTCGACCATTTCCGGGGAGTGAGGTCCTGATGCAATCTCGTCCACAAAGCTACGCTTTGTGCAACAAAGCCATGCTTTGGGTCAACAGATGACCAAAGCAATGATCACAAAGATAATTGATCAAACAAATGATCATATCACAAATGATCAACCAATGATCATCACACAGCAGCACTCAGCATGCCACATTACCAAATTGGGAATATCACTGATAAATATCAATTACATAACCTCTGAGCTCGTATGTCTCAGAGAAGGGTGTTAAGCTAAGAGAATAAATTCTCCGCCACCAAGCAGAAATGTATTTGATAGAAATCAGATAACATCTCAAAGTGTAATGTCGGACATACAACCATACAAGTCTGTTCCGGGTTCGAACAGAACCGAAGGCACTTCCGAAGAAGCCCTTGCAAATCCGGGTATCCACAATCCCGATCGGACTTCCCATCACTAAGGGAATCTCTATACCGTAGCTACTCGGTGCAGAGACAATCGATAGGTTATCCTATCGTTCTCACAAATACCCAGTCTTCACCACCGGTCTTCAATTGCTATCCATAACGTCGTATCACTATTCGGAATGGGTTATATGACACAAGGTCCTCTCCCGGCTAAACCGAATAGTAAGCGCCATATTTTAAACATATGGATATGGGATTTTAGTTAAGTCACAACTTATAAAAATCCAAAACTTTTCTTTCAAATGGTTAAACAAATTACCATTTTTAAATCTTTAAACAAAAAGATTTATTTCATAAAGTTTCACCCAGTTTCACAAAGATCTATTCATAGATTTCAAAACAATTCCCATTTCAATTGGATTAACCCAATTAAATCTTTAAATTAAAGATTTATAGCTTTCAAAACACATTTCCAAAGATTTATCTATAATTTGGAAACCATTTCATTTTAGACTTGAAGTCCTTTTAACACCAATTGGGAATTCATTTCTTTTGTGAAAGCTCACAAACAGTTTCCGTTTTCAGAAAGAATCCAAACATATACCAGTTTAAGTCTTGGGTTAAACTAAAATTTCAAAACATCACCTTTAAAAATGGTTTTAAAAACCCATATAAACCCATTTATAAGTTGAATAACTTTTTAAACATAGTTTTCAAAATCATAGAATTCAATTCAAATATTGAATTCAAATCAAATTATTTAAATTTCAAAACTCAATCGAGTTATTCAAAATAACTTTTATTTTCAAAAGCTTCAATTCTAATTCCAAAACTATTTTGGATTCAAAAATACAATTTTAACTATATTTCAAAAATCTGTGACTTAACCCACTTCCACGTGCAATCCATATTTGTGTGTGTATAAGTGTGGTCCAGGGGTTCAGCACAATAGTGCATAACATCAACATCACCGATCCAATCATATCGATAAGCGATATAACCCATAACGCTTATCTTTATTCATAGATTCATAGATAAGATGAATTTATCAATCACAAAGATTCACTCATATGATTCGATGTGGGTTTCGGGTAACCAATTGGAATCCGACTCCCTGTCGCATCGAAATTTCAAATGTCGTTCTATGGGTCAAGGGGTTGCATATACATGTAACAATATATACGTCTCAAATAAAATAGCCCAGCACAAAGCATTACATAGCATCACAAAACATATCAATCCATCATGAAGCATTCAATTGGCAATCAAACATCTACAATTAAGATGAATAAATCTATGTGGTTTTAAATCTATTCCTCACATAATCACTTCCATTAGTAATGAACTACCCTTAATTGCTTCTTTAATTACTTCTAAATTAATTACATTAATTTATTACCTATTATTGATTAATTAATCCTAATTAATGATCCTTAATTACATCACTAATTAAATAATTAATGATCTAAATTATTTCTTAGATTAATTACTAAAAGTAATTAACAACTCAATTACTATATTGACCCAAATTAATTATCCTTAATTTAATCTCTTAAATTAATTATTTGATTAATTACTAAATAATTAATCCAAATTATCTCCCACTTAAACATCTCCACTTAATTACATCTGTAAATATTAAATAATTACTTAACTATGTAATTTCCAAATCATTAATTACATAAAGCAGTTATTTATAAAACCCAAATGTTTAAAATTAATTAAACTTTATTAAACAATCTCATTCAATTAAATTAATTATATTAAGTAATTAATTTCTTAATTTCTCTATCAAGTAATTACTCAATCCATTTATAATTGATTATTATTAAATTAATTAATCTGATTAATAAATAAAATTAACCAAATTAATTAATTGTTAAATAATCCTGGTTAATGACCTTCATTAACCATTCTTTAATTATTTTATAAGGTAATTAACTTAAATTAATTACCAATTAAATTATCTTTAATCATTTATTTATTAAAGTTAAT
Organism: Allium cepa; assembly: GCA_030765085.1. Classification (NCBI taxonomy): domain Eukaryota; kingdom Viridiplantae; phylum Streptophyta; class Magnoliopsida; order Asparagales; family Amaryllidaceae; genus Allium; species Allium cepa. The sequence continues at coordinate 811,225,265 of CM060939.1, forward strand.
TATAAAGTTAATTACCCTTAATTTAAAACTTAATTACATAATTAATATTCATTTATCATTAATTAAAATTTAATTAATGATCTTAATTCCAAAATGATTTAATCATTAATCAATTATTAATCCCAAATTCAATTAATTAATTAAATTAATTAACAAATCTTAATTACCCTTATTAATAAATTCCAAAACATAATTCTTAATCAAATTTCCAAAGTAAAACATAACTTAATTATGTTTAAAACAATTTGATTCAAAACAAAGTGCTTTTGAAATTACCTTTGAATTTCAATTTAAAATTCAAATTTAAAATAAAATAAATTTTAAACTTATCAAAGTTTTAAATAATTTAAAACTTATTTAAAATTACAAGTCAAAACAAAAGTTTGACTTAAAAATGAAATCATAAGAATTTGAAATTAAATTTATTTCAAAATTTTAGAAGTTTTAAATCATTTATGTTTTTAAAATTTTCAAATTTAAATTTTCTTTTAAATTTGAAACTGAACTCCATTTATACTCAGATTCCAGTTTAAATTTAATTCTTAAATCTTAATCACCTTTTAAAACTTCATTATTAAAGTTCCAACTATTTTACACAAAATAAAATAGTTAATTAAGTTAAATTTAAAACTTAAGTTTCTGTTTTATTAAAAAAAAACTGGAATTTAAAATCAAATGAGAATTTTAAACTTACATTTAAATTTGAACTTAAATTTTACTCAAAACCACAACTGCAGATTTAAAAGAGCTTAAACCTTGATTTGCAGGAAACAGATAACAGGTTTCAAATTCAAACCTGGAATTTAAATTCAAAGTAATTCAAACTTGAATTATGTTTTAAAATTAAGTTTTAAACCTAAACCTTATTTAAAACCTATAACTACAGATTCTTTTAAATTTGACAAACCCAGATTTTAAAAAGTTTTAAAACCCAAATTTTTAAAACAAAACACAGTTTTGCTGTGTAATCTGTAAACTACAGGTTACCCGAGAAACATAACTTTTACTTCGGGTTTTATGCTCTCCCACTTCGAGTTTAAAAACCATTTGCTTCGAGTCATTTAACAACTTCTTCGAGCAACTCAAGGTATCCCCTGAAACTTCCCATACCAACCAGTTCACCAGTGATTCCATCGCCGCCACCTCTACCGATCATCTCAGATGATCCAATCAACTCCAGCAGCCCACCACTACTCCAACTCCAACCCAGATCGATCAAAAATCAAGCATTCAAAAGTTCACCAAATTTTCAAAACCTGTAAACTTTCAAACAGGTTTTATGACAAAACCTGTCAGCGGCCTCAACTCTCATCTCCGACCACCTGACATCCACTCTCTTCGACCACGAACACTTTTACACACCCTCTACCCATATCCAAAACGCCAAAGCTCTCGGTCAACCCACCACTTCAAACTGACTCAAAGCTCAACCCAATACTAAACTAGGTTTAACTGAAGAAACTTAAAACTACACTCAATCAAATCAGTTTAATCACTTCTCTGATTTTTTTTTTTTTTTTAGACTTAATTCATGGGTAAACAATCTGGTATGAATTCCTAAGCTTATCATAGATTATATGATGAGGATTTGGGATTTGGTTACATTATCTTTTTTTCTCTTTTAACTCTGTAACTTACAGAGATGATATCAGATATGCACCCAACAATATTCACATATATACTATCAATTCATGTCTAAACCAACATGCAAGCATCACACAATGGATTCATACATCAGATTCATCAAGTAATACGCAGCAAACACCAAAGAAACACCACAAAGCAGATCATACACATATCAACTTAAAGAGTTTAGAAAAGTGGTTTGCTCACTTTGCTTAAGAAGGAACAGAGAACCCAAGCCTTTGAACTGGAATCTGGAACATGCAATTCTTCTTAAACTTCTCTGCCTTTTATCTTTGTTTTGGTCATTATTTCCTCAGGACAAAAATACTAGAGTTAATTATTATTATTTTTATTGCTTCAGATTTTACATTTTTAAATTATGGTTTTAATTGAATTTACCTTAGTTGTTCTGCATTTGATTTTAATGTGATTGTAATCTGCAGCTCCAGGTTGAAGACTTTGCTTTGCCATATTCCAGATTTTGTTGTTTCATGCTGAGTTGCACTGGGTTGCATTATGAATTTGATCTCAGGTTTGTTTTTAGAAAACACTGCACTGTTTTCTTGCTAACCAAAGCCTGAAGCACTATCAACTTGAAAGATGGAATTATAGCTTGAACTTGTTTTTGCTTTCCAGGTTGAATTCAGCTCAAAAAAAAAATTTAAGAGAGGTTGCTTAGATCTGCCTCTGGTTTTGCTTCAGATCTTTGATTAGTTGAGTTTCCAGGCTTTGAGATTTTTTTTCATTTGAGATTTCTTTTGTAGTTTCTGGTTTTGTGGATTGAATGTAGATGAAGGGATATTGAAACTTGGTTATTTCTCTTTCTTCATGCATGTTCATTTATTTTTCTCTCTTTTTTTTTTTGTGCTTTCCATTTCGAGCTGAGCAAAGATGGGCTTGATGAATATGGATTGAGATAGGTTCAGCTTTATGATGTTGAAATGTGTGAGGCAAATCTCTTTTCTACTATTCCATTTAGATTTTCCAAGATGTGCTATGATTACTTATGGGGAAATGAAAGGCTTCTTGTATTTTTAAATTTGATTATTTAAAAAAAATGATGATGCCATTAGTATATGTGCATGTATAAGATCTTAAAGTATGTATTTGTTTATACTTTGTAAATAAATGTATTTGTTTATTCATTTGTATGTAATATGTACATGTTCAATGTTAAAAGAATTTAATCAATATTTATATATATATACATATATTATATCTTAACAAATTTTTAAATGCTACTCGGTTTTTTTTTAAAACACTCATTTTAAACTTGAGATACTAACATATGTATTTATTTTACTTTTACCAATTTTTTAAGAAGAAATGAATTTAAAACAATTTGTACACTCACAAATAAATCACACATATATATACATTTCTTAGTTTATGAAGCTTTTGTAAACTTATTTATTAAATCAATTTTATTTACAATACATTTATAAATTCTAAAAGGTAAATATTTCATATTCATTTTTTTCTCTTAAATTTTTAAACTCAAGTCATTTTTTTTACATTTTAAATTTTTGGGAATATACAACTATATTTTTTTTTAAAGAAGATGCATTTTAAATCTTTTTTATAAAATCAAATAAATAAATATATAATATGGTTGAATTAAAACTTTGAAATAGCTTTTGCAATCTTTTATTTATTTATACCAATTCTATAATATTACTTTTTAAACCAATATTATTTATAAGCTTAGTTTATTTTTATTTTTGAATTAAAACTAGTATACCTTTTAAATAAATCATTATCTGTATTTATATTATTTTAAATTTTTTATTTCTTGTTTTATATCCATTTACATAAATGACAAACAAATATCTATTTAAATTTGGAAAATATCCAGTTAATTCACAATTTAATTTCTAAAATTAATTAAATTTCCAATTTAAATTTGATTCAAAAACGGGAATGTTACAGATTTCCCCCCTTAAAAGAATTTCGTCCTCGAAATTGCAAGTAAGACGAGAAAGAAAAGATAATAGATAAAGAAATGATTGATCAGATCAGAATCGAGATATTTTTTCTGCATTTGGTTTCCCAAATCAGAATATCAACAATACGAGAACAAACTCATACAATTATTTCACAAGATATTCGGCTCCACTTGTCTACGAATATGTAAGGGCATTGACTAGTTCGAAGGGATAACTAATCGTTCGTAGAATATATCGGATCCTAGAGAAAAGGTAGATGGACTTAATTCTCAACAATTCCCAAATGCTAGATATGGATACCAAATTCAAGCCAGAATACTCCAAAGTATATAGACTTTGATATACACACGAAATTACAATTTTAAATTTGGTTTTAACCGATATCGTTTTATTTATACAATTCAAATTTAGCTTTACATTCTATTAACCAATTAACTCAATTTAAAATTTTCAATTTATTTAATTTAAATCTTCAAATTCATTAGAGTTTAAAACGAAAAGCTGATAAGAAATCGATGAAGATACGAAGTAAGGATTTCCTACAACGATTCGTAAGGCCACCATCGCACCGAAACTTCTTTCTGGAGCTGTCACGAAGCAATCAAAAGAATTTGTGAATCGAATCAAAGGAGATTGATAGAGAAAAGATATTTCCACTGTTGCAGGGTATTGACCATTTGTAGTGGTACTCCCCTGTCCCCTATCTCGTCCACTTCTCGCACTCATACTCACTATCAGTGGATAGTAAGAGAATTTACTGAGGCGTTCGAACAGATATCTTAGGGATATACTCATTCTAGGGTTTACTTCACCCTATCTCCAATGAGTTACTTAATGTGTTATACTCCTGAGCTAAGGTTTTAACCATCAGCTCTGATACCACTTATAACGACCCTGACTCGACCTTCGAAAATCGGCACCGAATACGACACTCGTATTCAAATGCCGCAGATCCAAACGTCGAACCTGGTTCGCCGGAGCTTATAACACATTAAGTAAATAACACAGCGGAAGAAATGAATAACATATATCAATATACAACATGAATGATACAACAGAATGATACAATAGATATCAACATACATCAGAGATATGATACAAGATAATAGCAGCGGAAAGAAAAGATAACACTAGCAGCGGAACAAAGCTCCAATATGGTCTTCAAGAAAGAACTCCAGTATCAGTAATCTCCATCTCCAAAGCACCAATCCAGAAATAGCTCGAACTCCAAATCAAGATGAAGAGAAGCAACTCAATCCAAATGCGATTGCCAAATCCTAAGGCTGAAAGCTGTCGAATCTACACCTACCATTGATTTCTGAAAACCCCAACTCTAGACTGCCCGTGTGGGAAATAGTGGGCACCCAGAGTTTAGGAAAGGAACAATAAACTCCAGGTCAGTCGTGGGACTGGTATGAGCAAACAAAAACATTTGGTCTTTAAAACAACAAAAGAATTTAAATTTGAAATCCGCAATGCTTTTTGGAAAATGAAACTACCATAAGGCCTCCCGCCACACACACAATGCAAACGCAGAATTGGAGGAGATTTCTCCTTATGATAGTCAAATATGCTTAATACGAGAAAATTCTTTGATATTATTACTATAAGTGCAAAGTGTGGAAAACCATTTCGAAAGTATAATATAAATCCTAGCCAACATACGACCAGTATCGTATGCCTACTATAGCTACCATCTAAACAGTGGGGCGCCACCATAAGTAGATGGCAGGTAATACAACAAAAACCGTACACGGCACGTATTGGATGAATGGATTTCCAACAAATGGTCAGGCTAAGGAACTTCCTACTGCCACATGGGATCGCCTCTGGCGGGACGTCCCGAGAACTAACGTTACGGTTAGATCTCTGCCAACACAAGGCCGGGTTACATCTGTAACTAGGTAACTACTACACGAATGTGCCATCCCCCGGTCCTTTGGGACCTTTATCCGAGCGCTCGCAACAACAACCACAAAGTATCACAAAGTAATAGATCTGCAGTATCCACATAGGTAAGTATCTGGGCTCCATACCATGATACCACCCTTTACCAGAAGGGAATGACACACCCTAAAGGGAGCGACCCTCATAACCTTGCCGCATCTTTCCTGTTTCGACCATTTCCGGGGAGTGAGGTCCTGATGCAATCTCGTCCACAAAGCTACGCTTTGTGCAACAAAGCCATGCTTTGGGTCAACAGATGACCAAAGCAATGATCACAAAGATAATTGATCAAACAAATGATCATATCACAAATGATCAACCAATGATCATCACACAGCAGCACTCAGCATGCCACATTACCAAATTGGGAATATCACTGATAAATATCAATTACATAACCTCTGAGCTCGTATGTCTCAGAGAAGGGTGTTAAGCTAAGAGAATAAATTCTCCGCCACCAAGCAGAAATGTATTTGATAGAAATCAGATAACATCTCAAAGTGTAATGTCGGACATACAACCATACAAGTCTGTTCCGGGTTCGAACAGAACCGAAGGCACTTCCGAAGAAGCCCTTGCAAATCCGGGTATCCACAATCCCGATCGGACTTCCCATCACTAAGGGAATCTCTATACCGTAGCTACTCGGTGCAGAGACAATCGATAGGTTATCCTATCGTTCTCACAAATACCCGGTCTTCACCACCGGTCTTCAATTGCTATCCATAACGTCGTATCACTATTCGGAATGGGTTATATGACACAAGGTCCTCTCCCGGCTAAACCGAATAGTAAGCGCCATATTTTAAACATATGGATATGGGATTTTAGTTAAGTCACAACTTATAAAAATCCAAAACTTTTCTTTCAAATGGTTAAACAAATTACCATTTTTAAATCTTTAAACAAAAAGATTTATTTCATAAAGTTTCACCCAGTTTCACAAAGATCTATTCATAGATTTCAAAACAATTCCCATTTCAATTGGATTAACCCAATTAAATCTTTAAATTAAAGATTTATAGCTTTCAAAACACATTTCCAAAGATTTATCTATAATTTGGAAACCATTTCATTTTAGACTTGAAGTCCTTTTAACACCAATTGGGAATTCATTTCTTTTGTGAAAGCTCACAAACAGTTTCCGTTTTTAGAAAGAATCCAAATATATACAAGTTTAAGTCTTGGGTTAAACTAAAATTTCAAAACATCACCTTTAAAAATGGTTTTAAAAACCCATATAAACCCATTTATAAGTTGAATAACTTTTTAAACATAGTTTTCAAAATCATAGAATTCAATTCAAATATTGAATTCAAATCAAATTATTTAAATTTCAAAACTCAATCGAGTTATTCAAAATAACTTTTATTTTCAAAAGCTTCAATTCTAATTCCAAAACTATTTTGGATTCAAAAATACAATTTTAACTATATTTCAAAAATCTGTGACTTAACCCACTTCCACGTGCAATCCATATTTGTGTGTGTATAAGTGTGGTCCAGGGGTTCAGCACAATAGTGCATAACATCATCATCACCGATCCAATCATATCGATAAGCAATATAACCCATAACGCTTATCTTTATTCATAGATTCATAGATAAGATGAATTTATCAATCACAAAGATTCACTCATATGATTCGATGTGGGTTTCGGGTAACCAATTGGAATCCGACTCCCTGTCGCATCGAAATTTCAAATGTCGTTCTATGGGTCAAGGGGTTGCATATACATATAACAATATATACGTCTCAAATAAAATAGCCCAGCACAAAGCATTACATAGCATCACAAAACATATCAATCCATCATGAAGCATTCAATTGGCAATCAAACATCTACAATTAAGATGAATAAATCTATGTGGTTTTAAATCTATTCCTCACATAATCACTTCCATTAGTAATGAACTACCCTTAATTGCTTCTTTAATTACTTCTAAATTAATTACATTAATTTATTACCTATTATTGATTAATTAATCCTAATTAATGATCCTTAATTACATCACTAATTAAATAATTAATGATCTAAATTATTTCTTAGATTAATTACTAAAAGTAATTAACAACTCAATTACTATATTGACCCAAATTAATTATCCTTAATTTAATCTCTTAAATTAATTATTTGATTAATTACTAAATAATTAATCCAAATTATCTCCCACTTAAACATCTCCACTTAATTACATCTGTAAATATTAAATAATTACTTAACTATGTAATTTCCAAATCATTAATTACATAAAGTAGTTATTTATAAAACCCAAATGTTTAAAATTAATTAAACTTTATTAAACAATCTCATTCAATTAAATTAATTATATTAAGTAATTAATTTCTTAATTTCTCTATCAAGTAATTACTCAATCCATTTATAATTGATTATTATTAAATTAATTAATCTGATTAATAAATAAAATTAACCAAATTAATTAATTGTTAAATAATCCTGGTTAATGACCTTCATTAACCATTCTTTAATTATTTTATAAGGTAATTAACTTAAATTAATTACCAATTAAATTATCTTTAATCATTTATTTATTAAAGTTAATTATAAAGTTAATTACCCTTAATTTAAAACTTAATTACATAATTAATATTCATTTATCATTAATTAAAATTTAATTAATGATCTTAATTCCAAAATGATTTAATCATTAATCAATTATTAATCCCAAATTCAATTAATTAATTAAATTAATTAACAAATCTTAATTACCTTTATTAATAAATTCCAAAACATAATTCTTAATCAAATTTCCAAAGTAAAACATAACTTAATTATGTTTAAAACAATTTGAGTCAAAACAAAGTGCTTTTGAAATTACCTTTGAATTTCAATTTAAAATTCAAATTTAAAATAAAATAAATTTTAAACTTATCAAAGTTTTAAATAATTTAAAACTTATTTAAAATTACAAGTCAAAACAAAAGTTTGACTTAAAAATGAAATCATAAGAATTTGAAATTAAATTTATTTCAAAATTTTAGAAGTTTTAAATCATTTATGTTTTTAAAATTTTCAAATTTAAATTTTCTTTTAAATTTGAAACTGAACTCCATTTATACTCAGATTCCAGTTTAAATTTAATTCTTAAATCTTAATCACCTTTTAAAACTTCATTATTAAAGTTCCAACTATTTTACACAAAATAAAATAGTTAATTAAGTTAAATTTAAAACTTAAGTTTCTGTTTTATTAAAAAAAAACTGGAATTTAAAATCAAATGAGAATTTTAAACTTACATTTAAATTTGAACTTAAATTTTACTCAAAACCACAACTGCAGATTTAAAAGAGCTTAAACCTTGATTTGCAGGAAACAGATAACAGGTTTCAAATTCAAACCTGGAATTTAAATTCAAAGTAATTCAAACTTGAATTATGTTTTAAAATTAAGTTTTAAACCTAAACCTTATTTAAAACCTATAACTACAGATTCTTTTAAATTTGACAAACCCAGATTTTAAAAAGTTTTAAAACCCAAATTTTTAAAACAAAACACAGTTTTGCTGTGTAATCTGTAAACTACAGGTTACCCGAGAAACATAACTTTTACTTTGGGTTTTATGCTCTCCCACTTCGAGTTTAAAAACCATTTGCTTCGAGTCATTTAACAACTTCTTCGAGCAACTCAAGGTATCCCCTGAAACTTCCCATACCAACCAGTTCACCAGTGATTCCATCGCCGCCACCTCTACCGATCATCTCAGATGATCCAATCAACTCCAGCAGCCCACCACTACTCCAACTCCAACCCAGATCGATCAAAAATCAAGCATTCAAAAGTTCACCAAATTTTCAAAACCTGTAAACTTTCAAACAGGTTTTATGACAAAACCTGTCAGCGCCTCAACTCTCATCTCCGACCACCTGACATCCACTCTCTTCGACCACGAACACTTTTACACACCCTCTACCCATATCCAAAACGCCAAAGCTCTCGGTCAACCCACCACTTCAAACTGACTCAAAGCTCAACCCAATACTAAACTAGGTTTAACTGAAGAAACTTAAAACTACACTCAATCAAATCAGTTTAATCACTTCTCTGATTTTTTTGATTTTTTTTTTTTTTTAGACTTAATTCATGGGTAAACAATCTGGTATGAATTCCTAAGCTTATCAGAGATTATATGATGAGGATTTGGGATTTGGTTACATTATCTTTTTTTCTCTTTTAACTCTGTAACTTACAGAGATGATATCAGATATGCACCCAACAATATTCACATATATACTATCAATTCATGTCTAAACCAACATGCAAGCATCACACAATGGATTCATACATCAGATTCATCAAGTAATACGCAGCAAACACCAAAGAAACACCACAAAGCAGATCATACACATATCAACTTAAAGAGTTTAGAAAAGTGGTTTGCTCACTTTGCTTAAGAAGGAACAGAGAACCCAAGCCTTTGAACTGGAATCTGGAACATGCAATTCTTCTTAAACTTCTCTGCCTTTTATCTTTGTTTTGGTCATTATTTCCTCAGGACAAAAATACTAGAGTTAATTATTATTATTTTTATTGCTTCAGATTTTACATTTTTAAATTATGGTTTTAATTGAATTTACCTTAGTTGTTCTGCATTTGATTTTAATGTGATTGTAATCTGCAGCTCCAGGTTGAAGACTTTGCTTTGCCATATTCCAGATTTTGTTGTTTCATGCTGAGTTGCACTGGGTTGCATTATGAATTTGATCTCAGGTTTGTTTTTAGAAAACACTGCACTGTTTTCTTGCTAACCAAAGCCTGAAGCACTATCAACTTGAAAGATGGAATTATAGCTTGAACTTGTTTTTGCTTTCCAGGTTGAATTCAGTTCAAAAAAAAAAAATTTAAGAGAGGTTGCTTAGATCTGCCTCTGGTTTTGCTTCAGATCTTTGATTAGTTGAGTTTCCAGGCTTTGAGATTTTTTTTCATTTGAGATTTCTTTTGTAGTTTCTGGTTTTGTGGATTGAATGAAGATGAAGGGATATTGAAACTTGGTTATTTCTCTTTCTTCATGCATGTTCATTTATTTTTCTCTCTTTTTTTTTTTGTGCTTTCCATTTCGAGCTGAGCAAAGATGGGCTTGATGAATATGGATTGAGATAGGTTCAGCTTTATGATGTTGAAATGTGTGAGGCAAATCTCTTTTCTACTATTCCATTTAGATTTTCCAAGATGTGCTATGATTACTTATGGGGAAATGAAAGGCTTCTTGTATTTTTAAATTTGATTATTTAAAAAAAATGATGATGCCATTAGTATATGTGCATGTATAAGATCTTAAAGTATGTATTTGTTTATACTTTGTAAATAAATGTATTTGTTTATTCATTTGTATGTAATATGTACATGTTCAATGTTAAAAGAATTTAATCAATATTTATATATATATACATATATTATATCTTAACAAATTTTTAAATGCTACTCGGTTTTTTTTTAAAACACTCATTTTAAACTTGAGATACTAACATATGTATTTATTTTACTTTTACCAATTTTTTAAGAAGAAATGAATTTAAAACAATTTGTACACTCACAAATAAATCACACATATATATACATTTCTTAGTTTATGAAGCTTTTGTAAACTTATTTATTAAATCAATTTTATTTACAATACATTTATAAATTCTAAAAGGTAAATATTTCATATTCATTTTTTTCTCTTAAATTTTTAAACTCAAGTCATTTTTTTTACATTTTAAATTTTTGGGAATATACAACTATATATTTTTTTTAAAGAAGATGCATTTTAAATCTTTTTTATAAAATCAAATAAATAAATATATAATATGGTTGAATTAAAACTTTGAAATAGCTTTTGCAATCTTTTATTTATTTATACCAATTCTATAATATTACTTTTTAAACCAATATTATTTATAAGCTTAGTTTATTTTTATTTTTGAATTAAAACTAGTATACCTTTTAAATAAATCATTATCTGTATTTATATTATTTTAAATTTTTTATTTCTTGTTTTATATCCATTTACATAAATGACAAACAAATATCTATTTAAATTTGGAAAATATCCAGTTAATTCACAATTTAATTTCTAAAATTAATTAAATTTCCAATTTAAATTTGATTCAAAAACGGGAATGTTACAGATTTCCCCCCTTAAAAGAATTTCGTCCTCGAAATTGCAAGTAAGACGAGAAAGAAAAGATAATAGATAAAGAAATGATTGATCAGATCAGAATCGAGATATTTTTTCTGCATTTGGTTTCCCAAATCAGAATATCAACAATACGAGAACAAACTCATACAATTATTTCACAAGATATTCGGCTCCACTTGTCTACGAATATGTAAGGGCATTGACTAGTTCGAAGGGATAACTAATCGTTCGTAGAATATATCGGATCCCAGAGAAAAGGTAGATGGACTTAATTCTCAACAATTCCCAAATGCTAGATATGGATACCAAATTCAAGCCAGAATACTCCAAAGTATATAGACTTTGATATACACACGAAATTACAATTTTAAATTTGGTTTTAACCGATATCGTTTTATTTATACAATTCAAATTTAGCTTTACATTCTATTAACCAATTAACTCAATTTAAAATTTTCAATTTATTTAATTTAAATCTTCAAATTCATTAGAGTTTAAAACGAAAAGCTGATAAGAAATCGATGAAGATACGAAGTAAGGATTTCCTACAACGATTCGTAAGGCCACCATCGCACCGAAACTTCTTTCTGGAGCTGTCACGAAGCAATCAAAAGAATTTGTGAATCGAATCAAAGGAGATTGATAGAGAAAAGATATTTCCACTGTTGCAGGGTATTGACCATTTGTAGTGGTACTCCCCTGTCCCCTATCTCGTCCTCTTCTCGCACTCATACTCACTATCAGTGGATAGTAAGAGAATTTACTGAGGCGTTCGAACAGATATCTTAGGGATATACTCATTCTAGGGTTTACTTCACCCTATCTCCAATGAGTTACTTAATGTGTTATACTCCTGAGCTAAGGTTTTAACCATCAGCTCTGATACCACTTATAACGACCCTGACTCGACCTTCGAAAATCGGCACCGAATACGACACTCGTATTCAAATGCCGCAGATCCAAACGTCGAACCTGGTTCGCCGGAGCTTATAACACATTAAGTAAATAACACAGCGGAAGAAATGAATAACATATATCAATATACAACATGAATGATACAACAGAATGATACAATAGATATCAACATACATCAGAGATATGATACAAGATAATAGCAGCGGAAAGAAAAGATAACACTAGCAGCGGAACAAAGCTCCAATATGGTCTTCAAGAAAGAACTCCAGTATCAGTAATCTCCATCTCCAAAGCACCAATCCAGAAATAGCTCGAACTCCAAATCAAGATGAAGAGAAGCAACTCAATCCAAATGCGATTGCCAAATCCTAAGGCTGAAAGCTGTCGAATCTACACCTACCATTGATTTCTGAAAACCCCAACTCTAGACTGCCCGTGTGGGAAATAGTGGGCACCCAGAGTTTAGGAAAGGAACAATAAACTCCAGGTCAGTCGTGGGACTGGTATGAGCAAACAAAAACATTTGGTCTTTAAAACAACAAAAGAATTTAAATTTGAAATCCGCAATGCTTTTTGGAAAATGAAACTACCATAAGGCCTCCCGCCACACACACAATGCAAACGCAGAATTGGAGGAGATTTCTCCTTATGATAGTCAAATATGCTTAATACGAGAAAATTCTTTGATATTATTACTATAAGTGCAAAGTGTGGAAAACCATTTCGAAAGTATAATATAAATCCTAGCCAACATACGACCAGTATCGTATGCCTACTATAGCTACCATCTAAACAGTGGGGCGCCACCATAAGTAGATGGCAGGTAATACAACTAAAACCGTACACGGCACGTATTGGATGAATGGATTTCCAACAAATGGTCAGGCTAAGGAACTTCCTACTGCCACATGGGATCGCTTCTGGCGGGACGTCCCGAGAACTAACGTTACGGTTAGATCTCTGCCAACACAAGGCCGGGTTACCTCTGTAACTAGGTAACTACTACACGAATGTGCCATCCCCCGGTCCTTTGGTACCTTTATCCGAGCGCTCGCAACAACAACCACAAAGTATCACAAAGTAATAGATCTGCAGTATCCACATAGGTAAGTATCTGGGCTCCATACCATGATACCACCCTTTACCAGAAGGGAATGACACACCCTAAAGGGAGCGACCCTCATAACCTTGCCGCATCTTTCCTGTTTCGACCATTTCCGGGGAGTGAGGTCCTGATGCAATCTCGTCCACAAAGCTACGCTTTGTGCAACAAAGCCATGCTTTGGGTCAACAGATGACCAAAGCAATGATCACAAAGATAATTGATCAAACAAATGATCATATCATAAATGATCAACCAATGATCATCACACAGCAGCACTCAGCATGCCACATTACCAAATTGGGAATATCACTGATAAATATCAATTACATAACCTCTGAGCTCGTATGTCTCAGAGAAGGGTGTTAAGCTAAGAGAATAAATTCTCCGCCACCAAGCAGAAATGTATTTGATAGAAATCAGATAACATCTCAAAGTGTAATGTCGGACATACAACCATACAAGTCTGTTCCGGGTTCGAACAGAACCGAAGGCACTTCCGAAGAAGCCCTTGCAAATCCGGGTATCCACAATCCCGATCGGACTTCCCATCACTAAGGGAATCTCTATACCGTAGCTACTCGGTGCAGAGACAATCGATAGGTTATCCTATCATTCTCACAAATACCCGGTCTTCACCACCGGTCTTCAATTGCTATCCATAACGTCGTATCACTATTCGGAATGGGTTATATGACACAAGGTCCTCTCCCGGCTAAACCGAATAGTAAGCGCCATATTTTAAACATATGGATATGGGATTTTAGTTAAGTCACAACTTATAAAAATCCAAAACTTTTCTTTCAAATGGTTAAACAAATTACCATTTTTAAATCTTTAAACAAAAAGATTTATTTCATAAAGTTTCACCCAGTTTCACAAAGATCTATTCATAGATTTCAAAACAATTCCCATTTCAATTGGATTAACCCAATTAAATCTTTAAATTAAAGATTTATAGCTTTCAAAACACATTTCCAAAGATTTATCTATAATTTGGAAACCATTTCATTTTAGACTTGAAGTCCTTTTAACACCAATTGGGAATTCATTTCTTTTGTGAAAGCTCACAAACAGTTTCCGTTTTCAGAAAGAATCCAAATATATACCAGTTTAAGTCTTGGGTTAAACTAAAATTTCAAAACATCACCTTTAAAAATGGTTTTAAAAACCCATATAAACCCATTTATAAGTTGAATAACTTTTTAAACATAGTTTTCAAAATCATAGAATTCAATTCAAATATTGAATTCAAATCAAATTATTTAAATTTCAAAACTCAATCGAGTTATTCAAAATAACTTTTATTTTCAAAAGCTTCAATTCTAATTCCAAAACTATTTTGGATTCAAAAATACAATTTTAACTATATTTCAAAAATCTGTGACTTAACCCATTTCCACGTGCAATCCATATTTGTGTGTGTATAAGTGTGGTCCAGGGGTTCAACACAATAGTGCATAACATCATCATCACCGATCCAATCATATCGATAAGCGATATAACCCATAACGCTTATCTTTATTCATAGATTCATAGATAAGATGAATTTATCAATCACAAAGATTCACTCATATGATTCGATGTGGGTTCCGGGTAACCAATTGGAATCCGACTCCCTGTCGCATCGAAATTTCAAATGTCGTTCTATGGGTCAAGGGGTTGCATATACATATAACAATATATACGTCTCAAATAAAACAGCCCAGCACAAAGCATTACATAGCATCACAAAACATATCAATCCATCATGAAGCATTCAATTGGCAATCAAACATCTACAATTAAGATGAATAAATCTATGTGGTTTTAAATCTATTCCTCACATAATCACTTCCATTAGTAATGAACTACCCTTAATTGCTTCTTTAATTACTTCTAAATTAATTACATTAATGTTAACCCCGCCTCGGCCGTGGGTCACCGATCCAAAATGATAGACGACCTAACATTCTGCCGACTTAGCGAGGGGGTGCCGACCTAATATCTTAGCACGGAAGACCGACCTAATTGCATAAGATTTAAGATAGATACCGACCTAAAAGGCTTGAGAAGGAGACCGACTTAAGGCTCAGAGGAAGTTCCGACTCAATAGCCTAAGCTTGTTGCCGACCCAGCCATTCACATCGTCTGCCGACCCAACTGCTAAGAATGTGCCGACCTAACGCTTTGAAGGATGCCGACTTAGGAAGTCTACTGACCTAACTTAAGTACCGATCTAATTACCTAAAGGAGTTGCCGACCTAACTGATCAGGACATGGAAAGGTGAACGACCTATACTTAAGTCGCAACCGACTTAAGGCTTATGCCAAGCCGTTCACGACCCAGGCAAATGAAGGCAAATCCTATACAGCTACTTGACACGCGCATGTTAACTCAGCAACGACCCAAGTCACAACCGATCCAGCTCCCCAGTTATCTCGTTCAGACCGTGACTTGCGACTTACCAAGTTAACTCGTCCACGACCTAATATAAGCCCGATGCCATGTTACTGAGAAGAGGTGGTGTTGACTCGGAGGCGACCTTAGACCGGTCACGACTCACCTTAAGTCGGCTGCGTCTTAACTTGAGTCGGCCGCGGTTTAGGACTTGGCAAATTTCAGAATCAGAACTCTCTATAAATAGGCACCCATCTCCAACATTCAAGGGACTTTTGGCACATTCTCTTCACACACCGTTACCTTGCTGCATGGAGAACTTCATCAACACTTAGAGCTTCCAAGATTAGAGGAATACATCAAAGAAATTCACGAAGAAACCACACATCTTCAACATGAATCTAAGAACTTTAATCGACATTGAAGCTTAAGACTTGTTCCAAATCACTTGTAACTTGAAGTGTATTGTACTTGAGAAGAATTGTATCAGTTTGTAACGGGATTATTAATAAAAGTACTTAGAGTGGACGTAGGCTATACCCTTAAGCCGAACCACTATAAAATCGTTGTTGTTTACTGCTTTTCTGCTATTACTTGCTTGTAATTCTTTCCCGACCTATCGGGTGGTGCTTTCACAACTACACTTTACACACCGGGGTGTTAGCGTTCACATTTTAGCGTTAACATTTTTGGTGCTTTCACTGAGAACTGAACTCAGGAAAACTGTCATCATTGCTTCACAGAGATTTGAAGAAAGAATTTCCTTAAAAACCAGAAGTCTATCTGAAATTATGGCTCCTGGAAGGAAAAGTAGATCTATCAGATCTGGAAACATTCAAGAGGGAACCTCCGCTTCCCCTGTACCTAATCAACCCACTCCGTCTGTTGGAGTTACGAAAGCGGAGTTGGGTGTTGTGATTCTAGGGCTAAACCAGCAGATAAACGCCCAAAATGCACAATTAGAGGCTCAAAGTGCCCAGAATGCTCTGATTCTGAATAAGTTGAACGATTTACTTGGGGCAAACAATCAACCAGCTGGTAATGAAAGGAACTATGCTGGCAACATTCATGATGTTAGTGAGAGGAATGCTCCGGAAAGGGCTACTAGTCCCTTTGAGCAGGCAGTTCCTGAGGCTGGTGGATCTAGAACTCGGCATGATGAAGAATATCTTTCTGGAATGGTCCGGCAGATCATGAAAGAAAGTATGCAAAGGGTTGAAGATGAGAAGAAATGGGGTTTCGCCCCAAGTAAAACTCCGTTTACTGAAAAAATCTTGAAGGCGGAATTTCCAAGGAAGTTTGTCCCTCCGACTATTCCAGCTTACAAAGGGACAAGTGATCCGAATGAGTTCTTGTATAAATATGATTGGCATATGACAGGTGCCAGGGCCTCTGACGAAATAAAGTGTCGATATTTCCCCGTATACCTGGAAGGTGTGGCTCTACTATGGTTCACCAAGTTGCCAGTCCGATCTATCGATCAGTTTTCAGACTTGACCAGAAAATTCAAGGAGCAGTTTAGACTATATGCTTCGAAGGCCAAGGACATTATGTCACTATCGAGTTTAGAGCAGAATCCTGGTGAGTCTATCAGATCTTTCTTGAACCGCTTTAATATAGCGCTGGCCGAGGTGGACAATGCTGAACCACGAATGATATTGACTTATCTGATGAGAGCTATTGATAAGTCAAGCGAATTTGGGAAATGGTTGAATATGAAAGAGCCAACCTCCCTCGAAAAGTTCTACAAAAAAGCAGATGAATTCATTCGCTTGGAAAGTTGTCCTTTGCCAGTAAAGACAGTGTTGGAGAAAGCGGAAGACAACACCGTCGCTCCACGCAAGAATGAATTGGTGGGGCAAAAAAGGGAGAATAATAATGGGAAGAAACAGGGTAATCTGAAGAAGCCCCGATCCTTCAAGACATTAGAGTATACTCCATTATCACATACGCCGGAGCACATCTACCTTGCTACTAAAGATTCCGTCGATTTCCCTAAACCTATCCCTTTGAGGACCGGGAAAAAAGCCATACAGAGTGGGAAATTCTGTCGCTTCCACAATCAACCCGGTCATGAAACTGATGAATGCCGTCAGTTGAAAAATCTGATTGAAGAGTTGCTAAGAGAGAACAAACTGCAGCAATTTGTGAAGAAGAATAGCAACAATCCTGCATCGTCAAGTCAGGGGCAACAGGTTCCTGTTCATCAGCCCAGGACGGGTGAGAAAGCTACGGGACATGAATCTGGAAGGCCCGTTATCAATGTCATTACAGGAGGGCCTCATCCAGCTGGCAAGAGCTGGGGTGAGATGGAGAGATATTCCAGGGCTTTGAAATATGCTCTAGCCGAAGAAGACGTCTTTGTTTTAGAAGACACTATGCCCCTGAAACAACAGAAAACTTTCAGCGATGATATTGTTTTCAGAGCCAGAGATTCCACAGGTATAGAAGCTCCTACCCTAGATCCCTTGGTCATCTCGGCTGGTATTGGACCAGCCATTGTCAGAAGAGTCCTCATTGACTGCGGAGCATCATGTAATATCCTCTTCAAGAAGACATTTGACCAGATGAGAATCCCTATGATCGATGTACAAGCCCCATCACAAAAGATCGCTGGCTTCACTGGGGAGCCAAAACAACCAATTGGGACCATCGATCTACTTGTAGAACTTGGGGAAGCAGAAAGGAAAGTGGTCCGCAAGCAGACATTTGTAATTGTCGATGAGTTTTCTTCTTACAATGCTTTTCTTGGCCGTCCAACACTCGCAGCATTCAAAGCTATCCTAGCCCCGTGGTGCCTCACTATTAAATTCCCTACTGACAATGGAGTAGGAGTTATAAAAGGGGATCAAAATGCTGCGCGAGAGTGCTATTTGACAGAGCTGCGAGAGTCAAGAAAAAGAGAAATGGGGAAGGATGCGGCAACCCCAGTCCGCATCAAAGAACCAGCCTTGTAGCAATTACGGGGCGGACCCTGCACTGGCGAGCACAGCGGGGCACGGAAAGAAATGGATCCCAGAAAAGCCAGTGCAGGGGAGAATAGAGTGGTACCGGTGGAAACGACAGTTCCGGTACCTGTTGACCCGAAGGACCCAAATAAGGTGTTAAATGTGGGTTCACAGCTTAATGTGTCAATTCAGAATATCTTGATATCTTTCCTGAAAGCAAATCTGGATGTCTTTGCTTGGACTCATGCCGATATGTGTGGAATATCCCCAGAAGTTGCAGTACACGCTCTGAATATTGACCCAAAGTTTACGCCAGTTAAACAGAAAAGAAGAACCCAAGGTCCAGAAAGGTCAGCAGCATTAAAAGAAGAAGTTGATCGACTCATAGAAAATAACTTCATCAAAGAATCTACATATCCGAATTGGGTTACAAATCCTGTGTTGGTCAAGAAAGCTAATGGAAAATGGAGAGTGTGCATTGATTTTTCTGATCTAAACAAGGCTTGCCCCAAAGATTGCTTCCCATTACCCAGGATCGATCAACTGGTAGACGGAACTGCGGGACATGAATTGTTATCTTTCATGGATGCCTACTCCGGTTATAACCAAATCATGATGCACGAGCCGGATCAGGAGGATACAAGCTTTATCACAGATGTTGGACTTTATTGCTACAGAGTTATGCCCTTCGGATTGAAAAATGCAGGGGCAACCTACCAAAGACTTGTTAACGCTATGTTCAAACCGCAATTGGGCAAAACTATGGAAGTCTACGTCGACGACATGCTAGTGAAGTCCAGGAAAGCAGCGGATCACATTGAACACTTAGCAGAAATGTTCGCAGTCCTCCGGAAATACAGAATGAAACATAACCCTCTGAAATGTACATTTGGGGTCGAGTCCGGAAAGTTCTTAGGTTTCATCGTCAGTGCTAGGGGCATTGAGGCTAGTCCAGCTCAAATTACTGCCTTGAAAGAAGTTAAAGCTCCTAGAACAAAGAAGGAATTGCAGAGTCTCAACGGAAAGGTCACCGCCCTGAGTCGGTTCATTTCCAAAGCCACTGATAAATGCATCCCATTCTTTGACGCCCTGAAGAAAGGAAAGAAGAATTTTGAATGGACTTCCGAATGCCAAAAAGCCTTCGATGAGTTGATCCGTCATATGGAAACGCCTCCAATACTTTCTAGGCCAGGCAATGGTGAGGATCTTCTTATATACTTGGCAGTATCATCTCATGCTCTAAGTGCAGCGCTGATACGGGAAGACAAAAGGATTCAACATCCGGTTTACTATATCAGCAAAAGACTCACTGGGGCAGAGCTGAATTACTCCAAGTTGGAAAAACTCGCCTATTGCCTACTAGTTGCATCAAGGAAACTGAGGCAATATTTCCAAGCTCATCCTATCAAAGTACTCACTGATCAACCTCTAAAGCAAGTCCTATTTCGCCCTGAAACTTCGGGTCGCCTTCTAAAATGGAACATTGAACTCAGTCAATATGACATCACCTATCACCCCCGAAAAGCAATCAACGGACAAGCTTTAGCTGATTTCATTGCAGAATTCACAGAGAAAGATAATGGTGAGGAAGAAACGATCAATGATTCCCCAATCCAGTGGAAGATGTATGTTGATGGCGCAAGAAATGACTACTGTTCTGGAGCCGGAGTAGTACTTGAAACTCCTGAAGGTCGATCATTATGTTATGCATTAAGATTGGAATTTCCTTCAACAAACAATGAAGCAGAATATGAAGCTCTTATTGCAGGTCTGAAAATCGCTAAAGAGCTAAACATTCGAGCATTACAGATCTTCAGTGATTCTCAGCTTATTGTATGCCAAGTCAAGAAGGAATTTCAAGCAAAAGGTGGAAACCTGCCTTCCTACTTGTCGAAGGCTTGGGAACTCCTATGTGAACTTGATCACTATTCAATAAGCCACATTCCTCGGGAAGAGAATATGAAGGCAGATTCCCTCGCAAAGTATTCAAGTTCTGGTGAAGCTCAACTATTGGGATTGGTCCCTGTAGAAGTCCTTTCAGCACCGAGTATAGACGAGATGGATATAGACTGGATTATGAATGTATCTCAAGAACAAGAGTCATGGATGAATCCAATACTGGACTACCTACTCAGAGGTTCTCTGCCAGAAAATTCGATAGAAAGACGAAAGCTACTAAGGAAAGCCTCTCGCTATGTAATTCAGGATGGCCGACTGTACAGACGGGGATTCTCAATGCCATTGCTTCGATGTGTATCCCGGGAAGAGTCCAAAACAATCCTAGCTGAGGTGCATGGAGGAGAATGTGGTGATCATTCAGGTGGTCAAACATTAGCAAAGAAAATTCTCCGATACGGATATTTTTGGCCAGAAATTAATCGAGATGCTGCAGATTACTCCCGAAAATGTGACAAATGCCAAAGATTTGCCAAAATTCCTAGAGCACCTTCTACCGAACTCATACAGATGGTCAGTCCATGGCCATTTGCAATTTAGGGAATGGATCTCATTGGGCCGCTACCAACTGCTAAATCAGGGATTAAATATGCTATTGTTGCAGTTGATTACTTTACTAAATGGGCTGAAGCTGAACCATTGGCTACTATCACTTCTAAGAAAATGATAAGCTTTGTGACCAAGAATATCATTTGCAGATACGGTGTGCCTCAGAAAATAATCACAGACAATGGTACTCAGTTTGAAAGCGAGGAATTCCAGGATTTTTGCAAACGATTCAAAATCCAGAAAAGCTTTTCGGCAGTAGCTCATCCGCAGGCAAACGGGCAAGTGGAAGCAGTGAACAAAATCATCAAATCAACCATCAAAAAGCAACTCGAAAGAGCAAAAGGTGGTTGGGTCGATAAACTACCACTTGCACTATGGGCATACAGAACTACTCACAAAACTGCAACTGGGCATACTCCTTTTTCGTTAGCATACGGATCGGAAGCAATGATCCCGGTTGAAACAGAGGTCCCTTCACACAGAAGAATCCATTTCAATCAAGCAGAAAATGAGAAGCTACAACTTGAAGCGCTGGATCTCCTTGATGAAAAAAGAGATGAAGCTAACCTCAGAGTTGCAGCTCATCAGCAAAGGATAGCCAGACATTTCAATTCCAAAGTTCGTCAACGCAGCTTTGAAATTGGAGATCTAGTCTTGAAAAGAATTATGACCGCGACAGGTGTGTTTGGGCCAAATTGGGAAGGACCGTATGTAATAGGTCAGAAACTTCTTGACGGCACATTCAAGCTCACCACTGTTGATGGAGATCAAATTCCAAGGGCATGGAACAGCAACCATTTGCGTCCATACTTTACTTGAAAATTTTGTTGAAACATTGTAAAAAGAATTATGAATGTATGATTCTTGTAATTGAAAGCAATTGTGAAATTGATGCAAGTAAATAATGAAAGAATATAAAGTGGATGTAGGCCCAATTTCATGGCCGAACCACTATAAATCTTGTGTTCCTTATTATTATTATATGTTTGCTTTGTTTTCGATATAAAAATACATAAAATGTATTGCTGAAATGTCGATTTAAATTTTTGCAGACAATGGAAATAAAACTTGCGCATAATAAGACCGAGTGATTCTCACCATCATTCAACAAACAAATTTCAAGTCATAAAGGCCCCGAATTCAAATCCTAGATAGGAAATACTTCAATTGAACGGCTTATGATTTCGATAGAAACGAGCCCTTGCTAATAAATTGAGATTGTTTGAACGAACAAACATCCAATTAGGAAGCTAGTGCCCGTTCTCACGAACTTGCCTGACAATGAAGTACGCTTCCTTGGATTAAACAAGCCACTTGCGAGAAAAGGGGAATGAAAACTTGAAAAGAAAAAAAAAAAAGAGGATCGCTGAAAAGGCATAAGCAAGTGAACAGAGGAACAACCAAAGCTACCATCAGCAGCACAAGTCCTCTCCGGAGGATAAAAGACCTCTAATGGGTCATACGCCACAAAAAAGAAAGTTCTCTACTCAACAAAAAAGATTGGAGGAGTCATGACCCTCCAACCATGAGAGAGTAACTTCCAGGCGATGAAAACCCTCTCTGAGGCACATTTCACCAGGAGTTGAAGTGTTATGACCGCTCTTCGGGATTTCACTTCACCAGAGTTGAAATGTAAACAAAATAAAAGCCCTCTTCGGAGGCACATTTCGCCAGGAGTTGAAGTGTAACAACCGCTCTTCGGAATTTCACTTCACCAAAGTTGAAATGCAAAAACAAAATAAAGACCTTCCTGAAAGCCCACGTTTCACCGAGATTGAAATAAAACTTCCAAGTGTTGAAACGTGAAAAGGCTTTCTTCGAAGGCGCAACTCTTTGGAGGTACACGTTTCACCAAGATTGAAATAAAACTTCCAAGTGTTGAAACGTGAAAAATCCCTCCTTAGAGGTACAACCCCCTCCCGGGGACACAGTTCAAAGGAAAGACCTCTTCGAGGGCACAATCAAGAAGAAAGACCTCTTCGGAAGCCCACGTTTCACCAAGATTGAAATAAAACTTCCAAGTGTTGAAACGTGAAAGGGCTTTCTTCAAAGGCACAACTCTTTGGAGGTACACGTTTCACCGAGATTGAAATAAAACTTCCAAGTGTTGAAACGTGAAAAATCCCTCCTCAGAGGTACAACTTTGTATAAAAAAAATCCTCATCAAAAGCGTACTTTAACTTTCAAAGGAAGAGTAATTTACCTACTATGGAAAATGATCGTCAAAAAAAAAAAAAAAAGAAAAGGAAAAGAAGTTAAAGTACTCTTCAGAGGTCCGCTTTACCATCAGAGGTCCGCTTTACCACATAGAGGAATTCACTTGGTAAAATATGCACATAAGCAAAAGAAAAAAAAAGTGATTTCTTCGAACGACAAAGCGTAGAAACTTATACGAAGGGAGTTGTACTCTACAAAAATTTTCTTTGAAGAATAAAATAATTATTCTTTAGCAAATAAGAGTGCAAGTCCCCTCGAAGTATAAAATATTGCAGCAAGCTTAAGGTATAGGGGCAACATGGTATAATAGTATAGCTGCATCAGTAAAGTAATACTCAAACAACATACCATAAGCCCGCTGCAATATCATATAAATAAACTTGTGCAAAAATGAATAATAAATGCATTCTCAAATTCAAACAAAAGTCTGTACAAATAAAGAATCATTTTATTCAATTGCAGATATTGCAGATACAGGTTTCAAAATAAGAAGCAGGGGCCGGTGCCTGCACAACATCCGACCATTACACAAAAAAGGAATCAAAAAGCTCAACTCTTCATTTCTTCTTGCCGCCTTTAGACCCTTTACCCGGCCGAGTGGTTAGCTTTTCGGGTCTTCCAGGTTGGTCTGAAGGCATAAGGGAAGAAGGGGAGGGAGGTACAACTGGCGCAATTTCCGGTTCCTCTACAGTGGTGATAATTTTCTTCCCCCTCCTCTTCGATGTCCCATGCTTCTTTCTTCTCTGCGAAGAAGACTCACTCCCCGGAGTAACAAGAGCGGACAAAACTACGTCGTCAGAAGGAGTCCGCTCCGGAGAGATCTCGCCTCCTTCGAGTCCCTCATCTTTTTGCTCCTGCGAGGCAACAGGGTCATCCAAACCATGAAGAGCCTCAATTTTCTCCTCTTGTGACCCAGGTTGTGAAGCAGAAGGAGGAGTCACTTGAAGAGATGGAGGAGGAATAACCAGAGAAGGCGAAGTCTGCACGACACTTGTTGTTTCAACTGCAGAAGAACAAAAATTGAAAATGTTAGTATCTTCCCGAAAGAAGGGAGATATGGGTTCATCGAGATTCAGGAGGTAATCGAGAAGCTCATCAAATTTTTGAGGAATAAGCAGGCAATCCACCTGAATCGGACCAATGTCGAAATTACCTGAAGATATTGGCTTTGTCAGTTCAATCTCATAATTCTGAGCCCCAATGTCCTCCAAAGCCTCTTCATCAATAGGGGTGATTACCCCAGTTCTTGTAGGAGGCGGCAAATGAGCACTAGGGCCTGTAATGTCCACCTCGGGAGAAACTAGAGGATGTTCGGAGATGGTAGGCGGTACTTCTTTTTCAGAACGCTCCTCTTCCGCCATCCCGGCCCGCGCTCTGGCAAGCTGCTCCTTACCCTTGGCAAGAGCGGCACGGGCTTCGTCATCAAGATAATGCTCTTCAAGGGCTGACTCAGCATATCCAGCACCTTTACCACCGAGCATATCAAGTGCTGTCTCCCAAACTTCAGCCAGTGTGATTTCATACTTGGGGCCCAGAAAGGCAAGGCTTCCACGCCCCAAGACGCTGTGCAAGTAGAAGTCGAATAATGTTGAGCTGATGCTGTTTTTGGTCGCCTCATGAGATTCTTCAGCTGCGATTCTGCCGGCGACAGCCTCATCACGCTCCCTTTCAGTTTTGGCAAGCTGAAGCTTAAGCATTTGTATCTCCGCCTCCTGGGAGTTGTTTTTCTTTCGGAGCTCAGCAATATCAGTAGCATAGCCTTCACTGATTCTTTTTTGTACTTCTAGCCTGTCTTCGGCATCCCTTTGGCTAGCGTGAGCGTCTCTCACTTGTTTCAGGAGCACTTCTTCTTTTTGAGAATAGGAAGTAGAGGAAGCAGCAAGTTCATGTTTCAATTCCTCGACTTTTGCTTCAAGCTCCTCATTGTAAGAAGCAATGTTCCTCATCTCGGTGTCGTGTTGCTCAACGACCTTTTGCCATTCGGCCTTATCGTTTTCCATAGTAAGCATGGCCTCTATGTTGGCACGGTTAACTCTTTGAAGCTCATCGACAAGCTTCTGCCAGTTTGACATCCTCTCGATATCGAGCTTGACTGCATCAAGATTGCGCAACATAGCAGACTTGTCGATGGGGACCAAGTCTAGGTCGAACCTCACCCCCTTAAGGCACCATTGAGGAAATCGGCTCTGCAGAGTGGCAGGACCCGGTCCGACTTGAAATTTGGGCCTGCTAATTATCGTTTTGAATATCTGATTTCCCAAGAGCGGGAGAGTCAGAAGGGATGTCGAGTGAGGCAGGAATAGTAACTTTCTCAGGAGTAGTAGAGGCCTGCTTTTCACTGTGACGGGCTCGTTTGCTTAAGTCTTCACTCATGTGACCTTTTCCTCGATCGTCATGAGATTTTCTCTTGTGAGAGTCATCGCCTTTTTGCCAAGAATCATGGCGCTCTTCTCTCTCCCTTCTTTCACGATGTTCTTCTTCAGTCCTCCTTTCATGAGCCTTTCGGGCAGCCCTCTCTTCATCCGACTCTCTGTAGGAAGGAAGGTAACGCCTGTAATCATACTGGCTACGCCTCCCGTAGCGCTGGAAATCGTCATAGTACGAGCCGCTGCGCCCCATAGGAGAATCTGGAATTAAAATAATAAGCTTTAGAAATCTTTAAAGTGCAAGAAGATAAGTGCATAGAAGTGATGAGAAATTCTAAGTGTGTGTGTTGTGCAAACTACGCGCATTAATCTACGAACCACTCTTTATTTGGGGAGTGGTTGTGGGTGTAATAGTTAACGTCAACTCTTGAGTCAACGACGGCTGTTGCAAAATAGAAGTAGCTTCAACTACTGAAGAAGAAATCCCGACAGTAGTAGGGTCATCTTTGAAGATCTCTTGTGAAGTAGCGAAGAGGTCGCTCAATCCTTCGAAGGTATCGTCCCTGCTTTGCTTGACAGGACTGGATTTCTTAGCCTTTTCACCAGATTCTTGTGAATGATGAGAGGATCCCTGAGGCTCTTCTTCCTCGATAATCGGGGCGAGTTTACCAGATGGCCCCGCAACATCGACAGAAATGGAGCACTTCACCAGCGAAGATTCAGGAGTCTTTATCGGAGAATCGGGGACTTCCGTTGGAACTTCATGAGCATGCATAGAGCGAGAAGTGTGTAGAAGCCCATGTTGATGTAAAAATTCATCCCTCAACAGAAATTTTATGCTCCTCTCTTCTGTGGCCACGGCACTCAACCTCTCAAAAACTTGCTTGTGAATTGGGTCTCTAGAGGGGAGAGGAAGTGCTGAAAGGAACAAAGAATGAAATTAGCAACTGAAAGTTCGGATCTCGAAAAAGTTTCAAAACGGAGAAAATAGAAACACTAATCTTACTTCCTACTCTCCAGATGGCATAAAAGCCTGAGGGACAGCGGGCAAAGAAAAACTGGTTCAAAAATCCATGAACGCTTTCAGTAAGATCGGAAATGAGCTTGCGGTTTCTGGCACTTCTCACAATAATAAGGGAAGGATGATCTTTACTCTTTGCAAACGAGCACAGATAACGAATTTCTTCAAAACTCGGTAGGCGATCAAGGGTTCTTCTAAACAAAACACATAACCCCGTCAAGATGGCATAGCCATTGGGATGAAGTTGAAACGGAGAGATTGTCAACCGAAGGAGAAGAGTTCGAAGGAAGTCGTTAAAAGGAGGAATCGCCCCACTTAAGCACATTTGGCGATTGACTGCAACAAAGCCATAGGGAGGATTGTCAGCAGTATCACTTGGCCCAGGGAGAAGAACATCACTTTCAGCAAAGCCAAATTGAGTGCGCAGCTGGACAAACGCTCTCGAAGTTAGAATAGTCGGGGTTCTCTCCGGAGGATTCTCTATGGGAACAGCTATCGGAAAAGTTTCTTCCTCTGGAGTTACCACTTCTTCTTCTCGGTGGGAAGTCATTCTACATAAACAACTGGGTATTCAAACATGAAGGTGCACGTTTCCTAAAGTGTGTGAAGTGTTGTGTAAAATCAACCAAGCAGTGAACAAATATAACTGGAATAAAAACTAGCAAGCATTTGTTAGTTATGAAATCCAGGGACTATTGTTTTAAGCCTAAATATACAAGTATGATGTTCATGCAGACAAATCAGTCCAGATTGTTGATACTTTGCATTAATGTTTAACTTTAATTGATTGATTCACAAACATTTCATGCAATATAATTAAGTTGCTTGTCTTGTCTTGACTAATCTGTCATCTGACATGGGCAGTCGATGGCAGTATTTTCGCCTTGGTTTTCTTTGTTTGTTATTTTCAGCAGGTTAGCAGCTTATAAGTTAATGCGATCTGTGAAATAATACAATGAGATTCAAGCAAATTTAAAGTTGGGGCAGTTCAAAATTCAGGCAACTTAGTTTGGCAGTTCGAGTCAGAAATTCAAAGTGGATCTATGCTCTCAAAAAGTCAGCATGCCCAAAGCCTAAGTGTTAACTCGGCAGCGGTTTAAGAGCCAACTCGGTCACGGTTTAAGGGCTTAGCTCGGTCACGACTTAGGGGTTAACTTGGCTGCGGTTCAAGGTTAAATCAGTATAAGGCTTAGATCGGCAGAAGAATAGGTTGGCAGATTTCCCATAAACTGGGTCGGCCACGATTTAAGGATTTAAGGATTGGGTCGGCCACGATTTAAGGATTGGGTCGGCCGAAAGCTAAGTCACTTCAAATCACCGGGTCGCATCTAAATCAATACCTCGCCCCACTCAACCCGTTAACCCGTTAGCCACTCCCTCAACCAAAAAACCTTCATCTCGTTCATACTACCGAATCATCCCATAAACTGGTTCAAAACCACCACGAATCCAACGCCTTACAATCCTAACGCGAATCAAAATTGGCTACGCCTAAAGCAGTAACCCATCGGCATCATTTCATCGATAGCCTAAAGCCAGATCAAGCTAACTAAGGATCATCAACTATAGATATAACGGGATTCGTGATAAAGCACCGTACAAAGATGCGGTTTAAATTTGATTGGTAAAATTCATGAATCAACGGTAGTCTTGGATTGAGGGGGAAGCAAGTTTACTTACGCGATGGATGGCAAAAGTTATCAGTGATTGACTAGAGTGAAATCGCCTTTGGGAGCTCTGGGAAATTTTAATGGCAGAATTGAGCAAGGGAATAAGTAATGAAAAGGAAGAAGAAGATGGATGTTTTATATCTCACTATGGTAGGGACTGAAGGGACATAGGCCGTCCAACTGTTAGGTCGCGTACGACCTACCGATCTAAAAAGGAACGGATTAAAGGATATCGAAGCATACAACCTAACTATTAGGCGTATGTTTCGAGGGGCAAATGTTAACCCCGCCTCGGCCGTGGGTCACCGATCCAAAATGATAGACGACCTAACATTCTGCCGACTTAGCGAGGGGGTGCCGACCTAATATCTTAGCACGGAAGACCGACCTAATTGCATAAGATTTAAGATAGATACCGACCTAAAAGGCTTGAGAAGGAGACCGACTTAAGGCTCAGAGGAAGTTCCGACTCAATAGCCTAAGCTTGTTGCCGACCCAGCCATTCACATCGTCTGCCGACCCAACTGCTAAGAGTGTGCCGACCTAACGCTTTGAAGGATGCCGACTTAGGAAGTCTACTGACCTAACTTAAGTACCGATCTAATTACCTAAAGGACTTGCCGACCTAACTGATCAGGACATGGAAAGGTGAACGACCTATACTTAAGTCGCAACCGACTTAAGGCTTATGCCAAGCCGTTCACGACCCAGGCAAATGAAGGCAAATCCTATACAGCTACTTGACACGCGCATGTTAACTCAGCAACGACCCAAGTCACAACCGATCCAGCTCCCCAGTTATCTCGTTCAGACCGTGACTTGCGACTTACCAAGTTAACTCGTCCACGACCTAATATAAGCCCGATGCCATGTTACTGAGAAGAGGTGGTGTTGACTCGGAGGCGACCTTAGACCGGTCACGACTCACCTTAAGTCGGCTGCGTCTTAACTTGAGTCGGCCGCGGTTTAGGACTTGGCAAATTTCAGAATCAGAACTCTCTATAAATAGGCACCCATCTCCAACATTCAAGGGACTTTTGGCACATTCTCTTCACACACCGTTACCTTGCTGCATGGAGAACTTCATCAACACTTAGAGCTTCCAAGATTAGAGGAATACATCAAAGAAATTCACGAAGAAACCACACATCTTCAACATGAATCTAAGAACTTTAATCGACATTGAAGCTTAAGACTTGTTCCAAATCACTTGTAACTTGAAGTGTATTGTACTTGAGAAGAATTGTATCAGTTTGTAACGGGATTATTAATAAAAGTACTTAGAGTGGACGTAGGCTATACCCTTAAGCCGAACCACTATAAAATCGTTGTTGTTTACTGCTTTTCTGCTATTACTTGCTTGTAATTCTTTCCCGACCTATCGGGTGGTGTTTTCACAACTACACTTTACACACCGGGGTGTTAGCGTTCGCATCGAAATTTCAAATGTCGTTCTATGGGTCAAGGGGTTGCATATACATATAACAATATATACGTCTCAAATAAAATAGCCCAGCACAAAGCATTACATAGCATCACAAAACATATCAATCCATCATGAAGCATTCAATTGGCAATCAAACATCTACAATTAAGATGAATAAATCTATGTGGTTTTAAATCTATTCCTCAAATAATCACTTCCATTAGTAATGAACTACCCTTAATTGCTTCTTTAATTACTTCTAAATTAATTACATTAATTTATTACCTATTATTGATTAATTAATCCTAATTAATCATCCTTAATTACATCACTAATTAAATAATTAATGATCTAAATTATTTCTTAGATTAATTACTCAAAGTAATTAACAACTCAATTACTATATTGACCCAAATTAATTATCCTTAATTTAATCTCTTAAATTAATTATTTGATTAATTACTAAATAATTAATCCAAATTATCTCCCACTTAAACATCTCCACTTAATTACATCTGTAAATATTAAATAATTACTTAACTATGTAATTTCCAAATCATTAATTACATAAAGTAGTTATTTATAAAACCCAAATGTTTAAAATTAATTAAACTTTATTAAACAATCTCATTCAATTAAATTAATTATATTAAGTAATTAATTTCTTAATTTCTCTATCAAGTAATTACTCAATCCATTTATAATTGATTATTATTAAATTAATTAATCTGATTAATAAATAAAATTAACCAAATTAATTAATTGTTAAATAATCCTGGTTAATGACCTTCATTAACCATTCTTTTAATTATTTTATAAGGTAATTAACTTAAATTAATTACCAATTAAATTATCTTTAATCATTTATTTATTAAAGTTAATTATAAAGTAAATTACCCTTAATTTAAAACTTAATTACATAATTAATATTCATTTATCATTAATTAAAATTTAATTAATGATCTTAATTCCAAAATGATTTAATCATTAATCAATTATTAATCCCAAATTCAATTAATTAATTAAATTAATTAACAAATCTTAATTACCCTTATTAATAAATTCCAAAACATAATTCTTAATCAAATTTCCAAAGTAAAACATAACTTAATTATGTTTAAAACAATTTGATTCAAAACAAAGTGCTTTTGAAATTACCTTTGAATTTCAATTTAAAATTCAAATTTAAAATAAAATAAATTTTAAACTTATCAAAGTTTTAAATAATTTAAAACTTATTTAAAATTACAAGTCAAAACAAAAGTTTGACTTAAAAATGAAATCATAAGAATTTGAAATTAAATTTATTTCAAAATTTTAGAAGTTTTAAATCATTTATGTTTTTAAAACTTTCAAATTTAAATTTTCTTTTAAATTTGAAACTAAACTCCATTTATACTCAGATTCCAGTTTAAATTTAATTCTTAAATCTTAATCACCTTTTAAAACTTCATTATTAAAGTTCCAACTATTTTACACAAAATAAAATAGTTAATTAAGTTAAATTTAAAACTTAAGTTTCTGTTTTATTAAAAAAAAACTGGAATTTAAAATCAAATGAGAATTTTAAACTTACATTTAAATTTGAACTTAAATTTTACTCAAAACCACAACTGCAGATTTAAAAGAGCTTAAACCTTGATTTGCAGGAAACAGATAACAGGTTTCAAATTCAAACCTGGAATTTAAATTCAAAGTAATTCAAACTTGAATTATGTTTTAAAATTAAGTTTTAAACCTAAACCTTATTTAAAACCTATAACTACAGATTCTTTTAAATTTGACAAACCCAGATTTTAAAAAGTTTTAAAACCCAAATTTTTAAAACAAAACACAGTTTTGCTGTGTAATCTGTAAACTACAGGTTACCCGAGAAACATAACTTTTACTTCGGGTTTTATGCTCTCCCACTTCGAGTTTAAAAACCATTTGCTTCGAGTCATTTAACAACTTCTTCGAGCAACTCAAGGTATCCCCTGAAACTTCCCATACCAACCAGTTCACCAGTGATTCCATCGCCGCCACCTCTGCCGATCATCTCAGATGATCCAATCAACTCCAGCAGCCCACCACTACTCCAACTCCAACCCAGATCGATCAAAAATCAAGCATTCAAAAGTTCACCAAATTTTCAAAACCTGTAAACTTTCAAACAGGTTTTATGACAAAACCTGTCAGCGGCCTCAACTCTCATCTCCGACCACCTGACATCCACTCTCTTCGACCACGAACACTTCTACACACCCTCTACCCATATCCAAATCGCCAAAGCTCTCGGTCAACCCACCACTTCAAACTGACTCAAAGCTCAACCCAATACTAAACTAGGTTTAACTGAAGAAACTTAAAACTACACTCAATCAAATCAGTTTAATCACTTCTCTGATTTTTTTTTTTTTTAGACTTAATTCATGGGTAAACAATCTGGTATGAATTCCTAAGCTTATCAGAGATTATATGATGAGGATTTGGGATTTGGTTACATTATCTTTTTTTCTCTTTTAACTCTGTAACTTACAGAGATAATATCAGATATGCACCCAACAATATTCACATATATACTATCAATTCATGTCTAAACCAACATGCAAGCATCACACAATGGATTCATACATCAGATTCATCAAGTAATACGCAGCAAACACCAAAGAAACACCACAAAGCAGATCATACACATATCAACTTAAAGAGTTTAGAAAAGTGGTTTGCTCACTTTGCTTAAGAAGGAACAGAGAACCCAAGCCTTTGAACTGGAATCTGGAACATGCAATTCTTCTTAAACTTCTCTGCCTTTTATCTTTGTTTTGGTCATTATTTCCTCAGGACAAAAATACTAGAGTTAATTATTATTATTTTTATTGCTTCAGATTTTACATTTTTAAATTATGGTTTTAATTGAATTTACCTTAGTTGTTCTGCATTTGATTTTAATGTGATTGTAATCTGCAGCTCCAGGTTGAAGACTTTGCTTTGCCATATTCCAGATTTTGTTGTTTCATGCTGAGTTGCACTGGGTTGCATTATGAATTTGATCTCAGGTTTGTTTTTAGAAAACACTGCACTGTTTTCTTGCTAACCAAAGCCTGAAGCACTATCAACTTGAAAGATGGAATTATAGCTTGAACTTGTTTTTGCTTTCCAGGTTGAATTCAGTTCAAAAAAAAAAAAATTTAAGAGAGGTTGCTTAGATCTGCCTCTGGTTTTGCTTCAGATCTTTGATTAGTTGAGTTTCCAGGCTTTGAGATTTTTTTTCATTTGAGATTTCTTTTGTAGTTTCTGGTTTTGTGGATTGAATGAAGATGAAGGGATATTGAAACTTGGTTATTTCTCTTTCTTCATGCATGTTCATTTATTTTTCTCTCTTTTTTTTTGTGCTTTCCATTTCGAGCTGAGCAAAGATGGGCTTGATGAATATGGATTGAGATAGGTTCAGCTTTATGATGTTGAAATGTGTGAGGCAAATCTCTTTTCTACTATTCCATTTAGATTTTCCAAGATGTGTTATGATTACTTATGGGGAAATGAAAGGCTTCTTGTATTTTTAAATTTGATTATTTAAAAAAAATGATGATGCCATTAGTATATGTGCATGTATAAGATCTTAAAGTATGTATTTGTTTATACTTTGTAAATAAATGTATTTGTTTATTCATTTGTATGTAATATGTACATGTTCAATGTTAAAAGAATTTAATCAATATTTATATATATATACATATATTATATCTTAACAAATTTTTAAATGCTACTCGGTTTTTTTTAAAACACTCATTTTAAACTTGAGATACTAACATATGTATTTATTTTACTTTTACCAATTTTTTAAGAAGAAATGAATTTAAAACAATTTGTACACTCACAAATAAATCACACATATATATACATTTCTTAGTTTATGAAGCTTTTGTAAACTTATTTATTAAATCAATTTTATTTACAATACATTTATAAATTCTAAAAGGTAAATATTTCATATTCTTTTTTTCTCTTAAATTTTTAAACTCAAGTCATTTTTTTTACATTTTAAATTTTTGGGAATGTACAACTATATTTTTTTTTTAAAGAAGATGCATTTTAAATCTTTTTTATAAAATCAAATAAATAAATATATAATATGGTTGAATTAAAACTTTGAAATAGCTTTTGCAATCTTTTATTTATTTATACCAATTCTATAATATTACTTTTTAAACCAATATTATTTATAAGCTTAGTTTATTTTTATTTTTGAATTAAAACTAGTATACCTTTTAAATAAATCATTATCTGTATTTATATTATTTTAAATTTTTTATTTCTTGTTTTATATCCATTTACATAAATGACAAACAAATATCTATTTAAATTTGGAAAATATCCAGTTAATTCACAATTTAATTTCTAAAATTAATTAAATTTCCAATTTAAATTTGATTCAAAAACGGGAATGTTACATTTGGGCTTGATGACTTCTTTGAGGATTGCGAATACGGATTAGTGGATCCGCAACACTCTACTTGTTTTTTATTGATATCGAAAATTATTTCATGTGATTTTTCTTTCCGAACCAATTTGCATGTTATGCATTGCTTAGGTTTCGAAATTGATTTACGTGAAAGTGATGCAGCTCAGACCAAGGTCGAACAATTGCAAACCATTAGCATGAGTCGTTCACGACTTAAGATGGAATCTCTAAGTCATTTCCGACCTAAGGAGTCACTGGGGGGAAGGCGTACGAGTTAATAAAGAGGTCCTGAGTCATTTCCCACCTATCATGGGTTTAAGTCGTTCGGGGCTTTTAAGTCGTGTACGGTCTAACGCTACAGAAGGAGCATCACGGGTTAACAACATCTTAAGTCGTGTGGAGGAAGCCTCGGATTTAAGTCGGCCACGAGTTAACAACGAGTTAAATAACCCGGAGCATGTTTTGGGTCGGCCGCGACCTAAGGAACCAAGTGAAAATGCGCCACGACTTAATGAAGCCTCAAGTCACTCGGAGGAGTTAAGGCGCTAGGAGTTGAGTCGCTTGGAAGATAAGTCGTATACGGGTTAAGTGTGTATTCTGTTAAGTCATATGTCGTGCGTTTTCTTAAGTCGGCATGTAGATTGAGTCGGGTGAGTCGCTGTGTGATGTAGTTGCTGTGAGTCGTGAACGTTGTGGTATGTTAGGTCGGTAACGACCTTGCTTAAGTTGTTTGCATTGTGTTCTGTTGTAAAGGGGTTGAGTCGCTTGTGTTAAGTCGGTGCCGACTTAAGATGGGTCGTAAGTCGTATACGACTTAAGGGACAGTTGTGAAAAACACTATAAATAGGGAGTGTGTTGTAACATTTGAGGGGGTCGATTTTCAATAAAATTTCTCGTTGATTGCTGTGTGCTTTCTTCTTAAATTGGTAGTTGAGTGTAATCTCCTATCTCCTCTTTCGGTTAATCGAGTGCGCTCGATTCAATGATCGTAGAAGCCGATTCACGGTATCTAGTGCGCTAGATCAACGTACGAAGAATCGTAGATCTTTGAACACGGTATAGTGCGCTATCAACGTGTTTGAGATAGCTAGAATTTGGTATCTTCGGATCAACGAATTTGGGCATTTCAGTATCTTCAATCCACCGATTACTACTTTCATCAATCCATATCGTTTTGTTAAGTATCCGCTGCGTCAGTATGGTATCAGAGCGAGACTTAGCCAATCATAGCTAAGCCGAGACTTGGAGCCAAATTTTGGAGTTGAAGTTTGAGGTTGGAGTTCATCGTGTTCATCTTGAAGTTGCAACGAGTCTGAAGATTTTGATCCATCTCATTTTTGGATCTAAGGTTGGAGAAGTGTTTGAGTTTGAAGTTGTTTGGAAACCTTGAGCCGAGCCAAATTAAGTCGTGAATTGTTGAGGCCGAATTCACTTGTTACCGAGTTAAGGGGTTTGAGCCGTGTAGAGCTATTGTCGAGACAAGAGTTGAGCCGTGACTTGTTGTTTGTGAAGTTTTGAAGAGTTTGTGAAGATTTTCAATCATGCCACCTAGGAGAGCTAATCATCATCAAAACGTTGAAGCTTTGTATAGAAGAGAAGAAGCCGAGCTTATGGAACAACGTATTAACGAGAAATTTGATGAAGGCGTTGGAAAGTTAGAGAAGTTGATGAATGATTTGAATCAAACTCAACGGAGGAGATCACCAAACTCGAACCATGGAGGAAACAGAGTTTCGCCATCGCTTACGGAAGCGAGGAGGGTATCACCGCATTCTTTTATAGATAGAAGAGAAACATCAATTTCATCACGGAGAGATCATCATGACTATGGACATGAAGAGAGAAGAAGTCAACGTGAATTTGACAATGAGGCGTATAGAGATGAAGAGAGACATAGTCGAAGAAGCATGCATGAACGAAGGGATGATAATGGTCGAGATCGATATAGACGTACATTTGATTTTAATGAAGAGGGTGATAGAGCAAGTATTCATTATCGAGATCGAGACCCAGTTCGGAATTCTTATCGGGATGTTGAAGATGATCGTCGATGGGAATCGGGGATGAAGATGGAAATTCCTGAATTTAAAGGTGGGATAGTAGCTGAAGAATTTCTTGATTGGCTGTCTAATGTTGAGGAAATCTTTGATTTCAAGGAGGTTCCGGAGAATAGAAGGGTGAAGTTAGTTGCTACTAGGTTGAGGGGGAGAGCTTTTGCATGGTGGCAGCAAACTAAACTTACAAGGGAGAGAATGGGAAAGTCAAAGATTGAATCATGGGAGAAGATGAAGAAGTTGATGAGAGCTACATTTTTACCTCACAACTATCAATCCCTTATGTACCAGAGGTTGCAGAATCTAAGGCAAGGGATGAAGTCTGTTAGTGATTATGCTGATGAATTTTACCAACTCATTGCCAGAAATGATATTATGGAGACGGAAGAACAGCTAACTGCTAGATTCATTTGGGGATTGAGAATGCAAATCCAGGATATGGTTAATATGTTTGATCTGAGATCAGTAGCAGAGGCACATCAGAAAGCGTTGGCTTGGGAGAAGCAAGGAAGGCGTGGAGGTGGTGTGTTTACTAATTCCAATAATCAAGTGAAGGGTGTTAGTGGGAGTTCTAATGTTTCTAAACCTGTCAGTAAACCAGTGGTGAAGGAGGCTGAGAAGGCAAAGGTTAGCAGTGGTTTCAAATGTTACAATTGCCGGGAGTTGGGTCATAAAAGCAATGAATGTCCGAAGCCGAAGAAGATAGCAATGGTTGTTGAGATTGAAGATGATGGTGAGGAGGCAGAATGTTCAAATGCACCTTATGTTGAGGAGGAAGAAGAATTGTCTGGAGATGAAGGTTGTATTCTTATGATGAGGAGGTCATGTCTTACACCAAAGCAAGAGGAGGATTGTAGTTGGTTGAGAAGCAATATTTTTCAGTCGACATGCACTATTCTAGGAAAAGTTTGCAAGTTCGTTATTGATGCTGGAAGCTGTGATAATATTATTTCTACAGAAGCAGTAAGGAAGTTGAACTTGAAAACTGAGAAGCATCCTAAACCGTACAAGCTAGCATGGTTGAGGAAGGGTGGTGAAGTGAAGGTGTGTCGAAGGGCTTGTGTGAACTTTTCTATTGGGAAGACGTACAAAGACGAAATTTGGTGTGACGTTGTAGACATGGATGTGTGTCATCTGTTGTTGGGCAGACCATGGCAGTTTGATAGAGCAGTACAGCATGATGGTCGTGCTAATAGTTACAGTTTCATGTTTGAAGGTACTAAAATCACTTTAGTTCCTAAGAAGCAACAACAGAAGGAGAGCAAGCTGGAGGAGATTGAGGAATTGAAAACTCTGTTGACTTTGAAGGAGTTTGTTAAGGAAGTTGAAGATGAGTCTGAAGTCTATTTGTTGATTGGGCGAGAGAGCAGAGAAGTGGTTGAAATTCCAGAAGAAGCAAAGCCAGTTTTGAAAGAGTTTGAAGATGTATTTCCAGAGGAGCTGCCTAAGGAGTTACCACCACTGAGATACATTCAACATCAAATTGATCTTGTTCCGGGAGCAGTTTTACCCCACCGACCACATTATCGAATGAGTCCGAAGGAACATGAGGAGTTACGAAGGCAGGTGGAAGAGTTGTTAGAACAGGGACGTGTTCAGGAAAGCTTGAGTCCTTGTGCAGTACCAGCTTTGTTGGTGCCGAAGAAGGATGGAACATGGAGGATGTGCACAGATAGTAGAGCTTTGAACAAGATTACTGTACGTTACAGATTCCCTATGCCAAGGTTGGATGACTTGCTGGATCAGTTGAGTGGGGCAACTATCTTTTCGAATATTGACTTGAAGAGTGGTTATCATCAAATTCGAATTAGACCAGGTGACGAATGGAAGACAGCTTTCAAGACAAGAGAGGGGTTATACGAATGGTCAGTTATGCCGTTTGGTCTATCGAATGCACCGAGTACATTTATGAGAGTGATGAATCAAATTTTCAGACCGTACAGTGGGAAGTTTGTTGTAGTTTACTTTGATGATATTCTGATTTATAGTGCGAGCACAGAGGAGCATGTAGAGCATTTGAGAAAGGTGTTAACTATTCTTCGTGAGGAACAATTTTATGCGGCTACGAAGAAATGTGTGTTCATGACGAGAAGTGTTTTATTTTTGGGATATGTTGTATCTGAGAAGGGAATCCAGGTGGACCAGAGTAAAGTTGAAGCTAGTAGAAATTGGCCACAACCGAGAACTATCACTGAAGTTAGAAGTTTCCATGGATTGGCATCATTCTACCGAAGGTTTATTCCACACTTCAGTAGCGTGATGGCACCAGTTACTGATTGCATGAAAGGGAAACAATTTGTATGGTCAGAGGAAGCGGGAGTTGCTTTTGAGAAGATCAAGGAACTATTGACGTCTGCACCAATTCTTGTATTACCGGATTTTCAGTTGTTGTTTGAATTGCATACTGATGCGTCGAAGGTGGGAATTGGAGGAGTGTTGAGTCAGTGTGGAAAACCTATTGCATATTTCAGTGAGAAGTTGTCAGGGGCGAGGATGAGATACAGTACATATGATGTTGAGTTTTATGCTCTTGTGCAAGCTGTTAAACATTGGAGACATTATCTATTCCAGAAAGAATTTGTTCTTTACACTGATCATGAGGCGTTGAAGCATTTACAGGGGCAGGACAAGATTTCAGCAAGACATGCATCGTGGATTGCTTATTTGCAACAGTTTACCTTTGCTGTTAAGCACAAGTCTGGGGTGACGAACCGTGTGGCTGATGCTTTGAGTAGGAGAAGTCATTTGTTGACTACAGTGAGAGTTGAAGTGACGGGGTTTGAATTATTTCAAGAATTGTATGAAGAAGATCCTTACTTTGTGAAGTTTGTTGAGAAAGTTAAGGATGGAGACACTGATGAATTTATGTTGGTTGATGGATTCTTGTTTAAAGGAAATCGATTATGTATTCCAGAGAGCAGTTTGAGATTGAAGATTATCAAAGAGTTGCATGAGGAAGGACATGTGGGCCGTGATCGTACCTTACATTTGATTTCTCAATCTTACTTTTGGCCGTCGATGAGGAAAGAGGTAGAGAGGTTTGTGGAGAGATGTCATATTTGTCAGGTTTTGAAGGGAACAGCGACGAATGCAGGATTGTATATGCCGTTACCTGCACCGTCCAAACCATGGGTTGATATCAGCATGGATTTCGTTTTGGGCTTACCTAAAACTCAAAGGGGAAATGATTCTATATTTGTTGTGGTGGACAGATTTTCGAAGATGGCACATTTTATTGCCTGCAAGAAGACAGCGGATGCAGTTCGAGTGGCACAATTATTCTTTAAGGAGGTGTATCGATTGCATGGTTTACCAGAATCTATTGTTTCTGATCGGGATACTAGATTTTTAAGCCATTTTTGGTTGAGTTTGTGGA
This sequence comes from Allium cepa, assembly GCA_030765085.1. Taxonomy (NCBI): domain Eukaryota; kingdom Viridiplantae; phylum Streptophyta; class Magnoliopsida; order Asparagales; family Amaryllidaceae; genus Allium; species Allium cepa. The sequence goes on from CM060939.1 coordinate 811,265,348, forward strand.
AGATGGTGGGAACGAAGTTGAACTTTAGCAGCGCCTATCATCCGCAAACCGATGGACAGACCGAAGTTGTTAACAGATCATTGGGAAATTTTTTACGATGTTTGGTGAAAGATAATCTGAGGAGTTGGGACATGAAGTTATGCCAGGCAGAATTTGCACATAATCATGCAGTGAATCGTAGTACAGGATTCAGTCCATTTCAGATTGTATATTCAAGTTTGCCAAGGGGACCGTTGGATTTGGCAGTAGTACCACAACCGAAGGGGACAGTTAAACGAGCTGTTGAATTTGTTGATGGGTTAACTGAATGTCATAAGATCGTTCAGGAATGATTGGAAAAGTCAAATGAGAAATATAAGAAATTTGCAGACTTGAAGCGACGAAATGTTGAATTTAACGAAGGAGATTTGGTGTATGCTGTGTTAACGAAGGATCGCTTTCCAGTAGGCGCTTATAACAAGTTGAAAGCCAGAAAAATTGGTCCAGTAGAAGTTGTGAAACGAATTAATGACAATGCTTATAAGTTGAAGCTACCGGAAGATGTATACACTTCTGACATGTTCAATGTTAAGCATATTGTGCCATATTATGGAGATGAACAAGCTGATGGGGAAGAGCTTACAAATTCGAGGGCGAATTTTTCTCAACCCAGGGAGGATGATGCAGCTCAGACCAAGGTCGAATAATTGCAAACCATTAGCATGAGTCGTTCACGATTTAAGATGGAACCTCTAAGTCATTTCCGACCAAAGGAGTCACGGGGGGAAGGCATACGAGTTAATAAAGAGGTCCTAAGTCATTTCCCACCTAGCATGGGTTTAAGTCGTTCGGGGCTTTTCAGTCGTGTACGGTCTAACGCTACAGAAGGAGCATCACGGGTTAACAACACCTTAAGTCGTGTGGAGGAAGCCTCGGATTTAAGTCGGCCACGAGTTAACAACGAGTTAAATAACCCGGAGCATGTTTTGGGTCGGCCACGACCTAAGGAACCAAGTGAAAATGTGCCACGACTTAATGAAGCCTCAAGTCACTCGGAGGAGTTAAGGTGCTAGGAGTTGAGTCACCTGGAAGATAAGTCGTATACGGGTTAAGTGTGTATTCTGTTAAGTCATATGTCGTGCGTTTTCTTAAGTCGGCATGTAGATTGAGTCGGGTGAGTCGCTGTGTGATGTAGTTGCTGTGAGTCATGAACGTTGTGGTATGTTAGGTCGGTAACGACCTTGCCTAAGTCGTTTGCATTGTGTTCTGTTGTAAAGGGGTCGAGTCGCTTGTGTTAAGTCGGTGCCGACTTAAGATGGGTCGTAAGTCGTATACGACTTAAGGGACAGTTGTGAAAAACACTATAAATAGGGAGTGTGTTGTAACATTTGAGGGGGTCGATTTTCAATAAAATTTCTCGTTGATTGCTGTGTGCTTTCTTCTTAAATTGGTAGTTGAGTGTAATCTCCTATCTCCTCTTTCGGTTAATTGAGTGCGCTCGATTCAACGATCGTAGAAGCCGATTCACGGTATCTAGTGCGCTAGATCAACGTACGAAGAATCGTAGATCTTTGAACACAGTATAGTGCGCTATCAACGTGTTTGAGATAGCTAGAATTCGGTATCTTCGGATCAACGAATTTGGGCATTTCAGTATTTTCAATCCACCGATTACTACTTTCATCAATCCATATCGTTTTGTTAAGTATCCGCTGCGTCAGAAAGGATTGGCTTATTGCAAAGCCCAAATCCAATTTTTCCGAAAGGACTATTCATTTTCGATATTTTCGATCTGTTAAGCAGATTCATATTTTTCCTTTGTGATTTCGATTTCAAATCGATGGCATCATTTTGCTCTTTTAGCTCACATGTTGAGTAAGGAGATATCTCTCTCATTCTTATCGGTTGAGAATTTTCCAGTATTTTTGAATTTGTCTTAGGATTATCCTAAGCAACCTTTTTGAGTGGTGTTAAGGTCATTCCAGTCTGACCTTGCCACCGAATTTCTATCGCTACGAGTTGTGGAAGTTAGCTTTCCACATACCGCATTCCGCACTCGTTATGATTTATATGAATGACATATTGTGTCATTCAGTTTATCCAGTCTATTTCATCCCTTTTATAAATCGTGTATTCTATGAATATCTCAATAATTCCAATCTTGTATTTATTAATTTTGGATGAGAATAGAAATTTAAAATTTTGCAAATCTTTTTAAGAAGATATTTTAAATTCCTATAAAAAGATAATTGTGTGTTGTATTGCCCATTTAGTGTTTTAAGAATTCTGGTCGATGCGCCTGATCAACGCTATCGATAGGGATTTCCTAAATGCTTTGATGAGACAATCAGACACAATAATTGACTTGTAAAATGTAAGTTTTTCTATAAACGTGATTGTGATTTTAAAAAATTTAGCTTTTGAGAAAAGAAAATTAAAATTCTCTCTTTTGATACTCTTATTCTTGTCTTTCCGAAAGGGAACCAAGACTTTAACTTTAGTACCAATGCTTATTGTATTGGTTTGGATGTCGTTCTCTTGCGAAAGAGAACGTACAATCACTTTTGCTTCTAAATCTTTAAAGCCGATCGAGACTAGGTATGCCACTTATGATCTGGTGCTCGCGACTATTGATTTTGCTTTTAATATTTGGCATCATCATCTTTGGTGGAGAAATTTGTTCTCTACCTCGATTATAAATCATTGGGATATCTATTTTCTCATAAGAAACTTCATTTGTTTCAACCATGTTGGCTCGAATTTCTTGCATCTTATGATCTTGATATTCTTTATACTCCCGGAAGCGAAATCGTGTTGCCAATACACTTAGTTGTAAGCAACAAGCAGTTGTTTATAGGATGATATCCGAATGGAACGATCTAAAGACTCTATCCACTTGTGAGATTCGAGATCGCAAAAATCCGATTTATGTGCATCCCTGGTTTTATGTAGTCTAGAGGCTCCTCCTTCTTTTTAGACTGCATTCTTGAAGCTCAAAAGGTTATATCCCGAATTGGCTCTTCGTAGCGAAGGTCGTAAGGATGACATTAATATTGAAAGTTTGAAAGACTTCGATATTGATTTTCGTGGCGACATTTGAATGTTTGGTAAACTTATCATACCAATTATTAGTGATCTTCGTAAAAATATTTTAGAAGATTCTCATCGTTCTAAAATTACCATTCATCCCAGTAGCAGTAAAATGTACGCAGATATGAAGCGACTTTATTATTGGGAGTGAATGAAATCTGTTATCGCTAACTTTGTTAAGTGTTGCATGACTTGCCAACTTGTCATGGCCGAACACCAAAGGCCTGATGGGTTATTGCAGCCTTTAGAAATTCCAATTTGGAAGTGGGACCAAATCTCCATGAATTTTATAGATGACCTTCCCCGTTCTCGTTTGGGTCATGATAACTTATGGGTTATAGTAGGTAGACTTACTAAATCCGCCCAATTTATTCCTGTTCGGTCTAACCGAACTGTTCCTCTTTGGGCCAAACTCTTTGTTAAAGGAGTTGTTAAATTCATGGAGTTCCTACTTCTATTGTTAGCGTTCGGGATCCATTGATCACTAGTGGACTTCGAAAAAGTCTTCGAGATTTTATCACCGCCTATCACCCCAGTCCGATGGACAAACCGGGCGTGTGAATCAAACTCTTGAAGATCTCCTTCGAACTTGTGTGCTTGATGTCGGTGGAAGTTGGGAAGATCATATTTCTCTTGTTGAATTTTCCTATAATAATAGCTTCCAATCTAGAATTGGTATGGCATCTTTCGAGACTCTAGGGAAGGCCATGTCGATCTCCTTCTTGTTGGCTTGAGGCCGGTCAGAAGCTGGTTTAAGATCCAGAATTTATTCATGTTTCACCTATGATGGGTGTTGTACGTTTCAGTCGATCGGGAAAATTAGCGCCCCAATATATTGGGCCATTTCCTATCACCGTACGTATGGATTCCATGGCTTATCGCCTTTTATTACCGGCTCAATTTTCTCCTATTATATGACGTGTTTTACGTTTCTCGATTATGGTGATGCTTTCGAGATTCTGATTCTATTCTTGAGCCAGGTGTTGTGTAAAAAATTGAAGTTTCAACAGATCTCTTTATGGTGAACTTCCTATTTCAAATTTCTTTTGTGTTAATATGCTTTTATGGTTGTTACTTTTTATATCCATCTTATATATTGCGAGGACGCAATTTCTTTAAGGAGGGGAGTCTGTAACAACCCGCATATTTGTCAATTTTATATTTAAATATTTTATTTAAATATTTTATCGTTAATCGGATCTTGGTCCGAAAAGCTACTTTTTGCAAACGGTTAAATTAGGACTCGAGACCACTTCCATTGAGTTCGAAATGTCGTTTAAAACTTTTAGGTATAAACATTGATAGGTTTGGAGTTAGTGGAATTTCACTAACTTTTCCCGCTTTGGACTTTGGGTTAGCTTAGCCATTATAACTCAAGCCCAACCCCCCTCCTTCTCTTCACTCTTCATAAATTCCTACCAACTCAAGCTTTTGCATTAATGGAGAGTGGAAAGAGAAATTAAAACTCCAAAAGCTAAGTCTCCATTGCTAATCCAACATCAACTCCAAAACTCAAGTGAAGACATTGATTCAAGCTAGTGGTTGATCCTTGCATAGCATTTCAAGTTTCATCTTCATCCATTTTAGTGAAAAGGTGAGATTTTTATCTCACAATTCTAGCCTATAACTATATTGGACTATTGGGAATGATTCCATATCATTTTTGCATGCATATTAGCATTTGGTTTGGATTGGATTGGCGAAAAACTCTAATTTTTAGCGTTTTGGTGAATTTTCTGCACTTAGGTCGTTCTGGCCATTTTTCTGTGTTCGGAGTTAGGTCGCTCACGACCTAACCCTTAGGTCGCTCGCGTGTTATCGCGCTAGGTCGCACTGCCTTGAATTTTCACTTCGGAGTTAGGTCGTTTCACGTTAGGTCGTAAGGGGTTTAGGTCGTAGGTCGTTTCTGGCCTTAAATTCCCTCTGCAGCGTTAGGTCGCTCAGCCTAGTTAAGGCGTTAGGTCGCGTGGCCTTTAAACCCTTAGGTCGCTCACATAGATCGGCCGTATGACCTTAGGCCGTTAGGTCGTATGACATTAGGTCGCTTCCCCCTTAGGTCGTATGACCTTAGGTCGCTCGCCTCTTCTAACCCGCGAGTTCCTTAAGTCGTTCATCTTCCTTAGGTCGCGCACCTGGTTGAGTCGCACCTTACCTTAGCTCGGCAATGTTAGATCGCGAGTTTCCCTTAGGTCGCGTACGCCTTAAGTGCTCGCCTCCGTTAGGTCGCGCATCACCCTAACTCGCTCGGCCTTGCCTTCGTTCAGTCGCGTGACACGTTAGGTCACGCATCACCTTAACTCGCTCGACCTTGTTTAGGTCGTTAGGTCGCGAACACCTCTAGGTCGCTCGATCCTATCCTTCCTTAGATCTTCACTAAGTCGTACCGTTTTGGTCGGGGCGCTGCCCCGCACGCCGCCGGGGGCGCTGCCCCCTGGACCCCCACGACCTGACCAGGCAGGTCGAACCCCGTAGCAGGGGCGTTGCCCCCGCACCCCCACCTTGGGGGTTGCCACCCCCTGGACCCCCCCTCCGTATGGGATCTTATCTGAAAAACATTCAATAGAACTTGCTTTGTTGAGATGCTGAGTTGACCATTCTTCGAGATAAACTATCTTGGGCTTCTTGGTCGATTTTATGGATTTTTGAATATCTATTTCGATGGATTCTTTATCGGTTTCTTTGGATTTTATTCACGTCTTCGTATGTGAATTTTTTTTATGATTGATTGTTTCTGCAATCACTTCTATGATTTGTCACTTTAAATATGAAGGTTTCAATACTAGTAGTAAATATCAAAACTCTTTCAACAAAATGATTTCAACTCTATTTTCAATAACAAAGCTCTTTTCTTAAACCATTTTCCAATCCACTTGTATATACAAACCTTTATCTCACTCGCATGAGAAATTGAATTAAACGGCTTAGTAAAACAAGTGGTATGAAATGTTTGCGTTTGCTTCGTCGGTTAACTCTTGGACTTGTTCGATTGAACCTTTTTGTGAAAATTTTCTAGTGAAGATCTACAGTTTGTTCGTAAAAATTTGAGTTAAGCAAGTGGTTATGGGACATGAAGCTAAACTTTTATATTTACTAGCTTAGTGTAATTGACACTTCTCGTTGATCATGACGATCATTCTTATGATTTAGACTAGCAATTATGCGATGTCTCTTGTTTGCTTGGTTAGACTAGACACCACTTGTGTGATTTCATTCACACATACCTTTTTGCCTTCTTGGTTAGTCTAGACACCACTTGTGTGATTTCACTCACACATACGTTTTTGTTTGCGAGGTTAGACCAGACACCACTTGTGTGATTTCATTCACTCATACCTTTTTGATTTTTGGTTAGTCTAGACCTCATCTGTGTGATTTCGACTCACACATATGGGGTAGCTCCCCATGGTCTTCATACCATCATGTGATAGGCCTCTTTCCCTTTTTCTATGATTTCTAGATTTCCTGTGTTGATTTCTGGAATTTATGTCATTGACTTGTTATGAGTACAAGTTTAGGGTATGATGCCCTCTTTGGATCTTTGAGAAGATTCTTGTGATATTGATTTATCTCTTATTGATTGATCTTCTGTTGATCATCATTTTCATACTTATAGTAGTATGTCAGTATGGATATTTTATGTTTATGCCTATCTTTTATTTTATATCATGTCATCTGATATTTATAGCTGGACTGATCCGTTTATTATTTTCTTAAATAATACTCGGGTCAGACCGAGATGTTACAGGTGCTTCTGCTTGACTTCTCCCCGGGGTTTGCTACTCTAACTTTTGGCTAACTATTTAGATTAGCAGTTTTTTGTTGTATACACTTGAGATATAGACTCATAGTTGTATTCTTTTGTATAGCACGTGTTGCTAATCTTTTGTATTATTGTGGAACTTTTTGACTACTACTCTGATGTACACTTTCATGTGTTAGTTATATATCCACATCTTCTTCCGCCTTTGTGATATGGATGTCTGTGACTGATTGTGTTATGCTTATTTCTATGTTTGTTTTCGAAGATTATTAATAGCCACCATTTGATAGCTTTGAGTTTGTATCGGTATGTCGGACTTCCTCCTTAAATGAAATGCATGTTATACTATCTGACATAATGGTGCTCGCACAAAGAAGTTACATGGATGGTCGCTCCTCAACAACCTTATTCTCCGTGCTAGTTGACAGCACAACATCGTAGTGTTCTTGGCTAGCGTGGGTATAGAAGTGGGGCGTCACAATGCATATGAATGTTTGAATGTATGAATGGATTATGACTAGATGACTGTTATGTTCTTACAGTTTTCCTTCATGTTCATAATTTAGTAAATGATTTAATTTCTCTTGGATCAATCTGTAATAATACATAAGTTTTAAACAATGTATGTTTAATTTATCATAAATTATAGTTTAAGATTTGTTCAAAAGAAAGAGAGAAAAAATATAATCAGTAGTTTACTGGAAAATGAAAAAGAAGAAAAAAAAAACAACAGAGTAAACTCAAACAGGTGTAATTCAATTTAATTGATCTTAGTTTCAGGTGCTTGAATCAAAAGCTAAAACTAAATTGTGATTTTAAAAACAAAAATTTCAATATTCAGTATTGAGATTCATGTGCATTGCTATTTTTCTTCTGGGAAGTAAAAGGGGGGATTTTTTTTTAAAACCTAGTTTTAGGCTCTGCATCGATTTGATCTGTGAGGAGACCACAGTGGACCGAGTGCTGAGATTTTTGGGGAGATGGTTGCTAGGGTGTCGAAGAGGTGTTGGACGACGGAGCCAAGTCTCCGATGATCGGAGGAGGGAGAAATGGAGTTTTTCCAGGTTTGGGTTATGGTCGATATACTGTTGCCAGGTTTGAATTGGGAAGGGGAAAACTCGGTTTGCGATTTTGAATGGGAGGTGAGTTTGTGATGGTTGCGATGTGATTCAGTGATGAACGCCGATGCGCTTGTTGGCCGGGTAGTGGCCGGAGGTGGCTACAACCACCGTGCATATGCACGGTGAAGAAGAAGGTCAGGTGGAAGATTTGGGTTGTGCAGAAGGTTTTTTTTCTCGGGTTAATACTCGAGTAATTAGAATTGTTACTTGAAGCAGCTCTTGGTTTTACTCGAAGTAAAACAGAGGGGGGAGCTGGGGTTTTTCTGTTGGTTACAGGTTTTAGAAAACCTGTACTTTTCAATTCAAAGATTTGATTTAAAAACTGAAGCAGTTTTAAACAAGAATTTAAAACTTAAATTTTAAAGGTATGGTTTTCAATCTAAGTTGAATTCCAGTTTTTAAATTTAATTCAAACTTTTTAAATTAAATGTTTACAGGTTTCTTTGGAAAACCTGTATAATTTCAGTTCATAAGAAAAATTAAGTTTTAAAAATCTGGAGCAGGTTTTTTTAAAAACAGAAATTTTAAACTTAAAGTTAAGGTATGAATTTTAAAATTGGATTTGAATTCATGTTTTAAATTTAATTTAAATTATTTAAATTGAAATTTTTAAACGACCTTTAAAAGAATTTAAATAATTGAATTTAAAGATAAAGCTTAAAAATTAAAGTAGAAGATTTAAACATAAGTTTAAATCTGGAAACATGATCCAAATTTGAATCATGTTTTGAAAATAAAAGAAGGATTTTATTTTTAAATTTTGAAATGTTTAAACAGCTTTTGATATTGAATCATATTTTAAATATGATTTTTATTATAAATATGGGTTTAAATTTCCTTAAAACTTCTTTATAATATGAGAAATTATTTAGCATAAGTTTAAAAAGGTTTTAGAATGTTTTTAAAACTTTGATAAAGTTAAGTTTGGTTTTCAAATTAAATTTAAATTTTAAAATGTAATTTGAAAACAATTTTAGTTAAGTTGTTTTAAATTACTTTGTTAATGATAAAGTAATCATTAATAAGAAATGTTTTATTTTAAAGTAAATTAAAGATTTAATGATTTTTGTTTCATTAAATTAGTAAGGTAATTTAAATAATTTAATTAATTAATTTGTTTAATTAATTAAAGATTTGAAATAAATTAATTAAGGTTAATTAAATTTGAAAATTAATATTAATTAATTTAAGTTAATTACTTAAGAAAGGTAATTAAGGAAATTGTTGATAAGTTAATGAAGGTCATTAACTTGGAATTATTTATTAACTAACTAATGTAATTAATTTTGATAATTAATTGGATTAATTAATTTAAATAATCAATTATGAAATTTAATTAAGTATGATTAATTTACGGAAATAATTAAAGATATTAATTCTCATTGCAATTAAATTATTAATTGGATTAGTTTAAATTAATTAATTAAGTTTAATTAATTTAGAATAGTCTTTAGATGGGTTGATGAGTAACCAGTGAAAAATAATTGCTTAGAGAAGTAATTAAGATAAGTAAATTACTGAAGACAATTAATTGAAGTATGATATTTTGGGATTAATTACTTTGTGTAATTAATGTGAAGATAATTTCTTTATGAAGTGATTAATAATTAATTACTTAATGTAATTAATTTAAGCATTTATTAATTAAGTTATTGGAAAATAATTAAGAGATGTAATTAATTAAGAGTAATTAATTACTAATGAGATTAATCAAGGATGATTAATAAATATAATTAATTATTAAAGGTAATTAATTTAGAAGTAGTTAAGGAAGTACTTAAGGGTAGTTAATTACTAAATGTAATTAATCAAGGATGATTAATAATTACGGTTTAATTAAGGTTAATTACTTAATGTATTTTAAAAAAAGAGTAATTAATTTAAATTTAATTAAGGATCATTAATTTATATGATTAATGATGTAATTAAATATTAATTAATTAAGATTAAGTAATCAATGATAATTAATTAAGGAAGTAATTAATTATAATTAATTAATTAATGAAGTAATTAAAGGTTAATTACTAATTTTGGTTAAGAATAATTAATTTGTAAAATTAATTAAAGATAATTACTTGAATATAATTAAAGGATAATTAATCAAGGGTGATTAATTAAGGTGATTAATTTAAGGATAATGATTTAATTGATTGATAATCAATTAAGGGTTAAGTAAGCAAGTTTTAAATGGTGAAGTAATTAATTTAATTCACTTTAAATTAATTAGAGATAGAAGTAATTAATTTAATTCATTTTAAATTAATTATAGATGGCGTGATTATAGATCTTTGCTTATGAATGGATGATATGGTTTACCATGAATGGTTTGAATCTCAAACATGAGATAAATAGTGTTGTGAGATATGGATACATTGGTTGCATTGTGATGATGATATAAGTATCTATTGAAGATGATAATATAGATTATCAATTTGTGATGATTACCTGTTTATGATAATAATGATGATTATCTATGACGATGATGTGAATTATCTATCTGTGTGTATATGGATAATTAGATTGAATTGTTTTAACCTTAAAACGATTGGACCTAAAAGACACGCTTTGGATTTCGATGACACCGGGATCGGGTTTCCATATTTGGATATCCGAAAACCATATCGATTCCAATTAACGTCAGGTCATGAATCTAAGTGGAGCAAGTGAAGACTCGAGGTGTAAGGGCTATACGTCGGTATAACTCTGTTGGTGATTCCGTAATGAGTTTGACGGAATAGTACTTATAGGTTCGAGATGGTGATTTAGAGTGCAAGGGTTATCGTCGTTAACTCTGAGGGTGATTCCAAAATGAGTGTAACGAGATAATGCCTTCGGTTTCGTTTGAACCCGGAACGAACTTGTATGGATTGAATGCTTTCAGAACATCGTCAGGTGGACGATGAGCATTCTAAGAGATGTGTTCTTTAAAGGTAATCGTAGCCTCAAGCCTCATTAACCAAGAATGGCTAAAACAGGGGAGGTGCAGCAAGGCTTCGTGGGTAGCTCCCACTGGAGAGCAAAATTGATCCCTGTCTAGAAGCCTTTTATATTCAGCTATGTGGGTGGTGGGTTCGCGACAACTCCCGGGGTTGTCTTGTTCGGAACTGTTCAGTAAGGAATGGGTCCGGCTTTGTGTTGCAGGGGAGCGGGCGTACTCCTCGGTACGGTGATCTAGGCCACGTACTGTGACAGGCGGTACCCCAGTAGCCCTGCCATTGTATGGAATGCAAAATCCAATAAGTGCCAACGGTTTTGATTGTATTACCCACTTTTGTGGCTCGTAGCTGGAATTTAATCATGTAACAATTTCAGCTATTTCATATTTACTTGAAAACCCTAGACACTATTATAATATCATCAGATTTCCTATCAAATGTTTTGGTTAGCGTAAGGTAAAAACCTTTCCATGTTTATGTGTGGGAAGTTTTGATACCTTTCTTTCCAAAGGTTTTAAATTAAGCAACTTTAACCTGTTACTCACACCAGACCCATGTCTGACCTGGAGTTTATTTTTGTTTTTCATAAACTCTTGGGTACTCCAATTTTTACGAGTAGGCAAGGGTTTCAGGTTAGCATTGACGAATATTGGAAGAGCAATGGAGCAGGAGGCTTCTGTGCTAGATATATAGTATTCCGCTGTGTGTTCTGTATTGTCTCTGGATTGTATTATGTTGTAAATACTAGACAGATGTTTATAACTGTCTAGTATGTGTTGTATTATCTGTGTACTCTGATAGTGTTTGTAAACTATGTAATGTTTTATGTTATTAATATAATTTATTCGTTCCGCTGTTAGATTCCGATGTTGTTTCTTTCTTCTCTTCTTTCTATTCTCTTTTCTACCCCTTTCTTTCTTATTAGCGATACGACTTCCTGGAATTTGGAAGTTGGGTCGTTACAGCCTTGAAATTTATGCAATTTTAATAGGTTGAAATCAATTTGAAAATATTGATTTCAGCATAACTTCTTCATACAACACAATTTGAACCTGAAACCTTTTCCATTGCGTTTAAAATATTTTAAAACATCTATTTTGATATATGAGTTTACCCAATTTCGTTCCGGGTTCAGAACGGGCTTTTTGGGCCACGTTAGCGTTAGCACGTATATCTATCAACCCGATTCACCTATTTTTCAATTTGTCTATAAATACCCTGCTAAACCGTAGCCACCGTCTATTTCTCATTTATCTGCACGTAAAATTTCATTGGTTCCTCTTCTTCTTCAATGGATGCAAATCCTAAATGCAAGTACAATCCAAAATCGAAGTTAAAAATTCAAAGTCTTCAAAAAAATCTCAAAATAATATATGTTAAAGTTCTCGATGAGCGTAATTCAATAGTGTAATTCGTTTTTCAATTCGACGCCTCGTTTGACCAGAAATCACGGTCAAAATTGAATCGGGCGTTTTTGACTGGTGTGTCTGATCGGAAAATCCCTTCTGGGTTTTGTAGAGGGGCTAGCACGTTGTTCATCGGCGAAGTTTGAAGGCGAATTGATGGTCGGATTTGCAGTAAAACGCGGTCAAAGGGCCGGTCAAAGGGGAGGTTGCGTGCGTTCGTTTGCAGTGAAGAGGAAGGGCTCATTTCTGTTTGCGGGGGAAGGGCGCGCACATTTGTTGATGACGTGGCTATAATGTAAATGTGTTCCATTTTCATTTTTATTTTTTTATGATTTCAATCGCATTTATCGTCATAACTCTTACATACGATAACCGTTTTACACGCGGTTTCTTTTTTTAGGATCGTATTGAAATTCTAGATTAGATCACCCCGGTTTGGAGAAATTATGAGAAGGTCAAAATTTTGGGTTCAAATTGGATTTAAATTCAATTTAAATTCAAAAGGTGAGTGCTTTAACCCACTCACAACTTCTACAATTTCTTATGTTTGTTAAATTGATTTTAGATATGAGTAGAAATTTATTTATGACTGTTTGGCATGTTTTATTCATTATCTCAGTTAAATCGCATTTATTTAAATTAACTATGAATTAATTTTATTATTGCATAAAAATTTGATAGTTAAAATTTATTTATTTGCATATAAACTGCTAGCTAAACAGTTATTAAATTTATTATTAAATATAAACTGTTAGTCAATACCTGTATTTATTACCTTTTATATTTTATATGCTCTATATTGATGTTTGTTTAAACTGGATGATGATTTGTAATAAATGGTTGATGATTGATATTTGGATGAATGAATGTTTATTTATATTAACTGCAAGTTGTTATGCATTTCATTTCATTCGGGATTGCAGTTTGAAATGATATACAACCGCATTCTTATTATTAAATTGCGGTCACTTGACCATATGGTAGAAAATTATATACAGCCACCGCGGTATATATATAAAATTAATTTTTTGAAAGGATTTTATGGTTTTGGATAGGATACGGTTTAATAAATATTAATTTTTGACCTTATATAAAATCTTATTTTATGTACATATATGGTTAGATTATTGAATTTAAGATGTGTATAAATTTGTTAAATAAAATAAACAAGATGAATAATGGAGTTTGATTATTTATATTATATGGTTAAGTACATGTTAAGATATTGAGAATATATAAAGTTTTTAATGTTTTAAATCAATTTATATTGGGAGATAAGTTGAAAATTCATTCGGAATCGAGCTTAATTAAGAATTTAACTTCATAAGTTGATGTAGAATTTATTAACTTGAAATTTTAAAAGGTATGATATTTATAACTGAAATTTTATTCAAGATGGATTAAATGAATGTTTCTAATATAAATAAATTGGAGGAAAATTTGATAGTTAAAAGTAATTTGAGTTTTATTTAAAATGATTTCGGATTTATTATGCCAATATTTCAAAATAAATAATACGACTTTAAATTGTTGAATAGAAATTTCCAACCTTAGTTCCAATTATTTAATATTCAAAGTTTGAAATATATTGAAACTGAGGTGGTTTATTGAAACTGAAAGCGATTTTAGATTTATGGATTTTGACTTAATCTTAAATGAAATAAATGGTAAGTCGCGGAAATTATTTTATTTTATAAAGTAATATAAAATCAACTATTTTATTCTATGTACTGTTGAATATCCAAAACCATTCATGTTTTAGAAGTTAAGGTTTTAAAGCTATGAATTTCGAAGTATTATGTTTTGAAAGTTATAATCCAAATGTTTGGTTTCCAGATATTATAAATTTTAAGCAGTATGATTTTGGAAAAGAAATATATTTGAAATAAAAATGATATTATTTATTTGGGTTTTATTAAAATAATATCGAAATGAGTTGTTTTCGAAATGGGAATGATATCGTATTTATGGGTTTTGAAATGGATAATTATTTTCTAGTTTTAAAGTATAAAGTATTTTAAAGACCGCGGTGTTATAATAACGTTTGGTTGTTGAAGAGACCGGGATCGGAAGTTGACATATTCTCTGCCAACCCCGAAAACCACTTTGACAACCGTGTACGCGGTGGAGATTCCAGAATGAAGTAGGATGGTGGTGAGGTAAATACGTGGACCCGACTCCCGTGAGTTGGCATAAGGTGGCTAAAACAGGAGCGATCGACGGGTTAATAAGGTAGCACCTTTGATCGGACACATCCCTTCGTATTATATTTTGACTTTGGATTGATTTGGTGGCCGCTTTTGATTTTATTTGGGGGTGTGGCTCGAGGTGGGCGGTAGCTGCGCGCTACGCGTTACCACCGACCCGGAAGCGTAATTGGTATATCTACCCTGGCATTGCCTAGTTGTGCCGTGTCACCTTCCCTATCCCGCCTTCTACGAGTTTATATTTGTGTCGTACCTATGGAGTATCCTCCGGTAGCCTCCCGATCAGGACGTATTACGGTACTATATAGACTATTGGCATTATTTATGTTAAGGGCTATATGGGTAACCCCTTCACGCTATTAAAAAGTAAGTTTATTTTACAAATACACACTATTCTAATAGCGCAATATACTATATTGTAAATAGTTTAACGGATCCTTAGGAGATGTAAATCCCGAGCATCTCATGAGTTACTGCACTCATATTTATTTCTGTTAATTTAACTCACATAAGGTCTTTTAGTTCTGACTCGAATGTTTTGTCTTTTTAAATTCGCTCGGGTCAGTCCGAGCGTTTTAGGATCGAAGACTTTAGATCTGGAGGACGAAGACGGAGATTTCTACTATTATTATTAATTATATTCCACTACACTATTTAATTCTGCTGCATTGATTATGATTGGTTTGTGAACTTTGATATTTATTTTATAAAGAAGAATCAAATGTTTGTAAACAGTTTATGAACTGTACATTTATTATTATATTTTATCCTTCCGCTGTGAGATTCTATTTTGTTTTTCTTTCGCTGTTTTTTCCTTATTTACCCCATAACAATCCGCCCTTCCGTATGGTTTGAATTGGCATGTGTGTCGATTTAAAGCATGCGAAAAGGCGGAACGTTACATCTGGTATCAGAGCTTTGGTTTAGCGATAAATCTTAGCTTTGTGGGGTTTAGCTCCTTACTAATAGGGTAATAATACCCTATGGGAGTCATTGAGAGTATATATATGAGAGAGCATATTTGCTAGTGTTATAAAAAAGTTTTACTATTGTGTTAATCTGTTCCGTTTTGTATTTATAAATTCTGGTTGATGCATGGGACGCTATGACATCAATAGGGATTTCTAAACATTTAATAGGACAGACCGACATATATTTGTTTTTAATATAGGTGAATGGAATAATTTTACCTATTATATTTTCTATATATAAAATAAAATTTCTCAAATGATATCTATATTTGGCTGCAATAGATCGGTTGTTAGGTAATAAAGTGTAAATAATAATAGAAATAAGATTTAAAAATAAAATAAATGAAATTTGGAAATGTAGAACTTAAGTTACGGGGGTTTTGAAATTTCTTTCGAATAAATTTTGGAATATAATAATATTGTTTATAAGTATTTTCTGATATAAATATTTCAATAAAATTCGGAGAAATTGTTAAAGAATATTTTGGAGAAAATAAGTTTTGTAATTTCATCTCTGTCGCTGGAAAATAATTTCGGTTATGGCAGCCGCATCATCGACTTTCATTTTCGAGTTTCGAAGAGGGAATGCCACTGTAGTAGTTTTACTGCAGATACATTATGGAAAATATATAAATTTTGAATTGTTTTAAATATAATTAGTGATATATAAGTTGAAGAATATATTTATCTATTGTTTTAAAATAAATTGAAATTTTAACCCGGTATTAAATTCTTAAATTTCCATTAATTAATTGTTTCAATTAGTGTAGTGAAATGAAAGGTAAGTAATTAATAATTAAAACCTCTAATTTAGGTAAGAGATTTAAGGCTAAGTTATAAAGGAAATAAAAAGGAAGCTGGAATTGTAACTTATAAGAAAAAGGTAAAAATTTATTGAACAATGAATTAATTAAAGGAAATGGAACAAACTTGTATAACTTCCAAAGTACACCCTTAAATAACATATATAACTTACCAAATATTAAAGGTTGAATGTTTAATAAGAAATTGTAATAGAATATTGTACAAGTAATAAATTTGAGGTAATGAAAGTAATTAATGAAATTCCTTAATAAATAGGAATACGATGTTGTAATATTATAATTTTAAGTGTAATTGAAAAGACTACTAATTGAAATAGAAAGGTAGGTATTGTAAATGGAAGGAAATAAATAAAATTAAGTAGTATATATGGAAGATAATAAACCTAAGTAAAGGATTGAAGCTATTTATTAAAAAAATAAGAAGAAAAGATGAATGCAGTAAATATATAAGTGTAGACTTAAATTAATGTACTAATGTGCTAAGAAATTGATTTGCACATAATACTATAAACAAATGAAGTTATGCAATATGAAATGAAAAGAGAAAAATGAATTATATATATAAGTATAAGTACAAACAAGTGTAATAAACACTAAATTAATGAATGGAGATAAAAGTTGTAAGAAGTAAATATAAAGTAATAAATGAAATTTATAAGAACGAGCTTGATTTATTATTTGGATTTGTCGCTGTTTAGTTGATGGTTGTTTGGGCAAGGATACTCTAAAAATTGGATTTGGGGTGAATTGATAATCTATTTAGTTTTATCTAAGACCGGTGAGTAAATGATGCACTTGATGGTTTATTCTTCATTCTGTACAATTTAAAAGTTTTGAACCCGAACAACTATTTGTTTGTTTGATTTAATGGTTGTTTTGTATTTGTTGTGTATGTTGTTTGTTTAAATTGATGGTTGTTGTATTGATTTGTTATTAGTGATTAAAACCACTTAAATATTTCACTTTACATAAATTGTTAGCCTTTGGATTTTACAAGTGAAATGCAGGTTATGGAAGCAATTGCTACTGCTTTGGTTCCATAAATTAAGCGTAAATTGCCCGACAAATAGGTACGTTTCGGATTACGGTTTATAGCGCTATTTTATATATTTTTCTCGGTTGAGATATAATATTTTGGATGATATATGTAGTATAATTGTTATATTTTGATATTTTATTTTCTCCCGAGTCTCTCCGTACAAAGGAGACTCCACCGAAATATTTTTCGAAAATTTTTGGACTTAGAAATTATTTTGAAATGTTCTTCCAAACTTTATTTATTTAAGTATAAAAGATATAATGATTATAAAATGGGTATATTTTATTTAAAGTAATAAATTTTGTAATTTATTATCTATAAGTTAATATTTTGAATAAGATGTATTGTTTATTTAATTCTTCCTTCTCCTTTCTTTTTCCTTTTCGGGGACGAAAAGTTTTGAGTGGGGGAGAGTGTAACGACCCGTAAATTTAGTGGATTTAATTTGGTTAAATTAATGAGTTTTGTAATTAAATTTAGTAGAAATAAAAACTTTATAAACTAATATTGAAATGAACGCTAAAATAAATTTATATAAATGGTAGTTTAAAACCTATTTACTAGCAATTTGAATCAATTTCAATAAATGGAATGAGGTAAGTACTATACCTGGATATAAAATTTATTTAAAGGGAATTAATTTATATGTTAATGTAGAATTAAGAAAATATTGGAATAAACGATAATTCCATTCGTACTTGTAAGCGGTTATTATAAGTTGCATGTTGAAATGGTTGATTGAATTTGGAATTTAGAATTAGATTTAAATGGAAATTTTAAGGTTTACAATAACGGAAATTTAAGTAATAAGGTTAGAACAAGTTGATAAATAATAACCAAAATAAGGGAATAGTACTTATGTAAATAAAGTTGAAATAAATTGGATATAAAGAAATAAATGTAAGCATCTAATAAATTAATTAATGTGGATTTCCATAAATGATAATTTAATAAAAGTCAACGTCCTCTAAGTAATTATATTATTTGCTGGAAGGTAATAATTGATTGAATGTGATTACAAAATTTAAAGATTGTGTATATTCGGAATTTTAAAAGGTGAATGTTAAGAAATAAATCTAAAGGCCAGTAAAGGAAATAGGTAACAATCTATATGTTGCTTAGTTCATTTGGCATGTTAATATTTTGGGAATCAGATTTCAATTAAGGGAAATTAAGTTGCACGTTAATTTGAAATGAAATCTAATAAATATTACATTAATATGGAATGTGGTACAAATGGTTAGAGAACGGACTTAGAAAATTTTGTTAATTTAGTTTAAAACCTAAATTAATACACGTACTTGACAAGATTCACATTTTAATATGACCATTGATACAAATCTAAGATGTATTATAATTCAATGTTATTTACACACATAAAATATCTATTTACTGAATAGCAAGATTTTAAATCAGTAAACGAATTTATTGAAGTTCCAATTTATAATTAATAACATTTAATGTAGATTCAATTACAATTAATTGATTTAAATTGTGCAGTTAGCGTATATTTTGTTTGTAATTGGAGGTGGTAAATTTTATAAGATGAAATTAATGCTAATTCTATTATAATAGGACCATTGGTTGATTTAAATTATAGAAAGCAAGATTTATAAATTTAATAAAGTATCAAATTCAACAATTGTATGTATTGCAAAATAAAATGGAATTAAACGGTTAAATATTACGTTATTGGAATTAAAAGGGAATTTGAGGATAATAATGTGAAATCATGAACCAATGTTAGTGGCGTCCTTATCTTTGGATAAAAGGTGAGAATATAAAAGTTTGGAATCTTATAAACTGTTTTTTGAGAATTTAATTTATAATTTCTTAATATAAGGAAGTGGAGAAATTAACACTACAATCGATAGACTTATCAACTTTTAATTTACATCTAAACTTGTTAAATCATTGAAATTGATTAAGAAATATAAAAGCGATAAAAATTGGTCAATTTTAGAATTTAAATATAAAATTGGATTTTATTAATTCATTTTAATTTATTTAGTTAATATAAAAATAGCCATTTTGGACACTGACTTGGATTTCGATGAAATCAGTTGCATCAGATCCGTAATGGAGAATTATAATAATGTTTCAAGTTTCGCAGCGATCGGACTTGTCGTTTGGTCGTACGGACTCGAAACGCCTTGAAATTTATGCAACTCGAATAAATTGAAATCAATTTGAAAATACTGATTTTAGCATAACTTCTTCATACGACACAATTTGAACCTGAAACCTTTTCCATTGCGTTTAAAATATTTTAAAACATCTATTTTGATATATGAGTTTACCCAATTTCGTTCCGGGGTCAGAACGAGCTTTTTTGGGCCACGTTAGCGTTAGCACGTATATCTATCAACCCGATTCATCTATTTTTCAATTTTTCTATAAATACCCTGCTAAACCCTAGCCTCCGTCTATTCTCATTTATCTGCGTGTAAAATTTCATCAGTTCTCTTCTTCTTCAATGGTTGCAAATCCTAAATCCAAGTACAATCCAAAATCAAAGTCAAAAATTCAATGTCTTCGGAAAAATCTCAAAATCATATAGGTTGAAGCTCTCGACGAGCGTAATTCAATAGTGTAATTTGTTTTTCAATTTGACGCATCGTTTGACCAGAAATCACGGTCAAAATTGAATTGGGCGTTTTTGACTGGTGCGTCTGATCGGAAAATCTCTTTTGGGTTTTGTAGAGGGGCTAGCGCGTTGTTCATCGGCGAAGTTTGAAAGCGAATGGCGGTCGGATTTGCGGCAAAATGCGGTCAAAGGGCCGGTCAAAGGGGAGGTTGCGTGCATTCGTTTGCAGTGAAGAGGAAGGGCTCAAGGGCACGCACATTTGTTGATGACGTGGCTATAATGTAAATGTGTTCCATTTTCATTTTTATTTTTTTATGATTTTAATCGCATTTATCGTCATAACTCTTACATACGATATCCTTTTTATGCGCGGTTTCTTTTTTTATGATCGTATTGAAATTCTGGACTTGATGACACTGGTTTGGACAAATTCTGAGACGGTTAAATTTTTGGGTTCAAATTGGATTTAAATTCAATTTAAATTCAAAAGTTGAGTGTTTTAACCCACTCACAACTTCTAAAATTTCTTATGTTTGTTAAATTGATTTTAGATATAAGTAGAAATTTATTTATGACTGTTTGGCATGTTTTATTCATTATCTTAGTTAAATCGCATTTATTTAAATTAACTGTGAACTAATTTTATTATTGCATAAAAATTTGACAGTTAAATTTATTCCTGAATATAAACTGTTAGTTAATACCTGTAATTATTACCAGTTATATTTTATATGCTCTATATTGATGTTTGTTTAAATTGGATGATGATTTGTAATAAATGGTTGATGATTGATATTTGGATGAATGAATGTTTATTTATATTAACTGCAAGTTGTTATGCATTTCATTTCATTCGAGATTGCGGTTTGAAATGATATACAACCGCATTCTTATTATTAAATTGCGGATTGAAATGATAAATATCCGTATCACTTGACCATAGGGTAGAAAATTATATACAAGCACCGCGGTATATAAATAAAATTATTATTTTTGAAAGGAATTTATGGTTTTGGATAGGATACGGCTTAATAAATATTAATTTTTGACCTTATATAAAATCTTATTTTATGTACATATATAGTTAAATTATTGAATTTAAGCTGTGTATAAATTTGTTAAATAAAACAAACAAGATGAATAATGGAGTTTGATTATTTATATTATAAGGTTAAGTACAATGTAACAAACGGAATTTTTCGACTTTCGAAAATTCAACATCGATACTCACTTTATCGACTGCCGAGAAATCGAAGGCCAAAAACCCGAAATGTTATGGTTTAAGAAAAAGAATTTAAGAAAAGAGAAGAGGGAAAAAGATGGAGAGAGGAAAGAATAGAAAAATAGAGGGAAGAGAAAAACAGAAAATAGAAATTTTATACTTTGAACAAAGAACATAGAACAGAACAGAAAACAACAGAACAATAACAGAATCTCACAATTCGCAGCGGAACAACATATAATAATAAATGAATAATCTTTAAACAAAGAACTATATCAGTTATTACATTTTATACTTTACATCATATCATCATCAGAGTGTACAACAACAAACAATGCAGCGGAAAAAGAAATACTATATAAACTAGTAATACGCCATGCCATCCATCTTGCCTCCAGCAACTCCAGAATATCCAGAATATCCTGATAAACCTTAACTCTTGACTGCCCGTGTGGAAATTGGTGGGCACCCAGAGTTTAGGAAGGAAAACAATAAACTCCGAGTCAGTCATGTGACTGGTATGAGAACTCAAAACAGTTTATTTATCTTTAAAATCAAAATAGAGGAATATTTTTAAATTCAATTCGCAATGCTTTTAAAAATGAGACTACCATAAGGCCTCCCGCACACGCACACATGCAAACGCAGAATCGGAGGAGATTTCTCCTTATGATAGTCAAAGATGCTTGATACGCATTTAAAAGAACATTTCATATTATTATTAGTGCATAGTGTAGGAAATATTTCGAAAGTAGAATATAAATCTTAGCCAACATAGACATTTCGAACTATGCCTACTATAGCTAACTATGTTCAATAGCAGGTTACCGCCACATTCCATAGCAGGTTATACAACTAAAACCGTACAAGTTTCGTATTGTTTCTTTGGATTTCCAACAAATGGTCAGGCCAAGGAACTTCCCATTGCCACATGAGAATGCCTCTGGAAAGACATCCCCGAGAACCAAACCGGAACTCTGCCAACACAAGGCCGGGTTACCCCTAACTGGGTAACTACTGACACGAGCACGCCATTCCCCGATCGTAAACGACCTTTCTCACGGGATCCCGATAACCAACAACCACAAAGTAATAAATTCGCAGTAACCACATAGGTTAAATATCTGGGCTCCATACCATGATACCACCTCTATCCAGAAGGAAATGCACATACCCTAAAGGGAGCTACCCCTCATAACCTTGCTGCTTCTTTCCTGTTTTGACCATTTCCGGGGTGTGAGGCTCGACGAAGTCACGTCCACAAAAACATACTTTATACAAAAGTCATGCTTTGGGTCAACAAATGATCATAGAAATGATCACCAAGATAGACGATCAAATAAATGATCCTATCACAAATAATCAACACAATGATCATTTAACAGCAACACTCAGCATGTCACATTACCAAATTGGGAATATATCGCTGATAACTTCAACTATATAACCTCTGAGCTCGTACGTCTCAGAGAAGGGTGTTAAGCTAAAAGAATAAATTCTCCGCCACCAACAGAAATATATTTGAAAGAAATCGGCTTTGCATCTCAATTTGTAATGTCAGACACACAATCCATACAAGTCTGTTCCGGGCTCGAACAGAACCGAAGGCACTTACAAAGAAGTCCTTGCAATCCGAATAATCTCTAATCACGTTCGGATTTCCCATCACATATGGAGATCTCAATACCAGGGATCAGCCAGTGCAGAGACAATCCACAAGAAACCCTTTCGTTTTCGAAAATATCCGGTCTTCAACACCGATCTTCGAATGCAATTCATAACGACGTATCATATATTTGGAATGGGTTATACGACCCCAAGGTCCTTTCCCGGTTAACCCGAATAGTGAGCGCTTATTTTTAAAAAAACAAGTGTGGCATTCACATTCAAGCAAATCACAACAAATACCTATTTAAAGGTAAATACTGATAGTCGGTTATTGAACTATCAATAGATATGCCAACATCACCAGATTCCAAATAATTTTCCAGATTATTTATTTCCCAAAAATATCTTTATAAGATATATAGTTTTCACACTTCAAAAATAAATCAACATTTATTTTCAAACAAATCCCCTTTTCATTTATAAATTCCATAAGGAATTTACATTCCCAAAATATTTATGAATATACGATTTCCATTCAATTTTTAATATTCATTTTCAATTTATCTTCAAAAAGATAAATTCCAAATATTCACTTAATATTGGAAAAGCATTTCTATACTTATTAAAAATAAGTAATTCGCAGATCTTTTTATTTTCTATACTCAGAAAATATTTAATATACCCTAATCGAAATTAAGTATATATTTCATTCTTTAAGGAAATCATTCACTTAACCATGTTTATTTGGGCCAAAACGAATGTTGCGTAAAGCATCGTTACGACAACCCAAAATCACTAGTATAGGGATTCGAAATTAAAATAGATATATAAATCCCAATACTATACAAAACATTTCCTTTCGGAAATCATTTATTATAACAACAGTGTTATAATCTACCATTTCCTTCTATTTCTCAAAAATGTCTATTTCAACAATGAATGTTGAAATCTATGGTTTCGAATCTCAATACATTTTAAAACATCTTTAGATCGTTTTAATTCAATTTAAAACATCACATCGAAAATAATTTCTTTAACATAATATTCACTATTCAAAAACGTGAATATACTTGTTAATAAATTTCATCACTTCTATTCATTTTATTTTAAAGAATTATTCACTGTCTAAAACATGAATATAATTCCATAAATAAATTACAACAATTCCTTATCAAAATAAGTCGTTGCGGATTTATAAAACAACGTTTATAAATTCTATTTCTATTTATTTTATAACAACTTCCTTTTATAAATTTCCTTTATAAATCTATTCAATTTCATATCTCAATGATATACTAAAATTTCATATTATAAGTTAAATACTTATAATTTATTTGTTTATAAAATCGTTCCTTTAAACTTCATAAATTTTCATAAATCTTATAACTTATAAGATTCATTTATTTATCCAAAATCCATTCTTTTAAATAACTTTACAAATTTTATAAACCTACTGTTTATAAAATTCCATTTATAACTTCACCGTTATAATTCTATAATTCCAATTTATGAAATTCATTTACAAATCATTCTATCACTTATAAAAGCTCGTTTTATAATTCAAGATATTCTAAATTTATAAATATCAATTTATAAATCTTTTAATATAAATCAATTTATATTATTACTTTAAACATCTTTAAACTCTTTCATAATTTTCATCATTCTGATTTATAAAATAAAATTTTTATAAATCCTATTTTTAAACTTCTTATAATAAATTCAAAAATCCCAGTTCAAACTATTTTATAAAATCACTAATCCCATATTTTCAAAAATCAACTTTTAACTGAATTTCTCAAAAATCATAATTTTTTTATAACATTAAAATTATAACGTTTATTTATTTAAGATGAATCAATTCCAAAAATATTTTATAAACGTATATTTCCAAAAATCACTTTAGAAATCTAAATCGTTATTTTTAAACTTCATAATAATTTGGATCCGATGATGCAACACATCAATAGTCAATCATGACTTTCAAACATCATATATCATCCATGATAACAATCAAATATCACAATATATGAAATCAAATAAATATTTGTGAGGAATCCAGTTGGATCCCTGCAACCTGTTTCCCTGCATCCACAGACATTAGCACAATACCATTCCGTTTCAAGACGGAATATCGCGGTACGTGGGATTTTATAAATATATATCCGCTTACTAACGGCGCAATAGGGTCTCATCCGCTAAAAGAAAATGCGGGAAATCAATCAACTGCAATATATACATATGCCAATATATATATATTGCTATATATAATATAATACCAATTCCACTTCGAGGTGGAATATCGCGGTATATGTGTGTAATAAATAACCTCCGCTTACTAACGGCGTATAGGGTCTATTCACATCCAATATATATATAACAATCATCATTCAAGCATTCAATCATTCAATCAACACAGTCCAGAAATTTTAAATCTATCTATTTAAAATTTAAATAAACAACAAAATTCCTTTTGAGTGAGAAGTTCTCACCTTTATTCCTGTTTGCAATCCACTTCCAATTCAACTTGTTTTCTTCATTTATACCTTGTACAACAATTTTATACAATTTATTAATATTCGAACCAATCGAATAAATTAAATTTTCATTAGATAATTTTAATTCATCGGTGATTTCATTTTAAAAATTAAATTAACTTATGGTTTTATTTAAACCAGTTTCTTCTTTAATAAATTTATTTAAACTAATTTTGTCCTTTTAAAATAATTTTAACTAGAGATTTCCAATTGAACTAAATTTCTTTTAATACATTTTCTTAACTAACTATTTATTTAAATAAATTTTCCTTTGATAAAATATCCTTTAGTTGTTAAAATAAACAGATAAATTTTGTTAAAATAATTAATCCTCATATTATGTATTATTTTAATATAAACTTAGTAGATTTAAAAATCTATCTATACATTTATTTTTCATTTCTAACTAATGACTTATTTATTTATAAGTTAAATAAATCATTCTTTAATTACCATATTAATTTAGTCATTTTATTACCTAAATTATCTCTAAGATAACAAATTTCTTTATTTATGATTTCATTCTTTTAAAATCTACTTTAAGTTTAAACCTTGTTTTAAACATTTAAATATTTAAACTTTTATTTCAATTTAACTTCTCTTTTTATTTTAAATCAACTAATTTTTCTTTAATAAGATATTTAACTAAAAATTTAAATTTTCTTTTAAATTAAATTTATTTAACTAAAATCTTATTTTAACTAACAAATTCCTTTTTAAAACAACTTCTTTTAAATAATTAAATTTATCTAACTAATGATTAAATTCTCCCTTTTATTTTAATAAATGTGATTAGCTAAAAATTATATTTTAAACCAACAATAACTAAATTGATAAATAGACAAATTAATTGCCATTCTTTTTTTTTTCTTTTTTCTTTTTATCTGTATATACATTTTATATACATATAAATTTAGAAATCGAATAAATAATAAAAAAAAAAAATACCTCACTGTGAAAATCAACAGCTCGTATTCGAGCTTCTCGTCGCCGCTGCTATCGCGACCACCTTGCTCGCCTACACGAACATCGCGATTCCAAATACTTGTCGCGCCTCCACCAATTCCTCTTTACGTACGCTACCCCGAGAACCCCACTTCCTCGTCGCCACCGAGTAACAGAAACCCGAGCCCCTAAATCCCAAAATCAAGCGCGCGCCGCCGTTGCCTCCTCCACGCGAATCGCCGCTCCAATACATCGCCGTGCTTCCACTGTCGACTCTCAATGCCGCCTCCTTGAATCGCCATGCCCTAGCCACGACCTCCCACGCGCGCGCGCGCCTCGCCGTTGCCATTACCACGCGCGCGCCACTTGACTCGTTGATGCCGCGTCGAAGCCTCGACCGCGACGAGCTGCCGCTCCATCAAAATCATCGCGTGCGGCCATTAATATTTTTTTTATTTATTTAACTGCTGCGTTTCGATTTTGAAGAGAGGGGGGAAGAAAAATAGAAGAGGGGGAAGAAGAATATAAAGCTCGGCTTTAATTTGGGTTTTGAAGAAGGCTTCGGCCATTAAAAAAAAATTTTCTGCTTGATTTCGTTTGAATGGGTTTTGAAGGAGAAAACGTGATTTATCAGAGAAGAGTCGTGCAAGCACGTCCCTGTATCGCGATTTTTAGGCATGTTCTTAGGGATGCTGTCGTTGACAAATTTTTTTAATTTAAATTTAAATTGAACTTGATTAAATTTCAACGCGTTTCATTATCGTACGGTCACACAACAACTCCAAAAAATACGAAATTTGAAATCCGGCAATAATTCAATATTACGGACCCAATGGAACTGGTTTCGTCAAATTCCGAGACTGTGCCTCGGACGGCTATTTTAAATATCGATTCAAACGATTAAATTTCAAAACTGAACAATTCACTTCCAAACTAAATTCTGAAGCTTCTATTATCTTCAATATTATCAATATGAATTTTACAAGCCTTTGAAATATTTTTAATCGGCTTAAAATTGAAGATTCAAATTTTTATTCAACTTTCAATAGATTAAATCCTAAAATTTAATCGCTAAATTTATTATGATAATTTGAAAATCAATTCAAACCATCATTCAAATATTTAAAATTAATTAAATATTCTCGAATTAAATTATTAAAAATTCTGGGTCGTTACAATCTTCCCTCCTTAAAAGAATTTCGTCCCGAAATTACAAGTTAAGAAGAATGCTCTTATCCCGTCTATCATTTTTCACAATCCAAATAGTTTTATCAACTTTCTAAAACAAATCTTTTTACTAGAGATTCATTATCATTTCAACTAGCTTTCCAGTTCCAATTATAGGTTTCAAACAACATTGTTTTACTAACCATTCAAATTTAAATTCAAATTCAAATTTCAAACTTTCAAATTTTCTCAAAAATTTTCTAACACCCTAAATTTTCGAAAAATTTCGCCAGCGTCTCCTTTGCGCGGCTAGCTCGGTACGACTACAAAATGGCACCACGGCCCCTCAGAATCAAAAAGAAAAGAGAAAGCCAAGTGGCTAGAGAAGAAAGTCATCAAATCTCATACTGAAATTCAAATACGTACCTTTTTGTCGAGCAATTCAATTTTATCTTTGAAATCAAAATCTCAATCCCTTTATACACCTGTATAACCTGCTAGTAGTAGTAGCATACAAATCCAAATACAATATTCAAACCAATTTGCCAATTCTATTGCAAAATTTCGATATATGTTTCTTATATATTTTAACTTCACTATTGAAGTTACATATTCATTTCATTCAATTTTACTCTTCAATTCAATTTCATTCACAATTTAAATTCCATTTGAATTCAATTCACAATTTGAAATTCCATTCGAATTTAATTCTCAATTCTAAATATTGAATTCTATCGTTTTACTTTCATTTGCTAATTCATATTACTACTTTAAATTAGTTTTATTCACTAATTCATTTCAATTTTCAATTCATTCAATTTCATTTGAATTCAATTCAAAATTTCAATATCTATATTCTATTCATTAGTCCTAGAATTTATAATTTATCAAGTTAGTTTACTTGAGTTCAATCCATTTTATTTAATTCCATATACTAATGATAATGATTCAATATTATCACTTCCTAACAATCATGCAACCATATATTATAATAATTCATAGAAAACCATTTCTTTTCTATACAAAAATAGTTTTGGGCAAAATTATCTTATTTACCCGATTCAAAAACAATTTTATATTCACTAACAAATACGCGGTCATATCTATTATTACACTTAAACTGATTCTAGAGTACTGCTGACTCTATCTCTAACGAGTAATACCCAACAGAACCATGGTTGTCGCTTAACCATAAGCTCTGATACCAAATGTAACAAACGGAATTTTTCGACTTTCGAAAATTCAACATCGATACTCACTTTATCGACTGCCGAGAAATCGAAGGCCAAAAACCCGAAATGTTATGGTTTAAGAAAAAGAATTTAAGAAAAGAGAAGAGGGAAAAAGATGGAGAGAAGAAAGAATAGAAAAATAGAGGGAAGAGAAAAACAGAAAATAGAAATTTTATACTTTGAACAAAGAACATAGAACAGAATAGAAAACAACAGAACAATAACAGAATCTCACAATTCGCAGCGGAACAACATATAATAATAAATGAATAATCTTTAAACAAAGAACTATATCAGTTATTACATTTTATACTTTACATCATATCATCATCAGAGTGTACAACAACAAACAATGCAGCGGAAAAAGAAATACTATATAAACTAGTAATACGCCATGCCATCCATCTTGCCTCCAGCAACTCCAGAATATCCAGAATATCCTGATAAACCTTAACTCTTGACTGCCCGTGTGGAAATTGGTGGGCACCCAGAGTTTAGGAAGGAAAACAATAAACTCCGAGTCAGTCATGTGACTGGTATGAGAACTCAAAACAGTTTATTTATCTTTAAAATCAAAATAGAGGAATATTTTTAAATTCAATTCGCAATGCTTTTAAAAATGAGACTACCATAAGGCCTCCCGCACACGCACACATGCAAACGCAGAATCGGAGGAGATTTCTCCTTATGATAGTCAAAGATGCTTGATACGCATTTAAAAGAACATTTCATATTATTATTAGTGCATAGTGTAGGAAATATTTCGAAAGTAGAATATAAATCTTAGCCAACATAGACATTTCGAACTATGCCTACTATAGCTAACTATGTTCAATAGCAGGTTACCGCCACATTCCATAGCAGGTTATACAACTAAAACCGTACAAGTTTCGTATTGTTTCTTTGGATTTCCAACAAATGGTCAGGCCAAGGAACTTCCCATTGCCACATGAGAATGCCTCTGGAAAGACATCCCCGAGAACCAAACCGGAACTCTGCCAACACAAGGCCGGGTTACCCCTAACTGGGTAACTACTGACACGAGCACGCCATTCCCCGATCGTAAACGACCTTTCTCACGGGATCCCGATAACCAACAACCACAAAGTAATAAATTCGCAGTAACCACATAGGTTAAATATCTGGGCTCCATACCATGATACCACCTCTATCCAGAAGGAAATGCACATACCCTAAAGGGAGCTACCCCTCATAACCTTGCTGCTTCTTTCCTGTTTTGACCATTTCCGGGGTGTGAGGCTCGACGAAGTCACGTCCACAAAAACATACTTTATACAAAAGTCATGCTTTGGGTCAACAAATGATCATAGAAATGATCACCAAGATAGACGATCAAATAAATGATCCTATCACAAATAATCAACACAATGATCATTTAACAGCAACACTCAGCATGTCACATTACCAAATTGGGAATATATCGCTGATAACTTCAACTATATAACCTCTGAGCTCGTACGTCTCAGAGAAGGGTGTTAAGCTAAAAGAATAAATTCTCCGCCACCAACAGAAATATATTTGAAAGAAATCGGCTTTACATCTCAATTTGTAATGTCAGACACACAATCCATACAAGTCTGTTCCGGGCTCGAACAGAACCGAAGGCACTTACAAAGAAGTCCTTGCAATCCGAATAATCTCTAATCACGTTCGGATTTCCCATCACATATGGAGATCTCAATACCAGGGATCAGCCAGTGCAGAGACAATCAACAAGAAACCCTTTCGTTTTCGAAAATATCCGGTCTTCAACACCGATCTTCGAATGCAATTCATAACGACGTATCACATATTTGGAATGGGTTATACGACCCCAAGGTCCTTTCCCGGTTAACCCGAATAGTGAGCGCTTATTTTTAAAAAAAAACAAGTGTGGCATTCAAATTCAAGCAAATCACAACAAATACCTATTTAAAGGTAAATACTGATAGTCGGTTATTGAACTATCAATAGATATGCCAACATCACCAGATTCCAAATAATTTTCCAGATTATTTATTTCCCAAAAATATCTTTATAAGATATATTGTTTTCACACTTCAAAAATAAATCAACATTTATTTTCAAACAAATCCCCTTTTCATTTATAAATTCCATAAGGAATTTACATTCCCAAAATATTTATGAATATACGATTTCCATTCAATTTTTAATATTCATTTTCAATTTATCTTCAAAAAGATAAATTCCAAATATTCACTTAATATTGGAAAAGCATTTCTATACTTATTAAAAATAAGTAATTCGCAGATCTTTTTATTTTCTATACTCAGAAAATATTTAATATACCCTAATCGAAATTAAGTATATATTTCATTCTTTAAGGAAATCATTCACTTAACCATGTTTATTTGGGCCAAAACGAATGTTGCGTAAAACATCGTTACGACAACCCAAAATCACTAGTATAGGGATTCGAAATTAAAATAGATATATAAATCCCAATACTATACAAAACATTTCCTTTCGGAAATCATTTATTATAACAACAGTGTTATAATATACCATTTCCTTCTATTTCTCGAAAATGTCTATTTCAACAATGAATGTTGAAATCTATGGTTTCGAATCTCAATACATTTTAAAACATCTTTAGATCGTTCTAATTCAATTTAAAACATCACATCGAAAATAATTTCTTTAACATAATATTCACTATTCAAAAACGTGAATATACTTGTTAATAAATTTCATCACTTCTATTCATTTTATTTTAAAGAATTATTCACTGTCTAAAACATGAATATAATTCCATAAATAAATTACAACAATTCCTTATCAAAATAAGTCGTTGCGGATTTATAAAACAACGTTTATAAATTCTATTTCTATTTATTTTATAACAACTTCCTTTTATAAATTTCCTTTATAAATCTATTCAATTTCATATCTCAATGATATACTAAAATTTCATATTATAAGTTAAATACTTATAATTTATTTGTTTATAAAATCGTTCCTTTAAACTTCATAAATTTTCATAAATCTTATAACTTATAAGATTCATTTATTTATCCAAAATCCATTCTTTTAAATAACTTTACAAATTTTATAAACCTACTGTTTATAAAATTCCATTTATAACTTCACCGTTATAATTCTATAATTCCAATTTATGAAATTCATTTACAAATCATTCTATCACTTATAAAAGCTCGTTTTATAATTCAAGATATTCTAAATTTATAAATATCAATTTATAAATCTTTTAATATAAATCAATTTATATTATTACTTTAAACATCTTTAAACTCTTTCATAATTTTCATCATTCTGATTTATAAAATAAAAATTTTATAAATCCTATTTTTAAACTTCTTATAATAAATTCAGAAATCCCAGTTCAAACTATTTTATAAAATCACTAATCCCATATTTTCAAAAATCAACTTTTAACTGAATTTCTCAAAAATCATAATTTTTTTATAACATTAAAATTATAACGTTTATTTATTTAAGATGTATCAATTCCAAAAATATTTTATAAACGTATATTTCCAAAAATCACTTTAGAAATCTAAATCGTTATTTTTAAACTTCATAAAAATTTGGATCCGATGATGCAACACATCAATAGTCAATCATGACTTTCAAACATCATATATCATCCATGATAACAATCAAATATCACAATATATGAAATCAAATAAATATTTGTGAGGAATCCAGTTGGATCCCTGCAACCTGTTTCCCTGCATCCACAGACATTAGCACAATACCATTCTGTTTCAAGACGGAATATCGCGGTACATGGGATTTTATAAATATATATCCGCTTACTAACGGCGCAATAGGGTCTCATCCGCTAAAAGAAAATGCGGGAAATCAATCAACTGCAATATATACATATGCCAATATATATATTGCTATATATAATATAATACCAATTCCACTTCGAGGTGGAATATCGCGGTATATGTGTGTAATAAATAACCTCCGCTTACTAACGGAGTATAGGGTCTATTCACATCCAATATATATATAACAATCATCATTCAAGCATTCAATCATTCAATCAACACAGTCAAGAAATTTTAAATATATCTATTTAAAATTTAAATAAACAACAAAATTCCTTTTGAGTGAGAAGTTCTCACCTTTATTCCTGTTTGCAATCCACTTCCAATTCAACTTGTTTTCTTCATTTATACCTTGTACAACAATTTTATACAATTTATTAATATTCGAACCAATCGAATAAATTAAATTTTCATTAGATAATTTTAATTCATCGGTGATTTCATTTTAAAAATTAAATTAACTTATGGTTTTATTTAAACCAGTTTCTTCTTTAATAAATTTATTTAAACTAATTTTGTCCTTTTAAAATAATTTTAACTAGAGATTTCGAATTGAACTAAATTTCTTTTAATACATTTTCGTAACTAACTATTTATTTAAATAAATTTTCCTTTGATAAAATATCCTTTAGTTATTAAAATAAAAAGATAAATTTTGTTAAAATAATTAATCCTCATATTATGTATTATTTTAATATAAACTTAGTAGATTTAAAAATCTATCTATACATTTATTTTTCATTTCTAACTAATGACTTATTTATTTATAAGTTAAATAAATCATTCTTTAATTACCATATTAATTTAGTCATTTTATTACCTAAATTATCTCTAAGACAACAAATTTCTTTATTAATGATTTCATTCTTTTAAAATCTACTTTAAGTTTAAACCTTGTTTTAAACATTTAAATATTTAAACTTTTATTTCAATTTAACTTCTCTTTTTATTTTAAATCAACTAATTTTTCTTTAATAAGATATTTAACTAAAAATTTAAATTTTCTTTTAAATTAAATTTATTTAACTAAAATCTTATTTTAACTAACAAATTCCTTTTTAAAACAACTTCTTTTAAATAATTAAATTTATCTAACTAATGATTAAATTCTCCCTTTTATTTTAATAAATGTGATTAGCTAAAAATTATATTTTAAACCAACAATAACTAAATTGATAAATAGACAAATTAATTGCCATTCTTTTTTTTTCTTTTTTCTTTTTATCTGTATATACATTTTATATATATATAAATTTAGAAATCGAATAAAAAAAAAAAAAAATACCTCACTGTGAAAATCAACAGCTCGTATTCGAGCTTCTCGTCGCCGCTGCTATCGCGACCACCTTGCTCGCCTACACGAACATCGCAATTCCAAATACTTGTCGCGCCTCCACCAATTCCTCTTTACATACGCTACCCCGAGAACCCCACTTCCTCGTCGCCACCGAGTAACAGAAACCCGAGCCCCTAAATCCCAAAATCAAGCGCGCGCCGCTGTTGCCTCCTCCACGCGAATCGCCGCTCCAATACATCGCCGTGCTTCCACTGTCGACTCTCAATGCCGCCTCCTTGAATCGCCGTGCCCTAGCCACGACCTCCCACGCACGCGTGCGCCTCGCCGTTGCCATTACCACGCGCGCGCCACTTGATTCGTTGATGCCGCGTCGAAGCCTCGACCGCGACGAGCTGCCGCTCCATCAAAATCATCGCGTGCGGCCATTAATATTTTTTTTATTTATTTAACTGCTGCGTTTCGATTTTGAAGAGAGGGGGGAAGAAAAATAGAAGAGGGGGAAGAAGAATACAAAGCTCGGCTTTAATTTGGGTTTTGAAGAAGGCTTCGGCCATTAAAAAAAAAATTTCTGCTTGATTTCGTTTGAATGGGGTTTGAAGGAGAAAATGTGATTTATCAGAGAAGAGTCGTGCAAGCACGTCCCTGTATCGCGATTTTTAGGCATGTTCTTAGGGATGCTGTCGTTGACAAATTTTTTTAATTTAAATTTAAATTGAACTTGATTAAATTTCAACGCGTTTCATTATCGTACGGTCACACAACAACTCCAAAAAATACGAAATTTGAAATCCGGCAATAATTCAATATTACGGATCCAATGGAACTGGTTTCGTCAAATTCCGAGACTGTGCCTCGGACGGCTATTTTAAATATCGATTCAAACGATTAAATTTCAAAACTGAACAATTCACTTCCAAATTAAATTCTGAAGCTTCTATTATCTTCAATATTATCAATATGAATTTTACAAGCCTTTGAAATATTTTTAATCGGCTTAAAATTGAAGATTCAAATTTTTATTCAACTTTCAATAGATTAAATCCTAAAATTTAATCGCTAAATTTATTCTGATAATTTGAAAATCAATTCAAACCATCATTCAAATATTTAAAATTAATTAAATATTCTCGAATTAAATTATTAAAAATTCTGGGTCGTTACATACAAGTTAAGATATTGAGAATATATAGAGTTTTTAATGTTTTAAATCAATTTATATTGGGAGTTAAGTTGAAAATTCATTTGGAATCGAGCTTAAATAAGAATTTAACTTCATAAGTTGATGTAGAATTTATTAACTTGAAATTTTAAAAGGTATGATATTTATAACTGAAATTTTATTCAAGATGGACTAAATGAATATTTCTAGTATGAATAAATTGGAGGAAATTTTGATAGTTAAAAGTAATTTGAGTTTTATTTAAAATAATTTCGGATTTATTATGCCCATATTTCAAAATAAATAATGGGACTTTAAATTGTTGAATAGAAATTTCCAACCTTAGTTCCAAATCGTTTAATATTCGAAGTTTGAAATATATTGAAACTGAAGTGTTCTATTGAAACTAAAAGCTATTTTAAATTTATGGATTTTTATTTAATCTTAAATGAAATAAATGGTGAGTCTCGAAAATTATTTAATTTTATAAAGTAATATAAAATCAACTATTTTATTCTATATACTGTTGAATATCCAAAACCATTCAAGTTTTAGAAGTTATGGTTTTAAAGCTATGAATTTCGAAGTATTATGTTTTGAAAGTTATAATCCAAATGTTTGGTTTCCAGATACTATAAATTTTAAGCAGTATGATTTTGGAAAAGAAATATATTTGAAATAAAAATGATATTGTTGATTTGGGTTTTATAAAAATAATATCGAAATGAGGTGTTTTCGAAATAGGAATGATATCGTATTTATGGGTTTTGAAATGGATAATTATTTTCTAGTTTTAATGTATAAACTATTTGAAAGACCGCGGTGTTATAATAACGTTTGGTTGTTGAAGAGACCGGGATTGGAAGTTGTCATGCTCTCTGCCAACACCAAAAACCACTTTAACAACCGTGTACGCGGTGGAGATTCCAGAATGAAGTAGGATGGTGGTGGCTTTTCCTTTAAGGTAAATACATGGACCCGACTCCCGTGAGTTGGCATAAGGTGGCTAAAACATGAGCGATCGACAGGTTAATGAGGTAGCACCTTTGATCGGACACATCCCTTCGATATTATACTTTGACTTTGGATTGATTCGGTGGCCACTTTTGATTTTATTTGGGGGTGTGGCTCGAGTTGGGCGGTAGCTGCGTGCTACGCGTTATCACCGACCCGAAAGCGTAATTGGTATATCTACCCTGGCATTGCCTAGTTGTGCCGTGTCACCTTCCCTATCCCGCCTTCTACGAGTTTATATTTGTGTCGTACCTATGGAGTATCCTCTGGTAGCCTCCCGATCAGGAGGTATTACGGTACTGTATAGACTATTGGCATTATTTGTGTTAAGGGCTATATGGGTAACCCCTTAACGCTATTAAAAAGTAAGTTTATTTTACAAATAGACACTATTGTAATAGCGCAATATACTATATAGTAAATAGTTTAACGGATCCTTAGGAGACGTAAATCCCGAGCATCTCTTGAGTTACTGTACTCATATTTATTTCTGTTAATTTAACTCACATAAGATCTTTTAGTTCTGACTCGAGTGTTTTGTCTTTTCAAATTCGCTCGGGTCAGTCCGAGCGTTTCAGGATCGAAGACTTTAGATCTGGAAGGCGAAGACGGAGATTTCTACTATTATTATTAATTATATTCCACTACACTATTTAATTCTGCGGCACTGATTATGATTGGTATGTGAACTCTGATATTTATTGTATAAAGAAGAATCAAATGTTTGTAAACAGTTTATGAACTGCACATTTATTATTATATTTTATCCTTCCGCTGTGAGATTCTATTTTGTTTTTCTTTTCCTGTTTTTTCCTTACTTACCCCATAACAATCCGCCCTTCCGTATTGTTTGAATTGGCACGTTTATCGATTTAAAGCATGCGAAAAGGCGGGACATTACAATAATGCATAAGGAAATGTATGTAGGAATGTGAAAATTTTCAAACCAAAGGAAAATAAAAAAATTTATAACCAAAAATGAGATGGAAAGAATTAAATATAGCCTAAAAGCTTTGGCTTAGGTATTAAACCAAAGGAGAAATGAATGGACCAAGTTTTAATATGAGGTAACTATTTTAAAGCGTACATGCAATAAATAACAAGAAATGAAGGAACCACCTACATATTTTGAAATTCATTTTCTTTCGAAACGTAATCAAATTAATTTCATTCACTCAAATAGTACTCAATTTGTACATAAACAAATTTTTATCTACGCACAATTAATAAAATTATACCTACCCTAAAAGTGAGAACGTTCAATTCTTTTATTTCCATTAAAGCACCATTTTTGTTTAACACAAAATGTACGTTTCTTTTATTAAATCTATTAATTGCAATCAAAGTTTTCTTTCCTTTTAATCGAAATCTTTCTTACATTAATTGCAATTAATAACAAAGTTAAATTTCAAAATAGATAAACCAAAATGGACGAGAAATATGATAATTGTTTCCTTAAGTCATTTAAACATGTTTATAAATTTGTTTTTTTACACCACCATAATAAATAACTTACTTAAATTATATTCCTATTCTTGAAATCAATATGCATGCTAAAACAGCGTTCAAATAAATGTATATTTCCTTTTTTTAACAAATCATTCTATTCTTTACTCTAATGAAATTAAATCTACATTTACAAATGAAATATTTCAAGGCAAGGCTCGCGTGTAAATAAATAAAACTTACTGGAAGACCAAAAGAGGCATGTATTTAATGAAAGAAAGTAGTAATAAAATAAAATAAATGAAAGCGACAGATTTAAATTTGAGAATGTAGTACGTACATAGAAATCACAAATCAAATATACTAAAAAAACAATTCATTTTAACATATTTTATTAACCCTAATACGCTCAAATTTACACACATATATGTATTTTTATTTAGTAAATAGTAAATAAAATTAAACACTACAATTAACATAATGAGGACCGCCACCCCACACATTAAAAGATGAACTGAGACTCCAAAGTTAAACTTGAAATGGAATAAATCTTCTATGTTAATATGCTAACAATTCCAAATCAAAAACTTAACCAAACCTTCAAGTTGTTTTCTTACCATTTTATTATTTTATATTTTTTAATTAAATTCAAATTAAGGAATATTTAGATAAATCAAATATTCCAACTAGAAACATACAACAAAATTCAATTCTTTGTTTTAATGAAATTAAATTAACATTCATAGATGAAATAGTCACTTTATTTGATAAGAATATTCTTATCAAGAAACCATTCTTTTCGTTTATTTTATTTTTATCAAAACATGTTTCTTTTTATTACACATTCATTTACAATTAACACATCCCCCTTTAAAACCAACTTATATTTAAAGATTACCCCATTAAAGAGTCACAGAAATAATACTTCGTACAACCACATCATTTCTTTATCAATTAATTTCATATAATCGTTATATTTGTACCAAATTTAAGTGCTTACAATTTGAACGTAATATTTCTCAATGAAATTCTCAATATGTTTTTAACATAAAACATATGTTGCACATATCATTAATTAATTACGATTTACTTCTATCTCTAATTAATGGCAAGATATAATTACTATTACTTACAATGATTAAATCTCAAAACATATCCTAATGCAGGGAAGATAATTAATCAAATTGTTTCCTTTCAAATCCAATTTTCTATGTTAAACCCAATATCTATGTACTAATTTAATTCCAACATTTAATTACAAATGTAATAAAACCTGTTCATTATATATTTAAATTTCAAAAAAATCCTTTTATTTTGATTTACATTCTTATTAAGAAATCAACTATTCAGTTATGCAATTGATTAACATAAGTTTTACACTCACCACTCAACATTTAATGTTTCTTCTTATATCAATTGTAATATTTCAATTACCCCTAATAAATTTCTAACGGATTTAATAATAAGAAAATAAATAAAACAATGGTTATACGTTAATAATCCATATCTATTAACTTACTGTTTACAAACAAAGGTTAATAAATTTACATAGAAAATAATTGATTTCATACTCCATATTAAAACTAATTGCAATTAATAACATAAGATTACATCAATTTATACATCGTTTATTATACTCCTTATTAACCTTTATAATTTAAGTTGATTGAAATTATGTTAACATAGTATAGTAGTCAATTACGTTCAATCAATATTAGCCAATTATATGTTTTATCTCAGTAAATTATTTGTTTTAAGATTTATCTTAAAGTCAAAATTTCTAATCTAATAAGATTCAATTTAATAAATCGTAAATTTTAATTTCTGACAATATTAAAGCCCAAAAACTTATTAAATTTAATATTTTTAATTATCAAAATATGGGTTGTTACAGTCTCCCCCACTCAAAACTTTTTCGTCCTCGAAAAGGAACAAGAAGGAATCGAGGAATTTGAAATATTTTATTCAAAATGATCTATTTATAAACAATTTAACTTACATATTTAAATTTAATATTAATATGAAAATAACTCCATTCGGTTATTGAATAAAAATTTAAGTTTTTTGGTATTTGCCCTTGAAGAGAAAAGAAATATTTCAACATATCTAAAAATTCAGTTAAAACATTAACCTCGTTCACTTAGTAAAAATATAAGATATATTTAAAACATCCTCATAGCATTATGCAAAGATTTTTCAAAAGTCTAAAACAATGTTAGAAATTTATATCAAAACATTATAATAAGCTTTAAAATAAGGTTCCTTAAATCCAAAAAAATTATTAGACTCGTTATTTTTTAAAATAAGTGTAAACTCAATATTATTAAACTGAAACTAACAGTATACTCAAATCTTACATTAAATTTCTAAATCAAAGTATAAAATTTCATATCTTCATATTTAATTTAAACACTTGTTTCAAAATGAATATTCTAATACAAAATTCAAATAGCAAATAAACCTATAAACTTTACGATTAGTACTTTGAAATCAAGTAAATATTTCAAACTATACTTCCAACATAGAGAATCAAATTTATTTGTCAAGTATATTGCTATAAATAAACTTCGCAAATCAAAATTTTTTCTTCTTTCCATTTATATGATATCTTTAAATTATACATTCAAAGAAACTTATATAAATTTTACTTAAAATATTCATTTGAAAGCTTTATTTGCAAATCAATCATCTTTAATACTTTCCAAAAATTCATTTGTAAAGTTTCTTGCTTCATTTATAAATACCATTTAAATATTTTAAATAACATCTTTATAAATATATGTAAACTATTTGAAAATAATTATTTACATCATTACTTATATTTGCAAAGAAGCTATTAAAAACATTAAATGCATTATTTATAAATGTATTAATTTTATCTCAAGATACTTTCCAAATATTATTAATAAATCAATAATCATTTACTTTAAATATATTTTATTTAATTATTAACTTCTAAAATATTTACAACACCGATAATTAACTATTAAACCATGTTGTAAGTTATTAAACAATATTTTAAACATTTTAAAGTAAGAATTGACAAAAAAATGACCGAAATGTCTTTTATATAATACTTTATCAAAATACTTTTGTAACGCGATGTCTTAACAGGTTTATCCTCGCTCTTGCAGACTCTAGCCATGCGTTGATCAGGCGCAAAGCTAGAATTCTTCAAGTACTTAGTAGACCTGTTTCAACAACCAGTGAAAATACTTGAAAAACCTTTAAAAACAGATATGGAAAGTACAATCCAAACAAAACAACCGAACCAAAACCTTTGTCCAACCAAGGTTCGCAGATACACAATGGTTACGCCTGGATCCCCCACCGTATCCGTAAGCTTTCTCGGCCCTGCGAGTTACGCCATGATGACTAGTAGTGTGAAGGATACACAATGGTTACGCCTGGGTCCCCCAGGAAACAATCTGTACCCTAGGATGTCTCAGCCAGGCAGTTTTGCTACTATTGCGACCTACACAGATTGTATGATACACAATGGTTACGCCTGGATCCCCCAGGAAACAATCCGTACCCCTAGGCCAGACTCAGCCAGGCAGTTGAGAGAGGAAAAAAACCTTGGGTTACGCCTCGGTGGGAACATTCGAGTATCACATCCGAAAAAACAAAAATCAGAGAGAATAATATCGATAGAATGAATCCACAATGTGGCCACAAAGTGGATATCAAGTAGAAGGCACTTTCCATATCTTTACTTCGAAATATATATATTATAGTACCCTTCCAAATACTTCCAAATATCATACTTATATAAAGTCCATTATATATAGGATTCTACTTTCAAATCGAATACTTTCCAAATCAATAGTATATCAAATCACACTTATGTAGGCTTCGATTATACAAAATTCTCTTTCCAAATTGAGTACCTTTCAAATCAATAGATTTCAAATAAACTTCATACTTATACAAATCCATTTTATATAAGTTCGACCATTCCCTAATCAAGTACTTTATAATATAAGGTTCTCAATTTCAAATTATTTCAATATCAGTTCAGTTTCAAAATCGTATATGATTTCACTAATTTTCTTCCAAACTAAATATCTCAATTTCAAAGCTCCCAAAATAATAGGTTTAGAAAATAATCCCAGTTTCCAACTTTATAACTATCCCTTTAAAACCTTTAAACTATTTATTTCTATATGAAAAATCCAAATTTCCTTTTCGCAAATTATTTATTTAACAAAGGTTTCAAATTTACTTAAGTCATACCCTTCATACTTTAAACATGCAAAACTAAACTTATATTATAGATCAAATATTTATACTCTTCGAAATTTCTTAGTTTTAAAATTTTAAACCTTGACCTGGAAGTGCTCGAACCTTCAAAATAGTGGGTGAAATCAAATTTCATATCCAAGAGTTGGAAATCAGCAACAAATCAGTAAATAAATTTTTTTATAATAGAGTTATACTAAAACAAATTAGAAATTCGAGGATTGAACACCGGTTCATTTCAAATCATTTCAAATATATATACATATATCTTTCGAATATCAAATCATACTTCGGAATTGGAAATCAAAATTGGTTTCAAAAAATCACTCGCATAGCAAAGCTACTAAAGTGGCCTCTCCCCCACTCTGAGACTCAAAAATCAATGTCGATGGTGCGTGCACTCATCAACGAAATTATTTTCCAGCGACATAAGTGAGTTCTGGACTTCTATTTTCTTGAAAACTTCATTGAGATTTCTTTGAAATCTTTGGAATTCATTTGAAACATTTCTTATTTGGAAAATACTACTAAATTGTATTATTATTATATATATTTCCCAAATCTTAAACTAGTTACAAAATACCAGAATTCAGTTCTCGAATTTCAAATTTAACCCTTCAGTTATAAATCATTTTTAATCTCAACGATTAACACAAATATCACTTCATACTTTAATATTTGTTTCACAGAATTTCCCCATTTAATATAGACATTAATATATCCATTCTCATAATATTGCTTATATTTCTCTTTAATTTAAATTACATTCATTTCACATTAATATTTCTCATTTAAAACTAATTTATTTGCAAATCATTTCACAAGGAATTTCTTTACGACCAATTTATAAAACTTAATTCCTTTTTATAAGATATTGTTTGATTTTAAAGTTATCAAAACTTTATTTATTACCATTTATTGCAACATCTATTTAGTTCATAACAATTTACAAGTCATGGCTTTATTTGTAATCATTTCACTTTTAATTCATATTACTTATTCCATTTAGTTTCACCTTTACCTTTAAATTTATTTATGATATGTTTCATAAATGTTAATTAAGTTTATAAACATATTTTTCCAATTTAATCTCATTTACAACATTTCCTTAATCACTATTTCAATTTAAACATCCCAAGGCTTAAAGTTCACACTTGTATATTATTACATTACATGCTAAGAATGTATACCCCAATTCTATTCATTTACTAAACATAGATATAACAAATTAAACCTTATTTTACTTTCTTTCAAATTAAGGTTATCAATTCAACTATATAATTCAACCTAATTATCAAGTTTCACTCTTAAATTAATACAAAAAGGTTTTGATTATCCAAAATATCCAAATATTCCATTTTTTTCCAATAGATGAAACTACATGTCAACAAACAACAGAATTCACATCAACATTTCAATTTCATAAATGTTGGGTGAAAATTCGTCCGGCTCCCTCCTAACACCGGACCAACCCTACAGCCGAACCAACCTCCATTCGGTCTATTGCCTGCTGCCGAACCAACCTCCACTAAACTACCGGACCACCCACACCGGACCGAGTCCTACCGGACCAACTCCTCATGCCGAACCAAGCATTCTCCATCACCTGCCGAACCATCCATTACTGGTCCGAACTCCACCTAGCAACTACCGATCCAACCTCCACCGGACCAGATCACGCTGAACCAAAATCCTCCAAACACAGCCGAACCAAGCGTCGCCGAACCAAAACGCTGCCAGGCCAGATTGCTTCAGCCCCGGGCCCACCAGCAGCTATATACATCCAAGACCCCTGCCCCCAGCCTCAATCTATAAATAGAGGGGCAGGGGTACAACAATGACAGACAAGTTTGAGAGCTCAAGCAAGGAAGGAACTTTCAAACAACTTTCTTATACTTGTACTTAAAGCTTTGTACTTGTGATCTGCAAAAGAAAGGAGAATAACATATAAAGTGGACGTAGGCACATTCTGGCCGAACCACTATAAATCTGTGTGTCTTTTATAGTTTAGCCCCTGCTTTTTTCATATTTGCATAAGTAACCTAAAACCTTGAAAATAATATATAATCAACTAAATTGTACAGATTGGAGGTGTTTGCCCATTTTTTGCGCAAACATTTTTGGTGCTTTCACTGAGAAACTTGGAACTCGTAGCTTCAGCTTCCCTCATTCAACCTTCCTTCCCAATAGCACCTTTCATTGCCTGGGAAACATGACTTCCAGGCCGAGAAAAGACGCCAACAAGGGAAAGAACGTTGCAACTAGCAGCGCTCCAGATCCAGTGGATCCAGATCAAGAGAACCGTCCCACTACGACAGCAGTGCCAAATGTAGATCAGGCAATTCCGACAGCCCCTGCTGCGGAACAACCGGCAGCAATCACTAGGGCAGACCTAGACAGAGTTGTGGTTGAAGTGACTAACCGCTTCGCATCCCAACAAGAAGCTTTGGTGAACCAACTCATGTCATGCTTGAGGGATGCCGAAGAATCCAACCGCAATACTGAATCATGGGGTGAGTCTCAATCTGGAGGATCTCACAGACAACAAAGGTCTTCCCTCTTCGAAGTAGCTATCAACAGGAACAACAATGATAGGGGCCGTGCCCGGACTCAGTCCGAACTCCGACTCGAGGAAGCGCTTGGAACCGAACCCAATGGGGAAGGCACCAGGCGAGGATCGGATGTAGCTGAGCCAGTCATGCCACCTAATCATAGAAACCCCGCTGAACGGAGCCGAGCTAGAACCCAGCCCGAAGTTGACCCCATGGAAATGCTCGAAGCAGAACCCCACAGGGGAAGATCAAGGCAGGGGACAAATGTAGCTGGTCCTAGCATGCATCCGAGCAGCCAAAGACAGCCACTGGATAACATC
Source organism: Allium cepa (assembly GCA_030765085.1). NCBI lineage: Eukaryota > Viridiplantae > Streptophyta > Magnoliopsida > Asparagales > Amaryllidaceae > Allium > Allium cepa. The sequence goes on from CM060939.1 coordinate 811,309,830, forward strand.
AGAAGTGATAGGCTATACCATCCCTACAGGTCATCCGGACGAGATCGATCCCGCAGGGAAGAACCAAGCTCAGTTTTGTCCGCTCCAAATTGTGATGAAAGAATGGCACGATTATTCAGGGAATGCGTCCGACGGGAGCAAAGAGATCGAGGGATAGGCGCTAGAGTAACCAGCCCTTTCACCCGCAACATTGAAACCGCCATCACACCTTGAGAATGGAAAATGCCGACGATGGAACCGTATAAGGGAACCTCTGACCCCGTTGTACACCTACAAAGATACACACAGCATATGCTCATGAGCGGAGCAACGGAAGGAGTATTATGAAAATGCTTTCCAATATTTTTAGCAGATCTAGCTACCTCCTGGTTCTGCCATCTACCCCAAGGATCCATCAGTTCATGGGAAAAGTTGAAGGAAAAGTTCATTAGCCAGTTCCGCATTCATGTGGAACAACCCAAGGATGCTTATTCTCTATCCAATGTCAAACAGAAATCCGGAGAGACACTGCAACAATATCTAACCCGGTTCAACGCCGCAGCGGCCGCAGTCCAAGATGCCGATGAGAAACTCACCCTAATGGCCCTCTGTAGTGGTGTGCACCCAGATACCAAGTTTGCCAGAAGACTAACTAAAGAAAAACCAGCTACCTTACCCGATTTCTTCCACGAAGCTGGGAAGTACATGAGACTCGAAGAGGCCGCCACTAAAAGGCAGACAGGACCACGGGTTAAGACAGCTCATGGAAACGCCCCCGCCGCAGCAAAGGACATTCGGAGAAACGACTCCAGAGACAATGCAGGGGGCAAGAAGGGAGAAAAGCGCTTGTACCGACCAGGACCGAGATTTGACGCTTACACTGCCTTGAATGAAACAGTCGAGAACATATTCCTGGCCACCCAGGATGAACTTACATACAAGCGTCCCCCGTACAAGAAAGAGTCAGATCGTGCAATCCAGTCCGGAAAATTCTGTCGTTTCCACGAATCTCATGGGCACGATACCAATGAATGCCGCCATCTCCGAGACCTAATTGAAGAACATATCAGGAGAAGGAGGCTGGAACGCTACGTAAAGGGCCAGGATAGGACTCCAGCTCCCGCCAAGGAAAACCCAGGGCAGCTCCACCCAGAGCCAGGCGGAGGAAATCGCAACACCAGCGGTTCCATCCAAGATAAGATAGTGGTCCGTACAATATCTGGAGGGCCACACATCGCCGACAAGAGCTGGGCGGAAATGGAAAGATATGGAAGCTCACTCAGAAGCGAGGGAGACTGCGTCAATTCTGTTATGGAAGAATGCCACCTTAAGCGGAGTGAAAATGGTGACATCACATTCAGTGGGCGCGACCTAGAAGGGAGGCAATACCCTCATATGGATCCTATGGTCATCTCTGCCTGGTTCGGCCCAGCTGAAGTTTTTCGAATCCTAGTAGACACTGGAAGCTCAGTGAATATTCTGTTCAAGCATGCTTTCGACAAAATGTAGCTATCAATGAAGGACGTGTCTCCCTGCAACAAACTGCTACATGGTTTCATTGGAGAAGCAAAGATGCCCCTCGGACAATTGGATCTCTTTGTTGAATTGGGAAGTCATCCCCGCTCCGCCGTTCGGAAACAAACATTCGTGCTAATAGACAACCACTCGGCCTACAATGCCTTTTTGGGAAGACCAGCCTTGTCCGACTTCCAAATCGTCCTCGCCCCATGGTGCCTGAAGATGAAGTTCCCAACGGATAATTGAGTGGGAGAAGTAGAAGGGGATCAAGACGCCGCTCGGGACTGCTATGTAACCGAACTTCGCAATAATCGCATGAGAGATAAAGGGAAAAATGCAGAGACTATTCTCTGCATAAAAAGCTTGGAAGCATAGCAACTAAAGAAAGCCCCTCCTCTTTGGTATACCAGTGATCCTTTCAATGAATTAGACCCCAGGGACAAAGAGGAGGAGGCCACCGCCGAGCCTGCAGAGGCTATGGAATTCGTATCTGTAGACAAACGCGATCCAAGTAAACTACTGAGAGTCGGATCTCAGTTAAAAAGAGAATTAAAGAATCAACTCATTGATTTTCTTCGCCACAACATGGATGTATTCGCATGGACACACGCTGATATGACTGGAATCTCCCCGGACATAGAATGTCACGCCCTAAACATCGATCCTACCAAGGTACTGGTAAAGCAAAAGAAGAGAAGTATGGGGGCAGAACGATCAGCAGCCCTCGAGGAGGAAGTAAAGAACTTACTTGCCAATGACTTCATACGTGAAGCCATCTACCCGGAATGGATCGCCAACCCGGTACTGGTAAAGAAAGCTAATGGGAAGTGGCGAACATGCATCGATTTCTCCAACTTAAATGACGCTTGCCCGAAAGACTGCTTCCCGCTCCCCCGAATCGACCAACTCGTGGACAGCACTGCCGGACACGAACTTTTATCCTTTATGGACGCATACTCAGGATATAACCAGATCTCTATGCACGCCCCCGATCAAGACCACACTAGCTTCATTACCGACCGAGGATTGTACTGCTACAAGGTAATGCCGTTCGGACTTAAAAACGCCGGAGCTACTTATCAGCGCCTCGTCAACAAGATGTTTGCAGAATTGATAGGACGAACGGTGGAAGTTTATGTGGATGACATGCTAGTAAAATCAAAAAAAGCCAACGACCATATAAACCATCTGGACGAGATGTTTCAAGTACTTCGCCAATATGGAATGAAACTGAACCCTCTGAAGTGCTCCTTCGGAGTATCATCGGGAAAGTTTATGGGATTCATCGTTCATGCTAGGGGGATTGAAGCAAACCCCGAACAAGTCCGGGCCTTGCAAGATATCAAGATACCATCCACTCGAAAAGAGATGCAAAGCCTAAACGGAAAAGTGGCCGCCCTAAGCCGGTTCATCTCTAAAGCAACTGACAAATGCATTCCTTTCTTCGAAGCACTGAAGAAAGACAAAGGAAAATTTGAATGGACCAATGAGTGTTCAACAACCTTCCTTAACCTAATCGAACACCTCCAGCGGCCACCAGTACTCTCAACTCCTAGTGAAGGCGAAGAACTATACTTATACCTTGCTGTGTCACCACATGCCCTAAGCGCCGCTTTGGTGAGGGAAGAAAGCCGCACACAACGGCCAGTGTACTTCATAAGCAAAAGGTTCACAGGAGCAGAAGCCCGGTATCCCAAACTCGAGAAACCGGCGTACTGTTTACTAATCACATCAAGGAAGCTGCGACACTATTTCCTATCTCACCCCATCAGAGTCCTAACCGACCAACCATTGAGGCAAGTGCTCCATCGTCCTGACACCTCTGTGCGACTGCTCAAGTGGTGCATCGAGTTAAGCCAATATGATATCACCTATCATCCTCGCACTGCCATCAAGGGACAAGCCATAGCCAATTTCATCGCCGAGTTCACTATCAACAAAGGCAGGGAGCAGTCTGAAATAACAAAGGACATCAAGTGGAGTCTCTTCGTGGATGGAGCATCGAACGAACAAGGCTTGGGGGCAGGCGTTGTGATCATCACTCCCAGGGGAAGAAAGCTGCGTTATGCACCAAGGTTGGAATTCGCTGCCACCAACAATGATGCCGAATATGAAGCAGTAATAGCCGGATTAGAGCTTGCCGTGGAGATCGGAATCAGTTCCTTATGTCTTCATAGTGATTCACAACTCATCGTGAATCAAATACTAGGGGAGTTCCAGACTCGAGGAGAGCGGCTCACGGCATATCTGAAAAAGACCAAGCGGCTACTCAATCAATTGGTGCACTACTCGATCAAACACATTCCTCGAGAAGAAAATCAAGAGGCCGACGAGCTGGCAAAGCAAGCAAGCATGGGAGATGATACCACTTTTGGAGCGATAACTGTCTCAAGGCTACTAACCCCGAATTTCGAGCAAGTAAATCTGATAGCTACAACCGAAGAAGAAACATGGATGACCCCTATCCAGGAATACTTACAAAATGGCACCCTGCTCGACGGGCAAAGTGAAGTTAAGAAAATTCTAAGGAAAGCTTCCCACTACACGATACAAGAAGGCATCCTCTATCAGCGCGGCTTCTCTAACCCCTTATTGAGGTGCGTTGCTGAAAGAGAAGCCAAGGAAATTCTATCCAATATCTACCAGGGAAGTTGTGGAGACCACACCGGAGGGCAGAGCCTGGCAAAGAAGATACTCCGATATGGGTATTTCTGGCCCACCTTGAACAAAGATGCTTTAGACTTCGTCAGAAGATGCGACAGATGTCAGAAATTTGCTAAGATTCCTCGGCTGCCAACAAATGAAATTACTCAAATGACCAGCCCTTGGCCTTTGCAGTATGGGGAATTGACTTAATTGGCGAACTGCCAGCAGGCCGAGGCGGAGCCAAACATGCTATAGTGGCGGTTAACTATTTCACCAAATGGGTGGAGGCGGAACCACTAAATAAAATATCTTCGACAAAAGTTATCAACTTCTTGATCAAAAATATTCTGTGCAGGTACGGAGTCCCACTCAAGATCATATCAGACAACGGACTTCAATTTGACAGCGAAGAATTCACCGATTGGTGCCAAGAGCACGGGATTCACAAAAGCTTCTCATCTGTAGCTTATCCTCAAGCAAACGTCCAAGTCGAAGCTGTCAACAAAATCCTCAAGACTCTAATAAAAAAGAAGCTTGAAAAGTCAAAAGGCGCTTGGGTGGACGAACTTCCTACAGCACTTTGGGCCTACCGCACATCTTTCAGAACATCAACAGGGCATACTCCTTTCTCTTTGGCATACGGATCAGAGGCAATGCTCCCAGTTGAGACTATTGTGCCTTCCCACCGTAGGATCCACTACAACCCAGAAGAAAACGAAGAACTCCTCCACATGTCTTTGGATCTAATTGAGGAGAGAAGGAATGATGCAGCACTCAAAGCAGCAGCTCACAGACAAAAAGTGGCAGCACTATACAACTCCAAAGTCAAACATCGCAGCTTACAAGAAGGAGATCTCGTCCTCAAGTGAATCTTTCCACGCCCAGGAGCGCTGGATCCAATCTGGGATGGACCGTATGTTATTCATAAAGATCTCCACAACGGAGCTTATATTTTGTCAACAGTGGACGGAGAGGTGTTCCAGAGGGCATGGAACATCCGACACCTCCATCGATACTTTTCTTAACTTGTACTGCCCATATGAAGTGAATTAACAAAGAGAATCAGTGGACGTAGGCATTTTCGTGCCGAACCACTTTAAAAAACTTGGCTCTTGTTAACTTGTTCCTTTATATCTTGGCCACTTGTTAAGCTTTATCCTTTGCTGTTGAACAAAATCCTTTGCATATGACATTTCAATTCAGAACTTCACAACACAACTCCACCTGGACAAAATCTAACAGGTACGCTGCGCTCCTATGCCCTCGCCAATGAGACACTTTGCTCCGGTATCCCTCTACCGCGAGTTAACTCATTGTTTTCCTCGGCCCTTAAAGCCGACTGTAATAAGCTGAGTATAAGCCACAGAGAAGGCCGATTATGCCATGGCAGCTTATTACAGCGATTCGGCTCGCCGGCAACTGTGAACCGATCATGAGCCCCAACATAAGGTATGGCCAGCCAGGGGCAGTTCACAGTTGACGATCGGCCCCCATGCTAGCCGGCCATAGTAAATCGAATAATACCCACGATTACGGGCCATAATGGTCCGGGTAGTTACTGTGCACGATCGGCTCCGATGTGTCTTAAGTGCGGCTATGGTAAAAAAGAAAACTCCCCGCAGAGGCGTAAGATGGGTGACAAATGTCTCCAAGACCCACAGCTAGGGAAAGTAACTACAAAACCCGTTGCCACGAACTTAAGCACATCGACGGCCTTCCGTGACTGGAAGTTTTACTTTTCCTATATTTCCATTTCATTTAAAACTTTTCTCCTATTCTCCTTAACGGTGCTTGAAAGTACAGGACATGAAATAGGGAACGCTCGCTAATGGGAACAAAAAACTTACAACCGGATAACGAGGCACTCATCAGCATTCCGTGCTTAGTCTTGCAGGGCGCGCAAAGTTGCCGTCCACGGCCGAAACATGAAGGGCGGTACCTTCCACTTTTATACATTAATGCATAGCTGCAATTCATGTTCACACATCACACTAACATTGCAAAACATGAAATTATATTACAAGCAGAAACTTAGTGTCAAACACAATCAAATCACAGGCATATGCATGGTCATATTTCTTATACAACACATCAAAAGCAATGACAACATGCAAAATATAACAAAATCAGCTCGTGTTATAAAATTACGTAGAGTCATTCACTAATATAATTACAATCCAAAAATACACTAACGTTTTTGACTAAGTATAGACAGGAAAGTCAAGAAAACCAAAAAACTACACGGATCGGATCAAGTAGTCGACTGCATCAGTGCTCCACCCCCATCTCACTAGCTCTCCGAATCTACTTGTCATCAGGATCGGAGCTCCCAGCATGTTGACCAGAAGTCCCACCTGTCCAATTCAGTAAAAGAGTCCATTAAAACCGACAACGAACGATCAAGTTATGAAAAGCTAAAAAGAGAAAACTCACCAACACCTGCTTCTTGGTCCTCATCCCCCAACTGCACGCCGGCTTCCTCCGCAGCAAGTAGCCGCATCCCCTCCTTCACCGCTACCTTCTCCTCCTTCGAAAACTAGGCGGTAACCACATCCATACTGAATGCCACTCTACCTTCCTTATCTGCGTCGGCCCTGGCCTCCTCTAAAGCCCGGAGATATATCCTGGCCATGATCCGGGGATAGTCATCCATCAAAGATAGATTACCCTGCTTCCAGGTACGGAAGTACATGTCCTGCAGCATCTCATCCATCATCCCCTCATTCTCCTCAAACTCCCTCACCCGGGCCTCGGAGGACCGCAACTTAGCGACGGCAACATCCCTCTCCCGCCGGTATCTCGAGCACTCAGCCTGAAGGGATCTCCTCATCAACTCCATCTCTTCTTTCAACCTGGCTTGAGAAAGTTCTGCAGCTTCGAGCCTCCCAGATATTTCTTCAACCTGCTCGAGATCCGCCCTCCTAACCTCATCAACCGTGGTAATGGCCATGTCAATGCGCTTTTTGCAAGCGGCCTCCATTTTCCGCAACTCGGCTCTGATAACCTCCTCCATGGTCTTCTTCAGTCGTCGGGAGTCGGCTTCGTGCTGCGAAATTTGAATAGCCTGGTTGGCAAGTTGCTTGGCCTGATCAGCGACCACTAACCGCAGCCTTATATTGGCACTTCCTATCTCCTCCCCGGCCTCGGCCAATCGAGCGTGATGTTCCATTAACTTCTTGGCCTCCTTCGCGACCCGGTCAATGTTGGCCTTGGCTTCGTCCCCCACAGCAGCTATCCGAGTAGTGAGCAGATCCAGATCCAAGGATTTAGCCTCATCAAGAACCCGAACCATGGGATTGCGGGGGAGAAGATGCTCGCCCGTGGCCTCGTCAAATAAGATATCCTGAGAGATGGGGTCCAAATCCGGATGGCCGGCAAAGGGATTGCAAGGCACGTCGGGACGTTTTATGCGGATGACGGTAGGATTTTCAGACGAATGCGGGGAGGGAATATACTCAGTGTCTTCCTCCGTGATATCATGAATAGATTGAGGTGGAAGCTGCGGACCGGGTGAAGATTCAAATAAGGAGCGACTCCTCTTCTTGTTCTGAATACTCTCTTCAATGACCCCAAGAAGAGGACGGTAGCTAACTACGTCTCCTGGACGACTAGTGGGAGGCTTAGGCTTGGCAGATGCTCTAAGTAACTTGTATTGTTCCAGGCGGTGTCGAACGTCTGAAGTTTTGGCCACCTCGCCTCCCCCTGTAATAAAGAACAAGTGTGACGAACATACAATGGTCCATAATTCAAGAAATATGTTAACTTAAAAAGAATGAGAAGGCACGTTTGTTATACAAACCCTGCGGAGAAGGAGAATACTGCAATAAGTCCAGAATCTCAGTCCAGGACGGAAGCGAACCATAAAATATTCCTAAGTCCCTATCATAAATGGAATCTGCAGAAGTCAAGAGTTCACCTTGAATCGCTGGAGCCACCTCAGCTGAAGAACTCGTAGGGAATAGATCGGCGTCAGCCCCAGCCTTGTCAACCTCCTTTGCCTTCTTCACCGAGGCTGATCCTTCCTCCAACCCTTCAAAAGCCTGGCAGAAGGCATCATCCGTCCACTCCTGGATCTCCCCTGCCTGCTCAGAAGACAAAGCCCCAGCACCACTACCACCCTGTCCTTCACCTTCTCCATCTCCTCCGCTTTCCTCTTCGTCTCTTTCCTCCTCTCCACCTTCTTCCTCCGGAATATCTGGACATGTACTGGGAGAGGGTCCATCAGACTTCTTAAGCTTCTTTCCCCCAACGGCTGGAGGTACCGAGAAAGGTCTCTTCTTGCTACTCTTCGCAGTAGCCCCATCCTTAGCTTTAGCAGCCCTCTCCTCGGCTGTATCTCTCTGTTTAGCCACAGATTGATGTGGCAGAATTAAGTTATACTCTAGGAGAGTGGCTTTCCTGATCAGGTAAGAGGCCGACCTATCCCTTCCCGAAATGACCCTTATTTCAGCAGCCATCCGCGCCAAGGAATCATTCTCCACAACCGCAAAGCCGCCTGTTGCTATCAAGAAATAAAAGCATATAAGAAGAAGCATTGTGATCGGGACAAGGAAAATATAAATGAAGTTCAACTTACAGCCGGAAGTGAAGAGGAGGAAAGAAACAGGGTCATCCCTAATGAAAAACCATTCCTTCTTGAACATACTAAACTTCGAGTACAAATCCAGAAAAGGCTTGAAGGGCACGGCTGCTTCCAAACTGATATATGGAGACCCCTTCTTGTAGCCTCTCAAGTTGTACAGGTACCGGATTCCCGGTTGGAAGGGGGACGCCCATATTTCCTTTGAAAGATGACGAAAAGGCTCACCAGAATGGCGTAGGGGTTAGGCTAAAGCTGAAATGGAGCCACCTTCAGGTATGTGACAAAGCTAACTATCCAGGCGTTGAGAGGCGGGATTGCACCACACATACAATGATATCTGCTGTAAGCAAAGTAGCCTTCGGGGGGTCATACGGCATCACTCCTTCCCCCGGCAATAGCATGCGCGCTCTATCTATTCCGAAGGAACGAGATATAACATCGAGTTGCTCCTCCTTCAGGGAGCTAGGAAAGCAATCAGGAGGGGAGACCAGAAGTTCCTGGGGACCGTACCCATCCACTAACGACCTCGGGGCAGGTCCATGTTGCACCGGTCCTGGTTGGGCTGGGGGCACGGAAGAAGACTCTTCTCTATCCTTGGACTTCTTTCTATCTGATCGAGTTTCTGTTTTGCGAGACATTTATCTGCGGCACAAGAAAAACATGGTATTAGAACAAGAAGTATGGAAATATAAGCAAGTAGGTGAATATAGGGTTAATGTTCCACTCAAGATTCAAATATGAAATCTCATTCGGCATAACACATTCGGCATAAAATCCATCCGGCATTTGAAGATATATTTCATTCGGTAGTACAATACGAAAGCTCATTCGGCATAAGGCCCATTCGGTAATCAAAAGCAAGAGTTCATTCGGCAGAGGAGGTCCTCACCTGGTTCGGCAAAGAAAAGGATTTGATTCGGCTAAACACGTTCGATTCGGCAGAGACAAGGGTTGATTCGGCAAAGATAATTTGTGGTTTGGCTGATAAGGGGAAAAGGAAAGCGCTAGGCACCTATTTATAAGCAGCTATCGATGGTCGGACCAGTTGATTCGGCATTGGGAACCGGACGAAAACTCCCAAACTCGAAACAAAGCACGGCGTGCACACACACGCCCTACTTTGGGGGGCATGTGTGTTGGGTGAAAATTCGTCCGGCTCCCTCCTAACACCGGACCAGCCCCACAGCCGAACCAACCTCCATTCGGTCCATTGCCTGCTGCCGAACCAACCTCCACCAAACTACCGGACCACCCACACCGGACCGCGTCCTACCGGACCAACTCCCCATGCCGAACCAAGCATTCTCCATCACCTGCCGAACCATCCATTACCGGTCCGAACTCCCCCTAGCAACTACCGATCCAACCTCCACCGGACCAGATCACGCCGAACCAAAATCCTCCAAACACAGCCGAACCAAGCTTCGCCGAACCAGAACGCTGCCAGGCGAGATTGCTTCAGCCCCGGTCCAACAGTAGCTATATACATCCAAGACCCCTGCCCCCAGCCTCACTCTATAAATAGAGGGGCAGGGGTACAACAATGGCAGACAAGTTTGAGAGCTCAAGCAAGGAAGGAACTTTCAAACAACTTTCTTATACTTGTACTTAAAGCTTTGTACTTGTGATCTGAAAAAGAAAGGAGAATAACATATAAAGTGGACGTAGGCACATTCTGGCCGAACCACTATAAATCTGTGTGTCTTTTACAGTTTATCCCCTGCTTTTTTCATATTTGCATAAGTAACCTAAAACCTTGAAAATAATATATAATCAACTAAATTGTACGGATTGGAGGTGTTTGCCTATTTTTTCCGCAAACAATAAACAAATATCCTAATTATTCATTTTATTCTCTTTAATACACAATTATTAAACTAGTGTTTAGTCCATTAATTCAATCAACAATAATTAACCAATGTTTACAATTGGATTAAATACAATATGTCAACACAAATGATAATAATTAAATATTACCATTTCATAAATCAAACACATTACAAATAAATATATTAGTCTTAAAAATTTATTCCTTTATATATATATATATCATATAATATTAGGAAAAATAATTTCATTTCAAAATTTATATAAAACATTTTTATAACACAAACAAATACGCGCTCTGTATATACACTTAGACAACTTATTCTAGGGTATTACTACCATATCTCTAATGAGTTAACCCCAACAGGCTAAGGTATGTCTAAACCTCGATCTGATACCAACTGTAACAACCTACCTTTTTGGATAGTTCAAATCGACAACAAACACACATGTCAGAATCAAACCATTCAAAAGGGAGGATTGTTAATGCGGTAAATAAGGAAAAAAAGGAAAGAGAAAAACAAACTACAAAAACACATAGCCTAATGACAAAATATAATAATCAAATAAACAGTTCATGAAGCTGTTTTACAAATAACATGTCATTACATTTTTACAAAATTCAAATCAGAGTTATACATATATCATAAATAACCAAATAATGCAGCGGAACACAGAATGTAGTGGAATAATAAATAGCAGTAATATACTGAATTTTCGTCTTCGTCCACTAGAAATAGTCTTCAATGCTGAAAAACTCAGGCTGACCCGAGCATAAAGGAAAATAATACACTCGAGTCAGAACTAAAATTCTTATGCAAATTTATATCAAAAGTATATGAAATAAGGAATGCAGATAACTACATTTTTGAAGGTTCAAATTTCTGGAAATGTTATTGCTTCCACATTCAAAATAAAATGGATTTCACAATAGATCCATTCTAGTAAATTACAAATTTACAGAATAATTCCCAGTTAAATTTCATAGTTTTGGAGACTAGATTTATAAAAATGTTCCAAAGTTTCAATATTCACTTCTTTTTTTTGGAAACTTCCCAATGTTTCAAAATGTAATTTTGAAAACTTTCAAGTAAGGTAACGACGGTTTACTTCCCAAAATCATTTTTATAGTTCAAATAGTAAATCTAAACATACTATTTTTTCTCTGATGTAAATACTTGAAATTCATGGGTTTTACAGCCTTATTCAGTGTGCAAATAATCAATATAAAATTTAAATAATTACAGTAAACTATAGGGTGATAACAAAGATATATCAAATAAATGAACAAATATACATTCAATCGCAATATCATCCATCACAACATACAATCAGCATTCAAGTCAATCAATTCAACAAATCAACCAATTCAATAATATGTCACAGTAATTATTAGTCATCATATATTGGAATTTAGCTATTCGAAATAAATATTAATAAATATTCCAAACCAAAAATCAAAAATTTATCACTATATGACCTGGTTTAACTTGCAATAAAATTTTAGTATTTCGTGCGTGAGTTTAAACACTCGCCTTCTGGATTTCCCTTTTCTAGTCGGATTTGGATCTGCTACTACTTCCTCCTTCTGAGTTGTTTCCTTCTATCTTAATCTTTTTTAGAATGTTTTGGAAAAGATAGAGAAGTTGTTATAGATCTGGATTTAAAGAAAAAGATTTGGAAAAAAGAAGAATGTTTGAAAAAGAAGAAGAAAATTTAAAGAAGATGAAGAATTGAAAAATAAAAGGAAGCTTTCAAAAAGAAGAAGATTTGAAGAAGAAGAAACAAAAAGACAAAGAATGAAGTAAAAAAAAAGAAGGAGATTTAAAGAAGAAAAAATGAAAATGGAAGGAGGAAGGTGAAGAGAGAAAAAAATGAGATGGAAGTTTTATTTGAAAAATGAAGCTATAGAAGATGAGATTAGAAAATGAAATATGACTAAAGGAATGAAGATGGAAACAAATGAAAAGCTAATAAGGTATATATAAACAAACTAGGAATTGAAATAAAGTAAAATATGAACAACACTAAAATGTAGTATTGAAAGATATGAACTAAATGAATATGAGGTGATAGAAGAAAAAAAATGCAAATAAAGAAATAAAATTATAGATTATTTAATAATAAGGAAATAAAGGAGGAGGGACAAAATGCACGTTTAGTTTTAAATGCTTTAGACGTTGATAATGCATAAGGAAATGTATGTAGGAATGAGAAAATTTGCAAACCAAAGGAAAATAAAAAAATTTATAACCAAAAATGAGATGGAAAGAATTAAATATAGCCTAAAAACTTAGGCTTAGGTATTATACCGAAGGAGAAATGAACGGACCAAGTTTTAATAATGTGGTAACTATTTTAAAACGTACATGCAATAAATAAAAAGAAACGAAGGGACCACATACACATTTTGAAATTCAATTTCTTTCGAAACATAACCAAATTAATTTCATTCACTCAAATAATACTCAATTTGTACACAAACAAATTTTTATCTACGCACAATTAATAAAATTATACCGACCCTAAAAATGAAAACGTTCAATTCTTTTATTTCCATTAAAGCACCATTTCTGTTTAACACATAATGTATGTTTCTTTTATTAAATCTATTAATTGCAATCAAAGTTTTCTTTCCTTTTAATCGAAATATTTCCATTACATTAATTGCAATTAATAGCAAAGTTAAGTTTCAAAATAGATAAACCATAATGGACGAGAAATAGGATAATTGTTTCCTTAAGTCATTTAAACATGTTTATAAATTTGTTGTTTTACACCACCGTAATAAATAATTACTTAAATTATATTCCTATTCTTGAAATCAATATGTATGCTAAAAAACGTTCAAATAAATGTATATTTCCTTTTTTAACAAATCATTCTATTCTTTGCTCTAATGAAATTAAATCTACATTCACAAATGAAATATTTCAAGGCAAGGCTCGTGTGTAAATAAATAAAACTTACTGGAAGACAAAAGAGGCATGTATTTAATGAAAGAAAGTAGTAACAAAATAAAATAAATGAAAGTGACAGATTTAAATTTGAGAATGTAGTCCATACATAGAAATCACAAATCAAATATACTAAAAAACAATTCATTTTAACATATTTTATTAACCCCAATACGCTCAAATTTACACACATATATGTATTTTTATTTAGTAAATAGTAAATAAAATTAAACACCACAATTAACATAATGAGGACCGCCAACCCACACATTAAAAGATGAATTGAGACTCCAAAGTCAAATTTGAAACGGAATAAATCTTCTATGTTAATATGCTCACTATTCCAAATCAAAAACTTAACCAAACCTTCAATCTGTTTTCTTACCATTTTATTATTTTATATTTTTTTAATCAAATTTAAATTAAGGAATATTTAGATAAATCAAATATTCCAACTAGAAACATACAACAAAATTCAATTCTTTGTTTTAACGAAATTAAATTAACATTCATAGATGAAATATTCACTTTATTTGATAAGAATATTCTTATCAAGAAACCATTCTTTTCTTTTCTTTTTATTAAAACATATTTCTTTTTATTACACATTCATTTACAATTAACGCCTCCCCCTTTAAAACCAACTTATATTTAAAGATTATCCCATTAAAGAGTCACACAAATAATACTTCGTACAACCACATCATTTCTTTATCAATTAATTTCATATAATCGTTATATTTGTACCAAATTTAAGTGCTTACAATTTGAACGTAATATTTCTCAATGAAATTCTCAATATATTTTTAACACAAAACATATCTTGCACATATCATTAATTAATTACCGTTTACTTCTATCTCTAATTAATGGCAAGATATAATTACTATTACTTACAATGATTAAATCTCAAAATATATCCTAATACAGGGAAGATAATTAATCCAATTGTTTTCTTTGAATTCCAATTTTCTATGTTAAACCCAATATCTATGTACTAACTTAATTCCAACATTTAATTACAAATGTAATAAAACCTGTTCATTATATATTTAAATTTCAAACAAATCCTTTTATTTTGATTTACATTCTTATTATCAAATCAACTATTCCCTCATTCAATTGATTAACATAAGTTTTACACTTACCACTCAATAGTTAACGTTTCTTCTTATATCAATTGTAATATTTCAATTACATTAATTCTCCATTAATTAGCAAATAAATTTCTAACGGATTTAATAATAAGAAAATAAATAAAACAATGGTTATACGTTATAATCCATATCTATTAACTTATTTTTTACAAACAAAGGTTAATAAATTTACATACAAAATAATTTATTTCATACTCCATATTAAAACCAATTGCAGTTAATAACATAAGATTACATCAATTTATACATCGTTCATTATACTCCTTATTAACGTTTATTATTTAAGTTGATTGAAATTATGTTAACATAGTATAGTAGTCAATTACATTCAATCAATGTTAGCCAATTATATGTTTTATCTCATTAAATTATTTGTTTTAAGATTTATCTTAAAGTAAAAAAATTCTAATCTAATAATATTCAATTCAATAAATCATAAATTTTAACTTCTGACAATATTAAAGCCCAAAACCTTATTAAATTTAATATTTTGAATTATCAAAATATGGGTGGTTACAAATCCTCAAAGTTCCTTGATCGTCAATCTTGAAATCAGAATATTGACCCTCTTTGGTCCCTTGAATAATTTTCCTTAAAGTTTTATCCTCCATTTTCTTGCTTATGATTCTCTCCTGGAGAGATGGAACAACTTCCAAAAGAGACAGAACTGCATTTCTGCTAAGAGCATCAGCCACAACATTCACCTTTCTTGAGGTATACAGGATATCCAAATCATATGATGCCAAAAATTCGACCCATCGTTGCTGCCTCAGATTAAGATCCTTTTGAGAGAAAAGATATTTCAACGGTTTGTGATCCGTGAATAACTCAAACTTCTCTCCCAAGAGATAGTGCCTCCAGATATTTAAAGCAAAAACATTGGCCAACAACTCAAGATCGTGCGTAGCGTATTTATTTTTATGAGGCTTCAATTGCCGACTCGCATATGCAATAACCCTACCATTCTGCATCAACACTGCTCCCAGTCCAACTATACAAGCATCTTTATAAACCTCAAATTTTCTCTTCCCATCCAAAATAGCTAGCACTGATGCACTGGTTAGCCTCGTCTTCAACTCCTGGAAAGCCTCTTCACACTGGGTGTCTACTTAAATTTAGCTCCTTTCCTTGTCAACTTAGTTAGATGCGAAGAAATCTTGGAATAATCCTTGATAACCTTTTTGTAGTAGCCAGCTAATCCCAGAAAACTACGAACTTTAGTTGGTGTCTGTGGTTGCTTCCATTCCAAAATAGTCTCAACCTTTGCTAGAGCTAAAGAGATACCTTCTCCAAAAACAATATGCCCCAAAAATTTGACTTCTGATTTCCAAAAATGGCAGTTAGAGAACTTCGCTTTCAAAACATGCTTTCTCAAAGTCTCTAACATAATTCTCAAATGTTGCTTGTGCTCTTCTTTAGTCTTAGAATACACCAGGATATCATCGATGAATACCAGAACGAACTTATTCAATACAACTCGAAAGACTCGGTTCATCAGGTCAACAAAGTAGGTAGGAGTGTTGGTTAACCCGAAAGGCATAACCAACCACTCATAGAAACAATTTGGCCCCCGAAATGCTATTAAGGGAATACTATCCTCTACTACCCTTAACTGATGGAAACCTAAAGCTAAATCCAGTTGAGAAAAGACAGAAGCTCCATGCAGCTGGTCAAAGAGATCATCAATACAAAGAAGAGGTATTTATTTCGAATAGTCACTTTGTTCAATTCTCTATAATCTACATAGAACCTTAGCGATCCATCTGATTTGGTGACAAACACCGCAGTAGAGCCCCAACAAGAAAAACTAGGCCTGATCAATCCTTTTTCCAAAAGTGTAACATCCCAAAAATTTATCAAATTAAATTAATAATATATTTAAACCCTTGGAATTTAATTTGAAAATAAACTGACAAAAAATAATCTTAAAACAAATAAAATAAGTGAAAATTAGATATGAATAAAATTCCAATTTTATTTTGAGTTTAAAATATTGTGATACTGAATGTTTAAAAAAGTCATTTGAATTTAAAAATTATATGCATATACGTATATTGGATATATGAGTAAGATTGATACATATTGAAATTTAACTTAAATTTATTCAAGGTAAGTGTGAATATATATAAATAGACATGAAAGTTTATATTTCAAGTTTAAAATTGAAGTTTGAATTTAAATTTAAAATAAACTTCTTTAAAAATAAGTGGCATTTAGAATTCATTAAGCAGTAAAGTATACAATGTAAATACTGGTTAAAAACAATTCTTTTAACATTGCATATGTATATACATATATACAAATGAATAAAGAGATACATTTATTTATAAAGTGTATATAATATAGAAAATAAAATTTATAAAATTTCTTTTGCCTTGTAAAAATCAAAAAGGCTAAACGTACATTCACATGGGAGATGGAGTGAAGAAATTAGCAAAATTGAAATCTCATGATTATATTTTTAACAAATGGCATGAAGACATCACTACTTAAATAAAATAATCAAATTAAAATTTTCAAAAAGCTTTTCAGCTTCCCATTTCAAATTTATTAAGCTACCAAATCTCTGAAGTTCAGTAACCAAAAGATTAAGCAATCTCAAAACTCCAATACTCAAGAAATGTAAAAAAATCAGAAAAAGAAAGAAAAAAACTACCTACTTTCTTCAATTCAAAGGTTAAATCTGAGGTTCTTTCTAAAGCATTAAGCTGTAGTGATATACTCCGTCTCTCAGATAAGTTTTTAAAACTTTTTAGTTTAATAAAATAATGATATTAAAAATCAAGTTTTTAACATCAATTCAAAAAAACTGCAGATTAGCTTTGAACAGGGTGGGGCTTCAGGATTTTGGCAGTGCAAGGGTTTCTAAAATATTTTAAGGCAAGTGAATCTTTTCTATTAATTAGAATTCGAAGTTTGCTAAACAATACTGAAGCAGTAAAGTAGGAACCTGAGTAATTGAATCAATTATTTGCAGCAAAAAAATCAAGATCAAAGCTTTAATCTACTTCTAGTTTTCCAGTTGCAGGAAAAAACTTCTCTGTTATTCAACTGTAAGTAATAAAAAAAGCTACTTTTATTAATGAATTGAGTAAATGAACATGACAAAGAATAAGCAAAGATTTCATTGATAACTTGCAGATCTAAACTCCAAACTTTAAAGTAGGAAAAGAAGGAAAAGTCACAGGCCCTCATTTTCTTTGGAAAATTGTCAGGAAACATTTATGTCTTCTGGAAAGTAAGGTGAGTAAACCCTTGATTTTTTTCTATAAATTGTTGATTGTATGGATGCCTGAATGATGTTAAAAGCCTTGCTTGTGAATGGATTGTTATGCTTGAGTTTTTATTTGCTTGGAAATGTTGTTTCCTTTCTTCTGTTCTTTTGTTCCCTGTAACACTATGGTTTACAATGTAAACCATGCCAAAACCAGAAACTCCTCCCCTTATTCCTTCTGAAAGATGAATTGTAAAATGAGTTAAAGTATGTTGTAACACTGCATTGTGTTCTAGTAACAAATTGAAGCAAGATCATATAGTTTTTCTTTTACTCGAAACTAAGTTACATTTAAGTATCAGGTTTAACAAAGTAAATCATATCAAACCCAAATCCCTTTCTTCTTTATTTCTTCTGGAAAAGAAAGTATTATAAAACAAGTTAGAGTATTATTAACCCTGTAATATACTTCTGCAACAAACTAAAACAAAGGTCATGTAGTTTTTCTTTCTGGAAAGTACGAAATGCATGCATCACTTAATTTTTGGTAAGAATTCGATTATCATGAATTTAAAATTCAGGAGTGTGATCTGAATCCCTCTGAAAGTAATGATTTTAGAAGCTAAAATTCAAATTTTTCATTAACTTTTCACTGAGATTTTTGGGATGATCTGGAAAATGAATTTATGACAAATTCTGGTGATCAAAGTAATTGCAGACCTCGAGTTCGTTGTGGTAGCAAGATTTAATGTTCGAGAGTATTAGAAAAATACGAATAGAATTTAAAAACCATTAGATTTTTTATTTGACATCAAATTAGGGTTTAAGAACCCCTTTTTGTTCACGATCGAAATGATGGTGCCATACCATCGTGGGTTGATCGGACTGCGCGTCAATGGGGCCAGTTGCGACGTAGCATGTTTATGGAGCTTCGGTCCAAATATAGTGACCGCTGACGGTCAAAGGAGGTGGGGCGAGGCGTTTTTCTGATGGCGTTTCTGATGGGTTGTTTGGGTCAAATGTCTCGATTCTCGTTTTCAAATCTTTTTCAAATTCTGGGTATTTGTGGTGTTTTGGGGGATGGTATTCGACTCGTTGGTGGCCGCAGCTTCGACCAACGGTGATGGTTTTGGCTGTGCATGCGCACGTAGTGGTCGTGGTGTCAGTTGTGATGGGTTTGGGGAAGAAGGGAGGTGACTTGAAGGACTACGCAAGAAATAGGGGTGAAGACTCGAAGACGAGCTCGTGTTGTTTTAACGTTGCATCGGGTTGTTTTAAACACTTAAACAAATTTTTGTGAAAAATTGTCACTCAGGTCATATTTGGTTAAAACTCGAAGTAGGGGAATGTTTGTATGGGCGACAACTCGAGGAAGCCTCGGGTTGGCTATGAATCAGCAAAAATCCTGTTTTTAACAAAAAATTTGAAAACTTAAGTTAAATAATTTTTTGAATACATTCTTTACAAAATGAAAGTAGCTGTTAATGGAGGATGTAGTAAATGATATTGAATGTTTGTTTTTAAATTTATGGAATTAAAGGATATTTCAAATTCATATTTTTAAATAAAAATTTGTTTTACAATTAACTTAATAAAAATTTGAAAAGTGAATCAAATATTCAAGTGTTAACTTTAGACCAAACTTTTTTATAATGATGAAATAGTAATTACCAATTAATGTTTTTCACTGATTTTTATAATTAATAATTAATTAATTAATTAATTAATTAAAGAATAATCAATTAATAAAAGTAATTAAACTTAATTAATTAACAGTTAAGGATTTATGAATTTAAATAATTAATTAAAGGATAAATAGTTAATAAAGTTGATTAAGATTTAATAATTCATAATTAAACATTGATTTAAAATAATTAATAAAGATAATTATGTGGTTAATTCACTTTAATCACAATCACCTTAATCGAAGATGATTGACTATCATCAAATATTCTATACAGGATTGATATTTCAGTTGTGATATTGTGATTGCTTTGTGATGAACTGTGATTTGTGATTTGTTCCTATATGTATGTGAAAACCTTTTTGCCCGTAAAACGACATTTACACTTCGATGCGACAGGGAGTCGGATTTCAGTCAGTTATCTGAAACCCACATCGAACCTTGAATGTGAATCCTTGTAATGGATACACCACATGTTTTAAAATTGAGCGCCCACTATTCGGATTAGCCGAGAGAGGAACTTAGTGTCATATAACCCATTCCGAATAGTGATTCGATGAAATGGATTGCATTTGAAGATCGATGTTGAAGACCAGGTGTCTTCGAGAACGATTGGATAACTTATCAATTGTGTCTACACCGAGTTGCTCCGGTGTAGAGATCTCCACCTGTGATGAGGAGTCCGATCGGAATTGTGGATGCCCGGATTTGCAAGGGCTTCTTCCTTTATTGGACGAAGTGTCTTCGGTTCTGTGCGATCCCAGAACAGATTTGTATGGTCGTGTGTCTGACACTACTCTTTAAGATATAAAGCCGATTTCTTTCAAATACATATCTATTGGTGGAGGAGAATTTATTCTCTTAGCTTAACACCCTTCTCTGAGACGTACGAGCTCAGAGGTTATGTAGTTGAAGGTTATCAGCAATATACTTCCAATTTGGTAGTGTGGCATGCTAACTGCTGCTGTGTGTTGATGATCATTTATGATCAAAGCATGGCTTTCGTGTAAAGTGTAGCTTTGTGGACGAGACCTCATCAGACCTCACAATCCGAAAATGGTCAAAACAGGAAGATGTGGCAAGGTTATGAGGGTTGCACCCTTTAGGGTATGTCATTTCCTTCTGCAAAAAGGTGGTATCATGGTATAGAGCCTAGATATTTACCTATGTGGTTGCTTCAATCTCATTTACTATGTGGTTGTTTCTTTGTGATGGAGGCCCTCGGATAAAGGTCCTAAACGACCAGAGAATGGCATAGTCATGTAGTAGTTACCTAGTAGGTAACCTGGCCTTGTGTTGGCAGAGAACTGGTTAAGTTCTTGGGACTTCCCACCAGAGGCGTGCCCATGTGGCATAGGATGTTCCTTAGCCTGACCATTTGTTGGAAATCCAAAGAAACAATACGAGCCTTTACGGTTGCAATTTGTACAACCTGCTACCTCAGGTGGCAGCTATAGTAGGCATAGTATCATGGTACCTATGCTAGCTAGGATTAATATTATATCTTCAAAATGTTTTCACACTATGCACTAGTAATAATATCAAAGAACTTTTCTCGTATTAAGCATATTTGACTAGCATAAGGGGAAATCTCACCCAAGTTTGCGATTGCATTGTGTGTGTGCCGGGAGGCCTTATGGTAGTTTCATTTTCCAAAAGCATACCGGTTTTTCTTGTATGAATCTGTTCTATTTAAAAGAAACCATCTTTGTTTACTCATACCAGTCCCGTGACTGACCCGGAGTTTATTGTTTCCTTTCTAAACTATGGGTGCCCACTTTTTCTACACGGGCAGCCTAGTAGTAGGTTTTCCGTATTTTGGCATTAGCTGTATTTTGGTTTGGGGATTATCGGTTTCTGGAGGCTTTACCTTAGAGACATTTTGAATGCTTTTGGATCTCAAGGTGCTTAGTTTGGAAGTTCACTATCACTCTATCTTCTTGAAGATTTTTGGCATATGATCTCTTGTTATTCTATTATGACATTCTATTTGGAGTTGTGATTCATGTATTATGATACTCTGATGTTGTAGCAGATATTACGATGTTGTTGTATCTGTGATGTTATGCATGATATTCATTTTGTTTCCCGCTATTTTATATTCATCTAATGTTGTTATAAGCTCCATCCGACCGGAGTTCGATGTTTGAATCTTTGGCAGTCGAATACAAGTGAGGTATTTGATGTCAATTTTCGAACATTGGATTTTGGGTCGTGACATGTGGTATCAGTGCTAAAGGTTGAGTTAGAACTTTAGCTACGGAGTATAACACATTAGATGGCTCATTAGAGATAGGGTGAAGTATACCCTAGAATGAGTATAATTGAGACTGAAACCCTAAATTTTCTTAGTCTATTTCTTTTAACTACTGATATTCCTTAAGATATCTCGTTCGAATATCTAAATCAATTTTCTTACTAATTACATATAGTAAGGATGAGCGGACGAAGAGGAAGAGCTGGGGGGGCGGGGAAATGCCACAGCACCTAGTCAAGTTCCCCCTACAGCAGAAGCAGCTTTACCTACTCAATATCAGCCGAATCTAGCTGATTTATATAAGAGCTTCTCAAGGCTTGGTGGTAAGCCATTCACCGGCAAGGAGACGATTGTTGAGGCCCAAGCATGGATTAGATCATGTGAGAAAATCTTTAAAGGGCTTAAGCTGCAAGATAATCAGATGCATCTCATAGCTTCTTGGCAACTTCAAGATGAAGCCTTAGCATGGTGGAAGATAGTCGCTATTAATGAGCCTGAAGACGAGTTTACTTGGCGGTGATTCAAAGAAGTATTTGAGAAGCGCTACATGCCATCGCTGGGATTTCTCGTATGTACCAGGAATTCATGGACTTGAAGCAGGGGAGTTTGTCATTCGAGGAGTATCTAAACAAATTCAATGAATTGTCTCACTTCGGCCCAGAATTGGTGAACACACCTTTCAAGAAGAATGAGAGGTTCACTCGTGGGATGAATAAAAAGTTCCACGAAAGGATGACTGGCCACGTCAAAGAATCCTTCTCAGATTGGGTTGATATGGGATACCGATATGCTGCACTTGACATGCAAGAAGCCCCGGTGGAGAAAGGAAATTCGAGCAATCAAAATTGGAAGAAGAGGAAATTTGGAGGCAAGAAACCATGACACGGTAAAGAGAAAAGAAGAGCAATCAGGGAAGCGCAGCAGAGAATGTCACTTGCTATAATTGCTTGGAGAAGGGTCACTATTCTAGCAGATGTACGAAGCCTAAGAGACAAGTCAATCAATCCGTTCAAGCAAAGCCCAGGAAATGCTATTATTGTCAGAAAGTGGGACATGAATTCAAGGATTGCCCAGTTATGAAGCAAGCTCAGTCAACCAAGGTGTACACAGTCAAAGACAAACCCACATCTTCCAAAATAGAAAAGGGGAAGGGTGTTCTGGAAGGTAATCTTACAATTTATGACAGCATTTTTAGAGTTCTTTTTGACACGGGCGCTACACACAGTTTTATCTCTCTGCAAGCTATTAATGAATTGAATCTTGAACCTGATTTTGTTGATGAGCCTATATGCGTAAAGAATCCAGTTGGAGGTCCCGCGAATCTTTGTCTTCGATTTAGAGATGTTCCTATCTCATATTCTCGCTACCAATTCCCTATTAGTCTCTTTGTTCTTGATTTTAACGAGTTTGAAGTCTTACTCGGAATGGATTGTCTAGCAAAATATGAAGCCAAATTGGATAGCAATAATCGATTGATTTCGATCAAAACCGAATTTGGAGAATTCATCGAGATTTCTTGTAAGGACCCTAGTCCTAAAAGAGAAGGGTTGATGTATAATTCGGGTTATCCTGAACCCAGTCTGGAGTCCATACCTATTGTTAGAGATTTTCCAGATGTATTTGAAGAAGTGAAATCTCTACCTACAGACCGAGAAATATAATTCAGAATCGACCTTGTACCCAATGCTCGTCCTGTCGTTCACGCAAGTCGTAGGATGGCACTCAGGGAAAGGGTTGAATTAGTTCAGAAAACCAGGGATCTACTAGCAAAAGCGTTGATTCGACCCAGTGTTTCTAAATGGGGGTCCGCCGTCGTGTTTGTTGCTAAATCGGACAGATCTTTGAGATTGTGCGTGGATTACCGCGATCTCAATAAGCAAACTCTCAAGAATAAATTCCCACTACCCAGAATTGATGATTTATTTGATTATTTGCACAGCGCTTGTTTCTTTTCGAAGATGGATCTAGCCCAAGGGTTCCATCAATTACGAATCGCCGAAGACTGTGTTCATTTGACAGCTTTCACGGGTCCCAGTATTTTCTACGAATGGTTAGTCATGCCTTTCAGGCTAACCAATGCCCCAGCATACTTCGTAGATCTTATGACTCGTGTGTTTTGGGATGTAGTGAATAAATTTGTGCTCGTATTCATTGATGATATTTTCGTCTATTCCAAGACCGAAATGGAGCATGCCGAGAACCTTAGAATCGTTTTGGAGATATTGAGGAGAAACATTCTATATGCAAAACTTTCCAAATGCCATTTCTGGGTCAAAGAAGTCAAATTTCTCGGCCATATTACTAATGAAGAAGCGATTTCTGTTGATCCTAGCAAAATTTCCGCTATTCTTGATTGGAGGAAACCTACTACCACAAAGGAAGTCCGAAGCTTTTTGGGTTTAGCAGGTTATTATCGGAAGTTTGTTCAGGGCTTTTCGAAGTTGGCTAGTCCGTTGACCAACCTAACAATGAAGAATGCAAAGTTCATTTGGACTTCAAAATATGACGAAGCTTTTGAGGAGTTGAAGAAGAGATTAACCACCGCTCCTGTTTTCGCTATTATCAACGGGAATCATGGTTTATCTGTTTATACCGATGCATGTGGTGAAGGCTTGGGTACAGTATTGTTGCAGAACGAGAAGGTAATTGCCCACACGAGTAGACAATTACATCCTCATGAAAGAAATTATCCAACCCATGATTTGGAGCTTCTAGCTGTTATCTTCGCTTTAAAAATACGGCGACATTATCTTCTGGGTAAGAATCTTTACAGCTTTCTTAACAAATTATGAATTTAACTTAACAATATACTTATTGAACTTTCTTCATTCTAGGTGAAAAAGTAGAATTATTCACTGACCACAAATCTTTGAAATATCTCTTCATCCAGAAAGATCTGAATTTTCGACAACAACGTTGGTTGGAATTTCTAGCATCTTATGACCTAGACGTTCTATGTACGCCCGGAAAAGCCAATGTAGTTGCCGATGCCTTGAGTAGAAAGCATGCTATTCTTGCTCACCTTGTTATTGCTCCTACTCTTCTTGAGAAGGTCGCCAGCCAACAAAAAGAAGATGAGTTCCTTCATCAAATTTATGAGAAAATGCGCCACGGTGAAAATATTAGTTTTGAAGTCGATGACAATCAGGTTATAAGATTGAAAGGAAGAATCTGTGTCCCTAACTTCCCTAATCTGAAACGTGAAGTTTTAGACGAATCTCACAAATCTAGGCTTTGCATCCATCCAGGAGTTAATAAGATGTATAGAGATATCAAAAGAACTTTATGGTGGAAGACGATGAAAAGGGACATATCTATTTGTGTGAGTCGCTGTGCCACTTGCCATGAAATCAAAAGCGACCAAAAGTAAATGGCAGGATTACTTCAACCTGCAAAGGTACCCAAGTGGAAATGGGACCAAGTATCGATGGATTTCATCGACAGTTTGCCTCGTACTCGGAAAGACAATGAAGTAATTTGGGCCATTGTGGACCGTTTGACCAAGATAGCCCACTTCTTGCCAGTGAAACCTTCCCGCACGGCTGCACGTTTAGCCGAATTATATATGAAAGAAATTGTCTATCTCCACGGCATTCCTAGTAGCATACTGAGTGATCGCGATCCGATCTTCACTAGTAGATTTTGGGAGGCATTTCAAGATGCATTGGGAATAAAACTAAATTTTAGCACTGCTTATGACCTACAGTCTAATGGGCAGACTGAGAGGATCAACCAAATCTTAGAAGACCTATTGCTAGCTTGTATACTTGACTTTGGTGGTTCTTAGGAGGACCATTTGCATCTGGTCAATTTCTCTTATAACAATAGCTATCATGCCAGTATAGAGATGGCTCTTTTTGAGGCTTTATATGGTCCTCCGTGTCGATTACCGGCATGCTGGATCGAGGCAGGTGATAGACTCGTTCTTGGACCAGATATGATTAAAGGAGCCATAGAGAAAGTTGATTTTATACGGAAGAAATTGAGGACAGCTCAGAGTCATCAAAAGAGTTATTATGATCGTAGAAGACGGGATTTGGAATTCCAGATTGGAGACTCTGTCTTTCTTAAAATATTTCCAATGTGAGGTGTATTGAGATTTGGGTAGACCGGTAAACTAGCACCATGATATATTGGTCCTTTTTCTATTCCGGAGAGGATTGGTTCTTTAGCCTATCGAGTGCAGTTTCCTAGCTGGTTATCTGGCGTGCATGATGTATTCCACATTTCTATCCTTCGGAAGTATGTGCGTGATCCGGATAGTATTATTGAAGAAGCTGCTCAACAGGATCTCAACATCACTCCCAATTTAAAAGTCAAAAGAGAACCGATAAAGATTGGGGATCATGAAGAAAAGTAATTGAGAAATAGAGTTGTGAATCTAGTTAAACTTCAGTGGAGTGGCGATCCAAAGGACTCCACTTGGGAATTTGAAGATAATATGCAGAAATCATATCCCAATTGAAGAGTGGATATCTCGGCTTAAGCTGGTAAGCCGTTTCCTTATTCTTTCTGAATTCGTATATTCTTTGTTTGTTTTTCTCTCTCTTCCAAATTTCGAGGATGAAATTTTCTTAAGGGGGGATATCTGTAACATCCCAAAAATTTATCAAATTAAATTAATAATATATTTAAACCCTTGGAATTTAATTTGAAAATAAATTGAGAAAAAAATCTTAAAATAAAATAAGTGAATATTAGATATGAATAAAATTCTAATTTTATTTTGAGTTTAAAATATTGTAATAATGAATATTTAAAAAAGTCATTTGAATTTAAAAATTATATACATATATGTATATCGCATATATGAGTAAGATTGATACATATTGCAATTTGATTTAAATTTATTCAAGGTAAGTGTGAATATATAAATGGACATGAAAGTTTATATTTCAAGTTTAAAATTGAAGTTTGAATTTAAATTTAAAATAAATGTCTTTAAAAATAAGTGGCATTTAAAATTCATTAAGGAGTAAAGTATATAATATAAATATTGGTTAAAAATAAATCATTTAACATTGCATATGTATATACATATACACAAATGAATAAAGAGATACATTTATTTATAAAGTGTATATAAAATAGAAAATAAAATTTATAAAATTTCTTTTGCCGTGTAAAAATCAAAAAGTCTAAACATACATTCACATGGGAGATGAAGTGAGGAAATTAGCAAAATTGAAATCTCATAATTATATTTTTAACAAATGGCATGAAGACATCATTACTTAAATAAAATAATCAAATTAAAAATTTCAAAAAACTTTTCAGCTTCCCAATTCAAATTTATTAAGCTACCAAATCTCTGAAGTTCAGTAACCAAAAGATTTAGCAATCTCAAAACTCCAACACTCAAGAAAAGTAAAAAAAATCAAAAAAAGAAAGAAAAAAACTGCCTTCTTTCTTCAATTCAAAGGTTAAATCTGAGGTTCTTTCTAGAGCATTAAGCTGTAGTGATATAGTCCATCTTTCAGGTAAGTTTTTAAAACTTTATAGTTTAATAAAATTATGATTTTAAAAATCAAGTTTTCAACATCAATTCAAAAAAAACTGCAGATTAGTTTTGAACAGGGGGGCTTCAGGTTTTTGGCAGTGCAAGGGTTTCTAAAATATTTTAGGGCAAGTGAATCTTTTCTTTTAATTTGAATTCGAAGTTTGCTAAACAATATTGAAGTAGTAAAGTAGGAATACGAGTAATTGAATCAATTATTTGCAGGAAAAAAATTAAGGCCAAAGCTTTAATCTACTTCTAGTTTTCTAGTTGCAGGAAAAAAACTTCTCTGTTGTTCAACTGTAAGTAATTAAAAAAACTACTGTTATTAATGAATTAAGTAAATGAACATGACAAAGAATAAGCAAAGATTTCATTGATAACTTGCAGATCTAAACTCCAAATTTTAAAGTAGGAAAAGAAGGAAAAGTCACAGGCCATCATTTTGTTTTGAAAACTGTCAGGAAACATTTATGTCTTCTAGAAAATAAGGCGAGTAAAACCTTGATTTTTTTCTATACATTGTTGATTGTATGGATGCCTGATTGATGCTAAAAGCCTAGCTTGTGAATGGATTATTATGCTTGAGTTTTTATTTGCTTGGAAATATTGTTTCCTTTCTTCCGTTCTTCTATTCCCCGTAACACTATGGTTATAATGTAAACCATGCCAAAACCAGAAACTCTTCCCCTTATTCCTTCTGAAAGATGAATTGTAAAACGAGTTAAAGTATGTTGTAACACAACATTGTGTTCCAGTAACAAATTGAAGCAAGATCATATAGTTTTTCTTTTACTGGAAACTGAGTTACATTTAAGTATCAGGTTTAACAAAGTAAATCATATCAAACCCAAATCCCTTTCTTCTTCATTTCTTTTGGAAAAGAATGGATTATAAAACAAGTTAGAGTATTGTTAACCCTGAAATATAGTTTTGCAACAAATTAAAACAAAGATCATGTAGTTTTTCTTTTTGGAAAGTATGAAATGCCGGCACCACTTAATTTTTGGCAAGAATTCGATTATCATGAATTTAAAATTCAATAGTGCTATTCGAATCCCCTCTGAAAGTAATGATTTTAGAAACTAAAATTCAAAATTTTCATTAACTTTTCACTGAGATTTTTGGGATGATCTGGAAAATGAATTTTTGACAAATTCAGGTGATCAAAGTAATTGCAGACCTCGAGTTCGTTGTGGTAACAAGATTTAATTATCGAGGTTATTAGAAAAATATGAATAGAATTTATAAACCATTAAATTTTTGATTTGACATCAAATTAGGGTTTAAGAAACCATTTTTGTTAACGATCGAAATGATGGTGCTGCACCATCATGGGTTGATCGGATTGCGCGTCAATGGAGCCAATCGTGGCGTAGCACGTTTATGGAGCTTCGGTACAAATATGGTGACTGTTGACGGTCAGAGGAGGTGGGGCGAGGCGTTTTTCTGATGGCGTTTCTGATGGGTTGTTTTGGTCGAAATGTCTCGATTCTCGTTTTCAAATCTTTTTCAAATTCTGGGTATTTGTGGTGTTTTAGGGGATGGTAGTCGACTCGTTGGTGGCCGTAGCTTCGACCAACGGTGATGGTTTTGGCCGTGCACGTGCACGTGGTGGTCGTGGTGTCAGTTGTGATGGGTTTAGGGAAGAAGAGAGGTGACTCGAAGGACTACGCGAAAAACTGGGGTGAAGACTTGTAGAAGAGCTCGTGTTGTTTTAACATTGCATCAGGTTGTTTTAAACACTTAAACAAATTTTTGTGAAAAATTGTCACTCATTTGGTTAAACTCGAAGCAGGGAATGTTTGTCTCAGGGACAACTCGAGGAAGCCTCGGTTGGCTATGAATCTACAAAAATCCAATTTTTAACAAAAAAAATTAAAATTTAAGTTAAATAATTTTTTGAATACATTCTTTACAAAATGAAAGTAGTTGTTAATGAAGGATGTAGTAAATGATGTTGAATGTTTTTTTTTTAAATTTATGGAATACAAGGATATTTCAAATTCATATTTTTAAATAAAAATTTATTTTACAATTAACTTAATAAAAATTTGAAAAGTAAATCAAATATTCAAGTGTTAACTTTAAACCAAACTTATTTATAATGATGAAATGGTAATCAACAATTAATGTTTTGTACTGATTTTTATAATTAATAATTAATTAATTAAAGAATAATCAATTAATAAAAGTAATTAAACTTAATCTGTTAACAATTAAGGATTTATGAATTTAAATAATTAATTAAAGGATAACTAGTTAATAAAGTTGATTAAGATTTAATTAATTCATAATTAAACATTGATTTAAAATAATTAATAAATATAATTATGTGGTTAATTCACTTTACTCACAATCTCCTTAATCGAAGATGATTGACTATCATCAAATATTCTATACTGAATTGATATTTCTATTGTGATACTGTGATTGCTTTGTGATGAATTGTGATTTGTGATTTGTGATTTGTTCCTATATGTATGTGAAAATCCTTTTTTCCTGTAAAACGGCATTTAAACTTCGATGCGACAGGGAGTCGGATTTCAGTCAGTTATCCAAAATCCACATCGAACCTTGAATGTGAATCCTTGTAATTGATGCACCCACATGCTTTAAAATTGAGCATCCACTATTCGGATTAGCTGGGAGAGGACCTTTGTGTCATATAACCCATTCCGAATAGTGATTCGACGAAACGGATTACATTTGAAGACCGGTGTTGAAGACCAGGTGTCTTCGAGAACGATAGGATAACCTATCGATTGTCTCTGCACCGAGTTGCTTCGGTATAGAGATCTCCACCTGTGATGGAGAGTTCAATCGAAATTGTGGACGCCGGATTTGCAAGGACTTCTTCCTTTATTGGACGAAGTGCCTTCATTTCTGTTCTAACCCGGAACAGACTTGTATGGTCGTGTGTCTGACACTACACTTTGAGATATAAAGCCGATTTCTTTCAAATACATATCTTTTGGTGGCGGAGAATTTATTCTCTTAGCTTAACACCCTTCTCTGAGACGTACGATCTCAAAGGTTATGTAGTTGAAGGTTATCAATAATATACTCTCAATTTGGTAGTGTGGCATGTTAAGTGCAGCTGTGTGTTGATGATCATTTGTTGATCATTTATGATCAAGGCATGGCTTTCGTGTAAAGTGTAGCTTTGTGGACGAGACCTCATCCGGCCTCACACCCCGGAAATGGTTGAAACAGGAAGATGTGGCAAGGTTATGAGGGTTGCGCCCTTTAGGGTATGTGATTTCCTTTTGGAAAAAGGTGGTATCGTGGTATGGAGCCTAGATATTTACCTATGTGGTTGCTTCAATCTCATTTACTGTGTGGTTGTTGCTTTGTGATGGAGGGCCCTCGGATAAAGGTCCCCAAGGACCGGGGAATGGCATAGTCGTGTAGTAGTTACCTAGTTATAGAGTTAACCCGGCCTTGTGTTGGCAGAGAACTGGTTAAGTTCTCGGTACGTCCCGCCAGAGGCATACCCATGTGGCGTAGGAAGTTCCTTAGCCTGACCATTTGTTGGAAATCCAAAGAAACAATACGAGCCTTTACGATTGCAATTTGTATAACCTGCTACCTCAGGTGGCATCTATATTAGGCATAGTATCATGGTACATATGCTGGCTAGGATTAATATTATACCTTCGAAATGTTTTCACACTATGCACTAGTAATAATATCAAAGAACATTTCTCGTATTAAGCATATTGGACTATCATAAGGGGAAATCTCCCCCAATTGTGCGATTGCATTGTGTATGTGCCGGAAGGCCTTATGGTAGTTTCATTTTCCAAAAGCATACTGATTTTTCTTGTATAAATCTGTTCTATTTAAAAGAAACTATCTTTGTTTACTCATATCAGTCCCATGAATGACCGGAGTTTATTGTTTCCTTTCTAAACTCTGGGTGCCCACCACTTCTACACAGGCAATCTAGTAGTAGGTTTTCCGTATTTTGGCATCAGCTGTATTTTGGTTTGGAGATTATCAGTTTTTGGAGGCTTTACCTTAGAGACATTTTGGAAACTTTTGGATCTCAAGGTTCTTAGTTTGGAAGTTCATTATCACTCTATCTTCTTGAAGATTTTTGGCATATGATCTCTTGTTGTTCTATTATGGCATTCTACTTGGAGTTGTGATTCATGTATTATGATACTCTGATGTTGTAACAGATGTTATGTTGTTGTTGTATCTGTGATGTTATTCATGATATTCATTTTGTTTTTCGCTTTTTTGTATTCATCTAATGTTGTTATAAGCTCCATCCAACTAAAGTTCGATGTTTGAATCATTGGCAGTCGAATACAAGTGAGGTACTTGATGTCAATTTTTGAACATTGGATTCCAGGTTGTAACAAAAAGATCCTGAGTTTTCTTAACTAACTCTTCCCTCTCCCTAGGAGCCATCCTTCTGCTAGGATGAATTACTGTACTGCTCCTGAAACCAGATCAATGCGAAACTCTATCTCTCGATGTGGAGGCAAACACTTAACTTTCTCGAATACATGAGGGAAATCTTGGACCACATCGATATCTTCAACCTTCTCTTGAGAAGTGTCAACACCATGTAAAAGACTACTCAAGTGAATTCCAAAATTATCACACGTCACTCTAGCAATTCTACCCAGATCGGTTTCCAACGAAACCGTTCTCTCATCACAATTCAGGACAGCTTTATACTTATCAAGCCAATCCATCTTCAATATAAGGTCAAACCCCTTAAAATTCAACACATAAGGGTCACAAGAAAAACTATGGAACATATAGGAAATCTTCAAATCCTTATAGATCATATCTTATTTGATTACCCCTCCTATAGGATTAGATACAAAGATGGGACAGTCTATAGTATTAGGGGTAAGAAAGAACTTCGCTACAGATTCCAGAGATATAAAACTCAAAGAAGAACCCGAATCAAAGAAGACTTCAATATAATTGCCATCTAAAAGTAATGTACCTTCCAATACTCCCTTGCCTTTAGATGAAGTAGATGGTGCACGTTCCAAATAAAATACTTTATTCTGCTGGGCTTTATGAACTAACGGGCAATCCTTGATCATATGAACTGGTTGGTGGCAATTGAAGCATATAGATTTCTGAACCAAAGCCGAACCTGGTCCACTATAATGTGGTTACTGTTGTTGTTGCTGAAATCCTTTCTTGGGACACTTATTCGCCGAGTGACCTTCTTGTTGACATATATAGCATTTGCAAGGTCCGTTGTTACTTCCAATCTTCTTCTTATCTGCTTCCTCCAATTAAGATTGAACTTCCTCTTATTCGGATTAGCAAAATTCCCACCCGATGTAGCTACTGGTGCTACTGATTTCTTGTTCATCAAATCCTCATATCTCAGAGCCATTTCAATTAACTCACCGAAAGACCCTTTCAAATGTGCCGTCATCTTTTCATGAAATTCTGGCCTCAAGCCTTGCACAAACAGTTTGTTCTTTTTTAGTGGAGTATCAATGAGCCCTGGCCATAACAAAAAAGTTCATTGAATTTGGTCTCATACTCCGCTATAGTCATGCTTCCCTGCTTCAAATTCAGAAAATCCCGGTACAGACTAGACGAGTTTTTCCTGCTGTTGGCATGAATTTCTCCTCAAATAACTCTTTAAATCTTTCCCAAGAAATGTCATCCTTAGAGATATTTGCTATTGCTGCATCCCACTAGGCTGCAGCGCCTTCTTGTAATTGCCATGAAGCCATTTCCCTTTTCCGCTCATCAAACAACTTCATACTCTTAAAGAATCATTCAGAAGAGCGAAGCCAAGCTTAGACCTCAATTATCATCTCTGACCCTTTAAATGGTTTACCTCCAAGGTTGGTGAAGTCTTTGCATAAAGCAGCAAAACTAACCTGAGGCGGTACTGGATCTACAGCCTCACTAGCAGTTTGACTTTGTCTGTTATCAGTCGAGGTACTGCCCCTACCTCTACCTTTCCTTCTAGAACTCATGTTGGCAACCTGAACAGGTAACACAACAAATTTAGATAGTATATAGTTATATTAAAATAAAAATACACACTCCTAAGATAGATATTACTCCAGAGCCTAGGTATTATCTCAACTTATGCTCTGATACCAAATGTGACGCCCTGCCTTTCTAACCACAGAAAGATGTATCATCAATAAAAAAGGAAAGAATAGAAATAGAAAGATAGAAAGAAAGAATAACAACATCAGAATCTCACAGCGGAACCGAAACAAAATATAATACATCACATAACTGTTACATAGTTTTACATATATCAGAGTTATATAGCATCGTACAACAAAACAGTCATATATATATATCTATCATTACATACATCCCAAAATACTACATACATCAACTAACAAAGCGGAACTAGATAGATATATACATCTGGACTTCTGCTCCAAGCCCCTCCAGAACTCAATAATCCAAAACCTATCACTTGGCTACTCAAAAAAATTTGAGTACCTAAGAGTTTATGAAAATAGAAATAAAATCCGGGTCAGACATGGATCCGGTGTGAGTAAACGAGTTAAAGTTATTTAACTTTGATAACCATTTGAAAACAAAGGTATCACGTAAGACTTCCCACACATAAACACGGGTAAATTTTTACCTTACGCTAGCCAAAACAATTTATAGGAAATCCAGTGATATTATAATAGTGTCTAGGGTTTTCATGTAAAAAGAAAATAGTTGAAATTGTTACATTTATTAAATTCCAGCTACATAGGTATACAATCAAAACTGTAGGGTGTCGTAAGGAAAATGGGTTTCCACCAATGGCAGCGCTACTGGGGTACCGCCTGTCACGGTACGGGGCCTAGATCACCGTACCGAGGACCACCTCCGACCCTCTACAACAAAAGGCCGGAACCATTCCTTACTGAACAGTTCCGAACAAGATAACCCCGCAGTTGTGGCCAACTGCCCACATAGCCGAAATAAAGGGACATCTAGACAGGGGTATATCTCGTCCTGCTTGGGTGCTACCCACCTAACCTTGCTGCCCCTCCTCTATTTTAGCCATTCTTGGTTGATGAGGCATGAGGCTGCGATTACCTTTAGAGAAAAAATCTCTTAGAATGTTCATCGTCCACCGGACGATGTTTTAAAAGCATTCAATCGATACAACTTCGTTCCGGGTTCGAACGAAACCGAAGGCATTATCTCGTTATACTCATTTTGGAATCACCCTCAGAGTTAACGACGATAACCCTTTAACTCTGAAACACCATCTCGATCTTCACTTGAGATGCCACGACCTAACTTTTAATTTGGATCGATGTGGTTTTCGGATAATCATAACTGACACCCGATCTCGGTCTCATCGAAATCCAAACGCCATTTTAAAGGCCAAGTTGTTTAATAGTTTAAACAATTTAATTCAATACTTTGAATTCATATAGCATTTATCATAGATAAATCATACTCAAACATCACAGATATATCCAAAGCATATCACAGAGTATCATAGAATATCACCAATAGATATCACAATCAATCAAACAAGAATCATCAATTCATATCAAAATTAGTTCAATTAACTTAACTTAATCAATTACTTAAGAATAAACCATTTTATCCTGCTTAACTAATCACTAATTAATCAACCCATTTAATTTATTAATTACTTCTTAATTACTAATTTATTAATTAAATTACATTTTGCTCGCTTAACTAATTATTTCTTAATTATTAATTAAAACCTTAATTATTAATTATTAGAACTTAATTACAAATGAATTAAACACTTAATTATTAATACCAATCTTTAATTACATATTGATAAATCCCTAATTACTTAGTTAATTATAATTATTAATTAATTTACATTCTTAATTAACTTACAATATAAATTAATTATTTATCTTACATTTGAAAATCTCCCTTATAAACTTTTAAATCAAATCTTAACTTAAAATTTGCCAACATTATTTACTTCATTAATACTAAACTTTGTTTAACATTATTAACTTAAAAGTTTATTAGGCTTAACCTCTTGAAAACAAAACCTGAGAAAATCTCAGGTTGCTCGAGTTACAACCCGTGTTTTTTTTTGCCCCTTTTCCCGAGTTCCCCTTTTCTCCTTCTCATGTATATTTTTTCTTTTAAAAATTTAAGTTTTAAACTTTAAAAACTGGGGAGCAAACTCACGAATCTTGCGTTCTAACCCAAAGCAACCTTCACTTTCTCGAGTATCAACTCGAGTTGCTCTCGTGCCAAAAATTCCCTGGTACCAAATCGACGCCGTGCACAAGCATAGGCCATCGACGGCATCGCCACCTCCTGCGACTTACTCCACCCATCGGCGATCGACCCAACATTCAACTCTTGTCCTCGAACCAACATCACGAAATACGAAAAGAAATTCGACACTTCAAGTCGAAACTGGAACAATCAAGCTCGCCAAAAACCACTTTGACACAACTATCCCGACCACCGGAACCGCAGCTCCTCCTTCCATGCCTCCGTCTATGTCTCAAGTACACCCCCTCCAAATCTGGCCACACTCGATGCATTGACGAATGCGCACGAGCCCAAAACCCAAACGCTCATTTCACTATTCTTAAACCCTATTCTTCCCTCCGATCGATGCCACGATGAACTGGTACGTCTCCGGTCATTTTTCCCAACATCATCACACCTTCCTCCATCCGTATTCCAATTGCTGACATCCCAAAGTCCTCCGGCCATCTGAATTTGCTCAAAACCCATTTACAGTTCATCTAAAAACTTCTCTTAGCATACTAAATGAAAAATCACCATTTTTGTTTTAAAAATCCTATTTTCGAATGATAATTCACGTTATATAATTGAATTAATCTTTAATGACATTCGGATTTATCATATGGTTCAAGTTTGCTTTGTAAAACTAAATTGACAGAGGCAATTCATTTTTATTGAGCTTAAAACAGTTTTAAAGCCATAATCTATGTTTAAACACACTTGTTTTGTTTAAAATCTAAGCCTGGTAATGATTAAATAAAAATAAATTGAATTTACTTGTTTGTTTCCACCCTGTAATCTAATGCAGAGAAGAACATGTTCAGCTTAAAATACACAGAACAGTTATATGTATATATACAAAGTGACAAAAAAATATACATGCAAAGCAACAATCTATCCATGAATCGTATGTACAAATTTTATTAAACTTAAATCTTAAACAATTTGTTTACTCACCTGAGAAAACTTTGAACAGAGAATAACTTTTTGGTTTTGAAAAGCTATCAGGCTGATATTTTCAGTCTTCTTATTTGTGTTAGTTGAATTGTAACTTGAGTTGTTACTTCAGCTTTGGTTGTAAGGTTAAATGTTTTCTTATTTCTGGAACGCTAAGTTTGATGAACGAAATGAAACAAAGAGGATTGATATATATATATATATATATATATAAACAAGTATACAGGGCTTTGTATTGTACTGGTACAACAATTTGGTCAGATATTTTTATCTTTTTTGACCAGACTAGATTTTTTTGTAGAGGCTGAAAAGATTTTGAACAATTCGAAAAGACCTAATGTTGTGTTAGCATTAAATGCAAATGTCTTTACATGTTTTCATACTTATCCCCTTTCATTTTTATGTGTATATATATATATATATATATAGTCTTATTTCTTTGCATAAGTACATGTATTTCAATGGTTTATATAGTTCTAGAATTATCTTATGTGTTTACTATAATGTTATTATGGTTATTGTTAACACTTTGACTTATGTATTTATTTCTATCCTTAACATAAATACTTATTTTCATTTCCCTTTTTTTAAGCTTAAACAACCAAACACTTAATTTAGATTCGTATATATTTTTATACTTATTTTTAATATCATAATTTCTTATGTGTGTATATATATTTATATTTATGTTTAATATTGATATAATTTATTTTATTTTAAATTTTCAAATCATAGCTTTCTTCCAAAATACTCACACACACATATATATATATATATATATTTGTTTTTAAAATGATAAGTTTGTATTTTATTTAATTAGATTAAATGCTTATTAAAATAATATTGCCAAAAACTTGGGTCATCAAATCAACTGATTCTTAAAATTTTCGGATAAAATAGGGTTAAACGGGTCTAAACTAGGTGTTTGAGCTTAAACTAAATCAAGGTAAATAAAGTTATTGAAAGATAATAAGATTTAAGAGTGGCCAGTGGGAATTGAACATGTGACTTTCTTCAAAACCTACTCAATCAAGGAGGGATGAATATTTAAATTCTAAAATAATGCGTAAAAAGAAAACAATTGAAAGTGGGAACCGACTTTAATGTATATAGTATAAGATATGTGAAAATTTATGTTTCAATTGGTATCAAAGCAAGGTTTTGATCAAAGAACAGTAACACGTTTTTGAATCACTTTAATATGGCAAGTATTTTTCAAGAAGGACAATCTACAGCACGACCCCCACTTTTTAATGGATCTAACATTGCATATTGGTCAACACGTATGAGAATTTTTATGGAAGCTAATGGTCTAGAAATTTGGTCAGCCGCACAAGATAAATATGAAGCACCTACTACTGCTATGAACACATGGACCGACGGACAAAAGACTATAACATCAAACAATGCAACTCTTCATTACCATGAGAAGCCACCTTAGAGCACTTACTAAAAATGTGTACCTTTTATTCATTGATTTTAAGAATGTAATACAATTTGAAATCTTTAAACCAAGATTAGATTTGTGATGGAAAAATAGTAAAGCCTCAATTTAGTGAAAATTAATTCAGTTTCTTTATTTTATAATGTTCCCATATATTTATAAGTATAGTGGGATGAGTTCATTCACTTAATCTGAGATCTAAATCTTTTTAAGATCCATAAATAGAGGAATATTAAAAAAGTTTTGACCTAGCGCCATCAATCAAAATCGATTGGTAACATGGATTCCTATAATTAATGAACTTGTTGCTTTTTATTTATTTTTTTGCGCGTTAGTCTAACATTTCGTCAATGTTTCTTGCCTTGGCTTTGTTTCAAGTCTAAACTTAATTGAGAATTGAAAAATCAGAAGTAACGAAAAACCTAACTACTATGAATGGCTATCGGTTGATAGCATGGATTGGTACCACTCCATGTGATCGAGAAATACACACTTATAGTACTTAGTTTTTTTCTTACCTTTTTTGTACCAATTTGCACACCATAATTATTCGACGGTCAATTTCCTATTGAGTTAGAAAATATCCGGTAAAATTATAATTAAAAATAACCGCAAGCGCATGGTGTACAATTCTAGAACATGGCGAGTACAGGTCGATCCGTAGGGAACTGTTTAGATTTAAAATTTATATCCAATCAAATTGACCAAGAGTTTTCAATTGTTGGAAGCTAAAATCTTTCAAAAACCAACAAAAAATATAAGTAGATAAAAATATGAGAGTAGAAGGCAATTTAGAGGTAATGTCTTTCTCAAGATCATATAAATCAACATATATGAAATTATGATCTCTCTTTTGGTCATTAGTGAGTTTAGTTGATATGTT
The DNA here is from genome assembly GCA_030765085.1 of Allium cepa. NCBI lineage: Eukaryota > Viridiplantae > Streptophyta > Magnoliopsida > Asparagales > Amaryllidaceae > Allium > Allium cepa. The sequence continues at coordinate 811,348,655 of CM060939.1, forward strand.
TATCAAACATATGGAATATTTGTGCAATTAATTAGCCTAATATAAACCATCAAACTTTAACATATCCACTAAACCACTTTTTAACTCTCATGAAAATGACAATAAACTTGGCAATAAAATTTATTTTAAGCATAATCTGGTTACTATTAATTAGAAATATAGACCATCAAATTTTAATTTTATTATTCACTTCATTACCACAATCATATGTAGTTGAAGATGTAAATTGTGTTTATGTTTGTTTAAGCATAGCCTATTAGGTGTCAACAACATAGGTTATCAAATTCAAAACTAAAACAACAAAGTTTAACCACATCAAATATTGTCATTAAGCACAAAAAAAGATTATAGATTATCAAAATATTGGACCTACATGATTAAAATAGCTTTATTACCCCTAAGTTGAAGGGATTTAGCTTTTTATATTTGTTATCATGTCAACAAATGCAGAGTTTAGCATGAAATAAAAAAACAAGGGGAAAATGCAAGCTAATTAAAATAAAAAGAGAGATAAATTACTTGCAATAATTAATCTAAGCTACTAACATAAAGAGAAGAACATGAAATAAAATAACATGAATTAAAATTGCATGATGAAAATTACGTAAGAAGAAAATGACTATATAACCATGAAATGAAAAGAGAGCTTTTGTTTATTTTTTAGCCTAAAACTAGACTAACTAAAAAGGAGGCTAAGAGGAGGCTAAGGGTTTATTACATGAAATACAAAGGGTATTTATTCAGGTTTGAAACCCTAATCCATCTTTTAGGGACTACCCAAACTACCCTCTTAGGAAATGTAACATCCAAGTAATCAGTAGGTTTAACATAACCCTCCATTTAAATGTGCATGTAGCTTTAATCACGTGTATTAGCTCTTAATAGGGGATCATGGTAAGTGGGTAGGTTGGGTCCTCTATGTTGTATGAAATGAATTTTTCATCTTCATTTGCTTCCTTCACTTGTGCATCCTCATTTCTTTATGAAGCCTCTTGTAATTTTCATCCATTTTTCCTACAAGACAACATTAAAATATCCAAGTAGATCTTCTCAAATTAATTCACACAGAAAATGACCGTTTTGCCCCAAAGTGAAGATGAATAAATGATGATTTGAAAATAATTTGAATTTTGGTTTAAACATATTAAAATACCCTATATTCTCATTTATTAAATTAAATTAAATTAAATATGAAAGTAGTAATATGCACATTTATGTGCATATCAAATACCCCCACAATTATCTTTTTATTCGTCCTCGAATAACATAAACCTAAGATAAATTCATTTACTTAGGAAACACGATTGCATTGAGAGAACGCAATAAGTCGTTAAACCTATATTTGTCCATAGTAGGACGAGTGTTGTCTCTTGAGGGTTTTCAGTGCATATTACCCACAAAATCCAAATGCGAAATGAAAATTTCTAAACGCATGATTTATTTACAAATATGGGTGCAAGTATTTGAAAATATTTACAAATGAAGACTTTACTTTTAAATTGACATGAATAAGTTAAATATAAGTTCTGCTCATTGTCAAGAAAATTAAGGCTGTTTACTTATCAAAATTTCCAATAAAAATTAAGTTATCCTCAAAATTAGACATATTTTTGCTAGTTGTTTCAATTGATAACATAATGCAACTATGAAATGGATCTTTAGTTGATTTTCAAAGATTTTCAAAGTCGTATTTTCATTTATTTTGAATAACAAGTCAAATCAAATAAGTAATAATATTGCTTAGATTATAATTTCTTATTCTCTACATTTTTGAAAACTTTATTGATATTGACATTATTAACATATGCCTAATTCAGGTAAATAGAGGCTAGATATATTACCCATGCACTGCTTTATGGGCATACCTGAGAGTGCAGAGCGTGATGAGTGAACACACAAGTGTATACACCTATAGATTGTAGTCATTATTAAAATTCTTTTTTATATACATACACCTAACTTAGATTAATTGAGTCTAGATATACCGATCGTGCATTGCTTTTCGGGCTTACATGAGAAAGGTGCAAAGCATGGAGGGTGTACACACTTGCGTGTGAACACATGATTCTAGGTGTTAATAAAATATATACATATAAAGAAAATTGAAGAGAGAGTTTGAAAAACCATCTTAGCACCATTTAACGTAGAAGATAATTTTTTTTATATCGTTTTCTTTAAATCCACCACTTTTTTAAACAAAGATTTTCAATTAGGATATACCTTATAATTAACACGTATGAACCTTCCTATATAATAGTTAAACCATCGATACTTGTAATCAAACTTATTTCTATTTTCGTTAAGACAAATAAATTTTCAAATATTTTAATTTAATAACATAAATCATATACTTATCCTATAGTGTTTCTTTAATAAAAAAATTTGGGATATTTTTGTTTTTTTCTCGACTTGTCACGACCCACTTTTCCGTACAATTTAAATTGACATTAAACATACTTGTCCAGCCCAAATTGCATGGGAAGGAGGATAGTAAGAAAAAGAAAATAGAAATAAGATAGAAAGAAAACGAAACAACACAGAATCTCACAGCAGAAACGAATAATCTATAATATAGAACAAATCTTTACACAAAACAAAACTGCAATATTTAAAGTATAGATATCAATCAGCGTATACTAACCTATTCAGCATAGACAGTTATAACACCATGTCCTCACAATTGCTGATAGACACAACTATAATGTAACGGGGAAATAATCATCTACGTGAATAAGTCTCTAAGCCTTCATCTCCTTTCTTGAAACTCCAATCCTTCTAGCTAAACCCGAAAATATGCATTGTTTGACCCAAGCATATAGGAAAAATTACGCCAAGTCAGTCTAGCAAAACTGGCATGAGAATTTAAATAACAAGTAATTTTATTCATTATAAATTTCGAAAGTCCTTTTAAAGTCAAAGGTACCTCGTAAGACCACATCTGTAATGCCCCGCCTTTTCGTATGCTTTAAATCGACGATAAACCACACACGTCAGACTTAACCCATACAGAAGGGCGGATTCGTTGAGGTAAATAAGAAAAGGTAGAGAAAGAAAAAAACACAAAATAGAATCTTGCAGCGGAACGATAAAATATGATAATCAAATATACAGTTCATGAAGCTGTTTTTACAAAACATTTGATTATATTTATACAATACATATTAGAGTACACATACCAGAGAATAATAATTAATGCAGCAGAATATAATGGTGTAGTGGAATAATATATTTGATAATAGTACTAATAATTCTTCGCCTTCATCCACTAGAATAAAATCATCGAATCCAGAAATGCTCGGACTGACCCGAGCGAATTGAAAAGACAAAACACTCGAGTCAGAACTAAAAGATCTTATGTAAGTTAAATTAAAAATAAAAAATATGAGTGGAACAATGTCATAGATGTTTACGGGATTTGACATCTCCTATCCAGTGTCTAACGTGAGTGCAGTAACTCAAGAGATGCTCGGGATTCACATCTCCTAAGGATCCGTTAAGCTATTTACTATGTAGTAATATTTCGCTATTATAATAATGTATATTAGTAAAATAAACTTACTTTTGAATAGTGTTAAGGGGTCACCCATATAGTCCTTAACACATAAATAGTGCCAGTAGTTGATACAGTACCTACATATCTCCTGATCGAGAGACTATGAGAAGATACTCCATAGGTACGACACAAATCAAACTCGTACAAAGCTCGCTATGGTAGGTGACACGACACAACTAGGCAATGCCAGGGTAGATATACCAATTACGCATATGGCTGGTGGTAACGCGTAGCGTGCAACTACCGCCCACCTCGGGCCATACCCCTAAATCAAAAATCAAAAGTGGCCACCGAGTCAACCCAAAAGTCAGAGTATAATATCGAAGGGATGTATCCCATAAGAGGGGCTACCTCCTTGGCCCGAGATCGCTCCTGTTTTAGCCACCTTATGCAAACTCACGGGAGTCGGGTCCACGTATATACCTTAATAGAACGTCGCCACCATCCTACTTCATTCTGGAATCTCCACCGCGTACACAGTTGTTTAGTGGTTTTCGGAGTTGGCAGAGAGAATGACAACTTCTGATCCTGGTCTCTTTAATAACCAAACGTTATTATAACACCGTGGTCATTTCAAAATAATTTATACTTCAAAACCATAATATAATATCCATTTCCAAACCATATAATTACGATTTCATTTTCCCTTTTAAAACCAAATCAATATGATATTATTTTCCAAATATATCCTTTTCAAAAACCATAACATTTTCAAGGTTAAATATTTCGAAACCAAATGCTTGAATATAGCTTTCCAAAATATAAACTTTGAATTTCATAACTTTGAAATATAACTACAACACTTAAATGGTTTAAATATTAAATTACTTTATAAAATAAAATAGCTTCTTTAATTTCGCCAATAAATTCCAAATACCTATTTGAACCTCTAAATAAACCATTTCAAATTCAATATATTTCAAATCTTAAATACTCCACCACTTTAAACTTATTCTTTGATAATTCCATCTATATCAAATTCAATTACTATTATTTAGACTTGAAATGTTTACTTAATAAATCAAATATCATTTAAGCAAAGCCTTTAAACTTCAAATAACAAGATATACTTTCTACTTAAATTAACTTGATAATATTCGTTTAAAGTGATTGATTTTTTTTTTAAATCCTCTAAACCAAAATCAAGTTATACAAATCATACCTTTTAAAATCTCAGATTTATTTAAATTTCAAATCAATTTTTATTCGAGGATAATTCTTAAAACACTTTAATTCAAATCAATTCATATTTCTCTTCCAGCCTTCATTATTTAAGTCATTATACTCTACAAATGTAATATAAATAAATACTTCACTGTATCATATCTTAATAAAATCAACTTTTATTATTAAACTTCTTTTATTCTTTAAACCAATTTATATATAGCTTAAATCCAAGAAATTAATTATATATATAAATATAACATTTATAAATATCCAAATCAATATCTCATAAACCATATTTTTCTTTATAAAACCATAGAAATCGTTTCAAAATAATTTTATATATAGACCGCGGTGCCTGCATATAATTTTCTGTTCTATGGTCAAGTGATGCGGATATTTATCATTTCAATCCGTAATTTAAAATAAAAATTATGGTTATATATCATTTCAAACCGCAATGCTGAATGAAATGAAAATGCATAATAACTTGTAGTTTGTAACAATATAAAATACAACATCCATTCATCCAATATCAACCATCAACCATTTGTCACAATCATCATCGAATTAAATCAATAGTATCAATATATAATGGATAATAAACAATAGGTATCGACTAGCAGTTTATATTCAATAATAAAATAAATCTAAATTTAACTGGCAATTTATATGCAATAAATAAATTAAATAATAATTTAACTCAAATAAATTAAATTTAACTGGGATGATGATTAAAAATAAGTCAAACAGTCATAAATAATTTCTAATCACGTCCTAAATCAATTTAACAAACATAAGAAATTTTAAAAGTTGTGAGTGGGTTAAAACACTCACCTTTGATTTTAGCCCATAAAATCCAAATAGAAGTGCAAAAACTCAACAATCTCCAAATTCAACTAAATCCATTTCATGTTGTCCGAAATTTAAATATGAATCCAACAGAAGAAATCGCACGTGAATTAAAGTTTATATAGAAAAGATATTCATGTTATAAGAAATATTATTAAAATAAAAATTATTATGCATAAAAAAATAAAAAAATAAAAAAATTTAATACTTACGTTTTTCTCAAGATGAGGCTTCAAAAAAAAAAGATTGAAGAACAACTAAGATGAGGATAGGAATTGTAAGAAAAATGAAAAAAAATCATGTTTTATAAAACAAAGCTTTTGGATTTGCAAGAATAAGAGCTTTTTGAATACGAGGTGTCAGAAGAAAGAAAATGTAAAAGAAAAAATAAGTTGTAGGTTATTTATAATTGGAAAATGAAGGTGGAGTTACAAAAATAAACGTCACATTTTAATTTGGAAGCTTCAAGCATTAATAATGCATAAGTAAATGTACGTAGGAATGGAAAAATTCGCAAACAAAACTAAATTTTTGTATACATGACAATGTGATGGCAAGAATTAAATACAACCTAAAAGTGCTCAGGTATTAAAAAGATGGAGAAATAAATGGATCAATTATTAATAGTAAGGTAACTATTTTAAAACGTTCGTGAAACAATTAATAATAAAAGATTTTAAAATTCAATTTTTTTTGAAACGTAACCAAATTAACTACATTAACTCAAGTAATATTTGAATTTCTACGCATTTAGGTTTTTGTCTGCGCATAATAAATTTTTATACTTATCTTAAAAATGATAACATTTGATTTGTTTTTCCCAAAATGATCTCTTATTACCATTAAAACACCCTTTTTGTTTAACACAAAATGTGCGTTTTTTATTAAATCTGTTAATTGCAATCACCGTTTTCTTTCCTTTTAATTGAAACATCTGAACTACATTAATTGCAACCACTTACAAAGTTAAATTTTAAAACAGACAACTAAAATGCATGAAAAAATAGAAAAATTGTTTATACACAAGAGTAATAGATAATTTACTGAAATATATTATTTTCCTATTCTTGTGATCAATCTGTAAGCTAAAACACAGTTTAAATAAATATATATATTTCTTTCTTTAAAATCAATCATTCTATTCTATATTTAATGAAATTAAACCAACATTCATAAATGAAACATTCTTTTTATTTGATGTAAATGTTCTTTTTATTAAATCAAACTTTCTTCACAAAACATAAACATCTTTTAATTTCACCTATTAATTTACAATTAGTATTCTCTCTCGTATTAATTAGAAATTTTCAATTACATTCATTTTAGTTGATTAAATTTCAAAATGGACCAAATGAATGTAATGAGAAGTAAAACAATTTTTCCCATCTAATAGTAATTTAAACATATTTACATTATTGGATAGAATAGTAATTACACATTTCCCACTAAATAATAGTTATTCATCTCTACAATTATGTTTACTTTTTTGGCTAACAAACATTTCAAATGTTTACTCATCTCTACAATAATAGGTATTCATTTAATTCATTTTAAACATTGAATTTTACGGGTCTTTACAACGTCACACAAAAACACGATGGATTTTTCCTTTACGTAACGAAAACTTCTTTCATAGATAATCCGGTGATATTATAATAGGGTCTAGAGGTCAAGGTAAAATATAGAAATAACTGAAATGCTTGCATCTCACATTTCAACATAGTTGGGCACAATCAAAACTGTATGATGCTTATTGGAGAATGGATTCCATACAATGACAAGGCACTGGGTTACCACCTATCACAGTATACCTCTAGAAAAATATACCGAGGACCTCGCCGGGATCCCTGACAACACAAGACCGGCCGACCCTGACCTTGATAGTAACGAATATGCTATCACCCATATGTTCTCACCCTTATCGAGCTCCGTCCATGCACCGTATTTATAATATCCAAGGGTATCTCTAAAGGTGATAAACATACCCTAATTGAATGCGACCCACTTAGCCTTGTTGCATCTCCCTTGATTTTCACCCATTCGCGGTTGATGAGGCTTGAGGCTATGATTATCTTTTAAGGAATTTATATTTAGAATGCTCATTGTCCTCCAATGGCAATGTGCTGAAAACATTCATCCATATAAGTTTGTTCTGGGTCTGAACGAAACTGAAGGCAGTACTCCTACTACATCCATTTTGGAATCATCCTCAGGATTAGTAGCGATTAGCCCTTGCACTTCAATGATCCATCTTTGATTTCATGCTCTTGTCTTCACTTCAAAAACGTATTCGTTGGATCGAAGTGGTTTTTGGATAAATTATCCAATTTGATCTCTTCGAAACAACATTCGATATTTCTGGTAAACTCAAACCCGGTTCTTTAGGAATTAAACAAATGAAAATAGGATTAGAGATCATCTCCTAACCGTTAGTGGATGGATTTCCTCGTAATCATCCTCGAAGAACGAAATGAGTTTACACGTAAAGTATAGCACCTTTCGACTGTAACTGTACCATATAATTCCCGTGTTTCTTCTAGATATTTCCAAAGTTAAATTTTGGTCGTGAATTTCATAGTGGGTTATTTAACTATCAGTAAACAACTATTCACAATGAAACAATTTCCCATTGGAAATCACTAAGCCCTATTTGATTTAATTTCAATAAATTATGTCTCTTTTTATCAAAATGGTATATACTTATCTCAGTGGAAAAGTATATTCATAAATGATTCCTTTCAAAAATACTTGAAAACTTCTTAAGAAATATATATATATATAAGTATATTTGGAAAGTACCCTTTTGGTATCGACCATGGATCGCAGCTCGATGGTTGCGTTTCTATCCTTAAAAAAATAAAAAATTAACTTACGCACTCTCTAACTCCTGATTTCCGCAATGAAATTATGTCATTACTTCCTGAAATATTTTATATCAATAATTATCTCAAATAATGCTTATCGAGCTTCTATAACAATTACCCAATTAAATTTAGGAATACTCTTTAATAAAAGCTTAATATATGAAACAATATTAATACAGAATAATTTATCTTTTGAAATAATAATACTGATTAATTCTTAAGTAATAATTAACTTTAATATAATCATTATATGACAAATCTAATTAAAAGTAAAAATATACTTCTAAACATTTCAAATAATTAAGTAACTTTGGAACAATAATTAAAATAGTTTTAAATAACTTTTAAGAATAATAAAATAATTATTCTTAAAATGAACCTGGATTCAAAAATCAACTTTTAAATTTGAAAGAAGGCTTATTAGTTCCAATGGTACCTTTTCATGTTACCATTTATTTCTTAACAATCCAAAACAACGGATTCAAATATCCATTTCAATCAATTTTTAACAATCGATTCAACATCGTATTGCCCAATATAATTATTAGGATAATAAATAGATGTCCATACAAATATGATAGTTAAACATGATTTTATTTCCGCTAGACAATGTCCAAAATCACACATATACAGTGATAATGGCAGAACGGTGATTTATTCTGCCAATAGGGGTGAAATTAAATACAATTAGCAGAACGGTATTTTATTCCGCTAAATAGATGTCAAATCTATAACTTGAATTAACTCACCACCATTTTCATCAAACAAAATAACTTCAATAGACAGGTCATATAAATTTTGAGCTATCATTTGTAATCGGGTAATTTATTTTTTATCTGTTTTAAAATGCTGTTAAATTTTCACTTTTAAATTCTACAACAAGTCATACGATGACGTAGTATTCATCGATACGAACATATCATAATAAATTTCATGTAAGTCTAAATTCATCTGAATAAGTAATAGCATTTTTAAAATCATCTAGGAATTTATAAAATTCAAAACCTTTTTAAATTTTAAATTCCCCTACCATCTTTTTGGGCCGAAGCCCATCCAAATGGCCAAACTCATTTCCCTTCCTACTTTCCCTTCCCTCTTGCTTCCAATTTCCAATTAAACCGAGAACGCAACCCCAGACCAAAATCTTTCCAGCACATGCGTGCACATGTCCACGTAAACGTCCCCAACCACGTCACCGTTTGACCATCTACAACCACCAATGCGTCCCCCACCACTCCTTCGTTCGATTGACACCCTCTGCCACTGCTCTAACCGTTACCGCCAAATCTCCACCGCGAGTACCAAAAAAACGTCGACCAGCGGTTTTGTCCATCAACCCAAATCGACCTCGCTCTGCCTTATTCCACCACCAGAACACACGCATCCACCACCCCCATGATCCCCACGACCTCCACTACCAGTAACGACCTGAAATTTTCTCACCCGAAAATTCCAAATAGTTATGAAAAAGAAGAAAGAGATAGAAGAAGAAGAACAGAAACACCAAACGTCTCACATTCGCAGCGGATAAAATATAATAATGAATAATAACAGTTTACAAAAGAATACTATATCTGTCGATTACATTTAATATACATCAGAGTTTTCACATATATACAGTCACTGAAGATATACAATTATCATGACTCGGATAAACAATAATATAAATACAACGAATATACTCTATACGATACTGCCACCAGCTCGCCTCCTGAGCTCCTGAACGTCCTAACTTGAAAATCTGTAATACTCGGTCTGACCCGAGCATTACACCAAAGTAACACCCGGGTCAGGCTGGAAACCAGCGTGAGTAAACCCAACTAACATGTAATACCAAAGCAAACAACTTATATAAAACCCGGGTAACTTATATCAATTTAATCAATTCACAATTTACTATAGACAACATCTATTTCACATAAAATTCTCTAAGTACCAAACTTAGATATAATAAACTGATTCACTTAAATCTCTTCATTTCATCGTGTTGATTTCACAAATAAATTTATAAAAATTCGAAATGGTTTCGGGTATTTCCCAATACCCGACCCCGGCCTCTTCGGAACTCTTGCCACACTTACCCAAATTATCCAAATGAAATACACAATATTTCATATCAGAGACATCAATTCATCCAAAGCATTCAACGCCATCCAATCATTCATAAGCAAGACTTAATCACTTCCAAATTAATTAAATCAATCCTCATGGAATTACTAATACCATCCGCTTCCGTTCCTTCATTAAATATTAATTGATCTCAAATCAATTAATCAATGAACACTTCATTTTCATCTTAATCAATCACATTGGATTTAATTGTCTTTCGATTGCATTCAAGTAATTATCTTTAATTAATTATCACGATATAATTCTTCTTGAACACAATCAATAGCAATCTTAATTACCTCATGAATTAATTCACTGTTTTAATTACAGTAATCCGTAATAACTTATATTACTTAACTTCACAAGTCTCTTTTATGGGTTAATCAATCTTAATTAGTCAATCTTTGATTTCATCATTAGTTATATAAATTAAGGATTTCAGTTTCAATTTAATTTATCATAATCAAATTTAATTTCATTAATTCAAACCACAGTACTAATCATTTCGATAAATTCCAAAACGGTAATTAACTATCTTCATTCTACTTCATTCATACATTATTTACTCTTTACATAACTATCTTAATAAATCTCTTGAGAAATTTCACAAAGTAATTTTATTTTATTAATTACCTTCAGTGATTATCTAACAAACTATCTATTGATTATTTTAAATTAATCAAACCTAATTAATTGACTTAAACTTTCATTAATTAATTCAAAACCCTTAATTACTAAATAAATCAACCCGAATCATTAATTAATTAAACTAATTAATTATACATTTTAATTACCCTCAAATTTGATGAATCATAATTCATTAAGCTTTTACTAACAATGAAAACATTTTCGTATTTATGACTTAGGTGTAGGATAAATTTTAAACCCCAAATACTTCGAGTCAATCACAATTAACTCGAGAACAACCAAAAACTAAATCACCAAATCATCTGTACACATCCAAACAATTCAATCATCCATCTAATTATTTAAATTCAATCATTTAAATTTAAATAAAAACCCAGAAACGTGAGATTTACTCACCTTTATTGTTTCGCAGTCCATTTCCTTTACGACTTGACCTTCACGATCATTAACCTCACTGTCTCAATTGATTGACGAACCCACGACGGCGGCCTTGCCTTCAAAATTAGCGAAACCCCTAGTTTTGCGTGCTGCTTGACATCACCGCTGCCTGTCAACAATGCGACTCGCTTCGAGTCGTTCGTGAGCTTGCATTCGATCGCGACCGGCTCCTACTGCCCACGCCACAACGCCACCAAACATCGCATCCACCGCAACTCGAACGACCGCTCCTCCTCTCGAACTGTGTCGCAACCTGCTTCGAACTAGAGCGAGCAACCTAGGATTTCGGAAAATGAAGGTTCGGCTTCGATTGAAATTGAATAGCGAGCAGATCCATTTAACAATTTTTTTTTTAAAGTTTCAAAGGCTTCGGCCATTTTTCGAGTTTGCTGTCCTCCGAGAATAAAGAGGAACGGAAATAAAATAAAGGATGGTGAGAGGCTTCTTGAACACGACGATGCATATGAAAATACCTGCCGACTTACTTTAAATTAATTTATATTATAAAATTTCCAAACACCACGTTAAGTATAACGCGAAATCCCAAACCCCAAATCAGACACGCCGGCGGGTGTTTATATGGTTTTACCCGGATTCCAAACACAATGGAAAGTGTTACAGAGGCCAATTTGATCGTATGCGCGAGTTACCGAAGAAAACGATTAAATTTAAATTAAATCGATTAAAATAATTCGAAGCGTTTTAAGCTGCCAGGGTCAACCGACAAACCCAATTGCTACAAAAATCGAAATCCGATAATAACTAACAATTTCGGATCCAATGGAACTGGTTTCGTCGAATTCCGAGACTGTCGCTCGGAAGTCTATTTTTAAATATCGATTTAAACGACATATTATTAAAACTGAACAAATTACCTTTAGATGAAATTTCAATCATTCTATTACCTCCAGTATCCTCATTATATATTTTACAAGCCTTCACATTAATTTAAACAGGCTTAGAATCTCAAATTCAACAATTTACCTAATTTCAATTATATAATTCAATACTTTACTTGTCTAATAAATATTAATACTCGGAATTCAAGCTAAAATTAACCTTTTAAATGTTAAAATCAAATTTGTTATTCCATTTTAAATTGCTAAAATTTCCGGGTCGTCACATTCCTCCCGCCTTAAAAGAATTTCGTCCCCGAAATTGCTAGTTAGGAAGAATGGACCAATGCCCGTTTATCTTTTCCAAAACCCACACTTCAACAGTCTTACCAACTATCCTTAATTAAAGACCCACTATCACCTTAACCAACTTCCTAAAACCTTCTATGGTTTCAAACAACACCCCTCACTCAATCGTCTAAATTTCAATTTAAAACCAAATTTGAATTATCAAATTTTTATCAAATTTTTTTCTAACTCCCTAAATTCCCGAAAATTTTTGCCAGCGTCTCCTTTGTGCGGCTAGCTCGGTACTACTACAAAAGGCCTCTACAGGCTCCCAAATTCCAAAAAGAAAACAAAAGCCAAGTGGCTACATCAAAAACCCAATCCAATTTCATACAGAAATTTAAATACATACCATTTTGTCGGGCAATTCAAATTTATCTTTTGGAACCAAATCCAATTTCTTTTCTCTTTAATACCTGCATATCTCACTTAGCAACAATATCCAATCGCAACCTTACAAATCATTTTATACATTCTCATATATAGGTTTTCACATATACTGCTATTCAATTTTGTTATTTCCATTTTCATATGAATTCAATTTTATTTCGATTTCTAATATTGAATTTTATCTTTCATTAAAACTGATTCATGTTAGTTTCATTTACTAGTTTACTTTAATTTCCAATTTGAAATTGCTTTGTCGTTAACCAATTTTCCAAAAAATTTCAAACTCCCAAAATTTTCAGAAAATTTTGACAGAGTCTACTTTGTACGGAGGAGCTTTTGCAATTTGACAAAAGATATAAATATGTATACATCGACCCACACGGTCGAAAAAAGCAAAAATAGTTCATACTTCCTATTTTAATTGCGTAAGCGTACCTTTATTTAGCTTTTAAGCAAGCTGCTTATTTATTTTAGCAATTAGCATACCCCAAATCTAGCCAAACGGCTTCCCTGTACCTGTACTTACTCAATTTAAATATGTAAGTGCCATATATAGAAATTCTATTAGTATTTCACTTAATTTCAATGGCTAAACACAAGCATTTCAAAAAAAATAAACACCAAACGCTTACCATAAGCGATTTATATAATTTAAAGCTAATCCAATTGCTTTCAACCAAATTTATATGCCATTACATTTAATTCTAATGGTTTATAATGAAATTGTTCACATTCAATTCATTTTTAAGAAAAACAAACTCATATTCACTTCAATTAACTCAAAAATCAATTATATTTGCTTCCACTAATCCATAAAATTTAATTAAATCCAGTTTTCGTTAAACAACAATTATTTCTACGCAATTTGATAACATCCATGTGAATAAATAATTACTTAAGTTTTATAACCTATTAAAATTGATTCCAACTCAATTTTATTTACTTCAATTCCATTTTAATTTATTCACAATCATTTTATTTAGCTCGACACATTCCATTCTTGTATACTACTAGCCATTCCCAAATTAATTCAAACCAAGCTTTATTTAATGGGCTTTCACCCTTATTCGAAACCAAACTTCCATAACTTTTAAACTTAAGTGAATTTACTTTAGTTTATTCCAATATTAAACTTAAGTTTGCTTCTATTTGATTCTCATTTAAGCAACTTCCATTAAATTTCGTTAACTTATCCATTTTAATTTTTGATTTTAAATTCACCTTTACAATTTCCAAAATAATGTCCAACCACATACTTATCTCATTTATACTTTAAATTAATATACCACCAAATTTAAGTTCAGTCTGATAATCTTATTCCAATCACAATTTTGATTTAATTTTTATTCTATCAGACTTCATCCATTTATTATTCAACTCAATAAACCCATTTAAAATTTTTAATTGCTTACTTAATTCATTATCGAATTTATTTTATTAATAAAGGCCACTCTCAATTTATTTCTATTCACTTGAGTTTTGGTTTGCACTCAAACATTGCTATTATAATCACTTTTCTTATATCCAATTTTATTGCAAATTTCATTAAACATTATTCAAATCAACCTTGAATTTTATTTGTAGTTCAAACCATCACATTTTCAATCCAACTCTATTTTATTTTACATCTCTTCTTATTTAATTCATTATCAAATCCAAGTCGAATTCTATTAACAATTCGAATTCATTTCCAAATTCCATTATTAACTTATAACCCATTTATTTACCCAAATTAAATTTTATTAACATACTCAATCAAACAATTATTTAGCCAATTAGCTTACTTCCAATTTTTTTCAATATTTGATTTTATTACAAAAATCACTTCATTAAATTTTCCTGAGTTCAATTTAATTTTATAATTCTAGTTTGGATCTCCCCTGATTTTTAAATCCACATAATACTATTAAAATAACTTTTTATAAAAAATATATCTTATAACTCGATGTCTCACCCAGTCCATCCTTGCTCTCACAGAAATTCAATCATACGTTGATCAGGCGTAGGACTGAAAATCTATAAGTACTTGGTAAACCTGTTTTCAACATCCAGTGAAACTACTTGAAAAATAATTTTATTGAAAATATCGCAAACAGTTTTTGAAAATAGAGGAAATATCTTGGTGAGAATGCTCTGGAAATCATCACACCCATCCATGGTCACATTTACATTCCAGGGTTACGTTGCAATGTCAACAAAAGTCCATGTAACTGCAGGCTCTCCGCGGCCTCTCGATTACGCCATGGAACCCACAACAGATCACAGTTACATCCAAGGTTACGTTGCCATCGCAGCAAAAGTCCATGTAACTGCAGGCTCTCAGTGGCCTCTGATTTTCGCTGCCGAAATGAAACTTCTCAACTCCTACATAGGTCGCAGTGTACCGAGATAAACTCAAACGCAGACTGTTGGCTCTCAGCGGCACACACGACTTTCGCTATGTGGTATACCATAGTGTCGCAATCTACCGATATTAAATCAAACGCAGACTGTTGGCTCTCCGCGGCACACACGATTTTCGCTATGGTACACTACCCATAATCCTCAGGAACTAGTTTTGTCCGGACTCCTCACAGGATCAACTTTAGACCCCCCTTGGGGCTCAAGGCAGCACCACCCGGTGACACTCCTGAGAAGTCCATTCCAAGGGAGCACCTTTTTCCTCAGAGCTATCATCAAAACACTTTATACTATACACATATAGTATCTTTCAAACCATACACCTAGTATGAATTTTATCAAAGATCCTTTACACAAAATCGATTATTCCCAAAATCGATAATTCTCAAACTAGGCTTTCCAAATTCAATATTGATTTTACCCAAAAATCAAAAGGCTTTCCAAATCCAAAGGTTCCCAAAACCCTTTCCAAATTCCTCATAAGATCCTTTATATATATATATACAGATATATAAAATTTTTAAAACCTTGGATCACTTTAAATTCGTATAAAATTCCTTTTATACTTCAAACACTTCCAAAATCCTTTTCTTCCAGCAGTAGATTCAACAAGGGAAGAATATATAACAAAGATATAACTTTGTTTATCCAAAATCAAATATTCACATTTGTTTACTCTTTCCAATATCAATTTCCTTTCTATTCACATTTGCCTTAATCCTCACTTGGATTATAACCTCAATTCTTATCCCAGTTGGGTATTTAATCAATAACAGTTTGAACTCCGACCAGTTTATATTTAGGAAATAGCTTGAAAATTTTGAAAATAGATAAGTAGTTGAAAAATAATCAATAGTTTGCAAAATAGTTGTAGAATAATTGACTAATTGTAAAAGAGTTGGAAAATAGTTAAATAGTTATAGAAATCTTAGATAATTGCGAAATAGTTGTAAAATAGAAATTAATTCGTAACTTAGTTGAAAATTAATAATTAGTTTATAGAACGGTTGTAAAATAGTTAAAGAGTTCCAAAAGTAGTGGCAAAACCAGTTTAGGTTTTAAAAAGAAAGTTGTATAATAAATAGATAAGAAAATAGATTTAAAACTATTTATATTAAAACAATTTACATTGAAAATGGTCTAGAGTCAAAACTGTTCACTTCCCCAACAATTCAATTTAAATTTCCACTCCATTTAAATTAACTCAATCCCAGTTTAATTTACTCCAATTTCCATTGGACTTGATTCATTCCCAATTCAAATTGAATTGATTCTCATCTCCTTTCTAACTTCAAATAAAATTCCATTTGATCTTTAAATTTGTACAACTTTAAATATAATTTCAATTTTACATCTACTATTTATAATCAATTACATTCACATTTTACTTTTAACTCAAAATTATACATTTTATTTAGCCAATATATTTTTATTATTCCATAAACATTTAATCAAGATTCCAGAGTTTAAACAAATTTCCAAAATTTCAATATCACCTTAGTATGCAACTATATCCAAAATTCTTTGGCAAATTCAACTATCCCTTTGAATTTCAAAATCAAACCCAATTCACAAACAATCCCAATTTAAAATAATTTGGTAGCAAAATTTCTCTTCTAGAAACTCGAAAACGAATATCGATGATGTTGCAGTCATCACCGACGTTATTTTCCAGTGACCGAAAGAGTTCAATGCTTTTATTTCTTTAAAAACATTTCCAAATATTTTTAATTTTAAATCTTCCAGATTTCCAATTCAACACCAAAAATATTTACGAAATAATACTATTATATCTCCAAAATCTTTGGAAACCACTTCCAAATCCAAAGGAATTCTAAATTTTTCCCAAATATTCCAAATTCCCCAGCCATCCAATTCGTATTTAAACATTACTCTGGAATTTTATCTCACTTTATTTTCAAATATTCTCCGGAATTCCATTTCAACTTATAATCTCATTTATTTATGAAATTAATTTCAATTTATAAATTACATTTACAATCTATATTTCAATTTCCCTTTTTGATTTTAAACCAATTCCACTTTAATTACAATTCCAAGATTATTATAATTACTTTGGACTAGTATCCATTCAATTGAACCCACTTCAATTTCAATCATTTCAATTCAATCCAATTCAAATCTTCCATTAAATTTTTGAACTTATACATCTTCCATCCCAATTCCAATTAATTCAAATCGGGTTAAATTTGAATGAATTCAATTACAACTTCAAATTTAAATCATCTCGAATTATATAAATTCGAGTTAAATTCTACCTTTTTAAACTAAATTTAACTTTGTTCATTTAAAGTTTCAAACAATTCTAATTTCTGAGTTCTAATTCTAGAATTTCATTTTTAATTAATTTAATTTTAATTTGGTTGTATTATAGTCCTTCTTAACTTAATTCCAATAATTTAACACCCAATCACCTTAATATTTATTAGAAGGAAATATTGTTTTATATATCAAAATATACTTTTATATAAAACCATTTAAAACCTTTATATAAGAAAATAACAAGTACGCGCTCATATATATATATATATATACATATATATATATACACACACACACACACTCAACTCATTCTAGAGTACTACAGACTCTATTATTTGAGTAATCCCCACCAAAGCCAAGGTTCTCGCTTAACCTTCTGCTCTGATACCAAATGTAACGACCCGAAATTTTCTCACCCGAAAATCCCAAATAGTTATGAAAAAGAAGAAAGAGATAGAAGAAGAAGAACAAAAACACCAAACATCTCACATTTGCAGCGGATAAAATATAATAATAAATAATAACAGTTTACAAAAGAATACTTTATCTGTCGATTACATTTAATATACATCAGAGTTTTCACATATATACAGTCACTGAAGATATACAATTATCATGACTCAGATAAACAATAATATAAATACAGCGAGTATACTCTATACGATACTGCCACCAGCTCGCCTCCTGAGCTCCTGAACGTCCTAACCTGAAAATCTGTAATACTCGGTCTGACCCGAGCATTACACCAAAGTAACACTCGGGTCAGGCTGGAAACCAGCGTGAGTAAACCCAACTAACATGTAATACCAAAGCAAACAACTTATATAAAACCCGGGTAACTTATATCAATTTAATCAATTCACAATTTACTATAGACAACATCTATTTCACATAAAATTCTCTAAGTACCAAACTTAGATATAATAAACTGATTCACTTAAATCTCTTCATTTCATCGTGTTGATTTCACAAATCAATTTATAAAAATCCGAAATGGTTTCGGGTATTTCCCAATACCCGACCCCGGCCTCTTCGCAACTCTTGCCACACTTACCCAAATTATCCAAATGAAATACACAATATTTCATATCAGAGATATCAATTCATCCAAAGCATTCAATACCATCCAATCATTTATAAGCAAGCTTAATCACTTCCAAATTAATTAAATCAATCCTGATGGAATTACTAATACCATCCACTTCCGTTCCTTCATTAAATATTAATTGATCTCAAATCAATTAATTAATCAACCCTTCCTTTTCATCTTAATTAATGACATTGGATTTAATTGTCTTTCGATTGCTTTCATTAATTATCTTTAATTAATTATCACTATATAATTCTTCTTGAACACAATCAATAGCAATCTTAATTACCTCATGAATTAATTCACTGTTTTAATTATAGTAATCCGTAATAACTTATATTACTTAACTTCACAAGTCCCTTTTATGGGTTAATCAATCTTAATTAGTCAATCTTTGATTTCATCATTAATTATATAAATTAAGGATTTCAATTTTAGTTTAATTTATCATAATCAAATTTAATTTCATTAATTCAAACCACAGTATTAATCATTTCGATAAATTCCAAAACTGTAATTAAATATCTTCATTCCACTTGATTCATATATTATTTACTCTTCACTTAACTATCTTGATAAATCTCTTGAGAAATTTCACAAAGTAATTTTATTTTATTAATTACCTTCAGTGATTATCTAACAAACTATCTATTGATTATTTTAAATTAATCAAACCTAATTAATTGACTTAAACTTTCATTAATTAATTCAAAACCCTTAATTACTAAATAAATCAACCCGAATCATTAATTAATTAAACTAATTAATTATACATTTTAATTACCCTCAAATTTGATGAATCATAATTCATTAAGCTTTTACTAACAATGAAAACATTTTCGTATTTATGACTTAGGTGTAAGATAAATTTTAAACACCAAATACTTCGAGTCAATCACAATTAACTCGAGAACAACCAAAAACTAAATCACCAAATCATATGTACACATCCAAACAATTCAATCATCCATCTAATTATTTAAATTCAATCATTTAAATTTAAATAAAAACCCAGAAACGTGAGATTTACTCACCTTTATTGTTTCGCAGTCCATTTCCTATACGACTTGACCTTCACGATCATTAACCTCACTGTCTCAGTTGCTTGACGATCCCACAGCGGCGGCCTTGCCTTCAAAATTAGCGAAAACCCTAGTTTTGTGTGCTTCTTGACATCACCGCTGCCTATCAACAACGTGACTCGCTTCGAGTCGTTCGTGAGCTTGCGTTCGATCGCGACCGGGTCCTACTGCCCACGCCACAACGCCACCAAACATCGCATCCACCGCAACTCGAACGACCCCTCCTCCTCTCGAACTGTGTCGCGACCTGCTTCGAACTGGAGCGAGCAACCTAGGGTTTCGAAAAATGAAGGTTCGGCTTCGATTGAAATTGAATAGCGAGTAGATCCATTTAACAATTTTTTTTTTAAGTTTTGAAGGCTTCGGCCATTTTTCGAGTTTTCTGTCCTCCGAGAATAAAGAGGAACGGAAATAAAATATAGGATGGTGAGAGGCTTCTTGAACACGACGTTGCATACGAAAATATCCTGCCGAATTACTTTAAATTAATTTATATTATAAAACTTCCAAAAATCACGTTAAGTATAACACGAAATCCCAAACCCCAAATCAGACACGCTGGCGGGCGTTTATATGGTTTTACCCGCATTCCAAACACAATGGAATGTGTTCCAGAGGCCAATTTGATCGTATGCGCGAGTTACCGAAGAAAACGATTAAATTTAAATTAAACCGATTAAAATAATTCGAAGCGTTTTAAGCTGCCAGGGTCAACCGACAACCCCGATTGCTACAAAAATTGAAATCCGATAATAACTAACGATTTCGGATCCATTGAAACTGGTTTCATCGAATTCCGAGACTGTCTCTCGAATGGCTATTTTTAAATATCGATTTAAACGATATATTATTAAAACTGAACAAATTACCTTTAGATGAAATTTCAATCATTCTATTACCTCCAGTATCCTCATTATATATTTTACAAGCCTTCAAATTAATTTAAATAGGCTTAGAATCTCAAATTCAACAATTTACCCAATTTCAATTATATAATTCAATACTTTACTTATCTAATAAATTTTAATACTCGGAATTCAAGCTAAAATTAACCTTTGAAATGTTAAAATCAAATTTGTTATTCCATTTTAAATTGCTAAAATTTCCAACCATGACCACAACCGATGCCCACCTGCACCACTACGACCCCAAAATGCCGAACCTAACAAATTCGCCCCTTAAACCCTAAATTACGCTCGCCAACACCAACTAAAGCCAGAATCAAGAATTGGCTATGGTGAACTCCTCGACCTTACCACCAACTGCTCCTGACCAAACCGCTTCAGGTCTCGTCGACCACGTCGTCGAAAAATAATTTTTAAGTGGTTTTTGGCCATTTTAAGATTAATCACAATATAGGCCTTTAAAAATGATGTTACCTTCACCAAAAATCCTATTTTCGTATGACGATCATGATTATACACAAGCATCATTGGTTCAAGCATGTTGAAAATCATCTAAACTTGGGCCACTTATTGTTATTTGGCCATTTCACACAATATATAAAATAAACAAGCTTTAAAATATTTTTAGTGCAATCTATACTTAAAAAAATTCGTTTTACTAGTTTACATCGTTGGTAAATTCAAACTAGATTGGAAGAAAAAGATTTTTGAAACCGGGCATGTATGAAACCTTAACTCTGTTAACATGATGGAGTAATGTTTTAAACATTTCCAGGCATCTCAAATTTTAAACCCTCTCCTTAAAAATGTTGAAATCTTTGAAACTTCCATTTTAAACTATTATTCTTCAATCTGCCACCTTGATTTCTTATATTACCTTTTTGAAATTTTGAAAATTAGGTTGTTTTCTTTTCCTTTTTTGTACTTTGTTTATTTATAGAGTATAGTGTGTTACATGTTTTAAAATATCTAAACTAACACACCCACACACCTATATATACACATGTTTGCATGTGAAATGATATGCATTTGTACAGGATTTTGGCTTAAGAAAGATTTAAAATCTTTTGTGGTTGCTATAAATTTTTTGATGGATTGATTTATAAGGATTTTGGTGGCCAAGGTGATATATGGTGTTAACGCTAAAATGTGAACGCTAACACCCCGGTGTGTAAAGTGTAGTTGTGAAAGCACCACTCGATAGATCGGGAAAGAATTACAAGCTAGTAATAGCAGAAAAGCAGTAAACAACAACGATTTTATAGTGGTTCGGCTTAAGGGTCTAGCCTACGTCCACTCTAAGTACTTTTATTAATAATCCCGTTACAAACTGATACAATTCTTCTCAAGTACAATACTCTTCAAGTTACAAATGATTTGGAACAAGTCTTAAGCTTCAATGTCGATTAAAGTTCTTAGATTCATCTTGAAGATGTGTGGTTTCTTCGTGAATTTCTTTGATGTATTCCTCTAATCTTGGAAGCTCTAAGTGTTGATGAAGTTCTCAATGCAGCAAGGTAACGGTGTGTGAAGAGAATGCGCCAAAAGTCCTTTGAATGTTGGAGGTGGTTGCCTATTTATAGAGAGTTCTGGTCTGGATTTTTTGCCAAGTCCTAAGTCGTGGCCGATCTAAGTTAAGTCATAGCCGACTTAATATGAGTCGTGGCCGGTCCATCTGGCCCCCTTCTGGCTTCACAGGAGTTCACTTGCACAAGTCCTAGGTCGCCTCCGAGTCAACACTACTCCTTCTTAGTAATATGGCATCGGGCTTACACTTAGTGGCTTTAGGTCGTGGACGAGTTAACTTGGTAAGTCGCAAATCACGGTCTGAACGAGATAACCGGGGAGTTGGATCGGTTGTGACTTGGGTCGTTGCTGAGTTAACATGCGCGTGTCAAGTAGCTGTATAGGATTTGCCTTCATTTGCCTGGGTCGTGAACGGCTTGGCATAAGTCTTAAGTCGGTTGCGACTTAAGTATAGGTCGTGCACCTTTCCATGTCCTGATCAGTTAGGTCGGCAACTCTTTTAGGTAATTAGATCGGTACTTATGTTAGGTCAGTAGACTTCCTAAGTCGGCATCCTTTAAGGCATTAGGTCGTTATCCATTTAGGGCCTTAGGTCGGGAACTTTGTAAGGGCATTGAGTCGCTGTCCCTTCTGAGTCATTAAGTCGGTAACTATTGAGTCGTCATTCATTTTAGGTCGGCAATGAGCTAAGGCTGTTGGGTCGGTATTTATGTTGAGTCGGTAGCCTCGTTGAAGTGTTAAGTCGGCATACCCTTAGGCCTTAGGTCGGCACCCCCTGTTGAGCTTTAGGCCGGCACGCTTCTAACTGTTAGGTCGGAACCTCCTGATGCACTAGATCGGTGAGTCATGGTTAAGGCGGTGTTAACATTTGCCCCTCGAAGTATACGCCTAAATGTTAGGTCGTGTGCTTCGATAGTCCTTAACCCGTCCCCTCTTAGGTCGGTAGGTCGTACGCGACCCAACAGTTAGACCGCATCTGCCGCTTCAGTTCTCCCTACTGTAAGGTATAAAACATCCATCTTCTTCTTCCTTTTCATTACTTACTACCTTGCTCAATTCTGCCATTAAAATTCTTCCGGGCTCAAAAAAGACGATTTAATCCCAATCAACTACTGAAAACATCTGCTATTCATTGCGTAAGCGATTTCGTTCTTTTTTCGACCATAGATTACCATTGATTCGTGAATTCTGTCGCCTAAACTCGAATCGCCTCCCTATATGACGCTCCATCACGAATCTCATCACGTTTATAGCTGATGGAGCCTAGGTTACTCAATCCGGCTTCAGATGATCGCTGATACAACGAAGGTGATTTATCACCTTAGGCTCGATGATCTCTGATGGCAGGGTATTGGATTTGTGACAACTTCGAACTGTTGTATTGGGTGATTCGATAGCATGAATGAAGGCTGTTATTGATGGAATGGTTATCGGGTTAATGGGTAGATGGAGTGTGATGTTGGTTCGGGAGCGAGTCAGTGATTTTGGGTGGCTTATCCTTTAGCCGACCTGGCTCTTAGCAACCTTAAGTCGTGGCTGAGATAGTGCTTGAAGAACACTTGCCGATTTAAACTTTAAGGCCTGAATCGTGACCGAGTTAATACTTGGAAAAGTTCCTGTCTTTCGGACCGGAGCTTACATTCTTATCTCTCCCTTGCGACCTAGGGGACTGAGTTGCCAAATTAAAATGCTCAGACTCTGACCCGCTACCGACCTAGCCTTATCTCGCGAAAAACTTTTGAACCGTAGCCGACTTAATACTTGGGGAAATCTGCCGATTTAACCTTCTATTGATTTAACCTTGAACCGCGGCCAAGTTAACCCCTAAGTCGTGACCGAGCTAAGCCCTTAAACCGTGACCGAGTTGGCTCTTAAACCGCTGCCGAGTTAACACTTAAGCTTTGGGCATGCTGACTTGTTGAGAGCATAGATCCACTTTGAGTTTCTAACTTGAACTGCCAAACTAAGTTGCCTAAATTTTGAACTGCCCCAACTTTAAATTTGCTTGAATCTCAATGTATTGTTTCACAGATCGCATTAACTTATAAGCTGCTAACCTGCTGAAAATAACAAACAAAGAAAACCAAGGCGAAAATACTGCCATTGACTGCCCATGTCAGATGACAGATTAGTCAAGACAGGACAAGCAACTCAATTACACTACATGAAATGTTTGTGAATCAATCAATTAAAGTTAAACATTAATGCAAAGTATCAATAATCTGAACTGATTTATCTGCATCAACATCTTACTTGCATATTTAGGCCTAAAACAATAGTCCCTGAATTTCATAACTAACAAATGCTTGCTAGTTTTCATTCCAGTTATATTTGTTCACTGCTTGATCGATTTTACACAACACTTCACACACTTTAGGAAACGTGCACCTTCATGTTTGAATACCCAGTTGTTTATGTAGAATGACTTCCCACCGAGAAGAAGAAGTGGTAACTCCAGAGGAAGAAACTTTTCCGATAGCTGTTCCCATAGAGAATCCTCCGGAGAGAACCCCGACTATTCTAACTTCGAGAGCGTTTGTCCAGCTGCGCACTCAATTTGGCTTTGCTGAAAGTGATGTTCTTCTCCCTGGGCCAAGTGATACTGCTGACAATCCTCCCTATGGCTTTGTTGCAGTCAATCGCCAAATGTGCTTAAGTGGGGCGATTCCTCCTTTTAACGACTTCCTTCGAACTCTTCTCCTTCGGTTGACAATCTCTCCGTTTCAACTTCATCCCAATGGCTATGCCATCTTGACGGGGTTATGTGTTTTGTTTAGAAGAACCCTTGATCGCCTACCGAGTTTTGAAGAAATTCGTTATCTGTGCTCGTTTGCAAAGAGTAAAGATCATCCTTCCCTTATCATTGTGAGAAGTGCCAGAAACCGCAAGCTCATTTCCGATCTTACTGAAAGCGTTCATGGATTTTTGAACCAGTTTTTCTTTGCCCGCTGCCCCTCAGGCTTTTATGCCATCTGGAGAGTAGGAAGTAAGATTAGTGTTTCTATTTTCTCCGTTTTGAAACTTTTTCGAGATCCGAACTTTCAGTTGCTAATTTCATTCTTTATTCTTTTCAGCACTTCCTCTCCCCTCTAGAGACCCAATTCACAAGCAAGTTTTTGAGAGGTTGAGTGCCGTGGCCACAGAAGAGAGGAGCATAAAATTTCTGTTGAGGGATGAATTTTTACATCAACATGGGCTTCTACACACTTCTCGCTCTATGCATGCTCATGAAGTTCCAACGGAAGTCCCCGATTCTCCGATAAAGACTCCTGAATCTTCGCTGGTGAAGTGCTCCACTTCTGTCGATGTTGCGGGGCCATCTGGTAAACTTGCCCCGGTTATCGAGGAAGAAGAGCCTCAGGGATCCTCTCACCATTCACAAGAATCTGGTGAAAAGGCTAAGAGATCCAGTCCTGTCAAGCAAAGCAGGGATGATACCTTCGAAGGATTGAGCGACCTCTTCGCTACTTCACAAGAGATCTTCAAAGATGACCCTACTACTGCCGGGATTTCTTCTTCAGTAGTTGAAGCTACTTCTATTTTGCAACAGCCGTCGTTGACTCAAGAGTTGACGTTAACTATTACACCCACAACCACTCCCCAAATAAAGAGTGGTTCGTAGATTAATGCGCGTAGTTTGCACAACACACACACTTAGAATTTCTCATCACTTCTATGCACTTATCTTCTTGCACTTTAAAGATTTCTAAAGCTTATTATTTTAATTCCAGATTCTCCTATGGGGCGCAGCGGCTCGTATTATGACGATTTCCAGCGCTACGGGAGGCGTAGCCAGTATGATTACAGGCGTTACCTTCCTTCCTACAGAGAGTCGGATGAAGAGAGGGCTGCCCGAAAGGCTCATGAAAGGAGGACTGAAGAAGAACATCGTGAAAGAAGGGAGAGAGAAGAGCGCCATGATTCTTGGCAAAAAGGCGATGACTCTCACAAGAGAAAATCTCATGACGATCGAGGAAAAGGTCACATGAGTGAAGACTTAAGCAAACGAGCCCGTCACAGTGAAAAGCAGGCCTCTACTACTCCTGAGAAAGTTACTATTCCTGCCTCACTCGACATTCCTTCTGACTCTCCCTCTCTTGGGAAATCAGATATTCAAACGATAATTAGCAGGCCCAAATTTCAAGTTGGACCGGGTCCTGCCACTCTGCAGAGCCGATTTCCTCAATGGTGCCTTAAGGGGGTGAGGTTCGACCTAGACTTGGTCCCCATTGACAAGTCTTCTATGTTGCGCAATCTTGATGCCGTCAAGCTCGATATCGAGAGGATGTCAAACTGGCAGAAGCTTGTCGATGAGCTTCAAAGAGTTAACCGTGCCAACATAGAGGCCATGCTTACTATGGAAAACGATAAGGCCGAATGGCAAAAGGTCGTTGAGCAACACGACACCGAGATGAGGAACATTGCTTCTTACAATGAGGAGCTCGAAGCAAAAGTCGAGGAATTGAAACATGAACTTGCTGCTTCCTCTACTTCCTATTCTCAAAAAGAAGAAGCGCTCCTGAAACAAGTGAGAGACGCTCACGCTAGCCAAAGGGATGCCGAAGACAGGCTAGAAGTACAAAAAAGAATCAGTGAAGGCTATGCTACTGATATTGCTGAGCTCCGAAAGAAAAACAACTCCCAGGAGGCGGAGATACAAATGCTTAAGCTTCAGCTTGCCAAAACTGAAAGGGAGCGTGATGAGGCTGTCGCCGGCAGAATCGCAGCTGAAGAATCTCACGAGGCGACTAAAAACAGCATCAGCTCAACATTATTCGACTTCTATTTGCACAGCGTCTTGGGGCGTGGAAGCCTTGCCTTTCTAGGCCCCAAGTATGAAATCACACTGGCTGAAGTTTGGGAGACAGCACTTGATATGCTCGGTGGTAAAGGTGCTGGATATGCTGAGTCAGCCCTTGAAGAGCATTATCTTGATGACGAAGCCCGTGCCGCTCTTGCCAAGGGTAAGGAGCAGCTTGCCAGAGCGCGGGCCGGGATGGCGGAAGAAGAGCGTTCTGAAAAAGAAGTACCGCCTACCATCTCCGAACGTCCTCTAGTTTCTCCCGAGGTGGACATTACAGGCCCTAGTGCTCATTTGCCGCCTCCTACAAGAACTGGGGTAATCACCCCTACTGATGAAGAGGCTTTGGAGGACATTGGGGCTCAGAATTATGAGATTGAACTGACCAAGCCAATATCTTCAGGTAATTTCGACGTTGGTCCGATTCAGGTGGATTGCCTGCTTATTCCTCAAAAATTTGATGAGCTTCTCGATTACCTCCTGAATCTCGATGAACCCATATCTCCCTTCTTTCGGGAAGATACTAACATTTTCAATTTTTTCTCTTCTGCAGTTGAAACAACAAGTGCCGTGCAGACTTCGCCTTCTCTGGTTATTCCTCCTCCATCTCTTCAGGTGACTCCTCCTTCTGCTTCACAACCTGGGTCACAAGAGGAGAAAATTGAGGCTCTTCATGGTTTGGATGACCCTGTTGCCTCGCAGGAGCAAAAAGATGAGGGACTCGAAGGAGGCGAGATCTCTCCGGAGCGGACTCCTTCTGACAACGTAGTTTTGTCCGCTCTCGTTACTCCGGGGAGTGAGTCTTCTTTACAGAGAAGAAAGAAGCTTGGGACATCGAAGAGGAGGGGGAAGAAAATTATCACCACTGAAGAGGAACCGGCAATTGCGCCAGTTGTACCTCCCTCCCCTTCTTCCCTCATGCCTTCAGACTAACCTGGAAGACCCGAAAAGCTAACCACTCGGCCGGGTAAAGGGTCTAAAGGCGGCAAGAAGAAATGAAGAGTTGAGCTTTTTGATTCCTTTTTTGTGTAATGGTCGGATGTTGTGCAGGCACCGGCCCCTGCTTCTTATTTTGAAACCTGTATCTGCAATATCTGCAATTGAATAAAACAGGCACCGGCCCCTGCTTCTTATTTTGAAACCTGTATCTGCAATATCTGCAATTGAATAAAATGATTCTTTATTTGTACATACTTCTGTTTGAATTTGAGTATGCATTTATTATTCATTTTTGCACAAGTTTATTTATATGATATTGCAGCGGGCTTATGGTATGTTGTTTGAGTATTACTTTACTGATGCAGCTATACTATTATACCATGTTGCCCCCATACCTTAAGCTTGCTGCAATATTTTATACTTCGAGGGGACTTGCACTCTTATTTGCTAAAGAATAATTATTTTATTCTTTAAAGAAAATTTTTGTAGAGTACAACTCCCTTCGTATAAGTTTCTACGCTTTGTCGTTCGAAGAAATCACTTTTTTCTTTTGCTTATGTGCATATTTTACCAAGTGAATTCCTCTATGTGGTAAAGCGGACCTCTGAAGGGTACTTTAACTTCTTTTCTTTTTCTCTTTTTTTTTAACGATCATTTTCCATAGTAGGTAAATTACTCTTCCTTTGAAAGTTAAAGTACGCTTTTGATGAGGATTTTTTTTTTATACAAAGTTGTACCTCTGAGGAGGGATTTTTCACGTTTCAACAATTGGAAGTTTTATTTCAATCTCGGTGAAACGTGTACCTCCAAAGAGTTGTGCCTTTGAAGAAAGCTTTTTCACGTTTCAACACTTGGAAGTTTTATTTCAATCTTGGTGAAACGTGGGCTTCCGAAGAGGTCTTTCTTCTTGATTGTGTCTTTGAAGAGGTCTTTCCTTTGAATTGTGTCCCCGGGAGGGGGTTGTACCTCTAAGGAGGGATTTTTCACGTTTCAACACTTGGAAGTTTTATTTCAATCTTGGTGAAACGTGTACGTCTAAAGAGTTGTGCCTTCGAAGAAAGCCTTTTCGCGTTTCAACACTTGGAAGTTTTATTTCAATCTCAGTGAAACGTGGGCTTTCAGGAAGGTCTTTATTTTGTTTTTGCATTTCAACTTTGGTGAAGTGAAATTCCGAAGAGCGGTTGTTGCACTTCAACTCCTGGCGAAATGTGCCTCCGAAGAGGGCTTTTATTTTGTTTACATTTCAGCTCTGGTGAAGTGAAATCCCGAAGAGCGGTCATAACACTTCAACTCCTGGTGAAATGGGCCTCCGAAGAGGGCTTTTATTTTGTTTACATTTCAACTCTAGTGAAGTGAAATCCCGAAGAGCGGTCATAACACTTCAACTCCTGGTGAAATGTGCCTCAGAGAGGGTTTTCATCGCCTGGAAGTTACTCTCTCATGGTTGGAGGGTCATGACTCCTCCAATCTTTTTTGTTGAGTAGAGAACTTTCTTTTTTGTGGCGTATGACCCATTAGAGGTCTTTTATCCTCCGAAGAGTTGCGCCTCCGAAGAGGACTTGTGCTGCTGATGGTAGCTTTGGTTGTTCCTCTGTTCACTTGCTTATGCCTTTTCAGCGATCCTCTCTTTTTTTTCCTTTTTTTTTTCTTTTCAAGTTTTCATTCCCCTTTTCTCGCAAGTGGCTTGTTTAATCCAAGGAAGCGTACTCCATTGTCAGGCAAGTTCGTGAGAACGGGCACTAGCTTCCTAATTGGATGTTTGTTCGTTCAAACAATCTCAATTTATTAGCAAGGGCTCGTTTCTATCGAAATCATAAGCCGTTCAATTGAAGTATTTCCTATCTAGGATTCGAATTCGGGGCCTTTATGACTTGAAATTTGTTTGTTGAATGATGGTGAGAATCACTCGGTCTTATTATGCGCAAGTTTTATTTCCATTGTCTGCAAAAATTTAAATCGACATTTCAGCAATACATTTTATGTATTTTAATATCGAAAACAAAGCAAACATATAATAATAATAAGGAACACAAGATTTATAGTGGTTCGGCCATGAAATTGGGCCTACATCCACTTTATATTCTTTCATTATTTACTTGCATCAGTTTCACAATTGCTTTCAATTACAAGAATCATACATTCATAATTCTTTTTACAATGTTTCAACAAAATTTTCAAGTAAAGTATGGACGCAAATGGTTGCTGTTCCATGCCCTTGGAATTTGATCTCCATCAACAGTGGTGAGCTTGAATGTGCCGTCAAGAAGCTTTTGACCTATTACATACGGTCCTTCCCAATTTGGCCCAAACACACCTGTCGCGGTCATAATTCTTTTCAGGACTAGATCTCCAATTTCAAAGCTGCGTTGACGAACTTTGGAATTGAAATGTCAGGCTATCCTTTGCTGATGAGCTGCAACTCTGAGGTTAGCTTCATCTCTTTTTTCATCAAGGAGATCCAGCGCTTCAAGTTGTAGCTTCTCATTTTCTGCTTGATTGAAATGGATTCTTCTGTGTGAAGGGACCTCTGTTTCAACCGGGATCATTGCTTCCGATCCGTATGCTAACGAAAAAGGAGTATGCCCAGTTGCAGTTTTGTGAGTAGTTCTGTATGCCCATAGTGCAAGTGGTAGTTTATCGACCCAACCACCTTTTGCTCTTTC
The DNA here is from genome assembly GCA_030765085.1 of Allium cepa. Classification (NCBI taxonomy): domain Eukaryota; kingdom Viridiplantae; phylum Streptophyta; class Magnoliopsida; order Asparagales; family Amaryllidaceae; genus Allium; species Allium cepa. Next base: position 811,379,547 of record CM060939.1, read on the forward strand.
GAGTTGCTTTTTGATGGTTGATTTGATGATCTTGTTCACTGCTTCCACTTGCCCGTTTGCCTGCGGATGAGCTACTGCCGAAAAGCTTTTCTGGATTTTGAATCGTTTGCAAAAATCCTGGAATTCCTCGCTTTCAAACTGAGTACCATTGTCTGTGATTATTTTCTGAGGCACACCGTATCTGCAAATGATATTCTTGGTCACAAAGCTTATCATTTTCTTAGAAGTGATAGTAGCCAATGGTTCAGCTTCAGCCCATTTAGTAAAATAATCAACTGCAACAATAGCATATTTAATCCCTGATTTAGCAGTTGGTAGCGGCCCAATGAGATCCATTCCCCAAATTGCAAATGGCCATGGACTGACCATCTGTGTGAGTTCGGTAGAAGGTGCTCTAGGAATTTTGGCAAATCTTTGGCATTTGTCACATTTTCGGGAGAATCTGCAGCATCTCGATTAATTTCTGGCCAAAAATATCCGTATCGGAGAATTTTCTTTGCTAATGTTTGACCACCTGAATGATCACCACATTCTCCTCCATGCACCTCAGCTAGGATTGTTTTGGACTCTTCCCGGGATACACATCGAAGCAATGGCATTGAGAATCCCCGTCTGTACAATCGGCCATCCTGAATTACATAGCGAGAGGCTTTCCTTAGTAGCTTTCGTCTTTCTATCGAATTTTCTGGCAGAGAACCTCTGAGTAGGTAGTCCAGTATTGGAGTCATCCATGACTCTTGTTCTTGAGATACATTCATAATCCAGTCTATATCCATCTCGTCTATACTTTGTGCTGAAAGGACTTCTACAGGGACCAATCCCAATAGTTGAGCTTCACCAGAACATGAATACTTTGCGAGGGAATCTGCCTTCATATTCTCTTCCCGAGGAATGTGGCTTATTGAATAGTGATCGAGTTCACATAGGAGTTCCCAAGCCTTTGACAAGTAGGAAGGCAGGTTTCCACCTTTTGCTTGAAATTCCTTCTTGACTTGGCATACAATAAGCTGAGAATCACTGAAGATTTGTAATGCTCGAATGTTTAGCTCTTTAGCGATTTTCAGACCTGCAATAAGAGCTTCATATTCTGCTTCATTGTTTGTTGAAGGAAATTCCAATCTTAGTGCATAACATAATGATCGACCTTCAGGAGTTTCAAGTACCACTCCGGCTCCAGAACAGTAGTCATTTCTTGCGCCATCAACATACATCTTCCACTGGATTGGGGAATCATTGATCGTTTCTTCCTCACCATTATCTTTCTCTGTGAATTCTGCAATGAAATCAGCTAAAGCTTGTCCGTTGATTGCTTTTCGGGGGTGATAGGTGATGTCATATTGACTGAGTTCAATGTTCCATTTTAGAAGGCGACCCGAAGTTTCAGGGCGAAATAGGACTTGCTTTAGAGGTTGATCAGTGAGTACTTTGATAGGATGAGCTTGGAAATATTGCCTCAGTTTCCTTGATGCAACTAGTAGGCAATAGGCGAGTTTTTCCAACTTGGAGTAATTCAGCTCTGCCCCAGTGAGTCTTTTGCTGATATAGTAAACCGGATGTTGAATCCTTTTGTCTTCCCGTATCAGCGCTGCACTTAGAGCATGAGATGATACTGCCAAGTATATAAGAAGATCCTCACCATTGCCTGGCCTAGAAAGTATTGGAGGCGTTTCCATATGACGGATCAACTCATCGAAGGCTTTTTGGCATTCGGAAGTCCATTCAAAATTCTTCTTTCCTTTCTTCAGGGCGTCAAAGAATGGGATGCATTTATCAGTGGCTTTGGAAATGAACCGACTCAGGGCGGCGACCTTTCCGTTGAGACTCTGCAATTCCTTCTTTGTTCTAGGAGCTTTAACTTCTTTCAAGGCAGTAATTTAAGCTGGACTAGCCTCAATGCCCCTAGCACTGACGATGAAACCTAAGAACTTTCCGGACTCGACCCCAAATGTACATTTCAGAGGGTTAAGTTTCATTCTGTATTTCCGGAGGACTGCGAACATTTCTGCTAAGTGTTCAATGTGATCCGCTGCTTTCCTGGACTTCACTAACATGTCGTCGACGTAGACTTCCATAGTTTTGCCCAATTGCGGTTTGAACATAGCATTAACAAGTCTTTGGTAGGTTGCCCCTGCATTTTTCAATCCGAAGGGCATAACTCTGTAGCAATAAAGTCCAACATCTGTGATAAAGCTTGTATCTTCCTGATCCGGCTCATGCATCATGATTTGGTTATAACCGGAGTAGGCATCCATGAAAGATAACAATTCATGTCCCGCAGTTCCGTCTACCAGTTGATCGATCCTGGGTAATGGGAAGCAATCTTTGGGGCAAGCCTTGTTTAGATCAGAAAAATCAATGCACACTCTCCATTTTCCATTAGCTTTCTTGACCAACACAGGATTTGAAACCCAATTCGGATATGTAGATTCTTTGATGAAGTTATTTTCCATGAGTCGATCAACTTCTTCTTTTAATGCTGCTGACCTTTCTGGACCTTGGGTTCTTCTTTTCTGTTTAACTGGCGTAAACTTTGGGTCAATATTCAGAGCGTGTACTGCAACTTCTGGGGATATTCCACACATATCGGCATGAGTCCAAGCAAAGACATCCAGATTTGCTTTCAGGAAAGATATCAAGATATTCTGAATTGACACATTAAGCTGTGAACCCACATTTAACACCTTATTTGGGTCCTTCGGGTCAACAGGTACCGGAACTGTCGTTTCCACCGGTACCACTCTATTCTCCCCTGCACTGGCTTTTCTGGGATCCATTTCTTTCCGTGCCCCGCTGTGCTCGCCAGTGCAGGGTCCGCCCCGTAATTGCTACAAGGCTGGTTCTTTGATGCGGACTGGGGTTGCCGCATCCTTCCCCATTTCTCTTTTTCTTGACTCTCGCAGCTCTGTCAAATAGCACTCTCGCGCAGCATTTTGATCCCCTTTTATAACTCCTACTCCATTGTCAGTAGGGAATTTAATAGTGAGGCACCACGGGGCTAGGATAGCTTTGAATGCTGCGAGTGTTGGACGGCCAAGAAAAGCATTATAAGCAGAAAACTCATCGACAATCACAAATGTTTGCTTGCGGACCACTTTCCTTTCTGCTTCTCCAAGTTCTACAAGCAGATCGATGGTCCCAATTGGTTGTTTTGGCTCCCCAGTGAAGCCAGCGATCTTCTGTGATGAGGCTTGTACATCAATCATAGGGATTTTCATCTGGTCAAATGTCTTCTTGAAGAGGATATTGCATGATGCTCCGCAGTCAATGAGGACTCTTCTGACAATGGCCGGTCCAATACCAGCCGAGATGACCAAGGGATCCACGGTAGGAGCTTCTATACCTGTGGAATCTCTGGCTCTGAAAACAATATCATCGCTGAAAGTTTTCTGTTGTTTCAGAGGCGTAGTGTCTTCTAAAACAAAGACGTCTTCTTCGGCTGGAGCATATTTCAAAGCCCTGGAATATCTCTCCATCTCACCCCAGCTCTTGCCAGCTGGGTGAGGCCCTCCTGTAATGACATTGATAACGGGCCTTCCAGATTCAGGTCCCGTAGCTTTCTCACCTGTCCTGGGCTGATGAACAGGAACCTGTTGCCCCTGACTTGACGATGCAGGATTGTTGCTATTCTTCTTCACAAATTGCTGCAGTTTGTTCTCTCTTAGCAACTCTTCAATCAGATTTTTCAACTGACGGCATTCATCAGTTTCATGACCGGGTTGATTGTGGAAGCGACAGAATTTCCCACTCTGTATGGCTTTTTTCCCGGTCCTCAAAGGGATAGGTTTAGGGAAATCGACGGAATCTTTAGTGGCCAGGTAGATGTGCTCCGGTGTATGTGATAATGGAGTATATTCTGATGGCTTGAAGGATCGGGGCTTCTTCAGATTACCCTGTTTCTTCCCATTATTATTCTCCCTTTTTTGCCCCACCGATTCATTCTTGCGTGGAGCGACAGTGTTGTCTTCTGCTTTTTCCAACACTGTCTTTACTGGTAAAGGACGGCTTTCCAAACGAATGAATTCATCTGCTTTTTTGTAGAACTTTTCGAGAGAGGTTGGCTCCTTCATATTTAACCATTTCCCAAATTCGCTTGACTTATCAATAGCCCTCATCAGATAAGTCAATATCATTCGTGGTTCAGCATTGTCCACCTCAGCCAGTGCTATATTAAAGCGGTTCAAGAAGGATCTGATAGACTCCCCAGGATTCTGCTCCAAACTTGATAGTGACATAATGTCCTTGGCCTTCGAAGCATATAGTCTAAACTGCTCCTTGAATTTTCTGGTCAAGTCTGAAAACTGATCGATAGATCGGACTGGCAACTTGGTGAACCATAGTAGAGCCACACCTTCCAGGTATACGGGGAAATATCGACATTTTATTTCGTCAGAGGCCCTGGCACCTGTCATGTGCCAATCATATTTATACAAGAACTCATTCGGATCACTTGTCCCTTTGTAAGCTGGAATAGTCGGAGGGACAAACTTCCTTGGAAATTCCGCCTTCAAGATTTTTTCAGTGAACGGAGTTTTACTTGGAGCGAAACCCCATTCCTTCTCATCTTCAACCCTTTGCATACTTTCTTTCATGATCTGCCGGACCATTCCAGAAAGATATTCCTCATCATGCCGAGTTCTAGATCCACCAGCCTCAGGAATTGCCTGCTCAAAGGGACTAGTAGCCCTTTCAGGAGCATTCCTTTCACTAACATCATGAATGTTGCCAACACAGTTCCTTTCATTACAAGCTGGTTGATTGTTTGCCCCAAGTAAATCGTTCAATTTATTCAGAATCAGAGCATTCTGGGCACTTTGAGCCTCTAATTGTGCATTTTGGGCGTTTATCTGCTGGTTTAGCCCTAGAATCACAGCATCCAACTCCGCTTTCGTAACTCCAACAGACGGAGTGGGTTGATTAGGTACAGGGGAAGCGGAGGTTCCCTCTTGAATGTTTCCAGATCTGATAGATCTACTTTTCCTTCCAGGAGCCATAATTTCAGATAGACTTCTGGTTTTTAAGGAAATTCTTTCTTCAAATCTCTGTGAAGCAATGATGACAGTTTTCCTGAGTTCAGTTCTCAGTGAAAGCACCAAAAATGTTAACGCTAAAATGTGAACGCTAACACCCCGGTGTGTAAAGTGTAGTTGTGAAAGCACCACCCGATAGATCGGGAAAGAATTACAAGCTAGTAATAGCAGAAAAGCAGTAAACAACAACGATTTTATAGTGGTTCGGCTTAAGGGTCTAGCCTACGTCCACTCTAAGTACTTTTATTAATAATCCCGTTACAAACTAATACAATTCTTCTTAAGTACAATACTCTTCAAGTTACAAATGATTTGGAACAAGTCTTAAGCTTCAATGTCGATTAAAGTTCTTAGATTCATCTTGAAGATGTGGGGTTTCTTCGTGAATTTCTTTGATGTATTCCTCTAATCTTGGAAGCTCTAAGTGTTGATGAAGTTCTCAATGCAGCAAGGTAACGGTGTGTGAAGAGAATGCGCCAAAAGTCCTTTGAATGTTGGAGGTGGTTGCCTATTTATAGAGAGTTCTGGTCTGGAATTTGTGCCAAGTCCTAAGTCGTGGCCGATCTAAGTTAAGTCGTAGCTGACTTAATATGAGTCGTGGCCGGTCCATCTGGCCCCCTTCTGGCTTCACAGGAGTTCACGTGCACAAGTCCTAGGTCGCCTCCGAGTCAACACTACTCCTTCTTAGTAATATGGCATCGGGCTTACACTTAGTGGCTTTAGGTCGTGGACGAGTTAACTTGGTAAGTCGCAAATCACGGTCTGAACGAGATAACTGGGGAGCTGGATCGGTTGTGACTTGGGTCGTTGCTGAGTTAACATGCGCGTGTCAAGTAGCTGTATAGGATTTGCCTTCATTTGCCTGGGTCGTGAACGGCTTGGCATAAGTCTTAAGTCGGTTGCGACTTAAGTATAGGTCGTGCACCTTTCCATGTCCTGATCAGTTAGGTCGGCAACTCTTTTAGGTAATTAGATCGGTACTTAAGTTAGGTCAGTAGACTTCCTAAGTCCGCATCCTTTAAGGCATTAGGTCGTTATCCATTTAGGGCCTTAGGTTGGGAACTTTGTAAGGGCATTGAGTCGCTGTCCCTTCTGAGTCATTAAGTCAGTAACTATTGAGTCGTCATTCATTTTAGGTCGGCAATGAGCTAAGGCTGTTGGGTCGGTATTTATGTTGAGTCGGTAGCCTCGTTGAAGTGTTAAGTCGGCATACCCTTAGGCCTTAGGTCGGCACCCCCTGTTGAGCTTTAGGCCGGCACGCTTCCAACTGTTAGGTCGGAACCTCCTGATGCACTAGATCGGTGAGTCATGGTTAAGGCGGTGTTAACATATGGTGTCTGAAATGAAGTTGAGGTGAAGTTTGAAACGATTTAGTTTCAACCTACATTAATTCTTTGATCGGGCCTTTCATATGCTTATACTTATTTACTTGATATTTAACTAGGCAATGTTTTACTTTTTTACTTGTAATTTTGTTTTTACTTTTGGCTATATTCTCTTTTATTTCATTGGTTAAATTTTCTTTGGATTTATAACATGCTTCTATATATATTTTGAAAATAATTTGCAAAGTGACATTAAATAAAAACAAATTTTAAGTCTTCATATTTATATTTATTCCTATTTAAAAATATATAACCCGAAGCAATAATTGATTTGCTATTCTATTTTTATAAAAATAACATTTTTTGTTAACACTTTTTGTAAAAGATTTCTTATTAAAATGGTTTAAACGATTTTATAAATTTTCTCATATTCATCTTATAATATTTTCATATGCATTTTCTTCTTTTCACATACTATGTTTATATTATTTTTAGTATATTATTTTTATTTAGTTTGTAGGTATTTCGTATTTCGTTTTAAACTTATACATACATACATACATACATACATACATACATATATATACATACATATATATAAGGAAATCCCAAATTCTAAAACTCTTTCTATTTATCCAACAATGTATTTTCATATGTTATATTCATTTATATTTAATGGATTATTTTTATTCATTTATTTGTTATGTATTTGTTCTCAATTTATATATGAATTCTTTTATTGTTATAATATATATAAATTCTATTGTTGTAATATATATAAGAAAATCAATTTGAATCGATTTTCTATTTTATAAATAAAATCTGGAAAATTCAAAATATTATCTGGATTAAAACTATTTATTTTCACCAATTGTTATTTACTGGGGATTTTTATTCTGATTAAAAGACCTTATTATTGAATATTTAAATATTTATAACTAAAGACGACAAAAATCCCGGGTCATTACGTTCCTCCTCCCTTAAAAGAATTTCATCCCCAAAATTGTCGTAATATGGCTAGTAAATATAACTAGCCGAATTTTAATTTTATATCCCAAAATATCAGTCATAATGAGCATCAACTAAGACACTTCAACACTACAGTCACCATATACATATACACATATCCAAGAGATATCTATAACCACTACCCAGTTATACACACACATATATACCCATACCAAACGTCCACTAAGATGCTTTATTGATTTACAATCCAAACAAACATGACGTCTATGGCTACTAATATGGCTTAATAGGGTACACATTGCTAAGGGAACTGCCCCAACCCAAGCTAACTCTCACACTGGGCCCTCTCCAGTAGAGTCCTCCACTTCCGATCCTTTCATTTCCCTTGTCTCGGCATCGTTGTCCGAAATCCATACAATTTTCGGGCTTGGTTCCCTAGGCTTTAACATCTTTGCCCTAGGCCATAAATCATCCCTCGAAAGGTTATCCCCATCTGCCAGTGGCTCGCTAATAATCTCTCCCATTTCCCAGATAAAAGCATCATCGTTTTCTTACTCGGGCTCCTTTTTTCTTCATATTCGTCTTCTTCTTCCTCGAATTCTTCTTCTTCTTCCTCGAATTCCTCTTCTTCTTCTACTGCGCAATCCTCTTCCACTTCTATCTTGGACTCCTTCTCTACTTCAATCTCGGACTCCTCCTCATATAGTGATGGCTGTTAATAGGTTCCATTATCTCTCTAGCCACTTCTTTGTTGAAATACTGCCTAATCTTCATCTGCTCCCCTCGGACTACACTACGAATCCTCTATAATCAATTCATAAAAACATAAGAATGAGACCCTAAGTTTTCTAGGAGTTTCATATGCTAAAGAGTACATTTAGATACATAAACTATAAAAATCCTTTTCTAAATTAATATTATTAAAAACTTTAAGTAATACCAAAATTATTTTCCCTCAAAATTTGTTTTAAACTATTTCCCGAAATAATTGGAGTTTTAAAATTCTCAAATATCTCTTTAATAAATCAATATTTATAAAACGAGCTTTTATATATGGGAAATCTCCCTAAATATCCATCTTAAATATTTAAATCTCTTTTAGTAAACAAAATTTACTAAAAGTCCAACTTTCCAAAGCTTCTATCTACAACACCAAGGTTTTCTACAGGATACTCAAAACTAGATGGTTATGACCGATCAAATCCTAGATGATAATGATAGGATATACCATCACTTATCAAATAACATCTCAATATACTATATATTTTGAAAATCATTGCGTTTCATATATACAAAATATATCCTGGGTAGAATTAGTTCATTCACCCACTTAAAACAATATTGTGTCCATTGTCCTTTTTCAAGTGTTTAGAGATCCCTATCAATAACGTTAGCCATTCGTATTGACCAGAATTGTAACGGTCCAATTTATCGACGTCCGAAAGTCGACATTAATACGTCCACTATATCAAATGTCGTACAGTCGAAAGCCAGAAAACTGAACCATTAGGGTTAAAGAAGAAGAAGATAGAAGAAGAAACTGAAACAACAACAGAATCTCACATTTCGCAGCAGAATAATATATAACAGGTAAATGAATAATCTTTAAAAGAAAGATACTATATCAGTTTATACATCACATCAGAGTATTACAACAACAACACATAAACAATGGCAGTTATAATAACTTGTGTACAAGAAATTTTTGACTTGCACTAACCCAAACGCAATGGACACTACATAGTATAAGTGATACGCTTCGCCATCCAACTTGCTCCTGTTCCCCACAACATCTCTTTTATGACTTCACTCCAGAATAACTAATAACCGACTCTAGGCTTTTCGTGTGGAAAATTTTGGGCACCTAGAGTTTAGAAAGGGAACAATAAACTCCAGGTCAGTCATGAGACTGGTGTGAATCTTAAAAACATTTATTTTCACAAAGAAAATAAAACGAAATCCACTATTCTTTTGGAAAATGAAACTACCATAAGGCCTCCCGTCACACACACAATGCAAACGTAGACTTGGAGGAGATTTCTCCTTATGATAGTCAAATATGCTTGATACGCAAAATCCTTTAGATATTATTATTAGTGCATAGTGTAGAAAACATTTTGAAAGTATAATATCAATCTTAGTTAGCATAGACATTTCTAGCTATGCCTACTATAGCTACCATCTAAACAGTGGTGACCACCATAAGTAAATGGCAGGTTACGCAACTAAAACCGTACAAGGCGCGTATTAGAGATTGGATTACCAACAAATGGTCAGGCTAAGGAACTTCCTACTACCACATGGGTACGCCCTTGGAGGGACGTCCCGGGAACTTAACTAGCTCTCTGCCAACATGTAACGACCCTGGATTTCTAATAATTTAAATTTGAATATTTAATTGATTTTAAATATTAATAAGTGGAATTTATAAGTCGAATAATTTATTTTTCGAATATTGGATTTAATTGAATAATTAAATCGATAATTTGGATAGTGAAAATATAGAAATAATTGAAAATTGAGTTAAATATGATTGAAAATGATTTGTAAAATTTTATTTTATCATGTTGGAGTTAGAACGATATTATAGAACTTTTAAAATTGAATTTGAAGTTAAATTGTGAAAATTGAATATTTTAATATTTAATTATCGACTGTAAAATAGCCAATTTTTGAAAAGTCTCAGAATTGGACAAAACTAGTTCCATTGGATCCGTAATAGTTTGTTATTACTGGATTTCAATTTTTGCAGCAGTCGGAGTTATCGTTTGATCGTGGCAGCTCGAAACGCATCGAAATTGTTTTTAATATTAATTTGGCGAGTTAAAATAGTCATTTTTCAAACAGTCTCGGATTTCGACGAAACTAGTTTCATCGGATCCATAATGTGATATTATTATAGGGTTTCAAATTTCGTGTCAATCGGATGTACCGTTTGTCCGGTGCAAGCTAAAACGCCTAGAAAATCGTTTAAATCGGTTTAATTTAAATTGAACGTTTATTGCCATAACTCGCACAGATGACCGAATTAGCTTTCGAAACCTGTTCCATTGTGTCCGGAACACGGGATAAACCCTAGAAACGTCGGTCACCGTGCGTAAATCGGAGTTTGGAAAATCCAAAATGAATAGTGTTTCGTTCGATTTTCTATAAATAGACCATCCTCTTCACAAAATAAAAAAAAAATAGGTTTAAAAACCCTAGCCGCCAGTGATGAAACCGAAGGCCGAAATTTACAGTTCTTTTCCCCTCATTTTCTTCAAATCCGTTCATCAATTCAAAAAACTTTCTAAATGAAAGTTGTAGAGCATGACAAGATCTTGATATCCAACGGTTGTGATCGAAATTGGAGTCATGGATCGATGGAAAATCTCGTATGAACTTAGGGGGCTGCGCACGATTTTCGAGGCTAATATTGGGGCCGAGCTTGCTAGGGTTTTGGCCGAGCATAGAGTAGATGATGACGGTCCTGTTGGGGGCGTGGTGATGAAGTTTTGAGCTTCGTGGAGGCCGCGTTATTAAACCCTAATTTCGTGTATGGGTTCGGCTTCAATATACAGGGAGAGGCGCGCGTACGTGAAGAGGAAGGAGAAAGGGGGGGCGCACGGATCTGAAGGGAAGTAGAGGATCCAACGGCCATGAATTGTTTTGGGTTAATTTTAAATTTAAGTTGTAAACTGTTTATATAAAATCGTGAAAACTTGTCAAATGCATATCGTTTTCATACGAGGTCGAAAACGCGCGAAACCGAAAGCGTTGGAATCGTATCGTCGAGTACTTCGCGATGCAACTAGTTTGGATTCGATTCGAGCTCGTTTGAATTTCGGGTAAAATTAAACGTTCGTTTAATTTTATTCGAAACGATCGCTGAATCGGAAATAAAATCAAGGTGAGAACTTCTCACTCAATCGAATCGGTTTCGATTTTTATTTTAAATAGTTAGATTTCAAATTTTTGAATGCATGTTTGAATGATGATTGTTATCTATTGATTGTTAGAATAGACATTGTGCGCCGTTAGTAAGCGGAGGTTATTTATTAAAAACATATACCGCGAATATTTCATAAACAGTGAAATTGGTATTATATACAATAGCAATATATATATATATATTGGCATATGTATATATTGCAGTTGTTGATTTCCCGCATTGTATAGCGGATGAGACCCGATTGCGCCGTCTATTAAGCGGATAATATTATAAATCCCATATACCGCGATAATTCCGTACTGGAGCGGAATTGGTATTGTGCTAATGTTTTTGGATGCAGAGAAACAGGTTGGAGGGATCCAATTGGATTCCTCAACTGTATTGATTTATTTACATATATTTTGATATTTGTTGATTATCATATCGATATATGATATTTGGATGTCGTGATTGACTATTTGGTGCTGTTGCACCATCGGATCCATTTTTGAAGTTTTAAAATAATGATTTTTAGTTTTTAAAGGAATTTTTAAAGTGATTTTTGAAAGTATACGTTTTATTAAAATTTTGAATTGATTTATTTTAAATAAATTAACGTTATAAGTTTAAAGTTATAAAAGTTATGATTTTTGTAAAACATAACCAAATTAATATTTTTGAAATAAATAGTGATTCATTTATAAAATGGTTTAATTGGGAATTTTGAATTATTATAAACGGTTTATATATAAGATTTATAAATTTATGTAATATGAATATATAAAATGGATAGATTTTTGTAAAATATAAGATTTATAAGTAATCAACTTATAAATCGGATTTTGGCATTTAAAACGAGATATAAAAAGGATTTTTATAAATAGATGTTTATAAAAATATAAATGGAGTTTATAAACGTTGTTTATAAATCCGAAATAAATTGAATTTGATAAGTTGGATATAGGAATATATGAAAGGAATTATATTCACGATTTTGGACAGTGAATATATTATTAAATAAAATGGATATGTTTTTGGGGAAGGAACATTAGGAAATGAAGTTAATGATTTTAAAAACGTTTAAAATGCATTAAGTATCAAATACATAGATTTCAACATTCATTGTTGAAATAGAAGTTTTCGAGAATGAAGGAAATGGTGGACTATAACACTGTTGTTATAGTGAATGGTTTCCAAAAGGAAATGTTTTGTATAGTATTGGGATTTATATATCTATTTAAACTTTGAATCCCTATACTAGTGATTTTCGGTCGTCGTAACGATGTTTTACGTAACATTCGTTTTGGCCCAAAAAAATGTGTTTAAGAGAATGATTTCTTAAAGAATGAAATATATACTTAATTTTCGATTTAAGTATATTGAATATTTTCTAAGTATTGAAAATAAATGGATTTGTGATGTACTTATTATTAAATAAGTATGGAAATATTTTTCCAATGTGAAATGAATGTTTTAGAATTTATCCTTGTAAAGATAAATTGAAAGTGAATATTTGAAACCGATTGAAAATCGTATATTCATAAATATTTTGGAATGAAAATTAACTATGGAATTTATAAACAAAATGGGGAATTTGTTTAAAAATAAATGTTGATTTATTTTTGAAATTATGGGAATTAATTTATGGATTCGGAACGTATATATAAAGTAAATCGTTAAGGATTTATTTAATTGATTTAAATGAACCATTTTGAAATAAAAGTATTTCCGAGTAAGGAAATGATTGAAATTTGCTTTTCAAAAATGGTAAAGGATTGAAAAGTGATTTGAAAATTAGTTTTCAAATGTTTGAAGTGTGGGAAATTTATATCTAGTAGAGATATTTTGGAAAGTAAATAATTTAGGAAATTATTTAGAATTTGGTGATATTGAGCATGCCTATTGATAGTTCAATAATCCGACTATCAATATTTACCTTTAAATAGGTATTTCTTGTGATTTTTTTGAATTTGAATGCCACACTTATTTTTGAATAAGCGCTCACTATTCGGGTTAGCCGGGAAAGGACCTTGGGGTCGTATAACCCATTCCGAGTATGTGATACGTCGTTATGGATTGCATTTGATGACCGGTGTTGAAGACCGGATGTTTGTGAAAACGGAAGGATTACCGTCGAGTTACTCTACATCGGATGATCTCCGATATAGAGGTTTTATCACCCTTAGTGACGGGAAGTCCGATCGTGATTAGTGAATATCCGGATTGCAAGGACTTCTTTGTAAGTGCCTTCGGTTCTGTTCGATCTCGAAACAGACTTGTATAGATTGTATGTCTGACATTACAAATTGAGATATAAAGCTGATTTCCTTCAAATATATTTCTGTTGGTGGCGGAGAATTTATTCTCTTAGCCTAACACCCTTCTCTGAGACGTACGAGCTCAGAGGTTATATAGTTGAAGGTTATTAGTGATATACTCCCAATTTGGTAGTGTGGCATGCTGAGTGTTGCTGTGAAATGATCATTGTTTGATCATTTGTGATAGGATCATTTATTTGATCATTTATCTTGGTGATCATTTCTATGATCATTTGTTGACCTAAAGCACGGCTTTTGTATAAAGTGTGGCTTTGTCGACGAGACTTTGTCGGACCTCACACCCCGAAAATGGTCAAAACAGGAAGGATGCGGCAAGGTTATTAAGGGGTAGCACTCGTTTAGTATATGTCATTCCTTCTGGATAGGTGGTATCATGGTATGGAGCCCAGATATTTAACCTATGTTGTTGCTGCATATTTTGTGGTTGTTGGAAATCGAGGATCCTCGGATAGATCGATTACGATCGGGGGATGACATATTCGTGTCAGTAGTTACCCAGTTAGGGGCAACCCGGCCTTGTGTTGGTAGAGATCCGGTTAGGTTCTCGGGATCGTCCTTCCAGAGGCGTTCTCATGTGGCAATTGAAAGTTCCTTGGCCTGACCATTTGTTGGAAATCCAAAGAAACAATACAATCTTGTACGGTTTTAGTTGTAGAACCTATCATTCACTTATGGTGGCGCCCCACTGTTTGGATGATAGCTATAGTAGGCATACGATAATGGTCGTATGTTGGCTAAGATTTATATTCTACTTTCGAAATTGTTTTATACACTATGCACTAGTAATAATATCAAATGTTCTTTTTAATGCGTATCAAGCATCTTTGACTATCATAAGGAGAAATCTCCTCCGATTCTGCGTTTGCATTGTGTGTGTGTGCGGGAGGCCTTATGGTAGTCTCATTTTTAAAAGCATTGCAAATTGACTTTAAAAATATTCCTCTATTTTGATTTTAAAGATAAACTGTTTTGAGTTCTCACACCAGTCACATGACTGACTCGGAGTTTATTGTTTTCCTTCCTAAACTCTGGGTGCCCACCAATTTCCACACGGGCAGTCAAGAGTTAAGGTTTATCAGGATATTCTGGAATTCAGGAGTTGCTGAAGGCAAGCTGAATGGCATGGCGTATTACTAGTATATTATATTTCTTTTCCGCTGCATGTTGTTGTTGTACACTCTGATGATGTAATGTAATGTAATATGATGTAATGTAATAACTGATATAGTTCTTTGTTTAAAGATTATTCATTTATCTATTATATGTTGTTCCGCTGCGAATTGTGAGATTCTGATACTGTTCTGTTGTTTCTGTTTCGTTCTATCTTTTTCTCTCTTCTTCTACGTTTTCTTTTTCTAAAAACCCTAACGGTACGGTTTTTCGGCTTTTGATTTCTCGGCAGTTGATACAGTAGACGTATTGATGTCGGCTTTCGTCAACGAAAAATCGCGTACTTTACATTTGGTATCAGAGCTTATGGTTAAGCGAAAACCATGGCTCTGTTGGGTATTACTCTTTAGTGATAGAGTCGGTAGTACTCTAGAATGAGTTTGAGTGTAATAATAGATACGAGCGCGTATTTGTTAGTGAATATAAATTGTTTTATATTGTGATGATTGGTTTGTTGAGTGGCATATGAACCTTCGTCAGCATGGTCTGTACAACTATGCCGAAGGGGTTTATAAACACTTGTATAGAACAATTCGACACAATATTGTTTTAAATTGGGTAAATGAAATAATTTTACCTTGATTATATTTTGTATATGAAGAAACAATTTCTTAGAATTATTAAAGTGTATATTAGTAGATTGTTTGGTTGTTTGAATAATCTAAATTAAAGAATAATTGTATAAGCAATGAATTATAAGAATTGAATTATAATTAATGTGATTTACAATTGTGAAATAAACTTATATATATATATATAAAGTGAAGCTCTATAAGAAAAAGATTTATAAATGTCATTTATAAATGAAAGAAAAACTTTTGAAAGAATATTAAGCACTGAATTCACTATTGTTACTTGGAAATAATAAGGGTGATGACTACAGCATCATCAGTATCATTTTCGAGTCTCCATGTGATAGATTTGCTACCATAGTAATTTGGGAATGATAAATGAGTTGACAACTTATGCAATTTGAATTTTGATAGAATAAATTTAACTTAAAGGATGAAGTTAAATTAAAGGAATTATAAGTAAATCAATAAAATCCAAGTAGTAATTGTTGAATATAAGTTGTATAACTTATAAGATGATGAATATAAGTGAAATAAGTTTTGAATTTGTGATAGGAGTTAATAAATTTAGCTTTGGTAAAAAGTTAAATAGGATTGGAATTTGAATTGGATTTATAAGTGAAAACTTAAGTTAAATTAAACAAAAGGTGTTTGGAATGAAATATAACTTAAGTGATGTTGAATGAAGTTAAATTTTGGTATCGAAGTAAATTAATAAGTGAATTAATGAAATGAAGTCATTAAGAATGTGAACTTGTGATATATAAATGAAATTCAACGTTAAATTTTAAAAGGAATTAGCAACTGAATTGATAAATGGATTGAATGTTAATCAATTAAATGTAAATAATTGATATGAAATAATGAATGTAAGTGTAAATTCATTAAAAGCTAATGAAGTTGAGAAATTGAATAAATTGAATGGAAGTCAATTTAAATATGATCCAAATGAAATTGAATTGGCAAAATTGAAAGCTATGAATTGAATTCAAATTGGAAGTAAATAAATTTGAATAGAATTGAATGTGAATTGGATTTAATTAGTGAATGCAAACTAATTAAAATTGAATATGAATGAATGTTAGTAAATCCAATGTTAATGAATCAAATGTGATTTAAATTGAAAACCAATTCATTAAATATTAATGAGAATATGAATGAATATTGATTTGGTTATGGATGATAGTTGGTTGATGTTTGCATTTGTTGTTTTGATGCATTTGCTATATGATGTAGTTGTTATGTTGCTATATGTTGTATATTCATATTACTTTCATATTTGCATGTCTATCATGTTGTTGTTGAGTGTTTAGTAGGTGCGGATGGCGTTTGCTTCGCATTTGGAGCTCTCTTTCGCGCTATATTAGCCGTATATGCTCGCTAATAAAATATAAGGTACATATCTCGGATTAAATATCGTACTTTTACACTTTTTTCCCTGCGGGATGCCTCATCACTTGATGAGATGTATATTTGTGATATATATACTGTCATTTTTTTGGATCGAGCCGCGCAATGGAGACTATGGCGAATTTTTTCGAAAATTTAAGGCATTAGAAAAATTTTGAGTAAATTTGGGAAATTTGTGAAAACTATAACTTTGATTTTGGAATTGAAAGTTAAATGATATAGTTTGGTTTTGAAAGATAACTAAGTATTATTTGAAAACTTAGTAAAGATTTTGTAAGAAGTTTAACTATGATTTTGAAAAGTTAATGAATTCTGTAACTTTTTCTTACTTGGTAATTTTGAGGACGAAATTCTTTTAAGGGGGGAAGTCTGTAACGACCCAGGATTTCTAATAATTTAAATTTTAATATTTAATTGATTTTAAATATTAATAAGTGGAATTTATAAGTAGAATAATTTATTTTTCGAATATTGGATTTAATTTAATAATTAAATCGATAATTTGGATAGTGAAAATATAGAATTAATTGAAAATTGAGTTAAATATGATTGAAAATGATTTGTAAAATTTTATTTTATCATGTTGGAGTTAGAACGATATTATAGAACTTTTAAAATTGAATTTGAAGTTAAATTGTGAAAATTGAATATTTTAATATTTAATTATCGACTGTAAAAAGCCAATTTTTGAACAGTCTCAGAATTGGACGAAACAAGTTCCATTGGATCCATAATAGTTTGTTATTACCAGATTTCAATTTTCGCAGCAATCGGAGTTATCGTTTGATCGTGGCAGCTCGAAACGCATCGAAATTGTTTTTAATATTAATTTGGCGAGTTAAAATAGTCATTTTTCAAACAGTGTCAGATTTCGACGAAACCAGTATCATCGGATCCGTAATGTGATATTATTGTATGGTTTCAAATTTCGTGTCAATCGGATTTACCGTTTGTCCAGTGCAAGCTAAAACGCCTAGAAAATCGTTAAATCGATTTAATTTGAATTGAACGTTTATTGCCATATCTCGCACAGATGACCGAATTAGCTTCCGAAACCTGTTCCATTATGTCTGGAACGCGGGATAAACCCTAGAAACGTCGGTCACCGCGCGTAAATCGGAGTTTGGAAAATCCAAAATGAATAGTGTTTCCTTCGATTTTCTATAAATAGACCATCCTCTTCACAAAATAAAAAAAATTAGGTTTAAAAACCCTAGCCGCCAGTGATGAGACCGAAGGCCGAAATTTACAGTTCTTTTCCCCTCATTTTCTTCAAATCCGTTCATCAATTCAAGAATCTTTCTAAATGAAAGTTGTAGAGCATGACAAGATCTTGATATCCAACGGTAGTGATCGAAATTGGAGTCATGGATCGATGGAAAACTCATATGAACTTAGGGGGCTGCGCACGGTTTTCGAGGCTAATATTGGGGCCGAGCTTGCTAGGGTTTTGGACGAGCATAGAGTAGATGATGACGGTCCGGTTGGGGGTGTGGTGATGAAGTTTTGAGCTTCGTGGAGGCCGCGTTATTAAACCCTAATTTCGTGCATGGGTTCGGCTTCAATATACAGGGAGAGGCGCGCGTACGTGAAGAGGAAGGAGAAAGGGAGGCGCACGGATCTGAAGGGAAGTAGAGGATCCAACGGCCAGGAATTGTTTTGGGTTAATTTTAAATTTAAGTTGTAAACTGTTTATATAAAATCGTGAAAACTTGTAAAATGCA
Organism: Allium cepa; assembly: GCA_030765085.1. Lineage (NCBI taxonomy): Eukaryota > Viridiplantae > Streptophyta > Magnoliopsida > Asparagales > Amaryllidaceae > Allium > Allium cepa. The sequence goes on from CM060939.1 coordinate 811,397,993, forward strand.
TATCTTTTTCATACGAGGTCGAAAACGCGCGAAACAGGAAGCGTTGGAATCGTATCGTCGAGCACTTCGCGATGCAACTAGTTTGGTGTCGATTGGAGCTCGTTTGAATTTCCGGTAAAATTAAACGTTCATTTAATTTTATTCGAAACGAACGCTGAATCGGAAATAAAATCAAGGTGAGAACTTCTCACTCAATCGAATCGGTTTCGATTTTTATTTTAAATAGTTAGATTTAAATTTTTTGAATGCATGTTTGAATGATGATTGTTATCTATTGATTGTTAAAATAGACATTATGCGCCGTTAGTAAGCGGAGGTTATTTATTAAAAACATATACCGCCAATATTTCATAAACAGTGAAATTGGTATTATATATAATAGCAATATATATATATATATATATATATATATATATTGGCATATGTATATATTGCAGTTGTTGATTTCCCGCATTGTATAGTGGATGAGACCCTATTGCGCCGTCTATTAAGCGGATAATATTATAAATCACATATACCGCGATAATTCCTTACTGGAGCGGAATTGGTATTGTGCTAATGTTTTTGGATGCAAAGAAACAGGTTGGAGGGATCCAACTGGATTCCTCAACAGTATTGATTTATTTACAGATATTTTGATATTTGTTGATTATCATATCGACATATGATATTTGGATGTCATGATTGACTATTTGGTGCTGTTTCATCATCGGATCCATTTTTGAAGTTTTAAAATAATGATTTTTAGTTTTTAAATGAATTTTTAAAGTGATTTTTGAAAGTATACGTTTTATTAAAATTTTGAATTGATTTATTTTAATTTAATTAACGTTATAAGTTTAAAGTTATAAAAGTTATGATTTTAGTAAAATATAACCAAATTAAGATTTTTGAAATAAATAGTGATTCACTTATAAAATGGTTTAATTAGGAATTTTTAATTATTACAAACGGTTTATATATAAGATTTATAAATTTATGAAATATGAATATATAAAATGGATAGATTTTTGTAAAATATAAGATTTATAAGTAATCAACTTATAAATCGGATTTTGGCATTTAAAATGAGATATAAAAAGGATTTTTACAAATAGAAGTTTATAAAAATATAAATGGAGTTTATAAACGTTGTTTATAAATCTGAAATAAATTGAATTCGATAAGTTGGATATAGGAATATATGAAAGGAATTATATTCACGATTTTGGACAGTGAAGATATTATTAAATGAAATGGATATGTTTATGGGGAAGGAACATTAGGAAATAAAGTTAATGATTTTAAAAACGTTTAAAATGCATTAAGTATCGAATACATAGATTTCAACATTCATTGTTGAAATAGACGTTTTCGAGAATGAAGGAAATGGTGGCCTATAACACTGTTGTTATAGTGAATGGTTTCCGAAAGGAAATGTTTTGTATAGTATTGGGATTTATATATCTATTTAAACTTTGAATCTCTATACTAGTGATTTTGGGTCGTCGTAACGATGTTTTACGTAACATTCGTTTTGGCCCAAACAAATATATTTAAGAGAATATTTCTTAAAGAATGAAATATATACTTAATTTTCGATTTAAGTATATTGAATATTTTCTAAGTATTGAAAATAAATGGATTTGTGATGTACTTATTATTAAATAAGCATGGAAATATTTTTCCAATGTGAAATGAACGTTTTAGAATTTATCCTTGTAAAGATAAATTGAAATGAATATTTGAAATCGATTGAAAATCGTATATTCATAAATATTTTGGAATGAAAATTCACTATGGAATTTATAAACAAAAAGGGGAATTTGTTTAAAAAAAATGTTGATTTATTTTTGAAATTATGGGAATTAATTTACGGATTCGGAACGTAAATATAAAGTAAATCGTTAAGGATTTAATTAATTAATTTAAATGAACCATTTTGAAATAAAAGTATTTCCGAGTAAGGAAATGATTGAAATTTGATTTTCAAAAATGGTAAAGGATTGAAAAGTGATTTGAAAATTAGTTTTCAAATGTTTGAAGTGTGGGAAATTTATATCTAGTAGAGATATTTTGGAAAGTAAATAATTTGGGAAATTATTTGGAATTTGGTGATGTTGAGCATGCCTATTGATAGTTCAATAATCCGACTATCAATATTTACCTTTAAATAGGTATTTGTTGTGATTTTTTTGAATTTGAATGCCACACTTATTTTTGAATAAGCGCTCACTATTCGGGTTAGCCGGGATATGAAGAGAACCTATTACTGGGAAGGTATGAGGAAGGATGTTGGAAATTTTATTTCCAAATGTACGAAATGCCAGTTGGTAAAAGCCCAACAGAAGAAGCCAAGTGGATTGCTTCAGCCATTAGAAGTTCCTACATGGAAGTAGGAGCAAATATCGATGGATTTTATCGATGGGTTACCTAGAACCAGAGCGGGAAATGAAGGGATTTGGGTAATCGTAGATCGTTTGACTAGGAGTGCAAGATTCATTCCTGTTCGATCAACTAGGACTGCATCGAAACTGGCTGAGTTGTATGTTAAGTGGATAGTTCGATTCCATGGTATTCCAAAGGGTATAGTGAGCGATCGAGACCCATTGTTCATTAGTGGATTTTGGAAGAGCTTCCAAGAAGTGTTGGGGACCGAGTTGTGTTTGAGTACAGCTTATCACCCCCAAACAGATGGTCAGACCGAGAGAGTCAATAGAGTTTTGGAAGATCTCCTTAGAGCATGTGTTTTGGACTTCGGAGGATCATGGCAAGATCATCTTCATTTGGTGGAATTTGCATATAATAATAGTTACCAATCAAGCATTGGTATGGCACCGTATGAAGCATTGTATGGAAGACCGTGTAATCTCCGACATGATGGTTAGAAACAGGAGAAAAGTTGATACTTGGGCCAGAAAAGATTCGACAGACTTCGGATTGCATAGAGATCATTCGGTAACGAATGAAGGCAGCCTAAGACCGTCAGAAAAGTTACGCTGATAATCGTCATATGGATTTGGAATTCAACGTAGGTGATATGGTTTTTGTGAAGATTTCTCCATTGAAGAATGTTATTCGATTCAGGAAGAAAGGAAAATTGACTCCGAGATTTGTTGGACCATTCCCGATCATCGAGTGAATTGGAAAGCTCGCTTATAATTTGGAGCTACCGGAAAAGATGACGAGTGTGCACAATGTTTTTCATGTATCTTATCTACGGAAGTACGTGCACGACTCGAATACAGTGGTTTCTGCTGATAGCTGTGAAGATTTAGAGGTTGACCCAGTTGTTATGAGACCTCGTAATTCGCTTCGTGTTGTAGAAACCGACACGAAACAACTTAGGAGGAAGACGATTACGTTGCTCAAGATACAGTGGAGTGATGATGTTAACGATTGTACATGGGAGGAGGAAGAGAGGATGAAGGCAGCTCATCCTGAACTCTTCGAGGTATGACCCTAAGGTGTCGTGACATCTCACGACATTGTAACTTGTTTTTATCTTAGAATTCTGCATGCTAGGCTAGTAATTGGATGCATGGTTTATTGGTTGCTATGGATGTTAGGCATGCGGAATAGTTTTGGTTGCTCTTGTTTGTTTGGAATTTCGGGGGCGAAATTCCTAAGGGGGAGAGAATGTAACGACCTGTATTTTTACGTGTCGACATAACATAGTTGCCATTAAGTCGTTAGTATTTCTTAAGTCGTTCAGAGATATATCGGCTAGAGCTTGAGTCGTGTAGAGGTTAAGAGTCCAGAAGATGGGTCGTGGCAAAGCATAGGTCGGTTGGACCGACCTAAGGGGAGTGACCGACCTGAGGAAGTTAGTGGTTCACGGCTTAAGGTGTTTGCCGACTTAAGGATTGGGACGACTTAAAGGATAGGTCGTGGACGAGTTAAGGAGTAGATTGGCAACCCATAGGTTTGGACGAGTTAACGGTTTAGTGGAGTGAGCGACTCATAGGATGACCGACTCATAGGGGTGACCGACCTAAGGAGTTTGCGACCTAAGAGTTAGTAGCTAGCGGCTTAGAGATAGGTCGGTCGAAGCGAGTTACCGACCTAAGGAGAGTAGGTCGTTCGAGCGACTCAGGGAATAGCTTAGGGTTTTGTTAGGTCGGCCATAAGGCTATATAGTTAGGTCGTTGACTCGGAACTAGTTAAGTCGGCTATGCTGTTGAGTCGTATGAACCATGAGTCGTTAGGTCAGGCAAGAGTGTTGAGTGATAGGTCGGTAAACCGTGGAGTGTTAGGCCGTGTGTTTTAGGTCGTTACCAACTTATGTTAAGTCGCGGTGTGCATGGGTAGGTTATGGATGTGCATGTACGTTAGGTCGTAGGTCGGAGTAGTTGAGTCGTTAGGGGCTTGAGTCATGAGTCGGCTAGTGGATAGGTCGGTGATGACTCAAGGGGACGACCGACTTAAGGGATTTCCAGCCTATAAATAGATGTGCCTATCTTCATTTTTGGAATCCGGATTTTGAAGCGACGAAGTGCTTCCATTTTGAGAGCTCGAATACAACACTTCTTCACTTCTTTTCTCCACTCTAATCTAGTGTTTCCTTCCATCCAAGATTGAAGATCAAATCGAAGATCTAAGAGCCAAAGTTGAAGATCTCCATCCATCGAAGAGAGATTTCATCGTTTGAATCGGAATCTTGTCTGATCAAGCTAGATCCTTTGCTGTCCAGATCTGGAGTTAGTTGCTTTTGAGGTGTTTAGGTGATTCGGTGAGTGGTGGTTATCTCTCACACGGACCCAAAGGAGTATATTGGATCGGTGGTTTATTTGTGTGTTAAAGATAGTGATTTCATGCATTTTCCTTAAGTCTGCATGTAGATCCATTGTTCATAAAGTTTTGATATCCATTTTACTATATGTTAACCTATGCTAGTTCATTCATAAAAATATTACTTAGAATTCATGCTTGTTAGATTTGGACCCTTTAATTACAAAATTGCCATTATTATTATAACTGTTTATTTAGATCTTATTTGAATGATTGATTACTTGGATGAATGATTGATTTGATTGATTAGTTGATTAGTGATTGAATTTGGACAAGTTGGTCGAAGATGATTCAAAAGCTAAGTGGAAAGGCTCTTGAATAAGGAAAGCTGCTCGTGGCATATGAAGTGGATGATAAGGCTCATACGGATAGATTGGATCATGATGTTGAGATGGGACTTTGCTATGATGTGATGAGGCAAAGCATGATGTTGAGATGAGACTTTGCTATGATGCGATGAAGCAAAGCATGATATGAGAAAGCCTTGGTTTAATTCAGACGGGATCATTCCAAGCATGTTGATAACTCGGTGATGTGGTTCGAGTTTGTTGATAATGGTTGGCTCGAGAGGCGCTTAAGCTAGTATGTGAATAGTCGTCGAGGAGGATGACTAGAAGGCTGAGATCTCATCGTTATTGAAGGTTTTAGCATGCTCAATGAAAGAGTACGTTGGAACGGGTCACGATGACGTTTCAGGCACGGGCTGCGACGACGTGCTAAGTACTCTGGGCAGATTCGATAGTCCTAGGCACGGGCTGCGACGACGTGCGGAGTTCTGTCTAAAACCGGGGTTACCATTAGCCCTTGAAGGACGGATGAAAGAATGAGCCGGTCATTCAATTAACGATGATATCGAGGCGATGATAACAGTGATAGCCAGAGTCATGGATGCTTGGATGCTTTGGTTGTATCGTCATTCGGTCTCAAGAGCGATGTTTTGTGGGTGCTTATCTGATCTTGGTTTAGGCCTTGGGGGTTTGTACTTGGAAAACATCGACCTTGACTCGAGTGAAAATTGCTTTACTTTAATTGTCTGCTTTGCTATGTTTATTCCTGCTTAGTGGGTTTGGGGGCTATCACTGTAGAAAGAGGTGGAGTGGGATGGTTGGGTTCCTATTCCTTTTACCCTTTATGCTCTTTTGGTATGTTTGATAGTTGATTTACTGCTCACTAGGACTTTTGTCTGACTCAAGGTTTTATGTTTAACACTTATTACCTTGGGCTGTTCATCCATGTTGGGATGGGCAGACTAGGTAGCAGGTGACAAGTGCTGATCTTAGTGACTAACGCTGTTGATGACGAAGACGAGCTAGAGGCTTTTGCATATTGTTTTCTTACTATATGTACTGGATGTTCCGCTGTTTGTATGATTCTCTGAGTGCTATGTAGTGAGGCTTGATGTATTGACTATTCAGATGTTTGTACCAAATTGTTATGAGCTTATATGATGAGAATTCTGTTCTATAGAGCTTCACTATGTATACTTTCTATTGTATTTTATCCATGCGCTGTGAGTAATACGATAGACTATTCTGTGTTTACCCTACCATGACTATCGTCCATGGCTGCCTGGCACACTTTCAGCGCACTATTTCCTGGTTTTGGTGTGGAAGTCATGGGCGGTCGTCATAACTAAATTGAAAGCCTGTGTAAAATCTATAGCTTTTTGTTGCAAATTCGTACTAGCTTCTTAAGTTTTTCGTATATCACGTTTTGCTAAAAATGCATGATAGTAAAACAGTCATAACTTTCACGTTTATTGTCCGTTTTACCTCATTTTTATTCGTTGGAAACTAGAGTCGATAAGAAACAATTTGTTTTCAGGATGTATCTTGAGTTTTTGCAATTTTAATGACCTGAAATGAGTTTGAAGACAGAAGCCCGATTCTGTCTTTAACAAATCAGGCTTAGTTTGAATTTGTTAGTAAAACAGCCATAACTTTTGAACCACAAATCGGATTTCGAAAATCTTGGCCATTCCGGAAAGCTTATTTCATATGCTACAACTTTCATTTGGAAAAAATATTTTGTAAATAATTTTATTCATTTTAATCATTTTTATGTTATTTGAGTGTATGTTTGACGTTTTGATTGTGTTTGAAGCATTTTATCATATTAGTCCATTTGACTAATATTATGCAGATATGGTCCGATGACTCCAAATTAGGAGTATATTCGATAGAGGACCATGTTGATGTAGATTTACACTTTCCGAGGATATGAGGCGAGGTTATTTATTATTATGATATGATACTTGTCGATGAAAGGAGACAAGTGTGGTAGTCACATTGAACTCGTCGTGGTACGAAATACAATGAGTTGGAATTTTCTACATTTTGCCGATCATATGAGGTGATGTATATAATTTTTTTAGGGTTTGATGTTAATTTATAATTACATTATGATGTGGTATCGACCGACGACTAGTAAACCATTAGGTGCTGACGCATGGTATGGGACGTGTGTTAATACCTTTGGGTTCCTAGTCGTAAAGTTGAGACACATGGAAGTTTGGACTAGTACTACGGACCTCGTGTGAAGTGGGGTTGCAGATTAGTAGTCAACCCCGAAGCATTATGATATTATTATTACTCGGGTCTTTTGACGTAACCGATTGGGATGGAGGAAATTATAGGCTACATAGTCGTGTGCATAGGCAGAAGAGGTAGAAATGAAGGTGATCCCAATCCCATGATGTATGGTACCGAAGTACAGTGCTAGTGGAAGTAAATAGCACGTGCAAAGTACTATTTTTATTGATGATTTTGATGTTAATCTTTTTGGGTGATGTTTATCTTTTAAATAGCCTCGAGTAAGAATGAGGCGACATTATAGGATGGTCCATGATGTTTCGACCATATTATTACTACTTGTTTGAGATTATGTGATTTATGAAGTTTGACCATCTTTATGATTGATTTGAAGTACTTCGAAATAATTTCCCTTCTTATAATATAAGAATAATCCTTGATGATTCTCATAGATGTATATTCATGATGAACCTTATATTCATTCCATTGGGAACAACGAAATGATTATCTCATTATCACTTATCATTGAGGCCTTATCTACTGATGAGTTTAGTTGCCTGACTCGTGTGTTTTTCACTCGGGTCAGACCGAGTTGCAGGATAGCATGGACAGCTTCTCTTTTTGGATCAGCTTATCACCTTTTGTGGGACATATCGATTTGGCTAGCTTTTATCTTTAGACCGTTTAATTGACTATCATGATGTATATTCTTTTTGTGTGATGGTTGTATGTGATTATCAGTACCCCTTTTTGGCACTCGTGTTTGATGTATTATGTGGGATGTAGGGTGATGTATGTGTGTGTATATATATCTGATCTGGGTTTGCTGTTCTGTGACTGTTATTTACTTTCCGCATATATGTATATTACATTAGTTCTGAAATGTTTGTAAACCGCCATAGTGTGCAATAGTTATGGACTAGACATGTCAACCACATATGAGGTAAATGAAAAAAAATGATGACACTGCTTTACATGTTTAGTTCTTAGCTAGTGTATGCTAGGTTGGTCTCCCTTATCCAACCCTATTCTCTGCGTTAGTAGATAGAATTACTCGTTAATTCCCTTTACTAACGTGGGTCTCGGGGTGGGGCGTCACAGAATCAAAGTGGAATAAAATGTTGTTACGAAATATATTTAGTTAAATTCAAAGATTTAGAAGTCAGAATTTAAGATTAAAATCCCAATTAATGTTACATTTTAACTAAAATAAGAATTATAGAATTTGCTTATATTTATAAAATTTTGGGTGATGATTTCAAAAAATAAATAAAAAAGAATTAAAGAAATAGTTTATTAAATTGAAACAAGGCTTAAAAATTTACGCACAATACCACTAGCTTGAAAAAATTTCCACCACGCCTTAAAACAAATAAAAATCAATGAAAAAACAAAAAAAAACCGAAATAAAGTGAAAAAGAAAATAATTAATTATATTTTAGGAAAATAGAAAGATAAAAAAATAGCTTAATTTATTGAAACTAGTTTAAGAAAATTGCAAACATAATCCACTTAACTTTGGGAAATTACAACTCTTCTTAAAAATGGTTTAAAATAAATCTTTGAGAAACAAAATAAAGTGAGAATGAGAATAAAATAAGTTCTTAAGAAAAATGTAAAAATAAATAAAGAATTTCTTAAATTAATTGAAGTTGGGAAAAAGAAATTGTAAACAAAATACAACTGACACTGGAAAATGTCAATTACACTTTTAAAAACGTTATAAAACTAAAATATATACAATACAAGTTATTTTAGCCCTGAAAACATAAATTAGAACATTACATGGCTAAATAAAATATTATTTATACAATTTAAAGTAAACAATTTTGTTAGATACAGCAAATTACACACAATAGTTAAAAAGGCGTAACTTTCACATTATAAATCAGATTTCAACGAAACGAAAAACAGTATTCTTAAAAAAAAATTACTTTAAAAATAAAAGATAAAATTCAAATTTTTTAAACTTTTAAATTTTTAAATTTAAAAGTCAAAGTTTGACCATATTGACAAAATTTTTATTTTCGGAAAATATTCTATTAATTCATGTGTGGAATTCTAATCCACATCAAAATTTATATTTTAAATAACAAAATTATCTAAATTAAATAAATAAAACATTTATTAAAAATTTCGGGTTGGTACATAGATGGTTTGGATGGCAAGCCAAGTGAGAGTAAATGCTAAGAAATAGAAAAGGCATAAGTTAAGGAGAAAGAAACATATATATGTTTTATTCTTAAATGCAAATGAAAATGAGGAGTTTTGAAATGAGAAATAAATCTTCTTGTACATGATTTTCAAATTAGAAATACACGGCTAGGAAAAGAGTTTGTATGGCTAAAGCAAGAAATAAAGAGGCCATGTGGAATAAGGCAAGAAATCAAGCAATGACCTGATGGATTTAATTAATTTCTTTCCTTTGTATTAACAGTTGTTCTTAATTATATTGAGTTTGTTAAATGTGTACATTTATTATGATTGAATCATCAAATAAATTCATTCAGATAAGTTTCATACTTTTATATTACCTTATGAATAAAATATGCATTTCCACTTTAACATTCCTTCCTTATTTTATTACAAAGTCTATTTTTCTTCATATTAAATTACCGAAATTTTATCAATTTAACAATTTTAATTATTAAAAATTTATGGGTGGTTACATGATCAGCAGCATTTCGTATGCCACATTACCAAATTGGGAATGTATCACTAGTTAACGTAAACTACATTACCTCTGAGCTCATACATCTCAGAGAAGGGTGTTAAGTTAAGAGAATAAATTCTCCGCCACCAACGGAAATGTATTTGATAGAAACCAGCTTTACATCTCAAAGTGTAACGTCAAACACACATCCATACAAGTCCATTCCGGGATCGAACGGAACCGAAGGCACTTCAAAGAAGCCCTTGCAAATCCGGATATTCACAATGTCACGTCCGGAATCCCCATCACAAAGGGTGATAAAATCTCTATACCGGAGCAACCCGGTGTAGAGGCGTTGGACAGGTAATCCTTTCGCTTTCGAAAATACCCAGTCTTCAACACCGTCTACAAATGCAATCCCATTTCGTCGTATCATTATTCGGAATGGGTTTTATAACACAAAGTCCTCTCCTGGCTAATCCGAACAATGTGCGCTTATTTTAAAAAAATAAGTGTTCAATCAGATTTCAAACAAATCACAACAATTTCCACTTTGATCTTTTAAATAAAAGATCCATTACAATAAAAAAGGTTCGATGTGGTTTTCGGATATCCGCTTGAAATCCGACCCCGACCGCATCGAAATTCAAATGCCATTTAAAGGCCAATATTGATAGTCGGTTGTTTAACTATCAATCAACATTCACAATAATTACTGGATTGCAAATGATTTTGTCCCCAGTTTTTTATTTTCAAAATATCTTCGCTAGATATATTTTTAACACTTCATCACTTTGAAAACAAATTTCAAATCACTTTTCACCTTTCAATCTTTTGAAAACAAATTTCGAATCGCTTTTCACACTTCAATCCTTTAAAAACAAATTTCAAATCACTTTCCTCACGTGGAATAAATTTTCAAATATTTATTCAATTTCACTGAAAATTAGCCAAGTTCAAATACTTTAAAAATAATTTAAATCATTTATCCAAAATATTCTGGGAGATATTTGAAATAAAACTACTTTTACTTAAATATTAGTCATGAAAATGTGATACTAATTATTACCAATATAAGACTTCAAGTCTAAACTAATTTCAAAATAAAATTAGTAGATAGAGTATAAATATTTAAGCAACTATTTTCTAAATCAAATATCAATTTAATCTTTAAAATAATCACTTCTATGCTTAATTAAATAAATATTTACTTTAAACATTTAAAACAATTCCCAAAAATAATTTCTTCAATAATATTCTCTTAAAACCAAATCTATAACTTTAAATTTTATTTCAAATGCTATTTTAAAAATATACTCAGCTTTCTAGGGAAAGTACACCTTCCATTTCAAAATGGTCCATTTAAACCAATTAATAAACCCTTCTTGATTTATTCTAAATTTATGTTCCAAATTCGTAAATTCCTTTCCACATTTTTGAAAATAACCCAATGTTTATTTTTAAAACAAAATTTTCTTTCTTTTACAAATTCCAATTGTGAATTTAGATTTCCAAATATCAACTGATATATGATTTTCAAATCGATTGCCAAATATTCACTTTCAAACACCAAATCAAATTTCTAATTGATTTCCAAAATCATTTCAAACACCAAATCAAATCCCAAATTGATTTTCAAATTTATTTCCAAACACCAAATCAATTTCCAAATTGATTTTATAAATTCATTTCCAACACCAAATGAAATTTTCAAACTGATTTTCCAAACATTTATTTCAAACACCAAATCGATTTCAGAATTGATTTCCCAAAATTTATTTTTAAACGCCAAATCAATTTCAAATCAGTTTCCCAAAGATTTAATTTCTTTTAAATTAAATTCCTTTATTTCTTTCAACTATTTAAAATCCATATTTTAAATAAATTCTTCAACCTTTGAATAATATTACCCGTAATCCATTTATTAAGCCTTTTTTTCCATGTTTTGGAATTTTTATTCAATAGGATTCAAAAATAAAGCTTTATCCTTTTAAAATTCCTTCTTTTAGATTTTTCCAATTCTCAAAAATAAATTTTACTATAAAGTTTTCAACTTTAATTTTAAAAATCCAATTATATTTATTTCTGGTATCCTATGATACCAAAAATATATTCGGCTAAAATTTAGCCTTCAATGATTTTGATCACAATATAATTTGTGACGCTCCACCTCTATACCCACGCTAGCAAAGAGTATTAATAGATAATACCGTCTGCTAAGACGGAGAATAAGGCTGTTTAGGAGCGACCATCTATAGCCTTGCTTTAATTATCTATTGAATACATCGACAATTGCCTTACCAAGCAGATCGACATATCCAATGAATACTTAAAACAAAACCATAGGTGGCTAGAGGATCTATCAGAACAGAATATAACAACTCAAATGCAATATACATCACAGAACAGTAAACCATCATATACACATATACTGATACATAGCAGAGTATACAAAATAATACATGTCAAGTGGTATAGCAAACCATAATATACAGGCGAGTTCACAAGAATACATATCAGAGTTACAACAAAATAGGACTACACAAAAAGCTATGACAAAAAGAAGCTAGCAGAGTAGTCCATGCGGAAGCAAAATAGGCTAAGTCCAAAGGAACCTAACCTGAAACATCTCGGTCTGATCCGAGTATAAAATACACGGGTCAGTCTAGCAAAACAAATCGGTTAGATAAACTGAACAACAATAAACCTGCAAGGTTACAAAGCATAATAGATATCTCCAAAGGAGATAACACAATCATCTAACAAAAGATGAATCATATGATAACAAGCCTCATATCATCGGCAACGTCTAGAAACAAAGGATACAAATATCCCAAATCAAGCCAAAAAGGCAAATAACGATTACCCATAAGGTATACAAGTTCCACAAGGTAATCGCTACACATCATGCGGCTCAAAAAGACCAACACCGAAGGGCGATACCAAGGGAATATACATATCAATGAAACATCAGAAAATTGCTTGAGCTCAGTACTGTATAAACAAGGATCCGTGAGCCCGAAGACTCCATACCCAATATCACCCATGCGGCTCATAACGACCAACATCGAAAGCGATACTATAGGGCGACAAACCCGAAGGCACAAACCCAATATCACCCATGCGGCTCATAAAGACCAACATTGGAAGCGATACTATAGGGCGACAAGCCGTAGTGGTGAAGGTCGAAGACCCAGTACTGGACACCACTAACTGGCGGAATTTGTCACAACTCTCGAAAAGGAATCCGAAAAGTTTTAACGTATGTCCCATAACCACTCGTTCGCACTAAACGGTTTACTATCCATCAGTCACTTTCACACTCAAAGCAGTACAAAGTTTACCTCATATCATCGGTAAACCAAAACCAAAGGTTAAAACGATCAATTCAATAGGTCGGGGATTAATCGGAAAGATAAACGCACAGATTCATGGTCCGTGTTTTGCCCAACCATTTAATCACCCTTCCACTTCGCTCGAAGTGCGAAATTGTACGTGTGGTTTAAATAGAATTTATAAATCGGAGAAGCGAACTTTTAATACGATTTGAAGAAATCATTTATAAAAACCCGTGAATGAATTCAAAAAGGAATTATCAAGGTCAAATATGCATAAGCTACTAATTGGAATCAATATGCATAGATTAAATTTGGAAAATTAAACGAACAAGGCAAATTGGCCAAAAACAGCATATTCAGACGTCTGAACGAAGGGATTCAGACGTCTGAATCTGGAAATCAATTTGTTTCCCAAAACAGAATTCAGACGTCTGAATCCTAACATCCAGACGTCTGAAATGGGCAATATTTTGCATATTTCCTTTCTGGTCGAAATTTAGCCAATTCAGACATCTGGAATATAAATTAAGACGTCTGAATCTGGGGATTGAAATCTCCCTTGAACAGTATTCAGACGTCTGAAAATAGGGTTTCAGACGTCTGAAACCAGATGGTCAGGCAATTCCTGAACCTAGGCCAACTATGGCCAAGCAAATCGAAAGCAATTGGATGCGTGTTGATTATGGGCGTGCATCAAATGACAACCCAACCTTGACAACACCTCCAAACAACCCGAACAACAAAAACATCAACCATAAAAGGTTTTTCATAGATTTGGCTTCAAAATTCAATATTTGGTAATTTCACCAAAGCAATCCAAATTGAAAGCAAATGCACATGAACAAGTATTAGGAATTCATTCCTAACATCAATGATATCAAAAGAAGTAGATGTGAGTTCAAAACTCACCTTTAACCCAAAAATAAAGAAGAAGGAGCTTAATCACAAGGAGAAGACAAACCAATCTCTACTTCAACTCTACTAGCTTCGATCTAAGTTCAAACAAGTATTTCTTAAATTTAGGTTTAGGAATTTCTGAGATTGAAGAGAGAAAGAGATAGAGAAGATGAAGAAGAGGCTTACCAATAGCTTCTCTATGAACTTGGAGCAAGAATTTGGATTTGCAAGAGGAATTAGGGCTTGGAGTTTCTATTTCCCATTCTCTTCCCCTATTTTCAGTTTTGCTTAAGCTTAAGAAATGAAAATGTGTGAATGGAAGGAGAGAAGGGCTGAGTTTGTTTATACTAACAAATGGGCTGAACCCAAACTCAAAACCCAAATAGAAAAGTTGCAAAAATTCACAAACTCCAAACATATTGAAGCTTACACTCAAAAAGATCGCAAACGCCATTTTGAACTCAATGAAAGTGGTTTCGAGTCCTAATTCGGCCATTTGCAAAAAGTAACATTTCGGACCTAAATCCGACTAACGACGTTATATTTAAATAAAACATTTAAATATAAAATCGTTAAATATGCGGGTTGTTACAGATCTCCCCTCCTTATAAAATTGCATCCCCGCAATTCCCAAAGACAATATTTGTTACAACTACATACATACAAGAAAAGAAAATAAGCTCGAGATGAAAAGATGTACTCACCGTTTCTAAGCAAAGATAGAAAACCCGGATAGGATCGCTCAATAAACTCTCTGGTTTTCCAAGTATAGTCATTGGGATTAGCGGACCATTAAACTTTAACGAGCGGCACGTCCTTGTTTCGAAGGTGTCGCACCTCCGTGTCAAGTACGCGAATAGGTTGCTGTACAATAGATAAGTCTGGTGAGACCTCAAGCTCAAGCAAATCAAGAGAATCAATAACAGAATCCGATTCCCGAAGACACTTCCAAAGTTGCGAGACATGAAACACGTCATGAATGCCAGATAAATGAGCTGGAAATGAAACTCTATAAGCCACAGGGCCAATACGTTCAGTAATAGAAAACGGTCCTATAAAGTGAGGAGCCAATTTCCCAGTCATACTGAAACGCATAACCCCTTTCAAAGGAGAAACACGAATAAAAACAAGATCACCAATCGAGAACTCGAGAGGCTTCCTACGGTTGTTAGCGTAGGATTTCTTGCGACTCTATGCCTCTTTCATTCTCAACTAGATAAGATTAATCTTCTCGGAAGAATCACGAACAAAATCTGGACCAAGAATAAGCTTCTCTCTATATTCCAACCAACAAGAAGGTGATCGACATGGTCTCCCGTATAAAGCTTCAAAAGGAACCATACCGATACTAGGCTGAAAACTATTATTGTAGGAGGACTCTACAAGAGGTAAGTGATCCTCCTAACAACCATCAAAATCAAAATTACAAATACGGAGAAGATCCTCCAAGATACGATTCATCCGTTCAGTCGGTCTGTCAGACTGCGGATGATAAGCTGTACAAAAAAATTAAGCTTTGTTCCCAAAGCTTGCTGAAGACTCTGCCAAAAATGACTCTTGAATAAAGAATCACGGTCACTCACAATAGAACTAGGAACACCGTGAAGTCTCACGATTTCCTTGACATACAACTTAGCCAAATGCGAAGCAGTCCTATTAGACTTAATAGGGACAAAATGAGCAGACTTAGTGAGGATGATCAACAATAACCCAAATGCTAGAATGGCCCATTCTCGAACGAGGTAGGCCGTCAATGAAATCCATAGAAATCTGATCCCATTTCCACAAAGGAATCTCCAGAGGCTGAAGAAGGCCAGAAGGACGTTGATGTTCGGCCTTAAAACGCTGACAAGTTATGCAATTACTCACATACTCGCCACATCGCGTTTCATGCCCTCCCAATAATAAAGACGGCGCATATCGGCATACATCTTACTACTACCAGGATGAATGGTATACTTAGAACGGTGACAATCATAAGAATTTCATGCCTAAGTGCAAAATCAGAAGGCACAAAAAGACGGTTCTTCTTACGAAGACACCCATGAGAATCAATGCTGAAATCCCGCAACACCTCATCACAGGATCCAGACTCACAAAGCTGAATAAGATGCAACAAATCAGGATCACGCCGCTGGGCATCGGCAATACCTTCCAATAAAACTGGTCGAGCTGCCGAACTAAATAATAGAATAGGAGTATCGGAAGATGAAGCTCGATCACAAATTTCACTAAAAGATAAAGTCTCAGGAATATCCCATTCGGAAAGCATCATAGAAATAACAGCCGAATGTTTGCGACTAAGCGCGTCAGCAACACGATTACCCTTTCCAGGGGTATACTGAATATTAAAATTATAAGATGCAAGAAATTTGAGCCAACGTTGTTGACACAAATTAAGTACCTTGTGAGAAAATAAATATTTTAAAAATTTACCTTTTATAAGTCAATTTATTGTGTCAAATTGTCTCATCAAAGCGTTTAGGAGATTCCTATCGATAACGTTGATCAAGCGCATCGACCAGAATTCTTAAAGCACTCAATGGGCAATACAATCACAAAATCATCTTCTATATAATGAAAATGGCTCTTAAAAACTTTATGAATACTCTTTATTCGTTTCAAGAACAAAAATCCTACTTATAAATATCTTATGAAAAAGATTTGCAAAACTTTAAATTGCTAATTTCATCCAAAATCACAAATACAAAAAATGGAATCATCGAGATATTCGTAGAATACTCGATTCATAAAATGGATGAAATGAGCTGGAAAAACTGAATGACACAACAAATCATTCATAAGAATTACAACGAGTGCGGAGAGCGGTAAGTGGAATGCTAACTTCCGCAACTCGTAGTCAAATGAAAACCGGTGGTAAGGTCGAGCTAAAAACACCTCAACACTACAACAAAAGATTGCTTAGGTGATAATCCTAAGACAAAACTAAAAATACCAAAAATTTCCCAAACTACAAGAATGAGAGAAACAACACTTTCCTCATCATGAGGACTTAAAGAATAAAATGATGAGATCAAATGGAATCAAAATCACAAAGAAAATAGAAATCTGTTAACAGATTGAAAATGTTGAGGATGAATAGTCCACTCGGGATAATCCTTTCAAAAATATCAATTCCGAAGCCTAAGTAACGCATAACATGCAAATTGGCTCGGAAAGAAAAATCACATAAAATAATCTCGACATTAATACAAGCAAATTGAGCGTTGCGGATCCACCGATTCGGATTCGCAATTTTCAAAGAAGTAACCAAAGAAGAAACATCCAAAGATAAATCATCGAAGAGCTTTTTCGATACGAAAAAAAATACGAAGCCCCGTATCGAAGAGAACTCGAATACAATAGTTAAGAAATAAAATAGAACATTCCTAAACAGATGGAGATGTACCTTTTCTCCGAGAAGAACCTCTAGAAGCATCTGTTATCTTTAGCTTTCCAGATAGAGGATTATTCGAAACAATAGGACAAGTGAAAATACGATGGTCTTCCTTCTTGCAATAGTGGCAGAAGAGAGGCATAGGGAAAGCTCAAATCATATGATCAAGGGAACCACAATTGAAACACTTTCGAGTGGAAGGTGTTCCAACAGACTGAGACTGAGAATTAGATTCGACGGGCTTTTTCTTCTTAGAAGGGAAAAATTTCCGCTTATCAAATGGAAACTGCCTCTTGTTGGCGTTCTTGCGAACCTCAACATCATTCCCACATCACACTCCTTCTCGAAGGCTTCGAGATGAAGTGCCGAATCAACCAACTCCTCAAAAGAAAGCTTAAGCTGGAGCATTAAAGACTTCTTAAGACATTTCTTAAGACTGGATACAAACTTCAAATTCTTCCTATACGAGGTACTAATGAATTCAAGACCATATTTTGATAAGGCCTCGAAAGATGCAACATATTCAAAAACGGAAGACTCCCCTTGCTTCAATTCAAGAAAGCGCCGGGACAACAAAGCTTTCTCCGATTCAGGAATGAACCTGAGTTCGAATCGTTCCCGAAACTGAGTCCAAGAAAGAGCAGACTCATCAAATTCAGCTAAAATAAGCTTGTACCAATCAAGGGCACGCTTTTGCAATAAGCTAGAAGTTACCAGAATTCTATCATGGTCAGATGGATCCATGCGAGAGAGAACATGCTCGTACAAGAGAACCCAAGCTTGGACCTCAAGAACAATCTCGGAGCCTTTAAATGGCTTCCCTCTAAGATGAGAAAAATCACTGCACAAACGTGCGAAGGTGGACTTGCATGGAGGAGATGTTTGAGTAGGAGCCAGAGGTTGTGTGCTCCTAAACCACACCAAAAACTGATCGACAGACATATAAACATCGTTCGGATGCGAGCTACTGGATTGACCAGCATCCGAGCGTCGTCCTCCGTCTCTTCCAGCCAAAAGCTGAAAGTTAAGATAAGAACAAGATTAATCACGAGGTAGATAATTCAAGATTGAATACTACGGAATGAAATGCATTCCTAGACGTATTCCCCATATTCTATCTAACCTTTGATCTCTCCGGGAAAATGAATATCCCCAGAAATTTTTTTCAGTTCAATGCTTTTTTTTATCTCCACTCGTAGAAGGAATAGAAAGAAACGATGATTCAAAGATTTGTATCACTTATACACTTTGATGTACCGTAATATGTGCATCTATTCTGTGTTTATCATATTTTGTTCTGAACCTCAGCTCTGATACCATGCTGTGACGCCCCACCTCTATACCCACACTAGCAAAGAGTATTAATAGATAATACCGTCTACTAACACGGAGAATAAGGCTGTTTAGGAGCGACCATCTATAGCCTTGCTTTAATTATCTATTGAATACATCGACAATTGCCTTACCAAGTAGATCGACATATCCAATGAATACTTAAAACAAAACCATAGGTGGCTAGAGGATCTATCAGAACAGAATATAAGAACTCAAATGCAATATACATCACAGAGTAGTAAACCATCATATACACATATACTGATACATAGCAGAGTATACAAAATAATACATGTCAAGTGGTATAGCAAACCATAATATACAGGCGAGTTCACAAGAATACATATCAGAGTTACAACAAAATAGGACTGCATAAAAAGCAATGACAAAAAGAAGCTAGCGGAGTAGTCCATGCAGAAGCAAAATAGGCTAAGTCCAAAGGCACCTAACCTGAAACATCTCGGTCTGACCCGAGTATAAAATACACGGGTCAGCCTAGCTAAACAAATCAGTTAGATAAACTGAACAACAATAAACCTGCAAGGTTACAAAGCATAATAGATATCTCCAAAGGAGATAACACAATCATCTAACAAAAGATGAATCATATGATAACAAGCCTCATATCATCGGCAACATCTAGAAACAAAGGATACAAATATCGCAAATCAAGCCAAAAAGGCAAATAACAATTACCCATAAGGTATACAAGTTCCACAAGGTAATCGCTACACATCACGCGGCTAAAAAAGACCAACACCGAAGGGCGATACCAAGGGAATATACATATCAATGAAACATCAGAAAATTGCTCGAGCTCATTACTGTATAAACAAGGATCCGTGAGCCTGAAGACTCCATACCCAATATCACCTATGCGGCTCATAACGACCCACATCGGAAGCGATATTATAGGGCGACAAACCCGAAGGCACAAACCCAATGTCACCCATGCGGCTCATAAAGACCAACATCGGAAGCGATACTATAGGGCAACAAGCCGTAGTGGTGAAGGTCGAAGACCCAGTACTGGACACCACTAACTGGCGGAATGTGTCACAACTCTCAAAAAGGAATCCGAAAAGTGTTAACGTACGTCCCATAACCACTCGTTCGCACTAAACGGTTTACTATCCGTCGGTCACTTTCACACTCAAAGCAGTACAAAGTTTACCTCATATCATCGGTAAACCAAACCCAAAGGTTAAAATGATCAATTGAATAGGTCGGGGATTAATCGGAAAGATAAACGCACAGATTCATGGTCCGTGTTTTGCCCAACCATTTAATCACCCTTCCACTTCGCTCGAAGTGCGAAATTGTACGTGTGGTTTAAATAGAATTTATAAATCGGAGAAGCGAACTTTTAATACGATTTGAAGAAATCATTTATAAAAACCCGTAAATGAATTCAAAAAGGAATTATCAAGGTCAAATATGCATAAGCTACTAATTGGAATCAATATGCATAGATTAAATTTGGAAAATTAAACGAACAAGGCAAATTGCCAAAAACAGCATATTCAGACGTCCGAAAGAAGGGATTCAGACGTCTGAATTTGGAAATCAATTTGTTTCCCAAAACAGAATTCAGACGTCTGAATCCTAACATCCAGACGTACGAAATGGGCAATATTTTGCCTATTTCCTTTCTGGTCGAAATTTAGCCAATTCAGACGTCTGGAATATAAATTCAGACGTCTGAATCTGGGGATTGAAATATCCCTTGAATAGTATTCAGACGTCTGAAAATAGGGTTTCAAACGTCTGAAAATAGGGTTTCAGACGTCTGAAACCAGATGGTCAGGCAATTCCTGAACCTAGGCCAACTATGGCCAAGCAAATCGAAAGCAATTGGATGCGTGTTGATTATGGGCTTGCGTCAAATGACAACCCAACCTTGATAACACCTCCAAACACCCCGAACAACAAAAACATCAACCATAAAAGGTTTTTCATAGATTTGGCTTCAAAATTCAATATTTGGTAATTTCACCAAAGCAATCCAAATCGAAAGCAAATGCACATGAACAAGTATTAGGAATTCATTCCTAACATCAACGATATCAAAAGAAGTAGATGTGAGTTCAAAAATCACCTTTAACCCAAAAATAAAGAAGAAGGAGCTTAATCACAAGGAGAAGACAAACCAATCTCTACTTCAACTCTACTAGCTTCAATCTAAGATCAAACAAGTATTTCCTAAATTTAGGTTTAGGAATTTCTGAGATTGAAGAGAGAAAGAAGTAGAGAAGATGAAGAAGAGGCTTACCAATAGCTTCTCTATGAACTTGGAGCAAGAATTTGGATTTGCAAGAGGAATTAGGGCTTGGAGTTTCTATTTCCCATTCTCTTCCCCCATTTTCAGTTTTGCTTAAGCTTAAGAAATGAAAATGTGTGAATGGAAGGAGAGAAGGGCTGAATTGGTTTATACTAACAAATGGGCTGAACCCAAACCCAAAACCCAAATAGAAAAGTTGCAAAAATTCACAAACTCCAAACATATTGAAGCTTACACTCAAAAAGATCGCAAATGCCATTTTGAACTCAATGAAAGTGGTTTCGAGTCCTAATTCGGCCATTTGCAAAAAGTAACATTTCGGACCTAAATCCGACTAAGGACGTTATATTTAAATAAAACATTTAAATATAAAATCGTTAAATATGCGGGTTGTTACATAATTACACAGAGATTATCAACACACAACATATGAAACAAATTCAATATTTGAGGAATCCAGTTGGATCCCTCCAACCTGTTTCTCTGCATCCATAGATGTTAGCACAACAATTAAATAACAATTCCACTTCAAGGTGGAATATCACAGTTTATGGGATTTATAAAATATCATCCGCTATTATGCGGCGCATAGGGTCACATCTGCTATATAATGCGGGAAATCAACAACTCCAAATACATATATAATACCAATTCCGCTTCGAGGTAGAATATCACGGTATATGGGTTTATTATAATATCATCCGCTATTATGCGGCGCATAAGGTCTATTCCAATACAACTAATAAAAATTTATCATCCAAGCTGTATGTAACACCCCAAGATTTTAACTAGATTTTTTTTCACTTTATTAATAACTTTGGGGTAAATTTTAAATTGATTTAATCATCTAAATTTTATCTTTCAAGCTCAAATTTCAAATTCTTTTAATTCAACTAAATTATTGCAACAACATTTGTACTTTACTTTTGTCCTTTCCAAAAAAATTGGATTATATACCTTTTAAAGTTAAGTAATATTTTGAATAGTACATTTCTTTGTCAATGGTAAATAGATCAGAAAAAAATGTAAACAAATTTTATTCTATTTGAGTAATAAATTTTAAATTTTTATAGCGTATAAAGAAACTGTTTAATTACGCGTTTAAGGGCGCGTTCTCAGATGAAATAAATAACGTATAAATATATAAGATAACATATAGAACTTTAATCCCTTATTTCGTTATATTTTGGGCATAAAATATTACGGCTATGGTACACATTCTTAAAAATATGACCTTAGTTGTAAATGAGTAAATTTATCAGTGACATGTGTTTTTAGAGGGAAGGATTTGTCTAGCGTTCAAATCAAGTATGTTGCCTCTAATTCAACGCATTGCTTTAAAAATTTGATTCCCATAGATTTTTGCCATTCAACAAAATTTATTGCTTGCATTTTTCAGAACACAATTTTCTCCTAAATCTCAGTGATGCGGAGTATCCATTCTCCTATCTGCTTGCCTAATTTATATGCGCCTTTCTCTTTCACCATATTTCTTACATTTATTTTTCTCTTTCTAGTAAAATTTACTTCTCTATTTATATATATACCCAAGCAATCTGTTAATTTTGAATGAAAGCATTTACTTCCACCTGTAGTTTGTTTCTGAAAAAAATCAAAATTTATTTTCCTTGCCAACTTTATCATTTGTTTACGCACCTATAGTTAAGCACAGCATAAGTGGAAAATAATTTATTCTTTACTTGCAAAAAAAAATCGCATGCCTGATTGTACACATTTTTTTTCTTGCATGCAAAGCAACGTGAAATTCTTCCTATAAATACAAACCTCGTATCACTTTTCCTCCCATCTCATTTTGGCTTCTTCTTTCTTGTACAAAGCTTCTTCAGGTAAAGATGTTAAACTTTTCTTTTATATTTTTTTTGGTTCGTCCTTGTTTCATTTTTCACTGGTCCACCGGAAGACTCGGCCACCGCTTTCACGACCAACCCCTTCACCTGAACCGAAGTACCGTTACATCTCAATATCTTTTCAACGCCTCTTTGCTTTGGGAGCATGAGTGCATGCCACCATGAAGAGGTACAGGCGATACATCTTTGATGTATTTAACCAAACCCATGCAACAGTCGTGCACTGCACGACCGTGTCACCTTTTTGTTCTGGCTATTGTGAAGGAAAAAAAAGGAGAGAGTTTTGCATGCGCCTATATATAATAGGCCAGACGTGCATATTGCAAAGTGTCAGGCGTCCTTGTTCTTTGATTTGTGGCACCTGTGTTTTAAAAGAGAAGGAGTTAGTGTGAGTGTTTTAGCCCTGTAGCCGAGTCTTGCTATTTTGAGTCAATCTTTTGCATAAGCTGGTGAGAAGGGTAGGTGGGTTAGGCTGGATTTCATGGATTGCAACGTGAATACGGTTGCGGAAAAAAAGGAGGAAAGAAGAGTGCATTAGAATGGCCACCTTTGCATGTTATATCATGGCCTATAGAGGATTTTTTCATTGTGAAGATTATTATATCGTTTGCCGTGCAACTTGATGATGTTGGAGCAAAGAAAAAAACATAGAGAAAAATGTGCATTCAGCTGTGAAGTATAGGCCAGGACGCAAAAATTTTGCATGCGTGCATGCTTTCGAATTGGATATAGGGTAGGGCCAAGCCATTGTATAAATAAAAAAAAATATAATAATAATAAACGTGCATGTATGGGCAGAGAAACAAGTTGGCAGTGTTTATGATTGAGTCGAGTTAGATGGTGGAGTGGTCGAGCCTATGAGTCAAATTGATTCCATTCGTTCCTATTTGTTTCAAAGACTTCGTGTTAAATTTTTTACTTAGTTTTGTTTTTAATGTATTCGTTTTTTTCAAGAATTAAATTTGGTCGCCACCTCCGCAACAATTTGATCGTGCTTCTCTATGTTTTCTTTTTTAAGTGTTACCATCGCTTTTGAATCAAATCTTCGACGGCACTAAGGTGAGTTTTCTCACCTGACAAATGTACTTACGTATCTGTAAATTGATAACAAGTGTTATTGTAGAATAATGATTATTTTTATTTGACTGTGATATAAATTGATGATGTTAAAAATCCCGTTATTAAACCTATACATCATCGGTTATATTATATACTGTTTATTTATGCTGTTGCACTATTTATTTATTATTTACGTTAATCACACTACAGTTTCCTGTAGAATAGAAATCATCACAAGCTAAAATGATAGACCTAAACGATATTTATTGATTCATTTATTTATTTAGTTTATTTTAATTCTTGGGATTTCGGGTTCGAAATGATAGAACCCGGATTTTTTTGTAAATTACGGATTGAAATGATATATTATCCATATCACTTGACCTAGGTTAGAAAATATTATACAGACCCATGGTTATATACATATATATATTTTATGGAAATATTAAATATATTTTTTATTAAAATACTTTGGTTAAAGTGGATTAAAATGATTATTATAACTATAGTGATATTTTGCAAGATAAATATGAAATAAATGAATGTTAAAATTTAATTATAAATTTATCTTGTAAACTTTGATTGTAAATTAAACAGAATTTAAATTAAGAAAATATAGGAAAATTTGGTACAACTTGAATATAAAACGAAATAATTAAGGTTAAGTTTTCTATGAGAAAATAGGTAAACTTGGGAAAATATGGAAGTTAAATTATAACTTGATTTAAAATTTGGAGGATGGTTTTAAAAATAAAGGTAGGTTGAGAAATAAATTGGAAATTTATTTTATCTTTGAAACGGTGATTAAACTAAATTGTTAAGAAAAATTCATAGAAACTTAACATTGGAAAGAAAGTATAAAGAAGTTAGACATATATTTGCAAATTTGACTTTATAAAAATCATAAAATATTGAGAAATTTAAATGACTATTGAAAGGTGGAAATTTTGATTTTATAAGTAAATTTTTTTAAATAGTGGTTAAATTTTTGCTGAAATTTTCTTGAAGTCTAAAATTTAATTTACTCAAATTTGTGTAAAGGATATTACCGCACTGCGCAAGTGTTGGAGTAAATATAAATGAACTAAGACATAACCTGTGGGATGTATATTGGATTTTTATGAGAATTATATCTTCACTTTTAAACTGTTTAAAATGAAGTATTTGATTTGAAAATAAACTATTTTGGAATTTATAACCACGAGTCATAATAAAGTTGGTTGTTAAAGAGACCGGGGTAAGATATGGGCATACTCTCTATCGATACCTAAAACCACTTTGACAACCGTGTGCGCGGTGGAGATTCCAGAATGAAGTAGGATGGTGGCGACGTTTTCTATGAGGTAAATATGTGGACCTGACTCCTATGAGTTGGCATAAGGTGGCTAAAACAGGAGCGATTCTCGGATTAATGAGGTAGCACCTCTGATCGGACGCACTTCTTCGTATGCCATTCTATTACTTTTGTGATTGTTTGGTGCGCACTTTTGATTTGGTTGTTTTGTTCGAGGTGGGCGGTAGTAGCAGCTACGCGTTTCCACCAGTCCGGATGCGTAATTGGTATATCTACCATGGCATTGCCTAGTCGTGCCGCGTCACCTACCATAGCGAGCCTTGTACGAGTTTGGTTTTCTCCCGTAGCCCGTGTGATATCCTCTGGTGGCTTCCCGATCAGGAGGGACTATGATATTGGATGGACTACTGGGACTATTATTGTGTTATGGGGGAGATTGGGTAACTCCTTAACGCTATTTAAAAGTAAGTTTGTTTTAACATAGACACTATTACAATAGCGAAATTATTACTACATAGTAAATAGTTTAACGGATCCTTAGAGGATGGGCAGTCCCCAGCATCCTTTAAGTTACTTGCTCTATATTACAGTACATTTGAATTAGCTTACACTGTATAAGTATGTATGTCCTGACTCGAGTGTTGTGTTTATTTCTCACGCTCGGGTCAGCCTGACGTGCAGTTCAGTCGTCTTCCCGGAGCTAGGACTTCTGTAGATCACTTTCAATCTGCTGGCAAATTTTCCTTTCAGTTCCTTATCTAAATTTATGAAATCATGACCATTGAATATTGAGATTTTCTATTGTTGTTCCAAACTATATTTGGGTTTAAAGACTATGTAAATTTTATCATTTTGAGACTTTTAATAGTGGCTTCATGAACCACTAAGTTATTTTAAATTCCGCTGCGAGTATTCTGAATTTCTGTGTCTGCAATTCTGTGATTATTTATTTACTGTATATTTTAAGATTTGCCAAATTTTATTTACAACACGGTGTTTTGAACAATTCAAGTCCGATGTAACGACCCAGAATTTCTGATAATCTGAATTTGAGTATTTGATTTATTTTAAATATCAATAAGTGGAATTTTTAAGTCGAATAATTTATTTTTCGAATATTGGGTTTAATGGGATAATTAAATCGATGATTTAATAGTGAAATTCCAAAAATAATTAAATATTGGGTTAAATATGATTGAAAATGATTTGGAAAATTTTGTTTTATCATATTAAAGTTATAGAGATATTTTAGAACTTGTAAAACTGAATTTGGAAATTTTTGGAGCTAGCGAAAATTTCGGGTATAATTAAACGCGTGTTTAATTATATTCGAAATAAAAGCTGAAACGGAACAAAACCAAGGTGAGAACTCCTCACTCAATCAAACCGTTTGGTTTAAAATTTTAAATAGTTATTGTTGATTGATGATTGTTGTTTGATTGTGCTAGTAGATATAGTAGGATATATACTATATATAGCAATATATATATATTGGCATATGTATATATTGGATTTGATTTCCCGCCTCGTATAGCGGATGAGACCCTATTGCGCCGTTAGTAAGCGGATAATATTTTTTTAAATCCCATATACCGCGATATTCCACCTTGAAGTGGAATTGGTATTGTGCTAACGTCTGTGGATGCAGGGTAACAGGTTGGAGGGATCCAACTGGATTCCTCACATATTTATTTGTTTATAAATATTGTGTTGATTGTTAACTATCATATCGATATATGATGTTTATTCCCGTGATTGACCATTTGATGCGGTTGCATCATCGGATTCATTTTTAAAAAAGTTAAAAATAACGATTTTGAATTTAAAAGGATTTTTAAGTAATTTTTCAAGTATATGTTTTATTAAATTTTGAACTTGATTCATTTTAAATAAATTAAGATTTTAAATACTAAAGTTATAAAACTATGATTTTTATGAAATATAACCAAAAGGAAAATTTTAAAAATAAATAGATTTATAAAATAGTTAAATTGGGTTTTTGGGTAATTTTTATTAATAGTTTATGTAAAAGATTTTATAAATCGATATCTATAAATTTAAAATTTTTGGAATTATAAGACGAGTTATTAAGTGTTAAAATGAAGTATAAAAATGGATTTCATCTAAACTATAGTTTTATAAATTATGAGAGTTATGAAATGAATTGATGTTGAAAATAAAAGTTTATAAGTAATTAACTTATAAAATGGCTTTGGGCATTTAAAAGGGGATTTTTATAGAAATTGTTAATAAAGGAGGTTTTTATAAGTTGAAAACTATTATAAAAGGTGAGAAATCTTATCAGTAATAAGATTAACAATTTGTGAAGTTTTAAAAGGAACGACTTGGTAAATAAATAATATTTTAAGTATTTGACTTATAATACGAACTTTTGGTATAGAAATTGGGTTTATAAATAGAATTGGCTTAATAAAAGAGATTTCTAAACCGAAGTTATTAATAGAAATAGAATTTTTAAACGTTGTTTATAAATTTGAAATCAATGTAATTTGATAAATTGAATTTAGAATTTGTTAAAGGAGTTATATTCACTCTTTTAAACGATGAATATATTATTAAGTCAAATGGGCATGTTTTGGGAGAAGAATGTTTTAAAGGGAATTTTAAAACGATTTTAAGATGCTCTAAAATGCATTAAGTATCGAATACTTGGATTTCAACATTCATTGTTGAAATAGGCGTTTTCGAGAAATAAAAGGAAATGAATACGTAGATTTCAACATTCATTGTTGAAATAGGCGTTTTCGAGAAAATGAGGAAATGATGGACTATAACACTGTTGTTATAGTGAATGGTTTCCAAATGGAAATATTTTGTGTAGTATTGGAATGTATGTTTCTATTTTTATTTTGAAACCCTATTCCAGTGATTTTGGGTTGTCGTGACGGTGTTTTACGCAACATTCGTTTTGACCCAAGTAAAAGTGAATAGAAGAATGTTTTCCTTAAAAGAATGAAATATATACTTGGCTATGGTTAAGTATATCGAATATTTTCAAATTATTGAAAATAAATAAAATTTGTGAATCCTTATTATTAAATAAGTATGGGAATGCTTTTCCAATATGAAATGAAATGTTTTTGAGAATTTATCTTTTTGAAGATAAATTGAGATTGAATAACTGAAATCTATTGAAAACGTTAGGTCAGTAGATATTTTGAAATATAAATTCACTATGGAATTTATAAAAGGAAGGGAAATTTGTTTAAAAATAAATATTGATTTATTTTGAAGTATGGAAATGAATTTA
Source organism: Allium cepa (assembly GCA_030765085.1). NCBI lineage: Eukaryota > Viridiplantae > Streptophyta > Magnoliopsida > Asparagales > Amaryllidaceae > Allium > Allium cepa. The sequence continues at coordinate 811,426,687 of CM060939.1, forward strand.
CGAATTTGGAACGTAAATTTAAAATAAATCGGTAAAGATTTATTCGATGATTCGAAATCTGTTTTCAAAGGGTATAAATGATGTAAAGTGATTTGAAATTGGTTTTCAAATGGTTGAGGTGTTTAATTTGAAATGGGTTTTCAAATGGGTAAAGTGTGGAAAATTTTATCGTGAAGTGGTTTTGGTAAAGCAAATAAATTGGGCAATTATTTGGAAATTGTGTATATATATCTTGTAAAGATATTTTGGGACTTAATAATTTTGGAAAAAATTATTTGGAATCTGATGATGTGGCGCATCTTTATTGATAGTTAAATAACCGACTATCAATATTTACCCTTGGATGGTATTGATTGTGTTTGTTTGGAATTGAATGCACACTTATTTTTAAAAATAAGCGCTCGCTATTCGGTTTAGCCGGGAGAGGACCTTTGTGTCATATATCCCATTCCGAATATGCGATACGTCGTTTGGATTGCATTTGAAGACCGGTGTTGAAGACCGGGTATTTGTGAAAACGATAGGATGACCTATCGATTGTCTCCGCATTGTTAGCTACGATATGGAGATTTCCTTTGTGATGGGAAATTTTATCGGGATTGTGAATACCCGGATTGCAAGGGCTTCCTTGGAAGTGCCTTCGGTTCTGTTCGAACCCGGAACAGACTTGTATGGTTACATGTCTGACATTACATTTTGAGAGATAGAGCAGATTTCTTTCAAATACATTTCTGTTGGTGGCGGAGAATTTATTCTCTTAGCTTAACACCCTTCTCTGAGACGTACGAGCTCAGAGGTTATGTAGTTGAAGGTTATCAGCGATATTTCCCAATCTGGTAATGTGGCATGCTGAGTGCTGCTGTGTGATGATCATTGGTTGATCGTTTGGATATGATCATTTGTTTGATCATTTATCTTTGTGATTATTGCTTTGGTCATCTGTGGACCCAAAGCATGGCTTTGTTGCACAAAGCGTAGCTTTGTGGACGAGACTTCGTCAGGACCTCACTCCCCGGAAATGGTCGAAACAGGAATATGCGGCAAGGTTATGAGGGTCGCGCCCTTTAGGGTATGTCATTTCCTTCTGGAAAAGGGTGGTATCATGGTATGGAGCCCAGATATTTACTCATGTGGAAACACTATATCTATTTCTGTGTGGTGTTGTTGGTATCGAGCGCTCGGATAAAGGTCCCAAAGGACCGGGGGATGACATATTCGTGTAGTAGTTACCTAGTTACAGAGGTAACCCGGCCTTGTGTTGGCAGAGATCTAACCGTAACGTTAGTTCTCGGGACGTCCCGCCAGAGGCGATCCCATGTGGCAGTAGGAAGTTCCTTAGCCTGACCATTTGTTGGAAATCCATTCATCCAATACGCGCCCTGTACGGTTTTAGTTGTAGAACCTGCCATTTAACATGGCAGCTATAGTAGGCATAGTATCATGGTACCTATGCTGGCTAGGATTTATATTATACTTTCGAAATATTTTCCACTATGCACTAGTAATAATATCAAAGAATTTTTCTCGTAGTAAGCATGTTTGACTATCATAAGGAGAAATCTCCCCCATGTGTGCGTTTGCATTGTGTGTGTGCCGGGAGGCCTTATGGTAGTTTCATTTTCCAAAAAGCATTGCGGATTTCAAAATTTAAACTTTCTTGTTGCGTGTTTAAAGATAAACTGTTTTGAGTTCTCACACCAGTCACATGACTGACCTGGAGTTTATTGTTCCTTTCCTAAACTCTGGGTGCCCACTATTTTCCACACGGGCAGTCTAGAGTTAGGTTATCAGGTTATTCTGGATTCGGGAGTTGCTGTGCAGATGTTGGAGGCGAGCTTGGATAGCGTAGTCTATTATCTATTGTATATAGTATTTCTTTTCCGCTGTTGTTGTTGTACACTCTGATGATATGATGTATTGTGATGTATGTATAAAATGTATAGTTCTTTTGTTTTAATGATATTCATTTATCTATTATATGTTGTTCCGCTGCGACTGTGAGATTCTGTTATTGTTTCTCGTTCTGTTACTTGTTTTTCTGTTTTCTCTTCTCTTTCTTTTCTTTCTTCTTCTACCTCTTTCTTCTTCTAAAACTCTAACGGTTCGATTTTTCGGCAACGAAAAATCGCGATCGTTACATTTGGTATCAGAGCATATGGTTAAGCGACAACCTGCTCTGTTGGGTATTACTCATTAGAGATAGAGTCAGTAGTACTCTAGAATGAGTGTGAGTGTAATAATAGATATGAGCGCGTATTTGTTAGTGAATATAAAATTGTTTTATATTGTGATGATTGGTTTGTTGAGTGGTATATGGATTCTGGTCGGTATAGTCTGTACAACTCTATCGATAGGGATCTCTAAACACTTGTGCAGAACAATTCAACACGATGTTGTTTTAAATTGGGTAAATGAAATAATTTTACCTTGATTATATTTTGTATATAAAGAAAATAATTTTTCAAGAAATTATTGATGTGTTTATATAATTAATTGCTTGGTTGTTGTAAATAATAATATATATATATAATAAGTTATATAAAAACGACTATTGTAAAAAGAATAATTGTATAAGCTAATGAATTATAAGTATGGAATTATAATTAAAATGATTTACAATTGTAAAATAATCTTATGTATATAAGAAGTGAAATTTTATAAGTAAGATTTATAAATGTAATTTATAAATAGAAAGAAAACTTTTTGAAAGAATAATTAGCATTGATTTCACTATTGTCACTGGGAAATAATAAGGGTGATGACTGCAGCATCATCAGTATCATTTTCGAGTTTCTATGTGATGGATTTGCTACAATAATGAATTTAAAATTAAAGTTTTGTTGTAATAAACCAATTTGAAATTAAAATTCAATTTGAAATTGTTAAATATAAGTGAAAAAGGTTTTGAACTTATAATATAAGTTAGAAGTTGAATAATAAGTTGCATGACTTATAGAATGGGAAAATGTAAGTAAAACCAATTATTGAAGTGGTTAAACAATTAAGTTAAGCAAAATGAAACATGAATTTGAATATTGATATGAATTTGACTTAAGTAAAAGTTAAATAGGATTTACCTTAGAATTGTAATCCGAATTGGATTGTTAAGTGTAAACTTAAGTTTATTTGAACAAATGATGTTAAATGGAATATAACTTAAGTAATATTGAAAGAATTGATGTTGATATCAAAATAAAATGAATAAAGTGAATTAATGAAATCGTTAAATGATGTGAACTTAAGTTATATAAATGAAATTCAATTTTATTTGTAAAAAGAACTAGCAATTGAATTAAAGCATGGATTGAATGTTAATCAATAGAATATGAATAAGTTGATATGAAATGATGCATGCAAGTGTAAATTCATTTGAAAATAGTTTAATAATAGAATGAAAATCAATTGAATGCTAAACCAATTGAAATTAAAACAGTTGAACCAAATTGAATGTAAGTAAAATAAATAAATTTGGTTGTATTGGATGTGCATTGGTTGTTATTTGCTTGTTGGTTGATTGTATGAAAATTCCTTAAGTGTTAACGAAATTGAATCTGCTAAATTGAAAGCTATGTAATTGAATTCAAATGAAAATTGAAATGCAAAGTTGAATGAAAATGAATATGCAACTTCAATAATAAACTAAAAAATGTGTAAGAAGCATGTATTGGAAATTTTGAACTTGAATTGGCAAATTGGTTTGAATATTATAATTGGATATTATGCTAGCAGGATATACAGGTTATAAAGGAATTGGGATTTTGATTTCAAAGTTAAAAAATTGAATTGCTCGACAAAAAGGTACGTATTTCAATTTTAATATGAGATTTGATGATTTCCTTCTCCAGCCACTTGGCTTTCTCTTTTCTTTTTGATTCTGAGGGGCCGTAGAGCCGTTTTGTAGTCGTACCGATCTAGCCGCGCAAAGGAGACTCTGGCGAAATTTTTCGAAAATTTAGGGAGTTAGAAAATTTTTGAGAAAATTTTGAAAGTTTGAAATTTGAATTTAAATTTAAATTTGAATTGTTGAGTAAACAATGTTGTTTGAAACCTATAATTGAAGTTGGAAAGCTAATTGAAATGATAATAAATCTTTAATAAAAAGATTGGTGTTAGAAGGTTGATAAAACTAATTGGTTTTGGGAAAATAATAAACGGTTTAGGATCATTTCTCCTTAACTTGTAATTTCGAGGACGAAATTCTTTTAAGGGGGGAAGATTGTAACGACCCAGAATTTCTGATAATCTGAATTTGAGTATTTGATTTATTTTAAATATCAATAAGTGGAATTTTTAAGTCGAATAATTTATTTTTCGAATATTGGGTTTAATGGGATAATTAAATCGATGATTTAATAGTGAAATTCCAAAAATAATTAAATATTGGGTTAAATATGATTGAAAATGATTTGGAAAATTTTGTTTTATCATATTAAAGTTATAGAGATATTTTAGAACTTGTAAAACTGAATTTGGAAATTTTTGGAGCTAGCGAAAATTTCGGGTATAATTAAACGCGTGTTTAATTATATTCGAAATAAAAGCTGAAACGGAACAAAACCAAGGTGAGAACTCCTCACTCAATCAAACCGTTTGGTTTAAAATTTTAAATAGTTATTGTTGATTGATGATTGTTGTTTGATTGTGCTAGTAGATATAGTAGGATATATACTATATATAGCAATATATATATATTGGCATATGTATATATTGGATTTGATTTCCCGCCTCGTATAGCGGATGAGACCCTATTGCGCCGTTAGTAAGCGGATAATATTTTTTTAAATCCCATATACCGCGATATTCCACCTTGAAGTGGAATTGGTATTGTGCTAACGTCTGTGGATGCAGGGTAACAGGTTGGAGGGATCCAACTGGATTCCTCACATATTTATTTGTTTATAAATATTGTGTTGATTGTTAACTATCATATCGATATATGATGTTTATTCCCGTGATTGACCATTTGATGCGGTTGCATCATCGGATTCATTTTTAAAAAAGTTAAAAATAACGATTTTGAATTTAAAAGGATTTTTAAGTAATTTTTCAAGTATATGTTTTATTAAATTTTGAACTTGATTCATTTTAAATAAATTAAGATTTTAAATACTAAAGTTATAAAACTATGATTTTTATGAAATATAACCAAAAGGAAAATTTTAAAAATAAATAGATTTATAAAATAGTTAAATTGGGTTTTTGGGTAATTTTTATTAATAGTTTATGTAAAAGATTTTATAAATCGATATCTATAAATTTAAAATTTTTGGAATTATAAGACGAGTTATTAAGTGTTAAAATGAAGTATAAAAATGGATTTCATCTAAACTATAGTTTTATAAATTATGAGAGTTATGAAATGAATTGATGTTGAAAATAAAAGTTTATAAGTAATTAACTTATAAAATGGCTTTGGGCATTTAAAAGGGGATTTTTATAGAAATTGTTAATAAAGGAGGTTTTTATAAGTTGAAAACTATTATAAAAGGTGAGAAATCTTATCAGTAATAAGATTAACAATTTGTGAAGTTTTAAAAGGAACGACTTGGTAAATAAATAATATTTTAAGTATTTGACTTATAATACGAACTTTTGGTATAGAAATTGGGTTTATAAATAGAATTGGCTTAATAAAAGAGATTTCTAAACCGAAGTTATTAATAGAAATAGAATTTTTAAACGTTGTTTATAAATTTGAAATCAATGTAATTTGATAAATTGAATTTAGAATTTGTTAAAGGAGTTATATTCACTCTTTTAAACGATGAATATATTATTAAGTCAAATGGGCATGTTTTGGGAGAAGAATGTTTTAAAGGGAATTTTAAAACGATTTTAAGATGCTCTAAAATGCATTAAGTATCGAATACTTGGATTTCAACATTCATTGTTGAAATAGGCGTTTTCGAGAAATAAAAGGAAATGAATACGTAGATTTCAACATTCATTGTTGAAATAGGCGTTTTCGAGAAAATGAGGAAATGATGGACTATAACACTGTTGTTATAGTGAATGGTTTCCAAATGGAAATATTTTGTGTAGTATTGGAATGTATGTTTCTATTTTTATTTTGAAACCCTATTCCAGTGATTTTGGGTTGTCGTGACGGTGTTTTACGCAACATTCGTTTTGACCCAAGTAAAAGTGAATAGAAGAATGTTTTCCTTAAAAGAATGAAATATATACTTGGCTATGGTTAAGTATATCGAATATTTTCAAATTATTGAAAATAAATAAAATTTGTGAATCCTTATTATTAAATAAGTATGGGAATGCTTTTCCAATATGAAATGAAATGTTTTTGAGAATTTATCTTTTTGAAGATAAATTGAGATTGAATAACTGAAATCTATTGAAAACGTTAGGTCAGTAGATATTTTGAAATATAAATTCACTATGGAATTTATAAAAGGAAGGGAAATTTGTTTAAAAATAAATATTGATTTATTTTGAAGTATGGAAATGAATTTACGAATTTGGAACGTAAATTTAAAATAAATCGGTAAAGATTTATTCGATGATTCGAAATCTGTTTTCAAAGGGTATAAATGATGTAAAGTGATTTGAAATTGGTTTTCAAATGGTTGAGGTGTTTAATTTGAAATGGGTTTTCAAATGGGTAAAGTGTGGAAAATTTTATCGTGAAGTGGTTTTGGTAAAGCAAATAAATTGGGCAATTATTTGGAAATTGTGTATATATATCTTGTAAAGATATTTTGGGACTTAATAATTTTGGAAAAAATTATTTGGAATCTGATGATGTGGCGCATCTTTATTGATAGTTAAATAACCGACTATCAATATTTACCCTTGGATGGTATTGATTGTGTTTGTTTGGAATTGAATGCACACTTATTTTTAAAAATAAGCGCTCGCTATTCGGTTTAGCCGGGAGAGGACCTTTGTGTCATATATCCCATTCCGAATATGCGATACGTCGTTTGGATTGCATTTGAAGACCGGTGTTGAAGACCGGGTATTTGTGAAAACGATAGGATGACCTATCGATTGTCTCCGCATTGTTAGCTACGATATGGAGATTTCCTTTGTGATGGGAAATTTTATCGGGATTGTGAATACCCGGATTGCAAGGGCTTCCTTGGAAGTGCCTTCGGTTCTGTTCGAACCCGGAACAGACTTGTATGGTTACATGTCTGACATTACATTTTGAGAGATAGAGCAGATTTCTTTCAAATACATTTCTGTTGGTGGCGGAGAATTTATTCTCTTAGCTTAACACCCTTCTCTGAGACGTACGAGCTCAGAGGTTATGTAGTTGAAGGTTATCAGCGATATTTCCCAATCTGGTAATGTGGCATGCTGAGTGCTGCTGTGTGATGATCATTGGTTGATCGTTTGGATATGATCATTTGTTTGATCATTTATCTTTGTGATTATTGCTTTGGTCATCTGTGGACCCAAAGCATGGCTTTGTTGCACAAAGCGTAGCTTTGTGGACGAGACTTCGTCAGGACCTCACTCCCCGGAAATGGTCGAAACAGGAATATGCGGCAAGGTTATGAGGGTCGCGCCCTTTAGGGTATGTCATTTCCTTCTGGAAAAGGGTGGTATCATGGTATGGAGCCCAGATATTTACTCATGTGGAAACACTATATCTATTTCTGTGTGGTGTTGTTGGTATCGAGCGCTCGGATAAAGGTCCCAAAGGACCGGGGGATGACATATTCGTGTAGTAGTTACCTAGTTACAGAGGTAACCCGGCCTTGTGTTGGCAGAGATCTAACCGTAACGTTAGTTCTCGGGACGTCCCGCCAGAGGCGATCCCATGTGGCAGTAGGAAGTTCCTTAGCCTGACCATTTGTTGGAAATCCATTCATCCAATACGCGCCCTGTACGGTTTTAGTTGTAGAACCTGCCATTTAACATGGCAGCTATAGTAGGCATAGTATCATGGTACCTATGCTGGCTAGGATTTATATTATACTTTCGAAATATTTTCCACTATGCACTAGTAATAATATCAAAGAATTTTTCTCGTAGTAAGCATGTTTGACTATCATAAGGAGAAATCTCCCCCATGTGTGCGTTTGCATTGTGTGTGTGCCGGGAGGCCTTATGGTAGTTTCATTTTCCAAAAAGCATTGCGGATTTCAAAATTTAAACTTTCTTGTTGCGTGTTTAAAGATAAACTGTTTTGAGTTCTCACACCAGTCACATGACTGACCTGGAGTTTATTGTTCCTTTCCTAAACTCTGGGTGCCCACTATTTTCCACACGGGCAGTCTAGAGTTAGGTTATCAGGTTATTCTGGATTCGGGAGTTGCTGTGCAGATGTTGGAGGCGAGCTTGGATAGCGTAGTCTATTATCTATTGTATATAGTATTTCTTTTCCGCTGTTGTTGTTGTACACTCTGATGATATGATGTATTGTGATGTATGTATAAAATGTATAGTTCTTTTGTTTTAATGATATTCATTTATCTATTATATGTTGTTCCGCTGCGACTGTGAGATTCTGTTATTGTTTCTCGTTCTGTTACTTGTTTTTCTGTTTTCTCTTCTCTTTCTTTTCTTTCTTCTTCTACCTCTTTCTTCTTCTAAAACTCTAACGGTTCGATTTTTCGGCAACGAAAAATCGCGATCGTTACATCCGACATGTGCGGATGCGAATGGTTGAAAATATCGGGTCGTTACATTTGGTATCAGAGCTTTGGCTCTAGGCAAAACTTAGAATGTATGGTAAATTTGATTTACAGAATCACTTTCATTCGAGCTTGAATCTCTTCCTTTTCGAATTTTGTGTCGTTCCCTGCGGTTCCAAAGTTCGTTCGTGTCCCTCACTATTCATCTTCTTTCGATTCTGGAGTATCCCATGACTCCACTTCGGATGATTTTTATAGTTAATTGGTGGTCTCGCCAATATTCTAATAAAGGGGTGAAACTCCTTTACAAATTAGCATTGATTCACCAGAGATTTATATTCATCCTCGGTTTAGATGCTAGTATCTTTGGTTATTCCAAATTCTATCTCTTCAGATCAAACGTAGATTTACCTCGGAAAATCCACATCGATCTTACTCTTTAAAGTCATGGTTGACCAGGTTAAGGTTGTCGCGATTTATATAAACTTATCCAGTTCCTTATTCTGTTATTTATCATCGGATCTTCCGATTCCAACTTGTCTTTAAATCAAAATTCTCTTTGATTTGAGTCCATCAAATTTGAATCTTTATCCTTGTTTTGAAAAATTTATTACTATATTTGGAAAAAAAATCTAATATAATATATAAGTATAAATTTTCAGAATTTTTATAACTAATTTATCTAGTTGTCAAGAGAAAATAGTCATTGATTTTATTTGTGGTTTTGTAAACCATGGGTTTTGTCTCATATAAATAATTAAACTATAAACAATGGTTATAAATTAATTTCGAAACAAAAATGAATTAAAACAAGAACTTGAGAATTCAATTTCCGATGGTTTCAAACCTTGTGTTTAAAGTTTTAAAAGGATATATTATTATTTAAATTATTTTCGAATAGAAATTTATTTCCAAAGAATTTTAAAGGTTTAAAAATCAGTGCTCTTCTCTTTGTCACTGGGAAATAATTTTTGTGATGAATACAACATCATCGACAATCATTTTCGAGTTTCGAAGTGAAGAGACCATTCTGTAGTCTGGCTACAATGTTACCTTGAGAATTTAATTGATTTGAATCTCTAAAAATATGACTTGAGTTATAATATATAGATATATGATTTAAATTTGATTTGACATATTATGTACATATATTTATTTATCTCTAAATGTTTTGAAGGGAATCAGAAATTTAATTCTAAAATTTTATCTTGAAGAATAATTCCAATTATAAAAAGAAAATCAAATTTTTGAATAAATGATTCCATCTTGAGATAATTGAATTTGAAAGTTTTATTGGTATAATACTCAATTGCATTCCAATACAACTTACCATGATTTTCAGAAGTTAACAATGTAATTAGATAATATACAATATAAAAAGATTTTATAAATAAAATTTGAGTGGTTATAATAAATGTTATACATTTAAATTCTAGTTATAAAAAGATTAATAAAGGTAGTGGAATAATTTACAATATAAAATGATGTTAAAGGAACAAAGAATAAACTTAAACAGGTGTAATAAGTGTAAACATATTTAATATAGATGATAAAAATATATTAAGAGAAATAAATTTAGTTATAATAAAAAAAGATATTAATTTATTGAACACATTTTTGAGTATAACAAATGATTTTCAAACTTATGATTTTAGAAATTTTTATTTTAAGATAATTGGAAGATGAAGTAATGAAATTTGAAATAGTAAAATTTAACTTAACTGAAATTAAATAGATCAATCAATTATTAGTTTAAAGTTGAATTTGTATGTTTTAGCCCAATGATTCTATTTTGAGTTTCAATCTAGTTTTCTTTCAGGTTACGTTCTTTCTTTTCGAGGATGAAAAGTTCTGAGTGGGGCAGTGTGTAACACCCCAAGATTTTAACTAGATTTTTTTCACTTTATTAATAACTTTGGGGTAAATTTTAAATTGAATTAATCATCTAAATTTTATCTTTCAAGCTCAAATTTCAAATTCTTTTAATTCAACTAAATTATTGCAACAACATTTATACTTTACTTTTGTCCTTTCCAAAAAAATTGGATTATATACCTTTTAAAGTTAAGTAATATTTTGAATAATACATTTCTTTGTCAATGGTAAATAGATCAGAAAAAATGCAAACAAATTTTATTCTATTTGAGTAATAAATTTTAAACTTTTATAGCATATAAAGAAACTGTTTAATTACGCGTTTAAGGGCGCTTTATTAGATGAAATAAATAAAGTGTATATATATATATAAGAAAACATATCCGTTATTTCGTTATATTTTGGGCATAAAATATTACGGTTATGGTACACATTCTTAAAAATTTGACCTTAGCTGTAAACGAGTAAATTTGTCAGTGACATGTGTTTTTAGAGGGAAGGATTTTTCTAGCGTTCAAATCAAGTATGTTGCCTCTAATTCAACGCATTGCTTTAAAAATTTGATTACCATAGATTTTTGCCATTCAACAAAATTTATTGCTTGCATTTTTCAGAACACAGTTTTCTTCTAAATCTCAGTCATGCACAATATGCATTCTCCTATCTGCTTGCCTATTTTATATGCGCCTCTCTTTCACCATATTTCTAACGTTTATTTTTCTCTTACCATTAAAATTTACTTCCCTATATATACACACACACACACACACACACACACACACACACACCCACACACACACACACCCACACAATCTGTTAATTTTGAATGAAAGCATTTGCTTCCTCCTGTAATTTGTTTCTGAAAAAAATCAAAATTTGTTTTCCTTGCCAACTTTATCATTTGTTTACGCACCTATAATTAAGCACAACATAAGTGGAAATTTTTTTATTCCTTACTGGCAAAAAAAAAATCGCATACCTGATTGCACACATTTTTTTTCTTGCGTGCAAAGCAACATGAAATTCCTATAAATACAAACCTCGTATCACTTTTCCTCCCATCTCATTTTGGCTTCTTCTTTCTTGTGCAAAGCTTCTGCAGGTAAAGATGTTAAACTTTTCTTTTCTTTTATATATATATATTTTTTGGTTCCTCCTTGTTTCATTTTTCACTGGCCCACCGGAAGACTCGACCACTCCCTGCTTTCACGACCAACCCTTTCAACTGAACCGAAGTACTGTTACATCTCAATGTCTTTTCAACGCCTCTTTGCTCTGGGAGCATGAGTGCATGCCATCGTGAAGAGGTACAGGTGATACATCTTTGATGTATTTAACCAAACCCATGCAACAGCCGAGCACTGCACGATCGTGCCACCGTTTTGTTCTGGCTAGAGTGAAGGAAAAAAAGGAGAGAGTTTTGCATGCGCCTGTATATAATAGGCCAGACGTGCATGATGCAAAGTGTCAGGCGTGCTTGTTCTTTTGATTTATGGCACCTGTTTTTTAAAAGAGAAGAAGTTAGTGTGAGTGTTTTAGCCTTGTAGCCGAGTCTTGCTATTTTGAGTCAATCTTTTTCATAAGCATGGCGAGAAGGGCAGGTGGGTTAGGCTCGATTTCGTGGATTGCAACGTGAATACGGTTGCGAAAAAAAAGAGGAAAGAAGAGTGCATTAGAATGGCCACCCTTGCATGTTATATCACGGCCCATAGAGGATTTTTGCATTGTGAAAAATTATTATATGGTTTGCCGTGCATCTTGATGACGTTGGAGGAAGAAAAAAATAACGTAGAGACAAATATGCATTCAGCTGTGAAGTATAGGCCAGGACGCAAAATTTTTGCATGCGTGCATGCTTTCGAATTGGATATAGGCTAGGGCCACGTCATTATATAATATATATATATATATATATATATATATATATATATATATATATTGTTAACCCCGTTCTGCCAACGAGTTGAAACCTGGGCCGACTCATCCACTTAAGGTCCTTAACGACTCAATGGATCTACGACTCAAAAATGCCTCAGCAACTTAGAATGGACCGACTCAACTGGTAGCGACTCAATTGGCTGGCGAGCTAGGGCTCAAGGCAACTTAGGGGAATGGAACGACTCATGGAGGTTAACGGTTCATGATACAGGCCGACTCATTGAGTTGCCGACTCAACGAAGTTCACGGCTCATACGAGACGACTCAAGGACTGGACCGACTCATCTGCTCAAGGTTCGTAACGACTCAGTGGATCAACGACTCAACGAGTTAATGCCTTAGAGGAGCAGAGTGGTTTAACTAGTTAGTGGTTTATGGGGCAGACCGACTCAGGGTTTCCAATGACTCAGGGTTTCCAACGACTCAAGGTGACTAACGACCTATCATAAGTCGCTGGCGACCTAAGCATACGAGGAACAAGATCAATGCCATTTCATCTATGCCACTGCTTGCTGACTCGTGATATGTGAGTCGGTCACGGTTCATCCTGAGTTGGTCACGACTCATGACTTAACAGTTCCAGCCTAGAAATTTGCCAATAAATACATGGCCACCTCCAACATTCAAGGGACCTTTTGGTTGATTCATTTCAAGCGCCGTTACTCTGCTGCATTCTGAACTACTTCAACACTTTCAAGGAACTTCACGAAGAAATCATACATGTCCAACATGAGTTCAAAGATTTGGATCGACATTGAAGTTTAGGCTACTTGTTCTAAGTCACTTGTAACTCGAAGTGTGTTGTAATCAAAGTGTAATTGCATCGACTTGTAATCAAATCGTCAACAAAGATATTCAAAGTGGACGTAGGCTCTCTATTAAGCCGAACCACTATAAAATTGCTGTTGTTTACTGCTTTTTCGCTATTATCTGCTTATAATCTGTTCCCGAGCTATCGGGTGGTGCTTTCACAATCTCGCTTCATACACCGGGGTGTTAGCGTTCAAATTTCAGCGTTAACATTTTTGGTGCTTTCACTGAGAACCGAACTCAGGCAAATCGTCATCATTGCTCCACGAAAGCTTGTTGAAATAACCTCTCTGAAGACTAGAAGTTTATCCGAAATCATGGCTCTAGGGAGAAAGAGTAGATCTGTAAGATCTGGAAATGCTCAAGAGGGAACCTCCGCTTCCCCTGTATCGAATCAAGCCACTCCAGCTGTCGGAGTTACAAAGGCAGAGCTGGATGCTGCAATCTTAGGGCTGAACCAGCAGATAAATGCCCAAAATGCACAATTCGAGGCTCAAAATTCCCAAAATGCCCTAATTCTGAATAGGTTGAACGATTTACTTGGGGAAAGCCGTCAAGCGGCAGGTAATGAAAGGAACTTTGCTGGCAACATTCATGATGCTGAAGAAAGGAATGCTCCTGAAAGGGCTGCTAGCCCCTTTGAACAAACACTTCCTGAGGTTGGTGGATCTAGAACTCGACATGATGAGGAGTATCTTTCTGGGATGGTCCGACAAATCATGAAAGAGAGTATGCAGAGGGTTGAAGACGAGAAAGAATGGGGTTTCGCCCCAAGTAAAACTCCATTTACTGAGAAAATCTTAAAGGCTGAATTCCCAAGGAAGTTTGTCCCTCCAACCATCCCAGCGTACAAGGGGACAAGCGATCCGAACGAATTCTTATACAAGTATGATTGGCACATGACAGGTGCCAGAGCCTCTGATGAGATAAAGTGCCGATATTTTCCTGTATATCTAGAAGGTGTGGCTCTACTGTGGTTCACCAAGCTACCGGTCCGATCTATTGATCAGTTTTCGGACTTGACCCGGGAATTCAAGGAGCAGTTCAGACTATATGCTTCAAAAGCCAAGGACATCATGTCGTTGTCAAGTTTAGAACAGAATCCAGGGGAGACTATCAGATCTTTCTTAAACCGCTTTAATATAGCACTGGCCGAGGTGGACAATGCAGAACCACGGATGATCTTGACCTATCTGATGAGGGCCATCGACAAGTCGAGCGAATTTGGAAAATGGCTAAACATGAAGGAACCAAATTCCCTTGAAAAATTCTATAAAAAAGCAGATGAATTCATATGCCTGGAAAGCCGCCCCGTACCGGTAAAGGCAGTGTTAGAAAAAGCTGAAGATAACACTGTTGCTCCAAGCAAGAATGAATCTGTAGGGCAAAAAAGGGAAAATAACAATGGGAAGAACAGGGTAATCTGAAGAAGCCTCGATCCTTCAAGCCATCAGAGTATACTCCTTTATCAGATACGTCGGAGCGTATCTATCTTGCCACTAAAGATTCTGTTGATTTTCCTAAACCTCTTCCTCTGAGAACGGGGAAAAAGGCTATACAGAGTGGCAAGTTTTGCCGCTTCCATAATCAACCCGGTCATGAGACCGACGAATGCCGCCAGTTGAACAACCTGATTGAAGAGTTGCTAAGGGAAAACAAGCTGCAACAATTTGTGAAAAGAAATAGCAACAATCCTGCTTCGTCTAGTCAGGGGCAACAAGCTCCTGCTCATCAGCCTAGGACAGGTGAGAAGGCTGCAGGGCATGAATCTGGAAGGCCCATTATCAATGTCATTACAGGAGGACCTCATCCAGCAGGCAGAAGCTGGGGAGAGATGGAAAGGTATACCCGAGCTTTGAAGTATGTACCGACCGAGGAAGATGTATTCGTTTTGGAAGGTGCTATGCCCCTGAAGCAACAAAGAACTTTCAATGATGATATTGTGTTCAGAGCCAGGGATTCCGCAGGTATTGAAGCTCCTACCTTGGATCCCTTAGTCATCTCGGCTGGTATCGGGCCAGCTATTGTCAGAAGAGTTCTCATTGATTGTGGCGCATCCTGCAATATCCTCTTCAAGAAAACATTCGACCAAATGAAGATCCCTATGGCTGATGTGCAAGCCTCATCGCAGAAAATTGCTGGCTTCACTGGGGAGCCAAAACAGCCGGTAGGAACCATTGATTTGTTTGTGGAACTTGGAGAAGGAGAGAGAAAAGTGGTCCGCAAGCAAACTTTTGTGATTGTCGACGAATTTTCTGCTTATAATGTTTTCCTCGGCCGTCCAACTCTCGCAGCATTCAAAGTAGTCCTGGCCCCATGGTGCCTCAGCATTAAATTTCCCACAGATAATGGAGTGGGAGTTATAAAAGGAGATCAAAATGCGGGGCGGGAATGTTATCTAACAGAGCTACGAGAAACCAGAAAAAGAGAAATGGGAAAGGATGCGGCAGCCCCAGTCCGCATCAAAGAACCAGCCTTGTAGCAATTATAGGGCGGACCTTGCACTGGTGAGCACAGCGGAGCGAGGAAAGAAATGGATCCTAGAAAAGTCAGTGCAGGGGAGAATAGAGTGGTACCAGTGGAAACGACAATACCAGTACCTATTGACCCAAAGGACCCAAACAAGATGTTGAATGTGGGTTCACAACTTAATGCGTCAATTCAGAATATCTTAATATCTTTTTTAAAGGCAAATTTGGATGTTTTTGCTTGGACTCATGCCAATATGTGCGGAATATCCCCAGAAGTTGCAGTACACACTTTAAATATCGATCCAAAATTTACACCTGTGAAGCAGAATAGGAGAACTCAGGGTCCAGAAAGGTCAGCAGCATTAAAAGAAGAAGTTGATCGGCTCATGGAGAATAATTTTATTAAAGAATCTACCTATCCGAATTGGGTTTCAAATCCAGTGCTGGTTAAGAAAGCCAACGGAAAATGGAGAGTATGCATCGATTTTTCAGATCTAAACAAGGCCTGCCCCAAAGACTGCTTCCCATTACCCAGAATCGATCAACTGGTAGACGGAACAGCGGGACACGAATTGTTATCTTTCATGGATGCTTACTCCGGATACAACCAGATCATGATGCATGAGCCAGATCAGGAGGACACAAGCTTTATCACTGACATTGGTCTTTACTGCTACAGAGTTACGCCCTTCGGGTTGAAGAATGCAGGGGCAACATACCAAAGACTTGTTAATGCTATGTTCAAACCGCAATTGGGCAAGACTATGGAAGTCTACGTCGATGACATGTTAGTAAAGTCTAAGAAAGCAGTGGATCACAAAGAACACTTAGCAGACATGTTCGCAGTCCTCCGAAAATACGGAATGAAGCTCAATCCTTTGAAACGTTCATTTGGAGTGGAATCCGGCAAGTTTTTAGGTTTCATCATGAGCGCTAGGGGCATTGAGGCTAGTCCAGCTCAAATTACCGCCTTAAAGGAAGTCAAAGCTCCTAGAACAAAGAAGGAATTGCAAAGTCTCAATGGAAAAGTCGCCGCCTTGAGTCGGTTCATTTCCAAAGCCATAGATAAATGCATCCCATTCTTTGATGCCCTAAAGAAAGGAAAGAAAAATTTCGATTGGACTCCCGAATGCCAAAAAGCCTTTGATGAATTGATTCGCCATATGGAAACGCCTCCAATACTTTCTAGGCCTGGCGATGGCGAGGATCTTCTTATATACTTGGCAGTGTCATCTCATGCTTTAAGTGCAGCGCTGATACGAGAAGACAAAGGGATTCAACATCCAGTTTACTATATCAGCAAAAGACTCACTGGGGCAGAGATGAATTACTCTAAGTTGGAAAAACTCGCCTATTGCCTACTAATTTCATCTAGGAAGTTGAGGCAATATTTTCAAGCTCATCCGATCAGAGTCCTCACTGATCAACCTTTAAAGCGAGTCCTGTTTCGCCCTGAGACTTCGGGCCGTCTTCTAAAGTGGAATATTGAACTCAGTCAATATGACATCACTTATCATCCCCGAAAAGCAATCAATGGACAAGCTTTAGCAGATTTCATCGCAGAATTCACAGATAAGGGTAACAGTGAGGAGGAAACGATCGACGATTCCCCAATCCATTGGAAGTTATATGTCGATGGAGCAAGAAATGACTACTGTTCTGGAGCCGGAGTTGTACTCGAGACCCCTGAAGGTCGATCATTATGCTATGCACTAAGATTGGAATTTCCTTCGACAAACAATGAAGCAGAATATGAAGCCCTTATCGCTGGCTTGAGGATTGCTAAAGAATTAAACATCCGAGCGTTACAGATCTTCAGTGATTCTCAGCTTATTGTATGCCAAGTCAAAAAGGAATTCCAAGCGAAAGGGGGGAATCTGCCCACCTACTTGTCAAAGGCTTGGGAACTCCTGGGTGATTTCGATCATTACATGATAAGTCACATTCCTCGAGAAGAAAACATGAAAGCAGATTCTCTCGCAAAGTATTCTAGCACAGGCGAAGCTCAATTTCTGGGGTTAACTCCAGTGGAGATCCTGTCGACCCCAAGCATTGATGAGATGGATATTGATTGGATCATGAGCGTGTCTCAAGAGCAAGAATCATGGATGACTCCAATAACAGAATATCTGCTCAATGGATCTTTACCGGAAAGTTCAAAAGAACGAAAGAAGCTACTGAGGAAAGCCTCTCGCTATATAGTCCAGGATGGCCAGTTATACAGACGGGGATTCTCAATGCCGTTACTTCGATGTGTATCCAGGGAAGAGTCCGAAACAATCCTAGCTGAGGTGCATGGGGGAGAATGTGGTGATCATTTAGGTGGTCAAACTTTAGCAAAAAAGATTCTCCGATACGGATATTTTTGGCCAGAAATTAATCGAGATGCAGCAGATTATTCTCGAAAATGTGACAGATGCCAAAGATTCGCCAAGATTCCTAGAGCTCCTTCCACTGAACTCACGCAGATGGTTAGTCCATGGCCGTTTGCAATATGGGGGATAGACCTTGTAGGACCATTACCAACTGCCAAATCTGGAATTAAATATGCCATTGTTGCTGTAGATTATTTTACTAAGTGGGCAGAAGCTGAACCACTGGCTACTATCACCTCAAAGAAGATGATAAGTTTTGTGACTAAAAACATCATTTGCAGATACGGTGTGCCTCAAAAAATAATTACAGACAATGGTACTCAGTTTGAAAGTGAAGAATTCCAAGATTTTTGCAAACGATTCAAAATCCGAAAGAGCTTCTCAGCAGTAGCCCATCCGCAGGCAAACGGGCAAGTGGAAGCAGTAAATAAAGTTAACAAGTCGACCATCAAGAAGCAACTTGAAAGAGCAAAAGGTGGTTGGGTCGATAAGCTACCGCTGGCACTATGGGCATACAGAACTACCCACAAAACTGCGATTGGGCATACTCCGTTTTCATTGGCATACGGATCAGAGGCAATGATTCCGGTAGAAACCGAAGTCCCTTCACATAGAAGAGTCCATTTCAATCAAGCAGAGAATGAGAAACTACAGCTTGAGGCACTAGATCTCCTTGATGAAAAAAGAGAAGTGTTGAATATGCGCTTATATGATTTTTGTTTGATGATAATAAACATATATACATTCGTTTAAATGTATTTGATAATATACTATTCTATTTTTCACAGATTAAATAAATATTTGTTGAATAAAATAAATAACACAGAATTTGAATTCAAACAAATATTTTATTCAAATATTTATTTATTACAACTTTGAATAGTACAACTTCAAGCTCTCACTATAACTATACAACTTTAATTACATCACATTTTTCACATTTACATCAGCACCTCACTACATATCACTCACACTCGTATTTTTATCTTCAACTGCATTCCAGTTTGAATCCAGCATCTGGGCAATCTGCAAAAATATAAACTAACGCAGTAAAATTGAAAATAAAATATTTTTGCAATATAAAATAAAAGATGAATTTTGAAAATAATATTTGCCTCAGTTATTTGGGTTGTTCGTCATAACTTGAATTTGAATTCATCATACACGAACAACTTGTGACATACACAGTGTATTACTGTATATGCCACAAGGCCGTGCTCGCCGATATATACACTTGATTGTTTTACAGGGACAGGTGAGCACAGGTCAAACCCAAATGAAAAATCGGGTTCAACTCACGTGCAATAACATTAAAAATCACGACACAAGCACAAGGTCAAATCCGAGTTTTGAAACTGGATTCAACACAAGGCGACATGACATGAATGCAACGAAGACCAACATTAAAATGGACTGCAACATGGATATCACAATCAAACTGCAACAAGGCAACTAGGAATGAACAGAACATAACAGCACCAATGCAAGCAAGTCAGTGGCAAAACACAAACTGCAGTGGACAGACCAGAGTGCATCAGTGCCAAGAAACTCAAGTGCACGACTAAACTGACGATGAATACAACTTGAAGCATACAAGCTCAATGAAGATTGCAGCAACAACAGTGAGCACACTCATATGAACAAATGCAAAGAACAATGAAGTATGCACAACAAATAACATACACCAAAGCAAACTACAAGATGTAGAGCAACAATGCACAGTGACAATTTGGAGTATTATATGCAAAACAACTTGTAGATCAAACATGATGGAGCTACAGGAATGTACCAAGTTACATGAAGACAGAAGACTACAACTTAAAATGAAATGCACAGCAGGTATAACAAAGTCACAGGCCATAATGAAGACTGAATGAAATGCACAGCATGTATTGTTGAATATGTGTTACAGTGGTGATGCAAGTGCTAACCAGAATGAAGTCCAATACAACTTCAACAAAGACTCAAGCTACAGTGCATAATGGTCAACACAGTAAGCAATGAAGCAACAAGGTCAGAGAACCAAGCAACAATGTGCACAGGTGAATCAAGTGAATCATAATGAAGCAGTGCAACATCTTCCATCAACACACTCAAGTGACTCAACAATGCAACAAGGTGATATGCAAACAACATAACAGTATGCAAGCTCGAGCACAAGAACATGACAGCAAACAGAAGTGCACAGCAACAGTAAGGCAATGCACAAATACAGGTGAATCAAGTGACCAACAAACTACTGAAGTTCAAATATCAAATTCAAGACAGACCAACATACTACAGTGAACCATCAAAGAATGCAACACAGTAATGAGAACAGATACAAGCTAGTTCCAGTGCCAACATATTCAACTCAGTGTGCAACTGCAAGTGTCGACCAAGTGACAATACAACTAAGACAACATCAACAGCACAAAGATGGGTCAAAGCAGTGTCAAAGCATCAGAGGGGATCATCAAATTTGTCAAAACCGTGTGTTTTAACAAGTCAACAAAAAAAAAGGAATGAAAACCGTGGTCATCACGAAATCGATTCAAAGCCGTGGGACGCAAGAAATAAAATTATACGCGTATGAAAAAGTCAGAATCAATCTCATTCATTCAAGCATCATCAAGTGGCCGAAATGATTCAATGAAAAATTCAAACACGAATATACGAACGCAATTATAGGAACTGGAATCCTATAAATTACCACAAGTCATCATCGGCAATTTAGAGAGTTCGAACAAGCCAAAATCAGACAAGCAAAAGGATAAAATACATACCGAAATCACGAATCGAACTCGATCAAAATTGAAGAGCCGTGAGCAAAGCAAACTGCATCGAAGCATACAATCAAACTGTATCGAGCGGCGCTTCGATTTTGCATAACCCTAGTTTAAATCGCAAGGAGCAATAGCAAATTACCAGAAGCCCTAATTCGCAAAGAGGAACAAAGAGAGGCGGCCATTTTCTTTCACGAAGAAAATAATAGTAAAAGGAACGGGTTGAAGAAAATAAAAGGCCGGCCTAGTTTATGTTAAAAGAGGTTTTAAAAATTTATAAGAAGGGTTTAAATTTAAATAGGGTTTTGTTATTTTAATTTGTATTTTCTTTTAAACCGTTTTTAATTTTCTAGTCGTGTGACTAGGGTACAAACTACGGTGTGTAGTTTAGGAATTCGCAACTCGGTAGTTGAGTCGTGGTCAGGGTTTTGAGCGTAGAGTTAGATTAGTCAATAGCGGGTATAGCGAGTTTACGTGTGTAAGCGAGGGACTATCTAATTTCTAGTAGAAACCTTGGGGGCAGCACGTAGGCAGGTCTTTGCCGAAGTTGGGTAAATTCTGTGTTGTTCTATTTTATTCTGTTATTTATATTCTGCGATATCTGTGCTGCTATTCTGTGATCTGAATTGAAATTAATTGATAAGCTTCCACGATTAATTTTTATAATTTACACTATCACCCTATTCAACCCCCCCTCTAGGGTGAAATCGATCCTACAAGAAGAAGCTGAGCTCAGAATCGCATCTCATCAGCAAAGGATAGCCAGACATTTCAATTCCAAAGTTCGCCAACGCAGCTTTGAAATTGGAGATTTAGTCCTAAAGAGAATTATGACAGCAACAGGTGTGTTTGGGCCAAATTGGGAAGGACCATATGTCATAGGTCAAAAGCTTCTGGACGGCACATACAAACTCACTACTGTCGAAGGAGATCAAATTCCAAGAGCTTGGAACAGCAATCACTTGCGTCCATACTTTACTTGATAGCTTTGTTGAAATATTGTGAAGAGAATTATGAATGTATGATTCCTGTAATTGAAAGCAATTGTAAAACTGATGCAAGTGAATAATGAAAGACTATAAAGTGGATGTAGGCTCAAATTCTTGGCCGAACCACTATAAATCTTGTGTTCCTTATTATTGATACATGTTTGCTTTATTTTCGATATGAAAAGTACATTGAATGTATTACTGAAATGTCGATTTAAATTTTTGCAGGCAATGAAAACAAAACTTGCACATTACGAGGCCAAGTGATCCTTGTTATCATTCAACAAACAAATTCCAAGTCGCAAAATTCCCGAGCTTAAATCCTAGATAAGAAGTGCTTCAATTGAACGGTCAATGATTTCGCCGAAAACGGGCTTTAGCTAATAAATTGAGAAGTTTGAACAAACAAACATCCAATTAAGAAGCTTATGTCCGTTCTCGTGAACTGGCCTAGCAATGAAGTACACTTCTTTGGATTAAACAAGCTACTTGTAAGAGAAGGGAGTGCAAGCTTTAAAAAAAAATATATAGAGGATCACTGAAAAGGCGTAAGCAAGTGGACAAGGAACAACTAAAGTCCTCTTCGGAGGCACAACTCTTCGGAGGATAAAGACCTCAAACGAAGCATATGCCGCAAAAAAGAAAGTTCTCTACTCAACCAAAAAAGATTGGAGGAGTCATGACCCTCCGACCATGACAGAGTAACTTCCAGGCAATCTTCGGAGGCACATTTCACCGGGAGTTGAAGTGTTACGACCGCTCTTCGGAATTTCACTTCACCAGAGTTGAAATGTAAAACAAAATAAAGCCCTCTTCGGAGGCCCATTTCACCAGGAGTTGAAGTGTTACGACCGCTCTTCGGAATTTCACTTCACCAGAGTTGAAATGTAAAACAAAATAAAGCCCTCTTCGGAGGCCCATTTCACCAGGAGTTGAAGTGTTACAACCGCTCTTCGGAATTTCACTTCACCAGAGTTGAAATGTAAAACAAAATAAAGCCCTCTTCGGAGGCCCATTTCACCAGGAGTTGAAGTGTTACAACCGCTCTTCGGAATTTCACTTCACCAAAGTTGAAATGTAAAACAAAATAAAGCCCTCTTCGGAGGCCCATTTAACCAGGAGTTGAAGTGTTACAACCGCTCTTCGGAATTTCACTTCACCAAAGTTGAAATGTAAAACAAAAGAAAGACCTCTTCGGAAGCCCACGTTTCACCGAGATTGAAATAAAACTTCCAAGTGTTGAAACGTGAAAAGGCTTCCTTCAAAGGCACAACTCTTTGGAGGTACACGTTTCACCAAGATTGAAATAAAACTTCCAAGTGTTGAAACGTGAAAAAATCCCTCCTCAGAGGTACAACTTTCTATGTTTCTAAAAAAAACAAACCTCCTCCCGGAGACACAATCAAGAAGAAAGACCTCTTCGGAAGCCCACGTTTCACCGAGATTGAAATAAAACTTCCAAGTGTTGAAACGTGAAAAGGATTCCTTCAAAGGCACAACTCTTTGGAGGTACACATTTCACCGAGATTGAAATAAAACTTCCAAGTGTTGAAACGTGAAAAAATCCCTCCTCAAAGGCACAACTTTCTATGTAAGAAAAAAAAAATCCTCATCAAGGGCACACTTTAACTTTCAAAGGAAGAGTGATTTACCTATTCTGGAAAATAACCTTCCTCAAAAAAAAAAAAAGAAGTTAAAGTACCCTTCAGAGGCCCGCTTTACCTCATAGAAGAATTCACTTGGAAAAACGTGTGCATAAGCAAAAGAAAAGTGATTTCTTCGAAGAACAAAGCGTAAAGACTTATATGAAGGGAGTTGTACTCTACGAAGAATTTCTTCAAGAGTGAAATAATTATTCTTCAGAAAATAAGAGTGCAAGTCCCCTCGAAGTATAAAATATTGCAGCAAGCTTATGGTATGGGGGCAACATGGTATAGTTATATACAATATGGTATAGCCACATCGACGAAAGTAATGCTCAAACAACATGCCATAAGCCCTCTGCAATATCATATAAATAAACTTGTGCAAAAATGAATAATAAATGCATTCTCAAATTCAAACAAGAGTCTGTACAAATAAAGGATCATTTTATTCAATTGTATTGCAGATACAAGTTTCAAAATAAAAAGCAGGGGCCGGCACCCGCACAATTCTCGACCAGTACATGCAAAAGACAAGAAGCTAAAAGCCGGAATCTTCATTTCTTCTTCCCACCTTTAGACCCTTTACCCGGCCGAATGGTTAGCTTTTCAGGTCAGTCTGAAGGCATAAGGGAAGAAAGAGAGGGAGGTGCAACTGGTGCAATTTTCGGTTCCTCTTCAATAGCAATGATTTTCTTCCCCCTCCTCTTCGATGTTCCGTGCTTCTTTCTTCTCTTCGAAGAAGACTCATTCCCTGGAGTAACAAGAGCAGACAAGATTACGTCATCAGAAGGAGTCCGCTCCGGAGAGATCTCGCCTCCTTCAAGTCCCTCGTCTTTCTGCTCTTGCGAAACGATAGGGTCATCTAGGCCATGAAGAGCCTCAATTTGCTCCTCTTGTGACCCGGGCTGTGAAGCAGAAGGAGGAGCCACCTGAAGAGACGGAGGAGGGATAACCGGAGGAGGAGAACCCTGAACAATGCCCAACGTTTTCTCTACAGAAGGAAAAAAGTTTAAGTCAGCAAAAAGCGGAGATAAAGGTTCGCCGAGATTCAAGAAGTAGTCGAAAAGCCCATCAAGTTCATAAGAAACAGATGAGCAGTCTACGCGGGCAAGATTGTCAGTAGGATTACGTACAGAAGTCGGTTCCCTGATGTCAACTTCGTAAGCCTGTGCCTCAGCACTCTCGCCGCCCTCATCTCCACCTTGTATGCTCGTAATATCAGTGGTGACTTTAGTAGGAGAAGGGGAATGAGAACTAGAACCGATAATATCAATTTCGGCTGAAGGAGAAGGTTGTATTGGAGTAGTCGAGGTGATTTTTCCTGAATATTCTCCTGCCGCTGTTTCAGCTCTCAATCTTGCAAGTTGTTCTCTCCTCTTAGCAAGAGCGGCGCGGGCATCATCATCAAGATAATGCTCTTCAAGAGCTGACTCAGCGTAGCCAGCGCCTTTACCACCGAGCATATCGAGTGTTGCCTCCCAAACTTCAGCTAGTGTAATTTCATACTTAGGGCCTAGAAAGGCAAGGCTACCACGCCCCAAAATGCTGTGCAGATAGAAATCAAATAATGTTGAGCTAATGTTGGCTTTCGTTGCCTCGTGAGAATCTTCAGCTGCAATCTTGCCGGCAATGGCCTCATCACGCTCCATTTCAGCTTTAGAAATTTGAAGCTTAAGCATTTGAATCTCCGCCTCTTGGGAGCTGTTTTTCTTCTGAAGTTCTTCAATGTCAGCGACATAGCCCTCGCTAATTCTTTTCTGCACTTCAAGCCTGTATTCGGCATCCCTTTGGCTAGCGTGGGCATCTCTCACTTGTTTGAGGAGCACTTCTTCTTTTTGAGAATAAGAAGTAGAGGAAGCAACAAGCTCTTGTTTCAGTTCTTGAACTTTCGCTTCAAGCTCCTCATTGTAAGAAGCAATGCTTCTCATCTCGGTGTCATGTTGCTCGAGCACTTTTTGCCATTCGGCTTTATCATTTTCCATGGTGAGCATGGCCTCTATGTTCGCGTGATTAACCCTCTGAAGCTCGTCAACAAGTTTCTGCCAGTTCGACATCCTCTCAATGTCAAGTTTAACGGCGTCAAGGTTTTGTAGCATGGCAGACTTGTCTATGGGGACCAAGTCAAGGTCAAACCTTACTCCCTTCAGACACCACTGAGGAAATTGGCTTTGCAAAGTGGAAGGACCCGGTCCAACTTGGAATTTAGGTCTGCTAATTATAGTTTGGATGTCCGACTTCCCGAGAGCGGGAGAACCGGAAGGAATATCAAGCGAGGCAGGGGCGGTAACCTTTTCAGGAGTTATAGTGGTGTGCTTCTCACCATGTCGTGCTCGCTTGCTCGAATCTTCAACCATGTGACCTTTTCCTCTGTCATCATGGGTTTTTCTTTTATAGGAATCGTCACCTCTTTGTGAAGAATCATGGCGCTCTTCCCTCTCCCTTCTTTCATAGCGCTCCTCTTGAGCCTCTTCTCTTGAGCCTTTCGGGCAGCTCTTTCTTCATCGGATTCTCTGTAAGAGGGGAGGTAACGCCTATAATCATATTGGATACGCCTCCCGTAGCGTTGGAAATCATCGTAATATTAGCTGCTGCGCCACATTGGAGAATCTGAAATAGTAATAATAAGCTTTAGAAATCTTTAAAGTATAAGAAGATAAGTGCGTATAAGTGCTGAAAAATCCTAAGTGTTGTGTAATGTGTAAACTACACGCATCAAGCTACAGACCACTCTGTGGAGTAGAGGTGGTGATAACTTGAGTAGGAGGAGTTGACATTTGTTGTAGAGAAGATGTCGCCTCGATTACAGAAGAGATAGTTTTGGAAACATCATCTTTGAAAAGTTCTTGTGAAGTCACAATTAGGTCGCTCAACCCCTCAAAAACATCATCGCCATCATGCTTTTTGGGACTTGCTTTCCCAACTCCTTCGTCAGCAGATCTCCCGGAAGATCGTGGAGGTTCTTCCTCTTCGATAACTGGAGCAAGTACAGACTTGTCAGACGGCCCCGCAACATCCTTCGGAGTTGAACACTTTACTAGAGGAGTTTCTATAGAGGTTCCTCCCCGCATGTGCTCTTTAGTAGAGACCGGGGCATCAGGAGTCTCCGTCGGAGAATCGGGAATTTCAGTTGGAACTTCATGAGGCTGAGTGAAGCGAGAGGAATGAAGAAGCCCATATTGATGTAAAAATTCATCATTTAACAAAAACTTTATACTCCTCTCTTCTACCGCCACGGCATTCAGTCTGTCAAAAATTTGCTTATAGCATGGATCTCTAGAGGGAGGAGGAAGTGCTAAAACAAGAAAAAAGAAGCGAAGTTAGCATTTAGCAACTCAGATTTCGAAAAGCTCAAGAATGGAGAAATAAAAACAGGAAATCTTACTTCCTACTCTCCAGATGGCATAAAACCCTAGAGGACAGCGAACAAAGAAAAACTGATTTAGAAATCCATGAACGCTTTCAGGAAGATCAGTGATGAGTTTGCGGTTTCGAGCACTCCTTATAACTACGATAGAGGGATGATCTTTAATTTTTGTGAATGAGCAGAGGTAGCAGATTTCCCCAAAGCTCGGTAATCGTTCCAAAACACTCCTAAATAGCACACATAACCCCATCAGAATGGCATGGCCGTTGGGGTGCAATTGGAATGGAGAGATAGATAACCGAAGCAGGAATTGCTGAAGGAAGTCATTGAAAGGTGGGATGGCACCGCTCAAGCACATTTGGCGATTGACAGCAACAAAGCCAAGAGGAGGCCTGTCTGCAGTATTATTTGGCCCCGGCAGTAAGGCATCAGCTTCGTCAATGCCAAACTGGATGCGCAATTGGTTAAACACCCGCTGATTCAGAGTTGTGGAAGTTCTCTCCGGAGGGTTATCCACTGGGTTAGCTATTGGGAAGACATCTTCAGCCTGGCCCATCGGTTCTTCTTGTTGAGAAGTCATTCTACACAAGCAACTGGATGTTCAAATGCGAAGGTGCACGTTTCCTAAAAGTGTGAAGTGTTGTGCAGAACTAATGAAAATAAACAAGTAAATATAATTGAAGTTAAGCTAGTTGGCAATTGATCAATTACTAAATTTCAGGACTTGTTAATTTAAAAATTCAGGTATAGTGTTGGTGCAAACTGGTCAATTTCAGTTGACTAGTTCAATGTTGCTTTAGCACTTTACTTGAATTCGTTGATTTAAAGCACTTCATTCATGCAATCTATTTAAGTCAATTATCTTCTATTGACTAATCTGTCATTGGATGTGGGCAATCAATGGCAGTATATTCGTCCCGATTTTCTGTGATTATTGTATTAAGCAGGTTGTATACTTGCAAATTGAAGCAATCTGTAAAACTAAAATATGCAACAAAGTTTAACAGGTTAGAGTCCAAACGAATCAATATTCAGGCAGAATATTTCAGCAATCCAAGTTAAAGTTCAAGTCCACGATTTAAAAGTTATAAGGTGGCTTAGGTCGTTTATGCTTTAAGTTATCAACACTTTGAGTCGGCAGCGTTTAAGTCGTAAGGCACGGTAGGGGGAAAGGATTTCAGTTCAAAGTTATGTGAAATTCTCCAAGTCCTGCCTCGGCCACGACTTAAGACTTGTGTCGCGAGAATTGGTAAGCCGGTCCAGAGTTGAGTCGCGAAGGGTATCAGGTCGCCCAGAATTATTGAGTCGCATCCGAGGCAATGCTCCACTCCGTTTGGCCAACTTACCATACAATTCCTAAACCCATTTACCTTCTAACTCTTAACCCGTGAACCGTCTCACTCCTATCCCGTGAACCTTCACTACACCACAAAAGGCTTTTAACAGCGTTTGATAAACGCTGTAATATCATACAACAGCGTTATTACAAACGCTGTATAACGACATGCTGTCGTATATAGATAACTTACAACAGCTTTTATATAAACGCTGTTGAAACATCTCTGTGACAGCGTTTATTACGAGCTGTCAATAATCTTTTTACAGCGTTTTCAGACATGCTGTATTATGTTTCAACAGCGTTTATAATTTAGTTGTCGAAGATGTTCAAATTCTACTTTAACTGTTTACAACAGCGTTTTCTAAACGTTGTTTCTGAATCATCAACAATTTCGACAGCATGTTAAAAACGCTGTGATTGAATCATCAACTATTTCGACAGCATGTGATAAACGTTGTTATTGACTATTTCAAGATAATTACAGCACGAATTTAACGCTGTTGTTTATTCATTGACAGCATTAATAAAACGCTGTCTTCTATTTATATAACAGCTTTAATATTCCACTCTATTTTTGACTATTCCAGCACTATATTTTGAGCATATTCAAGCAACTAGTATATATAACAGGTTTTAATAACTATTAATTAGTTACATAAACTAGTTAAGACAATATTAACAAACAAAAGACATCCATAAACCAAGTTTCAATAATATCCATAAACAAAAATAACAAAGTAAACTATTGACATACAAAACCACATACCATCCAACTGACAACTATTGACGTACATTTCATACTTCTACAGTTCTCCCCTGTAGTTCATCCTACCACTGCTTCAACCAATTCGTACTTCTGTTCCGCCAAGTATTCACTGCTAGCATCTCCAAACACACAGTACATCTCCAACCAACCTCACCCCCTCTTCCCACTGACATCAATTCGACCAAACTCCTTACCATCGTTTCGACAAACCCCATAACTTCTAGCAACTGCCCCCGTACCCTCTGCATCGCTGTAACATCCATCATCCTCTGTCCCTCTCTCTACAGCAACACTCTTCACTACATTTAATCACCCCTGCTTCAACATAACCACATCAACACCACAGTGCTCCACATCAAATATCAAACATTTCCACTACATTACACTGTCAAAACTACTGCAACAACAACAATTCACCTGAACATCAGTAACTCCACTTGCAAACAACCTTCATCATACCCACAAAAACATACACTACTTCCGAATGTCACCTCATATAATACAGCACTTCATTCAACAACTACCGTCGACCATCCATTCACCCGACCATCCCCTGCTGTCATCAAGACAAACCACACTGTGCACGTGCAGTTACAACTTCCACCTGAAACCACTTCTGCTTGCAACAGAACGACAGGTCACCACTAGCCTTCAATTTGCTCCTCAAAACTGCCTCTCCTACACAGTGACAACAACCAAACCATCATGATTATTGAACATTTGGGTATCCTCTTGCTAACAGTGCTCTCAATTCCTTTCTTAAAATTTTCCCAGATGGTGCTTTTGGGATCGAATCCACAAAAAATACCTTGTGAATTCTCTTGTAGAAAATCACCCGAAGAAATAAACAGAAAAGAAAAATCAATAAAAAATAAATCGATTTCAATATATTTCAAAGTTAATTTCCCAGACATGAAAGTTATTCGTACCTGTTTAGAAATATACTTCTTAATCTCATCCTCTGTAATATCAGAACCATTTGATCTAACAACAAATGCCACTGGGAGCTCTCCAGCCAATTCATCTTTCATGCTGCAAAATACACAATCATTTGATGTTAAACACTTGTTGCAATTAGTAATTATTTATAACTATTTAGGTTTTTTTTAGTGCTTAGTTAACAAGCATAAAATTCCGATCAAAGCACATACACATTTAAAAGTTAATCAGAATTCAGCAGTAAGAAAATTGTGCTTACGAGACAACAGCAGCACCAGCAACATCGGGATGTGCAATGAGCATAGCCTCAAGCTCTGCAGATAAACTCACCCATTTCACTGCTACTCTAACAACATCCCAACATCCTAATGTAGTACTTCAACCATACTTCAACCACCGAGCTTCTGATTTCACCACTGAGCTGTTGCCTTCCCACTTCAACCATACTTCAATCACTTATAAACAACCAAACGCGAGCATAATACCCCCACAACCCCTTCCTTTCCGCAACAGCATCCTTCTCCTGTTTGTTTTATTTTTCACAACAGAAAACGGAGATTAAATAAAAGATTTTGAATCAGACGACCAAAAAAGATTATCGAATATGCAAATAAATCATATTTGTTAACAAATATTTAAAAGATTATCTCATGTAAATACCTCTTCCTCTTTCTTTTTCTCTATTTCCTCAAATGCAGCTTTCTCGGCCTGCATAAATATTAACATCCAGGTTTAATACAGAAACCAAAGATGGCTGCAACAGCAAAGATGGCTGCAACAGCAAAGATGGCTGCAGCTGCAAATGCGATCGCAGTAAAGGAACCATCTGAAGACCACTCCATCACCCCTGAATGCATCGGCTCTCCTGCAAATTTAAAAACAAATTTATACACTAGCCGACACTAGAGTGATAAAATTATTTGTTGTTCAAGACTTAGTTATACATTGTTGGGTCAATAATATAGTTTAGGATAGTGCATTTGTGTTCGATCTATTGTTTAATAACCGATATTATGTTCTATTCTCCTAGTCAAGTATAAAAACTGAAGAACGTCATTCCCCAATTTGTTGTATTGTTTGTTTGTATATTCAGTTAGCAAATTTTATAACAAACTGGTAGCGTACTATTGATAGCAGTCACATTTTGTCAACTGTGTTGACTCGTTGATTATAAGAAAAGAACAGGTTGAGGTACATCATTAGTAATATACCCTTGACTTTACTGTAGTCACTTATGTATATGTGGATTTCATATATAGTATTTTGATATTATTTCCCCTCACACCAGACTTAAAGTCCAACATGCATTTTATCTTTGTTTATTTTATGACAATCTCTCGGAAACTCGATCAATTAAGTAGGCTGAGTGAGGTAGCTTTTAGGGGATAGCTTGGGATCGCATTATTTTGGATTGGAGCATGATGACAACACTTAGATGTATATTTTTGAGTACATAACAGACATGTATTTATATGTCCGAAACATGTATTATCGGATGTTATATTAAGTACTCCGTATGTATGAAGTTGATGTATTCTGACAGTTGTTACTTTTATCAGTTGCTTCCGCATTGCTATATATATATATATTAAAATCTGATTATATATCTTTTGTATATTATATATTGTGATTACTGTGAAATATTATCGTTAGACCATAGTTAATTAACTTGATTAAATAGTAAAACTTCAAATAACCCACTACAACCTATCTTGGTGGTACTGGAGGTTGATCACTGTCATTAGGTGCCAAAAATTTTAGAGCGCCATAAAGCGGGTTGTTACGATTACAGGAGAAAATTCTCGCTGTTCTAGTTCGATCTGAGATGAGTGCAAAACGGATGTTTGTGCTTTAATTGAAGCTCACGAAACTAAATTTTTCATATTTGAAGGATGCATGTTTTCACACAGCTACATAAGACATAACTCAACTTTGGCACTTGTGATTTGGTCGGGGAACTGAAAACTCTACAGCATAAGCAAATGGTCAAAGGACTACTATCGCTTACCAACTCAAACATTGTATGCATAGCTTGTTTGAAAGGGAAGCAACATGGTAATTCCTATGCGGCCGATCACACCGATCTCCAACTATAACACAAGGCACTTAATATGTTTTATTGATGATTTTAGCAAAAAAGCTTGGATGAATTTCTTAGTTGATAAGGCAAAAGCATCTGATGCATTTATGTATATAAGCACAAAGTCGAAAAAGAAGTAGGATCGATGATCGAGTGTCTATGCACGGATCATGGGGGAGAATTCAAATCAAGTGAATTCTAATGAGTTTTGCAAGAGCCACAAGTGATCATTATTGAGTCTTCAAGTGTGTGGCACACATTCCTGTTCTTGATGCTCGAAGAGCGAAGCTGGAAGACAAAAGCTTTAACTGTGTGGTTTGGAGTGAGTGAAAAATCGAAAGTGTACAGACTATTTAATCTGATCTCGATGAGGATAATGGTAAGTAGTGAAGTTTTTGAAAAGGATAAAATATGGAAATGTTAGAATCTATGATGACATGAATAATCTTTTAATTTGATGATGAAGAAATGTAATCTGACTTTATTGATGAAGAAATGTAATCTGACTTTAATGATCAGCTTCAATGATCCATACATCAAATTCAGATATCAAAACAGACATATGATATAAGAACAGACATAAGAAATAAAAATAAACAAACCTTTTTGGCATCACGGTCAGGAATCTCCTTAGGAATATCATCATAACCCTTCAAAAATTGAAAGAAAAATCAAATTTCAAAAAAATATTTTAAAGAGAGAAGCAAAATCAGACTATATGACAAGTGTTTAAAAAGTAGCAAACTTAAAATAAAAGTTGGAAACAACTAATCACCTCAGGTTTCTTATCCTCAGGGTCTGGAATGTACTCCTTGTCATCCCAATCTTCGGGCTGATGAATACAAATATCCTCATGTTACAGACATATATAAACAATATGATAAATACGAGGAAAGCCCATTTACTCACTTTCTTGGCTTTAGGGTCTTTGATCTGCTTGGGATGGAGAATATCCCAAGGATCATAAATTATTTTAAATACTTGGTTGAAACAAAGTTTGAAATTTGGTTTTCGATTCAGTTTCGTTCAGTTTGACATATCTGAAATTTTTGTTCTGTTTCAGAATATTGAAAGTTTTGGGTCAGTTTCGGTTCCGGTTTTGATTACTTTATGATTTTTTTAATATAAATAATTTAATATGTACTATCAAATATATAATTTACCATTATAATTTCTAAATTCCTATAATCTGATTACTTCACCGTTCTATCACTACACTGTAATCAACCTAACCTACTCATCCAAACTGGCACCAATATTCACCACAAAAACATAACCAGGTAATAAAATAGCATTCAAAACCATTAATATTTTCTTTAGACTTTACAAACTTCAAAAATTGTATAATGTAGTGTGGATTGATTGAAACTGTTTCACAGGGGTGCAAATACACTTGGAGGCATCGAGGAATGGCCACAAGTATAGATAAAGTACTTGTGAACTATGCAACGTTAACTAAGTTTCCTAACTTAGTTACTATTGCATTACCTGATGAGATTAGTGATCACACACCCATCTTATTGCTACTATCTGTCCAACAGAATCAATCAAAAGGAAAGCCATTCAAATATGTCAACAACTGACACTCACTAGAAGGTTATATAACATGCATTCGAGATGGACTCAAAGTAAACACTTGAGGGACATATATGCATAAATTAATTTACGTTTTACAATCCATAAAGAAAAATCTTAAAGCTTGGAACAAAGTCAGATTAAAAACAAATCCAGAAAAGCTGCTAGAAGATGAAGATAATAGGGTATTTCTCCAACTGGATAATGATCCATAGGATGGTTTGCACTATGACAAGCTTCTACAAATACACTTGCAGCTGAAGGATAAACTGAAATTAGAGCATTGTGAAGACACCAATTCTAAAAAAATTATGCTAAAACGACCATGAGAAAACACAGAAATAGTTTACAAGCATTGTTGGACTCTGGTGGAAACTATACACACAAGCAGGAGCAGCTTATAGGCATTATCTTATTACTCCACGCTATTTAATGGCCAAACTAGAGGAGATTATCCATCAGTCTAACCACGAATAGTTATTAACGACGAAGGAAGAAGATACTTATCTAAAGCAGTAACTGCTTCTGAAATAAAACATGCGGTCTTCTCAACTGATGACTTCAAGAGCCATGGTCCTGATGGCTTTTCCACCAAGTTTTATAAACTTCATTAGACCAAGCTTGAGAAATTGCTCCTCCATGCTACTTCCAGTGTGTTCTAGATGGGCAAACTACCATATGGTCTAAATCATAACTTTATAACTCTTGTACCTAAAAGGGAAAAGCCACGGACCATTTCAGATTATCGTCCAATTTCCTATGTAAATTTTCTTTACAAAATAATTTCCATAATTATTTATAGCAGAATTAAACACTTATTGCCTTATCTTATTGCAGAGAATCAATCTGCCTTTGTGCCAGATAGAAACATTGGAGAAAACATATTATTAGCTCATGAACTTGTTTGGGATTTCAAGAAAAAAGGTAAACCAAAGATGTGTATCAACATTGATTTGTAGAAAGCATATGACATGGTTAACAGAGAATTCATATTTTATATGCTATATATTATGGGTTTTCCTCTATCCCTTGTCAATTTGATTTATGAATGTATCAGCACCCCTACATTTTCTATTCTATTTAATGGTGTTCCATGTGGCTTCATTACCTCTACTAGAGGATTGAAAGAAAGGCATCCTTAATCCCCATATTTATTTTGCTTGACCATGGAATATTTCACATTGCAAATGGAAGATGCTCTCACTTACAACTACATTCAGCCTACTTCCTATGTGCAGCCGGTTACCACACATTTACTTTATGCTGATGATGTAATGATTTTCTTGAGTGCAACAAGTGGTAATACAAAAGCAATGGACGACAGTTTTAACCACTTAAAAAATACTGTCGGTCTCCACATCAACCATATGAAATCTAAAATGGACTTCAGCAAGGATGTCTCAAACAAGGCCACATTACTACAGATTATGGGGAATACAGAGGACTTCCTTCCTATCAAATACCTAGTGTCCCATTGTCCAGTGATTATGTTCATTCCTCTGATTGTGTGCCTCTTGTTGCTAAGGTGTATGACAAAACAGAGGGATGGGATGGTACTTTACTATCTGCTGCAGGGAGAGCTCAGCCGATACAGAGTACCATAACTCCCATTGTGTGATACTGGTTAATAATACATCAACTACCTAATTCTGTTTTACATAAAATTGAAAGCACGTGTGCTAATTTTTTTTGGGGAGGTAAATGTCATAAAATAGCATTGAATTTGCTGTGTCGACCAAAGGCAGAGGGAGGTATAGGGCTGCGGTTGTTTATGGATCTTAAAAAGACAGTAGTGCTGAAATTACGATGGAATCTACTCACTAAATAGGGATTATGGGTCGACTACAAACCATGGATAAAATACATGCTTGGAGTCTTGTGGAGGATACTATGTGCGTGTTATGTGGACAAGATCAAGAAAGAACATCTATTTTTCAAATGTAATTTTAGTACTTACCTTTGAAACCGATTTCATCATCGATTCAACCTCCTTCCTATCTCAGATCCAAGCCTATCTCACGAGATCCAAGAGTTTGTACGATGTTATAAAATAGCATTCAAAACCATTAATATTTTCTTTAGACTTTATTGAATACCTGTACACTGGTCATGGCCGTTGAATCAGCATTCTCCCTATCTGCATCTTATCTCACTATCTGGCTGCAAGGATAATTGAGCTCCTGTGGGCATTTGTTAATTGCAGCCAATTCATTTGGTGACACCATCTCATGCAAGGTCTGCTATAACAAACTAGTCTAATAGCGGATAGTGAAAATCATAAATTGTATTCAGCTTAAGATTATTCAGTTCAATATCGCAGATAATTACAATTATCATGTTGAACTTATGTATAGTGATTACTAATGCTCAAATCAATATGTATAAATTCAAAAAAAAAAATCATCCATTCAAAATTCAGTTAACAACTATACATCTGTGAACATAAACTCTTTGCGGATATAAAAACATGCGACTCAAAATGTTTTTCAAATTGTAAAAGAGTAAGCATGTAGAGTTGGTAGCGGGTAAAGATTGAGACTTAATTTTCGGATTCAGCATATTACCCCAAAATCATAGATATATAAAAATTGATATAAAAAATTATCAGTAATAATATAATCACCAAAGCATAACCGCAAAAGTATTACTCAAGAATGGTAGATCTGGTTCAGTAGGTGGAACCACTGTAAATCATAGTACATCAGAGGAAACATTCACTAAAATTGATTAAGTAGCAAACCTCGTAGTTATCAAACGAAGTACTAGCTTGGTTGACTTCAAGCAAATTCAGAATGGTGTCTCCTGTCTTTTACCTGAGTCCCTTCAAAACCACGTTGCTTATTCCACGAATGCTTATTATCAAGCTTCTGGTCGCCATCACCATGATTTTAAGCGAAGTCCGAGTCGGATTTGCACGTGGAAGTAGGAGCTCGAGGAAGCGGTCGGTGAGGAAGCGAAAGCGGTTCGAGTCGGATGGGATGAGGACGATGATGCAGTAGTTGATAATTTATGTAGGATTTAGGATTTGGGATTGCTGGTGAAATTTGAGGAGGATTTGGATTTCATAGATTTA
Organism: Allium cepa; assembly: GCA_030765085.1. NCBI lineage: Eukaryota > Viridiplantae > Streptophyta > Magnoliopsida > Asparagales > Amaryllidaceae > Allium > Allium cepa. Next base: position 811,463,295 of record CM060939.1, read on the forward strand.
TTACTTTGCGTGAAGATAAGAAGAAAGGATGGGGGAAAAGTAGCCGCGTAATGAAATAATCCTCAAAATCAGGCGGGCTATTTCACACAGCGTTTGGTTTTTCATTTTTCATTTTCAACACACTATTGTCAGCACTTATGTCAAAAACGCTGACGATTATTGCTGAGAAAAGCCCATTTTGTTGTAGTGCTTCTAATTCCTAACCCATTAACCCAATAAACTCTCAATCGACGATCCTTGCTCTATCACAACACTAAATCGCCTCGAATCGCGAATCATCAGAGCAAATAACCCTAAGTCCATTGATGGCCAAAGCAACCAAATTCGTAGGGCTCAAAAGGGCAAATCGAAGGTGGAGATGGGGCGCATAGGCTAGAGATGATCGACATTTATAGGGGAAGCGAGATTGCTTACGTAGTATGATGCTAGAGGTGAATCAGGTCGAAATCGCCTTTGAGAGCTTGGAGATGCGTTAATGGCAGAACGGTTTAAGGGTTAGGGAATGAGAAGAAACGGGGACGACTCAGGTTTTTATAGCTTTGGGCAGTGGAGCTTGAGTCGGCGCACGAGTTAAGATGAGTCGAAGCACACGACCTACAACTTAGGCGTGTACTTCGAGGGGCAAATGTTAACCCCGTTCTGCCAACGAGTTGAAACCTGGGCCGACTCATCCACTTAAGGTCCTTAACGACTCAATGGATCTACGACTCAAAAAAGCCTCAGCAACTTAGAATGGACCGACTCAACTGGTAGCGACTCAATTGGCTGGCGAGCTAGGGCTCAAGGCAACTTAGGGGAATGGAACGACTCATGGAGGATAACGGTTCATGATACAGGCCGACTCATTGAGTTGCCGACTCAACGAAGTTCACGGCTCATACGAGACGACTCAAGGACTGGACCGACTCATCTGCTCAAGGTTCGTAACGACTCAGTGGATCAACGACTCAACGAGTTAATGCCTTAGAGGAGCAGAGTGGTTTAACTAGTTAGTGGTTTATGGGGCAGACCGACTCAGGGTTTCCAACGACTCAGGGTTTCCAACGACTCAAGGTGACTAACGACCTATCATAAGTCGCTGGCGACCTAAGCATACGAGGAACAAGATCAATGCCATTTCATCTATGCCACTGCTTGCTGACTCGTGATATGTCAGTCGGTCACGGTTCATCCTGAGTCGGTCACGACTCATGACTTAACAATTCCAGCCCAGAAATTTGCCTATAAATACATGGCCACCTCCAACATTCAAGGGACCTTTTGGCTGATTCATTTCAAGCACCGTTACTCTGCTGCATTCCGAACTACTTCAACACTTTCAAGGAACTTCACGAAGAAATCATACATGTCCAACATGAGTTCAAAGATTTGGATCGACATTGAAGTTTAGGCTACTTGTTCTAAGTCACTTGTAACTCGAAGTGTGTTGTAATCAAAGTGTAATTGCATCGACTTGTAATCAAATCGTCAATAAAGATATTCAAAGTGGACGTAGGATCTCTCTTAAGCCGAACCACTATAAAATTGCTGTTGTTTACTGCTTTTTCGCTATTATCTGCTTATAATCTGTTCCCGAGCTATCGGGTGGTGCTTTGACAATCTCCCTTCATACACCGGGGTGTTAGCGTTCAAATTTCAGCGTTAACATATATATATATATAATAATAATAATAATAATAAATGTGCATGTATGGGCAGAGAAACAAGTAGGCAGTGCTTATGATTGAGTCGAGTTAGGTGGTGGAGTGGTCGAGCCTATGGGTCAAATTGATTCCATTCGTTCCTGTTTGTTTCGAAGACTTCGTATTAAAATTTTTACTTAGTTTTTTTTAATTTATTCGTTTCCTTTTCAAGAATTAAATATGTTCGCCGCCTACGCAATAATTTGATCGTGCTTCTGTACGTTTTCTTTTTCAAGTGTTACCATCGCTTTTGAATCAAATCTTCGACGGCATTAAGGTGAGTTTTCTCACCTGACAAACGTACTTATATATCTGTAAATTGATAACAAGTGTTATTGTAGAACAATTATTATTTTTATTTGACTGTGATATAAATTGATGATGTTAAAAATCCCGTTATTAAACCTATACATCATCAGCTATATTATATACTGTTTATTTATGCTGTTACACTATTTATTATTATTTACACTTAATCACGCTATAAGTTTCCTGTAGAATAGAAATTGTCACAGGCTGAAATGATTGGCCTGAACGATATTTATTTATTCATTTATTTATTTAGCTTATTTTAATTCTTGGGGTTGCGGGTTCGAAATGATAGAACCCGGATTTATTTTGTAAATTACGGATTGAAATGATATATTATCCGTATCACTTGACTTAGGTTAGAAAATATTATACAGACCCGTGGTTATATATATATTTTTTGGAAATATTAAATATATTTTTTATTAAAATGCTTTTTAAAGTGGATTAAAATGATTATTATAACAGTAGTGATTTTTTACAAGATAAATATGAAATAAATGAATGTTAAAATTTAAAGTATAAATTTATCTTGTAAATTTTGATTGTAAAATAAGCAGAATTTAAGTTAAGAAAATATAGGAAAATTTGGTATAACTTGAATACAAAGCGAAATAATTAAGGTTAAGTTATCTATGAGGAAATAGGTAAACTTGGGAAAATATGGAAGTTAAATTATAACTTGATTTAAAATTTGGAGGATGGTTTTAAAAATAAAGGTAGGTTCAGAAATAAATTGGAAATTTAGTTTATCTTTGAAACGGTGATTAAACTAAATTGTTAAGAAAATTTCATAGAAATTTTACGTTGGAAAGAAAGTATAAATAAGTTAGATACATTTGCAAATTTGACATTATAAAAATCATAAAATATTAAGAAATTTAAATGACTATTTAAAGGTGGAAATTTTGATTTTATAAGTAAATTTGTTTAAATAGAGGTTAAATTTTTGCTGAAATTTTCTTGAAGTCTAAAATTTAATTGACTCAAATTTGTGTAAAGGATATTACCACACCGCGCAAGTGCTGGAGTAACTATAAATGAACTAAGACATAACCTGTGGGATGTATATTGGATTTTTATGAGAATTATAACTTCACTTTTAAACAGTTTAAAATGAAGTATTTGATTTAAAAATAAACTATTTTGGAATTTATAACCACGAATAATAATAACGTTGGTTGTTAAAGAGACCGGGATCGAATATGGGCATACTCTCTATCGATTCCGAAAACCACTTTGACAAACGTGTGTGTGGTGGAGATTCCAGAATGAAGTAGGATGGTGGTGACGTTTTCTATGAGGTAAATACGTGGACCCGATTCGCATGAGTTGGCATAAGGTGGCTAAAACAGGAGCGATTCTCGGATTAATGAGGTAGCACCTCTGATCGGACGCACTTCTTCGTATGCCATTCTATTACTTTTGTGATTGTTTGTTGTGCACCTTTGGTTTGGGAGTGTTGTTCGAGGTGGGCGGTAGTAGCAGCTACGCGTTTCCACCGGTCCGGATGCGTAATTAGTATATCTACCCTGGCATTGCCTAGTTGTGCCGTGTCACCTACCATGGCGAGTCTTGTACGAGTTTGGTTTTCTCCCGTAGCCCGTGTGGTATCCTCTGGTGGCTTCCCGATCAGGATGGACTATGATATTGGATGGGCTACTGGGACTATTATTGTGTTAAAGGGGAGATTGGGTAACTCCTTAATGCTATTTAAATGTAAGTTTATTTTAATATAGACACTATTATAATAGCGAAATTATTAGTACATAGTAAATAGTTTAACGGATCCTTAGCGGATGGGCGGTCCCAAGCATCCTTTAAGTTACTTGCTCTATATTACAGTACACTTTAATTAGCTTACACTGTATAAGTATGTATGTTCTGACTCGAGTATCGTGTTTATTTCTTACGCTCGTGTCATCCTAAGTTGTAGTTTAGTCGTCATCCCAGAGCTAGGACTTCTGTAGATCACTTTCAAGCTGCTGGCAAATTTTCCTTTCAATTCCTTATCTAAATTTATAAAATCAAGACCATTGAATATTGAGATTTTCTATTATTGTTTCCAACTGATTTGGGTTTAAAGACAATGTAAATTTTATTGTTTTGAGACTTTTAATAGTGGCTTCATGAACAACTAAATTATTTTAAATTCCGCTGCGAGTATTCTTAATTTCTGTGTCTGCGATTCTATGATTATTTATTTACTGTATATTTTGAGATTTGCCAAATTTTATTTACAACACGGTATTTTGAACAATTCAAGCCCGACATGTGCGGATGCGAATGGTTGAAAATATCGGGTCGTTACACTTTAATAGCCCAAAATATTAAAGAATATTTTATTCTTTTATTATAAATTTTAGGGTATTTTTTTTATAAAAAAGTCGAACTTTATATTTAAATTATAAATAATCACCCAAATTTTTATAAATAGGAGCAAAATTCTATAATTCCTATTTGGTTAGAGTTTAATATTTATTGGGAATTAAAACCTTTTAAACTCTAATTTCCAATTCTTTTAAGTTAATTGTATTATTTGTAACAACATTTTATTTCACTTTTTTTTTAAATGGATTATATACCTTTTAAAATTAAGTAATTAATATTTTTACTTATAGACATCAGTTTTAGAAAATGGTAAATGAATCAAATGAATGTAAGCAAATCGTATTTTAATTGTGTAATAAATTTTAAAAATTAATAGTATATAGATCAGCTTTACAAAAAGAACGTTTTAATTTGTACGTTCAAGCCCGTTTTGATTAATTTAGTGGTATAAATAGTATGTATTTAATGAATACTCTTTAAGCGTATATTTTACTAATATAAGTAACAAAAAATTAAGAAAACGTATGAATTTAAATACGTTATTTTCGTTATATTTTGGGCGTGAATTATTGCGTCTGTCGTAGGCATTCTTAAAATTCATACCGTGGATATAAATAAATAAATTAGTCAGTAATCATGCATTTCCAAGAGGGAAAGAAATGAATTTTATAGCCGTTTCGAAATTTATTCCTTGCATTTACCAAACGCAATATTTGGCTTCAAATCTGATTGCCTCCTTTATCTTTGCCTTCCCATTTTATAAATATTTCCTACGTTTAATCAACGCATTTACTTCCTAAATAATTTTAAACGGGTACAAAATGTTTGCTAAATATTTCTTGCAGTTTCCTTTTGCTAAATTCACGCAATCAATACCACTAATAATTAAGCCACTCGCGTGTGTGTTCCTTGCCGTTCAAAAAATTTATTTCTTGCTTTTTAACAAATGCAATTACATAATTCACACATCACGCAAATTCACTAAACGGTGTAAATTAATTTCTTGCCTATTCTTTCACCACAATCAACCCAAATTTTAATTTTAAAAACAGGTTCGCTTATATTTTTCAATTATCATTTTCGTGCGTACAAAGCAACAAAAAATTTCCTCCTGTAAATTCAAGCCACGTACAACTTCATTTTTCATCTCATTTTGGCATGCTTCTTCCTTGCATGAACTCGGGTGGATCAGGTATGGTCGTGTTCTTCATTTGTTTATTTTCTGCTTCTTCTTGCTTTAACTTATTTCTTTCATATCAACTACTCGACTGTTCCATCACCACGCACGACCCCGATTACCACTGCTCCGCCCTTCCCCTGATGCCCTATTATGGCTATAAATTTGAAGCAGCTCATCACTTACCTGACACCTTGCCGAACCTTACCATGATGTTCATCACCATGCGCAGACCTATGCACTGACAAAACCTATTATTCTCCCCACTATTCACGTACAGCAGAACCAACCTCTCCGCCACCTTCACCTTCCACCTCCAAGTGTTGTTGCATTGTAGAGATTAGTTTTAACTCCTTCCTAACCTTTACTCACATACGCACATGTCAAAACGTGTGTGTCCATTTTTTTTGTGACGTGGGCTTTATAAGGAAGAGATAGATAATGCGTGCACCACAATTTGCATTTTTTTGATCACAAACTTTATGCCTAATATTATACTGCTGTGTTGAACTTGCATGCATGCATAAAAAAAAGTAACGTGCATGTATGGGCCGAGCCCAGTGACGAGTAGCCGAGCTCAGTGGTGAGTTGTCTAAACTCTGGAAACCAAAGTTCAACACCTTTTTTTTTGTACAGCCTATATGAAAATATATCACCGTTTTAGTGATTACATGTTTCAGAGAAACGGGTAGGCAGAGCCTTGGTTACGATGAGTCGAGTTGTGTGGTTAAGTAGTCGAGCAAATTTGGTCAATTACCCTTTTCTTCGAAATCTCGTTCCAATTTTTGTTTTATTTAAAATTTGCTTTGTTCGTAATTAAATTCGAGTACTCAGTTTATTTATTTTGTTCAAGATTTGAATCGAGTCGTTGCTTCCGCTAAAAATTAATCGTGCCTTTTATACACTTTTTCCGTGTAGATATCGTTGTTTGAATAGAAGCTTCAGCAGCGTAAAGGTGAGTATTTCTCACCAAACAAACGTACTTATATATCTGTAAATTATTAACAAGTGAAATTGTAGAATGATTTTATTTATATTTTAATTGCCTGTGATAAAAATTTATGATGTTTAAAACCCTGTTATTAAATTTACCCAACATCAGTTATATTTTATACTGTTATATTTATATTGTTATACCATTTATTTATTTACTGTCTATCACATTGCAAGTTCCCTGTAGAATAGAATCATTACGGGCTGAAATGATAGGCCTGAACGATATTTATTTACTATTTAATTATTATTTATTATTTAACTTGGGATTGCGGGTTTGAAATGATAAAACCTAGATTTTCTTTGTAAATTATGGATTGAAATAATATTTTATCCGTATCACTTGACATGGGTTAGAAAATATTATACATACCCATGGTTATATATATATTTTGGAAATATTAAATATTTTTGAATTAGAATGTTATAGTATTTGTTTAAAAATGGAATTGAAAATGATTCTTATAAGTATTATGATATTATACAAGTTAAAATGTGAATAAATAAACGGTTAAAAGTGTAAATTTATTTTGTAAATTTTGATTTGTAAAATAAAATGGAAGTCAAGTTAGGAAATAAAATATGATGTTTTGGTATAAATTTGAATATACGTAAATAAATAAAGGGTTAGGTTGTCTATGAATTAAATAGTTGAATAAAGTGAATACTTAAAATTGGAAGATGAAATATAACTAAATATAGAAATGTAAAGTGGCTTTAGAATAAAGGTAAGTTAAGAAATTGATTAGACATTAAGTTTATCTTTGAAGTGGCAATTATACGCAATTATTAAGTAAAATTTATAGAGAATTTTTGCACTTGATTCTAATAAGTAAAGTATAGAGAAGTTAGATATATATATTTGCAAAATTTACTTTATAATAATCATAGATTGTTGAGTAATTTAAATGACTATTCAAAGATGGAAAATATGATTATATAATGTGAATGGGTTTAAGTTAAGGTCTGGTTATTGCTAAAATTATATTGAAGAATAAAAATTTAATTTACTCAAATCTGTTGAAGTACTAAGGCTAAACCTTTGGGATCTATACTTGATTTTTGTACTTCACTTTTAAATAGTTTTAAATGTAGTATTTTGATTTAAATATAAAACTATTTTGGATTTTTGTAACCACGAGTAATAATAACGTTGGTTGTTAAAGAGACCGAGATCGGATATGGGCATACTCCCTGTCGATATCGAAACCACTTTGACAACTGTGTACGCGGTGGAAATTCCTAAATGAAGTAGGATGGTGGCGACGTTCCCTTTGAGGTAAATACATGGACCCGACTCCCGTGAGTTGGCATAAGGTGGCTAAAACGAGAGCGATTCTCGGATTAATGAGGTAGCACTATTGATCGGACACACTTCTTCGTATGCCATTCTATTACTTTGTGATTGTTTGGTGCCCATCTTTAATTTGGGAGAGTTGTTCGAGGTGGGTGGTAGCAGCAGCTAAGTGTTACCACCTATAACATCCCGTATTTTTAAGCCATTAAATTTGAGTAGTTAATTCGTTTTAAATGTTTAATGTGGATTCTTAATTGATTTTAAAATGAATGGATTCAGGTTCAATCAATGAAATAAGCTATAATTTTTAATTATAGTAATTCCGGTTGAATTTGAATAATAGGAAAATAATAATTTAAATATTCGGAATTGAAATAAAAGTAAATCTGGATGTAAATAGTGATAAAAACGGTTTTAAAAATTTATTTTGAGTTATTTGAGTGTAAATAGTGTTGTGGGAATTTTAGATGAATTTTAAAGTTAATAAATTAATATTTGGGATTTTATAGTAATTGGATAATATTATAAAAATGCAAATAACCAAATTTTGAGTTCGGAATGAGCCAGAATGATTTTTAATGTGATTCTAAATTTTATATGATTTATTGTTAAGTTAATAAAAATTTTAAAAGTGAAATTTTAAGCGTTTTCGACAATTTAGATAATTGCTCGATTTAATAGACGAGTTAAAATAGCCTTCCGGGGCACAGTCTCGGAATTCAACGAAACCAGTTCCATTGGATCCGTAATAGCTAGTTATTATCGGATTTCAATTTTCGTAGCAATCGAAGTTGTCATTTGACCGTGGCAGCTCGAAACGCATAGAAATCGATTTAACCGATTTAATTTTAAATTGATCGTTTAATTCCGTAACTCACTCATACGACCGAATTAGCCTACGAAACCTATTCCATTGTGTCCGGAATGCGGAAAAAACCTAGGAACGCCTGTTGGTACGTGAGAATTGGAGTTCGTTTGCATAAGGCATTAAAATATGAAGAACGAGATTAAAATAATATTAAATAATTATATATATATTAACATTATCGTTCAAAACCCTAGCTAAAATGAGGCCGCCGTCGTTCTCTCCTCCTATGGCCGAAACCTTCTTCCCCAATTATCGATCAATCCACTCATTATTTGTCAAAACTTTCAACTGAGATATCGTAGATCTCGTCGAGCACATCGTATCCAACGGCTGTGATTGATTTTTACGTAGCGTGGAGGGAGAGATTTTATCGCGTGCGTTGGCCGTTGTCTTCGTGTCGCGCACCAAGTGGGGCCACCGAGTTTCGTGAAGCTCTGGCCGATGGTGGAGGTTGAGGAGCTCTTCGATATCATAAGCTCTGATCGCTTTGTCGTGTAGTGTGGTGATCGCAGTTCGCAACCCTAGGAAGCGATGTTGGGTTTCTTGTTCGCGTTGTGTCCTGGAGCTTGCGTACGCGATGGGGAAGATGGGGTATGCCATGTTATTTTGGTAAAAAAAAGAAAAAAAAAGAAATTGTTTTTAATTTAAATTCAAATCTGTAAAATTGAATAACTTTTCCGTATGACATCAGATTCGTACAAAATTTGCGGTGCCGGGATCGTAGAAAAGAATACTACGCAGTGGTGCAGTTCGGGAATCATTCCGGGCAAGTAGAAATTTGAGTTAAATCGAAAGTCGTTCGGTTTAATTTTAAATTCGAACACTCGCCAAAACTCAAGGTGAGTTAAACTCACTCACATCTGAAATGTTAGCTGATTTAAGCAGTTGATATTTAAATAATTGTGTGATTGGTTGAAATGTTTATTTATATTAGTCTGGATTGATATATTTATTGTTGTGCTAATATTTGTGGATGCAGGGAAAACAGGTTGGAGGGATCCAACTGGATTCCTCACAATGTAGTAATTATCTTTATAATTGATAATGATGCATGTTTATATATTGTGATTGATAAATTTGGAATTTAATTATATTATGATGTTGTTGGATAAACTATAAACTCAGAAGGTTAATCATAAAGAATATAAATTGGGTTTTAAAATAAATAAATAAATAAATAATCAAGAAATTGATAAATAAAGAATTTAAAAGAATTAAAATTTGAAATCTATAAGGAATGAAAATTGAAAATTTGTAAATTTGGAATGATAACGAGGAGAAACGTTATCAGTTGATAAATGTGAAATTAAATTTATGTTATTAAAACGTAAACCTGAATTGAAATAAATTGACATAATGTTTAAGAAGGATCTTCTTGGATGCTTATGTGGGAATGAGATTCCCTGGGAAAACCAAGTTCGAGTTTTAAACATATTTTTATAAAAAGAAAGTTTTGAAAACTTCAAACTTGTTAAAAGAATGTTTTGGAAATTATTATTTTCAAAAGTAACTATTTATAAATTAGCAATAGTAAAGTGATTATTCTTTTTACAAATGGATTTGTTTTAAAAGGCCAGTTTTGACCTAAGTTATTTGGAATTAGTATAAACCCTTTTTCAACTCTATTTTTAAATTTAGTTTAACTAAAACCTTATTTTTAAATCAAGATATATCTTATAAAATGGATTTACTTTAAATATTTCGAAATTATTATTTTTGAGTAAGTAACCAGAAGTAAATTTAGATATTTTAATTGTATATTTCAATATGAAATGTTTTAACTGTTTTTAAATCTAAATGTTTTGAACTTGGTTATTTCCAATAGGAATATAGGGTATAGGATTTACCTTGTAAAAGCAGAACTTTGGGAATTGTTTTCAAATGGGTTTTGGAAATTTGAAAATAATATCTATTAAAGATATTTGGGGCCAATAAATGATGTGGAATATTATTTATTGTGTGATGGATGCTTATGGATGTTTATGAATATAAATTGATAGTTAAATCACCGACTATCAATATTGGACAAATGCGTTGATCGTTTCGAAGAGACCGGGATCGAGATTTATTTCTCGAAAACCACTTCGATTCGGTTTGTACGTTTCGTGCGAAAAACGTGTTCGGAGTCGAAGATGGAGCAGTAAAGTGCAAGGGCTAGTCGCTACTAATCCTGAGGATATTTCTAAAATGGATGTAGTAGGAGTAGTGCCTTCGGTTCCGTTCGAACCCGGGACGGACTTGTATGGACGAATGCTTGCGAAACATTGTCAGGTGGACGATGGGCATTCTAAGTGAAAACGTTCTAAAGGTAACGCTTAGCCTCAAGCCACATCAACTGGGAATGACTGAAAATCAGGGGATATGCAGCAAGGTTAGGTGGCTCATGCCCAAGCAGGACAAGATATTTCCCCTGTCTAGATGTCCCTTTTTTTATTCGGCTTAGTGGGTGGTTGGTCGCGCCAACCACGGGGTTTATCTTGTTCGGGACTGTTTAGTAAGGAATGGTTCCGGCCTTGTGTTGCAGGGGATGAAGGGAGTAATCCTCGGTACGGCGATCTAGGCCCCGTACTGTGACAGGTGGTACCCCAGTGCCTAGTCATTGTTGGAAATCCATTTTCCCTACGAGCCTTGTACGAGTTTTGTTTGCATTACCCACTTTTGTGGCTAGTAGCTGGAATTTAATAGATGTAACAATTTTCGCTATTTTATAAGTATTTGTAAATAGACCCAATTATAATATCGGAGAATTTCTATAAAAAGTGTTTTAGCTATCGTAATGTAAAAACCCAACATGTTTATTTGTGGCGTGGTCTTACGAGATGCTTTTGTTTTCAAAAGATTTTTGAAACTTTAATAATCAATTTGGATGCATTATTATCAGCTGGCATTCCAGACTGACTCGGGTGTTATTTCATTATAATGCTCGGGTCAGACCGAGTATTATTTGTTCAGGATAGGATGCTATGGAGCAAGAGAGGAGCTGGAGTCCGAGACGTATTACTCGTATTTATATATCTATATCCGCTGCTATGGTTGCATGGTATGTCTGATTGGTAATTGTTGATGTATGAGATACTCTGATGATATGATGTATAAAAGTGATACAGTTTTCATTTTGTGTAAAGATCTATATTTACTATTATATTTTATTCCGCTGCGAATGTGAGATTCTGATATTGTTTAGTTTCTTCTTCTTCTATCTCTTCTTCTTTAACCCTAATGGTTCGTATTTCTGTGCCACTTGAGTCAATTTGTATAGAATAGTGTTGATTCAAGGGGTACGGATTTGCGGGCTGTCACACTTGGTATCAGAGCTTAGGTTGGCGACAACCTAGGCTTTGGTGGGGAAATTACTCATTAAACAGAGTCAATAGTAGTCTATAATGAGTTGAGCGTATTAATAGATATGAGAGCGTACTTGTTAGTGAATATAAAATTGTTTTTATACTGTGTTGACTTATCGGTTGAGTGTTTATGAATTCTGGTCGGTACGGGAAGTACAACCGTATCGATAGGGGTTTCTAAACTCTTGAACAAGGTAAACCGACATAGTATTGTTTTTAAAGTAGGTAAATGAAATAATTTTACCCAAAATTATATTTTGATATAAGAGAAATAATTTTCTGAAATATTATATATGTTTGATTGTTTGGACGTGGATACTATAATCAAATAAGAATCTAAAATTTTATCTAAAATTTGAAATGGTTATAACCAAATAAATTCTGTGAGTATAAATTATATAAAAGAGGGATAACTAAATTTAACCTAAACCAGAATTTGAATCCCGGGGATTTTGAAAAGGATTTTAAATGCATTAAAAATAAGGGATTGGGAAATTTAAGATCATGGAAATGTTTGGTAATATTTTTCCAAGTGTTTGGAAGGTAATAATGGAATATTGTTTTGGGAAATATTTTTTGGATGGAAACTGTTTTGAAATGAATTTAGGAAGTAAGAAAGCATTGAACTCACTTCAGTCGCTGGAAAATAATCCTGATGATGCTGGCCACATCATTAGAATTCATTTTCGAGTTTCTAAAGTGACGGATTGCTTCCCTAATATTTGGTTATGGTATTGTTTGGACTAGTTGGGTATAACAGTTGTTTTGGACATTTCAAAAATGGGAAATTTGTTTTGGTATAAACAAATTGTTGTGGAAAAATCTGGTGATTTGATTGATATACCAAATCGGTATATATTTGATATATTCAAAATGGTTTTGGGATAAATACGGGTAAATTGAATTCTGGAAATTCTGTTTATAATAAAAATGTGAAAGTTAAAATGAATCAACTATATAAATTGTAAATAAGGTCGATTTAAAAAGAATTGGAGTTGATATTAAGTAAGAAAGGGAATGAAATTTTAATCCTGAAATTAAAATTATTTGGGTAAATTGAGGTAAATGACATTATTGAAATGAATGGAAGGTTGAATTTAACTTGGGATAAGTTCAATAAAATTGGGAATTGGAATTAAATTTGATTTGGGTTGAATGGAAATGTAAAATAACTTTGTAATTATGGGTCATTGTGTGACAAACTGTACCCATAAGCTATTAAGTGTCATACTTATTATCCGAAGTTGTAAATTTAAAATTTGCAAAGAAGTTAAATGAAAGAAAGTTTGTATCCTTAAGAATCCAGTGATACATATATATAAAATTTGAAATTGTGATTATATGTTGTAAATGGATTCAAATGAGCAATATGAGCTTTAAATTAAATAAATTGGTGAACTTATATAAAGAAGAATGAAATTATAATCACAATTGGGAAATAGTGGAATGGTATGGTGAGTCCAAACTTAATCTCAAATGAAATGTAAATTGAAATAAGGTAAAGTGAGATATAAAGGAAATGAATGAACTTAAATTAGTAAACAAGTTTTGAACTTGTATATGGAGAAATAAAGTTGAGAATTTGAAATTGAATTAAATTGAATGAATTAAAATTAGATTGAATTGGATTTAACTTAAATCGAATGGAATTGAGATGGAATTGGGTTTAATTAAAAACAAGATTCAATTGTGTTGTGAATAAATAAAATGGAATTAAATCCTTATTTAAGATGGTAAGGAAAATTGAAATGAATGCAAGATGGCTAAATCAATTTAGTTAAAACTTGAATCTAAATTTGGAAAGACTTGAATGGAAAGAAATCTAATTTGCTGAAGGGATATTGTATGAGTAAAAGTTTGAATTAACTAAATTCAAGGTATTATTTGAGAATGAATTTAGCATAAGCTAAATTAAATAAAGAGAAGCTTGAAGGAGAATTTAGCATAAGCTAAATTAAACGAAAATAGTAAGGGAACGGGTACAGTTTTGGAAGCTTGTTATAATGGAAGGGTAAATGGAACCTAGTTCTTGTTTAGAACATTTGAAAATGGTCGTATTGTAAATAAGTTCAGTATGAATTGAGGAAGTGAATTAGAACCTAATATGGATTAGGTTAGAGACTAAATTGAATTACAATTGAATGAGATTTGTATTGTAATGGATAGAATTTTGACAATTGATCAAAATTTGGAAAGTAAATAGAAATCCAACTATAGCATGGGATTTAAATTGGTGGTAACAAATAATGAAGTGTGAATGAAAAATGGAATTGAATTATAATAATGATGGTTTAAATTGTAAATAAATTCAAATGAGTGAAATAATTTAAAGTGGTTTCTTTGCTAATAAAATAAGTCTAAAATGGATTTAATAAATAGGCAAAGTGCATTAAAGTTTGTAAATGAATTGGAATTTGGTTTGGATGAGAATCAAATGAAAATAAAATTTGATTTATAAGAAGATAATGGAGATATTGTAAAGAAAGATTAAGCAAATTAAATAATTATGGTTAAACTGAATGTTTAAGCTAGTGGGATTAAAATTTGTAAATGGTTTGATTTGGTAAGAATTAATTAAAATGGAAGCAAATTGAGGTATTATGGAATTGAAATCATTTAAGAAAGATGGTGAGATGGTTATTTTTAGGCTTATGAAAATAGCTTTAGATGAAATTTGTTTGCAAAATAAATTTTGGATGCAAGCAAATGACTTTTAAGATTGTAATTGTGAGGAAGAAAGAATATATGAGTTGTAAATAAGATGGAATGATAAAAGTAAACTTAAGTTGAATAATGGATCTGAAATATGAAAATCAAGACTTGGTTTTAAAAATAATAATAATATAATAATAATAATAATAATAATAATAATAATAATAATATAATAATAATAAAAATAAACTTAAGAAGAATGAAGCAATGATGAATTTGTTTGGGTTAATAAATATGAATAATTCCGAATGAAAAAAAAATGACTATAAACTAGAATTAATTGTAATGGTTAAGAGCTTAAGTAGTGATTATTTTTGGCTTGAATGACATGAATATTTGAATGTATTCAGAATTGAGTTGTTTAAACAACAATTGAATTGATTTTTGAATAAATTGATATGGATTGGAATCCAATTCATAGAGTTTGTAAATGAATGTAAGAGAATTGGTTTAAAATAGCTAATGGAATTGATTTTGAATCAATTGGAATGAATTGACATTTTGATAAGTGATGTTTGCATAAGAATTAAAATGAATCATAAAAGAAATGAAAAGGCTTCAAAATTGAAAATAAAATTGGTTTGTAAATCAGTTTGGAATTGAATTGAAATAGATTGATGTTAGTGAAGCATATGTTAATCATATTGAAATAGAAATGATTTGGTTGTAATTAATATAAATGGTATATAATGAACTTGAATGTATATCATTCAAGTGAAATAAATGAAGTTAGTTTGGATGAAATTAGAATGGGTAAAAAAAATCTTGGTAAATGGATTTGAGTATAAATGTAAGTGAATCATAATAGAAATGCAAAGGTAGCAAATTGAAGTAAAACTTGCTTGGTGAATCAATTCAAAAATTGCATAAAGTATGAATTGGAATGGCGAAACTTATTTGTAAATCTTTTGTGTGGAATAAAAAGGAATTTGGTATTAGAAAAGGAACTTGTGCATGTTGTAAAATAAGGTTTATTTATGGAATCATGCAAATTGTTAATTGGATTATGAAATGGTTATGTTTGGCTTACATTTATACTGGAAATGTTGTTAAAACGTTCATATCTTTGAAAACTGATGAGTTTGTTGAGTAAGTACAGGTGCGGGAGACATTCGAGAGAGTTGGAGCGCGTATATGCTTAAATATTAGCCGCTTGCTTTAAAAATTTGCTAAAAGGTACGCCTACGCAAATATAATTGGGAAAATGATATATATATTGTGATATATTTTGGTTTCCGACCGTGTGGGTCGATGTACATATATTTATTTGTATCGCGATATCGCGAAAGCTCCTCCGTACAGGGGAGACTCTGCCAAAAAATTTCGGAAATTTTCGGAGTCAGAAATTTTTTGGGAATTTTGAAAATTTGTAATTAACTTGGAAGGTTATAAGTTAAAATTAAAGCTTTAGAATAAGTAAAGCAAATGAGTTTGGGAATTGAGCTAAAGGATTTTGGGTAGAGTATATAAGCTTTTAACTAAGCTAATTAGGTAAGTAAATGGGTTGGAGGGTATTTTCTACCTTAGCAAAATTCAGGGACGAAATTTTTATAAGGGGGAAGGAATGTAACATACCGTATTTTTAAGCCATTAAATTTGAACATTTAATTCGTTTTAAATGTTTAATGTGGATTCTTAATTGATTTTGAAATGAATGGATTCGGGTTCAATCAATGAAATAAGTTATAATTTTTAATTATAGTAATTCCGGTTGAATTTGAATAATGGAAAAATAATAATTTAAATATTCGGAATTGAAATAAAAGTAAATCTGGATGTAAATAGTGATAAAAACGGTTCTAAAAATTTATTTTGAGTTATTTGAGTGTAAATAGTGTTGTGGGAATTTTAGATGAATTTTAAAGTTAATAAATTAATATTTGGGATTTTATAGTAATTGGATAATATTATCAAAATGCAAATAACTAAATTTTGGGTTCGGAATGAGCCAGAATGATTTTTAATGTGATTATAAATTTTATATGATTTATTGTTAAGTTAATAAAAATTTTAAAAGTGAAATTTTAAGCGTTTTCGACAATTTAGATAATTGCTCGATTTAATAGACGAGTTAAAATAGCCTTTCGGGGCACAGTCTCGGAATTTAACGAAACCAGTTCCATTGGATCCGTAATAGCTAGTTATTATCGTATTTCAATTTTCATAGCAATCGGAGTTGTCGTTTGACCGTGGCATCTCGAAACGCATAGAAATCGATTTAACCGATTTAATTTTAAATTGATCGTTTAATTCCGTAACTCGCTCATACGACCGAATTAGCGTACGAAACCTATTCCATTATGTCCGGAATGCGGAAAAACCTAAGAACGCCTGTTGGTACGTGAGAATTGGAGTTCTTTTGCATAGGGCATTAAAATGTGAAGAACGAGATTAAAATAATATTAAATAATTATATATATATTAACATTATCGTTCAAAACCCTAGCTAAAACGAGGCCGTCGTCGTTCTCTCCTCCTATGGCCGAAAATTACCCACCTTCTTCCCCAATTATCGATCAATCCACTCATTATTTGTCAAAACTTTCAATTGAGATATCGTAGATCTCGTCGAGCACATCGTATCCAACGGCTGTGATTGATTTTTACGTAGCGTGGAGGGAGAGATTTTGTCGCGTGCGTTCTCCGTTTTCTTTGTGTCACGCACCAAGTGGGGCCACCGAGTTTCGTGAAGCTCTGGCCGATGGTGGAGGTTGAGGAGCTCTTCGATATCATAAGCTCCGATCGCTTTCTCGTGTAGTGTGGTGGTCGCAGTTCGCAACCCTAGGAAGCGATGTTGGGTTTCTTATTCGCGTTGTGTCCTGGAGCTTGCGTACGCGATGGGGAAGATGGGGTATGCCGTGTTATTTTGGTAAAAAAAAGAAATTTTTTTGAATTTAAATTCAAAAATTTAAAATTGAATAACTTTTCTGTATGACATCAAATTCGTACGAAATTCGCGGCGCCGGGATCGCAGAAAAGAATACTACGCAGTGGTGCAGTTCGGGACTTATTCCGGGCATGTAGAAATTTGTGTTAAATCGAACGTCGTTCGGTTTAATTTAAAATTCGAACGCTCGCCGAAACTCAAGGTGAGTTAATCTCACTCACATCTGGAATGTTAGCTGATTTAAGCAGTTGATATTTAAATAATTGTGTGATTGGTTGAAATGTTTATTTATATCAGTCTGGATTGATATATATATCGTTGTGCTAATATTTGTGGATGTAGGGAAAACAGGTTGGAGGGATCCAACTGGATTCCTCACAATGTAGTAATTATCTTTATAATTGACAATGATGCATGTTTATATATTGTGATTGATAAATTTGGAATTTAATTATATTATGACGTTGTTGGATAAACTATAAACTCGGAAGGTTAATTATAAAGAAAATAAATTGGGTTTTAATATAAATAAATAAATAAATAATCAAGAAATTGATAAATAAAGAATTTAAAAGAATTAAAATTTGAAATCTATAAGGAATGAAAATTGAAAATTTGTAAATTTGGAATGATAACGAGGAGAAACGTTATCAGTTGATAAATGTGAAATTAAATTTATGTTATTAAAACGTAAACCTGAATTGAAATAAATTGACAGAATTTATAAGAAGGATCTTCTTGGATGCTTATGTAGGAATGAGATTCCCTGGGAAAACCAAGTTCGAGTTTTAAACATATTTTTATAAAAAGAAAGTTTTAAAAACTTCAAACTTGTTAAAAGAATGTTTTGGAAATTATTATTTTCAAAAGTAACTATTTATAAATTAGCAATAGTAAAGTAATTATTCTTTTTACAAATGGATTTGTTTTAAAAGGCCAGTTTTGACCTAAGTTATTTGGAATTAGTATAAACCCTTTTTCAACTCTATTTTTAAATTTAGTTTAACTAAAACCTTATTTTTAAATCAAGATATATCTTATAAAATGGTTTTACTTTAAATATTTCGAAATTATTATTTTTGAGTAAGTAACTAGAAGTAAATTTACATATTTTAATTGTATATTTCAATATGAAATGTTTTAACTGTTTTTAAATCTAAATGTTTTGAACTTGGTTATTTCCAATGGGAATATAGGGTAAAGGATTTACCTTGTAAAAGAAGAACTTCGGAAACTGTTTTCAAATGGGTTTTGGAAATTTGAAAATAAAATCTTTTAAAGAAATTTGGGGCAAATAAATGATGTGGAATATTATTTATTGTGTGATGGATGCTTATGGATGTTTATGAATATAAATTGATAGTTAAATCACCGACTATCAATATTGGACAAATGCGTTGATCGTTTCGAAGAGACCGGGATCGAGATTTATTTCTCAAAACCACTTCGATCCGGTTTGTACGTTTCGTGCGAAAAATGTGTTCGGAGTCGAAGATGGAGCAGTGAAGTGCAAGGGCTAGTCGCTACTAATCTTAAGGATATTTCCAAAATGGATGTAGTAGGAGTAGTGCCTTCGGTTCCGTTCGAACCCGGGATGGACTTGTATGGACGAATGCTTGCGAAACATTGTCAGGTGCACGATGGGCATTCTAAGTGAAAACGTTCTAAAGGTAACGTTTAGCCTCAAGCCTCATCAACTGGGAATGACTGAAATCAAGGGATATGCAGCAAGGTTAGGTGGGTCTTGCCCAAGCAGGACAAGATATTTCCCCTGTCTAGATGTCCCTTTTGTTTTTTATTCGGCTTAGTGGGTGGTTGGTCGCGCCAACCACGGGGTTTATCTTGTTCGGGACTGTTCAGTAAGGAATGGTTACGGCCTTGTGTTGCAGGGGATGAAGGGAGTAATCCTCGGTACGGTGATCTAGGCCCCGTACTGTGACAGGTGGTACCCCAGTGCCTAGTCATTGTTGGAAATCCATTTTACCTACGAGCCTTGTACGAGTTTTGTTTGTATTACCCACTTTTGTGGCTAGTAGCTGGAATTTAATAGATGTAACAATTTCGGCTATTTTATAAGTATTTATAAATAGACCCTATTATAATATCAGAGAATTTCTATAAAAAGTGTTTTAGCCATCGTAAGGTGAAAACCCGACATGTTTATTTGTGGCGTGGTCTTACGAGATGCTTTTGTTTTCAAAAGATTTTTGAAACTTTAATAATCAATTTGGATGCATTATCATCAGCTGGTATTCCAGACTGACTCGGGTGTTATTTCATTATAATGCTCGGGTCAGACCGAGTATTATTTGTTCATGATAGGATGCTATGGAGCAGGAGAGGAGCTGGAGTCCGAGACGAATTACTCGTATTTATATATCTATATCCGCTGCTATGATTGCATGGTATGTCTGATTGGTAATTGTTGATGTATGAGATACTCTGATGATATGATGTATAAAAGTGATACAGTTTTCATTTTGTGTAAAGATCTATATTTACTATTATATTTTATTCCGCTGCGAGTGTGAGATTCTGATATTGTTTAGTTTCTTCTTCTTCTATCTCTTCTTCTTTAACCCTAATGGTTCGTATTTCTATGCCACTTGAGTCAATTTGTATAGAATAGTGTTGATTCAAGGGGTACGGATTTGCGGGCTGTCACACCACCGGTCCAGATGCGTAGTTGATATATCTACCTTGGCATTGCCTAGTTATGCCGTGTCACCAACCATAGCGAGCCTTGTACGAGTTTGGTTTTCTCTGTAGCCCGTGTGGTATCCTCTGGTGGCTTCCCGATCAGGAGGGACTATGATATTGGATGGACTACTGGGACGATTATTGTGTTAAAGGGGAGATTGGGTAACTCCTTAACGCTATTTAAAAGTAAGTTTATTTTAATATAGACACTATTATAATAGCGAAATTATTACTACATAGTAAATAGTTTAACGGATCCTTAGAGGATGGGCGATCCCAAGCATCCTTTAAGTTACTTGCCTTTATATTACAGTTCACTTGAATTAGTTTACACTGTATAAGTATGTATGTCCTGACTCGAGTGTTATGTTTTATTTTACGCTCGGGTCAGCCTGACTTTCAGTTCAGACTTCATCCCCGGAGCTAGGACTTCTACAGATCATCTCTTTTCAAGCTGCTGTCAAATTTTCCATTCAGTTCTTTAACTTAGATTATGCAATGGAGACAAATAAATTTGGATTTTTCTATGGTTGATTCAAACTATATTTGGTTTTAAAGACTATGTAATTTGTACTTATTTTGGGACTATGTGTTAGTGGCTTCATGAACCACTAAGTTATTTTATTCGGCAGCGAGTATTCTGATTTCTGTTTCTGTGATTCTGTGATTTGATTTCATTTTCTCCAATTTTATTTAAATTCTATTGTTTTGAACTATTCAAGTTTGACATGTTTTAATTTATTGTCGAATTTGAATGGTACAAAATAGTGGGTCGTTACAGTTGGTATCAGAGCTTTGGTTTTTAGGCAAACCATAGCCTGAGGAGCAAAAACTCATTAGAGATAGGGTAGAAATATCCTAGAATGAGTGAAGTCAAATCATAGAATCTTTACCTTGTGAGAGAATGTATTTTAAAGTATAAAATAATTTTAAAAGGTTTTTCAAAGAATTATTTTGATATAAAAACTTTCTTGTTTTAAAAATAAAATTTTCCAACTACTTATTTCCCTTTCTCCATCTTATATTTTAAGTCCTTTGTTAAATGCCTATTATAGTTAAACTTTGTCATATCTAATCTATCTTGGCCTCTATTTTCTTCTCTGTCCTTAAATTCATTCTTGATTTCTTAGGATGAATCGAGGAAATGCCAGACGTAGGGGACGAGGTGCTGACCCGGCTCCTGCACCCGCTGTCCCAGTTAGGTGCTCTAAGCTTTGCAAAGAATATACCGAGCTTAGTGGAATCAAGTTCACAGGGTCTGAAAGTATCATAGAAGCTCAACTGTGGTTGAGAGACTTGGATAGAATCTTCTCCGGTCTCGAAATCACTAATGCCCAGCAGCGACAATTGGCAGCTTGGCAATTAAAGGGAGCAGCTTTGGATTGGTGGCTGTCCATTACAGCTCACATTGTTGAGACTGACATCACTTAGGAACAATTTAGGTATCTTTTTTCGGTTGACAAAGTATGGTTCAGTTTCCTCCCTTTTGAAATCTATCTTATATCTCTTATCGTGCTTTAGGGATGCTTTCCTCGCGAAATGGATGCCCGAAGCGGATAAGTCTCAGCTATATCGAGACTTTATGGATTCGAAGCAGGGCGATATGTCCTTTACCGAGTATGAGAGAAAGTTTAATGAGCTATCACAATATGGCCTTAATCCGATAGTCACCCCGCTGAAGAAGAACGAGAAATTTATCGTTGGTGCACGCCCCGAGTCTTACGATTGCCTCATTACCCACGTGCATGGTATGTTTACAGCTCTGATGGACATGGCTATCCAATATGAGAATCCAACCACTTGGGCTCCTCCAGCTACCCAGCCTTCCTCATCTCAGTATTCTAGAAGTTCCAAGAAGAGTAAGCCCCATTTTCAGCATTGACAGAAGAATAAGAATAGGACTCCTGGGTTGGGATCGTCTTCGTCATCCCAGAGGCAGCCT
Source organism: Allium cepa (assembly GCA_030765085.1). NCBI lineage: Eukaryota > Viridiplantae > Streptophyta > Magnoliopsida > Asparagales > Amaryllidaceae > Allium > Allium cepa. The sequence goes on from CM060939.1 coordinate 811,485,537, forward strand.
GTGGATCTATCTACCATTACTTGCTACCGATGCGACCAGAAAGGACACTATTCTAATGGTTGTCCTACCTTGGGTGCTGCGATTCCACCTCCCGCTCAGTCGGCTAGGCGAGACCTTTGCCACATTTGCCTTCAGCCGGGACATTTCAAGAGAGACTGCCCTACACAAAAGAAGGGCAAGGCATCATGGACTTTTGCTGTCACTTCTGCATCCTCCCCAGCCCCATAGCCTGCACTGGCGCCTGCCCCTGCTCCTAGCGATTCTCAATGTACACTTCAGAGTTCTTTTACTTTGTTTAAAACTCTCGTTCGTGTTTTATTCGAGATACCGAAGCTTCGCACAGCTTTATTTCTTTAGATCTTTGTAATAAATTCGAGCATCGCCTTTTTCCCGAATTTACATCTGTGTCTTTATGTGTTTCGTATCCTATTGGTGGTCTTGCAAATCTTGGTAGGATTTGTAAGAAAGTGAAGCTTATATATCTCGATCACCGTTTCACTGGTGTCTTCTATGTTTTATGGTTTGACGCTTTCGAGATATCGCTTGGGGGTAATTGGTTAAATTGGCATGATGCCCGTATCTCTTTTAGTTCTCGGACTATTGTCCTTAAAGATGATTTTGGAAATCCATAGAGATTCAGTTAGTTTGCCTCAGGAGTTTGCTAGCAGTTTCATTTATTCTCTCGATACTTTCCCTGATGATATCCATTCGACCCCTGTAGTCAAAGTGTTTCCCGACGTATTTGGTGAAGTCCTTTCTTTACCTACGAAGCGGGGATTTGATTTCTATATCGATCTCATCCCTGGAGCTCGACCTGTAGTGGTCCCACCCAGAAGAATGGCACCAAGGGAGAAGATCAAATTAAGGAAGTAGATTCAAGATTTGTCCTCTAAAGGTCCGATTAGACCTAGCTTTTCGGAATAGGGAGCAGCCGTAGATTTAGTCACCAAGTCTGATGGTTCTCTCTGGATGTGTTGTGATTACAGAGAGCTGAATAAACTCACCATAAAGAACTGATATCCCATGCCTCGCATAAAAGATATGTTCGATCAGCTCTATGGAGCCACTGTTTTCTCTCAGCTTGATCTGGCCACAGGCTTTCACCAATTTAGAGCCGCTGAGGAAAGCATTCCCAAAACTACTTTCTGCACTGAGAATGGTTTCTTTGAATGGCTAGTTATGCCTTTTGGGTTGACTAACGCTCCAGCATTCTTTGTCGACTTGATGAATCGTGTCTTTCGCGATGTGCTCAACAAGTTTTTCTAGTCTTTATTGATGACATCCTTGTCTTCTCCAAAACAAGAGATGAGCATGAGTCGCATTTGAAATATGTTTTAAAGACTCTACGAAATAATCAATTGAAGGCTAAATTCTAAAAATGCCATTTTTGGAAGGAGGAACTCTATTTTCTCGGACATATTGTCTCTAGTGATGGAGTTTTTGTTGATCCAGTCAAGATCGCTACGATCAAAGATTGGGAAGAACCTAATACTCCAACTGATATTCGCAGTTTTCTGGGCCTTGCCGGTTACTATCGGAGGTTCATTGAGAGCTTTGCTCGGATTTCTACGCCTCTCACTGCTCTGACTCGAAAGAATGCTAGTTTATATGGAGCGATAAGTGTAAAGCGGCATTCCAAGAGTTGAAGGATAAGCTTACTTCCGCACCAGTGCTTACCGTTTTGAATGGAAATGAAAGATTGATGGTATATACCGATGCTTGTCGCGAGGGTTTGGGAGCGGTATTGATGCAAGATGGGAAGGTGATTGCCTACGCTAGTCATCAGTTGAAGACCCATGAAGCTAATTATGCTGCTCACGATTTAGAATTGTTGGCTGTTGTCTGTGCTTTAAAGCTTTGGAGACATCATCTCTTGGGTGCTAAGTTTGAGCTCTTCATCGATCATCAGTCTTTGAAGTATATCTTCACCAAGAGAGAATTGAATCAGACAAGTTCGGTGGCTCGAGTTTCTTGCTTCGTATGATCTTGACATCAACTATACTCCTGGGAAAGTTAATGTTGTGGCGGATGCGTTAAGTAGAAAGAAGTCTTTGCTGTGCCAGATTACTGTTTCTTATCCTCTTTTGGGTGGATCATGGCTTAACAGGATGAAGATGAGATGCTTAAACGCATGAAGGAGACTGTTCGTAGTAAGGTTGCCTGTAGTAGTTCGGAAGGTAATGGAGCTCAGATTGTTGATAGAGGGATTTTAAGGATTAATAAAAGAATTTGTGTCCCGAATGTTGATGGTTTGAGGAAGGAGTTACTTCGGGAACATCATCAATCCATACTTTCCAATCATCCTGGTGTCGCAAAGATGTATCAGGATTGGAAGAAACTTTATTGGTAGAGGGGTATGAAGTGGATGTCTCTATCTTTGTTAGTACGTGTGCGACTTGTCAGCAAGTCAAGGCGGATCATCAGAAGACACCGGGTTTGTTGCAGCCTCTGGAGATTCCCTATTGGAAGTGGGAGCAAGTTTCTACGGATTTCATCGATGGTTTACGGAGATCTAGGAGGGGAAATGAGAGCATCTGGGTTATAGTGGATAGACTGACCATGTCCGCTCATTTTATTCCGGTTAAGTCTACCCATTCAACTTCGAGCCTATCTGAGATCTATATGAGGGAGATTGTTCGCCTCCGTGGCTTCCCCTTAGCATCGTTTGTGATCGAGACCCTATCTTCACTAGCCAGTTTTGGAAAGCTTTCCAAGAATCCTTGGGTACTCGTCTTAATCTTAGCACTGCTTACCACCCATGGATTGGGTCAAACGGAAAGGGTGAATCAGATTCTTAAGGATCTTCTTCGGCCTTGCATTTTGGATTATGGAGGATTTTGGGAAGATCATCTCCATCTTGTGGAATTAACCTATAACAATAGTTATCAGGTACACATTCCAATCTTCGATTCTTATCTTATCTTAAACCCATATCTATCTCATTCTATCTTTTTCAGGCTAGTCTTAAGATGTCCCTGTTTGCTGCTCCGTACGGGCGTCCTTGTAGATTTCCATCCTACTGGATTGAATCAAGTAATCGCTTAGTTCTTGGTCCGGATATGATTTTAGAAGCTTCAGAGAAAGTTGATGAGATTAAGAGAAGGTTAAGGATTACTCAGGATAGGCAGAAGAAGTACGTTGATTGTCGAAGAAGAAGTTTGGAGTTTGCGGTTGGTGATTTTGTTTTTCTTAAGGTCACTCCCTTAAGAAATGTGGTTCGGTCTGGGCGTAGAGGAAAGCTTGCTCCTAGGTTCATCGGTCATTCCGCATCTTGGAAAGGATTGGGTCTCTTGCTTATCAACTGGAGTTGCCCGAGAAATTTGCTGGAATTCACAATGTATTCCATGTATCCCACCTTCATCGCTGTCTTCATGATCCATCTCTTATTATCCAGCCTTCTGCTCTTGATAGTTTGGACATCGAGCCTAACCTGACAATTGAGAGGAAGCCACTTCGTATCGTCGATCGAGGTATGAAACAACTTAGAAGAAAATCTGTCCGCCTGGTTAAAGTGTAGTGGAGCACTGATGAACAGGATTGCACCTGGGAGATAGAGGAAAGCATTCGTGCTTCAAATCCGGAATTATTCGTTTTAGGTACTTTCCTCTTTTATCTTATCTTCCTTTGTTTTCCTTCCTTCATTCCTTTTCGAGGACGAAAAGTTCTGAGTGGAGGAGAGTGTAACAGCCTAAAATTTTAAAGAATATTTTATTCTTTTATTATGAACTTTGGGGTATTATTTTTTAAAAAAAAGTTGAACTTTATATTTAAATTATAAATAATCATCCAAATTTTTATAAATATGAGCAAAATTCTATAATTCCTATTTGGTTAGAATTTAACATTTATTGGGATTTTAAACCTTTTAAACTCTAATTTCCAATTCTTTTAATTTAACTGAATTATTTGTAACAACATTTTATTTCACTTTTGTTTCTTTTAAAAATGGATTATATACCTTTTCGAATTAAGTCATTAATATTTTTACTTACAGATATCAGTTTTAGAAAATGGTAAATGAATCAAAAGAATGTAAGCAAATCATATTTTAATTAAGTAGTAAATTTTAAAAATTAATAGTATATAGATAAGCTTTATAAAAAGAACGTTTTAATTTGTACGTTCATGCCCATTTTGATTAATTTAGTGGTATAAACAGTATGTATTTAATGAATACTCTTTAAACGTATATTTTACTAATATAAGTAATAAATAAATAAGAAAACGTATGAATTTAAATACGTTATTTTCGTTATATTTTGGGCGTGAATTATTGTGTCTGTAGTACGCATTCTTAAAATTCATACCGTGGATATAAATAAATAAATTAGTCAGTAATCATGCATTTCCAAGAGGGAAAGTAATGAATTCTATAGCCGTGAATTCATCAATCGCAATATTTGGTTTCAAATCTGATTGCCTCCTTTATCTTCGCCTTTCCATTTTATAAATATTTCCTGCGTTTAATCAACGCATTTACTTCCTAAATAATTTTAAACGAGCACAAAATGTTTGCCAAATACTTCTTGCAGTTTCCTTTTGCTAAATTCATGCAATCAATACCACTGATAATTAAGCTACTCTCGTGCGTGTTCCTTGCCGTTCAAACAAATTTATTTCTTGCGTTAACGCAATTACATAATTCAAATATCGCGCAAATTCACCGACTGGTGCAAATTAATTTCTTACCTATTCTTTCACCACAATCAACGCAAATTTTTAATTTTATAAACATGTTCGCATATATTTTTCAATTATCATTTTCGTGCGTACAAAGCAACAAAAAATTTCTTCCTACAAATTCAAGCCACGTACAACTTCATTTTTCATCTCATTTTGGCCTGCTTCTTCCTTGCATGAACTTGGGTGCATCAGGTATGGTCGTGTTCTTCGTTTGTTTAGTTTCTGCTTCTTCTTGCTTTAACTTATTTCTTTCATATCAACTACTCGACTGCTCCATCACCATGCACGACCCCGACTATCACTCCTCCGCCCTTCCCCTGATACCCTGTTATGGCCATAAATTTGAAGCAGCTCATCGCTTACCTGACACCTTGCCGAACCTTACCTTGATGTTCATCACCATGCGCAGACCTATGCACTGCCGAACCTATTATTCTCCCTACTCTTCATGTACAGCAGAACCAACCTCTCCACCACCTTCATCTTCCACCTCCAAGTGCTATTGCATTGTAGAGATTAGTTTCAACTTCTTCCCAACCTTTACTCACATACGCACATATCAAAACGTGCGTGTCCATTTTGTTTTGTCACCTGGGCTTTATAAGGAAGAGATAGATAATGCGTGCACCACATTTTGCATTTTTTTGATCACAAACTTTATGCCTAATATTATCCTCCTGTGTTGAACTCGCGTGCATGCATAAAAAAAAGTAACGTGCATGTATGGGTCGAGCCCAGCGATGAGTTGTCAAGCCCAGTGATGAGTTGTCTAAACTCTAGAAACCAAAGTTCACCGCCTTTGTTTTTTTGTACAGCATATATGAAAATATATCGCTGTTTTAGTGATTACATGTTTCAGAGAAACGGGTAGGCAGAGCCTTGGTTATGATGAGTCGAGTTGTGTGGAGAAGTAGCTGAGCAAATTTGGTCAATTACCCTTTTATTTTAAATCTCGTTCCAATTTTTTTATTTAAAATTCACTTTGTTCGTAATTAAATTCGAGTACTCAGTTTATTTATTTTGTTTAAGATTTGAATCGAGTCGTTGTTTTTGCTAAAAATTGATCGTGCCTTTTATACACTTACTCCGGGTAGATATCGTTGTTTGAATAGAAGCCTCAGCAGCGTAAAGGTGAGTATTTCTCACCCGATAAACGTACCTATAGATCTGTAAATTATTAACAAGTGAAATTGTAGAATGATTTTATTTATATTTTAATTGCCTGTGATAAAAATTTATGATGTCTAAATCCCTGTTATTAAATTTACCCATCAACATTTATATTTTATACTGTTATATTTATGATGTTATACCATTTATTTATTTATTGTTTATCACACTGCAAGTTCCCTATAGAATAGAATCGTTACGGGCTGAAATGATAGGCCCGAACGATATTTATTTACTATTTAATTATTATTATTTATTATTTAACTTGGGATTGCAGGTTTGAAATGATAGAACCCGGATTTTCTTTGTAAATTATGGGTTGAAATGATATACTATCCGTATCACTTGACCTAGATTAGAAAATATTATACAAACCCGTGGTTATATATATATATTCGGAAATATTAAATATTTTTAAATTAGAATGTTATAATATTTGTTTAAAAATGGAATTAAAAATGAATCTTATAAGTATAGTGATATTATACAAGTTAAAGATGTGAATAAATAAACGATTAAAAGTACAAATTTATTTCGTAAATTTTGATTTGTAAAATAAAATGGAAGTCAAGTTAGGAAATAAAATATGATGTTTTGGTATAAATTTGAATATAAGTAAATAAATAAAGGGTTAGGTTGTCTATGAATTAAATAGTTAAATAAAATAAATAATTAAAAATGGAAGATGAAATATAACTAAATTTAGAAATGTAAAGTGGTTTTAGAGTAAAGATTAGTGAAGAAATTGATTAGAAATTAAGTTTATCTTTGAAGTGGTAATTATACGTAATTATTATGTAAATTTAAAGAGAATTTTTGCACTTGATTCTAATAAGTAAAGTATAGAGAAGTTAGATATATATTTGCCAAATTTACTTTATAATAATTATAGATTATTGAGTAATTTAAATGACTGTTCAAAGATGGAAAATATGATTATATAAGTTGAATTGGTTTATTTTAAGGTCTAATTACTGCTGAAATTATATTGAAGACCAAAAATTTAATTTACTCAAATCTGTTGAAGGACTAAGGCTAAATCTTTGGGATCTATATTGGATTTTTGTACTTCACTGTTAAATAGTTTTAAATGTAGTATTTTGATTTAAATAGAAAACTATTTTGGATTTTTATAACACGGGTAATAATAACGTTGGTTGTTAAAGAGACCAGGATCGGATATGGGCATACTCTCTGTCGATACCGAAACCACTTTGACAACTGTGTACGTGGTGGAGATTCCAGAATGAAGTAGGATGGTGGTGATGTTTCCTTTGAGGTAAATACGTGGACCCGACTCCCGTGAGTTGGCATAAGGTGGCTAAAACATGAGCGATTCTCGGATTAATGAGGTAGCACCTTTGATCGGACGCACTTCTTCGTATTCCATTATATTACTTTGTGATTGTTCGGTGCACACCTTTGATTTGGGAGTGTTGTTCGAGGTGAGCGGTAGTAGCAGTTATGCGTTAACACCGGCCCGGATGCGTAATTGGTATATCTACCCTGGCATTACCTATTTGTGCCGTGTCACCTACCGTAGCGAGCCTTGTACAAGTTTGGTTTTCTCCTGTAGCTCATGTGGTATCCTCTGGTGGCTTCCCGATCAGGTGGGACTATGATACTGGATGGACTACTGGGACTATTATTATGTTAAGGGGAAGATTGGGTAACTCCTTAAAGATATTTAAAAGTAAGTTTATTTTAATATAGACACTATTATAATAGCGAAGTTATTACTACATAGTAAATAGTTTAACAGATCCTTAGAGGATGGGCGATCCCAAGCACCCTTTAAGTTACTTGCCTTTATATTACAGTTCACTTGAATTAGCTTACACTGCATAAGTATGTATGTCCTGGCTCGAGCGTTATGTTTTATTTTACGCTCGGGTCAGCCTGAGTTTTAGTTCGGACTTCATCCCCCAAGCTAGGACTTCTGCAGATAATCTCTTTTCAAGCGGCAGTCAAATTTCCCATTCAGTTCTTTATCTTAGATTATGTAATGGAGACAGATAAATTTGGATTTTTCTGTGGTTAATTCAAAATATATTTGGTTTTAAAGACTATGTAACTTATACTTATTTTGAGACTATGTGTTAGTGGCTTCATGAGCCACTTGGTTATTTTATTCCACTGCGAGTATTCGAATTTCTGTGTCTGTGATTTGATTTCATCTGCTCCAATTTTATTTACAATCTATTGTTTTGAACTATTCAAGTTTGACGTATTTTAATTTATTATTGAATTTGAATGGTACAGAATAGTGGGTCGTTACACAAGCACACAATCAACGATTTTTAAATATAACTATCACAATTAAATTAATCAATCAATAACTGAAATTTTCAATTATTAAAATTGGAGTGAGAAGATCTCACCTTTTGCTTACGCATGCAACCCATTTCCATTCTGGCTTGTTTCATGAATTTTTTTGAACCTTGTAACAAACATTATAAGGTTTTATTAATATTCTAATTGGTCGAACAATGAATTATTATTTAGTTAATTTAATTCAAACCAAAAAATTTAGTCTAAAACTAATTTTCCTTTTGATAAATTATTTTTATCAACTAAATAGCTAAATAAGCTTATTAAATAAATCAATAACCCTAAATACATATTTTTAAAATACCTGGTAGGTTAAAAGATGTGAATTTGTATTTTTATTTTCCTTTGAAATTATTTATATATATAAATATACTTATAATAATATCCTTTATAGATTTTCAAAAATTTAATTATATAAATGCCTTTAATATTTAAAATTGAAAGCATGTGTACAAACATATATATATATATATATATATATATATTAAAATCTGTTTTCTGTATAAAAGTATAATCTACATCCAGACATTACTGTAAATCAAATACTGTGGCAATCATATATATATTTTTCTTTCTCTGCATATACTTATACATACGTAAAAATTTAAATCGAAGAATAAATTGTTTTTATACCTTTCAGCCTAATTCTAAATTGAATGGAACCCTAGTCGAGACGTCACCTCACGAGGTCTTACCCTCGTTCATCTTCTGCTCGCCACCTGTCAGCAACACCGAGTTTGCCAACACCTCATCATCGCGCATCACAGCACTGCCTCGGACTCGATTCCAAACACCTCCGTGCGCGATTGCCTTAAACCAATCGTGACTTCACATTTGAACAGCGACCCAGACCCGCCATCTTCCCCTACCTTCCTCGCGAAACTCGAACATGCACCATTTCTCTTGCAGTCATCGCGATCCCAATCGCCGGCCATTGATTTTTTTTCTTAATTCATTACGGAAGAAGTATTTGTTTGCCATTATTTTCCTGAGATTCCTCAAATTGATTTTGTTTTCGATCTTGAATTTTGTGGATGGGATGAGAGAGGGGCGAAATTTAACTACAACCATTTTTTCTTTATTTGCTTCGATAGATTTCATATATGGAACGAGACTTCGTTCGTTGTTTTTTTTTGGTTTTTTATTTTTTTCTCTAAACGAACGCGTGTTATAATTCTGCAGGGAAACGGAATACGTGTTTAACACTTCTCAATGTGTAATGCAGGAACTTTTGAATTATATTATTTATTTTCAAATTTAAATTGTCCTGAATTACGCAACTCAAAATCTCGATCTCCAATCGAGGCGTGCCGCCAGGCATTTATAATGTTATACGCCTATTCCAAACGCGATGGAAAAGGTTTCGAGTCCAAATTGGATCGTATGGAGAAGATAGCTTTTTGAACCCAGTTATGAAATTAAATTTCGAAATAAATTTTCAGCGCGTTCGCTTATCGTACGACCACACGACAACTCCGAATGTTATGGAAATTGAAATCCGATAGTAATACAATATTACGAATCCAATGGAATAGGTTTCGTCGAATTCCGAGACCGTGCCTCGGAAGGCTATTTTTAAATATCAATTCAAACTACATAATTTCAAAACTGAACAATTCAGTTCCAAATTCGATTCTGAAGCTTCCATTATCTTCAGTATTGTAAATATATATTTTTTAAGCCTTGAAAATATTTTTAATCGGCATAAAAATTAAGATACAAATTTTACCCAAATCTTCTATAATTAAATTTGATGATTAAATTGTTAAATTGATAGTTAAAAATTGAAACTCAAGCTTAAATTAGCAATTTAGATATTTGAAATCAATTTCAATTTCGAACGTTGAAAATTCTGGGTTGTCACATTCTTCCCCCCTTAAAAGAATTTCATCCTGAAATTACTAGTTAAGAAGAATGATTCCTAACCCATTCGCTATCTTTCCAAAACCACATAGTTTTATCAACTTACCAACAAATCTTTTCATTAAAGACCATCACTTCAACTAACTTTTCAAGTCTTCCATAATTTTCAAACAACCTCATTTTCTTTAACAATTCAAATTTAAATTTAAATTCAAAATTTTCTCAAAAAATTTCTAACTCCTTAAATTTTCGAAAAATTTCGCCCGCGTATCTTTTGCGCGGTGTAACAACCCGCATATTTATTGATTTTATATTTAAATATTTTATTTAAATATTTTGTCGTTAATCGGATATTGGTCCGAAAAGCTACCTTTTGTAAACGGTCAAATTAGGACTCGAGACCACTTCCATTGAGTTCGAAATGCCGTTTACAACTTTTTAAGTATAAACATTGATAGGTTTGGAGTTAGTGGAATTTCACTTACATTTCCCGCTTTGGACTTTGGGTTAGATTAGCCATTATAACTCAAACCCACTTCCCTCCTTCTCCTCACTCTTCATAAATTCCTACCAAACACAAACTTTAACATTAATGGTGAGTGGAAAGGGAAATTAGAAACTCCAAGCCTAGGTGTAACGACCCCGGATTTTTATATAAATTTAAAATGATAATTAAAATCTATTTTTGAAGAAAACGGTGAAATTAATTGATTTAGTGATGTGAGTTTCCCCGAGTTCAAATATATTATATATAAATCATTTAAATTTTTAAATATTGTATATATATGCATATATGTGAATATATATATATATATATATACATGTATATTTGGGTATATATGAGTCAATTTGAAATTATAAAATCTTGTGTGTATATATATATATTTTGATTTGAATTTAAATCTTAGATGAATGGTTTAATAAATATTTGAGTTATAAAATAAATTAAGAAAAATATATATATATATATAGTAACTCATAAATAAATTTTAACAACATGTTAAAATAGAAGTTATTCATACTACAAAGCAATATAGAAGTAAAAATACAAGATAGTAGGCAAATAAATATGCCTGTAGTGTTTTGAAATGCTAAGGACAAAACAAAGCAAAGGTATGTAGGCTGTAAACCAGAAAATAGGAAGTAGGACAGCAAGTATATGTTTAAGTATAGAAACATAAAGTAAAAGCAAACAAGTACAAACAAAACATATCAAGTACATAAGCAAAAGCATGATATTAGCCGAGAAAAAGGAATGCAAGCAACTCAGCCATGTTTATTGTATAAACAAAGATATCACACTGTTGTAATAATCACATCAGCCACCATAACATAAAATATCACCTGCACACTATCTTTTTATACATCTACTTCACCATTTCGTTCAAAATCAAAGCCAGTGCAAAGCTTAAAGGAAAATATGTCTTCAATCAAAAAAAAAAAAATCAGAAGTAACATCATCTCAAAACTCAAACAAACTCAACATCCAAGTAGAATGCTTTCAGCAGCAAATTCAAAAGCCTGTTTCAAAACTGCAAGCAAATCTAAGCAACAAAGCAAGCTTTGTTCATCTTCTTGAATCTGTGAGTAACTTATGTTTCTAAAATTTAAAAGTTGAATTGATTTCATGTAGGTGTTTGTTGCTATATATATATCCTCTGAATATTTTGGAAACAAGAGATTACGGTAAAATCTTTTAAATCTGGAAAAAAATCACCGTGAGTAAACAAATTTATATTGATACTTAAATATCATCAAGTTTGAGTATAAATACTTGGTGTATGAAGCTCTATTTGTTTTTGTGAAGTTGATCTGTGAGTTGTTGTTCCTTTCTCCTCTGTTCTTTTGTTTTCTTCCTTTCTGAGCTTACAGGTTGATATCAAACAAGAAACAAAATCAAACTCATATTATCAAATTATCATCAGGCTTTGGTTTCAAAAGAAAGTTGCGTAGTGAAGTATGAACTAAAATCTAAAAATAGATTTAAGAAGAATAGAAATATACAGTGAAAAAAATTGATTTTTACAGAGTAACTCAAATATATGAAAAATTCGAACATGATGAATCGGTGCTTCAAGTATATATTGGGAATTGTTATTCGAAAACTAGATTTTTAAAACAAAAATTTCGATTTTTCATCAAGTATGTTGAGAGCAATTTCATGTTGAACTAAAAATGCTTTTAAATCAATTTCCACCGATCGCACCAATTTTAAATGTTGGGATTTTGTGCAAAGCAAGTTTAGAGATGGATGATGTTAGGAAAATTGTCTGAAAATTTTTCTATTGTAAGGAATGATTGAAGGAGAGAAAATTAGGGTTTAAAGCTCGTGTTCACTGCCTTGAAGTCGTGAGTTCATCGCGTCGTCGCCGTCGTGTTTCTGGCGATCGCACCGAGGGGGAGGTGAAGGTGTGGTGGTTGTCGAAGTGGTTGCCGGAGTTATGCGAGCTCCGGTGGTGGAGGCGTCAAGTACAAGTCGTTGCCAGGTTTGAGGGTGTTCGAAGTTTTTTTGTTCCAGGTTTTTTTTTTGTGTCTGAAGCTCGATTTTGATCTGATCGAAATTTCTTCGATCTGGTTGGTGCTTTGGGGTCTCGCGTGTTCGAGTGGGTGTGTGGGATGGACGCGGTGCTCATCGGTGGCCGGAGGAGCGTGGGTAGGTGCACGGTGCATGTGTGTGCACTGGGGAGGAAGAGAGGGGAAGACGTGTTGAACTCGAAGAAAAGGAGGGGGGCGTCTCGAAGTTTTGATCGGGGAAGTAGGGCAGAAACTCGAAGGGGCACTCGGGTGGTTTCAGGGTTGTATCGGGATGATTTGGACTTAAACAAATTTTGTGAAAAAGTTTTAGTACTCAGGTCAGTTGGTTAAAAAACTCGAAGCAGGGTGCTGTTTTTATCGGGGATGACCCGAAGCAAGCCTCGGGTTAGTAAGTGAAAGCAGCAAACCCAGTTTCAACCAAATTTTTGAACACAAGTAAAAATTTATTTTCTAAATAAACAAATGATATTTGTAAATAAAATATGAAAACAAATGGTAATTAGAATTTGTAAATTCTTTAAATTAAGCAAGGAAAGTTTAAAATAAAATTTTAATTAACCCTTTTATTTAATGATTAAATTTAAAAAGAAAGATTTAAAAATTTATTTACATTAAATTTTAATGTAACAATAAATAAATTCTTAAAGTATAAGCAATTTTCAAATGATAACTAAGATAAACAATTTATATTAATAGTTTGGAAAAGAGATTTAGAATGATTTAAAATTTGTAATTAAAATTAATTTAATAAACAATTAAGTGCTTAAATAAATTTGAAATTAAGAGTTTGTTGATTATATAAATTAAGTTGATTAATTTTAGTTGACGATTAATTAAAATAATCAAATAAGGGATAATCAATGTATCAAGATGGTAAAGATAAATTAATTTATCATTCAGAATAATAAATCCATGATTTAAAATAATCGATAAAATGATTATTTGGATAATTTATCTCATTCGCTTTGATTGGTGAATAATTAACTATTGTTGTGCACCGTATTGATATTTCTTTTCTAATTGTGATGCTGTGTGATGTAGATTGCCATGTACTACACTGTAATTGTAATTTTCTCTGTATTGATGTGAAAACCCTGTTTGCCCGTAAAACGGCATTTAAACTTCGATGCGACAGGGAGTCGGATTCCAGTTAGTTATCCGAAACCCACATCGAATTGTAATGATAAATCTTTGTGATTGATAAATCAATTTATTTATGAATCTGTGAATAGAGATAAGCGTTATTGATTATATCGCTTATCAACTATATTTCTATGTTTTAAATCTGTGATGATTGAATGATATTGCACTATTGTGTTAAAACCCTTGACCACACTTATACACACACCAATATGGATTTCACGAGGAAATCGATTAAGTCACAGATAATTTAAATGTAATATTTTTGAAATTAAAGTTTTAATTTCAAATTGATTTTGAAAATGGATTTGGGTTAGACGGTAAAGCTTTTGAAAAAGTTTTCACAGATAAAAGCTATTTTGAATAACTCGGTAAAATCTCCAATTTAAATAATTCAATTTGAATTTGAATTCGATATTTGGAATTGAATTCGATGATTGGAAATTATGGTTAAAGATATTATAAACATGTTTGTATGAATTTAAACCATTTTAAAGGTATGGTTTTGGGAATTTGAATTTAACCCAAGGATTTCAACTCGTATAAATGAATCAAATTTCCAAAATGAAAACTGTTGTTTTCAAATGATAAACACTTTTAGATAAGAACTGAGATTCCAGTTAATTAGGGGAATTTCAAGATTGAATAGAGAAATGATTTTCCTAAGTTATGAATGAATTCATTTTGAAAGCTATGAATTAAATCTGTTTATTTTTAACAGATTTAAATTGATGATTTGTTTAAATCAAATTGAAATGAAATTGTTTTGAAGACTATAAGTTAAATCTTTGATTTAAAGATTTAACGAGTTAATCAAATTGAAATGAAAATTGATTTGGAAAATCTGTGAATGAATCTTTTATTTAAAAGATTAAAATGTGAAAATTGTTTAAAACCGTTAAAGGTTGTGAAAATGAATCTTTTTGTTTAAAGATTGAAAATGGTAATTTGTTAAGCCATTTGAAGAAAAGTTTTGGGTAATAAGTTGTGACTTAATTGAAATTCCATTATCCATTTGTTTTTGAAATATCGTGCTCACTATTCGGCTTAGCCAGGAAAGGACCTTTGTGTCGTATAACCCATTCCGAATAAGTTATTCGACGTTATGGATAGCATTTGAAGACCGGTGATGAAGAACGGGTATTTGCGAAAGCGATAGGATGACCTATCGATTGTTTCTGCACCGAGTCGCGCCGGTATAGAAACTCCCTAAGTGATGGGAAATCCGATCGGGATTGTGAATATCCGGATTGCAAGGACTTCTTTGTAAGTGCCTTCGGTTCTGTTCGAGCCCGGAACAGACTTGAATGGATTGTATGTCTGACATTACAAATTGAGATATAAAGCCGATTTCTTTCAAATATATTTCTGTTGGTGGCGGAGAATTTATTCTCTTAGCTTAACACCCTTCTCTGAGACGTACGAGCTCAGAGGTTATGTAGTTGAAGGTTATCAGCGATATATTCCCAATTTGGTAATGTGACATGCTGAGTGTTGCTGTGAAATGATCATTGTGTTGATTATTTGTGATAGGATCATTTGTTTGATCGTCTATCTTGGTGATCATTTCTATGATCATTTGTTGACCCAAAGCATGGCTTTTGTATAAAGTATGTTTTTGTGGACGTGACTTCGCCGAGCCTCACACCCCGGAAATGGTCAAAACAGGAAAGATGCGGCAAGGTTATGAGGGGTAGCGCCCTTTAGGGTATGTGCATTTCCTTCTGGAAAAGGGTGGTATCATGGTATGGAGCCCAGATACTTACTCATGTTGAAAACACTTTATGATTGTGTGAATTGATTACGAGCGCTCGGTTAAAGGTCCCAAAGGACCGGGGGATGGCATATTCGGTCAGTTGTTACTCAGTTAGGGGTAACCCGGCCTTGTGTTGGCAGAGATCCGGTTTGGTTCTCGGGGACGTCCTTCCAGAGGCGTTCTCATGTGGCAATGGGAAGTTCCTTGGCTTGACCATTTGTTGGAAATCCAAAGAAACAATACGAGCCTTGTACGGTTTTAGTTGTAGAACCTGCCATCTAATATGGTAGCTATAGTAGGCATAATATAATGGTACCTATGCTGGCTAAGATTTATATTCTACTTTCGAAATGATTTGTTCTACACTATGCACTAATAATAATATCAAATGTTCTTTTTAATGCGTATCAAGCATCTTTGACTATCATAAGGAGAAATCTCCTCCGATTCTGCGTTTGCATTGTGTGTGTGTGCGGGAGGCCTTATGGTAGTCTCATTTTTAAAAAGCATTGCGAATTGACTTTGAAATCTTTTGTTGAATGTTTTAAAAGATAAACTGTTTTTGTTGCTCACACCAGTCCCACGACTGATCCGGAGTTTATTGTTTCTTTCCTAAACTCTGGGTGCTCATTATTTTCTACACGAGCAGTCTAGAGTTGGGTTTTTCAGATAGTCAGGTTTAGTAGATTATCTGGAGTTAGTTCAGTCTTTGGACCGGACCAGACTTGCTTATGCTAGGTGCATCGTTATTGGGCGTTCGAGCTATTGCTGGATTGGTTCTTGGAAATGGAGTTGCAGTTATTTTTGGAGTTCTTCCTTGAAGACTATTTTAGAGTTATTTGTTCCGCTGCTAGATGTTATCTATTTTCTTTCCACTGCTGTTTTATTGTATCATATCTCTGATGTATATTGATATCTATTGGATCATCTGTTGTAACAGATATTGTATCAAAGCTGTATATCAATGTATTATTCTTTTTTTCTGCTGTGTTATTTACTTAGTGTTGTTATAAGCTCCGGCGAATCGGATTTGAACGGTCGAATCTATGGCATTCGAATTTGATTTGAAGTATGGATGTCGATTTTCTAGTGGGCAAAATTCGAAACGTTACATTTGGTATCAGAGCTAAGGGTTGAACTTTAGGTCAGGAGTATAACACATTAAGTAACTCATTAGAGATAGGGTGAAGTAAATCCTAGAATGAGTAATCCTTAAGATATCTGTTTGAACGCCTCAGTAAATTCTCTTACTATCCACTGATAGTGAGTATGAGTGCAAGAAGAGAACGAGATAGGGGACAGGGAAATACAACTATAAATGGTCAATAACCTGCAACAGTTGAAACAACTTTCTTATCAAATTTCTTTGATTCGTTTCCAAATTCTTTTGATTTCTTCGTACCAGCTACAAGAAGAAGTTTTGGTGTGGTGATGCTCTACGAATCGTTGTAAGAAATTTTTACTTCGTATCTTTATCGGTTTCTTATCAGCTTTTCGATTTAAACCTTAATGAATATAAATTGGAAATTTTAAATGAATTAGAAATTTTAAATTGAGTTAACTTGATTAATAGAATATGAAGAATGATTAGAATTGTATCGATAAAATGATTTTGTTTAAAACCAAAATTTAAAATTTTATTATAATTTCTTGTATCTATTGTTGATATTCTGATTTGGTGAGCCAAATGCAGAACTGATATCCAGTTTGATCTAAAAAGATATTTCTCTATCTTTCATCTATCTTTGTTGTTTTCGTGCCTACGAATTTCGAGGACGAAATTCTTTTAAGGGGGGAAGTCTGTAACGACCCTGGATTTTTATATAAATTTAAAATGATAATTAAAATCTATTTTTGAAGAAAACGGTGAAATTAATCGATTTAGAGATGTGAGTTTCCCCGAGTTCAAATATATTCTATATAAATCATTTAAATTTTTAAATATTGTATATATATGTATATATGTGAATATATATATATATGTATATTTGGGTATATATGAGTCAATTTGAAATTATAAAATCTTGTGTGTATATATATATATTTTGATTTGAATTTAAATCTTAGATGAATGGTTTAATAAATATTTGAGTTATAAAATAAATTAAGAAAAATATATATATATATATATATAGTAACTCATAAATAAATTTTAACAACATGTTAAAATAGAAGTTATTCATACTACAAAGCAATATAGAAGTAAAAATACAAGATAGTAGGCAAATAAATATGCCTGTAGTGTTTTGAAATGCTAAGGACAAAACAAAGCAAAGGTATATAGGCTGTAAACCAGAAAATAGGAAGTAGGACAGCAAGTATATGTTTAAGTATAGAAACATAAAGTAAAAGCAAACAAGTACAAACAAAACATATAAAGTACATAAGCAAAAGCATGATATTAGCCGAGAAAAAGGAATGCAAGCATCTCAGCCATGTTTATTGTATAAACAAAGATATCACACTATTGTAATAATCACATCAGCCACCATAACATAAAATATCACCTGCACACTATCTTTTTATACATCTACTTCACCATTTCGTTCAAAATCAAAGCCAGTGCAAAGCTTAAAGGAAAATATGTTTTCAATCAAAAAAAAAAAAATCAGAAGTAACATCATCTCAAAACTCAAACAAACTCAACATCCAAGTAGAATGCTTTCAGCAGCAAATTCAAAAGCCTGTTTCAAAACTGCAAGCAAATCTAAACAACAAAGCAAGCTTTGTTCATCTTCTTGAATCTGTGAGTAACTTATGTTTCTAAAATTTAAAAGTTGAATTGATTTCATGTAGGTGTCTGTTGCTATATATATATCCTCTGAATATTTTGGAAACAAGAGATTACAGTAAAATCTTTTAAATCTGGAAAAAAATCACTGTGAGTAAACAAATTTATATTGATACTTAAATATCATCAAGTTTGAGTGTAAATACTTGGTGTATGAAGCTCTGTTTGTTTTTGTGAAGTTGATCTGTGAGTTGTTGTTCCTTTCTCCTCTGTTCTTTTGTTTTCTTCCTTTCTGAGCTTACAGGTTGCTATCAAACAAGAAACAAAACTCAAACTCATATTATCAAATTATCATCAGGCTTTGGTTTCAAAAGAAAGTTGCGTAGTGAAGTATGAACTAAAATCTAAATATAGATTTAAGAAGAATAGAAATATACAGTGAAAAAAATTGATTTTTACGGAGTAACTCAAATATATGAAAAATTCGAACATGATGAATCGGTGTTTCAAGTATATATTGGGAATTGTTATTCGAAAACTAGATTTTTAAAACAAAAATTTCGATTTTTCATCAAGTATGTTGAGAGCCATTTCATGTTGAACTAAAAATGCTTTTAAATCAATTTCCACCGATCGCACCAATTTTAAATGTTGGGATTTTGTGCAAAGCAAGTTTAGAGATGGATGATGTTAGGAAAATTGTCTAAAAAATTTTCTATTGTAAGGAATGATTGAAGGAGAGCAAATTAGGGTTTAAAGCTCGTGTTCACTGCCTTGAAGTCGTGAGTTCATCGCGTCGTCGCCGTCATGTTTCTGGCGATCGCACTGAGGGGAGGTGAAAGTGTGGTGGTTGTCGAAGTGGTTGCCGGAGTTATGCGAGCTCCGGTGGTGGAGGCGTCAAGTACGAGCCGTTGCCAGGTTTGAGGGTGTTCGAAGTTTTTTTGTTCCAGGTTTGTTTTTTTTTTTGTGTCTGAAGCTCGATTTTGATCTGATCGAAATTTCTTCGATCTGGTTGGTGCTTTGGGGTCTCGCGTGTTCGAGTGGGTGTGTGGGATGGACGCGGTGCTCATCGGTGGCCGGAGGAGCGTGGGTAGGTGCGCGGTGCATGTGTGTGCACTGGGGAGGAAGAAAGGGGAAGACGTGTTGAACTCGAAGAAAAGGGGGGGCGTCTCGAAGTTTTGATCGGGGAAGTAGGGCAGAAACTCGAAGGGGCACTCGGGTGGTTTCAGGGTTGTATCGGGATGATTTGGACTTAAACAAATTTTGTGAAAAAGTTTTAGTACTCGGGTTAGTTGGTTAAAAAACTCGAAGCAGGGTGCTGTTTTTATCGGGGATGACCCGAAGCAAGCCTCGGGTGAGTAAGTGAAAGCAGCAAACCCAGTTTCAACCAAATTTTTGAACACAAGTAAAAATTTATTTTCTGAATAAACAAATGATATTTGTAAATAAAATATGAAAACAAATGGTAATTAGAATTTGTAAATTCTTTAAATTAAGCAAGGAAAGTTTAAAATAAAATTTTAATTAACCCTTTTATTTAATGATTAAATTTAAAAAGAAAGATTTAAAAATTTATTTACATTAAATTTTAATGTAACAATAAATAAATTCTTAAAGTATAAGCAATTTTCAAATGATAACTAAGATAAACAATTTATATTAATAGTTTGGAAAAGAGATTTAGAATGATTTAAAATTTGTAATTAAAATTAATTTAATAAACAATTAAGTTAAATAAATTTGAAATTAAGAGTTTGCTGATTATATAAATTAAGTTGATTAATTTTAGTTGACGATTAGTTAAAATAATCAAATAAGGGATAATCAATGTATCAAGATGGTAAAGATAAATTAATTTATCATTCAGAATAATAAATCCATGATTTAAAATAATCGATAAAATGATTATTTGGATAATTTATCTCATTCGCTTTGATTGGTGAAAAATTAACTATTGTTGTGCACCGTATTGATATTTCTGTTCTGATTGTGATGCTGTGTGATGTAGATTGCCATGTACTACACTGTAATTGTAATTTGCTCTGTATTGATGTGAAAACCCTGTTTGCCCGTAAAACGGCATTTAAACTTCGATGCGACAGGGAGTCGGATTCCAGTTAGTTATCCGAAACCCACATCGAATTGTAATTATAAATCTTTGTGATTGATAAATCAATTTATTTATGAATATGTGAATAGAGATAAGCGTTATTGATTATATCGCTTATCAACTATATTTCTATGTTTTAAATCTGTGATGATTGAATGATGTTGCACTATTGTGTTAAAACCCTTGACCACACTTATACACACACCAATATGGATTTCACGAGGAAATCGATTAAGTCACAGATAATTTAAATGTAATATTTTTGAAATTAAAGTTTTAATTTCAAATTGATTTTGAAAATGGATTTGAGTTAAACGGTAAAGCTTTTGAAAAAGGTTTTCACAGATAAAAGCTATTTTGAATAACTCGGTAAAATCTCCAATTTAAATAATTCAATTTGAATTTGAATTCGATATTTGGAATTGAATTCGATGTTTGGAAATTATGGTTAAAGATATTATATACATGTTTGTATGAATTTAAACCATTTTAAAGGTATGGATTTGGGAATTTGAATTTAACCCAAGGATTTCAACTCGTATAAATGAATCAAATTTCCAAAATGAAAACTGTTGTTTTCAAATGATAAACACTTTTAGATAAGAACTGAGATTCCAGTTAATTAGGGGAATTTCAAGATTGAATAGAGAAATGATTTTCCTAAGTTATGAATGAATTCTTTTTGAAAGCTATGAATTAAATCTGTTTATTTTTAACAGATTTAAATTGATGATTTGTTTAAATCAAATTGAAATGAAATTGTTTTGAAGACTATAAGTTAAATCTTTGATTTAAAGATTTAACGAGTTAATCAAATTGAAATGAAAATTGATTTGGAAAATCTGTGAATGAATCTTTTATTTAAAAGATTAAAATGTGAAAATTGTTTAAAACCGTTAAAGGTTGTGAAAATGAATCTTTTTGTTTAAAGATTGAAAATGGTAATTTGTTAAGCCATTTGAAGAAAAGTTTTGGGTAATAAGTTGTGACTTAATTGAAATTCCATTATCCATTTGTTTTTGAAATATCGTGCTCACTATTCGGCTTAGCCGGGAAAGGACCTTTGTGTCGTATAACCCATTCCGAATAAGTGATTCGACGTTATGGATAGCATTTGAAGACCGGTGATGAAGACCGAGTATTTGCGAAAGCGATAGGATGACCTATCGATTGTTTCTGCACCGAGTCGCGCCGGTATAGAAACTCCCTAAGTGATGGGAAATCCGATCGGGATTGTGAATATCCGGATTGCAAGGACTTCTTTGTAAGTGCCTTCGGTTCTGTTCGAGCCCGGAACAGACTTGAATGGATTGTATGTCTGACATTACAAATTGAGATATAAAGCCGATTTCTTTCAAATATATTTCTGTTGGTGGCGGAGAATTTATTCTCTTAGCTTAACACCCTTCTCTGAGACGTACGAGCTCAGAGGTTATGTAGTTGAAGGTTATCAGCGATATATTCCCAATTTGGTAATGTGACATGCTGAGTGTTGCTGTGAAATGATCATTGTGTTGATTATTTGTGATAGGATCATTTGTTTGATCGTCTATCTTGGTGATCATTTCTATGATCATTTGTTGACCCAAAGCATGGCTTTTGTATAAAGTATGTTTTTGTGGACGTGACTTCGCCGAGCCTCACACCCCGGAAATGGTCAAAACAGAAAAGATGCGGCAAGGTTATGAGGGGTAGCGCCCTTTAGGGTATGTGCATTTCCTTCTGGAAAAGGGTGGTATCATGGTATGGAGCCCAGATACTTACTCATGTTGAAAACACTTTATGATTGTGTGAATTGATTACGAGCGCTCGGTTAAAGGTCCCAAAGGACCGGGGGATGGCATATTCGGTCAGTTGTTACTCAGTTAGGGGTAACCCGGCCTTGTGTTGGCAGAGATCCGGTTTGGTTCTCGGGGACGTCCTTCCAGAGGCGTTCTCATGTGGCAATGGGAAGTTCCTTGGCTTGACCATTTGTTGGAAATCCAAAGAAACAATACGAGCCTTGTACGGTTTTAGTTGTAGAACCTGCCATCTAATATGGTAGCTATAGTAGGCATAATATAATGGTACCTATGCTGGCTAAGATTTATATTCTACTTTCGAAATGATTTGTTCTACACTATGCACTAATAATAATATCAAATGTTCTTTTTAATGCGTATCAAGCATCTTTGACTATCATAAGGAGAAATCTCCTCCGATTCTGCGTTTGCATTGTGTGTGTGTGCGGGAGGCCTTATGGTAGTCTCATTTTTAAAAAGCATTGCGAATTGACTTTGAAATCTTTTGTTGAATGTTTTAAAAGATAAACTGTTTTTGTTGCTCACACCAGTCCCACGACTGATCCGGAGTTTATTGTTTCTTTCCTAAACTCTGGGTGCTCATTATTTTCTACACGAGCAGTCTAGAGTTGGGTTTTTCAGATAGTCAGGTTTAGTAGATTATCTGGAGTTAGTTCAGTCTTTGGACCGGACCAGACTTGCTTATGCTAGGTGCATCGTTATTGGGCGTTCGAGCTATTGCTGGATTGGTTCTTGGAAATGGAGTTGCAGTTATTTTTGGAGTTCTTCCTTGAAGACTATTTTAGAGTTATTTGTTCCGCTGCTAGATGTTATCTATTTTCTTTCCGCTGCTGTTTTATTGTATCATATCTCAGATGTATATTGATATCTATTGGATCATCTGTTGTAACAGATATTGTATCAAAGCTGTATATCAATGTATTATTCTTTTTTTCCGTTGTGTTATTTACTTAATGTTGTTATAAGCTCCGGCGAATCGGATTTGAACGGTCGAATCTATGGCATTCGAATACGATTTGAAGTATGGATGTCGATTTTCGAGCGGGCAAAATTCGAAACGTTACACTAGGTTTCAACTCCAACTCCATCATTCAACTCCAAATTCAAGGAAAAGCATTGGATTCAAGCTTGTAGTTGCTTCTCCATTCACCTTCAAGCTTTACCTTCATAATTTTGTGAAAAGGTGAGATTTTTATCTCACAATTCTAGTCTATAACTATATTGGACTGTTGGGAATGACTCCCCATCGCTTTAGCATGTGCATTTGCATTTGGTTTGGATTGAATTGGCGAAAAACTCCAATTTTTAGAGTTTTTGGTGACATTTTACACTTAGGTCGTTCTACCTATGCTAGGTCGTTCGGAGGAAAAGTCTCGTCCTTCAAGTAGCTCGTTTCTAGCTTTAATTCATTTTACAGCCTTAGGTCGCTCGGCACTAGGTCGTAGGTCGTAGGTTGTGGGGTTTAGGTCGTAGGCCGCTCGGCAATGCTTATTTTGTTAAGTCGTTCGGCATTTGGTGTTAGGTCGTTGGACCCTTAAGTCGTTACACAACTAGGTCGTTAGGTCGTAGGACCTTAAGTTGTTATGCTCAGTGGTGTTTGGCCGTAACACGTTGGTCTACTAGGTCGTTTGCCTTTATACTATTAGGTCGTTCGACCTGTTTTATTTTAACCCCCTTAGCTCGCGCTCCTTTAGGTCGCATCACTATTAGGTCGCATGACCTTATAAACCGTTAGGTCGCAAGACCTTATATCCCGTTAGGTCGCGTGACCTATATACCATTAGGTCGTTAGACCTTATTCTCCAATAGGTCGCTTGCCCCTTTACTTCGATAGGTCGCTCGGCCTTGTCTTCATTTTAGGTCGCGTGTTTCACTAGGCCGTTAGGCCTTTACCTCGTTAGGTCGTTGGTCGCTCGGCCTTATTATCTTGTTAGGTCACGAGTCCCTTAAGTCGCTCGTCTCTATTAGGTCGCTCGCTTCTGCTAACTCGCGACCACCTCTAGGTCGCAACCATTAGGTCGCTCGATCCTATCCTCCCTTAGGTCTTTACTAGGTCGAACCCCATAGCGGGGGTGTTGCCCCCGCACCCCCACCTTGGGGGGTTGCCACCCCCCCTCCCCCCCGACCCTCCTCCATAGGGGATCTTATCTGAAAAACATTCAACAAAACTTGCTTTGTTGAGATGCTGAGTTGACCATTCTTCGAGACAAACTATCTTGGGGTCCTCGGTCGATTTTATGGTATCACGGCCTTGCTAAAAAGGCGGGATAACAACTTTAGAAATATGAAGGTTTCAATACTAGTAGTAAATATCAAAACTCTTTCATCAAAACAATTTTAACTCCATTTTACTACAAAGCTCTTTCCTTAAACCGTTTTCCAATCTACTAGTATATACAAACCTTTTCCTTAAAACCTTTTGTGACAATCTTCTAGTGAAGATCTACAGCTTGTTCGTAAAAATTTGAGTTAAGCAAGTGGTTATGGGACATGAAGCTAAACTCATATGTTTACTGGCTTGGTGAGATTGACACTACTTGATGATCATGACGATCATTTTTGTGTTTTAGGCTAGCAACTGTGCGATGTCTCTTTGTCTGCGAGGGAGACTAGACCCCGCTCTTGTGATGTTTCGCCATCACATATGTGGGGCAGCGCCCTACGGTCTTCGGGCCATTCGTGTGTCAAAATTAATGGCTTGCAACTATGAGATAGCGTATCACTTTGTGTTACACGTGTAGGTGAGTTTTCATGCTCCCATTTAGTGAGTTATCATGCTCCTATATTGTGACTTCTGGATTTCTTGTGTAGTCTTCTGGAATTTGTGCTTCACCTATTTTCATGACTTTCATTGTTATGATTTTCCAGCTTTTATGTTTTGGTGAATTTGTGTGTCATCGCTATTTTTTAGGTGAATTTGGATCTTTTAGAAGATTCTTTTGATATTGTTTGATCTCTTGATGATCTTCATTTACATGCTTATCATAGTATGTCTTTATGGTTACTATATATTCTTGCCATATCTATTGTTTTATATCATGTTATCTGATATTTATAGCTAGACTAATCCGTTTATTATTTTCTTATAAATAATACTCGGGTCAGACCGAGATGTTACAGGTGCTTCTGCTTGACTTCTCCCCCAAGGATTTACTACTCTGACTTTTGGATGGCCACTTAGATTAGCAGTTTTTGTCGTTTACACTTGAGATATAGACTGATAGATATATTCTTTTGTACAACACGTGTTGCTATT
Source organism: Allium cepa (assembly GCA_030765085.1). Classification (NCBI taxonomy): domain Eukaryota; kingdom Viridiplantae; phylum Streptophyta; class Magnoliopsida; order Asparagales; family Amaryllidaceae; genus Allium; species Allium cepa. Next base: position 811,510,914 of record CM060939.1, read on the forward strand.
CTTTTGTGTTTGTGTTCCTTTCATGACCACTACTCTAATGTACACTTTCATGTGTTAGTTATATATTCATATCTTTTTCCGCCTTTGTGATATGAATGTCTATGACTGATTGTGTTATGTTTATTTCTATATTTGTTTTCGAAGATTTATTTATAGCGACCATGTGATAGCTTTGAGTTTGTATCGCTATGTCGGACTTCCTCCTTAAATGAAATGCATACTATACTATCTGACATATCGGTGCTCGCACAAAGAAGTTACATGGATGGTCGCTCCTCAACAGCCTTATTCTCCGCCCTAGTTCACAGCATTACTCCGTAGTGTTCTTGGCTAGCGTGGGTATTGAGGTGGGGCGTCACACGCGGCTAGCTTGGTACGACTACAAAATGGCACTACGGGCCCCCAAATTTCAAAAGAAAACAAAAAGCCAAGCGGCTGGACAAGAAAATCATCAAATTTCATACTGCAATTCAAATACATACCTTTTTGTTGAGCAACTTAAATTTTATCTTCGAAATCAAAATCCCAATTTCATTTCCTTTAACACACCTGTATATCCTGCTAGCAATAATATCCAATTGCAACATTCAAATACCATTTTTTACATTCCATTACAAATGTTTGAATACTTACTTCTTATACCATTTTTACTTTACTATTGAAGTTATATATTCATTTTCATTTAATATTACATTTTCAGTTTCTTTTGAATTCAATTCACAATTTCATTTCTATTTGGATTCAATTTACCTTGTGAATATTGAATTTTATCAACTATCGTTCATTCACAATTGATTCCTCTCACTATTTTAAATTAGTTTCATTTACTAATTATTACAAATTCCAATGCATTTTACCTCAAACCATTTTTTCCATTTCTACCTTTATTATCTTTAGTTCACTTCGAACTAATTTTTACAACTTCATTTTATTCCACACAATTTAAATTGGTTTTCGATATTCAGTTTCAATTCCAGTTTTATTCTTTCGTTCATTCCCAAAAAATTATTTTCAGTTCACTATTTTGGTTTATGACCACTTATATTAAACTGGATTTCCAGTTCATATGAATTCAATTTACTTTCATCCATAAATATTAGATTCAATTCATTTTAAACCTTATCCATTTGGTCATTCATCAATTAGTTTCACGTACTAATTTTAGTTTAATACTTCACTTTGTTTATCACAAACAAAATTCAATTCCAACTCTAGTTCTATTGACTTACAAATTCGAAATGAATTTCAACATTCAATTTCATTTTCTTGCATTTCAATTTCATTTTGAATTCATATCATCATTTCATTTGACTTAAATTTTCAATCTCAATTCTTTTATTCAATTTTTATTTTTAATTCCACTTTAATTAAATATTCCTTCCAACTTACATTTACTTTTATCTAACTTCTCTTTAAGTTAGATTTTATTTTAACAACTTCAAACTTTACAAGTTATCAACTTAACGATATTCCATAAATATTTTAAATAACATTCCAGAGTCTTTTCAACCTTTCAAAAATCATTTTTTTTTGAAATCAATTTAAATTTTCTTTTGAATTTCCAAAATCAAATCCAGTTTGCTAATAACATCCATTCAAAATAATTTGGCACTAACACATATCTTGGAAACTTGAAAATAAACACCGATGATGTCGCGATCATCATCGAAATTATTTGCCAGCGACCGAAAAGAGTTTAGAGCTTTTATACCTCCAAATTTTTTTTCCAAAACCTTTGAAAACCATTTTCAAACCAAAAAGGGATGTAAATCTTTCCACCAAAATTTCAAATTTCAAATCCTTTCAAAATTTTCCTCTGGAATACTATTTTCAAATTACAAATCACATTTATGATTTATATTTATAAATCTTCATTTGAATATGGATTTTATTCCTTAGCTTTTTGTTATGATTTCAATTTCTGATTTAATAATGAATGATAATAATTTAATATTATCATTTCCTAACAATCAAGCAACCATGTACTATAATAATTTACGGAAGATCATTCCTTTTATATACAAACTATTGGGTAAACTTATTTCATTTACCCTATTTTAAAACAATACTACGTCGGTTTATCTTGTTTAAGAGTTTAGATACACCGATCAACACGGTTGGCCAATTTGCACCGACCAGAATTTATAAACAATTAACCGATAAGTCAACACAATATAAAACAGTTTTATGTTCACTAAAAAATATGCGCTCATATCTATTATTACACTCACACTCATTCTAGAGTACTGCTGACTCTATCTCTAATGAGTAGCAACAAACATAGCCAAGGTTGTCGCTGAACCAAATGCTCTGATACCACTCTATAACGGTCCAATTTATCGACGCCCGAAAGTCGACATTAAAACATCCACTATATCAGATTCCGTATAGTCGAAAGCCAGAAAACTGAACCGTTAGGGATAAAGAAGAAGAAGATAGAAGAAGAAACAGAAGCTACAACAGAATCTCACATTTCGCAGCAGAACAACATATAATAGACAAATGATTAATCTTTAAAACAAAAATACTTTATTAGTTTATACATCACATTAGAGTATTACAACAAAAGCACACAAACAATGGCAGTTATAATAACTTGTGTACAAGAAATTTTTGACTTGCACTAACCCAAACGCAACGGGAGCTACGTAGTATAAGTGATACGCTTCGCCATCCAACTTGCTCCTGATCTCCATGGCATCTCTTTTCTAACTTCGCTCCAGAATAACTGATAACCTGAATCTAGGCTGCCCGTGTGGAAAATTATGGGCACCCAGAGTTTAGAAAGGGAACAATAAACTCCAGTTCATTCATGGGACTGGTGTGAGATCTTAAAAGCAGTTATTCTCACAAAGAAAATAAAATGAAATCCGCTATGCTTTTGGAAAATGAAACTACCATATGGCCTCCCGCCACACACATAATGCAAACACAGAATTGGAGGAGATTTCTCCTTATGATAGTCAAATATGCTTGATACGCAAAACCCTTTCGATATTATTATTAGTGCATAGTGGAGAAAACATTTCGTAAGTATAATATTAATCTTAGCCAGCATAGACATTTCGAACTATGCGTACTATAGCTACCATCTAAACAGTGGTGACCACCATAAGTAAATAGAAGATTATACAACTAAAACCGTACAAGGCGTGTATTAGAGATTGGATTTCCAACAAATGGTCAGGCAAAGGAACTTTCTCCTGCCAAATGGGTATGCCTCTGGAGGGACGTCCCGAGAACTTAACCAGCTCTCTGCCAACACAAGGCTGGGTTACCTCTGTAACTAGGTAACTACTACACGAGTATTCCATCCCTCGGTCGTTTGTGACCTTTATCCAAGGATCCTCAACCACAAAGAAATAACCATAAAATATAATAAATTTGCAGCAACAACATAGGTTAAGTATCTGGCTCCATACCATGATACCGCCCTTTTCCAGAAGGAAGTGACATACCCTAAATGGCGCAACCCTCATAATCTTGCCGCTTCTTTCATGTTTTGACCATTTCCGGGGCGTGAGATCCGACGAAGTCTCATCCACAAAGCTACACTTTATCACAAAGTCATGCTTCGATCAACAAATGATCAGCAGCACTTCGTATGCCGCATTACCAAATTGGGAATGTATCACTAGTAAACATCAGCTACATAACCTCTGAGCTCGTACGTCTACGAGAAGGGTGTTAAGCTAAGAGAATAAATTCTACGCCACCAACAGAAATGTATTTGACAGAAACCAGCTTTACATCGCATAGTGTAATGTCAGACACACATCCATACAAGTCCGTTCCGGGATCGAACGGAACTGAAGGCACTTCAAAGAAGCCCTTGAAAATCCAGATATTCACAAATCATGTCCTTAATCCCCATCACAAAGGTGATAAAATCTCTATATCGAAAAAATCCGGTGTAGGTACATTTGACAGGTAATCCTTTCACTTTCGAAAATTCCCAGTCTTCAACACCTTCTTCAAATGCAATCCCATTTCGTCGTATCATTATTCGGGATGGGTTTTATGACACAAAGTCCTCTCCCGGCTAATTCAATAATGAGCGCTTATTTTTAAAAATAAGTGTTCAATCAGATTTCAAACAAATCACAACAATTTCCGCTTTGATCTTTTAAATAAAAGATCCAGTACAATCACAAAGGTTCTATGTGGTTTCGGATATCCACTTGGAATCCGACCCCCCGCATCGAAATTCAAATGTCATTTAAAGGCCAATATTGATAGTCGGTTATTTAACTATCAATCAACATTCACAACAAGTTCTGGATTTCAAATAATTATTTCCCCAGTTATTTATTTTCAAAATATCTTTGCAAGATATATTTTTAACACTTCATCACTTTGAAAAACAAATTTCAAATCACTTTTCACCTTTCAATCTTTGAGAACAAAATTCAAATTGCTTTTCACACTTCAATCCTTTGAAAACAAATTTCAAATCACTTTCCTCACATGGAATAAATTTTCAAATATTTATTTAATTCCACTGAAAATTTGCCGAGTTCAAATACTTTAAAAATAATTTAAATCACTTATCCAAAATATTCTGGGAGATATTTAAAATAAAACTACTTTTACTTAAATATTAGTTACAAAATATGATACTAATTATTACAAATATAAGACTTCAAGTCTAAACTAATTTCAAAATAAAATTAGTAGATAGAGTATGAGTATTTGAAAATCTATTTTCTGAATCAAATATCAATTTAATCTTTAAAATAATCCCTTCTATACTTAATTAAATAAATATTTACTTTCAAGATTTGAAACAATTCCCAAAAATAATTTCTTCAGCAATATTCTTTTAAAACTAAATCTATAACTTTAAATTTTATTTCAAAAGCTATTTTAAAAATATACTTGGCTTTCTGGGGAAAGTGCACCTTTCATTTCAATATGGTCCATTTAAACCAATTAATAAACCCTTCTCGATTTATTCTAAATTTATGTTCCAAATCCGTAAATTACTTTCCACATTTTTGAAAATAACCCAATGTTTATTATTTTTTTAAAAATTTCCTTTCCTTCTCAAATTCCCATTGTGAATTTAAATTTTCAAATATCAACTGATATGCGATTTTCAAATCGATTCCCAAATATTCACTTTCAAGCACCGAATCAAATTCCTAATAGATTTCTAAAATAATTTCAAACACCAAATCAAATCACAAATTGATTTTCAAATTTATTTCCAAACACCAAATCAGTTTCCAAATTGATTTTCTAAATTCATTTCCAACACCAAATCAAATTTTCAAACTGATTTTTCAAACATTTATTTCAAACACCAAATCGATTTCAGAATTGATTTCGAAAAATTTATTTTTAAACACCGAATCAGTTTCAAATCGGCTTCCCAAAGATTTAATTTCTTTTAAATTAAATTCCTTAATTTCTTTCAAACTATTTAAAATCCATATTTTAAAAAAATTCTTCAACCTTTGAATAATATTACCCGAAATCCATTTATTAAGCCTTTTTTCCATGTTTTGGAATTTCTATTCAATAGGATTCAAAAATAAAGCTTTATCCTTTTAAAATTCCTTCTTTTAAATTTGTCCAATTCTCAAAAATAAATTTTACTATAAAATTTTCAACTTGAATTTTGAAAATCCAATTTTATTTATTTCTGGTATCCTACGATACCAAAAATATATTTGGCTAAATTTTAGCCTTCAACGATTTTAATCACAGTATAATTGCACAGAGATTATCAACACACAACATATGAAACAAATTCAATATTTGAGGAATCCAGTTGGATCCCTCCAACCTGTTTTCCCGCATCCATAGACGTTAGCACAACAATTAAATAGCAATTCCACTTCGAGGTGGAATATCGTAGTATATGGGATTCATAAAATATCATCCGCTATTATGCGGCGCATAGGGTCTCATCCGGTATATAATGCGGGAAATCAACAACTCTAAATACATATATAATACCAATTCGATATCGCGTTATATGGATTTAATATAATATCATCTGCTATTATGCAGCACATTGGGTCTATACCAATACAACTAATAAAAATTTATCATCCAAGCACACAATCAATGATTTTTAAATTTAACTATCACAATTAAATCAATCAATCAATAACTGAAATTTTCAATTATTAAAATTTGAGTGAGAAGATCTTACCTTTTGCTTACGCATGCAACCCATTTCCATTCTGGTTTGTTTCAGATTTTTTTTGAACCTTGAAACAAACATATAAGGTTTTATTAATATTCTAATTGGTCGACCAATCAATTATTATTTATTTATTTTAATTCAAACCAAAATTTTTAGTTTTAAACTAGTTTTCCTTTTGATAAATTATTTTTATCAACTAAATAGCTAAATAAGCTTATTAAATAAATCAATAACCATAAATACCTACACTACGCCATAAATGGCCTTCTGCAACACAAAAAAATGTTAACTTAGGCCCGAAAAATGTTGCCATAGGTCTATGGCAACACTTTTAGGGTGACGCAATTTTTGTCGTTGCCTTAGACCTCAAAGGCAACGTTTTGACTATCTAAGGCAACATAATAATATTGTTGCAATAGAACCCTATTTGGGTCTATGGCAACACCCATAGGTATCTGTAGCAACATCCAAAAATGTTGCTATAGATATTAACTTTCTGAAGTTGTGGGGCCCACATCTTGTGGGGCCCACAATGTGTGGCCCATGACCCAATTGGGTCCACCCCTATGGCAACACCTTGAATGACTATTGCAACATTATTCTAAGCAACATTTAGAACCCGGTGGCAACACTATTATGAAGCTACCGCAACACTATTCTGAAGCTACTACAACACTATTCTGAAGCTACTGCAACACTATACTGAAGCTACTGCAACACTATACCGAAGAGACACTAAGAGCACATAGAACAATACAATATCACATAGAACACTTGCATAATACACAGTACAATATCACATAAAACACTTGCATAATACACAGCATAATACACAGTACAGATAATAATTCATACAATAGTACACATCACAATTCATGTCAGTTACCCCAAAATATCCAGTTACCCCAAAATACTACAAAGCTAATCCAAAATATCCAGTATACATAACAATTCATAAATGAGACTTAAGAGCTGGTTCCTCCAGTCAGATTATCAGTCTCACTGGACATGATTGTGGAAGTTAGATCCTCTACATTGATGTTCATCTCCGGGTTAGCATCACCTAATTTCTTAAGCACCCTAGCCAAATTCTCTTGTACCTTCTGATTTACCTTGGATTCTAGCCGTGCTTCTATTTCTTCGACAAGCCTTTGCCTTAAGTCATTTACGTAAGCATTTGTTAGAGCTTCGGTTGATTGTTTTGCACACTTTGCACGCCTCCCTATAAGCAAAGGAAGACCCTGTGATTTTCCATTCGAAATTACTATTTCAACAGTATTTCCTCCTTCTCCACCGGCCATTGCCTTTTGAACTAAGTCCTACAAAATAAAGCCACATCAAAATTACCCTACAGTAAATACAGAGAATGCAGCAAATGCTTACATATGGATTGTGTACAACAAATGTAGAGAAAGCCATATTTTGGAAAACAATTTGTTTATGAAAAAGTGCTTCTTCAAGCAAATGCTTCTTCAAGCACTAAATAGCAATGCAGGAGTTGATCATATCAATTATTAAACACTTATTTGACACACACAAATATATTTAATAAAAAGGTCAATTTAGACACCAATGCAAGTATAAAGATGTTTCCAGATTGTTCTATGAATATGTCAATTGGCAATTCCCTGATTGAATTCTCATAAAGTATATTATTACCTACTAGACAAATATGATCATTGATAACCAAAAATATAACACAGACCTGTGGTACGACCTCTAGCATAGAGTGACAACACAGCCTGCATTGCAACATACATGGTTGGCACATTGAATGTATCAAACATGATCCGAGTCATCTTCTCTCTGTTAGCCTTTGGTTTAAGTGGAGCCTCCGTTAGAAGCATAGGATGTTCTTCAGGATCAACACGAAGCTTATTGTAGAATGTATGATGCCAAATATTCTCCATGTCATCCCAGTTGCTGACAATTCCATGCTCAATGGGGTACTTTAAGGTAAGGGTACCCCTTTTGGATTGTGCTTCATTACCTACGTAAGCATATTTTTGTCCCATTCCAACCATTACTCCCGTGTGGCTAGGACGTCTGGCAATGCTTGGGAATACTGCTCTTGGTGCGTCATCGCCAGCAAATCCAGCCTATACATAAATAATACAACCACCAACGTCACAATGATGAAATGATTACCCATGAAGGCACACTTACAAAAAAGCTCTCCTTGTTATTGGCCTATATCAATGCCAAGTTGGTTTAATTCCGATGTTTCAGCATAAATAAATAAACAAATAAATAAATTCTGATGTTTTAGCATATTCGTTCACCTTGCAGCAATCAAGTTTGTGACCGTTTCAGCATGTTCATTCACAATCTGCTTGTAGCAACCTAGTCAGTACGTATCACTCATTCACCGTGCAATAGTCAGCTCGCTAAACAATACTTCGACTCGATTAAAAGTCTATGCTTAAGTTCATTATCAATGCAATACACATCAGCTCATTCAAACAACCACCATTGTCAAAAACTTAATCCAAACTGGACCAATAGCAGACGAATTTGGAAATGACACGAATTATGATTACATTAATTGGATTGTAATCTTACGTTATACAAACCGAACCCGGTGTATTAGAATTTTGGAATTTTTTAGTTTGATACATATTGCATTGTTTCGTTGCTATTGGTTTATGAAGATAATATTGCAAAATTCAGGAATTTTTAAGCTCTAGTGTAAGTTCTGAATAATGAAGTGTTGAAACAATCTATAAAAGATATGGATCAATCAAACATTAGTTTGTTTACCCAAAAGTATAGAAAAAACCGTGGTAATTGTTTTTTGTAACTTGGTCTTGGTATTAACTTGTTATAGAATCTATGATGGATGCGTTAAATCTAATTTTAGTGTCATTATCTAAGACCTAAATTTATCTCGACCTTGCATACGTTAGTATACATAATTGTTAAGATATTGTGCTAGAAATTTACTTTGACTGCTTACCTAAATTTAAAAGTCTATTGTACTGGTCATATATTAGTTGATATCTATGTATAAATCTATAATTTAACAAACTTTTTATTTCATATATTTCACCACCTGTTTAGAAAGTAACATTGCATTATTGACTAGAGAAACTAAGGAGCAACGTTGATAGGGTGACATACAACTAAATGTGATCTAACTCTCTAACAACATTGTTAGGAAAATAGTGAATAACAGGGAAGAAATGGTACAGAAGTCGGTAGAAGGTAGTTGTGAGCTGAAAAGCATTTACCACAAAATTTATTTACCCTATGATTATACCATGTGATTATGTATCAAACAATCGATTTCAAGGATTTACTAAATGATGTAACATGCGTTACTTTAGGTTCGATCAGTTATTTCTTTATTTTACAAACTAAACGAGTCTTCAATAAAAATTTCAGATGATGTAGTGGATGCAACCCTACCAAACCTCCAAACAAATAATCACTTAGTAAAATAAGAATATTTTCACACTTAACCTACATTAGTCATTGTTTGCATTAACTTGCCATTAACAGTAGAAGAATTAGCTCTCTTTCACAGATATTCAGAAACAAATTACATAGTAAAATTTATAAATACTCAGCATTGTTTAACGGTAAAATGATCTCAGTTTATAGCAAATAACCTGTAGATATACAACACTTTTTAATTAGAATTTAAAGATATTTTAGACCGTAATATTATTGACACCATTTTCAGTATTGCATAACCAAGTTCAACTCGATAGAAGGATGCAACAACACATCATAAGTTCTTAGCCAAAACGTTTTCTCTGTTTCTCTGAAAACCTTCACAGTATGGAATTACGCCTTTATAATATAATAGACTATCCTTATTATTTAATATATTGATCATAGCTACTAGTTTTATTAGCGCATTGATAAGTCGTAGCTGAAAATGACAATCAGACGACTGAAAGTTTAACAAATAACGCATATGATGAAACCAAAAAATACAGTGTATAATTATAGATTTGTATACTATTTCAAAATAAATATTACCTGAAATAATATTCAATAGCTTCTTAGAAGCGATGCTTATAGCTCTCACACGGTGGCATAGGGTAACGTGTAAGATACATTTGGTATATTTTTCCTGATCCAAGTCGCTTGTGTGTACCTGCATTGTTTCATTATAAAGATATATAAGTTACTAATTAAGGCTACTAGTTTTATTAGTGCATTGAGACCTTTTTAAACCTAGAGAAATGTTATGGAACATACCTGCACAGCAATTACACTGGACTTGGACCTTATATTGTAACACTCGTCATTACCTATACCCTTAATTGCATGACCGTGAACCGTATAACATCGCTAAAGGCTATTCAAAAGTAAAATAGAAAATAATAATCATACAACACATACATATATATATATAGTAATAATGACATCGCAGTTGCTAAAGATATTCATGTTATTTATTGCAAACCTGTGCTAATCCTAACAGATCTTTAAGACAGTTCCTCCATTTTGTAAGCCTCCCTCAGGCAAGCGATACTACTGATAACTTATAAATTTTAAGCCTTAACCATAGGCAAGATGCTAAGGTTAAAGTAAACACTAGTCCAAGAATTATTCGATCTTATAAGTTCTAAACTTTGCAGTCTATAAAGAGAAAAGAGGTATCATTGCTTACATTGTTAGTGAAGAAGACCTTGTCATATTTGTAGTACTTAACAGGGTAAACCCAAGAATTATAGTCAAAATGAATCTTTCCTTTAGCTGGAAAATTTTCAAGAGTGAGACTCTTCAAATAAAACTAAGAAAGATGATTGTTCTTTACTGTTACTGCCCCAGGTACTCCATCCTTTTCCAAATTAGAGTTGAAAGTTATTCCAAAATTTGATTCTCCAATCGCTGTTGTGGTGGTGATGATATCCAGTTTTGTAGGTATGCTGGTTTCCCAAATTTACCTTTACTTACATTATTTGTTCAATCAGAAATGAATCACTGATTAATTTGATGGCAATAGTTATAATATGGTATCTGAAGATGTTAAGTACATAAATTACATAGACAAGTGAAATCATAGCACCTAGTATTGCTAATATGCATTTATAACCTACGTCTCAACCCATAATTAGATAGACAGATCTTTAACCCTGCTATTGTCAGCCGCAATAGCAACTCTTCATCATTGATTTATTTTGTCAGCCTAAAAGCAACTGAAAGACCATTAGAAAATGTTCCAAAGAAGGTTGGACGAGATTTGTATAAGAATAATTGATCCTTTGATTCCAGAACACACAACCTCATATGAATCTCAATGGACAATAGATGTCAACATAGTTTTGTCCAGCTTAACTGGTGACGCCATTAGTTGCTCGCTATTTCCTGGATTGACACTATCATTTCAGTTTATCATATCATCGCTGCTTCAATTTCACATCAAGTTGGACTTGAATTATTAGCAAATATAAGAAAGAAATGCATCAAAATCTAATATTGAACCCAATTTGCATCATTCAAAACTTTGAATACACAGCTTACGAACGAATAAAACATATGCATACTTAGGTAAATATAAAACTTCAACAATATGGTAAATCATTATTGAAGCTAAGAGTAAACTATTAAAAAATCAGCGATATACCTCTTGTTGTGTTTGACCAGTTTGACCAAGTAAATACTTGGTAGCAGTAGCAGGTATTGTGAAAAAGAATGAGAAACGACTATCTATATTAGCAATAACAGGTCGATGAATTTGAGCATTAATAGCTTGTAGCTAAATCAAATTGATGTTAAACCTAACTAAACAAAATCGAATGTGAAACTCGATCAATAAGGCTGAGAGTAAATTGGATCAGTGAAGCGTTGAGAGGAGGCAGTGCTCGTATGTGGAGGAAAAGTGGAACATCGTTGAGAAGAGGAAAAAATATTGCGGGGAACCCCCAAATCGAAGCCCTAATCGAACCGAAGTCGCTGAACCCCAAATTAAGAATGTTCGCTTTAACCTTTGTAAGAAGACATAAAAGAATGAAAATAAAAAGTTATTTGCGGGAACTATTTTTCTTTGCGGCTCTAAAAGATCAAGGAGTGGTGTTCGGATTGATGAGGTGTCACGTTCTCCAACGTAGGATTTGCCTTGGTAGATCGGTGCGGATCGGTGCGAAAGATATGCAAAGGTCTGCTATAGCAACAATATAAAAAAATGTTGCATCAATTACACTTGTTTAGCTAGAGCAACACATTTTTATGGCTAAGGCAACACCAAAAATTCAACGTTGCAGTAGGACCAAAATTATATAGCTATCGCAACATTTTACCTGGCAACACCTTGTAAAAATGTTGCAGAAGGCCATCTATGGCGTAGTGATATTTTAAAATACCTAGTAGGTAAAAAGATGTGAATTTGTATTTTCATTTTCCTTTGAAATTATTTATATATATAAATATACTTATAAAAATATCCTTTATAGATTATCAAAAATCTAATTATATAAATTCCTTTGATATTTAAAATTAAAAGCATGTGTACAAATTATATATATATATATATTAAATCTGCTTTCTGTATAAAAATAAAATTTGCATCCAAACTTTACTGTAAATCAAATACTATGGCAATCATATATATATTTTTCTTTCTCTGTATATACTTATACATACATAAAAATTTAAATCGAAGAATAAATTGTTTTTATACCTTTCGGCCTAATTTGAAATTGAATGGAACCCTAGTTGTGATGTCACCGCATGAGGTCCTACCCTAGTTCATCTTCTGCTCACCACCAGTCAGCAACATCGAGTTTTCCAATGCCTCACCATCGCGCAACGCAGCACTGCCTCGGACTCGATTCCAAACACCTTCGTGTGCGATAGCCCTCAACCAATCGTGACTTCGCATTGGAACAGAGACCCAGACCCGCCATCTTCCCCTACCTTCCTCGCGAAACTCGAACATGCACCATCGCTCTTGCAGTCATCGCGATCCCAATCGCCGGCCATTGATTTTTTTCTTAATTCATTAAAGAAGAAGTATTTGTTTGCCATTATTTTCCTAAGATTGCTCGAATTGATTTTGTATTCGATCGTGAATTTTTTGGATAGGACGAGAGAGGGGTGAAATTTAACTGCAACCATTTTTTCGTTATTTGCTTCAATAGATTTCATATATGAAATGAAACTTCGTTCATTGGTTTTTTAATTTTATTTTTTTCTCTAAACGAATGAGTGTTATAATTCTGCAGGGAAAATGAAACACGTGGTTAACATTCTCAACATGTAATGTAGGAGCTTTTCAATTATATTATATATTTTCAAATTTAAGTTCAAATTTAAATTGTCCCGAATTATGCAACTCAAAATCTCGATCTCCAATCGATACGTGCCACTAGACGTTTATAATGTAATACCCTATTTCAAAAGCGATGGAAAAGGTTTAGAGTACAAATTTGATCATATGGAGAAGATTGCTTTTGAACCCAGTTATGAAATTAAATTTCGATATAAATTTTCAGCATGTTTGCTTATCGTACGACCACACGACAACTCCGAATGTTACGGAAATTGAAATTCGATAATAATACAATATTACGGATCTAATGGAATAGGTTTCGTCGAATTCCGAGACTGCCTCAGAAGGCTATTTTTGAATATCGATTCACACTACATTATTTCAAAACTGAACAATTCAGTTCCAAATTGTATTCTGAAGCTTCCATTATCTTCAGTATTGTAAATATATATTTTTTAAGCCTTGAAAATATTTTTAATCAGCTTGAAAATCAAGATTCAAATTTTACCCAAATCTTCTATAATTAAATTTGATAATAAAATTGCTAAAGTGATAGTTAAAAATTGAAACTCAAGCTTAAGTTAACAATTCAGATATTTGAAATCAATTAAATATTTCAATTTCAAACGTTCAAAATTCTGGGTCGTCACATTCTTCCCCCCTTAAAAGAATTTCATCCCGAAATTACTAGTTAAGAAGAATGATTCTTAACCCATTCGTTATCTTTCCAAAACCAAATAGTTTTATCAACTTACCAACAAATCTTTTCAATAAAGACCATCATTTCAACTAACTTTTCAAGTCTTCCATAATTTTCAAACAACCACATATTCTTTAGCAATTCAAATTTAAATTTAAACTCAAATTTTAAAAATTCAAATTTTTCTCAAAAATTTTCTAACTCCTTAAATTTTCGAAAAATTTCGCCAGCGTCTCTTTTGCACGGCTAGCTCGGTACAATTTCAAAATGGCACTACGGGCCCCCCAGATTTCAAAAGAAAACAAAAAGCCAAGCGGCTGGACAAGAAAATCATCAAATTTCATACTGAAATTCAAATACATACCTTTTTGTTGAGGAACTTAAATTTTATCTTCGAAATCAAAATCCCAATTCCATTTCCTTTAATACACCTGTATATCCTACTAGCCATAGTATCCAATTACAACATTCAAATATCATTTTGCACATTTCATCACAAAAGTTTGAATACTTACTTCTTATACCATTTTTACTTTACTATTGAAGTTATATATCCATTTTCATTTAATCTTACGTTTTCAATTTTAGTTGAATTCAATTCACAATTTCATTTCTATTTGGATTCAATTTACCTTCTGAATATTGAATTTTATCAACTGTCGTTTATTCACATTTAATTCCTCTCGCTATTTTAAATTAGTTTCATTTACTAATTATTACAAATTCCAATTCATTTTACCTCAAACATTTTTTTTCCATTTCCACCTTTATTATCTTTAGTTCACTTCAAACAAATTTTTACAAATTCATTTTATTCCATATAATTCAAATTGGTTTTCAATGTTCAATTACAATTCCAGTTTTATTCTTTCGTTCATTCCCAAAAATTTATTTTCAATTCACTATTTTGGTTTATAAACACTTACATTAAACTGGATTTCCAATTCTATATGAATTCAATTTACTTTCATCTATAAATATTAGATTCAATTCATTTAAAACCTTATCCATTTGGTCATTCATCAATTAGTTTCACCTACTAATTTTAGTTTAATACTTCGCTTTGTTTATCACAAACAAAATTCAATTCCAACTCCAGTTCTATTTACTTACCAATTCGAAATGAATTTCAACATTCAATTTCATTTTCTTGCATTTCAATTTCATTTTGAATCCATATCATCATTTTATTTGGCTTAAATTTTCAATCTCAATTCTTTTATTCAATTTTCATTTTTAATTCCACTAGAATTAAATTTTCCTTCCAACTTACATTTATGTTTATCTAACTTCTCTGTAAATTAGATTTTATTTTAACAACTTCAAACTTTACAAGTTAACAACTTAATGATATTCCATAAATATTTTATATGACATTCCAGAGTCTTTTCAACCTTTCAAAAATCATTTTATTGAAATAAATTCAAAATTTCTTTTGAATTTCCAAAATCAAATCCAGTTTTCCAATAACTTCTTTTTAAAATAATTTGGCAGTAATACCTCTCTTGAAAACTCGAAAATGAACACCAATGATGTCGCGATCGTCATCCGAATTATTTTCCAGCGACCGAAAAGAGTTTAAAGCTTTTATCCCTCCAAAAAAAAATTTCAAAAACTTTGAAAACCATTTTCAAACCAAAAAGGGATTTAAACCTTTCCACCAAAATTTCAAATTTCAAATCCTTTCAAATTTTTCCTCTAGAATTCTATTTTCAAATTACAAATCACATTTACGATTTATATTTATAAATCTTCATTTGTATATGGATTTTATTCCTTATCTTTTTGTTATGATTTTAATTTCTGATTTAATAATCAATGATAATAATTTAATATTATCACTTCCTAACAATTAGGCAACCATGTACTATAATAATTTACGGAAAATCATTCCTTTTATATACGAAAATAGTTTAGGTAAAATTATTTTATTTACCCTATTTTAAAACAATACTGTGTCAGTTTATCTTGTTTAAGAGCTTAGAAACCCTATCGATACAGTTGGCCAAACTGCACCAACCAGAATCTATAAATAATCAACCGATAAGTCAAAACAATATAAAACAATTTTATATTCGCTAACAAATACGCGCTCATATCTATTATTCACTCACACTCGTTCTAGAGTACTACTGACTCAATCTCAAATGAGTAACCCCAACATAGCCAAGGTTGTCGCTTAACCAAATGCTCTGATACCACTCTGTAACGGTCTAATTTATCAACGCCCGAAAGACGACATTAATACATATACTATATCAAATGTCGTTCAGTCGAAATCCATAAAAACGAACTGTTAGGGTTAAAGAAGAAGAAGATAGAAGAAGAAACAGAAACAACAACAGAATCTCACATTTCGCAGCAGAACAACAATAATAGATAAATGAATAATCTTTAAAACAAAAATACTGTATCAGTTTATACATCACATTAGAGTATTGCAGCAACAACAGCAACACACAAACAATGGCAGTTACAACAACTTATGTACAAGAAATTTTTGACTTGCACTAACCCTAACGCAATGGACACTACGTAGTATAAGTGATACACTTCGCCATCAAACTTGCTCTTGATCTCCACAGCATCTCTTTTTTGACTTCGCTCTAGAATAACTGTTAACCCGACTCTAGGCTGTCCGTATGGAATATTGTAGGCACCCAGAGTTTAGAAAGGTAACAATAAATTCTAGGTCAGTCATGTGACCAGTGTGAGATCTTAAAAACAGTTATTTTCACAAAGAAAATAAAAAGAAATTCGCTATGCTTTTGGAAAATGAAGCTACCATAAGGCCTCCCTCCACACACACAATGCAAATGCAGAATTGGAGGAGATTTCTCCTTATGATAGTCAAATATGCTTGATACGCCAAATCCTTTCAATATTTTATTAGTGCATAGTGCAGAAAAATTTTTGAAATTATAATATTAATCTTAGCCAGCATAGACATTTTGAACAATGCCTACTAGAACTACCATTTAAAATGTTGTGACCACCATAAGTAAATGGCAGGTTATACAACTAAAACCGTACAAGGCGTGTATTGGAGATTGGATTTCCAACAAATGGTTAGGCTAAGGAACTTCCTACTGCCACATGGGTACGCATCTGGAGGGACGTCCCGAGCACTTAACCAGCTCTCTGCCAACGCAAGGCCGGGTTACCTCTGTAACTAGGTAACTACTACACGAGTATGCCACAACCCGATCGTTTGCGACCTTTATCCGAGGATCCTCAACAACAAAGCAATAACCACAAAGTATAAAAAATTTGCAGCAACAACCTAGGTTAAGTATTTGTGCTCTACACCATGACACCACCCTTTTCCAGAAGGAAATGACATACCCTAAAGGGCACGACCCTCATAACCTTGCCGCATCTTTCATGTTTTGGCCATTTCCAAAGAGTGAGGTCCAACGAAGTCTCGTCCACAAAGCAACACTTTTACACAAAGTCATGCTTCGATCAACAAATGATCAGCGGCACTTCGTATGCCACGTTAGCGAATTGGGAATGTATGACTAGTAAACATCAACTACATAACCTTTGAGCTCGTACGTCTTAGAGAAGGGTGTTAAGCTAAGAGAAAAAATTCTCCGCCACCAACAAAAATGTACTTGATAGAAACCAGCTTTACATCTCAAAGTGTAACGTCAGACACACATCCATATAAGTCCGTTCCAGGATCGAACAGAACCGAAGGCACTTCAAAGAAGCCCTTGCAAATCCGGATATTCACAAATCCCGTCCGGAATCCCCATCACATAGGGTGATAAAATCTCTATACCGGAGCAACCCGGTGCAGAGACATTCGACAGGTAATCCTTTCGCTTTCGAAAATACCCGGTCATCAACAGCGTCATCAAATGCAATCCCATTTCGTCGTATCATTATTCGAAATGGGTTTTATGACACAAAGTCCTTCCTCGGATAATCCGAATAATGAGCGCTTATTTTTCAAAAATAAGTGTTTAATCAGATTTCAAACAAATCACAACAATTTCCACTTTGATCTTTTAAATAAAATATCCATTACATTCACAAAGGTTCGATGTGGTTTTCGGATATCCACTTGGAATCCGACCCCGTTCGCATCGAAATTCAAATGCCATTTAAAGGCCAATATTGATAGTCGGTCATTTAACTCTCAATAAACATTCACAACAATTACTGGATTTCAAATAATTTTTTCCCCCGCTATTTATTTTCAAAATATCTTCGCAAGATATATTTTTAACACTTCATCACTTTGGAAACAAATTTCAAATCACTTTTCACCTTTCAATCTTTTGAAAACAAATTTCAAATTGCTTTTCACACTTCAATCCTTTGAAAATAAATTTCAAATCACTTTCCTCACGTGGAATAAATTTTCAAATATTTATTTGATTCCACTGAAAATTTGCCGAGTTCAAATACTTTAAAAATAATTTAAATCACTTATCCAAAATATTCTAGGAGATATTTAAAATAAGACTAATTTTACTTAAATATTAGTTATAAAATATGATGTTAATTATTACAAATATAAGACTTCAAGTCTAAACTAATTTCAAAATAAAATTAGTAGATAGAGTATAAATATTTAAACAACTATTTTCTGGGTCAAATATCAATTTAATCTTTAAAATAATCCTTTCTATACTTAATTAAATAAATATTTACATTAAAGATTTAAAATAATTCCCAAAAATAATTTCTTCAATAATATTCTTTTAAAACCAAATCTATAACTTTAAATTTTATTTCAAAAGCTATTTTAAAAATATACTCGGCTTTCCAGGGAAAGTACACCATCCATTTCAAAATGGTCCATTTAAACCAATTAATAAACCCTTCTCGATTTATTCTAAATTTACGTTCCAAATCCATAAATTCCTTTCCATAATTTTGAAAATAACCCAATGTTTGTTTTTAAAACAAAATTTCCTTTCCTATACAAATTCCCATTGTGAATTTAGATTTCCAAATATCAACTTATATACGATTTTCAAATCGAATCCCAAATATTCACTTTCAAACGCCAAATCAAATTTCTAATTGATTTCCAAAATCATTTCAAACACCAAATCAAATCCCAAATTGATTTTCAAATTTTTTTTCCAAACACCAAATCAGTTTCCAAATTGATTTTATAAATTCATTTCCAACACCAAATCAAATTTTCAAACTGATTTTCCAAACATTTATTTCAAACACCAAATCGATTTCAGAATTGATTTCCAAAATTTTATTTTTAAACACCGAATCAATTTTAAATTGGTTTCCCAAAGATTTAATTTCTTTTAAATTAGATTCCTTTATTTCTTTCAAACTATTTAAAATCCATATATTAAATAAATTCTTCAACCTTTGAATAATATTATCCGAAATCCATTTATTAAGCCTTTTTTCCATGTTTTGGAATTTTTATTCAATAGGATTCAAATATAAAGCTTTATCCTTTTAAAATTACTTCTTTTAAATTTGTCCAATTCTCAAAAATAAATTTTACAATAAAATTTTCAACTTGAATTTTAAAAATCCAATTTTATTTATTTCTAGTATCCTACGATACCAAAAATATATTCGGCTAAATTTTAGCCTTCAATGATTTTAATCACAATATAATTACATAGAGATTACCAACACGCAACATATGAAACAAATTCAATATTTGAGGTATCCAGTTGGATCCCTCCAACCTGTATCCCTACATCCACAGACATTAGCACAACAATTAAATACTAATTTCACTTCAAGGTGGAATATCACGGTATATGGGATTTATAAAAGATCATCCGCTATTATGCAACGCATAGGGTCTCATCCGCTCGGGAAATCAACAACTCCAAATACATACATAATACCAATTCCACTTCGAGGTGGAATATCACGGTATATGGGTTTAATATAATATCATCCGCTATTATGTGGCGCATAGGGTTTATTCTAATACAACTAAATTTATCATCCAAGCACGCAATCAACTATTTTTAAATTTAACTATCACAATTAAATCAATCAATCAATGACTGAAATTTTCAATTATTAAAATTTGAGTGAGAAGATCTCACCTCTTGCTTACGCATGCAACTCATTTCCATTCTGGCTTGTTTCTCTATTTTTTTTGAACCTTGTAATAAAAATTATAAAGTTTTATTAATATTCTAATTGGTCAAACAATCAATTATTATTTATTTATTTTAATTCAAACCAAAATTTTTAGTTTTAAACTAATTTTCCTTTAGATAAATTATTTTTATCAACTAAATAGCTAAATAAGCTTATTAAATTAATCAATAACCCAAAATGCATATTTTTAAAATACCTAATGGGTTAAAAGATGTGAATTTGTATTTTTATTTTCCTTTGAAATTATTTATATATATAAATATACTTATAAAAATATCCTTTATAGATTTTCAAAAATCTAATTATATAATGCCTTTAATATTTAAAATTAAAAGCATGTGTACAAATATACATATATATATTAGAAATCTGTCTTCTGTATAAAAATAAAATCTGCATCCAGACTTTACTGTAAATCAAATACTTTGGCAATCATATTTTTTTCTCTCTCTGTATATACTTATACATACATAAAAATTTAAATCGAAGAATAAATTATTTTTATACCTTTCAGCCTAATTCGAAATTGAATGGAACCCTAGTCGAGACGTCACGGCACAAGGG
Organism: Allium cepa; assembly: GCA_030765085.1. NCBI lineage: Eukaryota > Viridiplantae > Streptophyta > Magnoliopsida > Asparagales > Amaryllidaceae > Allium > Allium cepa. The sequence goes on from CM060939.1 coordinate 811,531,674, forward strand.
CCTATCCTCATTCATCTTATGCTCGCCACTAATCAGCAACATCGAGTTTGCCAACACCTCACCATCGCCCATCGCGGCACTGCCTCGGACTCGATTCCAAACACCTCCGTGCATGATTTCCTTCAACCAATCGTGACTTCGCATTGGAGCAATGACCCTGTGACGCCCCACCTCTATACCCACGCTAGCCAAGGACACTACAAGGTAATGCCGTCAACTAACACGGAGAATAAGGCTGGTTGGGAGCGACCATCTATAGCCTTGCTCTAATTATCTATTGAATACATCGACAATAAACATACCAACCAGGTCGACATACCCAATGAATAATTAAAACAAAACCATAGGTGGTTGGATCTATCAGAACAGAATATAATAACTCAAATGTAATATACATCATAGAACAGTAAATCATCATATACACATATATCGATACACAACAGAGTTTACAAACAATACAAGTCAAGTGGTATAGCAGACCACAATATGCAAACGAGTCAAAAGAATCATATATCAGAGTTACAACAGATAAGGACCACAAAAGACGCTATAACAAAATGAAGCTAGCGAATAGTCCATGCGGAAGCAAAATAGGCTAAGTCCCAAAAGCACCTAACCTGAAACATCTCGGTCTGACCCGAGTATGAAATACACGGGTCAGTCTAGATAACAAATCAGTTGGATAAACTGAACAATAATAAACCTGCAAGGTTATACAGTATAACAAATATCTCTAGAGGAGATACACAATCATCAACAAGAGATGAATCATATAGAACAAGCCTCAAATCATCGGCAACATATAGAAACAAAGGATACAAATATCCCAAAACAAGCCAAAAGGCAAATAACAAATACCAATAAGGTATACAAGTTCCACAAGGTAAATGCTACGCATCATGCGGCTCATAATGACCAACACCGAAGGGCGATACCAAGGGAATATACATATGAATGAAACATCATAAAATTGCTCGAGCTCAGTACTGTACAAACAAGGATCCATGAGCCCGAAGACTCCAAACCCAATATCACCCATGCGGCTCATAACGACCAACATCGGAAGCGATACTAAAGGGCAACCCAATACCACCCATGCGGCTCATAACGACCAACATCGGAAGCGATACTAAAGGGCAACAAACCCGAAGGCACATACCCGAAGGCAACAAACCGTAGTGGTGAAGGTCAGTGACCCAGTACTGGACACCACTAACTGGCGGAATGTGTCACAACTCTCGAAAAGGAATCCGAAAAGTGTTAACGTATGTCCCATAACCACTCGTTCGCACTTAACGGTTTACTATCCGTCAGTCACTTTCACACTCAAAGCAGTACAAATTTACCTCATATCATCGGTAAACTAAACCCGAAGGTCAAAACGATCAATTGAATAGGTCGGGGATTAATCGAAAGGATAAACGCATAGTTTCATGGTCCGTGTTTTCCCCAACCATTTAATCACCCTTCCACTTCGCTCGAAGTGCGAAAGTGTGTGTTTTTAAATAGAATTTATAAATTGGAGAAACGAGCTTTTAAATGCGATTCGAGAAATTATTTTATAAAAACCCATGGATGAAGTCAAGAGTAAGTTATCAAAGCCAAATATGCAATAACAACCACTAAAAAGCAACTTGAATCGATAAAGTCCGGAAAAATCAATCAACTATGCAAAATAAACAAACCAGGCAAAACAAAGCAGGTCGGTCGACCGGACTGCAGGGCTCGGTCGGCCGGCCAGATGCAGGGAGCAAAATAAGGCTCGGTGCAGCAGGTCAGTCGACCGAAGCCTGCACTCGGTCGGCCGAACCTGGTGATTTTGCACTTCCTGCCCTATTTCAATGAAAATGAAAATTCTTTCCAATTCCAAAACAATGGCACATGCATACTTGTTAGGAATTAATACCAACACCCATGAAATCAAGAGAAATAGATGTGAGTTCAAAACTCACCTTTAATCTCACAAACAAAGAAGATGAAGGAGCTAAAACACAAGGAGAAGACCAACTATACTCCACTTCAACACTACAAGCTTCAATCTAGAATCAAAGCAAGTATTTCCTAAGTTAGGGTTAGGAAAATTACTGAAATTGAAGAAGAAAGTGTTGGAGAAGAAGAAGAGAGACATACCTATGGCTTCTCTATGATTTTGGAGCAAGAAATTTGGATTTTGCAAATGGATTTAAGGCTAGGAGTTTCTAATTTCCTTCCTCTTCCCCCATTTCAGTTTTTAAGCTTAAGTTTTAATGAAATGAATAAGTGAATGAGAGGAGAGGGCTGAGTTGAGGTTAATAGAACAGTTTGGGTGAAACCCAAGCCTAAAGCCCAATAGAAAAAGTCAAAATTTCACTTACTCCAAACATATCAAAGATTATACACAAAAAGATCGCAAATGCCATTTTGGAACCAATGGAAGTAGTTTCGAGCTCCAATTCGGCCATTTGCAAAAAGTAACATTTCGGACCAAAATCCGACTAACGACGCTATATTTAAATTAAACATTTAAATATAAAATCGTTAAATATGCGGGTTGTTACAGATCTCCCCTCCTTACAAAATTGCGTCCTCGCAATTCCTAGAGACGATATTTGTAACAACTACATACAATTAATCAATCAAAAGAAAAGAAAATAGCTTGAGATGAAAAGACATACTCACTGTTTCAAAGCAAGGAAAGAAAACCCGGATAAGATCGCTCAATAAATTCTCTGGTTTCCCAAGTACAGTCATTGGGATTAGCGGACCATTGAACTTTAACGAGCGGCACGTCCTTGTTCCGAAGGTGTCGCACCTCCGTGTCAAGCACGCGAATAGGTTGTTGTACAATAGATAAGTCCGGTGAGACCTCAAGCTCTTACAAACCAGGAGAAGTAATAACAGAATCCGACTCCCGAAGACATTTCCGAAGTTGCGAGACGTGAAACACGTCATGAATGCCAGATAAATGAGCTGGAAGTGAAACTCTATAAGCCACAGGGCCAATACGTTCAGTAATAGAAAATGGTCCTATAAAGCGAGGAGCCAATTTTCCAGTGGCACTGAAACGCATAACCCCCTTCAAAGGAGAAACACGAATAAAAACAAGGTCGCCGATCGAGAACTCAAGAGGCTTCCTACGGTTGTCCGCGTAGGATTTCTGGCGACTCTGTGCCTCTTTCATTCTCAACCGAATAAGATCAATCTTCTCGGAAGAATCACGAACAAAATCTGGACCAAGAATAAGCTTCTCACCAGATTCTAACCAACAAGAAGGTGATCGACATGGCCTTCCGTATAAGGCTTCGAAAGGAGCCATACCGATACTAGACTGAAAACTATTGTTGTAGGAGAACTCTACAAGAGGTAGGTGATCCTCCCAACTACCACCGAAATAAAAATACAAATACGGAGAAGATCTTCCAAAATACGATTCACCCATTCAGTCTGTCCGTCAGACTGCGGATGATAAGCTGTAGAAAAATTAAACCTTGTTCCCAAAGCTTGCTGAAGACTCTTCCAAAAATGATCGTGAATAAAGGATCACGATCACTCACAATAGAACTAGGAACACCGTGAAGTCTCACGATTTCCTTGACATACAACTTAGCCAAATGCGAAGCAGTCCTATTAGACTTAATAGGGACAAAATGAGCAGACTTGGAAAGGCGATCAACAATAACCCAAATGCTAGATTGGCCAGATCTCGAACGAGGTAGGCCGTCAATGAAATCCATAGAAATCTGATCCCATTTCCACAATGGAATCTCAAGAGGCTGAAGAAGACCCGAAGGACGCTGATGCTCGGCTTTAAAACGCTGATAAGTTATGCAATTGCTCACATAACTCGCCACATCGCGCTTCATGCCTTCCCAATAATAAAGACGACGCATATCGGCATACATCTTGCTACTACCGGGATGAATAATATACTTAGAGCGGTGACAATCATCAAGAATGTCATGCTTAAGTGCAAAGTTAGAAGGCACAAAAAAACGGTTCTTCTTACGAAGACACCCATGAGAATCAATGCTAAAATCTTGCAACGCCTCATCACAAGATCCAGACTCACAAAGCTGAATAAGATGCAACAAATCAGGATCACGCCGTTGACCATCGGCAATACGATCCAACAAAATAGGTCGAGCTCCCAAACTAAATAATAGAATAGGAGAAACAGAAGATGAACCTCGATCATGAATTTCACAAAAAGATAGAGTCTCAAGAATATTCCATCCGGCAAGCATCATAGAAATAACAGCCGAATGTCTACGACTAAGCGCATCAGCAACACGATTACCCTTACCAGGGGTATACTGGATATCAAAGTCAAAAGAAGCAAGACTCTCGAGCCAACGCTGTTGCCTCATATTGAGTTCTTTCATAGTGAACAAATACTTCAAAGGTTTATGATCGGTATAGAGAATGAAGCGCTCGCCCAATAAATAATGTCGCCAAATCTTCAAGGCAAAGACAATGGCGGCAAGCTCAAGATCATGAGTGGCATAGCGAACTTCATTCGGACGTAGTTGCCTTGAAGCATAAGCAACTACCCAATCCTTCTACATAAGAACAGCACCGAGACCACTACCACAAGCATCGGTGTAGACAACAAGATCATGATTCCCTTCGGGAACCACTAGAATAGGAGCATTAGTGAGAAGTTCCTTCAATGTCTGAAAGGAAGCTTCACACTTGTCGGACTAATCAAAACGAATGCCTTTTCGAGTAAGGCAAGTGAGAGGAAGCACAACACGGGAAAAATCCTTAATGAACCGATGGTAATAACCCGCCAATCCAAGGAAACTACGAATCTCATGAACATTTTCAGGCCTCTTCCAATTCTGGATGGCTTCGATCTTTGAGGGATCGACAGAAATGCCATCGGAAGATACAACATGGCCTAAAAACTTAACCTTATTCTCCCAAAAGTGGCACTTGGAGAATTTGGCTCTAAGCTGATGACGGCGAAGAGTACTCAAGACAATTCTCAAGTGATTAGCATGCTCAGCTTCAGACTGAGAATAAATAAGGATATCATCAATGAAGACAAGCACGAACTTATCGAGATATTCCCGGAATACCCGATTCATGAGATCGACAAAGAAAGCAGGAGCGTTCGTCAAACCGAACGGCATAACGAGCCACTCAAAAGAACCATAACAAGTGCGGAAAGCAGTAAGAGGTATGCTATCCTCCACGACTCGTAACTGATGAAAACCTGTGGCAAGGTCAAGCTGAGAAAGACCTTAGCACCACTCAATAGATCGAACATATCATCGATCCTAGGCAATGGATACCTATTTCTAATGGTCAACTCGTTAAGCTTGCGATAGTCAATGCAAAGCCTAAGAGTTCCATCAGATTTCTTCACAAAGACGACCGTGGATCCCCACGGAGAAAAACTAGATTGAATCAATTGCTTGGATTCAAGCTCTAAAAGCTGCTTCTTGAGTTCCTCATTTTCCTTTGTAGACATCCTCGTGGGAGGACGACTAACTGGCTGCGCGCCTGGAATGAGATCAATGCAGAACTCAATTGCCCGTTTGGGTGGCAAACCCGATACAGGCCCAAAAACATCAGAAAAGTCACAAGCAATAGGAATACGAGATATATCATCATCATCTCGCGAATCAAGAGAATACAAATCCATCTCGGAATTATCACATCTCGAAGAACAAGAGATAACTGAGAAGGCGAATCAGGATGACAAAGATATAAAATTCTCTCGGAATAAATAATCCTAGCATCGTACCTCACTAGCCAGTCCATACCAAAAATCATATCAAAACCCAAACAAGAAATAACGTGCAGATTCGCACGGAAAGAAAAGCCACATAAAACAATCTCAATATCATCACAAAACAAACTAAGGGTCGCGGATCCCCCAATTGGATTCGCAATCCTTAAAGAAGTAACCATACAAGAAACATCCAAGGATAAATCATCAACGAGCTTTTTCGATACGAAAGAATGGGATGCACCCGTATCGAAAAGAACTCGTATACTATGGTCATGAAATAAAAAAGAACTTTCCAAAATAGATGAAGATGTACCTTTGGGCTGAGAGGGACCTTCAGAAGCCTTAGCGGCATAAAGCCTGCTAGACTTGGCACTAGCCGGAACAGTAGGGCAAGCTGAAACATGATGACCTTCCTTCTTGCAATAACGGCAGAAGAGAGGTTAGGACAAGCTCGAATAATATGATCCGGAGAACCACAATTAAAACACTTTCGAACGAAAGATGTTCCGGAAGACTGAGGCTGAGAACTAGGACCACCGGTCTTCTTCTTCTTAGAAGGAAAAGGCTTCTTCTGAATTGGAAACGGCCTCTTGTTGGGGTTCTTGGAAACCTCAACATCAACATCACTATCACACTCCTTCTCGACGGTCTTGAGATGAAGTGCCGAATCAACCAATTCCTCGGAAGAAAGTTTAAGTTGGAGCAACAAAGACTTCTTAAGATATTTCTTAAGACCAGAAACAAACTTCAAATTCTTCTTGTGAGAAGTGCTGATGAATTCAAGACCATACTGAGATAAAGCCTCGAACGATGCAACATACTCAGAAACAGAAGATTTCCCTTGCTTCAACTCAAGGAAGCGACGGGTCAATAAAACTTTTTCAGACTCAGGAACGAATTTGAGTTCAAATCGTCCCCGAAACTGAGTCTAGGAAAGAGTAGACTCATCAATCTCGGCTACAAGAAGCTCATACCAATCAAGAGCACGCTCTTGCAATAAGCTAGAAGTCACAAGAACTCGATCATGGTCAGATAGATCCATGCGAGAGAAAATACGCTCGCACGTGCGAAGCCAAGCTTGGACTTCAAGAACAGACTCGGAGCCCTTAAACGGTTTTCCTCCAAGATGAGCAAAATCACTGCACTGACGTGCAAAAGCAGACTTGCGAGGTGGAGACACTCGAGGAGGAACGGGAGGCTGAGTGCTCCTAAACAACTCCATAAACTGATCGACAGGCATATAAACGCCATCCGGATGTGAGCCACTAGATTGCCCAGCATCCGAACGTCGACCTCTGCCTCTTCCAGACATAAGCTGAAAGTCAAGATAAGGAAAAGATTATTCACAAGGTAGATATTGCAATATGGAATACTACGGAATTAAATGCACTCCTAGACGTATTCCAAACTCTAACTAAACTTGATAGAATAAAGAGACACGATGATTCAAAGATTTGTATCACCTGTACACTTTGATGTACCATAATATGTGCATCTATTCTGTGTTTATCATATTTTGTTCTGAACTCAGCTCTGATACCACGCTGTGACGCCCCACCTCTATACCCACGCTAGCCAAGGACAGTACAAGGTAATGCCGTCAACTAACACGGAGAATAAGGCTGGTTGAGAGCGACCATCTATAGCCTTGCTCTAATTATCTATTGAATACATCGACAATAAACATACCAACCAGGTCAACATACCCAATGAATAATTAAAACAAAACCATAGGTGGTTGGATCTATCAGAACAGAATATAATAACTCAAATGTAATATACATCACAGAACAGTAAATCATCATATACACATATATCGATACACAACAGAGTTTACAAACAACACAAGTCAAGTGGTATAGCAGACCACAATATACAGACGAGTCAAAAGAATACATATATCAGAGTTACAACAGATAAGGACCACAAAAGATGCTATAACAAAATGAGTCTAGCGAATAGTCCATGCGGAAGCAAAATAGGCTAAGTCCCAAAAGCACCTAACCTGAAACATCTCGGTCTGACCCGAGTATAAAATACACAGGTCAGTCTAGATAACAAATCAGTTAGATAAACTGAACAATAATAAACCTGCAAGGTTATACAGTATAACAAATATCTCTAGAGGAGATACACAATCATCAACAAGAGATGAATAATATAGAACAGGCCTCATATCATCGGCAACATATAGAAACAAAGGATACAAATATCCCAAAACAAGCCAAAAGGAAAATAACAAATACCAATAAGGTATACAAGTTCCACAAGGTAAATGCTACGCATCATGCGGCTCATAATGACCAACACCGAAGGGCGATACCAAGGGAATATACATATGAATGATACATCATAAAATTGCTCGATCTCAGTACTGTACAAACAAGGATCCATGAGCCCGAAGACTCCGAACCCAATATCACCCATGCGGCTCATAACGACCAACATCGGAAGCGATACTAAAGGGCAACCCAATATCACCCATGCGGCTCATAACGACCAACATCGGAAGCGATACTAAAGGGCAACAAACCCGAAGGCACATACCCGAAGGAAACAAACCGCAGTGGTGAAGGTCAGAGACCCAGTACTGGACACCACTAATTGGCGGAATGTGTCACAACTCTCGAAAAGGAATCCGAAAAGTGTTAACGTATGTCCCATAACCACTCGTTCGCACTAAACGGTTTACTATCCGTTAGTCACTTTCACACTCAAAGCAGTACAAATTTACCTCATATCATCGGTAAACTAAACCCGAAGGTCAAAACGATCAATTGAATAGGTCAGGGATTAATCGAAAGGATAAACACACAGATTCATGGTCCGTGTTTTGCCCAACCATTTAATCACCCTTCCACTTCGCTCGAAGTGAGAAAGTGTGTGTTTTTAAATAGAATTTATAAATTGGAGAAACGAGCTTTTAAATGCGATTCAAGAAATTATTTTATAAAAACCCGTGGATGAAGTCAAGAGTAAGTTATCAAAGCCAAATATGCAATAACAACCACTAAAAAGCAACTTGAATCGATAAAGTCCGGAAAAATCAATCAACTATGCAAAATAAACAAACCAGGCAAAACAAAGCAGGTCGGTCGACCGGCCTGCAGGGCTCGGTCGGCTGGCCAGATGCAAGGAGCAAAATAAGGCTCGGGGCAGCAGGTCGGTCGACCGAAGCCTGCACTCGGTCGGCCGAACCTGGTGATTTTGCACTTCCTGCCCTATTTCAATGAAAATGCAAATTCTTTCCAATTCCAAAACAATGGCACATGCATACTTGTTAGGAATTCATACCAACACCCATGAAATCAAGAGAAATAGATGTGAGTTCAAAACTCACCTTTAATCTCACAAACAAAGAAGATGAAGGAGCTAAAACACAAGGAGAAGACCAACTATACTCCACTTCAACACTACAAGCTTCAATCTAGAATCAAAGCAAGTATTTCCTAAGTTAGGGTTAAGAAAATTACTGAAATTGAAGAAGAAAGTGTTGGAGAAGAAGAAGAGAGACATACCTATGGCTTCTCTATGATTTTGGAGCAAGAAATTTGGATTTTGCAAATGGATTTAAGGCTAGGAGTTTCTAATTTCCTTCCTCTTCCCCCATTTCAGTTTTTAAGCTTAAGTTTTAATGAAATGAATAAGTGAATGAGAGGAGAGGGCTGAGTTGAGGTTAATAGAACAGTTTGGGTGAAACCCAAGCCCAAAGCCCAATAGAAAAAGTCAAAATTTCACTTACTCCAAACATATCAAAGATTATACTCAAAAAGATCGCAAAAGCCATTTTGGAACCAATGGAAGTAGTTTCGAGCTCCAATTCGGCCATTTGCAAAAAGTAACATTTCGGACCAAAATCGCTATATTTAAATTAAACATTTAAATATAAAATCGTTAGATATGCGGGTTGTTACAGACCCTGACCCGCCATCTTCCCCTACCTTCCTCGCGAAACTCGAACGCGCACCATCGCTCTTGCAGTCATCATGATCCCAATCGCCAACCATTGATTTTTTTCTTAATTCTTTAGGGAAGAAGTATTTGTTTGCCATTATTTTCCTAAGATTGCTCGAATTGATTTTGTTTTCAGTCGTGAATTTTGTGGATGGGACGAGGGAGGGGCGAAGTGTAACTGCAACCATTTTTTCTTTATTTTCTTCGATAGCTTTCATATATGGAATGAGACTTCGTTCGTTGGTTTTTTTTTATTATTATTTTTTCTCTAAACGAACATGTGTTATAATTCTACAGCGAAAACAAAACACGTGGTTAACACTTCTCAACGTGTAATGCAGGAGATTTTCAAATATATTATTTATTTTTAAATTTAAGTTCAAATTGAAATTGTCCCGAATTACGCTACTCAAAATCTCGATCTCCAATCGAGGCGCGCCGATTATAATGTTATATGCCTATTCCAAACGCGATGGAAATGGATTCCAGTCCAAATTTGATCGTATGGAGAAGATAGCTTTTTGAACCCGGTTATGAAATTAAATTATCATATAAAATTTTAGCGCGTTTGCTTATCGTACAACCACACGACAACTCTGAATGTTACGAAATTGAAATCCGATAATAATATAATATGACGGATTCAATGGAACTGGTTTTGTCGAATTCTAAGACTGTGCCTCGGATGGCTATTTTTAAATATTGACTCAGACTATATAATTTCAAAACTGAATAATTCAATTCCAAATTCGATTCTGAAGCTTCTATTATCTTCAGCATCGTAAATATTAATTTTTAAGCCTTGAAAATATTTTTAATCGGCTTAAAAATCAAGATTCAAATTTTACCTAAATCTTCTACAATTAAATTTGATAATTAACTTGCAAAATTAATAGTTAAAAATTGAAACTCAAGGATAAATTAACAATTCAGAAATTTGAAATCACTAAATATTTCAATTTCAAACGTTGAAAATTCTGGGTCGTCACAAGATTCCATACGCAACTCAAAAGATCAATTAACACAATATAAAACATTTTATATCACTAACAAATACGCACTCTCGTATATATACACTCAAACTCATTCTAGGGTACTACAGATCCTACCTCTAATGAGTAATTCCACCAAAGTCTAGGCATTCACTCAACCTAAGCTCTGATACCACAATGTCCCGACCTACTTTTCCCTACAATTTAAACTGACATTTAAACATACTTGTCCAGCCCAAAATGCATGGAAAGACGGATAGTAAGAAAAAAGAAAGTAGAAAGAAGATAGAAAGAAAACCAAGCAACACAAAATCTCATAGAGGAAACGAATAATCTATAATGTAGAACAAATCTTTACATAAAACAAAACTGTAATTTTATAGTGCAGATATCAATTAGAGAATACTAACTTACTCAGCATGGGCAGTTATAACACCATGTACTCATAATTGCTGATAAACACAAATATAATGCAATGAAAAAATAAACATCTACGTGAATACGTCTCTGGGCCTCCATCTCCTTTACTGAAACTCCAATCCTTCAAACTAAACTTGGAAATATGCACAGTCCGATCCGAGCACACAAGAAAAACCATCCACAGGTCAGTTTGGTAAAACCAGCTTGAGAATTTAAATCTCAAGGAATTTTATTCATTATAAATTTCAAAAATCCTTTCAAAATCAAAGGTATCTCGTAAGACCACGTCACACACAAACACGATGGGTTTTCTCCTTACTATAACCAAAACTCTTTTTATAGAAAACCCAGTGATGTTATAATAGGGTCTAGAGGTCAAGGTGAAATATAGAAATAGCTGAAATGCTTGCATCTCACATTTCCACATAGTTGGGCACAATTAACACTGCACAACACTTATTGGAGAGTGGATTCCATGCAATGACTAGGCATTGGGGTACCACCTATCATAATACACCTCTAGAAAAATGAACCGAAGACATCTTCGGTATCCCTTACGATACAAGACCGGCCTACCCCTAATCTAGATGATACCGAATATGCTACCATCCCGGGTGTTCCCACGCTTATCGAGCTCCATCCATGCACCATATTTATAATATCCAAGAGTATCTAGTAATGTGATAAACATACCCTAATTGGCTTGCGGCCCACTTAGCTTTGCTGCATCTTCTCTGATTTTAAGTCATTCTCGGTTGATGAGGCTTGAGGCAACGATTACCTTTTAAGGAATTTATACTTAGAATGCTCATTGTCCTCCAATGACAATGTGCCTAAAGCATTCATCCATACAAGTCCGTTGTGGGTTTGAATGAAACTGAAGGCAGTATTCCTACTGCATCCATTTTGGAATCATCCTCAGGATTAGTAGCGATTAGCCCTTACACTTCAATGCTCCATCTTTAATTCCATGCTCTTTTCTTTACTTTTAAAACGTATTCGTTGGATCGAAGTGGTTTTCGGATAACATATCCGATCTCGATCTCTTCGAAACGATATTTCCGGTAAACTCAAGCCCCGTTCTTTAGGAAATAAGAAGACGAAAATAAGATGGGAGGTCATCTCCTAACCCTTAGTTGATGGATTTCCTCATAATCATCCTAAAAGACTGAAACGAGTTTATATTTACAACACAGCACCTTCCGATGGTAACTGTACCATATAATTTCCGTGTTTCTCCTATATATTTCCAAAGTCACGTTTTGGCCCAAATTTTCATAGTCGGTTATTTAACTATCAATAAACAACCATTCACAATACAACAATTTCCCATTGGAAATCACAAAGCCCTATTTAATTTAATTTCAATAAACTAAATCTCTTTTTATCAAAAAGGTACATACTTATACCATCGGAAAAGTATATTCACAAATTATTCCTTTTAAAAATACTTGAAAACCTTTTAAGAAATATATAGATATAAGTATATTTGGAAAATACCCTTTTGGTATCAACCATGGATCATAGCTCGATGGTTGCATTTCTATCCTAGAAAAATCAAAACTTAACTTAGGCAATTTCTACCTCTCGATTTTCATCTTGAAATTATACCATTATTTCCTGAATTTTTTTATTTCAATAATTATCTCAAATAGTGCTTATAAAGCTTCTATAATAATTTCCCAATTAAACTTAGGAAAATACTCTTTAATAAAAGCTTATTATATGAAAAAATATTAATACGGAATAATTTATCTTTTGAAATAATAATACTGATTAATCCTTAATTGATAATTAACTTTAAGTCAATCATTATAAGATAACTTTAATTAAAAATAAAAATATACTTCTAAAGATTTTAAATAATTAAATAACTTTGGAACTCTAACTAAAACACTTTTAAATAACTTTTAAGAATCATAAAATAATTAATCTTAAAACAACCCAGGGTTCGAAAATCAACTTCCAAATTTGAAAGAAGGCTTATTAATTCCATTGGTACCTAATCAAGTAACCATTTATTTCATAATAATCCAGAACAACATATTCAGATATTCACATCAATCCATTTTTAACAATTGATTCAACATCATATTGCCCAACGTAATTATAAGGATAACAAATAGATGTCCATAAAATATGACAGCGGAAAAGGGTTTTATTTCTATTGCTAATGTCCAAAAACACACATATACAGTGATAATGGTAGAACGGTGATTTATTTTACCAATATGGGTCCAATTAAATAAAATTAGTGGAACTGTGACGTTTGCGATTTTTCGACGCTCGAATACCGACATCAATACGTCCACTGTATCAACTGCCGAGTAATCGAAGGCCGGAAAATCGTACCGTTAGGGTTTAAGAAAAAGAAACAGATGGAAGAAGAGACAGAAAGATAGAACAGAACAGAAAAAACAACAGAACAATAACAGAATCTCACAATCGCAGCGGAACAACATATAATAAATAAATGAATAATCTTTAAGCAAAAGAACTATATCAGTCATTACATTACATCACATTCCATTACATCGTATCATCAGAATGTACAACAACAAACAGCGGAAAAGAAATACTATATGCTAATAATACGCCATGCCATCCAGCTTGCCTCCAGCAACTCCTGAATTCCAGAATATCCTGATAAACCTTACTCTTGACTGCTCGTGTGGAAATTGGTGGGCACCCAGAGTTTAGGATGAAAAACAATAAACTCTGAGTCAGTTATGTGACTGGTGTGAGAACTAAAACAGTTTATTTTTAAAACAAAGAACAGGATAATTTTATAATAGATTCGCAATGCTTTTTAAAAATGAGACTACCATAAGGCCTCCCGCACACGCACACACACACAATGCAAACGCAGAATCGGAGGAGATTTCTCCTTATGATAGTCAAAGATGCTTGATACGCATTAAAAAGAAGCATTTGTGCATAGTGTAGAAAAAATTCATTTCGAAAGTAAAGATATAAATCTTAGCCAGCATAGGCATTTCACACTTATGCCTACTATAGCTACCATCCAAACAGTGGTGGCCACCATAAGTGAATGATAGGTTCTAAAACTAAAACCGTACAAGATCGTATTGTTTCTTTGGATTTCCAACAAATGGTCAGGCCAAGGAACTTCCCATTGCCACATGGGTACGCCTCAGGAAAGACGACCCGAGAACCAAACCGGATCTCTACCAACACAAGGCCGGGTTACCCCTAACTGGGTAACTACTGACACGAATATGTCATCCCCTGATCGTAACCGATCTATCAGAGGATCCTCGATTTCCAACAAACACATAAGAACAATAATGTAGTAACAACATAGGTTAAATATCTAGACTACATACCATGATACCACCTCTATCCAGAAGGAATGACATACACTAAAGGGGCGCTACCTCCTAATAACCTTGCTGCATCCTTCCTGTTTTGACCATTTCTGGGGTGTGAGGTCCGACGAACTCTCATCCACAAAGCCACGCTTTATACAAAAGCTGTGCTTTGGATCAACAAATGATCAAAGTAATGATCACCAAGATAAACGATCAAACAAATGATCATATCACAAATGATCAAACAATGATCATTTCACAGCAACACTCAGCATGCCACACTACCAAATTGGGAGTATATCACTAATAACCTTCAACTACATAACCTCTGAGCTCGTACGGCTCAGAGAAGGGTGTTAAGCTAAGAGAATAAATTCTTCGCCACCAACAGAAATATATTTGAAAGAAATCAGCTTTATATCTCAACTTGTAATGTCAGACATACAATCCATACAAGTCTGTTTCGGGCTCGAACAGAACCGAAGGCACTTACAAAGAAGTCCTTGCATTCCGGATAATTTCTAATCACGTCCGGACTTTCCGTCACTAAGGGTGATAAAACCTCTATATCGGAGATCAGCCGATGCAGAGTAACTCAACAGTAATCCTTCCGTTTTCAAATATATCCCGTCATCAACACCGATCATCAAATGCAATCCATTACGACGTATCACATATTCGGAATGGGTTATACGACCCCAAGGTCCTTTCCCGGCTAACCCGAATAGTGAGCGCTTATTTAAAAATAAGTGTGGCATTCAAATTCAAACAATCACAACAAATACCTATTTAAAGGTAAATATTGATAGTCGGATTATTTAACTATCAATAGGAATGCTCAACATCACCAAATTCCAAATAATTTCCCAAATTATTTACCTTCCAAAATATCTTTACTAGATATATCTTTCCACACTTCAAAAATAAATTAACGTTTATTTTTAATCAAATTCCCCTTTCCATTTATAAATTCCATAGTGAATTTACATTTCAAAATATTTATGAATATACGATTTCAATTATTCATTTTCAATTTATCTTCAAAAAGATAAATTCTCAAGACGTTTCATTTCACATTGGAAAAACATTTCCATGCTTATTTATTAATAAGTAATTCACAAATCCATTTTTTTTCAGTACTTAGAAAATATTCAATATACTTATTATCGAAATTAAGTATATATTTCATTCTTTAAGGAAATCATTCTCTTAAACATATTTATTTGGGCCAAAACGAATGTTGCGCAAAACATCGTTACGACAACCCAAAATCACTAGTATAGGGATTCGAAATTTAGTTAGATATATAAATCCCAATGCTATACAAAAACATTTCCTTTCGGAAATCATTTATATAAAAACAGTGTTATAGTCCACCATTTCCTTATTTCTCGAAAATGTCTATTTCAACAATAAATGTTGAAATCTATGTCTTCGATTTATAATACATTTTAAAACATCGTTAAAACGATTGACTTTATTTTATAATATTCATTTTCCCAAGCATATCCATTTTATTTGATAATATATTCACTGTCCAAAATCGTGAATATACTTCCTTAACCAATTTCAACTTTCAATTTATCAAATTCCATTGATTTCGAATTTATAAACAATGTCTATAAATTCCATTTCTATTTATAAGCTTTGATTTAAAAATCTCCTTTATTAATCCGATTCAATTTATATATATCTCAAATATGTATCAAAAGTCTATACTATAAGTTAAATACTTATAATTCATTTATTTACAAATCATTCTTTTAAAACTTTACAAATTACAAATCTTATTCACCTATGAATTCATTTATAATTCATTTTAACTCTTATAAATACTCGTTTTATAATTCCTATATTTTTTATTTATAAATATCAAATTTTAAATCTTTTATATAAATTGTTTTTAAAACAACTCAAAAATCCCAATTTAACTAAATTTGTTGTTTTAGCAATTTAAAAATCGTTATTTAAAGCTTATATACTTCACAATCACACTTAAGTATTATTTTCCAAAAATCATAACTTTTATGAAAATAAAATTATAATTTTTATTTATTTTAACAATTCAAAATTTAATAAAACGTATACTTTCGAAAATCACTTTAAAATTCCTTTTTTAAAAATCAAAATCATTATTTTAAAACTTCAGAAATGGATCCGATGATGCAGCAGCACCAAATAGTAAATCACGACATCCAAATATCATATATCGATATGATAATCAACAAATGTCACAATATCTGTAAATAAATCAATGCAGTTGAGGAATCCAGTTGGATCCCTCCAACCTCTTTCCCTGCATCCAAAGATGTTAGCACAATACCAATTCCGCTCCAGTAGGGAATTACCGCGGTATATGGGATTTATAAAATATTATCCGCTTAATAGACGGCACAATAGGGTCTCATCCGCTATACAATACGGGAAATCAACAACTCCAATATATACATATGCCAATATATATATATATATATATATATATTGTTATATATAGATATATCCTATTATATCTAATATCACAATCAAACATCAGTCAATAACTGCAATCATCATTCAACATACATTCAAGCAAATTTTAAATCTAACTATTTAAAATATAAATCGAAACCGATTCGATTGAGTGAGAAGTTCTCACCTTGATTTCAATTTCGTTTTAGCGATTTATTTAGAATAAAATTAAACGGACGTTTAATTTTACCCGAAATTCTCACTAACTCCAAACGACTCTAATCAAAATCCATAGCATAGTGGTCGACGATATGATTCCAACGCAACTGGTTTCGCGCGTTTTCGACCTCGTATGAAAAAGATATGAATTTTTAAAGTTACACGATTTATATAAACTAAATTTACAAATTTCTTTTTAATTTTTAACCTACATCTATTCACAGCCTTTGGATCCAAGCCTTGCAGATCTTGGCCGTGCCTTTGCATCTTCTTCCCCACGCGCACGTTCCCTCTCCAGATAACAAATCACGCAAGAACCTATAGGCTCGAAATTTAGGGTTAATTTTCGCGACCTCCTCGTCGACATCCACCACGATCAGAAGCTTCCATCTTGACCGCCATCTCCTCCTCTACCTTCGGCCACCACGCCATGCAACTCGGCCTCCCCCATGTATAGAAATGCGTGCGTGACTTTCGGCAATTTGAGGACGATTTGCCACCAATCTGTAACACCATTCGCGATCATAGCCATTGGATATCAAGATCTCATAGCCCTATACATTTTTGTAGTTGAAAAAATTTGCTAAAAGCTGATGGATTGAGAGATTTGAAGGGAAGAAGCTTGATAGTTTTTGGCCATTGACAATGAGGAGGCGGCGGCTCTGAATAATTAGGGTTAGGTTTATATTTTTCTTGCAAAAATGAATTCTAATGGCTTATATAGAAAAATTTCACGAACACTATTCATCCCGGAATTTCCGAACTCTAAACGAAGCATGCCGGTTGGCGTTCCTAAGGTTTACACCGCGTTCCGAACACAATGGAACGTGTTTCGGGAGCTAATTCGGTTATTTGTGCGAGTTATGGCAATAAACGATCGATTTAAAATTAAACCGATTAAACGATTTTTCTAGGCGTTTTAGCTTGCACCGGACAAACGGTAAATCCGATTGACACGAAATTTGAAACCATACAATAATATCACATTACGTATCTGATGAAATTGGTTTCTTCAAAATCCGAGACTGTTTGAAAAGTGGCTATTTTAACTCGCCAAATAAAAATTTAAAACAATTTCAATGCGTTTCGAGCTGCCACGATCAAACGAAAATTCCGATTGCTACGAAAATTGAAATCCGATAATAACAAACTATTACGGATCCAATGGAACTAGTTTCGTCCAATTCTGAGACTGTTCGAAAATTGACTATTTTTCAGTCGATAATTAAATATTAAAATATTCAATTTTCACAAATAAACTTTTAATTCGATTTTAAAAGTTCTAAAACATCATTCAAACTCCAATATGATATAATAAAATTTTACAAATCATTTTCAATCATATTAAACCCAATTTTTCAATTATTTCTGGAATTTTCAACAATTAAATAATCGATTTAATTATCCAATTAAATCCAATATTCAAAAATAAATTATTCGACTTATAAATTCCACTTATTAATAATTAAATTCAATTAAATATTCAATTTTTAATTAATATAAATTCTGGGTCATTACAGACTTCCCCCCTCAAAAGAATTTCGTCCTCGAAATTAACAAGTAAGAAAAGTTAAAGAATCTATTAACTTTTCAAAATCAACCATTGAATTTAGATTTTTAAAAATCTCTTAAGTGTTTAACTTTCCCAATATTCATGGTTAAAACTTCTTACAAAATCTTTACCAAGTTTCCAAATCCAAACTTAGTTTTCAAAAATTTCCCAATTTTCTCAAAAATATTCTAACACCTTAAATTTTCGGAAAAATTCGCCGGAGTCTCCTTTGCACGGCTCGATCCGAAAAAAATGACAGTATATATGTCTCAAATATACATCTCATCGAGTGATGAGGCATCCCGCAAGGAAAAAAGTGTAAAAGTACGGTATGTAATCCGAGATATGTACCTTATTTATTATTAGCGAGCATATACGGCTAATATAGCGCGAAAGCGAGCTCCAAATGCGAAGCAATGCCTTCCGCACCTACTAAACACTCAACAAACAAATGAGTAATATGTATATATGAAAATAGTATCAATATACAATGTATAGCAACATAACAACTACATGTGCCAACATAGAAAATGCAACAAAACAACAAATGCAAACATCAACCAACTATCATCCATAATCAAATCAATATTCATTCATATTTTCACTAATATTCAATGAATTGGTTTTCAATTTAAATCACACTTGATTTATTTACATTGGATTTACTAACATTCATTCATATTCAATTTTAATTAGTTTGCATTCACTAATTTAAGTCCAATTCACATCCAATTCTATTCAAATTTATTTACTTTCAATTTGAATTCAATTACTTTAGCTTCTAATTTCGCTAATTCAATTTCATTAACACTTAATGAATTTATATACATCAATCAACAATCATATAACAACCAATGTTTATTCAATACAACCAAATTTATTCACTTTACATTCAATTTGGTTCAACACATTTAATTCCAATTGGATCATATTAAATTGACTTTCATTCAATTTATTCAATTTCTAATAACATTAGCTTCTAATGAATTGACACTTACATCCATTATTTCATAGCAATTATTTACATTTAATTTATTAACATTTAATCCATTAGTTCAATTCAATGTTAATTCCTTTAACAATATAATGTTGAATTTCATTTATATAACTCAAGTTCAAATTCTTAATGACTTCATTTCATTAATTAACTTATTATTTTATTTCGACACCAAAATCAACTTTATTCAACACTATCTAACTTATGTTCCATTTCAAACATCTTATCAAATCCAAATCAATTTATTTAACTTTCCTTTTGTTAAATTTCAAATCACATATCTTTGATGACAACTCAAATTTATTTCAACTTGGATTTTATTGATTTACTTATACTTCCTTTAATTTAACTCCATCCTTTAAGTTAAATTTATTCTATCAAAATTCAAATTGTATAAGTTATCAACTCATTTATCTTTCCCATAAATATCTTAAATAGGATTCCAGAGTCCTTTCAAATCTTTCAAAACCATTTTTGAAATCAATTCAATTATCTTTTGAATTTCAAAATCCAAACTCAAAATTTTCCAAACAACTTTTATTTAAAAGAATTTGGCAGCAATTTCTCTTTTGGAAACCCGAAAATGAACACCGATGATGTCGTGATCATCATTGAATTATTTTCCAGCGACCGAAAAGAGTTTAGAGCTTTAATTTCTCCAAAACAATTTTCCAAAATATCAAATCCTTTCAAAACACTTCTTTGGAATTTTATTTTCAGATTATAAATCACATTTACAAACCCTTTTACATATATAATCTCACTTCTTGTATATATAAGAATATTTCACAATTGTAAATCACATTAATTATAACTTCATAATTATAATTTATTTGCTTATACAATTCATTCTTTTACAACTGTGGTTTTATTTAACTTATTCAACAATCAACAAACAATTCATTTACACTTTAATAATCCTGAAAAATTATTCCTTTATATACAAAATATAATCAAGGTAAAATTATTTCATTTACCCAATTTTAAATAATACTATGTCGACTTGCCTCGTTTAAGAGTTTAGAAATCCCTTTCGATAATATGGCGTCCCATACACCGACCAGAGTTCACAAACAGCTCAACGGATAAGCAAACACAATATAAAACATTTTATATTCACTAACAAATACGCACTCGTATATATTATTACGCTCACACTCATTCTAGAGTACTACTGACTCTATCTCCAATGAGTAACACCCAACAGAGCCATGGTTGTGGCTTAACCATATGCTCTGATACCAAATGTGACGTTTGCAATTTTTCGACACTCGAAAACCGACATCAATACGTCCAATGTATCAACTGCCGAGCAATCGAAGGCCGGAAAACCGTACCGTTAGGGTTTAAGAAAAAGAAACAGATAGAAGAAGAGAGAGAAAGATAGAACAAAGCAGAAAAAAACAACAGAACAATAACAGAATCTCACAATCGCAGCGGAACAACATATAATAAATAAATGAATAATCTTTAAACAAAAGAACTATATCAGTCATTACATTACATCACATCACATTACATCATATCATCAGAGTGTACAACAACAAACAGTGGAATAGAAATACTATATGCTAATAATACGCCATGCCATCCAGCTTGCCTCCAGCAACTCCTGAATTCCAGAATATCCTGATAAACCTTACTCTTGACTAGCCGTATGGAAATTGGTGGGCACCCAGAGTTTAGGAAGGAAAACAATAAACTCCGAGTCAGTCATGTGACTGGTGTGAGAACTAAAACAGTTTATTTTTAAAACAAAGAACAGGATAATTTTAAAATAGATTCGCAATGCTTTTTAAAAATAAGACTACCATAAGGGCTCCCGCACACACACACGCAATGCAAACGCAGAATCGGAGGAGATTTCTCCTTATGATAGTCAAAGACGCTTGATAGACATTAAAAAGAAGTATTTGATATTATTACTAGTGAATAGTGTAGAAAAAATTCATTTCGAAAGTATAGATATAAATCTTAGCCATCATAGGCATTTCACACTTATGCCTACTATAGCTACCATCCAAACAGTGGTGGCCACCATAAGTGAATGATAGGTTCTACAACTAAAACCATACGAGATCGTATTGTTTCTTTGGATTTCCAACAAATGGTCAGGCCAAGGAACTTCCCATTGCCACATGGGTACGCCTCTGGAAAGACGACCCGAGAACCAAACCGGATCTCTGCCAACACAAGGCCGGGTTACCCCTAACTGGGTAACTACTGACACGAATATGTCATCCCCCGATCGTAACCGATCTATCCGAGGATCCTCGATTTCCAACAACCACATAAGAATAATGATGCAGTAACAACATAGGTTAAATATCTGGGCTCCATACCATGATACCACCTCTATCCAGAAGGAAAGACATACACTAAAGGGGCGCTACCTCCTAATAACCTTGCTGCATCCTTCATGTTTTGACCATTTCCGTGGTGTGAGGTCCGACGAAATCTCGTCCACAAAGCCAAGCTTTATACAAAAGCTGTTCTTTGGGTCAACAAATGATCAAAGTAATGATCACCAAGATAAACGATCAAACAAATGATCATATCACAAATGATCAAACAATGATCATTTCACAGCAACACTCAGCATGCCACACTACCAAATTGGGAGTATATCACTAATAACCTTCAACTACATAACCTCTGAGCTCGTACGTCTCAGAGAAGGGTGTTAAGCTAAGAGAATAAATTCTCCACCGCCAACAGAAATATATTTGAAAGAAATCAGCTTTATATCTCAACTTGTAATGTCAGACATACAATCCATACAAGTCTGTTTCGGGCTCGAACAGAACCGAATGCACTTACAAAGAAGTCCTTGCATTCCGGATAATTTCTAATCACGTACGGACTTCCCATCACTAAGGGTGTTAAAACCTCTACATCGGAGATCACCCAATGGAGAGTAACTCAACGGTAATCCTTCCGTTTTCATAAATATCCGGTTTTCAACACCGGTCATCAAATGCAATCCATTACGACGTATCACATATTCGGAATGGATTATACAGCCCCAAGGTCCTTTCCCGGCTAACCCGAATAGTGAGCGCTTATTCAAAAATAAGCGTGGCATTCAAATTCAAACAATCACAACAAATACCTATTTAAAGGTAAATATTGATAGTCGGATTATTTAAAACATCACCAAATTCCAACTAATTTCCTAAATTATTTACTTTCCAAAATATCTTTACTTGATATATCTTTCCACACTTCAAAAATAAATCAACGTTTATTTTTGACCAAATTCCCCTTTCCATTTATAAATTCCATAGTGAATTTACATTCCAAAATATTTATGAATATACGATTTCAATTATTCATTTTCAGTTTATCTTCAAAAAGATAAATTCTCAAAACGTTTCATTTCACATTGGAAAAACATTTCCATACTTATTTATTAATAAGTAATTCACAAATCCCTTTATTTTCAATACTTAGAAAATATTCAATATACTTATTATCGAAATTAAGTATATATTTCATTCTTTAAGGAAATCATTCTCTTAAACACATTTATTTGGGCCAAAACGAATGTTGCGCAAAACATCGTTACGACAACCCAAAATCACTAGTATAGTTATTCGAAATTTAGATAGATATATAAATCCCAATGCTATACAAAAACATATCCTTTCGGAAATCATTTATATAAAAACAGTGTTATAGTCCATCATTTCCTTATTTCTCGAAAATGTCTATTTCAACAATAAATGTTGAAATCTATGTCTTCGATTTATAATACATTTTAAAACATCGTTAAAACGATTAACTTCATTTTATAATATTCATTTTCCCAAGCATATCCATTTTATTTGATAATATATTCACTGTCCAAAATCGTGAATATACTTCCTTAACCAATTTCAACTTTCAATTTATCAAATTCCATTGATTTCGAATTTATAAACAATGTCTATAAATTCCATTTCTGTTTATAAGCTTTGATTTAAAAATCTCCTTTATTAATCCGATTCAATTTATATATATCTCAAATATATATCAAAAGTCCATATTATAAGTTAAATACTTATAATTCATTTATTTACAAATCGTTCTTTTAAAACTTTACAAATTACAAATCTTATTCACTTATGAATTCATTTATAATTCATTTTAACGCTTATAAATACTCGTTTTATAATTCCTATATTTTTAATTTATAAATATCAAATTTTAAATCTTTTATATAAATTGTTTTTAAAACAATTCAAAAATCCCAATTTAACTAAATTTATTCTTTTAATAATTTAAAAATCGTTATTTAAAGCTTATATACTTCACAATCACACTTAAGTATTATTTTCAAAAAATCATAAGTTTTATGAAAATAAAATTATAACGTTTATTTATTTTAACAATTCAAAATTTAATAAAACATATACTTTCGAAAATCACTTTAAAATTCCTTTTTTTAAAAATCAAAATCATTATTTTAAAACTTCAGAAATGGATCCGATGATGCAGCAGCACCAAATAGTAAATCACGACATCCAAATATCACATATCGATATGATAATCAACGAATATCGCAATATCTGTAAATAAATCAATACAGTTGAGGAATCCAGTTGGATCTCTCCAACCTGTGCCCTACATCCAAAGATGTTAGCACAATACCAATTTCGCTCCAGTATGGAATTATTGCGGTATATGGGATTAATAAAATATTATCCGCTTAATAGACGGCGCAATAGGGTCTCATCCGCTATACAATGCGGGAAATCAACAACTCCAATATATACATATGCCAATATATATAGATATATCCTATTATATCTAATATCACAATCAAACAGCAATCAATAACTGCAATCATCATTCAACATACATTCAAGCAAATTTTAAATCTAACTATTTAAAATATAAATCGAAACCGATTCGATTGAGTGAGAAGTTCTCACCTTGATTTCAATTTCGTTTTAGCGATTTATTTCGAATAAAATTAAACCGACGTTTAATTTTACTCGAAATTCTCACTAACTCCAAACGACTCCAATCTAATTCCATAGCGTAGTGCTCGAGGATACGATTCCAACGCAACAGGTTTCGCGCGTTTTCGACCTCGTATGAAAAAGATATGAATTTTTAAAGTTACATGATTTATATAAACTAAATTTACAAATTTCTTTTTAATTTTTAACCTACATCTATTCACAGCCTTTGGATCCAAGCCCTGCAGACTTGGCCGTGCCTTTGCATCTTCTTCCCCACGCGCACGTTCCCTCTCCACATAACAAATCACGCAAGAAACCATAGGCTCGAAATTTAGGGTTAATTTTCGCGACCTCCTCGTCGACATCCACCGCGATCAGAAGCTTCCATCTTGACCGCCATCTCCTCCTCAACCTTTGGCCACCACCCCATGCAACTCGGCCTCCCCCATGTATAGAAATGCGTGCATGACTTTTGGCAGTTTGAGGACGATTTGCCACCAATCCGTAACACCATTCGCGATCATAGCCGTTGGATATCAAGATCTCAAAGCCCTCTACATTTTTGTAGTTGAAAGAATTTGCTAAAAGCTGATGGATTGAGAGATTTGAAGGGAAGAAGCTTGATAATTTTCGGCCTTTGACAATGAGGGAAGCGGCGGCTCTGAAAAATTAGGGTTAGGTTTATATTTTTCTTGCAAAAATAAATTCTAAGGGCTTATATAGAAAAATTTCACGAACACTATTCATTCCGGAATTTCCGAACTCCAAACGAAGCATGCCGGTTGGCGTTCCTAAGGTTTACCCCACGTTCTGAACACAATGGAACGTTTTTCGGAAGCTAATTCGGTCATCTGTACGAGTTCTGGCAATAAATGATCGATTTAAAATTAAACCGATTAAACGATTTTTCTAGGCGTTTTAACTTGCACCGGACAAACGGTAAATCCGATTGACACGAAATTTGAAACCATACAATAATATCACATTACGGATCCGATGAAACTGGTTTCGCCGAAATTCGAGACTGTTTGAAAAGTGGCTACTTTAACTCGCCAAATAAAAATTTAAAACAATTTCGATGCGTTTCAAGCTGCCACGATCAGACGAAAATTCCGATTGCTACGAAAATTGAAATCCGATAATAACAAACTATTACGGATCCAATGGAACTAGTTTCGTCCAATTCCGAGACTGTTCGAAAATTGACTATTTTTCAGTCGATAATTAAATATTAAAATATTCAATTTTCACAAATAAACTTTTAATTCGATTTTAAAAGTTCTAAAACATCATTCTAACTTCAATATGATATAATAAAATTTTACAAATCATTTTCAATCATATTAAACCCAATTTTTCAATTATTTCTGGAATTTTCAACTATTAAATAATCGATTTAATTATCCAATTAAATCCAATATTCGAAAATAAATTATTCGACTTATAAATTCCACTTATTAATAATTAAATTCAATTAAATATTCAATTTTTAATTAATACAAATTCTGGGTCGTTACATGAACCGTGTTTTATTCTGCTAAACAGATGTCAAATCATTGTAATTAACTTGAATTAACTCATCAGTATTTTTATTTGAGCAAATAACTTCAATAGACAGGTCATGTAAATTTTGATGTCGCCATTTGTTTAAATCTAGTAATTTAATTTCTGTCTATTTTAAAATGCCATAAATTTTCCCTTGTTCAAATTCTACAACAAGTCATAAGACGATATAGTTTTCGTCGATACGAACCCACCGTAATGAATTGCGTGTAAATCGGAATTCGTCAGAAGAAGTTATAGTGTTTTAAAAATTTTCTAAAAATTTACAAAATTAAAATCCTTTTTAAATTTTAAATTCCCCTACCATCTTTTCGGGCCGAAGCCCATCAAAATGACCAAACCTATTTCCCTTCCTTCTTTCTCTTCCCCTTTTCTTCCAATTTCCAATTAAAATGAGAACCCAGCCCTAGACCTAAATCTTGCCTGCACACGCATGCACGTACAGTCCAACCACGCCACCGTTCGATCATCTACAACCACCAGTGAGTCCCCCTCCTCTCCTTCATTCGATTGAATCCCTCTGCCGCTGCTCCAACTGTTTCCACCAAATTTCCACCGCTAGTACAAAAAAACATCTACCTCCAGTTTCATCCATCAAACCAAATTGACCTTGATTTTCCGTATTCCACCCACAAGAACACAAGGCTCCACCACCCCCGTGACCCCCATGACCTCTACGCCAACCGCTACCACGACCGACACCCCCTGCGCCTCAACGATCTCAAAATGCCAAACCCAACGAACACAAGGCTCCACCACCCCCGTGACCCCCATGACCTCTACGCCAACCGCTACCACGACCGACACCCCCTGCGCCTCAACGATCTCAAAATGCCAAACCCAACTAATTCACCCCTTAAACCCTAAATTACCCTCGCCAATGCTAACTATATCCAGAATCAAGAATTGGCTACGTTGAACTCCTAGACCTCATTACCACACTGCTCCTCAGTCAAACCGCATCACCTCTCATCGACCACATCGTCATAAAATAATTTTTACGTGGCTTTTGGTCATCTCAAGATTACTCACAATATAAGCCATTAAACACCTTCACTAAAAATTATATTTTTCGTATGACAATCACGATTTTACACATGAATCATTGATTCGAGCATGTTGAAAATGATCAAAACTTAGGTTACTTACTGTTATTTGGCCATTTCACACAATATATAAAAGAACACAAGCTTCAAAATATTTTTAGTGCAATCTATACTTAAAACCAATCATTTTACTAGTTTACATCATTAGCAAATTCAAATTAGATTGGAAGGAAAAGTTTTCTGAAATTGGGCATATGTGAAATCTTAACTCTGTTAATTTGGCAAAGTAATGTTTTAAACATTTCCAAGCATCTCAAATTTTAAACCTCACCTTAAACATGTTGAAACCTTTGAAACTTCCATTTAAACTTTTAGTCATCAATCTGCCACCTTGATTTCTTGTCTTCCCTTTTTGAAATCATGAAAGAGCAAGTTGTTTTCTTTTCCTTTTTCTTACTTTGTTCGTTTACAGGGTATTGTGTGTTACAGTTTTTAAAACATCTAAACTAACACACCCACACACTTATATTTATATATATATATATATATATATATATATATATATATATACACACACACACACATATATATATATATACATGTTTGCACATGAAATGATGTGCATTTGTACAAGGTTTTGGCTGAAGAAAGATTTAAATCTTTTAAGGTTGCCGTAAAAAATATGACGGATTACTGTAAAAGGATTTTGACGGCTCGTGTGATATATGGTGGCTGAAATGAAGTTGATATGAAATTTGAAATGGGATAATTTCACCCGACATTAATTCTTTGACCAGGCCTTTCATATGCTTATTACTTTATTTACTCGATATTTGACCAGGCAATGTTTTACTTGATATTTTTGAAACAATTTCAAAGTGCTATTAAATAAAAAAGATTGTACGTCTTCATATTTATATTTATTCCTATTTAAAAATATATAACCCAAGGCAATAAAAGTTTTGCTGTTTTATTTTTATAAAAATAACAATTTTTTTGTTAACACTACTTGCAAAAGATTTCTTATTAAAATGGTTCAAACGATTTTACAAATTTTCTCATATTCATCTTATAATATTTTCATATACATTTTCTTCATTTAACATACTATTTTTACAATGTTTTTAACATATTATTTTTGTTTAGTTTGTAAGCATTTTATATATATATATATATATATATATGGGAAATCCTAAATTTTAAAATTCTTTGTACAACGATATATTTTCATATGCCATATTCATTCCGATTTTCCCGTGACTATTTTTTTGTTATGAATTTGTTTTCAATTTATATATGAATTCTTTTGTTGTTATAATATATATAAATTCTACTGTTATAATATATATATAAGAAATTCCATTTCAATCAATTTTCAATTTTATATATAAAATCTAGAAAATTCAAAATATTATCTGGATTAAAAACTATTTGCTTTTACCAATTGTTATTTATGGGGGATTTTTATTTTGATTAAAAGACCTTATTATTGAATATTTAAAAATAAATATTCATAACTCAAGGCGATAAAAATCCAGGTTTGTTACATGAGTTTTGAAAGGAAATGCAAAAAATAAACCATGAAATATAAGAAACAAGATGAGGCTCCCCCACACTTTATTTTGTCCCCATAGTCAATCCAAGTGAAAGGAGAAAAATAAAATAAAAATATGCCTATATTTACCTGAACGTGAAAAGATTGTTATTTACATCAGTAAG
This sequence comes from Allium cepa, assembly GCA_030765085.1. Lineage (NCBI taxonomy): Eukaryota > Viridiplantae > Streptophyta > Magnoliopsida > Asparagales > Amaryllidaceae > Allium > Allium cepa. The sequence goes on from CM060939.1 coordinate 811,560,584, forward strand.
TACATCATCAAAGAGTAAATAAAACGGTCTTTCAAAGATTATTTCATTTGTCCCATCAAGTATGAGATACATAGCTTAAGCACAAAAAAATCATAAAAGATTTCTTAGTTGAATGTTGGTTTGGAAAAAAGAATGTCGTTTTATTAAAAATCGTACGAGTTGTTTTGTTTTCGATGATTTTCGGTGATGATAGAACAATTGGTTGAAATTCAGGTTTATTTTCCTCGAATTTAAATTCAAACTTATCAATGAAAACTTCTTCGTAATTATTGATTTCAAAATCAAAATGATGACTTAAATCTTCCACTTCAAAATTCAAGAACTGATTTTCGAAAAGTCCGAAGAATATGTGTTCATTAAATTTGTCTTCCTTTGGTTAATTATCAATAACTTCATTGTATACATCATGTTCAAAGTCTAAAGTTGTTGTATTTCAATTTTCAAAATCGAATAAAGGGAAACTGAATTTTAAATTTGGTTCCACGCTCTCAAAAGAATCGAAATCCAATATAATTACCATATTTCAAACAACTTCATCAAGATTGTCATTTTGAATTTCCAAAGTTATTATTTGAAAATTGTCAATTATAAAAAAAATGGATTATTATTTGACTCATTAAAGGTTGGAATTTAATTTTGGTGTTTACATTGTTCATGTATGTTTCAAACCATAAATCCATGCGATCTTTGAGAATTTCGTCCATTTGCTCAGCAAAATCTAATTTATAACTATTAACTTGAGAATTTTCGATTTGAACTTGTTGAGAACAAAAAATTTCATCATCATTAAAAAAACTCTCATTGCCAAAATCATTTAAACAGTTGTTTCCATTTTCGTTTTGTTATTAAAATTCATTTTGGAGTTTGAAATTGAATTGGCATGGGTTATAATCAAAATCATTTGAATTTTGAAGTGAATTCAAATTTTCATTATTTTGAAATACTTGACTTGAGTTATTGCACAAATATGAATTACACAAATTACTTATCCTTTGATCAATTTACACTTACTCTAATGCTTTTCTCCAATCATTTTACATTTTTGTATGACGTTCTAAAGTATACAATTATTTATATATAATTTTTCAACTACCTCGTAATATTTTATATTTAAGTCCATACATTAGGCTAATTACTTAATCTAAAATGTTAACTATTTAAATAAATTTAGTGAACTGATGTTTATTAATGTTTCTTATAAACACTAAATAATGACAGTTTAAATATGTATACCACTTTGGTAACAACTAAAATGGTAAAATCAAATTTTCAATTAACAATAAAGATATATTAGTCACATAAAACAATAAAAAAATAATTACAATTTGTTGCTCATTTATCTTAATAACGTTACCATGCATTCCATTGTAAATTCTAATTTTTAACTTCAAATACCAACATTTAAAATTACATAATCATTTACAAAACCTATCTTACATTTTTCTTGATATTTTACATTTCATTCCCTATATTTCAATTGTAGTAAAGAAATTTTAAATTTAAACTAAGTAGTAAATCCAATAAACAACTATTTGTTAGCTCGTTTATTAATTTATGAAAATATGAAAAATTTCAGCATGTACACTATACTCATATTAACAAAATTAATAAAATTATTTCCCATTAATGTAAAGAGGCATTCATAAGTCACATAATTTAAATAATAATAACAAATTCAGTTTACATTTTATCTTAACAAATCTCAACAAATCTATCATGCGATACGTTAAAAATTATGTTTTCTTTACTATAAACACTTACATTCCAAATTTTCTCTAGTTCTTTACAAGACACATCTAATCCTATTATAATATTTAAGTTTGCTTTTAAATAACAGAATTAACCACATATTCTCTAGCAACCTACAAATTTGTCACTTGAATAACTCATATTTATTTCTAAAACATTTAAATTAAAGCTTTTTAGCATTGAATATGTTGTCTTAAAGAATAAATAATAATGGTAATCTTGTTTTGAATAACTGTTTATGAAAATATACACTTTGAAAATATATCGAAAAATTGACCAAAAACCGTTTTATAAGTAAACATCTCTATAATCATAGGATCACACATGGAGCTGGATACATACACGTATTTATCTGTTTAAAAAAGAGTATGAAATAAAATTATTTATTTTATTGTTTTTAAGAAATAAAATGAATTTATGACATCATCGATGATCGCATCTTATTTAATAAATGATTAATGAATTCAAATTGTAATTTAATGATTTAATGATTATTATAATTATGCAAAATAGTTTTAAAATGATAATAATTCATTTTAATTACTTATATAGTGATAATAAATCATTTGTATTAGTCTTATAAAGGGATATGATTGATTTGAAAATATTAGAAAATTCATATCAATTTATCGACATAACAACAATTTTTAATCAGTTGTTTAATTTTAATTCATATGGTTTTAAAATGTGATCATTTTAATTAATTGAAAATAATAATAATTTTTTTTTCAATTTTTTTTCATTTGTATGCAATTTAATTAATAATTGAAAATGTGAATAAAAGTCGACTTTCGATTATTCAGTGGTTTAACAAACGAAAGTTGTTCAAAGTAGTTGCAACCATGTTTATATTTCTTTTGGACATATATAACATAACATACACACCCTAACAGATACATGAACACATATATACATACGATACACACACACACACACACACACACACACATATATATTTTTGAAAATATCTAAGATATTTTCCTAAAACCTAACCCTTAAGTCAAGCTAAAGTAGAACTCTTACACAGTAAGAACAATCACATGGGTATACATACATGGAGTTGGAATTCATGGCTAGAGATGAGGTGGAAAGTTGATGCAATCCTGCTTAGGTAAGGTGATAAATATCATGATATTTTAGTTCACAAATTTACCTATAAATACCCACCATTCTCTTCATGATTTTACACACAATTCTCTTCTTTGTCCTCCTTCTTAAGCTCTAAGAGCTCTTCCTTAATGGCTTCCATGTCTCAATAATAATGCAGCTAAGCTATGACAAAATACAGTAAAATATATACACATGTGTATACCATATCAATCCGCTTTAAAACCAAGTGCAATCACCTCCTTTCAACCTTCAAATCCCATGGCACCCTTTCCTATAACCAAGGTGGAGCATTCTACCTCTTTCCAACCGAGGTCGAGCCTATTCTAAGTTCTGAGGCTCAATTCCATAGGCTTTCACTTGATCACAGCGAAGCTATAGCGAGTACTCGTAATGTTAGAAACCAATAATGGTGGATGATGTGATATTCTTACTATGGATATTTACTATGCTTTGATCATCACGTTTGGTTCTTGATTATATGTTTATTTTGATGTGGAAATTATTAACGTTTAATGCACGTCGAATATCACAAAGGAAATCACATTCCTTTAAGTAATAAAAGGGTATATATGAGATTGTTGAATCTTATAACTATTTTATAGACACTAAAATTTGATTTGGTGAAGTTTTAACAAGTTATGAAAGTTGAGTCGCATAACGATAGTTCACGATTTCACACCGTAGGAACTTGAATCATTTATATGATGGATTCAGAGTCATAATTCTTTGTAATAATAATTTTTCAAAATCTGCAATCATATTTTTCAGACAAAATAAAAAAGGTCTACATTTCTTTTAGTAGATTTTGGAATATGAGCAAAATAAGTTTTTGAAATAGTCGTGGTTTGGCGCTTGGAAATTAAAGCAACAAATTCTTTATAAATGGTATTCTTAATTCTTTAGAAATTTGAGATAAATTCTATAAATCTTATAAAATGTTTTAAATGAGATTTGAGTTATAAAAATGGATTTCTAAATGATAGAAAAGTTTGTATGATCAAATAAGTTTGAAATCACTATTCATAGAACTACTCGTAGCGCTTTTTTTAAGCACTTTTAATAACTTTCGAAATTTTGTTTTAACCTTTAGTATTCTTTCCTAAATATTTTTAATTTTTTTTAAATAAATAACTAAGTACTTTACAGATGATTTGAAGGTTTTATAATTTCTTTTAAAAATTAGATAAATGATTTATAGAAAAGATTTTATAATCAAGTGATTTAATCTTGGCTCAAGAAATCCGAAGAGTAGACTTGGTTTTTATATTAGTGTGATCTGAATGGGAGTTACTTAAACTAAGAAGATGTTCAGGAGCAACCAATGCTTTAGCTCACCTGGACTCTTTCCTAGTTGAGGGATATATAAGGTTGAAATGTTGGAAATGAGACAAGTATAAAAGATTAAATTTTTATAATAAATTAATTACGGTTTGGTTTGAATTGAGATAGTCTTATTATTGTAAGGGTCGCGATTTTCGACTCACGAAAGTCGACATTAATACGTCCACTGAATCAACTGCCGAGCAATCGAATGCCGGAAAACCGTACCGTTAGGGTTAAAAAAGAGGTAGAAGATAGAAGAAGAAAGAAAGAAGAAGCAAGAGAAACAATATCAGAATCACACAATCGCAGCGGAACAACATACAATAGATAAATGAATATCTTTAAAACAAAAAATCATATCAGTTATTACATTACATTACATAATCAGAGTGTACAACAACAAACAGCGGAAAAGAAATACTATATACTAGTTGATACGCCAAGCCATCCAGCCAGCTCCTGATCTTCATAATAACTCCTGAATTCCTACATATCCTGATAAACTAACTCTAGACTGCCCATGTTAAAATTGGTGGGCACCCAGAGTTTAGGAAGGAAACAATAAACTCCAGGTCAATCATGGGACTGGTGTGAGAACTTAAAATAGTTTATCTTTAAAAATAAACAAAGAAATATTTTAAATTAGATTGACCATAAGGCCTCCCGCACATACACACAATGCAAACGCAGAATCGGAGGAGATTTCTCCTTATGATAGTCAAACATGCTTGATACACAAATTTTCTTTGGTATTATTACTATAAGTGCAAAGTGTAGAAAAACATTTCGAAAGTACGATATAAATCTTAGCCAGCATAGGCATTCCACACTTATGCCTACTATAGCTACCATGTTCAATAGCAGGTTACCGCCACATTCCATGGCAGGTTATACAACTAAAACCGTACAAGGGTCGTATTGTTTCTTTGGATTTCCAACAAATGGTCAGGCCAAGAAACTTCCCATTGCCACACGGGTATGCCTCTGAAAAGTCACCCCCAGAATCTAACCGGATCTCGGCCAACACAAGGCCGGGTTACCCCTAACTGGGTAACAACTAACACGAATATGCCATCCCCCGGTCGCAACCGACTTAAATCCCGGGATTCACCAACAACCACAGAATAATATGTTTGGAGCAACAACATAGGTTAAGTATCAGGGCTCCATACCATAATACCTCCTTGATCTAGAAGGAAATGACATACACTATGGGGGCGCTGTCCCTAAATAACCTTGTCGCATCTTTCCTGTTTTGACCATTACCGGGGTGTGAGGTCCGACGATGTCTCGTCCGCAAAGCTACACTTTATACAAAAGCTGTGCTTTGATCAACAAATAATCAGCAGCACTTCGTATGCCACATTACCAAATTGGGAATGTATCACTAGTAACCATCAACTACATAACCTCTAAGCTCGTACGTCTCAGAGAAGGGTGTTAAGCTAAGAGAATGAATTCTCCACCACCAACAGAAGTATATTTGATAGAAACCAGCTTTACATCTCAAATTGTAATGTCAGACACACATCCATACAAGTCCATTCTGTGTTCGAACAAAAACGAAGGCACTTCCAAAGAAGCCCTTGCAATCCAAATATTCACTAATCCCGACCGAACTTCCCATCATAAAGGGTGATAAATCTCTATATCGGAGATCAGTCGATGCAGAGTCATTCGCCGGTAATCCTTCCATTTTCAAAAATATCTGGTCTTCAACACCAGTCTACAAATGCTATCCATTATGACATATCGCTTATTCGGAATGAGATTTATGACCTAAAGGTCCTCTCCAGGTTAAACCGAATAATGAGCGCTTATTTTAAAAATAATTGTAGCATTCAAATTCAAGCAAATCACACAAATACCCATTTAAAGGTAAATATTGATAGTCGGTTATTTAACTATCAAAGCCAACAAACAAATATCCAGCACCATAACCATCACTAGGCCCTTTTCATTAATCTTCCATAATTTAAATAACTTGCCAGATATTCACTTCAATTTATCTTTGAAAAGATACATTCCCTAAACTATTTCAATTCCTTCATTGGAAAACATTTCCAAATACTTAATTAATAATAAGTAATTCACAAATTCGTTTACTTTCAATATTTAGAAAATATTCAATATACTTAAAACACGATTAAGTATATATTTCATTCTTTAAGGAAAACATTTTCTTAAACACATTCTTTTGAGCCAAAACGAATATTGCATAAAACATCGTTACGACAACCCAAAATCACTAGTATAGGGATTCGAAATTAAGATAGATATATAAATCCCAATACTATATAAAACATTTCCTTTCGAAAATCATTTACTATAACAACAGTGTTATAGTCCATCTTTTCCTTATTCCTCGAAAACGTCTATTTCAACAATAAATGTTGAAATTTATTGTTTGGACACTTATATTTTAAAACATCTTTAAATCGTTTTAATTCTATTTAAAATATCACTTCCCCAAAACATTTCTTTAATATATTATTCACTGTCCTAAAATCGTGAATATACTTCGTTAACCAATTCAACCTTTCTACACATTTTATTTAAAGGATTATTCACTGTCCAAAGTCATGGATATGCTTCCTTTAATAAGCTAAAATAATTAACTTATCAAAATAAGTCGATTTCGGATTTATAAAACAATGTTTATAAATTCACATCTATATAAATTTTATAAAAACTTTAACTTATAAAATCCCTTAATTAACAAATTCTATTTAAATCTCATTTAAATGCCAAAATCCCGTTTTATAAGTAAATTACTTATAAATCTTTTATTTTACAAAATCTATTCATTTTATAACTTCACAATTTATAAATCTGTAAATTTCATTCACTTGTGAAATCCATTTATACTTCATTTTAACACTTATGAAAACTCGTTTTATAATTCCAAATTTTTATTTATGAATATCAACTTTATAATTCTTTTATATACACCATTTATAATAATTCAAAAAATCCCAATTGAAACCTTTATACAAATTTATCAACTACTTATTTCAAAAAAAAGTCACATTTCAGTTATATTTCACAAAAATCATAATTTTCATAATATAAAAATTATAACGTTTATTTATTTAAAAACGAATAAATTCCAAAATTCAATAAAACGTATACTTTCAAAAATCACTTTAAAATCCATTTAAATTTGAAAATCATCACTTTAACATTTTTAAAACTCTAAAAATAGGCCCAATGCTACAACATCACTAAATAAAACAATCACGGCATCCAAAACATTATATATCATTTTAACGTTTATAAAAACTCGTTTAATAATTCCAATATTTTTAACTTATAAAATATCAATTTTATAAATCTTTTATATACACCATTTACAATAATTCAAAAAATCCCAATTGAAACCATTTTACAAATTAATGAACTACTTATTTAAAAAAAGTCACATTTCGGTTATATTTCACAAAAATCATAATTTTTATAACATAAAAATCATAACGTTTATTTATTTAAAAACGAATCAATTCCAAAATTCAATAAAACGTATACTTTCAAAAATCACTTTAAAACCCTTTTAAATTTGAAAATCATTACTTTAACATTTTTAAAACTTCAAAAATAGGCCTAATGCTACAAATAAAACAATCACGGCATCCAAAACACCATATATCACATGATAACAGAATATATCACAATATCTGTAAATAAATCAATGCGGTTGAGGAATCCAGTTGGATCCCTCCAACCTGTTTCCCTGCATACACAGATGTTAGAACAATACCAATCCCGTTCCAATACGGGATATCGCGGTATATGGGATTTATAAAATATTATCCGCTATTATGCGGTGCAATAGGGTTTCATCCGCTATATAATGCGGGAAAATCAACTCCAAGTACATATATAATACCAATTCCATATCAAGATGGAATATCGCGGTATATGTTTTTAATAAATAACATCCGCTTAATATACAGCGTATAGGATCTATTTCAAAGCAATAGATAATAATTTATCATTCAATCACACAATCAAGAAATTCTAAATCTAGCTATTTAAAATTTAAACCGAAACAATTTCGATTGAGTGAGAAGTTCTCACCTTGCTTCCAATAAATGTCGTAGTGTTTTATTTCGAAAAAAATTAAACGCTCATTTAATTTTACCCAAAAATTTCACTATCTCCAATCAATTCCAATCCAGATCCATTGCGTAGTGCTCGTCAATACGAACCCGACGCAATTCGTTTCGTCAAATTCCGACCTCGTATGAAAGAGTTATGATGTTTTAAACATTCACGAATTTATTATATATATTATTTTACAAATTTAATTATTTTTATAACCATAACCATTCAGAGCCGTACGTTCCTGTTAGTGAGATCATGGCCGTTGCCTGCGTTTCTTCCTTTCCAGTAACATACGAACGCGAAGAACCCATTAGAGCCGCCCAAAACCTTAATGACGCGACCCCCTACGACGAACTTGAACACGATCAGAGAGTGCCCCAATGACAAGCATCGTCGACTCCATGCTCGGCCAGAGCACACTGAAGCTCGTCCTCCCTTTTGCCTTGGAATACGTGTGCGACTTCCATGCGTTAGAACTCGATTTACCGTCGATCCATAGCTCCATTTATGATCTTGACCGTTGGATAGAGAGATCTTGATGCTCTCTACAACTTTGTAGTTGAACGTTTGTCGTGATTATTGATGGATTTAAAGAAAATGAGGGAGGAAAGAGATTAAATTTCGGCCATTGTTTTTAGAGGTCGCGGCTATGGTTCTGATTAGGGTTTGATGCAAAAACAAAGACATGAGGTCCTTTTATAGAAAACTGCAAAACACTATTCACCCGAAATTTTTCCGACCTCCAAACGAAGCATGCTGTCTGGCATTTATAATGTTTTACGCCCATTGCGAATGCAATGGAATATATATCGGGAGCCAATTCAATCAAATTTGGAAGATAAGTTTTTGAATCGACTATTTAAATTCAAAATTCACTCGAATCGATTTCTACGCGTTTTAGCTTGCCCCGGACAAACCGTAAGTATGATTGACACGAAATTTGAAAGCATAAAATAATTTAACATTACAGATCCGATGAAACTAGTTTCGTCAAAATCCGAGATCGTTTGAAAAATGGTTATTTTTACTCGTCAACTAAATATTAAAATATTCAATTTTCACAAATTAACTTTTATTTCAATTTTAAAAGTTCTATAACATCATTCTAACTCCAATATGATTAAACACAACTTTATAAATCATTTTTAATCACATTAAACCGAATTTTCAATTATTTCTGTAATTTCAATACTAAATTATTGATTTAATTATCCAATAAATCTAGATATTCAAAATAAAAATTTGTTCGACTTACAAATTTTACTTGTTAATTTTTAAAATCAATTAAATATACGAATTTCAAATGACAGAATTCTGGATCGTTACAAACTTCCCCCCTTAAAAGAATTTCGTCCTCGAAATTACCAAGTAAGAAAAATTTACAGAACCCATTAACTTTTCAAAACCATTCAAATTAGATTTCAAATTCACTTAAGTGTTTAATTTTCCCAAAATCCAATAGTTAAACCTCTTACAATAACTTTACTAAATTTTCAAATCATACTTAGTTATCTTTTCAAAATTTTCCAATTTTCTCAAAAATATTCTAATGCCTTAAATTTTCGAAAAATTCGCCATAGTCTCCTTTGCGCGGCTCGATCCGAAAAAAATGGCTATATATATCACAAATATGCATCTCATCAAGTAATGAGGCATCCCGTATGGAAAAAAGTGTAAAAGTACGATATGTAATCCGAGATATGTACCTTATATATAATTAGGGGGCATATACGGCTAATATAGTGCGAAAGCGAGCTCCAAATGCGAAGCAAGTGCGATCCACACCTACTAAACACTCAACAAACAATGAGAAACATGTATATAGAAAATAATATAGATATACAACATATACCAGAAGCAACAACAATACGTGCTAACATAGCAAATGCAACAAAAGCAACAAATCCAGCCATCAAACAACTAGCATTCAACTAACATCCATAACCAAATCAATATTCACTCACTTCTCATTAATATTTGATGAATTGTTTTTTTTTTCAATTTATTCACAATTGATTCATTATCATTGGATGTTTTTACTAACATTCATTTATTCATTTCAATTAGTTTATATTCACTAATTTACGTTCAAGTTAGTTCACTTCCACATTCAAATCAAATTATCTAGCTTTCAATTTTATCAATTCAGCTTCACTAACACTTAATGAATTATATACAATCAACTAACAATCATATAACAACCTGATGCAGCCCAGGCTAGAAGGATAAGTCGCATACGAGATAAGGGCATGTATTTAAGTCGTTCGCGACTTAGGAGGGTAGATTTAAGTCGTTTCCGACTTAACTGGAGACCAGAGGAATCACGTGGGAAAGGAATACGAGTTAATGAAGAAGGTTTGAGTCGTCGCCGAGCTAACTGAAGGCCAGAGGGAAAATGGTGCCGAGTTAACGACCTAACTCTAATGAGTCACGACTTAAGGAAGGGTTTTGAGTCATTCACGAGTCAACGACTTAAGAAGGCGGTCTTAAGGCGCCTACGGCTTAAAGGGGGGCTTAAGTCGTTCGATCATGATGAGTCGTTTGACGAGATACTGCAGGGAGCTTGGGAGCTTAAGTCGCGGCTTGTTTAAGTCGTTATGTGTTTGTAGTTTCTTGAGTCGTTAGGACGTAAACGACCTAACTGTTGTAACCATGTGTCGTGTTAAGTCGGCCTTGTGTTGTAAAGTCGCAAGTCTTTGAGTCGTTGTATGTTAAGTCGGTCATATGGAGTATGACCTGAGTTAAGTCGGCAAGGGATGTAAGTTGTATGTCGATCTTGTGAGTGTGTGGTGTTGTAATATGCTGAGTCGTTGTAAATAAGTCGTTACCGACTTAGTTAAGTCGTAAGTCGTACACGACTTAAGGCCAGGGTCGAAAACACTATAAATAGGGAGTGAGTTGTACATTTCAAGGGGGTTGATTTTTGAATAAAATTCTTGTTGATTGCTGTGTGCTTTCATCTTAAATTGGTAGTTGAGTGTAGTCTCCTATCTCCACTTTCGGTTATTCGAGTGCGCTCGAATCAACGATTGTTGAAGCTGATTCGCGGAATCAAGTGAGCTTGATCAACACTTGAAGAATTGAAGATCTTCTTTCACGGTATCGTGCGCGATCAACGTGACGAGGATAGCTAGAATTCGATATCTTTGTGATCAACGAATTTGGGCATTTCAGTATCTTCAATCCCCCGATTGCTACATTTTCATCTTTATATCGATTTTCTGTTAATCCGCTGCGTCAGTTTGGTATCAGAGCTAGACTTAGCCAATCATAGCTAAGCCGAGTCTTGGACCCAATTTTTGAAGTTGAAGTTTGAAGTTGTTGTTCATCGTGTTCATCTTGAAGTTGCAACGAGTTTGAAGATTTTGATCCATTTCATTTTGGATCTAGAGTTGGAGAAGGTTTGTATTTTGGCCGTGAGATTTTTTGCGCGCCAAAGTTGAAAGTAAAGTGTGATGGTCGTGCATCAGTTTGGTATCGATCTACATCTTGAAGTGTTAAGCCGTGCAAGCCAAGTTGAGCCGAGTTAGTGGAGGCTGTGACTTGTTTGACTTGTGTTGAAACTTTGTGTTAAATTTGTTGAAGTGTTGTGAAATCTAACCATGCCGCCAAGGAGAGCTAATCGTCATCAAAATGTTGAAGCGTTGTATAGAAGAGAAGAAGCCGAACTAATGGAACAACGTATTAATGAGAAATTTGATGAAGGCATTGGAAAGTTAGAGAAATTGATGAATGATTTGAATCAAAATCAGAGGAGGAGATCACCAATCTCGAACCATGGACGAAACCGAGTTTCGCCATCGGTTATGGAAGCGAGGAGGGTATCACCACAATCTTTTAGAGAGAGAAGAGAAACATCAATTTCGTCAAGAAGAGATCACCATGACTATGGACATGAAGAGAGAAGAACTCCACGTGAGTTTGAAGATGAGCCATATAGAGATGAAGAGAGACATAGTTGAAGAGACATGCGTGATCGAAGGGATGTTGATGGTCGAGATCGATATAGACATACATTTGATTTTAATGAAGAGGGTGATAGAGCTAGAATTCATTATCGAGATCGAGACCAAGTTCGAAACTTATATGGGAATGTAGATGATGATCGTCGATGGGAATCGGGTATGAAGATGGAAATTCCCGAATTTAAGGGAGGGATGGTAGCTGAAGAGTTCTTAGATTGGTTGTCAAATGTTGAAGAGATCTTTGATTTCAAGGAGGTTCCTGAGCATAGAAGAGTGAAGTTGGTTGCTACTAGGTTGAGGGGGAGAGCTTTGGCGTGGTGGCAGCAAACTAAACTTACGCGTGAGAGAATGGGGAAGTCAAAGATAGAATCTTGGGAGAAGATGAAGAAGTTGATGAAAGCTACATTTTTATCTTACAACTATCAATCACTTATGTACCAGAGGTTGCAGAATCTGAGGCAAGGGACGAAATCAGTTAATGATTATGCAGATGAATTTTATCAACTGATTGCTCGAAATGATATTGTGGAGACAGAGGAACAATTGACTGCTAGATTTGTTGGAGGACTGAGAATGCAGATCCAGGATATGGTTAATATGTTTGATCTGAGATCTGTTGCAGAAGCACATCAGAAAGCGTTGGCTTGGGAGAAGCAGGGAAGGCGTGGAGGTGGTGTGTTTACTAATTCCAATAATACAGTAAAGGGTGCCAGTGGAAGTTCTAATGTTTCTAAACCTACCAGTAAACCAGTTGTGAAGGAGGCTGAGAAGGCGAAGGTTAACAGTGGTTTCAAGTGTTATAATTGTCAGGAGTTGGGTCACAAAAGCAATGAATGTCCGAAGCCGAAGAAGAGAGCATTGGTTACTGAGATTGAAGAAGAGGATGAAGATGCAGAATGTTCCAATTCATTACCGGTTGAGGAGGAAGACTTATTGTCCGGAGATGAAGGGTGCAATTTAATGATGAGGAGAAGTTATTTGGCACCGAAACAAGAAGAGGAAAACGGTTGGTTGAGGAATAACATATTTCAATCCACATGCACTATTCTGGGAAAGGTTTGCAAGTTCGTCATTGATGCTGGGAGTTGTGACAATATTATCTCTACTGAAGCAGTAAGGAAGTTGAACTTGAAAACTGAGAAGCATCCTAAACCGTACAAGCTAGCATGGTTAAGGAAAGGTGGTGAGGTAAAAGTTGGACGAAGAGCTTGTGTGAATTTTTCAATTGGGAAGAAGTACAAAGATGAAATATGGTGTGATGTTGTGGACATGGATGTGTGTCATCTATTGTTGGGCAGACCATGGCAGATTGATAGAGCAGTGCAACATGATGGTCGTGCTAATAGTTATAGTTTCATGTTTGAAGATACTAAGATTATTTTAGTTCCTAAGAAGCAACAACAGAAGGAAAGCTAGTTGGAGGAGATTGAAGAGTTGAAAACTTTACTATCGTTAAAGGAATTTGTCAAGGAAGTTGAAGAGGAGCCTGAAGTCTTTTTGTTGATTGGACGAGATTGTAGTAAAGGGGTTGAAATTCCAGAAGAAGCAAAGTAAGATTTGGAAGAATTTGAGGATGTATTTCCAGAAGAGTTGCCTAAGGAGTTACCGCCACTGAGAGACATTCAACATCAAATTGATCTTGTTCCGAGAGCAGTTTTACCACACCGACCACATTACCGAATGAGTCCGAAGGAACATGAGGAGTTACGAAAGCAGGTGGAAGAGTTACTTGAACAGGGACGTGTGCAGGAAAGTTTAAGTCCATGTGCTGTGCCAGCTTTGTTGGTGCCGAAGAAGGATGGAACATGGAGAATGTGTACCGATAGTAGAGCTTTGAACAAGATTACTGTTCGCTATAGATTTCCTATGCCGAGGTTGGATGACTTGCTAGATCAGCTGAGTGGGGCAACTTTCTTTTCAAAGATTGATTTGAAAAGCGGATATCATCAAAGACAGCCTTCAAGACAAGAGAGGGGTTGTACGAATGGCTTGTGATGCCGTTTGGTCTTTCGAATGCACCAAGTACGTTCATACGGGTGATGAATCAAATCTTTAGACCATTCATTGGGAAATTTGTGGTGGTTTATTTCGATGATATTCTGATATATAGCAGGAGTACGGAGGAGCATGTTCAACATTTGAGGGAAGTGTTAATTATTCTTCGTGAAGAACAGTTCTATGCCGCAACAAAGAAATGTGTGTTTATGAGGAGGAGTGTTTTATTTCTGGGGTATGTTGTGTCAGGAGAAGGTATACAGGTGGACCAGAATAAAGTTGAGGCAGTCAGAAATTGGCCACAACCAAGGACTATCACTGAAGTCAGAAGTTTTCATGGATTGGCATCATTCTACCGAAGGTTCATTCCACACTTCAGTAGCGTGATGGCTCCAGTTACTGATTGTATGAAAGGGAAAAAGTTTTCTTGGTCGGAGGAGGCAGGGTTTGCTTTTGAACGAATCAAAGAACTTTTGACGACAGCACCAATTCTTGTGTTACCAGACTTTCAGCTGTTATTTGAGTTACACACTGATGCTTCTAAGGTTGGGATTGGAGGGGTGTTGAGTCAGAAGGGACGTCCTATTGCATACTTTAGTGAGAAGTTATCAGGGGCAAAGATGAGATATAATACGTATGATGTGGAGTTTTATGCTGTGGTGCAAGCAGTGAAACATTGGAGACACTATCTGTTCCATAAGGAGTTTGTTCTTTACACAGACCATGAAGCGTTGAAGCATTTGCAAGGACAGGATAAGATTTCTGCGAGACATGCATCGTGGATTGCCAATTTACAGCAGTTTACTTTTGTTGTGAAGCACAAATCTGGGGTAACAAATCGTGTAGCTGATGCTTTGAGTAGGAGGAGTCATTTATTAACGACAATGAAAATTGAAGTGACAGGATTTGAATTATTGCCAGAATTGTTTGAGGAGGATCCTTACTTTGCAAAGTTCGTTGAGAAAGTTAAGGATGGGGATACTGATGAATTTATGTTGGTTGATGGATTCTTGTTTAAAGGAAATCGATTATGTATTCCAGATAGCAGTTTGAGAATGAAGATTATCAAGGAATTGCATGAGGAAGGACATGTGGGCCGTGATCGTACATTACATTTGATTTCTCAATCTTACTTTTGGTCGTCGATGAGGAAAGAGGTTGAAAGGTTTGTGGAGAGATGCCATATATGTCAGGTTTCGAAGGGAACAGCGACAAATGCAGGATTGTATATGCCGTTACCTGTACCGACTAAACCATGGGTTGATATCAGCATGGATTTTGTTTTGGGTTTGCCAAGAATTCAAAGGGGGAATGATTCTATATTTGTTGTGGTGGACAGGTTTTCGAAAATGGCGCATTTTATTGCTTGTAAGAAGACGGCAGATGCTGTTCGTGTAGCTCAGTTGTTCTTTAAAGAAATCTATCGTTTACATGGGTTGTCGGAGTCTATTGTTTAGGACAGGGATACCAGATTTTTAAGTCATTTTTGGCTAAGTTTGTGGAAGATAGTTGGAACGAAGCTGAAATTTAGTAGCGCTTATCATCCGCAAATAGAAGGACAGACAGAAGTTGTTAACAGATCGTTGGGAAATCTGTTGCGATGTCTTGTACAGGATAATCTGAAGAGTTGGGACATGAAGTTATGCCAGGCAGAGTTTGCATATAATCATGCAGTGAATCGTAGTACGGGATTCAGTCCATTTCAGGTCGTATATTCAAGTTTGCCAAGGGGACCGTTGGATTTGGCAGTAATACCACAACTGAAGGGGACGGTTAAACGAGCTGTAGACTTTGTTGCTGGGTTGACTAAATGTCATAAAATCGTTTAGGAGCAATTGGAGAAAGCAAATGAGAAGTATAAGCGAACTACAGATTTGAAGCGACGAAGCGTTGAATTTAACGAAGGTGATTGGGTTTACGCCGTGATAACCAAGGATCGTTTTCCAGTAGGCGCTTATAACAAGTTGAAAGCCAGAAAATTGGTCCAGTAGAAGTTGTGAAACGGATCAATGAAAATGCTTATAAGTTGAAGCTGCCGGAGGATGTATCCACTTCTGACATATTCAATGTTAAGCATCTTGTGCCATATTATGGAGATGGACAATCTGATGTGGAAGAATTTACAAATTCGAGGACGAATTTTTCTCAACCAGGAGAGGATGATGCAGCCCAGGCTAGAAGGATAAGTCGCATACGAGATAAGGGAATGTATTTAAGTCGTTCACGACTTAGGAGGGTAGATTTAAGTCGTTTTCGACTTAACTGGAGACCAGAGGAATCACGTGGGAAAGGAATACGAGTTAATGAAGAAGGTTTGAGTCGTCGCCGAGCTAACTAGAGGCCAGAGGGAAAATGGTGCCGAGTTAACGACCTAACTCTAATGAGTCACGACCTAAGGAAGGGTTTTAAGTCGTTCACGAGTCAACGACTTAAGAAGGCGGTCTTAAGGCATCTACGGCTTAAAGGGGGGCTTAAGTCGTTCGGTCATGATGAGTCGTTTGAGGAGATACTGCAGGGAGCTTGGGAGCTTAAGTCGCGGCTTGTTTAAGTCGTTATGTGTTTGTAGTTTCTTGAGTCGTGAGTCGTTAGGACGTAAACGACCTAACTGTTGTAACCATGTGTCGTGTTGAGTCGGCCTTGTGTTGTAAAGTCGCGAGTCTTTGAGTCGTTGTATGTTAAGTCGGTCATATGGAGTATGACCTGAGTTAAGTCGGCAAGGGATGTAAGTTGTATGTTGGTCTTGTGAGTGTGTGGTGTTGTAATATGCTGAGTTGTTGTAAATAAGTCGTTACCGACTTAGTTAAGTCGTAAGTCGTACACGACTTAAGGCCTGGGTCGAAAACACTATAAATAGGGAGTGAGTTGTACATTTCAAGGTGGTTGATTTTTGAATAAAATTCCTGTTGATTGCTGTGTGCTTTCATCTTAAATTGGTAGTTGAGTGTAATCTCCTATCTCGACTTTCGGTTATTCGAGTGCGCTCGAATCAACGATTGTTGAAGGCGATTCGCGGAATCAAGTGCGCTTGATCAATGCTTGAAGAATTGAAGATCTTCTTTCACGGTATCGTGCGCGATCAACGTGACGAGGATAGCTAGAATTCGGTATCTTTGTGATCAACGAATTTGGGCATTTCAGTATCTTCAATCCCCCGATTGCTACATTTTCATCGTTATATCGATTTTCTGTTAATCCGCTGCGTCACAACCAAATCACAACCAACATAACCAAATTATTAAATTTACGTTCAATCTGGTTTAACACTTTTAATTCTAATTGGTTGATATTAAATTGACTTCCATTCAATTATTCAATTTTTTCCAACTTCATTACCTTCTAATGAATTAACATTTACATTCATTATTTCATATCAATTTATTTACATTCAATTGATTTACATTTATTTCATTCACTAATTCAATTGCTAATTCATTTAACCACAAAAGTTAAATTTCATTACATAACTCAAGTTCACATCCATCACTTCGCTTTATCAATTTACTTCGTTACCAAAATCAACTTCATTCAACATCACTTAAGTTATATTCCATTTCAAACATCATTGGTTTAACTTGCCTTAAATTTCCACCTATAAATTCAATTCAGATTCCAATTCTATTTAACTTTACCAAAGCTAAAATCTATTATCACACATTATAAGTTCAAAACTCGTTTCACTTATATTCAACACTTGCAACTTGGATTTTAATTTCAAATTTGTTTGTCACAACAAAACTTCAATTTCCAATTTACTATGGTAGCAAATCCATTACACAGAAACTTGAAAATGATATTGATGATGCTGCAGTCATCACCCTTATTATTTCCCAGCAACAGCAGTGAATTCAGTGCTTAATATTCTTTCAAAAAAAATTCTTTTTACTCATAAATCACATTTATAAGTCTTTCCTTATATAATTTCACTATTTTCTCTTTACTTATATATGATCATTTCACAATTGTAAATCATATTAATTATAGTTCCATACTTATAATTCTTCGCTTATACAATTATTCTTTTAATTAACTTATACATATTCTTACATTTTCAACAACCAAATAATCAATTTATATATTCTTTAATAATCTAAAAAATTATTCCTTTATATATAAAATATAATCAAGGTAAAATTATTTCATTTACACTATTTAAAATAATACTATGTCGGTTTATTTCGTTTAAGAGTTTAGAAACCCCTATCGACGACAATTAGCTAGACTGCATCGACCAGAATCTATAAACAATTAACCGATAAGTAAACACAATATAAAATAATTTTTATATTCACTAACAAATACGCGCTCATATCTGTTATTACACTCAAACTCATTCTAGAGTACTGCTGACTCTATCTCTAATGAGTAACACCCAACAGAGCACTTAACCATAAGCTCTGATACCAAATGTAAGGGTCGCGATTTTCGACTCACGAAAGCCGACATTAATACGTCCCCTGAATCAACTACCGAGCAATCGAATGCCGGAAAACCGTGCCGTTAGCGTTAAATAAGAGGTAGAAGATAGAAGAAGAAAGAAAGAAGAAACAACAGAAACAATATCAGAATCTCACAATCGCAGCGGAACAACATATAATAGATAAATGAATATCTTTAAAACAAAGAACCATATCAGTTATTACATTACATTACATAATCAGAGTGTACAACAACAAACATCGGAAAATAAATACTATATACTAGTTGATACGCCAAGCCATCCAGCCAGCTCCTGATCTTCACAGCAACTCCTGAATTCCTAAATATCCTGATAACCTAACTCTAGACTGCCCATGTTAAAATTGGTGGGCAACCAGAGTTTAGGAAGGAAACAATAAACTCCAGGTCAGTCATGCGACTGGTGTGAGAACTTAAAATAGTTTATCTTTAAAAATAAACAAAGACATATTTTAAATTAGATTTGCAATGCTTTTTGGAAAATGAGACTACCATGAGGCCTCCCGCACACACACATAATGCAAACGCAGAATCGGAGGAGATTTCTCCTTATGATAGTCAAATATGCTTGATACACAAATTTTCTTCGATATTATTACTATAAGTGCAAAGTGTAGGAAGACATTTCGAAAGTATGATATAAATCTTAGCCAGCATAGGCATTTCGCACTTATGCCTACTATAGCTGCCAGATTCGATAGCAGGTTACCGCCACATTGCATGGCAGGTTATACAACTAAAACCGTACAAGGCTCGTATTGTTTATTTGGATTTCCAACAAATGGTCAGGCCAAGGAACTTCCCATTGCCATATGGGTACGCCTCTGGAAAGACACCCCGAGAACCTAACCGGATCTCTGCCAACACAAGGCCGGGTTACCCCTAACTGGGTAACAACTGACACGAATATGCCATCCCCCGGTTGCAACCGACCTAAATTCCGGGATTCACCAACAACCACAAAATAGTAAGTTTGCAGCAACAACATAGGTTAAGTATCAGGGCTCCATACCATAATACCACCTATATCCTGAAGGAAATGACATACACTATAGGGGCGCTGTCCCCAAATAACCTTACCGCATCACTCCTGTTTTGACCATTACCGGGGTGTGAGGACCGACGAAGTCTCGTCCGTAAAGCTACGCCTTATACAAAAGCTGTGCTTTGATCAACAAATGATCAGCAGCACTTCATATGCCACATTACCAAATTGGGAATGTATCACTAGTAACCATCAACTACATAACCTCTGAGATCGCACGTCTTAGTGAAGGGTGTTAAGCTAAGAGAATAAATTCTCTGCCACCAACAGAAATATATTTGATAGAAACCAGCTTTACATCTCAAATTGTAATGTCAGACACACATCCATACAAGTCAATTCTGGATTCGAACAGAATCGTAGGCACTTCCAAAGAAGCCATTGCAATCCGGATATTCACTAATCACGATCAGACTTCCCATCACAAAGGGTGATAAAATCTCTGTATCGGAGATCAACCGATGTAGACTCATTCGACGGTAATCCTTCCGTTTTCGAAAATATCTGATCTTCAACACCGGTCTTCAAATGCTATCCATTTCGACATATCACTTATTCGGAAAGTGATTTATGAGACAAAGGTCCTCTCCTGGCTAAACCAAATAATGAGCGCTTATTTTAAAAATAAGTGTAGCATTCAAATTCAAGCAAATCACACAAATACCCATTTAAAGGTAAACATTGATAGTCGGCTATTTAACTATCAAGGCCAACAAACAAATATCCAGCACCATAACCATCACCAGGCCCTTTACGTTAATCTTCCATAATTTAAATAACTTGCCAGATATTCACTTCAATTTATCTTTGAAAAGGTACATTTTCTAAACCATTTCAATTTCTTCATTGGAAAACATTTCTAAATACATAATTAATAATAAGTAATTCACAAATTCGTTTATTTTCAATACTTAGAAAATATTCAATATACTTAAAACACGATTAAGTATATATTTTATTCTTTTAAGTAAAACATTCTCTTAAACACATTCTTTTGAGTCAAAACGAATGTTGCGTAAAACATCGTTATGATAGCCTAAAATCACTAGTATAGGGATCCGAAATTAAGATAGATATATAAATCCCAATACTATATAAAGCATTTCCTTTCGAAAATCATTTACTATAACAATAGTGTTATAGTCCATCTTTTCCTTATTCCTCGTAAACGTCTATTTCAACAATAAATGTTGAAATCTATGGTTTCGACACTTAATACATTTTAAAACATCTTCAAATCATTTTAATTCTATTTAAAATATCACTTCCCTAAAACATTTCTTTAATATATTATTTACTGTCCCAAAATCATGAATATACTTCGTTAACCAATTCAACCTTTCTACACATTTTATTTAAAGGATTATTCATTGTCCAAAGTCATGGATATGCTTCCTTTAACAAGCAAAAATAATGAACTTATCAAAATAAGTCAATTTCGGATTTATAAAACGACGTTTATAAATTAACATCTATATAAATTTTATAATAACTTCAACTTATAAAATCCCTTATTAACAAATTCTATTTAAATCTCATTTAAATGCCAAAATCCCATTTTATGAGTAAATTACTTAAAAATCTTTTATTTTACAAAATCTATTCATTTTATAACTTCACAATTTATAAATCTGTAAATATCATTCACTTATGAAATCCATTTATACTTCATTTTAACACTTATGAAAACTCGTTTTGTAATTCCAAATTTTTATTTATAAATATCAATTTCATAATTCTTTTATATGCACCATTTACAATAATTCAAATAATCCCGATGAAACCATTTTACAAATTAATCTACTACTTATTTCAAAAAAAAGTCACATTTCGGTTATATTTCCCAAAAATCATAATTTTTATAACATAAAAATTATAACGTTTATTTATTTAAAAACGAATCAATTCCAAAATTCAATAAAACGTATACTTTCAAAAATCACTTTAAAATCCTTTAAATTTGAAAATCAATACTTTAACATTTTTAAAACTCCAAAAATAGGCCCAATGCTACAACAGCACTAAATAAAACAATCAGGGCATCCAAAACATCATATATCATTTTAACGTTTATCAAAACTCATTTAATAATTCCAATATTTTTAATTTATAAAATATCAATTTTATAAATCTTTTATATACACCATTTATAATAATTCATAAAATCCCAATTGAAACCATTTTACAAATTAATCAACTACTTATTTCAATAAAGTCACATTTCGGTTATATTTTACAAAAATCATAATTTTTATAACATAAAAATTATAACGATTATTTACTTAAAAATTATCAATTCTAAAATTCAATAAAATGTATACTTTCAAAAATCATTTTAAAATCCTTTTAAATTTGAAAATCATTACTTTAACATTTTTAAAACTCCACAAATAGGCCTAATGCTACAACAGCACTAAATAAAACAATCATGGCATCCATAACATCATATATCACATGATAACAGAATATATCACAATATCTGTAAATAAATCAATATGGTTGAGGAATCCAGTTGGATCCCTCCAACCTGTTTCCCTGCATCCACAGATGTCAGCACTATACCAATCCGTTCCAATACGAGATATCGCGGTATATGGGATTTAAAAAATATTATCTGCTATTATGCGGCGCAATATGGCCTCATCCGCTATATAATGCGGGAAAATCAACTCCAAGTACATATATAATACCAATTCCATATCAAGATGGAATATCGTGGTATATGTTTTTAATAAATAACATCCGCTTATTATACGACGTATAGGGAATATTTCAAAGAAATGGATAATAATTTATCATTCAATCACACAATCAAGAAATTTTAAATCTAACAATTTAAAATTTAAACCGTAACAGTTTCGATTGAGTGAGAAGTTCTCACCTTGCTTCCAATAAAAGTCGCAGTGTTTTATTTCGAACAAAATTAAACGCTCGTTTAATTTTACCCAAAAATTTCACTATCTCCAATCAATTCCAATCCATACCCATTGCGTAGTGCTCGTCAATACGAACCCGACGCAATTCGTTTTGTCAAATTCCGACCTCGTATGAAAGAGTTATGATGTTTTAAACATTCACGAATTTATTATATACATTATTTTACAAATTTAATTATTTTTATAACCCTAACCAATCAGAGCCGTACGTTCCTGTTAATGAGATCATGGACGTTGGCTGCGTTTCTTCCTTCCCAGTAACATATGAATGTGAAGAACCCATTAGAGCCGCCCAAAACCCTGACGCGACACCCTACGACGAACTTGAACACGATCATAGAGTGCCCCAACGACGAGCATCGTCGACTCCATGCTCAGCCAGAGCACCCTGAATCTCGGCCTCCCCTTTGCCTCGGAATACATGCGCGACTTCCATGTGTTAGAACTCGATTTGTCGTCGATCCATAGCTCCATTTACGATCTTGACCGTTGGATAGAGAGATCTTGATGCTCACCACAACTTTGTAGTTGAACATTTGTCGTGATTGTTGATGGATTTAAAGAAAATGTGGGAGGAAAGGTATTAAATTTTGGCCATTGATTTTAGAGGTGGCGGCTAGGGTTTCTGATTAGGGTTTGATGCAAAAACAAAGATATGAGGTCCTTTTATAGAAAATTGCGAAACACTATTCACCCAAAAAATTTCCGAACTCCATACGAATCATGCCGCCTGGCGTTTATAATGTTTTACCCCCATTCCGAACGCAATGGAATATATATCGGGAGCCAATTCAATCAAATTTGGAAGATAAATTTTTGAATCGACTATTTAAATTCAAAATTCACTCGAACCGATTTCTACGCATTTTAGCTTGCCCCGGACAAACCGTAAGTCCGATTGACACGAAATTCGAAACATTACATTAACTAAGCATTAGGAATCCGATGAATCTGGTTTCGTCAAAATCCGAGACTGTTTGAAAAATGGCTATTTTTACTCGTCAATTAAATATTAAAATATTCAATTTTCACAAATTAACTTTTAATTCAATTTTAAAAGTTCTATAACATCATTCTAACTCCAATATGATTAAATACAACTTTATAAATCATTTTTAATCACATTAAACCAAATTTCCAATTATTTCTGTAATTTCAATAGTAAATTATCGATTTCATTATCCAATAAATCTATATATTCGAAATAAAAATTTATTCGACTTGCAAATTTTACTTGTTAATATTTAAAATCAATTAAATATACGAATTTCAATTGGCAGAATTCTGGGTCGTTGCAATAATACTTGGTATTATATTACGAGAGGGAATTCAAACTATACATATCAATTTAAAAGTTAGTTTCACTATTATTTAACTGATAGTTAAGGTAGATTATGGAAATTGATGTCGAGTAAAATTAATATAATGTCAGTGGATCTATTTTACTTGGATTCTAACTAATTTGGATTTACCACCATAGATAACATGGTTTCAATCTAGTAAAAAATATGTATTTGAAGTAAGAAATATGATGTCAAGATTTAAATAAATGACTTGGATCTAATTTCATTCCTTTACTTAAAATTAATTATTTTGGGTTTATAGCAAACAATATCTTTGTCTCGGAGTTGTTTTAAAAGTTATGGTTTGGAAATCTTTATTAAGATTAAATTAATGATTTGGATATATTGTTCTAAGTAAAGGATAAAACAATTTGGAAATATTTCAAGATAAAAAAGTTATTAATTTAACAAATATTTGATAAAGGAGGCTTATTGATTCTGTATATACCGGAAAGAAAGGTTTAAAAGATTTATATCTCTAAAAGATATTTTTGATAAAGAGAAACGTAATCAATTAAATGATAAGAACCTATTTACTTAAACATCTATTTACCGATGATTAGTTCGAAGGAACCGGGGTCGGATTTGAGCGATTCTTATCTAAAAGCCACTTCGAACCAATTTATGAATTTGACAGTAAGAAACATTAAAGATGATGAAGTTAAAGACGAGGATCTTCATAACGGAAGGACGGCTTATAGATAATTTTAGAGTAGCTCCCAAGATAAATATATATTAGTGGTCCCTTCATTCTGGGATCTTTGTATGCAAGGAATACTTGCTATTAATCCTAAGAGTAATTCCCGATAGGATATGAAGTTGGATACCTTTAGTTCATCCTGTTTCTAGACAACTTGTATGGCTGAATGTCCGACATTGCATTTCTAAGACCACCTTGCATTGATCTCTATAGACATATATCAGTTTGGTTGTGTTGGCGGTAACTTTCCTATACTTAACACCCTTATCTTAGATGTATGAGCTTAGAGGTTATACTTTTATGAAAATCAATAGGGCGTTGTTAGAAATGGCAGTGGCACTTTAAATGAATTTTTTTTAAGGAAGGTAAACGTTACCTTTAGCCTTACATTGGAAATTATGAAATAGGGGTTGCTTTAGGGCTAAGTGGTTCGCTATCATTATGATATAATATCACCTTTATAGATTTATTTTGCTCCCGCTATAAAACTGGTAAAAAATAGGTAGTGTATGGTATGTGAGATCTTGGATAGTTCGAGATCTGTCGTGTTGATATATTCGGTGCTATCCGCTATAATAACGGTCTGCGGCTAGGCCAATCTTAATTCACAGAGGTTTCGAAGATGTCGATCTCGGTGCTTCATTATGGAGATGCATTGTAAAGAACCAAATCCTTACCTTGCTACCCATTGGACATCCAAATCTCCAGTAAGTACCTTCTGACTTAGCTGTAAACCTATTATGCCATCAAATTTAACCAATGCAAAAATTCAGCCAATTGATTATGTTTATTTGAAAGGTTTTCAAAAGAATGTCTTTAAAAATAATTTTGCAAGATTTTACATGATAAATAATTCGATTATCATAAGGTAAAACCCTTTCTGTGTTTATGTGCGACGGGGATTTATGGGGTACCATTTTTCCAAATACTCATATTTTGAGTTTATCACACCAGTCTCATGACTAACCCAGAGTTTATTTTCCTTTTCCCGTAAACTATAGGTTCCCTATTAGGGTAGCCAAGTAGTCAAGTTTTGTTTGGAGCATTTTGAAGCGGTCGGAGCATGGAGCTAGAAGATTCTACTGAAGATTGTTGTCCTGTAACGACCCAAAATTTTAGTCATTTAAATTTGAAATATTTATTTGATTTTAAATATTGAAAAGTTAATTTTATGAATTAAATAACTCCAATTTCAAATGTAGCAATTTATTAGATAATTTGATTGTTTAATTTAATAATTGAGACTGTTTAAGTAATTGCATCTTGAGTTTTAAACTGGATAAAACCAATTCCAAACCTTATTAAATTCGGTTTAATAAGAAGGAAGATAACAAAAAATTTGACTTGGATTTATATGTTATTTAACCGATTTTAAAAATAATTAGTTTTAATTAACGAGTAAAAATAGCCTTCTGGGGCCACAGACTTGGATTTTGATGAAATTGAGCTCAATTGGATCCGTAATAGACAATTATTGTACGCCTTCAAGTTTCGTAACAATTAGACGTATCGTTTGGTCATGCGAGATAGAAACACGTTGATATTAATATTGGAAATTTAATATAATGTTTGGGTTCAAAAAGCTATCTATTGCATATGATCAAATTGGGCCTCGGGACAAGTTCCAACACGTTCAGAATAGGTATATAACATATAAAACTCCAAGCGGCATGCTTTGTTCGGAATTTGAGATTTTCGAACATTGTAGAGCTTGGCATTTTAAATTTAAAATAAACACACACACACACACACACACACACACACACACACATGCCCATATCATGTCCATACCCTACACGCATGTCATACCCTCACTTCCTCTTCTCGCTTATTTAAAACATCTCAAGAAACAAGGGAATGGGTCTTACAAAAACTTCAAAAATTGAAATCAAAGGAAATACTCAACGATAAAATCGAAAAAAAAATTCTTTAAGCATATTTCCAAAGATCTACCATATGATTAAATTTAGTGCCGTGTGATTTGGTTTAAAATGCTCAGCACATTCAAACAGCAGTGGACATGGGGCTAGGGTTTGATTTATTGGGTGTCATGGTCATTGTTTTGCGGTATTGTGGTTAGATTTAGATTTATCATGTGAAAAAATATCTCCGGGCAAGAAATAGTGATGTACGTTGCCATTTTGGGAGTCGCATTATTTGGGGATATCAGGGTAGGTGTGTACGGTCGCATTCTTTCTTGGAGGCACGGACGTGATTGTGTACGGATGGCAGTACCGATGACTAAGCTAACGCGAACGGAAGTGAAGTTTGTGTGGACCGATAAGTGTGAGGAAGTATTCTAGAGCTTGAAACACTTATTAACCCATGCACTTGTGTTGGTTGTTTCGGAGGAGAATCAAGATTTGGTAGTTTATACTGATGCATTTGGAAATGGATTAGGAGTAGTGTTGATACGGAGAGGTAAAGTGATTGCCTACGATTCTAGATAGCTTAGACCACACGAGGTTAGATATCGAATGCATGATTTTGAATTGGCTATAGAGATTTTTGCTTTGGAAGTGTGGAGACATTACCTTTTGGGAGAGAGGTTTGAGCTATATATGGATCATAAGTCGTTGTGGTATTTGTTCTTTCAAAAGGAGCTGAACATGAGATAACAAAGGTGGTTAGAATTTATTACTACTTATGATATTTTAATTGAGCATACACTAGGGAAATGGAATAAGGTGGTATACGCGCTTAGCAAGAAGTATCAAAAGGCAGTATTGGCAATGATTTCTGAGTGGAAAGATTTGAAAGCATTGTCAGCTAGTAGAGTACAGTGGAGACCTAAGGTTGGATCTAGTAGGACATCCGTTGTGTTGTCTTGTTTAGAAGTTCGACCAATAACAATCGAGAAGATAGCTTCTATATAGGAGAAGGATCCAGTTTTAGTTGAATGGATCAAGAAGTTAAGAGACGGAATGAAGAACAATGACTTAAAGGATTTCAGTCTTGACCAAAAGCGGTGGTTGAGAAATAAAGGTTTTGTGTTCTGAATGTAAGGGACATTAGGATTGAAGTTTTGGAGGAATGCCATCATTCGAAGTTCACTATTCATCCATGATGAATTAAGATGCATCAGGATATGAAGAGATTTCTTATGGGATGGTATGAAGAGGGATGTTGACTTATCGGTGAAATAGTGTCTGAACTACTAATAGGTAAAAGCCAAACATCAGAAGCCGAGTGGGTTGCTTTTTCCATTGGATATTCCTGTATGGAAATGAGATTCTATTTCCTTGGATTTTAATAACGGGTTGCCTAGGTCAAATAGAGGAAATGAAAGTATATGTGTCATAGTGGACAGATTGATTAAGAGTGCCCATTTCATTCCAGTTAAGTCAACCAGAATGGCACCTATTTTAGTGAAATTGTTTGTGAACAATGTAGTTAGACTGCATGGAATTCTTAATAGTATAGTAAATGATAGAGATTCCTCATTCACTAGCGAGTTCTTGAAGAGTCTATAGGAAGTATTGGGAACCAAGCTTAAGATGGGTATCGCTTACCATCCGCAGATAGATGAAAAATCAGAAAAGATTAACTATGTCTTGGAAGATTTGTTTAGAGCTTGTGTACTAGATTTTGTTCGATCATGGGAAGGCCATCTACATTTAGTCGAGTTTTTATATAACAGCTGTATTTATAAATCTCTTTCTAATTTATAAAACTTTGTGGTCATTCTTGGTTCGTCTAAAGGCTAAGGGCATGGCTCTCATCCTATACAAAAAGATACCTTGGTCGTTGTTTAAAGATAGACTGGTCGTTGTTTATCTTGGGGCGTCTAAGACTTAATCGCGCTTCCAAAGAGCTGGGAATGAAGTTGTTCATTAAAAGCTTTTGATATTTGAATTTTCTAAGATTTCGTAGAAATTCATTTATTTATTAAACCCCATTTATGACTCTATCCCTTTATAAATCTCATTTTATTTATGAAATCCCATTTATACCACAATCCCAATTTGTTTGATGGTAAAAATTTCTCTTTATTTATAAAAACCATTTATAAATCTGTTCTTTTATTAATAAAAATACGATTTTACAAACCTAACTTTATTTGTGAAATGTCATTTTTATACATGATCACATTTATAATCTTCCACATTTATAATTATATCTTAATATATGTATACACACACACACACACTACTTTATATAAGACGGTTAATAAATATTATACCAAAACATTTCTATCTTCCTTTTAAAGCGCTCCTTTATTATAAAATACAGACTAAATTTAAATATTTTAAAACCCTTTACTTTATAGTTTAAAAATCTTTATTTAAAATATTTCATCATATTATTTATTTATAATAGTTAAAACTCATAACTTTTATTTATTTAAAATAAATCCCTTCATTAAATAAATTTTCAAGAATAGTTATTAAAACAGATAAAATTTTCGAAATCAATTAAAATCCTTTTCAAAAACTAAATCTTCACTTTATAATTTTTCAAATTCTAAAATATGGCCCAGTGTTACCATAGCAGTAAATAGAAATAAATCATCCTTGTAATCAAACATGGCATCCAACACATCATATGTCAAAATATATGACAAGTAAAATCAATAATGTGAGGAGTACAATTGGATCCCTCAAACCTAACCTTCTACATCACATACAATATATAACCAAATAATACTAATCAACCGCTTCGAGGCAGCCGTATACAAATGGTCATCCGCTCTTACATGGGAATGTAATCGGGTCTCATCCACTCCAGGAGCGGGAATATATACAAACCATCAAACAATATAGTAGATCATCCGAAATGTTAACAAACAAACAATAATAAAATTAACCATACTTATATAAATTTATAATTGGGCCAGATAGGTGAGTTAACTACATTGACTCTAATTTTTGCAAATATTCCGATTTGAATTAGAATTAAACAGACATTCAATTTTTACCCAAATTCCTACTAGCTCCAAATCAATTCAATTTAACTCTATGCCGTGGATTTCACAGATATGAATGCAATGAAACTCGCCTCGTTCAAATTCGACCTCATATGAAAAAATTATGCAATTATAAGCATTCAATTTTTATAATATAATTAATTGCATTGATTAACATTAATTAACCTTGCTTAGCCCCTTAATCCTCTCTTATCGTGCCTAACTTTCAAACCGCGACTTCAATCATTCGTTGCCGCTCCCACGCTTCATCGTCGACCACAGTACCATCACTTCGAGACCGTCGGACTAAGCTCTACCCACTGCCACTCGCCTCGCCGTCCATCGTGCATGTGATGTCAAGAATGACCCATAAACGCGCACCATGAACTACCTAAATTTTAGCCACCCGGCATGAATTACGATGATCCCACCGTATAGTAGCTTCACTTTGTTTCCCTCTAGACTTCTCTAGCTTGGTTCATAGCCTAATAACGCAAAAAATGGCCTCGATCATCTTGACTAGTAGGATCGTGGAGAAGTGGATTTTATAAATTATTAAATGAAAATACTTGCCTGGACTTGATTATTTAAAGGCAGTGTGTATTGGCTAGGTATGGGGAGTATGGGTGGGTGATAGGCATAGGCTTGATGTGATTTGGGCGTGGGCATAGTCATATATTATTTTATTCAAAAATGTTACGCTATACGTATCAAAATCTTGAACTCTGGTTAGGGCCTGTCGATTGGTGTTCCATATGTTATATCCTTATTCCGAGCACAATAAAACTAGTATCATGGCCCATTTTTAACTTATATAGAACTTGGCCTTCTATTTTGAATTATATTAGTTTAAATTCTTTTAATTAATTCGTACGCATCCCGAGTTCTCACAACCAAACAATACATTCTATCACCACAAAATTCGATGGCATATAATAATTTATTATTACGGATCCATTGACATTAGTTTCATCAAAATCCAAGATTGTTCCCCAGATCGTTAATTTAACTTGTTTATTAAAATGAGTTATTATTAAAACCAAATTAATCACTTTTTATTCCAATTTAAAAGTCTGCAAACTTCTTTCTTATTTAAACAGAATTTAAATAAGCATTATAAATAATATTTGTTCACAATAAATTCAAGATTCAATTATTTAAACAGTTCCATAAATTTAAATAACCATTGTATTTAAAATTTAAACTGTTTACCATATAGAATTAACTTTTTAATATTAAAAATAAATTAAATATTTCAATTTTAAATGAATTAAACTCTGAGTCTTTAACTTGCAAATTTAAATTTTCAATATTTAAAATCAATTAAATATTTCAAACTTAAATGACGAAAAATTTGGGTCGTTACACACTCAATGGACGCAATGTCGTGATTAGACTGTGATCGAAGTGGTGTTTTCATGTTGAAGATTCATTGTATTCTCAAGTAGAAAGAAGTGCATAAATTATTCATGTTGATATTTTCTGTTTGACCTTAATTATTATAATTAGCAGAAAACTATAGAATGAGTTGTTTTATATTTATCCAATAACTATTATCATGTAACCCCTTGGTGCCCCTAGTAGTCATGAGTAATACATTGCCTAACATTTGGAAAGCGTTACATATTCTAGCCTCAACGGATGCGTCGATATCCAGTCTCGATGCATCTTGACTAGGAATATTTTTAATGACATATTTAATTTTATTGTGATGAATTACTCACACTTACAACACTTTGAAACTGCTTTAACAAAACATACCATTAATGGATTTTCTGTTAAATATATTTTAGTTAAACATTCAATTGTTTATAGCACATTATAAAAAATATATAACAGAAAGAAGAAACACCTTTATTTAAAATAATAATTGACTTTAAATTAATTAATTTACAACAAATTATAGAATTGCCCCTAAAGAATACCCCTAACTCTATCAATCATTAATAACATCATCGAATATCAATGTAGAAATTCCAGTATTTACATAGGTAAACTTCAACATCAATGTAATAAGGTCGACTCTTGATATCTCTAAACTCAGCCTTGATAGCTCCTCCTTCGTGGATCAACTTTTATTACGACCACATATTAACATTGATGAAAGACGGCATTACTAGAAGCATTTTTGACATTCCTTTTCGGTGTGTTGATGGTTCTTAGTCAGAATATCAGCAACGACGACTCCATATCTTGGGACTTCCTTCGATTGGTGGTTGACAGCATTGAATAGCGGTGACATTGATGACCCTTGGTGTCGATAGTTAGTACTTTACTAAATGCGGCATTTACTGCACTTGTGGATATTGATGGCGGTAGTCATCAACATCGCATCTGTAGATGTATGGTACTCCAAAGCATGTTTATAAGAGTCGACGTTGTAATAGTATTGAACCTTGACAACATTCACACCTTATGTTTCCCTTTATATGGAAGTCTCGATGAGCAGCGATGTTGATATGGAGAACACCATTGGTACTTTACAAATTTGATCAAAAGAAAAATTAAGAATAGTCGACTTTGCAAGGTCGACATTGATAGGATACGATTTCATGTAGCATTTCTTTGGAAATCATGAGCTTCAACATCAATATCATAATACTATTCCGCAGTTGTCATGACTCGCGGAAGACGATGTTCATACTTCATAGTTCTAGGCTTAATCGAGACTAATGAACTTTATGTGACGTCACTATTCCCCGAGACTATTTCCTTAATCATCTTTGTCAATGATGATAGTAGTAACATTTTTTCTTGTCTATAGAAACCATTTATTTTGCAAGTCAATATTCTTGATGTCATTCTTTTTCCCGCATTTTGGTCTTCTTGTGTTGATCTATCCATTCATTTGAATCAAATCCAACGACACCCATTTGCTAACTTCTCCTTATAAACATACTCTTTCCTTTCTCCTTTACGTTCAATTTAGAAAACTTGAACAAGCAATTATGTTCTCAAAATTAGCTACAAGCCCATGCGCTTTAATAGCAATTTTCTACACTTTGGTATGGCTCATATCTTAATTAACCTCTAGATACGTTTTTCAGGAATTTTATGTTTAAATCATAAGTAGGGTTTCGCTCAAATTCAATTACTTTTGAAATCAGCAATCAAGTTCGATTATCTTGTCCAACAACCCTAAATATTGTTGTGAGTTGTTACCATTCACCTTCCGTAATATTGGATTAGCTACTTAACGGTGTTGATTTGGGGATTTGGGCATTTTCCTTTCATGACGAAATAGGTAGCGTATCAAAAGTAGTACTACAATCATTTAGAATAGTGTTGATGTCGTCGTTTATGGTGCCATAAACTTCAAATAGGTTGGTTAGGCTAGTAACATAATGTTTCTACGTCACACATATAGGCCTTGATACTTAGTCGATGTTCGTATGAAAACTAATGTGTTTTAAGTTTATTTATTAATGAACACGACGTACTAAGCCTAAAACCCAGTATTAATTATCACTATCTTCCTTCACGACATTGTGCATGAGGTCAATACATTCAATTTTATTATTACACCTAAAATAAATAAAGCATTTTATTTCCTCGTTATTTTATCAATTGATGTTTTTGATTCAAAACTCTTATATTCTAATTAACCTAAGACACTTAAATTGATTAGATGCATTATCGATTATCTTGGTCTTAGTTAATGTCGAATTTATAATTGTAAGGACCCATACTTTTTGAGTCTTTGAATTCGAATATTTAATTTATTTAAGTATTCGAATTTGAATTTAAATACAATAAAAAATATGTTTCAAATAAAGGTCCATTTTTTGGTAATGTATTTTTATTTTGTTTTATAGGATTTTTCCATAGTTTTTAATATGAAAAAAAGTAAAAGAATTGACGTACTTTACGTTAGAAATCGTAACTTTTGAAACTTCGCAAAATAATTTAACGCATCTATTTTATTTTTGTTTTATGATCATCTCACGTTGTTGCGTGCGATTTTATTTTTATTTCTATCATTCGTGGTTTGTACACGAATGTGATGCTTTGTAGCATTGTACCCTTAAACTTTGCATGTAATAATACAAATATATGTACACTCGCACACATTGTTTGCCTTATTTATTGCCTTGAATTATGGAACATGTTTCTTGTGTTGTTTATTGGAAACGTATTTTATAATCATTTTGTTTTGTAGGCAAAGAATACATGATGCATGAGAGAAAGTCATAAACAAAATTCATTTCACTCACACATGCATGCACCCGTACGCCTTTGCCATATCTTACCTCCATGCCACATACATTCACCATGCATTGTGTTGTACTTGCACATAACTATGTTTGCATAACCATTAAGTACTTGGGGACTATGTATACACACATTGACATTAATACAATCACTTAGACACGAAGAGAAAAACATTTCATTTTACAAATTTTTGGTTTCATTTCTCGACTGGAAATGCATGCATAGAAGAGAATGGGAGAGGCCAAGAGAATACGCGCATGCACGCATGAAGGAGTAGTGTAAAAAAAACGTGTGCACACAAGGGAGAGTGGATAGGCATCGACAGGTCACATCCAAGTGATACGTGTGATTGGGTGTGTGGAGTTGCATGATGGAAACATAATGAGGGAGGAGAAGCACATGTAGTTTTGCGAGTTTGGAAGATAAAGGATACCACTAGATACCTTTTATTCAAGACAAATGATTTTATGTTTTATAAAAATAAGTGATTTTATAAATTAGATTTATAAAACATGTTTTCTAAAAGGATTTTTGAGAATTTAAATCCTAACATTTTTGAAATGAACTCGATGATTAACTAGTTCGAGTGGCTCGAAACTAACTAAAAATGGGCATAAAATGTGTTCGGATGGTAAATACTTCTCTAGGTATTCTCCTTCTTGTTAAGGAAGTATGCGATACTCTTGGTAGTACCCGGTTTCTTAGTATCATTTTGATTTACTTAATCTATAAAAAAATTTAAAGTTAAAAAAAGATAACATGAACCATTAATTTGATAGATTAATCGGTGAATGTCAATTTTTATCAAGGTGTTTGCATTTAATATTGGTTAATAGGAGTATAATATAATATAAGGAGTGTATTATAAAAGATAATTTATCTTTAAATTGAAATGGTTTCTTTGGAAATAAGATAGAAACTTTTGGATAAATAAATAATTTAAAGTGATTATATATAAAGAAACATCTTTATAAAAATATTTGAATAAAAGATAAAAGTTCTATGAAATGTTTTCATAAATAAATTTGAAAAACGAATTTGATATAACTATGTATATATGAGATACGCAAACCATTTCATCACACGACTTTGATCTAAGATTCAACTACGGAACTTGAGGTGTTTATACCTATCCAAAAAGGATTTATCACTCGAGTCTTTATGATGAACATTGACGAGGATTTGTGGCTAGGTACTTGAGTTTTCAATCATAGTTTAGAGCTATGCAAGGGAGCAAGGATTTCTGATCAAGAAGCCTAATCAAAGCCCGCACTAGAGGATCGAGGGATCAATACTAGTTCGAAAATAAATTTGTGTATTTGAATTGGAGATTGAATCAGATATTTGCATATGAATGATCTGGGTATTTCTTATGGAATTGAGTTTAAGTATAATGTTTTGTATAAACGCTTTTGTGTTTGGGGTTATGGTTAAATTTAAAGGATGAAATTCTTTTAAAGAGGAAGGATGTAATTATAGCACTTTGAATTGGAATATTTAGTTGATTTTAAATATTCAAACAATTGTTTTAAATAATGAATAGTCCATTTTGATTATTATATAATGATAATAAGTGATTTATAAAGATTTTGTAGCTCTATAAACTTGTTTTGTAAATATATATAAACTTCGTCTCATTTTGGTGGATCTACATTGTATTTTTATAAATGGCTTTTAATATTATTTAATATGGTTTTATAGCTAAAATAATCTTTTTTTAAAATTACATAAGGATGACAAGAAATTTATTTTCTATATTCTTTACATAAATAAACAGTTTGATTAAAAACTGAAAATGTGATCGAGATTCAGCTTTCGAATTTTTGACCTTTCGCCAAACATAAGTTGTTTCAAATCATTGCAACATCAGTTAATACACATACACACATCCATGTATATACATATACGTACACACATATATACATATACACACACACAATTAGTCACATCAAGGGTTTGTAAATATCTAAATATGCATGTGCATAAGCTTTCTTATATATATGCAAATGAAAGCTTCATCCTTAATGTAACGACCTACCTTTCTCTCCACAGAAAGACGCGTCATTAATGAGAAAGAAAGGGATAGAAATGACAAAGAAAGAGAAGAAGAAAGAAACAACATCAGAATCTCAACAGCGGAATGAATAAATTATATTAATAACAAAAGTATTACATAATATACAACATCAACCAGAGTTACACAGCTTATGCATGACATACTAGATAGTTATAAACACCTATCTAGTAATTACAACGCAAATACAACTCAGAGAAACCAATACAGCGGAATACTATATATATATATATACAACGCTGAAGCCTCCTAATCCATTGCTCCCCCACAATTCGTCAAAGTTAACCTGAATCCCTAGGCTACTCGTAAAAATTTGAGTGCCCAAGAGTTTAAGAAAATAGAAATAAACTCCGGGTCAGACATGGTTCTAGTGTGAGTAACAGGTTAAAGTTTCTTAACTTTGAAAAACCTTTGAAAACAAAAGGTATCACGTAAGACTCCGCACACATAAACATGGGTAAGTTTTTACCTTACGCTAACGAAAACATTTGATAGGAAATCCAGTGATATTATAATAGGGTTTAAGGTTTTCAAATAAATAAGAAATAGCTGAAATTGTTACATGATAAAATTCTAGCATACTAGCCACAAAGTGGGTAATACAATCAAAACCGTAAGGGCACGTAGGAAGTGTGATAACTCGAAATTTTAGGCAATATCAATGTAATAATCTGTATTAAAAATTAAATTAACTAGATAACTTTTGATAATAAAATTTAAATTGATTTAATAATCTTCCTTTAATAAATATTCAATTGGTAAATTTTATCTTTTAAAAGCTAATAAAATGTTTCTATTTATAGTGTGTATATATATTTGTATATATTGTAAATAGAAAAGCTTGCTTTGAATTTAATAAATAAAATCTTGTTTTCAAAATTCTGATATACATTTTGATAATTTGGAAATTATGATTTATTTAATATATATGTTTTCAAAGCTATTTAATGAATAACTATATAGTTTTAAAATACATAAGATAAATGCTTAATTATTTAAAAAAAAAGAGTTTTAGCTTAATTTTAAATTTAAATAAAAGATTTATTTTATTTATTTTTAAATATTACTTGATAAATATGATTTGAAAATAGAAGTTTAAAATACAATATAGCATATGACATATTAATTTTAATAATCGAAATAATTTATAATCTCATTTATAAATTATTTAAAATTGATAATTTGTTATTTTCAAACAATATTAACAATGTATTATTTTTGGAAATAGATTTTAATAAAAATAGAATTGTTTTTCAAATTGAATTTGTATTGTTATATATGTATATATAACTTGATTTTTTTAAATTGAATTTTAGAATATGATTTGAATTTGAATTTATATTTTTGAAATTCAAAGATAGATATTTTAAATTGTTTTGGGTTTTAAGATATATGTATAAACTTTTATTTATGAATATAATTGGTTTATTTCTTTAAAATTATCTATATATAAATAATTACTTATAAACTAATTAATTAACTATAAGCTTATATTAACCTTTAAAAAAAATAAACACTAATTACTTTTAAGACAAGTGTATATATATTAAGTTGGTTTTAAACAAGTGTTAAATAATAAGTATATAAAGGTGACAAATGTTAATATATTGGATAAATGTCCTTATTAATTTTCTTTTTCCTTTTATTTTATTTAAATCTTAAAATTTACTTATAAAAACATATTTACTTCTCACCTACATTCTTTTTTCTGTTCTTCAATAACAAATCTGAAATCAAATTTCAGCCTACACAATTTCTCAAAAACCAAATTTAATAACACTCCTCAAACCCTTTTCAAAAATCAGAAAACAAGATCGAAATCATAAACCTGTAATTCCACTTCAAAATCAAAACTGCAAATCCTTTTCAAGTTTCAAAACAAGACCCTGTAACTCATTTTCTCAAATTCAAAAGCTTGTAAATAAACTTCAAATCCTATCAAACCAAAGCCTGCAAGTTCATTTTCAAAAAAAAAATCAATAACCTGAACATCACCTTCAATCTGGAATCAAACCTGTAGTTCATTTTTCTACAATCTGGAACCAAGTTGCATGCAAAAACCTAGGATCTAAATAAACATTCCAGTTTCAAAACAAACAAGCAAACCAAGTTTAAAGTTTTCAAATCAAATCAGGCACTAAAGTTTTCAAAGAAGCATTCCAGTTTTAAAGTTTTCTAAGCTATTTCAAAAATGTGCTCTATTCTTCTTTAATCAGGTGAGTAACGCTTCTTAAAAATATAACTTATGTATGAATTATGGTTGCATGTTATTGCTGTGATAAATATTGTATTGTGTATATTTATAAGTATGTTTGTATATGTATATTGTTGAATTTCTAATGTATGATGCATGCATGCTTTTGAATATCTGTAAACTTCTCTGTTTCTAGTTTTTGGTTCATGTGTTGATTTAAAATCAAAATCTCTTGATATAATCTCTGTTTAAACTTGAGTTTCAAATCAAACTTGTTTGTTTCATTTCAAACTTTGGTCTAAAATTATATTTAAGTTAAAATAATATTGAAATGCCTCTGGAAATTATAAATAATTGATCAAACTTTGAAATAATGAAAATTTAACCTTGCAATTTATTGTTTCAGGGTTAGGATCTGAAACATCTCACAAAAACATGATATTTAGAACTAATGTCATAATTTTTAGTTTAAGCAGGAGAGAGCAGTTCTGGATTGAGCTGAATAGGGAAATTGGGGGTTTTTTGGTGATCTACCTGATCGTAGAATTCGGGTTTCTTCCTGGAGGTGGAAGTGTAATCAGAGGATATAGGAAAATTGTCAGAAAAAGGATTAGTTCATTGAGGAGTTAGCAGTAGTCGATTTCAGTCTGTAACCCTAGTTTTAACTAGGTTGAGTAAATTTGATCACCCCGGCTTGTAAGTTGATCGAGCGCAATGAAGTTTTGGAATACGGAAGCTTGAATGTTGATGAAGGCTTGGCTAATGTAGAATCTCTGATGGATGGAGGATCGTGGATGAGGCGTTTACAGGTTTTGGATGTGGTGGTTCCAGTTTGGTTCCAAGATTGGTTTCGATGCTCAAATTCAATTTCGAGATTTAGAGGACGTTCTGATGATCGTGTTAGGATGCAAGGGTGATCGGTGACTTGAGGAGATCTTCGGTGATGATCTTAGTTGATCGGCGGCACCGTGCATGTGCACGGTGCACTTTCTTGGTTCTGATCTTTTTGGTCTGGGAAAAGGTTTTGTGTAATCGAGTTTTACTTGAAGTAATGTGATGTTTTGCTCGAAGTTAGGTTAGGTTGGACTCGAAGCAAATAAGGGGTGGCTCGGGAAGAATGCTTGGTTACAGGTTTTAGACCTGTCCTGTTTTTAAATTTTAAAAATGAAGTTTAAAATGTAAAACAAAGATTTAAATAAGTATTAAATCTAAGTTTAAATGTGGATTCAAGTTTAGTTTGAATCCTAGCATGAAATAATTTAAGTTTTTGAAATCTAAAATGTTCTAAACAACTTTAAAGTGTTTAAAGTATAATTTAAATAATTTGAATTTAAAAATGGATTTGGTTTAAATCCTTTTAAATTTATTTAATAAGGTAAGTATTTCTTTAACATGAGATTTTTAAAAAAAAGTTGAATTGTTTTAAACTTTATTAAAGTTAAATTTGTATACATTTTTAAATCTTAAATTTAAAAAATGAAATTTGAAAGTAAATTTAAAAGTAAATTGTAATTTAATCATTAATAAGAATAAAGTTTATCTTAAAGATAATTAGGATTCAATGATTTGTAATTCATTAAATTATTAAGGTAATTAAAATGGATAATTGATTTATTTAATTAAATTAATGATTTGGGTTAATTAATTATGTAATTAAGGGTTTAAATTAATTTATTAATTAAGGTTTAAGTTAATTAATTAAGGATAATTAATTTGTAATTAAGAATCATTAATTTGATAAGAATGGATTTTAAATTAATGATTAAAGATTAAATTAACCAAGTAATTAAAGATTAATTAAGTTACAGTAACAACTTAATTGATTAAATAATTAAGGATTAATTAATGGGTTATTAAGTTTTAATTAATTTGGAATTAATAATGATTAATGTAAGTTTAATTACTTAAGAAATTAATTAAAAAAAATTAGTAGTTAATGAAGGTTATTAACTTTAGATTATTCAACAATTAATTAATGTGAATAATTTTAATAATTAATTAGATCCATTAATTAGAGATAATCATTTGTGAAATTGTTTAAGTGTAATTACTTAAGGGAAGTAATTAATAAATTAATTACTCAATGTAATTAATTGAGTTTATTTCGATTAGTGTAAGTTAGTTAATTAAGTTTAATTAATTTAAGATAATCAATGGATGGTTTGGTAGGTATAATTACTTAGTGTAATTTATAAAGAATAATTACTAATTGAAGTAATTAGTGGGCAATTACTGGATGTAATTAATTGAAGAATGGAAGTAGTTTTAGTTTAATTACTTTGTGTAATTAATATGAAGGATAATTACCTAATGAAAATAATTAATAATTAATTACTTAGTGCAATTAATTAAAGAATTGAAAAATAAAGTTATTTGAGGATAATTAAGTGATATAATTAATTAAGGGTAATTAATTACTAAATGAGATTATTCAAGGGTGATTAATAAATATAATTAATTAAAGATTAATTATTAAATGTAATTAATTAAGGAGTAATTAATTTATTTAATGAAGTAATTAAGGGTAGTTAATTACTGAACGTGATTAATCAAGAGTGATTAATAATTATGGATTAATTAAAGATTAATTACTTAATGCAATTAATTCAAATAGAATA
This sequence comes from Allium cepa, assembly GCA_030765085.1. Taxonomy (NCBI): domain Eukaryota; kingdom Viridiplantae; phylum Streptophyta; class Magnoliopsida; order Asparagales; family Amaryllidaceae; genus Allium; species Allium cepa. The sequence goes on from CM060939.1 coordinate 811,601,313, forward strand.
ATTAATTAAAAAGTAATTAGGGATCATTAATTAATATAATTAGTGATGTAATCAAGGGTTAATTAATTAAGATTAATTAATCATTGATAAGTGATTAAAGAGTAAATATTAAATGTAATTAATTATAGTTAATTAATTAATGAAGTAATTAAAGATTAATTACTATAAGTGGTAAAGAATAATTAATTTGAGAAATTAATTAAAGGATAATTGCTTGAATGTTATTAAAGGATAATTAATCAGGGATAATTAATTAATGTGGATAATTAGAGGATAATTAATTAATTAATTTGAAATTAATAAATGGTTATGTAAGCAAGATTTTAATGATGAAAGTAATTAATTTAATTCACTTTAAATTAATTAGAGATGGAAGTAATTAATTTAATTAATTTTAAATTAACTGTAGTGTGATTATTTAATAATTGCTTATGTATAGATGGATGATATTGATTGCCCTGAATGGTTGAGAACTAAGATATGAGATAAGTAATACTGTGTGATATGGATGCTTTAGTTGAAGTGTGATGATAATATGGATTATCTATTTGTGATGATAATATGGATTATCTAATGTAATATTGTGAATTATTTATCTGTGCATATATAGATAATGGAATTGAATTGTTTTAACTTTAAAAACAACTTGGCTTAAAAGATATGTTTTGGATTTCAATAAGACTGCGATCGGGTTTCCAGATTTGGATATCGGAAAACCACATCGATCAAAATTAACGATAGGTCGTGAATCTCAAGCGAAGATGAAGATTTAGAGTGCAAGGGTTATCATCATTAATTATGAGCGTGATTCCAAAATGAGTTTAACGAGATAAGGCCTTCGGTTTTCGTTCGAACCCGGAACGAACTTGTATGGATTGAATGCTTTCAGAACATCGTCAGGTGGACGATGAGCATTCTAAGATAGATGTGTTCTACAAAGGTAATCGTATCCTTAAGCCTCATCAATCGAGAATGGCTAAATAAGGGAGGTGCAGCAAGGCTAAGTGGGTAGTACCCAAGTAGGATGAGATTTTCTCCTGTCTAGAGGTCCCTTTTATTTCGGCTGTGTGGGCAGTTGTTGGCCACAAATGCGGGGTTTTCTTGTTCGGGACTGTCCAGTAAGGGATGGTTCCAGCCTTATGTTGCAGGGGATTTAAGGTGGATCCTCGGTATGGTGATCTAGGCCTCGTACTGTGATGGGCAGTACCCAAGTAGCCCTACCATTGTATGGAATCCAAACTCCAATAAGCTCCCTGAGATTTGATTGTGTTACCCACTTTGTGGCTAGTATGTTGGAATTTAATCATGTAACAATTTCGGCTATTTCTTATTTACTTGAAAACCCTTGACCTATGATAATATCATCGGATTTCCTATCAGATGTTTTTGTTAGGGTAAGGTAAAACTTACCCATGTTTATGTGTGGAGAGATACCTTTTGTTCTCAAAGTTTTTTCAAAGTTAAGCAACCTTAACTTGTTACTCACACCAGACCCATGTCCGACGTGGAGTTTATCTTCCGTTTTTATTAAACTCTTGAGTACACAAATTTTTATGAGTAGCCAAGGGATTTAGGTTGGCTTTGACGAATTATGGAGGAGTAATGGAGCAGGAGATTTCAGCGTTATAGATATATATAGTGTTCCGCCGATTGGTATCACTGTATTGTATTGAGTTGTAATAACTAGACAGGTGTTTATAACTGTCTAGTATGAGTTGTATAAGTTGTGTAATTCTGATAATTGTTGTATACTATGTAATGCTTATGTTATTAATACAATATATTCGTTCCGCTGTTGAGATTCTGATGTTGTTTCTTTTTTCTTCTCTACCTTTCTCTTTTCTATCCCTTTCTTTCTTCAAGATGATGCGACTTCGTGCGGAGAGAAAGTTGGGTCGTCACAGGAAGAATAGGTTTCCATCAATGACAGGGCTACTGGGGTACCGCTCGTCACAGTACGGGGACTAGATCACCGTACCGAGGATTACTCCCAATCCCCTGCAACACAAGGCCGAAACCATCCCTTACTCGACAGTCCCGAACAAGACGACCCCGCAGTTGGCGCGCATTCCAACTTCCCACGCAGCCGAATAAAAAGGGACTTCTTGATAGGTGAAAATCTTGTCCTGCTTGGGTGCTACCCACTTAACCTTGCTGCACCTCCCCTGTTTTAGCCATTCCCGGTTGATGAGGCTTGAGGCTACGATTACCTTTACAGAAAAAATCTATCTTAGAATGCTCATCGTCCATCTTACGATGTGCTAAAAGCATTCAATCCATATAAGTTCGTTTCGGGTTCGAACGAAACGAAAGGCATTATCTCATTACACTCATTTTGGAATCACCCTCAGAGTTAACGATGATAATCCTTGCACTCTGAATCTTCATCTTCACTTGAGATTCATAACCTATCGTTAATTTGGATCGACGTGGTTTTCTAATATCCAAATCTGGAAACCCGATCCCGGTCTCATCGAAATCCAAATCGCCATCTTTTAGGTCCAAGTTGTTTTAAAGTTAAAAAAATTCAATTCTATTATCTATATACACACAGATAGATAATCCACAATATCACAATAGATAAAACACATTATCATCACAAACAGATAATTCACATTATCATCACAATTAGATAATTCACATTATCATCACAATTCAACCAAAGCATCCATATCACACAACATCACTTATCTCATATCTGAGATCTCAAACCATTCAAGGCAATCGGTATTATTCAACATCCATAAGAAATGATTTACTAATCATCATCTATAATTAATTTAAAATGAATTAAATTAATTAATTCATCTCTAATTAATTTAAAATATGTTAAATTAATTACTTTTATCACTATAAATCTTACTTGCATACCCATTAATTAATTACAATCCAATTAATTAAACATTCTCTAAGTATTCATCTTTAACACCCCTGATTAATTCTTCTCTAATTACTTTATGTAAACAGTCCTTAATTAATTACACAAACTAATTAATCTTAACCATGTATAGTAATTAACTTTTAATTACTTCATTAATTAACTATAATTAATTACCTTAATCCATAATTAATTACATTAATTAATTACTTCATTGAATAATTTTCCATAATTAATCGACCCTTAATTACATCATTAATTATATTAATTAACGATCCTTAATTATTTCTTTAATTAATTATTAATTATAATTAATAATTAATCTTTAATTAATTATCCATTAATCAGCCTTGATTAATCACATTCTATAATTAGCTACCCTTAATTACATTATTAATCATATTAGTTTATGATACTTAATTACATATTTAATTAATTACTCTATTTTAATTAATTACATTAAGTAATTAATTGTAACGACCCATAATTTTAATTAATTAAAATTTGAATATTTGATTAATTTTAAATATTAATAAGTGAAATTTATAAGTCGAATAAATTTTATTTCGAATAATTAGATTTAATTGGATAATTAAATCGATAATTAAATAGTTGGAAGTTACAGAAATAATTGAAATCGAGTTTAATATGATTGAAATTGATTTCTAAAATTCTATTTTATCATGTTGGAGTTAGAATGATGTTATAGAACTTTTAAAATTGAATTTAAAGTTAATTTGTGAAAATTGAATATTTTAATATTTAATCGACTAGTGAAAATAGCCATTTTTCGAACAGTCTCAGAATTGGACGAAACTAGTTCCATTGGATCCGTAATAGTTTGTTATTATCGGATTTCAATTTTCGTAGCAATCAGAGTTTTCTTTTGACCGTGGCAGCTCGAAACGCATCGAAATTGTTTTTAATATTTATTTGGCGAGTTAAAATAGTCATTTTTCAAAAACTCTCAAATTTCGACGAAACTAGTTTCATCGGATCCGTAATGTGATATTATTGTATGGTTTCAAATTTCGTGTCAATCGGATTTACCGTTTGTCCGGTGCAAGCTAAAACGCCTAGAAAATCATTTAATCGGTTTAATTTTAAATCGAACGTTTATTGCCATAACTCGCACAGATGACCGAATTATCTCCCGAAACACGTTCCATTGTGTTCGAAACGCGGGGTAAACCTTACAAACGCCAACCGGCACGCTTCGTTTGGAGTTCGGAAAATTCGAGATGAATAGTGTCGCGCGAATTTTCTATATAAGCCCATGTTCTTCATAAATTTGCAAAAATTATTAACCTAGGGTTTTAGAAACCAGTAGCCACCTCCAACTGAAATGAATGGCCAGAATTTTCTTTCTTTTCTTCTTCAATTACTCTCAATCCACAAGCAATTAGAGAAAGTGTTCAACATGAAACTTGTAGAGCATGAAGAGAGCTTCGAATCTATACGGAGTTGATCGAAATTGGAGCGACGTGGAGGGAGCAAGGGGGCCGTTGGCCTGATGTTGCACACGCAATTCGAGGAGTTGCTGGAGGCCGAGTTCATCATGGTGGTGGCCGTGCGCAGCCCTTGTCGCGAGCTTTCCAATGGATAACCTGATCGAATTATAATCAAGCGAGGAGGGAGCATAATTAAACCCTAATATCGTGCAAATGGGTTCAAGTAGCATGAGTTGCCTGATGCTGTGTGTGTGTTGGAGAAGATGAAGCATGTGGCCTTGATTTTCTGAAGTAAATTTGGATGGCCAGGATGAATTTGGGGTGAAAATTTAAAAAGGAATTGTAATTTAGTTATGTTTTAATTCGTATAAACTTTAAAAATTCATATCTTTTTCATACGAGGTCGAAAACGCGCCAAACCAGTTGCGTTGGAATCGTATGGACGAGCATTACGCTATGGAATTAGATTGGAGTCGTTTGGAGTTAGTGAAAATTTTGGGTAAAATTAAACGTCCGTTTAATTTTATTCGAAATAAATCGCTAAAACGAAATTGAAATCAAGGTGAGAACATCTCACTCAATCGAACAGTTTCGATTTTTAATTTTAAATAATTAGATTTAAAATTCTTAAATGTATGTTTGAATGATGATTGTTATCTATTTATTGTTAAAATAGACATTATGCGCCATTAGTAAGCGGATGTTATTTATTAAAACATATACCGCGAATATTTCATAAACAGTGAAATTGGTATTATTTATGTACTTGGAATTGATTTCCCGCATTATATAGAGGATGAGACCATATTGAGCCGTCTATTAAGCGGATAATATTTTAAATCCCATATACCGCGATAATTTCGTACTGGAACGGAATTGGTATTGTGCTAACATCTTTGGATGCAGGAAAACAGGTTGGAGGGATCCAACTGGATTCCTCAACAGTATTTATTTGATTTCAGATATTTTGATATTTGATGGATTATCATATCGATATATGATGGTCGTTGTTGTCGTGATTGACTATTTGGTGTGTAGCATCATTGGACCAAATTTGGAACTTTAAAAATGATTTTTAAAGTGATTTTTGAAAGTATATGTTTATAAAATATTTTTGGAATCGATTCATTTTAAATAAATAAACGTATAAATTTTAATGTTATAAAAATTATGATTTTTGAGAAATATAATTAAAAGTTGATTTTTGAAAATATGGGGTTAATGATTCTATAAAATAGTTTAAATTGGGATTTTTGAATTTATTATAAAAAGTTAAAATATAGGATTTATAAAAATTAATTATTTATAAATAAAAATGGTGAAATTATAAAGGAGTTTAAAGACGTTTAAAAAAAGTATAAATTGATTTATATAAAGGATTTATAAATTGATATTCATAAATTAAAATATTTGAATTATAAAACGAGATTTTATAAGTGTTAGAATGAATTGTAAATGGATTTCATAACTGAATGAAATTTATAGAATTATAAACGGTGAAGTTATAAATGGAATTTTATAAGCAGTAGGTTTACAAAATTTATAAAGTTATAAAAAGAATGGTTTTGGATAAATAATTGAATCTTATAAGTTATAAGATTTATAATTATGAAGTTTAAAGGAACGATTTTGCAAACAAATAAATTATAAGTATTTAACTTATAATAGGAACTTTTGGTATATAATTGAGTCATAAATTGAATAGGTTAATAAAAGAGATTTATATAGGTAGTAGTTATAAAATAAATAGAAATGGAATTTATAAACGTTTTTTTATAAATTCACAAACGACTTATTTTGATAAGTAAATTGTTGTAACTTATTTATGGAGTTATATTCACGTTTTAGACAGTGAATAATCCTTTAAAATAAAATGTATAGAAATGATGAAATTGGTTAATGTAGTATATTCACGTTTTTAAATGGTGAATAATATGTTAAAGAAATGTTTTGGATGTGATATTTTAAATAGAATTAAAACGATCTAACGATGTTTTTTTTTTAAAAAAATGTGTTAAGATTCGAAACCATAGGTTTCAACATTCATTGTCGAAATAGACGTTTTCGAGAAATAAAAGGAAATGGTGGACTATAACACTGTTGTTGTAGTAAATGATTTCCGAAAGGGAATGTTTTATATAGTATTGGGATTTATATATCTATTTTAATTTCGAATCCCTATACTAGTGATTTTGGGTTGTCGTAACGATGTTTTACGTAACATTCGTTTTGGCCCAAATAAATTTGTTTAAGAGAATGATTTCCTTAAAGAATGAAATATATACTTAATTTCGATTTAAGTATATTGAATATTTTCCAAGTGTTGAAAATAAAAAGATTTGTGAATTACTTATTAAATAAGTATGGAGATGTTTTCCAATGCAAAATGAAACGTTTTGAGAATTTATCTTTTTGAAGATAAATTGAAAATGAATAATTGAAATCGTTTATTCATAAATATTTTGGAATGCAAATTCACTATGGAATTTATAAAAAGGGGAATTTGTTTAAAAATAAATATTGATTTATTTTTGAAATGTGGGAATTAATTTACGGATTTGAAACGTAAATATAAAGTAAATCGTTAAGGATTTATTTAATTGGTTTAAATGAACCATGTTGAAATGAAAGTATTTTCGCATAAGGAAATGTTTGAAACTTGTTTTCAAAAGTGGTAAAGGTGAAAAGTGATTTTGAAAATTGTATTCAAAATGGTTGAAGTGTGAAAATTATATATCTTGTAAAGATATTTTTGGAAAAATAAATAATTTGGAAAATTATTTGGATTCTGGTGATGTTGTGCATATCCATTGGTAGTTCAATAACCGACTATCAATATTTACCTTTGAATGGGTATTTGTTGTGGTTTGCTGAATTTGAATACCACACTTATTTTTTAATTATTGCGCTCGTTATTCGGATTACCCATTCCGAATAGTGATACGACGTAATGGATAGCATTGATGACCGATGTTGAAGACCGGATATTTTTGAAAGCGAAAGGACAACTCGTCGAATGTCTTTGCATCGACTGGTCCCCGGTATAGAGACTCCATATGTGATGGGAAGTCCGGTCGTGATTAGTGAATATCCGGATTGCAAGGACTTCTTTGTAAGTGCCTTCGGTTCTGTTCGATCCCGGAACAGACTTGTATGGATTATATGTCTGACATTACAAATTGAGATATAAAACTGATTTCTTTCAAATATATTTCTTTTGGTGGCGGAGAATTTATTCTCTTAGCTTAACACCCTTCTCTGAGACGTACGAGCTCAGAGGTTATGTAGTTGATGGTTATCAGCGATATATTCCCAATTTGGTAATGTGACATGCTGAGTGTTGCTGTGAAATGATCATTGTTTGATCATTTGTGATATGATCATTTGTTTGATCTTTTATCTTTGTGATCATTTCTATGATCATTTGTTGACCCAAAGCACAGCTTTTGTATAAAGCGTGGCTTTGTGGACGAAACTTCGTCGAGCCTCACACCCCAGAATGGTCAAAACAGGAAAGATGCGGCAAGGTTATGAGGGGTAGCTCCCTTTAGGGCATGTGCATTTCCTTCTGGAAAAGGATGGTATCATGGTATGGAGCCCAGATACTTACTCATGTTGAAACACTTTATTTATGATTGTGTGATGTTGGTGACGAGCGCTCGGATAAAGGTCCTAAAGGACCGGGGGATGGCATACTCGTGTCAGTAGTTACCCAGTTAGGGGTAACCCGGCCTTGTGTTGGCAGAGATCCGGTTAGGTTCTCGGGGACGTCCTTCCAGAGGCATTCTCATGTGGCAATGGGAAGTTCCTTGGCCTGACCATTTGTTGGAAATCCAAAGAAATAATACGAACCTTGTACAGTGTTAGTTGTAGAACCTGCCACTTACTTATGGTGGCGCCCCACTGTTTAGATGGTAGCTATAGTAGGCATACGATAATGGTCGTATGTTGGCTAAGATTTATATCTTTACCTTCGAAATGATTTTCCCTACACTATGCACTAGTAATAATATCAAATGTTTATTTTTAATGCGCATCAAGCATCTTTGACTATCATAATGAGAAATCTCCTCCGATTCTGCGTTTGCATTGTGTGTGTGTGTGGGGGAGGCCTTATGGTAGTCTCATTTTTAAAAGCATTGCGAATCGACTTTAAAAATATTCTTCTATTTTGATTTTAAAGATAAATAAACTGTTTTGAGTTCTCACACCAGTCACATGACTGACTTGGAGTTTATTGTTTTCCTTCCTAAACTCTGGGTGCCCACCAATTTCCACACAGGCAGTCAAGAGACAGGTTTATCAGGATATTCTGGAATTCAGGAGTTGCTAGAAGCAAGCTGGATGGCATGGTGTATTATTAGTATATAGTGTTTCTTTTTCCACTGTTTGTTGTTGTTTGATGTTGTACACACTGTTGTAATGAAATGAAATGTGATGTAATGTAATAACTGATATAGTTCTTTGTTTAAGGATTATTCATTTATCTATTATATGTTGTTCCGCTGCGATTGTGAGATTCTGATGTTGTTCTTATGTTGTCTTCATTCTGTTCTATCTTTTCTCTCTTTTTCTAGCCTTTTCTTCTTCTTTTTAAACCCTAATGGTTCGTATTTCTGTTCATTTTGAGTTAATCTATGGAGATTAGTGTATATTCAAGGGGTACGGAAAAGCGGGCTATTACATTTGGTATCAGAGCATATGGTTAAGCGACAACCATGGTTCTGTTGAGTATTACTCATTAGAGATAGAGTCAGTAGTACTCTAAAATGAGTTTGAGTGTAATAATATATATGAGGGCGTATTTGTTAGTGAATATAAAAAAAATTTATATTGTGATGATTGCTTTGTTGAGTGGTATATGGATTTTGGTTAATACGTGTGATCAGCGTTGTTGATAGGGATCTCTAAACATTTGTACAGAACAATTCGACAAGTATTGTTTTAAAATTGAGTAAATGAAATCATTTTACCTTGATCATATTTTTATATATAAAGGAATTATTTTTCAGAATTATTAAAGTGTATATAAGTTGATTATTTGGCTGTTGAATAAGTTGTTTGAATAATCTAAATAAAGGAATAATTGTATAAGAAAAAGAATTATAAGAATTGAATTATAATTAAAGTGATTTACAATTGCGAAATAAACTTATATATATAAGCAGTGAAACTATATGAATATATTTATGAATATGAGTTGTAATAAAAATGAATTTAAAGTTAAATGGAAATTTGCTTTAGAATTGGAATCTGAATTGATTTATAAGTGGGAATTTAAGTTATGTAAAACCAAGTGATGTTTATAAAATGGAATTAACTTAAGAGATGATTGAATGAAGTTGATATTGGTATCAAAGTAAATTAATAAAGTTAAGTGATAAATGTGAACTTGAGTTATATAAATGAAATTCAACTTTAGTAATTGAATTGAATGAATGGATTGAATATATAATCAATTGAATGTAAATTAAATGGATATGAAATAATGAATGTAGGTGTTAATTCATTAAAATCTTATGTTATTGGAAAATTGAATAATTGAATGAAAATTAATTTAATTAAACCAATTGAAAGTAAAGGTGTTAAACCAAATTGAATGAATATAAGCAAAGGAATTTGGTTGAAATTAATATACATTGGTTGTTATATGGTTGTTAGTTGATTGTATACAATTCATTAAGTATTAATGAAAACTGAAAGCTAAAGTAATTGAAATTCAATTGGAAATTAAGTGAATCTTAAATGGAATTGAATTTGATTTGGGAGTGAACCAACTTGAATATGAATTAGTGAATATAAACTAACTGAAAATGAATGTTAGTAAAAACATCCACTGTAAGTGAATCAAATGTGATTAAATTGAAAACCTATTTCATTGAATATAAATGAGAATATGAATGAATATTTATTGGTTATGGATGTTAGTTGAATGTTAGTTGGATGATAGTTGGTTGATGGTTGAATATATTGCTTTTACTGCATTTGCTATGTTGGCATATATAGTTATTATGTTGCTATATGTTGTATATTGATACTATGGTCTATATACATGTTTCTCATCTGTTTGTTGAGTGTTTAGTAGGTGTGGATCGCGTTTGCTTCGCATTTGGAGCTCGCTTTCGCGCTATATTAGCCGTATATGCTTGCTAATAAAATATAAGGTACATATCTTGGATTAAATATTGTACTTTTACACTTTTTTCCCTGCGGGATGCCTCATCACTTGATGAGATGTTTATTTGTGATATATATACTGTCATTTTTTTTCGGATCGAGCCGCGCAAAGGAGACTATGGCAAATTTTTCCGAAAATTTAAGGCGTTAGAATATTTTTGAGAAAAATTGGAAAATTTTGAAAACTATAACTTTGATTTGGAATTGAAAGTTAAACAACAGTAGTTGTTTTTGAAAAGATAACTAAGTATGATTTGGAAAGTTAGTAAAGTTATTGTAAGAAGTTTAACTATGGATTTTGGGAAAGTTAATAGATTCTGTAACTTTTCTTACTTGATAATTTCGAGGACGAAATTCTTTTAAGAGGGGAAGTATGTAACGACCCAGAATTTTAATTAATCAAAATTTGAATATTTAATTAATTTTAAATATTAATAAGTGAAATTTATAAGTCGAATAATTTTTATTTCGAATAATTAGATTTAATTGGATAATTAAATCGATAATTAAATAGTTGGAAATTACAGAAATAATTGAAAATCGAGTTTAATATGATTGAAATTGATTTGTAAAATTCTATTTTATCATGTTGGAGTTAGAATGATGTTATAGAAATTTTAAAATTGAATTTAAAGTTAATTTGTGAAAATTGAATATTTTAATATTTAATCGACTAGTGAAAATAGCCATTTTTCGAACAGTCTCAGAATTGGACGAAACTAGTTCCATTGGATCCGTAATAGTTTGTTATTATCGGATTTCAATTTTCGTAGCAATCGGAGTTTTCATTTGACCGTGGCAGCTCGAAACGCATCGAAATTGTTTTTAAAATTTATTTGGCGAGTTAAAATAGTCATTTTTCAAAAAGCCTCGGATTTCGACAAAACCAGTTTCGTCGGATCCGTAATGTGATATTATTGTATGATTTCAAATTTCGTGTCAATCGGATTTACCATTTGTCCGTGCAAGCTAAAACGCCTAGAAAATCGTTTAATCGATTTAATTTTAAATCGAACGTTTATTCCCATAACTCGCACAGGTGACCGAATTAGCTCCCGCAACACATTCTGTTGTGTTTGGAACGCGGGGTAAACCTTAGAAACGCAAACCGGCATGCTTCGTTTGGAGTTCGGAAAATTCGGGATGAATAGTGGCGCGCGAATTTTCTATATAAGCCCATGTTCTTCATAAATTTGCAACCTAGGGTTTTAGAAACCAGTAGCCGCCTCCAACTGAAATGAATGGCTAGAATCTTCTTTCTTTTCTTCTTCAATTACTCTCAATCCACAAGCAATTAGAGAAAGTGTTCAACAAGAAACTTGTAGAGCATGAAGAGAGCTTCGAATCTATACGGAGTTGATCGAAATTGGAGCGATGTGGAGGGAGCAAGGGGGGCCGACGGCCTGATGTTGCGCACGCAATTCGAGGAGTTGCTGGAGATGAGTTCATCATGGTGGCGGCCGTGCGTTGCTCTTGTCGCGAGCTTTCCAATGGAGCAGCCTGATGCCGTGCGTGTGTTGGAGAAGATGAAGCATGTGGCCTTGATTTTCTGAAGTAAATTTGGACGGCCAGGATGAATTTGGGGTGAAAATTTAAAAAGGAATTGTAATTTAGTTATGTTTTAATTCGTATAAACATTAAAAATTCATATCTTTTTCATACGAGGTCGAAAATGCACGAAACTAGTTGCGTTGGAATCGTATGGACGAGCACTACGCTATGGAATTGGATTGGAGTCGTTTGTAGTTAGTGAAAATTTCAGGTAAAATTAAACGTCCGTTTAATTTTATTCAAAATAAATCGCTAAAACGAAATTGAAATCAGGGTGAGAACTTCTCACTCAATCGAATAGTTTCGATTTTTAATTTTAAATAATTAGATTTAAAATTCTTAAATGTATGTTTGAATGATGATTGTTATCTATTTATTGTTAAAATAGACATTATGCGCCGTTAGTAAGCGAATGTTATTTATTAAAAACATATACCGCGAATATTTCATAAACAGTGAAATTGGTATTATTTATGTACTTGGAATTGATTTCCCGCATTATATAGCGGATGAGACCCTATTGTGCCGTCTATTAAGCGGATAATATTTTAAATCCCATATACCGCGATAATTTCGTACTGGAACGGAATTGGTATTGTGCTAACATCTTTGGATGCAGGAAAACAGGTTGGAGGGATCCAACTGGATTCCTCAACAGTATTTATTTGATTTCAGATATTTTGATATTTGATGGATTATCATATCGATATATAATGGTCGTTGTTGTCGTGATTGACTATTTAGTGTGTAGCATCATTTGACCAAATTTGGAACTTTAAAAATGATTTTTAAAGTGATTTTTGAAAGTATACGTTTATAAAATATTTTTGGAATCGATTCATTTTAAATAAATAAACGTATAAATTTTAATGTTATAAAAACTATGATTTTGAAGAAATATTGTTAAAAGTTGATTTTTGAAAATATGGGGTTAATGATTCTATAAAATAGTTTAAATTGGGATTTTTGAATTTATTATAAAAAGTTGAAATATAGGATTTATAAAAATTAATTATTTATAAATAAAAATGGTGAGATTATAAAGGAGTTTAAAGACGTTTAAAAAATAATAATAGTATAAATTGATTTATATAAATGATTTATAAATTGATATTTATAAATTAAAATATTTGAATTATAAAATGAGTTTTTATAAGTGTTAGAATGAATTATAAATGGATTTCATAAATGAATGAAATTTATAGAATTATAAACGGTGAAGTTATAAATGAAATTTTATAAGCAGTAGGTTTATAAAATTTATAAAGTTATAAAAAGAATGGTTTTGGATAAATAATTGAATCTTATAAGTGATAAGATTTATAATTATGAAGTTTAAAGGAACAATTTTGCAAACAAATAAATTATAAGTATTTAACTTATAATAGGAACTTTTGGTATATCATTGAGTTATAAATTGAATAGGTTAATAAAGGAGATTTATAAAGATAGTAGTTATAAAATAAATAGAAATGGAATTTATAAACGCTGTTTTATAAATTAGCAAACGAATTATTTTGATAAGTAAATTGTTGTAACTTATTTATGGAGTTATATTCACGTTTAAGACAGTGAATAATCCTTTAAAATAAAATGTATAGAAATGATAAAATTGGTTAACGTAGTATATTCACGTTTTTAAATGGTGAATAATATGTTAAGGAAATATTTTTGATGTGATATTTTAAATAGAATTAAAACGATCTAACGATGTTTTTTAAAAAAAAATGTGTTAAGATTCGAAACCATAGGTTTCAACATTCATTGTTGAAATAGACGTTTTCGAGAAATAAAAGGAAATGGTGGACTATAACACTGTTGTTATAGTAAATGATTTCCGAAAGGGAATGTTTTGTATAGTATTGGGATTTATATATCTATTTTAATTTCGAATCCCTATACTAGTGATTTTGGGTTGTCGTAACGATGTTTTACGTAACATTCGTTTTGGCCCAAATAAATTTGTTTAAGGGAATGATTTCCTTAAAGAATGAAATATATACTTAATTTCGATTTAAGTATATTGAATATTTTCCAAGTGTAGAAAATAAAAAGATTTGTGAATTACTTATTAAATAAGTATGGAAATGTTTTCCAATGCAAAATGAAACGTTTTGAGAATTTATCTTTTTGAAGATAAATTGAAAATGAATAATTGAAATCGTTTATTCATAAATATTTTGGAATGTAAATTCACTATGGAATTTATAAAAAGGAGAATTTGTTTAAAAATAAATATTGATTTATTTTTGAAGTGTGGGAATTAATTTACGGATTTGAAACGTAAATATAAAGTAAATCGTTAAGGATTTATTTAATTGGTTTAAATGAACCATGTTGAAATGAAAGTATTTTCGCATAAGGAAATGTTTGAAACTTGTTTTCAAAAGTGGTAAAGGTGAAAAGTGATTTTGAAAATTTTATTCAAAATGGTTGAAGCGTGAAAATTATATATCTTGTAAAGATATTTTTGGGAAAATAAATAATTTGGAAAATTATTTGGAATCTGGTGATGTTGTGCATATCCATTGATAGTTCAATAACCGACTATCAATATTTACCTTTGAATGGGTATTTGTTGTGATTTGCTGAATTTGAATACCACACTTATTTTTAAATTATTGCGCTCGTTATTCGGATTACCCATTCCGAATAGTGATACGACGTAATGGATAGCATTGATGACCGGTGTTGAAGACCGGATATTTTTGAAAGCGAAAGGACAACTCGTCGAATGTCTTTGCATCGACTGGTCCCCGGTATAGAGACTCCATATGTGATGGGATGTCCGGTCGTGATTAGTGAATATCCGGATTGCAAGGACTTCTTTGTAAGTGCCTTCGGTTCTGTTCGATCCCGGAACAGACTTGTATGGATTGTATGTCTAACCTTACAAATTGAGATATAAAGCTGATTTCTTTCAAAAATATTTCTTTTGGTGGCGGAGAATTTATTCTCTTAGCTTAACACCCTTCTCTGAGACGTACGAGCTCAGAGATTATGTAGTTGATGGTTATCAGCGATATATTCCCAATTTGGTAATGTGACATGCTGAGTGTTGCTGTGAAATGATCATTGTTTGATCATTTGTGATATGATCATTTGTTTGATCTTTTATCTTTGTGATCATTTCTATGATCATTTATTGACCCAAAGCATAGCTTTTGTATAAAGCGTGGCTTTGGGGACGAAACTTCGTCGAGCCTCACACCCCGGAATGGTCAAAACAGGAAAGATGCGGCAAGGTTATGAGGGGTAGCTCCCTTTAGGGTATGTGCATTTCCTTCTGGAAAAGGGTGGTATCATGGTATGGAGCACAGATACTTACTCATGTTGAAACACTTTATTTATGATTGTGTGATGTTGGTGACGAGCGCTCGGATAAAGGTCCTAAAGGATCGGGGGATGGCATACTCGTGTCAGTAGTTACCCAGTTAGGGGTAACCCGGACTTGTGTTGGCAGAGATCTGGTTAGGTTCTCGGGGACGTCCTTCCAGAGGCGTTCTCATGTGGCAATGGGAAGTTCCTTGACCTGACCATTTGTTGGAAATCCAAACAAACAATACGAGCCTTGTACAGTGTTAGTTGTAGAACCTGCCATTTACTTATGGTGGCGCCCTACTGTTTAGATGGTAGCTATAGTAGGCATACGATAATGGTCGTATGTTGGCTAAGATTTATATCTTTACCTTCGAAATGATTTTCCCTACACTATGCACTAGTAATAATATCAAATGTTTCTTTTTGATGCGTATCAAGCAGCTTTGACTATCATAAGGAGAAATCTCCTCCGATTCTGCGTTTGCATTGTGTGTGCGTGCGGGAGGCCTTATGGTAGTCTCATTTTTAAAAGCATTGCGAATCGACTTTAAAAATATTCCTCTATTTTGATTTTAAAGATAAATAAACTGTTTTGAGTTCTCACACCAGGCACATGACTGACTCGGGGTTTATTGTTTTCCTTCCTAAACTCTGGGTGCCCACCAATTTCCACACGGGCAGTCAAGAGACAGGTTTATCAGGATATTCTGGAATTCAGGAGTTGCTAGAAGCAAGCTGGATGGCATGGCGTATTATTAGTATATAGTATTTCTTTTTCTGCTGTTTGTTGTTGTTTGATGTTGTACACTCTGATGTAACGAAATGAAATGTGATGTAATGTAATAACTGATATAGTTCTTTGTTTAAAGATTATTCATTTATCTATTATATGTTGTTCCGCTGCGATTGTGAGATTCTGATGTTGTTCTTCTATTGTCTTCTTTATGTTCTATCTTTTCTCTCTTTTTCTAGCCTTTTCTTCTTCTTTTTAAACCCTAATGTTTCGTATTTCTGTTCATTTTGAGTTAATCTATGGAGATTAGTGTATACTCAATGGGTACGGAAAAGCGGGCTATTACATTAATCTTCAATTAAACCACATTTATTAATCACACTTTATTTATCTCATCTATTAATTAACTACCTTTAATTACTTCATTAAATAAATTAATTACTCCTTAATTAATTATCTTAATTAATCCCTCGATTAATTACACAAAGTAATTATCCAAATTACTTCATTATTAAATCACCCTTCAATTAATTACATTTACTAATTACCATTAGTTACTTTATTAATTAAGTAATTATACATATTAATTACATTAAGTAATTATATTTAACAATAATCCAGTGATTATCTTAAATTAATTGAACTTAATTAATTAACTTAAACTAATCACAATAAACTCAATTAATTATACCGAGTAATTAATTCCTTAATTACTTCCATTAAGTAATTACACTTAAACATTTTCATAAATGATTATCTTTAGTTAATTAATCTAATTAATTATTAAAATTAATCACATTAAATAATTTTAGATAAACATAAGTTAATGACCTTCATTAACTATTAAAAATTCTTTAATTAACTTTCTTACGCAATTAACTTGGATTAATCACTATTAGTTACAATTTAATAAATCTTTAATAATCCATTAATTAATCCTAATTATTTAATTAATTAATTTTTAAATGCAACTTAATTAATTTTTAATTACTTGATTAATTAACCTTTAATCATTAATTAAAATCTAATTTTATATAATTAATAATCCTTAATTTCAAATTATTTATTCCTAAATAATTAATCTTAAAACTTAATTAATTAATCTAATACCCTTAGTTACTAAATTAATTAATTCAAATCATTAATTAATTATCCATTTTTATTACCTTAATAATTTAATAAATCATAAATAATTAAATCTTAATTAACTTTAAGATAAAACTTTATACTTGTAAACGGTTAAATTATCATTATCAAAAGCATTTAAAAATAATTTACTTTTAAATTTACTTTCAAATTTCATTTTAAATTTAAGATTTAAAACGAATACAATTAACTTTAATGAAGTTTAAAAACAATTCAAAAACCTTTTGAATTACATGTTAAAGAAATATTTGTCTTATGAAAGAAATTTAAAAGAAATTTAAAACCAAATTCATTTTTATTTCAAACCATATTTAAAATATACCTTAACATTCAAAGTTGTTTAAAAAAAAAAAATTAAAAACTTTTCTTTTATTTCAAAGCTGAAATACAGATTTGGATTTGAATCCAGATTAAACTTAGATTTAAAACTTATTTAAACCTTTACTTTACATTTTAAACTTTATTTTTAAAAATTTCAAAACACTACAGGTTGAAACCTGTAACAAAACATCTACTAGAGCCCATTCTTATTTGTTTCGAGCCAAAATCAGAATGCTTCAAGCGAAAACCCTAAATTACTCAAGAAAACTCGAGTATACAAATCCCCTCAACCAAACTTCATCCGGAAATAATGGAAGTGCACCGTGCAAATGCACGGTGGCGCTATGCATCTTCGCTCACCTTCGATGATATCCTCATATCAACAATCACCCAAACATCACATCACGATCATCAGATCATTACAACACACTCAAAATCAAATTCGAGCTTCAAACCAGACCTAGAACAAAACCAGGAACACCACATCAAACCTGGAAACTGCCTCGTCCACGATCCTCCGACCACCATTACTTATGAAACTCCGGCCAAGTCTTTGTCAATGTCCAAGCTTTCATCACCCAAAATCTCATTGAACTCGTTTGACTTTGGATGTCGTGGTGATCAAATTACCAAGCCTAACTAAAACTAGGGTTCCAGACAAGAATCCATCACCGCTGCCGCCACAGTGCAATGCATCATCATCAGATATTTTTCCTATCATCTTCGATCTCTCCTCCATCAACACTAAATATCCTGACCTCCCAGTCCACAGAGATCACCAGAAAATCCCCAATTACCATATTCAGTTCCACCCAGAACTACACACTCATTCCCAAACTAAAAATTATGATTTTAATGTTAAAAATAATGTTTTAGTGTATGTATTCAATTTATAATCCTGAATTTATAAATTAAAATGCTTGAGTTTTCACTTTTATTAAACATGCACTGTTGTTTTTAGCTTACAGAGACACTCAGGCTTTAATTTGACTTGATTAAATTTTTAAACATTAATCTATGATAAATTAAACAACTTTTGTTTGTAAACTAAGTCCTAATGTTAACCCCGCCTCGGCCGTGGCTCACCGATCCAGAATAATGAGCGAGCTAATGTTCTGCCGATTTAACAAGGGGAGACCGACCTAAGGCTTCAAAGGGAGACCGACCTAAGGCTTCAAAGGGAGACCGACCTAAGACCTAAGAGAGGTGCCGATCTAACACTTTAACAAGGTCGCCGACTTAACCACCTTAATAAGCTTACCGACCTAACAGGTTAGAGGGGCATGCCGACCTAAAGCTTTAACATGGATGCCGATTTAACGCCTTGACAAGGTTACCGACCTAAAATGCAGCCGACCTATGACCAATGTTAGGCCGGACATGAATTGAGCAAAGGAAGTCAATGCCGCTGCAGGGCACAGTGATCTCTTAGCTCGTACACGACCTTGGACTCATCAGTTGGGTCGCGACTTACGACTTACCAGACTAACTCGGCCGCGACCTAAAAGCCACTGAATGAAGAACCCGATGCCGTGTTACTAGGAAGGGGAGGAGTTAGCTCGGAGGCGACTTGGGACTTGAACGAAAATGCCTCTGTGAAGCCCGGGCTCGCTCTAAACCGGTTGCAACTAGTTAAGTCGTCCACGACCCAACTTAAGTCGGTCACGACTTGCGACCTAAGGGAAAAATTTGCCTATAAATACATGACCATATCCAACATTCAAGGGACTTTTGGCCGATCATTTCAAGCGCCAATACTCAACCGAATTCTCAACTCGCCCGACACTTCAAGTTCGAAAGGCGTCTCAACTAACTTCAAGGGAAAATCTAACGCAATCTACATGGATTCGAAGAATTCTTTTCTACCAAAGTTCTAGTTGTTTGTCTCGTTGCAATTGTAATTGAAGATTGTTGTAAAGTTGTAATCGGTTTAGCAATAAAGAGAATTAAAGTGGACGTAGGCTTGCCTTGAGCCGAACCACTATAAAATCGTTGTTATTCACTGCTTTTTCTGTGACTTTCTGCTTATACTCTGTTCCCGAATCATCGGGTGGTGCTTTCACGACTACACTGTATACACCGGGGTGTTAGCGTTCAAATTTTAGCGTTAACATTTTTGGTGCTTTCATTGAGAATAAGAACTCAGGAGTATTATCATCATTGCTCCATGAAAGTTTGTT
Organism: Allium cepa; assembly: GCA_030765085.1. Lineage (NCBI taxonomy): Eukaryota > Viridiplantae > Streptophyta > Magnoliopsida > Asparagales > Amaryllidaceae > Allium > Allium cepa. The sequence goes on from CM060939.1 coordinate 811,621,071, forward strand.
GAAGTAACCTCTCTGAAGACTAGAAGTTTATCTGAAATCATGGCTCCGGGGAGAAGGAGTAGATCTGTTAGATCTGGAAATGTTCAAGAGGGAACCTCCGCTTCCCCAGTACCTAATCAAGCCACTCCACCTGTTGAGGTTACAAAAGCGGAGTTGGATGCTGTAATTTTAGGGCTGAACCAGCAGATAAATGCCCAAAGTGCACAATTGGAGGCTCAGAACGCCCAAAATGCTCTAATTTTGAATAAGTTGAATGACTTACTTGGAGTAAACCGTCAACCAACGGGTAATGGAAGGAACTTTGCTAGCAACATTCATGAGGATGAAGAAAGAAACATTCCTGAGAGGGCTGCCAGCCCCTTTGAGCAGACATTTCCTGAAGTTGGTGGATCTAAAGCTCGAAATGATGAGGGGTATCTTTCTGAAATGGTTCGACAAATCATGAAAGAAAGCATGCAAAGGAATGAAGATGAAAAGGAATGGGGTTTCGCTCCAAGTAAAACCCCGTTTACCGAAAGACTCTTAAAGGCTGAGTTCCCAAGGAAGTTCGTCCCTCCAACTATCCCAGCTTACAAAGGAACAAGTGATCCGAACGAATTCTTGTATAAGTATGATTGGCACATGACAGGTGCCAGAGCTTCTGATGAAATAAAGTGTCGATATTTTCCTGTATATTTGGAAGGTGTAGCTCTGCTTTGGTTCACCAAGCTACCAATTCGGTCTATAGATCAGTTTTCTGACCTAACCCGGAAATTCAAGGAGCAGTTCAGACTATACGCTTCAAAAGCCAAAGATATCATGTCGTTGTCAAGTTTAGAACAGAATCCAGGGGAGACTATCAGATCTTTCTTGAATCGCTTTAATATAGCGCTGGCCGAGGTAGGCAATGCAGAACCACGGATGATCTTGACCTATCTGAAGAGGGCCATCGACAAGTCGAGCAAATTTGGAAAATGGCTTAACATGAAGGAACCAAATTCCCTTAAAATATTCTACAAGAAAGCAGATGAGTTCATACGCCCTGAAAGCCGTCCGGTACCGGTAAAGGCAGCATTGGAAAAAGCTGAAGATAACGTTGTTGCTCCACGCAAGAATGAATCTGTAGGACAGAAAAGGGAAAATAACGATGGGAAGAAACAGAAAAATCTAAAGAAGCCTCGTTCCTTCAAGCTATCGGAATATACCCCTTTATCAGATACGCCGGAGCGTATTTACCTTGCCACTAAAGATTCTGTTGATTATCCTAAACCTCCCGTTCTGAGAACCGGGAAAAAAGCTGTACAAAGCGGAAAGTTTTGCCGCTTCCATAATCAACCCGGTCATGATACCGATGAATGCCGCCAATTGAAAATTTTGATTGAAGAATTGATAAGGGAAAACAAGTTGCAGCAATTTGTGGAAAAGAATAGCAGCAATCCTGCTTCGACTAGTCAGGGGCAACGAGCTCCTTCTCATCAACCCAGGACAAGTGAGAAGACTGCAGGGCATGAATCTGGAAGGCCTGTTGTCAATGTCATTACGGGAGGACCTCACCCAGCAGGCAGGAGCTTGGGTGAGATGGAAAGATATACACGAGCTTTGAAGTATGTACCGACCGAGGAAGATGTATTTGTTTTGGAAGGTGCTATGCCCCTGAAGCAACAAAAAACTTTCAATGATGTTATTGTGTTCAGAGCCAGGGATTCCACAGGTATTGAAGCTCCTACCTTGGATCCCTTAGTCATCTCAGCTGGTATCGGGCCAGCTATTGTCAGAAGAGTTCTCATTGATTGTGGCGCATCCTGCAATATCCTCTTCAAGAAAACATTCGACCAAATGAAGATCCCTATGGCTGATGTGCAAGCATCATCGCAGAAAATCGCTGGCTTCACTGGGGAGCCAAAACAGCTGATAGGAACCGTTGATTTGCTTGTAGAACTTGGAGAGGGAGAAAGAAAAGTGGTCCGCAAGCAAACTTTTGCGATTTTTGACGAGTTTTCTGCTTATAATGCTTTCCTTGGCCGTCCAACTCTCGCAGCATTCAAAGTTGTTCTGGCCCCATGGTGCCTCACCATTAAATTTCCCACAGATAACGGAGTGGGAGTTATAAAAGGGGATCAAAATGCTGGGCGGGAGTGTTATCTGACAGAGCTACGAGAAACAAGGAAAAGAGAGATGGGAAAGAATGCGGCAACCCCAGTCCGCATCAAAGAACCAGCCTTGTAGCAATTACAGGGCGGACCCTGCACTGGCGAGCACAGCGGAGCACGGAAAGAGATGGATCCTAGGAAAGCCAGTGCAGGGGAAAATAGAGTGGTACCAGTGGAAACGACAATACCAGTACCTGTTGACCCAAAGGACCCAAACAAGGTGTTGAATGTGGGTTCACAACTTAATGTGTCAATTCAGAATATCCTAATATCTTTTTTAAAGGCAAATTTGGATGTTTTTGCTTGGACTCATGCCGATATGTGCGGAATATCCCCAGAAGTTGCAGTACACGCTCTGAATATTGATCCAAAATTTACACCTGTGAAGTAGAAAAGGAGAACTCAAGGTCCAGAAAGGTCAGCAGCGTTAAAAGAAGAGGTTGATCGGCTCATGGAGAATAACTTTATCAAAGAATCTACCTATCCAAATTGGGTTTCAAATCCAGTGCTGGTTAAGAAAGCCAATGGAAAATGGAGAGTGTGCATCGATTTTTCACATCTAAACAAGGCCTGCCCCAAAGACTGCTTCCCATTACCCAGGATCGATCAACTGGTAGACGGAACAGCGGGACACGAATTGTTATCTTTTATGGATGCCTACTCTGGATATAACCAGATCATGATGCATGAGCCCGATCAGGAGACACGAGCTTTATCACTGACGTTGGTCTTTACTGCTACAGAGTTATGCCTTTCGGGCTGAAGAATGCAGAGGCAACATACCAAAGACTTGTTAATGCAATGTTCAAACCGCAATTGGGCAAGACTATGGAAGTCTACGTCGATGACATGTTAGTAAAGTCTAAGAAAGTAGTGGATCACATAGAACACTTAGCAGACATGTTCACAGTCCTCCGAAAATACGGAATGAAGCTCAACCCTTTAAAATGTTCATTTAGAGTGGAATCCGGAAAGTTTTTAGGTTTCATCGTGAGCGCTAGGGGCATTGAGGCTAGTCCAGCTCAAATTACCGCCTTAAAGGAAGTCAAAGCTCCTAGAACGAAGAGGAAATTGCAAAGTCTCAATGGAAAAGTCGCCGCCTTGAGTCGGTTCATTTCCAAAGCCATAGATAAATGCATCCCATTCTTTGACGCCCTAAAGAAAGGAAAGAAAAACTTCGATTGGACTCCCGAATGCCAAAAAGCCTTTGATGAATTGATTCGCCATATGGAAACGCCTCCAATACTTTCTAGGCCTGGCGATGGCGAGGATCTTCTTATATACTTGGCAGTATCATATCATGCTTTAAGTGCAGCGCTGATACGAGAAGACAAGAGGATTCAACATCCAGTTTACTATATCAGCAAAAGACTCACTGGGGCAGAGATGAATTACTTTAATTTGGAAAAACTCGCCTATTGCCTACTGCTTGCATCCAGGAAGTTGAGGCAATATTTCCAAGCTCATCCTATCAGAGTCCTCACTGATCAACCTTTAAAGCAAGTCCTGTTTCGCCCTGAGACTTCGGGTCGTCTTCTAAAGTGGAATATTGAACTCAGTCAATATGACACCACTTATCATCCCCGAAAAGCAATCAACGGACAAGCTTTAGCGGATTTCATCGCAGAATTCACAGATAAGGGTAACAGTGAGGACGAAACGATCGACGATTCCCCAATCCAATGGAAGTTATATGTCGATGGCGCGAGAAACGACTATTGTTCTGGAGCCGGAGTCGTACTTGAGACCCCTGAAGGTCGATCATTATGCTATGCACTAAGATTGGAATTTCCTTTAACAAACAATGAAGTAGAATACGAAGCCCTTATCGCTGGCTTAAGGATTGCTAAAGAACTAAACATCCAAGCGTTACAGATCTTCAGTGATTCTCAGCTTATTGTATGCCAAGTCAAGAAGGAATTCCAAGCGAAAGAGGGAAATCTACCCACCTACTTGTCAAAGGCTTGGGAACTCCTGGGTGATTTCGATCATTACATGATAAGTCATATTCCTCGAGAAGAAAACATGAAAGCAGATTCTCTCACAAAGTACTCTAGCACAGGCGAAGCTCAATTTCTGGGGTTAACTCCAGTGGAGGTCCTGTCGACTCCGAGCATTGATGAGATGGATATTGATTGGATCATGAGCGTGTCTCAAGAGCAAGAATCATGGATGACACCAATAACAGAATATCTCCTCAATGGCTCTTTATCGGAAAATTCAAAAGAACGAAAGAAGCTACTGAGGAAAGCCTCTCGCTATATAGTCCAGGATGGCCAGTTATACAGACGGGGATTCTCAATGTCGTTACTTCGATGTGTATCCAGGGAAGAGTTCAAAACAATCCTAGCTGAGGTGCATGGGGGAGAATGTGGTGATCATTTAGGTGGTCAAACTTTAGCGAAAAAGATTCTCCGATACGGATATTTTTGGCCAGAAATTAATCGAGATGCAGCAGACTATTCCCGAAAATGCGACAGATGCCAAAGATTCGCCAAAATTCCTATATCTCCTTCCACTGAACTCACACAAGTGGTCAGTCCATGGCCGTTTGCAATATGGGGGATAGACCGTGTAGGACCGTTACCAACTGCCAAATCTGGAATTAAATATGCCATTGTTGCTGTAGATTATTTTACTAAGTGGGCAGAAGCTGAACCACTGGCTACTATCACCTCAAAAAAGATGATAAGTTTTGTGACTAAAAGTATCATTTGTAGATATGGTGTGCCTCAAAAAATAATTACAGACAATGGTACTCAGTTCGAAAGTGAAGAATTCCAAGATTTTTGCAAACAATTCAAAATCCAAAAAAGCTTCTCAACAGTAGCTCATCCGCAGGCAAACGGGCAGGTGGAAGCAGTAAATAAAATTATCAAGTCAACCATCAAGAAGCAGCTTGAAAGAGCGAAAGGTGGTTGGGTCGATAAGCTACCACTAGCACTATGGGCATACAGAACTACCCACAAAACTGCGACTGGGCATACTCCGTTTTCATTGGCATACGGATCAGAGGCAATGATTCCGGTAGAAACAGAGGTCCCTTCACATAGAAGAATCCATTTCAATCAAGCGGATAATGAAAAACTACAGCTTGAGGCGCTAGATCTCCTTGATGAAAAAAGAGAAGAGGCCGAGCTCAGAATCGCATCTCATCAGCAAAGGATAGCCAGACATTTCAATTCCAAAGTTCGCCAACGCAGCTTTGAAATTGGAGATATAGTCCTAAAGAGAATTATGACAGCGACAGGTGTGTTTGGGCCAAATTGGGAAGGACCATATGTCATAGGTCAGAAGCTTCTTGACGGCACATTCAAACTCACTACTGTCGAAGGAGATCAAATTCCAAGAGCTTGGAACAGCAATCACTAGCGTCCATACTTTACTTGATAGCTTTGTTGAAATATTGTAAAAAGAATTATGAATGTATGATTCCTGTAATTGAAAGCGATTGTAAAACCGATGCAAGTGAATAATGAAAGACTATAAAGTGGATGTAGGCTCAAATTCTTGGCCGAACCACTATAAATCTTGTGTTCCTTATTATTATTACATGTTTGCTTTATTTTCGATATGAAAAGTACATTAAATGTATTACTGAAATGTCGATTTAAATGTTTGCAGGCAACGAAAACAAAACTTGCACATTACAAGACCAAGTGATTCTTGTTATCATTCAACAAACAAATTCCAAGTCACAAAATTCCCGAGCTTAAATCCTAGATAAGAAGAGCTTCAATTGAACGGTCAATGATTTCGCCGAAAACGGACTTTAGCTAATAAATTGAGAAGTTTGAACAAACAAACATCCGATTAAGAAGCTTATGTCCGTTCTCGTGAACTAGCCTAGCAATGAAGTACACTTCTTTTGATTAAACAAATTACTTGTAAGAGAAGGAAGTGCAAGCTTAAAAAAAAATAGAGGATCACTGAAAAGGCATAAGCAAGTGGACAAGGAACAACTAAAGCCCTCTTCGGAGGCACAAGTCCTCTTCGGAGGCACAACTCTTCGGAGGATAAAGACCTCTAACGAAGCATATGCCGCAAAAAAAGAAAGTTCTCTACTCAACCAAAAAAGATTGGAGGAGTCATGACCCTCCAACCATGAGAGAGTAACTTCCAGGCAATCTTCGGAGGCCCATTTCACCAGGAGTTAAAGTGTTACAACCGCTCTTCGGAATTTCACTTCACTAGAGTTGAAATGTAAAACAAAATAAAAGCCCTCTTCGGAGGCCCATTTCACCAGGAGTTGAAGTGTTACAACCGCTCTTCGGAATTTCACTTCACCGGAGTTGAAATGTAAAACAAAATAAAAGCCCTCTTTGGAGGCCCATTTCACCAGGAGTTGAAGTGTTACAACCGCTCTTCGGAATTTCACTTCACCAGAGTTGAAATGTAAAAAAAAATAAAAGCCCTCTTCGGAGGCCCATTTCGCCAGGAGTTGAAGTGTAACAACAGCTCTTCGGAGTTTCACTTCACCGGAGATGAAATGCTAAAAAAAAGAGAGCCTCTCCCAAGGGGCAGAAACAGAAAGACCTCTTCCTAGAGGCACAATAAGACAGAAAGACCTCTTCCCAGAGGCAGAAATGAAAAGACCTCCTCCCGGAGGCACAATCAAGCAGAAAAGACCTCTTCGGAGGCACACGTTTCACCAAGATTGAAGTAAAACTTCCAAGTGTTGAAACGTGAAAAAGTCTTCCTCAGAGGTGCAACTTTTCAAAGAAACAAAAATCAAGAAGCCCTTTACTGTGGCAAGTAAAAAAAAATCCTCTTTCAGAGCACACTTTAACTTTCGAAGGAAGAGTGAATTACTTGTTCTAGAAAATTCTCTTCCTCAAAAAGAAGTTGAACTACTTTACAAATACCCGCTTTGCCACATAGAAGATTTCATTCAATAAAATGTGTATATGCACAAAATAAAGAGTGATATCTTCGAAAGTTGAAACATAGAAACTTATTTGTGCTCTATTTTTTAATGAAATCATATTCCTCCAAATGTGGAATAATTATTCTCTAAAAAATAAAAGCACAAGTTCCTCATAAAATAAAATATTACAATGGGCTTATGGTATAGGGGCAGCATGGCGTAACTACATCGGTAAAATTGCACTCGAACAATATATACCACAAGCTCACTGCAATATCGTACAAAGAAACTTGTACAAAAATGAATAGTAAATGCATTCTCAGATATAGACAGAAGTTTATACAAAGAAAAAGAATCATTTTATTCAACACTATTTTATATACAGGTACAGGTTCCAACAAAAGAAAAGCGGGGGGCCGGTACCCGTACAATTTCCGGTCATTGCATGCAAAAAAGGCAAAAAAGAGATATGAAAGCCACAGAACCAGAGCCATCATTTCTTCTTCCGCCCACCTTTCGAGCCCGCACCTGGCCGAATGACCAACTTTTTAGGTCGTCTTGTAAGGGTAGGGGATGAAGGAGAAAGAGGCCCGATCGGACTTTCTTCCGTCTCTTCTTCGCTAGTTAAAGATTCCTTCTTATTCTTCTTCTTGGAAACTCCCTACTTCCCTCTCTTCTGGGAGGAAGGCCCACTCCCTGGAGAAAGAAGTTTGGATAACGGTTCAGCGTCGGAGCCAGTGGGTTTTGGCGTCCTCTCGCTTCCTTCAGTTTCTTCTCCTTTCGGATCTTGAGAAGCAACGGGATCATCTAAGCCGTGAAGGGCTTCTATTTGCTCTTCCTGTGACCCGGGTTGCCAGGCAGAAGGAGGAGTGACCTTAGGAGGCGGAGAAGGAATAATTGGAGGAGGAGAAGCCTGAACAATGCCCGACGTTTTCTCTGCAGAAGGAAAAAAGTTTAAGTCAGCAAAAAGCGGAGATAAAGGTTCGCTAAGATTCAAGAAGTAGTCAAAAATCCCATCAAGTTCATAAGAAACAGATGAGCAGTCTACTTGGGCAAGATTGTCAGTAGGGTTACCTGCAGAAGTCGGTTCCCTGACGTCAACTTCGTAAGCCTGTGCCTCGGCACTCTCGCCGCCCTCATCTCCACCTTGTATGCTTGCAATATCAGTGGTGACTTTAGTAGGAGATGGGGAATGAGAACTAGAACCGATAATGTCAATTTCGGCTGAAGGAGAAGGTTGAATTGGAATAGTTGAGGTGATTTTTCCTGAATATTCTCCTGCCGCTGTTTCGGCCCTTAATCTTGCAAGTTGTTCTCTCCCCTTGGCAAGAGCGGCGCGAGCATCATCATCAAGATAATGCTCTTCAAGAGCTGACTCAGCGTAGCCAGCGCCTTTACCACCGAGCATATCGAGTGCTGCCTCCCAAACTTCAGCTAGTGTAATTTCATACTTAGGGCCTAGAAAGGCAAGGCTACCGCGCCCCAAGATGCTATGCAGATAGAACCAAATAATGTTGAGCTGATGTTGGCTCTCGTTGCCTCGTGAGCTTCTTCAGCTGCAATTTTGCCGACAACGGCCTCATCACGCTCCATTTCAACTTTAGAAAGTTGAAGCTTAAGCATTTGGATCTCCGCCTCTTGGGAGTTATTCTTCTTCCGAAGCTCTTCAATGTCAGCGACATAGCCCTCGCTAATTCTTTTCTGCACTTCGAGCCTGTCTTCGGCATCCCTTTGGCCAGCATGGGCATCTCTCACTTGTTTGAGGAGCACTTCTTCTTTTTGAGAATAAGAAGTAGAGGAAGCAGCAAGCTCTTGTTTCAGTTCTTCAACTTTTGCTTCAAGCTCCTCATTGTAAGAAGCAATGCTTCTCATCTCGGTGTCATGTTGCTCGAGCACCTTTTTCCATTCGGCTTTATCATTTTCCATGGTGAGCATGGCCTCTATGTTTGCACGATTAACCCTCTGAAGCTCGTCAACAAGTTTCTGCCAGTTCGACATCCTCTCAATATCAAGCTTAACGGCGTCAAGGTTTCGTAACATGGCAGACTTGTCAATGGGGACCAAGTCAAGGTCAAACCTTACTCCCTTCAGACACCACTGAGGAAACCGACTTTGCAAAGTGGCAGGACCCAGTCCAACTTGGAATTTGGGTCTGCTAATTATAGTTTGGATGTCTGACTTCCCGAGAGCGGGAGAGCCGGAAGGAATATCAAGCGAGGCAGAAGCGGTAACCTTTTCAGGAGTTGTAGTGGTGTGCTTCTCACCATGTCGGGCTCGCTTGCTCGAATCTTCAACCACATGACCTTTTCCTCTGTCATCGTGGGTTTTTCTTTTATGGGAATCGTCACCTCTCTGTGAAGAATCGTGGCGCTCTTCCCTCTCTCTTCTTTCGTAGCGCTCCTCTTGAGCCCTCTTCTCTTGAGCCTTTCGGGCGGCTCTTTCTTCATCAGATTCTTTGTAAGAGGAGAGGTAACGCCTATAATCATATTGGCTACGCCTCCCGTAGCACTGAAAATCATCGTAGTATGAGCTGCTGCGCCCCATCGGAGAGTCTGAAATAAAAAAAGATAAGTTTTAGAGGTCTTCAAAGTACAAAAAGTGAGAAACATAAAAGTGCCGCAAAGAAATTCTAAGTGTGTGTGGCGTGCAAACTACGCGCATCAAACTACGAACCACTCTTTAATTGAGGAGTGGTTGTGGGTGTAATAGTCAGTGTCAACTCCTGAGTTGACGGAGTCTGCTGCAGGACAGAAGTTGCTTCAACTACTGAAGAAGAAACCCCAGCAGTGATAGGATCATCTTTAAAGATTTCTTGCGAGGTGGCAAAAAGGTCGCTCAGCCCTTCGAAAATATCATCCCTGCTCTGCTTGGCAAGGCTAGTTTCCTCGGCTTCTTCGCCCGATTTCTGTGAACGTCGGGGAAATCCCTTAGGCTCCTCTTCCTCAATAACCGGGGCAAGTTCGTCAGATGGCCCCGCAACATCAACAGAAGTGGAACATTTCACTAGCAAAGCCTCGGATGTATCTGTAGAAGCTGGGGCATCCAATGCTCTAGCCGGGGAGTGGGATTTCATGAGGATGTGTACAACGAGAAGTATGCAAAAGCCCGTATTGGTGCAATAATTCATCCCCCAACAAAAACTTAATGCTTCTCTCTGCTACAGCCACGACACTCAATCTATCAAAAGCCTGCTTATGGACCGGATCTCTAGAGGGAAGAGGAAGTGCTGAAAAGAGCAAAGAATGAAATTAGCAATTGGTAATTCGGATCTCGAGAAAGTTTAAAAATGGAGACAAGTAATCTTACTTCCTACTCTCCAATCGGCATAAAACCCTGGGGGGCAGCGAGCAAAGAAAAATTGGTTCAGAAATCCATGAACGCTTTCGGTAAGGTCGGAAATAAGTTTGCGGTTTCTAGCACTCCTCACAATTATAAGGGAAGGATGATCTCTACTCTTTGCAAACGAGCATAAGTAACGGATTTCTTCAAAACTTGGTAAGCGATCAAAAGTTCTTCTGAACAAAATGCACAACCCCATCAAGATGGCATAACCATTAGGATGAAGTTGGGACGGAGAGATTGACAACCGAAGGAGAAGAATTCGGAGAAAGTCATTAAAAGGAGGGATCGCTCCGCTTAAACACATTTGACGATTGATTGCAATAAAGCCACAGGGAGGATTGTCGGCAGTATCACTTGGCCCAGGGAGCAGGACATCACTCTCAGTAAAACCAAATTGAGTGAGCAGCTGAGTAAATGCTCTCGGGGTTAGAATGGTTGGATTTCTCTCTGGAGGGTTCTCTATAGGTAAAGCTACCGGAAAAGTTTCTTCCTCTTGAGCTGCCATTTCTTCTTGATGGGAAGTCATTCTACATAAATAACTGGATATTCAAACATGAAGGTGCACGTTTCCTAAAGTGTGTGGAGTGTTGTGTAAAATCAATCAAACAATAAGCAAATGCAACTGGAATAAAAAACTAGCAAAATACTTGTCAGTTATAAAATCCGGAGTTCATTATTCTAACATGCAAGTGTAGTGTTGATGCAAACAGGTCGGTTTAAGTTAGCAATGATTTGCATTAATACTTCACTTTAGTCGATTGATTCACAACATTTTATACAGTGTATATAAGTTGCTTATCTTGTCTCGACTAATCTGTCATTTGATGTGGGCAGTCAATGGCAGTATTTTCGCCTTGGTTTTCTTTGTTTATTATTTTCAGCAGGTTGGCATCTTATAAGTTAATACAATCTGTGAAATAATACAATGAGATTCAAACAAATTTAAAGTTGGGGCAGTTCAAATTTAGGCAACTTAGTTTGGCAGTTCGAGTCAGAAACTCAAAGTGGGTCTATGCTCTTAAAATGTCAACACGCCCAAAGCTTAAGTGTTAACTCGGCTACGATTCAAAAAGTGGTGTGAAATTCCTCAAAGGGTCAACTCGGCTGCGGTTTAAAGGTTGGATCAGCAGAAGTTGGCAATTTTCTCCCAAGGGTTAACTCGGCCACGACTTAAAGTTTAGGCTATTTCACTTAAGAGCCAGGTCGGCCAAAGGCTAGTTCACCCAACTTCACTGACTCGTTCCCGAATCAACATCCCACGGCAATCAACCCGCTAACCCAATAACCGTTCCATCAACCACAGCCTTCATTTCATTTAAGCTATCGAATCGTCCCATCAATTAGTTCGAAACCGCCGCAAATTCAACGCCTTGCAACCCTAGCACGAATCAAATTCAACTAGCCTGAATCATCTTCATCATCGGTCAGTTAAAATCGAACCAAGCAACCTAAACTCCATCAGCCATGGGTGCAATAGAAATCATGATGAAGCATTATGCGAAGTGGCGGTTTAAGTGTGAGTGATGGGGTTCGTGGACCAACAATAACCTATGATTAAAGAAGATTCACTTACGTAACAATTATCAGTGGTTGATGGAGCAAAATCGCCTTTTTGAAGCTTGGGGAAGTTTTTAATGGCGGGATCGAGAGAGCAGGTAATGAGAAAGAAGAAGGGGATGTGATTTATACCTTGCAGTGAAGGGATCTGGAGCGGCACATGCGACTTAACTATTAGCTCGCGTACGACCTACCAACTTAGAGAACGGGCGGGTTAAAGGACATCAAAGCACACGACCTAACCGTTAGGCGCGTACTTCGAGGGGCAAATGTTAACCCCACCTCGGCCGTGGCTCACCGATCCAGAATAATGAGCGAGCTAATGTTCTGCCGATTTAACAAGGGGAGACCGACCTAAGGCTTCAAAGGGAGACCGACCTAAGGCTTCAAAGGGAAACCGACCTAAGACCTAAGAGAGGTGTCGATCTAACACTTTAACAAGGTCGCCGACTTAACCACCTTAATAAGGTTACCGACCTAACAGGTTAGAGGGGCATGCCGACCTAAAGCTTTAACATGGATGCCGATTTAACGCCTTGACAAGGTTATTGACCTAAAATGCAGCCGACCTATGACCAATGTTAGGCCGGACATGAATTGAGCAAAGGAAGTCAATGCCGCTGCAGAGCACAGTGATCTCTTAGCTCGTACACGACCTTGGACTCATTAGTTGGGTCGCGACTTACGACTTACCAGACTAACTCGGCCGCGACCTAAAAGCCACTGAATGAAGAACCTGATGCCATGTTACTAGGAAGGGGAGGAGTTAGCTCGGAGGCGACTTGGGACTTGAACGAAAATGCCTCTGTGAAGCCCGGGCTCGCTCTAAACCGGTTGCAACTAGTTAAGTCGTCCACGACCCAACTTAAGTCGGTCACGACTTGCGGCCTAAGGGAAAAATTTGCCTATAAGTACATGACCATATCCAACATTCAAGGGACTTTTGGACGATCATTTCAAGCGCCAATACTCAACCGAGTTCTCAACTCACCCGACACTTCAAGTTCGAAAGGCGTCTCAACTAACTTCAAGAGAAAATCTAACGCAATCTACATGGATTCGAAGAATTCTTTTCTACCAAAGTTCTAGTTGTTTGTCTCGTCGCAATTGTAATTGAAGATTGTTGTAAAGTTGTAATCGGTTTAGCAATAAAGAGAATTAAAGTGGACGTAGGCTTGCCTTGAGCCGAACCACTATAAATCGTTGTTATTCACTGCTTTTTCTGTGACTTTCTGCTTATACTCTGTTCCCGAATCATCGGGTGGTGCTTTCACAACTACACTTTATACACCGGGGTGTTAGCGTTCAAATTTTAGCGTTAACACCTAACAACAATTGATTCAAGAGGATATGAATTTAAATCAAAACATGAAAACTGGAAACTATAAATAGAGAATATTCATACGGACATAAACATGCATACAGCAGATTGCATTTGCATACATACACACTATAATATTTATCACACAAATAATATGCAACCATACTTCATACTTAAGATATAATTTTAATTTTAATTATTTTTTTAAAATGTTTTACTCACCTAATTAGAGAAGCTGAACAGAGCACATTTTTGGAAGCAGTTTAAAAACCTTTTGAACCTCCTTAAAGACTGAAACGCTCTTGCTCCTTAATTTGAATACTTTAAACTTGAACTGCTTGATTGTTTTGGAAATGGAATGCTTGCTTTTGATCTCACATTTGCATGCAGTAGACAATTTCCAGATTGCATTTCAAAATTTGGAAAATGATTACAGGCTTTGATCAAATTTGCTTTAAACTTGAAAATGAATTACAGGGAAATGATTTACAGTGTATAGTTCTGGTTTGAGGCAATATTGGTTATAGATTTGATTTGCATTTTGGTTTGAAGATGATTACTGATTTTGGTTTTTCTGAAAATAGTTTCAGTTGAAGTTTTCTTTAGTTTAGAAATGAAGTGAGAAAAAGAAAAAGAAAAATGGAGATGAGTGCTTTTATAACTTAATTTATGGTTTAATAAAAATCAAAGGAAAAAATAAAACACGACACTTGTCACACACATTAATTATTTAAATTACACATGTTATAGGAAGCTTAGGAAAATAACACATGTCATTTAAGTTAATTAGTATTTGTATTTAAAGATTAATAAAGATTATGCTTAATTTATTAGTTAATAAGTACATTTTTATATGTATAGATAATTTTTAAAAGAAATAACACAACTATATTCATAAATAAAAGTTTATACAAATATTTTAAAATCCAAAACAATTTAAAATTTATACTTTGAATTTCAAAACTTTAAATTCAAATTCAAATCAAATTCTAAAATTCAATTTGAAATAACAATTCTAGTTTTATTAAAATCTATTAGTAAAAACAATACATTATTAATATTGTTTAAAAATAACTCATTTATAAAATTAAAATAATTTATAAAAGAAATTATCTCTTTATTAATAAATTACTTCTTTTATCAAGCTATATTCAAAAAGAAAATAAAACAAACCTTTTTGTTAATTAGCTTAAATTTAAACTTAAGCTAAAATAAATTTAAACTATTAAACTTTTTCCTAAGTATTTAAAACCATATAGTTATTTATTAAATAGTTTTTGAAAAGCTTAATATTAAATTAAGTCAATTTCCAAATTACCAAAAATATTAGAATTAGAAAACATAATTTTATTTTTTAAATTTAAAACAAAGCTTATCTATTTACAATATGTACAAATAAATATATACACTACAAATGGAAAACAATTTAAATAGCTTTCAAAAATAAAATTCACTAATTAAATATTTATTAAAGGAAGATTATTTAAATCAATTCAAATTTTTATTAACAAAGATTATCAAATCAATTTAATTTTTAATACAGATTATTAAATTGATGTTGCAAAAATTCAATGATATCACATTCCTTTCCTCTTAAAAAAATTTCATCCTCGAAATTAAAAAGAAAAGGTAATTTAATAATCTCATCAAAGATATAATTTTGAAACACAAGCATATATTATCAACCATATGCTAACAACAAAAGCAACCAATTCACCCAATCAAACAAATCTAACCATCCAGACAAAATTCTGGATAGAACTTCCTAGAGTTTCCCAGGCATAAATACCGAAATATTCGCTCTACAGAATCCAAACTATCTATACTACTAAGCTACAGAGCACCTACTCTTCTAGATCTACAACTGAACTGGATCAGACCACAGATAAGTCTGACTCAACTACCAAATCGTCCTGAATAACTGTTTCCACAACCATAGATATATCATACACGTACACCCTCAGAGATACGTGAAACACATTGAATCCCGGTTATCCAAACTGGCAATTCATTCCAGAAGACCAAACACTTATCCTCACCAGAACACGAAAATGATCCAATACACCTCAGAGCTAGCTTCCTGGTCTTACCAAATCTTATAGCTCCTTAGGTCAGAGAAAACTTATCCAAAATCAAATCTCCGAACCTGGAATCCAAATTTCTTCGTCTCTTATCCTCAAAACTCTTCTGACGATCCTGAGCTGCCTACATCCTTGCTAATCAGCTCAACCTATGCTGATGCCTCTAGAAACATACTAGACCAAAAACAACCCAACAAAATGATCCTCTCAAGATCAACCAAAATCAAGAACACAACTCTACTCCTCAAACAACAGAAGACTGAACTTACTTCTCCTATCCAGAAAAGACAAGACAGATTCACTCCCAAACTACTTCCGTCGCACAACTCTGATCTGGAGTAGGTGAAAATACTGATGACGAACAAGAGCATAGACTGGACATCACATTCCAGAAATACGGTTCAATAGATACAAAAGAGAAAACTCAAAAGTTCCACCAAATCCTAAACCGCTTCATCGAACTCTATCTCTAGGAACCATCCTTCTATTAAGCTGAACTACCGATATCACTCTTGGAATCCTAATCTATTAGAAAACTCAATCTCCCGATGCGGAAAAACCTCTGGCTTCCCTGAAGACATCCGAAAAAATCTCTAACAACCTAAGAGAACACTCAACTATCGCAAGTCACTTTTACGATCAATTTAGCCTAATATCCAAAGAAAACTCTTCTCTCTTTACCAATCAAAACAGCTTATGCTTAACAAACCAATCCATCGAAGAAAGGGTTCCACTTTGCTGCTTCCGAACTCCACCTCAAGAAAAACTGCTAAGCCAGGAGACCTTCCTTGCCGGCACACAGAACACTCCGAGCTGCACCGTTGACACAGATGCCAAAGATTTCCTAATCCAAAGCTCTTCGAGAAACAAACCCCAAACCATACAGAAACACCCTACTGAACTCAACCACATCACCGATGCAGACACACTTCCCTAAACTTGTTCCAAAGAACATCTTCAGAGACAATCCATAGTCACTGCATCACATCATGCATCTACTCCTTCCTGAGGTTGCCAAGATACCATCACACTCTTCTGCCTAACCGACAGGTCCAAACTCTACTCATCCAACTTCAAAGATGGACTCCGAACCATTAAAAGGTTTCCTTCAGAGATTGGTGAAATCCTTACACTACAACAAAGCTTACTCAAGACGGTATTACGTCTACAGTCTCGAAAGATCCACTTCCAATACCAATACTCAAAACTCCATCCAATGATAGTCGTGTTACACACACCACTACCTCATCTACCGTTATAAATCATATTGGAAAACCCAAACAGGTAACCCAACAGATAGGTAGAATATATATATATATATATATATATATATATATATATATATATATATCAAAATTACAAATACGCTCTCTCAAGATAGACACCACTCCATAGCCTAGGTATTATCTCAACATATGCTCTGATACCAAATGTTACGACCCGCCTTTGTGATGCCCCACCTCTATACCCACGCTAGCCAAGAACACTACGGAGTAATGCTGTCAACTATCATGGAGAATAAAGCTGTGGAGGAGCGACCATCCATGTAATTTCTTTGTGCGAGCACCGATACGTCAGATAGTATAGCATGTATTTCATTTAAGGAGGAAATCCGACATACCGATACAAACTCAAAGCTACTACACAGTGGCTATATATAATCTTCAGAAACAAATATAGAAATAAACATAACACAAATCAGTCATAGACATCCATATCACAAAGGCGGAAAAAGATATGAATAAATAACACATGAAAGTGTACATCAGGGTAGTGGTCTGAAAGATCCACAATAACACAAAAGAATAGCAACATGTGCTATACAAAAGAATACATCTATGAGTCGATATCTCAAATGTATACAACAAAAAACTACTAACCTAAGTAGCTAGCCAAAAGTTAGAGTAATAGATCCCTGGAGAGAAGTCAAGCAGAAGCACCTGTAACATCTCGGTCTGACCCGAGTATTATTTCATAAGAAAATAATAAACGGATCAGTCTAGCTATAAATATCAGATGATACGATATAGAATAAGAGATATGGCATGGAATACTACTATAAGTATGTAAATGATAACCAACAAGAGATTAATCAATATCACAAGAATCTTCTCAAAGATCCAAATCCACAAAAAGGTAATGACACATGAATTCACCAATGCACAAAAATTGATAAAACTTATCAATGAAAATCATGAAAATTGGTAAAGCACAAATTCCAGAAATCAACACACGAAATCAAGAAATCACAAAAAGGGGGAGGGGGAGGCGTATCACAAAACGGGAGTATGAAAACTCACCAACACGTGTATCACAAAATGAGACACTATCTCATGGTAGCTAACCATTAATTTTGAGTCGAGGCTCCACAAGAATGGCCCAAAGACCGTGGGGTGCTACCTCACATATGTGAGTCGAAACATCACACAAGCGGGGTTTAGTCTCCCTCGTAGACAAAGAGACATCGCACAATTGCTAGTCTAAGTCACAAAAATGATCGTCATTGATCATAAAGAAGTGTCAATTACACTAAGCTAGTAAATATATGAGTTTAGCTTCATGTCCCATAACCACTTGCTTAACTTAAATATTTACGAACAAACTGTAGATCTTCACTAGAAATTTGTCACAAGAGATTCAATCGAACAAGTCCAAAAATTAACCGACGAAGTAAACGCAAGCGTTTCATACCACTTGTTCTACTAAGTCATTTAATTAGATTTCTCATACGAATGAGGTAAAGGTTTGTAGATGCTAATAGACTGGAAAACTGTTTAAGAAAAGAGCTTTGTAATAAAATGGTGTTGAAATCGCTTTGATGAAAGAGTTTTGATATTTACTACTAGTATTTAAACTTTTATATTTTTAAAGTGACAAATCACAAAAATGATTGCAGAAACAATCAGTCATAAAAATTCACATTCGAAGACGTGAATGAAATCAAAGGAAATCGATTCCAAATGCCTCAAAGTAGAAATTCCCTTGCGACCCAACATGGCCGACCTAATGAGTGAAAGCAGGCCGAGACGCTGCGACCTAAAGTGGTGAGCGACCTAGCAAGGTTGCATGGCCGAGCAACCTAACCAACTAAGGCCGAACGACTTAATCCATCTCGCGACCTAAGAAAGTGATGGACGAGCGACCAAACCATTTAAGGCCGAACGACCTAAGCCCGATAATTCACCAAAAACACTGAAAATTGGAGTTTTTCGCCAATCCAATCCAAACCAAATGCAAATGTACATGCTAAAGTGATAGGAATTCACTCCCAACAATCTAAGATAGTTATAGACAAGAATGTGAGATAAAAATCTCACCTTTTCACAATTTAAATGAAAATCAAGCTTGAAAGCAAAAGAAGAAGCAGTCCCACTTCAATCTCAACACAAGAAACTTGAATCAATGGCTTCGCTCTAGATTTGGAGTTGGATGATGGATTTGCAAGAGAACTTGAGCTTGGATTTTTAATTTTCCATTCCACTCACCATTTTTGATGAAGCTTTAGTGTTAGGAAATTTATGAAGGAAGGAAGAGAAGAGGGAGTGGAGGTTGGGTCTAATAGGCTAAGTCCAAACTAAAGTCCAAAGAAAAAAAGTAGTGAAATTCCACTAACTCCAAACATATCAATGTTTGTGCATAAAAAGATTGCGAACGTCATTTCGAACTCAATGGAAGTTGTCTTGAGTCCTAATTTGACTTTATGCAAAAAGTAACTTTTCGGACCAAAATCCGACTAACGATAAAATATTTAAATAAAATATATAAATATAAAATCGATAAATACGCGGGTTGTTACAGACTCCCCTCCTTAAAGAAATTGCGTCCTTGCAATATGTAAGATGGAAATAAAAAGTAACAACCATAAAAGCATATTAACACAAAAGAAATTTGAAATAGAAAGTTCACCTTAAAGAACACGAGAAAGTAAGTCCGGATGTATTCGCTCAATGAATTCTCTAGATTCCCAAGAGAAATCCTTTGGATTTGAGGACTATTGAACCTTCACAAGCGGAACATCTTTATTTCGAAGTCTTTTGACCTCCGAAGCAATAATTCGAATAGGATGCTGCTCATAAGTTAAATTCGACGAAACTTTAATTTTTTCCACAACACCGGGCTCAAGGATAGAATCGGAAACTCGAAGGCATTTCCGTAATTGAGAAACATGAAACACATTATGAATGGCAGAAAACTGAGCTGGTAATGAAAGACGATTAGCCATGGAGCCAACACGTTCAGTGATAGGAAATGGCCCGATATATCGAGGCGCTAATTTTCCCGATCGACGGAAACGTACAATACCCTTCATAGGTGAAACACGAATAAATACAAGATCTCCCACAGAAAATTCTACTTTCCTTCTCTGGTTATCGACATAGGATTTTTGTCTACTCTGGGCTTCTTTCATCCTCTGAGGAATAAGGTCAATCTTCTTTGTGGAATCACGAATAAAATCTGGACCTAAAAGCAGCTTCTCACCGGCCTTAAGCCAACAAGAGTGAGATCGACATGGCCTTCAATAAAGTGCCTCGAAAGGAGCCATACCAATACTAGATTGGAAGCTATTATTATAGGAAAACTCAACAAGAGAAATATGATCTTCCCAACTTCCACCAAAATCAAGAACACATGCACCAAGAAGATCTTTAAGAGTTTGATTCACACGCTCAGTTTGTCCATCGGACTGGGGATGATAAGCGGTGCTAAAATTAAGCTTCGTTCCCAAATCTTTTCGAAGACTCTTCCAAAATCCACTAGTAAACAATGGATCGCGATCACTAACAATAGAAGTAGGAACTCCGTGAAATTTAACAATTTCTTTGATAAAGAGTTTGGCCAAAAGAGGCACGGTCCGATTGGACCGAACGGGAATAAAATGGACGGATTTAGTAAGTCTATCAATGATCACCCATAAGCTATCATGACCCGAACGAGAACGGGGAAGGCCGTCCACAAAATCCATGGAAATTTGATCCCACTTCCAAATTGAAATTTCTAAAGGTTGTAATAACCCACCGGGCCTTTGATGTTCGGCCTTAATAAGTTGGCAAGTCATGCAACACTTAACAAAGTTAGCAATATCAGATTTCAATCCCTCCCAATAATAAAGTTGCTTCATACCCGTGTACATTTTACTACTACCGGGATGAATGGTAAATTTAGAACGATGTGAATCTTCTAAAATGTCTTTATGAAGATTACTAATATTTGGCATGACAAGTCTACTAAGTTTTCGAATACCGCCAGGAAAATCAATATCAAAGTCTTTCAAACCTTCAATATCAATCTTATCCTTAAAATTTTGGCCAAGAAGAGCCAATTCGGGTTCTAGCCTTTGAGCTTCAAGAATGCGCTCTAAAAGAGAAGGATGAGCCTCAAGGCTACATAAAGCAAGAGATGAACATAAATCGGAAACACGATCTCGAATATCACAAGTGGATATAATTCCGAGATCATTCCATTCGGATATCATCAAAGAAACAACCGCCTGTTGCTTACGACTAAGTGCATCGGCAACACGATTACCTTTTCCGGGAGTATAAGCTGCAAGAAATTCGAGCCAACGTTGCTGATGCAAATTTAGTTCCTTTTGAGAAAATAGATACTTCAAAGATTTATGATTGATGTAAAGAATAAATTTTTCTCCCAAAGGATAATGAAGCCAAATACGAAGGGCGAAAACAATAGCCGCGAGCTCTAAATCATGAGTGACATATCTAGTCTCAGCTGGTTTCAATTGCCTAGAAGCATAAGCAATAACACGTTCCCTTTGCATAAGAACGGCACCCAAACCAACGCGACTACCATCGGTATAAACAACAAAATCTAGATTCCCCTCGGGAATAACAAGAATAGGAGCATCGGAAAGGAGTTCTTTTAATTTCTGGAAAGAAGCCTCACATTTGTCCGACCAAATGTATTTAACACCTTTCTTAGTCAAACTAGTAAGAGGCACGGAAATTTTGGAAAAGTCCTTTATGAAACGGCGGTAATAACCTGCCAATCCGAGAAAACCACGAATTTCCGTCACACACTCTGGTCTCTTCCAATTTTGAATCGCTTCAATCTTTGAAGGATCCACGGCAATTTCGGATTCGGAAATAATATGACCGAGAAACTTCACACGAGATTTCCAAAAGTGGCATTTAGAAAATTATGCTTTCAGTTGATTATTCCTAAGAGTTTCCAACACAATCCGAAGATGTTTTTCATGCTCCTCCTCGGTTTTAGAATAAACAAGAATATCATCAATAAAGATGAGAACAAACCGATCGAGGAAGTCTTTGAAAACTCTATTCATAAGGTCAACGAAATAAGCCGGAGCATTCGTCAAACCAAATGGCATAACAAGCCATTCGTAAGATCCATAACGAGTATGGAAAATGTCAAAGGAATGCTATCCTCTGCAATACGAAGCTGATGAAAGCCGGTAGCTAAGTCTAATTGTGAAAAGACTTTGGCACCACTAAGCTGATCGAATAGATCATCAATCCGAGGTAAAGGATATTTATTCTTAATAATAAGATCGTTAAGCTTGTGGTAGTCGATGCAAAGCCTAAGTGTACCATCGGATTTCTTCACAAAAATAGCCAAAGCTCCCAAGGAGTGGAACTAGAGTGAATAAATTGCTTCATCTCCAATTCGGATAATTGTTTGTGCATTTCCTCATTTTCTTTATTGGACATACGATAAGGAGGACGAGTACTAGGTTGAGCTCCAGGGATGAGATTAATTATGAACTCAATTGCTCACTTAGGTGGTAATCCTAAAACGGGCTCAAATATGTCGGAAAATTCACGAACAATGTGAATAAGAGAAATAATATCTTCCTCATCATCATTATCGTCATCATGAGGATTTAAAGAATATAAAGATGCAACCAAACTGGAATCCGAATCTATAAGGTCGGTACAAATCTGCTTAACAAATTGAGGATGTCGAAGATAAATAGTCCGCTCAGGACATAGGATTTGGGCTTCATAACGGTTAAGCCAATCCATTTCCAAAATCATTCCAAAGCCTAAGTAGCACATTAACATGCAAATCGGCTGGGAAAGAAAAATCACACAAAATAATCTTGACATCTTTACACAATAAACTGATTATTGCGGATCCACCAACCGGATTTGCAATTCTCAAAGAAGTCATTAAATACATAACATCCAAAGATAAAGTATCAACAAGTTCTTTTGAAATAAAAGAATGGGACGCACCCGTATTAAAAAGAAATCGAATAGGATGATCATGAAATAAAATAATGCCATCAAGGATAGAATGAGAAATTCCTTTACCATGAGATGTGTTTCCAGTGGCTTGAGCAACATTAAGCTTTCCCTCCTTCCTGCCTTGAAGTTTTGGACAAGAAGATAAATAATGATTCGGGCTTTTGCAATAGTGACAAGCACGAGGCTTTGAACACTTGTTTGCATAATGGTCCTTAGAACCAAGTTGTAGCATTTCCCACCACTGGAAGTAGGAGTCTTAGCTGCTAGAGAGGGTTGCTTCCCCTTCTTATTGTTAGGATAAGGACCCTTGAATTTACTAGGCCTTTTCTTGTTGTTGAAGTTTGGTTTAACACTCACAACTTCAACATCACTCTCTCTATCTGCCTCTTCAAGACGAAGAGCGATATCAATGAGTTGATCAAAAGAAACTTCTACCTTTAGAAGTAATGGCTTCTTAAGATTTTTATTCAAGCCATAGATGAATCTCTGATTTTTCTTCAATGGGGTATTGATGTATTCAACCCCGTATTTAGAGAGAGATTCAAAAGACACGACATTGTCTGTCACAGAAGATTCGCCATGAACAAGGTCAATGAAACGGCGAGCCAAAGTCACCTTCTCAACTTCTGGCACAAATTTTAATTCGAAGCATTCCCGGAATTTCTCCCAAGTAAGATCCGCTTCAACTATTTCAGAAACAAGAAGCTCATACCAATCTAATGCTCTTTCTTGGAGCATACTAGAGGGCACCTGAACACGGTGAAGATAAATAAGATTCATGCGAGAAAAAACTCGATCGCACGATCTCAGCCAAGCCTGGACTTCGATAATAGTCTCAGAACCTTTGAATGGCTTCCCACCCAAATTGGTATAATCGCTGCACAAACGTGCAAATCCAGACCTAGGGTGAGTAGTCTCTGGATTAAATCCGGCTACTGAGCATTCCTCACCAGATCAAGAACCTGCTGGGAAGACATAAGTACTCCATCCTGGGGAGCAGCACTAGATGGTCCGGCTCTGGGATGTCCTGGTCTATACATTCTCTTCTTTAAGAAAGAGAGAAGAAGAAAAATTATTCTCCAAATAAATATCAAGCAATCTTGCTAGATAAAACAAGGAATCATAAAGGAAATAGGATGAATCGGTACGAAGACTCGAATTAAATCCTAAAGCATGACTCCTAAGATGGACTTAGGACGATGATCCTTGTTAAGTTATTCTACATTGTCCCGAAGTTTGGCCCTGATACCAAGCTGTGACTCCCCACTTCTATACCCACACTAGCCAAGAACACTACGGAGTAATGCTGTCAACTAGCACGGAGAATAAGGCTATGGAGGAGCGACCATCCATGTAATTTCTTTGTGTGAGCACCGATACGTCAGATAGTATAGCATGCATTTCATTTAAGGAGGAATTCCAACATACCGATACAAACTCAAAGCTACTACACAGTGGCTATATATAATCTTCGAAAACAAATATAGAAATAAACATAACACAAATCAGTCACAGACATCCATATCACAAAGGCGGAAAAAGATGTGAATAAATAACACATGAAAGTGTACATCAGGGTAGTGATCTGAAAGATCCACAATAACACAAAAGAATAGCAACATGTGCTATACAAAAGAATACATCTATGAGTCGATATCTCAAATGTATACAACAAAAAACTACTAATCTAAGTAGCTAGCCAAAAGTTAGAGTAATAGATCCCTGGAGAGAAGTCAAGCAGAAGCATCTGTAACATCTCGGTCTGACCCGAGTATTATTTCATAAGAAAATAATAAACAGATCAGT
This sequence comes from Allium cepa, assembly GCA_030765085.1. Classification (NCBI taxonomy): domain Eukaryota; kingdom Viridiplantae; phylum Streptophyta; class Magnoliopsida; order Asparagales; family Amaryllidaceae; genus Allium; species Allium cepa. The sequence continues at coordinate 811,645,400 of CM060939.1, forward strand.
GTAGCTATAAATATCAAATGATATGATATAGAATAAGAGATATGGCATAAACGTATAATAACCATAATGGCATACAACTATAAGTATGTAAATGCTAACCAGCAAGAGATTAATCAATATCACAAGAATCTTCTCAAAGATCCAAATCCACAAAAAGGTAATGACACACGAATTCACCAATGCACAAAAATTAATAAAACTTATCAATGAAAATTACGAAAATTGGTGAAGCACAAATTCCAGAAATCATCACACGAAATCCAGAAATCACAAAAAGGGGGAGGGGGAGGCCTATCACAAAACGGGAGTATGAACACTCACCAACACGTGTATCACAAAACGAGACGCTATCTCATGGTAGCTAACCATTAATTTTGAGCCGAGGCTCCACAAGAATGGCCCGAAGACCGTGGGGCGCTACCCCACATATGTGAGTCGAAACATCACACAAACGGGGTTTAGTCTCCCTCGTAGACAAAGAGACATCGCACAATTGCTAGTCTAAATCACAAAAATGATCGTCATTGATCACAAAGAAGTGTCAATTACACTAAGCTAGTAAATATATGAGTTTGGCTTCATGTCCCATAACCACTTGCTTAACTTAAATATTTACGAACAAACTATAGATCTTCACTAGAAAATGGTCACAAGAGATTCAATCGGACAAGTCCAAAAATTAACCGACGAAGCAAACGCAAGCGTTTCATATCACTTGTTTTACTATGTCTTTTAATTAGATTTCTCATACGAATGAGGTAAAGGTTTGTAGATGCTAATAGATTGGAAAATGGTTTAAGAAAAGAGCTTTGTAAAAAAATATTGTCGAAATCGCTTTGATGAAAGAGTTTTGATATTTACTACTAGTATTGAAACCTTAATATTTTTAAAGTGACAAATCACAAAAATGATTGTAGAAACAATCAGTCATAAAATTTCACATTCGAAGACGTGAATGAAATCCAAGGAAATCAGTTCCAAATGCCTCAAAGTAGAAATTCCCTTGCGACCCAACATGGCCGACCTAATGAATGAAAGCAGGCCGAGACGTTGTGACCTAAAGTGGTGAGCGACCTTGCAACGTTGCATGGCCGAGCGACCTAGCCAACTAAGGCCGAACGACCTAATCCATCTCGCGACCAAAGAAAGTGATGGCCGAGCGACCAAACCATTTAAGGTCGAATGACCTAAGCCCGATAATTCACCAAAAACACTAAAAATTGGAGTTTTTCACCAATCCAATTCAAACCAAATGCAAATGTACATGCTAAAGTGATAGGAATTCATTCCCAACAATCCAAGATAGTTATAAACAAGTATGTGAAATAAAAATCTCACCTTTTGACAATTTAAATGAAAATCAAGCTTGAAAGCAAAAGAAGAAGCAATCCCACTTCAATATCAACATAAGAAGCTTGAATCAGTGGCTTCTCTCTAGATTTGGAGTTGGATGATGGATTTGCAAGAGAACTTGAGCTTGGAATTTTAATTTCCCATTCCATTCACCATTTTTGATGAAGCTTTAGTGTTAGGAAATTTATAAAGGAATGAAGAGAAGAGGGAGTGGAGGTTGGGTCTAATAGGCTAAGTCCAAACTAAAGTCCAAAGCGAAAAAGTAGTGAAATTCCACCAACTCCAAACATATCAAAGTTTATACCCTGAAAAGATTGCAAACATCATTTCGAACTCAATGGAAGTGGTCTCGAGCCCTAATTTGATCGTATGCAAAAAGTAGCTTTTCGGACCAAAATCTGACTAACGATAAAATATTTAAATATAAAATTGATAAATATGCTCCTTTTCACAATTTAAGTGAAAATCAAGCTTGAAAGAAAAAGAAGAAGCAATCCCACTTCAATCTCAACACAAGAAGCTTGAATCAATGGCTTCTCTCTAGATTTGCAGTTGGATGATGGATTTGCAAGAGAACTTGAGCTTGGAATTTTAATTTCCCATTCCACTCACCATTTTTGATGAAGCTTTAGTGTTAGGAAATTTATGAAGGAATGAAGAGAAGAGGGAGTGGAGGTTGGGTCTAATAGGCTAAGTCCAAACTAAAGTCCAAAGCGAAAAAGTAGCAAAATTCCACCAACTCCAAACACATCAAAGTTTATACCTAAAAAGATTGGAAACATCATTTCGAACTCAATGGAAGTGGTCTCGAGTCCTAATTTGACCGTATGCAAAAAGTAGCTTTTCGGACCAAAATCCGACTAACGATAAAATATTTAAATAAAATATTTAAATATAAAATCGATAAATATGCGGGTTGTTACAGCCTTTCTCTCACAGAAAGATGCATCACTAATAAGAAAGAAGGGGATAAAAAAGAGAAAGAAAGAGAAGAAGAAAGAAACAACATCAGGATCTCAATAGCGGAACGAATAAATTATATTAATAACATAAGTATTACATAATATACAACATCAATCAGAGTTACGCCGCTTATACATCACATACTAGATAGCTATAAACACCTGCCTAGTTATTACAACTCAGAGAAACCAATACAGCGGAGTATTATATATACATAAATATAATATACATACATACATATATATATCTACAACCCTGAAGTCTCCTGCTCCATTGCTCCTCCACAATTCGTTAAAGCTAACCTAAATCCCTAGGCTACTCGTAAAAATTTGAGTACCCAAGAGTTTAAGAAAATAGAAATAAACTCCGCGTCAGACATGGCTCTGGTGTGAGTAACATGTTAAAGTTGCTTAACTTTGAAAAACCTTTGAAAACAAAAGGTATCATGTAAGACTCCCCACACATAAACAAGGGTTAGTTTTTACCTTACGCTAACCAAAACATTTGATAGGAAATCCAATGATATTATAATAGGGTCTAGGTTTTCAAATGAATAAGAAGTAGCTGAAATTGTTACATGATTAAATTCCAGCACACTAGCCACAAAGTGGGTAATGCAATCAAAACTGTAAGGGCACATAGGAAGAATGGGTTTCCATCAATGGCAGGGCTACTGGGGTACCGCCCGTCACAATATGGGGCCTAGATCACCATGCAGAGGATTACTCCCAATCCCCTACAACACAAGGCCGGAACCATCCCTTACTGCACAGTTCCAAACAAGACAACCTCACAGTTGGCGCGTGTTCAACTGCCCACACAGCCGAATAAAAAGGGACTTCTAGACAGGTGAAAATCTTGTGCTACATAGGTGCTACCCACTTAACCTTGTTGCACCCCCCATGTTTTAGCCTTCTCGGTTGATGAGGCTTGAGGCTACGATTACCTTTATAGAACACATCTATATTGGAATGCTCATCGTCCACCTGACGATGTGCTGAAAGCATTCAATCCATACAAGTTTGTTCTGGGTTCGAACGAAACCGAAGGCATTATCTCGTTACACTCATTTTGAAATCACCCTCAGAGTTAAGACGATAACCCTTGCACTCTGAATCTTCATCTTTACTTGAGATTCACGACCTATCGTTAATTTGGATCGATGTGGTTTTCGAATATCCAAATCTAGAAACCCGATCCCGATCTCATCGAAATCCAAATCGCCATCTTTTAGGTCTAAGTTGTTTTAAAGTTAAAATAATTCAATTCTATTATCTATATACACATAGATAGATAATCTACAATATCATAATAGATAATCCACATTATCATCACAAACAGATAATTCACATTATCATCACAATTAGATAATTCACATTATCATCACAATTGAACCAAAGCATCCATATCACACAGCATCACTTATCTCATATCTGAGATCTCAACCCATTCAAGGAAATCAATATTATTCAACATCCATAAGCAATGATTTGTTAGTCACCATCTATAATTAATTTAAAATGAATTTTATTAATTACTTCATCTCTAATTAATTTAAAATAAGTTAAATTAATTACTTTTATCACTATAAATCTTGCTTACATACCCATTAGTTAATTACAATCCAATTAATTGAACATTCTCTAAGTATTCATCTTTAATTAATCATCCTTGATTAATTCTTCTCTAATTACTTAAGTAATTAGCCTTTAGTTAATTACACAAACTAATTAATCTTAACCATATATAGTAATTAACCTTTAATTACTTCATTAGTTAATTAATTAACTATAATTAGTTACTGACCTTTAATTACTTCATTAATTAATTAATTAACTATAATTAGTAACCTTAATCCATAATTAATTACATTAATTAATTACTTCATTGATTAATTTTTCCTTAATTAATTGATGCTTAATTACATCATTAATTATATTAATTAATGATCCATAATTACTTCTTTAATTAATTATAAATCATATCTAATAATTAATCTTTAATTAATTATTCATTAATTAGCCTTGATTAATCACATTAATTAATTATCTACCCTTAATTACGTCATTAATTATATTAATTTATGATCCCTAATTACATCTTTAATTAATTAATCTATTTTAATTAATTAATTAATCTTCAATTCAACCACATTTATTAATCGCGCTTGATTTATCTCATCCAGTAATTAACTACCCTTAATTACTTCATTAAATAAATTAATTACTCCTTAATTAATTATCATAATTAACTACTTGATTAATTACACAAAGTAATTATCCAAATTACTTCATTTTTAAATCACCCTTCAATTAATTACATCCAGTAATTACCATTAATTACTTCACTAAGTAATTATACTTTTTAAATATATTGAGTAATTATACATAACAAATAATCCAGTGATTATCTGGAATTAATTAAACTTAATTAATTAACTTAAACTAATCACATTAAACTCAATTAATTGTAATGAGTAATTAATTCCTTAATTACTTCCATTAAGTAATTACACTTAAACATTTTCACAAATGATTATCTTTAATTAATTAATCTAATTAATTATTAAAATTAATCACAACAATTAATTATTAAATAACCTTAATTAATGACCATCATTAACTACTAACAATTCTTTAATTACTTTTCTTCAGTAAGTAACTTAGATTAATCATTATTAATTACAATTTAATAAATTTTCAATAATCCATTAATTAATCCTAATTATTTAATTAATTAAGTTTTAACTATAACTTAATTAATCTTTAATTACTTGATTAATTAATCTTTAATCGTTAATTAAAATCTAATTTTATCTAATTAATAATCCTTAATTACAAATTATTTATTCCTAAATAATTAATCTTAAACCTTAATTAATTAATTTAAAACCCTTAATTACTAAATTAATTAATTCAAATCATTAATTAATTAATTAAATTAATTATCAATTTTTATTACCTTAATAATTTAATAAATCATAAAACATTAAATCCTACTTAACTTTAAGATAAAACTTTATACTTACTAATGGTTAAATTATCATTATCAAAAGCATCCAAAAACAATTTACTTTTAAATTTACTTTGAAATTTCATTTTCAATTTAAGATTTAAATTGAATACAAATTAAGTTTAAAAGGTTTAAAAACAATTCAAAAACCTTTGGAATTACATGTTAGAGAAATATTTGTCTTATAAATGAAATTTAAAACCAAATTCATCTTATATTCAAACCATATTTAAAATATACCTTAACATTCAAAGTTGTTTAAAACAATTTAAATTTAAAAACTTTTCTTTTGTTTGAAAGCTAGAATACGGATTTGGATTTGAATCCAGATTAAACTTAGATTTAAAACTTGTTTAAACCTTTACATTACATTTTAGACTTTATTTTTAAAATTTTCAAAACAATACAGGTTGAAACCTGTAACAAAACATTTACTCGAGCCCATCCTTGTTTGCTTGGATCAAAAATCAGAATGCTTCGAGCTAAAACCCTAAATTACTCTACAAAACTCGAGTACACAAATCTCCTCAACCAAACTTCATCCGGAAACAATGGAAGTGCACCGTGCACATGCACGGTGGCGCCATCCATCTTCGCTCACCTCCGATGATCTCCACACATCAACAATCACCCAAACACCACATCGCGATCATCAAATCGTTACAACACACTCGAAATAAAATTCGAGCTTCAAACCAGACCTGGAGCAAAACCAGGAACCACATCAAACCTAGAAACTGCCTCGTCCACGATCCTCCGACCACCGTTACTTATAAAACTCCGACCAAGTCTTCGTCAATGTCCAAGCTTTCATCACCCAAAATCTCGTTGAACTCATTCGACTCTAGATGCTGTGGTGATGAAATTACAAAACCTAGTTAAAACTAGGGTTCCAGACAAGAATCCATCACCGCTGTCACCACAGTGAAATGCATCATCATCAGATATTTTTCCCATCATCTTCGATCAATCCTCCATCAACACTGAAGATCCCAACCACCCAGTCCACCGAGATCACCATAAAATCCCCAATTCCCATATTCAGTTCTACCCAGAACTGCACACTCATTCCCAAACTAAAAATTATGATTTTAGTGTTAAAAATCATGTTTTAGTGTATGTATTCAATTTATAATCCTGAATTTGTATATTAAAATGTTTGAGTTTTCACTTTTATTAAACATGCACTGTTGTTTTTAGTTTACGGAGACACGCAGGCTTTAATTTGACTTAATTAAATTTTTAAACATTAATCTATGATAAATCAAACAACTTTTGTTTGTAAACTAAGTCCTAAAAACAATTGATTCAAGAGGCTATGTATTTAAATCAAAACAGGAAAACTGGAAACTATAAATAGAGAATATTCATATGGACATAAACATGCATACAGTAGATTGCATTTACATATATACACACACTACAATATTTATCACAGAAATAACATGCAACCATACTTCATACTTAAGTTATAATTTTAATTAAATTTTTTTTTAAAAGTGTTACTCACTTGATTAGAGAAGATGAACACAGCACATTTACGAAAACAGTTTGAAAAACTTTTGAACCTCCTTAAAGACTGAAATGCTCTTGCTCCTTAATTTGATAATTTTAAACTTGAATTACTTAATTGTTTTGGAACTGGAATCCTTGCTTTAGATCTTAGGTTTGCATTCAGTAGACAATTTCCAAATTGCATTTGAAAATTTGGAAATGATTATAGGCTTTGATCAGATTTGCTTTGAACTTGAAAATGAATTACAAGGAAATGATTTACAAGGTATAGTTCTGGTTTGAGGCAATATTGGTTACAGATTTGATTTGTATTTTGGTTTGAAGATGATTATTGATTTTGGTTTTTTTGAAAGTAGCTTCAGCTGAAGTTTTCTTTAGTCTAGAAATGAAATGAGAAAAAGAAAAAGAAAATGGAGATGTGTGCTCATATAACTTAATTTATGGTGTAATAAAAATCAAAGAAAAAATAAATAAAACATGACACTTGTCACACACATTAATTATTTAAATTACACATGTTATAGGAAGCTTAGGAAAATAACAAATGTCATTTAAGTTAATTAGCATTTGTAATTAAAGATTGATATAAAATTATGCGTAATTAATTAGTTAATAAGTACATATTTATATGTATAGATAATTTTTAAAAGAAATAAAACAATCATATTCATAAATAAAAGTTTATACAAATATTTTAAAATCCAAAAAAAAATTTAAAATCTATACTTTGAATTTCAAAACTTTAAATTCAAATAAAATTATAAAATTCAATTTGAAATAACAATTCTATTTTTATTAAAATCTATTAATAAAATCAATACATTATTAATATTGTTTAAAAATATCTCATTTATCAAATTAAAATAATTTATAAAATAAATTATCTCTTTACTAATAAATTTCTTATTTTATCAAGCTATATTTAAAAAGAAAATAAAAAAAATCTTTTTGTTAATTAATTTAAATTTAAACTTAAGCTAAAATCAATTGAAATAATTAAACTTTTCCTAAGTATTTAAAACCATATATTTATTTATTTAATAGTTTTTGAAAAGCTTAATATTAAATTAAGACAATTTCTAAATTACCAAAAATATTAGAATTAGAAACATAATTTTATTTGTTAAATTTAAAACAAAGCTTATCTATTTGCAATAAATACAAATAAATATATACATTATAAATAGAAAACAATTTAATTAGCTTTTAAAAATAAAATTCACCAATTAAATATTTAATAAAGGAAGATTATTTAAATCAATTCAAATTTTTATTAACAAAGATTATCAAATCAATTTAATTTTTAATACAGATTATTAGATTGATGCTGCCAAAAATTCCGGGATATCACACTTAAGAGTCAAAAAGCAAACTTACAATCAACTACACATCAACTTACACACCTACATCATGAAGTGATGGAAGGCACATGGAGGGGGTTGGGTTCGACTGAAAGTTAAGAGGGGAGAGGTAGGTATTTTTTGTAATTTCAGGTACAAGGATTTCTACCTTATAAATACACATGCATATTCTATTCCTTTCTTCACAAATTCACTTCACTTCTCTTCTTCTTCTTCTTTATGAGCTCTCTGATAGCTCTTCTTCAATAGCTCTTCTTCAATGGGTTCCTAAACGGTAAAAATATATTTCAACAACACATCGAAATTCTACTGAAACTATTTCCATGCACATACAATATCAAATCACTTCAAAAAGTTAGCTAAACTTCACCTCTTCCTCACTAAAGTGCATGGCCCATACCACCACCTTCCCAAAGCCTAACTTCCACCTCCACACAATCTTGGTCGAGCATCAATAAGGTCAAGCGGCAAGTTCCATAGCTTCGACGTGGAGAAAGGTATTGCTTCGTCAATTAAAAACACTTAGAGTGGATAGCATGAAAGCGAGGAGGCTGTTTAAATTTATCTTAAATTAGTGCTATGCAAGTATACTGGTTGATTAGCATAGTTTGAATGTTAAAATGATTGCACATTAGAGTATTGATTGCGTTAACAAGAAAACTTATCAACATCTCTAGTGCTATTCATAAGATAATTCAATTCAAATGAGACCATGTTGTTGAGAGGATTCTCTCCTTTGGAAGCATGCCTTTTAACTAGAGTGATATAGTTGAAAGGATTTAAGATGATAGTTCTAGCTTTCAAGCAAATTGACTTGATCGAAAGAAACAATAAAGTTGCCCAAGCTTTCGACCAGATTGGCATAATCAAAAGAGTAAATAAGGGCATCCTAACCCATTGACCAGGCTGGTTTAGTCAAAAGGCCTCAAAGAGTTAGCTTTGACATAGCTTTTGAGATCTACATTTGATTGAGTCATATTCTCCAAGTAAGTCGAAAACATCCAATCATCTTTAGTCTCCATCCCTTTCGATCATGTCAAAAGGCATTTTTATGACCTTTGATTGTGTTGATAGGGGATGCTTACTTCATAAGTATTCCTTAGTTGCTTTCGACCTTATGGTTTTGTTACCCTTAATTTGGAACCCGTTTGAAAGGGTTATAGATGTCCCAAATGGTTGATCCTCTTTGAATGAGTTCCACTATATATGGTTGTTAGCCAAATATAAACTAGGATCCCTTTTAGAAATATGCTTTTCGATCAGATCGAGAGGGTATCTTCCATTCAAAGTGGTCCTGGCTTATTATTGTCTACGATGCACTTTTTTCCATATATAAAACAAATCTTGGTGTTCCCAAGACTCATGCACTCAACATGGTTGACACCCCATCATCACTTTAGTTTTTGATGTTAACTGCAAGTTATGATGATGATATGTTTCGATTGAAAATACCTAAGTCGGATTTATACATAGTATAGACAAAATGAGATCATGAGAATAGATTAGAATCATGTGCAATTGATCATTGGTCAAGCTAATGATCTAAATGATCTTCCTTGTCACCAATATCCTTAATGAACAAGCCATCCCCCTCTTTTATTCATATTCCAAAATGAGTTATAAGATATTGAGCTTTTTCCCTAATTCGATTTAGGGTTTCTTCAAAATACAATTGTCCTTAAGAAAGTAGAGTATAGAAAATGAATTCAAGATTCTAGAATTCGGTCCCCAAAACTTGACACCTTCGGTCTTATTTATAGATGTAGGTAGGCCCTCTTTCACGCCTTTGCTTTCAACTGGGTTGAAACGATCCCCTTCTATATGCAGCCTTAAGTCTTTCAAATTGGACGAAAGGCCATGACAGTTTTGATGTTATCGAATGGTGTTCTCTTATGCTTCTTGGTTTACTCTTTCGTCTCCTTTATTTTTCACAGACCTTTCGACCGAGTCGAAGGATACCTTTATCATCCTTTCGCCTTGGTTGATTTCTGAGTATTGCTTTCTCTGCAGCACCTTTCGACACTGTGGAAAGGTTTCTTGAATGCATCTTCTCCTTCTTTTTATTATTGGAAGTAAGTTTGAAGCTTCCAACACTGTCGATAGGTTGACTATATTGATTTTGAATAGATTCAATTATCAATGGTCTCGATGATGTTGAGTAGCCCATGAATGCATCCCTGTGAACTGATGCGGAATCTTATCTTAATATTATGGACTGATGTGCACGTAAATATGCATATTTTTACCACCATATTTATTCTATTTAAATTAAATAAATGATCATATTGGGTATTTTAACTTGTTTTAACCAAAATTCATATTAATTCCAAATTTTCACATATTCATCTTCATATAGGGGCAAAACGGTCATTTAAGTGCATATATTTCTTTGCGAAAAATTAATTGAAAATTTATATATATTTTTGTAGGAAATTGATCTCAAATAGAAGTGGTTTCATGAAGATATGCATGCACAAAATTAATACAAAGGAATGAAGATGGAAATAATTCAAAGTGAAGAATATGGAGGACCCCACCTACCCACCTACCTTAATGTACAAATTAAAGGCTAATGCACATGCTTTTGGACTTAATGGTTTCATGTACACTTAATGGGGGATTAAGACATGTTAATGGTTACTTGGCCTCCACACTTCCTAAGGGGCATTTTGGGCATTCCCCAAAAAAATGAATTAGGGTTTTAACACTTGTATAAATACCCCTTATGTTTCATGTAGCCACCTTGCTCTTAGTTAATTAGTTTTAGTTGAGAAAATAAAAGAAAGCTCTCTTTCTCTTTTCATGGCTACTTAGCCATTTTTCTTCATGTATTTTTTTTTATGCAATGTTATTTAGTGTTTGCGCGAAAAGTGGGCAAACACCTCCAAGTCGTGAGATTTAATGGATTTTATGTGATTCTTAATGATTTAGATGAGTTATGTAAATATGAAAAAAGCGGGGGCTGAAATGTAAAAGACACGCAGATTTATAGTGGTTCGGCCAGAACGTGCCTACGTCCACTTTATATGTTATTATCTTCTTTGTTTCAGATTACAAGTACAATGCTTTGTGTACAAGTATATGAAAGTAGTTTGAAAGTTCCTTCCGTGCTTGAGCTCTCAAACTTTTCTGCCATTGTTGTACCCCTGCCCCTCTATTTATAGACTGAGGTAGGGGGCAGGGGTCTTGGATGTATATAGCTGCTGATGGGCCCGGGCTGGAGCAATCTAGACTGGCAATCATATGGTTCGGCGAGGCTTCATTCGGCTGTGCTTAGAGAAGTTGGAGTTTGGTTCGGTCATGGTGGTCCGGTGATAGGCGTGGTCCGGTGGTGGTCTGGTCCGGTCGTGTAGGGGAGGAGTGTTGGCTCGGTGATGGCCTTGGTCCGGTTGTAGGTTGGTCCGGTAGGGTGTTGGAGAGGTGGTTCGGTGGTGCCCTTGGTCCGGTATGCCGAATGGGGATGACCGAATGTCCTTATGCCGAATGAGCTTGTGCATGGAGAATGCCGGATGGACTTCGAGCCTTGTGTTTGCTGAACGAAGTGGAGGTTGCGAGCCCGGGTAAAACTTGTGACTTCTTGGTCTCGAGATCTTCTGTGTGAGAATTCGCCCAACATTTGCCCCCCAAAGTGGGGCACGTGCTTGCATGTGTCGCGCTTTGTTTCCCTGTGGTAGGAAGGCTTGTTTCGTAGTGTCATGGGTTAGATGCCCATATCCTGTTGGTGTCTTATCTGAGTGAGGCGCCCTGCGTGCCCCCTGCTTCTGGTTTCTGCTGGTAGAGACAATTTCATTCGGCTTCGAGTAGGTATAGGTTTTCATTCGGCTGGAGGTTGGTCCGGTATGCCGAACCATCTGGTCCGGTGGTGTTCCTCCAGTCTATATATAGGGGCTGCACCCCCTTAGGTTTTCTTCACCGAATCAACAAGCGCTGAACCAATACTATACCGAATCAACAATCTTGCCGAATCAAACGAAAGCCGAACCATTTCGTGCCGAACCAACTTGCTTGCCGAATCAGGTATACACTTATTGCCGAATGGACTTACTACCGAATGTGCCTAATTTGCCGAATACATACGAAGGTCCTCGTTTTACCGAATGGGCCTTAGGCCTTAGTGCCGAATGGATGTATACCGAATGAACTCTTAGTGCCGAATGACATGTATACCGAATGAACTCTTGTATTTGGACTTTGAGTGGAACTCTGGACTTATGCATTCTTTTTCGCTTACATCTCTGTACTCCTTGTTCTAACAACTTGTCTTATCGCTTTTGTGTATGCAGATAAATGTCTCGCAAGGCGGAAACACGATCAGACAGACGGAAATCCAAAGATAGAGGCGAGTCTTCCTCCGTGCCCCCAGCCCAACCAGGATCTGGGCAGCATCGACCTGTTCCGAGGTCGTTAGTGGACGGATATGGTCCACAGTAATTTCTGGTCTCCCCTCCCGATTGCTTTCCTAGCTCCCTAAAGGAGGAGCAACTTGATGTCATCTCTCGTTCATTTGGGATAGACAGAGCTCTTATGCTGCTGCCAGGAGATGGAGTGATGCCGTATAATCCCCTCGAAGGTTACTTCGCTTACAGCAGGTACCATTGCATGTGTGGTGCTATCCCTCCTATCAATGCCTGGATAGTCAGCTTTACCACATATTTGAAAGTGGCTCCATTCCAGCTTCAGCCGAACTCTTATGCCATTCTGGTAAGCCTTTTCGTCACCTTCCTGTAACGACCCAGAATTTTTAAGAATTAAAATTTGAATATTTAATTAATTTTAAATATTAATAAGTGAATTTATAAGTCAAATAAATTTTATTTTGAATTATTGGATTTTATTGAATAATTAAATCGATAATTTAATATGTTAAATTATGGAAATAATTGAAAATTGAGCTAAATATGATTGAAAATGATTTGTAAAATTTTATTTTATCATATGGGAGTTAGAAGGATATTTTAGAACTTTTAAAAACGAATTAAAAATTAATTTGTGAAAATTGAACATTTTAATATTAAAATCGACTAGTGAAAATAGTCAATTTTTGAACAGTCTCAGAAATGAACGAAACCAGTTTCATTGGATCCGTAATAGTTAGTTATTACCGGATTTCAATTTTCGTGTCAATCGGAGTTATCGTTTGATCGTGGCAGCTCGAAACGCATCGATTTATTTTTAATTTAAATTTGGCGAGCTAAAATAGCCATTTTTCAAAAAGTCTCGGATTTCGACGAAACCAGTTTCATCGGATCCGTAATGTGATATTATTGTTAGGTTTCAAATTTCAAGTCAATTGGATTTACCGTTTGTCCGTTACAAATTAAAACGCCTAGAAAATCGCTTAAATCGGTTTAATTTAAATTGAGCGTTTATAGCCATAACTCGCACATACTTCCGAATTAGCTTTCGAAACCTATTCCATTGTGTCCAGAACGCGGGATAAACCCTAGGTACGTCAGTTTCGGCGCCTAAATCGGAGTTCGGAATTTCCGGGATGAATAGTGTCGTTCGTTCTCTTATAAATAGACCACCCCTTCATAAATTTGATAAAAAAATAACACTAAACCCTAATCAAACTGCATAGCCGGCCCTAGAATTCGATGGCCAGAATTGTCTCTCACTTTCCCCTCAATCTCTCTCAATCTACAAAGAATTAGCCTTAGGTTTCAACATGAAACTTGTAGAGCTCGACGAAAGCTTTAATTTCATACGGAGATGATCGGAAACAGAGTCGTGTGGAGGAAGCTACAGGGGGCCGACAGGGGGGAGCTACGCACGCAACTCGAGATGAATGGTGGGGCCGAGTGCAACAAGGGTCAGGCCGAACATAGGTGGGGTTTGGGGCTTCGCGATGGCGCATGTTGATCGAGGTGTAGTTGATCGTGGAGGGAGTGGTATTAAACCCTAGTCTTGGGCTTTGGGTTCCTTTATCTCGTGTTGGATCTGTAGAGTAACGAAGTGGAGAGGAAGATGAAAAGCACGGCCAGGATTTGCTGAGGTTGGATCCTACAGCTATGATCTGTTGTGGGTTTTAATTTTTAAATTTATGTTATAAAATGTTATATAAATCGTGTACAAACTTCAATAATTCATAACTTTTTCATACGAGGTCGAAAACGCGCGAAATCAGTTGCGTTGGAATCGTATGGACGAGCACTACGTGATGGATTTGGTTTGGAGTCGTTTGGAGTTAGTGAGAATTTTGGGTAAAATTAAACGTCCGTTTAATTTTATTCGAAATAAATCGCTAAAACGGAAATTAAAATCAAGGTGAGAACTTCTCACTCAATCGAATCAGTTTCGATTTTATTTTAAATAGTTAGATTTAAAATATTTGAATGCATGTTTGAATGTTGATTGATATCTATTAATTGTTAAAATAGACATTATGCGCCGTTAGTAAGCGGATGTTATTTATTAAAAACATATACCGCGAATATTTCATAAACAGTGAAATTGGTATTATATATAATATCAATATATATATATATTGGCATATGTATATATTGCAGTTGATTGATTTCCCGCATTTTTTAGCGGATGAGACCCTATTACGCCGTTATTAAGCGGATAATATTTAATAAGAACATATACCGCGATAATTTCGTACTGGAGCGAAATTGGTATTGTGCTAATGTTTGTGGATGCAGGAAAACAGGTTGGAGGGATCCAACTGGATTCCTCAACAGTTTTTATTTGATTTCAGATATTTTGATATTTGATGGATTTTCATATTGATATATGATATCGTTGTTGTCGTGATTGACTATTTGGTGTGTAGCATCATTGGACCAAATTTGGAATTTTAAAATGATTTCAAAGTGATTTTTGAAAGTATACGTTTATAAAATATTTTTGGAATTGATCCATTATAAATAAATAAACGCTATAATTTTTAAAGTTATAAAAATTATGATTTTTAAGAAATATAGTTAAAAGCTGATTTTTGAAAATAAGGAATTAATGATTTTTATAAAATAGTTAAATCGGAATTTTTGAATTTATTATGAAAAGTTGAAATATAGGATTTATAAAATTTAATTATTTTATGAATCAAAAATGGTGAAATTATAAAGGAGGTTAAATATGTTTTAAAAGGATAATATAAATTGATTTATATTAAGAGATTTATAAATGGATATTTATAAATTGAAATATGGACATTATAAAACGAGTTTTTATAAGTGTTTGAATGAAGTGAAAATGAATTTCATAATTGAATGGAATTTATAGAATTTTATACGGTGAAGTTATAAATGGAATTTTATAAGCAGTAGGTTTATAAAATTTATTAAGTTATTAAAATAATGATTTTGGATAAATGAATGAATCTTATAAGTTATAAGATTTATAATTTGGGAAGTTAAAAAGAACGATTTTGTAAAATAATCGTTTTATAAGTATTTAACTTATAATATGAACTTTTAGTTTATAATTGAGTTATAAACTGGAATAGGTTAATAAAAGAATTTATAAAAAGGAAGTTTTTATAAATAAATAGAAATGGAATTTATAAACGTTGTTTTATAAATTTGCAAATGATTTATTTTGACAAGAAAATTTGTTGAAACCTATTAATGGAGTTATATTCACATTTTTGAATAGTGAATAATCCATTGAATTAAAATGTATAAAAGGATGAAATGTGTTAACGTAGTTTATTCACGTTTTTGAATAGTGAATAATATGTTAAAGAAATTGTTTTGAATGTGATATTTGAAATAGAATTAAAACGATCTAATGATGTTTTAAATGTGTTGAGATTCGAAACCATAGATTTCAACATTAATTGTTGAAATAGACGTTTTCGAGAAATAGAAGGAGATGATGGACTATAACACTGTTGTTATAGTAAATGATTTCCGAAAGGAAATGTTTTTGTATAGTATTGGAATTTATATATCTATTTTAATTTCGAATCCCTATACTAGTGATTTTGGGTTGTCGTAACGATGTTTTACGCAACATTCGTTTTGGCCCAAATAAATATGTTTATGAGAATGATTTCCTTAAAGAATGAAATATATACTTAATCTCGATTTAAGTATATTGAATATTTTCTAAGTGTTGAAAATAAATAAAATTTGTGAATTACTTATTAAATAAGTATGGAATTGTTTTCCAATATGAAGTGATATTTAGAATTCATCTTTTTGAAGATAAATTGAAAATGAATATTATAAATCGAATTGAAGTCGTATATTCATTAATACTTTGGAATGTAAATTCACTATTGAATTTATAAAAGAAAGTGAATTGGTTTAAAAATAAATATTGATTTATTTTTGAAGTGTGAAATTATATATCTTGTAAAGATATTTTGTGAAATAAATAATTTGGAAAATTATTTGGAATCTGGTGATGTGTGCATATCCAGTGATAGTTCAATAACCGACTATCAATATTTCCCTTTGAATGGGTATTTGATGTGATTTCTTTGAATGTGAATGCTACACTTATTTTTAAATAAGCGCTCACTATTCGGGTTAACCGGGAAAGGACCATGGGGTCGTATAACCCATTCCGAATATGTGATACGTCGTTGTGAATTGCATTGAAGATCGGTGTTGAAGACCCGGTATTTGCGAGAGCGATAGGATGACCTGTCGATTTACTCTGCACCGAGTTGCTCCGGTATAGAGTTCTCCATATGTGATGGTGAATCCGATCAGGATTGTGAATATCCGGATTGCAAGGACTTCTTTGTAAGTATAAAGCTTAACAAGCAGCCAAGATATAAAGGAACAAGTTAAAAAGAGACAAGATTTTTAAAGTGGTTCGGCATGAAAACGCCTACGTCCACTGATTCTCTTTGTTAATTCACTTCATATGGGCAGTACAAGTTAAGAAAAGTATCGACGGAGGTGTCGGATGTTCC
Organism: Allium cepa; assembly: GCA_030765085.1. Lineage (NCBI taxonomy): Eukaryota > Viridiplantae > Streptophyta > Magnoliopsida > Asparagales > Amaryllidaceae > Allium > Allium cepa. The sequence goes on from CM060939.1 coordinate 811,662,479, forward strand.
GTGCCCTCTGGAACACCTCTCCGTCCACTGTTGACAAAATATAAGCTCCGTTGTGGAGATCTTTATGAATTACATATGGTCCGTCCCGGATGGGGTCCAATGCCCCGGGGCGCGGAAAGATTCGCCTGAGGACAAGATCTCCTTCTTGTAAGATGCGATGTTTGACTTTGGAGTTGTATAGTGCTGCCACTTTTTGTTTGTGAGCCGCGGCTTTGAGTCCTGCATCGTTTCTCCTTTCCTCAATCAGATCCAAAGACATGAGGAGGAGTTCTTCGTTTTCCTCTGAATTGTAGTGGATCCTACGGTGGGAAGGAACAATAGTCTCAACGGGGAGCATTGCTTCCGATCCGTATGCCAAAGAGAAAGAGTATGTCCCGTTGATGTTCTGAAAGATGTGCGGTAGGCCCAAAGTGCCGTAGGAAGTTCATCCACCCAAGCGCCTTTTGACTTTTCAAGCTTCTTCTTGATTAGGGTTTTGAGAATTTTGTTGACAGCTTCGACTTGTCCGTTTGCCTGAGGATAAGCTACCGATGAGAAGCTTTTATGAATTCCATGCTCTTGGCACCAGTCGACGAATTCTTCGCTGTCAAATTGGAGTCCGTTGTCTGATATGATCTTGAGTGGTACTCCGTACCTGCACGGAATATTTTTGATCAAGAAGTTGATAACTTTTGCTGAAGATATTTTATTTAGGGGTTCCGCTTCCACCCATTTGGTGAAATAATCGACTGCCAATATAGCATATTTGGCTCCGCCTCGGCCCGTTGGCAGTTCGCCAATTAAATCAATTCCCCATACAGCAAAGGGCCAAGGGCTGGTCATTTGAGTAATCTCATTTGCGGGTAGTCGAGGAATCTTGGCAAATTTCTGACATCTGTCGCATCTCTTGACGAAGTCTAAGGCGTCTTTGTTTAGTGTGGGCCAGTAATATCCATATCGGAGTATCTTTTTCACCATAGTTTGCCCTCCAATGTGATCTCCGCAACTTCCTTGATGGATGTTGAATAAGATTTCCTTGGTTTCCCTTCCAACGACGCATCTGAGTAAGGGGCTAGAGAAGCCACGCCGGTAGAGGATGCCTTCTTGTATTGTGTAGTGGAGAGCTTTCCTCAAAATTCTCCTGACTTCATCACGTTTGTCTGGTAGTGTGCCGTCCTGCAAATATTTCCGGATAGGAGTCATCCAAGTTCCTTCTTCAATTGCAGTTATCAGATTCACTTGTTCGAAACTTGGGGCTAGCTGCCTCGAGATGGCTAGTGCTCCGGAAATGGTTCTATTCTTCGTACTAGCTTGCTTTGCTAGTTCATCGGCCTCTTGGTTATCTTCTCGAGGAATGTGTTTGATTAGATAATGGTCCAATTGGTCAAACAACAGTTTGGTTTTCTTTAGATATGTTGTGAGTCATTCTCCTCGTGTCTGGAATTCTCCTAGTACTTGGTTTACGATAAGTTGAGAATCACTATGAAGACATAAAGAATTGACTCCAATTTCTAAGGCAAGCACCAATCCCGCTATTACTGCCTCATACTCCGCATCGTTGTTAGTGGCCGCGAATTCCAACCTTAATGCATAGTACAACTTTCTTCCCCTGGGGGTGATTATCACAATACCTGCCCCCGAGCCTTGTTCGTTCGATGCTCCATCTACAAAGAGGTTCCACTTGATGTTTTTTGCTATTTCGAACTGATCCTTGCCTTCGTTGGTAGTGAATTCGGCAATGAAATCGCCATGGCTTGCCCCATGATAGCGGTGCGAGGATGGTAGGTGACGTCATACTGACTTAGTTCAATGCACCATTTGAGGAGTCGTCCAGAAGTGTCGGGACGATGGAGCACCTGTCTTAGTGGCTGATCGGTTAGAACTCTGATGGAGTGAGATTGGAAGTAGTGTCGTAGTTTTCGTGACGCGATCAATAGACAATACGCCAATTTCTCAAGTTTAGGATATCTGCCTTCTGCCGCCGTAAATCTCTTACTTATAAAGTACACCGGGCGTTGTGTGCGGTCTTCTTCTCTTACCAGGGCAGCGCTTAGAGCATGAGATGATACATCGAGGTATAGGTATAGCTCTTCGCCTTCGTTTGGAGTTGAGAGTACTGGTGGTTTCTATAGGTGTTCGATCAGGTTAAGGAAGGCTTTTAAGCATTCATCGATCCATTCGAACTTCCCTTTGTCTTTCTTGAGAGCTTCGAAGAAAGGGACGCACTTGTCAGTTGCTTTGGAAAGAAATCTGCTTAGGGCGGCCACCTTTCCATTTAGGCTCTGCATTTCTTTTCGGGTGGAAGGTATTCTTATTTCTTTTAGAGCCCGGATTTGTTCAGGGTTTGCTTCAATTCCTCTGGAATGGACAATGAATCCTAAGAATTTTCCCGATGACACTCCGAAGGAGCACTTTAGAGGATTCATCTTCATTCCATATCGGCGAAGTACCTGAAACATCTTGCTCAGGTGGCTTACATGATCGTCGGCTCTCCTGGACTTTACCAACATGTCATCCACATATACTTCTATAGTTCGTCCTATTAATTCCGCGAACATCTTGTTGACGAGGCGTTGATAGGTAGCTCCGGCATTTTTGAGTCCAAAAGGCATGACTTTGTAACAATATAATCCCCGGTCAGTGATGAAGCTAGTGTGGTCTTGATCGGGAGCGTGCATGGGAATCTGGTTGTATCCGGAGTATGCATCCATAAAAGATAAAAGTTCATGCCCGGCAGTGCTGTCCACAAGTTGATCGATTCGGGGGAGCGGGAAGCAGTCTTTCGGGCAAGCGTCATTTAAGTTGGAGAAATCAATGCATGTTCGCCACTTCCCATTAGCTTTCTTTACTAGTACCGGGTTAGCTATCCATTCTGGGTAGATGGCTTCTCGTATGAAGTCATTAGCAAGTAGGTTCTTTACTTCCTCATCGAGGGCTGCTGATCGTTCTGCTCCCATGCTTCTCTTTTTCTGCTTTATCGGTACCTTGGTGGGATCGATGTTCAGCATGTGGCATGCTATGTCTGGGGAGATTCCTGTCATATCGACATGTGTCCACGCAAATACATCTAAGTTGTGGCGGAGAAAGTCAATGAGTTGATCCTTCAATTCTGTTTTTAGCTGAGATCCTATTTTTAATAGTCTGCTTGAATCATGTTTGTCTACAGATACGAATTCCATGGCCTCTGCAGGCTCAGCGGTAGCCTCCTCCTCCTTATCCCTGGGGTCTAGTTCATTGAAAGGATCGCTGGTGTATCGAAGAGGAGGGGCTTTCTTTAGTTGCTATGCTTCCAAGCTTTTCATGCAGAGAGTGGTCTCTGCATCTTTCCCTTTATTCTTTCTATGGTTATTGCGAAGTTCAGTTACATAGCAATCTCGAGCGGCGTCTTGATCTCCTTCAACTTCTCCTATTCCGTTATCTGTTGGGAATTTCATCTTTAGGCACCACGGGGCTAGGACAATTTGGAAGTCAGATAAGGCTGGTCTTCCCAAGAAGGCGTTGTAGGCCGAGTGGTTTTCTATTAGTACGAACGTTTGTTTTCGCACAACGGAGCGGGGATGACTTCCTATTTCGACGAAGAGGTCAACTTGCCCGAGGGGCATTTTCGCATCTCCAGTGAAACCGTGCAGGGGTTTGTTGCAGGGAGACACATCCTTCATTGACAGTTTCATTTTGTCGAAAGCATGCTTGAACAGGATATTTACGGAGCTTCCTGTGTCTATTAGAATTCGGAAAACTTTAGCTGGACCGAACCAGGCAGAGATGACCATGGGATCCATATGCGGATATTGTCTTTGTAACGACCCGCCGCTCTGACCGTCTCTAGTCGGTAATTAAACCAACTAGAAACGTTCAAAATGACGGATTGTTATTTAGTTTATAACATTTAAACAGAATCAGTCACAGAATCACAGAAACAATAATATATTTTATAAATAAACTTTTCTTTTGTATACAAATATCAGAGTTATACAATACATTACATTTTATACAGCGGAACAATTTTTATTAAGTACAAGAAAAATTTTGCTGAAAACTTAGGTGAATGCCGAAATCCCCTCTCTCTAACTTCGCGGCCTGAAAATCTTCAAGCTGTAAAAATACTCGGTCTGACCCGAGCGTTAATTGCAAAACATAAAAACACTCGAGTCAGGATTAATCTTAACTCAAGTAAATAAATTTGCAATGAACTGAATAAAATGGTAAGAGAGATGATGAAACAAATGAATCAATTTAAATCTATTATGGGTTTTCATATTAACAACTTTAATTTTTAAAATCTGTCAATCCCGTGTGGCTGCAAGCGCAAATCAGACAAATCACTGCAAAGAAAAGGCTCAAGGCAAAACCAGTGCCAATTTAAAAAAAACAGTAAGCAAACAAGCATGCAGCAGCAGGCATAGATGCTAGTTGATCGTGTACAGGGCAGTGAAACAAGTGCATGGAGCAGCAGACACAACAAACACAGAGGCAACAGCGATGAATCGCAGTGCCAAATGATGACACAGTGCAGTAGGATGCACAGAGGTGCAACAAGGAGGGGGAAATGTCCAGAAATGCATCAGGGAGTTTACAAAATAAATCAGCTGTAATTGACAGTGTCATGAAGCATCAAATATTAGCAGGTGGAATGTGCCACTTAAATCCCAAAATGAAATCATTGGAGATGAACATATAAAAAATTAATATGGCAAAGCAGCAGCGCTCCTGCAACTGTTGGTTCTGACTAAAATTGTGTTACGTCTTTCAGTTATTTGTTAAGTCTATAAAATGAGGCGATAATGATTTGCCTGTAGAAACATAAAATCACTTCGTGCATGCTAGCACAGACCTTTTGGGGATATTGTTTTAAATCCTTGGGACCCGTTTGGTTTGGACTTCAAGTTTTGTGTTTTGCATTTTCAGTATGTATTTTAAAAAGCATGGAAGAGGAGCAGAAAGTGGAAAAATCATAGCCATTACAACAAAAGGGGAAAATAGTAAAGGGGAGAGATCTTTATGTTTTCCCAAAATGCAGAAAATAAGAATAAGTGATATTCAATTTTATATGTTAAAATCATTTTCTAAATCGGTTTTTTTTCAAAACTTTCAGAAATAATTAACTGAATGCATTGCGGTTGTTACGAAAATCCAAAACTGAAAACCGCAAACCAAAAATCTCAACAAATCAAAATTCCCCAAGTTTTACTATACAACACACCAAAAATAAACAGTGTCGTGATAATCAAACTATCGAAAACACGAAATCAAACTAAGTCAGATCTTAATACCGAGTCAAAAATCACATGAACAAGCTACTGACCAGACACACAAGTGCACAAAGGCACTGATACTGCATAAAGTCATCAAAAATGAAGGTGGGGGCACCATAAACATGGCACCACACACACAGACACAAGGGCATAAACAATAACGAATGCAGGTCCAACTGCAACATAAAGTGCAGACCAAATAATCAAAGACATCAAGTGATGAAACACTGCAACTCAAAGAGCTCAAATGCATGGAACATGACAGCAAGAACAAATCTGGGCAGCAACTCATAGGAACATGACTTTGGACAATGCAAACTAAATGAAACAAGACACAGTACTCAAATGCAAGTGCACAGCTAGACCCAAGTTTTCCCAATTCCTAATGCCACAGTGATTTATAAATTGAGTTTATATTTTTCCTAAGTCCACCGATACCCCAGCTAGCTTCACCAAGAGTCACGGCCTACAGTCCGCCGTAGATCACCAGAGCTTGACAAAATTTCACTTCCCAGAATATCCCAAATACCCCAATGATAATTCAATGAAAAATTTGAATTTTAGTTTCAAAAATCACCATTTTTAGAGTGGGTTCACATAGTTTTATTGATATTAAAATTTATGAAGTTTCAATTTCTTGAAATCTTTTTGAGTTTTGACAGTGCTTCATTGTTTACAGGAAGAAAGAACTGTGTATGTTACTCTAATTCATTACTGGCAAACATAACACAAGTTTGAATAAAAACTCCAACTTATTTCAATTATTTACAGAAGAAATGAGGGAGAGAGGTTTAGATTTGTTTGGATATTGGTTAATCTGTAAACCAAAAATTACTGTATTTTTAGTTCCCAAAAAAAAAAAAAGAAAAGAAAATTTCAACCTGCTTTGATTAATTACTGTAATGTATTACAGGTTCTTAAAACAACATTTCAACTTATTTACAATCCTTGTCAGAATCAAAGAGGGAGAGACATTTAGATTTGTTTTGATATAGATATGACTGACCTGTTTGAACTTGTGTTTGATTCATTTACTACATCTTACCGCATGCTTTTGTTTTCCAACTTGAAATACATTTTCTTTCAAAAATTCATCATCGACATTATAAACATACTTACAGATTTTCAAAGCTGGTTTTATATTCAGTGTTTATTCACCAAAATTTTAAACAGAGAAATGATCCTCGTTTCTAGGCATGCATCCATTTATACACAGGACATCACATACATACATGCATCCATACACATAAATATAGGCAACCACATTCACACATAATCATCATCAGCATCAGGTTAGGATCAAAGGGTTTAAACTATTTTTAAATTTTAGTTTACTCACAGATTTTGTTGCACAGAGAAGATGTACCCTGACTCATAACAGGGATATGCATTGATACATACTCATACATTTACATCCTTAAAGATGTGTGAATTCAAACATGCAATCATCTAAACCATCATACTTCAAGAGTCAACCATAAAATCAGAAACATATAGGTAGATAAATGAGTTTGCTCACAAGCATGAAAACAGAGAAGCAATTAACAACAGAGTTTTATATATGCATCAGATAAAGAGGATGAAGGATTTCTCACAAATAAACACATGCAAGCAATAACATATATCAGAGAAGAAAATAAATGCAGGCATCCACGCATGACAGATTTAAGGCCAAGTTTAAATAGCATCTGTTCTCATCAGATTTAAAAGCAAAATTACAAATAGCATCTGTTCTTATCAGGTTAAAAAGCAAGATTACAAATAGCATCTGTTCTTATCAGATTTAAAAGCAAAATTACAAATAGCATCTGTTCTTATCAGGTTAAAAAGCAAGATTACAAATAGCATCTGTTCTTATCAGATTTAAAAGCAAGATTTGATTGCATCTATTCTTATCAGTTTAAAACAAATTTAATAGCATCTGTTCTTATCAGATTAAATCAAATTATCAGAGCAAACGATAGCAAATAACACCAACAACCATACATGCAGAGACTTATATGTCCTTATCAGTTTTAAAGTAAATTAGCCGAGCAAATGATAACGAATAACACCACAAATCATAGCATGCAACCAAGCATTCAATTCAAACAGATCTAAATACTTGAATAAAAGATTAATCGTGAGCAGAGAACTCACCTTATCACGAATTGGAGCAGCCGCGAGCTACTGAAGCCGAGGCCTTCGATTTGAAGTCAAAGCCGTGAAGGTCGAAGAGATTGAAGCATTGCCCTCAAATTCAAGTAGATTTTTTTTTTCGAAGCCCTAATTTTGAAAAAGAGGACGAAAGAGAACGAGATGAGTTGAAGCCGCCATTATTTTTATTTTCGTGATTTTTTTGCTTAGGGTTTAAAAAATGGAAATGGTAAAGTGAAATAAAGGGAATCGGGTATCGGGTTGAAAGTAAAGGCAGTGGTTCTTTTCTTCTTTATTTTATGTTTTATTTTTATTTTGTTTTATTATTTTCTTCTATTTATATATATATAATTTTTCATTTTAAATTCAATTTATTTTAAACATCAAATTTTATTTTGTACACAAACACCTTGTTTTGTTTTTGTAGATACTTACTTTTGTTTGTTTTGTTTAATTTTTGTTTAAATTATGTTGTTAAAATTTTTCTTTTACTAAGTGTATTTTTTTATTTTATTTTGTATTGATTTTAATTTTTTTATTTAAGCTAAAGAAAAAATGTCATTAAAATTTAACCATTAATTTACTAATTTACAAAAATAAAAATTTTTAAATCCAAATTATCTTCTTAAGTTATTAGTTTGAATTTCAATTACAAATTCCATATTCAATCTCAACTCCGAAGTCAAGTTTTAAATTTTTATTCAGCTTTGTATAGATTAAATTTTAAAGTTTAATCACCAATTTCATTGTTATATTGGAAATTCAATTTAAATTATCATTCAAATATTTAAAATTAATTAAATATTAACAATTTAAATTGTTCAAAATTTAGGATCGTTACAATCTCCCCTCCTTAAAAGAATTTCGTCCCGAAATTACAAGTAAGGAAAAATGATTGTTGAAATTTCACCAATATTTATATTTTACACATTTTTATCATGTTTGAAACTTATTAAAAATAAATGAATGCAGGATTCATTCTATTTGTTTTATCTCACTAGCTTTGTTTATTAACTCATTTGTCTATTATTTTTCTACAATCAAGACACAAAAATCTTTACTAAAGTTTCCAACTTACAAAAACCCAAATTTTAAATTTGAACTTCTTCATTTAAGAAATTTACATAGTATAACTTTTCCAAAGCTGTGGACTTTCAAAACATTTCAAAAATCCTCTCCCTTAATTTATTAAGTTAGAATTTATGTCACTTTAATTTCAGGTAATTGATTTTCTATTTAAAGTTTGAAAATACTTGCTAACTCGAAATTTAACAAGTCTATTGTCGTTCTTAAAGACATTAGGCATACGCTGGCCAGGCGCAAGTCTAACAATCTTCAAGTACTAAATATACTTGCTTCAATTCCCAGTGAAAATAGTTTTTAAAAATTCTTTTTAAAAAAAATGGATATGGAAAGCACATTCCCCCATGGATCACAGTTTACTCGGCGGTTCCGCTACTATCCCAGTAGAGTCGCTTGTAACTGTGGATATCTCATCCCTTGAATTTCGCCATGGTTGTTGCCAAAGATCGCGGTTCACACGGCGGTTACGCTACTATCCCAGTAGAATCGCTCGTGACCGTAGGTATCTCGCCCCTCGAATTACGCTTTGGTTTGTAGATTGCAGTTTACACAGCGGTTACGCCACTATCCCAGTGGAATCGCTTGTAACTGTAGGCATCACGCCCCTCAAATTACGCTACCACCCGAGTGTAACTAGATCGCGGTATACACGGCGGTTACGCCACTATCCCAGTGGAATCGCTTGTAACCGTAGGCATCTCGCCCCTCGAATTACGCTAGCACACTATACCAGTCCAAAAGGACATTCCAACTAATGGAAATACTACGTAGCTACGATTTTCAAATGGACACTCATCTCGAGTTCCAACAACCTTCACAAAGTTTAAATGGAAGGTACTTTTCCATATCCTCAATTTGGAAAACATAATATCATACATACATATATAATATTTCATTTCACATTTTAGTACATATCATACTCATGTACTTACATAAGTTTTCCATAACAATTACTTTTCCAAACTAATTGGTTTTCGAATTAATCGTATTCACACATATACGTTATGAAAACCACAATATCACATACCCATAACAAATAGAGGTTTCACAAATTTTTTCATTTCATCATCCATTTAAAATTTTCCTCTAAGCCGATTTGGAAATTTAAGGTTATCTCAAACCTAATTCACATTCATAATCCAATTTATTATCGACTTCACACTCGATTTGGATTTCACGTTACATCGTCAATCCTCAACACATAATTGATGTATATCGATATATAACCTCTGAGCTCGTACGTCTCAGAGAAGGGTGTTAAGCTAAGAGAATAAATTCTCCGCCACCGCAGATATATATATTTAATAGAGATCAATTGATATGTCGTCAATTCACGGCGTTAGACATACAATCCAAATCATCCATTTAAAATTCAAAGTTCAACTTACATTGTTTTTGGGTGTCAAAGTTAAACTCAATTTAACTCAAAATTCAATCACTTTGAAATTTTTTTTTTTTTTTTTTCTTCTCCAAGTTGAACTAAGTGTTCAAATTTCCCAAAAATAATATCTTTACAAGATATAAAATTTTTCACACTTAACCATTTGAAACAAATTCAAATATTCACTTTTCAATTTATCTTTAAAAGATAAAATCTCAAAACATTTACTTTTCACTTTATCTTGAAAAGATAAAATTTCAAACCTTTCATTTCATATTGGAAAATATTTCCATACTTATTCAATAATAAGTAATTTACAAATCCATTTATTTTCAACAATTTTGAAAATATTCGATATACTTAAACCAAAATCAAGTATATATTCCATTCTTAAAAGAAATCATTCTTTTAAACACATTTCAAAACAACTTAAAATGAATTTACTTCATTTCATAGTGTTGCTTCCCAAAAACATTCCCATTTAAGTTTTTCAACTTCAACTTAATTCATAGTTTGAATTCTGCATACATTTCAAAATATTGGTTTTAAACCAACTTCAAATTTCCAATATTAAGTTTTCCACTTAACTTATTTCCATGCCCATTCAAATTCAAATTCTTCATTGCATCAATTTAAATCTCTTATAAATTTTCATTAGATTCATATCTCTTTTTATATCTCATTTATTGTCCAAAACCATAGATATAACACCTTTAATAAGTTACAATAATTTACTTATCAAAATAAGTCATTTGCGGATTTTATAAACAACTTTAGAAATTACATTTCTATTTATAAACTTTGTTTTATAATCTCCTTTACTAAATTGATTCAATTCAATTCATATAACTTAGTTATATACCCAAAATCCATATTATAAGTTAAATACTTATAATCCATTTATTTACTAAATCGTTCTTCACAACATTTGAAATCAATTTTCAAAAGAATTCAAAATTAAATTTCCAAGTTATAGTTCAATAATCCATTTGATTATAATCAAATTGACATATCATTTTATTTTCCAATTACTACTTTGAAGATATTCAAAATATTTGATTTAAGCCAATTTAAACCAATTCATTAATTCTCTTAACTCATGTTTCATTTTCCATAACTCTCAAAAATTCGATAATGAGTTTCCGAATGATCGAAACTCAAGTCTAACGAGACCTCACCGAAGAGAAACGGTCGCAAACCTAAATTTAGAGAGGGGAATCTTCAAAATAATTCTAATTTTCAAAATACTTTTTATTTTAAAGAAATTTTTTTTATACTTCTTTAGATTTGAAAACACTTTCTTTAAAGTGATTCTAGTAACTATTCATATTAAACGCCATAAACTAAGCTTTGTGTAAACCAAAGCTCTGATACCACTTTGTAACGACCCGCCGCTCTGACCGTCTCTAGTCGGTAATTAAACCAACTAGAAACGTTCAAAATGACGGATTGTTATTTAGTTTATAACATTTAAACAGAATCAGTCACAGAATCACAGAAACAATAATATATTTTATAAATAAACTTTTCTTTTGTATACAAATATCAGAGTTATACAATACATTACATTTTATACAGCGGAACAATTTTTATTAAGTACAAGAAAAATTTTGCTGAAAACTTAGGTGAATGCCGAAATCCTCTCTCTCTAACTTCGCGGCCTGAAAATCTTCAAGCTGTAAAAATACTCGGTCTAACACGAGCGTTAATTGCAAAACACAAAAACACTCGAGTCAGGATTAATCTTAACTCAAGTAAATAAATTTGCAATGAACTGAATAAAATGGTAAGAGAGATGATGAAACAAATGAATCAATTTAAATCTATTATGGGTTTTCATATTAACAACTTTAATTTTTAAAATCTGTCAATCCCGTGTGGCTGCAAGCACAAATCAGACAAATCACTACAAAGAAAAGGCTCAAGGCAAAACCAGTGCCAATTTAAAAAAAACAGTAAGCAAACAAGCATGCAGCAGCAGGCATAGATGCTAGTTGATCGTGTACAGGGCAGTGAAACAAGTGCATGGAGCAGCAGACACAACAAACACAGAGGCAACAGCGATGAATCGCAGTGCCAAATGATGACACAGTGCAGTAGGATGCACAGAGGTGCAACAGGGAGGGGGAAATGTCCAGAAATGCATCAGGGAGTTTACAAAATAAATCAGCTGTAATTGACAGTGTCATGAAGCATCAAATATTAGCAGGTGGAATGTGCCACTTAAATCCCAAAATGAAATCATTGGAGATGAACATATAAAAATTTAATATGGCAAAGCAGCAGCGCTCCTGCAACTGTTGGTTCTGACTAAAATTGTGTTACGTCTTTCAGTTATTTGTTAAGTCTATAAAATGAGGCGATAATGATTTGCCTGTAGAAACATAAAATCACTTCGTGCATGCTAGCACAGACCTTTTGGGGATATTGTTTTAAATCCTTGGGACCCGTTTGGTTTGGACTTCAAGTTTTGTGTTTTGCATTTTCAGTATGTATTTTAAAAAGCATGGAAGAGGAGCAGAAAGTGGAAAAATCATAGCCATTACAACAAAAGGGGAAAATAGTAAAGGGGAGAGAACTTTATGTTTTCCCAAAATGCAGAAAATAAGAATAAGTGATATTCAATTTTATATGTTAAAATCATTTTCTAAATCGGTTTTTTTTCAAAACTTTCAGAAATAATTAACTGAATGCATTGCGGTTGTTACGAAAATCCAAAACTGAAAACCGCAAACCAAAAATCTCAACAAATCAAAATTCCCCAAGTTTTACTATACAACACACCAAAAATAAACAGTGTCGTGATAATCAAACTATCGAAAACACGAAATCAAACTAAGTCAGATCTTAATACCGAGTCAAAAATCACATGAACAAGCTACTGACCAGACACACAAGTGCACAAAGGCACTGATACTGCATAAAGTCATCAAAAATGAAGGTGGGGGCACCATAAACATGGCACCACACACACAGACACAAGGGCATAAACAATAACGAATGCAGGTCCAACTGCAACATAAAGTGCAGACCAAATAATCAAAGACATCAAGTGATGAAACACTGCAACTCAAAGAGCTCAAATGCATGGAACATGACAGCAAGAACAAATCTGGGCAGCAACTCATAGGAACATGACTTTGGACAATGCAAACTAAATGAAACAAGACACAGTACTCAAATGCAAGTGCACAGCTAGACCCAAGTTTTCCCAATTCCTAATGCCACAGTGATTTATAAATTGAGTTTATATTTTTCCTAAGTCCACCGATACCCCAGCTAGCTTCACCAAGAGTCACGGCCTACAGTTCGCCGTAGATCACCAGAGCTTGACAAAATTTCACTTCCCAGAATATCCCAAATAACCCAATGATAATTCAATGAAAAATTTGAATTTTAGTTTCAAAAATCACCATTTTTAGAGTGGGTTCAGATAGTTTTATTGATATTAAAATTTATGAAGTTTCAATTTCTTGAAATTTTTTTGAGTTTTGACAGTGCTTCATTGTTTACAGGAAGAAAGAACTGTGTATGTTACTCTAATTCATTACTGGCAAACATAACATAAGTTTGAATAAAAACTCCAACTTATTTCAATTATTTACAGAAGAAATGAGGGAGAGAGGTTTAGATTTGTTTGGATATTGGTTAATCTGTAAACCAAAAATTACTGCATTTTTAGTTCCCAGAAAAAAAAAAAAATTCAACCTGCTTTGATTAATTACTGTAATGTAATACAGGTTCTTAAAACAACATTTCAACTTATTTACAATCCTTGTCAGAATCAAAGAGGGAGAGACATTTAGATTTGTTTTGATATAGATATGACTGACCTGTTTGAACTTGTGTTTGATTCATTTACTACATCTTACTGCATGCTTTTGTTTTCCAACTTGAAATACATTTTCTTTCAAAAATTCATCATCGACATTATAAACATACTTACAGATTTTCAAAGCTGGTTTTATATTCAGTGTTTATTCACCAAAATTTTAAACAGAGAAATGATCCTCGTTTCTAGGCATGCATCCATTTATACACAGGACATCACATACATACATGCATCCATACACATAAATATAGGCAACCACATTCACACATAATCATCATCAGCATCAGGTTAGGATCAAAGGGTTTAAACTATTTTTAAATTTTAGTTTACTCACAGATTTTGTTGCACAGAGAAGATGTACCCTGACTCATAACAGGGATATGCATTGATACATACTCATACATTTACATCCTTAAAGATGTGTGAATTCAAACATGCAATCATCTAAACCATCATACTTCAAGAGTCAACCATAAAATCAGAAACATATAGGTAGATAAATGAGTTTGCTCACAAGCATGAAAACAGAGAAGCAATTAACAACAGAGTTTTATATATGCATCAGATAAAGAGGATGAAGGATTTCTCACAAATAAACACATGCAAGCAATAACATATATCAGAGAAGAAAATAAATGCAGGCATCCACGCATGACAGATTTAAGGCCAAGTTTAACTAGCATCTGTTCTCATCAGATTTAAAAGCAAAATTACAAATAGCATCTGTTCTTATCAGGTTAAAAAGCAAGATTACAAATAGCATCTGTTCTTATCAGATTTAAAAGCAAAATTACAAATAGCATCTGTTCTTATCAGGTTAAAAGGCAAGATTACAAATAGCATCTGTTCTTATCAGATTTAAAAGCAAGATTTGATTGCATCTATTCTTATCAGTTTAAAACAAATTTAATAGCATCTGTTCTTATCAGATTAAATCAAATTATCAGAGCAAACGATAGCAAATAACACCAACAACCATACATGCAGAGACTTATATGTCCTTATCAGTTTTAAAGTAAATTAGCCGAGCAAATGATAACGAATAACACCACAAATCGTAGCATGCAACCAAGCATTCAATTCAAACAGATCTAAATACTTGAATAAAAGATTAATCGTGAGCAGAGAACTCACCTTATCACGAATTGGAGCAGCCGCGAGCTACTGAAGCCGAGGCCTTCGATTTGAAGTCAAAGCCGTGAAGGTCGAAGAGATTGAAGCATTGCCCTCAAATTCAAGTAGATTTTTTTTTTCGAAGCCCTAATTTTGAAAAAGAGGACGAAAGAGAACGAGATGAGTTGAAGCCGCCATTATTTTTATTTTCGTGACTTTTTTGCTTAGGGTTTAAAAAATGCAAATGGTAAAGTGAAATAAAGGGAATCGGGTATCGGGTTGAAAGTAAAGGCAGTGGTTCTTTTCTTCTTTATTTTATGTTTTATTTTTATTTTGTTTTATTATTTTCTTCTATTTATATATATATAATTTTTCATTTTAAATTCAATTTATTTTAAACATCAAATTTTATTTTGTACACAAACACCTTGTTTTGTTTTTGTAGATATTTACTTTTGTTTGTTTTGTTTAATTTTTGTTTAAATTATGTTGTTAAAATTTTTCTTTTACTAAGTGTATTTGTTTATTTTATTTTGTATTGATTTTAATTTTTTTATTTAAGCTAAAGAAAAAATGTCATTAAAATTTAACCATTAATTTACTAATTTACAAAAATAAAATTTTTTAAATCCAAATTATCTTCTTAAGTTATTAGTTTGAATTTCAATTACAAATTCCATATTCAATCTCAACTCCGAAGTCAAGTTTTAAATTTTTATTCAGCTTTGTATAGATTAAATTTTAAAGTTTAATCACCAATTTCATTGTTATATTGGAAATTCAATTTAAATTATCATTCAAATATTTAAAATTAATTAAATATTCACAATTTAAATTGTTCAAAATTTAGGATCGTTACAGTCTTCCTTCTAAATCACGCCTACTGAATATGATGTCGTCACTCTCTTTCCGTTTCGGGTGGCGTTCTTCCAAAATGGAGTTAACATAGCCTTCAGCATTTCTAAGTGACTTGCCGTATCTTTCCATCTCTGCCCAGCTTCTGTCGGCGATGTGTGGTCCTCCCGAGATGGTATGGACCACTATCTTCTCGTGACTAGAGCCACTGGTGTTGCGATTCCCTCCGCCTACTTCTAGGAGGGGTCTCTTTGAGTTCTCATTGGCAGGGGTTGGAGTCCTGTTCTGACCTTTCACATAGCGTTCCAGCCTTCTTCTTCTGATGTATTCTTCGATCAAGTCTCGGAGATGGTGGCATTCATTGGTGTCATGTCCGTGGGATTCATGGAAGCGGCAGAACTTTCCAGACTTGAGTGCGTTATCAGATTCTTTCTTGTGCGGGGGGCGCTTGTATCCGAGTTTGCCCTGAGTGGCTAGAAAGATGTTTTCGATTGTTTCATTCAAAGGAGTGTAGGAGTCAAATCTTGGTCCTGGTCTATATTGGCGTTTTTCAACCTTCCTGCCCCCAGCATTATCTCTAGATTCATTTCTTCGAGTGTCCTTAGCTGCAGCGGGAATCTTGTCCGAAGTCGTCTTACCTTGTTGCCCTGACTGCCTTTCAGTGGCGGCGTCTTCAAGTCTCATATACTTTCCAGCTTCATGGAAGAAATCAGGTAAAGTAGCTGGTTTTTCCTTAGTTAGTCTTCTAGCGAACTTGGTATCTGGGTGTACACCACTACAGAGGGCCATTAGGGTGAGCTTCTCATCGGCATCTTGGACTGCGGCCGCTGCGGCGTTGAACCGGGTAAGATATTATTGCAGTGTCTCTCCGGATTTCTGTTTGACATTGGATAGAGAATAAGCATCCTTGGGTTGCTCTACATGGACGCGGAACTGGCTAATGAACCTTTCTTTCAACATCTCCCATGAGCTGATAGATCCTTGGGGTAGATGGAAGAACCAGGAGGTAGCTAGATCTGCTAGGAATAGCGGAAAACATTTACACAGCACCCCTTCTGTTGCTCCGCTCATGAGCATATGCTGGGTGTACCTCTGTAAGTGTACAATGGGGTCGGAAGTTCCCTTGTAAGGTTCCATGGTTGGCATTTTCCACTCCCGGGGGGTGATGGCAGTTTCGATATTGCGGGTGAAGGGGCTGGCGACCCTAGCGCCTATTCCTCCGTCCCTTTGCTCCCGTTGGACGCATTCTCTGAATAATCGTGCCATTCTTTCATCAGAATTTGGAGCGGATAGAAATGAACTTGGTTCTTCCCTGCGGGATCGATCTCGTCCAGATGACCTGTAGGGATGGTATAGTCTATCACTTCTGACGTTATCCAGTGGTTGCCTCTGGCTGCTCGGATGCATGCTAGGACCAGCTACAGTTGCCCCTGCCTTGATCTTCCCCTGTGGGGTTCTGTTTCGGGCATTTCCATGGGGTCAACTTCGGGCTGGGTTCTAGCTCGGCTCCGTTCAGCGGGGTTTCTATGATTAGGTGGCATGACTGGCTCAGCTACATCCGACCCTCGCCTGGCGCCTCCCCCACTGAGTTCGGTTCCAAGCGCTTCCTCGAGTCGGAGTTCGGACTGAGTCCGGACGCGGCCCCTATCATTGTTGTTCCTGTTGATGGCTTCCTCGAAGAGGGAAGACCTTTGCTGTCTCCGAGATCCTCCAGATTGAGATTCATCCCATGATTCAGTGTTGCGTTTGGATTCTTCGACATCCCTCAAGCGTGACATGAGTTGGTTCACCAAAGCTTCTTGTTGGGATGCGAAGCGGTTAGTCACTTCCACCGCAACTCTGTCTAGGTCCGCTCTAGTGATTACTGCCGGTTGTTCCGCGGCAGGGGCTGTTGGAATTGCCTGATCTACATGTGGCACTGCTGCCGTAGTGGGATGGTTCTCTTGACCCGGATCCACTGGATTTGGAGCGCTGCTAGTTGCAGCGTTCTTTCCCTTGTTGGCGTCTTTTCTTGGTCTGGAAGTCATGTTTCCTAGACAATGAAGAATGCTATTGGGAAAGAAGGTTGGATGAGGGAAGCTGGAGCTTCGAGTTCAAAGCTCTCAATGAAAGCACCAAAAAAAGTTTGCGCGAAAAGTGGGCAAACACCTCCAAGTCGTGAGATTTAATGGATTTTATGTGATTCTTAATGATTTAGATGAGTTATGTAAATATGAAAAAAGCGGGGGCTGAAATGTAAAAGACACGCAGATTTATAGTGGTTCGGCCAGAACGTGCCTACGTCCACTTTATATGTTATTATCTTCTTTGTTGCAGATTACAAGTACAATGCTTTGTGTACAAGTATATGAAAGTAGTTTGAAAGTTCCTTCCGTGCTTGAGCTCTCAAACTTTTCTGCCATTGTTGTACCCCTGCCCCTCTATTTATAGAGTTAGGTAGGAGGCAGGGGTCTTGGATGTATATAGCTGCTGATGGGCCCGGGCTGGAGCAATCTGGACTGGCAATCATCTGGTTCGGCGAGGCTTCATTCGGCTGTGCTTAGAGAAGTTGGAGTTTGGTTCGGTCATGGTGGTCCGGTGATAGGTGTAGTCCGGTGGTGGTCTGGTCCGGTCATGTAGGGGAGGAGTGTTGGCTCGGTGATGGCCTTGGTCCGGTTGTAGGTTGGTCCGGTAGGGTGTTGGAGAGGTGGTTCGGTGGTGCCCTTGGTCCGGTATGCCGAATGGGGATGACCGAATGTCCTTATGCCGAATGAGCTTGTGCATGGAGAATGCCGGATGGACTTCGAGCCTTGTGTTTGCTGAACGAAGTGGAGGTTGCGAGCCCGGGTAAAACTTGTGACTTCTTGGTCTCGAGATCTTCTGTGTGAGAATTCGCCCAACATTTAGTGTTTCCTTTTAATTACATGTTCATTTTCTTTTCTTGTTTATTTTCTTTCATGTTCTAGTATAGATCTCTTTTTTTTTATGCAAGTAGAATAATTTTTCTTTTCATTTTGCTCTCTTTCTCTCTTCTTGTTTAATGTTGTTTTCTACATTTGTTCATATGATAACAAATATGAGAGCTTAATCCCTTCAATTTAGGGGTAATGAAGCTCTCTAGTATGTAGATCCAACATTTTGATGTTTATGCTCTCTTTTTGTGCTTAATGAGAATGATTGAAGTGGTTTAATGATGTTGTTTAGCTTTGAATTTGATAGTCTATGTTGTTCATAACAAATAGGCTATACTTAAACAAACAAAACACAAATTGCCTCTTCATTTACATATGATTATGGCACGGAAGTGATTGTTGAAATTAAAATTTGATGGCTTATATTTCTAATTAATAGTTAATAGGCCATGCTTAAAATAGATTTTGCTTTCAACTTTGTTGTCATATTTTATTAAATTTAAAAGTGTATTAGTGGTTGTGTTATAGTTTGATGGTTTATATTGAGCTAATTAATAGCACAAATATACCATACTTATGATAAGCACATCAACTAATTCACTAATGACTAGAAAAGAGAGATCATAACTTCAAATTGTTGATTTATGTGCTATAGAGTGGAAATTGCCTCTAAATTGTCTTAACACTCTCATATTTTTATCAATTTTCTTTTGCTTGTTTTTATCTTTTTTTTAGCTAATCACTCTCGACTTTGGTTTAATTCGATTAAATAGAATTTTCAAATCAACAATTCCCTGTGGATCAACCCGTATTCACCACGTGACCGTGCGC
Organism: Allium cepa; assembly: GCA_030765085.1. NCBI lineage: Eukaryota > Viridiplantae > Streptophyta > Magnoliopsida > Asparagales > Amaryllidaceae > Allium > Allium cepa. The sequence continues at coordinate 811,681,832 of CM060939.1, forward strand.
TTGCGGTTATTTTTATTTCAAAATTCGTTCGACGGTTTTCTAATCCGATAGAAATTCCGTCGACGAACAAGTTTTTGGCGCCGTTGCCGGGTAATTATTTGATTTTGATTTTCTATTTTTCGAATTATTTTTGTTTGATTTTTAGTGTGTTTGTTTGTGTATCGAGTGCATTTACCAAAAAAAAAAGTGTTTTGTTGTGTGTTTGAATGATTTTTGTTTCCATTTTGTTTGTGTGTTCGTGTTTTTAGTGGCGTTTGCATATTAAAAAAAAATTGAACAACTTCATTCACAAATTATATTTCAATCCTTTTTTTTTACATCAGTTTGCATTCACATAAAAAAACATTTGTTTTAGGTTTTCTGTTCATTTCCTCTCGGTCACTGTTTATTGTGCATTTCCACTCCCTGCATTGTGCACATTCCATTCTCTGTTACAAACTGTTGCTTCTGCTCCTCAAACCACTGTCCATCCACTTCCCAATTTCAACTCTGAAACCATCACCCAAACTACTTCCAGAATACTGCTACTTTCCACCTTCCAAAGATTGCTTGCAACTGCCACCAATCTTCCACTTTCTTTCTGACATCGACCACAGCCATACAAAACTTCCACACTGCAACATTCCAAACTGTTCACGAACTGCTGTGCACCTCTCCCATCGCTGCTTGCCAACCATAACATCATCAACTGCAGCCAAGCAATAATTGAACCTCCTCCTCTTCTACTGTTGGTTCAAAACTGACATTAACCTCTGCATGTCATTCCATCCACCACTTCACTCATCAATTACCACTGCCTTGCTGTTCAATAAAACATCACAATCCACACTCACAACCCAAATCACTTCACACAGACCCTCCCTCTTATCCCCTCCTCAATCCATACATCTACAATCTTCACCATATCCCTACGACAACAACACCTCCTTCTCATACTTCAAACCAACCATCCACCACCATTTCAAAACACCTTCACTTACCACTATCCACTCAACTGCTAACTGGATAGCTACTGCCTACTACAGTCTTTTCCCATCACCAAACCATCCATTGACCATCTCCTTCTATCACAAACACAGCAACTTCACCCATCATACAACAGACATCTACCTCCACCATACACCATCATACAACAGGCATCCAATACTCTCCACTACTACACAACATTTCACTTCTTGCTACATTCCCCTGCTGTGCACTCTTCCTCCAACCATCACGCAACTTCAACAACCCCTGATACATATACAACATCATCCCCTCAACAGACTCTACATCCACCACTTCAACAATACAAATACCGTCCACCTCCTCCATCATTCAACAAATTTCAATATCGACCATCGCCTGAACATCTCACCACGTTTCCAATCCATATACAAACTGCTCACCATTTCAACTGCCTCATCCCAACTCCTCACCACAACATTCCATCACGTTCTTGACCACCTTGCAACTACAAGAGCAACATCGTATGCTTCCACAGCCCACAGTCCTTAGCCGAACATCACCATAACAGCAGCTACGACATCCCCTGAAACATCTCCACCAACCCCAATTCGACATAAACATACAGCCCCTCATCCCAATACTAACTCACCGCTGTGCAACTTCCCCAACATCTTCCTCCCTTTGTCAATTCACTGCCCAGACCATCCACGAACTCCGCGTCCATCCCCTTAACCTCTGCAATCTCCTCTCGAACCAAATCACTACACCTCCCCTCCCCAGCTAATTTCGACACAGCTTATTACTTCATCGATCAAACCCAAAATCGCCGATTTCATGCTTCAATTCCAGTTCACATTTTATTATAAAAAAGAAAAAAAAAAAGAAAGGAGAGAATCGACATTGGTCTGGAGTTTTCTAGTGTTTGTTGTGATATGTTTGATTTGTCTTGATTTGGGAACAATAAGCGTGCGTTAGCTTTCTTTTGGGCCGGCCTTTGTTTGTTTGTGAATTTTGTTTTTGAGATCGCAATGGTGAAGCTGTTTTGTGTTATTATAGTTGTTTTAAGTTATTTTTATTTTTCTTTTCTTTTTTTTTCTCCCAAATAAAATCTTGCTTTGTTTTTTCTTCTTTTGATTTCATTTGATTAGATTTTTCACTTGTTTCTGTTACCACATCGATATTAAAAAAAAAATTTAAGTAAAACCCTACTTTTTAGTTTCCTTTCAAAAAAAAAACCAAAAAAAAATATATTGTATATATCTTAGTTTTTAATTTTCAGGTTGCCAAAGCAGGAAATAAAGGAAGAATAGCTTGCTGAAAATTGCTTCCTTAGCTAGCCAAAATAAATTGCTCTGCTTGCTAAAAAATTTTGCTTTCATTTCTAGTTTTATTTGAATTGAATTGTTGGTTGCTTGCATTTGCATTTTAAAAAAAAATTCATTCGTAGTTGTATTGTTAATACACATTTAGTTTCTGTTCTGCATTTCATCTTAGATTTTGATTAATAATAACGGCTAGACATCGATAACACTTAATTGTATATTGACAATTTGTCTTTTTTGAACAATTTAATTTCTTGGTGTCTAGGCTACGGAAGAGTAATAACCATTTATAAATATTACGGTGATTCGTAAATATTATAGTGGTTGTTCCTCTGAAGGTACTTAAACGTTCGGCTGCATTGCTACGGTGATTCGTGGTGCACCGATAAATCCTACCCGTTACCTGGCTGAGAACTATCTTGTTTATTTAAGACAGTTTGTGATTATAAAATTTTTGGTTAACTTAGGATAAATCATTTGTAATTAACCCTTACATTCATTTAGTTGCATTTGTTCATGCATATTTAAAAAAAAACAAAAAACAATTCAAAATCCAAAACTAAATTTTTTTAAATATTCCTTTTCTTTTTCTTTGAAATTTTTAAATCCTTTTCCTTTGAAATTTCAAAAATCCAGAAAAATTAGAAAAACAAAAATCCAAAAAGAAAATTATAAAATCTTTTCAAAAGCCAAAAAAAATTGAAAATTCAAAACAAAACAAAATTAAATTTTCCATTTTGAAAAATAAATTCTACTTGTAAATATTTTTTTTATAAAAAAAAACCAAAAAAGAAAAAGAAATCTTGAAAATGTCCGAGTTTCCTTTTTCTTACACACTTGAATTTAACGGTGAAAATCAATATAATCCATATGAGTTTACTCCAAATTCGTATGGATATTTTAACAACAAATTTTGTGTAAATAATTCAAATTCCAAACAACAAAATTTCCAAAACGATGACCAACCTTCGACTCTTCAAAATAGCATTGAAATGATTTCATCTTTATTCGAACTTTCTACACGAAAAAATCAAGAGATAAATGATTTATGTAATTCTTATTTGTGTAATAACTCGAGTCAAGGATTTCAAAATTTGAATTCAATTCAAAATTCAAACGATTACGATTATAACCCATGCCAATTTAATTTCGAACTCCAAAATGAATTTCAAACTCAACATGAAAATGGGAACAACTTTTCAAACGAATTTGGCAATGGGAATAGTTTCAATTGCGATACGATTGAAAACTTTGGTTATCAACAAATTCAAAGTGAAAATTTTCAAATTAATAATCATGAATTTGATTTTGTTGACGGAATGGAAAAAGATAACGGGGATTTATTACTTGAAAAATACAAAACTTATCGTCAAAATCATAATCAAATCTCAACCCATGAAGAATCAAATAATAATCTACCGTTTATCGAAATTGACAATTCTTGTTCTCAACAAGTCCAAGTCGAAAATTTTCAAGTTAATAGTTACAAATTTGACTTTGTTGAGCAAATGAATGAAATTTACGATGATCGCACGAATTTGTTGATTAAAACATTGGAAAATTTTCGTGAGAAACAAAATCAAGTTTCAATGTGTGACGAGTCAAACGATAATCCATCTTTTACCCAAATCGATGATTTTCAAACAACAACTTTTGAAACTGAAAATGATGATCTTAACGAAGTTGTTGAAAAGACGATAATTGTGTTGGATTTTAATTCTTTTGAGGGTGAGAAACTCGATTTAAATTTCGATCTTCCTTTTTCTGAAAATTTGAATACACCAACTTTGAATTTTGAACTTGAGACATGTAATAAAGTTGTTGATAATCCAATAAAGGAAGACGAGTTTAATGAACATGAATTTTTTGGACTTTTGATGACGAGTTGTTAAATTCCAAAGGGGAAGATGAAAATCACCATTTTGATTTTGAAATCAATAATTGTGAAAATGTTTTCAATGATAAGCTTGAATTTCAAATTGGTGAAAATAAACTTGAACTTCAATCAATTGTTTTGTCGACCCTGAAAATCATCGAAAATAAAACAACTCGTACAATTTTTAATAAAACGACATTCGTTTTTCCAAATCGACAATCAACTTCAAATTCTTTTACGATTTGGTTTTTCGTGCTTAAGCCGTGTCTCACACATTTGACGAGACAAATGAATTGGTCTTTGGAAGACTGTTTCGTTTACTTTTTGACTATATACTTTCTCATCTCTTGTAAATAGTAATCTTTCATGTAAATATAGGATTTTTATTTTATTTTTCTCCTTCCATTTGGGTTGACTGTGGGGACACAGTCAAAATCAAGTGAGGGGGGACTCATCTTCATTTTTTTTCATGGTTTCTTTTTGCTTTAAAATCAAAAAAAATAAAATTAAAAAAAAATCCCAAAAACAAATTTTCTTTTGATTTATTTTTAAAAGAAACACTATAAGATAAATATATGGCTTTGGTTTGTTAAATTGAATTTTTTGAAAATTTATTGGTCTTAACAAAAATAAAAATGAAGTTTGATTACAAATAATAATGGTTTAACTAGTATCTAGGAAGATTCATATGTGTTAATTATGAAGTACATCCTAATTGAAAATCTTTGTTTTAAAAAGTGGTTGATTTAAAGTAAAGGATATAACATTTTTTTTGTCTTCTAAGTTAAATGGTGCTAAGATGATTTTGCAAAACTCCCTCTCAAAAGGTATAAAAATAAAAAATAATAACATCCAAGTATTCACTCTCATTTAAAAGTCCTCACGGTTATGCACAGGTGATTACCTGGAATTTTTGATTATGTGATTTCATACTCATTTAAAAGTCCTCACGGTTATAATGTATGGAACACATGTAAAAAAAAGACTTAATAAAAACCACCTACGGTCGATAGTGTATGCATTAAAGTGTGTGCACTCGCCATGCTCTGTACTCCCCTCACATAAGCCCGAAAGGCAGTGCATGGGTGGTATATCTGGCCTCAGTTTATCTGAGCTAGGTGTGTAATTTTTCTTGCAAATAATGAGAGAGCAAGCAATTGAAATCCTAGCACTATTTTTACTTATTTGATTTGATTTGTTATTGAAAAGAAATGAAAATACCATTTTGATAAACTATGATAATCAACTAAGTATCCATTTTATAATTACACTTTGTTATCAACCGAAACAACAAGTTAAACTATTGTCTATTTGTTATGATAACTTGATTTTTGTTGGAAATTTTACAAGTAAATGACTTAAATTTTGAAGATAATGACCAAAACCAATATTCAACTTATTTTTGTCGATTTAAAAATAAATTCTTGATTTTGTAAATACTTCAGAAACTTGCATTCATCTCTTTGTAAATAAATCTTGCATTTTATAAATATTTTCATCCTGCATTTGGATTTTGTGGGTAGTATCCTCTGAAAACCCTCACGAGACAACACTCGTCCTACGGGGGACACCCAGAGGTTTAACGGCTTGTTGCATACGCTCAATGCAATCGTGCTCCCTACTAAAACGGATTTATCTTAGTTTTTCTTTATTCGAGGACGAATAAAAAGAGAAGTGTGGGGGTATTTGATGTGCACGTAAATACGCATATTTTTACCACCATATTTATTCTATTTAAATTAAATAAATGATCATATTGGGTATTTTAACTTGTTTTAATCAAAATTCATATTAATTCCAAATTTTCACATATTCATCTTCATATAGGGGCAAAACGGTCATTTAAGTGCATATATTTCTTTGCGAAAAATTAATTGAAATTTTTTATATATTTTATTAGGAAATTGATCTCAAATAGAAGTGGTTTCATGAAGATATGCATGCACAAAATTAATACAAAGGAATGAAGATGGAAATAATTCAAAGTGAAGAACATGGAGGACCCTACCTACCCACCTACCTTAATGTACAAATTAAAGGCTAATGCACATGCTTTTGGACTTAATGGTTTCATGTACACTAATGGGGGGTTAAGACATGTTAATGGTTACTTGGCCTCCACACTTCCTAAGGGGCATTTTGAGCATTCCCCAAAAAAATGAATTAGGGTTTTAACACTTGTATAAATACCCCTTATGTTTCATGTAGCCACCTTGCTCTTAGTTAATTAGTTTTAGTTGAGAAAATAAAAGAAAGCTCTCTTTCTCTTTTCATGGCTACTTAGCCATTTTTCTTCATGTATTTTTCTTTTTTTTATGCAATGTTATTTAGTGTTTCCTTTTAATTACATGTTCATTTTCTTTTCTTGTTTATTTTCTTTCATGTTCTATTATAGACCTCTTTTATTTTATGCAAGTAGAATAATTTTTCTTTTCATTTTGCTCTCTTTCTCTCTTCTTGTTTAATGTTGTTTTCTACATTTGTTCATATGATAACAAATATGAGAGCTTAATCCCTTCAATTTAGGGGTAATGAAGCTCTCTAGTATGTAGATCCAACATTTTGATGTTTATGCTCTCTTTTTGTGCTTAATGAAAATGATTGAAGTGGTTTAATGATGTTGTTTAGCTTTGAATTTGATAGTCTATGTTGTTCATAACAAATAGGCTATACTTAAACAAACAAAACACAAATTGCCTCTTCATTTACATATGATTATGGCAAGGAAGTGATTTTTGAAATTAAAATTTGATGGCTTATATTTCTAATTAATAGTTAATAGGCCATGCTTAAAATAGATTTTGCTTTCAACTTTGTTGTCATATTTTATGAAATTTAAAAGTGTATTAGTGGTTGTGTTATAGTTTGATGGTTTATATTGAGCTAATTAATAGCACAAATATACCATACTTATGATAAGCACATCAACTAATTCACTAATGACTAGAAAAGAGAGATCATAACTTCAAATTGTTGATTTATGTGATCTAGAGAGTGGAAATTGCCTCTAAATTGTCTTAACACTCTCATATTTTTATCAATTTTCTTTTGCTTGTTTTTATCTTTTTTTTAGCTAATCACTCTCGACTTTGGTTTAATTTGATTAAATAGAATTTTCAAATCAACAATTCCCTGTGGATCGACCCGTATTCGCCACGTGCTACATTCGTACACCGTGCGCTTGCGGTTATTTTTATTTCAAAATTCGTTCGACGGTTTTCTAATCCGATAGAAATTCCGTCGACGAACATGGACCTTGGTTGTTTCAAAAGTTTTGTATATGCTTTCGTAAAGGCACTGAAAGGGGCGTAACCTTTGACTTTGAAAGGTTTCGCATGTGGTTGGGACAGCACCATAAGTTTCTTCCGAAAGTGGTTCCCAAGTCGTCCATGCTTGTTTATTTGTGTCGAATGGTTGGAAGTAGTGGAAGGGTATATTTGTTTCCATCAGTGTCGAAAGTCTCTACACTATATGAGTAATTGGTGCCTTCGACTCTTTCGATACCCGCTCAATGCCTTCGAAACACCCTTTTTATGACCTTTATGATGCCTGGGTCTGTTTCTCCATGAAAACCTTACTCTTATTATCCTTCTTTCATACTTTTACTCTTGAGTAGATTAAAAGCTAATAGGTTGCTTATGTTAATCATATATTGACTTGGTTTGAGTTGAGCGGAATCATTTTGATAATAATGTGAAAATCATATTTTTCAAATTTGAAATGATCGCTTTTAATAGCCATGTTAAATTCATGAGAAATAATCCCTATTATATTTTGAAATAATGTGTGCGTTATGAGTGTCAAGCCTCTTTTGGATTTTGAATCAAAAAGATATCATTTTCGGAAAATAGAAATAGTTTCGGAAAAGTAACGAGTACTCAATTATTTGAAAAAAGTAAATCAAATGGTTCGATTCTATTTTAAAAGGTGGAAAACACATTGAAAAATATCATATGGTTTAATAAAGAAGAACTTTGAATTAAAATGATTGAAATTGAATATTATAATATAATATTAAAAATATGGAGTAAAGTGAAAATGAGATTTTAATAGCGAAAATTGGTTTAACATAGTTTATTATGTTACTAAAACAATTTAAAAGGGTTTTGGGTAAGTTTAATAATATTTGACTAAATGACGAAAAATAATCAAATGCGTCTCGGCCGTTCGTGATTTTGTGACCTTAAAAGTTAAAACATCGTGTAGGAAGAATCGAAATTCGTTGAAATTCGAATTTTCTCAACCCTTAATCATGCTTTTCAAATGAAAAAGAAAAATCAAGGATTCATTTAGTGAAGTTTGAAATATGTTCAAATCAAGTTTTGAAAATCATCACGTTTTGGCAGTTTATAAAATATTGTTTTCAATACTTTAAAATAGATGTTTTTAAATCTTTAAAAATATTAAATAATATCCATAAATAATTTAAAATATTTTAGAAGGAATTTGGGTTATGAAAATTGGAATCTTTGTAATGGAACTGGTGTTTTAATCGATAAATTTTTAAATTAGTATTCAACGACAATTTAATAATGGAATTTGGTAACTGTTAATAAATGATTTGAACTTGGGTTTTCTTTCCAAATATTTTTGAAAGGTTTTTTCAAATGATAAATCAAAAAATTTCAAATGTTTAGAGTCTATTAAATAACTTTACTGCCTTATAGATGACAAAGAGATGGTCTCTAGGCTGGAGTTTGGTAACCACTTGCCTGCAACCCATAGCTATCTAAACTTGCTTGAGGTCGGGGAAAGTTAATTTAATTTACTCAGATCGTATTTTCTTATGATAAAAGAAAAGAGATTTGGAGTTCTCCAAAAATGTTAAACAAGATTTCAAATAGGATTTTGATGGTCAAGTGAACATTCTAGTTAAACTCCCAATTAGGGACTTGTACTATCCGTATCAATTTAAAAGGCGATTTCACAGTAATTCAAACAATGGTACATGTTGGATACGAAAATTAGTATCGAGTATAATTAATTTAAAATCTATGAATCCTTTTTACTCAAATGCAACGTGACTTGTGTTTACACTGAACGATGTCTTAAATAACATTGTTTTTGGCCCATTTAAAACATATTTCAGAAAAATGAAGTCTTTATTAATTTTGCTAGTAATAGAATATGGAAATATTCTCCTAAGTAATTAAAAAGAAATGATTTGGTATTTTCAAAATTAAATGGTGGTTTATTAATCCAGTATAACATGAAGCAGAAATGGTTTAAATATATATCTCTAAAAGGTATTTTATTGGATAAAAAGTATCTTCAAAGTCAAATAATGTTTTGACTAAAAGGAGAAAAGAGGATTTAATAAAAGAGGCATAACATTTCTGTATACACATATACACATCTTTTTATCGATAATTGTTTTGAAGAGACCAGGATTAGATTTGGCTGATTCCTATCTGAAAGCTGCTTCGTACCAATATACGCATTAGAAAGTGAAGATATGTTGAAGATAGTGATGCTGGGGGGATCATTATAATGTAGAACTGCTTTCCAGTAACCTCCAGATTCCAATATTATATACATATGATGGTAGTAGTATCTTCATTTTGAAATCTTCAATGCATGGACTGCTCGTTACTAATCTTAGGGTGATTCTGAAATAGGATGAAGTAGGAGTACCTTTGGTTTGTCTTGTTCATGGACAACTTGTATGGACGAATGTCTGACATTGCATTTGTAAACCACACACACTAGTTTTTACAAATGTATATCTCTTCGATGGTGTAGGAGGTAACTCCTCTTATAATTAACACCCTTCAATAAGGCAAATGAACTCGGGGATTGTACTTTTGTAGAATCCAATTGGTGTATCGTCAAAAATGGTAATGCAGCATTCAAAGTGGGATTTGCTTCTAAAGAAAGGTAAAAAGTTACCTACCTCACATATTGGTAATGAAAAAAATAGGGTAAATGTAGAAGAGTTAAGTGGGTCGCTTCCATTAGTAGATGTTCATCACCTTTCTAGATTACCATTTATATTTTGGGTTTGTTATATGTGTTGTGGCCACGGATAAGTCAGGAACGATCGGGTCAATGACTTATTAGGTACTACCTATGGCAGAGGTAGGTCGGTTTGTTGTTGGTAGAGGGCAGCCAGGCTGTGCCATGGTACACTCCTTTAGAAATGTACTACATGGAAGGTAGTCCCTTACGTTATCATTATTGGAAATCCATTCTCCAATACGTGCCTTTACGCTTTTTATAGTTGAATCTAGTATGCTATAATTTAATTAATGTAACAATATTGACTATGATTAATATGTTATTTGAAAGGGTTTTCAAAGAATGTCATTAGAAATAATATAAAATGATTTGATAAAACTGCTTTTGTTATCAGGTAGTAAAAACCCGTCGTATTTGTGTGCGGCGTGGTCTTATGAGATACTTATGATAACCCGGATTTTTGGGCATCAGATATTTGGATAATCATCTGAATTAACTATTGGAAATACCTATTTATAGATTGGACAGATAAAATTATGATAATAAAAAATATCTAGATATATAAATGAATTTGAAAATACAATAGAAGCTGAATTATAAATATGTGGATAAATATTTATTTGAGAATCTACTAAATAATTATTTATCATTGGCAAATTATTCCTTTAGAACAAATAATGTGTTGTTAAATATATATATATATATATATATATATATATATATATATAATTTGATTTTAAACTGAAATTGAATTTGAGTTGTAAATTCAAAAGAATAAATATCTTATTATATTTTGGATATAAAAATATATTATATATGATTTTATTTCTTTTATATATAACTGGTTTTATGTTATTTTCATTAAAAGATTTATTGATATAAATTAAAAATATGTATTTACTTAATAGGAAATATATATTTTTCCTTATGAAATGAAAACATAAACCTAATACAAAGTAATTTAAATAATATAAAGATATTATTTACATGCTTTTCGCAAGTGTAAAGAGGTTAATGCATACAATAACAAATGTTGGGTGATTAAATAATGTTAATGACAAGTGTTAGGTTTTTAAACAAGTGTCACCTAATATTTTATTTTCTTTTATATTTTTAATAAATCCTAATTTAGTTCATACATTCATCTTTCCCTTTTTCTTCAATTCTTTTTCCAGTTCTCGTTTCAAAAAAAAGAAAAGAAACCTGTAAAACATTTCACACCAGATCAAAACTAAAAACTGTGACACAAATTCTCAAACTAGAAAGTAATCAGTCAAAACCTGGATCACCAAAACAAGCAATCTTCAACATGTAAGCACTTCTCAAAACCAGAAATTTTATCAAGCAAGATCCTCTCTGTTTCAAAGATAAATCTTCTCAACAATTAAGCTTCAGATTTAAAAGGATTTCCACTTTAAACAACAAAGCATTTCAGTTTTTAAAAAGATCACAGCAAATTCAAAGTTTTGAGCTTCCAGTTTCCAGATTTCAAACTAAAATCTGCACCTCTATTCAAAACCTAGATAGGTGAGTAAACAATTTGGTTTAAAAAAAAATGTTTAAATCCCTGCTGCAAGCAGAAAACTTAAGCTTGAATAGGCAATAATGTTTTGCATGTTGGAATTTATGATTTTGTGTGTGTATATATGTTTGTGGTCACCTCTGTGTGCATGTCTGGAAATAATATTCTGCTCTGTTCCTTATTCTCATATTCAAAAAAAATGAAATGCTCTCTCTCTGATTGATTTTAGGTCTTGATGTTTAAATATAAATTGTTAGAAATGATATGATTTGAATTTTAAAAATGGTTTGGATAGAAATTGATGTCAGTTTTCACTAGAAGGATAGTTATAAAGTAAAAAACTCAAAATTGATAAAATTCGTTGTCGAAAATTAAATGAGTCAAGTATATAGCTGAATCTACTATAAAAATTAGGATTTTTAAGAAGAAAACCTTGATTTTTAGTTAGGAATTGAAGGAGCAGTCTAAAGTTGAACAGAAATTGGATTTTGACCATTTTCTGCCAATCGACGAACACTTGGTCGTCAAGGTTTTTGTCGGAGCTTGTTTGGTGTTTGGGAATGTCAGGAAAAATGGAAAAAGTTGTGATCGACGGTAGTAGGCGTCGGAGGTGGGTAAAACTAGGGTTTAAGGATGGTTTTAGTTGAGGTCAGAATACTTGATCGCTACATCATCTCTGGTGGATCGAGAATCATCGAACCTGGGGGAAAGGTTGAGTTGGAAGTCGACAGAGGTGTGGATGGATTTTGGGAAACTCCGGTGGCCAGCGTCGATGGTTCAAGGGAGATTTCTAGTGATGATGAGTTTCCAGTTTCGACTGGAGATGGTCGATTTTTATTTTAGACTTCATAGCGAATGATCGAGGGTCGGAATCGGTCATGGGGTTCATCGTCGACGTGTTAGGCGAGCCGTCGATGGTTGCATCGGCGAGGTTGAGCTATGCACGTGCACGGCATTGTTTTCGTTCCTGGGCATTTAGGTTCATAAGCGACTCGAAGAGATACTCGAGTGAGACAGGGTTTGGCTCGTGGATGAGCTCATGTTTGCGTGAGTATAACAAAATAGTTTTAAAGATTTTAAACTACGTTTTTAAATGATGTAGAAGATAAAGGAAAAACTCGAGGGTGGACTCGAGTAGATAGCGGGTTTGACCCGAAGCAGGAAATAGGAAGTTTTTTTTACATGTTTTAAAGTTTTGAAAAGAAAAGTGTTCGCAAATTAGATAAATTTAGATAAAACTTTTCTTAAGTAAAATTTCCCACATGTAAATGTTTTCTTTGACATGTGATTATGAGATTTTATGATTTGTATGACTTAAAGTTTGTTAAGTTAATCATAAAGATATTTTAAAACTTAATTTTTAAATAAAATCAAGTGTTAATTAAAAAGATAAATGATTTTTAGATAATGTGATTAAGTAATTATAAAGGAAATGTTTTATTTTTAAACTTAATCAAGGTTTGATAATTAATGAAGTAATCAAGGAATAATTAATTAATATAATTAATTTATGATTAAGAATTAATTAATTAACAATTAATGGTTTTAAGATTAATTAAATTGAGATTAATTAATTTGTAGTTAAGGATTGTTAATTAATAATTAGAGATAATTAATTAGTAATTCGTGATTAATTAATTAAGCAATTAGGTTGTAATTGAGCATTAATTAACTAATAATTAAAGATTAATTATTCAAATGATAATTACTTAATGTAGTAATTAAAGGATTAATCTGTTGAGGGTTAATTAATTTAATTAACAATTAAAGACTAAATTAATTTATGATCAAGGTTAACTAATTGAGGATAATTAACCAAACGGATAATTTCTTGATGTAAGTAATTAATTGTAAATTACTTAAGGGAAGTAATTAAGAATTAATTACTTAGTGTAATTAATTAAAGGGTTGATTAGTTAAGAGTTAGTCAATTAATAAGTGTGATTTATTAAAGAATAATTAATCAATGTAAGTGATTATAGGATAATTAGTTTGAGTAATTAATCAAGGATAAATGTTAATGTGAATGGGTGAAGGTTAATTAATTCGTGTTATAAACTAAAGACTAATTACTAAATGTAATTAAAGAGGATAATTAAGGGATGACTAATTAGTGGTTTGTAATTAATTAATGTTAAGTAAGCAGGATTAAAAGTGATTAAAGTAATTAATTTAAGTTTATTTGAATTAATTGGAATGGTGTGACTAATAATCCTATTTATGAATGATTGAATAATATTGAATGCCTTGGAATTATTTAATATTTCTGATATGAAATATTTAGTGATATGATTTGGTTGAATAGTGATAATGTGGTTATCTGTCGAGATGAATTGTTGTGTAAAGTGACATCCGATATTTAAAGTTTAAATTGTATTTCATTTGAATAACTTGTGTAAGATGACATGGGACTCGAAGAGACAGGGATCGGGTATCGGCAAATAACCAAAACCACTTTGATTTATAATCCAAAATAATTGTATATAGATTTGATATGTGAGATAAATAGGCTGGAATGGAATAATATGGACCTTTGAAACTAAGTAAAGTTACTTAGTGATCGGATTTGTGAAATAAGTGTCGACCATAACAAGTTGTGAACTTGTACTGATGAACGAGTTACCTCGGATTTTAAATAAGTCTATGCATTGGAATTTCATGTTAGATGAGTTTACTCACGCTGGTTTCCAGCCTGACCCGGGTGTTACTTTGATGTAATGCTTGGGTCAGACCGAGTATTACAGATTTTCACGTAAGGACGTTCTGGAGCTCAGAAGGCAAGCTGGATGATAGGAACATATGGAGTATATTCCGCTGTGATATATTGTTATTTATCTGGAACAAGTTATTTCAACTATTCCAGTGATTGTGAAATGTTGTAACTCTGGTGTCTTAATGTTAATTAACAAATATAGTTTTTCCTTCGAATAACGGCTATTTTATTTGATATTATATTTTGATCCTCTACGAATGTGAGAATCTATGTTTTTGGTGTTTTCTGTTTCTTCTTCTTCTATCTCTTTTCTTCTTTTTCTTAACTATCTGGGATTTTCGAGATCGAAAATTTCGGTCGTTACATTTTGGTATCAAAGCAGAAGGTAAGAATCTTGGCTCTGGTGGGTTTACTCTTTAAGGATAGGGTCAGTGGTGCCCTAAGATGTGTAGAGTGTGTGTGTGTGTGTGTGTGTGTGTGTGTGTGTATGAGAGCCTACTTGTTATTTTCTTATGTAAAGGTTTTAGAAATGGTTTTAACGAATGATTTTAATAAAAGCTTATATTTTATATATAAAGCAATAATTAGTTGTTGGATATCGAAATTGAACAAGAATTAAGTAATGAATATATACATATATATATGTGTGTGTGTGTGCGCGCGCGCGCGCGCGTGTGTGTGTCCAGATAGGAATTGGATAAAATGAACTATACAAATAAGATGATTTAGAATTGTTTTAAACCAGAAATGGAATGGTTATTGTGTTTAATAATGGGATGATTTTTTTTCAAATAAACAATGAAATGTTTTAAGGAAGTAACCATTAGATGAGATAACTTGTAACGACCGTGATTTTTGAATTACCGTCGAAATAAATATTTTAAATAGAAACTTTAAAAAATAAATTCGAAAATAATAATAATAATAATAATAATACAAATCTTGTTGCAAAGTCAGTTGAAATCTCGCAAGTAGTAGCAGTTGAATGAATTGCAAAATTCATTCATGTGAGGGAATATAAGGGTCCTTTGTAAAAGCAAATATAAACATTTTAGCCTTGCTGTGAACACTTGTGTCACTAAAACCTTGAAAAACAAAAGTGAACATTTTTCTTCAGCCATCATCACTTTTATAAACTAGTGCTGTCATGTTCAATTTTTAATAAAGCAAAGTGAGCACAAAATTTTTACTGTCATCATTTTTTAGCTTGACGTGTCTTTTTCCTTCTTTTTTGCACGTCTGCTTTTAATGCAATTGTACCACAATTGATACCATCGCATTAATTTTGATCTGTACACATTATTAGTGGAAAGAGAGTTGCTTCATCATTTTCCGTTGCTTCATTTTTCAAGTAGCTCGGTGAAAGCATTTAATGGTAGTCAAAAATCTTGCTATCTGTTGGATCAAGTTGCTTACTGATTTGGAAGAAAAAAAATAAAAGTGAGTTTTATACTCACATTTCTAATTTTAAAAAAAAACTACGCTGCCTACTTTTGATGTTTTGTCGTTTATATTGGTTTGCAACATTCGTTCGTTAAGTGGTCTATCGGTTCAATTTATATTTTTGTCTATCCTTTGGTTTGTTTTATCCCGTGACCTGAGAAATTGCTACACATGTATAAATATAAATTTATATATCAATATAGTCTATGAATTAAAAGTGGTAATGAACCCATGCCGTCGAATAAACTTGTGCGTCTTTTATATATATTATCTTCACATTGCGTGTAAGTTATATTGCACACAAGTGAGTCCATGTTATCATTTTTATGTAATGTTATCATTTTTATGTATAGAGACTTATAGCACTAAAGTTAGGTTACTGGTAGCTTTAATTTTTGTTCAACTTCTTAATTGCGTATATGCGTCCTGGCCATTGTGTTTTTCCATCCCTGTAATTCACGTGTGCGTCTAAACCCAGGCTTGCATTTTATTTGTGAATATGATAGCATGGGCGCGTGAAATATGAGCAGATCACCACTTTTGTGTAGCACCAAAACTCATTTTTGCATTTGCATGAATAAGCAAGTCCAGATCACCACTTTTGCATATTTTAATTATTTTGTCTGTGTAAATATATAAACCCTGTCATTTTAAAAATTTTACGTGAAAATCCAGAACCTTGTTATGTTTCATGAACAAGTGCAGGTCACTTCCTTTTCTTGATTTCATGCGTGCATAGATTACTTACGTGCATGTTATTTTATTAATTTGCCTTATCAAGTTTTCTCCGCAAAGGGAAATAATGTTCAGACAACATGCCTTGTTAGGGCAATGTGTGTGTACATGACGTTAGAAAATGTATTTTAAAGCTTTGTATTCATGCCTGCATATACTCTGAATAGCAAAGATGTTGCAAGACTTCGTTGTGTATTTTAACACGTGAAACAGAATATGGTCTAGGTTACACACAAATTTCGTGTGCATATATGTATTAAAATGAACCAGGTCGTGTATGCATTTAGTGATGTGTCCAAGTCCTTTCATCTACTTGCGTCCAAACCAAGTGCATGCGTCTTTTATAAGTTTTTCCATTTTCAAATTTTCATACTTGACATAAATGTAGTATTATATTGTTTGCTAAATGCACTAACGTGCATTATTATTAATTTGCATGCAAAATACACTAACGTGCATCACTAAATAAAATGTTGTCCAAAACCATTATTTAACTAGCATGCAAAATTATACTCTGTATATGTATTCTTCCCGGTCACTTGTATTATTTTGTCAATTTCATTTTGTGCATACTCATTTTTCATTCGCGCGTGTATATCGTAGTGCACGGGTATATTGAGCAGTGAAATATTTTTGAATTTATAGTGGTGCAGTCCACTACTTAATTTACGTTGAACCAGTGTTTTTGGTTTTAAAGCGTATTTTGTGCCATTATTTTCATACGAAAAGTTTACTCCAGTATTATATTTTTTGAAGCGTGTTGTTTTGATGGCATTTTTGACGAATGAAAAATTACTGTTGTTTTGACTTCAGTAACCGTCAATTTTAATGTAAAACTTTAAGTGGTTATCCCGTGGCGCTGATTTATATCCGTTTTTACGGTGTTTTGTGAAGCGCAATTTTCTCGGCGGAATTGCTACAGTTGTTGCCGTTTTAATCACGGGTTTTCAAATCATTTAAAAATAAAATTTGTTTCCAAACTATGCTGATTACTACGTTGTATTGTCTCAATCGAGGCTATAATTTTGTGTATAGTCTTATCCGAGATTATAAATTTGCGTATTGCTGTTTTAAATTCAATTAGGAATTTAAAAGCTGATTTTGATGGAGTTTAAATTTAGATTTCTTCATTTAAACTATGGTGATTATTTATTTTGAATAGTCTCATTTGATATTATTGATTTTGATGGAGTTTAAATAGAGTTTTCTTTATTTGAACTATGTTGATTATCTATGTTGTATAATCTCATTTGAGATTATGATTATTTGCTTAAGTGTTGTTTATCATACACTTATTTCTGAAGTTTAGATTAGAATGATCCGTTTATTATTTTCTTTTAAATAATACTCGGGTCAGACCGAGTTATTTCAGGATAATCGCTATCTCTTATTCAGTTGCCGATTCAGCTTTTGGGATTTCACGTCATCTTTTGTCTAGACTTCGAGGAGTTTCTTTTTGGTACATTGACTATCATCTCATGTATGTTGATGTCTTTGTATATGCACATTTTGTTCATGTGAACTATCGATTGTTGTAGCATGTATTCCAGACTTATCTTCCGCTATATATCTGATATTGTTGTTTTGATGTGATTATACTATCAATGTTGTTATTATGAGTTATTCTGAATTTTTCCTTAGCCACCGTATTTTCGTTTTAGATTTGGATTGAATTTATATCTTCGGAAGTATTTTACACAACTCCTATCGATGTAATCAATACTCGTCTAAGACATAACTTACGGATGGTCGCTTCTAACAAGCCTTATTCTTTGCAATAGCCAACGTTATTCCTTATAATAACCTTTGGTATTGTGAGCATAGAGATGGGACGTCACAGCTTGGTATCAGAGCTGAGATTCAGTACAAATTATAATAAACACAGAACAGAAGCAGGAAGGAACATGCGTTACAACTATTCGAGGGTTTTATTTGTGCCTTTCTAATCGATTCCTTCGTTGTTATTAAACTTTTATCCTCTCTAATAGGTTGGAATATGTCTTGGAATATATCTTATGTTTCCGTAGTATTCCATCTGTTAAATTCCTTTTCAATCTTAGATTTGAATGTAGGTCATTGGGTTTCTGATTGTCCTACTGCCCCCAAGGGGTCTCAAATCCGGGAAGCTTAATGTTGCTTAAGCTTCTAGTGATCCTTCTAAGCCCAAAGGGATTACTGTTTCTGTTTTGGAAGGTTTTATTTTATTTCATGTCATTCTATTGGAGTTCTTTTCGATACGGGTGCATCACATTCATTCGTGTCGAAGAAGCTTGTTGATGTTATTCCTTTGGATGTTATTACTCTTTGCGGCCCTTTAAGGATTGTGAATCCTATTGATGGATCCACTACTCTTGGTTTGTTGTGTGTTGGTGTTGAGATTATTCTGTGTAGTTTTTCCTTTCACGTGAATCTGCATGTTATGGATCATCTTGATTTTTTTATATGATTTTGGGTATGGATTGGCCCGTCCTTTATGAAGTTCAATCCTATATCCTGAAAGAACTTTATATCTCAAGCATCCCGATGCTATCAAGCAATTATCTATTATATTTCAAAGTATGGACCATCCTTCGAATGCTATCAATTCTTCCTTCGAATCGGAGGACGTCATAACTAATATTTTGATCGTTTGTGATTTTTCTGATGTTTTCGAACCTATTTCATGTTTGCCACCGAAGAGAGCAATTGAGTTCCGTTTTGATCTTATCTCTGGTGCTCATCCTGTCAGTCGTCCTCTCACGAGGATGTCTGCTAAGGAAAATGAGGAACTCAAGTAAACATTATCTGAGTTGGAAGCCAAGCATTTTATTCATTCTAGCTTATCTCCTTAGGGCACCGCCGTCGTCTTCGTTAAGAAGCCAGATGGTACTCTTAGGCTTTGCATTGAGTATCGCAAGCTTAATGAGCTCAATATCAAAAATAGGTACCCATTACCTAGGACCGACGACATGTTTGATCAATCAAGTGGCGCCAAACTATTCTCCCAATTCGATCATGCTATTGGTTTTCATTTAGCTTCGAGTTGTGGAAGTTTGCATTAAACTTATCGCATTCCGCACTCGTTATGATTCTTACGAATGACTTATTATGTCATTCAGTTTGCCCAATTTATTTCATCCATTTTATGAATCGAGTATTCTACGAGTATCTCGATGACTTCATTTGTGTATTTATTGATTTTGGATGAAAACGGCAATTTAAAATTTTGTAAATCTTTTTCATAAGATTTATTTACAAGTAGAATTGGATTTTTTTTTATCATATAGAAGATGATTTTGTGATTGTGTTGCCCATTAAGTGCTTTAAGAATTCTGGTCGATTCGCTTGATCAATGTTATCGATAGGAAACTCCTAAACGCTGTGATGAGACAATTTGACACTATAAATTGACCTATAAAAAGTAAATTTTTCTAGAAATTGATTTCATAAAGATAATTGTAATTTTGAAAGTTTTAGCTTTTCGGGAAAGAAGTTTATTTGGAAGAACTCTTTTCCGATAATCTTATCCTTGTGATTCCCGAAGGGAACCAAGACTTCTTTATTTGTACCAATACTTGTCGTATTGGTTTCAGTGTTGTTCTCATGCAAAAAGATAGTAGTTGCCTATTTGGTGACATTATTTATTGGACGAGCGTTTTGTTCTCTTCATTGATCACAAATCTTTGAAGTATCTATTCACTTAGAAGGAACCTAATATGAGGCAACAGTGTTGGCTCTAATTTCTTGCTTCATATGAGTTGCTGACGTGCTTAGTCGCAAGCAGCAAGTTGTTGTTTCCATGATGCTAGTAGAGTGGAATATGTTGGAAGCTTTTCCTCGTTGTGATATTAGAGATCGTTCTTCTGTTTCTGATTCTCCCATGCTTTTATTTAGCATGGATGCTCGTCCTAGTTTGTTGGATCGTGTTGCCCATGCCCAAAAACAAGATCCAGATCCTTCTTATCTTATTCAGAGTTGTAATTCGGAATCCTGAAGTAATGATCTAAAGGACTTCGATATTGATAGTCTAGGTTATATTCGAAAGTACGAAAGGTTGATCGTGTCTAATGTTTCTAATCTTAGAAATGACATTCTCGAGGAATGTCATCGTTTTAAGTATACTATTCATCCGGGTAGTAGTAAGATGTATGCTGATATGGAACGATTATACTTTTGGGAAGGTATGAAGCGTCACGTTGCAAATTATGTGAGTCGTTGCATGGCTTATCACTTGTAAAAGCAGAACACCATCGTCCTAGTGGTCTTTTGCAGTCTCTTGAGATTCCATTATGGAAATGGGATCAGATTTCTATGGACTTTATTGATGGTCTACCTCGTTCGAGGTCTGGTCATACTAGTGTTTGGGTGATTGTTAACCGATTGACCAAATCAGCCCATTTTATTCCTATCTAGTCCAATCGGATTGTATTCTTGATTTTGATGGTAGTTGGGAAGACCACTTATCTCTTATTGAGTTCTCTTATAACAACAATTTTCAATCAAATATCGGTATGGCTCCTTTCGAAGCTCTTTTACGGAAGGCCGTGTCGATCACCTTCTTGTTGGTTAGAATCCGGAGAAAAGTTAGTTCTCGACCCCGATTATATTCATGAATCTTCTGAGAGGATCAATTTTATTAGACAGAGAATGAAAGAGGCTCAGAGTAGGCAGAGATCTTATGCGGATCATCATAGGAATCCTTCGGAATTTTTTTTTTGGAGATCGCGTATTCATTCGTGTTTCCCTGATGAAGGGTGTGGTGCGTTTCTGTAGCTCTGGGAAATTGACTCCTTGTTATATCGGACCGTTTCCTATTACGGAACGCAATGACCATGTTGCTTATCGTGTATCGCTACCAATTCAGTTTTCGGGAATTCATGATGAATTTCATGTACCCCAACTTCATCGATGCCTTCGAGATTCAGATTCTATTATTGATCCCTATAAGTTGCAAGATCTTGAGATCTCATCCAACTTGTCTATTGTGCAAAATCCTATTTGTATGCTAGCTTCGGAGGTTGAACGCCTTCGGAATAAAGAAGTCCCGCTTAGGAAACCAGAGAATTTATCGAGTGTTCTTATCCGGGTTTTCTCTCCTCTTCGGATGGGTGTTTGAGCATTCTTGTCCATCTTTTCTAGTTTAATATTTTTTGTGATGAAGTGTTTGTGTTATTGACTGCTTCTAGTATGAAAATTGCGGGGACGCAATTTTTATAAAGGGAGAAGTCTGTAATGACCGTGATTTTTGAATTACAGTTGAAATAAATATTTTAAATAGAAACTTTAAAAAATAAATTCGAAATAAAATAAAATAATAATACAAATCTTGTTGCAAAGTCAGTTGAAATCTTGCAAGTAGTAGCGGTTGAATGAATTGCAAAATTCATTCAAGTGAGGGAATATAAGGGTCCTTTGTAAAAGCAAATATAAACATTTTGGCCTTACTGTGAACACTTGTGTCACTAAAGCCTTGAAAAACAAAAGTGAACATTTTTCTTCAGCCATCATCACTTTATATAAACTAGTGTTGTCATTTTCAATTTTTAACAAAGCAAAGTGAACACAAAATTTTTATTGTCATCATTTTTTAGCTTGATGTGTCCTTTTCCTTCTTTTTTGAACGTCTTCTTTTAATGCAATTGTACCACAATTGATACCAGCGCATTAATTTTGATCTGTACAAGTTATTAGTGGAAAGAGAGCTGCTTCATCATTTTTCGTTGCTTCATTTTTCAAGTAGCTCGGTGAAAGCTTTTAATGGCAGTCAAAAATCTTGCTATCTGTTGGATCTAATTGCTTATTGATTTGGAAGCAAAAATTAAAAATGATTTTTATGCTCACAATTATAATTTTAAAAAAAAACTATGCCGCCTATTTTTGATGTTTTGTTCTTTATATTGGTTTGCAACATTCGTTTGTCAAGTGGTGTATCGGTTTAATTTATATTTTGTCTATCCTTTGGTTCGTTTTATCCCATGACCTGAGAAATTGCTACGCATCTATAAATATAAATTTATATATCAACATAGTCAATGCCTTAAAAGTGGTGACGAACCCATGCTGTCGAATAAATTTGTG
Source organism: Allium cepa (assembly GCA_030765085.1). Lineage (NCBI taxonomy): Eukaryota > Viridiplantae > Streptophyta > Magnoliopsida > Asparagales > Amaryllidaceae > Allium > Allium cepa. The sequence goes on from CM060939.1 coordinate 811,704,406, forward strand.
CATCTTTTATATATTATCTTCATCATTGCGTGTAAGTTATATTGCACACAAGTGAGTCCATGATATCGTTTTTATGTATCGAGGCGTATAGCACTAAAGTTAGGTTACTGGTAGCTTTAATTTTTGTTCAACTTCTTAATTGCGTATATGCGTCCAGGCCATTGTGTTTCTCCACCCTTGTAATTCACGTGTGCGTGTAAACCCAGGCTTGCATTTTATTTGTGAATATGATAGCATGAGCGCGTGAAATATGAACAGATCACCACTTTTGTGTCAAAACTCATTTTTGCATTTGCATGAATAAGCAAGTCTAGATCACCACTTTTGCATATTTTAATTATTTTGTCTGTGTAAATATATAAACCCAGTCATTTTAAAATTTTTACGTGCAAATCCAGAACCTTGTTATGTTTCATGAACGAGTATAAGTCACTTCCTTTTCTTAATGATTTCATGCGTGCATAGATTACTTAAGTGCACGTTTATTTTATTAATTTGCCTTATCAAGCTTTCTCTGCAAAGGGAAATAGTGTTCAGACAACATGCCTTGTTAAGGCAATACATGTGTACATGACGTTAGAAAATGTGTTTTAAAGCTTTGTATTCATGCCTGCATATGCTCGGAAAAGCAAAGATGTTGCAGGACTTCGTCGTGTATGTTAACGCATGAAATAGAATATGGTCTAGGTTACACATAAATTTCGTGTGCATATTAAAATGAACCAAGTCGTGCATTCATTTAGTGATGTGTCAAGGTCCCTTCATCTACTTGCGTGCAAAGAAAGTGCATGCGTCTTTTATAAGTCTTGCCATTTTCAAAATTTCATACTTGACATAAATGCAGTATTATATTGTTTGCTAAATGCACTAACATGCATCATTATTTGATTTGCATGCAAAATACACTAACGTGCATCACTAAATAAAATGTTGTCCAAAACCATTATTTAACTTGCATGCAAAATTATATTGTGTATATGTATTCTTCCAGGTCACTTATATTATTTTGTCAATTTCATTTTGTGCATACACATTTTTCATTCGCGCGTGTATATCGTAGGGCACAGGTATATTGAGCAGTGCAATATTTTTGAATTTATAGTGGTGCAGTCCATTATTTAATTTACGCTGAACCGGTGTTTGGTTTTAAAGCGTATTTTGTGCCTCATTTCACAACGAAAAGTTTACACCGGTATTATACCTTTTGAAGCGTGTTGTTTTGATGGCATTTTTGACGAATGAAAAATTACTGTTTTTTTGACCTCAGTAACCATCAATTATAAAGTAAATTTTTAAGTGGTTATCCCGCAGCGATGATTCGATATCCTTTTTTACGGTGTTTTGTGAAGCGTAATTTCCTCAATGAAATTGCCACACCTGTTGTCGTTTTGATCACGAGTTTTCAAATTATTTTAAAATGAAATTTATTTCCAATTTTTTTACAGTTTACACTTTCAAAAGAATGAGAAATCGGTTTAAACGTTTCAGCAAAATTATGAACTATGACCCTTACTTTTACTGATTCGGTTAATTCCGGACTTGTCCTTTGAGAATGTAAAATGTTATTTATATAAAATACACAATTTTGCACTTTCAAGGAAACGATGAAGAGATTTAAATGATTTAGCAAAAGTGCCGAGTATGCAACCACACTTTTACTATTTCGGTTAATTCCGGACTCGTTAATTGAAACATTTGCTATTTTGATAATTTTGATGATTTTATTTGGCTTTCGAACCACTCTGCTGGACCTTAAGGTCATATGATGGACCTTCGGGTCAACTACCAGCACTAGACCTCCGGGTCATCTGTTGGACCTTCGGGTCATATGTTGGACCTTCGGGTCATTTGTTGAGCGCCAAAAATTATAGTACTTGGTGGGCTTCGGCCATATGTGATGCACATGCGGCGTAGCTAAAACTCGACGTCTGATGGGATCGATCCATCTTTTATGTTGATTTTCTAGTTATCTTATTTTGATTTCTAGATTCTGTGTATTGCTGTTTTGAGTTCAATTGTGAATTTTGAAGTTGATTTTGATGATGTTTAATGGGAATTCTTCCTTTAAACTATGCTTATTACTATGTTGTATAGTCTATACCGAGGCTATATTTTTATGTATAGTCTCATCCGAGATTATAAATTTATGTATTGCTGTTTTAAATTCAATTGGGAATTTAAAAGCTGATTTTGATGGAGTTTAAATTGAGATTTCTTCATTTAAACCATGGTGATTATTTATGTTGAATAGTCTCATTCGAGATTATTGATTTTGATGGAGTTTAAATAGAAATTTCTTTATTTGAACTATGTTGGTTATCTATATTGTATAATCTCATTTGAGATTATGATTATTTGCTTAAGTGTTGTTTATCATACACTTATTTCTGAAGTTTAGATTAGACTGATCTTTTTATTATTTTCTTTTAAATAATAGTCGGGTCAGACCGAGTTATTTCAGGATAATCGCTATCTCTGATTCAGTGCTGCTTCAGCTTTTGGGATTTCATATCATCTTTTGTCTAGACTTCGAGGAGTTTCTTTTTGGTACATTGACTATCGTCTCATGTATGTCGATGTCTTTGTATATGTTCATGTGAACTATCGATTGTTGTAGCATGTATTCCAGACTTATCTTCCGCTATATATCTGATATTTCTGTTCTGATGTGATTGTATTATCAATGTTGTTGTTATTATGAGTTATTCTAAATTTTACCTTAGCCATCGTAGTTTCATTTTAGATTTGGATTGAATTTATATTTTTGGGAGTATTTTACATAACTCCTATCGATGTAATCAATACTCGTCTAAGGCATAACTTACGGATGGTCGCTTCTAACAAGCCTTCTTCATCGCAATAGCAGACGTTATTCCTTATAATAACCTTTGGTATTGTGAGCATAGAGGTGGGGCGTCACAAAACTTGTAAATTAGAAAGGATGTAAATTGAGAAGTTTTGAATTCTAAGTCTAGAAACATTTGAAATTGTTTTCAAAATGTTAAGAGATAATAATAAATAGTATTTTTCAGAATATTTTGAATGTTATCTTATTTGAAAATAAGAGTTGTTTGAAAGCTTTAAAGAAAACTGTTTTGATTTAAAACCAAAGATGGTTTAAATTTTAGAATTTGGCTTGATGGGCCAAGAAATAAATATGTATGTATGTGTAGATATACATAATATCAAAGATGATTTGAAATAAACTATAACGTGATGAGTTTTGATTTTCCCTGAAGTGTCAGGTAAAAACCCAAAGTATAGAAATTTGAAATTTGAAGTGGGAATACAAATTCAAGTAAGGTTAACGGGATTAAATTGAGATTTAACATAGGGAAGTTAAATGGGTTGTTTGGAAGGGAGTTATGTGTGATCTCAAACAGGTTTGAGATCTGGAAAGGGGTAGTGAATGCTGTCGATGGATGTTTTTAAATAAATTAGATGTTTATTTGTCCCAATATCATCCTGTTATTATCAATAATTTTGAAATTGTGAATTGTGTAGTTTAAAATGAATTAAGAAATGGATTGGAGTAATATATATGTCCATTGTATAAATTAAATGGAAATAGAACTTTAATCAAGAAATTGAGCTTGTGGAGATGAAATTGCTTTGAAATTAAGATTTGAAAGTTCAAAAGGAACTTGGAAATTTAAATTGTGAAGGATTGGTTTCAAAAATTAAAATTGGGTAATAAATTGAATTTTACAGATTAAATTTTTTAAAAAGGATTTGAATTATTATTTGAACCCAGAAATTGGTTTATGGAGAAGTAAATGCAATTTAAAATAGAATTTTGAAAGTTGGACTCAGAATTAAATTGTTTAAAGACTTTAAACAAAGGTTAATTTTATTTAAGAGGTTAAACCAACATTTGAAAATCTAAGTCGAATTTATATAATTCGAGATGATTTAAAGTGAAATTGAATTTTAAACTAGTTGAAATTGAAATTTGGTTTGAATAATTTGGAATTGTAATTAAAGTTGAATAGTTCCAAATTAAAATGGAATTTGATTTGAATTTGGAAAGAATCAAGGTTAATTCAACTTGAATTGGGATTAATTCAGATTGGAGTTGAAATGAATTGAAATTGAAAATGTTCAATTTGAAAATTATTTGAATAAATTGAGATTGAAATCGAAGTGAAATAAAGTTAAATTTGGAGTGGGAATTGAAGTTGTTTAAATTGATTTGAGATTGTATCAATGTTAAGAGGAAGTGGAAATTTAAAATTGAATTGATTGGAATAAAGATTGGGTAGTGGAACAGTTTGGCTCTGAGCTATTTTCAAACAAATTATTCTAACGAGCGTTAGGGCACGCGCTTCGCACATGATAATGGCACGTAGCTCGCGCATGAATTATTTTTCTACAAATTATATATGATTAACACGTTCAAAAAAAATTGTTTAGACAAATATTTAGCCATGCTTTTACGTTGAAATAATGTGTAGTTAATTTAAACTTTTATTTCTAAGTTGCAACATCTATTTTTATTGTTAGTTTGAATTTTATTTGTATTATTAATTAATAAACAACGAATTTGTGGTTAATTAAAGAAAAAATGTTTATTGGTTAGATCCTATTTTTAAGTGTCGATGAACATTTTGAATTTATAAAGAAGTTTAATTGTTAGATTCTATTTTTATGGGATATTAAGATTTGTTAATATCGGGCAAGTTTAATGGCTAGATCCTATTTTTGAGGACTATTAATATTTGTTAATACTATAGACGGGTATTTTTGGTAGTTCATGCTTACACCAAAAAAGTGTGACACCAAAGGTATTACAACTATTATTAAAGATATAAGTTTTCTTAAATCTATTTTCCCCGGCCATTTACTATATACAATCTTTTTTTTAAAGTCAAACTATTTTATACTTATTTTACAATTATTTTTGAAACTATTTAACAATTTTTCTACTGTTTTATAAACTAATTACTGTTTTTCAACTACTTTATAACTAGTTACTATTTTACAGCTATTTTACAAACTAGTAATTATTTTTCAAATACTTATCTATTTTAACTTTTCAAGCTATTTTCTAAATTTTGGTTGGTCAGAGTACATATTGTTTATGATTAAATATCCATTTGAGATAAGAATTGAGGTGATAATCCAAATGGGGATTGAGACAATTATGAGTAAATGAATAAAGAATTAAAGGAATGTGAATAGAAAGGAGAAATTGATTTAACAAATAATCAATGGAGATAAATACGTAGGATGTACGTATATTATTCTATTCGCATAGTGATTTGATCCAGATTCGAACAAAGAATTTCGAGATAGTACATCGATCCAATTTGGGATTTTTCAAGCGAACCTGGATATGAATTGTTGATTGGTTCTGGATATTCTCTATCATAGTTATGACTATGCAAGGAGAATGACGGTTTCTGATAAAGAAACCAGATCTGAGTCCGCTCCAGGAAGTCGGGTGGACGATACTAGTTCAGAAGAAAATTGTGTGATCGAGTGAGCAATCAGATTGATATGCGTACGGATGATATGTGTACATCGTACGGGTTTCCATGATGTTAGCCTGAATGAGGCGCATAATATAAGCATCACGTCTCCGGACCTCAGAGATACGATCAAGAAGAGAAGGTCGAGCGACCATACTGAATAATAAGACCGGTGAATCAAATGACGGTGCTCGATCACAATGTCGAAGCTGGATAAGGTCTCAAGAACATTCCATTCGGCTAACATCATGGAAACAACTGCCGAATGCTTGCGGCTAAGCGCATCAGCTACACGATTACCCTTCCCTGGGGTATACTCGATATTGAAATCATATGAGGCGAGGAACTCTAACCATCGTTGTTGCCTCATATTCAATTCCTTCTGCGAAAAGAGGTACTTGAGAGAATTATGATCGATATAAAGGACGAAATACTCACCAAGGAGATAATGACGCCATATCTTCAAGGCGAAGATGATGGCTGCAAGCTCTAAATCATGGGTCGCGTACCGAACCTCGTTCGGACGTAATTGCCTTGAAGCATAGGCAACAACCCGATCCTTCTGTATAAGAACTGCACCAAGCCCACTGTGGCTTGCATCAATATAAACAATGAGATCTTGGTTCCCTTCAGGAACCACAAGCACAGGAGCATGTGTGAGAAGTGCCTTCAATCGCTGGAAGGCAGCCTCACACTTGTCAGACCAGATAAAACGAACACCCTTCATAGTGAGGTTGGTAAGAGGAAGCACGATGTGAGAGAAATCCTTAATGAAACGGCGATAATAACCCGCTAAACCCAGAAAGCTACGAATCTCATGAACATTCTCAGGCCTCTTCCAACTCTGAATAGCTTCGACCTTCGAAGGATCGATTGAGATACCATCGGAAGATACAACATGACCTAAGAATTTTACTTGCCTTTCCCAGAAGTGGCATTTAGAAAGCTTTGCCTTGAGTTGATGTTTGCGGAGAGTACTCAAGACAATTCTAAGATATCGAGCATGATCCTCTTCTGATACCAAGATGTGACGCCCCACCCTGAGACTAACATTAGTAAAGAGAATTGTCGAGTAATTCCGTCTACTAATGTGGAGAATAGGGCTGGTTAAGGGTGACATATATAGTAATGCGTTAGCTAAATACTAAGTACATCGATTTTTTTTCTTACCTCAACTTTGTGGAATCGACATACTTAATATTTAGCTAATACAATACTACTCTGCTATAGGATCTATTCAGAACAAAATATACATACATAATCAGATCACAGAACAACAGTCACAAATATAAATATATATAACTACCCCAAACATCAAGTATCATACACTACCCCATAACCGTATACCCATATCGTATACATACATCACATCCCGAAAGAATATATACAACATGTCAAAAATGGTGTAACACATAAGTGGATGATCCAGTCCATAGCCATGAGTCCTACCCAAAAAGCAAAATATCCCAGCACAAAAGATAGACTTCCACCTAACCTGCAACTCGGTCTGACCCGAGTGATAAACACACGGGTCAGGCAACTGAATCTTATCGTTAGAATGTAGTACGATAAGCTAAGAGATTAAGCTTCGCATCGAAGATCATAAGCAAATAAGCCTCTAAGTTTTGATATCATGCATTTCTACCATGTCTCTAAGGGGTTCACATATGCTTGGGTTAACACGAGGGTTTCATGAATGTAATGTAAAAAGGGAAAATATTCAAACATAATCCATGAAATAATCAAAAACTCTCCATAATCATAAATAATCCCAAGTATAAGTCATAAATTCGAAATCACCAATATTCTTAAAGCAATCATATTTGCCTTGCTTCTGTCTATAAGGCTAAGTAACTCATCAAAAGCGGTGAAATTGAAAACAACATATCATAGAATTCTCTGATTGGCCAATATTACATGCTAAAGCATGTTGCACGTGCTATTCACCAGCACTATTCTCTCTCATGGTACCACATATATCTCTGGACCGAAATCCTCACTCACAGATTCAGTTTATGTCGTCATCTCCATTCCCACGAACACCCGCCATCAAAAGTGATTGGAGCATCTCACTCCAATCGGTGCCCGCTGAGTCCCCGCCATCAAAAGTGATCGAGCCAAGTATTACTTGACCTAATCGGGACCCAGAGTACTGGTGTCTCCCCCAGAATGTGTCAACAACTCTCGGATAGCAACCCGAAAAGCGGTAACGTGCGTCCCGTACCATACGCTCTCACTTAGTGGGTTTCTAGCCGCTAGCCAGTGCCACACCAAAATAAACATCAAAAGACTCGCCTCATGTCATCGACGTATGATATAAATATACGAAAACCTGTCTCATCTCATCGACGAGTAAAATCTTATAAAATCATCAAACATCTCAAATCTCAACAAATTCTTGCCTCATATCATCGGCAAGTGATTCTCACTCAATATAGTCCTAACTTGAATAATCTCCCAAAAGGAGATTCTGGACCATATGTATTAGCCAAAAGACTAAAATATTCTAAATCTCATACCACGATGTGGTAAATCTCAAAAAAGGAAATCAAACGATTTCTATATATCGTTTCGATCGTACAAGTCCATAATTAATCGATATAGTGAATACACGAGTCCCATACCTCGTGGATTTACTAAACAACTTAATTTACTTTTTCATATGTCCGAACAGCATAAAAATGATTAAAATAAATAAAATTATACTTAGAATATTTTTAAGGAGAAAATGGGAATTAAAACAATTTATAGAAATTTTTAAAGTGAATTTTGGGCGAAAAAGCTGATTTTTAAGGGTTTTAAATAAATCATAAAAACTTAGAAAAATAATAATAACCATTAAAAGTCTTTAAAAAAATTCCCAAAATCATTTATAACTCAAGCTATGATTATTAGGAAATTTATAGAAATTATTTCGGATTTTTAAACTCAAGAAAACATCAATTTGCAATTTAATCGGCAAAAACCGATATTCAAATTTAAATCAGAAATCAATTTAAATTCAAGTCACATTCTAAATTTAATAGTCCATTGCTGGACCAAAGAATCAAATATTAGCATCAAATTTCGTAGTAAAATTCTTGCAAAAACATGCAAATGAAATCATCAAAGTCGAACAATTACATCAATAATGGGGCAGTTCATAACAAGCCAACATAGAAAACATCAATTTTCCGCCATCCAAACTTCGAAATTCTACAAAACACAAAATACAAAAATTATAGCCAACAGCCTCATGTTTCTAAAACTTCATAAATTTTGATATTCGGATCAGTAACGAAGAAGTTATGTTCGAAATACTACTAAGAAAGAAATTATTTGCGCTGCCTGTCAACATAGGACAGCGATGAAAATGTCAATTTTCCACTATGTAGACTTCTAAATCAGTCAAAACCGAAAACATAAAAGTTGTGGTATATTTCACAAGGATTTTAGAAATCCAAGAATTCGAAATTTCAAAAAAAAACACAAAAGTTATGGCGAAAACACTAACCAGCCACTAGAATATTCTGGTCTTAATCCTTCTCGGATTTTCATCTTTGACTGCAACTAAGAAGGTCCAAACGGACTCAAAACCCAATGAAATTTAATATTAACAAACTATAATCAGTCCTCTACAATCTAAAAAAAGATTGGCATCAATCCAACACCGGACGAGCCAGATATGAGCAAAACAAGACAGGGCATTTTCAGCATCAATCAATATAAAACAGATGTAAAATTCAACATATTTAACCAAATATTTCAAGCAAGAGATAATTTGTTGCTTAAATTTGCTTACTTATAGTTACTATAAGCCTCAGCTTACCTATTAGCAGTAAAAAGAAGGATATTTGAGCTTTAAAATGGAGACTTTCTGCTGGTTATGCCTCTCTGGAACCTGAAGGAGTTAAAAAGAAGACTGTATGTGATCGTGATCCCTTGTTCACAAGCCATTTATGGACCAGTTTTCAGCAAGCTTTGGGTACAAAGCTTAATCTTTCTACAGCTTATCATCCTCAGTCTGATGGACAGACTGTGAGAGCGAATCACATTTTTGAAGATCTTCTCCGTGCATGTATTCTTGATTTTAGTGGTTCATGGGAAGATCATCTTCCATTAGTAGAATTCTCCTGTAATAATAGCTTCCAATCCAGTATCGGTATGGCTCCATTCGAGGCACTATACGGAAGACCATGTTGTTCTCCTTCTTGTTGGTTAGAATCTGGTGAGAGGCTTATACTCGGTCCAGATTCGATTCGTGATTCTTCGGAGAAGATATCTCTTATTAGTCAGAGAATGAAAGAGGCACAGAGTCACCAGAAATCCTATGCATACAACCGTAGGAAGCCTCTTGAGTTCTCCGTGGGTGATCTTGTTTATATCCATGTATCTCCAGTGAAGGGAATAATGCGCTTTAGCTCCACTGTGAAATTGGCTCCCCGCTTTAAAGGGCCATTTCCGATTACCGAGCGCATTGGTCCGGTTGCTTATAGATTGTCACTTCCATCTCATCTATCTGGTATTCATGACGTCCTCCACGTCTCTCAGCTTCGGAAATGCATTCGAGATCTTGATTTTGTTATTGATCCATCCGAGCAGCATAAGCTTGAGATCTCAACGAGCCTATCCACTGTTCAGCAACCTATTCGTGCACTAGATTCGGAGGTAAGGCGCCTTCGAAGCAAGAACGTTCCTCTTGTAAAGATTCAATGGTCGGAGAACCCCAATGATTGCACTTGGGAAACCAGAGAATCTATTAAGCGTTCATTTCCGTGTTTTCTATCTTCATTCGAGAATGGTGAGAATTTTTAGTATCTCAAGCAATTTCCTTCTCCTTCATGACTGAATTGTTTTGGTATTATAGATTTCCTTAAGAAATTGCGTGGACGCAATTTATTTAAAGGGTGAGTCTATAACAACCTTGGGTTGGAGATTTATCATAAATATTAAGTTATAATGAAAATTATAATTTAATAATGGATAAAAATAATTTCATAAGAAGAAAATGATGTATAATATTGTTTATTTGAAATAAACAATATTGTATGCTTGGGTGAATGTAATAAAATGAGGCTTATTTCATTTTTGATGGTTGAAAAATTTAAGATAGGGGAAAATGAAGTTAACAACCTTATTTGTGAATTTGGGTGGATAAATATCAATTGTTGGTAATTATTGTGATTAATAAAAGAATATTGGTGATGTGTATCAATAATTTCCTTTTATTGTGAAAATAATAAAAAATAAAAGAGGAAATGTCAGAGAAGTGAATAAATATGATGAATGTGACATCCCGTAATTTCTAACTCGGGCTTTGTGAACATTTAACTCATTTTAAATGTTTAATATGGGTTTTGGATTAATTTTGAACTAAAAAGAATTGGTTTAAATTAAAAATAACAAGTCAAAATTTCTAATGTGGAGATTTAATTTGAAATTGAATAATAATAATTAAATATTCGAAATTGGGATAAAAGGTGGATTTGGGTGTAAATGGTTATAAAAATGATGTTTAAATGTATTTTTAAGTTCGATTGGTTATAAATAATATTATTAGATTTTTTTAGATGAATTTAAGAGTCAGTAAGTTATTATTTCGATTTTTATATTAATTTAATAATAGAATTTAATAATAAAATATTGCAATTAATCAGTTTGGTCTGGAATGAGCCAGAATGATTTTTAATGCGATTATAAATTTTATATGATTTATTATTAAGTTAATAAAATTAAAAAAAGGAAATTGTAAGCGTTTTTGACAATTTTGAAAATCGCTCGATTTTATAGACGAGTTAAAATAACCTTCCGGGGCGCATCTCCTGAATTCGACGAAACTAGTTCCATTAGATCCAAAATAGTTAGTTATTATCGGATTTCAATTTTTGTAGCAATCGGAGTTGTCGTTTGACCGTGGCAGCTCGAAACGCATAGAAATCGATTTAACCGATTTAATTTTAAATTGATCGTTTAATTCTATAACTCGCACATACGACCGAATTAGCTTACGAAACCTGTCCCCATTGTGTCCGACACGCGGAAAAATCCAAGGAACGCCTGTTGGTGCATGAGAATTGGAGTTCGTTTGAAATAAGATGTTACATAGAGAATTTTATTAATAAAATAATATTAAAACAATAATAAATATTATTTATTCTCTAACCCTAACACAAACGTGAGACGCCGCAGTTTTCATTTCAGTGGCCAGAACGCAACGACATTCCTCTCTAATTTGCTATCAATCCATCACGTAATAGCGAATTCCTCCAACTGGAAGATCGAAGAGCTCATCTAGAGCTTCAGATCCAATGGTAGATCATGCCTATCATCGCCGATTGGAGCCAGATATTGGACGAGGATTACCGGCGTTCGTTCTCGATTTACGCGCTACGGTGACGACCGAGCTTGGAGATTTTTTGGCCAAGAGTGGAGCTGAGGATGGCGAACGTGGTGGCGGTCATAGATCGTCCTAGAAAGTGACGTGGCAGGGGCGGTTACAAGCCCTAGGCGGCGGCATATGGGTTCTTTCGACCCTGGTATTCGCGTATGAGAGGGAGATGAGAGAGAGCGGCCTTGATCTATTTTCTAATCTGAACGGCCCTGATTTGTTTGTGGTAGAATGAATAAAGAATTAAAGAAATTTGTTTTAAATTCAATTTAAACTTTAAAATCGAATATCTTATGCATACTGTATCCGATTTCAACGAAATTTGCGGCGCCGGGATCGCAGCAACGCGTACTACGCAATGGTGCAGTTCTGGATTTATTATGAGCAAGTAATAGTTTGAGTTAAATCGAACGTCGTTCGGTATAATTTAGATTTCGAACGCTCGTCGAAACTCAAGGTGAGTTATTCTCACTCACATCTGGATGCTAGACAATTTAAATAGTCAATATTTAATATATATGTGATTGGTTGAATATAATTGTTTTTATCAGTCTGGATTGATATTTATATATGTGAGGTGCTAATATTTGTGATGCAGGGAAAACAGGTTGGAGGGTTCCAACTGGATTCCTCACTATGTAGTAATTATTTTTATAATTGATGGTGATGTCTGTTTATATGTTATGATTGATAAATTTGGAATTTAAATTGTACTGTGATATTGTTGGATAAATTATAAACTCAGAATTTTATTTATAAGTAGAATAAATTGGGTTTTAAAAGAAATAAAGGTAAGTGATAAATAAGAATTTAAAAGAATAAAATTTGGAATCTGGTTTGGATGAAAATAATAAAAAGAAATTGGTAAAATTTGGAATTATAAACGAAGAGGACATTTTATCAATTGATAACTGTGGAAGTATAAATTTATGGAAACTAAAATATGTTTTCAACGAAGCTTCCAAATATAAATTAACAGTTTAAATGTATATAAAATATTTTGAAATACAATTTTACACTATTGGAATTTTATCTAAGTAATTTGTAAGTTTGATTTTCATTGAAGAAATCTCCAAATGTTTTATTTAAAAATGTCTTAAAACTATACTTTAACAAATTGAAATTCCGAAAATGGAAAAAGTGTTTTAAACTTCAAAGGGAGTTCATTTGTAAGCTTGGAAATTAATCTACGATAACTACGTAAATTTGAGTTGGAATAGATCAGGCGGGATCTGTGTGAATGATTCTTTAGGTTGTTTGAATGGAAATGTTTCCCTGGGAAAAACTGAGTTCGTGAATAAAATCAGGTTTTAATAGTTAAGTTAAAATTTGTCTTAAGGAAGTGATTTTAAGGAATTCTTCTTTAAAAGATCAGTAATAAATTTAGCTATAGTATAATTATTTAAGAATATTACTGGTAATTATATTTTATAAACAGATTTATTTAAAGGATATATGATTTAAGTTATTTGAAAACTAGTATTTATCCTTTAAAACCAATACTTTTAAATTTAGTTAACAAAACCCTTATTAATAAATAGTTTTACTTTAAATATTTGAAATTATATTTTGAGCACATAACTAGATGTAAATTTATATATTTTAAAGTATATTTCAGTATAACATGTTTTAACTGTTTTAAATCAAAATGTTTTTGAACCTGGTTATTTTCCATGGGAATAAAGGGTAAAGCATTTACCTTGTAAAGGAAGAACTTTGGAAATTGTTTTCAAGCGCGTTTTGAAAATTTGAAAATATATCTTGTAAAGATATTTGAGGCAAATAAATAACGTATTAAAATTATTTATTGTGTGATGGATGTTTGTGAATATAAATTGATAGTTAAATCACTGACTATCAATATTAGACAAATGCATTGATCATTTTGAAGGGACCAGGATTAGGATTTATTTCCCGAAAACCACATCGATCCGGTTTGTACGTTTCGTGAAACGTGTTCGGAGTCGAAGATGGAGCTGTGAAGTGCAAGGGCTAGTCGCTACTAATCCCGGGGATATTACCAAAATGGATGTAGTAGGAATAGTACCTTCGGTTCCGTTCGGACCCGGGACGGACTTGTATGGACAAATGCTTTCGTGACATCGCCAGGTGGACGATGGGCAATCTAAGGGATATGTTCTAAAAAGGTAACACTTAGCCTCAAGCCTCATCAAATGGGAATGACTGAAAATCAGGGGTTATGCAGCAAGGTTAGGTGGCTAGCACCCAAGCAGGGTGAGGTCATCCCTGTCTAGATGTCCCTTTTTATTTCGGCTTAGTGGGCGGTTGCTAATCCCAACCGCGGGGTGATCTCACTCGGGATTATCCAGTAAGGGGTAGTCCCGGTCTTGTGTTGCAGGGGAGCGGGCGTACTCCTTGGTACGGTGATCTAGGCCCCGTATTGTGACAGGTGGTACCCCAGTGCCTAGTCATTAGTTGGAAATCCATTCTCCCTACGAACCTTGTACGAGTTTTGTTTGTATTACCCACTGTGTGGCTAGTAGCTGGAATTTAATGAATGTAACAATTTCGGCTATTTTATAAGTATTTGTATATAGACCCTATTATAATATCAGAGGATTTCTATAAAAATTGTTTTAGCTATCGTAAGGTAAAAACCCGACATGTTTATTTATGGCGTGGTCTTACGAGATGCTTTTGTTTCAAAGGATTTTTGAAACTTTAATAATAAATTGGATGTATTTATGATACGCTAGTGTTCCAGACCGACTCGGGTGTTATTTCATTATAATGCTCAGGTCAGACCGAGTATTATATATACAAGATAGGTTGCTATGGAGCTTAGGAGAGGAGATGGGGTTCGAGACGTATTTCTCGTGCTTGTTTATATTCCGCTGCTGTGATTGTTTGAGATTGTCTGACTGGTTATTGTTGATTGTATTGTGATAGATTCTAATGATGTATTGTATATAAACAGACATAGTTTTCATTTTGTATATAGATCTGGTATTATCTATTATATTTTATTCCGCTGCGAATGTTAGATTCTGATGTTGTTTAGTTTTTCTTTCTTCTACCTCCTTTCTTTTATCTACAATCTGTCTTTTCCGGCATTCGATCGTCGGCATATTATACTGTGGAGTATTTTGTGTCGATTTTCGAGGGTCGAGAAGGGCGGGTCATTACAATGAACATGTGTAGAAATAAAGTATTTACTTTATTTCATGAATTTTGACCCTTTATTAACCCATCATTTATATATCTTACCATATTTTAGTGTAAGTCGCTAAGGCAAAATATGATAACTTCCCATTGTCAAGAGAAAACATACACTGGTTAAAGGCGATGACATTCAGTCATAGTCAACGTCGCTTGCTTTTGACATTGAATCGTGAAGCCATAATTTAATTTCTGTAAGTTCTTTGTTTATCGTTATTACTTTGTGCGTACTTTTTATGTAATGAATCAGGCTTCATTCAACATCATCATCTAGATTCAATCTTCGGTGATACATTATGAGCAACTTAACCAGTTCGCTCATCGACAAACTGCATTATCATTACTCATTGATGTCGATGACATTTATTACTTTTTTGTTAAATATAGTTGCAAGGCATATTATCATTTCGAATCCTTAGTTCATTGCATGCTTATTCTTACTCAAACTTTGTAACATTCTCTCATAACGTTTTATTATTAAGATTAAAACTTAGATTTACTAACAAATTTATCATATGTCATTTAAGGATTGTTCTCCTATTAGCTAATTCAAACTTTGTCATTTAGATAATGATAGATTACTTAGACAACGTAGTAAATTTTCCTAAAGCTTGAACATGATTATTTCTTAAGTTTAGAATAATGTCACCAGGCAGGTCAATAGAAGATCAAGAATCCAGCATGAAGCTAACTAAGAAATCTCGCAAGGGGTCCAAATCTTCTCCGTTGTTTAGTAAGAAAGAAGATAATATTTTGAATCATCACATATAGTGCCTTAAGAAGAAGTGGATTCTATTCTTGGTCAATTTTGCATTGCTGAAATAGTAGTCATTCCTACAGGTCCTTCATATATTATTACAATCCACCCGATGGTTACTTTCCCATTACTGTAGTACATATTTGACATACTAGCAATCTTCCATTTCTAGATTTCCTTTAAAGATATTTGGATCACTCAGGCATTGTTCCCATCCAAATACTGCCTAATTCATACACACACTTGACTTTCTTAGAAATTCTGGCCCAAGAAGTAGGGCTCCCTTCCCTCGAAGCTGAAATAGCAATTCCTACTAAAGCTGTTGATCAAACGGATCATCAGCTATATCGAATTTGTATTTACCCAAAAAGTATGATTTCTAAAGGTCTTAAAAAGTGAGGGAATGGGAGACGAAATACTTTTTCATCAAGTATTTTTCTAACATTAAAAGGACATTTTCTACTTTCACTAAGTTGTTATTGTTGTTGTTGTTTTTACACCATGCCCACTCGTTATTTTTTCTAGTGGATGCTTCTTTTTAGATTCTACTCATAAGCAGCTAAAGCCTGAAGATCAAAAGATTGTACTATCCTTGACTAAAGTAGCAGAGAACATGTGGAATAGGCTTAGGTAATGGACTCTGGCTAACTTCCGTAAGCATTCCATCATTTTAGACTGCCAAAGATTTGGGAGAGCCCCATAAAGTTAGATTTAATGCTAGAGGAGTAAGCTAATTAGTGATGGGAAAATAATAATTCTTCATCTCTAATTCTCCAGTTCAACTCGATGTCATTGGTAATTTCTAATATAGCTAAAAATGAAATTTCTAGGGCTACCAGCTTACAGACTTTGTTGATGATTTTGAAGAATTTGCAGGCTCTGAATTGCTATGATGACCATTTTTCCTTATTCTCAAATAGCTTACATCGGTATGTTTTCTTGCTCACTTGGTTAGCTTTAATTTTATAGATTCTGTTTTAATTTATATAGAGTAAATATTGCAAGTGGAAAGCATATGCTCCTCCTATGAGGTGCTTCTCAACGACCTTCAAACGAAGTAGTTAAGCTTTAAAGGAGAAAGTTTCTTCACTCCAAAACGATTTGATTGACATTGCCATAGCAAGAGATGAGGCGACCTTAGAAAAAAGTCACTTCATCCCATGAGGAAGAAACGAAAGCCAAGCAAGTACTAGAAGAGAGTGAAACACTCAAAAACCGATCTCAAGTCATTCAATAAACTCAAAGCAGATTTGGAGATTATGTCGAAGGAAAACTCCAAACCTACCAAAAAAAATTCAAAACTATCCAAGAGGAATAAATCACTAGAAGGTCAAATTCAAAGAAAATCTAATCTTCCAGATTATTTAAATAACATCATTAGTGATGCTAAGAAATGTCACTTCCTTTCTCAACGTCGCTCTTCCAAGATCATTGAAAAATGTTATGAAGATGCTCTATACGCGGCATATGCCAACAACATCAAGAAATGCCTAGATCTAGATTTCCCATCACTTCCTGCATTGAACGAAAAATGCATGAGGTAATTCAGCCTTCGAATAAAGAAAGATAAGAAGGCTCTTGATGCGGAGTTCCCTATCAAGGAAGAAATTAATGCTGGAAAGTAGCTATCACTCGACGGTGCTTCCGTTAATGAAGAGCCAAAATTGATGAAGCGGAAGTCAATGATGACGAAGATGACAATCACGAAGATGGAGGTGATCATGATGATGATGACAATGGTGATGGTGTCGGTGATGGAGCAGGATTTTCTAGAGGACAAATTGAGAAGGACGGACCTAATGAAGGTGATCTGAACCCAACTGCCTAGGATGCTGAAGCTTTCGACTTACCTGATCTTCTGAAATGTGATTTTCTTAAGACAAATAGCGCTTCTCAAGACCAAGGACCCAAGAACAAAGTGAAAATCTCTTCATCATCAGTTTCACTTTCTTAAGTGTTTGTCACTTTATTCAAATGTGTTAAGTTATGAAAAAAAGTAGTTAATACATCGATTATTTTGGTTACGGCGAAAATCAAAATACTCCTATGAAACCATACTTGAAAAGAAACAAACAAAAATTGATTGATTAAATAGAGAATTGGAAAAGCAAATGAAAGATTATAATGAGCTATCAAAAAATATAAGAAACTTACTAAAAGTGCATTGAAGTTAATATTCTTCAAGAAAAAAGAATTTTCTCCTCGGATGAAGAAAGCCCACCACCACTGAGATGTGCTCATATAGGAGAATTCCTAATTGATGGCTTTCTTCTGGATGTTAATTGATGACAGGGATCCCCTTGTGGAGTTTCTATACAAACCTTATTATAAGGGTAAATTTGTTAATTTCTCACACTTAGGTGATAAATGTATAGGTTTTCTTTAATGCTTTCATCGTAGATATTTAGAAGAGTACGAGTCAGATCACCACCCTAGATTATGTTGAAAACATTCATAAAGTGGCGTCCATCCCACCTTCTTCCAACTCTCTTTCTTTTGAAAAATAAAGTTCAATGAGAAATGATTCATTTTTGAAACGTATAAAAATCAATTTTTTATAAACCCCAATGTTTGTAATATTCAACTTGGTTCATTTTCAAATTTTATCATTTTAATTTTTTATACTTAGTTCAATTTCATTTTAAGATGTTACAGAGTAAAAAGCTTTCCCGGCATTCGAATCTTAAGGACCTCTTCAGTAAATTTATCAAGTTAAATAGAGATTCTATGGAAAAAAATTTGATTTTCAAAACATCACAATTGGTTAGACATTAATTCCATAAAGATTTACAAGATGTCTACATGTGTTCCCCTCATTTCCACTTTGACTCTCTAGGTGATGAAAAGGATAAGTTACTCGGTGAACCAACCTTACGTACCAAAATGATATGCGGTTATGATAGTCCCTTGATTGTTAAGTGGGATTATCATTGGTCCCCGCCAGTTTACACCTTGGAATGAATTATGGCTTCCTTTGATTTTGTACTTACATTTTCTGCTAAGTCATTTGAAAAGGCTAAAATTGAGTCTTGGGACTTTGAATTTGATGAAAAGTTTTTCGAAAATAGACCTATAATATATCCTTAATTTTTGTATTACTTGCAAATTCTTCTTATTATTAATAGAAAGGTTTTTTCATACATTAATTCTGGTTTTTTTTATTCTTATCGAAGATTCAATTAGCGCATGCATCTGATTTTCAAGATTCTTTAGGAACAGGTGCTTTAGGAATTATTGAAATTAAGGACTGGTTTCTTGCTTACATGGAAGAAGAATGATTATCTCAAGATGACTCAATTCTATGGTTCCCAAATAGTCCTATAGTGTGAGATTGGCACAGGAATTACTTTATATTGAAATTGACATTTGGACTTATGAGGAAATGACTGCTCGTATTGAGGAGAAGCTAAAGAAAGGGAGAAAGAGCTTCAGGCATTAAAGGAGAGAATTAAATCAATTTGCTAGCACGGTCCTTCATTTGAAGCTAACATTGTGATCACCAAGTTATCTCAGAGAATAAACAATCTTGAAGTGGACTTAATAAAGAGCCAAGTTTACTGCTAATCACTGGAACTTATTATGAGTGAGATCGAAGCTGGTCTCCCTACCATAATCCTTCTCTATTTTGCTAAACCTAACTCCAGGTTTGAGCAATGAAACAATCTCTTCGTGGAGCAGAAATGTCAAATTCGAGGTCATATAACATTTCAGTAAGAAATGGGATGAGAAAGTTTCTCAACGTACCGTCGAATACATGAGAAAAGTTCAAAAGCTTGAGTGTAAGAGATATACATTCAAATGAATAATCAAAGAGTTTAATAGATCATTCAAAACTTTTCGAGGAGCTAATAAGACACTCCAGCGTGCTCTAAAGGTCCAAATTACTTTAATTGATGATGCAGATACCATTCAAAAAAAGGAAAATAAATTCAAAGAACTCTTGGATGCCATTATTGGCCATGTTATTGTCCCTATTATTACCTATAATTTAAAGGAGACTACACAAAATCTTGAGCTTTAGTGATAATTTGCTAGCTTCTTTTTCCATTTGACTTTCGTACTTACCACTTGTACATAATGTATTAGATTACAAATAAATTTACAATTGAATGAAGGTTACTTCAAATGTAGTGTATATAATCGTGAATTGAATTCTGATTTTGATTTGAAATGGCTTTAACTTTTCCATATTTGGGCTTTTCGGTGTGTAGATTAACTTTCTGCTTGCTTTGAAAATCAAGAACTTTTCTTAGTTAGATTAATTTAAACATCGGGTAGTTTGCTTCAGTAATAGAGATTCCCATTAAATTTTTAGTTGAGAAATGACTTAAAGAAGCCCTGAAAACTTAATCTTGAATTTGAATAAGACAAGAAACCCAAATTTAATATCAATTAGTGAACCAGGAACTATATCTGAAAGAAGACTAAAAATCCATATCTGGCAAGGACTTGTTGAGAGACAAAAATAACCCATATTTGATGGACTTTCCTTTAGAAAACTGATTTGAGGTACTAATTCGCTTTTGATTTTGATTGACTTAGAAGAACTATTTAACTTTGATCTTGATTGACTTGGGACCACTATTTGGCTCCGATTTTGACTGATCTTCCTATTGAGGATTTCAGTGATGTAATGAGGCCTTTGATATCAGACACTAAAGGCTTACTCTGTCCTTCCCCATGGAGGCACTTTAACCACGCCTTGTAAGCAGGGGTTAAGGCTTTTTCGAGTGCTATAGTGAGGCCTGTGATAAAGCACTAAAGGCTTACTCGATCTCTCTCTATGAGGCGCTTCAGTAAGGCCTTTGATGATGACACCGAAGGCTTTTTTTGTGCTTTAGTGAGCCCACATGATGGCTGGCACTAAATGCTTGCCCTAACTCCCTCAAGGAGATGTTATTGTGAGGGCTCTCAAGGTAGACACTGAAGGCTTAAGGCTTTTGATTGCGGGGACCTTTTGTAGTCCAGCATTTGATGGATGTGACCTTTAATGGCCGAGACCTCTTGCAATCAAGCCTTTGATGGCCGAGGCCTTCGATGGCCAGGACCTCTTACGATCAAGCCTTTGATGACTGCGTAGATATACTTATTTT
Source organism: Allium cepa (assembly GCA_030765085.1). NCBI lineage: Eukaryota > Viridiplantae > Streptophyta > Magnoliopsida > Asparagales > Amaryllidaceae > Allium > Allium cepa. Next base: position 811,725,274 of record CM060939.1, read on the forward strand.
ATTTAGAAGACCATTATTGATAATTGGCTTAATGACTTTTTACAAACTGATAGAGTTTTCCTTGCTTTATAAAATTGATGATCATTACTTCTAAGCACTAGAATTGATTGATATCATATCCGTTTGCAAGATGATAGTGACAATGTAACCTTCCATGATGCCTTTCGAACTTGGGTCCCTTTTTTGTGAAGACCAATAGTAACGCTCATCCTTGGTTAAAGAATAGATGTTCTCAAGAGAAGTGATGAGAATGAGATCTTTTGGAAGCCATGACATAGAGATTATCCCTTTACTACTGCTTAGCTCTTTTTTTGCTTACTTTTGGTTTCTCACAAGGGTGAATTTCCTTTGTAGAGAGCTTCATTTGTTCTGTAAGATTAATTGAGCATAGTTTCTCACTTTTTAGTGAAATGATAAAAGTCGCTTTTTATCTCATTTTCGAAGATATTTCATTTAGCTTTATGCTGGACACTACAATAAATAGACCTTTTTATAACATTTAAAAACCGCCATTAAAGCCTTTGTAGTGTTTCTACAAACGATATGGATCAACAAATTGTAATTAGTCTGATAGAAATAGTATTGTTTCAAATTAGCAAAGGAAAATGGACATGTAACAGTGTTTTTATTGCCATCTTAGACTAGATGTATCGGTACAACTACTTTTCAATAGTGCCTTGAAGCTTGCTATAGAACTTTTACATAGAGTTGTGTTTTATGATACTAATAACTATGACATCGGTTAATTGCTATAATATGTTGACATGTCGTACTATTATAGCATCCAAAAATGCTGTGGAAATATTATTTCAATCTTTTATAACACAATGAAACGCTATATAAAATTCATTACCATCTATTGTAGCATTGTTTTTTGCTATGAAAACTGTTTAATCATTGCTGAATATTTTGTATAACACAAGAATAATGCTATGGTATATGAATGTTATTGCATTTTTCTTTTCATAGCATAGTTAAAATGCTAAAAAAATTGAATTGCATTTTTATTGCCACATACATTTAGGCTTACATATTATATGTCCATAATATTTCGTAAATGCTTTTGGATATGTCCATAACTAATCAAAAAATCATAGTGCATACCATTAAACTACATTCGAATAATATTTCAACAAGTTATTATTGATAATACATTCGAATCAAACCTAAAAAATATAATATAAACACAACTATTAATCATTTCCATAAACTAAGTGTAACATGATATTCACAAACAAAGACAACATTCATAAACCAAGTTTACATAATATCCATAAATAAAGATAGCATCCGTAAGCTAACATCACACAATATTTATAGACAAAGACACAATAACCATAACGCAAGTTCGCACCAAATACTAAAAATATACGAACCAAAAGGTTTCCTATGCTTACTATACCAAAATCAACTTCAAGAGCTTGAAGAATTTGTCATCCTTTACATTTTTTGCATCTAAAAGCCTTTAGTTACCTATAATGAAAATTTTAAATTTAAGTTAACAAATATAAATTTAAAATAATGCATGTAACTTGAAACTGAATGTAATGATAAATATGCAAATCAAACACAAAGTTGGTGCTTGGTGGGATTTTTTATTCGTGCAAAATTTAGCTCAATAAATAAAAGTACTAAAGGTACTCCATTAACCCTCCCTAAACCTCCAAGCTACAGTTTTATAAAATCGAGCAAAATTTGAAGTTTGTACCTTATATCCAACTAATTAAGTGAAAATTCATATTCACGTGGACTTTGGTGACCGAGTTACTTAAGATATCATGATAATTTATAAAAATGAGTGACATTTAAATCTTAAAAAGGAAAAGAAAATGGTCGAAGTGTATTGTGGGTCTAATAAGATGACATCAAAATTTTGGTGGAGTTTCTAGACATATACAACCATATACGCCATGATCTTAGTATTGTACTAATCATTGTAATGTAATTTTGCATCTTCAGCTCTCATTCTACATTATATACATATATGCATCGTTATTTTGTATCAAAAGCATTCATGGCAACTATAGGTGCTCTCACATGTAAGGTGTTATTGTATCCTTGGTATAAAGAAGTGCATGTGTGGCGACCTGAATTTTTGGGCACCTAATAATTGGATAATCAACTGGTTTAAATTATCAAAATATTAATTTTGATGGGTCAAACAAATGAATTTCTGATAATTAAGAATATCTGAATATATACAAGTTGATTTGGGACGTAAAATAAATATTGAATCATAAAATCTCTCAGTGTGATAAATCTTATAGGAAATAAATATATTTTTTGGCTATTGACTACTTTTTACATATGCATAAATGTATTTTGAAAGGATACTGTGAATTGGAAATTCAAAAAAAAAAGATCTTTCAAGAATATTTAGATATAATACTATACCTTATTTACACTCAATATGCATATATATATAGATGAATATAAATTAAGTGTTGATACTTAAGCCTTGGCTAAGAATAAAAAAAATTATATATAAATATGTGTTTAAATCGGAAAAAATGGTATATAAGTAACTTATATGGTTGTATGAAACATAAGGTAAAAACATATAAAATTGACTATGGTAAAATATATATGAATATTTGTATGTAAGGCAATAAGACAAAATATGATATGTATACATATGTATAGGATATGTATATACATATGATTGATATGTATGTAAACATTCTATAAGACATTTGCATGACAAGAATTAAATGCAAGCATACAAAAATTTCAACTCAAGCACACAAAAATGTCAAATCCACCTCCAATGAATCACAACGGCAAATCATTGAAAGCAAATGGAAAAAAAAACAAAAGAGAAATGTGAAAAGCTGGAAACAAACCTCAGCCTAGCTTCTACCACACACCTCCACCCTATATATATATATATATATGTATGTATATGTATGTATGTATGTATGTATGTATGTATTTATATGTACAAATACATGCCGCTACTGGGTAAATACATTATCCCTAACAAAAGAAAATCAAGCATCTCATCAGCACAACATTTTGGTTTTAAGAGGATCACTGCAATTCAAGGTTTTCTAGTTTTTTTGCATCTGCTTCAAACTCTAACAGGTGAGTAAAACATCATTACTCTATTTACTGGTTATGGTACTTACATGAATAATGGTAGTTTTTGTTGAGTCTTTGATGGGGGCAGGTAATAATGCATCTGTTATGATTCTGTATACGTACATAAGAGTGATCGATAGTTTCAAAGCATCAAATCAATGTGCTTCTTCCTAAAACACTTTGTTTTGAAGAAAAAAACGCGACTTTAAACTTTGAAATTAAATAGCTCACTGTGCAATCTGTTTTAGTACATGGTCCCAACACAATAGTCACTTGTTTTTAAGTGTAGATAATCCTAAAATTTATCTTATGTGAAACCATCAAGTATCGGAAGGGGAAATCCTATTTAACAGTAAACGAGTCAAGTTTGGCCAAAGTTCAACAATCGCGTTTTAATCAATGGATTACATAGTGGAGTTCGTTGTTGAAAACCATGATTTTTAAGCTTGTGATTTGTGGGGAATTTTGGGTTGAACATATTGGGAAATTCTTCATTTTTCGTCGAATGGAGGAAGTTTGATCATCGAGGTCTTGGCCGAAGTTGGTTTGGGGAAAGGGGATCATGAAAAAATTGGTCGGAGGATTTATCATCAAACGTTGTGGCGAGGCGAGGCTAATTTAGGTTTTAAGGTGAAGTTTTGATCGAATTGGGTTTTTGGGCAAATGTGACATTGGCGTTGAGTCGAGTTGAATAGGAGTTGCGGGGATAGTAACATGGGAAGCAGGTAGTGGTCCAGGGAAGTGACCGTGGTCTCCGGTGAACGGAGATGGAGAAGGTTAAGGAGTTTGTCGATGGGTTTTCTAGCTAAAGGGTTCGTATTCTTGTGATTTGATTTCACGGGGAAGTTTGGATTGCTGGGTGGTCGATCGTGATGGGGTGGTGGTTGATATCTCGTCGAGGTCACGGTGGCGTTCGTAGAGGAGGGGATCGGCGGGGCACGTGCACTGATGCACAATATATCAGGCGAAGATGAATTTGGGGGTGAAGCGGTTGCCTCGAGACGATCTTGTGGAAATTTGAGGGTAACTCGAAGTAGTTTGGATTGTTTGAGACTCGGGTAATTGCTCGACGATAATGTAGTGTAGCTCGAGTTTTTGGGTAATGATATCCCGTTTCTGAACTAGTTTAAAGCACAGGTTTAAAGTTGATGATTTAGTTTAATTTAAATAAAGGGTTAAGATAGATTAGGTTAAAAGTTTATTTTAAGTGAAACCTGATATTGTAAGTAACAAATGATTAGAAGACAAGTTGATTTTAAATCCTAAATTTAACTTTAAAAGGACTAGTTAATAGAATGGTGATAAATTATTTTCAAATTTATTCAGTAAGGATTTATAGAATAATTAAGTAATTTATAAAGGTAAATGGTTTATCTTTTAAATCTATTAAGATCTTCGGTAATTAATGATTTATTAACTGATTAAATTAATATAAGGAAATTTTACTTAATGGAAGGTAATTAAGGGTTAATTAATTAGGAGAAATAATTATTGATTAATTACTTGGAGTAATTAATTAAAGGATTAATATAATTAATTAAGGAGTTAATTAATTAAGGTAATTAATTACAGAATGGTTAATCACTGTTATGATTGATTAAGGCTGCTTTGTGGAAATTAATTAATGTAATTAATTAATTAATGTAAAATGAAAGTAGTTAAAGATTTGTTTACTGTCAATGGTGAAGGATAATTAATTTGTATAATTAATTAAAGGATAATTACTTTATGTAATTAAAGATAATTAATCAAGGATGATTAATTAAAATGGGTAATTAAAGGATGATTAATTAATTTATTAATGCTAAATAAGCAGGATTAAGGGTGATTGAAGTAATTAATTTAATTTGTTTAAATTAACTAGAAATGCTATGACTAATTTATCTTGCTTACGATTGAATAATATTGCATGCCTTAGATTGATGATATCTCAGATATGTGATTTGTGATGCTATGTGATATGATATGTGGGGTTTAAACTGAGATAACGTGGTTATCTATCGATGATGATTTAATGTGAATAGGTGGCACCCTGTATTTGCAGTTTGAACTGTGTTTCATTTGAATAATTTGGGATAGAATGATATTGAATTCGAAGAGACCGGGGCCGGATATTAGTAAATACCTAAAACCACTTCGAATCTTTAAAAATTGATATGTGAAATCAATGAGCTGGAACAGAATGATTTTAGTGAATCAGCCCATTCAATCTAAGTTTTTGATGCTTAGAAATTGATGGGTGAAATAAGTGATGTCAAAAACAATTTATGAACTTGTAATTGATACAAGTTACCTGGCTTATATATAAGTTGTATGCTTTTAAAATTCATGTTAGATGGGTTTACTCACACTGGTTTCCAGTCTCACCCGGGTGTTACTTTGATGTAATGCTCGGGTCAGATCGAGTATTACAGACTTTCAAGTAAGGACGTCCTGGAGCTCAGGCTACGAGCTGGATGGCAGGAACGTATGGAGTGTTCCGCTGTGATATATTTCTGTTTATCTGAAACATGTTGATTTGTATATGTCCAGTGTTTGAGTATGTGTGTGACTCTGATGTATTAAAATGTAATTGACAAATATAGTATTCTTTTGTAAACTGTTATTATTTGATATTATATTTTGATCCGCTGCGAATGTGAGAACCTGTGTTGTATTTCTGTTTCTTCTTCCTCTATCTCTTTCTTCTTTTCCTAACTATCCAAAATTTTCGGGATCAAAATTTCGGGTCGTTACATTTGGTATCAGAGCAAGGTTAAGTGATAACCTTGGCTCTGGTGGGATTACTCATTGAGGATAGGGTCAATGGTACCCTAGAATGAGTTGAGTGTGTGTGTGTGTGTGTGTATATATATCTATGTATGTATGTATGTATGTATGTATGTATGCAAGCGTACTTTTTATTTTCTTAAATAAAAATTTTACATGATTTTATATAAGATTATATTTTGATATATAAAGAAATATTTCTTTGTAATAAATATTATGGAAATTGGTTGTTAAATTATTGGAATTAAATTAAGTGGTAATGGCAATACAACCAAATTGAAATTAAATGAAGGTAAGTTTGAAATAGGTCCAAGCTGGAGCAAAAATCCTGAATTTGTAGAAGTAAGAATACGATAAAAATAAAATTTGTATCCAAATATGATAATCTTGAGTACCATTATAAATAGTTATTGTGTTTAATAATGATATATTTGTTAATAAGTAAGCCAAATGAAGTAAACTTTTTAAATGAGTATAACTTCTAAATAGACATAGGTTTTAAATTTTGGAAATTTAATACCTAAGTCTAGAAACTTTTGAATTGTTTCAAAATGTTAAGAGAAATTTCTTTGAATTAAAAACCAAAGGTGGTTTAAAATTTAAGGATAACTTAGTGTGTAAAGGAAGTAATATGTATATATGAGGAATATACATAATATCACAAATAGTTTTAATAAACCCTAAATGTTGAGTTTAAAAATTGGAATGAGATGTGATACCCAAGGTGATAAGTTTTGAACTTATAAGATTATTAATGCGAAGCTTAAAATTTGAAATGGAAATTCAAATTAGGTAAGGCTGGCTGGATTAAGAAATTGGAATTTAACTTTGGGAAAGTTAAATAAGTTAACAAGCAATCTGAATTGGAAATTTTAAGATGAAATTGGGATTTAATTTGAGAATTTAAATTGTTAGTTTGAATTGGGAGTTTGCGTGATCTCAAAATGGGTTTGATATCTAGAAATTGGAAATGGATGGACGTTTTAAATAATGTGGATGATACCATCCTATTGTTATTAATAATCTTTAAGCTGAAATTGGATTTGTTTAAATAAATGAAGAAATGGGGTGTGGTAATATATCCATTATTCAGATCAAATGGAATCATTTTGGACTTAAGATTAGAATGTTTAAGATTAAACTTTAAAGGGTTGGTTTGAAATTGAAGTTTTGATGATAAATTGAATTTCAAAGATTTAGTTGTTTAAAATAAAAAGATTTGAATTATTATTTGAACTTTGAAATAGGTTAAAAATGGAATCTGGATTCTGATTTAATTGGTTTAAAGAGATAAGTTGATTTGATTAAATCAACATTTAAAAATTTAACTTGAATTTATATAATTCGGGATGGTTTAAATTTGAAATTTGAATTGAATTCGTTCAAATTGAATCTGATTTGAATTAATTGGATTTGTGATTGAAGATATATAAGTTTAAAATTTTAAATGGAAAATTTGAATTGGATTGAATTGAAATGATTTGAAATTGAAGTGGGTTCAATTGATATTAGTCCAAACTGATTGGAATAATTTGGAATCGTAACTAAAGTTGAATAGGTTTAAAATCAAACGGAATTTGATTTGAATTTGGAAAGAAATCTAGATTGATTCAACTTGGATTGGGGTTAAATCAATTTCAATGGAAATTGAAGTTATTTAAATTGGAATTGAGTCAATTTAAATGGAAGTGTAAATTTAAATTGAATTGATGGGGAAATGAACAGTTTTGACTTTGGACTATTTTCAATATAATTTGTTTTAATATAAACTTATTTTTCCAAGCTATTTAATATATACAACCTTTCTTTTAAAGCCAAATTATTTTATATTTATTTTACAATTATTTTTGAAAACTATTCAACAATTTTTCAACTGTTTTATAAACTAATTACTATATTTCAACTATTTTACAAATTAATTACTATTTTACAACTATTTTGCAATTATTTATAATTTTGATAACTATTTGACTATTTTCCAACTATTTTACAATTATTTAACTATTTTACAGCTATGTTACAAACTAATAATTATTTTTCAATGACTTATCTATTTTAAACTTTTCAAGCTATTTTCTAAATTTAAGCTGGACAGAGTTCAAACTATTTATGATTGAGTATCCATTTGGGATAAGGATTAAAGTGATAATCCAATGGAATTGAAACAATTGTGATTATGTGGATAGAAATTAAAGGAAATGTGAATAGAAAGAGAAATTGATTTATTTGATAATCAATGAAGATAAATACGTAGGACGTATGTATATTATTCTATTCGCACAGGGATTTGATCAAGATCGAGCACAGAATTTTGAGATATTTATATCGATCCGATTTGGGATTTTTCACTCGATTTTCGAAAATGAACCTGGATATGGATTGTTGATTGGTTCTGGATATTCTCTATCATAGCAAGGCTATGTAAGGAGAATGATGGTTTCTGATCAAGAAACTAGATCTGCGTCTGCACTAGGAAGTCGGGTGGACGATTCTAGTTCGGAAGTGAAATTGTGTGATCGAGTGAGCGATCAGATTGGTATAGCGTACGGATGATATGTGTACATCGTACGGATTTGAATGAAATTGATATTGAAAATTTGTGAATAAGAAATGTGAAATGATTTTTTCTGAAAAGAAAGTATATTTTGTGAAATATACAATGGAAAAAAGTGAAAGTTGGATATTTATGATGATAAGTAAGATGGAAACAACTTTATAAAGAAGAATAGTCAAATTTGAATATTTGATTGTGAATAAACAAAGTTATATATCTTTGTTATATAAGATAAATCTCTCCTTGTTGAATCTATTGTCAAAAGAAAAGGATTTCGAAGGTGTTCGAAGTATAAAAGGAGTTTCATACATATTTGAAATGATCCAAAGTTTTTAAAAAAAAATTATATATATCTATATATGTATAAAGGATCTAATGAGGATTTTGGAAAAAGGTTTTGGGAACCTTTGGATTTGGAAAGGCCTTGATTTTTGGGTAAAATCAATATTGGAATTTGGAAAGCCTAGTTTGAGAATTATCGATTTTGGGATTATTGATTTTGGGAAAAGGAGATTTATATGAGATTCATACTAGGTATATGACTTGGAAGATACTATATGTGTATAGTATAAAGTTTTTTGGAAATGACTCTGGAGAAAAAGGCGCTTCCTTGAAATGAACTTCTCAGGTGTACCACAGGGTGGTCCTACCTTGAACCCTAAGGGGGATTCTAAAGTTGATCCTGTGAGGAGTCCAGAAAAAACTAGTTCCTGAGGATTATGAGTAGTGTGTAGCGAAAGTCGAGGGTGCTGATGCCTACAGAGGCATTTGGGTAATGTTGTGACGATAGTGTGACTCGACGTCACTGTGATCTACTGCAGACCATAGCAAAATTCGTGTATGCCGCTGAGAGCCAACAGTCTGCGTTTGATTTTATATCGGTAGACTGCGACCTATGGTAACATAGCGAAAGTCGTGTGTGCCGTTGAGAGACAACAGTCTGCGTTTGATTTTATATCGGTAGACTACGACCTATGGTAACATAGCGAAAGCCATGTGTGCCGCTGAGAGCCAACAGTCGGCGTTTGATTTTACATCGGTTGACTGCGACCTATATAGGAGTAGAGAAGTTTCATTTTTGACAGCGAAAATCAAGGGCACTGTGCCTACAATTACACGGACTTTTTGCTGCGATGGCAACGTAACCCTGAAATGTAACGCGATCTGTTGTGGGTTCCATGGCGTAATCGAGCGGCACGGAGTGCCTACAGTTACATGGACTTTTGCTGCGATGGCAACGTAACCCAGGATGTAACTGCGACCATAGATGGGGGTGATGATTTCTAGAGCATTTTCACCAATGATATTTCCTCTATTTTCAAAATGTTTTCGATATTTTCAATAAAATTATATTTCAAAGTTTTTTCATTGGATGTTGAAAACGGGTCTGCCAAGCACTTATATATTTTCCATCGTACGCCTGATCAACGTATGACCGAATTTCTGCAAGGACAAGGATGGACTGGTTGAGACATCGAGTTATAAAAAGAGTTTTTTTATAAAACTATTTTTCTAATATTATATAGATTTTAAAGTGTTTTAAAGAATTTTTTAAGTAAAAAGAGTTTTAGTTAAAATTGATCAAAGGATAATTTAACTGATATTAAGTATTTTAATAAATTCTAGCTTCGTTTCTTTTCGAGGATGAAAAGTTCTAAAGGGCGAGAAATGTGACGACCTGAATTTCTAGGCACCTATTAATTGGATAATTAATTGGTTTAAATTATCAAAATATTAATTTTGATGGGTCAAACATATGAATTTCTGATAATTAAGAATATCTGGATATATACAAGTTGATTTGGGAAGTAAAATAAATATTGAATCATAAAATCTCTCAGTGTGATAAATATTATAGGAAATAAATATCTTATTTGGCTATTGACTACTTATTCATATGTACATAAATGTATCTTTAAAGAAGACTATTAGTTGGAAATTCAAAAAAAAAATAAAAAAATAAAAAATCTTTCAAGAATATTTAGATACAAAACTCTACCTTATTCACACTCAATATAAATATAAATATAAATATAAATATATATATATATATATATATATATATATAGGGATGAATATAAATTAAGTGTTGATAGTTATGCCTTAGCTAAGAATATAAAAAAATGTATAAATATGTGTTTAAGTAGGAATAAATGGTATATAAGTAACTTATATGGTTGTATGAAACATAAGGTAAAAACATATAAAATTGACCATGGTAAAATATATATGAATATTTGTATGTAAGGCAATAAGACAAAATATGATATGTATACATATGTATAGGATATGTATATACATATGATTGATATGTATGTAAACATTCTATAAGACATTAGCATGACAAGAATTAAATGCAAGCATACAAAAATTTCAACTCAAGCACACAAAAATGTCAAATCCACCTCCAATGAATCACAGCAGCAAATCATTGGAAGCAAATGAAAAAAACAAAAGAGAAATGTGAAAAGCCTGGAAACAAACCTCAGCCTAGCTTCTACCACACACCTCCACCCTATATATATATATGTATGTATGTATGTATGTATGTATGTATGTACAAATACATGCCAGTACTGGTAAATACATTCTCACTAACAAAAGAAAATCAAGTATCTCATCAGCACATCATTTTGGTTTTAAGAGGATCACTGCAATTCAAGGTTTTCCAGTTTTTCTGCATCTTCTTCAAACTCTAACAGGTGAGTAAAACACCATTACTCTGTTTACTGGTTATGGTACTTACATGAATAATGGTAGTTTTTGTTGAGTCATCGATGAGGGCAGATAGTAATGCATATGTTATGGTTCTGTATACGTACATAAGAGTGTTCGATAGTTTCAAAGCATCAAATCACTGTGCTTCTTCCTAAAACACTCTGTTTTAAAATAAAAAACGGTGACTTTAAACTTTGAAATTAAATAGCTCACTGTCCAATCTGTTTTAATACACGGTCCCAACACAAAAGTCACTTTTTTTTAAGTGTAGATAATCGTAAAATTTATCTTATCTGAAACCATCAAGTGTAGGAAGGGGAAATCCTATTTAACAGTAAACGAGTCAAGTTGGGCTAAAGTTCTACAATTGCATTTTAATCAACGGATTACATTATGGTGTTCGTTGTTGAAAACCATGATTTTTAATGCTTGATTTTAAGCTTGTGAGTTGTGGGGAATTTTGGGTTGAACGGTATTGGGAAATTCTTCGTTTTTCGTCGAATAGAGGAAGTTTGATTATCGAGGTCTTGGCCGACGTTAGTTTGGGGAAAGAGGGTCACGGCAAAATTGGTCGGAGGATTTATCATCAAACGTGGTGGCGAGGCGAGGCTAATTTGGTGTTTAAGATGAATTTTTGATCGAATTGGGTTCCTGGGAAAATGTGACATTGGCGTTGAGTCGAGTTGAATAGGAGTTGCGGGGATAGTAATGTGGGAAGCTGGTGGTGGTCCAAGCAAGTGACCGTGGTCTTCGGTGAACGGAGATGGAGAAGGTTAAGGAGTTTGTCGATGGGTTTTCTGGCTAAAAGGTTCGTATACTTGTGATTTGATTTCACGGGGAGGTTTGGGTTTCTAGGTGGTTGATCGTGATGGGGTGGTAGTTGATGTCTTGTCTGAGATCACGGTAGCGTTCGTAGAGGAGGGGACTGGCATGGCACGTGCACTGATGCACAATATATCAGGCGAAGATGAATTTGGGGGTGAAGCTGTTGCCTTGGGACGATCTCGTGGAAATTTTAGGGTAACTCGAAGCAGTTTGGATTGTTCGAGACTCGGGTAATTGCTCTAGGATAACGCAGTGTGGCTCGGGTTTTTGGGTGATGATATCCATTTTTTGAACTAGTTTAAAGCGCAGGTTTAAAACCGATGATTTAGTTTAATTTAAATAAAGGGTTAAGATAGATTAGGTTAAAAGTTTATTTTAAGTGAAACCTGATATTGTAAGTAACAAATGATTAGAAGACAAGTTTATTTTAAATCCTAAATTTAACTTTAAAAGGACTAGTTATTAGAATGGTGGTAAATTATTTTCAAATTTATTCAGTAAGGATTTATAGAATAATTAAGTAATTTATAAAGATAAATGGTTTATCTTTTAAATCAGTTAAGATCTTCAGTAATTAATGATTTATTAACTGATGAAATTAATATAAGGAAATTTTACTTAATGGACGCTAATTAAGGGTGAATTACTTAGGAGAAATAATTAAGGATTAATTACTTAGAGTAATTAACTAAAGGATTAATAAAATTAATTAAGGATTTAATTAATTAAGGTAATTAATTGCAGAATGGTTAATCACTGTTATGATTGATTAAGGCTGCTTTATGGAAATTAGTTAATGTAATTAATGAGTGTAATAAATGAAAGTAATTAAAGATTTATTTACTATCAATGGTTAAGGATAATTAATTTGTATAATTACTTAAAGGATAATTACTTTATGTAATTAAAGATAATTAATCAAGGATGATTAATAAAAATGGGTAATTAAAGGATGATTAATTAATTTATTAGTGTTAAATAAGCAGGATTAAGGGTGATTGAAGTAATTAATTTAATTTGTTTAAATTGATTAGAAATGGTATGACTAATTTATATTGCTTATGATTGAATAATATTGCATGCCTTAGATTGATTGATATCTCAGATATGTGATTTGTGATGCTATGTGATATGATATGTTGGGTTTAAACTGAGATAATGTGGTTATCTATCGATGATGAGTTAATGTGAATAGGTGACACGTTGTATTTGAAGTTTGAACTGTGATTCATTTGAATAATTTGGGATAGAATGGTATTGAATTCGAAGAGAAAGGAGTCGGGTATTAGTAAATAACCGAAACCACATTGATTCTTTATACATTGATATGTGAAATCAATGAGCTGGAACGGAATGATTTTAGTGAATCAGCCTATTTAATCTAAGTTTTTGACACTTAGAAATTGATGAGTGAAATAAGTGATGTCTAAAATAATTTGTGAACTTGTAATCGGTACAAGTTACCTGGGTTATATATAAGTTGTATGCTTTTGAAATTCATGTTAGATAGGTTTGCTCACGCTGGTTTCCAGCCTGACCCAGGTGTTACTTTGATGTAATGCTCAGGTCAGACCGAGTATTACAGATTTTCAGGTAAGGACGTCCTGGAGCTCAGGTGGAAAGCTGGATGTCTGGAACGTATGGAGTGTTCCACTGTGATATATTTCTATTTATCTGAGACATGTTGAATTGTATATGTCCAGTGTTTGAGTATGTGTGTAACTCTGATGTATTAAAATGTAATTGACAGATATAGTATTCTTTTGTAAACTGTTATTATTTGATATTATATTTTGATCTGTTGTGAATATGAGTACCTGTGTTGTATTTCTGTTTCTTCTTCCTCTACTCTTTCTTCTTTTCCTAACTATCTGAAATTTTTGGGGTCGAAATTTCTGGTCGTTACAGCAAGTAGCAATTACTATATAGAACAGATATAACATTGGAAGAAAAAGTAATCACAAAAGAGAATCAAACAGTATATTTAGTTTGGCATAAACTTAATTCTGGTTACTATTATACTCAGAAATAATTTATAAGCTTCATCTTTATGTAACATGAAATAAAAAAGGTACAATACCATATACTATAAACTGAAATGAAATAAAAATATTACCTTCACATATAGTTTGGCAGACTATGTGAATATTTGATTCTTTAGTACTTCCTTGGAGTTTGTAGATGCAGACCTGCAAAATCAAAAATAAATATCATTATATTGCATGTATGACTTAAGTTTCCTACTGTATGTTATATAAACAAAGACGTAAAAAAGAAAGGGAAAAACACTAACCAAAGCAAAGTCATTTCCAACAACGAAGCTCATAGTTGTGGGACAAAAGTCTAAAGCTGACACTGAAGCACTTTGTTTACTCACCTCAATACCCGATATCTGAACTACAAAACATATCAAACAATTGTTTGAGGCATTTATACATGTACTGCTAGTTTAATATTATTCCCTTCTTTAACTACAAGTATAGAACAAAAAGCAGTTATACCCCTATAAACGATTGATTTTCTTATGTTATTACCCTTCAGTGCCCAAAATTGGGAGTGTGAATCAACAATTTATATGACAAGTTATTAAAAAAACACATATCGGTAAAATTTAGCTTTTGTTTCAAATATTTCAGTTATTCCATGAATGGATAAAGAGTTGAATTCCATGGCAGCTTAATGCATGATGGCAGTACATACTTTATCAAGCGTTTACGAAATCTATTCTGTTTTTTTGGATACAATAAAAACATAATTAGCATGTGGCATGTTTCCTCTTTTTACCGGCACTATCAAGCTAAATGATTGATTATTTTGTGTTGTTACCCTTCAGTATCCAATTCCTTCAATTACCAATCAGTTGATAGAATGGCCATTTATCATAAGTTCAACCAATAAATTTAATCGATTAGTAAACCATATTTTGTTTCCTTCTTTCCTAACCGGTAAGTTCCATGAAGGATCATCATGAATTTTATAGTAGAAGAGAATTAATGGATGTCTGATTAATTTATGCACAAAAGTAGTAAGACTGTAGAAATGCTTTGCATACGTATTCATTTTTCACTACAATAATGAACAATTTGTAAGGATATACAGTAGTGGCAAAAATGCACCTTTGGTATAAAAATAATCTGGGCTTGTGCTAGTGAACTAATATTTACAATGATGATTAGCAAAGATTTGGGAAAGCATGTTCTAGTACATACAAGCTGTTAAGTTCTGAATGATGAGTAAATATTGCAAAGTGTTTAAACATGGAATTCAAGTCCTCTATCATATACAATTTGGTAAAAATATAAATGTTGCTTATGAGGTACATTTTTCCAATTAATAGAAACTCAACATTCATTAATCAATGGGGCAATATGAAACACGACAAAAATTGGGTAATCATGCTAACAAAATCTAGTTTGCAAAAAATCAATTAAAATTTGAAAATACACCTTATTCTTTTAATAATCATTTTATCCAATAGCCAGAGATATTCATAAATCACAATCGGATGTGGTAGGAGCTAGAGTCGACTAGCGCGTAGGCACAAAGTTTGGAGGAGCATTGCAGGAGCTAGCGTGGCATCCACCAGCCACGTGGTGTGATTTGGATGAAGTAGTCGAGCAAGTCGCAATTTGTAATTAGGGTCTTTTATTACATCTATGGTAGAGGCGAAAATGGAAGCCAAGGTGGAGATGAAAGAGGTGGAGGCAAAAAAGGTGGAGGAAAATGTTGCTATGTGAATATAGATGATAAGAAATTAGGTTAGGGCTATGAAAGAGGGAAACAAAAAAATTGGGAAAGCATAAATTATGAAATGGGCGGCCAATAAAAATTAAAAGGTTCCAATATGTCTTTCAACTATAATAATTATCCAATAACTTTTCTAAAATAAAGAAAAGGGAAAAAATAACAACCGCATCTAAATAATGATCATTGTCATATTTTGCTATTAATAAGTAGTTTTCTCATTGTGGGAATTGTTTTATGTTTAACAAAAATTTTCTATTCATGTTTTTAAATTTATTAATTGTTAGCGGATAGGAATATATCGCTGCCTACAAATAAAAATATTTAACCTGCAAAAATGGTTTGAGATATAGACGCACATATAATAGTAGGATGCGTAGTGGATTGTTGATGGGCCTAACCTGAAGTAAGTTTTATTAGTAATGCCAAACCAAACAAGTTTTTTCTAAAGGTGGATTGTAGTTTTGGAGTAAATGGATAGATGGACTTGATTAACATTCAACAAATCGTTATTTATCATGTGCTAATCATGTTTGGACTATTTTCCAATTCTGCGTAGTATGGTTTTCTGAAAGCTTTAGATTTGTATACGAGATTAGAAAGTTTTCTATACATCTCTTTGACATTTTCATCCATGGCCATTGTGAAGTTCTCGAATTTTCTGCTAAGCATGGCGAGGCGAGATTCTTTGACTTAAGAGGTTCCTTCGTGATTCACTACAAGTGTGTGCCAAATTTCCTGCGCAGTTAGGCAATGCGAGACACGATTAAATTCAATTTGATCAAAGGAACAAATAATAGAATTCATAGCTTTAGCGTTAGCATTATGCAGTTTATTTTCAAGGTCTGTCCATTGATCCATCGGTTTTTCAATTTCTTGATTGTCTACCACAATTGTTGGTGTCCTATATCCCATTTCAAAATTATTTCGAGTATTAATGGTTTTTCAGAAAAAATTTCATTCTATTTTTCCAATGTGCATATTCACCATTGAACATTGGTGGCCTAACTATGGACTGACCTTCAGCAAAAGCATTATTAAAAGAAGCCTATCTAAAAAATCAAAATTTTAAAACAAAAACTGGGTTTTGAAAAATCAAATTTTAAAACAAAAAATGGTTTTCGTTCCTAGCTCTAATACCAGTTGTAGGATCGTTTTCACCCAAGAGGGGGTGCACAGGGTGATACTAATAATAATAAAAATTAGTGTGAAAAAAAATCAATCATAGATAATAAAACAGAAAGATAATGAAGAAGATATCGCACACAAATTTACCCAGCTTCGGCAAAAACCCTGCCAATGTGCTACCCTCAAGGTTTCTACTAGAAATTAAGTAGTTAGAAGCTTACACACATAAATTTGTGTCACCCGCTAATGACTAACCTAACTCTACGCTCAATACCCTTCCACAACTCAGCCACTGAGTTGCGAATTCTCGAACTACACCACCGTAATTCGTAACCTAGTCACACGACTAGAGAGTTACACTATTTTAAAAGAAAATTGCAAAATAAAACTAACAAACAAAATAAAACCCTAATTAAAAATAAGCCTAATATAAATTATTAATGCTGGCCCCACAAAATTATAGCTCGTGAAAATTGTTTACATTTTGTTACGCGGCGGCCTCTTATACTCTTTGTTCTAGAATTTAGGGTTTCATAGAATTTTGAGGCTTTGCTCAAATCGAAGTTGCCGAATAAGATATGGTCGATTGCAGTGATGAATTCTCTCCGATTAGCCTTGTCAATCGATCCCTGGGCTGATTATTGCTTATGGTCGCTTCTCTGTTGAGTTTGATTACTAGTATGCGTTTTCCTTTTCAATTTATGATTATCTTAACTCTATTTTGCTTTCGAACTTGATTGGAGCTTTTTTTTTCAAAATATGCTCTCTGGATTTTTATCTCGTACTCCAATGCATTTATGCCGATGATGATAATTAGGATTTTATAGGGATTAAAGCCCTATATTTACATTCATATATTTGAATTTGAATTCTTCAAGATTTTATTACTTGCTTCGATTTACTATGCTCGACCCGTGATTTTCGATTAAATGCTTGTGATAACTCTGACTTTTTTCATCTCTGATATATTCGATTTTTTTTTGCGTTCTTTCTCCTATGACTTCGATATTTTGAATTTTAGATAATCTGGCTTATGACTTTACTGCGACATTATTTTCTGGCATTCAATTTTTGAATTTTTGGAAAGATGCTTGAACGTTTCTTTTATAACTGTTAAGTATGTTGACTTGTTCGATTGTCACTTGATCACTGTCACTACTTGCTTGGAGTTCTATATCCAGTAGCTTGTATTATTTTCATGTGATGTTCATCACGTGTACACATACATACATATATGTGTATATGTGTATGTCATGAGCATATTGAACTGTCGTCTGCCATGCTTTTGGAAAACTATCTGATTTAGTTTAAGTCTGGTTGCATTGCATGTTTATTTCAAGTTAAACTTTAGTCTATCACTATTGCAGCCCTTGTAAGTTCATTTGAGCATTTCATTGAACTGGATTAGCTGTTGTTGTCTTGGTTGAGCCTCACTTGCATGCTCTCTGGTTGTATACGAGTCTAACATGGGTCTAGGTCGAAATCATTTTATGTGTGGTCTGCACAGTTGAGGCTACACTTGTGCACTTGTTATAGATGTATGTTGATGTATTCAAGTTGATCTGTTTCTTTGTTTTAGCCTTCTATTTTGATGTTTCTGTAGCTCGACCATCCATGCTTGTGTTCATGCATTTGAATTACTCTAGTCTGGGTCGTTATGATGTCCTATTGCAGTATTGCTTCGAGTCATTTCATGGTTTGCTTGTGGTATCTTGAAGTTGTTCATTTGTTTTTGTTTCATTGGCTTGTTGAGACTAAGTGCTTGCATGTGTGTCTTTGGAGTCTGGTTCGTATGGTCATCTTAGTCATGTAGTCTGCATTGCAATCAGGTTCAGTCATGATGATGAAATCCAGTTACATGTTGCACCTGAACATTTTGCAGTCTAGTCTTCACATTGCTTTGAGTCTGGGTGTTGTTGACCTTGTTTGTAGTTCTGGTCTGTTGTCGCTACTTTGAGTCAGTTGCTTCGAGCACATGTGCATTTTTCATGTGTACATTGATCTGTGTACTTTTGCCATTGGTTGGATATACTGGTCTGTTGGGTCTGTTATGTGCACCGCTCTTGTGTGTTCTTGTATTTTCCTTGTACTTGTGCTTGTACCTGATCATTTTGTGATGTTTTTTATATTGCACCTAAGTTGAATCCAGTCTAAGCTCGGGTTTGACCTTGTGCTCACCTGTCCTTGTAGTTTTAACACATAAGTGTATATCGGTGTGTACGGTCTTGTGGCATGTACAGTGATACATTGCACATGTCACTAGTTGTTCATGTATGATAAAGAATATAAATGATGAACAACCCAAATAACCGAGGCAAATAACATTTTCAAAACACACACTTTAAGTTGCACTGCAAAAATATTTCTTTTCCAATTTTACTGCATCAGTGTTTATTTCGTAGATAGTTTAGATGTTGGATTCAAGTTGGAACAGAGTTGAAGATAAAAATACGAGTGTTGAGTGAATATATGGTGAGGTGTAAGTTGTAAAATGAAAATTTTATTATAATTGAAATTGAATTATAATGTGTAAATGTATAGCAGGAGCTTAAAATTGTACTATTCGAATTTGTAATAAAACATTTGTTTGAATAAAATATCTATTTGAATTTGAATTCTGTGTTATTTATTTTGTCCAACAAATATTTATTTAATTATGTGAAAAATAAAATAGCACAATAACAAATACATTTAAACAAATATATATATGTATGTATGTATGTATTTATGTATGTATGTGTGTGTGTTTATCATCATCAAACAAAAATCATAAGCTATTGTATTCTATAATCTCCCGCTTTTGAAGATAACAAACATGTATTAAGGTTTTGATTTATTAAATGCGTTTGACCTTGCTAAATTCCATTTTATCCCTTTATTTGAATGCTCCCCATACACCAAAGCTCCCCTTTCACATATGCACAAAAATAAATAAATAAATATGAAAATGAACCAAGATGGGAATATGCCAATAAAAAATATGACTTGACTTATTTTCCAAAATCTTAACTTCTCCCTTCCTTTTTTATCAGCAAAAGAGTAATATTGTCAGAAAATTATTGATAAAGTGATAGACATTAATACAACATTTATACCTAATCGAGTATAAATATTAAATTTCAATAAACAATCAAACAAAAATCATAAATACTCTATTAGGGCCATTTTCTACTTTGGAGTGATAGGGGCGATGTCGATATATAAAACCATATAGTTGTATCTATTTGTGGTATTTTTATGATAGGAATTTGAATACTTACTAACCGTGCATAACCGTTAGGAGTTTTAAATGAGATTAGTAGTATTCTCAATTTTTATTAAAAAAATGAATTTCAAGTATCTTCTAGCCACGCATAACCGTGAGGACTTTTAAATGGGATTAGAATCAACTCGTCTATTTAGTAATCAATTTTGATATGTGTTCCATACATGCATAACCATGAGGACTTTTAAATGAGCATGCAAGCACATAATCGAATATCCCAAGTAGTTCTCCCATGCATAACCGTGAGGACTTTTAAATGAGAGTGAATACTTTGGATATTTTTATTGCTAATTAAATAAAAAAAAGAATAATTTCCTGTTTAAAATGCCACATTTCGACATACTATATTGGATTTTGATGAGTGGTGCTCGTTAGAAATATGATAGAAATAGAGATGGTCGTGGAATTTTTTATCAATCAAAGTTATTACAAATTTTGTTTAAATTTTTAAAGAAATTTATACATATAATGTATCAAGTTATAATGTATGATTAATATCAACACTCATCAAAAAAAATTTAGTCACTTTTTTCCTTCTCGATCTAAAGGGAGTTAACATAGGCATTTAAGATCAGATTCAAAAGTATAAAATTAAATTTCTAAAATGCCTAAACTGAGATGAATTCAACAATACTATTTTCTGGAAGGGGTTTTGAAAAAATGTTTGGCAATTGAAAATTAATTAAAATGAAAGGTATGCAGATATTTTATTTGGAAATGTGATGTAA
Source organism: Allium cepa (assembly GCA_030765085.1). NCBI lineage: Eukaryota > Viridiplantae > Streptophyta > Magnoliopsida > Asparagales > Amaryllidaceae > Allium > Allium cepa. The sequence goes on from CM060939.1 coordinate 811,746,086, forward strand.
CTAATGGATGTCTGAACATAAAACACTTTCCACTAGTAATTTTTCTATCAATTAGACTACTAGTGTAATCTGCATCTGAATTCCTGTGACGACCCGGAATTTTTGAACGTTCAAAATTTGAATATTTGATTGAGTTTAAATGTTTAAAAGTTAATTTTAACTTGAATTTCGAATATCACCATTTATTTGATAATTTAAACTAATGAAACAAATAATTCGAAGTTGGGTAACTTGTTGAATCAAGATTTTTTTTAAGTCTGTTAAAAATAACTTGAAGGCTTGAAAAATTTATATTGATAATACTGGGGATAATAGAAGTCGTAAAATTGAAATTAACAATGATTTGTTCAGTTTTAAAATTTATATCGTTTAAATTGAATTTAAAAATAGCCTTCCGAGGCTCAGTCTCGGAATTAGACGAAACCAGTTCCATTGGGTCCGTAATATTAAATTATTGTCGGATTTCAAATTTCGTGTTAATCAGAGTTAGTATATGAGTGTATGGTTTATAAACGCGTTGAAAGTTTAATGGATAAAAATCGATTCGACGTTGAATTAAAAAAAAACACTGTAACAAGGCGTTTCAAGCACGCTATTCTATCTTCCCTCAGAAGCCAATTCTTTCTTTTAAACCGGAACCGAGACTCCCCTCTTTTTTCTTCCATTCGAAAACAAAAGCCATGAATAAAGTCCAGATCTCTTCCTCGGTACCAATCGAAATCAAATTCGATTATGGCCGAAGCCCTTACCCTTCCTCTCTCTCGCGTCTTCTTATTCTCTATTTTTTTTTTCAAAATCGTAACAGCATCTTCATTTGTATCTGCGAAAAAAAGAAAGAAAAGAAATAAATGGCCGAGCCGATTCCCCAAATCACTTCCCTCTCCTCTTCGTTTCACAGTAAATCGAAATCAAATCACTCAGAGGCAACAGCGGTTCTAGCAACTCGCGGGCTCGAACACGCGAAGGCATCGCGTTGTCATCATCGAACAAGGAGGGGGGAAACTCGTGCTCGGCGGCCACGAGGTACTTGGAGTTTAATTTGGGAATCGTAGAACTTGAGAGCAAGCACAGGGGGTGCGACTGGGAAGATCGTGGGGAGGCACAGCAGGCGAATGTCGATTGATGCTCTGTATGCCCCAAGAGTGGCCGTGGGCAGTCGGCAGAGCTTGTGAGATGGCAGTCCTATTAGCGGTGGCTAGGGCGGGGTTTTGGGTCGTAGGTAGCACGCGTTCGATTTTGCAGCAAGGTATTTATTATTTTGTTCAATTTAAAATTTATAACACCTATATTTATAAGTACCGAAAAGGAGATATTTATATAAATATATATTTAAATATACATGCATATTTTATAGCAGATATATATATATATATATATATATATATATATATATATATATATATATATATATATAAACTGACAGTAAAATACAGAGATTATATAGATGACATTGGTGAATTGTATAGGGACTTTGTATATTGAAGTTTAGGTACCAATAGAATTTTAAATCTATGAGAAGATAATAGTCTCAAAGGAAAGGAATAAAACTACGAGTTTAAGATTTAATTATTAGTGAATTAAAATTGTTAATGGTAATACATGGTTCTGATTAATTTAAATATCAACAAATCTTGAATTGTTTATTCAAGGTGAAATCCGAAAAGAGAACAAGCTGGATTGGAATGGATGCTAATAAAATAAAAGGCGAGTTAATCTCACTCAGTATAATTTAAATTTAAATAATTAAATTTAAATAATTGCTTGAATGGTTGAATTGATTGATGTGCTTTAGTCTGGTATATTTTGGAATGGATATTATGGTGCGCTAACATCTGTGGATGCAAGGAAACATGTTGGAGGGATCCAACTGGACCCCTCACATTTATTTAAATTATTCAATACTCATCTGTTTTGATTACTTGATATCTTATGATGAGCTATATAGAAATATTGAATGTATGGTTTGATTGGATATTCGGGTATAATGAATTACCAAAATATATGAATTGGATTGTTAAAAGAAATTAAAAGGAAGTAAAATTGTAAGTGAAATAATTATAGATAGTTTGAGTAAATTAAGAATGAATTGGAAAGAAATAGAAGGAATATGCAAATAATAATAACTTCGAGTATGAAGAGCAAAGTAATTTTTAACAAAAGAAAGTTGATGAATTGAAAACTTAAGTTATATCAATTAAAGGAATAATGAATTATTTTAAAATTCAAAGTCTAAATCTATTTGAAAGAATAGAGAAGTAATTGAGAAATCTAAAAAAATTGGAATTTTTAGTTAAAGTGTTGCTTAAAATCATAATCAAGAAATGAGATCTGAAATTAATAGATTCTGAATTAAAAGGGGATAAATTGGAAATCAATTTGGGAAATTGATTTAAGTGATTGAAGTTGAGATTTTTCTCTGGATATCCAAGTACATTTTTAAAGTAAATTCTTAAATAAATTTAAAGGTTTTAAAGTTGTTGTAAAAAGCAAGTTTTTGAAAATTTATTATTTCTAATATTTAAGTTCTTAAGTAAGTATTTTCTTTTTACCTATTATAGTAGTAATTATTCAAAGAATGCCTTAATATTATGTTTTTGAAAGTATAAATCTAGTTTTATATTTATTAAGTAACCTTATTTTCAAATATTCATTTAATATGTGTTTTTAACAAATTATTGAAATAGTTTAATTCAAATGTTTTGAAGGTATATATTTCAAAGTAAAATGTTTTAAATTATTTTTAAAATCTAGTTTTGTGCTTGGTAATTTCAGAGGAGATAGAAAATACTTGGGAAAGTTTATACTGGGAAGAAAGAATGATTTGAAAACTGTTTTCAAAAGGTTGAAAATAGAAATATATCTTGTGAAGATATTTTTGAGATAAATAAATAATTTGGGGAAATTAATTATTGTTTGATGGTTGTTTTGTGAATATGATTGATAGTTAAATAACCGACTATCAATATTGGACTATGCGTTGATCGTTTCGAAGAGACCGGGATCGAGAATTATTTCTCAAAACCCACTTCGATCCGATTTGTACGTTTCGTGCGAAAAACGCGTTCGGAGTCCAAGATGGAGCAGTGAAGTGCAAGGGCTAGTCGCTACTAATTCTGAGGATATTTCCAAAATGGATGTAGTAGGAATAGTGCCTTCGGTTCCGTTCGAACCCGGGACGGACTTGTATGGATGAATGCTTGCGAAACATCGTCAGGTGGGCGATGGGCATTCTAAGTGAAACGTTCTAAAGGTAACGCTTAGCCTCAAGCCTCATCAAATGGGAATGGCTGAAAATCAGGGGATATGCAGCAAGGTTAGGTGGGTCATTCCCAAGCAGGACAAGATAATTCCCCTGTCTAGATGTCCCTTATATATATTTCGGCTTAGTGGGTGGTTGGTCACGCCAACCACGGGGTTTATCTTGTTCGGGACTGTTCAGTAAGGAATGGTTCCGGCCTTGTAGATTGCAGGGGATGAAGGGAGTAGTCCTCGGTACGGTGATCTAGGCCCCGTACTGTGGCAGGTGGTACCCCAGTGCCTAGTCATTGTTGGAAATCCATTCTCCCTACGAGCCTTGTACGAGTTTTGTTTGTATTACCCACTTCAGTGGCTAGTAGCTGGAATTTAATGAATGTAACAATTTCGGCTATTTTATAAGTATTTGTAAATAGACCCTATTATAATATCAGAGGATTTCTATAAAAAGCGTTTTAGCTATCGTAAGGTAAAAACCCGACATGTTTATTTGTGGCGTGGTCTTACGAGATGCTTTTGTTTTCAAAGGATTTTTGAAACTTTAGTAATCAATTGGGTGTGATTTTCTCACGCTGGTTTTCCAGACTGACTCGGGTGTTATTTAACTGTAATGCTCGGGTCAGACCGAGTATTATAGAATACAGGATATGATGTTGTGGAGTTCAGGAGACGAGCTGGATTGACGATACGTATAATCGTACTTGTTATGTATATATTCCGCTGTTTGAGTTGTTGTGTATTCATTGTATGTTATTGATGTGAGTTGTGACTGATGTACTCTGATGATGTAATATATATATAAACTGATATATTTGAGTTTGAGTAAAGATTATTTATTATCTATTATATTTTATTCCGCTGCGATGGTTAGATTCTGATGTTGATTTTGTTTTCTCTTCTTCTACCTCTTCTTCTTAAACCCAAGTGGTTCGTATTTCTGTGCAACTTGAGTTGATTTGTGTAGAATAGTGCGAACTCAAGGGGTACGGATTTGCGGGTCGTTTCACTTGGTATCAGAGCATAGGTTGGTGATAACCTTGGCTCTGGTGGGAATTACTCATGTAAAATAGAGTCCGTAGTACTCTATAATGAGTTTGAGCGTATTAATAGATAGGAGCGCGTATTTGTTAGTGTATATAATTTTTTTTTAATCTTGTGTTGATTGGTTTATTAAGTGGCATATGAACCTTCGTCGGCACAGTCTGTACAACTGTATCGAAGGGGTTTCTAAACACTTGAATAGAACAATTGACACAATATTGTTTTAAATATGGGTAAATGAAATAATTTTACCCAAAAACATATTTTGATATAAAGAATAGTTTTTTTGAAACTATTTAGCTATTATATGGTTGCTTGGATGTTAGAAATGATGATATTAAAGTATAATCATTGTTAAGTGAAAATTTAACTAGAAATTGAAAATATAACCAAAGTTTGAAGGAATAAATTCATTATAAAATGAAATTCATAAATATGAATTATAAACGGAATTTGTTGAGCATAAGCTATGCAAATGAAGTATATTTAAAATTTATTTAAGCAGGCTTTTGAAACTTTAAAACCCGGAGATTTTGGAAGTATTTCGAGGATAAATTGTAGCATTGTTGTTTTGGGGTATTTCTAAAAGGAAATTGTTTTAAACAAATTTTGAGAAGAGGTTTAGCATTGAATTCACTTCAGTCACTGGAAAATAACTTCGGTGATGACTGCAGCATCATCGATGTTCATTTTCGAGTTTCTAAGTGATGAATTGCTACCAAATTGATTTGTTCAGAAAGCTAGTTGTTTTTGAAAGTCTCAAGGGAAATTTGTTGGGAATAAAACCAGGATTGGTTTAAATTTTTGAGAAATATGATTTGAGATGTTAGAGATTTCAAAATAATTTGAAGCCAAAGGTCGGGTGTTTAAAAATCCTGATAGGATGGGTTGTAAGCTTATAAATTGAGTTGATTTTTTTTAAATCATGAAAGAAATATAAGCTTTGAATGTTGGAATTTAAATTTAAAAGGGAATGTTAAAAATGAAATTAACTTATATTGGGGGAAATAAAGATTTTACTGGACTGAAATTAATTGGATAGGCTGAAATAATATCCAGTTGTATTCGAATCAAGTTGAAATTGAATTGAGTTAAATAAATTTGAGTTAAGATAGAATTAAATTGGAATAAAATTCAGTTGAGTTATGGGTGATATTGAATGGAATTAAATCCTTACTTGAATAAACGTAAAATAAGTTGGATAAGGTTTGGGTTGAAATAAATAAATAGAAGGCTTGAGTTAAAAATAAAAGGTGAATATATTCAAGCTTATGATGAATGGAATTGTATAAAACAATAAGTGGTAACTTATAAAATTTAAAATAGAATGCAAAGCCCAAATTTAATATTTTGATGAATTGGAAAATGAAAAGAAATCCAAACTTGAATTATAAAGTATATTGAACTTAAGGAAATAAAATGAAGTGATATTTGGAATAAAAATTCAAGTGTTGGATTATAAATAAGGGAAGAACTAATTAGATAATAAATTAGTTAATGAGATTGAATTGTGAGTTTACGATGAAGTTTGGAAATAAACTCAAGTTATAAATTAAAATTGATTCAAATTGTTGATGAAGTGAAAGTAATTGAGAATGAAGCTGAATTATGAGTAAATAAATTAGATGGTAAATTGAAAGTGAATAATAGAATCAGAACTAGAGTTATTAAATTGAAAATTTAGCTTGAAGTGTTAACAAATTTAAATATGATTGAAATGTATCGGATAAAAATGTAAATGGATTAAAATAGCAATGTTTGAATGTGCAAATAAAATCCATAAGTGAAGATAACTTAGAAATAGCCAGGAAATAAATTGAATGGGTTAAATCTGAAAATTTAAATTTTATAATAACTAATCAAATAAGTTTGAAATGAGATTGGATTGAGATAGAATCAAATTGAATTAAAAGAGAAATTTAATTGTAAAAAAAGAGATGAGCTTAAGAATAGAAAGAGAAAAAAAAGGGGAGATTTAATGGAAAATAAAATGGGCTTAAGTATAAAATTGGAGTGAATAAACTTAAGCTAAAAAAAAAAAAAATGGAAATGAGTTGAATTGCATTCAACTTAAAATTAAGTTTAATAATAGTGAATTGGATTTAAATCAAGTAAGAATAAATTTTAATTGAAATAAAATTCGGTGTAATGCCGATGATATTTAATGGAGTGAAAATGCTTAAATAAATAATTGTAAACCATTTAAATTATTAAGGAATCGAAATAACTTGAGGCAATAGGAAAAAAAATAGAATGTTTCAAGTTTATTAGAATGGTTTAAGTGAATGTGGATAAATTAATTTTATTGAATAAATATAAATGGATGGAATAAATAAGTATCAAATGAAATGTGATTTAAATAAGTTGAGGAATGGTTATTGAATGAAATAGCTTGGATCGTCTTCGAGCTAAATAAAATAGTTTGGAATAAACAAATATGGAATATGAAACGAATGCAAGTGAATGGATTCAAATTTGAGATGCAATGAAAATGAGAATATATGGATTGTAAATAAATTGAAAATGGAATAGGATTAAGTATAAATTGAATTGAAATCAATTGAAATTGGTTATAAACATTACGGCTTATTTATTCACATAAATCTCGCGAATTGCATGGAATAAATTGTCGTTGGATGTAAATGGAAGTAATTAAAATTCTATGTGTTGATAAAAGTAAAATAAATTAATTTTGGAAGAAATTGAATCAAATATGAGTTCAGTTTGCTTAAGAATAAATTAAGTGTAAGCGATTGTGTTTGAAACCATTCAGATTGAATGAAAATGGTTATAAATTAAATTCGAACAGTGGAATTAATATGAAAATTGTATAAGTTGATTATGGAAAAATGTTTGGTGTGAATTTCTTTTAGAATTCATGTGTTTTAACTATTGTAAACAAGTGAAATGTGGTTAAACTTCATTTATATGGCACTTACATGTTTAAATTGAGTAAGTACAGGTACCTGGAAGCCGTGTGGCTGGATTTGGGTTGAGCTATTTGATAAAAATAATAAGCCGCTTGCTTAAAATGCTAAATAAGGTACGCCTACGCAATAAAAATAGGAAATATGAACTGTTTTTGGTTTTTCCGACCGTGTGGGTCGATGCATATATATTTATATCTTTTGTCAAATTGCAAAAGCTCCTCCGTACAAAGGAGACTCTGCCAAAAATTTTTGGAAATTTTGGGAGTTAGAAAAATTTTGAAAAATTTGTTAACGACAAACCAATTTCAAACTAGGAATTGAAATAAGTTAGTGAATGAAACTAATTAAAATAATGACATGAATTAGTTAAATGAAAAATAAAATTTTAAAGATTGGAGTTGAAAATAAATTGAATTCGTATGAAAATGAAAGAATCAAGTTGAATAGAAATAGATATAAACTAAAGTAGAAGATGAAAATAAATATAAGGAGCATATAAAATGCTTAAACTAAACTTTAAAGGGAAGGGGGAAGTCTTAAATGAAAATTGATACTACCAATGTAATTTAAGTCAATATAGGAATGAATAGATATTTGCATTTTGTGAGGAAATGGATAAAATGTTTTGGAATGTTGTGAATGGATATTAGTGCTAAGCAGGTATGCAGGTATTATAAAAGGGAAAAGGAAATTGGATTTGATTTCAAGAGATAAATTTGTATTGACCGACAAAAGGTATGTATTTAAATTTGGTATGAAATTTGATTGGGATTGGGATTTGGATTGAGCCACTTGGCGTTTTGTTTTATTTTTGGATTTGGGAGCCCGTAGAGGCCTTTTGTAGTAGTACCGAGCTAGCCGCGCAAAGGAGACGCTGGCGAAATTTTTCGGGAATTTAGGGAGTTAGAAAAATTTTAAGAAAATTTTTGATAATTGAAAATTTGGTTTTAAATTGAAACTTGAATGGTTAAACCAATAGTATAATTGAAACTATGGAGGAATTTGGAAGGTTAATAAGAATAATGTTGAGTCTTTTATAAGAAGATAGTTGGTGCGATGCTGAATTGTTAGAAACTGTTTGGTTTAGGGAAATAATAAACGGGTATTGGACCATTCTTCCTAATTAGTAATTTCGGGGACGAAATTCTTTTAAGGGGGGAGGAATGTGACGACCCGGAATTTTTAAACGTTCAAAATTTGAATATTTGATTGAGTTTAAATATTTAAAAGTTAATTTTAACTTGAATTTCGAATATCACCATTTATTTGATAATTTAAACTATTGAAATAAATAATTCGAAGTTGGGTAACTTGTTGAATCAAGATTTTTTTTAAGTCTGTTAAAAATAACTTGAAGGCTTGAAAAATTTATATTGATAATACTGGGGATAATAGAAGTCGTAAAATTGAAATTAACAATGATTTGTTCAGTTTTAAAATTTATATCGTTTAAATTGAATTTAAAAATAGCCTTCCGAGGCTCAGTCTCGGAATTAGACGAAACCAGTTCCATTGGGTCCGTAATATTAAATTATTGTCGGATTTCAAATTTCGTGTTAATCAGAGTTAGTATATGAGTGTATGGTTTATAAACGCGTTGAAAGTTTAATGGATAAAAATCGATTCGACGTTGAATTAAAAAAAAAACACTGTAACAAGGCGTTTCAAGCACGCTATTCTATCTTCCCTCAGAAGCCAATTCTTTCTTTTAAACCGGAACCGAGACTCCCCTCTTTCTTCTTCCATTCGAAAACAAAAGCCATGAATAAATTCCAGATCTTTTCCTCGGTACCAATCGAAATCAAATTCGATTATGGCCGAAGCCCTTACCCTTCCTCTCTCTCGCGTCTTCTTATTCTCTTTTTTTTTTTTCAAAATCGTAACAGCATCTTCATTTGTATCTGCGAAAAAAAAGAAAAGAAATAAATGGCCGAGACGATTCCCCAAATCACTTCCCTCTCCTCTTCGTTTCACAGTAAATCGAAATCAAATCACTCAGAGGCAACAGCGGTTCTAGCAACTCGCGGGCTCGAACACGCGAAGGCATCGCGTTGTCATCATCGAACAAGGAGGGGGGGAAACTCGTGGTCGGCGGCCACGAGGTACTTGGAGTTTAATTTGGGAATCGTAGAACTCGAGAGCAAGCACAGGGGGTGCGACTGGGAAGATCGTGGGGAGGCACAGCAGGCGAACGTCGATTGATGCTCTGTATGCCCCAAGAGTGGCCGTGGGCAGTCGGCAGAGCTTGTGAGATGGCAGTCCTATTAGCGGTGGCTAGGGCGGGGTTTTGGGTCGTAGGTAGCACGCGTTCGATTTTGCAGCAAGGTATTTATTATTTTGTTCAATTTAAAATTTATAACGCCTATATTTATAAGTACTGAAAAGGAGATATTTATATAAATATATATTTAAATATACATGCATATTTTATAGCAGATATATATATATAAACTGACGGTAAAATACAGAGATTATATAGATGACATTGGTGAATTGTATAGGGACTTTGTATATTGAAGTTTAGGTACCAATAGAATTTTAAATCTATGAGAAGATAATAGTCTCAAAGGAAATGAATAAAACTACGAGTTTAAGATTTAATTATTAGTGAATTTGTTAATGGTAATACATGGTTCTGATTAATTTAAATATCAACAAATCTTGAATTGTTTATTCAAGGTGAAATCCGAAAAGAGAACAAGCTGGATTGGAATGGATGCTAATAAAATAAAAGGTGAGTTAATCTCACTCAGTATAATTTAAATTTAAATGATTAAATTTAAATAATTGCTTGAATGGTTGAATTGATTGATGTGCTTTAGTCTGGTATATTTTGGAATGGATATTATGGTGTGCTAACATCTGTGGATGCAGGGAAACAGGTTGGAGGGATCCAACTGGACCCCTCACATTTATTTAAATTATTCAATACTCATCTGTTTTGATTACTTGATATCCTATGATGAGCTATATCGAAATATTGAATGTATGGTTTGATTGGATATTCGGGTATAATGAATTACCAAAATATATGAATTGGATTGTTGAAAGAAATTAAAAGGAAGTAAAATTGTAAGTGAAATAATTATAGATAGTTTGAGTAAATTAAGAATGAATTGGAAAGAAATAGAAGGAATATGCAAATAATAATAACTTCGAGTATGAAGAGCAAAGTAATTTTTAACAAAGGAAAATTGATGAATTGAAAACTTAAGTTATATCAATTAAAGGAATAAAGAATTATTTTAAAATTCAAAGTCTAAATCTATTTAAAAGAATAGAGAAGTAATTGAGAAATCTAAAAAAATTGGAATTTTTAGTTAAAGTGTTTCTTAAAATCATAATCAAGAAATGAGATCTGAAATTAATAGATTCTGAATTAAAAGGGGATAAATTGGAAATCAATTTGGGAAATTGATTTAAGTGATTGAAGTTGAGATTTTTCTCTGGATATCCAAGTACATTTTTAAAGTAAATTCTTAAATAAATTTAAAGGTTTTAAAGTTGTTGTAAAAAGCAAGTTTTTCAAAATTTATTATTTCTAATATTTAAGTTCTTAAGTAAGTATTTTCTTTTTACCTATTATAGTAGTAATTATTCAAAGAATGCCTTAATATTATGTTTTTGAAAGTATAAATCTAGTTTTATATTTATTAAGTAACCTTATTTTCAAATATTCATTTAATATGTGTTTTTAACAAATTATTGAAATAGTTTAATTCAAATGTTTTGAAGGTATATATTTCAAAGTAAAATGTTTTAAATTATTTTTAAAATCTAGTTTTGTGCTTGGTAATTTCAGAGGAGATAGAAAATACTTGGGAAAGTTTATACTGGGAAGAAAGAATGATTTGAAAACTGTTTTCAAAAGGTTGAAAATAGAAATATATCTTGTGAAGATATTTTTGAGATAAATAAATAATTTGGGGAAATTAATTATTGTTTCATGGTTGTTTTGTGAATATGATTGATAGTTAAATAACCGACTATCAATATTGGACTATGCGTTGATCGTTTCGAAGAGACCGGGATCGAGAATTATTTCTCGAAACCCACTTCGATCCGATTTGTACGTTTCGTGCGAAAAACGCGTTCGGAGTCCAAGATGGAGCAGTGAAGTGCAAGGGCTAGTCGCTACTAATCCTGAGGATATTTCCAAAATGGATGTAGTAGGAATAGTGCCTTCGGTTCCGTTCGAACCCGGGACTGACTTGTATGGATGAATGCTTGCGAAACATCGTCAGGTGGGCGATGGGCATTCTAAGTGAAACGTTCTAAAGGTAACGCTTAGCCTCAAGCCTCATCAAATGGGAATGGCTGAAAATCAGGGGATATGCAGCAAGGTTAGGTGGGTCATGCCCAAGCAGGACAAGATAATTCCCCTGTCTAGATGTCCCTTATATATATTTCGGCTTAGTGGGTGATTGGTCACGCCAACCACGGGGTTTATCTTGTTCGGGACTGTTCAGTAAGGAATGGTTCCGGCCTTGTGTTGCAGGGGATGAAGGGAGTAGTCCTCGGTACGGTGATCTAGGCCCCGTACTGTGACAGGTGGTACCCCAGTGCCTAGTCATTGTTGGAAATCCATTCTCCCTACGAGCCTTGTACGAGTTTTGTTTGTATTACCCACTTCGGTGGCTAGTAGCTGGAATTTAATGAATGTAACAATTTCGGCTATTTTATAAGTATTTGTAAATAGACCCTATTATAATATCAGTGGATTTCTATAAAAAGCGTTTTAGCTATCGTAAGGTAAAAACCCGACATGTTTATTTGTGGCGTGGTCTTACGAGATGCTTTTGTTTTCAAAGGATTTTTGAAACTTTAGTAATCAATTGGGTGTGATTTTCTCACGCTGGTTTTCCAGACTGACTCGGGTGTTATTTAACTGTAATGCTCGGGTCAGACCGAGTATTATAGAATACATGATATGATGCTGTGGAGTTCAGGAGACGAGCTGGATTGACGATACGTATAATCATACTTGTTATGTATATATTCCGCTGTTTGAGTTGTTGTGTATTCATTGTATGTTATTGATGTGAGTTGTGACTGATGTACTCTGATGATGTAATATATATATATAAACTGATATATTTGAGTTTGAGTAAAGATTATTTATTATCTATTATATTTTATTCCGCTGCGATGGTTAGATTCTGATGTTGATTTTGTTTTCTCTTCTTCTACCTCTTCTTCTTAAACCCAAATGGTTCGTATTTCTGTGCAACTTGAGTTGATTTGTGTAGAATAGTGCGAACTCAAGGGGTACGGATTTGCGGGTCGTTTCAATTCCCCTTTGACTAAAAGTCATAAGAAGGATACCATAGACCAAACCATGATGTGTGCAACAAATACCCTCTAATATTTTTACAGCTTTTAGAATGTGATTCCTTAAGAATTTGATTGAAAATGTGCGCATAAACAATTAGTGAACATAGTGTCAGATCTAGAAGTAGTAAGATAAACAAATATATCCATGTGCATGTAGGGTAATCATCATCCAATACAAAACAACATATCTTACCACCTAAACTTGCAATATTCGTTAGTACAAACAAATCTATATGAACTAGTCCAAAGATGAAAAGATGATTGGTCAACATTTTTCATAAATCATAATAAAATAACCATTCATTTCTTTATCGCATAATAGGCTGATTTACATCAGATTATGGTGCAGATTTTCATCATATAATATATCGGTCCAGATAAATGTACCATTACCTATTTTACCTCTACTGATAAATTTTCATTGTTACCCATTGTGACTTTGCCACCTTTATGCTAGGCCAAGGAACTTTGATTCGTCGCCCGTCTTGTGCTTGGAACAGCCAGAATCCAGTTAACACTTTTGTAATTCCTTAGCCGAACACCACACCTATATGAGAAAAGATTTTTGTGACCTATTTTTTTTAAAGGTCCATGAGTGTTAGTGACAAATTATTTTGATAAATATGTTTGTGTAGATCCCAGACAATCTACATTTGTTCCTTTCTTCACCCAGATTTTCTTGACTTTAAGGAATTTTATATTCGTGCCTTTTGGAACCAAGATTGGTATGGTTTTCATGTGTTTGGGCCTATACCAACAATTGTTTTGATCATGCCAATTTTTATACAGATCGTGCACTCGGATTTGACACGATTAGTTTTACTTCTAACTCTTTCAGATTGAGTGTACCTAAGTCCCTGTCAAACAGTATTAACAGTTTGCTTCCCTAATAACATATTTTGCGATCTTTCTCCTTTGGAAAATTTTCCTAAAGTTGTAAACAAATGTTGGACTTGTGTTTTGAGAGATTCATTTTCATGTTATAATAGAGTGCACCTTCTAATAGAATTTTCACTCCTAGTATTTTCATTTTCTTTCAAAATCAGAATTTCATTTTCATATGATATAATTTTAATTTTTGATTTTTTCATTTCCTCTTCAAATGCTGGAAACTTATCACAGTTAGGGCTATTATTTCATTAGTTCTTAACCAATTGATCAAGCTAGTTGTTTAGTTATATCAAACTATCTTTTTGGGATTCAAGTTTAGCGTACTTCCACCTAACTCTTTCAAAACAACCATTTACTTCAAGAAAATATATAAGTAATTCCAAATGAGTGCATTTTGATACCTCGCTTAGCTCGTCATCATCGTTGTTTGTTTTTCTCCTTGAAGCGACAGATTTCATTTTTTCACTATCATTGCCAGTGCTTTTATCAACTTCATCAGTTTTATCCCAAGTAGCTGCAAAACTTCTCCTTTTCGGTTTGTTTCCTTGGCTGAGTCGATTCTGAGAATAATTTGGCTTGATATGACTAGGTTGTTGCAGTTGTGCCAGATGATCTCCTGCTATTTTGAGTTGTCTAGAACTTTGACTATTCTGCTATTCAGTTGTTGATTTAGAGCTGGATTTCCGTATTTGCGGTTCCACCTTTTAAATTTCTTTATTATTAGCACTTATGTCACTGTACCATCGTCACCATATTCGTCTTCACTTTCAGTTGTTCCTTTGAGAGCTATTGATTTCTTTCGAGTATCACCTCCTTCGCGTTCTTCCTTTAATTTCATTTCTAGCTCCTAAGTGGTGAGATTTCCAATGATTTCAACTTTAACTTGTTTCAAATCCTTTGATTCTTGAATGGCGATAAATTTTGCTTCAAAATTTCATGAAAGGATTTTGAGGATTTTGAGGACTGTTTCCAATTCTTTATAAGGTTTCAGAGAGCTTTTGATTTGTATACGAGATTGTAAAGTCGTCACTACATCTCTTTGACATTTCATCCTTGGTCATAGTGAAGTTCTCATATTCGCTATTAAGCATAGCAAGGCGACAAACTTTGACTTAGGAGGTACATTTATGAGTCACTTCAAGTATGTGTCGATTTCCTACGCACTTAGACAATGTGAGACACTGATAAATTCAATTTGATCTAATGAAGAAATAATAGAATTCATAGCTTTAACGTTAGCATTCTGCATTTTATTTTCAAAATTTGTCCATTGATCCATCAAGTTTTGGATTTCCTGTTTCATTCTATTTTTCCAATATGCATATTCACCATTGAACATCGGTGGCCAAACAATGGACTGACCCTCAACATAAACATTATTAAAAGAATCCATTTAAAAAATCAAAATTTTAAAAAAAAAATTGGTTTTTGAAAAATAATATTTTTAAAGCAAAAAATGGTTTTTGTTCCTAGCTCTGACACCACTTGTAGGATCGTTTTCACTATAGAGAGGGGGCTGAATAGGATGATACTAATGTAATAAAAATTAATGTGGAAATAAAAATCAATCATAGATACTAAAATAGAAAGATAATGTAGAAGAGATCACACAAAAATTTACCCAGCTTTGGCAAAACCCTGCCTACGTGCTGCTACCAAGGTTTCTATAAGAAATCTAGTTAGACACTTACAAACGTAGACTTGCAACACTCGCTAATGACTAACCTAACCTGCGCTCAAATCCCTGGCATAACTCCGCCACTGAGTTGCAAATTCTCAAACTACACCACCGTAGTTCGTAACCTAGTCACGCGACTAGAGAGTTGCACATTTCTAAAAGAAAATTACGAAATAAAATAAACAAACAAAATAAAACCCTAATTAAAAATAAGCCCACTACAAAATATAAAAGCCGGCCTAACAAAATTATAGCTCATGAAAATTGTTTCCCTTTTGTTACGTGGCCGCCTCTTATACTCTTCGTTTTGGAACTTATGGTTTATTAGAATTTTGAGGCATTTCTCAAAATCAAAGTTGCCAAATAAGATATGGTCGATTGCAGTGATGAATTCTCTTCGATTAGCCTTGTCAATCGATCCCTGGGCTGATTATTGCTTTCGGTCGCTTCTTTTTTTAGTGCGAATACTGGTATGCGATTTTCCTTTCGATTTATGATTGTGCTTAAAAAAATTTGCTTTCGAAATTGATTGGAGTTTTTGTTCTGCTCTTTGGATTTTTGTCTCGTGCTCCAATGCGTTTATGCCGATGATGATAATTGGGATTTTATAGGGACAAAGCCCTATATTTACGTTCATATATTTGAATTTGAATTCTTCACGATTTTATCGCTTGCTTTGATTTAATATGCTCGACCCTTGATTTTCAATTGAATGCTTATGTGAACTCTGACTTGTTCCATCTCTGGTACATTCGAATTTGTTTTGCGTTCTTTCTCCTATGACTTCGTGTTGTGAATTTTTGATAATCTGGCTTATGACTCTACTGCAACATTCTTTGTTGGCATTCAATTTTTTGAATTTTTAAAAAGATGTATGAACATTTCTTTTGCAATAGTTGAGTATGTTGACTTGTTCGATTGTCACTTGATCACTGTCACTGCTTGCTTGGAGTTCAATGTCCTGTAGCTTGTATTATTTTCATGTGATGTTCATTGTGTGTATACATACATACATGTATGTATATATGTGTACGTCATGAGCATATTAAACTGTCGTCTACATTGCTTTTAGAAAACTGTCTGATTCGGTTTAAGTCTGGTTGCATTGCATATTTATTTCAAGTTAAACTTGAGCTTTTCCTTATTGCAGCCCTTATGTGTTCATTCGACTATTTCATTGAACTAGATTAGCTACTGTTTCCTTGGTTGAGCTTCATTTGCATGCCCTCTGGTTGTATATGAGTCTAATGTTGGTTTGGGTCGAAATCATTGTATGTATGGTCTGCATTGTTGAGGCTACACTGTGCACTTGTTATAGATGTTATATGTTGATGTATTCAAGTTGATCTGTTTCTTTATTATTGCCTTCCATTTTAATGTTTCTATAGCTGGACCATTCATGCTTGTGTTCATGCATTTGAACTACTCTGATCAGGGTTGTTTTGACGTCTTATTGCACTGCTTCTAAGAGTTATTTCATGGTTTGCTTGTGGTATTGTTCATTTGTTTTTGTTTCACTGGCTTCTTGAGAATGATTGCTTGCATGTGTGTCTTTGGAGTCAAGTTGGTATGGTCGTCTTGTTCCTGTAGTTTACATTGCAATCTAGTTCATTGATGATGATGATGTCTGGTTACATGTTGTACTTGAACATTTTGTAGTCTGGTCTTCAAAATTGCTTTGAGTCGAGATGATGTTGACCTTGTTTGTAGTTCTAGTTTGTTGTCACTACTTTGAGTAAGTTGCTTCGAGCCCCTGTGCATTTGTCTTGTGTGCATTGATATGTGTACATTTTCCATTGGTTGCATATACTGGTTTGTTGGGTCTGTTGCATCCACTGCTCTCGTGTGGTCTTGTATTTTCCCAGTATTTGTGCTTGTACTTGATCATTTTGTGATGTTTTATTTTTATATTGCACCTAATGGAATCCTGCCTAGGCTCGGGTTTGACCTTGTGCTCACCTGTCCCTGTAGTTTTAACAAGCTGGTGTATATTGGTGTGCACGGCCTTGAGACATGTACAGTGATGCACTTTGCATGCCGTAAGTTGTTCGTGTATGATTATTTAAAAGAATATAAGTTGCGAACAACCCAAATAACTGAGGCAAATAACATTTTCAAAACACACACTTTAATTTACACTGAAAAATATTTTGTTTTCAATTTTACTGCATCAGTGTTATTTTGCAGATAGCTCGGATGCTGGAACACAGTTGAAGATAAAAAATACGAGTATTGAGTGAATATGTAATGAGGTGTAAATTGTAAAATGAAAATTGTATTGTAATTGTAATTGGAATTGAATTATAATGTGTAAATGCATAGCGAAAGTTTAAATTTGTACTATTCGAATTTGTAATAAAACATTTATTTGAATAAATATTTGTTTGAATTTGAATTCTCTTTTATTTATTTTATCTAATAAATATTTATTTAATTATGTGAAAAATAAAATAGAATAATAACAAATGCATTTAAAATGAATATGTGTGTGTGTGTGTGTGTGTGTGTGTTTATCATCATCAAACACTAGGTTATTGTATTCTACAAAAGGGAATGCTGCCTAGCCTCACCTAATTGTTGTGAGACCATCGGTCGTAGATCTGAAAGGGAATGTTGTCGGTACTAGTCCTAACGAACAAGTTCTAGTTTGCACCCCTTGCCTAAATCCCCAGATTTGAGCTTTTATCTATTGGCCACTTATTTACCCTAATCAGCATAAGCGTGTCCCAACCTCACCTAACCTATTGCGAGACCATAAGTTCCTGATAGAAAGGGAATGCTTTTGGTATGGGCCCTACTTCTTATATTTCCTTATTAACTTAGTGTAATTTTTAAAATAAGCTTCTTTCGTTATTTCTGCTATATTTGTTTATCAACTTAATATAAGTTTTAAGATACGTCTTTTCTATTATCTCTAATTGTAACCTATGTTATAATTGTTACTCTTCTATTTTCTCTTTTTTAGTTATAAGCACTTGTTATAATTATGCTTGCAAATATCTTAAATTTGCCTATATCAGTCCATCTCAATTTTAATGCATTTCTTTCTTATTTTACATCTAATTTATGTAAATTTAGATTTTTTTTATTTTAATCCATATTAGCGAATTCTTATCTTTTTAATTTAGTCGTGTTAAAAGGGAATAAAAAGATGATAACATTTACAGGCTAAATTTCAACTTTTAAATAGATGTAAATAAAATGTAAATAACTGTAAATAACTGAATAAAATAGCTGAATAAAAATAGACTGAAAAGAACTTCTGAACTTTACTTATAAGTTAACTGTAAATAATTTACATAAAAACTATCTCAAAATTGTAGAAAAACTACAACTATTGGGAACCCTGTCTTTTTAAATTACTTCAAAATCTAAAATAATTACAAAACACTCACCCATGGTCAGAGATCTAGTCCCTGGCATTCTCGGATCCACTTCTAAGGCATAGAATATTTTTATCAAAACATCTTCTCCTTAGAAAAGTTTTCTATTTAGGGTCCAGCCTTAGGCACTGAACCCAATTGGGAGAGAATCTTAATGGGAAAAATAGCTAGGCCTATGGTTCTATTTATAGTGTGACTTAGGGATCTTAGATCATTGGATCTGAAGATTAAATCTGGTGCAACAACGTCATAGGCTCACTGGGAACCGTTGGATGAAAGCAAAAACACACAAGATTTGAGAAAAATTGCAAAACAATGTGTACGCTTCGTATCTGGATGAATTTACATCCATTGGCTTTGGCGGATCAACCTATGTTATATGGCGGTTGACCTATAGGTCGACCTAGCTTCTTTTGGGGTCGACTTGACCATTAGCATGGGTCGATCCATGACTTGTAAATTTTTTTGATTTATTCTGGTTTTGCATTTCTCTCGTACTTCTCCATACTGACTCGGATTTCGATTAGTTATATATGAAAATTGATCAGAAAATCACCATGGACTCAATGGTGCAACTCCCGTAGCTTGATTTTTATAATTCACAACCAAATTTTATTATTTAATTAATTCATTAATTAATTACTATAGCTTAAATTTTGGGTTGTTACACGCTTCAGCTTTGTGAACGAATTAACTTCTTTGAGGAATGGTGTGAAATCGAGCTTTGAGGAATCGAGAGGAATCCAGGGGGTTGCAAATTTGAGTCTTCAAAGTGAGGAGGGATTCATGATTGAAGAGGGATTAGTGAGTGAAGAGAAGATTCATGAGCAAAGAAGTCTTATAGTTTTGGTTTTGCAATTGAAGGTGAAAAGAGGTAATGTTCGGCGGTAGAGGAATAAGAAGGAGGGAAACGTAATATTGGAGTACCAAATTTTCTTTTCGTTTAATAATGGCATGAACACAAGCGATCTTTTTAACCTAAATCACCATTAACTATCTAACCATAACAAGTTTATTTTTCATGCAATCCTTACTTGATATTAATAGAACATTTTCTTGCAATAGGATTTCCTTTATTAGTTTGAAGATGGTTCTATCCTCTTCACATTGTCCTCCTAGGGAAAACATTAGTGTCAGTCCTACATGGAATGGATTCATACTCCATCTTTACTGATTGTAAGGACCTATTTGCCTTTTCTTTTCTTCCATCACTCATAATGCTATAAATCTTAGCACTTGCTCTTCATGAAGCTGAAGATCACTAATGGCTTGATAGACAGGCCTAACCATTTGAGGCTTGGAAGATCCTTGTTCAAAGAATTTAGCGTGATTAACTAACATGGCTAAGAAAAACTCAATTTATGTGATTAATTAGTGTTTGGAATCAAGGGTTTGTTGGGTTTGAATGAGACATGTTTGGTAGGACCAAGTTCTCTAAACCCAAAATATGCAAGTTAAGGCAGTTCCACTTGGGGTTTTAAAAAATTCGGAGGTTCGAGCCCTTTTAGAGTGAAAAATATTAACAAATAAATATTCTTGCCCTAAAATTGTGTGAAAAATGGGACAACTTTAAAGCAAGGTTGTGTCGATGCTAACTAAGGTCATCAAATCAATGTATACACCCATGTTGGCTTCAATTTTAGTCATCATTTTCATAAAGGTCTTGAGACAGTATGAAGGTCAATATTCGAGTCAATACGCATGATAAAAAATCGAATCACAAGTCTAAGGAAATTCAATATGCTATGCAAGTCACTGTCCAGGGCAATCAACGTACAATGTCAAATAAACATGCTAGTCATTGTCCAAATCAAGACAAAAAAGTCTATATCCTTGTCTAATTTCCTAAATTTTTATGTGTAAAATTTTTCAAGTGCTACAATAGGCAAAATCCCATATCCAAGTTAGGGTTTACAAAGTAAGAAATGAGAATAGAGAAATAGGCCCCATCCATGAAGCCCTTAGGTCCATATTTATAGGGTTTGGTAAGTGACGGGCTTCAGGGTTCATTGACTTCAACATTAGCAGTATCATCAATCATCAAGGTTGATATTCTATTGGCCTCAACATTAACAGCTTCTTTGAACCTCAAAAATGTTATTCCCGTATTCACATAGCAAATCTTCAATATTAAGGCAACAAGGTCGACTCTCAATTTTAAACTTGGCATTGATGGTTTATTCTTCATCGATAAACTTTTTTTACGACCACATATTAACATTGGTGAAAGGGAACATTAATAGAAGCGCCTTGACATCCCTATTGGGTGCATTGACGGTTCTCATCATGAATATCAGTGAAGACGACTACATATCTTGAGACCGCCTTCGATTGATCGTTGGCAGTTTTGATGACCCTCCACGTCGATAGTTAGTATTTTATAAAATGCGGCAGTAACTACACTTGTGGATATCAATGGCGACGATCATCAACATCACATATGTAGATATATGGTGCATCGCAAGCATTTTCATAAGAATCGACATTGTAATATAGTTAAACCTTGGCAATATTTATAACTTGTGTTTCCTTTTGTATGGAATTTTCGATAAGCAACGACACCAGTATAGAGAACACTATCAGTACATAACAACTCTGATCATAAGCATCATTAATAATGATTGACTTTGGCAGCGTCGACATTGACAGGATATGACTTCATTCAGCAATTCTTTGGAAATCATAAGCCTCGACGTCAATCGTAATAATGTTTGGCAGTTGTCATGACTCATGGAAGACGATGTTCACAATTCATATTTCCAGGCTTTATTGGGGCTAATGAACTTTATGCGATGTCGCTATTCTTCGAGACTATTTCCTTGAACATCTTCATCGATGATGATGAAAAAATAATGCCCGAATAAGTCTAGAAAAAACAGCATGAGAAGCACAATCAAATGGATTACTTAATGTTCTAAAACCTTTCAAAAATAAAGGTATCCCGTAAGACCTCACCACATATAAACACGGATGGGTTTTTACTTCACGATAACCAAAACATTTTGATTATAAATTCCAGTGATATTTTAATGATATCAAGGCTAAAATAAATATTAATCTTGTTACATTAATTAAATTCTAGCATAATAGGTTTGCAACTAAATCTTTAGGGGCGTGTATTGGAGATTGGATTTCCATCAATGACAAGGCTACTAGGGTATGGACTACCACGGTACGCCTCTAGAAAAATGTATTAAGAGGCCCATATGTACCCCCCCGGCAGCTGCCCCTTTAACAAGGCATGTCGAATTACATCATTTCCAGGGACCAAAGGCTCCAAAATGATATGCACCAACCATGGCCCCACTTCCACCCGCATACTAAATCTATAACTATTGATTCTAGATTGAGGAACGACTGCTCCTAATGGTAGCAAACCACGGCTTTGAAGCATATCCTCTGTTTCAGTCATTTTTGGGTTATGAGGCTTGTGAGGTCACGATTACATTTTTCCTCCTTTAGCAATTCCCACTGGGAATGCTGATACTTCCCTTAGCAACAATGCAACATTCATCCATACAAGTTAATCAGGATAAGAATAAATCAAAGGCACTACTTCTACTACATCTATTTAGAACCATCCACGGGATTCATAGCAAGTACCCTTTGCACTTTAAATAATTCCATCTTTGATTTTCTCAAATTGGTCTTGAACCTCTTCCAAAGTGTCGAAATGCATATGTTTTTGGAGTGGTTACAGTTTCAAGTCATTTCTTTTAAGTACACTGTCCTACTAACCCGTCGCTCCAAAACTAAAACTATAGTTCTGGAAAACTCAACTCTGGTACTTTTGGAAATAATCTGACAATGACTAGGAATAGAGATTGCTTCCTAACTTTTTAGGTGAATGGATTTTCATATCATTTGTCATAAGAGAACTAAACGATATTTATACTATAAGTACACCATTCTCGCAGAAGATTTACCTTATAACTACCGTATTTCTGCTCGATATTTCCATAGTTATATTTTAGATAATATTTGGTAGTCGGCTATTTAACTATCAAATAAATAAGAAAATACATAGTTTTAATTCCATGTAGGAGCTACTAACCCTCTATTAATTAATCTTTCGTTAATTAAAATCTCTTTCCAATATTTGATTCAAAATATCTTGTAACGACCCGTAATTTTAACTATTTTAAATTATTGAATTTAATAGGATAATTCAATAATAATGGTTAAATATAAAAACTTTTAATGGTTATTTATGTAATTTATTGAATTTGAATTTTGATAAAAGTTTGAAATAACAAATATCGATGGTTTTGGCATTATCAGTATTGAAATGGAATTCCATACATTGAATGGGTTATAATCAGTGGAAGGAATTGGATAACTAATATTGAATGACTGTAAACTGAAGTAATTGTTTTATTATTCGTGTTCATTTTAAAATTAAATTTTATAAATTAAATAACTTATATTGAAATATGGTGATTTATTAGATCATCAAATTATTTAAATTTAATATTGGAATTATTTCGATAATTGAATCTTGGATTAATGTGAATGAAAATGATATTGGAAATTTTTAAATTTTATTTAAATATGAATGAAGATTGTCAATTTAAAATAGGAATTAAAGGTGAATAATTAGAAATTTATATTACACTTGACAAGTAAAAATAGCCATTTTGGCCATTGCCTTGGATTTCGACGAAACTAATTTCATTGGATCCATAATAATAAATTATTGTAGGATTTCAAGTTTCATATCGATCGGACTTATCATTTGGCTGTTTGAGCTTGAAATGCGTAGACTTTAATTTCAGAATTTAATTAAATTAAAATTGATTTGAAATTCTATCTTCTAAATATGATGGAATTGGCTCTTGGAATTAGTACCAATTTGTTCTGAACGGGGGTGAAACATTAGGAACGACAAGCAGTGTGCGTCATTTGGAGTTCGGAATTTTCATGAGCAAATTGGTCAGATTTTGTCTAATATAATATATATATTTTCATTCCCATCTTCCAACATTCATACACCATTCCCTTATTTATCTGCCTATACCCTTCTCATTTCCCCCTATTCCCAAATCAAGCACCAGATCTAATAGAAGAAAAGAAAAAAACAAACAAAATCGCATAAGAGGCAAAACGAAGTCACGACTTCACCTATAAGGCACGCCATGAGGAGAGGCAACGCTTGCCTAGAGGTTGGGGCGGCTAGAACGGTCGTTTAGGGCTAGGGATTCATGAACTTCGAGACACGCGAGAGGCGGTGGCGGTGAAGGCGGCGCGATGATTTATGATGTCGCGGTGGTGGTCCGGTCGTTGGCAGATGGCGCGCATGTGGAGTCTGTTATGCGAGTTGAGTTGCTTGCGTTCTAGAAGAGAACGAGACAGAGACAAGAGGTAATGTTAATTATATTAGTTTATTATTAAGTTTAGTAATAAGTTTAATTATATTTTTATAGTTACCGTTATATTAACTATGGCGTATCGTTTTCATATAAGGACTGTTTCAGACAAAACAACTTATGTTGTGACTGTAGCGACATCATTTGTAGCATGGGGTGGAAGTGAATTTATTTGAAGCTGAAAATATTTCAGTTTCAAGTAGAAGGTGAGTGTTTCAAATCACTCACGAAGTACTAAATTTCTATTGCAAGTTAAACCCATTTGCGAAGTGATAAAATTATATTGATTACTATTTGAAAATTTAATTGGTTGAATTTGAATTGATTGACGGTTAACCAGCATTTAAATTTTATTGATAAATTTGATATTAAAATTAATAGCGTAAATTGAACATTAAAATGTATAGGAATTTGACTATTAAATGGATAGTTGAAATTGACGATGAATGTGACATTTAAATTTGATTGGAAAATTTGACAATTTATACACTTATTAGATTGGCATCTAAACTTGATATTTAAATTGATATTGGATTTCATATCACCTAAAGGATTTTTATTTATTAATTAATGTGTAATATGGTTGAATTTGTTGATTTGGATGTTAATTCGCGTTGTTATGGATGATATTGTCGATTTTCTTTATGTTGCTAGTGGTTTTGATATTTTCGTGTTATAACATCGTTATTACCATTATTAATATGATTGATCACCTGGACATTTAAATTGATATGGCCATTGAATAATATCCTATCTGATATGTGAATGTGAATTTTGATACATAGCTGACTGCTTTGGCAGAATTGTGATTTTGTGATTTTATCACCGTTCGGCGAAAACTGAGTTTATTTATTGAATTTTTAAAGGCTTTGAATACTAGCCTTTAGAAATTTATATATTATAAATAATTTGATTTTGTGAATCGAATTAGATTTAGTTTTCTGGAATTAACTTGAATTTCATTTATAAAAATTTAATTCTAATTTGATAATAATATATATTTTTACTAAAAGAGTAATAAAAGATTTTGCAAGATTTTCCTATAACTTTGATAAATAAAAAGAAATGTTATAAGAAGAATGATGTCTAGAATCCAACCGTAAAATGATATTGATACAATTGGATTGGATTATTTTTAAATTCGAGTTTTAAAATGTTGGAATTCAAATTTCTTAAATGAATTTGTGTAAAGAATTCAATTTGAAATTTCAAAATTATAATCGATATATGTTTTCAACTATGGAAATTGGAGTATTTTAAAGATTTGAATCTTCAAATTCGAACATTGAGGTTAAATTAAATTAAGTGATTTAGATTAGCATATTGAGAGTAGAATCAAATTTATATAAATTGAATGGTTTAAAATTGAGAATTGAATAGAATTGGAATTGAAATTAATTAATTCGATATTGAAATTAATTAATTTGAAATTGAAATTAAATAATTTGAAACTGAAATTCAATTAATTTGAATTGGAATAATTGAATTTGAATCAATTTGATTGGAATTTGGATCTGAGTCTAGATTTGCTAGAAATAGAAAACCGTTCGTTTTGAAACTATATTTCTTTTGATTTGATTTAACTTGCATAAGAATTTTAGTCCTGAGCCAAATGTTTTATTTTTCATTATGCTCGAGTCAGACCGAGTTTTTGACTTATCAAAAATTGTTATTCGGGAAGACGAAGTTGAAGATTTGGTATATCATATCTTTTAGTATTTATTCCGCTGCACTATTTCATTTTTCTACATACAAATGTATAACTTTGATAGTATTGTATAACTTTGATTTATGTGGTAAATTGAATTGAGTATATATTATTAAACAGCTTCATGAACTGTTTATGTGATTATTATTATATTTTTTCGCTCCACCGCGAGATTATGTTGTTGTTTCTTCTTTTATTTTTATTTCTTTAAAATAAACCCATTGATAATCTATCTTTTAAACTGTTTGAGTATGACATGTGTGGTTTATTGTCGACTTAAACTGTTGAAAATGGTGGATTGTCACAGTTGGTATCGAAGCTTTGGTTTAGCGTACACCTAAACCTGTAGAATAAGATCATTGAGTGTGTATGCGCATAGGAGAGAGAGTATTTGTTAGTGATATAAAAATATTTCGAAATTGAAAAATGAATTGATTTTAACTTGGATTACAAAAGAATGAATTCTATAAACTGATAAAATTATTCGTGACTATCGGTGATGAATGAATGAATGTTGGTGATGATGAATGGAATTATCACTTATTAATTGATGAGTCATGCTCGGATAGTTTATGAGCATTGTTTATTGGCTGTTGATTTGAGTATTTGACTATGGTTGGGGTAACGACCTGGATTTTTCAATGATTTAAATAAGTAGTGAAGATTTTGAAATAAAACTTTATTTTTGGCAATAAATATTTGACAATGAAAACTAGATATTTGAAATGCATCTATTGACATAAGACTAATAAAATTTATTTTACATCAAAATTAGTTCGAAACTCGATCAACATATTTTCGGTACTAATTATCAAAATTTAAAGTATGAATAGTTTTTACAAAGAGATGATCTAGAAAATTTTCTGATTAAAACGTCAAAGCTCATTCCATTCAGTTCCAACCTTTATAGCTCCGTTTATCAAGAATTGTCATAGTCGTCCAATTTCAAAGCAGTAACAACAGCGATAGATGAGATTTTGCTACGAACGTCGTAACACAGATTTGATTGCATCATAGGATTTGTCTCGTCGCACTAGTCTCTACGATATATTTGTTTTCGTTTTTTGGCTTCCATCATAAAACGCTAAATGGCCGAGATAACGGTCTGTGACCGTGCCCTAAGGTCATAATTACACACATTCATTCAGCCTACGTTACTTCTTTTCCTAGTTGACTAAGGTTGCGTGCACTGTCTCTAGCATTTATGGCATGTTAAATCATCGTCCAATCCATTTATTTTTATATCTCGCGAAAAAGAAAAAATATGTTCATTCCATATAAATTCGCCTGCATCTTCTGGCTTCTCATTCTTCTTTCTTTTTCTATGTGAACTTCTTCTCTGAGAACAAAAAAATTTTTGGCATATATTTCTCTCTCCACGTAAAACACTCACTCCTCCTCTTCCCTCTTCCTCCTCCCTTCCATTCTCCGCCAACCCGCGCACGACTGCTTTTAGCCAGACACCCTCCTCTCCACCTCACTCCATTCTTCGTCAACCGTACCTCCACTTTCCATCGAACTTCGCCCACGACCAACACCCTCCGCTCAGCCTGCCAACCTCCTGGCACAAAACACAAAGTCCTCCACCCGCTACGACCCACGGCGCAACCAACCTCACCTGCCATCAGCTCCTCCACCCACGCCCTCCATGCCACTACCATCGAGCTAATTAGACCCACGGCAACCCACTCGACCAGTCCGCTGCCACCTATCCATACATTGAAACCTACTAACCTGAAGCCTCCTTCCACCTCCTTTTTCCCTTGCAATCCCAGCCTAGCCGAGAGAAAGAAATAAATCGTTGGTCTGTGAGAAAAATAGAAAGAAGCAATGTTAGGTTGTGAACTTTTATTATGCATGCAAAAGTGAAGCATTGTGCTTCGTTAAAAAAATCAAAACAAATGGTTGCTATGTGAAAAAAAGGAGAGAAGTAGCCACCATCTTCCGGCTTTATTGTGTGCATATGCACGTATCGCCATGTCTGTACCCGTCTATCAAATATGTGAAGGTGAGTGATTTTAAGCTCATGTAGGTTTTCGTATTGCTAGTATCCTGCGATGTTATAAATAATTGGTTGATAACATAAATAATTGGTTGATAATTATGATCGATATTGAAGTTGGAAGTCATGGATATTTAACATTGTATATATGATTTTGCTGAAATAGTTTAAATGATTGATTGAGATCAAGTTGCTTGTGAAACCCATTAACTATGGAAAATTTTATATATTGGATGTTTAATGATTTACTGATAACCTGTCACTTTATATCACTGTTGTATGCATTGATCTGGACATTGAAGTTTAAATCGGGATATGGGTTGAAATGATATATACCCAAATTTAAATCACTTGGCCTAGGATAGAAAACTAAATAATAAACACCGAGTGTCAATTGAAATTTATTTTGGATATTTAAATTCGAAATTAAGAAGAATTTGGAAATTTAACGTGAATTATAGATTTGAAGATTTACGCCGAAGTTAACGTTAATTTTAGAAATCTATTAAGTTAATTTAAACTTTAAAATTAAATATTAATTGAACTATTTTTAAAATTTGAAATTAAATTAAAAATGGTTATGTTAAATATTAATGAGATTTAAACTTGTTATATTGATTAGTTAAAATTTAATGAAATTTGTTAATATTTTGTATGTAATTAAATTTTGAATAAATATTTAATTCAATTAAAAAAAGAACTTTTAATTGATTTTATTGAATTATAATATAATGACTAAATTGGATTGTTTTGAATTAAAGTTCAACTAATGTGTTAAATTAAGTAAATTAATTACAAAGTTAATTAAATTGAATATTCAATAATAAAACTTTTGTATTTAAAGACTTAGTTAACTTTATTAATTTGAATAGTAATGAAATTTGGCAATTTTGCAAATGGTGAAATGGGATTTTCATAAAAATATATTTAAAAGGTTATCGAAAGACGATATTTACAAATGAAATGTTGGAAAATAAAAGATATTTTGTCCTTTAAATAAAATGGTTCTGTGAAATGAAAACGAGAATTCGTCGAAGAGATTATTTTCGAGAATTAGTACATTACTAATAAGTTTAATACAAATTCGTAAATCAAAATGAGAAAATTTAATTAAAACTTGAATTCAATTGCTCATATAAAGTCGATGCTTGCATAACAAAATATAGTCCTGACTCGAGTGTATTGTCTTTTCATTACGCTTGGGTCAACCCGAGTTGTTTAAGTTCTCGAAAACCTTAGTTACTTGAAGACAAAGACGGAGATTAGAAGATCGTACTTACTACTATTATTCCACTACACTATATTGACATGTTCAATTAAATGTATAACTCTAATAATATTGAAGTGGAATCAAATATATATTGATAAACAACTTTGTAATTATGTTATTATTATATTTTATCATTCCCATGGGAGATTCTATTTATTGTTTTCTTTCTCTTCGCCTTTTCTTTTCATGCAAAACCCTTGATAATTCATCGTTTAAACGATTCGGGGCTAACATATTGTTTATTTTCGACTTGAATTGATCAAAAAGGCTGGTCATCACACTTGGTATCAGAGCTGAAGGTTAAGCGAAAACCATAGCTTTGTTAGGATTAACTCATTAGAGATAGAGTCAGTAGTACCCTGGAATGAGTTAAGAGTTGAGAGAACGTATTTGTATTTTGTGTATGTATGTATTTATACTAGTGTTTTGTAAACTTATTACAACTTAAAACTCCTAGAAAATTTAGTTGATGAAAAGTTGTATATTAAATTTAAGCAAACATATAGAATTGTGAAATGATTCTATATGAGAAATGATTTATATAAATATGATTTAAGACTGAAAATAAATCCAAACTGAAAATTTGAGAATCTGAATTCTGAATTCTTGAAATTGATTTCAGATTTTGAAAAATATGTTATACTATTTGAAAGGTATTTTTTCGAATAATAAATGCTTTCGAAAGGATTTCGAGGAAAAAAAAGTCAAGAACTCGCTTTTATTGTTGGAGAATAATTTCGATGAGGACAACCTTATCATCGACATTCATTTTCGAGTTTCAAAAGTAGGAGAAATGCCACTTTATTAGCTTTGCTACACGATTAATTTAATGAAATTGATTTTGATTCAAACCCGTGAAGTATGATTTGATATTCAAAAGATATACGTAAATATTTATTTGAAATGAACCTGGTGTTCTATTCTCGAGTTTTCGGATTGAATGATACCATGAATGCTCGTACCCTATGCATTGGGATTGATTAATGGATTAATTATGCATCTTGTTAAGATGATTGACTATTGATATCCAGTATCTAATTGGAATTTCTCTTTTCCAGCTATTTTGAATGGTCGGGCACTTCCAAATTGTGAATTAATTTTTAAAGCTAAGCATTTTCGAAAATTATAAAAGTATTTTGGAAAGTTATATGGAAGTTTAGTTTTGAAAATTTTAAAAATAAAGGTAAATAAAAGTTAGATAAGTTTTAAAAATGTTAAACATTTCGATAAGTAAAATTAATAAGATTATTATATTATAAGTAAAATTAATAAGATTAGTTTATATTATACAAAGAGGAAATTGGTTGAACTACTTTAAATGAAATTGAGTTTAAGAAATGCTTAGGACTTTGTAAATACTTATAAAACCTTTCTTATTTTCAAAATGATTTTGAAGGCAAATTCTAATTATGTACAAATGTGAAATCTAGTTTTGAAAAGTTTGTATAATGAATCGTATGAGAAATGTTTATGAACCGAAAAATAATAATTTAAGGTTATTTATGTATAAAGGATTTTTCTTAAGTATTCGATTCTAAAAAGAAATTGTGGTTTCAAAACTTAGTTACTTACGAGTGATTTTAGAGAAGAAGTTGATTTTATATAGATATGAATTTATATAAATATGAAACCGAAGAAATTTTTGAAAACTGATGATTTGGAATTTTGAAATATACAAATGGTGAATAATATTCAATTTGAAAAATGATTGTTGAATTCATAGGTGAAAACTAATTGGATAAACAAATATGAACTAAAAGTGGAATGACTATAAATAAGTCATGACCTGTAAACTTTTATGAAATAAATGGATGTTTTAATAAATGGTTATAATTAAAGTTGTGATAACTTTTAAACTTGAGTAATATCTTATAAAAAGGAGTTAAGCCTTTATAAATTGGTCATGAACTTAAGGAAATTTTTATAAAATGATTCGCAAATAAATGTAGCATTAAATGAGAAATATCACATGTGAAAACGAATGTAATTTAAAATAAAGAGAAATATAAGCAATTTATGAGAATGAATATATTATTGCTTTTATTAAATGAAGAAATTATGTGAAACAAATATTAAAGTGTGAAGTGATATTTGTGTTAAAAATTGAGATTAATAATGAACTGAAATTAAAATGTAATTGTGATGAATCAATTTGGAATGAATATATAAGTTGTACGTATATTGTTTTATTCATTTATTCAATTTTATACGGATTTGAGTACACAAGTTCGAGGTGAATTACACCATTTCGTGTTAGGATTTTTCCATTTGATTCTTGATGGTGAATATCTGATATGGATTTTTCATTTGATTCTAAAATTCTCTATCATAGTATATGTTTATGCAAGGAGAATGATGGTTTCTAGTCAATGAACCTTATCGAAGTCTGCATTAGGGAAGCCGAATGAACAATATTAGTTCGAAAGAAAACTTGTGTGATCATGCGAGCGATCGAATGTGATATTGCGCGATGATGACATATGTACATCTTATGTTCTGATATAATTGACATGCTTTGACACTGAAATTGAAGGTTGTTGGGTTGGATATCCCTTGTAATTTAAGTTGGAATATTTTTCATGCAAATAATTATCAATTTAAAACCATTTTACAAAAATATTTTTATTTTATTTTTTATACAAAACTATTTTTATTTTATTTTATATACAAATCTATTGTACAAAATATTTTATATACAAAACTATTTTACAAACTATTTTATATACCAAACTATTCTAAATTCAAAACCTTTTATAAAGCAAAGATGTTCAATCCCATATGGCTCTTCATGCAACGTAATTGATTTTGGGAAAAAAAAATCTTATGTAAGATGGACGTTATATAAGTATAAGGTGATTTTGAAGACTATTGATTTTGGAAAGTATTCGATCTGAAGAGATAAATCTTATATACAACGGAATTTATGTAAGAATGATTTGATATATTCGAGACTATTGATTTTAAAAAGTATTTGATCGGAAAGAAATTTGACTTTATATGATTTGACATAAATATAATACTTAAGTTATGAAAAAAATTGATTAGAAATTTTGGAAATTTTGAATTTTGAATGATATTCGATTTGAAAGGGAAAATGACTGTTGAGATTATATATGGATTTGAAACTGAATTGA
Source organism: Allium cepa (assembly GCA_030765085.1). Classification (NCBI taxonomy): domain Eukaryota; kingdom Viridiplantae; phylum Streptophyta; class Magnoliopsida; order Asparagales; family Amaryllidaceae; genus Allium; species Allium cepa. The sequence goes on from CM060939.1 coordinate 811,778,078, forward strand.
TATATGAAAATAGATTGATTTCGTAGACCTTTGACTCTGTATAAATATTTGATTTAAAAGTTTACGACTCTTATATGAAACTAGTTTCTATACGTATGAAGTTATTCCTGAAACTACTGACTTTGATAAGTACTTGATTTGAAAAGCGATGATCTTATATATAATGAAATTATATAAGAATGATATGATTTATTCGAGGCTGTTCATCTTGAAAAATACTCGATGTGAAAATGAAATGTTATATATAATGGAATTTGTATTAGTGTGATATTTGAAGTTATGATTTGGAAAGGTACTATATATGGTACGATATATTTTGAAGTAAAAGATATGGGAAGTACCTTCCGTGATTTTGGATATTCATTCTATTGATTCTTTGATTTGATCCCTAATGGACTTGGGTGGATCTAGAAATGGGTCCTAATCGATATAGGTTGTCCGGATATAATACTCCTGAGTTTCCTTTGACTTGACTGCATAGCAAAATTCGTAGGGTTGTGAAGGCTTGCGATTAAGGATGTTACCTGGGGACTGAGGTGAAACCATTGTGTAACTGCAATCTATGGTTATTTTCAGCATAATCCTCCAGGGTAGAGTGATTGCACTATGGTACGGATGTTTCCTTGGGGAACCAGGTGGAATCATTGTGTATCTGCGGTCCACATGGCGTAATTTGAGTGGGCAGGTGATTGTCTTGAGTCTATGGGTGATTGCGACGTAACCACTAGCGTTATTATTAAATAGACTACGATCCATGCGAATGTTTTGCATAGCGTAATTCGTAGAGCAGTGACTGCTCACAGGTACGGATGTTACCTGAGGGACCCAGGAAAAACCATTGTGTATCTGCGATCTATAGTTTTTTGGGTGTCACAGCATAAGATGTGGAGCAATGACTGCATAAAGTGACCTAAGGCCGCGTCGCTCTATTCTCTGGAACTAGCGAGAGAGCGACCTTAGGGATTGCGTTCCATGAAAATCCCGTTCATTTGATTTTGGAAATTGGATTGTACTTTCCATATTTGTTTTAAAAAAAAATTCAAGTATTTTCACTGGGTGTTGAAACGGACCTACTAAGTACTTAGAGATTTCTAGTCTTATGTCTGATCAATGTATTGCCAGACTCTGTAAGAACGAGGATAAACCTGTTAAAATATCGAGTTATCTAAAGTATTTTCAATATGAAATTATTTCAATATAAAAGAATTTTGTTGCAAAAGAAATTTTAACAAAGAAATTTTTTGATTCTTAAATGTTTAAAAATTAGATTTCTGTTTATCTTTCTGTTCCCTTATTCCGTTCTTTTCAAGGATGAAATTTTTTGAGTGGGGAAGATTGTAACGACCTGGATTTTTCAACTATTCACACTACAACAAAAATATCTTTTCGCAACTGCCAAAAACAGTTGTAATATGTCTATTACAACTGGCACCCGCCAGTCGTTATATCCGCAGTTGTAATAGATCTGAATTATTTTACAACTAGCCGGAACAGTTGCAGAAGCAGTTGTAGAAATTTATTTTACAACTGCGACATGTTAGTTGTAAATGACTAGTTACAACTTCTTTTAGCACTTGCAAAAGGGCTTTTACAACTGCCACTGCTAGTTGTAGAAAACTTATTTACAACTAACAATGACAGTTACAACATATATTTTTACAACTGCTACAAACAACTATAATCATCTTTTCACAGCTGCTATAAATTTCTTAATATCATAACTAAAATCAATATTTCGTTAATATTATACACAATCATGCAAATTACTTGAAACAACACAAATCATTTGCATTCAAGAAAATCGAAAACAATTTGAGTTTACACCATTTATAAATTCGTAAGTTCAATACAACACACAACTAAATCCATAAATATTTCAGTAAGAGTACATATACATACTAATTAATAGAGATAAATTCCTACTAACCAAAATTTGCAACTTGACGCACTGACCAAAAACTTGCCACAACCACTACTGCAACACTTGTATTTCCTTGAAATCAACCACCCTCCTTCACTGCTCTGATCATCAAACTCCCCTCCATCTCTGACGACTCGATCACCTAATCACATACCACCCATAAAACAACATACTATAAATCTCACGTCACCATCATCCAACAATACAAAACAACCACCAACTACCGCTATCATCAGTCTTCACATCTATCAACCACACCCAGTCAACTTGTCACTATATACATATATCACTGCAAATTCCTCAATCACACCCATTGTTCCATTCATCTCTACCCTTTCTTCTGTCTACAACAGAACCACCATTACACAACCCTTGCACTGCTCCTCTATATTGCACAGACATCACCACAAACCCTTGCATTGCTCCACCACATAAATCCTGCTCCTCCTCCACTTTTAAAGTGCATGAAATTTAGATACTTCTTTAACCATCACCTGCCTCTGTCGCCATCACAAGCCCTGCAACACCGTCATACACAATCAAACATCCACCTACACATCCTCCACCATATACATCAACTCATTTGCTCTTACACATTCAACCATCTTTGAACATATCTTGCAAGCCCTCAACCACCTGAAACAAAACTGTGCACATCATTTTAGCAACAACACTTCTGAGCAACACTACCCACCCCTTAAGCCATCATCAGTGTATCACTGTTGTTTTCAGTTTACAACAGCAAGCTAGATCCTCCACTGATAACAGCCGCATCAAACCATTCCATCAAACCTGTGAGAAGGAGCGACAGACTCCAAAATGACAGTGTTATGCTAGAATGTGAGAGGGTCCAATGGACCAAATAAATGGTTGGACATACAGTTTTTGAAAGGTAAATATAAATCATCAGTTGTTGGTCCTTTAGAAACAAAGATACAAAATAATAATATCGATAAATTTGTGGATAACTGGGACAATAATTGGTGTGAATAATACAGTGCATAATTAGAAGCGTAGAATCATGGTTTTCATAAATGCTCTAGTCTGGGATGTTACCTATATGTTTGATAGTTCATAGCGTGTAACAATTATTTTGAATAATAGAGCTTGTGAAAAATAAAGTGTAGCTTTGTGTATGCTGCAAATTTACCTGGTGAAAGAATAGATTTGTGGCAGCATTTAAATAATAAAGCTCAAATGATTAGGGTCCTTGGTTTGTTTTAGGAGGACTTTAATTTTATCAGGTTGATCTGTGAAAAATCTGGTGGTAACATATTAATAGAAGCCATAGTTCAAGAGTTAAATGACTGCCTAATTAAGACTGGTTTAAGTGAATGAATGGTAGTGATTTTAACTATACATTGAGATCAGGTCCTGGTAAAAACATAGCATGTAAGCTTGATAGAGTTTTGGTCAATGTTGACTGGTCGAACAAGTTTACATAAGCCGTTGTACATTTCTTGCCATCAGAAACAAGTGTTGATACACCTATGCTATTAAGAAATTTTAATGAGGAAAGAATAAGTGGGTTTAAACCTTTCAGATATAAAAACTTTTGGTACTTACAGAGTGGTCATGAGCAAGTTATTGTAGGTAATTTTTTTTTTGAATTACCTAGAGAACCAAGCTTCGCTTGTAAACTCTAGGGAAGTATGTGCCTGCCAAACACATGCTTCGGGTACTTGTTACAGGGTTGTCAGTTTCGAGGCTCGAACTCGTGACCTTCGATCACGCAGTCCGGACCATCAACCAACTGCGCCAACCCTGTTGGCATTATTGTAGGTAATTTTAAAATTAATAGGATGGGTAACTTGCTGTATAACTTTATTCATGCACAAAAGTTACTCAAGAATGCATTTAAAGTCTGGAGTAAGGACAAAAGAATGTAAATCAAATGGTGGAACTAAATAGGAAAAATTGATAATTGCAATAATTTTTAACAAATAAATTAGTTAACTTATTAAAATTTAAAAATGACTGCTTATTGTATAAAAAATGCCTTCGATAAAAAATGTCTTTGTCAAATATAGAAGTAACCAAGACTTCTATCTTATAAGCCAATATTACAGTTTAGTTTGAAACAAAATAAGCAGTCAATGTGTTATTTTATTTGAGTAATTTATATACAAAGTTCAAGATGATTACCTCTTCTTGATGTTGGTCGTTCCTACCCATGGATGCAACAAGTTCAAGCTTCTTTTACAAAGTAACCAACCTGGGGAAAAAATCATAATATGTAAAAGATAAAAATCATATTAATCATAGGACTGTTTTGATTTGTACGACTATGTGTAATATCAAACAAATATGTAAACACTTTAAGGCATATCTAATCACTTTAAGGGTAACTCAATAATGCTTAATTAAGTAGTGACTACATATATCTACACATGAGACATATAATTACATCTCTAAATGCTTTAAGATATATGACCACATGTAAAACAAGATATCAACAATAAATGCTTACTCATGTCAACAACATCTCTTGGAGAATGCTAAATAAAATTCCTACATCGATGACATGGGCAAATAATTTTTTCGGAATCGCCCTCACTTTGTACATGGTTATGTACGAAATTTCGAATAGCTTGTCTATATTTCTTTGTCATTCTACAAAAAAATAAACACGTCCATAGTCAACCATAAATAGTTATAAGTACGCAATTACTAATCAAAAATTAAGAAACATGGCAGATTGACCCATGTTTATCTTATGTGAATCCGGTTGGCTGCACATGCAAAATACACTAGCAACTACAATGAAAAAGGAAACCAATATTCTTGAACTAGGGAATTGGATGATATTAGAATAATATCATGCAAAATTATTTACAACCCTAAGGAATTGGATTGTCTTTTGATATTGGTCCATCATTCTCTGTCTAGCCGTAGAAGAACTAGTCATGTTGACATCAGTTTCAATAGCCGAAGGCTCAACTTAAAAAAAATCTGAATATTATACTAGTTGGTCATGGATGCAGTGCTTCTTACTAGCTATGTTGCTTAAGCATGCATTATATTAGTAAAGTTAATAGAGTTAAATTACTCTACCAACAGAGAGTAAATTGTATCACTTACTACTTTGTTCAAGCTTAGCATTACCAACTAAAGTAAATATGTAATAAACGGTCCATTTTAAGCAAATAATATAAAAAATTATTTCAATCATCCATGTCAACCAATTTAATTTTTAAGCAAGAAACCGTAGTCAAAGCCTGTTCTCTTAAAGATACATGTGTTATCTTTTAGAAATAATGTTGAGCATCACTGATTTTATACTTTGTGATTTACAAGAAATACAATGGTAATTTTTGTTCTTGATAACAAGACAAAAATAAAATAAAAATAGAAAACCCAAGATTGGGTAAGCTTTCTCTTCCAAAATTATTGCTATTTATTTGATTTACTGTTATTACATAGAACTCAAATTTTCTTTTCTTTGGGTTCTTGTTTAATGGTATGCTAATTTTAAATTATGCAACTTCTAGTTTATTTATGTTCCCTTTGTATAATTATTTTTCTTCTTTTGCCAGAATGCTGCTTAGTAAGGTACCTGATGGACATTCCAGTCACTTCAAATACTGGTTGCTTTGACCATTTCATACAAATTCCAACACCACTGTCATGCCTGACCAGTTCCTCTTTAACTTCAACTCCTACAAGCTTCATACAACCTCCATAATGTGACTATCTACTGTCTTTCTTATCTGCTTCTTATCACTTCACCTACTTGCATCAAATCTCTGCACCATCAACCCATCTCTGTCCAGTTCAAAACAACATCCACTACAGAACAGTGACCAGCATAACATCCACTTCACATTCATCATCTCTGTGCAACTGTGCGCTTATGCACTGCAACCCTTCTTCCTAGTGACCATACAAACATCCTTCCTTGTGACCATACAAGCCATACTTCAACGTTCATACATACAAGCAACATCCCTCCTCCTTCAATCATCTAACCTCTTCACCACTTCTCACCCAATTTCATTTTCCATCCATCAGCCACTCCATCCACATACTTTCTGCCATCACAAACAAAAATAAGCCAACCACTTGCATCACAATACCCAAAACTGCCACTTCCCTTCAACTTACATAAACCATCATCACCCTGCCCTATATCACAATTCACCAAACTGCAATTGCATATATCAAACAACCAACTTCCCCGTTTCACATGTTGTCTTCATCGATTACTGCCCTTCATCCATCAAAACTGCTGCTGTATCAACTGCAAACAACTACAAAAACACCTCTCCTGGTCACCACATTTACATCCGTGCATCCACTTCATATCCGCCAATTTCACATTGTAGTTCACTTCCAACCTTCCCAGCATTCACTTCCAACATAACTGCACATCATAACTGCACATCCATCAATACCGCCTCATCAGCTTACCACTTCCTAAAAGCATAATAACTATTGCATAGCGTACAAATTGGCCCAAAAGCATAATAACTAAAACAGATAATGGAATAAAACCATAAATTGCTGCTCTAAACCAAAACATTTCCCAATTCCAATCTGCAATTATTTTTGCTTCAGTTTAGCATTTATGGTGACTCGGTCTTCTTAATTGAAATATGTTTTTTGGTTTCATACGTGGATAAGACAATAGTTTGGATATTCATGTATTATATCTTGCTATTTGTTGAAGTTCAAATTTCTTCAATTTTGAATTACTATCCGGATATTTTCCAAGACTCTAATACTTCAAACATTATTGCTGAAGAACAATATGGAGATATACCACAATTCGATAAAGATTTGATAAATAACTTAAATAAGGAACAAAAGGATGCATTTAACATGATCATGTATTTAGCAAAGGGAAATGCCTATTACACAGAGGTACCAAGTATAGGAAAAACATATTCTTATAGAGCATTTTTTGCTCATTTACAACTTCAAGTCCTTATTACCACTATTCTTTTAGCATTCATACTTTATTACCACTGTCTTAGTGGTTTAGGATCATTTAGGCTAATTTCAAAAGTAAATTAAAGATACACATTTGCTGTTAACTGTTTTTGCGATCAAAATTTAATAAGAGACATTGTATTTTTCTACTTATACATTGTTAACATCAAAAACTTTTGAATTTTAATCATCTTTATTACCCATAACCGCAAGAAGTTAATTATCGTCATCTTTTAGGTTATGACCGAAACTTATTAGGAGAACGGTAACTTATTGATAAATCAGAGTTGGTAAACAAAAGCGGAGACTACCAGTAGAAGAACAGAATCAAGCCTAAAGCATTCTTATCTACTACAAGTTAAAAAAACAAAAATCTAGAAAACCGTTCCAGTTCCAGCGTTCCCTTTATGTATACAAATTTGATGCCAGTCAAATATATTTGTTCTTCTCATTCCTAAATTAACACGTTTTAAAATGTTTTCCTCCAAAGTTTCTATCCCTTTTGGTTATTCTTTCACACTGCAACATTTGGATCTAATATTGTTTTTTCTTCTTCGATTTTTAGAAAATAAATGTTTTATATTGCATCAAAAATATTTGTACTACTGAGTTCTTAAATGAAGTGCATAAAGATTCTGGAATAGAGTAGGTAAATTTCTGTTTGCGTGTGGCAAACTTCATAGAAACCAAAATACTTTGGTTCAATAACATGGCATCCATGTCAAACATGAAACCAAAATTCTCACATCTTTAAAAATCACAGTTTAGACAAGCTTAAAGTGCGTGAATTCATAGTACAATCAGTTTGTATCAGAGCCAAAAAATCTAAATTTATCGATAATGATGAAACAAATAAAGTAAAAAAAATCACTCTCCAATATACTTATAGCTTCACCGACGACAAGGAAACGATGACGAGTGCAACGGCGGCGAGCAGCAAAAGAAGCGAGCAGCAAAAGACGTGAGCGTAATGAGTTAGAGTTTGTTGAGGGTTTAGTCGTCGGTGAGGGTTTGTTGAGGGTTTCGTCGTCGGTGAGGGTTCGTTGAGGGCTTCGCCGATGTGAGGGGAGCAATTTAGATTTGTGGATGGCAATGGGGGAGAGTGACGAGATGGAGTTAGGGTTTAGAATTAGGAATTTTGGCGGCCTAAATTTATTTCACGACAATAATTTTAGTGGCCAAATTTTTTAGAAAACAAAGCAGTTATTAAAAGATAAGCATTTACAATTGAAAACCAAAAGCAGTTGTTATAGGAATATATTACAACTGCCGTAGAAATAGCAGTTGCTTAAAGTACATTTGTTACAACTGCTAAAATAAACAGTTATTATAAAGTGCATATTACAACTGTTTGTTCATGCAAGTTGTAAATTAAAGGTTGTAGTATAGTTGTTTTGTTGTAGTGTCAAATAAGGATTTAACGAAGATTTTGAAATAAAAATTAATTGTGACAACAAATATTTGACAATGTAAACTAGATATTTGAAATGCGTCCGTTAAAATAAGACCAATAAAATTTATTTTACATCAAAATTCGTTCGAAACTCGGTTAGCACATTTTATGGTACTAATTAACAAAATTTAAAGTATGAATATTTTTTGCATCGAAATGATCAAGAAAATTTCTGATTAAAACGTTAGTGTCGTTTCATCCAATTCCGACCTTTGTAGCTCTGTTTATCCAGAACCACCTTTGTCGTACAATTTCGAAGCGGTAGCAGTGTCGACAAAAGAGATTTTGCTACAAACGTCGCAGCATAGATTTGATTACATTGTTCGATTCGTCTCGTCGCACTTGTCGTTGCGATATATTTGCTTTCGTATTTGGCTTCCGTCATAAAACGCTAAATCTCTGAGATACCGATCTGTGACCGTGCCCTTGGGTCATAATTTCACATATTCTTTCAGCCTACATTTTTTCTTTTCCTAGCCGACTAAGGCTGCGTGCGCTGTCTCCAGCATTTATGGAATGTTAAATCACCGCGCAATCCTTCCATTTTTGTATCTCGCAAAAATGAAAAAAAATTGTTCGTTCCTTATAAATTCGCTTGCACTTTCAGGCTTCTCGTTCTTCTTTCTCTTTTCCTATATGGACTTCTTATCTGAGAACAAAAATATATTAGCATATATTTTTCTACCCACGTAAAACACTCTCTCCTTCTCTTCCCTTTTCCTCCTCCCTTCCATTCTCTGCCAACCCGTGCATGACCATGCAGCCAGCCACCTTCCACTCCACATCACTCCACTCCGCCGTACAACCACACCTCCTCCATCCATCGAACTTGGCCCATGACCAGCACCCACACCGTCCGCCCGGCCTACCAACCTCCTAGCACCAAAACCCAAAGTCCTCCACCTGCCATGACCCACGACGCAACAAACCTCACCTGACACCATCTCCTACACCCGCGTCCTCCCCACCACTTCCACCGACCTAATCACACCCGCGGCATCCCACTCCACCAATCCACTCACCCCAAACCAAAAGCCTTCTTCTACCTCCTTCTTCCCTTGCAACTCCAGCCATGCCAAGAGAAAGAAATAAAAACATTGTTCTGTGATAAAAATAGGAAGAAGCATTGTTGGGTTGTGAAATTTTGTTCTACATGCAAAAGTAAAGCAATATGCTTCGTTAAAAAAAGTTCAAAACAAATGGCTACCGTGTAAAAAAAGGAAAAAGAAAGAAGGAAAAGAAGCGGTCACTATCTTCCAGCTTTAGTGCGCTCATGTGTCCATATCGCCACGTCCGTATCCTTGTCAAATACGCGAAGGTGAGCGAATTTAAGCTCACAATTAGATTTTCATATTGCTAGTATCTTGTGATGTTATAAATAATTGGTTAATAATTATAATAACCGGTTGGTAATTATGATCGATATTGAAGTTGGAAACCATGGATATTAATTTAACACTATGATATATGATTTTGCTGAAACAGTAAATGATTGATTGAGATCCAAATTGCTTGTGAAGCCCGTTAAATATGAATTTTTTAGATATTGGATGTGAACTGATTTATTGATACCCTGTCACTTTATATTGTTGGTGTATGCATTGATCTAGACACTGAAATTTGGACTGGGATATTGGTTGAAATAATAAATACACAAATGTAAATCACTTGGCCTAAGATAGAAAATTAAACAATAAACACCGACTGATCAATTGAAATTTATTTTGGATATTTAAATTCGAAATTAAGAAGAATTTGGAAATTTAACATGAATTATAAATTTGAAGTTTTACGTTGAAGTTGACATTAAATATTGGATATATGTTAAGTGAATTTAAACTTTTAAAATGAAATATTAATTGAACTATTTTTAAAATTTGATATTAAATTAAAATGGTTATGTTAAATATTAATGAGATTTAAACTCGTTATATTGATTAGTTAAAATTTAGTGAAATTCTTTAATATTTTTATGTATTTAGTAATTAAATATTTAATGCAATTAAAAAAGAGAATTTTTAATTGATTTTACTGAATTATAATATAATGATTAAATTGAATTGTTTTGAATTAAAGTTCAATTAAAGTGTTAAACAACGTAAATTACTTTCGAAGTTAATTAAATTGAATATTCAATAATAAAACTTTTTTATTCAAAGATTTAAATTAACTTTGAACAGTAATGAAATTTGGTGAGTTTGTAATGGTGAAATAGAATTTTCACAAAAATATGTTTTGAAAGATTAATTGAAAGACGGTATTTACAAATGAAATGTTGGAAAATAAAAGATATTTTATCCTTTAAACAAAATGTTATGTGAAATGAAATCGAGAATTTGGTCGAAGAGATTATTTTCAAGAATGAGTACATTAGTAATAAGTTTAATATGAATTTGTAAATCGAAATGGGAAAACTTAATTAAAACTTGAATTCCATTGCTCATACGAAGTCAGTGCAATTTGTTTACTCTCTTAAACTACTGTACCTATATTGTTTGATTTGAATTTACTTGCATAAGAAAAATAATCCTGACTCGAGCGTATTGTCTTTTCATTACGCTCGGGTCGTCCCGAGTTGTTTCAGTTCTCGAAGACCTTAGTTACTTGAAGACGAAGACGGAGATTGGAAGACCGTATTTAATACTGTTATTCCGTTGCACTATAATGACATGTTCAATTGAATGTATAACTCTAATAATATTAAAATGGAATAAAATATACGTTGATGAAGAGCTTTGTAATTATGTTTTTACTATATTTAATCCTTCCACTATGACATTCTATATATTATTTTCTTTCACTTCTCCTTCTCTTTTCTTATCATTCGTCTTTTTGAATGGTTCAAACTGGACATATGTGATTTATTGTCGACTTTAATTGATCAAAAAGACGGGTCGTCACACTTGGAAAATTTGGTTTTGAAATATATTTAACCAATTGAGAAACTACATGATTTAACATGGATTTTGAAGTGAATATATATCTGAATTTCCACCTATATCATTTTAAAGAGCAATGGATACCATTTGAAAGTGAGATATATGAAAAATGGTTTATCTAGATATGGTTGATAAATAAATAAAAAGTTATTCAAACTAGAAATTGAGAGTTTGAACTCCGAGAATTTTGAAATTAGGTTATATGATTCTAGAATCTATAATTGCGTAATTTAAAATTATTTTCCGAATAGAAAAGCAATAAATGATTTCAAATTGATTTAAAAAGGGAATTTTCAAAAGATTTAGAATAAATGGAAGTCCAAAAGTCACATCCGTCTAGGGAAATTATTTTGGTGATAATTGCAACATCATCGACATACATTTTTGAGTTTCAAAGTGGGGAATGCCACTTTACTAGCTTTGCGACACGATTATTTAACGAAATTGATTTGATGCAAAATCCCATAATTATGGTTTGATATTCGAAAGAAATATGTATATATTTATTTCAAAAGATTTGAAATAAAACCCGATGATCAGTTCTCAAATTTGGGTCGAATTATTTTAGAACGCATGTATGCTATGCATCAAGATTGATTAATTGATGGATTGCTTGTGCATCTTGTTGAGATGATTGACTGTTGATTTCCAATTTTGAATTGGAATTTGATTTCCCCGACGATTTAGAATGGTCGTACACTTCCAAATTGATATTTAAATTGAAAGCTTAGTATTTTCAAAAGCATAAAGATATAGTTTTATAACTCTTTAATTGAAGACAATAATATTAGAATTTAAGCAAGTTTTAAATGTTTATATTTTGACAAGAATGGTGTATAAGATTATTTTGAATTCTAGAAGTATGAAATTAGTTTTGAGATGTTTTAAATGAAAGAAGTTTAAGTAATGTTTATAAACTTAGTAGAAGTTTACAAAGTTATTTATACATAAAATGATTGTGGAAAATATTTGAGTTCTGGAAAGAAAATCTTGATTTATATAATTAGTAAACTGAAATTTTGAAAGACTATTGATTTGGAAAATTTTGAATTTAAATGATATGTGATTTTAAAAAAATGATTGTTGAGATTGTATATGGATTTGAAACTGAACTGATATATTAAAATGGATTGATTTTGAAGATTTTGGCTCTATTTAAATATTTGATTCGAAAATTTTGGATTCTTATATGAAAATCGTTTGTATAAGTATGAGATTATTTTGAAAATTGTTGATTTTTAAAGATATTCGAGTTGAAAAGCGATAGTCTTATATATAACAGAATTTATATAAGAATAATATGTTTTATTTGAGACTATTGAGTTTGGAAGGCACTCGATTTGGACATGAAATCTTATATATAATTGAATTTGTATAGGTGTGATATCTAAAGTCATGATTTTGAAAGTGTACTATATATAGTACGATATATTTCGACGTAAAAGATATCGAAAGTACTCTCCGTGATTTTCAGTAATCCACTTGGTGGATTCATTCTATTGATTGGTTTCGGTCATCCAGACATGAACTCTTGAGTTTCTTCGAATTCCATAGCATAACCTATCTTCATATGATTTAATTAGCATAGCGTAATTTAAGGGCGTAATGCCTATAGTTTACTATGTTTTTGTTGGGTAGCGACATAACCATAGGGTGTAACCACTAAGTAAACTGTGATCCGCATGCATATTTCAAGGTGGCAGTGATTTTCATATAGTCTACTACTTTTTCTCTGGGATAGAGACGTAACCATTGGGCGTTACCTCTAAGTACACTATAATCCATGGGCGATTTGATTTTGATTTGCATGGCGTAATTTGTGGGGTGGAGATTAACCAAAGATACAAATATTTCTTTTGGGATAGAGGCGTAACCATTGTATAACTGTGATTCATGATTGGTTTTCGGGTGGTACTTTTCATATCCATTTTAATTTTTTTCAAGTATTTTCACTAACTATTGGAATGGGTCTACTAAGTGCTTAGAGATTTCTAGTCTTGCGTCTGATCAATGTACTGCTAGAATCTGTAAGAATGTGGATAAACTTGTTCAAACAACGAATTATCAAAAGCAATTATTTTCAATATAAAAAATTTCAATATAAAAGTATTTCGCTATAAAAGAATTTTTGAATAAAGAAAATTTCAAACATTTAAGAATTGGATATAGAAACCACTTGAATTATTTATTAGTATAATTAAGAAACCAATGGAATAAATACGCAAGTTGTATATAGACCGTTCTATTTGCATTTACAGATTTGGTTCAGATTTGAATACAGGATTTTAGGCCAATTCACACCTGTCCGATTTAGGGTTGTTCGTTTGATTCCCAACGACAAACACTGGTATGGATTTTTTGATACAAATCTGAAATTCATTATCATAGTTTTTTACTACGTAAGGAGGATGGAAGTTTCTAATCAAGAAGTTCGATCAAAGTATGCATTAGAGTAGTCGGGTTAGCAATACCGGTTCGAAAAATAAAATTTCCATATTCGAGTAAGAGATCGAAATTGTTATACATACGAATGGTATATAGATCATATGGATTTTAATAAAATGATTGTATGCTATGACTGTTAGCTATGATTGTTTCTTACTTATGATTGCTCTGTTGTTTGATTGCATGTATTTTATGTTTTATTATAAATGGGAATTGGTTGCTTGTGTGTTGAAGATAGTAAAATATCATTTAATGTGAATGAAATAGATGTGAATAAATCGGAAGTAAACCAACTAAATGTTAATATAAAAAATTGGATGTTAATAAGGAATGAATGTTAATAAAAATTATAGCATATAAATTAAATGTTGAAACTGAAAATGTAAATAGATGTAAAATGAATTAATAGAACAAATATAACTTGGAGTATAAAATGAAATGCAATTTGAATTATGAAAGAAATTGAAAAACATAAATGAGTGTAGAAAAAAATTAATATCAATACTTGAATTTAATTTAAAATTAGATGTAAATAAGTTAAATGCAAACAGAATGAGTTTTAATGAAATTGAATGGCAAATAGTTGAATGTGAAATAAATTAATGAGAAAAAATAAAAGAAATGGAAGTTAACTTACAAGAAGTTGAATAAATTGATTGTGATAAAAAAATTATTAATATGAATTTGAGGTATAAAATAAAATTTGTTAAGTTAATGATATAAATAAATGAAATAAACAAATGAAGTGAACCAAAGAATTAATATTGAACTTAGGTCATGAAGAAAATAAAAGTAAAAATGAGTTGCATTTTATAAAAAATTTATAATAAATTTAAATGGATTTATGAAATGGTTTATAAATAAGATTGGTAGTAAAAAGAGACTATAATGAGTGGCGATAAAAAAAAATTAACTTAAACAAGGTTAAATGGAATAATTTTGTAAAATTGTCTACAAATGAATTTATATGAATACGTTAAACAAAAATGTGAAAAAATTGAAATTTAACAAATTAAATTGAATAAATTGAATGTAAATGAGATAGATTTGAATAAATTGGTAGCAAACCAATTAAATGTTAATGAAAATTGAATGTTCGTAAAAATGAAGTGTATAAATTAGCTATGGACAGTGAAAGATGTAAATTAACATAGTTGTGAGTTAATTGGATTAATTGGATGAATATTATTAATTGAATGGTTTCTTTGGTTGTAAATTGTCGTTGTAACTGTTTTGATTGCGTATGATTGTTGTATGTTGTGTGTTAGAGCTAATACTTATGATTTGAATTTAAAATTCATGTTATATAGTATATTAAGCTTATACAGTCTTCTATATCTTTACATATGACTAATATCTTAAATTGAGTTGAGATAGGTACTTGCGAGGACCGCTTGGACGTACACGCGAATTTTATATGATTTTTCTTGCTTAATACAAGCAAATTCGCTCGTAATAATAATAATAAGGTACGTATCTCGGATTACATATCGCTCTTTTATATTTTTTCCTACGGGATGCCTCATTATTGAGATGAGATGCATCTTCGATATATTGGGTATATATTAGTGTTATATATTGTACTGGAAAAAAATTCAATCGTATAGTGCAAGGGAGACTCTGATGAAATTTTCCATAAATCCGGGAGTTAGAAAAATTTTACGGTTTTTAAAATCTTTATAACTTGTTTTTATAAGTAATTTGTAATTTTTATAAAACCAATACCGGAGTGGCATAGCAAGAGCGTAGTAAAGGTTTTGTAAATAAGATTTTGATGTTTATAGATTGATTATTTTGAGAAAGTATATCGTATGTTAAATTTCTTACTTAACCCCTTTTCGAGGACGAAAATTTTTGAGTGGGGGAGAATGTAACGACCCATGATTTCAACAATTTGAAATTATTAATAATGGTTAGAGATAAAAACTTTTAATGTTTATTTATGCAATTGATTGAATATGAATTTGGATGAAAAAATTAATAACCAATTTTGATTATTTGGGAAATAATCAGTATTGAAATGGAATTCTATATATTGAATGGGTATAATTAATAGTAGGAATTGGATAATGAATATTGAATGACTATAAAATAAAAGTAATTGTTTTATTGTCTGAATTCATTTTAAAATTAAATTTTATAAGTTAAATAACTTATACTGAAATATGGTCATTTATTGGATGATTAAATTATTTAAATTTAATATTAGAATTACTTAAATAAATGAAAAATTGGAGATTACTTTAGGTGGAAGTAAGGTTAATTTGGTAATTTGGTAAGAGGTTATTTTGGTAAATTTCCACTTCTTTCTTTTTTTATAAATACCCACCTCATTCTTCACTTTCATTCACATTTCTTCTTCTTCTTTTATCAAGTTTCTTCATCTTCTTCCTCTTCTCTTTAATAGCTTCCAAGCCATAGAAAAATTTAAAAAGAAATAATGTCAAAATATTCGAAAAGAAATTAATGTCCATTCTCTTCAAATCAAACTCAATTTTTCTCCGTATTTTACCTCCTATTCTCTCGATCATAACTTCTTCAAATCCGAACCAAAATACAAAATTCTTTTTTTCAAATCATGTATTTTTCCAGTGGCCACAACTTTCATGATGACCACTTCATCTGACTCTAAAGATAATTATGTCAAAATCCCACTTCTTTCCAGTGCATTTTCCGTCCCAATTTTTAAGCCAGAGAATAGGTCATTTTGTTTTGATCATAACTGACCCAAATTAAGAAACATTTTTTTTAAAACCATATGAAATTCTAGTGGCTACAACTTTTATGTTGATCACTGTTTTCAATTTTGAGGTTTTCTATACCTAGAACTCAATTATTTAAAGTGCATTTTCGGGCTTCATTTTTGTCAATTCGACAATACCTCTTCTTCATTCTATCATATCTCCCTCAAAACTACTTGGAATCAAGTGATCCTTTTTTTAAATTTAAGAGAAAATAATTTTCAACAACTTTTCAGTTAACAAGTTTTTCAAATTTTGAGAGTAAAAGAGTCAAAATAAAGAGAGAACATGACCAATTTTTGGGGTCTAATTTTGAGAATTCAAGTTCAATGCTCCGCCAGTTCTTCTTTATACTTTCGGCCAACTTCCATCTCGAGCCTTGGCCAAGCAACAGGAAGGAGGAATTAAATCTTATATACATTTGGTTCCGAAGCATGGTAGGTAGTGTGCGTCAGATCTTAAGTTCCTTGCCTTAAAGTTTGACGGAGTGGAATCCAAAGTAAGTTATTTCTTATTTTATGTTCAATAAAACCATTGCTACGTTGACAGAACTTTAAGTGCTAAGTTGTTTGAAAACCCTTGTTGAATGCTTGCTCACTTTGTTTTCTAAAAGAATGGTTGATTTCCTTGCTCGCTATTATGTTTTGAAGGTTAATTAAGTAATTTAAAATTTAGAAGTTAGATACTTAATGGGGTATGCGGAAACGACTAGTACATGTGTTTCGTCTGTGAGATCCAAGAAGACATGGGGGAGGGACGGAACATGCCGAAGGGAAAGCATGGATGCTCCATTATAAATATCAAACCGTTAAAGTGTTACAAATATTTGATAGAATAAAGCATTGTTTATCATTTATTATTGCGTTTATTTCGCTGATCGATTGTTTGAATTAGGCTCGACCAGTTTATGAGCACTGATTATTATTATTGATTGTTAACTTTGCTCGACCAGTTTATGAGTAATTTATTATCCATACGCATGGGCTGGGTAGAAAATAATTGTAGGCTAACACCTTGTGATTTATTTCATAATTTGACTATAAGGTGTTTAACGTTATATTTGGTTCGTTTCAATTTAATTAATTGTTTGGAAAATTGGTTTTCAAATGGAATTGTTATAAAATGTTTTCCCTTTAAAAGAAATAGAGATGTCTGGTAACGAATATTTTGAAGTTATATTATATAAAAGTGATTTATATAATGAATGGTTTTATAAAAGTGTTTTATAAAATGGAAATAATTTCGAGGACTAAACACGTGGGTTTTAAGATGATTTTTGAACAGATTTGGGAAATGAAAATTATTATAGATTTGAAAGTACTTGTAAGCATTAGTGTGAAATGATTTATCGCTTTGGATATAAAATGATTTGTTATGTTACCAATGATTCGAGTAACCCGTAACTAAAAAGGTGGGCATGTGTTTTTGGTATAGTCCGCTCTTAGAATAGAGGGATATACTTATTTATCGATTGTATTAAGGCTGGAACCAGTTGCCTTGTTATTGGGAGAAACCTTCCGATCTGGTTGCATACGGTTTGATATGTTTTTATTACAGTATTTGGGATTTCAAAATTAACTTTTCAAAAGCGATTTGATTTAAGATCCCAAAGTAAAGTATAATTTGAATATAAAGGATATATATATATATATATATATTTCAAAAGTTTTGAAATAAGAATTCGAGAATAAAGTCCAAAGAGATAATTTCCATAAAGGTAACTAGATTTGAAAATTTAAATTTAAAGATTAAGCCTAAGTGGGTAGTTTTGGGAATTGCATATTGTATGTTGCATCGTAGGCTCCATGATTACTTTTTGCGATAGAAGAACCATGTTGGTTTGATCCTGTATCTAATTGGGTACCCAATTAGATAAGGGTACGTAGGCAGTCAAAAGTGGTAGTGATGCAGCCCCTAAAATAATATAACCTTTTCATGTTTATATGTTAATGGTTGTTGTTTATCTCGTGTCATTGTATTTTTTCTACTTACTATTTTATTCCGCATTTTACATGTTTATTGAGTTAGTAGTAATTGCTATTGTTGTCTCTCTCATTTGAGTTGTGCAGCGTTAGATTTATTTGTATTTGGTTTGTACATAAGCACACCTAGTAGATTAAACTGATTACTCTGAAAACTTGTAAAATTGAAATTCTATCCTATACATTTAATAATGTTGAATATTTATCAAATATGGTGTATGAAGTTGGTAGTTTTCATTAATAGTTTTGGAACGGACGAATTTTTCGGCAATTTTAGCTGGTCCGAAAATATGGATCGTGACATGTGGTATTAGAGCTTAGGTTAGGTGCCTAAGTAAAATTCATCTAGGATTAGTATATCAACCTAGAAATTTTAAAATGAAACTACCTTAATCTGATAAATAAAATGGATAGGATAAGGCATCATACCTCCGACCGGGGGTTATGGGTGATATTGCTATTTTTGGTGTGCATAACTTTCGTTAATTGTTGTTTTTTCGTTATATTTTTTTTCATCCTTGTAATTTCGAGGAAGAAATTCTTTTTGGGGATGCGGATTAAGGATCTTAAGGCAGAAATAACACTAGAGGGGGGTGAATAGTGTTTTAAAGAATATATGAACTATATGACTAAATTAAAACTTTCAACACAAATCTAAATAGAATTCTAACACAGAATGATCACAGAACATATAACAAATGCAAATAGTAAAGTAAAGCAAGTAAAAGGAAAGAACACACCGGATTTTATACTGGTTCGGAATCCTCCTACATCCAGTCCTGCACCAAGGCAATATCCTTGTACAGATTTTTATAAGCCAATATCCTAATTACAACCCTCAATTTCTAAGGCCTTGAGGAACCCTCCTATCTCCGAGTCTCGGGTAAACTCTCTTGATTTACGGGACACAAGATCACCCTAATACTTCTTAATAACAATCCTTTTGAACGGATAGACTCTGTGGACTTTTTGAATACAAATTAATCCTATAACTCTGAGTAGCACTATGATCTTTAGTAGAATGATGGAGAATCAAATAGAGAGAGTATCTAAATGATTTCCTATTGAGAATTTGGCAGAATGATGGCACGATCTTGAAAATATGAAGTTTTATGGATATGGAATGGTGGAGAAGAAAGAGTGAAGAAAATAAGAAAGTAGTTGTTAAAAAAAATCGTTTTGGAAGCCTTTATATAGATTCACAAAATTCATAACCATTGGCGAAAGGTTTTCGAACGAATGGACACTTCTTTTGAAGATTGAATTTTGAATCCAACTGTCACCATGTCGACATGGGGTATCCCTTTATGTCGACATCCCTCAGTTGAAGATTATAGAGATGTTGTTTTGTAAAGGCATTTGAATTTAAAACATGTTGATACTTCTCTGAAGCAAAGTAAAGTGTTTAAACAATATTTTGAGATAGAGAATGAATATAAAACATTATTTTAAATATATATATATATATTTATATATATATATAATTGATATAGACCGTCAATTATATAAGTAATATTTAAAATCAGAATAAGTTTTGATGTTTTAAAAATAGAAGTTTTTAAAATCAGAATAGAGGAATATTTCAAGGCTAAAACAAAGTTTGAAAATATTTTTGAAAACATGATTTTGAAAGCTAAAACATTTTGAAAATAGATTTAAAAACATTTTGAAAAATCTATTCAAACTGAAATTGCAAGAACCTTCCTACAGAGCTCCTCCATAAGACTCGAGAACTTGTACAAAGTAGTTTAAATGATTTTGATTTTCGTGGGTTTGTAAGCCACTTGTCGTAGGTTTGTAAGCTACTTGTCGTGGGTTTGTAAGCCACTGGTTTCGATAGAAATTGGGTTCCATCCCAAAAGAAAATTGGAAGAAAGATGAGAGTGCTATTATGAAGTTTTAACAAAATACTAGACACTTATCTTGAGACCTTGAAATCTTGGTTCTCTAGAGTCTTGAATCTTGAATCTCTAATCTTCATCTTGATGCTTGAGTGTTTATACTGATCACTCTTCGATGATACCTGCATATACTTCCTATATACATACATACATACATACATACATACATATATATATGGAAATGTTAGTATATATTTTATAAGTAAAGTATAATAACTATATAAGGTTGTTGTCATCAAAACATCATCAACTCAGTTCCTAACAATCTCCCCCGTTTTGATGATGACAACCTTTATTTGTAAAATATTCTTACCATACCATAATTCCCCCTTACTCCGTGATTTCTTCTTAAAACTACAACTCCCCCGTACTCCATGACTTCTTCTTAAAACTACAACCCTGCCTTACTCCATGACTCCCTCTTATACCAAGCACATATATTTTTATAACTTTCTCCCCCTTTGTCATCAAAAAAAACTATTAACTACTTAAGAATTCAAGAATGATTAGTATGAACAAATAATATGTATAGAACAAGCATGAAACAATGAGTATTAGTGAACACATTTTAGTTATTACAACATATATAAGAACATACATAAACATGAACAAACAAAACAATTTAAAACAAAGAATAAAATGAAAGTATGCTTTAATGGCGATCCTTAACTATAGGAGAATTATGAATCGAACAATTGGGGTAGTGGAGCCAAAAGTTTCCACGTTGTTCAATTATGTTTCCATTAGTATCAACAAGGATCTCACCAATGCAAATAACGCTCTCGTCCGTATTCATAGGGACTTCGGGTTGAGGTAAAGGTTGATCTTCCTCTTGGTCTTCTTGTGGTTCTTCCATAGGTTCTTCTTCCTTGGATTCCATGGCTTGTGAAGAGTCTTCAATATTAATAGGATTAGTACGGTTATCCATAAGGAATTTTTGTACATTCCTAATAATATTCCCTCGCCTTTGTTGTTCTCTATCCATCCTAAGTTGACTTACTTGAATTTCAGTCATCAATTGAAGGATATCTTTCATCTTCACTTGCGATTTGATCACTCGAGCGTGCGTAGTTCGTTGAAATGGACCAGAATGAGGAGCTGTGGGTGAAGTGGGTTCATTAGTAGAAGAGGAGGCCATTATTTTATTGTTTCAGAAGTTATTTACAGAGAATATAGTGAAGAAAGAGGAGAGAAAACGAAATGAATAAATAAATAACCAAAAACTAACTTTGGAAGGAAATTCAATTTTCAAATTTTGTTGGCTATGTCGACATCATGAGATGGTGCATGTCGACATGTTCATCAAAAAAAAATGTAATTTTTATTTTGAATTTTTATTGATTACTATATTATATTATTTTATATTTCAGATTTGAACAAATACCTAATTCTGTTCTAAATTTAATAAAATTCTATTCGGTTAATGGTTTAGTTAATATATCAGCAATTTGTTTTTCAGTATTTATATAATCTAGAGTTATTATTTCTTTAGTTATATTATCTCTAAGAAAATGATGTCTTATATCAATATGTTTAGTTCTAGCATGATGAGTTGGATTTTTAGATAGATTTATTGCACTAGTATTATCACAATATGTTGGTGATTTACTTATGTTAATTCCAAAATCTTTTAAAGTTTGTTGCATATATATGACTAATGAACAGGCCAGAGCAGCAGATATATACTCTGCTTCAGTTGTTGACAAGGAAACAGTATTTTGTTTCTTGCTGAACCAGGAAACTAGTGAATGTCCTAGAAAGTGACAAGTTCCACTTGTACTCTTTCGATCTGATTTACAACCAGCATAATCAGCATCACAATATGATATTAAATCAAAAGTATTATTTTTAGAATAAAATAAACCATAATCTAAAGTGTATTTTACATATCTTAAAATTCTTTTAACAGCTTTTAAGTGAGTTTCTTTAGGTTGTGATTGGTATCTTGCACAGAGACAAACACTATGCATAATATCAGGACGAATTGTTGTTATATAGAGTAGCGAACCAATCATTCTCCTATATAAAGTTAGATCAATATCTTTTCATTTATCTTCTTTACTTAAACCTACATTGGTTGATACTGGAGTTGGTTTCCCACTACAAGTTCTTAAACCAAATTTATTGATTAAGTCTTTAGCATATTTTTCTTGACTCATGAAGATTCCATTTTCTAGTTGTTTAATTTGAAGCCCTAAGAAGAAACTTAATTCTCCCATGTGACTCATTTCAAATTCTTTAGTCATTATATCTGAAAATTCTTTATTCATTATGTTATTAGTTGATCCAAAGATTATATCATCTACATATATTTGAACCAATTGAATATCTTGATTATTTCATTAATAAAAAGTGTTGTATCTACTTTACCAATTTCAAAACCAGATTGAAGTAAATAAGATCTTAGTCTTTCATACCAGGCTCTAGGAGCTTGCTTTAGACCATATAGAGCTTTTTTCAACTTGTATACATGGTTTGGAAGTTTATTATCTTCAAAAAGTGGAGGTTGTTCAACATAAACATCTTCTTTTACAAAACCATTTAGAAAAGCACTTTTAACATCAATTTTATATAATTTGAAATTATTATAATTAGCGAAAGCAAGTAGAATTCTTATAGCTTCTAATCTTGCTACGGGGGCAAAGGTTTCATCATAGTCAATTCCTTCTTCTTGACAATAACCTTGCGCGACTAAACGAGCTTTATTTCTTACGACCTCACCGAGTTCATTCATTTTATTTTTATAAACCCATTTAGTTCCAATTATACTTTTATCCTCAGGTTTAGGAACAAGTTCCCATACATCATTTCTGGTAAATTGATTCAATTCTTCTTGCATAGCAAGAATCCATGAATCATCAGACGATGCTTCCTTTGGATTTTTAGGTTCAACTGTTGATATAAAGGCTACATTACTCATAATACTTAATTGGTTTCTAATTCTTACTACAGATTCAATATTTCCTAAAACATTTTCTATAGGATGACCTTTTGATATTTTAAATCTCTTATTAGGTTGATTTCTTTCACTAATAGTTTCATTAGATTGATTTAAATTTATAAAATCTTCTCCATCATCTATTTTTACGATATCTTTAAGATTTTCATCAAAAGATACATGCATAGTTTCTTCAATAGTATTAGTTTTTAAATTAAAAACTCGAAATGCTTTGCTTCTATTAGAATAACCAATAAAGAACCCTTTATCATCTTTTGTTTCAAATTTATCTAAATTATCTTTTGTATTAAGTATAAAACATTTACTCCCAAAGACTTTAAAATAAGCAACTATAGGTTTCTTATTATAAAGTAATTCATATGGGGTTTTATTTGTTAACGGTCTAATTAAAATTCTATTTAATATATAACAAGCTGTAGCAACTGCTTCAGCCCAAAAATGTTTAGGTAAATTACTATCAGAAAGCATTGTACGAGCACACTCCTGAATCATTCTATTCTTTCGTTCTACTACTCCGTTTTGCTGTGGAGTTCTTGGAAATGAAAAGTTGTAAGTAATTCCCTTTTGAGTACAGAAATTCTCAAAATTTTCATTTTCAAATTCACCACCGTGATCACTTCGAGTTTTTTTAATTTTGAAAGAATGTTGTTTTTGAATTCTTTTAGAAAAGTTTTTAAATATTTCAAAAGCATCGCTTTTATGTTTTAAAAAGATTGTCCAAGTATATCTTGAATAATCATCTACTATAACAAAAACATATTTACTATGGTTAATTGATTGAACTTGAGATGGACCAAATAAGTCTAAATGAAGTAATTCTAGAGGACTAGAGGTAGAAATAGCATCTTTTAATTTAAATGAACTTTTCTTAAGTTTTCCTAATTGACAAGCATCACAAATACTATCTACTTTAAACTTTAACTTGGGTAGACCTCTAACTAAGTCAAGTTTTGATATCCTAGATAATAATTTGGAATTCAAATGGCCAAATATTTTATGCCAAATCCAAGGGTCGCTTGTATTAGCCAAAAGACATAGATTATCATTTGAAATTTTCATACTAAGGATATAAATATTTTCCTTCCTAATACCTTCAAAAATTATATTAGACTTATCATCTTCAATGTGACATTTATCTTTTCCAAATTTAATTTTAAAACCTTTATCGCAAAGTTGACTTATACTAAGCAGATTATGTTTTAAGTTCCTAACTAATAAAACATCAGAAATAAGTAAAGTTTTAGAGTTACCGACATTGCCGACGCCAACCACATATCCTTTAGAGTTGTCACCAAAATTGACTAATCCACCATCTTGATAAATAATGTCCTTGAGTATCTCGGGATTTCCAGTCATGTGCCTCGAACAGCCACTATCAAGTATCCATTTATCTTTCTCAATTTGCACAGTTTGTCCATTGGGTGTTGATTCGTCAAAAGCCATATAACATGTCTGTTCCTGCATAACACACCAATTCGGTAGATAACTTGATTTTTCAAAATAACTATATGCAGACTTATGAAACTTTGATGAAATGCATAGATTCAAAACAGTTTTAACACAATTTTCAAAAAATTGCATTTTTATATTTTTCAAGTTTCAGATTATGAAAACAATGAAAACCAATGCTCTGATACCAATTGTTGGGGATGCGGATTAAGGATCTTAAGGCAGAAATAACACTAGTGGGGGGGGGGTGAATAGTCCTTTAAAGAATATATGAACTATGTGACTAAATTAAAACTTTCAACACAAATCTAAACACAATTCTAACACAGAATAATCACAGAACATATAACAAATGCAAATAGTAAAGTAAAACAAGTAAAAGGAAAGAACACACCGGATTTTATACTTGTTCGGAATCCTCCTACATCCAGTCCTACACCAAGGCAATATCCTTGTACAGATTTTTATAAGCCAATGTCCAAATTACAACCCTCAATTTCTAAGTCCTTGAGGAACCCTCCTATGTCCGAGTCTGGGTTAAACTCTCTTGATTTACGGGACACAAGATCACCCTAATACTACTTAATAACAATCCTTTTGAATGGATATACTCTATGGAATTTTTGAATACAAATTAATCCTATAACTCTGAATAGTACTTTTATCTTTAGTAGAATAATGGAGAATCAAATAGAGAGAGTATCTAAATGATTTTCTGTTGAGAATTTGGCAGAATGATGGCATGATCTTGAAAATATGAAGTTTTATGGATATGGAATGGTGGAGAAGAAAGAGTGAAGAAAATAAGAAAGTAGTTTCTAAAAAAATTCGTTTTGGAAGCCTTTATGTAGATGCACAACAGTCATAACCATTGGCGAAAGGTTTTCGAACGAATGGACACTTCTTTTGAAGATTGAATTTTGAATCCAACTATCACCATGTCGACATGGGGTATCCCCTTATGTCGACATCCCTCAGTTCAAAATTATAGAGATGTTGTTTTGTAAAGGCATTTGAATTTAAAAAAAGTTGAAACTTCTCTAAAGCAAAGTAAAGTGTTTATGTTTTGAGATAGAGAATGAATATAAAACATTATTTTAAATATATATATATATATATATATATATATAATTGATATAGACCATCAATTATATAAGTAATATTTAAAATCAGAATAAGTTTTGATGTTTTAAAAATAGAAGTTTTTAAAATCAAAATAGAGGAATATTTCAAGGCTAAAACAAAGTTTGAAAATATTTTTGAAAACATGATTTTGAAAGCTAAAACATTTTGAAAACAGATTTAAAAACATGTTGAAAAATCTATTCAAACTGAAATTGCAAGAACCTTCCTACAGAGCTCCTCCATTGGACTCGAGAACTTGTACAAAGTAGTTTAAATGATTTTGATTTTCATGGGTTTGTAAGCCACTTGTCGTAGGTTTGTAAGCTACTTGTCGTGGGTTTGTAAGCCACTGGTTTCGATAGAAATTGGGTTCCATCCCAAAAGAAAATTGGAAGAAAGATGAGAGTGCTATTATGAAGTTTTAACAAAATACTAGACACTTATCTTGAGATCTTGAAATCTTGATTCTCTAGAGTCTTGAATCTTGAATCTCTAATCTTCATCTTGATGCTTGAGTCTTTATACTGATCAGTCATCGATGATACCTGCATATACTTCCTACATACATATATATATATCTATCTATGTGGAAATGTTAGTATATATTTTATAATGTAAGTATTATAACTATATAAGGTTGTTGTCATCAAAACATCATCAACTCAGTTCCTAACAATTCTTTTAAGTAGGGGAGAATGTAACGACCTAGAATTTGACCGCTTTAAAATATATTATTTAGAGTGGTTTTTAATATAAAATATGAAAGGTTATATGATTCAAACAAAATTAGATAATATTTGAAAAGAGAAGTATGCACAAAATAGTAATATTTGCCTATATCGACAAAAGAGACAGAATGCTGATTTTAGAAAAGTAAGTTTCAATGATTAAATATAATTTAATTAATTTATGAGTTTTAATATTTTTAAATAGAATTATACAAATTTATTTTTATATTTGGTTTACATAAATAAATAGTTTAACTAAAACGTCAAAATGCGACCGTAAACATTTTGTCGAAAAAGACGATTTGTCGATTAAAAGTTATCGCAATGTCGTCGCACCTTTATTTTCATATAGGAACATATATTGAAATAGTATAAGTATTAATTAATTCACTAAACATGTTTACTTTTACTAAGTAAAATTTGAAAACTTCTAGAAGTCATTAGTAAAAGTAAGTAAGAATTAACAAAAGTAAGAAAAAGTAAACATTAAATCAAAGGCAACATAATTATGATATTATTTACTTAATCTTTAGGTGACTAAGACATAAAGTAAAGATGTGAAAGATGATTTTAAGTATTGAAAAAGTGGAGATTACTTTAGGTGGAAGTAAGGTTAATTTGGTAATATGGTAAGAGGTTATTTTGGTAAATTTCCACTTCTTTCTTTTTTCTATAAATACCCACCTCATTCTTCACTTTCATTCACATTTCTTCTTCTTCTTTTATCAAGTTTCTTCATCTTCTTCCTCTTCACTTTAATGGATTCCAAGCCATAGAAAAAATTATAAAGAAATAAGGTCAAAATATTTAAAAAATATTCAAAAAGAATCAATGTCCATTCTTTTCAAATCAAACTCATTTTTTCTCCGTATTTTACCTATTTTTCTCTCGGTGATAACTTCTTCAAAACAGAACGAAAATACAATTTTTTTTTTGAAATCGTGTATTTTTCCAGTCGCTACAACTTTAATATTGACCACTTTATTCCATTCTAAAGATAATTATGTCAAAATTCCACTTCTTTCCAGTGCATTTTCTGGCCCAGTTTTTAAGTCAGAGAATAGGTCATTTTGTTTTGATCATAACTTGATCATAACTGACCCAAATTAAGTATCTCTTTTATTCAAACCATCTGAAATTCTAAGGGCTATAACTTTTATGTTAATCACTTTTTCCAGTATTGAGATTTTCTATACCTGAAACTCAATTATTTAAAGTGCATTTTTGGGCTTCATTTTTGTCAATCTGACAATACCTCTTCTTCATTCTATCATATCTCCCTCAAATTTACTTGGATTCAAGTGATTCTTTTTTTTAAATTCAAGAAAAAAGAATTTTCAACAACTGCTAAGTTAACAAGTTTTTCAAATTTTGAGATTAAAAGAGTCAACAAAAAGAGAGAATATGACCTATTTTTCGGGTCTAATTTTGAGAATTCAAGTTCAATGCTCCACCACTTCTTCTTTATACTTTCGGCCAACTTCCATCTCAAGCCTTGGCCAAGCATTAGGAAGGAGGAATTCAAGCTTATATTCATTTGGTTCCGAAGCATGGTAGGAAGTATGCGTTAGATCTTAAGTTCTTGGCCTTAAAGTTTGACGCAGTGGAATCCAAAGTAAGTTATTTCTTATTTTATGTTCGTTAAAACCATTGCTATGTTGAAAGAACTTTACGTGCTAAGTTTTTTGAAAACCTTTGTTGGATGCTTGTTTACTTTTTTTTCTAAAACAATGGTTGATTTCCTTGCTCGCTATTATGTTTGGAAGGTTAATTAAGTAATTTAAAATTTAGAAGTTTAATACTTAACGGGGCATGCAGAAATGACTAGTACATGTGTTTCATCAGTAAGATCCAAGAAGTCTTGGGCGAGGGACGGAACATGTCGAAGGAAAACCCGGATGCTCGATAATAAATATCAAACTGTTAAAGTGTTATAAATATTTGATAGAATAAATCATTGTTTATCATTTATTATTGTGTTTATTTCATTGATTGATTGTTTGAATTAGGCTCGACCAGTTTATGAGCACTGATTATTATTATTATTATTATTAATTGTTGACTTTGCTCGACCAGTTTATGAGCAATTTATTATCCATATGCATGGGCTGGGTAGAAAATAATTGTAGGCTAACACCTTGTGATTTATTTCACAATTTGACTATAAGATGTTTAGCGGTAATATTTGGTTCACTTCAATTTAATGAATTGTTTTGAAAATTTGTTTTCAAATGGAATTGTTATAAAAAAAATTCCCTTTAAAAGAAATAGAGATATTTGGTAATGAATATTTTGAAGTTATATTATATAAAAGTGATTTATATAATGAATGATTTTATAAAAGTGTTTTATAAAATGGAAAGAATTTCGAGGACTAAACCCGATGGTTTTAAGATGATTTTTGAACAGATTTGGCAAATGAAAATTATTAAAGATTTGAAAGTACTTGTGAGTATTAGTGTGAAATGATTTGTCGCTTTGGGATATAAAATGATTTGTTATGTTACCAATGATTTGGGTAACCCGTAACTAAAAAGGTAGGCATGTGTTCTTGGTATAGTCCGCTCTTAGAATAGAGGGATATATTTATTTATCGATTGTACTAAGGCTAGGACCTAGTTGCCTTGTTATTGGGAGAAACCTCCCGATCTGGAGCATATGGTTTGATATGTTTTTACTACAGTATTTGGAATTTCCAGATAAACTTTTCAAAAGTGATTTGATTTAAGATCCCGAAGTAAAATATAATTTGAAAATAAAGGATATATATATTTCAAAAGTTTTGAAATAAGAATTCAAGAATAAAGTCCAAAGAGATAATTTCCGTAAAGGTAATTAGATTTGAAAATCTAAATTTAAAGATTAAGCCTAAGTGGGTGTTTTGGGAATTGCATATTTTATGTTGCATCGTAGGCTCCATGAGTCCTATTTGCGATAGGAGAACTACGTTGGCTTGATCCTGTATCTAATTGGGTACCCAATTAGATAGGGGTACGTAGGTAGTCATAAGTGGTAGTGATGCAGCCCCTAAAATAATATAACCTTTTCATGTTTATATGTTAATGGTTGCTGTTTATCTCGTTTCATTGTATTTTTCCTACTTACTATTTCATTCAGCATTTGACATGTTTATTTGTAATGACTCGTAAAATTTTGTTAATTTTTAATGGTTTTATTTAGCGTATTTAATTTGATTTTTAAGAAATTTTAAATAATAATATTTTGAACAAAATCTTACGTTTAGATTACGTATAGTTAAATGTGGCAATGATAAATTTTCATCAAAAATTAAGAAAGTATATTTTAGGGTGTGATTCTGTTCAATTTAAGTCGGTAATAATTGATGTTCATAAAATAATTTATTTTTGAAAATTCAAGACGCATCTGTTTTATTTGCCATCATTTCTTTTTTTATTTTCAAACAGTTCATTTTGCCTTTATAACATGTCCTTATATTTATTCCTGCTGTCCAATCAAGCTATTAATTGCATTGATTGTTTCTAAAACAGTGTGCAGCTGTTACTTTTTCTACCGATTTCAATTGCTTAATAATTTTTCCAATTCATAGATAGACTTTCCATTGCTAACCATTAATAAACTTTGAAATCGTCGTCCTTGACTTTCGTTATTCCCTGTTTTATAATAATAATGCAAATTTATAGCCGTTTCAGTATGTAACTTTTACACGTTTTATGCTCATTTAATTCCAGCAATCCATTGCCCTTAATTTTTAAACTGTTCCATTTTCTTCCCAAGCAACAGCTCATATTCCATTTCGCTCATAAATCAGTTTCCACTTTTACTCACCTGCTCACCTTTTCTTCCATCTATCCGTTTAATAGTTATATATATGTTATAATACGTTTCCCTGATTCATCTACTTTCCTTTTTTTTCATTGACATATTAATTCTGGGAAGTGATTAATTTAAAAAAAAACATCTTCCCTCGTTTCTTTAAACTTTCAGCTAAATTTTAGCTTGTGACCATTGTTGTATATTTCATTAAAGAGGTACGTTACTGTTAACGCTAAAAATTGAACGCTAACACCCCGGTGTATGTAGAGATTAAGTGAAAGCACCACCCATGAGCAAGGGAATTAAACACAAGTAGAAAAGTCACAGAGAAAGCAGTAAAAGATAATAGTTTTATAGTGGTTCGGCCAAGAACTAGGCCTACGTCCACTTTAATCCTCTTTATTATTGAATCATCTACAACTTTACAACAATCTTCAATTACAATACTGAAGAGACATACAACTAGAACTCCGATGTAGAAGAATTCTTTGAATCCATGTTGATTGTGTTAAATTTCCTCTTGAAGTTTGTTGAGATGTCTTTCGTGTTTGAAGTGTCGAGTGAGTCGAGAATTCAGCAGAGTATCGACGTTCCAGAAATGAGCCAAAGATCCCCCTTTAGTTGTAGTAGGTGGGGTATTTATAGGAGAGTTCGGCATTAGGTCGTAGGCCGTGGACGACCTTGGATAGGTCGTAGGTCGCTCGCGACCTAGTGGGAGTTGTTTACGGCTTATACATGGCTCACTTGATCGTTCTGGAGAAGCTAGCAAGTCATAGGTCGTGGCCGACTTAGGTAGGAAGCGGCATAGGAAGCTCCTTTGGTATGTTTGGGTCGTGAGCGACTTATGTATAGGTCGTAGGTCGTGGGCGACTTAGTAGACACAGTTTACGGCCTAACAGCAGCACCTTTGATCATTTGAACAAGTCATAGATCGTGCGCGGCCTAGGGAAGGAATGACATAAGGAAGACATGTTACCTCGTCTTTGTGTAGGTCGCTAGGTCGTTAAATAATTTATCCCTTTTAGGTCGCATACCGTGTTAACTCGCTAGGTCGCGTATACCTTTAGGTCATCGGGGCGCTAGGTCGCTCAATCCATTTAGCAACTAGGTCGTTTGATTTGCTGAGTCGCTTTATGTGTTAGGTCGCTTACTCCCTTAGGTAGTTAGGTCGCGCCTTTACATAAGTCGTTAACTCGTTGAGTCATAGGTCGCCGGACCATCTAATCCTTTAGGTCGCTGACGAGTTGAGTCGCTAGGTCGCTACTTTTTCTAGGTCGCAGGGCCATAGAAAGAAGAGGGTTAATGTAACATGTCGATTTTTCGTTGCCGAAAAACCAAATAGTTAGGGTTTTTAAAAAGAATTTAAGAAAAGAAAAAGAGAGAAAAAGGTAGAAGATAGAGGGAAAAGAAAATAGAAAATTTTAAAATAGAACGGAACAGGAAACAACAGAACAACATCAGAATCTCACAATTCGCAGCGGAACAACATATAATAATAAATGAATAATCTTTAAACAAAGAACTATATCAGTTATTACATTACATTTCATTTCATTACATCAGAGTGTACAACAACAAACAACAAACAGCGGAAAAGAAATACTATATACTAGTAATACGCCATGCCATCCAGCTTGCCTCCAGCAATTCCTGAATATCCAGAATATCCTGATAAACCTAACTCTTGACTGCCCGTGTGAAAATTGGTGGGCACCCAGAGTTTAGGAAGGAAAACAATAAACTCCGAGTCAGTCATGTGACTGGTGTGAGAACTCAACACAGTTTATTTATCTTTAAAATCAAAATAGAGGAATATTTTTAAATTCAATTCGCAATGCTTTTAAAAATGAGACTACCATAAGACCTCCTGCCACACACACAATGCAAACGCAGAATTGGAGAAGATTTCTCCTTATGATAGCCAAAGATGCTTGATACACATTAAAAAAGAACATTTGATATTATTACTAGTGCATAGTGTAGAAAATTCATTTCGAAAGTAGAATATAAATCATAGCCAGCATAGGTACCATTATATTATGCCTACTAATAGCTACCATATTAGATGGCAGGTTCTACAACTAAAACCGTACAAGTTTCGTATTGTTTCTTTGGATTTCCAACAAATGATCAGGCCAAGGAACTTCCCATTGCCACATGAGAATGCCTCTGGAAAGACATCCCCGAGAACCAAACCGGAACTCTGCCAACACAAGGCCGGGTTACCCCTAACTGGGTAACTACTGACACGAGCACGCCATTCCCCGATCGTAAACGACCTTTCTCACGGGATCCCGATAACCAACAACCACAAATTAATAAATTCGCAGTAACCACATAGGTTAAATATCTGGGCTCCATACCATGATACCACCTCTATCCAGAAGGAAATGTACATACCCTAAAGGGAGCTACCCCTCATAACCTTGCCGCATCTTTCCTGTTTTGACCATTTCCGGGGTGTGAGGCTCGACGAAGTCACGTCCACAAAAACATACTTTATACAAAAGCCATGCTTTGGGTCAACAAATGATCATAGAAATGATCACCAGGATAGACGATCAAATAAACGATCCTATCACAAATAAACAACACAATGATCATTTACAGCAACACTCAGCATGTCACATTACCAAATTGGGAATATATCGCTGATAACATTCAACTACATAACCTCTAAGCTCGTACGTCTCAGAGAAGGGTGTTAAGCTAAAAGAATAAATTCTCCGCCACCAACAGAAATATATTTGAAAGAAATCTTCTTTATATCTCAATTTGTAACGTCAGACATACAATCCATACAAGTCTGTTCCGGGCTCGAACAAAATCGAAGGCACTTACAAAGAAGTCCTTGCAATCCGGATATTCACAATCCTGATCGGATTTCCCATCACTTAGGGAGTCTCTATACCGCTGCAACTCAGTGCAGAGACAATCGACAGGTCATCCTATCGCTCTCGCAAATACTGGGTCTTCAACACCGATCTTCAATGCAATTATAACGACGTATCACATATTCGGAATGGGTTATACGACCCCATGGTCCTTTCCCGGTTAACCCGAATAGTGAGCGCTTATTCAAAAATAAGTGTAGCATTCACATTCAAACAAATCACATCAATTACCCATTCGAAGGGAAATATTGATAGTCGGTTATTGAACTATCACTGGATATGAACACATCACCAGTTTCCAAATAATTTTCCAAATTATTTATTTTCCAAAAATATCTTTACAAGATATATTATTTCATACTTCAAAAATAAATCAATATTTATTTTTAAACCAATTCCACTTTCTTTTATAAATTCCTTAGTGAATTTATAATCCAAAATATCTATGAATATTCGATTTCAATTATTCATTTTAAATATTTCTTTTCAATTTATCTTCAAAAAGATAAATTCTCAAAATATTTACTTATATTGGAAAACATTTCCATACTTATACATTCATAAGTAATTCACAAATTTTATTTATTTTCAACACTTGGAAAATATTCAATATACTTAAATCGAGATTAAGTATATATTTCATTCTTTAAGGAAATCATTCTCTTAAACATATTTATTTGGGCCAAAACGAATGTTACGTAAAACATCGTTACGACAACCCAAAATCACTAGTATAGGGATTCGAAATTAAAATAGATATATAAATCCCAATACTATACAAAACATTTCCTTTCGGAAATCATTTACTATAACAACAGTGTTATAGTCTACTATTTCCTTTTATTTCTCGAAAACGTCTATTTCAACAATGAATGTTGAAATATATGGTTTCGAATCTCAACACATTTAAAACATCGTTAGATCGTTTTAATTCTATTTAAAACATCCAAATCCAAAACAATTTCTTTAACGTGTTATTCACTATTCAAAAACGTGAATATACCTCCATTAATAGGTTTCAACAATTTACTTATCAAAATAAGTCGTTTGTGAATTTATAAAACAACGTTTATAAACTCCATTTCTATTTATTTTATAACAACTTCCTTTTTATAAATTCCTTTATTAATCTATTCGATTTATAACTTAATTATAAACTAAAAGTTCATATTATAAGTTAAATACTTATAAAACGATTATTTTACAAAATCGTTCCTCTAAAGACTTTCCAAACCATAAATCTTATAACCTATAAGATTCATTTATTTAACCAAATCTATTCTTCAAATAACTTCACAAATTTATAAATCTTACTATTTATAAATTTCATTTATAACTTCACCGTTTATAATTCTATAAATTTCATTCTTTAATGAAATTCATTTTCACTTCATTCAAACACTTATAAAAACTCGTTTTATAATTTCAATATCTCAATTTATAAATATCCATTTATAAATCTCTTATATAAATCAATTCATATTAATATTTTAAAAACGTCTTTAAACTCCTTTATAATTTCATCATTTTGATTTATAAAATAATCAAATTTTATAAATCCTATATTTAAACTTTTCACAATTATTTCAGAAATCCCAATTTAACTATTTTATAAAGTCATTAATTCCTTATTTTCAAAAATCAGCTTTTAACTATATTTCTTAAAAATCATAATTTTTATAACTTTAAAAATTATAACGTTTATTTATTTATAATGGATCAATTCCAAAATATAGTATATTCTCAAAAATCACTTTAAAAATCATTTTAAAATCCCAAAATTTGGTCCAATGATGCTACACACCAAATAGTCAATCACGACTACAACGATATCATATATCAATATGAAAATCCATCAAATATCAAAATATCTGAAATCAAATAAAAACTGTTGAGGAATCCAGTTGGATCCCTCCAACCTGTTTTCCTGCATCCACAAACATTAGCACAATACCAATTTCGCTCCAGTACGAAATTATCGCGGTATATGGGATTTTAAATATTATCCGCTTAATAACGGCGTAATAGGGTCTCATCCGCTAAATAAAAAATGCGGGAAATCAATAACTCCAATATATACATATGCCAATATATATATATTGCTATTATATATAATACCAATTTCACTGTTTATGAAATATTCACGGTATATGTTTTTAATAAATAACATCCGCTTACTAACGGCGTATAATGTCTATTTTAACAATCAATAGATATCAATCATCATTCAAACATGCATTCAAATATTTTAAATCTAACTATTTAAAATAAAATCGAAACTGATTCGATTGAGTGAGAAGTTCTCACCTTGATTTTAAATTTCGTTTTAGCGATTTATTTCGAATAAAATTAAACGTGCGTTTAATTTTACCCAAAATTCTCACTAACTCCAAACGACTCCAATCCATTTCATCGCGTAGTGCTCGACGATACGATTCCAACGCGACTGGTTTCGCGCGTTTTCGACCTCGTATGAAAAAGTTATGATTTTTTGAAGTTACACGTATAAATTTATATAATAATTTACAACAACTAATTATAATTTAAACCTAACTATTTATCTACCGTTAGATCCATCACTAGCAATCACGGCCGTGCACACCTCCCCCCTTCTTCTTCGTTCGCACGCTTACAGCCGAACCCAACATTCGATTCTAGGGTTTCAATTTGCATCCTCAATACTTGATATAAACTCGATCAGATAGTTCCATGTCAAAGCCCTCACCACAAGCTATACTCGGCCGAGAATTGGTGGAGCTCGGTGGTCCACAGCCTCCTCAAAACGCGTGCGAACGTAGCATGTTCATGTTGGATTTGCCGATGATCCGTGCAACGAAACACGATCATAACCGTTGAGATTATAGATCTCAACATGCTCTTCAATGTTGTAGTTGAACGTTTCTTGTAAATGTAAACGGATTTGAAGATTTGGAGGGATGAAAATGGACAATTTTCGGCCTTTGAAAAGAGAGGTGGCGGCTGTGACATTTTTAGGGTTTTAGTTTTTTTTTTTTATTTATGAGAGGGTAGGGGGTATATTTATAGGAAAAATTCGAACACTATTCATCCGGAAATTCCGAACTCCGATTTACGCGCCGAAACTGACGTTCCTAGGGTTTATCCCGCGTTTCGGACACAATGGAACAGGTTTCGAAAGCTAATTCGGACATCCGTGCGAGTTATGGCTACAAACGTTCAATTTAAATTAAACCGATTTAAATCGATTTCTAGGCTTTTTAATTTGTACCGGACAAACGGTAAATCCAATTGACTTGAAATTTGAAACCTTACAATAATATCACATTACGGATCCGATGAAACTGGTTTCGTCGAAATCTGAGACTTTTTGAAAAATGGCTATTTTAACTCGCCAAATTAAAATTAAAAACAATTCGATGCGTTTCGAGCTGCCACGATCAAACGATAACTCCGATTGACACGAAAATTGAAATCCGGTAATAACTAACTATTACGGATCCAATGGAACTGGTTTCGTTCAATTCTGAGACTGTTCAAAAATTGACTATTTTCACTAGTCGATTAAATATTAAAATATTCAATTTTCACAAATAAACTTCTAATTCGATTTTAAAAGTTCTAAAATATCGTTCTAACTCCCATATGATAAAATAAAATTTTACAAATCATTTTTAATCATATTTAACTCAATTTTCAATTATTTCCATAATTTCACATATTAAATTATCGATTTAATTATCCAATTAAATCCAATAATTCAAATAAAAATTTATTTGACTTATAAATTCACTTATTAATATTTAAAATTAATTAAATATTCAAATTTTAATTAATAAAAATTCTGGGTCGTTACAATCTTCCCCCCTTAAAAGAATTTCGTCCTCGAAATTACAAGTAAGAAAAATTACAGAAGCTATTAATTTTCCCAAAATTCATAGTTAAACTTCTTACAAATCTTTACTAAGTTTTCAAAATTATACTTAGTTATCTTTTTCAAAACCAAACTATATCATTTAACTTTAAATTCCAAAATCAAAGTTTAAGTTTTCAAAATTTTCCAATTTTCTCAAAAATTTTCTAACGCCTTAAATTTTCGGAAAAATTCGCCATAGTCTCCTTTGCGCGGCTCGATCCGAAAAAAAAATGACAGTATATATATCACAAATATACATCTCATCAAGTAATGAGGCATCCCGCAGGGAAAAAATGTAAAAGTACGGTATGTAATCCGAGATTTGTACCTTATATTTTATTAGCGAGCATATACGGCTAATATAGCGCGAAAGCGAGCTCCAAATGCGAAGCAAACGCGATCCGCACCTACTAATCACTCAACAAACAACATGAGAACATGCATGTAGACAATAGTATTAATATACAACATAAAGTGACATAAAAACTATATATGCCAACATAGCAAATGCAATAAAAGCAATATATTCAACCATCAACCAACTATAATCCATAACCAATATCAATATTCATTTATATTCTCATTAATATTCAATGAATTGGGTTTTCAATTTAATCACATTTGATTCATATACAGTGGATGTTCTTACTAACATTCATTCTCAATTAGTTTATATTTACTAATTCATATTCAAGTTGGTCCACTTCCAAATCAAATTCAATTCTATTCAAATTTATTTACTTCTAATTTGAATTCAATTACATAGCTTTAAATTTCACTAATTCACTTTCATTAATACTTAATGAATTATATACAATCAACTAACAATCATATAACAATCAATGTATATTAATTACAACCAAATTCCTTTTCTTACAATTGGTTTAATTTAATTGATTTTCATTCAATTATTCAACTTTCTAATAACATTAGATTTTAATGAATTACACTTACATTCATTATTTCATATCAATTATTCACATTTGTAAATCCTATATTTAAAATTTAATTATTTGATTATTTTCTAATAACATAAAATTTGATTATTTTATAAATCCTATATTTAAACTTTTCACAATTGTAAATCACTTTAATTATAATTTAACTCTTATAATTCTTTTTGCTTATATAATTCCTTTATTTAGATTATTCAAATAACTAAACAATCAACTTATATACACTTTAATAATTTTGAAAATTTATTCCTTTATACATAAAATATAATCAAGGTAAAATTATTTCATTTACCCAATTTAAAAACAATATTGTGCCGAATTGTTCTATTCAAGTGTTTAGAAACCCCTTCGGCATAGTCTTGCGGACCACGATGACGAAAGTTCATATGCCACTCAACAAACCAATCATCACAATATAAAACAATTTTATATATTCACTATCAAATACGCTCTCATAGCTATTATTACACTCAAACTCATTCTAGAGTACTACTGACTTTATCTCTAATGAGTAATACCCAACAGAACCATGGTTGTCGCTTAACCATATGCTTTGATACCAAATGTAACATGTCGATTTTTCGTTGCCGAAAAACCGAATAGTTAGGGTTTTTAAAAAGAATTTAAGAAAAGAAAAAGAGAGAAATAGGTAGAAGATAGAGGGAAAAGAAAATAGAAAATTTTAAAATAGAACGGAACAGGAAACAACAGAACAACATCAGAATCTCACAATTCGCAGCGGAACAACATATAATAATAAATGAATAATCTTTAAACAAAGAACTATATCAGTTATTACATTACATTTCATTTCATTTCATTACATCAGAGTGTACAACAACAAACAACAAACAGCGGAAAAGAAATACTATATACTAGCAATACGCCATGCCATCCAGCTTGCCTCCAGCAATTCCTGAATATCCAGAATATCCTGATAAACCTAACTCTTGACTGCCCGTGTGAAAATTGGTGGGCACCCAGAGTTTAGGAAGGAAAACAATAAACTCCGAGTTAGTCATGTGACTGGTGTGAGAACTCAAAACAGTTTATTTATCTTTAAAATCAAAATAGAGGAATATTTTTAAATTCAATTCGCAATGCTTTTAAAAATGAGACTACCATAAGACCTCCTGCCACACACACAATGCAAACGCAGACTTGGAGAAGATTTCTCCTTATGATAGCCAAAGATGCTTGATACGCATTAAAAAAGAACATTTGATATTATTACTAGTGCATAGTGTAGAAAATTCATTTCGAAAGTAGAATATAAATCTTAGCCTGCATAGGTACCATTATATTATGCCTACTAATAGCTACCATATTAGATGGCAGGTTCTACAACTAAAACCGTACAAGTTTCGTATTGTTTCTTTGGATTTCCAACAAATGATCAGGCCAAGGAACTTCCCATTGCCACATGAGAATGCCTCTGGAAAGACATCCTCGAGAACCAAACCGGAACTCTGCCAACACAAGGCCGTGTTACCCCTAACTGGGTAACTACTGACACGAGCACGCCATTCCCCGATCGTAAACGACCTTTCTCACGGGATCCCGATAACCAACAACCACAAAGTAATAAATTCGCAGTAACCACATAGGTTAAATATCTGGGCTCCATACCATGATACCACCTCTATCCAGAAGGAAATGTACATACCCTAAAGGGAGCTACCCCTCATAACCTTGCCGCATCTTTCCTGTTTTGACCATTTCCGGGGTGTGAGGCTCGACGAAGTCACGTCCACAAAAACATACTTTATACAAAAGCCATGCTTTGGGTCAACAAATGATCATAGAAATGATCACCAGGATAGACGATCAAATAAACGATCCTATCACAAATAATCAACACAATGATCATTTACAGCAACACTCAGCATGTCACATTACCAAATTGGGAATATATCGCTGATAACATTCAACTACATAACCTCTAAGCTCGTACGTCTCAGAGAAGGGTGTTAATCTAAAAGAATAAATTCTCCGCCACCAACAGAAATATATTTGAAAGAAATCTGCTTTATATCTCAATTTGTAACGTCAGACATACAATCCATACAAGTCTGTTCCGGGCTCGAACAAAACCGAAGGCACTTACAAAGAAGTCCTTGCAATCCGGATATTCACAATCCTGATCGGATTTCCCATCACTTAGGGAGTCTCTATACCGCTGCAACTCAGTGCAGAGACAATCGACAGGTCATCCTATCGCTCTCGCAAATACCGGGTCTTCAACATCGATCTTCAATGCAATTATAACGACGTATCACATATTCGGAATGGGTTATACGACCCCATGGTCCTTTCCCGGTTAACCCGAATAGTGAGCGCTTAT
This sequence comes from Allium cepa, assembly GCA_030765085.1. Taxonomy (NCBI): domain Eukaryota; kingdom Viridiplantae; phylum Streptophyta; class Magnoliopsida; order Asparagales; family Amaryllidaceae; genus Allium; species Allium cepa. The sequence continues at coordinate 811,818,534 of CM060939.1, forward strand.
TCAAAAATAAGTGTAGCATTCACATTCAAACAAATCACATCAATTACCCATTCAAAGGGAAATATTGATAGTCGGTTATTGAACTATCACTGGATATGCACACATCACCAGTTTCCAAATAATTTTCCAAATTATTTATTTTCCAAAAATATCTTTACAAGATATATTATTTCATACTTCAAAAATAAATCAATATTTATTTTTAAACCAATTCCACTTTCTTTTATAAATTCCTTAGTGAATTTATAATCCAAAATATCTATGAATATTCGATTTCAATTATTCATTTTAATTATTTCTTTTCAATTTATCTTCAAAAAGATAAATTCTCAAAATATTCACTTATATTGGAAAACATTTCCATACTTATACATTTATAAGTAATTCACAAATTTTATTTATTTTCAACACTTGGAAAATATTCAATATACTTAAATCGAGATTAAGTATATATTTCATTCTTTAAGGAAATCATTCTCCTCAACATATTTATTTGGGCCAAAACGAATGTTACGTAAAACATCGTTACGACAACCCAAAATCACTAGTATAGGGATTCGAAATTAAAATAGATATATAAATCCCAATACTATACAAAACATTTCCTTTCGGAAATCATTTACTATAACAACAGTGTTATAGTCTATTATTTCCTTTTATTTCTCGAAAACGTCTATTTCAACAATGAATGTTGAAATCTATGGTTTCGAATCTCAACACATTTAAAACATCGTTAGATCGTTTTAATTCTATTTAAAACATCCAAATCCAAAACAATTTCTTTAACGTGTTATTCACTATTCAAAAACGTGAATATACCTCCATTAATAGGTTTCAACAATTTACTTATCAAAATAAGTCGTTTGTGAATTTATAAAACAACGTTTATAAACTCCATTTCTATTTATTTTATAACAAGTTCCTTTTTATAAATTCCTTTATTAATCTATTCGATTTATAACTTAATTATAAACTAAAAGTTCATATTATAAGTTAAATACTTATAAAACGATTATTTTACAAAATCGTTCCTCTAAAGACTTTCCAAACCATAAATCTTATAACCTATAAGATTCATTTATTTAACCAAATCTATTCTTCAAATAACTTCACAAATTTATAAATCTTACTATTTATAAATTTCATTTATAACTTCACCGTTTATAATTCTATAAATTTCATTCTTTAATGAAATTCATTTTCACTTCATTCAAACACTTATAAAAACTCGTTTTATAATTTCAATATCTCAATTTATAAATATCCATTTATAAATCTCTTATATAAATCAATTCATATTAATATTTTAAAAACGTCTTTAAACTCCTTTATAATTTCATCATTTTGATTTATAAAATAATCAAATTTTATAAATCCTATATTTAAACTTTTCACAATTATTTCAGAAATCCCAATTTAACTGTTTTATAAAGTCATTAATTCCTTATTTTCAAAAATCAGCTTTTAACTATATTTCTTAAAAATCATAATTTTTATAACTTTAAAAATTATAACGTTTATTTATTTATAATGGATCAATTCCAAAATATAGTATATTCTCAAAAATCACTTTAAAAATCATTTTAAAATCCTAAAATTTGGTCCAATGATGCTACACACCAAATAGTCAATCACGACTACAACGATATCATATATCAATATGAAAATCCATCAAATATCAAAATATCTGAAATCAAATAAAAACTGTTGAGGAATCCAGTTGGATCCCTCCAACCTGTTTTCCTGCATCCACAAACATTAGCACAATACCAATTTCGCTCCAGTACGAAATTATCGCGGTATATGGGATTTTAAATATTATCCACTTAATAACGGCGTAATAGGGTCTCATCCGCTAAACAAAAAATGCGGGAAATCAATAACTCCAATATATACATATGCCAATATATATATATTGCTATTATATATAATACCAATTTCACTGTTTATGAAATATTCGCGGTATATGTTTTTAATAAATAACATCCGCTTACTAACGGCGTATAATGTCTATTTTAACAATCAATAGATATCAATCATCATTCAAACATGCATTCAAATATTTTAAATCTAACTATTTAAAATAAAATCGAAACTGATTCGATTGAGTGAGAAGTTCTCACCTTGATTTTAAATTTCGTTTTAGCGATTTATTTCGAGTAAAATTAAACGTGCGTTTAATTTTACCCAAAATTCTCACTAACTCCAAACGACTCCAATCCAATTTCATCGCGTAGTGCTCGACGATACGATTCCAACGCGACTGGTTTCGCGCGTTTTCGACCTCGTATGAAAAAGTTATGATTTTTTGAAGTTACACGTATAAATTTATATAATAATTTACAACAACTAATTATAATTTAAACCTAACTATTTATCTACCGTTAGATCCATCACTAGCAATCACGGCCGTGCACACCTCCCCCCCCCCTTCTTCTTCTTTCGCACGCTTACAGCCGAACCCAACATTCGATTCTAGGGTTTCAATTTGCATCCTCAATACTCGATATAAACTCGATCAGATAGTTCCATGTCAAAGCCCTCACCACAAGCTATACTCGGCCGAGAATTGGTGGAGCTCGATGGTCCACAGCCTCCTCAAAACGCGTGCGAACGTAGCACGTTCATGTTGGATTTGCCGATGATCCGTGCAACGAAACACGATCATAACCGTTGAGATTATAGATCTCAACATGCTCTTCAATGTTGTAGTTGAACGTTTCTTGTAAATGTAAACGGATTTGAAGATTTGGAGGTATGAAAATGGACAATTTTCGGCCTTTGAAAAGAGAGGTGGCGGCTGTGACATTTTAGGGTTTTAGTTTTTTTTTTTTATTTATGAGAGGGTAGGGGGTATATTTATAGGAAAAATTCGAACACTATTCATCCGGAAATTCCGAACTCCGATTTACGCGCCGAAACTGACGTTCCTAGGGTTTATCCCGCGTTTCGGACACAATGGAACAGGTTTCGGAAGCTAATTCGGACATCTGTGCGAGTTATGGCTACAAACGTTCAATTTAAATTAAACCGATTTAAATCGATTTCTAGGCGTTTTAATTTGTACCGGACAAACGGTAAATCCAATTGACTTGAAATTTGAAACCTAACAATAATATCACATTACGGATCCGATGAAACTGGTTTCGTCGAAATCCGAGACTTTTTGAAAAATGGCTATTTTAACTCGCCAAATTAAAATTAAAAACAATTCGATGCGTTTCGAGCTGCCACGATCAAACGATAACTCCGATTGACACGAAAATTGAAATCCGGTACTAACTATTGCGGATCCAATGGAACTGGTTTCGTTCAATTCTGAGACTGTTCAAAAATTGACTATTTTCACTAGTCGATTAAATATTAAAATATTCAATTTTCACAAATAAACTTCTAATTCGATTTTAAAAGTTCTAAAATATCGTTCTAACTTCCATATGATAAAATAAAATTTTACAAATCATTTTTAATCATATTTAACTCAATTTTCAATTATTTCCATAATTTCACATATTAAATTATCGATTTAATTATCCAATTAAATCCAATAATTCAAATAAAAATTTATTTGACTTATAAATTCACTTATTAATATTTAAAATTAATTAAATATTCAAATTTTAATTAATAAAAATTCTAGGTCGTTACAGTTAACACTTGCCCCTCGAAGTATATGCCTAAGAGATAGGTCGTGTGCTTCGATATCTTTTAACCCGCGCTAGCTTAGATCGTTAAGTCGCGGGCGACTTATGAAAGAGTTAGGTCACTCGTGTCGATTCGTGTTCCTCTCTCTCCCCTATATAAGCCGTTAGGTCGTTTTCTTCTTCCTTCACCTTATTGTATTTTGTTGCCTCCATTACTATCTTTGATCTCGAGAACTTTTGAAGTCGATCTTCCTGTTGATTTGATCATCATCTCCTCAATCTTACTACGTAAGTGAATTCGGGTATTATTCAACCACGACCACCATTGAATTATGAATCCCCCAGTTTTCGGCCTTATCCTGATTTTGCATGCTGCATTTCGTCGTGGATCATGTCACGATTAACCTTTGATCGTTTTTGGACACGTTGTCACTGTGATTCACGAGAGTACAACAATACATTGGGTTTGTGATGTACCAGAGGCGATTTGCATTGGTTTTGGATGATTTGGTGGCGTGGAGATACGGCGGAGTTGATTGTAGAGGGGCTAACAGGTTATTGGGTTAACGGGTTAGTGGATAGCAAGCTGTGTTGTGATGCCTTTGGGTGATACACATGTGGTAGACGCGTAGCAGAATGTAATTGGAGAGCAGGATTAGGGTTGTTGGTTTGAATGTGACTCATGCGACCTATCTTGCTCGTGACTTTACTTACTGGAACAACTCAAAGCTTAAAGTAGAACGACCTAACAGATTAATGACCTATCTTCCTACGGCATAGGTTTTAGGCCGCGGCCGAGCTAGAACTTTGACCAATTTGTTTATTAATAATGCGACCTACACTTTAGATCGTGTGAGAGACGTAGTCTTTAGGTCGTGTAAATGACTTAGTGCCTAGGTCGTGCGGACGACTTAGGACTTAAACAATTTTCACTACCGAGTGGCTTCTTGCAACCTAGACCAATTTCAACCCAACCTGTTAGGTCGTGAGCGACCTAGGACATAGAGAACTTCTTGACTCAGATTGTGACTTAAGGACTAAAGCTTGAAAGCTTCAAATTTTTGATAGAACTTGATTGTACTTCTAACTTGAACTGCTAGAATGAACTGCTTGAACTTTGAACTTGTCTGGACTTTAAACTGTTTGAACTTTGATTGACAGCACTTTAACTTGAATTCTTCATTTGAATTGCCAAGATAACTTGCATGACCTTGCTGTACTTCTTAACAGATTATATTCATTTGTAAGCTAACAACCTGCTGAACTCAACATTTGCAGAAAACTAGGGCGAATATACTGCCATTGACAGCCCACATCGAATCACAGATTAGTCGATAAAAGATAATCAACTTAAAGAAATTATATGAAATGCTGTGAATCAACAAACTCAAGTGAAGTATTAAAGCAATGCTGAATTAATCAACCAAAGCTAATCTGTTTGCTTCAACACTGTCTTGAACTTAAAACAACAAGCCCTGAAGCTTTTTAACTGACAACTATTAACTAGTTTTATCTCAGTTATATTTTCTTGTTATTTTATTAGTTCTGCACAACACTTCCCTCATTTAGGAAACGTGCACCTTCATATTTGAATATCCAGTTCCTTGTGTAGAACGTCTTCTCAAGAAGAGATAATCGAGGAATCTGAAGGAGTCTTATCGATAGACGACCCATTGGATAATCCTCCAGAAAGAACTCTAACAACCATGAGTCAGCGGGCATTCAACCAATTACGTATTCAATTTGGGATTGCCGAAGCGGATGCTATACTTATTGGACCAAATGATACCGCTGACAGGCCACCTCTCGGTATTGTCATCGTCAACCGTCAGATGTGCCTTTGTGGTGCCATTCCTCCTTATAATGAATTTCTTCATCAACTCCTTTTCCGACTAACCATCTCTCCCTTTCAACTGCATCCCAATGGCTACGCCATCCTGATGGGATTGTGTGTTTTATTCAGGAGGACACTTAACCGTCTTTCGAGTTTCGAAGAAATCTGCTACTTATGCACATTCGCGAAGAATAAAGACCACCCCTCCATTATACTCGTGAGAAGTGCCAGAAATCGTACGCTTATCACCGATCTTTCTTAAAGTGCTCACGGTTTTCTGAATCAATTTTTCTTCGTTCACTGCCCCCTAGGGTTTTATGCCATCTGGAGAATAGGAAGTAAGACTGCTCATCCCGTTCTTTCCGTCTAAGCTTTTCGAGATCCGAATTGCTAAGTGTAACTTCATTCTTTTCTTTTACAGCACTTCCTCCTCCCTCTTGAAATCCCAGTCACAAGACGACTTTTGATAGATTAAGTGTCGTACCGGTTGAAGAAAGAAGTATTAAATTTTTGCTGAAAGATGAACTTCTGCACCAATACGGGCTTTTGCACCCTTCTCGTTCTACCCAAACTCATGAAGTCCCCGACTCTCCAGTATAGACATCGGATGCCCCAATTTCCATCAAGGAACATACGCCGAAAGATTATACTGTTGAGGCTTCGTTGGTAAAGTGTTCTACTTCAATTTATGTTGCGGGGTCATCCGGCAAACTTGCACTTGCCCTGGTCATCGAAGAAAAGGAACCTCCCCAACAATCCGGGAAATCTGGTGACGAAGGAACTGGGAGAGCAAGTCCCGCCAGGCACAGCGGTGATGATACTTTTGAGGGGTTGAGCGACCTGATGATTACTTCACAGGAGCTTTTTAAAGATATTACTATCACTGCTAAAGTTACTTCTCCAGCAGTTGAAGCGACATCCGTTCTGCAACAAACTTCATTAACCCAAGAGTTGACACTGGCTGTTAAATCCATCATCACCTCCCAACCCAGGAGTGGTTCGTGATTCGACGCACGTAGTTTGCACGTTACACACACTTAGGACTTTTCAACACTTATATGCGTTCAACTTTCTTGCTTTCAAGATTTCTGAGTTTATTTTTTCTTCATTTTCAGATTCTCCAATGGGAAGAAGTGGCTCTTATTACGATGATTTCCAGCGTTATGGGAAGCGCGGTTCTTATGACCCCAGGTGGTATCTTCCTGCCTCTTGGGAAACTGACGAAGAAAGAGCTGCGGGAAGAGCTCGTGAAAGGTGCCTCTATGAAGAACGCCACGAAAGACGAGATGAGTGACATGATTCTTCCCAGAGGGAAGATGATTCTCATAAACGGAAATTCCATGATGATAAAGGGAAAAGCTACATCCCTGAAGATGCGAGTAAAAGGGCCAAACATGGAGAAAAGCCGGCATCCGAACTTCCTGAAAGGCCCGCTGCTCCTGTACCTTCTCAATCTCCTTCCCTTACTCGTACTGATATTCAAACAATTATTAGCAGGCCCTCATATCATGTTGGACAAGGCCCGACCACTCTTCAAAGTCGTTTTCCGCATTGGTGCTTGAAGGGAGTGCGCTTTGACCTTGATTTGGTCCCGATTGACAAACAAGCTATGCTGCGTAATCTTGATGCCGTCAAACTCGATATTGAGAGAATCTCGGGTTGGCAAAAGCTTGTCGATGAGCTTCAGAGGGTAAACCGCACAAATCTTGAGGCCATGCTAACAATGGAAAATGACAAATCTAAATGGCAGAAAACTCTTGAGCAGCATGACGCGGAAATGAGGAGCATAGCCACTTATAATGAAAAGCTTGAAGCAGAGGTCCAAAAACATAAGGAAGAGCTCACCACTTCTTCCACTTCTTATTCTCAGAGAGAAGAAGTGCTTCTAAAACAAGTGAGAGATGCTCACGCGACACAGAGAGATGCCGAAACTAAATTTGAAGCACAACAACAAGTTGTGGATAGCTACCGAGCCGATGTTGCTCAACTTCGAGAGAAAACCAACTCCCAGAACTTGGAGATTGAACCGCTCAAAGCTCGATTTCTAAAGCTGAAAAGGAGCGTGATGAAGCTATTGCCGACAAAGTTACAGCCGAAGAATCTCATATGGCAACCAAAGCTGAAGTCAGCTCCAATCTATTCGAGTTTTACATCCATAGTGTTCTAGGGCACGGTAGCCTTAAGTTTTTAGGACCAGCATATGAAATCACTTTGGCCAAAGTGTGGGAGGCCATACTTGACATGCTTGGAGGAGCCGGATATGCCGAGGTAGATTTAATGGCGCACTATCTAGATGATGATGCATGTGCCGCTCTTGCCAGGGGAAAGGAGCAACTCGCCAAAGAGAGAGCCGAAACGACAGAAGGAAAACATTTAGGAAAGACAATCTTAACCGACCCAGTTCTACCTTCAGTTTCAGCCGATATCGATATTGCTGGCTCCAGTTCCCATTCTCCTCATCCTGCTAAAGCCGTTAATGAAAGTGCCACCGCCCATACTGGAGAAGAGACTCAAGAAAGCGCTGAAGCGCAGGACTTCGAAGTTGACATAGTAAAGTCTATTTCTCCAGGCAACCTCAATGTTGATCTTTCTCAAGTGGACTGCTTGCTTTCTTCACATGAGCTTGATGAACTTTTTGATTATTACTTAAATCTTGACGCGCCACTTTCTCCTCTTTTTATGAGAGATACTGACTTTAACTTCTCTTCTCCTGTAGTGAAAGCACCAAGTGTTATTCAGCCTTCCCCTCTTTCGGCTATTTCCTCTCCGCCACTTCAGATTACTCCTCCTTCCGTTTCTCAAGCGAGGTCACAAGAGGGGCAGATAGAAGCTCTTCAAGGCTTGGATGACCTGGTTGCTTCTCAAGAACAGAAAGCCGAGGAACCTGAAGAAGTTGAAAGAACCCCGGAGCAGACTATTTCTGATGACATAACGCTGTCTGCACTTTTCACTCCAGGCAGTGATCCTTCCTCAAGGAAGAAGGGGAAGCGTGTAGTTTCAAAGAAATGGAGAGAAGCTTCTGCTGGCGATGAAAAAACAGAAGAAAGTCCAATTGCACCCCTTCCTCTTTCTTCCCCTACTCCCACAAGCCGGCCCAAAAAGTTAATCATCCGGCCAGGCGAAGGCTCAAAAGGTGGCAGGAAGAAGAAGTGATGGGTTTAGGACTTATGCTTTTCACCTTGCTTTTTGCTTTTTTGCTTGTGTATATAAATACTTGTGTTGACCGGAGATTGTGCGGGTACCAGTCCCCGCCTTCTTTTGTTTTGAAACCTGCACATGTATAAAAAAATTTGTAGTATGGAATAAAATAATTCTTTTACTTGTACAAACTTCTGTCTGTATTTAAGAATGCATTTATTCTTTTTTATAGGTTTCTTTATTTTCTCTGTGTGATGTTGCAGTAAACCTATGGTATGTTGTTTGAGCATTGTTTTTATTTTTGTAACTATATCAATTGCCCCCATAACATGGTTTACAACAATCTCTTTCACATTGGCAAAATTTTGGAGAACAACTTTTCTGTTTCGAGAAGACTTGTACTCTTTCTTTAGAGAACAACTTTTCCATTCGAAGGAGATTTTCATTTGTACTTTACAGGGTAATATTTTCGTTTTAAGGAAATATTTTTTCTGATTTAGTAGAATGCGCCTCGTATTGAAGAAGTCTTCTCTTCTCTTCATTTTGTTGCGAAGTTTTTACACTTCACTTTTGGAGAAAGTCACTTTTATTTTGGCAAGCGAATTTTCTTTCGTGGTAAAGCGGGCCTTCAAAAAAGGGCTTCGACCTTTTTATGACTTCGAAGAGGGCTTTCGTTTGATTGTGCCTCTGGGATGAGGGCTTTTTGTTGGATTGTGCCTCTGGGAAGAGGGCTTTTTTGTTTGTGCCTCTGGGGAGAGGGCGTTTTTGTTTCTGCCTCTGGGAGAGGCTTTTATTTTTTACCTTTCCGCTGGGAAGCGGGCCTTCGAAGAGGACTTTTCACATTTCGACTCGTGTGAAGTTTTATTTCAGATCGCGGTGAAATATGTGCCTCTGAGTAGGGTTTTTGCCTGAAAGTTTGAAGTTTCCTTCTCTCGGTTGGGTGGATTCATGGGGCGGACACGAGTTACTTGGATTGTTTGTTTGCACAAACGTTCTCAACTAGTTAACAAGTGTCCTGTGCCACCGGTCAGTCCACAACTTTCTATTGAGAAAGATAACTTTCTTTTTCTGGCAAGTCCCCTTAAAGGTCTTTTAGCATTTCAACTATGGTGAAATGGGCCTTCGAAGAGGGCATTTCACATTCCAGCACTTGTGAATTTTTATTTCAGATTTCGGTGGAATGCGTGCCTCCGAGTAGGGTTTTTCCCTAGAAGATTGAAGTTTCTTTCTCTCGGTTGGATGGATTCACGGGGCTGACACAAGTTACTTGGATTGTTTGTTTGCACAAACGTTCTCAGCTAGTTAACGAGTGTCCTATGCCATTGGTCAGTCCACAACTTTCTATCGAGAAAGAGAACTTTCTTTTTTAGGCAAGTCCTATTAGAGTTCTTTATCCTCCGAAGAGTTGTGCCTCCGAAGAGGGCTTGTGCCTCCGAGGAGGTCTTTTGCTGTTTGTTGCCTGCTCGCCTATGTCTTTTCACCATTTTCTCATATCAGCGATTCCCTGTTATCATTTCCAAACGCACATTCTCTTCTTTTGCAAGTAGCTTATTCTATCCAAAGAAGTGTACTTCATTGTTAAATGAGTTCGCAGGGGCAGACACAGGCTAATTAAGCGAATGTTTGTTTTCACAAACGATCACAATTTGTTAGGAAAGGTCTACCTCTGGCGGAACCATTAACTGTTTGCTTGAAGCACTTCTTATATAAGATTTGAATCTGGAATTTTTATAGCTAAACCTTCGTTTGTTGAGTGATGTCAGGGATCTCTTGGTCTTATAATGGGTACGCTTTTTTTTTTTACGGCCGGCAATATTAAATCGACATTTTAGTAATACAATTGAAGTACTTTATATATCGAAATAGAACAACCAGTTTATAATAGTAGAGAACACAAAATTTATAGTGGTTCGGCCCAAAAAGTAGGCCTACATCCGCTTTATAGTTCTTATTATTCACTTGAACTGGCTTTACAATGGCTTTCAATACAAGAATCATACATTCATAATTCTTTTTACAGATTTAAGCAAAGCTTTTAAGTAAAATTTGGACGCAAGTGATTGCTGTTCTAAGCTCTTGGAATTGGATTTCCTTCGATAGTTGTCAGTTTGAAAGTGCCATCGAGAAGTTTTTTGCCTCTGACATATGGCCCTTCCCAGTTTGGCGCAGACACTCCTGTTGCTGTCATGACCCTTTTCAAGACTAGATCTCCAATCTCAAAGCTGCGTTGGTGAACTTTGGAATTAAAGTGCCTGGCAATTCTTTGCTGATGGGCTGCAATTCTGAGCTGAGCCTCTTCCCTTTTTTCATCAAGGAAGTCAAGTGCTTCAAGTTGCAACTCTTCGTTTTCAGCTTGGTTGAAATGAATTCTTCTATGTGAAGGGACTTCTATTTCTACCGGAATCATTTCTTCTGATTCATATGCTAATGAAAATGGAGTGTGCCCGGTCGCAGTTTTGTGGGTAGTTCTATATGCCCATAGTGCTAGTGGAAGCTTATCGACCCAACCTCCTTTCGCTTTCTCCAGCTGTTTTTTGATGGTTGATTTGATAATTTTGTTTACTGCTTCCACTTGCCCGTTTGCCTGCAGATGAGCCACTACTGAGAAGCTTTTCTGGATCTTGAATCGCTTGCAAAAATCTTGGAACTCTTCACTTTCGAATTGGGTTCCATTATCTATGATTATATTTTGAGGCACACCATACCTTCAAATGATATTCTTAGTTACAAAGTTTATCATCGTTTTAGAGGTGATAGTAGCTAATGGTTCAGATTCAGCCCATTTAGTAAAATAATCAACAACAACAATAGCATATCTGATTCCGGATTTGGCAGTTGGAAAAGGCCCGATGAGATCTATTCCCCAAATAGCAAATGGCCATGGGGTGACCATTTGTGTTATCTCAGTGGAAGGTGCTCTTGAGATTTTTGCAAATCTCTGGCATCGGTCACATTTTCGGGCGTGGCTTGTAGCATCACGATTAATATCTGGCCAAAAATACCCATAACCAAGAATTTTCTTTGCTAGAGTTTAACCACCTAAATGGTGTCCACACTCTCCTCCGTGTACTTCAGCTAGAATTGTCTTAGCTTCTTCCTTGGTCACACATTGGAGTAATGGCATTGAGAATCCCCGCCTGTAGAATCGACCATCTTGAATTATGTATCTGGAGGCTTTTCTAGCAACTTCTGTCGTTCATTTGAACTTTCTGGTAGAGAACCGTTAAGCAGATATTCCATTATTGGAGTCATCCATGATTCTTGCTCTTGAGATATAGTCATGATTCAGTCAATATCCATTTCGTCAGTGCTTGGAGATGACAGGACTTCCACAGGAACTAATCCCAACAGTTGAGCTTCACCAGTGCTTGCATACTTTGCAAGAGAATCTGCCTTCATGTTCTCTTCCCGGGGTATATGACTTATCGTGTAATGGTCAAAATCAACGAGAAGTTCCCAGGCTCTTGACAAGTAGGCAGGCAGATTTCCTCCTTTAGTCTGAAACTCTTTTTTAACTTGACATACAATAAGCTGTGAATCACTGAAGATCTGCAACACTTTGACATTCAATTCTTTAGCAATTCTCAAGCCGGCAATAAGAGCTTCATATTCTGCTTCATTATTTGTCGAAAGGAATTCCAATCTCAATGCATAGCACAACGACCTCCCTTCAGGGGTTTCAAGCACAACCCCAGCTCCGGAACAGTAATCATTTCTCGCACCATCAACATATAATTTCCAACGAAATGGGGGATTATCAGTCACTTCTTCCTCACTATCGCCTTTATCTGTACATTCTGCAATGAAATCTGCCAAAACTTGTCCATTGATTGCTCTTTGGGGATGATAAATGATGTCGTATTGGCTGAGTTCAATATTCCACTTCAGAAGACGACCCGAAGTCTTAGGACGAAACAGGACTTGCTTTAGAGGCTGATAAGTGAGGACTTTGATAGAATGAGCTTGGAAATATGGCCTCAACTTTCTTGATGCAATCAGTAGACAATAGGCGAGCTTTTCCAATTTTGAATAATTCATCTCTGCCCCGGTGTATCTCTTGCTGATATAATAAACCGGCCGCTGAATTTTTGCATCTTCCCGTACTAACGCTGCACTGAGAGCATGAGATGAGATTGCCAAATATATGAAAAGATCCACACCATCGTCGGGCTTAGAAAGTATTGGAGGCGTTTCCATATGACGAATCAATTCATCGAAAGCTTTCTGGCATTCAGGAGTCCAGTAAAAATTCTTCCTCCCTTTCTTCAGTGCATCAAAGAATGGAATGCATTTATCAGTAGCTTTGGAAATGAATCGACTTAAGGCAGCGACTTTTCCATTAAGACTTTGCAATTCCTTCTTCGTTCTAGGAGATTTTACTTCTTTTAGGGCAGCAATCTGAGTAGGATTAGCTTCAATGCCCCTAGCACTCACAATGAAACCCAGAAACTTTCCGGACTCCACCCCAACCTTCCTTTTCAAAGGATTAAGTTTCATTCCGTACTTTCGGAGGATTGCAAACGTTTCCGCCAAGTGGTCCATATGGTCTACCGCTTTCTTTGACTTCACCAACATATCGTCAACATAAACTTCCATAGTTTTGCCAATTTGTGGTTTGAACATAGCAATGACGAGCCTTTGGTAAGTTGCCCCTGCATTCTTAAGTCCGAAGGGCATGACTCTATAGCAGTAGAGACCAACATCGGTGATGAAGTTTGTGTCCTCCTGATCCGGCTCATGCATCATAATATGGTTGTATCCGGAGTAAGCATCCATGAAAGATAACAATTCGTGCCCCGCTGTTCCATCCACCAACTGATCTATTCTAGGTAATGGGAAGCAGTCTTTGGGGCAGGCTTTGTTTAAATCAGAAAAGTCAATGCAAACTCTCCATTTCCCATTAGCTTTCTTAACCAGTACTAGATTTGAAACCCAATTAGGATAAGTAGACTCCCTGATGAAACCATTCTCCATAAGCCGGTCTACCTCTTCTTTCAAAGCTGCTGACCTTTCGGGACCTTGAGTTCTTCTTTTCTGTTTAACCAGTGTAAACTTCGGAACAATGTTCAGAGTATGTACTGCAATTTCCGAGGATATTCCACACATATCAGCATGTGTCCAAGCGAATACGTCCAGATTAGCTTTCAAGAATGTCACCAAGGAATTTTGAACTGTCATACTAAGCCGTGAACCCACATTCACCACTTTGTTCGGATTTTTCGGGTCAACAGGTACCGGCACCGTTACTTCAACTGGCACCACTCTATTCTCCCCTGCACTAGCTTTTCGGGAATCCATTTCTCTTCGTGCCCCGCTATGCTCGCCAGTGCAGGGTCCACCCTGTAATTTCTACAAGGTTGGTTGTTTGATGCAGACTAGGGCCGCCTCATCTTTTCCCATCTCTCTCTTCCTCGCTTCACGCAACTCTATTAGATATCGCCCAGCATTCTGATCTCCTTTAATAACTCCAACGCCATTATCCGTAGGAAATTTCATAGTGAGGCACTACGGGGCGAGAATTGCTTTAAAAGCCGCAAAAGTTGGTCGGCCTAGGAAGGCGTTGTAGGCAGAAAATTCATCAACAATTACAAAAGTCTGTTTTCGAACCACCTTTTTCTGCCCCTCTCCAAGATCGATGAACAAGTCAATAGTTCCAATTGGCTGCTTCGGTTCCCCAGTGAACCCAACAATTTTCTGAGACGAGGCTTGAACATCAGCCATTCGAATTTTCATTTGGTGGAACATCTTTTTGAAGAGAATGTTGCAAGAAGCATCGCAATCTACTCGCACTCTTCTCACAAAAGCCGACCCAATGCCTGCAGAGATGACGAAGGGATCCATGGTTGGAGCTTCAATACCCATAGAGTCCCTGGCTTTGAACACAATATCATCATTAAAAGTTTTCCGCTGCATCAAAGGTGCAGCATCCTCTAGCACGAAAAAACTCTCTTCTGTTGGTGCATACTTCAAGGCACGGGCATATCTTTCTATCTCGCCCCAGCTTCTTCCTGCTGGGTGAGGCCCTCCTGTAATCACATTAATGACATGCCTTTCTGAATCATGCACGGTATTCCTCTCGCCCAAGCCAGATGAATGAGCAAGAAGTTGCCGACCCTTAGTGGATAAAGTTGGGTCATTTCTTCTTCTCTTAACATATTGCTGCAACTTGGTCTCTCTCAATAGTTCTTCAATTAAAATTTTCAGTTGGCGACATTCGTTGGTATCCTGACCGGGTTGATTATGAAACCGACAGAATCTCCCACTTTGAGCAGCTTTTTTGTTAACTCTCATCTCCGAAGGTTTAGGATATTCTACTGTATCTTTAGTAGCAAAAAAGATATTCTCCGGAGTGTCAGTCAAAGGAGTGAAATATGAAGATCTTAAGAAGCAAGGTTTCTTTATATCTTTACGTTTCTTCCCACCATTGTTCTCCCTTTTCTGACTCCCGGTTTCCCTTTTGGTATGAGCAGTAGTACTATTCTTGACCTCTGTCAATGCTATTTTAACTGGTGCTCGAAGGCTTTCCAAGCGCATGAATTCATCAGCTTTCTTATAGAATTTCTCAAGCGAATTCGGTTCTTTCATCTTCTGCCACTTCCCAAATTCGCTTGATTTGTCGATTGCCCTCATCAAGTATGTCAACACCATCCGTGGTTCTGCATTATCCACTTCATCCAAAGCTATGTTGAAGTGGTTCAAGAAAGACCTGATAGACTCCCTAGGATTCTGTTCCAGGCTTGACAGTGACATAATATCATTTTCCTTTGAAGCATACAACCTGAATTGCTCTTTAAACTTCCGAGTCAAATCGGCGACTGGTCTATGGATAGGACCGGAAGCTTTGTGAAACATAACGGAGCCACTCCTTCCAAGTATAACGGAAAGTACCGGCATTTGATCTCATCATACGCTCTAGCACCGTGCCAATCATACTTATACAGGAATTGATTGGGATCGCTTTTTCCCTTATAAGCCGGGATGGTAGGAGGAACAAACTTCCTTGGGAATTCCGCCTTTAGAATCTTCTCAGTGAACAGAGTTTTTCTCGAAGCAAATCCCCATTCCTTCTCATCTTCATCCCTCTGCATGCTTTCTTTCATGATTTGTCGCACCATGCCCGAAAGATACTCCTCATCATTTAAAGCACCTACAGGACAGACTTCGGCCATTTTCTCGGAAGTTTGTCTGGACAAACGTTCGCGAAGAGTTGGCTGTGGTCTCGATCCTCCAGCTTGAGGAGGTGTTTCTTTGGCGGGGCTAGCTGCTCTTGAGGAGTGTTCCTCTCTTCAGGATCATGAACATCATCTGCAAGGTTTTCTTCATTATTCGCCAGTTAATGGTTAGCTCCGAGCAATGCATTTAACCTCTGAAGAATTAAAGCATTCTGTGTTTCCATCTGCTGGTATAATCTAGATACTGCAGCATCTAACTCCGCTCGTGTAATTCCGGCACTTGGTGCTGCTTTACTAGTTGAAGGAGAAGTGGCAGCATTTTCATGGACATTACTGGGTCTTGTAGTTCCGCGCTTTTTTCCAGGAGCCATTATCTCTGATAGACTTCTGGTTTTGAGAGAGATTCTTTCTATAATCTTTTGCGAAGCAAGGACGAAGATAGCCTGAGTTGGGTTCTCAGTGAAAGCACCAAAAATGTTAACGCTAAAAATTGAACGCTAACACCCCGGTGTATGTAGAGATTAAGTGAAAGCACCACGCATGAACACGGGAATTAAGCAAAAGTAGAAAAGTCATAGAGAAAGCAGTAAAAGACAGTAGTTTTATAGTGGTTCGGCCAAGAACTGGGCATACGTCCACTTTAATCCTCTTTATTATTGAATCAATTACAACTTTACAACAATCTTCAATTACAATACTGATGAGACAAACAACCAGAACTCCGATGTAGAAGAATTCTTTGAATCCATGTTGATTGTGTTAGATTTCCTCTTGAAGTTTGTTGAGATGTCTTTCGTGTTTGAAGTGTCGAGTGAGTCGAGAATTCAGCAGGGTATCGGCGTTCTAGAAATGAGCCAAAGATCCCCCTTTAGTTGGAGTAGGTGGGGTATTTATAGGAGAGTTCAGCATTAGGTCGTAGGTTGTGGACGACCTTGGATAGGTCGTAGGTCGCCCGAGACCTAGTGGGAGTCGTTTATGGCTTATACATGGATCACTTGATCATTCTGGAGAAGTTAGCAAGTCATAGGTCGTGGCCGACTTAGGTAGGAAGCGGCACAGGAAGCTCCTTTGGTATGTTTGGATAATGAGCGACTTATGTATAGGTCGTATGTCTTGGACGACTTAGTAGACACGGTTTACGGCCTAACAGGAGCACCTTTGATCATTCGAACAAGTCGTAGATCGTGGGCGGCCTAGGGAAGGAATAACATAAGGAAGACAAGTTACCTCGTCTTTGTATAGGTCGCTAGGTCGTTAAAGAATTTATACCTGTTAGGTCGCAAACCGTGTTAACTCGCCTTGTCATGTATACCTTTAGGTCGTCGGTGCGCTAGATTGCTCAATCCATTTAGCAACTAGGTCGTTTGATTTGCTGAGTCGCTTTATGTGTTAGGTCACTTACTCTCTTAGGTAGTTAGGTCGCGCCTTCACATAAGTTGTTAGCTCGTTGAGTCATGGGTCGCTGGATCATCTATCCTTTAGGTCGCTGAGCTCTGTAGGTCGTTGATGAGTTGAGTCGCTAGGTCACCACTTTTCCTAGGTCGCAGGGCCGTAGAAAGAAGAGGGTTAACAGTTTCCTTATTTATCTCCGGAATTTAAGGGTAAATTTTTTATTTTTCTAACCTTTCCTTTCCTACGCTCCATGTTTCCACTAGTTTCATTATGACCGTTCATTATATATATATATATAAACTACAGATGGAAAGTTATAAACGTATAAACTTAGATACGTTTTGTATTTATTAAAAAATTAAAGCTTACCTTTAATTGTGACCTTTTGGTTTCCTTGCTTTCAAAAAAATTTGAACCATAGCCACGGTAATAAATTATTATAAATTTTTCAACTTAATCTAAGATCGTCGTTGCTACTAGAATCGTTACATTTCTAATATATTCATTCCTACTTTCACTGACCTTTTATTTCTTCATTTTTCCACTGTCTAAAAAAATGGTTATTCGTTTTATTTTATTCAGTAATCAGCGTGACCGTTGCCTTTTACACCGCACCATATTTGACTGTTGATTTTCGTTCAGCATTGTTATTTTAAAAATATACCGCAGAGTAACGTTGCCTTCACAATTTAAAAATTACTTTAATAGCTCTTGAATAAATGTGTATGTGATATCCCGGAAATTTTGACAATAACAATTTAATAATTTATCAAAATTTAATTGATTTGATCATATTGTTAATAATAAATTTGAATTAAATTTAATAATCTTCTTTAAAAAAAATATTTAAACTGATAATCTATTTTAAAGGCTAATAAATTGTTTTATATCTGTAGTGTATACATATCTGTATATATTATAAAAAGATAATCTTTGTGTTAAAATTTAATATACATAGGTATGTTTTCTTATTCTGATATTTTTGATAAATTAAAAAATTGGATTCAATTTGATATTAAGCTACTAAATGAATAATCATATGATTTTAATACCCAAACTAAAAACTTAATTATTTAAAATTGATTTTAGTTTAATTTTAAATTTAGATAGAAAGGTTTGTTTGTTTTTATGTAGCTAACAAAATAAGTAATTTATTAGATAAGAAGACAAATTCTTTTATGAATTATTTTAATTTAATCATGAGTTAAATTTAAGAAATATTAATGATGTAATGTTTTACAAATGGATTTCTAATATAAATAAAAATTGTTATCTTAAATTTTATAGGAAATCTATGATTGTAAATTTGAAATAGCATCTTTCAAACATGTTTAAAATAAAACAAGTCTTAAATGTATTAAACACCAACATAAATCAAATGTATGATATTAACATAAATATGAAAATAAATTAATAATCATCAAATTAAGTATTTGATAGCTAAAGTTTAAAAATAAAAGAGAAAATAAAATAAGCATAGAACTTAATACATAAGTTAAAATTCATAACTAATAACTAAAACAACTTTACATTTTGTACCTAAAGTATAAAAACAACCAGAAAAAAATAATAATATGTAGCCTGTAAGATTTTAGGCAAGTGCAAGTAAGAAATAGGTAAGAATCTTACATAGGAAGCTTAGATTATCTGCATAATTAAGTTTCAACATGTACTAATTAGATAAACAGTAAACAAAAAGTACAAAGGCATTTAATACTTTCATTTCAGCATACAAATAAGTCAATTTGAAATCTAATAAAACATTTCAGCCTCCCTTTTGAAGAACATCTGCCTGATAAAAACAAAATAAAATCTTTGAACAAAGATAAATTTTGTTCCAGCAAAGAGTTTACCCAGTAAACACCTTCCTCTGAAATCTTTCCTTTTAAATACATGTCTTCCACTTCTTTTTGTTTATAAAACATAAGCAAAATCTGAAAATATAAGTAAGTTTTTATTTACAAACCTATACTGCATCAAAACAAAAGAAAGGATGATTTAGAGGAAGACCAAAACTGTTTACAGTTTTTAAAAGTTCAAACTGTTTTCAATACCAAGCTATGCTCTGTTCATCCTCTCAAAACCAGGTGAGTAACATACATCTTTAAAAGTTTAAGTATATTTATTCTGCTATATGTTCTCTCTGAAATTGAGTTATTTGTGATTATATTTTGTGATTATGTCTCAGTGTAAAGGTATGAATATTGATAATCATTCCTGGGTATCTTTCTCTATTTTGATTCCAGGTTTAAGTTCACATAAAAAAAAAGAAATTTCTTTTGTTCTTAATTCAAGCTTTAACAAGACATAAGTTTTTAACATATAATGTTGTTATAACATAGACTTGAGTCTAAAATTTGGTTTAAAGAAAAAAAATTTGTATTAGTTCTGGAAAATATAGAACAACAGTGGAAAGCTAAATAAGTTGAAACTCAATTCTTATAAATCATAGTTTCAGGCATATGAATCAAATGTTACAATAAAAACTTGATTTTTAAAACCAGAATGACTATTTTTAGTTAAGTATTTAAGGTTTAGTTCGGGGTTGTATATGATATGTGAATCTGTGATTTTGGGGTGATCTATGTGAATTTGGGAATCGGGTTTCTTTCTGGAGGAAGAAGTATGAGTGGAGATTGGTGGAAAAATCTTTGATGGTGATGAATTTCACCAGGGAAGTTGCGGCAGTGATTTTCATTTTAGAACCCTAGTTTTGGCTTCGTGTAATTAATTGATCATTTCAGAGGGTATAATGGATCGAGTGTGTCGAAACTTCGGGGGATGTTAGCTTGGACGTGGAAGCAAACATAGCCGGAGCTGGAGAACTTCAGGTGGTCAGAATTTCTCAGGCAAGGCGGTGACAGGTTTTCAGGTGGCGATGCTCTGTGTGTTTCCAGTTTTGGGGTCGAAGTCTCAATTTTGATTTTGAGTTTTGGAAGATGATATGAAGGTCGTAGGTGAGGGAGAAGGAGGTTGCAGATGTGAAGCAACCATCGGAGATGGTCGGAGGTGGATAATGTTACTGTGCACGTGCACGGTGAGTTGGTTCTAGTGAAGGTGGTTAGGTCTGTTACAAGCTTGTGTGGTCTCGAGTGTTTACTCGAGTTGTTGGGGGTTTTTCTCGGGTATATTCAAATTTTGACTCGAAGCAAAAAAAAGTGAAGCCTCGGGTAACTTGTTGGCTTCAGGTTCTACAGGAAACAGATGTTGTTTTTTTTTAAATGAAGTATAAAGCAAAGTTCAAAATGACAAGTAAAAGTTAAGGATGTGATTTAAAATCAAGACAATCTGGTTCAAGTTAGTCCTGAACTTTAATTAAAAATAAATAAAGTTTTTATTTAAATTGTTGTTACTACTAATTAAAAGGTAAGCTTAAGTGGTTGGATTTAAAGCAAAGTTTTAAATCGTAGGCGGAGTTTAAAATTAAAGATGTAACCTAGATTCAATATAAATTTGAATTTTTAAAATTTGAAATAAAAAGGGAGATTTTAATTGTTTTAAACAAATTTGAATGATAAAGAGAATTTTTAATTAGATTTGAATTCAAAATGAAACCGTGTGTAAATTCCTTTAATCTTCTATTTTCAGATAACCATTCTTTCAGTTGTAAAATAAAAAGGAGTTTGGAATTGATAAGATTCATTTGATTTCATTTTAAATCTTAAATTTAAAATGAAGTTTTAAAAGAAACTTTAAATTAAATTGATTAAATAGCTTATAAATTGTTATCCCGCTTTTTGGCAAAGCCGTGATACCAAAAGATTGATCGAAAACAAAAGACAGTTCGTCTCAGAGATTGGTTATACTTCACTATGCTATGGATATCGATGAATTTTGTCCGAGTCCGGTACGGGCCAAAATTGATAGGACATGACAAGAAAGGTCGAAGGAGTCGTCATTTCAAATTTCAGGTCAATCCGAGTCCGTATGCTCAAGATATGATGGATTCAATTTGAGAGAGGTAGTCATTGTCTGGTTCGAAACCATCACCTTCGAACCCATCCAATACCCCTACCTCGAAACCATCCAGTTCAAACCCATCCACTGTCTTTGCTTCGAACCCATCTAGTTCGAACCCATCTGGTTGAAAACCATCCCAAAGCCTTCCTTCGTAACCGCCGGCCCTTCGAATCCATGACGTCACCCAGCTTCGCATCCATCCAACTAAAGCCCCTTCGTATCCTTGCTTCGAATCCATGCAAGCCCTTACTTCGAATCCATCCTCACCAGTACGTCCGAGTCCATAGAAAACCCTCTAGCTTTGAGTCCATGTCACTTCGAACCGACCCTGTTCGAATCGATCAAGTTCGAACCCATAGGGACTCCCTGATTCGAATCAGTCGCGTTCGAAGCCAGGGATACTCCTTTGTTCGAATCCACTGAGTCAGCTGGTTTGAATGACGTGTCATTCCATCGATACGAAGTCGCCATAGTTCACGGAGTCGAAGCGGTCCATTCGGAGATAAATTAGGATCGATTCGAGGGATACGCGCCACGTCACTGCAGACCCACGTGCACTCATGGATTCGAACTCAAGGGTTCGGAACTATCGGTTCGAACCACACAGCCAACCGAGAATCCTCATTTCGAACCGATCATATCTCCTAAACCACTGATCCAAATGCAACCAAATTTTCACAGTAGCTTCCATACAAGATAAAGATTGTTCCTGCCAAGTTTCAGCTCGATTGGACCATTTCTTGATGGGTTCGAAATGGCTTCGAATCGATGTCAGATCGAGACGAAACTTGGTGGGGTCGGTCGCGTGGACCCACTCACGTGCCAGAAGAGGTCTCCCGAAGTTTCAGCAAGATCTGGGCCTCCAACGCCTATAAATAGCACCCTGAAGCCTTCAGAAAAGGGGATCTTCCGAGAACTTCTGCCATTGAACACCAAGACTCTGCTGGATTCAAATCTATTCATCAGAATCACTGTTGTATTCAGATTTCAAAGCTATTATCAACTGTAATCCGTTGTAATCGATTTAATCAAGCAAAGCAATAAAGAGAAAACCTTCAAAGTGGACGTAGGCGCGAACGCCGAACCACTATAAATCCTGTGTTTGTGATTGTTGTTTGTGAATTACTGTGATTGGTTACTTAGAGCTGAATTCCATATTGATTGTTGCTGAGTTCTGTGTTGATTATTATCGAGTTGAGTACGTAAACGGGTGCTTTCGTGATATTGGGTGTTTGTGACCAATTTTGGCGCAAACATTTTGGTGCTTTCACTGAGAACTGAACTCAGGAGTTCTACCAATTGATAGTTGATTCAGAGAAAATTTGAAAGTTTAGATTTGAGAAATTATGACGAGACAATCAAGCCGAAGGCCAAGGCCAGAGAGAAGTGAACAACAAAGAAGTCAGGAGGCTTCCTCAGGAGCGAATCAACCATCGATCTACATCACTAGGGATGAGATGGAGACGATGATGAAGAAGCAAGAGGAGTTGATCCAGAGCTTATTTCAACAGATAGGACAGCTTGGAGCACAGAATAGAGAAGCCAATGGAGTCCAGAACGGAGCAGGACCATCCGGCATAGCACCCGAGCTAGGGGGCACGCATATGGAAAATGTTGACCCAATCTCGGAAAGAGAGAGAGAAGGATCTGCGCAACCTAGGAGTAGTAGAGGAGTGAACGCTCAGTCAAGGGGGCAGATTCCAGAGTTCCCTCACGAACTCGGGGGGCAGGATGAAAGTAACGAACGAAGGTTACATCTTGGAGACACCGACAAGTTGGCAGAGATGGTTAGGCGAGCAATGAGAGGCGGTTTGGTGAACAAAGACCTAGAGGATGTTAATAGGAGTCCTTTCAATCCGGCAATCAGACGAGCTAGAAACCCACCGGATTTCAAATTACCATCGTTGGATATGTATGACGGGAGAACGGACCCCACGGTCCATCTGACGAAATATATGAGACATATGGAGGTGCTGGGGGAATCAGAGGAGGTTATGTCCCGGTGCTTCCCATTGTATTTAACGGATGTTGCGGCGTTATGGTTCAGGCAACTAGATAGTGGGTCCATCGGAACATGGAACGATTTAACTGAGAGATTTATGAGGCAATTCAGGGTTCACATTACAAGACCGAAGAATGTGATGACGTTGGCAACTTTAAAACAGAAGGCTGGAGAAACATTGAGAAGTTTCCTGACACGGTTCAATGCGGCGGCGGCTTCGGTGGATAGACCGGATCCATCCATGGTTATGATGGCGGCTGTGTCCGGAATAGCAGACGGAACGGAGTTCAAAAATTCATTAACTAAGGATCCACCCGTAGATCTGGGAGAATTATATCATGAGGCGGAAAAGTTTTTACGATTAGAGGATGCGAATGCAGAAAGAGAAGAAGGAGATGGGATAGAAGTTTATGCACTCAAAGACGAAAAGCCCCCTAGAAGGGACTCGGACAAGGATAAAGGTAAAAGAAGGATTGAGAATGACGGAGACAGATCAAAGCGGCAACGGAGGGAGCCGCGATTCACCACCTACACTGAGCTGAATGAGAGCCTGGAACGAATTTATCAGGATACCAAAGAACAGATTCCGTATCGTAGACCAATGCGAAGGGATCCAACCTCTGACGAAAGGAAATCAGATAAGTTCTGTGTATTCCATGAATTAAATGGTCATAACACTAACGATTGTAGGCATCTGAAGGACGAGGTGGAAGGGCATATCAGGAACGGTATGCTCCTTTCATATGTAAGGAGACGAGCTCCTGTGGCAGAACCAGAACGGCCACCGTCCACATCAGCTAGAGGCGACCCTGAATCAAGGCACCGTTTGGTTATCAATTGAGTGAAATAACGATGAACAAGTTGTAAGCTTCCACTAACACAATTGAATCATTTACACATGTGCGAGATCGCGAACGATCTTCAGGCATGCTCTGAGTTATCATTAACCGTTTCGTAGTGGAAACTTACACTTTGACATCCATGCTTTGCTTTCGTTTCATTTTAATTTGAACATTTAGACTCTGTTTGTTTGGACATTGTTTTTGAAGCTCATTCGTTTAATAGACATTTGATTCTGATAATTCTGAAATGGCTAAGCTACTTGCTCATGTACGGGATCGCGAACGACCCTTAGGCATGCTCTGAGACGGCGATGAACTGCCCTGACAAACGATCCAGGAACTCACCCGAACGTGACCCTGGCATCGATAATACTAAGCCCTCCCGGGCACATAATTCGCCTCGAACGGCACCCGACCTCGAACGGTCACAATTCACCTCGAACGGCACTCGACTTCAAACAGTCACAACTCACCTCACCTCAAATGGCTTGATCGCGAACGGTCCTCACTTGAGGTCCAACACCCGACCGCGAACGGTCACAAATTCGCCTCGAACGGCACACGATCGCGAACGATCACTTTCTGCCTTGAATGGCACCGACCGCGAACGGTCATGGTTCACTAATTACAAAATCCGACCTCGAACGGTCACCATTCGCCTTGAACGGCACTTGGTCGCGAACGATCATCATTTGCCACGAACAGCAGTCGACCGCGAACGGTCCCATCACATCATTTGCCGCGAACGGCATCGACCGCGAACGGTCCTATTCCATCCTATGCCACGAACGGCACGGACCGCGAACGGTCCCGATTCACCTCAAACAGCATACGATCTCGAACGATCGACACATGGATTTATACGCTCGACCGCGCATGGTCGCACTTCACCTCGAATGACTCGATCACGAACCATCGTCATTTGAAGTTAAGCGCTTGACCACGAACGGCCGCGCTTCATCCCAAATAGCTCGATCCCGAACGATCGTCATTTGAGGCCATATGAAACTATCAAGTTCTTTGCAGGTTGATGATCGGATACGAACGTCCAACTCGAAGCATTACAAAACACACCTTCCTACCGCAAGGTATGTTTTGGGGGGCAAAATGTTATCCCGCTTTTTGGCAAAGCCGTGATACCAAAAGATTGATCGAAAACAAAAGACAGTTCGTCTCAGAGATTGGTTATACTTCACTTTGCTATGGATATCGATGAATTTTTTCCGAGTCCGGTACGGGCCAAAATTGATAGGACATGACAAGAAAGGTCGAAGGAGTCGTCATTTCAAATTTCAGGTCAATCCGAGTCCGTATGCTCAAGATATGATGGATTCAATTTGAGAGAGGTAGTCATTGTCTGGTTCGAAACCATCACCTTCGAACCCATCCAATACCCCTACCTCGAAACCATCCAGTTCGAACCCATCCATTGTCTTTGCTTCGAACCCATCTAGTTCGAACCCATCTGGTTCGAAACCATCCCAAAGCCTTCCTTCGTACCCGCCGGCCCTTCGAATCCATAACGTCACCCAGCTTCGCATCCATCCAACTAAAGCCCCTTCGTATCCTTGCTTCGAATCCATGCAAGCCCTTACTTCGAATCCATCCTCACCAGTACGTCCGAGTCCATAGAAAACCCTCTGGCTTTGAGTTCATGTCACTTCGAACCGACCCTGTTCGAATCGATCAAGTTCGAACCTATAGGGACTCCCTGATTCGAATCGGTCGCGTTCGAAGCCAGGGATACTCCTTTGTTCGAATCCACCGAGTCAGCTGGTTTGAATGACGTGTCATTCCATCGATACAAAGTCGCCATAGTTCACGGAGTCGAAGCGGTCCATTCGGAGATAAATTAGGATCGATTCGAGGGATACGCGCCACGTCACTGCCGACCCACGTGCACTCATGGATTCGAACTCAAGGGTTCGAAACTATCGGTTCGAACCACACAGCCAACCGAGAATCCTCATTTCGAACCGATCATATCTCCTAAACCACTGATCCAAATGCAACCAAATTTTCACAGTAGCTTCCATACAAGATAAAGATTGTTCCTGCCAAGTTTCAGCTCGATTGGACCATTTCTTGATGGGTTCGAAATGGCTTCGAATCGATGTCAGATCGAGACGAAACTTGGGGGGGTCGGTCGCGTGGACCCACTCACGGGCCAGAAGAGGTCTCCCGAAGTTTCAGCAAGATCTGGGCCTCCAACGCCTATAAATAGCACCCTGAAGCCTTCAGAAAAGGGGATCTTCCGAGAACTTCTGCCATTGAACACCAAGACTCTGCCGGGTTCAAATCTATTCATCAGAATCACTGTTGTATTCAGATTTCAAAGCTATTATCAACTGTAATCCGTTGTAATCGATTTAATCAAGCAAAGCAATAAAGAGAAAACCTTCAAAGTGGATGTAGGCGCGAACGCCGAACCACTATAAATCCTGTGTTTGTGATTGTTGTTTGTGAATTACTGTGATTGGTTACTTAGAGCTGAATTCCATATTGATTGTTGCTGAGTTCTGTGTTGATTATTATCGAGTTGAGTACGTAAACGGGTGCTTTCGTGATATTGGGTGTTTGTGACCAATTTTGGCGCAAACATAAATGATAAATTGATCATTAAGTAGAAAAAGGTCTTAAAAACTTAAGGCTTGTAATTATCAAATTAATAAATGGATAATGAATGACTAGAATTAATTAACTCAGAAATTAAGAGTTAAATTTATTTAAATAAGATATAAGTTAAAGGTAAATTAATTGGTAATTAAGAAATCATTGGTTTAATTTTAAATTAATGATTAGTAATCCATTAATGAATTAATAAAGGATTAATTAATGAGTTATTAAGACTAACTTAAAATGTAATTGATAATAAATTGTAGTTAATTACTTTAGGAAAGTAATTAAAGAATTATAATTAGTTAATGAGGGTCATTAACTAAAATTATGAAATAATCAATTAATGGGATTATTTTTAATAATTAATTAAATTATTTATTTAAGATAAGCAATTGTGAATTGTTAAGTATAATTACTTAACGGAAGTAATTAAGGAATTAATTACTCATTGTAATTAATTCAGCTTCATATGAATTGTTTAAGTTAATTAACTAAGTTTAATTAATTTAGACAACCATTTCGATGATGTGCTAAGTATTATTATTTAGGGAAGTAATTGATGATAATTACTGGGTGTGATCAATTGAGGGTGATTTAATAATGAAAGTAATTGGAATATAATTAATTTATATACTTAATCAGGGGATTAATTAGAGAAAATTAATTAAGGATTAATTAATTTATTTGATGAGTAATTAAAGATAGTTAATTACGGAATGGTATTAATCAGAGGTGATTAATAAATGTGGTTTAATTGAAGATTAATTACTTAAGGTAATTAATTTAAAACAGGGAATTAATTAAAATGTAATTAGAAATCATTAATTGATATAATTAATGATGGGATGATAAATTTAGATTAATTAATCAATAATAAGAAATTAAAGAGTAATTAATTAGTATAATTAAGGAGTAATGTAATGTTTGTAATTTAAGGTTAATTTCTATATTTGGACAAGATAATTAATTTGTGAAAATAATTAAAGGATGATTACTTGAATATAATTAAATGTTAATTAATCAAGTGTGATTAATTAAAACGAATAATTAGTGAATGATCTATTAACTGATTAATAATTATATAAGCAAGATTTAAAATGGTGAAGTAATTAATTTAATTTACTTTAAAGTAATTAGAGATGATATAATTAATTTAATTCATTTTGAATTAATTATAGATTATATGATTTCTTATATATGGATGGATGAAATTACTTACCTTGAATGATTTAAGATCTCAGAGATGAGAAATTGATGCTATGTAATATGGATGCTTGATTTAAGTATGATGAAAGTATGAATTATCTGTTATGATGATAATATGCATTATCTGTTTGTAGTGATAATATTGATTATCTGTTTATGTTGATGTTGACTATCTATTATGATATTGTGAATTATCTATCTGTGTGTGTATTGAATTATTTTGAATTACACTGCTAAGACTAAATAGACAACTTGGCCCTAAAAGACACGTTTTGGATTTCGATGAGACCGGGATCGGGTTTTCCATATTTGGAACATTCAAAAACTACATCGATTCCAAAGTAACGATAGGTCGTGAATCTGAAGTGAAGATGAAGATTCATAATGCAAAGGTTATTGTCGTTAACTTTGAGGGTGATTCCAAAATGAGTGTAACGAGATAATGCCTTTGGTTTCGTTCGAACCCGGAACGAATTTGTATGGATTGAATGCTTTCAACACATCGTCAGGTGGACGATGAGCATTCTAAGAAATGTTCTCTCTAAAGGTAATCGTAGCCTCAAGCCTCATCAACCTAGAATTGCTAAAACAGGGGAGGTGCAGCAAGGTTAGGTGGGTCATGCCCAATCAGGACAAGATTTTCCCTTGTCTAGATGTCCCTTTTTATTCGGCTGTGTGGACAGCTGTGAGCTCCAACTGTCGGGGTTGTCTTGTTCGGGACTGTTCAGTAAGGAATGGTTCCAGCCTTGTGTTGTAGGGGCTCGGGAGTGATCCTCGGTACGTTGATCTAGGCCACGTAGTGTGATGGGCGGTACCCCAGTAGCCCAGCCATTGTATGGAATCCACAATCCAATAAGTGCCAATGGTTTTGATTGTATTACCCACTTTTATGGCTAGTAGTTGGAATTTAATGAATGTAACAATTTCGGCTATTTTCTATTTACTTGAAAACCCTAGACCTATTATAATATCACTGAATTTCCTATCAAATGTTTTGGTTAGCGTAAGGTAAAAACTTACCATATTTATTCCTGGGAAGTCTTACGTGATACCTTTTGTTTGCAATGTTTTTCAAAGTTAAGCAACTTTAACCTATTACTCATACCAGACCCATGTCTGACCCGGAGTTTATTTTTTCTTTTCATAAACTCTCGGGTACCCAAATTTTTACGGGTAGCCAAGGGATTCAGGTTAGCTTTGATGAATTCTGGAAGTGCAATGGAGCAGGAGGCTTCAGCGTTATAGATATATATAGTTCCGCTGTGTTGGTATCTTTGGGTTATTTGTTTGAGTTGCGATGTATTAACTAGACAGGTGTTTATAACTGTCTAGTATGCGATGTATTATCTGTATAACTCTGATATATGAAAAATTATGTAATAAGTATGTGATTTATTATATTTTGTTCCATTCCGCTGTGAGGTTCTGATGTTGTTGTTCTTTCTTCTCCACCCTTTCTATTTTCTCATCCCTTTCTTTCTTCAAGATGAACTGGATTTCTGGGGTCTGAAGCCCGGGTCGTCACAGTTGGTATCAGAGCGCTAGGTTGATTGAACACCTAGTCTCTTGAGTGATTTCTATCTTGAGAGAGCGTATTTGTAATTTTGTAATATATATATATATATATATATATTTATATTTATTTCTACCTATTTGTTGGGTTACCTATCCGGGTTATCCAATATAAGTCACAAAGGTAGATAGGGTAGTGGTGTGTGTAACACGACTACCAATGGTTGGAGTATGAATATTTGAGGTTGGAAGTGTATCTGTCGAGACTGTAGACTTATTACTGTTTCGAGTAAGCTTTGGGTGATGTAAGGGTTTCATCGATCTCTGAAGGAAACTAGTTAACGTTCGGAGTTCATTTTTGAAGCATAAGTTTGGATGAGCTGGAGTTTGGACCTATCGGTTTGACATGAGCAAGTCCGGATATCTTACCTCTGGATGTAGTAGCTGTGTGATGAGACAAAGTGACTATGGAAGTCTCCGAAGATGTTACTTTGGAATTAGTTAAGGAAGAGTAGCTGTTTCGGTGTTGGGGCTGAGTTCAGTAGAATGTTTCTGTTGGTTTGAGGTCCGAGTTCTCGAAGAGCTCTGAGTTAGGAATTTCTTGGCATTGGTGTGTTGGTAAGGAAGTTTTTAACTTCTGCATCAGCAGTGGAGTTCAGAAACAACAGTGTGGTTCCGTTTCTTTGATGGATTGGCTAATTAAGCATAGGCTGTTCTATTTGGTAAAGAGAGAACATTTTTTCTTTGGTAGTGGGCTAGATTGATCGCAAAAGTGACTTGCGATTGTTTGAGTTTTTCTTGAGTTATCTGATTTTTTCTGAATGTCTTCAGGAAGTCAGAATTTTGTCTGTGTATAGAGATTGAGTTTGGTATCGACTGGATTCCAGGAGTGGTACCGATGGTTCAGCTTAGTAGTATGATGATTTTTGGAAAATGAGTGTGGTGAAGCAGCTAGAGTTTTGGAGGAACTTCTGAGTTTCTTTTTAGGATCTGATGAACCATAGTTCTAAGATATGTTGTCCAGTTTGTCCTCGAGATCATCATCGGCATTTTCACCGGCTCTGATCAGAGTTGCGCAGTGGAAGCATGGTGGCAGCTGTTGATGTAGAAATAACTTGAATTTGCAGTATTTTGGAATTAGAGATTTTCTACTGGAAATTTTTCGGGATCTTAAGACCAGATTGGAATGCATCTGTATTATCTTTCCATATGAGAAGAAGTAAGATCAGTCTCTTGATTTTGGAATTGAAGTTGTGTTCTGATTTTTGAAGTTAATCTTAGAAAGATCATTTTGGATTGTTTTTGGATCAATTTGTTTCTAAGGAGAATCAGCAAGGGTTGAGCTGATCAGTATGGATGTAGGCACCCCAGGATCGTCCGAAGAGTTTTGTGGATAAGAGATGGAGAAATTTGGATTCCAAAGTCGAAGATTTGATTTTGGATAAGTGTTTAGTTTCAGGATTAAATTGCCAGTTTGGATAACTGGAATTCGTTGTGTTTCACGTATCTCTGAGAGAGTACGTGTATGAGCTATCTTTGATTGTAGGGTCTGCAGTTCAGAGAGTTTTGGTTGTTGAGTCAGACTAATCTGTAGTCTGATATCCTGTTTTGTTTTGTTGATCCAGGTGAGTGGGAACTCAGTAGCTTAGTAAATATTGTTTTGTTTGGATTCCGTAGAACGAGTATCCCAATATTTATATTTGGGGAAACTCGAGAAAATTCTGTTTAGAATTTTTATCTGGACAATTAGATTTGTTTGTTTGGATAAATTGGTTGCTAGCATATGATTGATATATGCCTGTGTTTTAAAAATTAAATCTGTAATTAAGTTATTAAATTACCTTTGTTTTAAATTTCGGGGATGAAATTCTTTTAAGGAGGGAGGAATGTGATATCCCGGAAATTTTGACAATAACAATTTAATAATTTATGTCAAAATTTAATTGATTTGATCATATTGTTAATAATAAATTTGAATTAAATTTAATAATCTTCTTTAAACTAAATATTTAAACTGATAATCTATTTTAAAGGCTAATAAATTGTTTTATATCTGTAATGTATACATATCTGTATATATTATAAAAAGATAATCTTTGTGTTAAAATTTAATATACATGGTATGTTTTCTTATTCTGATATTTTTCGATAAATTAAAAAATTGGATTCAATTTGATATTAAGCTACTAAATAAATAATCATATGATTTTAATACCCAAGCTAAAATCTTAATTATTTAAAATTGATTTTAGTTTAAGTATAAATTTAGATAGAAAGGTTTGTTTGTTTTTATGTAGCTAACAAAATAAGTAATTTATTAGATAAGAAGACAAATTCTTTTATGAATTATTTTAATTTAATCATGAGTTAAATTTAAAAAATATTAATGATGTAATATTTTACAAATGGATTTCTAATATAAATAAAAATTGTTATCTTAAATTTTATAGGAAAGCTATGATTGTAAATTTGAAATAGCATCTTTCAAACATGTTTAAAATAAAACAAGTCTTAAATGTATTAAACACCAACATAAATCAAATGTATGATATTAACATAAATATGAAAATAAATTAATAATCATCAAATTAAGTATTTGATAGTTAAAGTTTAAAAATAAAAGAGAAAATAAAATAAGCATAGAACTTAATACATAAGTTAAAATTCATAACTAATAACTAAAACAACTTTACATTTTGTACCTAAAGTATAAAAACAACCAGAAAATAATAATAATGTGTAGCCTGTAAGATTTTAGGCAAGTGCAAGTAAGAAATAGGTAAGAATCTTACATAGGAAGCTTAGATTATCTGCATAATTAAGTTTCAAAATGTACTAATTAGATAAAGAGTAAACAAAAAGTACAAAGGCATTTAATACTTTCATTTCAGCATACAAATAAGTCAATTCGAAATCTAATAAAACATTTCAGCCACCCTTTTGAAGAACTTCTGCCTGATAAAAACAAAATAAAATCTTTGAACAAAGATAAATTTTGTTCCAGCAAAGAGTTTACCCAGTAAACACCTTCCTCTGAAATCTTTCCTTTTAAATACATGTCTTCCACTTCTTTTTGTTTATAAAACATAAGCAAAATCTGAAAATATAAGTAAGTTTTTATTTACAAACCTAAATTGCATAAAAAAAAAGAAAGGATGATTTAGAGGAAGAGCAAAACTGTTTACAATTTTTAAAAGTTCAAACTGTTTTCAATACCAAGCTATGCTCTGTTCATCCTCTCAAAACCAGGTGAGTAACATCACATCTTTAAAAGTTTAAGTATATTTATTCTGCTATATGTTCTCTCTGAAATTGAGTTATTTCTGAGTATATTTTGTGAATATATCTCAGTGTTAAGGTATGGATATATGATAATCATTCCTGGGTATTTCTCCATTTTGATTCCAGGTTTAAGTTCACAAAAAAAAAAAATTCTTTTTTTTCTTAATTCAAGCTTTAACAAGACATAAGTTTTGAACATATAATGTTATTATAACATAGATTTGAGTCTAAAATTTGGTTTAAAGAAAAACAGTTTGTATTAGTTCTGGAAAATATAGAACAACAGTGGAAAACTAAATAAGTTGAAACTCAATTCTTATAAATCATAGTTTCAGGCATATGAATCAAATGTTACAATAAAAACTTGATTTTTAAAACCAGAATGACTATTTTTAGTTAAGTATTTAAGGTTTAGTTCGGGGTTGTATATGATATGTGAATCTGTGATTTTGGGGTGATCTATGTGAATTTGGGAATCGGGTTTCTTTCTGGAGGAAGAAGTATGAGTGGAGATTGGTGGAAAAATCTTTGATGGTGATGAATTTCACCAGGGAAGTTGCGGCAGTGATTTTCATTTTAGAACCCTAGTTTTGGCTTCGTGTAATTAATCGATCATTTTAGAGGGTATAGTGGATCGAGTGTGTCGAAACTTCGGGGGATGTTAGCTTGGACGTGGAAGCAAACATAGCCGGAGCTGGAGAACTTCAGGTGGTCAGAATTTCTCAGGCAAGGCGGTGACAGGTTTTCAGGTGGCGATGCTCTGTGTGTTTCAAGGTTTTGGGGTCGAAGTCTCAATTTTGATTTCGAGTTTTGGAAGATGATATGAAGGTCGTAGGTGAGGGAGAAGGAGGTTGCCGATGTGAAGCAACCATCGGAGATGGTCGGAGGTGGATAATGTCACTGTTCACGTGCACGGTGAGTTGGTTCTGGTGAAGGTGGTTGGGTCTGTTGCAAGCTTGTGTGGTCTCGAGTTTTTACTCGAGTTGTTGGGGGTTTTTCTCGGGTATATTCAAATTTTGACTCGAAGAAAAAAAAAGTGAAGCCTCGGGTAACTTGTTGGCTTCAGGTTCTACAGGAAACAGATGTTGTTTTTTTTTAAATGAAGTATAAAGCAAAGTTCAAAATGACAAGTAAAAGTTAAGGATGTGATTTAAACTCAAGACAATCTGGTTCAAGTTAGTCTTGAACTTTAATTAAAAATAAATAAAGTTTTTATTTAAATTGTTGTTACTACTAATTAAAAGGTAAGCTTAAGTGGTTGGATTTAAAGTAAAGTTTTAAATCGTAGGCGGAGTTTAAAATTAAAGATGTAACCTAGATTCAATATAAATTTGAATTTTTAAAATTTGAAATAAAAAGGGAGATTTTAATTGTTTTAAAAAAATATGAATGATAAAGAGAATTTTTAAATTAGATTTGAATTCAAAATGAAACCGTGTGTAAATTCCTTTAATCCTCTATTTTCAGATAACCATTCTTTCAGTTGTAAAATAAAAAGGAGTTTGGAATTGATAAGATTCATTTGATTTCATTTTAAA
Organism: Allium cepa; assembly: GCA_030765085.1. Classification (NCBI taxonomy): domain Eukaryota; kingdom Viridiplantae; phylum Streptophyta; class Magnoliopsida; order Asparagales; family Amaryllidaceae; genus Allium; species Allium cepa. The sequence continues at coordinate 811,852,675 of CM060939.1, forward strand.
TCTTAAATTTAAAATGAAGTTTTAAAAGAAACTTTAAATTAAATTGATTAAATAGCTTATAAATGATAAACTGATCATTAAATAGAAAAAGGTCTTAAAAACTTAAGGCTTGTAATTATCAAATTTACTAAATGGATAATTAATGAGTAGAATTAATTAACTCAGAAATTAAGAGTTAAATTTATTTAAATAAGATATAAGTTAAAGGTAAATTAATTGGTAATTAAGAAATCATTGGTTTAATTTTAAATTAATGATTAGTAATCCATTAATGAATTAATAAAGGATTAATTAATGAGTTATTAAGACTAACTTAAAATGTAATTGATAATAAATTATAGTTAATCACTTTAGGAAAGTAATTAAAGAATTATAATTAGTTAATCAGGGTCATTAACTAAAATTATGAAATAATCAATTAATGGGATTATTTTTAATAATTAATTAAATTATTTATTTAAGATAAGCAATTGTGAATTGTTAAGTATAATTACTTAACGGAAGTAATTAAGGAATAATTACTCATTGTAATTAATTCAGTTTCATATGAATTGTTTAAGTTAATTAATTAAGTTTAATTAATTTAGACAACCATTTTGATGATATGCTAAGTATTATTATTTAGGGAAGTAATTGATGATAATTACTGGGTGTGATCAATTGAGGGTGATTTAATAATGAAAGTAATTGGAATATAATTACTTTATATAATTAATCATGGGATGAATTAGAGAAAATTAATTAAGGAGTAATTAATTTGTTTGATGAGTAATTAAAGATAGTTAATTACTGAATGGTATTAATTAGAGGTGATTAATAAATGTGGTTTAATTGAAGATTAATTACTTAAGGTAATTAATTTAAAACAGAGAATTAATTTAAATGTAATTAGAAATCATTAATTGATATAATTAATGATGGGATGATAAATTTAGATTAATTAATCAATAATAAGAAATTAAAGAGTAATTAATTAGTGTAATTAAGAAGTAATGTAATGTTTGTAATTTAAGGTTAATTTCTATATTTGGACAAGATAATTAATTTGTGAAAATAATTAAAGGATGATTACTTGAGTATAATTAAATGTTAATTAATCAAGTGTGATTAATTGAAACGAATAATTAGCGAATGATCTATTAACTGATCGACAACTGATTAATAATTATATAAGCAAGATTTAAAATGGTGAAGTAATTAATTTAATTTACTTTAAAGTAATTAGAGATGATATAATTAATTTAATTCATTTTAAATTAATTATAGCTTATATGATTTCTTATATATGGATGGATGAAATTATTTACCTTGAATGATTTAAGATCTCAGAGATGAGAAATTGATGCTATGTAATATGGATGCTTGATTTAAGTATGATGAAAGTATGAATTATCTGTTATGATGATAATAAGCATTATCTGTTTGTAGTGATAATATTGATTATCTGTTTATGTTGATGTTGACTATCTATTATGATATTGTGAATTATCTATCCTTGTGTGTATTGAATTATTTTGAATTACACTGCTAAGACTAAATAGACAAGTTGGCCCTAAAAGACACGTTTTGGATTTCGATGAGACCGGGATCGGGTTTTCCATATTTGGAACATCCGAAAACCACATCGATTCCAAAGTAACGATAGGTCGTGAATCTTAAGTGAAGATGAAGATTGAAAATGCAAGGGTTATCGTCGTTAACTCTGAGGGTGATTCCAAAATGAGTGTAACGAGATAATGCCTTCGGTTTGGTTCGAACCCGGAATGAACTTGTATGGATTGAATGCTTTCAACACATCGTCAGGTGGACGATGAGGATTCTAAGAAATGTGCTCTCTAAAGGTAATCATAGCCTCAAGCCTTATCAAACGGGAATGGCTAAAACAGGGGAGGTGCAGCAAGGTTAGGTGGGTCATGCCCAAGTAGGACAAGATTTTCCCCTGTCTAGATGTCCCTTTTTATTCGGCTGTGTGGACAGTTGGGAGCTCCAACTGTCGGGGTTGTCTTGTTCGGGACTGTTCAGTAAGGAATGGTTCTGGCCTTGTGTTGTAGGGGGTCGGGAGTGATCCTCGGTACATTGATCTAGGCCACGTACTGTGACGGGCGGTACTCCAGTAGCCCTGCCATTGTATGGAATCCACAATCCAATAAGTGCCAACGGTTTTGATTGTATTACCCACTTTTGTGGCTAGTAGCTGGAATTTGATGAATGTAACAATTTCGGCTATTTTCTATTTACTTGAAAACCCTAGACCTATTGTAATATCACTGAATTTCCTATCAAATGTTTTGGTTAGCGTAAGGTAAAAACTTACCATATTTATTCGTGGGAAGTCTTACGTGATACCTTTTGTTTCAAATGTTTTTCAAAGTTAAGCAACTTTAACCTGTTACTCATACCAGACCAATGTCTGACCCGGAGTTTATTTTTTTTTCATAAACTCTCGGGTACCCAAATTTTTACGGGTAGCCAAGTGATTCAGGTTAGCTTTGACGAATTCTGGAAGTGCAATGGAGCAGGAGGCTTCAGCGTTATAGATATATATAGTTCCGCTGTGTTGCTATCTTTGGTTATTTGTTTGAGTTGTGTTGTATTAACTAGACAGGTGTTTATAACTGTCTAGTATGCGATATATTATTTGTATAACTCTGATATATGTAAAATTATGTGATAATTATGTGATCTATTATATTTTGTTCCATTCCGCTGTGAGATTCTGATGTTGTTGTTCTTTCTTCTCTACCCTTTCTATTTTCTCATCTCTTTCTTTCTTCAAGATGAACCGGATTTCTGGGGTCTGAAACCCGGGTCGTCACAGTGTAGCTGATACTTTGATATTTTTTCGGAATCGTGAGTTTTCTCTTTCCTTCCGTTCAAATTTGAAACGTGCTACCATTTATTTGCTTTGATAATTTTCCTGAATCAACGTGAATATTTTGCCTTAAATCCTCCACTGAATCATAGGACGTGATTGTGCTATTTCTTTGGTTACTTTTATTTGGTCGTTTCCATTTGCTTCTGTTCGTATTTTCTTCCATTTTTTATTGCTTCTTCCTAGATTTCTCTTCTTTCCCTCTCTATTATTTCTTCCTCTTCTATATAAACTTGCCTGGCACTACAAATTTCGGCCTCTCCTTCACCTTTTCCAAACTCTGCTCCTCCACCGAGCCCACTCTTCCCCTTGTGCAATATCCATTGAAGACGTAGCGACCCTCCCCTGTTTCCTCTACTGTTCGCATAACCAGGCATAGGTAAGTTAAGTTTATATTTGCAAGCGTTATTTATATATATATTATATATAGTTTTATATTTAGCTATGATATGGATGATTTTATCAATACACGTCCCCTGTACGTGCTGTTGATGCGTATTCTAGCATTCAAAGTTGGTACGCATAATTGTTTATATGGAGTATAGTTATGATATATTGATTGTGGTATAAAAATATAAGATGCATACATATAGTGGTTTATATAAGGTTGTTGGATTTGAATATACATATACACCAAACGTGGTTTCCATTTTTTTTGAAAAGTTTGTTTTAATTCTAGAAGTGTATGCATATTTACTATGTGTGAGTTGTGTTGGATCTGCAAATGGAGTCTGCATATTTGGCAAGTAGATTTATATTCATTTTTTATAAATTGAGTCCATATATGTATATTTTACAAACCATATTGTATGATTTATTTTATAAGTTTTGTAAATCCATTAGTATATATATACATATAGTTTTATAATAAACAGGTTTATAACTTTTATTGAAGGTCAATTTACATCTTATTATTATGGAAGTTATATAGGATTTTTGAAGTTGTTTATTTTCCTAAGTTTGTATATGACATATATTTATATAACGTTATAATAATTAAAGATATATCTTTATGGCTTTATATATATATATATATACACACACTTTGCATACACTTATGTATGGAGTTAGTTTTCTAATATATAAGTTTTCATTTCAGTTGGCATGCATGTTTGCATAAAAATTAAGGGTGAATATGTGTTTTAATGTAGACCAGTTGCTTTCGCAAATTTTTTTTTTATTAAAGTTATATTAGTTGCTATTTATATATATTTTATAAAGTTTACATTCTAACTTATACTTTCGGTCTGCACAGGTTACAGTATTATATATATTTATAAAATAAGTTATAATATAAGTTATATAAGTAATTCGTACGTCCATTGTCTAAAATTTTATATAAGTCTGTGTATAGGCTTTACTGTTTATGTATGGGTAGTTATATATTAGTTTATATATATAGGTAAACTGTTTAAAATTTATAACTGTATTGTGAAGTGGATTTTGTACAATATGTATATAGTAGTTTATAAATGAGATTTGAACAGATAATTTGCTGAAGTTTTATATATTAATATTATTTTAAAATATAAATCTTAATGATACTATATACATAGGTCGTATGGGGTGTTTTGGGTCTTAGATTTGTAAATAGAAATTTTGATCTATGTCTAAAAATTAAAATGGTGTGGAAAAATGATAAGGATTTTTATTTAACATATATGTTTTATTTCAAATATTAAAACTATTGGTTTATGTACGAAAAAAGGTAAATTATATATATATATATATATGATTCGACTTTAAATTTTTCTTGGGGATGCAAATTTGATTTTTATTAAAATAGCAAAAATTTCTGTATATATCAGACTGATTTTGATTCAATTCATAAATTCTTGATTATCAGCCTCGTTCGTCCAATTCGTGCCAATCCAACATTGCTTTTAAATTCATGCTCGAATTTATAATTCAAATTTCATTGTCCGTATCAGTGTGTGTGTCCATGTCATCTTCTGTATTCTCTAGCCTCGAAAGGTGAGCAATCACTCACGATTAACATTCTTTTATTTGTTAAATTTGATTAAATTGAAACGACAATTGAAATACGATGCTGTAGTTATTTAAATTGTTACATATGCTATTATCTGTAGTTGTTCACTTATGGGATATGACACCATATCCTATTGTTTATATTTATTTTTGATGATATATGCCTGTTGTTATTATTATTTTCATATCTGTTATCACTCTGCAAGTTCCCTGTTAGTATAGAAATCACTATGGGTTGAAATGATACATACCCGAACGGATTTTAGATAGGAGAATTTAGTTATGGGTTGAAATGATTAACCCAAGCAATTTTCATTTATATTGAATTTGGTATTACATGTTGAAATGATATTCACCCGTATATATTTAACTTACGGATTGAAATGATAAAATCTGTATCCCTTGTACACAGAATAGAAAATTTTACATCGACGCCGTGGTCTATATGAATGTTTTGAATATAATTTCTATGGTCTGGAAAAGAAATATATGGTTTTGATGAATATTGATTTAAAGTATTATATATAAAGGTTATTTTATATATAGATTTAATATTAAGGTAATTTAATTAAGATTTATTTTATTAGTATGAAATATGTTTAAGGATTTATTAAATTTGTATTTCTGAAATAGATTTGTGGAATAAATTTTATAAGCTAAGGTTTGAAGATATATTTGGGACTTATTTGAATTTGTCATTAATTAAGGATTTTATTTAGTTAAATCAATTTGAAACTATTGAATTCGAAACTTTAACATATGATCTTATAACTTGAATTTTTATTTAAGAAATTTAATGGATGATTCATGTTTAAAGAAATCGAAGGTAATATATAGAAAATGTAAATTTAAGGTCATATAAATAATATTGAATTTATTAAGTGAACATTTCAAAACTAAATAATAGTGAAGTCAAGTTGGGAGATAAACGCAACTATCAAAGTTTAGTCTTTGAAATGTTGAATATTTAAAGCTCCGAGATATATTAACTTCGAATTATATTGAAATTTAAATGGTTTATTTTGTGGTTCAAATCCGTATTTAAAATAGATAAAAATTGAATTAGTTTAGTCAGAAACTAAATTGAATGGAATTTGATAAATTTTTATTTAATTAAATTTGAACGGGAAGGTCGAGTTGATTTTTGAAGCGATTTGTGAAGTTTGAGGAAATAAAAATACTTTACTTCATAAATTATTGGATATATATACAATAATTTGGAAAATAGTGATATTGAAATGAAAATGATATTTTAGTTTTGAAATATAAATAAAATTGAAATGACCACGATGTTGTAGTGTATATTTCTACCCTGTAGATAGTTCCTTGGATCCTTAGAAGATAGGTATCCCAAACATTCTCTAAGTTAATTATATTTCAGTTGATATTTCACTTGAGTTGGATTTATAGATCTAACAATGTTAATCGTGACTCGAGTGTTTTGTGTTTTGCTTTACGCTTGGGTCAGACTGAGTGATACAACATTTGAGACTCACCTTCGAAGTTGGAGCTTTTCTTAAAGATCCAACTATCTATCCTTTCAGTCATCTAGTCGATTGGTTCAGAGAATTCATCTGCTCTTATTGGAGATTTAACTGCATCTGGGATTTTTTGATGTATTTTATTTCTAACTTTGTTTATATAGTAGCTTCAAGAACTACTATTCATTTTTTCGTTGTATCATTGTACTACTCCGTATCTGTGATTGATTTATTTACTGTAGATGTTAAGAATTGCCAAATATCAATTAAAAATCTAATATTTTGAGCAACTCGAGTTCGACATGTGCGTATGCGAATGTTTGAAAATCCCAGGTCGTTACAGTTGGTATCAGAGCTATGGCTCTAGACAAAACTTAACATATATGATAAATTTATTTACAGAATCTCTTTCATTCGAGTTGAATCTCTTCCTTTTTGACTAGATTTCCTTTGAATTTTGGAATGTCCCTCGGTTCCGAAATTCTTCCTTGTCTCTTTCTATTTATATTCGTTTGATTCAGGAGTATCCTATAATTCCACTGAATGTTTTGTAAAGGGGGCGAAAACTCCTTTACAATTGGCATTGATTCACCGTAGATCTCTGTATCCTCGGTTTACGATGCTGCTATATCTTGATATGGCGAATTCTATCTCTGGCAATCGAATCTCGATTTGTTTTGGAATTCCGCATCGATTATATTCCTAAAGTCACGGTTGACTCGATTAAGGTCGCCATGATTTATAGAAGTATATCCATCTTCTATTTTGTAATTTGATTATCTCATCTTCGATCGAGTCTATCTTCGAATCAGGATTATATTGATTGGAGTTCCTCTAATATAAATCTCTATCGTTGCTTTGAAATCCATTCTTGAATCATCCTTTGAAAATGGGTTATGTTTGAAATTAATATATATATTGAAATTATTATTTGGATAAGTATGATTTTATTCTATATATAAAAGTGAAATGTTATTCTATATATAAAAGTTTTGAAAGGATTTGAAATTTTGGAAATTTATAAGAAATTGATTTATATAAAAATGATTTATAACTGAAGGGTAAAATTTGAAATTCGAGAATTGAATTCCGGTATTTTGAAATTGGTTTTAAAGTTTTGGAAAATATATAAAAATAATACGATTTAAAAGTATTTTCCAAACAAGAAATGTTTCAAATGAGTTCAAATGAATTCCAATAATTTTGAAGAAATTTCAAAGAAGTTTTCAAGAAAATAGAAGTCCAAAACTCACTTATGTCGCTGGAAAATAATTTCGGTGATGAGTGCACGCATCATCGACATTGATTTTCGAGTTTCAAAGTGGGGGAGAGGCCACTTTAATGGCTTCGCTATGCGAGTGATTTTGTAAAACCGTTTTTGATTTAAAATTTCAAAGTAATTTGATATTTTCGAAAGATATGTGTATATATTTGAAACAATTTAAAGTGAGACCGGTATTCAGTCCTCGAGTTTCGGATTTGATTTGGTATAATCCTATCTATTGAAATTGATTTATTGATTTATTGTTTATTTTCAACTCTTGAATTGTAAATTTGATTTCCCTAAATATTTTGAATGTTCGAACACTTCCAAATCGAGGTTAAATTTTCAAAACTAAGAAATTTCGAAGGGGATAAAATATTTGATTAAGCATATAAGTTTAGTTTTGTATGTTTAAGTTTGAAACCTTTTGTTAAGTAAATGAATATGACTATTTTGAATTATACTAATATGGAATTTAGTTTTGAAATATTTTAAATTTTTTTTTATATAATCGTAGTCTATATAAGTGTGATTTGATATACTATTGATTTGGAAAGTATTCGATTTGAGAATGAAATCCTATATATAATGGACTTTATATAAGTATGATATTTGAAAGTGATTTGAAAAGGTACTATATGATATATATTTTCGAAGTAAAGATATGGAAAGTGCCTTCTGCTTGATATCCGCTTCATGGCCACATAGTGGATTCTTTCTATCGATAGTATTCTCTTCGATTTTTGGTTTTCCGGATGTGATACTCGAGTGTTTCCATCGTGGCGTAACCCATGGTTTTTTTTCTCTCGCGACTGCATAGTGCAACTGCCTAGCTGAGTCTAGCCTAGGGGTACGGATTGTTTCCTAGGGGATCCAGGCGTAACCATTGTGTATCCAGCAATCTGTGTAGGTCGCATTAGTAGCGAAACTGCCTGGCTGAGACGGCCTAGGGGTACAGACTATTTCCTGGGGGACCCAGGCGTAACCATTGTGTATCCTGCACCCTACTAGGTATCATGGTGTAACTCGTAGGGCTGAGAAAGCTTACGGATACGGATTGTTTCCTGGGGGATCCAGGCGTAACCATTGTGTATCTACGAACCATGGTTGGACAAAGGTTTTGGTTTGATTGTTTTGTTTGGATTGTACTTTCCATATTTGTTTTTTTAAGGTTTTTCAAGTATTTTCACTGGGTGTTGTAACAGGTCTACTAAGTACTTGAAGAATTCTAGCTTTGTGCCTGATAACGCATGGCCAGAGTCTGCAAGAACGAGGATAAACTTGTTGAAACAACGAGTTATAAAAATATTTTTGAAAGGAAAAATTTGTTTCGATATAAAAGTATTTTATTATAAAGGTATTTCCAACAAAGAAATTTTGTATTAATATTTGAGATTAAAATTTTATGGTTTGATTTAATTATTTGAGCCCGATACTATCCCTTTGAACCTACCTTATCTGCTCAGCTTTATTTATTCACCCATATTCCGTTTTTCCGAACCTACCCTTCTTTCCTTTTTGAATATAATCTTTAAAATATTGTTTATTTATATACTACATGGTTTAATAGTAAATCATTAGTGTCATTAATATTGCAGAAGTTATTAATTTAATATAACATATTTAAGAAATGAGTATTTATTTATCTATAATGTCGAAAGTGTAATTAGTAAATTTATAAACTATGGATTAATGTTGTCAAATAACTTCCTTGAAAATATAACCAAGGATGTGAATAACTGTTTCCAAATAGTTTTCATATATATTTATGTTGGGTGTGTTCCAACCGGTCCAACACCACCGAACCGAATCCCTTCCTATGCATAACCGAACCAGCCCAGTACCGCTTCATTCACCTCCGAACTAGCACAAACCAAGCCACCGAATCAAACCCCTTTGAAACAAACACCAACTCACTTCCAAGATACCACCGGCCCAGTTCCACTAACCACTGAACCACCCACCATCGGACCAAGCTACGCCCTCACTACCGGACCAACACACATACCACTCATTACCGAACCACATGCTACCGAACCAACCTACTTCCAATACCCAACCGAACCAACCTCAACCCTCTACAACCGAACCAAGTCCACACCAACCCTCCACTGAACCAAGGCCTTGCCGAACCAACACTACCAGGCCAGATTGCATCAGCTCAGGCCCACCGGCAGCTATATACATCCAAGACCCCTTCCCCTAACCTCACTCTATAAATAGAGGGGTAGTGGTACAACAATGGTAGAAAAGTTTGAGAGCTCAAGCACGGATAGAACTTTCAAACAGTTTTCAGATACTTGTAATTGAAGCTTTGTACTTGTAATCTGAAGAAAAAAGGTGAATAACATATAAAGTGGACGTAGGCACATTCTGGCCGAACCACTATAAATCTGTGTGTCTTTTACAGTTTAGTCCATCTATTTTATATATTTGCATAAATCACCCAAATCACTTAGAACAACACATAATCAACTAAATCATACGAGTTGGAGGTGTTTTCCCATTTTTTGTGCAAACAATTTTGATGCTTTCACTGAGAAAAGGAGCTCGAAGCTTCAGCTTCTCCCACTTAACAGCATCGTTCTTTGCTTGGAAAACATGCCTCCCGGACAGAAGAAAGATGCTAACAAAGGAAAGAACATCGCAACTGGCAGTATCCTAGATCCAGTGATCAGAGATCAAGACAATCGTCCGGTTCCAACAGCAAATGGAAATCAGGCAAACCCGACAGCCCCTGCTATGGAACAACCAATTACAAGGGAGGATTTGGACAGGGTTGTGGCTGAAGTAACTAACCGCTTCGCATCTCAACAAGAAGCCTTGGTGGATCAACTCATGTCACGCTTAAGGGATGTTGAAGAAACCAACTGCAACACTGAATCATGGGGTGAGTCCCGGTCTGGAGGGTCTGGGTGACGACAAAGGTCTTTCTTCTTCGAAGAGGCTAACAACAGAAACGGCAATGGTAGGAGACGAGCCCGGACTCAGCCCGAATTCCGACCCGAGGAAACACTTGGAACCGAACCCAACAGGGGAGGTACCAGGCAGGGTTCGGATGTAGCTGAGCCTGCCATGCTACCTAACCATGGAAACACCAATAGACGGGACCGAGCTAGAGTCCAGCCCGAAGTTGGACCCGAGGAAGTGTTGAGAACAGAACCCAGCAGGGAAAGATCAAGGCAAGGGCCAACTGTGGCTGACCCTAGCGTGCCCCCGGAAGGCCAGAGGCCGTCAATGGAGAATGTTAGGAGTGATAGACGATACCATCCCTACATGTCATCTGGACGGAATCAATCCCGCAAGGAAGAACCAAACTCATTTCTATCCGCTTCAAGTTCTGATGAAAGGATGGAACAATTGTTCAGAGTGTGCTTCCAACGGGACCAAAGGGATCGGGGGATAGGCGCTAGGATAACCAGCCCCTTCACCCGCAATATCAAAACTGCCATCACCCCCCGGGAATGGAAAATGCCAACAAGGTAACCTCTGAACCCGTTGTACACTTGCGGAGATACACATAGCATATGCTCATGAGCGGAGCAACAGAGGGAGTATTGTGTAAATGCTTTCTACTATTCTTGGCAGATCTAGCTACCTCCTAGTTCTGCCATCTACCCCAAGGATCCATCAGCTCATGGGAAATGTTGAAAGAAAAGTTCATCATCCAGTTCCGCATTCACGTGGAACAACCCAAGGACGCTTATTCCCTATCTAATATCAAATAGAAGCCCGGAGAGACATTACAACAATATCTAACCCGATTCAACGCCACAGCGGCTGCAGTCCAAGATGCCGACGAGAAACTTATCCTAATGGCCCTCTGCAGTGGTGTGCATCTGGATACTAAGTTTGCTAGGAGATTAATGAAAGAAAAGCCAGCTTCCTTACCCGATTTCTTCCACGAAGCCGGGAAATATATGAGACTTGAAGACGCTGCCATTGAAAGGCAGAAAGGGCAACAAACCAAGACAGATCATGGCAACACACCCGTAGTAGCAAAGGACGTTCGAAGAAATGACTCCAGAGATAGTGCTGGGGGCAAGAAGGGGGTAAAGCGCTTATATAGGCCAGGACCGAGATTTGACTCTTACACTCCTTTAAATGAAACAATCGGAAACATATTCTTGGCGACCCAAGACGAAGTTAGATACAAGCGCCCCCCGTACAAGAAGGAATCAGATAATGCAATTAAGTCTAGAAAGTTCTGCCGCTTCCATGAATCTCATGGGCATGACACCAATGAATGCCATCATCTCCGGGACTTGATTGAAGAACACATCAGAAGGAAGAGACTAGAGCGCTATGTGAAAGGTCAGAACAGGACTTCGACTTCTGCCAATGAGAACCCAGGGCTACCCCTTCTGGAAGTAGGCGGAGGAAATCGCAACACCAGCGGCTCCAGTCAAAAGAAGATAGTGGTCCTTACCATATCAGGAGGACCACACATCGCCGACGGAAGATGGGCAGAGATGGAGAGATACGGCAAGTCACTTAGAAACAATGAAGGCTATGTTAATTCTGTTACAGAAGAACGCCACCCGAAACGGAAAGAGAATGATGACGTCACATTCAGTAGGCGTGATCTAGAGGGAAGGCAGTACCCTCACATGGACCCTATGGTCATCTCTGCCTGGTTCGGTCCAGCCAAGGTTTTCCGAATTCTAGTAGACACTGGAAGCTCAGTAAGTATCCTATTCAAGCACACATTCGACAAAATGAAGCTGTCAATGAAGGATGTGACTCCCTGCAGCAAACCGCTACATGGTTTCACTGGAGATGCGAAGATGCCCCTCGGGCAACTGGACCTCTTTGTCGAAATAGGAAGTCATCCCCGCTCAGTTGTGCGAAAACAAACATTTGTGCTAATAGAGAACCACTCAGCCTACAATGCCTTTTTGGGAAGACCAGCCTTGTCTGACTTCCAAATTGTCCTAGCCCCATGGTGCCTGAAGATGAAATTTCCAACGGATAGCGGAATAGGAGAAATAGAGGGAGATCAAGACGCCGCTCGAGATTGCTATGTGACTGAACTTCGCAATAACCGCAGGAAGGATAAAGGGAAGGATGCAGAGACTTCTCTCTGCAAGAAAAACTTGGAAGCATAGCAATTAAAGAAATCCCCTCCTCTTCGATATACTAGCGATCCTTTCAACGAATTAGACCCCAGGGACAAGGAGGAGGTGGCCACCACCGAGCCTGTAGAGGCTATGGAACTTGTATCTGTAGACACACACGACCCAAGTAGACTGCTGAGAGTCGGGTCTCAGTTAAGAGTGGAATTGAAGGATCAACTCGTCGATTTTATTCGCCACAACTTGGATGTATTTGCATGGACGCACGCTGACATGACTGGAATATCCCCGGACGTAGCATGCCACGTAGTAAACATCGATCCCACCAAGGTGCCAGTAAGGCAAAAAAAGAGAAGCATGGGGCAGAACGATCAGCAGCCCTCGAGGAAGAAGTAAAGAACCTACTTACCAATAACTTCATACGAGAAGCCATCTACCCAGAATGGAACGCCAACCCGGTACTGCTAAAGAAGGCTAATGGGAAGTGGCGAACATGAATCGACTTCTCCAACCTAAATGACGCTTGCTCGAAGGACTGCTTCTCACTCCCCCGAATCGATCAACTCGTGGACAGCATAGCCGGACACGGACTCTTATCCTTTATGGATGCATACTCAGGATATAACCAGATCCCTATGCATGCCTCCGATCAAGACCACAATAGTTTCATCACTGACCGGGGATTGTACTGCTATAGAGTAATGCCTTTTGGACTTAAAAACGCTGGAGCTACTTATCAGCGCCTCCTTAACAAGATATTTGCGGAACTAATAGGACGAACTATGGAAGTTTATGTGGATGACATGTTGGTAAAATCGAGGAAAGCCAACGATCATATAAACCACCTGGACGAGATGTTTCAAGTACTTCTCCAATATGGAATGAAACTGAATCCTCTAAAGTGCTCCTACAGAGTATCGTCGGGAAAGTTCTTGGGATTCATCGTCCATGCTAGGGGGATTGAAGCAAACCCCGAACAAGTCCGGGCATTGCAAGGTATCAAGATACCATCCACTCGAAGAGATATGCAAAGCCTAAACGGGAAAGTAGCCACCCTACGCAGGTTCATCTCTAAAACGACCGACAAATGCATCCCTTTCTTCGAAGCTCTAAAGAAAGACAAAGGAAAGTTCGAATGGACTGACGAATGCTCGACAGCCTTCCTTAACCTAATCGAACACCTTCAGAGACCACTAGTACTCGCAACTCCAAACGAAGGCGAAGAAGTATACCTATACCTTGCTGCATCGTCCCATGCTTTAAGCGCCGCTTTGGTGAGAAAATATAATCGCGCGTAGAAGGCCCGTATACTTTGTAAGCAAGAGATTTACAGGGGCAGAAGCCAAATATCCTAAACTTGAAAAGCTAGCATACTGTTTGCTAATCGCATCATGGAAACTGCGACACTATTTCCAATCTCATTCCATCAGAGTTTTAACCGATCAACCGCTAAGGCAGGTACTCCATCGCCCCGACACTTCTGGGCAACTGCTCAAATGGTGCATTGAACTGAGTCAATATGATATCACCTACCATCCTCGCACCGCCACCAAGGGAAAATCCATAGCCGATTTCATTGCCGAATTCACTACCAACGAAGGTAAAAATCGATCTGAAATAACAAAAGATATCAAGTGGAATCTCTTTGTAGATGGAGCATCAAACTAACAACGCTCGGGGGCAGGTATTGTGATAATCACCCCAGGGGAAGGAAGCTGCACTATGCCCTAAGGATGGAATTCGCTGCCACCAACAACGACGCAGAATACGAAGCAGTGATAGCCGGATTAGAACTTGCCCTAGAGATTGGAGTCGGTTCTTTATGTATCCATAGCGATTCTCAACTTATTGTAAATCAAATACGGGAAGGATTCCAAACTCGAGGAGAACGACTCACAGCATATCTAAATAAGACCAAGCTGCTACTCAATCAATTGGATCACTATTTAATCAAACACATTCCTCGAGGAGAGAATCAGGAGGCCGACGAACTGGCAAAGCAAGCTAGCATGAAGGACAGCACCGCCTCCGGAACAATAACCATCTCAAAGCAACTAACCTCGAGTTTCGAGCCAATGAATCTGATAGCTGCAATCGAAGAAGAAACTTGGATGACTCCCATCCGAAAATACTTACAAGATGGCACGCTACCGACGGGCGTAACGAAGTCAAGAAAATCTTGAGGAAAGCTTCCCGCTACACAATGCAAGAAGGCATCCTCGATCGGCGTGGTTTCTCTAACACCTTATTAAGGTGTGTCGTTGGAAGGGAAGCCGAGGAAGTCTTATCCAACATCCATCAAGGAAGTTGCGGAGATCACACTGGAGGGCAGACTCTAGCAAAGAAGATACTCCGATATGGGTATTACTGGCCCACTTTAAACAAAGACTCCTTAGACTTTGTCAAAAGATGTGACAGATGTCAGAAATTTGCTAAGATTTCTCGACTACCAACAAATGAGATTACTCAAATGACCAGCCCTTGGCCCTTTGCAGTATGGGGAATTGACTTGATTGGCGAATTGCCGATGGGCCAGGGCGGAGCCAAATATGCTATAGTGGCAGTCGACTATTTCACCAAATGGGTAGAGGCGCAACCTTTAAATAAAATATCTTCGGAAAAAGTTATTAACTTCTTGATCAAAAATGTTCTATGCAGGTACGAGGTTCCGCTCAAAATCATATCGAACAGTGGACTTCGGTTTGACAGCGAGGAGTTCACCAACTGGTGCCGAGAGCATGGAATTCACAAAAGCTTCTCATCTGTGGCTTATCTCCAGGCGAATGGACAAGTCGAAGCTGTCAATAAAATTCTCAAAACTCTGGTCAAGAAGAAGCATGAAAATTCAAAAGGCGCTTGGGTGGATGAACTTCCTACGGCGATTTGGGCCTACCGCACGTCTTTCAGAACATCAACAGGGCATACTCCCTTCTCTTTGGCATACGGATCGAAGGCCATGCTCCCATTTGAAACTGTAGTGCCCTCCTACCGTAGGATCCACTGCAACCCAGAAGAGAATGAAGAACTCATACACATGTCTTTGGACCTAATTGAAGAAAGAAGAAATGATGCAGCACTTAAAGCGGCAGCTCACAAGCAAAAAGTGGCAGCATGATACAACTCCAAAGTCAAGCAATGCAGCTTACGAGAAGGAGATCTTGTTCTCAGACGAATCTTCCCGTGCCCCAGAGCGCTAGATCCTATCTGGAACGGACCGTATGTAATTCATAAAGATCTCCACAATGGAGCTTGTACTTTTCTTAACTTATACTGCTAATATGAAGTGAATTAACGAAGAGAATCAGTGAACGTAGGCATTTTCGTGTCGAACCACTTTAAAAATATTGTCTTTTTTTAACTTGTTCCTTTATATCTTGGCTGCTTGTTAAGCTTTATCCTTTTTCTGTTGAATAAAATCCTGTATAACGACATTTCCATTCTGAACACTTCACGGCACAACCTCACCTGGACAAGACCTAACATGTACTATACGAATCTATGCCCTCGTCAATGAGACACTCTTGCTCCAGCATCCCTCTGCTGCGGGTTAACTCATTGCTCGCGACGGCCCTCAAAGCCAACTGTAATGAGTCGAGCATAAGCCACCGAGAAAGCTGACTATAGCCGAGGCAGCTCACTACGGCGTCCGGCTCGCCGACGACTGTGAACAGATTATAAGCCCCAACATAAGGTGTGGCCAGCCAGGGGCAGTTCACAGTTGACAATCGGCACCCACGCTAGCCGGCTACAGTAAATCGAATAATACCCACGATTACGGGCCATAATGGCCCAGGTAGATACTATGCGCAATCTCGTCTCCGATGTGTCTTAAGTACGGCTGTGGTAAAAAGGAAAAGTCCCCACGGAGGCGTAAGATGGGTGACGAATGTCTCCAAGACCCACAGCTAGGGAAAGTGACTACAAAACCCGTTTTCCACGAACTTAAGCACATCGAAGGCCTTCCGTGATTGGAAGTTTTACTATTCCTTATATTTCTATTTTATTTATAAAAACTTTCCTCCTATCCTCTATAACAACCCTTAAAGTACCGGACACCAAATAGGATGCACTCGCTAATGTGAATGAGAACTCTTAACTGGATGATGGGTCACTCAACCCGTATTCGATAACATAAGGCATTCAAAGCTACCACCTACAACTAAAAATCGAAAGGGCGATACTTTCTTCTCTTATATACAAATAAGTAGCTCTG
Organism: Allium cepa; assembly: GCA_030765085.1. Classification (NCBI taxonomy): domain Eukaryota; kingdom Viridiplantae; phylum Streptophyta; class Magnoliopsida; order Asparagales; family Amaryllidaceae; genus Allium; species Allium cepa. The sequence continues at coordinate 811,869,569 of CM060939.1, forward strand.
ATATATTCACACATCACATTAACATTGCAAGACATGAAATTATACTTTAAGCAAGAACTTGACATCGAACACAGTTGAATCACTAGCACATGCACAACTATATTTCTTATGCAACACATCAAAATAATGACAGCATCCAAATATGACAGAATCAACTTATGTTATGAAATTACATGTAAAAAATAAAGTCGTTCGTTGCAATGACATAATTACGACCTGAAAGTACATTAATGTTTTGGAACTAGTATATACAGGAATGTCAAGTAAAACCAAAAATATCCGGATCAAGCCAAAATAGTCAGCAGCATCAGAACATCATCTCTATCCTTCCGATCCCCCAAGATCTACTTGACCGCAGGATCAGAGCTCCCAGCATGCTAACCAGAGGTCCCACCTGTCCAATTCAGGAGAAGAATCTATTAGATAAACGATAAGCAACCAAGCTATGAAAAGGCTAAAAGGGGAGACTTACCAACATCCGTTCCTTGATCGTCATCCCCCAACTGCACGCCTACCTCCTCGGCAGCAAGCAGCCGCATGCCCTCCTTCACCGCCACTTTCTCTTCCTTAGTAAACTGGGCCTTAACCACATCCATCCTGAAGGCCATACCACCCTCCTTATCCGCATCAGCCTTGGCCTCTTCCAGAGCCCGAAGATAAATTCTGGCCATGATCCGGGGATAGTCATCCATCCAGGACAAGTTGCCCTTCTTCCAAGTACGGAAATACATATCCTGGAGCATCTCGTCCATCATCCCCTCGTTTTCCTTGAACTCCCTCATCCAGACTTCAGAGGTCAACAGCTTTGCAACGGCAGCATCCCTCTCCGATCGGTATCGCGAGCGGTCAGCCTGAATGGATTTCCTCATCGCCTCCATCTCCTCCTTCACCTTGGCTTGAGCAAGCTTTGTAGCTTCAAGCTTCCCGGATAACTCCTCTACCCGCTCGAGGTCCGCCTTCCGAACATCGTCTACCGTTGCAATGGCTATATCGATCCGTTCCTTGCAGATGGCCTCCATTTTTCGCAGCTCGGCTCTGCTAGCCTCTTCCATAGTTTTCTTTAGCCGTCTGGAGGCAGCCTCGTGCTGAGAGATCTGGATGGCCTGATCGGCAAGTTTCTTAGCCTGGTCGGCAATCACTAGACGCAATCTTATGTTGGCACTCCCAATCTCCTCCCCGGCCTTGACCAGTCGGGCATGATGCCCCATCAATTTCCTGGTCTCCTCAGCCACCCGATCGATGTTTGCCTTGGCCTCATCCCCCATAGCCACAATCCGAGTGGTAAACAAGTCGAGATCCAAAGACTTAGCCTCATCAAGCACCCTTACCATAGGATTGCGGGGTACGAGGTGCTCACCGGTAACCTTATCGAAGGAAATATCATGAGAACTCGGGTCCAGATCTGGATGACCCTCAAATGGGTTACGAGCCAAGTCGGGACGATCAACATGAGTAACGTTAGGATTCTCTGATGGATACGGAGATGGTATGGACTCAGTATCCTCTCCTATGATATCATGAATAGGCTGGGTTGGGGGATGAGGTCCAAGAGAAGGTTCGAACATGGAGCGCCTACTCTTTCTCTTTTGAATATCCTCTTCAATAACTCCGAGAAGAGGATGGTAGCCGACTACGTCCCCGGAACGGCTGGTCGAAGGCCTCGGTTTAGCAGAAGCTTTAAGGAGTTTGAATTGCTCTAGGCGGTGCCGAATGTCTGATGTCTTGGCCGCCTTACCCGTTCCTGGAATAAAAACCAAGTGTTACAAGCATGCATGAGACTATAATCCAAGAAACATGTGAAGTTAAAAGAGGAGTCAAAAATTCACCTTGAACCGCCGGAGTTGCCCTAGTTGAAATGCTCTCAAAAGATGGACTGGCGCCAGTCCCGCCCTTATCAGTTTTCTTCGGTTTCTCCACCAAGGCCGGCCCTTCCTCCAACCCCTCAAAAGCTTGGCGGAAAGCATCATCCGTCCACTCTTGAATCTCACATGCTTGCCCCTAGGTTAAGGCACCAACGCCACTACCACTTTGTCCTTTGCCACCATTACCACCATCACCTTCTCCATCACCTCCGCTTTCCTCCTCACCTCTTTCCTCCTCTCCGCTTTCCTCCTCCGGAACATCTAGGCACGTGCTGGGAGAGGGTCCATCAGTTTTTATCAGCTTCTTCCCCCCAACAACTGGAGGTATCGAGAAGGGTTTCCTCTTGCTGCTCTTTGTCGTGGCCCCTCCTTTGGATTTAGCAGCCCTTTACTCAACCGTATCCCTCTGCTTGACCACCGACTGATGTGGTAGAATCAAGTTGTGTCCCAGGAGAGTGGCATTCCTGATCAGGTAAGAAGCTGACCTATCCCTTCCCGAAATGGCTTCTATCTCCGTGGCCATCTGAACCAGGTGATCATTCTCCACGAACGCAAAGCCATCTGTCGCTAGCAGGAAATAAAAACACATGAGAAGAAGCATTTCAGTCAGAACGGAGATTATAAATAAGCTTTAACTTACAGCCAGAGGTGAAGCGGTGGATAGAAACGGAGTCATCCTGGACGAAGAACCATTCCTTCTTAAACATGGTGAACTATGAATACAAGTCCAGGACCAGCTTGAAGCACACGGACGATTCCAAGATGATGTATGGAGACCCCTTCTTGTAACCCCTCAAGTTATATAGGTACCGAATCTCCCGGTTGGAAGGGGGCGCCCGTACTTTCTCTGGAAAATCACGAATAGGCACACCAGGATAGCGTAGGAGTTGGGCTGGAGCTGGAAAGGGGCCACCTTCAAATAGGTGACGAAGCTAACTATCCAAGCATTGATTGGAGGAATGGCCCTACACATGCAGTGGTACCTACTATAAGAGAAGTATCCTTCAAGGGGATTATATGGCATGACCCCCTTCCCAGGCAACAACATGCGTGCTCTATCAATCCCAAAGGAGCGGGAGATAACATCAAGCTGCTCTTCTTTGAGAGAGCTAGGAAAACAGTCAGGCGGAGAATTCAGAAGCTCTTGAGGACCATACCCATCTACTAACGATCTCGGGGTGGATCCATGACGTTCCGGTCCTGGCTGAGCTTGGGGCAATATGGTGGACTCTCTTCTGTTCGTAGATTTCTTCTTATCCGATCGAGTTTCCACTTTATGAGACATTTATCTCTCAAACACAAAGAAGTACGTCGTTAGAACAAGAGGAGTAGAGATATAAACAAGCAAGTGTATACAGCCTGAAATTTCGTTCGTAATTCAAGACACCAAAATTCCATTCGGTAGTGTGAGCCTAAGGATCCATTCGGCCCTCACACTCCCAAAACCCCCATTCGGTAATTCAAGCCTATGTGCCCATTCAGTACTCATCCTCCATAAGTTTCATTCGGTAGTCCCATCATGAAAAATCGATTGGCAGAAGAAAACTCACATGGTCCGGAAGTCGAGTAGATTCGGCAAATGAGTTGATTCGGTGGTCGATTGGTTCGGCTATTTCAAGCAAACAAGTTTGGTTCGGCATTCAATTGATTCGGCTGATAATGAATAACGAAAACCCTAGTCCCATACTTATAGGAGAAATATAAATAACTGGACCAAACTGGCTCGACACACAAGGCCGGATGAGGATGTCCAAGCTAAAACAAAGCACGCCATATGCATACACATGCCCTACTTTGGGGGGGCAAGTGTTGGGTGTGTTCCAACCGGTCCAACACCACCGAACCGAATCCCTTCCTATGCATAGCCGAACCTGCCCACTACCGCTTCATTCACCTCCGAACCAGCACAAACCAAGCCACCAAATCAAACCCCTTTGAACCAAACACCAACTCACTTCCAAGCTACCACCGGTCCAGTTCCACTAACGACCGAACCACCCACCATCGGACCAAGCTACGCCCTCACCACCGAACCAACACACATACCACTCACTACCGAACCACCTGCTACCGAACCAACCTACTTCCAATACCCAGCCGAACCAACCTCAACCCTCTACAACCGAACCAAGTCCACACCAACCCTCCACCGAACCAAGGCCTTGCCGAACCAACACTGCCAGGCCAGATTGCATCAGCCCAGGCCCACCAGCAGCTATATACATCCAAGACCCCTGCCCCCAACATCACTCTATAAATAGAGGGGCAGGGGTACAACAATGGAAGACGAGTTTGAGAGCTCAAGCACGGATAGAACTTTCAAACAGTTTTCTGATACTTGTTATCAAAGCTTTGTACTTGTAATCTGAAGAAAAAAAGGTGAATAACATATAAAGTGGACATAAGCACATTCTGGCCGAACCACTATAAATCTGTGTGTCTTTTACAGTTTAGTCCATCTATTTTATATATTTGCATAAATCACCCAAATCACTAAGAACAACACATAATCAACTAAATCATACGACTTAGAGGTGTTTGCCCATTTTTTGTGCAAACAATTTAAAAAGGTGTTATTTAAAACTTATAAATGCTATTTATAAAGGAAGCAAGAAATTTTACAAATGGGTTTGAAATTTTTTTAAGTATTAAATAAAATTTAATTTCAAATGAAGTTTTCAAATGAATATTTCAAGTAAAATTTATGTGCTCTTAAATTAATTGTTTATCCTTGTCTTTCAATCTATTTATCTTTCTTATTGTTTCTATTCTCCTACCTTCTTCCTTTTCGGGGACGAAAAGTTTTGAGTGGGGGAGAGTGTAACGACCTGTAAAATTTTGTTAATTTTTAATGGTTTTATTTAGCATGTTTAATTTTATTTTTGAGAAATTTTAAATAATAATATTTTGAAATAAAATCTTATATTTGGATTACGTATAGTTAAATGTGGCAAATGATAAATTTTCATCAAAAATTAAGAAAATATATTTTAGGGTGTGATTCTATTCAATTTAAGTTAGTAATAATTGATGTTCATAAAATAATTTATTTTGGAAAATTCAAGGCACAACAGTCATATTTTCCATCATTTCTTTTATTTATTTTCAAACGGTTCATTTTTCCTTTATAACGTGTCCTTCCATATTTATTCTTGTTGTCCAATCAAGCTATTAATTGCTATGATTATTTCTAAAACAGTGTGTAGCTGTTACTTTTTCTACCGATTTCAATCTCTTAATAATTTTTCCAATTCACAGATGGACTTTCCCATTCCTAGCCATTAATAAACTTTGAAATCATCGTCTTAACTTTCGTTATTCCCCATTAAAATAATTGAAATTTATAGCCGTTTCAGTATATAACTTTTACACGTTTTATACTCATTTAATTTCAGCAGTCCATTGCCTTTAATTTTTAAACTGTTCCATTTTCTTCCCAGGCAACAGCTCATATTCCATTTCGCTCATAAATCGGTTTCCACTTTTACTCACCTGCTCACCTTTTCTTCTATATATCCGCTTAATAGTTATATATAAGTTATAATACGTTTCCCTAAGTCATCTCCTTTCCTTTTTTCATTGACATATTAATTCTGGGAAGTGATTAATTTAGAAAAAATCCATCTTCCCCTCATTTCTTTAAACTTTCAGCTAAATTTTAGCTTGTGACCGTTGCTGTACATTTCATTAAAGAGGTACGTTACCTTATTTATCTTCGGAATTTAAGGGTGAAAATTTTATTTTTCTAACCTTACCTTTCCTACGCTCCCTGTTTCCACTTCTTTCATTATGACCGTTCATTATATACACACATTACAGCTGGAAAGTTATAAACGATAAACTTAGATACTTTTTGTGTTTACTAAAAATTTAAAGCTTACCTTTAATTGTGACCTTTTGGTTTCCTTGCTTTCAAAAAAATTTGAACCAAAGCCATCCGTTGCTACTAGAATCGTTACTTTTCTAATATATTCATTCGTATTTTAACTGACCTTTTATTTCTTTATTTTTCCACCATCTAAAAAATAAAATAAATGATTATTCGTTTTATTTTATTCAGCAGTCAGCATGACTCTTGCCATTTACATCGCACTATATTTGACTGGTTATTTTCGTTCAGCATTCTTATTTTAAAAATATACCGCAGAGTAACGTTGCCTTAACAATTTAAAAATTGCTTTAATAGCTCTTGAATAAATGTGTAGCTGTTACTTTGATATTTTTCTGAAATTGTGACTTTTCTCTTTCCTTACGTTCAAATTTGAAATGTGCTACCATTTATTTGCTTTGATTATTTTCCTAAATAAATGTGAATATTTTGCCTTAAATCCTCCACTGAATCATAGCACGTGAGTGTGCTATTTCTTTGGTTACTTTTATTTAGTCGTTTCCATTTACTTCTGTTCGTATTTTCTTTCCTTTTTTATTGCTTTTTACCAAATTTCTCTTCTTTCCCTCTCTATTGTTTCTTGCTCTTCTATATAAACTTGCCTGGCACTACAATTTTCGACCTCTCATTCATCTTTTCCAAACTCCGCTCCTCCACCTAACACACTCTTCCCCTTACGCAATATCCATCGAAGACGCGGCGACCCTCCCCTGTTTCCTCTACTGTTCGCATAACCAGGCATAGGTAAGTTAAGTTTATATTTACAAGTGTTGTTTAAATATATATTATATATAGTTTTATATTTAGCTATGATATGGATGATTTTACCAATCACGTCCCCTGTACGTGTTTTTGATGCATATTCTAGCATTCAAAGTTGGTACGCATAATTGTTTATACAGAGTATAGTTTGATATATTGATAGTAGTATAAAAATATTGGTGGTTTATATAAAGTTGTTTGATTTGAATACATATATATACCAAACGTGGTTTCCATTTTTTTGGAAAGTTTGTTTTATTTCTAGAAGTGTATGCATATTTAATATGTGTGAGTTGTGTTGGATCTGCAAATGGAGTATGCATATTTGTCAAGTAGATTTATATTCATTTTTGTTTTAACATTGAGTCCATATATGTATATTTTACAAACCATATTGTATGATTTATTTTATAAGTTTTGTAAATCCGTTATTATATATATAGTTTTATAATAAAAAGGCTTATAACTTTTATTGAATGTCAATTTACATCTTATTATTATGGAAGTTGTATAGGATTTTTGAAGTTGTTTATTTTCCTAAGTTAGTATATGACATATATTTATATAAAGTTACAATAATTATAGATACATCTTTATGGCCTTATATATATACACACACAAATACTTTGCATACACTTATGTATGGAGTTAATTTTCTAATATATAAGTTTTCATTTCAGTTGGCATGCATGTTTGCATAAAAGTTATGGGTGTATATGTGGTTTAGTGTAGATCAGTTGCTTTCGCAAAAAAAATTTATTAAAGTTATATTAGTTGCTATTTGTATAAAGTTTACATTCTAACTTATACTTTCGGTCTACACAAGTTACAGTATTATATATATTTATAAAATAAGTTATAATATAAGTTATATAAGTAATTCGTACGTTCGTTGTCTAAAATTTTATATAAGTCTGTTTATAGGCTTTACTGTTTATGTATGGGTAGTTATATATTGGTTTATATATATAGGTAAAGTGTTTAAAATTTATAATTTTATTGTGAAGTGGATTTTGTACCATATGTATATAGTAGTTTATAAATGAGATTTGAATAGTGTAATTCGTTGAAGTTTTATATAATGATCTTATTTTAAAATATAAATCTTAATGATATTATATACTAGGTCGTATGGGGTGGTTTGGGTCTTAGATTTGTAAATACAAATTTTGATCCATGGGTAAAAGTTAAAATGGTTTGGAAAAATTATAAGGATTTTTATTTAATATATATGTTTTATTTCAAATGTTAAAACTATTTGTTTATGTATGAAAAAAAAGGTAAACTATATATATATATATATATATATATATATATATATGTATGTATGTTTGTGATTCGACTTTAAATTTTTCTTAGGGATGCAATTTTGATTTTTATTAAAATAGCAAAAATTTCTCTACATATCAGACTGATTCTGATTCAGTTCATAAATTCTTGATTATCAGCCTCCTTCGTCCAATTCGTGCCAATCCTACTTTGCTTTGAAATTCGTGCTCGGGTTTATAATTCAAATTTCAGTGTCTATATTAGTGTGCGTATCCATGTCATCTTCTGTATTCTCTAGCCTCGAAAAGTGAGCAATCACTCACGATTAACATTCTTTTATTTGTTAAATTTGATTAAATTGAAACGATAATTGAAATATGATGCTGTAGTTATTAAATTGTTATATATGCTATTATTTGTAACTGTTCACTTATAGGATATGACACCATATCCTATTGTATATATTTATTTTTGGTGATATATGCCTGTTGTTATTATTATTTTCATATCTGTTATCACTCTGCAAGTTCCCTGTTAGTGTAGAAATCACTATGGGTTGAAATGATACATACCCGAACGGATTTTAGAATAGAAGAATTTCATTATGGGTTGAAATGATAAACCCAAGCGATTTTCATTCGAATTGAATTTGGGATTACGGGTTGAAATGATATCCACCCTTATATATTTGACTTACGGATTGAAATGATAAATATCCGTATCCCTTGTACATAGAATAGAAAATTTTACATCGACGTCGTGGTCTATATGAATGTTTTGAAAATAATTTCTATGGTCTTGAAAAGAAATATATGGTTTAAATGAATATTGATTTAAAGTATTATATATAAAGGTTATTTTATATATAGATTTAATATTAAGATAATTTAATTAAGATTGATTTTATTAGTATGAAATATGTTTAAGGATTTATTAAATTTGTATTTCTGAAATAGATTTGTGGAATAAATTTTATAAGCTAAGATTTGAAGATATATTTGGGACTTATTTGAATTTGTCATTAATTAAGGATTTTATTTAGTTAAATCAATTTGAAACTATTAAATTCGAAACTTTAACATATGATCCTATAACTTGAATTTTTATTTAAGAAATTTAATAAATGATTCATGTCAAAAGAAATCGAAGGTAATATATGGAAAATGTAAATTTAAGGTCATATAAATAATATTGAATTTATTAAGTGAATATTTCAAAAGTAAATAATAGTGAAGTCAAGTTGGGAGATAAACGCAACTATCAAGTTTAGTCTTTGAAATGTTGAATATTTAAAGCTTCGAGATATATTAACTTCGAATTATATTGAAATTTAAATGGTTTATTTTGTGGTTCAAATCCATATTTATAATAGATAAAATTTGAATTAGTTTAGTCAGAAACTAAATTGAATGGAAATTGATAAATTTTGATTTAATTAAATTTGAACGGGAAGGTCGAGTTGATTTTTGAAGCGATTTGTGAAGTTTGAGGAAATAAAAATACTTTACTTCATAAAGTATTGGATATATATATACTAATTTGAAAAAAAAAGATATTGAAATGAAAATGATATTTTAGTTTTGAAATATAAATAAGATTGAAATGACCACTGTGTTATAGTGTATATTTCTACCCTGTAGATAGTTCCTTGGATCCTTAGAGGATGGGTATCCCAAACATCCTCTAAGTTCATTATATTTCAGTTGATATTTCACTTGAGTTGGATTTACAGATATAAGAATGTTAATCCTAACTCGAGTGTTTTGTGTTTTGCTTTACGCTCGGGTCCGACTGAATGATACAACATTTGAGAGCTTTGCTTGAAGATCCAGATATCTATTCTTTCAGTCATCCAGTCGATTGGTTCAGAGAAGTCATCTGCCCGTATTGGAGACTTCACTGCATTTGTGATTTTCTAATGTATTTTATTTCTAACTTTGTTTATATAGTAGCTTCATGAACTACTATTCATTTATTCCGCTGCATATCATTATACTACTCTGTATCTGTGATTCTGTGATTGATTTACTACAGATGTTAAGAATTGCCAAATTTCAATTTACAATCTGATATTTTGGGCAATTCAAATCTGACATGTGCTGATGCGAATGGTTGAAAATCCCTGGTCGTTACATTATTGAGTTAGTAGGAATGGCTTTTGTTGTCCCTCTTATTTGAGTTATGCAGCGTTAGATTTATGTGTATTTGGTTTGTATATAAGCACACCTAGTAGATTAAATTGATTACTATGAAAACTTGTAAAATTGAAATTTTATCCTATACATTTAATAATGTTGAATATTTATCAAATATGGTGCAAGAAGTTGGTAGTTTTCATTAATAGTTTTGGAATGGACGGATTTTTCGGCAATTTTAACTGGTCCAAAAATCTGGGTCGTGACAGATCCGTAATAATGAATTATTGTTGGATTTCAAGTTTCGTATCGATCGAACTTATCGTTTGGTTGTGCAAGTTTGACATGCATACAATTAAATTTTAAAATTAAATTAAATTAAATTGATTTTTGAAATGATATCTTCTGAATATGATAGAATTGGCTTCCAAAATTAGTTTCATTGTGTTTGGAATGGGGTAAACATTTGGAGCACTAGACGACTTGCATCCTTTGGAGTTTGGAATTTTTGTGGGTAAATTGATTAGTATTTTCTAACATCGTATATATATTTCTGTTCCCATCTTCCAACATTCGTACACCCACGCCCGTATTTCAATGGTATAGGTATATTAACAAAATTTAAGGAAAATTTCCTCTTTCCCAAATTCATATTTTAAAAGGGCCAAAATAAATATCATTTGAAACTTTGATTACTACAAACCACCACTATCCATCATTGTTAAGTACGAAAGGAAAGTTTCCATGCCACCATATTAAGAAGGATTATTTATCAAAGTCAAATCTCATTCCTTTTTATAAAATTCCATTTTTGTAAGCCTATTTCATATTTTGCAAATGCTCCTAATTAGTTTATAAAAATACTTTTAAAATCTCTAAAAAGTATTAATAAAATGCCTCTCCATTTTGTAGAACTCTTTTCTATTAACGAAGCTCTTTCTATTTACAAAACTCTTTTATAAATATCCTTTTATAAATTTCTTTGTACAAATCTTCTATGCAATTCTTAATAAGAATTATCTTATACGTCTAATCCCCAATTTTTGTAAATCATATTTATTTAACACAATCTGCATTTGATTTAAAACATGCCTTATAAATCCATTCTTTAATTTATAAATTACCATTTCTAAATGTATTTTACAAGTATTACTTATAAAAATCCTTTACAGAATATCGTTTATAAATTTCTTTTACAAAATCATTATTTGTAAATCTCTTCCTATAAACCAATTATTATTTATAATTACCTTTATTAAATTAAATTAATCATCTGTAATGTCATAAATAGATAATTTATTTACTTTAAACACTATAAGTTAAATAAGTAAATTAACTTAACACATCATTAATAAAGTAAGTAATTAACTTAACCCATCGTTATTTAAATCAATTATTTAACTTAAACCATAATTTAGTGAACCAATTTACTTACACAACGTTAATGACATAATTAAATATCTTAAAAAAACATGTTTAATATAATTAAATATTTTAAACAACGTTAATGATGTAATTAAATAGCTTTGAAACTCTTTAATAAAAGTAATTAAATAACTTATTTTAAAGCATTATTAATAAGATAATTTACAAACAAAATTTAAAACATTACTTATAAAATTTAACCTTAAATTTTTATAAATTTGGATGTTAATTTAAATATATACTTTATAGATTTTGCAAGACACTTAACGACCACTGTGGTACTTTATCAAGCTACCATTTAATTCAATTTAACATTTCACACCAGATAACTAGTATTTACATAAACAATGTATATGTAAATCAAACCCATAATTAACCATCAATGGTTTACTCGTTTCCTTTTCCAATATTAATTAATATACATATCAATCAACTATCATGTGAATAAATGGCTAAATTAATATAATAGCAGCACTATATCGATCAACATTTTGAACTACTAAATGTCGACACTATTATTCAAGTGCCTAGCACCCAAGTGCCAAAAAGATGAATTGTTAGGATAAAATAAAAAGAAAAGGAAAAGGAAAAAGAAATAAGAGAATACAATATTAGAATCTCATATGCGGAACAATAATATATAATATCTCAAACGTCTTTACCCAAAAAGAAAACCTTTATATACAGACATCAACCAAAGAAAACTAACATTTCACTAGCTTGGACAATCATAACATCTTGTCCTCACAAATGATAATGGATATAAATCATGTAATGAAGTAAAAAAGAAGTATGGTATAAATCATCTAGCTCCTCTCCAAGATCTCCGATAAACCATAGCCAAATCTAAAAGCATACTCGAGCTGACCCAAGCATTATAAGAGATAATACCTCGATCAATCTAGTATACCAACATGAGAAACTCAAATCACATAAAATGTATTATATCTTAAGATCCTTCAAAATAAGGGTACATCTAAGGCCACGCTGCCAATAAACCTAAAATTGTTTTTACCTTACGATAACAAAACCATTTCTATTGTAAAATCCAATGATAATACAGTAATGTCGAAGATGTAAAATATAAATAACCACATAGTGCGATACAAGTGAGTGTACATCACAAAAATAATGGGTATGCAATCATAATTGCTAATGAGCATTCGCTAATCATGTAGGATTTCCAAGTAGATCTCTTCAGGAAACTAGTGCACAAGTATCAAAGATATAATTCTGAAGCATTGTACATCTCTTGTGAATGTACAAGAGGAAAACCATAGTTGGTCTTGCTATAACGCGATGCATCGATCCCGCATGCGTATCCTAATAAGTATCTCTAGAAATGGAGTTGCATGCACGCTTTGGGTTTGCCAACCCTACTAGCTATGTCCCCTATCTCTGGTTTTAGTCATACCCGCTGAAGGCTACGTTCGGCATTCTAGACTACGAGGCGCCATTGAAAAAGATCGTCCACACGAGCTCCAACTTGAACAAATCATGGAACCACACGTTGGTTACCATATCTGAACAGATCTCGGGACCACATATGGATTCCTCAACAGATCTCGAAATCACATATGGGTTCCTCAACAGATCTCCAAATCACACATGGATTCCCATATCCTTAATAGATCACAAACAACTACATGTGTTCGAGCGTCTCAACATATCTCGAATCTCTATATAGATTCCAGCGTCACGAAGCAATCACAAACCAATCATAAAGCCATCACAAAGCAATCACGAACATCATCTAAAGCATAGAGCACGTATATGGTTTTTGAGTTGTTGTTGTGTCATGTCATCCTATATAAGTACACTCGCCGCTTACCGGGTGCTCCAAAACCAATCGATCGATTTTCTAGGAATCTCAACCCTGGTTCTGTAACATCCAACCTTTTCGCAAGCTTTAAATTCGACGATAATCCACACACGTCAGACTCAAACCATACAGAAGGGCGGATTGTTATTGGGATAAATAAGAAAAGCAAGAAATAAATAAAACAAACTAGAATCTTACAACGGAACGACAAAATATAATAATAAAATAAACAGTTCATGAAGCTGTTTTACAAAACATTTGATTTTACTTATACAACACAAATCAGCGTTACACATAGAATAGAATAATAAACGATACAGTGGAACAGTATGAATCTAGTGGAATAATATATTAAATAATAGTAATACAGTCTTTGTCTTCGTCCTCCAGAAATAAGATTTTGAAACCCTGAAATGCTCGGACTGACCCGGGCGAATTGAAAAGACAAAACACTCGAGTTAAAACTAAAAGATCTTATGTAAGTTAAATCAATGGTAAATATGAGTGGAACAGCGTCAGATATGATTACGGGATTTGCATCTCCTATCCAGTGTCAAACGTGAATGCAGTAACTTGAGAGATGTTCGGGATTCACATCTCCTAAGAATCTGTTAAACTATTTACTATGTAGTAATATACGCTATTATAATAATGTCTATTAGTAAAATAAACTTACTTTAAAATAGCTTTAAGGAGTGACCCAATATTCTCTTTAACACAGTAATGTTCCAATAGTCCATCCAGTATCAGTGCATCTCCAGATCGGGAGACTACCCTAAATACTCCACAGGCTACGGGAGAAATCCAAAATCGTACAAGGCGCGCTAGGGTAGGTGAAATGGCACAACTAGGCAATGCCAGGGTAGATATACCAATTACGCTTCCTGGCCGGTGGTAACACGTAGCGCGCAGCTACCGCCCATCTTGAGCCAAACTCCCAAATAAAAAAAATCAAAAGTGGCCACCGAAGCAATCCAAAAGTCAGAGTATAATATCGAAGCGATGTTTCTGATCAAAGGTGCTACCTCATTAGCCCATCAATCGCTCCTGTTTTTGCCACCTTATGCCAACTCACGGGAGTCGGGTCCACGAACATACCTCAGAGGACGTCGCCACCTTCCTACTTCATTCTGGAATCTCCACCACGTACACGGTTGTTAAAGTGGTTTTTGGGGATGGCAGAGAGTATGACAACTTCCGATCCCGGTCACTTTAACAACCAAACGTTATTATAACACTGCAGTCATTTGAAAATAATTATACTTCAAAACCAGAATTTAATATCCATTTCAAAACCATATAAATACGATATTCTTTCCGTTTCAAAAACCAAATCAATATGATATCATTTTTATAAAAACTCAAATCACAATAATATCATTTTTATTTCAAATATATCCTTTCCAAAAATCATAGCACTTTCAACATTATAATACTTCGAAATCAAACCACTTGAAATATAACACTTCCAAATTATAATACTTTGAAACTCAAAATTTTGAAACATAACTACACCACTTAAATGGCTTAAATATTAAATTACTTTATATAATAAAATAGCTTCTTCAATTTAACAAATCAATTCCAAATACAGATTTGAATCCCAAATAAACCATTTCAATTTCCATGTATTTCAAAGCTTTAAATAATCCATCATTTCAAAACTAATTCTTTTATAATCTCATATACATCAAATTCAATTACTACTATTTAGATTTGAAATGCTTACGTAATAAATCCAATATCATTTAAGAAGACTTTTAAACTTCACATATCTAAATATTCTTTCAATTTATTTAACTTGATATATTCATTTAAATCAACTTTATATTCATTTAAATCACTCTAAACCAAATCAAGTTATAAGAATCATACTCTCTAAAATATCATTTTTATTTAAATTTCAAATCAAATTTATTCGAGTATAACTCTTAAATAATTAAATTTAAACCAATTTCATATTTATCTTCCAACCTCAATTTTTATTTAAGTCGTTATAAACTCTATATATACAATATCTTAAACAAGTACTTAACCATATTACATGAAAACAATCAAACTATATTATTTGGCTTATTTTATACTTCCAAACAAATTTACACATATCTAAAAACCAATAATAAAATAACATATATAAAACATCTGAAATCAATATTTATATGACCCATATATTTTTTACAAAACCATAGTAATCATTTCAAAATATTTTTATATATAGACTGCGGTGTCTGTATCTAAAATTTTCTATCTTATGGTCAAGTGATACGTATATTTATCATTTCAATCCGTAATTTAAAACATAAATACGGTTATACATCATTTCAAACCGCAGTCCTGAATGAAATAAAATCCATAACAACTTGCGGTTTATAACAGTACAAAATACCACGTCCATTCATCCAATATCAATAATGAGACATTTATCATGATCATCATCCAATTCAATCAATAACATCAATTTAGGACAGATAATAAACAACAGGCATTTACTGGCAGTTTATAATCAATAATAAATTAAATAACTATTTAACTGGTAGTTTATATGCAATAATAAATTAAATAACAATTTAATTCAATAAATTAAATTAAATTGGAATGATGATAAAAATATGCCAAATATTCATAAATAAATTTCTAATCACATCAGAAATTAATTTTACACACATAAGAAATTTTAGAAGTTGTAGTGGGTTAAAACACTTACCTTTTGAATTTAAATTGAATTTAAATCCAATTTAAACCCAAAATTTGAACAATCTTAGAGTTCTTCCAAACCTGCTCTAAAATGTCTAGAATTCCAATACGAACCAAGCGGAGAAAACCACGCATGAAATGGACCTCGTATGTGAAAATTATAGCAGTTAGAAGCTAAATGATTTTTAATAAAAAATGTACCATACACGTCATCACCTATCACTGCAGTAACCATACCCTGTACATCGCATTTGAGCACTCAACACAGCGCCCGTTGACTACCTGAACCCGTCTCTTTGACCTCGATCTTCTCCCTCTACGCACCGCCATAAGCCATGGCGCCACCAACTACGAACTCCCCATCGCGGGCCGCACCTCCCATGGCCCACATGATCTCCCTACGGCGTCATCTGCCGCCGCCGATTCCCAGGGCTTTCTAACCCTAAGACAAAAATTCAGCCACCTCACTCTGACTTAGGTCAGGCAACGACCACCCTCCAACACCACGTAGCAAATTCCACGAAACCCACAAATTAATTCCAACGATTTGCGCCGAAATCAAAACGCCTAAAATGGCTATTAGCGTTTCGTGATTCCACAGTGTGAATGTGATTTACTGACATTCGAAGCACTATTATGACAAATGAACACCAGACGCAGATTCGAATCGTCGAGATCTTCGTCCTTATTATTTTTTCAAATTTTGTTGAAGATTTTGAAATTTTGATTTTATTTTGTATTGCAATCGTATTTGGAAGTGAGAATTTGTTTGTCTTCCATTGAGGAGGAGAGACAGCTGAATTGTATGTATAGAAATAAGGAATAATAAATACACTAGGGTTTATAACAACATATATATAGGCTGAACAAAATAGAATTAAATGGGCTCAAATGGGTTTGGAAATTGAACGATAATGGCCCAAAAGCCCATTCTGACTCCGGAATGAAATTGGGTCAATACATATATCGAAATAGATGTTTTTAAATGTTTTACAATCAATAGGACATGTTTTAGGTCAAAATTCCATCCTATGGACAAGTTATGCTAAAACCAAGTTATTTCCAGTCGATTTCAATTCATTTCAATTAAATTGATTTCTAGGCGTTTCGAGTCCGTACGATCAAATGACATGCCCATCGCTACGAAACTTGAAATCCTACAATAGTTCACCGTTACGGATCCAATGAAAATGGTTTCATCGAAATCCGAGTCAGTTGCCAAAATGGCTAATTTTCAGTTAATTAATTAAATAAACATTAAATCAATTAAAGCAAAATTTTCAAATTCCAATTCCGTAATTAAAAAATCTTATCATTTTTGATTTCATGAACAATTTCAATAATTAAAACAAATTTGTTGTCAATTTAAAGTTGATTAATCCATCAATTTCAGTGTTTAATTCCAATTTCATTAAATTCACAAATTATAATTTAAAATTCCCAAAAATCCATTTATTAATTTTAAATTTCGATGAATTAATAAATTTTGATACCCATTATTTTCATTCAACCAATTGTCATATTATAAATAGAATTAACATTATTTCCAATTATTTCCGCAATTTACACTAACATAACGTTAAATTGAGATTCATTGCAATTGATTACAAATTTTGATTTAATGGACTAAATAAATGATTACCTTATAATACTTGTTATCATTAACTCTCAATCACATCTTTATAAGTTTACCATTCCCAAACCAATTTTATAATTTCTTACTAAACATTGATTTTATTTGATTACCATTCAATATATATTAGTTCATTAATTAATTCAATATTTACGTTTGTTTTCTTATATTCGATTAATAACCAGGTTTAACATTTTCACTACTTCATTTATTAGAACTTCATTCCAATTGTTAATAGTCAACTTATATTAACATTAACACCCTTAATTCTAATTATTATTTCATTCTGAATCCATAAATTTTATTTCTTTCAAAATTATACTACCAAAATCTCATTATATAACAAATTTATATCGTCGAAAATTGTGGGTCGTTGCACTTTCCCCCACTCAAAACTTTTCATCTCCGAAAAGGAAAAAGATGGGAATAGAAAGAATTAAGAAATCAATATAACTTACTTAAAATATTAAATATATAAACAAATAAATTTACAAAATTAATTAATTTAGATAAAATATACCAATTTATAACCATTAAATCTTTTTATGCCTAAATTAATCAAGTTTGGAAAACATTTTTAAAAAATTTCTAAGTCCAAAATTTACGGAAATTTTCGGCAGAGTCTCCTTTGTACGGAGAGGCTCGGTATAAATTATAATATCAAATATAAAAATATACATATTATATTTTCCAAAATAATATATATCCCAACACGGGAAAACAATATAATAGCGCTATAAAACCGTAATTCGAAAACGTACCTATTTGTCGGGCAATTTCGCTTAATTATTAAACCAAAAGCAGTAGCAATTGCTTTCATAACCTGCATTTCACTTATATAATCTAAAAAGAGTTAATAATTATATAAAATGAAATATTTAAAGTTCTTTCAACCACCAACAAACAATCAATACAAACAACAGTCACTTACAACCTATATACAATCATCATACAAAATCTACACAAATCAATTATCTATTCATATCAACAACAAAAATTGTTGTTCGGGTTTAGAACCTTAAATTATACTGAATGAAGAATAAACTGCTAAGTTTACCATTTACTCAACAATCTTAGATGAAACTAAACAGATTATTCCTACATCCAAATAATTTTAAAGTATCCTTGCCCAAACAACCAAAAACCAATAAAAAGCAGTTTCAAACAAGAGATCAAGTTCATACTTATTAATTTCATTTCAGAATATTTGTTGTTTGATTTCCTTTTCATTCATGTAATGATTTATTTTTTAATTTACATTTATTTCTTTCAATTTTTTTTTTGCATTACAGTCATTCATTTCTAAACTTCATTTATTCAATCATTTATAGTATTTATGTGCGACTTCATTTCTTAGCATATCAATACGTTACTTAAGTAATCATCTGTTTATAATATTTAGCTTTATATTATATTAAATTAAAAGCATTTTCAATTATAATTGAGTTCATAACACTAGAGCATCAAATTTTTATTTATTAAATAATTTCATTGAAGTCTTTCATTACCTCAAGTTTTACTTGTATAGTATCCATTACATTTTCTTATAAGCATTAGAACTTCTAATATTTGGTAAGTTATATATATATGCTTTTTAAGAATGCAATTGAAATTTATACAAGTTTATCACATTCCTTTTAATTAATTTAATGTTCGATAATCATATCTTTTGTTTTAGCTTACAGTTTCAACTTTCTTTTAATTTCATTTATAACTTAGCATTAAATCTCTTATTTCCTTTAGAGGTTTGAATTGTTAGTTGATTTTCACTTCACTACACTAATTGAAACTACTAATTAACGGAAATTTAAGTATTAATTACCGGGTTCCATTTTAAATCATTTTTAAAATAATATATATAACCATATCTTTATATATCTATTAAATCATATTAAAACTCAAAAATCTAGATTTATTTATCAAATAATTGTGTAGTTACTGCTACAACAGCCTTCCCACTTTGAAACTCGAAAATGAATGTTGATGATGCGTGAACTCATCATCGAAATTATTTTCCAGCGACAGAGAGGGGAGTACAGAACTTATTCCTTTCAAAATTTGTTTAAAATAATTCTTTCGAATTATATTGAAATATTTATACCAAAACATACTTCTAATAATATTATTGTTATATTCCAAATCATTTGAAAGAAATTTCCAATATCCCGAAATTTAAGTTCTAAATTTCCAGTTTATTCTCATTTATTTTACTTTCAATTTATTTTCCAATCAATATTTATTAATTTCACTACCTAACAATCAATATATTACAACCAAATATAACTTTTATAAAATTTATTACTTTATATACAAAAAATATAATAGGCAAAATTATTTCATTCACCTATATTCAAAACAAATATTATGTCGGTCTGTCCGAATAAGTGTTTAGAAATCCCTACTGATGTCATAGCGTCCCATGCACCAACCAGATTTTATAAATACAAAAGGGAATAAATTAACACAATATCAAAACCTTTTTATAACATTAACAAATATGCTCTCTTGTATATATACACTCAACGAATTATCATAGGGTATTGCTACCCTATTAATAAAGAGTCAGACCCCATAAAGCTAAGGTTTATCACTAGACCATTGCTCTGATACCAGATTTAACATCCAGCTTTTTTGCACGCTTTAAATCGATGATAATCCACACACGTCGGACTCAAACCATACAGAAGGGAGGATTGTTATTGGGTAAACAAGAAAAGCAGAGAAAGAAATAAAACAAACTAGAATCTTGCAGCGGAACGGCAAAATATAATAATCAAACAAACAGTTCATGAAGCTATTTTACAAAACATTTGATTTTACTTATACAACAAATATTAGAGTTAAACAAACCAGAGAATAATAAATGATGCAGCGGAACAGTATGAATGTAGTAGAATAATAAAATAAATAACAGTAATACAATCTTCGTCCTCCAAAAATAAGACCTTCAAACCCTGATGTGACGCGCCACCTCTATACCCACGCTAGCCAAGAACACTACGGTGTAATGCTATCAACTAGCACGGAGAATAAGTCCGTTGAGGAGCGACCATCTGTATAATTACTTTGTGCGAGTACCGATATGCTAGATAAAAATATAACTTTTCATCCCAAGAGGAAATCCAACATACCGACACAAAATCAAAGCTACTACACAGTGGCTATAAAGGTCTTCGGAAACAAATATAGAAATAAACATAACAGAAATCAGTCACAGATAATTCATATCACAAAGGTGGAAGAAGATATGAATATATAACTAACACATGAAAGTGTATGTCAGAGTAGTGGTCAAAAAGATCCACAATAATACAAAAGAATAGCAACATGTGCTATACAAAAGAATACAACTATGAGTCCGTATCTCAAGTGCATACAACAAAATAAACTACTAATCTAAGTAGCTAGCCAAAAGTCAGAGAAATCAATCCCAAGTGAGAAGCCAAGATGAAGCACCTGTAACATCTCGGTCTGACCCGAGTATTATTTAATAAGAAAATAATAAACGGATCAGTCTAACTATAAATATCAGATGAAACGATATTGAATAAGAGATATGACTAAACACATAATAATCACAATGCCAAGCTGTGATATATATAAGTAATTGAAAATCAACAAGAGATTAATCAATATCACAGAATCTACACAAGAATCAAAGAAACGTCATACTCCTTATTTCGTTCACCAAAGCATAAATATTGACGATTATATCAATGTCAATCACAAAAGTCAATGACACACAAATTCACCAATGCACAAATATTGATAAAACTTATCAATGGAAATCACGAAAATTGGTGAAACACAAATTCCAGAATTCAACACACGTAAATCCAGAAATCACAAAAGTCAATGACACACAAATTCCAGAATTCAACACAAGAAATCCAGAAATCACAAAAGTCAATGACACACAAATTCCAGAATTCAACACACGAAATCCAGAAATCACAAGAAAGGGGGGAGGCCTATCACACGAACGGGAGCATTAAAGCTCACCAACATATGTATCACACAAAAGAGAAGCTATCTCATGGTAGCTAGCCATTAATTTTTGACACACGAATGGCCCGAAGACCATGGGGAGCTGCCCCACAAAGAAATGAGACGAAGCTCAATAAAATGAGTTACTGTCCTCCTCATGGACAAAGAGATATCGCACAATTGCTAGTCTAAATCACAAAAATGATCGTCATGATCATCAAGAAGTGTCAATTACAGTAAGCTAGTAAATATATGAGCTTAGCTTCATGTCCGATAACCACTAGCTTAACTTAAATATTTACGAACAAATTGTATATCTCCACTAGAAAATTGTCACAAGAGTTTCAACAGAACAAGTCCAAGAATTAACCGGCGAAGTAAACGCAAGCGTTTCATACCACTTGTTTTACTAAGCCGTTTAATTAGATTTCTCATACAAGTGAGGTAAAGGTTTGTGTATACTAGTAGATTGGAAAACGGTTTTATAAACGAGTTTGATATTGAAAATATAGTTGAAATCGTTTTGATGAAGAGGTTTTGATATTTAATACTAGTATTGAAACCTTTAGATTTTTAAAGTGACAAATCACAAAATGATTGTAGAACAATCAATCACCAAAATTCACGTCCGAAGACGTGAATAAAATCCAAAGAAACGATACCAAATCCATAGAAATGGATATTTCCAAAAATCCATAAAAAGAAGTCATCAGAGTCGATAATAAGTGATAATGACTAATAGGATCGCTAAAATCGATAAATAATGGAAATTCACACAAACAGCCTGAATAGGCAAAAATAAACATCTCCAGACGTCTGATTTGGAATCCAGACGTCTGGATTTGTTTTCGGAAAAATAGTTCAGAAAGCTACCCAGACGTCTGGAATAGCCAAAACAGACGTCTGAGCCATGGCCAGACGTCTGGTTTTGAATCCAGACGTCTGGTTTTGTTCACTGGAATAACCCAGAGAACACCCAGACGTCTGAAACATCAAGTCAGATGTCTGAGACTTATCTAGACGTCTGATTTGAATTTCAGATGTCTGAAAATAGTCTCTGGCATTTTTTTATAATATGTGTGCATACATTTTTCTTTCCAGGTCCAAACCAGACGTCTGGACTTGGTCACCAGACGTCTGGTCACCTGGTCTGGGCAACAATTTGCCTAGGCCAAAGTGGCCAAAATGTATCGGGAGTGATCGGACGAGCAACGACGACTAAGGATTTATGCCTAGCGACAACCCAGCCTTAAAAGCTCTTTGATACACCCCGAATATCAATGTCCAAATGTCCATAAAAGGATTTTCATAAAGTTGGACCAAAGCACACAAATTTGGAAAATTCACCCAATCAATTCAAATTGGAAGCAAATGAATATGCACATATGTTAGGAATTCATACTAGCAACAATGATAGATATAGAAAAAGATGTGAGATAAAAATCTCACCTTTGAACCCAAATCAATGAAGGAGAAGCTTTAAAAACAATCTAAGATCAATTCCTCTTCAATAACAACTCAAGAAGCTTCAGTCTAAGCTTAAAAGAGAAACATTTCCTAAATTAGGTTTAGGAATTTTCTGAAATCAAAGAGAGAATGAGTTGGAGAAGAAGAAGAGAAGCTTACCAATAGGTCCTTCTATTAGTTTGGAGCTAGAGCTTGATTTGCAAAAAGAAAACTAGGGTTTTGGAGTTTTAATTTCCCATCTCTCCCACCATTGATGCTTTAGAAGCGAAAAGAGGAGAAAGTGAGAGTGAATGGGGAGAGTGGTTCAGATTTGAGTATAAGTTAAACATAGGGCTGGACCAAACCCAAACCCAAAGTGAAAAAGTAGGAAAACTTGACTAACTCCAAACATATCGAAGCTTATACTCAAAAAGGTCGCAAACGGCATTTTAAACTCAATGGGAGTGGTCCTGAGTCCTAATTCGACCGTATGCAAAAAGTAGCTTTTCGGACTAAATTTCGAGTATCGATAAAATATTTAAATATAAAAATCGACAAATATGCGGGTTGTTACACCTGAAATGCTCAGACTTACCCGAGCGAATTAAAAAGAAAAACACTCGAGTCAGAACTAAAAGATCTTATGTAAGTTAAATCAAAGGTAAATATGAGTTGAACGGCGTCAGAGATGATTACGAGATTTTACGTCTCCTATCCAGTGTCAAACATGAGTGCAGTAACTTAAGAGATGTTCGGGATTCACATCTCCTAAGGATCCGTTGAACTATTTACTATGTAGTAACATACGCTATTATAATAATGTCTATTAGTAAAATAAACTTACTTTAAAATAGCATTAAGGAGTGACCCAATATTCCCCTTAACACAATAATAGTCCTAGTAGGCCATCCAGTATCAGTGCATCTCCAGATCGGGAGACTACCCTAAATACTTACGGGAGAAATCCAAAATCGTACAACGCATGCTAGGGTAGGTTACACGGCACAACTAGGCAATGCCAGGGTAGATATACCAATTATGCTTCCAGGCCGGTGGTAATGCGTAGCGTACAGCTACCGCCCACTCGAGCTACACCCTCAAATCAAAAAAATTAAAAGTGGCCACCGAATCAATCCAAAAGTCAGAGAATAATATCGAAAGGATCTGTCTGATCAAAGGTGCTACCTTATTAGCCCGTCAATCACTCCGGTTTTAGCTACCTTATGCCAACTCACGGGAGTCGAGTCCACGTGCATACCTCAAAGGACGTTGCCACCATCCTACTTCATTCTGTA
This sequence comes from Allium cepa, assembly GCA_030765085.1. Taxonomy (NCBI): domain Eukaryota; kingdom Viridiplantae; phylum Streptophyta; class Magnoliopsida; order Asparagales; family Amaryllidaceae; genus Allium; species Allium cepa. The sequence goes on from CM060939.1 coordinate 811,893,788, forward strand.
ATCTCCACCGTGTACACAGTGGTTTTCGGAGTTGGTAGAGAGTATGACAATTTCTGATCCCGATCTCTTTAACAACCAAACGTTATTATAACATCGCGGCTATTTGAAAATAATTATACTTCAAAACCAGAATATAATATCCATTTCAAAACCATATAAATACGATATCCTTTCCGTTTCAAAAACCAAATCAATATGATATCATTTTTATAAAAACTAAAATCACTATAATATCATTTTTATTTCAAATATATCCTTTCCAAAAATCATAGCACTTTCAACATTATAAAACTTTGAAATCAAACCACTTGAAATACAGCGCTTCCAAATTATAATAATTTGAAACTCAAAACATTGAAACATAACTACACCACTTAAATGGCTTAAATATTAAATTACTTTATATAATAAAATAGCTTCTTCAATTTTACAAATCAATTCCAAATACAGATTTGAATCCCAAATAAACCATTTCAATTTCCATATATTTCAAAGCTTTAAATATTCCACCATTTCAAAACTAATTCTTTGATAATCCCATATACATCAAATTCAATCACTATTTTTTAGATTTGAAATGTTTACGTAATTAATCCAATATCATTTAAGAAGACTTTTAAACTTCACATAACTGGATATTCTTTCAATTTATTTAACTTGATATATTGATTTAAATCAACTTTATATTCATTTAAATCACTCTAAACCAAATCAAGTTATAAGAATCATACCCTCTAAAATCTTAATTTTATTTAAATTTCAAATCAAATTTATTTGAGAATAATTCTTAAATAATTCAATTCAAACCAATTTCATATTTATTGTCCAACATTAATTTTCGTTTAAGTCGTTATAAACTCTATATATACAATATCTTAAACAAGTACTTAACCATATTACATGGAAACAATCAAACTATATGATTTGGCTTATGTTATACTTCCAAACAAATTTACACATAGCTAAAAACCAATAATAAAATAACATTTATAAAACATCTGAAATCAATATTTATATGGCCCATATATTTTTTACAAAACCATAGTAATCATTTCAAAATATTTTTATATATAGACTGTGGTGTCTGTATCTAAAATTTTCTATCTTATGGTCAAGTGATACGTATATTTATCATTTCAATCCGTAATTTAAAACATAAATATGGTTATATATCATTTCAAACACAATCCCGAATGAAATAAAATCCATAACAAGTTGCAGTTTATAACAGTATAAATACCACATTCATTCATCCGATATCAATCATTAGACATTTATCACAATCATCATCCAATTCAATCAATAACATCAATATAGGATAGATAATAAACAATAGGCATTTACTGGAAGTTTATATTTAATAATAAATTAAATAACAATTTAACTAGCAGTTTATATGTAGTAATAAATTAAATAACAATTTAATTCAATAAATTAAATTTAACTGGAATGATTTTAAAATATGCCAAGCGCTCACAAATAAATTTCTAATCACATCATAAATTAATTTGACACACATAAGAAATTTTAAAAGTTGTGAGTGGGTTAAAACACTCACCTTTTGAATTTAAATTAAATTTAAATCCAATTTAAACCCAATATTTGAACAGTCTTAGAGATTGTCCGAATTAGAGCTAAACTGTCCGGAATTCGAACACCAACCCAGCAGAGAAAACCGCGCGTGAAACGGACCTCGTATTTGAAAATTATATCAGTTAAAGGCTAAATGATTTTTAATAAAAAAAATACAATACACGTCATCACCGATCACTACAGTAACCCTACTCTGTACATCACGTTCTAGCACTCAACACAGTGCCAGTTGTAAACCTGAACCCGCCCCTTTGACCTCGATCTTCTCCGTCTAAGCGCCGCCATAAGCCATGGCGCCACCACCTATGAACTCCCCATCGCCGGTCGCGCCTCCTCTGGCCCACACGATCGCCCCACGGCTTCATCCACCGTCGTCAATTCCTAGGTTTTTCAAACCATGAAACAAAAATTCTGGCCATCTCACTCGGATTTAGGTCAGGTAACAACCACCCTCCAACACCACGCAGCGAATTCCACGAAACCCATAATTTAATTCCAACGATTTGCATCGAAATCAAAACGCCTAAAATGGCTATTATGGTTTCACAATTCCACTGTTTGACCGCGATTTGCCAATGATCGAAGCACTATTACGACAAACGAACACCAGGTGTAGATTCGAATCGTCGAGGTCTTCGTCCTTGTATTTTTTTCGAATTTTTTTGAAGAGTATAAAATTTTGATTTGATTTTTAATTTTCACTTAATTAATTAAATAAATATTAAATCAATTAAATCAAAATTTTAAAATTCCAATTCCATAATTAAAAATTCTTATCATTTTTGATTTCACGGACAATTTCAATAATTAAAAAAATTAGATGTCAATTTAAAATTGATTAATCCACCAATTTCAATGCTTAATTCCAATTTCATTAAATTCAGAAATTATAATTTAAAAATTCCCAAAAATCCATTTATTAAGTTTAAATTTCGATAAATTAATAAATCTTGATACCCATTATTTTCATTCAACCAATTGTCGTATTATAAATATAATTAACATTATTTCCAATTATTTCCATAATTTACACTAACATAAAGTTGAGTTGAGATTCAATGCAGTTGATTACAAATTTTGATTTAATGGACTAAATAAATGATTAACTTATAATACTTGTTATCATTAACTCTCAATCAAATTTTTATAAGTTTATCATTCCCAAACCAATTTTATAATTTCTTACTAAACGTAGATTTTATTTCATTACCATTCGATATATATTAATTCCTTAATTAATTCAATATTTATGTTTGTTTTCCTATATTCGATTTATAACCAGGTATAACACTTTCACTACTTCATCTATTAGAATTTCATTCCATTTGTTAATAGTCAACTTATATTAACATTAATACCTTTAATTCTAATTATTATTTCATTCTTAATCCTTAAATTTTATTTCTTTCAAAATTATACTACCAAAATCTCATTATATAACTAATTTATATCATCAAAAATTACGGGTCGTTACAGGTTCTATGGGAAATAATAGACATATATAAGAGTGAAGATCACCTCCTAACTGTTTAAGTGGACGGATTTCCTCATAATTGTCCCAAAAGAGCAAAACGAGTTTATACTTACACTATAGTACCACACTATAGTACCACTGGTGATAACCATATCATATAATCGTCGTATTTATTCTTGACATTTCTAGAGAATATTTTGGCCAAGATTTGGTAACCAGTTATTTAACTATCAAATTAACAAACAATCCAATACGATCATAATAATCGCATACGGGAAACCAAGTCTCTGTGTAGTATCCATAAGCAAGTAACACACAAAGCATGATTGTAACGACCCAAAATTTTCGATCCTGAAAATTCCAGATAGTTAGGGAAAGAAGAAAGAGATAGAAGAAGAAGAAGAAACACAACAAAGATTCTCACATTCGCAGAAGATCAAAATATAATATCAAATAATATCAGTTATACAAAGGAAAACTGTACTTGTCAAATTTCACTTTAATAATTAGAGTTACACACACACATATATATATATATATACAGACACCGGATATACACAATCATCATATCTCAGATATACAACAACATAATACAGCGGAAACACTCCTTACATTCTTGCCATCCAGCTCGCCTCCTGAGTTCCAGAACGTCCTTACCTGAAAATCTGTAATACACGGTCTGACCCGAGCAGTACATCAAAGAACACCCGGGTCTGGCTGGAAACCAGCGTGAGTAACCCATCTAACATAGAATTCAAAGCATACAACTTATATAAAACCCGAGTAACTCGTATCAATCTACAAATTCACAATTTGTTATAGACATCACTTATTTCAAACATCAATTTTCTAAGTACAAAAATTTAGATTAAATAGTCCAATTCACTTAAATCATTTCATTTCAGCCTATAAATTTTCACATATCAATCTATAAAAGTTCGAAGTGGTTTCGGGTATTTTCTAATACCCGACCCCGGTCTCTTTGAGTCTCATTAAAGGCATCCAATACCATTCAATCACCCATAAGCAAACTTGATCACTTCCAAATTAATTTAATTAATTTTAATTGAATACTAACCTCAATCACTTAGACTCCTTCATTTAACATTAATTAATTTTCAAATCAATTAATTAATCATCCCTTAATTATCCATCTTAATTAATCACCCTAGATTAATTATACTTCAATTACATTCAAGTAATTATCTTCAACTAATTACACAAATTAATTATTCTTAACCAAAAATAGTAATTAATCTTTAACTACTTCACAAATTAATTAACTATAACTAATTACATTAATCCTTAATTACTTATATTAATTAATTTCTCATAAATCACTTAATATTGATTAATTAATCCTAATTAATAAACCTTTAATTACAGCATTAATTATATGAATTAATGATTTCTAATTACATTTTAATTTATTATAATATAAATTAATTACATTAAGTAATTAATCATCAATTAAACCACAAATATTGATCATTCTTGATTAATCTCAACTAGTAATTAACTGCCATTTATTTACTTCACTAAATAAATAAATTACTGATTTTATAAAGAATTTTAAAGGAATTTAAAACCAAATTAATTTTTAAATTCAATATTCCAATTATCAATATAATTCGTCACAAAATATTAAATATTCGTAACACAGAATATTAAACAATCTAAATAATTTTGAGGAATCCAGTTGGATCCCTCCAATCTATTTCCCTTCATCCACAAATATTAGCACAATACCAATTCCACTTCGAGGTTTCCATCAGGATTCGGACCTTTGATTTTGAATCGCCTTTGATTTTATTGAAGCAATCCACACCAAACCAGCTTGTTTCCATCAGGATTCGGACCTTGTATAAATATTATATAAATTAATTAACACTTGAAATTTAAGTCAAACAATTTATTATCATTCACTTATTTAATTTAACTTATAATTTGACTTAAATTCTTAAACTAAAAATTAACTTAAACCAATTATTTTTAGTCCAAAAATTAAATAAGTTAGTTGAAACAGTTTAACCACCACATCCATCATTTTTTCATTTAAATCCTTATATTTTTTAAATCTATAGTAACTTATGTTACTTAAATATGTATATACATTATATAAATTCATACAAACTCTATAGCATTTAAAATCCTATGTTTTTTCTTATTATTCACATCTATATTTCTATTTAAACCTTATAAAAACAAAACTGTTTTGAAATTACAAATTTAAACTCACTGTTTTAAAAATCTACCTTACTGTCAACAGTTTTTTTTCCTGTTTTAACTGTATATAAAATATCTCTGTTTTCTGCATTCTTATATATATAGCTAAAAACTGTGTATATCATTATCACTGTAAAATATTTCTTTCGGTGTGCGTATATGTGTAAAAATTTAAAATCTAAGAATAAGTTTACGAATATACCTCACGGTCGATCGAAATTCTAGCCACCATTCTCGACTTCACCAACGCTTTGACACACGACCACGAGCAACCGCCTCGAACCCTACTTCTTCCTAGCTACCCACGCACACAGATGCTGCAATCTCCGCTCGTGGATACCTTAGTTCGCAATCCCCTCTAGCGCCGCACTCGACTTTGAACACGAGGTTCGATTCCCACATCGTTAATCCCCCAAGTCGCATAACCCACGACCACGCTCCCCTCTCGAATCTCCTGCCATATTACGACCATCACTATCGTTCGCACGCACACCACTAGAATTTGATGTTGCTGGCATCACTCCAGGTCATCGTTACTTCGCTATCGCGCCTCCTTCATCGAGTCGCTCGCCTTCACCAGCCTCTGATTGCTCCCCCCTTTCATGATAATCGCTACGTCCATATGTTGCCAAGTGCTCGCGATATTTTTTTCCTTTTATTTCTTCGAATCACGATTCTGGATTGGGACTTAGGGCTCCAGTTCGAGACTAAGAACTAAGGAGTTTTATCTGCCCTTGATTTCGTACTAGAGGCGGCCATGATTTTGTTTCGTGAGTTATGTAAAAAAAAATTCACAAAACGATTTTGTTTTTTAGAAGAAAGAAAAGGAGGCTCGGTTGTGGAATAAAGTGAAAAGGAAAAAGATGTTTCGTGTTGGGTAGGGAAATGGGAACAGGATATGACGCTGCCTTGAGGAGTTGCAGGCTACGGTGATTCCGAAAAGTTACGATGGGAAAGAATTTCAACTAGATTATATTAAGCAATATAAATTTATATATATTAATTTAAATTCAAATTCAAATTATCCCCATAAATGCAACTTAAATTTTCGAACTCCTATCAAGGCGGGTCGCTAGGCGTTTATAATGTCATACCCCTATTCTGAACGTAATGGAAAAGGTTTCGAGTCCTAATTCGATCGTATGTGGAAGATAGCGTTTTGAATCAAGTTTAAATATTAAATTATCGATTTTAATTTCTACACCTTTCTTAGCCGTACAGACAAACGGTAACTCCAAATGCTACGAAAATGGAAATCTAATGATAACTAACTATTACGGATCCAACGGAACTGGTTTCGTCAAATTCCGAGACTGTGCCCCGAAAGGTTATTTTTAAATATCGATTTAAATGATACATTTTCAAAACTAAAAAAATCACATTGAAATTCAATTTTAACACTTTTACTTTCTTTAGTATTATCAATACAAATTTTACAAGTCTTCAAATTATTTTTAACAGGCTTAAAACTCCATATTCGACATTTCACCCAACTTCAAATTATTTAATTTAATAATTAAATTACCCAATAAATGGTGATATTTGAATTCAAGTTAAAAAGTAACATTTAAATATTTAAAATCAATTAAATATTTTGATTTCAAACATCCAAAAATTCCGAGTCGTCACATTCCTCCACCCTAAAAGAATTTCGTCCCCGAGATTACTAGTTAAGAAGAATTGTCCAATACCCATCCTCTAGTTTCCCTAAACCAACAATTCAACATCCCACCAACTATATTTTTGTAAAAGACCCATTACCATTCTTAGTAACTTCCTGAACTCTCCCAAAGTTTTCAAACAATACTATTTGCTCCATCATTCAAATTTCAATATAAAACTAAATTTTGAATTATCAAAAAAAAATTAAAAATTTTCTAACTCCCTAAATTTTCGAATTTTTTTCCAGTGTCTCCTTTGCCTGGCTAGCTCGGTATAACTACAAAATGCCTCCACGGGCTCCCAAATTTAAAAAGAAAACAAAAGACCAAGTAGTTAGACCAGAAAATCATCAAATTTCGTACAGAAATTTAAACACATACCCTTATTAGTCGGCCAATTCAAATTATCTTCTGAAATCGAAAACATCCATTTATCCTTCGCCTTAACAGACCTGCATATCCTATTTAGCAATAATGTCCAATTACAACATTAATAATCATTTTGTGCATTTCCTTTCGAAAGTTTCAACTAAACAATTAGTTCCAGTTTCCATTTCCAAAATTCCTTATTCAATTCCAATTTGAAATCGTTTTGTCGCTAACAAAAATTTTCCCAAAAAAATTTCAAAAATTTTCTAACTCCCTAAATTTTCGGAAAATATTGGCAGAGTCTCCTTTGTACGGAGGAGCTTTTGCAATTTGACAAGAGATATAAATATACATACGTCGACCCACACGGTCGAAAAAACAGAAAAAAGTTCATATTTCCTATTTTTATTGCGTAGGCATACAATTATTTAGCATTTTAAGTAAGCGATTTCTTATTTTAGCAATTAGCGCAACCATATCTAGCCAAACGGCTTCCCGGTACCTGTACTTACTCAATTCAAATATGTAAGTGCTAAATATATGAAATTTATTAACATTTCACTTACTTTCAATAGCTAAACACATGCATTTCATAAGCAACATGCACCAACCACTTTCCATAAGCGATTTATATGATTTTAAAGCTAATTCATTAGCTTTCAACGAATTCATGTGCTAAACCATTCAATTTTTTTGGTTTACACTTCAATTTCTTAAATTCAATTTATTTTTAGTCCAAACAACTCACATTTATTTCAATTGATTCCAAAAATCAATTTTATTTAGCTCTACCAATTCATAGAATTTTTATTTACTTTCGTTTAAGTCGAACGACTAATTTATTCTATGAAATTTAACGATATTCGCTTAATAGAATATCCATTTTAGTTTTTAGCCACATCCAGTTGACTCCAACTCATTTTATACTCGAATTGGATTTTATTTGTAACTCAAATCATTTCTATTATAATCCAATTCCATTTTATTTTTACAACGTCTACACTTATTTTAATCCATTATCAATCCAAATCGAATTCTGTTTATAATTCGAATTTATTTCCAAACTTCATTATTAACTTACAATCCATTTTATTTAACCGAGTTAAATTTTATTGACATACTCTATCATATAATTATTTAGCTAATTAGCTTACTTTCAATTTTTAAATCACTATTCGATTTTATTACAAAAATCACTTCATTAAATTTTCCCGAGTTCAAATTTTTTTTTTCATAATTTCGGTTTGGATTTTCTTTCATTTTCCAAAATTCCAACACTTTTATTTTTAAATTTTAGAAATATTTTTAAATTCACATAATACTATTAAAATAACTTTTTATGAAAATGCTTCTTATAACTCGATGTCTCAACCAGCCCATCTTGTTCTCACAGAAATTCGGCCATATGTTGATCAGGCGTAGGACTGAAAATCTATAAGTACTTAGCAGACCCATTTTCAGCATCTAGTGAAAATACTTGGAAAATAATTTTATTGAAAATATGGAAAACATTTTTTTTGAAAACAGAGGAAATATCTTTGGTGAGAATGCTCTGGAAATCATCACCCCCATCCATGGTCGCAGTTACATCCTGGGTTACGTTGCCCTCGCAGCAAAAGTCCATGTAACTGTAGGCACTCCGTGCCCCTCGCTTACGCTAGGGAACCCATAACAAATCGCAGTTACATTCCAGGGTTACGTTGCCATCGCAGCAAAAGTCCATGTAACTGTAGGCATCAGCGCCCTCAATTTTCACTGCCAAAAATGAAACTTCTCCACTCCCACATAGATCGCAGTCTACCGATGTAAAATCAAACGTAGATCGTTGGCTCTCAACGGCACATGACTTTTTCTATGTTACCATAGGTCGCAGTCTACTAATATAAAATTAAACGTAGACTGTTGGCTCTCAGCGGCACACACGACTTTCGCTATGGTCTGCAGTAGATCGCAGGGATATCGAGTCACACTATCGTCACAGCATAACCCAAATGACTCTGTAGGCATCAGCGCGCTCGACTTTCGCTACACACTATTCATAATCCTTAGGAACTAGTTTTGTCCGGACTCCTCACAGGATCAACTTTAGAACCCCCCTCTTAGGGTTCAAGGCAGTACAAACCTATGGCACTCCTGAGAAGTTCATTTCAAGGGAGCGCCTTTTTCCCCAGAGCCATTTCCAAAACACTTTATACTATACACATATAGTATCTTCCAAATCATACACCTAGTATGAATCTCAAATAAATCTCCTTTCTCAAAATCGATTATCCCAAAATCGATAATTCTCAAACTAGGCTTTCCAAATCCAACATTGATTTTACCTAAAAATCAAAAGCCTTTCCAAATCTAAAGGTTCCCAAAACGTTTTTTCAAAATCCTCATAATATTCTATATATATATATATATAAAACTTTGGATCATTTCAAACTTGTATAAAACTCCTTATACTTTAAACACTTTCAAAATCCTTTTCTTCCGGTAGTAGATTCAACAAGGGGAGATTTATCTTATATAACAAAGATATATAACTTTGTTTATTGAAAATCAAATATTCAAATTTGACTACTCTTTTTTTTTTAAAGTTGTTTCCGTCTTACTTTTCATCATAAGAATATCCAACTTACACTTTTATCCATTATATATTTCACAAAATATAGTTTCATTTCAAAAGAAATCATTTCACATTTCTTATTCACAAATTTTCAATATCAATTTCATTTAAACCCGTACGATGTACACATATCATTCGTACGCTATACCAATTTGATCGCTCACTCGATCACACAATTTCACTTCCGAATCAGTACCGTCCACCCGACTTCTTAGTGCGGACTCAAATCTGGCTTCTTGATCAAAAACAGTCATTCTCCTTACATAGCCATAACTATGATAGAGAATATCCAGAACCAATCAACAATTCATATCCAGGTTCGCCGTCGAAAATCGAGTGAAAATCCCAACTCGGATTGATATAACTATCTCGAAATTCTGTGCTCGAAACTGGATCAGATCACTATGTGAATAGAATAATATACGTACATCCTACGTATTTATTTTCATTGATTATTAACTAAATCAATTTCTCTTCCTTTTCACATTTCCTTTGATTTCTATCCACATAATCACAATTGTCTCGATTCCATTGGATTATCCCTATAATCCTTATCCCAAACGGATATTCAATCATAACTGTTCGAACTCTGTCCAACTTAAATTCAGAAAATAGCTTGAAAATTTTAAAAATAGATAAGTAGTTGAAAAATAATTATTAGTTTGCAAAATAGCTGTAAAATAGTTAACTAATTGTAAAATAGTTGGAAAATAGTTAAATAGTTTCAGAAATTTTAGATAATTGCAAAATAGTTGAAAATAGTAATTAATTTGTAAAATGTTTGAAAAATAGTAATTATTTTATAAAACAGTTGAAAAATTGTTAAAAAGTTACAAAAATAATTGTAAAATAAATATAAAATAGTTTGGGGTTTAAAAAGAAAGGTTGTATATAGTAAATAGATAGGAAAATAGATTAAAAACAGTTTATATTAATATTTTATTTGGAAAAATATTTCAGAGCCAAACTTTTCAATTCCCAATCTCCACTTCCAATTAATTCAAATAAATTTCAAATTGAACCAATTTCATTTTGAAATTTCAAATTCAGGTTGCTTGTTAAATTACTTAACTTTCCCAAAGTTAAATTCAATTCATTCATTCAGTCAATCCTACTCAAATTTCAATTCCCGCTTCAAATCTTCAAATTTTTAATAATATTCTTTCTTACTTATAAGTTCAAAACTTATATCACTTTGGGTTTTCACATCACATTCCAAGGGAAACTCAAAACTTAACCTTAGAGTTTATTTCAAATATACATATTTATTTCCTTTACACACCAGGTTACCTTAAATTTTAAACCACCTTTGGTTTTTAAATTCAAAACAAATTCCTTTAAGATTTTCAAAAGACTCTTGTTGAATCAAGCTCTATCATTCAAATAATATTAAATAACATAATTTCTTATTTCATCATTACTTTGAAACAAAATTTTCAAATTCTGGACCCAGATTTAAAACTCCACAATTCAGATCAAGTTCAGTTCCAATTTATAAGTCATACTTGCCAAAATGTTTTACTTCTTTAAAACATTTCATTTTGCTTACTCATTAATTCACATTTTATTTTAAACACAATATCTATTTATGATAATAGCCAAGATTATCATATCTAGAAACTAATTCATTATTATCTTATTTTGATACTTTCCCCAAATTCAATATTTAATTTTCAGTTTGGTTGTACCTCTATTACCACTTAGTTCTCATTGTTTCTATTTAATTCCAATGATTTAACAACCAATTAACTTAATATTAGAAAAATTATTGCTTTATATATGAAAATATAAGCTTATATAAAATCGTTTAAAATATTTATATAAGAAAATAACAAGTACGCTCTCATATACATACACAATCAACTCATTCTACGGTACCATCGACCCTCCTAAATGAGTAATCCCATCAGATCTAAGGTTCTCGCTTAACCTCACTCTGATACCAATTATATCGACCCGAAATTTTCGATCCCAGAAAATTCCAGATAGTAAGGGAAAGATGAAAGAGGTAGAAGAAGAAGAAGAAGAAACACAACAAAGATTCTCACATTCGCAGCAGATCAAAATATAATATCAAATAATATCAGTTATGCAAAGGAAAACTGTAATTGTCAAATTTCACTTTAATACATCAGAGTTTCATATATATAAAGAAACTGAATATACACAATCATCATGTCTCGGATATACAACAATATAATACAACGGAAACACTCCATACGTTCTTGCCATCCAGCTCGCCTTCTGAGCTCTAGAACGTCCTTAACTGAAAATCTGTAATATCGGTCTGACCCGAGCATTACATCAACGTAACACCCGGGTCAGGCTGGAAACCAGCGTGAGTAACCCATCAAACATAGAATTCAAAGCATATAACTTATATAAAACCTGGGTAACTCGTATCAATCTACAAATTCACAATTTGTTATAGACATCACTTATTTCACACATCAATTTTCAAAGTACCAAAATTTAGATTAAATAGTCCAATTCACTTAAATCATTTCATTTCAGCCTATAGATTTCACATATCAATCAATAATAGTTCGAAGTTATTTCAGGTATTTTATAACACCCGACCCCAGTCTCTTCGAGTCTCATTCAAGGCATCTAATACCATTCAATCATCCATAAGCAAACTTGATCACTTCTAAATTAATTTAATTGATTCTAATTGAAGTACTAGCCTCAATCACTTAGATTCCTTCATTTAACATTAATTAATTTTCAAATCAATTAATTAATCATCCCTTAATTATCCATCTTAATAAATCACCCTTGATTAATTATCCTTCAATTGCATTCAAGTAATTATCTTTAATTAATTACACAAATTAATTACTCTTAACCAAAAACAATAATTAATCTTTAATTACTTCACAAATTAATTAACTATAATCAATTACATTAATCCTTAATTACTTATATTAATTAATTTCTCATAAATCACTTATTATTGATTAATTAATCTTAATTAATAAACCTTTAATTACATCAATAATTATATGAATAAATGATTTCTAATTACATTTCAATTTATCATAATCTAAATTAATTACATTAAGTAATTAATCATCAATTAAACCACAAATATTGATCACTCTTGATTAATCTCAACTAGTAATTGACTACCTATTTATCTAATTCATTAAATAAATTAATTACTCATTTTATAAAGAAGTTTAAAGGAATTTAAAACCAAATTAACTTTTAAATTCAATATTCCAATTATCAATATAATTCATCACAAAATATCAAATATTCGTAACACAGAATATTAAACAATCTAAATAATTTTGTGGAATCCAGTTGGATCCCTCCAATCTATTTCCCTACATCTACAGGCATTAGCACAATACCAATTCCACTTCGAGGTGGAATATCGCAGTATATGGGTTCAAAGAAAATATCATCCGCTATTATGCGGCGCATAGGGTCTCATCCACTAAATAATGTGGGAAATCAATCACCCAATATGTACACTATATACTACAATATATACTATAGCACATCAAATCAATTCAAGCATTCAACCAACCATTTAAATTTAACCATTTAAATTTAAATAAAAACCCAATAGAGTGAGATTAACTCACCTTTGATTTTATTGAAGCAATCCACACCAAACCAGCTTGTTTCCATTAGGAATTGGACCTTGTATAAATATTATATAAATTAATTAACACTTGAGTTTTAAATAAAACAATTTATTATCATTCACTTATTTAATTTAACTTATAATTTGACTTAAATTCTTAAACTAAAAATTACCTTAAACCAATTATTATTTTTCCAAAAATTAAATAAGTTAATTGAAATAGTTTAACCACCAGATCCATCATTTTTTCATTTAAATCCTTATATTTTCAAAATCTATAGTAACTTCTGTTACTTAAATATGTATATACATTATACAAATTCATATAAATTCTATAGCATTTACAATCCTATGTTTTTTCTTATTATTCACATCTATATTTCTGTTTAAACCTTATAAAAACAAAACTGTTCTAAAATCACAAATTTAAACTCACTGTTTTAAAAATCCACCTTACTGTCAACGTGTTTTTTTCCTGTTTTAACTGTATATAAAATATCTCTGTTTTATGCATGCATATATATATATATATATATATATATATATATATATATATATATATATATATATATAAAGAACCAAAAACTGTGTATATAATTTTCACTATAAACTATTTCTATCGGTCTGCGTATATGTATAAAAATTTAAAATATAAGAATAAATTTACGAATATATCTCACGGTCGATCAAAATTCTAGCCACTATTCTGCACTTCACCATTGCTCTGACACATGACCACGAGCAACTGCCTCGAACCCTACTTCTTCCCAGCTACCCACGCACACAGACGTTGCAGTCGCCGCTCGTCGAAACCGTAGTTCGCAATCCCCTTTGGCGCCGCACTCGACTTCGAACGCGGGGTTCGATTCCCACATCGTTAATCCCCCAAGTCGCACAACCCATGACCACGCTTCCCTCTCGAATCGCCTGCCATATTACGACCATCACTTTCGTTCGCATGCACACCACCAGAATTTGATGATGCTTGCGTCACTCTAGGTCGTCGCTACTTCGCTGTCACGCCTCCTTCATCGCGTCGCTCGCCTTCACCAATCTCCTATTGCTCCCCCTTTCGCGATAATCACTTACGTCCACATGCTGCCAGGTGCTCGAATTTTTTTTTCTTTTTTTCTTCGAATTGCGATTCTGGATTAGGATTTAGGGCTCAAATTCAAGATTAAAAAACATAGGAGTTTTATTTGCCCTTGATTTCATACTGGAGGCGGCCACGATTTTGTTTCGTGAGTTATGTAAAATTTTTATTTTTTAGAAAATGATTTTGTTTTTGAGAAGAAAGAAAAGGTGGCTCGGCTGTGGAATAATGTGAAAAGGAAAAGGATGTTTGCGTGTTGGGTAGGGAAAAGGGAACAGGATATGACGCTGCCTTGAGGAGTTGCAGACTACAGTTATTCCGAAAAGTTACGATGGGAAAGAATTTCAGCTGGAGTTGATTAAGCAATATAAATTTATATATACTAATTTAAATTCAAATTCAAATTGTCCCAATAAATGCAACTTAAATTTTCGAACTCCTATCGAGGTATGCCGCTAGGCTTTTATAATGTCATACCCCTATTCCGGACGCAATGGAAAAGGTTTCGAGTCCTAATTCGATCGTATGTGGAAGATAGCTTCTTGAATCGAGTTTAAATATTAAATTATCGATTTTAATTTCAAAACGTTTCTCACCTGTAAGGACAAACGGTAACTCCAAAAGCTACGAAAATTGGAATCCGATAATAAATAACTATTACGGATCCAATGGAACTGGTTTCGTCGAATTATGAGACTGTGCATCGGAAGGCTATTTTTAAATATCGATTTAAACAGTATATTTTCAAAACTGAAAAAATCACCTTGAAATTCAATTTTGACACTTTTACTATCTTTAGTATTATCAATATAAATTTTACAAGTCTTCAAATTATTTTTAACAGGCTTAAGACTCCATATTCGACATTTTACCCAAATTCAAATTATTTAATTTAATAATTAAATTACCCAATAAATGGTGATATTTGGATTCAAGTTAAAAACTAAAATTTAAACATTTAAAATCAATTAAATATTCTGATTTCAAACATCCAAAAATTCAAGGTCGTCACAATGATGGTAACAACAAGCATGACCAAGTCATATCAACAACTTCTAATCCCCTTCAGTTAATATTCCCATATTAATTAAAAGCCTCTTTTATTAGTACAACTCCTTTTACTCATAAACTCTTTTAAAAATGAAATTCCATTTGTTAATTAAATTTCACTGTTTAATTAAAACACTACCATTTAAATTCAACACTTACCAATAGTATTTGTATACTTATCTCAATTACATAATTATATTCAAAAATAAATTTCAAATTGCTTAAGAAAAATGTTACTCAAACACTATTACTTCGAGCCCAAAACTATTTCTCTTTTGATTATCTTTAAAACATTCTTTTTAAAGATCAATTTACGTTGACATGTATAAGGAAAACGGATTAAAGGCGAATTTTAATAACGCATTACCACAACAAACCCTAAACCAATTTATACTTGTTATTCTCTTTAAAATTCCATTATTAAAGATTAAGTATTTTCCACACTCATTTATCAATAATGTAACATTTTAAAATATTGTCCAATGGTTTGAAAACAAACGTTGCTAAAACATCATTTACGACACACCTAGAACACTTCACTATTCCATTATCTTTAAAATCATATTTTAAAGATCCAATCACTTTTTGAAAGTACAATTAAATGGGTTAAAACAAATGTTAGACAAACATTGATACTATAAACCTCAGAATCCACTTTTTTATTTGCCATTAGCTTTAAGATATCCTTTTAAAACTCTAGGTGTAGCATCGCTTATTAAATAAGTTAATGTACATTTTTAATCAATTTATAAACCAATCCATTATAACATAAGTATTATAATCCAAAAACTCCTTTTATATCCCTTTACAAAATATTTCATTAAATCTTTTACCAATATATCCTTCGTACCCTTTGTAAATATCCTTTATTCCCAAATTCCTCTTTAAAAATTCAAAATATACTAAATACCTTTAAAAAGACATATATTTATGCTAATTTATTATAAAACTAAGATGTTTAATAAAATATTATAAACTATATGTAGAATATTATAATTTTCAATCTTTTTAAAAAAATCTATATTAAAATCCTTAATAACTTCTATACCATATATATACCAAAAATATACTTTTAAAATACTTATACTATTTTTTAAAACCTTTATTTAAAACACCTTTCAAAACCTATTTTAAAATTTAAAACCATCACTTTATTAATCCATAAAAGATTTCAGAAATATATTTAAACCTTCTTATTTTCCGATAATAATTAGATTAACAGTAGTTATTAATAATACTAAGAAGCTCTAGGATGGCTTTCAAAGTCAAATTTAAAATCGCGAATCACATCGATTTCAAAGTGCATCCATCACGACAGTTTCACTTCTACCATTTATAATTTCCATTTCCCATTTCCCATAAATGTTATATCAAACACACCCAAACCTGTGCAAAACAACCCATTATATATGTATACATATATATTTCCATAATTTACCCAATTTATCCAATTTAACATATGTCAAAATATCCAGAATTTCAAAGAATGTTTATAACGACTATATCATTTCTAACATTCTAACATATTATCATTTTTCACAAAGCAATATTAAGCATGTAAACATGTAGTTTAGGACATGGTACATGTTACAGATGATCAAATAGAGATCATTATACTCAATAATAATGTTCTCACTTGTTTTACAAAACAAGGTGGGGTCCAAAATTAATAACTTGTGTTGTTCGTTATACAGTTTATATTTTCAATATAATAACAATTATATATACAATAATATATAATCAACAGGTAAATAAAACTGACCAAGCTTTTGTTAGCGCTTTCGCGTTCCTGAATAGTCATAGCCCCAAACTCAACGAATCCAACCCCAATGCGTAGATATTCCCGATACGATCGCAATGGAAAAAACGACACATCGACTAGGCCTCGTATGAACAAGATACGTGTTATATTAGAATTTGGATTTAAACTTTAATTGAATTAATTAATTAACACCCTAATTATCACTTATCACTAATCCCCTCATCATCTTCCTCTCTCTATCCTCTTCGTGCACACGTAAATTAGTGCACTGTGCACGATCTCTAACGACATGGAGCACGACTCGACTAAACCAATAATTGTCTACATCGATGACCTCCTCTCCTCGCATAGAAATCGCCTGACCCATTTTCATCATCCTCGACCTCCTTCCCAAGTTTTTGATCGTACGCCAAAACCTCCACCGTGCAGCGTCACTTTTCGATTCTGTCCACCGTAGCTCACCCAAACCACACCATACTCCTCCTCACAGCTCCACAAACACAACGGCCGCCACAATTTCGTCCACAACCATCCTAGTCAAATTGTGAAAACCCCCGCTACAGGATAAATAAATGTCATGTGCCTCCTCCTGAAATTGCACCTTCCCCAATAAACATCAAACCACTCGTCTCTAGCCAACTAACAACACTCCACATCGCCTTCAAGGATCCCTGCCTACATCGCCACTGAAGTCGAGCCCAAGCTCCGACCGTACAATGTCTAACACCAACGAACGCCACCATACCAAAATCAATGCATACACATTCGAAGCACTCGTGCAACAACCCGATATTTTCAGCCATTCGCATGCACACATGTCGAACTTGAATTGCTCAAATACCGCATTGTAAATAAATTTTGGAGCAAATGAAATACAATCATAGAATCATAGACATAGAAATATCAGAATAACTCGCAGCGGAAATTAAAATACCATAGTAGTCCATGAAGCTACTGTAACAACTCTCAGAACACAATACATAATATCAGTCTGATAAAAACATATACAATAGAAATCTCAAATACATAGCAGTTTATAAATACCAGAACTGAAATAGAAAAACTAAAACTGAAAGGGAACAGATACTAGAGAAGCAGAATCTCCAGCGATTCCTAGCTCCAGGAAAGAAATCCAAAGCTAAGCTGCAAATACTCAGGCTGACCCGAGCGTAAAGCAAAACACAAAACACTCGAGTCAGGACACATATACTTATATAATGTAAACCAACTCAGGACACATATTCATATATAATGTAAACCAACTCAAGTAAACAATAGTGGAAATGCACAATAACGTAAATGATGCTTAGGATCGCCCATCCTTTAAGGATCAGTTAAACCATAAATTAAATACATCGCGTGGTAAAAATTTCAAAATGGTATTTTATACTTCGAAATCAAATATCATTTCAAAAATTCAATATCATTCAAAATCCATTTCAAAATATCAAAATATCGTATGTTCCAAACCACATTCGTTTATTTAAAATTCCATTTCAACACACATTTCAAATAGTTTATATTTCAAAAGAAATTACTTCATTTTAAATCATAAAAATGAAGTTATTATATTTAATAATCAAATTATTAGATCTCCAAAAATTTTAATCTTTCAAAATTCATTTATTCACTTAAATTTATTAAAATAATGAAAATTCAACTTTCGCAGCATTTAGAAAAATGCTACGGAAAGTTACTTTTAAAACAATTCAATTTAACAAAAGGCAGCATTCAAAATGCTGTAATAGGGTTACATTAATTCAAATAAAACCTTAGTCAAATTCCACAATTATAGAACTTACAAAGTGCTACACTAGGCTTTAATTTAATTTAGCCATTTAGTTCATTCATATTAGCTACAGCATTTACAAATGCTGTAATATCCTTACTTTAGAAAATAATAGCATTTCAAAATGCTTTTAATTAAATTTCAAATATTCACTATACTTTCACAAACAATTAAATTTTTTATTTAAACCATTTCAAACTTATAAAATCATATATTTTTCACTTTTATAACCATCATTTAATTTTCCTTAAATTCGTGATTTTATAAAGTAAAATTTCCATTCAAAAATCAATATTTAATAATAATTCACTTATTAAATTCCAACGTTCAATTTCAATTCATATATTTAAATTTTTAACTTAACATTTAAGTTTAAATTTCAAAATATAACTTATTTTTCATTTTACTTAATTAACTACAAACTTCACTTTTAAACAAAATTCATAATTTTCCAATTTAAGTTATATTTTAAAATTCAACTCAATATTCATTTATTTCACATTTTAACTTATTCAAAATCCATTAATATATTATTAAATAATTCTAAATTCATTTAATTCAAAATATCATAGATTTATCATATTTTCATATTTAATTTAAATTCCATTTATAATTAAATCAAAATTTTCAAAATAACTTATATTTCAAATTTCCACTTTATCATTAATTTATTTCACTTATAAATTCTCAGAAAAATCAAAATACCTTACAAAAAATAATTTTTAATTAAGTTTAAATAAAAATATTATAATATTTACATTTCTAAAATATTTTAAAATTTTAGAAAAATATATTTTAACCATGGGTCTATATATCATATTCTACACTAGGTAAAGTGATACGGGTAATATATCATTTCGACCCGTAATTTGCAAAGAAAACCCAGGTTTTATCATTTCAAACCCGCAGTCCCAAGTAAAATGAAATAGTTGAAAATCGTTTAGGCCTATCATTTCAACCCAAAACGATTTTCCCCTATTCTAAAATCCGTTCGGGTATGTATCATTTCAACTCATAGTGATTCTAATCTAAAGGAAACTTGTAGTGTAATAAACTGATATAAATAACAGAATAGCATAAACTAACGGTAATATATGATATAAGAGGTAAATAAGCATGGATGAACATCATATGATCATAACATAGCAGATATAACATGGTGATGCATTTTACAGATTCAAATGTGATCGATTTACTAGTTATACAAGTATAAAACTGTCTGGTGAGAATAACTCACTGTATAAGCTAAAGACAACAAATCAAATGCACAACTGAGATCCACAAAAGCACAATATCATGTCAAAGATTCGATTTTAGGAGAGCCAACGATTAATTGCCTTGAACAAGTAAAACAAAACAATATAAACAACGTAAATTTTGAACCTAAATATAGTAAAACAATGTTAGAAATGAATGCACAAAACAACACCAAATTGTTTGCACTTTCTTTCATCCACTTGTGCTTCATCCTAGGGTCAGAAACACACGGCTAAGCATGCGTTAGGATTTGGTCTTTGGGTTCATAGGGGTCGGCCAAACATGGGTTTGATGATGGTGCAAATTATGGTGCATGAAGTACAACACAATCTAAGCAATACCACATGGTTTCAAGCAACCAATGGGCTCAGCCAAAGGCAACAAGGGCAAGACCAGGTTTAGGTGGGGTTAGGGGTGATGAGGTAGAGGGTGTCAGGTTAGGTAGAGGCCGGAGATGGTGGCGTAGGTGGCAGCCAAGGAGGAGTTTGTGGTGGTGGTACATAGGTGATCGGCTATGGTTGTTCAAGTAAGGTTTGGTTGCATTTTCATGTGGATCTTCAACCTAGGGTGGCTCGGCTTAGAATGGTCAATGAGAAGGAGGTGGGGGTGACTGGCTCACATGGTGGTGGAGGCGGCACAGCTGATGGAGATGGCAGGCCGATCCCAAAGATGAAGAGAGAAAGTGCAAATTACATGATTCAAATATAAAAAGTGAAAAAGAAAGAGATGTTTACCTAAAATTTTTGTAAAAATGGAGACCGAATTTTTTTCTCAGGTTTGAGATAAGTTTTGTACGTGAAAGTGAGATGAGATAGTCGACTGAAGAGTGAGAAGTTAAGGTAACAAACAATGAAAAGATGTTGGTTGAAAATGAAGAGACAAGAAGACAAAAGGCCTTAAGCAAATAAAAAGTCACAAACTCTTCATATTGCCATAATTTCTTTTGGAATTTTAAATAACTGAAAAAAAAAAAAATTCAGATAAAAACACGAAAATTTAGTAAATAAACAAAATAAATAAATAAATATTAATTCTATATAATTAAATTAAGAAAAATAGCAAGAAATTGCAAACTAGTCTTAAAAATATGAAAATAAATGCAACAAATTTTGGGAAAATTCTATGTACTTGAGAAATATTTATAGATAAAGATAATAACACAAAAATAAAATGCATTCACAAAAATAAATAAATAAATTTTAATTAAACATAATTGAATGAAGAAAATAGTAGAAAAATGGAAATTAGGCTTTAAAAATAGAAAATAAATGCAATAAATTTTGGAAAAATTTATCATCACTTTAAAAATATTTATAAATGAAATCTTACAATAAAATTTTTTTAAAATAATTTCAAAAAAAATAAAGTCAAATTTAAATATTATATTCAAAAATCTAGGGTTGTTACACTCTTCCCCACTCATATCTTTTCGTCCTCGAAAAGGACGGGCAAGGAAAATAAAGGGAAACAAGATAGAAAACAAAATAGTACATGAAATGAACAATTTTGGATTCGAAGCACGAATGCTCTCCTCCGTTTACCAGGTACAATCTTGATCGTCAGCACTCCACTGTACTTTGACCAGATTAAAAGATTTCCTTCTGAGCTGCTTCGTACCTTTGTCGACAGTATGAAGTGGCTTCCTCTCAACAGTCAAATTAGGCTCAATATCCAAACTATCAAGAGAAGAAGGCTGGGAAATAAGCGATGGATCATGAAGATGACGGCGAAGGTGCGAGATATGGAATACATCATGCACTCCAGAAAGTTTCTCGGGCAAATCTAAACGATAAGCCAAAGAACCTACTCTTTCCATAATGCAGAAAGAACCCTCAAAGAAGAAGAAGGTAGGAATCGCTAGGAGGAAAATAGGTTGGAACACAAGGATGGACCATTATTTTAAAACCATATACATTTCAATTTAAAATTTTATATTTACAAATTGTAAACATTTTATAATATGATAAATAGTCATTTAATTCAAATTTGATAGTTCGAAGTAAACAATATTTAAAACATTTTACATTATTTAGAAAAGTAAAATAAACGATCAAAAATTCCTTTATACAATACTTTATCAAAATACTTTTATAACTCGATGTCTTAGCAAGTTTACTTTCGTTCCTATAGACTATGGCTATGCGTTGATCAGGTGCAAAGCTAAAATTCTCCAGGTACTTGGTAGACTTGTTTCAACACGCAGTGAAAATACTGGAAAACCCTTTAATACAACAGATATAGAAAGTACAATCCAAACAAATCAACCAAACCAAATATTTGTCTGACCATGGATCGCAGATACACAATGGTTACGCCTGGATCCCCCAGGAAACATCCGTATCCGTAAGCTATCGCAGCCCTGCGAATTACGCCATGATGACTAGTAGACCGCAGATACACAATGGTTACGCCTGGATCCCCCAGGAAACATCCGTACCCTTGAGCTATCTCAGCCAACGGATTTCACTACTACTACAACCTACATAGATCGCATAATACACAATGGTTATGCCTGGATCCCCCAAGAAACATCCGTACCCCCAGGCCGTCTCAGCCAGGCGAATTACGCTATGCAATCGTAAACGTAAGACCATAGAGATCGCCATGGAATTCAATGGACACTCGAGTATCATATCTGGAAAACCCAAATCAGAGCGAGAATAATATTGATAGAATGAATCCACAATTTGGCCACAAAGCGGATAACAAGCAGAAGGCACTTTCCATATCTTTACTTCAAAAATATGTATCATATGGTACCTTTCAAAATCACTTTCAAATATCATACTTATATAAAGTCCATTATATATAAGATTCCATTTCAAATCGAATATTTTCCAAATCTATAGTATATCAAATCACACTTATATTGCTTCGATTATATAAGATTTCGATTTACAAATTGAGTATGAGTACCTTTTTGAATCAACAGTTTTCAAATCAAATTTATACAAATCAATTTTATACTAAACAGTTCCATTTTCTATAAGTTCGATAACTCCCAAACCACAACATTTATTAAAACAAGGTTTTCAATTTCGATTCCTTTTCAATATCAATTCAGTTTCAAAATTATATGATTTCGCCAAATCATTTCTTCGTAATTACATATATTTAGTTTCAAAGTTTCTCAAATCAATAGATTTATAAAATAATCCAAATTTCCAAATTAACAAAATTTATGTCAAACAAATTCATTTCCATTTCAAACATATATTCACTTTCCAAAATCATAATACTTTCAAAGTTATAAATCTTTCGAAACCGAAATACTTGAAATCATTACATATTGAAAATCATAACTTTTTGAAATCATATATTTGAAATCATAAAACATTCCTTTAACTCTTTACATTTCACAAATTTATTCAATTTAAACCCAAATCTAAAATTTCCAACTTTAATTCAATTCATACCATCAGTTTCAATTCATTTTAGTTTTCCAACAAAACCATTTCAAATATTATCAAATTTCAAATAAAGATTTGATCCATCAAATGAACTATTCAATCTCTAATATATTTCAAAGCTTAAATATACTAGATTCTAAAACTAAATTTTATAATTTCATATATCTCAAATTTTACTTCATTATTATCTTTTTTTTTTGAAATATTCATTTCATAAATCCAACATTTTTAAATAAACTCAAATTACAAGTAAACCAAATATCCTTTCATACAAATATAAACTTCAAATATTCATTTATCAAAATCAATTATCATTTCAAATTCACATTCTTTTTCAAAATAAAGATTAAATCATTTCCAAACCATTTCAATCATCAAAATACCAAAAATGGTTACAAAGTTTAGAACCGTCTCTTTTAAAACCTTCAAACTATTTATTTCTGTATGAAAAATCCAACTTACCATTGGATAGATTTTTATTGTAT
Source organism: Allium cepa (assembly GCA_030765085.1). Taxonomy (NCBI): domain Eukaryota; kingdom Viridiplantae; phylum Streptophyta; class Magnoliopsida; order Asparagales; family Amaryllidaceae; genus Allium; species Allium cepa. The sequence goes on from CM060939.1 coordinate 811,918,169, forward strand.
ATATATACTTTGTTCAAAACATTTCAAATTTATATTTCATACCAGTATAATTCAACATAGTCTTATTTATTTCACTCAACAAACAGTTTCAAACTTATATAAACCATATTACTTTATACATTAATCATACCAAACTAAACTTATATTCTTTATCAAATACCCTATACCTTTCAAAATTGCTTAGCTTTGAAAAGCTAACCTTGATTTGGACATGCTCGAACGGTAAAATAGTAGAAGAAATCATATTTTCAATCCAATAGTTGGAAATTACCAACAAATCAGTAAACCAATTTCAAAAGACAGGGTTATACCAAAACAAATCTGAATCTCGAGGACTGAACACCTGCTTACTTTAAATCATTTCAAATATACATACATACATACATATATCTTTCGAATATCAAACCATACTTCAAAATTTGAAATCGAAATTTGGTTTCACAAAATCACTCGCATAGCAAAGCTACTAGAGCGGCCTCTCCACTACTCAGAAACATGAAAATCAATGTCGATGATGCATGTATTCATCATCAAAATTATTTTCCAACGGCATAAGTGAGTTTTGGACTTTTATTTTCTTGAAACTTCTTTAAAATCTCTTCGAAATCATTGAAATTCATTCAAGTAAATTTGAAACATTTCTTAATCAGAAAATATCTTTAAATCATATTATTATTATATTTTCCAAAAACTTAAAACCGATTTCAAACCACTGGAGTTCGATCCCTCGAAATTCAAATTCAAAACCCTTCGGTTATAAATCATTTCATAGAAGTAAAATTCTAATAAATTTTCAAAATTTCAAATCCTTTCAAAACTTCAAATTTCTTGTTTTAAAAAGGTATATATCCTTATCGAAGAAATTTCACCTTTATATACAAAATAGGGTCATCCTTATTAAAATAATAATTTCGATGTATGCACAATTTCAAGATACAACCAAACACAAATTTTCAAGGGATTTTTTTTCAAGGATGGACTTCAAACAAAAAAAAATCGAATTTAGAGGAACTCTAATCAAATAGAATTCTAATTCGAAGGTAAGCTCGAACGAAGATAAGATAATTTAATTACCAAATAGTAGATGGATAAGCCTATATAAATCGCGGGCGACCTTAACCGGTTAACCGAGACTTCAGGAACATAATCAATTCGAAAATCGCCAATAAAACGACATTCGATCGCCAGAGATAGAATCCAGAAAGAGCGGGAGACAGATAGCACTGTAAACCGAGGATATAAAAATCTTCGGTGAATCAATGCCAATTGTAAAGGAGTTTCACCCCTTTACAAATCATTCAAAGATTGACGGAATCACCGATCTTTAGAGAGGTCATTCCAAAGTGTAGTTATGGGATGCCCCAAAATCAAAAGGATAAAATATTAAGACAATACTGGATTCCAGAACAAGTGGGAGCGTTCCAAAGTTCAAGGAATCCTAATCGATAAGAATCCTACCCAAGAGATTTCTAACAAGGTGGATACCGAAGAGATGAAGTTTAGAAAATCTTGATTTCAAAATAAGAAATTTTTTATACCAAAATAACATTTGAAAATACTTTAAAAATCATTTGGAAATCATTTATATTTTGGAAATACGTTCTCTCACAAAGAAAGGATTCTGAGATTGATTTCGCTCATTCTAGGGTATTGCAACCCTATCTCTAATGAGCTTTTTCTCCACAGGCTAAGGTTTTCCTAAACCAAAGCTCTGATACCAACTGTAACAACCCGATATTTTCAGCCATTCGCATCCACACATGTCGGACTTGAATTGCTCAAAATACCGCATTGTAAATAAATTTGGAGCAAATGAAATACAATCATAGAATCATAGACATAGAAATATCAGAATAACTCACAGCGGAAATTAAAATACCATAGTAATCCATGAAGCTACTATAACAACTCTCAAAACATAATACATAATATCAGTGTAACGACACAAAATTTTCGAACCCGAAAATTCCAGATAGTTATGAAAAAGAAGAAAACGATAGATGAAGAAGAAGAACAGAAACATCAAGAACTCACATTCGCAGCGGATAAAATATAATAATAAATAATAGTTTACAAAAGAATACTATATCTATTGATTACATTAATATACATAAGAGTTTTACATAAATACAGTCACTGAATATATATACAATTATCATGTCTCAGATTAACAATAATATAAATACTACGGAAATACTTTATACAATATAGCCATCCAGCTCGTCTCCTGAGCTCCAGAACATACCGACCTGAAATCTGTAATATTCGGTGTGACCCGAGCATTACATCAAAGTAACACCCGGGTCAGGCTGGAAACCAGCATGAGTAAACCCATCCAATCATGGAATACAAAAGTAAAAAACTCATAAAACCCGGGATACTTATATCAATTTTACAACCTCACAAGTTACTATAGACATCACTTATTTCACAAAGCAATTTCTAAATGCAGAACTTAGATTATATGGTCCAATTCACTTTAATCATTACGTTACACCTTATTGATTTCACACATCAATTTATAAGAATCGAAGTGGTTTCGGGTATTAACTATTCCTGACTCCGATCTCTTCGCATTCAGTTCACAGATTATTCAAGTGAAATATAATTCAGTTTTTAAATAAAGGATATTTCTTTTACTTAGCAATTCCTCATTGATAAGTAACCACATTATCATTGCTCACCCAAACACATCAGATCACGAACCATTTCAAATCAGGGGTATCAATCAATTCAGGGCTTTAAATTATCATTTAATCATACATTAGCAAGATAAATCAATCACACCATCTCGAATAAACCCAATTAGCCATAATTGAATTAAATCAATTTCCTTTAAGTCCTTCTTATTTATCAATTTTCAACCCAATTGTTTAATCATCCTATAACCATTCATCTTAATTAATCCTCCTTGATTAATTATTTTCTAGTTACATTAAAGTAATAAACTCCTAATTAATTACACAAATTAATTATCCTCAAACAATTTCATTCATTAGTTAATCCTGATTTATGACATTAGTAATTAACTTCCCTTAATTATTTATATTCATTAACTCAACTCTTTGATTAATTACATTAATTACTCCTGTAATTACATTGAGTAATTATCTCTTAATTACTTTTCCATAAGTAGTTGTCCTTAATTTCTTCCCAATAAGTAATTTCCCTTTTTATTAAATACATCCAGTCATTATTCATTCATTACTTATTAACTAATCATATTCAAAAATTAACTATCCTTTAACAAATCATGTTTTAATTAATTATTAAATTAATTACCTTAAGTAATTAGCCCTTTTTAATTACTCAAGTAATTATTCTTTTACAGCTCTAAATAATTATACTTGTTTAATCATTGAATAACTATCACTTAATTTATTAATTAACCCATTGTTAATCATGAATTTAAATCATAAATTAAATTTAATAAGTCTCACAAGTTAATTTATTTGTATCATTGTTCCAACCAAGACAATTTAATTTCAAATGCACCTACCTTAAAAATGTAAAATCATGGAGACATGCTTTAAACCCGTTGATTATTTTATGTTGAACCAGCCAGACCAAAAGTCCACCACCTCTAACGTTTTAAATCAATACATCATTTCCTTATCCACTTCACGGCCCAGCAAGCAAAATAACCCAATATATCCCGAGCCCAACATTCTTCACGAAACACTCGTTCTTCTTCCCCTTTTTTTAATAACATCAGTGTTTCACTCACAATTACACACGAAGCCGCTGTCTCCATCTCTGCCGTGCACGTGCACAGTCACCCCTGTGCTCTCTGATCAACTTCGACGCCTCCTACCCATCAAACATCCCTTCGACATCTACCCCCGATCATCCAAAAACTCGTACAAGTCCACAGTCGAATTTCGAGCATAGCTCGAGCCACTCATATCAGACCTCCCACCAAAAATCAATTCGCCACCGCGCCTCTAACCACTAGAAATACTACAACTTCCACCATAACCTCATCTACGTCCATGCTTCCATCACCCAAATCTCTACTGAACTCGATCGACTGCAGAACCCAAAAAGTTCGAATTACTTAGCCTAGATAAAACTAGGGTTCCAAACCAGAATTCACTGCCGCATCCTCCTCAATGGATAAAACATTATACTGATAATTTTTCTAGGTCCACCGATCGTTCCTCCATCCCCAAGAAAAAACCCGACCACTCCAAGCTTTTGGATCACTAGAAAACCCTACAAGTTCATTTCCAGTTCTTTCCAGAATTTCCATTTCATTCCCACTTTAAAAATTATGATTTTAGTGTTAAATATCATGTTTTAGTTTGTGTATTCGATTTGTAACCCTAAAGTTATGAATTACAGAGTTTGAATTTACACTTAATTTCGACTTGATCAGTTATTTGGTTTACAGAGCCATCTCCATATTATGATTGACTTAAATAAAAATCTAAACTAAAGTTTGCGATTAAACCAACAAGATTGATTTAAATCTTAAGTTTTAAACTGAGGCATAATCCAAAGATTTTAAATTTAAAACAAAACATAAAACTATGAACTATAGAACAAAGGAGACTAAGATAAACAGGATAAATCTACTCACAGTTCTTTCCATTAATGCTTTGATTCATTGCTTCAGTTTTATTTCCTGATCTCCTTACTCGAATGTCTTTTCCTTCCTTTAGTTTGTTAATTTTTTTTATACTCAGACTCCTTTTGATGCGCGAATTGGAAATAAGAAGGTGATATATATAAAAGAAGTGTGAACAGGTTTGAAATATTAGACTGGTACTAGATTTTTATATGTACAGTTAGATTTGATTTGTATATTCATGTTTACAGATTTTTTTTATTTGTTTGGAGGCTGATGAGATATTTGTATGAGCTATAATTAATTAAACTTGTCTTCTTTTATAAGTTACATCATGTACTACCTACTTTTTGTGAATATACTTATATATCTAACTTGGTCTTATGTCTTGTTACTTACCTGGTTACTTCCTATCCTATGCTTCTATAAAGTTATTATATTTTAGAATTATCTTATGTGTTCATTACACATTTTACATAACTAAGACATTTATTTTACATCAATTGCTCATTTTTTTTATTTTTTTTAAATAATAAGCCGTATTTTAATTAATTCAATTAAATATTCATTAAAATATTACTGCCAAAAATCCGCGATGTCACATCCCTCCCCTCTTAAAACTTTTCGTCGTCGAAAAGGGACGAAGCCATAATTTATGAAAACGTTTACAATCAGATAAGTATTCTTTAATCATATTTAAAACGCTTTTAAAAATCTATATAACATTATTCCAAAGTCATTTTTATAAAAATACTTTTATAACTTGATGTTTCATCAAGTCCATCTTCGTTCTCATAGAGATTCGGTCATACGTTGATCAGGCGTAGTACTGAAAATCCATAAGTACTGTTTAAACTCGTTTCAACACTCAGTATAAATTCTTAAAAATAATAATTTTATTAAAAATATAGAAAACATTTTTTTTAAATAGAGGAAATATCTTTGGTGAGAATGCTCTGGAAATCATCACCCCCATCCATGGTCACAGTTACATTCCAGGGTTACGTTGCCATCGCAGCAAAAGTCCACGTAACTGCAGGCTCTCCGCGGGCTCTCGATTACGCCATGGATCCCACACAACAAATCACAGTTACATCTAGGGTTACGTTGCTGTCACAGCAAAAGTCCATGTAACTGCAGGCTCTCCGCGGCCTCTGATTTTCGCTGTCTAAATGAAACTTCTCCACTCCTACATAGGTCGCAGTCTACCGATATAAAATCAAACGCAGACTGTTGGCTCTCCGCGGCACACATGACTTTCGCTATGTTATACCATAGGTCGCAATCTACCGATATAAAATCAAACGCAGATTGTTGGCTCTCATGGGCACACATGACTTTCGCTATGGTATACACTACTCATAATCCCTAGGAACTAGTTTTGTCCGGACTCCTCACAGGATCAACTTTAGAACCCCCCTTGGGCTCAAGGCAGCACAACCCGGTGGCACTCCTGAGAAGTTCATTTCAAGGGAGCGCCTTTTTCCCCAGAGCCATCATCAAAACACTTTATACTATACATATATAGCATCTTTCAAATCATACACCTAGTATGATCTCATACAAAGCTCCTTTACACAAAATCGATTATTCCAAAATCGATAATTCTCAAACTAGGCCTTCCAAATTCCAATATTGATTTTACCCAAAAATCAAAAGCCTTTCCAAATCCAAAGGTTTCCAAAACCTTTTCCAAAATCCTCATAAGTCCTTTATATATATTCAGATATATATATATATATTTTTAAAACCTTGGATCTTTTCAAACTTGTATAAAACTCTTTTTATACTTCAAATACCTTCAAAATCCTTTTCTTCCGACAATAGATTTAACAAGAGAAGGTTTATCTTATATAACGAAGATATATATAACTTTGTTTATTCAAAATCAAATATTCAAATTTGATTACTCTTTCCAATATCAATTTTATTCAAATCCGTACGATGTACACATATCATCCGTACTCATCAATCTGATCGCTCACTCGATCACACAATTTCACTTCCGAACTAGTATCGTCCACCCGACTTCCTAGTGCGGACAAAGATCTGGTTTCATGATTATAAACTGTCATTCTCCTTGCATAGCCATAACTATGATAGAGATTATCCAGAATCAACCAACAATCCATATCCAGGTTCGCCGTCGAAAATCGAGTGAAAAATCCCGACTCAGATCGATAAACTATCTCGAAATTCTATGCTCGAATCTGGATCAAATCACTATGCGAATAGAATAATATACGTACATCCCACGTATTTATTCTCATTTATTATCAGCCACATCAATTCCCTTTCTATTCACATTTCTTTTAATTCCCATTGAATTGTCACTTCAACTCTTACCTCAGTTGGATATTTAAATCAATAACAGTTTGAACTCCGACCAGTTTATATTTGGAAAATAGCTTGAAAATTTCAAAAATAGATAAGTAGTTGAAAAATAATTATTAATTTGCAAAATAGCTATAAAATAGTTAACTAATTGTAAAATAGTTGAGAAATAGCTAAATAGTTTCAGAAATTTTAGATAATTGCAAAATAGTTGGAAGATAGTAATATTTGTAACATAGTTGAAAAATAGTAATTAGTTTAGAAAACAGTTGTACAATAGTTAAATAGTTTCAAAAGTAGTTGCAAAACAAGTATAAGATAGTTTGGATTTTACAAAGAAAGTTGGATAGTAAATAGATAGGAAAATAGATTTAAAACTGTTTATATTAAAATATTTTATTTAGAAAAAAAATTAGCTTAGAGCCAAACTACTCAATTCCCAATCTCCATTCTCATCAATCCAATTTAAATTTCCACTTCCATTTAAATTGACTCAATTCCAATTTGAACCATTTTCAAATTTCCATTGAAATTGATTTTATCCCAATTCTAGTTGAATATATTTTCAATTTACTTCCAACTTCAAATCAAATTCCATTTGATCTTTAAACTTGTACAACTTCAATTATAATTTAAATTTTACAACTTCTATTTATAATCAATTACATTCACATTTTGCTTTTAACTCGGAATTATACATTTTACTTAGCCAATATATAATTATAATTCCATAAACATTTTAATCAAGATTCCAGAGTTTAAACAAATTTCCAAAATTTCAATATCACCTTAGAATTCAACTATATCCAAAATTCTTTGGCAAATTCAATTATCCCTTTGAATTTCAAAACCAAACCCAGTTCACAAACAATTCCAATTTAAAACAATTTGGTAGCAATTTCTCTTCTAGAAACTCGAAAATGAACATCGATGATGCTGCAGTCATCACCGACGTTATTTTCCAGTGACCAAAAGAGTTCAATGCTTCTATCTCTTTAGAAACATTTCCAAATATTTTTAATTTCAAATCTCCCAGATTTCAAATTTAACACAAAAATATTTTTGAAATAATACTATCATTTCTCCAAAACCTTTTGAAACCACTTCCAAATCCAAAGGAATTCTAAATTTTCTCAAAAATTCCAAATTTCCAATCCATCCAGTTCATATTTAAACATTACTCTGGAATTTTTATCTTACTTTATTTTCAAATATTCTCTGGAATTCTATTCCAAATTATAATCTTATTTATTTATGAAGTTTATTTCAATTTACAAATTACATTTACAATCTATATTTCAAATTCCATTTCATTCTAAACCAATTCCACTTTAATTACAATTCCCAATTATTCAAATAAATTTGGACTAATTTCAATTGAACTCTCTTCAAGTTCAATAACCTTTTTAAGTTAATCCAATACAAATTTCCCATTTAAAATTTTAAACTTATCCATCTTCAATCACGAACCCAATTGATTCAAATCAGATACAGTTTGAACAAATTCAATTCAAATTTCAATTTTAAACCATTCCGAATTTTATAATATCGATTTAAATCCTCTAAGGTTGGTTTAACACTTTAAACCAAGTTAATCCCTAACAAAAGCTTCTAAACAATTTAATTTCCGAGCTTAAATTCTAGTATTTTCATTTTAAATTATCTTTACTTACTTATTTCAAAGTTTACATAAGAGTTCAATTTTTTTTATCTTAAATCCATTTTTATCTTCTAATTTGAAACCAATTCTTAAACAATTTTAATTTACAGACTTAATTTATTTAGATTTTAAGTTCAAAGTAATTTCATATCCTTAATTTCAAATTAATGTTAAAATTTTCTTTTATCTTAATAATGGATATATTACCACATTTCATTTCTCATTTATTAAACTAGTTCGATCCATAGTTTAAAAATTTTTAACAACAAAAGAATGGTGTCGTTCTAATTTATTTTAAAACATCCATTCATTTTCAATTTCCTGACCTCAAACCCATTTTGAGATCGCACAAACTCCTCTTAACATTCCAAGTTAAATTTCCATTCCGTCTTAAAATTTGCAATTCAAGTTGTTCATTCTAACTTATTTAACTTCTCCTAAGTTAAATTCTATTTACTCAATCCAATCAACCTTACTCAAGTTGAATTCCCATTTCAATTTCAAAATTCTTTCCCTCTTATAAGTTCAAAACTTATATCACTTTGGGTTTTACATCACACTTCAGGGAAAATCAAAAGTGAACACCTTAGAGTTTATTTCTTCGCCCTCCCAGCCATGCTTTAAAATTTTAAACCGCCTTTGGTTTTAGATTCAAATCAAATTTTCAAACAACCAATTGTTTGCAACCAGTCTCTTTTATTCAAATAATACTTATTTATTATTTCCATTACTTTGAAACAAAATGCTCAAATTTCGGAACCAGATTTAGAATTTTATTTTCAATCACATAAATTTTAATTTATAAGTCAGACTTTACCTAAATGTTTTACTTTTTTAAAACATTTCATTTTACTTACACATCTTATCATGCACAACAATTAATTTTGATAATAACCAAGGTTGTCATATCTAAAACCATCCATTATCATCTTATTCTAAAATACTTTTCCAATACAAGATTTCAATTTTAGTTTGAATCAATTTCAAACTTATCTCTATTTTAATTTCAGTTTGGTTGTATTATATTACTTCTTAATTCAATTCTTAATAATTTAAGAGCTAATTTCCTTAATTATTTTTATTAGAATGGAATATTGCTTTATATATATATCAAAATATAATCTTATATAAAATCATTTAAAATCCTTATATAAGAAAATAAAAAGTACGCTCTCTCATATATATACACTCAACTCATTCTAGGGTACTACAGACTCTATTAAATGAGTAATCCCAACAGAGCCAAGGTTCTCTCCTAACCTTCAGCTCTTATACCAAATGTAACGACCCAAAATTTTCGAACCCGAAAATTCCAGATAGTTATGAAAAAGAAGAAAAAGATAGAAGAAGAAGAGAACAGAAACATCAAGAACTCACATTCGCAGTGGATAAAATATAATAATAAATAAAAGTTTACAAAAGAATACTATATCTGTTGATTACATTAATATACATCAGAGTTTCACATAAATACAGTCACTGAATATATATATACAATTATCATGTATCAGATTAACAATAATATAAATACTACGGAAATACTTTATACAATATAGCCATCCAACTCGTCTCCTGAGCTCCAGAACATACCTACCTGAAATCTGTAATACTCGGTCTGACCCGAACATTACATCAAAGTAACACCCGGGTCAGGCTGGAAACCAACGTGAGTAAACCCATCCAATCATGGAATACAAAAGTAAACAACTCATAAAATCCGGGATACTTATTTCAATTTTTCAACCACAAAAGTTACTATAGACATCACTTATTTCACAAAGCAATTTCTAAATGAAGAACTTAGATTATATGGTCCAATTCACTTTAATCATTTCATTACACCTTATTGATTTCACACATCAATTTATAAGAATCGAAGTGGTTTCGGGTATTAACTATTCCCGACTCCGGTCTCTTCGCATTCAGTTCACAGATTATTCAAGTGAAATATAATTCAGTTTTTAATAAAGGATATTTCTTTTACTTAGCAATTCCTCATTGATAAGTAACCATATTATCATTGCTCACCCAAACACATCAGATCACGAACCATTTCAAATCAGGGGTATCAATCAATTCATGGCTTTAAATTATCCATTAATCATACATTAGCAAGATAAATCAATCACGCCATCTCGAATAAATCCAATTAGCCATAATTGAATTAAATCAATTTCCTTTAAGTCCTGCTTATTTATCAATTTTCAACCCAATTGTTTTATCATCCCATAACCATTCATCTTAATTAATCCTCCTTGATTAATTATTTTCTAATTACATTAAAGTAATAAACTCCTAATTAATTACACAAATTAATTATCCTCAAACAATTTCATTCATTAATTAATTCTGATTTATCACATTAGTAATTAACTTCCCTTAATTATTTATATTCATTAAATCAACTCTTTGATTAATTACATTAATTACTCCTGTAATTACATTGAGTAATTATCTCTTAATTACTTTTCCATAAGTAGTTATCCTTAATTTCTTCTCAATAAGTAATTTCCCTTTTTATTAAATACATCCAGTCATTATTCATTCATTACTAATTAACTAACATATTCAAAAATTAACTATCCTTTAACAAATCATATTTTAATTAATTATTAAATTAATTACCTTAAGTAATTAGCCCTTTTTAATTACTCAAGTAATTATTCTTTTACAACTCTAAATAATTATACCTGTTTAATCATTGAATAACTATCACTTAATTAATTAATTAACCCATTGTTAATCATGACTTTAAATCATAAATTATATTTAATAAGTCTCACAAGTTAATTTCTTTGTATCATTGTTCCAACCAAGACAATTTAATTTCAAATGCATTTCAAATGCACCTACCTTAAAAATGTAAAATCATGGAGACATGCTTTAAACCCGTTGATTATTTTATGTTGAACCAGTTAGACCAAAAGTCCACCACCTCAAACGTTTTAAATCAATACATCATTTCCTTATCCACTTCACGGCCCAGCAAGAAAAATAACCCAATATATCCCAAGCCAAACATTCTACATGAAACTCTCGTTCTTCTTCCCTTTTTTTAAATAACATCAGTGTTTCACTCACACTTACACACGAAGTCGTTGTCACCATCTTTGTCGTGCATGTGCACAGTCACTCCAGTGCTCTCTGATCAACTTCGATGCCTCCTACCCATCGAACATCCCTTCGACATCTAACCCTGATCATCCAAAAACTCGTACAAGTCCACAGTCGAATTTCGAGCATAGCTCGAGCCACTCAGATCAGACCTCCCACCAAAAATCGATTCGCAACCGCGCCTCTAACCACTAGAAATACTACAACTTCCACCATAACCTCATCTACGTCCATGCTTCCATCACTCAAATCCCTATTGAACTCAATCGACTGCAGAACCCAAAAAGTTCGAATTACTTAGCCTAGATAAAACTAGGGTTCCAAACCAGAATTCACTGTCGCATCCTCCTCAATGGATAAAACATTATGCTGATAATTTTTCTAGGTCCACCGATCGTTCCTCCATCCCCAAGAAGAAACCCGACCACTCCAAGATTTTGGATCACCAGAAAACCCTACAAGCGCATTTCCAGTTCTTTCCAGAATTTCCCTTTCATTGCCCCTTTAAAAATTATGATTTTAATGTTAAAGATCATGTTTTAGTTTATGTATTCGATTTATAACCCCAAAGTTATGAATTACAGATTTTGAATTTACACTTAATTTCGACTTGATCAGTTATTTGGTTTACAGAGCCATCTCCATATTATGATTGACTTAAATAAAAATCTAAACTAAAGTTTGTGATTAAACCAACAAGATTGATTTAAATCTTAAGTTTTAAACCGAGGCATAATCCAAAGATTTTAAATTTAAAAAAAAACATAAACCTATGAACTATAGAATAGCGGACACTAAGATAAACAGGATAAATCTACTCACAGTTCTTTCCATTAATGCTTTGATTCATTGCTTCAGTTTTACTTCCGAATCTCCTTACCCGAATATCTTTTCCTTCCTTTAGTTTGTCAATTTTTTTTATACTCAGACTCCTTTTGATGCACGAATTGGAAACAAGAAGGTGATATATATAAAAGAAGTGTGAACAGGTTTGAAATATTAGACTGGTACTAGATTTTTATATTGTACAGTTTGATTTGATTTGTATATTGATGTTTACAGATTTTTTTATTCGTTTGGAGGCTGATGAGATATTTGTATGAGCTATATTTAATTAAACTTGTCTTCTTTTATAAGTTACATCATGTACTACCTACTTTTTGTGAATATAGTTATATATCTAACTTGGTCTTATGTCTAGTTACTTACCTAGTTACTTCCTATCCAGTGCTTCTATAAAGTTATTATATTTTAGAATTATCTTATGTGTTCATTACACATTTTACATAACTAAGACATTTATTTTACATCAATTGCTTGTTTTTTTTGTTTTTTTTTAAATAATAAGTCGTATTTTAATTAATTCAACTAAATATTCATTAGAATATTACTGCCAAAAATCCGGGATGTCACAGTCAGTCTGATAAAAACATATACAATAGAAATCTCAAATACATAGCAATTTATAAATACAGAATTGAAATAGAAAAACTAAAACCGAAAGGGAACAGATACTAGACAAGCAGAATCTCCAGCGATTCCTAGCTCAAGGAAAGAAATCCAAAGCTAAGCTATAAATACTCAGGCTGATCCGAGCGTAAAGTAAAATACAAAACACTTGAGTCATGACATATATACTTATATAATGTAAACCAACTCAAGTCAACTGTAGTAGAAATGCACACTAACTTAAAGGATGCTTGGGATCGCCCATCCTTAAAGGATCAGTTAAACTATAAATTAAATACATCCCGCGGTTAAAATTTCAAAATGGTAAATTATACTTCAAAATCAAATATCATTTCAAAAATTCAATATCATTCAAAATTAATTTCAAAATATCAAAATATCGTATCTTCCAAACCACATTCATTTATTTTAAATACCATTTCAACACACATTTCAAATAGTTTATATTTCAAAACAAATTACTTCATTTTAAATCATAAAAATGAAGTTATTATATTCGATAATTAAATTATTAAATTTCCAAAATTTTAATCTTTCAAAATTCATTTATTCACTTAAATTTATTAAAACAATGAAAATTCAACTTTCGCAGCATTTAGAAAAATGCTACGGAAAGTTACTTTTAAAACAATTCAATCTAACAAAAGACAGCATTCAAAATGTTGTGATAGGGTTACATTAATTCAAATAAAACCTTAGTTAAATTCTACAATTATAGCACTTAAAAAGTGCTATAATAGCCTTTAATTTAATTTAGCCCTTTAGTTCATTTATATTAACTATAGCATTTACAAATGTTGTAATATCCTTACTTTTGAAAATAATAGCATTTTAAAATGCCGTTGATTAAATTCCTAAACTATACTTTCACAAACCATTAAATTTTTTATTTAAACCATTTCAAACTTATAAAATCATATATTTTTCACTTTTATAACCACCATTAACTTTTCCTTAAATTCATTATTTTATAAAGTTAAATTTCCATTCAAAAATCAATATTTAATAATAATTCACGTATTAAATTCCAACATTCAATTTCAGTTCATATAATTAATTTTTTTAATTAACACTTAAGTTTAAATTTCAAAATATAATTTATTTTTCATTTTATTTACTTAACCTCAAAATTCACTTTTAAAAAAAGTTCACAATTTTCCAATTTAAGTTATATTACAAATTCAACTCAATATTCATTTATTTCACATTTTAACTTATTCTATATCCATTAATATATTATAAAATCATTTTAAATTCATTTAATTCAAAATATCATAAATTTATCATATTTTCATATTTAATTTAAATTCCATTTGTAATTAAATCAAAATTTCCAAAATAACTTATATTTCAAATTTCCTCTTTATCATTAATTTATTTCACTTATAAATTCTCAGAAAAATCAAAAAACATTACAAAAAATCATTTTTAATTAAGTTTAAATCAAAATATTATAATATTTACATTTATAAAATATTTTAAAAATTTTAGAAAACATATTTTAACCACGGGTCTGTATATCATTTTCTACACTAGGTAAAGTGATACGGGTACGGGTAATATATCATTTCAACCCGTAATTAACAAAGAAAACCCGGGTTTTATAATTTCAAACCCGTAGTCCCAAGTGAAATGAAATAATTGAAAATCGTTCAGCCCTATCATTTCAACCAAAAACGATTTTCCCCTATTCTAAAATACGTTCGGATATGTATCATTTCAACTCATAGTGATTCTAATCTAAAGGGAATTTGCAGTGTGATAAACTGATATAAATAACAGAACAGCATAAAATAACAGTAATATATGATACAAGAGATAAATAAGCATGTGTGAACATCATATGGTCATAACATAGCAGATATAACATGGTGATGCATTTTACAGATTCAAATGTGATCGGTTTACTAGTTATATATGTATATAACAGTCTGGTGAGAATAACTCGCTGGTATAAGCTGAAGACAACAAATCAAATGCACAACTGAGATCCACAAAAGCATGATAGCACGATAAAGATTCGAGTGTGGGAGGGCCAACGATTAATTACCTTGAACACATTCAAACAAAACAATATAAACAACGTAAATTTTCAACCCAAATACAGTAAAACAATGTTAGAAATGAATGCACAAAACAACACCAAAGTGTTTGCACTTGCTTTCAACTACTTGTGCTTCAGCCTAGGGTCAGAAAAACACGACAAAGCATGGGTTAGGATCTGGTCTTTAGGTTCATAAGAGTCGCCCAAACATGGGTTTTATGATGGTGCAAATTATGGTGCATGAAGTACAACATAATCTAAGCAATACCACATGGTTTCAAGCAACCAATGGGCTCGGCCAAAGGCAACAAGGACATGGCCAGGTTCAGGTGTGTTCATGGGTGATGAGACAGAGGGTGTCAGGTCAGGTAGGGGCTGGAGATGGTGGTGTAGGAGGCGGCCAAGGAGGAGTTTGTGGTGGTGGTGCATAGGTGATCGGCTATGGTTGTTCAAGTGAGGTTTGGTTGCATTTTTCATGTGGATCTTCAACCTAGGGTGTTTCGGCTTGGGATGGTCAGTGAAAAGGAGGTGGTGGTGACTAGCTCAGGTGGTTGTGGAGGTGGCACAGCTTATGGAGATGGCAGGCCGATCCCGAAGGTGAAGAGAGCAAGTGCAAATTACATGATTCAAATATAAAAAGTGAAAAAGAAAGAGAAGTTTACCCAAAAAAATTGTAAAAATGGAGGCCGAATTTTTTTTCTCAGGTTTGAGATAGTTTTTGTACGTGAAAGTGAGATGAGATAGTCAGCTGAAGAGTGAGGAGTTAAGGCAGCAAATAATGAAAAGATGTTGGTTGAAAATGAAGAGACAAGAAAACAAAAGGCCTTAAGCAAATAAAAATCACAAACTCTTCATATTACCATAATTTCTTTTGGAATTTTAAACAACTAAAAATATATATATAAATTCAGATAAAAACGAAAATTTAATAAATAAACAAAAATAAATAAATAATATAAATTATATATGATTAAATTAAGAAAAATAGCAAGAAATTGCAAACTAGTCTTAAAAATATGAAAATAAATGCAACAAATTTCGGGAAAATTCTATGTACTTGAGAAACATTTATAGATAAAGATAAGAACACAAAAAAATAAAAATCATTCAAAAAAATAAGTAAATAAATTTTAACTAAATATAATTAAATGAAGAAAATAGAAAAAAATGGAAACTAGGCTTTAAAAATAGAAAATAAATGCAATAAATTTTTGAAATTTTTTATTATCACTTTAAAAATATTTATAAATGAAATCTTATAATAAAATCAAATTTAAAATAATTTCTAATAAAATAAAGTCAAATTTAAATATTATATTCAAAAATCTAGGGTTGCTACAACTCGCCTCTATGAAGCTCACAAATCCAACAGAAGTTGATTCCATTGAGCGGAGCTTCGAAAACAACTGATTGAAGAATTTGAAATGTTGGCGGCTATAAAGCTATAAATGAAGCGGGAGAGAGGGAATTGAAGATTAGGTTTAAGAATTGATTTGTATTTATAGGCAGTTTATATTATATTTTATTTACATTCATTTTCGTCGTACGTTTCGAGCCCGCATGATCGCACAGCATGCATGATTCCTACGAAACTCGTTTGCATACAACAATTCATTATTTCAAATCCTATGACACTATTTGTTTCAAAATCTGAAAGAGTGCCTCGAAATAATAATTTCATGCCTTGATTAAAACGAATTACATTTAAAATAATTTTAATCACTTAAATTGTAAATTAAATTTACAATGACCCATTATAATTTAAATAGAATTTAAATAACATTTTGAAATCATTTTTATTCACTTTAATTCAATTAATAAACTAATTTCGATGTTTAATTATAATCCGTTCAGTAATCTAGGTTGTTACATGCATGTGAATTTATTCTCCTAAACAGACGTGATCAGTAATCTATGCAATTTATTTATAGCGGAATGGTGTTTTATTTTGCTCAATAAGTGTCCAAAATAATATATCCAATTAAATTTAACGGATTGGTGTTTATTTGGCCATATAATATCACCAATAAGTTATAGTTAGTTTAACGATGCTATTATTTAAAATAACGTAGTTAAATTCAATTACCATTATTCAATCATAAATTTACTTCACCAAAACTATCCACAATTTACACCACAATGTTATTCTCATCAATATGAGTACAAAGCAAAAATCCGTGGATTAATCGGTTTCTTATGAGTGAGTTATGACATTTTATATTCAATGCATACTTGTATAGCATAGTAAAATTAAACAAAAAAAACATATTATTATCACCCTACACTATCTAGGCCCAGCCCACCAGAAATCAAACACGCTGACAACCCTACCAGACCCGACCCGCAATTATTAAAACATTTTAAAAATCATTTTCACCCATAGTCACGTGCATGCGCAAAAACAAAAAACGCCAGGGCCAAAACGAAAAATTGCCATCCTCTTCCGAACTTATAACGCGAGCTCTAGGTTTTCCCCAAAAGCACAAAACCCAAACCCTAATCACGCAAAAC
The DNA here is from genome assembly GCA_030765085.1 of Allium cepa. Taxonomy (NCBI): domain Eukaryota; kingdom Viridiplantae; phylum Streptophyta; class Magnoliopsida; order Asparagales; family Amaryllidaceae; genus Allium; species Allium cepa. Next base: position 811,935,872 of record CM060939.1, read on the forward strand.
TCCACCGCCTTGGTCATCACAGCCCACGTTGCCACCTCCTCCAGGTCTGCCACTCACCACTCTACCTTCGTCCGAAGCCCCGCTGACGCAGCGGATAACAACAAGTTGTCGCCAAATGATGCAACAACAACAAACAACGATGGAAGGATACAATACTGAATCGATGGATTGATAATACCCAAGATAGACGCACAAATCCATTGATCTCGCGAGATACCGGATTCTAGCTATCTTTAACACGTTGATTGCACATGATGCCGTGTTAGAAGATCTACGATTCTTCGACGTCGATCTCGTGCGCGAGATTCCGTGAACCGGCTTCAAAATCGTTGATTCGAGCGCACTCGAATAACCGACGATGGAGAAAGGAGATAACACTCAACTTCCAATTTTAAAGAGGCGCAAAGAACTCAAACAAAAGTTTATTCAAAATCAACCTCCTTACAAGTGACATCACACCACCATTTATAGGAAAATTACAACACAACACGCATCACAACCGACCTAACATATGGCCGACCTAACTCACACGACCTATGTACAACGACCTAAGACATTACGACACGACCTACGACTTATCATTACAACATACAAACAGCTTACATCAACATACGCGACCTTGGATGCATGAACGACTTAAGGAGGCACAACACCGACCTAGGCATGCAGCAACTCAAGAAATGACTTTGGAGAGCTGGAGCGACTTAAGAAGGTTGTTCGTGACCTAGGAGATTCTCGCGACTTAAACTTCATGCAACATAAGACTTTCTCTTCCGTGTCTTAAGAATTTGGTCGCAACATAAACTTCATTCGCGACCTAAGGAATAGGCGACTTAGGTTTTGCGACATAGGAAGTTCGCGAGTTAAACTGGAATGCACTACTGGAATTCGCGCTTCGCGACCGACTGGAGCTTGCGACTTAAGATGCTTTGCGACATAAGATTTACTTGTAGTCGCATTGGAATTAGGGAGCGAGGCTTTATGACTGAAGGTAGGTCACTCGCGACCTAGGTAGAAGCGATCTATGGCTTCACCGCGAATTGGGGTATGCGCTGCATCATCCTCCCCTTGTTGGAAGAAATTCGACCTTGAATTCACACTCTCCTCTTCTTCGACAAACTTCTCCCCATAATACGGGATTAAGTGTTTGACATTGAAAACATCAGATGTATGAACATTTTCCGGCAACCTTAACTGATACACATTATCATTGATCTTCTTCAAGATTTCTACTGGACCAATATTTCGAGCTTTCAACTTGTTGTAAGTTCCAACTGGAAAACGATCTTTCGTCAACACTGCGTAAACAAAATCACCTTCTTTGAAGTCCATACTCCTTCGCTTCTTATCTGCCAGTTGCTTATACTTCTCATTTGATTTAAGCAGTCGTTCATGAAAAATCCCGTGACATTCCTGCAAATCATTCACGAAATGACAGGCTCGTTTAACAAACCCTTTCTGAAGTGGCACTGTGGACGAATCCAACGGTCCCTTCGGAGTTGCTGAATATACTACTTGAAATGGACTGAATCCGGTACTTCGATTAAAAGCATGATTATGTGCGAATTTTTCCTGACACAATTTCACATCCCAGCTTTTCAATTTATCCTTCATAAGACATCTCAACAAGTTTCCCAAAGATCTGTTCACTACGTCCGTTTGCCCACCGGTTTGTGGATAATAGGCACTACTAAAATTCAGCTTAGTCCCAACTATCTTCCACAGACTCAACCAAAAATGACTTAGAAATCGAGTATCCCGGTCAGAAACATTGGTCTCAGGTTGCCCATGTAGTCGATAAACCTCTTTAAAGAACAATTGAGCAACACAGACTGCATCAGTGGTCTTTTTACAAGCTATGAAATATGGCATCTTCGAAAATCTATCCACCACAACATATATAGAATCATTCCCTCATTGAGTTCTTGGCAAACCCAAAACAAAGTCCATGCTAATATCAACCCATGGTCTAGTTGGCACGGGCAATGGCATATACAATCCTGGATTCGTAGCTGTCCCTTTGGAAACTTGACATATGTGGCATCTCTCCACAAATCTTTCAACTTCTTTCCTCATGGAAGACCAAAAATATGATTGAGAAATCAACTGCAAGGTACGATCTCTTCCCACATGTCCTTCTTCATGCAATTCCTTCACAATCTTCATCCGCAAACTGCACTCTGGTATACACAACCGATTTCCTTTGAATAGAAAACCTTCTACCAACACATACTCATCCGTCTTCCCTTTTTCTACTTCATCTACGATCTTAGCAAAGTAAGGATCCTCAACAAACAATTCTGGAAGTACATCAAACCCCGTCACTTATCGTAGTCAACAAATGCTTTCTTCTACTCAATCCGTCTGCCACTCGATTTGTAACTCCCGACTTATGCTTTACAACAAATGTAAACTGTTGCAAATATGCAATCTATGAAGCATGCCTGGCTGCAGTCTTATCATGTCCCTGCAAATGCTTCAACGCTTCGTGATCCGTATATAACACAAACTCTTTATGAAACAAATAATTACTCTGATGCTTTATGTCTTGGACAATAGCATAGAACTCCAAGTCATAGGTATTGTATCCGGTCTTGGCTCCAGAAAGTTTCTCGCTAAAATAGCAATTGGACGACCCTTCTGACTTAATACTCCACCAATTCCAACCATAGACGCTTCAGTATCTAGCTCAAAGAGCAACTGAAAATCCGGGTATCTAAGAATCGGTGTTGTAGTCATGAGTGTCTTGATATATTGGAAAGCAGAATCAGCCTCTTCAGTCCACACAAACTGCTTTCCTTTCATACATTCTGTCACTCGTTCCATCACGCTACTGAAATGTGGAATAAATCTTCGGTAGAATGATGCTAACCCATGAAAACTTCTCACTTTAGCTACAGTCCTGGGTTGTGGCAATCCTTGATTGCTTCAACTTTACCTTGATCCACATGGTTCCTTCCTTGGACAACACATGCCCCAAAAAACAAAACACTGTGTGTCATGAACATGCACTTCTTTGTTGCTGTGTAAAATTGCTCCTGACGAAGTATCATGAAAACTTCCCGCAAGTCTTGTAGATGTTCTTCTGTGCTTCCACTGTATATCAATATATCATCAAAGTATATCACTATGAACTTTCCAATAAATGGTCGAAAGATCTGATTCATCACTTGCATAAAAGTACTAGGTGCACTCGAAAGACCAAACGGCATGACCAGCCACGCATATAACCCTTCCCGTGTCTTGAACGAGGTCTTCCATTCATCCCCTGGTCGAATTCGAATATGATGATACCCACTCTTCAGATCAATCTTTGAAAAGATAGCAGCTCCACTCAGCTGATCTAACAAATCGTCCAATCTTGGCATCGAAAATCTGTACCTCACTGTAATCTTGTTTAGTGCTCGACTATCTATACACATTCTCCAAGTTCCATCCTTCTTTGGCACTAACAAGGCTGTTACTGCACAAGGACTTAAACTTTATTGTACGCGCCCTTGTTCAATTAACTCCTCCACTTGCCTTCTCAACTCTTCGTGCTCCTTTGGACTCATTCTATAATGTGGTCTATGTGGTAACACAGCTCCCGGAACAAGATCAATCTGATGTTCTATGTCCCTCAATGGTGGTAAATCTTTCGATAATTCTTCAAGAAATACATCTTCACATTCCTTCAACACCGGCTTAACTTCCCCAGGAATTTCAACCGTTTCACTACTTTCACGTCCAATCAACAGAAATACTTCAGGCCCATCCTCTACTTCTTTGACAAACTCCTTCAAAGATAATAGAGTCTTTAGTTCCACGATTTCCACCAACTTGCTTTCACTTTGTTGTCGCCTTTTAGGAACTAAAGTGATTCTAGTGTCATTGAACATGAAACTATAGCAGTGAGTTCTACCATTGTGTTGCACGGCTCTATCAAATTGCCACGGTCTTCCCAACAACAAATGACATACATCCATATCTACCACGTCACACCAAATTTCATCTTTATACTTCTTTCGAATGGAAAAAGTTACACAAGCTCTTTGACTAACCTTCACTTCCCCACCTTTCCTTAACCAAGCTAATTTGTAGGGTTTGGGATGTTTCTCCGTCTTTAATGCTAACTTATTTACAGCTTCTGTAGAGATGATGTTATCACAACTTCCTGCATCGATAACAAACTTACAAACCCTTCCCAAAATAGTGCACGTTGATTGAAAAATATTACTCCTCAACCAGCTAGTCTCCTCCTCCTGCTTTGGCATCAAGCAAGATCTCCTCATCATTAAAGAATATCCCTCGTCTCCCGCCAATAATTCTTCTTCCTCCTCAACTTGTGGTGAATTGGAAAATTCTATTTCTGCATCCTTAACCTCGGAAACCATCGTTCGCTTCTTAGGCTTCGGGCATTCATTGCTCTTATGACCAAACTCCTAACAATTATAACATTTGAAATTGTTGTTGACCTTGGTCTTAGCAACTTCATTGACAACCAGTTTACTAACAGTCTTGGAAACATTAGTATTGCTACTAGCCCCTTTCACTTGATTGATCGAACTTGAAAACGCACCACCTCCTCTTCTACCTTGCTTCTCCCAAGCTAGAGCCTTCTGGTGTGCTTCAGCAACGGATCTTGGATCAAACATATTTACCATACCCTGAATTTGCATTCTCAATCCTCCAACAAATCTAGATGTCAACTGTTCCTCCGTCTCCATGATATCATTTCTAGCAATCAGTTGATAAAACTCATCTGCATAATCATTTACCGACTTTGTCCCTTGTCTCAAATTCTGTAAGCGCAGATACATAAGAGACTGATAATTATAAGGCAAGAAAGTAGCCTTCATCAACTTCTTCATCTTTTCCCATGAAACAATCTTCGACTTTCCCATTCTTTCCCGGGTAAGTTTAGTTTGTTGCCACCATGCCATAGGTCTTCCCCTCAATCGTGTAGCAACCAACTTAACTGTACGATGCTCGGGTACTTCCTTGTAGTCAAAATTTTCCTCAACATTTGATAACCAATCTAGAAACTCTTCCGTTATCATTCCCCCTTTGAATTCTGGAATTTCCGTTTTCATCCCTGACTCTCATCGACGATCATCTTCTACATTCCGATATTGACTTCGTACTTGGTCTCATCTCGATAATGAACACTTCCTCTATCACCATCTTCATCATAATCAAATGTACTTCGATATCTATCTCGACCATCAACATCTCCACGATCATGCATGGTCCTTCTTCCCTGTCTTTCAATATCACGATATGATTCATTTTCAAACCCATGAGGAGTTCTTCTCTCTTTATTTCTGTACTCATGATGTTCTCGTCACATTGAAACTGATGATTCTCTTCTATCTCGACAAGATTGTGGTGACACCCTCCTCGCTTCTGAAACCGATGGTGAAACCCTGTTTCCTCTATGGTTCGAGATTGGTGACCTTCTCCTTTGACTTTGATTCAAGTCATTCATCAATTTCTCTAACTTCCCAATTCCTTCATCGAACTTCTCATTGATACGTTGTTCCATTTGCTCAGCTTCTTGTCTTCGATACACATCTTCAACATTTTTTAATCGATTAGCATGTCTCGGCGGCATGATCATCAACTAACTCCAAACTAACTTTAAATCTCGGCTTGAACTTAACTCCAACTCTCGGCCTTGATCTACAAGTGATGCACACCTCCAACTTATAGCTCGGATCTAACTTTAACTCTTCCTCTTGGCTCCACAGGCTCGGCTTAGATATGATTGGCTAAGTTTTAAGCTTTGATGCCAAATTGACGCAGCGGATAACAATAAGTTGTCGCCAAATGATGCAACAACAACAAACAACGATGGAACGATACAATACTGAATCGACGGATTGATAATACCCAAGATAGATGCACAAATCCGTTGATCTCACGAGATACCGAATTCTAGCTATCTTTAACACGTTGATCGCGTACGATGCCGTGTTAGAAGATCTACGATTCTTCGACGTTGATCTCGTGCACGAGATTCCGTGAACCGGCTTCAAAACCATTGATTCGAGCGCACTCGAATAACCAACGATGGAGAAAGGAGATAACACTCAACTTCCAATTTTAAAGAGGTAAAAGCACTCAAACAAAAGTTTATTCAAAATCAACCTCCTTACAAGTGACATCACACCACTATTTATAGGAAAATTACATCACAACACACATCACAACCGACTTAACTTTTGGTCGACCTAACTCACTCGACCTAAGACATTACGGCACGACCTACGACTTATCATTATAACATAGAAACAACTTACATCAACATACGCGACCTTGGATGCATGAACGACTTAAGGAAGCACGGCAGCGACCTACGCATGCAGTGACTCAGGAAACGACTTTGGAGAGCTGGAGCGACTTAAGAAAGTTGTTCGCGACCTAGGAGATTCTCGCGACTTAAACTTCATGCGACATAAGACTTTATCTTCTTCATCTTAAGAATTTGGTCGCGACATAAACTTCGTTCGCGACCTAAGGAGGAGGCGAGTTAGGTTTTGCGACATAGGAAGTTCGCGAGTTAAACTGGAATGTCCTACTGGAATTCGCACTTCATGACCTACTAGAGCTTGCGACTTAAGATGCTTTGCGACATAATATTTTCTTGCAATCGCGTTGGAATTCAGGAGTGAGGCTTTGTGACTGAAGGTAGGTCGCTCGCGACCTAGGTAGAAGCGATCTATAGCTTCACCGCGAATTGGGGTATGCGCTGCATCACCCGCCCAGCCCAACGCCATGAAATGCCGCCCCGACCAAATGAAATGATGAACCTAGAAAAAAAAGTGCATGAATTTGAAACCACCAGCAACCCAGATGCTCAACCCACCATCGACTTGAGCACCACCTAACAGCACATCACGTATGGAAACAAGACTCAGCGGCATGAAAATGGGATATACAAAGAGGCAAACATGAAACAAAATATATTGTGTAACATTTCAGAGAAGGATAGATGAAAATGGAATGAAATGAGCTGTTGTGAATATTTTTCTATCGATACAGAGGAGAAAATGAGAATAATATATGTGTATCCTTTTGTGTTCCACCCTACATGTGTGCTTGAGTACCTATATATAGAAGCCACTACTGAATAGCCAAGAAACCAAGTACAACACAGTCAATAGCAACCGTATGCAACGACAAGCAATAAATGTTAAAACAATAAAAATGGGCAAAGACGACAGGAAAAATACTTTGCGTGTGCTCCATTCTATTCTTTTTGCAGTGAAGATAATGAAATACATAGCGTGTATTTGTAAGCTATATCATGCAAAGGAAGATAATTTGTTCTCCCCTGTGTAAATGTATGCATGTATGTATATACAAAGCTATTTCCTTGGGAGCCAAGGAAACTGAGTACAAACAATAAACGCTAAGCGACCAAGGCAAATGAGGAGGACCAAGAAAGATATGCAAAGAGATTGTGTATGATTTTATGTGTGTAAATGGTTTTGTTTTGAAAGCTATGATTTAAAAGTTCTACGGTACACCGCTACATCACATCACGTACAAGTGCGAGCCGCAGATGTTAAAACTTAAAAGATGATCGCGCATAATAATATGACAGGATCATAAAACAATAATAAAACACATAGGTTAATTTATACCGTGTAGTTTCAAAAATATCAACATTTGTCGCAAAATATATCAAATTAAAATTTAATTATTTTTCAAATAAAAAATTATGCAAAAACCGTATCGACTAAATTAAAAATACTTCAGTAAAAATAACATTGTTGTATAAAAATGATTTTTTAATTTTTTAAACTTGAATCAAATTTGAATATTTAAATCAATTAAATATTTTCATCTGAAATTTTAAAAATTTCGGGTCATTACATTGATGGATCCGATGATTTTGATTTTCTCCATGTGAAGCTCTGAAAAGAATTAAATTTGTTGTGGCAGCTACATCCTTTTATGTTTAGGGAAAGTAAAGAAAAGAAGAAAGGGGTAAAGGAAGAGTAATGAAAATAGATTAGTGAACTACCCGGATTTTTCAACATTCAATTTGGAATATTTAAATGATTTTAAATATTTAATTTGAATTATAAATTGGTGTTGAATATGGAAAACTTGGGTTTATTTAATAAAATAAATTCAGAATCTAAGATATAGCGATTTATTGGATAATTCAACTTTTGGATATAATAACTGGAATTTGGGTAAGTTATTGAATCTTGAGTTTTAAGCTCGAAAAAAATATTCTAAAGGCAGTTAAATTTATATTAGTAATACGGAAGACAATTCAATTTTTAAAATTGAATTTAAATGTAGTTTGTACAGTTTTAAAAATATATCGTTTAAATCAACTTTTAAAAAGAGCCTTTCGAGGTACAGTCTCGGAATTCGACGAAACTAGTTTCATTGGATCCGTAATATTGCATTATTATTGATTTCAAGTTTCGTAGCTCTTAGGGTTATCATGCGGCCGAAGGTTAATAAGTGCGCTGAGATTTATATCGAAAAATTAATATAATCATTGGGTCCAAAAGGTTATCTTGTCCATACGATCAAATTAGGACTCGAAATTTTTTCTATTGTGTTTGGAATAGGGGTATAACATTATAAATGCCCGGTGGCAAGCCTCGACAGGAGGTAAAAATTTCGTGTTGCGTTTAACGAGACAATTTGAATTTGAATTTAATAAATATATATATTTTTATAGCATAAGTCAACCGCAGAGCTTCCTTCCCCAGTCGTTTCCTTTCCCCACCACAACTTTCGGCATCCTCTTTAGCAAGCAAAGGGTAGGCACGCGAAGCATCTTCAGCACGCAAGGGATCATTTCCTTCCTTAAAATCATGCAACCTTCTTTCTTTTCCTCAGCTCAAAAATCAGTCGAGCAAAAAATAGTGAACGAAGAGAAAACAAAATAAAAATAGCCGAACTTCGATAATCACTCCCTCATGTATACTTCGTTCCCTTCCCTAATTTCAAACCCTCGGCTTCCTTCATTTCCATTTCCCTTCACGAGCAAAATCGTATTCGTTGAATATTAAAGGAAAAAAAAGAATGGCAACGGTAGTTGCAGAATCAACGTAATGCTGTCAATCTCGAGTTCGTTCGAACAATAGTGGTAAGGGGAGAGTGAGATTCGCGAGGGGAGGCTAAGTCGCAACGTGGCGCAATCGTTTGAGTGGAGGTGTCAGGTTCAGCGGCGGTGGGATTTACGACCAGTGGAGGCGGCACGGTGGAGCGGCGATGTGCGGGGCAACGTACATCTGTCGCGATCGCTTGAGAGGGAGGCGAGTGTAAGGTATTGGATTCGAGTGGCCATGATTGAGGCAGCAAGGTATACACTCGATTTATTTTCTTTTTAAATTAAATATGATAGTATAATGCATATGTATCTATACAGAGAAGGGATTTTAAGATCAAATTTTATATATATAAAAGAAGAAATTTTTACTGTAAAAAAAATCGTATCCGTCTTTGGCTTTTCATTTTAATGTATATATATTGGAAATTTTATATATAGGCATAGAAGGAAGTGTCAAAAAAAGATTTTTACTTTTCAAATGTATGTATATGTATTAGGAAAAAAATAATCTACAGTAAAGAGAAAGATTTGTACCTGTTGAGCAATTTTAAATCTTAAGTTAATCCTAATTTAATTTGAATATATATGGGTAAAATCAGCAATTATATGTGTGTATATAATTTTGAAAAATATGGGAATATGAAATTTAATAGAAATATATATATGAATTTATACAGCAAAAGCAGAAGATTATTTTGAATATATATACAGTCTATATATGAATATGTAAATTTAGATTTTTAAAACATATATAGATTATTTTGAAAATAAAATAAAAATGCATACACCTTTCTAACTTACTAGTTTATTTTTAAATGACGGATTTGGTGGTAGATTTGTTCAATTAACCTATATAATTTATTTTTGTTACTAAAAGATTTTCTTTAAAAGGAAAATTATTAGTTTAAATTAAATCATGACTTAATTAACTTAAAATGGTAATTATTGTTCGATTTGTTTGGATATTAACAAAATCATTTAATGTTTATACAAGGTCGAAAAATCGTTAAATCAAGTCAAGATGGAAGTGGGTGGCAAAACAAATATAAAGGTGAAATTTTCTCACTCATTTGGATGACCTTATTTAAATTAAATGTTAAATTTAAATTATTGGATGATTGATTGAGTTGATAAATTTATAATTTATCTATTGGATGGTATTACATATGTACATAGTAGTATATATGTAACAACCCGCATATTTATCGATTTTATATTTAAATATTTTATTTAAATATTTTATCGTTAGTCGGATTTTAGTCCGAAAAGCTTTTTGCATACGGTCGAATTAGGACTCGGGACCAATCCCATTGAGTTTAAAATGCTGTTTGCGACCTTTTTGAGTATAAGCTTCGATATGTTTGGAGAAAGTTGATTTTTGCTACTTTTTACTTTGGGTTTGGTTTTTGGGCTCAGCCCTATGTTAACTTATGCTCAAATCTGTGCCATTCTTCCCCTCTCACCCTCATTCTCTTCTCATTTCAGTTTTTAGAGTATTAATGGTGGGAGAGATTGGAAATTAAAACTCCAAAACCCTAGTTTCCCTTGCAAATCAAATTCCTTGCTCCAAACTCAAGAAGAACCATTGGTAAGCTTCTCCTCTTCTTCTCCAACTTATTCTCTTACCAATTTCAGAAATTACTAAACCTAATTTTGGGAATGTTCTTGTTTTTGAGCTTAGATTCAAGCTCAATTGGGTTGTGTTGAAGAGAGGGTGATTCTCCATTTTCTTTCAAGCTTCTTCTTTTTTGATTTTGTGAAAAGGTGAGATTTTTATCTGACATCTAGGTCTATAACTATCGTTGAATGTTAGGTATGAATTCCTAACACATATTCATGTGCATTTGATTTTGGTTTGAATTGATTTGGTGTATGTTCCGAATTTTAGTGTTTTGAAATCAAAATCTATGAAAATCCTTTTATGGACATCTTAACATGTTTTGGTGACGCATCGAAGAGCCTAAAGGGTCGGGTAGTCGTTCGGCATAAACCCCTAGCGCCTTGGCTCGAATTCGGTTGCGAATTGGTTGGGTTTGCACATCTTGTGCAAAGGCAGAAAACTGCCTTAGCTTCAGTCAGTCGACTGGACCTCTTGGTCAGTCGACTGGCTGAAGCTATTAAGCAGGGTGAAGGCTGCCTACAGAGCCTTAGGGGCTCTGTTTACTGCAGTCAGTCGACTGACTCACTGAGTTTAGTCGACTGACCTACATCCCGAGAGTTTTTTGGGACTGTGATCAGTCGACTGAACTCAGTGAGTCAGTCGACTGACCTGCTTCTATTTGTCCACAATGCCTATTTGAGCCTAGTTTTGCTTTGTATCCAATTTATATCGATTCGTTTTAATTCCTAGTTGTTGTTATCACTTATTCAACTATGATGACTTCTATTTTGGAATTTATGGAAGTATCTACTTTGATGGATTTGTTGTCGATTTCTTTGGAATTAATTCACGTCTTCGTATGTGAATTTTGGTGATTGATTGTTTCTACAATCATTTTTGTGCTTTGTCACTTTAAAATACAAAGGTTTTCTATACTAGTAGTAAATATCAAAACTCTTTCCCCAAACGATTTCAATACTATTTTAATACCAAATTCGTTTATAAAACCGTTTTTCAATCTATTAGTATATACAAACCTTTACCTCGCTCGTTTGAGAAATCTAATTAAACGGCTTAGTAAAACGAGTGGTATGAAACGCTTGCGTTTGCTTCATCGGTTAATTCTTGGACTTGTTCGATTGAACCTCTTGTGACAATTTTCTAGTGGAGATTTACAGTTTGTTCGTAAATATTTAAGTTAAGCAAGTGGTTATGCGACATGAAGCTAAACTCATATATTTACTAGCTTAGTGTAATTGACACTTCTCGTTGATCATGACGATCATCTTTGGGATTTAGAATAGCAATGTGCGATGTCTCTTTGTCTGCGAGGGAGACTAAACCCCGTTTTGTGGAGTTTCGACTCAATTTGGTGGGGTAGCAACCCATGGTCTTCGGGCCGTTTGTGGAGCTTCGGCTCAATTTGTGATGGTTAGCGACCTTCTAATTAGCGTTCCGTTTGTGATACACGTGTTGGTGGGCTTTATGCTCCCGTTTGTGATAGGCCTCCCCCCCTTTGTGATTTCTGGATTTCTTGTGTAGATTCCTAGAATTTGTGTTTCACCAATTTTCGTGATTTCCATTGATAAGTTTTATCAATATTTGTGCATTGGTGAATTTGTGTGTCATTGACTTTAGTGATTTCTGGATTTCTTGTGTAGTCTTCTGGAATTTGTGCGTCATTGACTTTTGTGATTGACATTAATATTATCGTCAATATTTATGGTATGGTGAACGAAATAAGGAGTATGACGTTTCTTTGAGTCTTGTGTAGATTTGGTGACATTGATTAATCTCATGATGATTATCAACTAAGTATATATATATCACAGCCTGGCATTGTGATTATTCTGTGTTTAGTCATATCTCTTATTCTATATCGTTTCATCTGATATGTATAGTTAGACTGATCCGTTTATTATTTTCTTATTAAATAATACTCGGGTCAGACCGAGATGTTACAGGTGCTTCTGCTTGACATCTCATCCGGGATTAACTCCTTGACTTTTGGGTTAACTACTTAGATTAGTAGTTATTTTGTTGTATACATTTGAGATATAGACTCCTTAATGTATACTTATTCTTTTGTGTAGTTCGTGTAACTATTCTTTTGTGATATTGTGGATCTTTTTAGACCACTACTCTGATGTACACTTTCTAGTGTAATATTCATATCTTATTCCGCCTTTGTGATATGAATTGTCTGTGACTGATTTGTGTTATGCTTATTTCAATATTTGTTTTTCGAAGGATTTATATAGCCACCGTGTAGTAGCTTTGAGTTTATGTCGGTACGTCGGATTTCCTCTTGAAATAGAATGCATATTATATTATCTGACATATCGGTGCTCGCGCAAAGAAATTACATGGATGGTCGCTCCTCAACAGCCTTATTCTCCGTGCTAGTCGACAGCATTCACCGTAACGTTCTTGGCTGGCGTGGGTATAGAGGTGGGGCGTCACAGCTTGGTATCAGGGCCAAACTTCGAAACAATGTGGAATATTATAACAAGGATCATCATCCTAAGTCTTTCTTAGGAGTCGTGCTTTAGGATTTAATTCGAGTCTTCGTACCGTTCTATCCTATTTTCTTTTATGATTCCATGTTTTGTCTATGAAGATTGCTTGATATTCAATTTGGTGAATAACCTTTTTCTTCCTCTTCTTTCTTTCAAAAGGAAGAGAAATGTCTAGACCTGGCCGCCCCAGAGCCGTGCCATCTAGCACTCCGCCCCGGGATGGAGTTTTTATGACTGCTCAACAGCTTCTTGATTTAGTGACAAATGCTCAAGCAGCTGGAGCTAACCCGGAACCTACTCACCCAAAGTCGGGATTTGCACGCTTGTGTAGCGATTACACTAATTTGGGTGGGGAGCCATTCAAAGGTTTCGAAACTGTTATTGAAGTACAGGCTTGGCTAAGGTCATGCGATCGAATCTTTTCTCGCATGAATCTTATTGACCTTCACCGAGTTCGGGTGGCCTCTAGTATGCTCCGAGAAAGAGCATTGGACTGGTACGAGCTTCTTATTTCTGAGATTAATGAAGCGGATCTCACCTGGGAGAAATTCCGAGAAGGCTTCGAGTTAAAATTCGTACCAGAAGCAGAAAAAGTGACATTGGCTCGACGATTTATAGACCTTGTTCAAGGTGAGTCATCCGTGACTGATTACGTCGCCTCCTTCGAGTCGCTTTCCAAATATGGGGTTGAATACATCAACACCCCTCTTAAGAAGAATCAGAAATTCGTCTATGGTTTAAACAAAAGTCTCAAGAAGCCATTACTTCTAAAGTTAGAAGTTTCTTTCGACCAACTTGTTGATATCGCTCTTCGTCTTGAAGAGGCGGATAGAGAGAATGATGTTGAAGTGGTGGGTTCCAAACAAAACTTCAACAACAGAAAGAGGCCAAACAAATTCAAAGGCCCTTATCCCAATAAGAAAGGGAAGCAAGCAACCTCCGTGGCAAAGACTTCTTCCTTTGGTCGTGGGGAATGCTATAATTGTGGTTCGAAGGACCATTATGCGAACAAGTGCCCTAAGTCTCTTTCTTGTCGCTACTGCAAAGTTCCCGGTCATGTTTTATCTTCATGCCCCAAGCTTCAGGGCAAGAAGGAGGGAAAGTTAAATGTTGCTCAAGCCCCTGGCAACACATCTCGTGGCCAAGGTATTTCTCATTCTATTCTAGATGGAACTATTTTGTTTCGTGATCATCCTATTCGAGTTCTTTTTGATACGGGTGCGTCCCATTCTTTTATATCAAAAGAACTTGTTGATACTTTTTCTTTGGATGTTTTGTGTTTAATGACTTCTTTGAGAATTGCGAATCCGGTTGGGGGATCCGCAACAATCAGTTTATTGTGTAAAGATGTCGAGATTATTTTGTGTGATTTTTCTTTCCGAGCCGATTTGCATGTCATGCGTTATTTAGGCTTTGGAATGATTTTGGGAATGGATTGGCTTAACCATTACGAAGCTCATATCCTATGTCCTGAGCGGACTATTCATCTTCGACATCCTCAATCTATTAATCAGGTTTCTGTTATTCTTAAAGATTCAGATTCTGCTTTGGTTGCATCTTTATATTCTTTAAATCCTCGTGATTACGATGATGATGAGGAGGATATTATTTCTCTTATTCACATTGTTCGTGAATTTTCCGACATATTTGAGCCCGTTTTAGGATTACTACCTAAGCGAGCAATTGAGTTCAGAATTAATCTCATCCCTGGAGCTCAACCTATCACTCTTCCTCCTTATCATATGTCCAATAAAGAAAATGAGGAGATGCACAAACAATTATCCGAATTGCAGACGAAGCAATTTATTCGCTCTACTTCCACGCCTTGGGGAGCTTCGGCTATTTTTGTGAAGAAATCTGATGATACACTTAGGCTTTGCGTTGACTACCGCAAGCTTAATGATCTTACTATCAAAAATAAATATCCTTTACCTCGGATTGATGATCTATTCGATCAACTTAGTGGTGCTAGAGTCTTTTCACAATTGGACTTGGCTACCGGTTTTCATCAGCTTCGTATTGCAGAGGATAGCGTTCCTTTGACATCGTTCCGTACTCGGTATGGATCTTATGAATGGCTTGTTATGCTATTTGGGTTAACAAATGCCCCGGCTTATTTCGTTGATTTAATGAATCGAGTTTTTAAAGAATTTCTCGACCGGTTTGTTCTCATCTTTATCGATGATATTCTTGTTTATTCTAAAACCGAGGAGGAGCATGAAAAACATCTTCGGGTTGTGTTGGAGACTCTTAGGAGTAATCAATTAAAGGAAAATTTTTCTAAATTCCACTTTTGGCAACCTCGTGTGAAGTTTCTCGGTCACATTATTTCCGAATCCGGAATTTCCGTGGATCCTTCAAAGATTGAAGCGATTCAAGATTGGAAGAGACCGGAGAGTGTGACAGAGATTCGTAGTTTTCTCGGATTGGCGGTCTATTACCGTCGTTTTATCAAAGACTTTTCCAAGATTTCCGTGCCTCTCACTAGCTTGACGAAGAAAGGTGTCAAATACATTTGATCGGACAAATGTGAAGCTTCTTTTCAGAAATTAAAAGAACTTCTTTCTGATGCTCCTATTCTTGTTATTCCCGATGAGAATCAAGATTTCGTTGTTTATACCGTTGCTAGTCGCATTGGTTTGGGTGCCGTTCTTATGCAAAAGGAACGCGTTATTGCTTATGCTTCTAGGTAATTAAAGCCTGCTGAGACTAGATATGCCACTCATGATTTAGAACTCGTGGCTATTGTTTTTGCTCTTCGGATTTGGCGTCACTATCTCTTAGGAGAGAAATGTGTTCTTTACACAGATCATAAGTCTTTGAAATATTTATTCTCTGAAAAGGAACTTAATTTGCGTCAACAGCGTTGGCTCGAGTTCCTTGCTCCTTATGATCTTGATATTCTTTATACTCCCGGAAAGGGTAATCGTGTCGCCGATGCTCTTTGCCGTAAACAACAAGCTGTTGTTTCTATGATGATATCCGAATGGAACGATCTCGAGATCTTATCCACTTGCGAAATTCGAGACCGTGTTTCCGATTTATGCTCATCATTTGTTTTATGTAGCCTTGAGGCTCATCCATCTCTTTTAGACCGCATTCTTGAAGCTCAAGGGTTAGATCCGGAATTGGATCTTCTCGGCCAAAATATTAAGGATAAAATTGATATTGAAGGATTGAAAGACTTTAATATCGATTCTCGTGGCGGCATTCAGAAATTTGGTAGACTTATCGTGCCAAATGTTAGTGATCTTCGTAAAGATATTTTAGAAGATTCTCATCACTCTAAATTTACCATTCATCCCGGTAGTAGTAAAATGTACGCGGATATGAAGCGACTTTATTATTGGGAGGGAATGAAACTTGACATCGCTAACTTCGTTAAACGTTGCATGACTTGCCAACTCGTTAAGGCCGAACATCAAAGGCCCGGAGGGTTATTGCAACCTTTAGAAATTCCAGTTTGGAAGTGGGATCAAATTTCCATGGATTTTATAGATGGCCTTCCCCGTTCTCGATCGGGTTATGATAGCTTATGGGTAATTGTTGATAGACTTACTAAATCAGCCCATTTTATTCCCGTTCGGTCTAACCGAACCGTTCCTCTTTTGGCCAAAATATTTATCAAAGAAATTGTTAAATTGCATGGTGTTCCTACTTCTATTGTTAGTGATCGTGATCCATTGCTTACTAGTGGATTTTGAAAGAGTCTTCAAAAAGCTTTGGGAACGAAGCTTAATTTTAGAACCGCTTATCATCCCCAGTCCGATGGACAAACCGAGCGTGTGAATCAAACTTTTGAAGATCTTCTTCGTGCTTGTGTTCTTGATTTTGGTGGAAGTTGGGAAGATCATATTTCACTTGTTGAATTTTCCTATAATAATAGCTTCCAATCTAGTATTGGTATGGCACCTTTTGAGGCACTCTATGGAAGGCCATGCCGATCTCTTTCTTGTTGGCTTGAGGCCGGTGAGAAGCTGGTTTTAGGTCCAGATTTTATTCGGGATTCTACAGAAAAGATTGATCTTATTCGTCATGGGATGAAAGAAGCCCAGAGTAGACAAAAATCCTATGCCGATAACCGGAGAAGGAAATTAGAATTTTCTGTGGGAGACCTTGTGTTCATTCGTGTTTCACCTATGAAAGGTGTTGTACGTTTCAGTCGATCGGGAAAACTAGCGCCTCGATATATTGGGCCATTTCCTATCACCGAACGTATTGGTTCCATGGCTTATCGCCTTTTATTACCGGCTCAGTTTTCTGCTATTCATGACGTGTTTCACGTTTCTCAACTTCGGAAATGTCTTCGAGATTCCGATTCCGTTCTTGAGCCCGGTGTTGTGGAAGAGATTGAAGTTTCGCCTAATTTAACTTATGAGCAACATCCTATTCGTATCATTGCTTCGGAAGTCAAACGACTTCGAAATAAAGATGTTCCGCTCGTTAAAGTTCAATGGTCTTCAAATCCTAAGGATTGTTCTTGGGAATCTGGAGAGTACATCGAGCGTACACATCCGGACTTACTTTCTCGTGCTCTTTGAGGTGAACTTCTTATTTCAAACTTCTTTTGTGTTGAGTATGCTTTTATGGTTGTTGCTATATATATATCTTCTTCTTAAATATTGCGAGGACGCAATTTCTTTAAGGAGGGGAGTCTGTAACAACCCGCATATTTATCGATTTTATATTTAAATATTTTATCGTTAGTCGGATTTTAGTCCGAAAAGCTACTTTTTGCATACGGTCGAATTAGGACTCGTGACCACTCCCATTGAGTTTAAAATGCCGTTTGCGACCTTTTTGAGTATAAGCTTCGATATGTTTGGAGAAAGTTGATTTTTGCTACTTTTTACTTTGGGTTTGGTTTTTGGGCTCAGCCCTATGTTAACTTATGCTCAAATCTGTGCCACTCTTCCCCACTCACCCTCATTCTCTTCTCATTTCAGTTTTTAGAGTATTAATGGTGGGAGAGATTGGAAATTAAAACTCCAAAACCCTAGTTTCCCTTGCAAATCAAATTCCTAGCTCTAAACTCAAGAAGAACCATTGGTAAGCTTCTCCTCTTCTTCTCCAACTTATTCTCTTACCAATTTCAGAAATTCCTAAACCTAATTTTGGGAATGTTCTTGTTTTTGAGCTTAGATTCAAGCTCAATTGGGTTGTGTTGAAGAGAGGGTGATTCTCCATTTTCTTTCAAGTTTCTTCTTGTTTGATTTTGTGAAAAGGTGAGATTTTTATCTCACATCTAGGTCTATAACTATCTTTGAATGTTAGGTATGAATTCCTAACACATATTCATGTGCATTTGATTTTGGTTTGAATTGATTTGGTGTATATTCCGAATTTTAGTGTTTTGAAATCAAAATCTATGAAAATCCTTTTATGGACATCTTAACATGTTTTGGTGACGCATCGAAGAGCCTAAAGGGTTGGGTAGTCGTTTGGCATAAACCCCTAGCGCCTTGGCTCGAATTCGGTTGCGAATTGGTTGGGTTTGCACATCTTGTGCAAAGGCAGAAAGCTGCCTAGCTCCAGTCAGTCGACTGGACCTCTTGGTCAGTCGACTGGCTGAAGCTATTAAGCAGGGTGAAGGCTCCCTACAGAGCCTTAGGGGCTCTGTTTACTGCAGTCAGTCGACTGACTCACTGAGTTCAGTCGACTGACCTACATCCCGAGAGTTTTACGGGACTGTGATCAGTCGACTGAACTCAGACCTGCTTCTATTTGTCCACAATGCCTATTTGAGCCTAGTTTTGCTTGGTATCCAATTTATATCGATTCGTTTTAATTCCTAGTTGTTGTTATCACTTATTCAACTATGATGACTTCTATTTTGGAATTTTTGGAAGTATCTACTTTGATGGATTTGTTGTCGATTTCTTTGGAATTAATTCACGTCTTCGTATGTGAATTTTGGTGATTGATTGTTTCTACAATCATTTTTGTGCTTTGTCACTTTAAAATACAAAGGTTTTCTATACTAGTAGTAAATATCAAAACTCTTTCCCCAAAACGATTTCAATACTATTTTAATACCAAATTCGTTTATAAAACCGTTTTTCAATCTATTAGTATATACAAATATTTACCTCACTCGTATGAGAAATCTAATTAAACGGCTTAGTAAAACGAGTGGTATGAAACGCTTGCGTTTGGTTCGTCGGTTAATTCTTGGACTTGTTCGATTGAACCTCTTGTGACAATTTTCTAGTGGAGATTTACAGTTTGTTCGTAAATATTTAAGTTAAGCAAGTGGTTATGGGACATGAAGCTAAACTCATATATTTACTAGCTTAGTGTAATTGACACTTCTCGTTGATTATGACGATCATCTTTGTGATTTAGACTAGCAATGTGCGATGTCTCTTTGTCTGCGAGGGAGACTAAACCCTGTTTTGTGGAGTTTCGACTCAATTTGGTGGGGTAGCAACCCATGGTCTTCGGGCCGTTTGTGGAGCTTCGGCTCAATTTGTGATGGTTAGCGACCATGGAATTAGCGTTCCGTTTGTGATACACTTTTTGGTGGGCTTTATGCTCCCGTTTGTGATAGGCCTCCCCCCCTTTGTGATTTCTGGATTTCTTGTGTAGATTCCTAGAATTTGTGTTTCACCAATTTTCGTGATTTCCATTGATAAGTTTTATCAATATTTGTGCATTGGTGAATTTGTGTGTCATTGACTTTAGTGATTTCTGGATTTCTTGTGTAGTCTTCCGGAATTTGTGCGTCATTGACTTTTGTGATTGACATTGATATTATCGTCAATATTTATGGTATGGTGAACGAAATAAGGAGTATGACGTTTCTTTGAGTCTTGTCTAGATTTGGTGACATCGATTAATCTCATGATGATTATCAACTAAGTATATATATATCACAGCTTGGCATTGTGATTATTCTGTGTTTAGTCATATCTCTTATTCTATATCTTTTCATCTGATATTTATAGTTAGACTGATCCGTTTATTATTTTCTTATTAAATAATACTCGGGTCAGACCGAGATGTTACAGGTGCTTCTGCTTGACTTCTCATCCGGGATTAACTCCTTGACTTTTGGGTTAACTACTTAGATTAGTAGTTATTTTGTTGTATACATTTGAGATATAGACTCCTTAATGTATACTTATTCTTTTGTGTAGTTCGTGTAACTATTCTTTTGTGATATTGTGGATCTTTTTAGACCACTACTTTGATGTACACTTTTTAGTGTAATATTCATATCTTATTCCGCCTTTGTGATATGAATTGTCTGTGACTGATTTGTGTTATGCTTATTTCAATATTTGTTTTCCGAAGGATTTATATAGCCACCGTGTAGTAGCTTTGAGTTTGTGTCGGTACGTCGGATTTCCTCTTGAAATAGAATGCATATTATATTATCTGACATATCGGTGCTCGCGCAAAGAAATTACATGGATGGTCGCTCCTCAACAGCCTTATTCTCCGTGCTAGTCGACAGCATTCACCGTAATGTTCTTGGCTAGCGTGGGTATAGAAGTGGGGCGTCACAATATATATTAGTATTGGAGTGATTAATTCGCATTACATAGCGGATGAGACCCTATACTCACCGCATAATAGTGGATGACCCTATATGCCGCGATATCCTCCTCGAAGTGGGATTGGTATTTTATTTGTTGACTAACATCTGTGGATTCAGGAAAAACAGGTTAGAGGGATCCAACTAGATTCCTCAAAAACATTTATTGCTCATATATATGTTGATACATGATATGATGGATAAATTGATATGGTTGGTGTAAATTGAATTTTTAAATGTTAAATGCCATTAGAATTTAAAATGGACATTTTAAATACTGAAAATTATTAAATTGAAGGAATTTAAAATGGAAATTTGGAAGAAAATTATTTATATTGTAAATTGGATTTATTCTAAAGGAAAACTAAGCAGGATAGAAATATATTAACTAATTTGGGTTATGCTTAACCATTCGTAAAATTGATCTAAGTAGAGATTTTTGAAATAAATTATGTAAAAGAACTTGAAGAATGTTTTGAAATTATAGAAAAAAACTTAAGAAAATATTAAAAATGGATTTGAAATAAAATGGAATTTAGTAAGGAAGGAAATTAAAAATCAGACTTTTAAATAGAATCTGTTTTATAAATAGATGTAAAATTCAGGGGAGTTTGTAACGACCCGTAAAATTAACCGGTTTTAGTAACGCATTTTATTGAATTTTTTTTGTTGTGAAATTTTAAAAGATAAAATTTTGAAATATAACTTTGATATTTGAAAAGCGTCTAGTTAAACATAGAAACTGGTAAATTTTCGTCCGAAAATATGAAAGTTTATTTCACACGTAAATTTACTTCAATTTAATCAGTTAAAAAGCGATGAAAATAAAAAGTTTTCAAAACCAAAATATTTTTACATAGAAAAATTCAAAAACATTTTCTGAGCAAGATGTCAGTTTGTCGTTTTTCCAAATTCGGACATCTTTAGGTCCGTCGATCTTATTTTTCAGCGTTTTTCATGCATTTTCCGCTAGTATAAAAATTCGAATTTTTAAAATTCAATCGAATCACTGATATCTGTATACCAGTTTAACCATCTCATCGCGCTAGTCGACATGGTATATTCACTTCCGTGTTTCGGTATTCTGTACGCAGCGGAATCCGCGTAACGGACATCCGTATCGGTACACATTTGAGTCTTTTGGCTATTTACCGTTTCATTTTCTACCGTGAATTCAATAGCCATAAATATTCTTTGAAATCAATGCTCGTGACTCTACAATTTCAAGTGTTTCATATTCTTGCATCTGTTCAAGCTTGCTTTACGTATTTTCATTTTATACATTATGTTTCTTTTCCCAAATGCTTCCTCCCATTTCCTTTTCCTCTCACGTTTGTTGCAAAACAAATGCCCACCTTAGCAACAGCTGTATCCTTCCCCTCCATCTGCAATTCAAGCACAAAGAAAAAAAAAGGGAACGTGCTTGCCATCCCGCCTCTCCACTTCACAAGGCCTCTCCTCCTTTCTTTTCTTTGGTTTCATATATGTTCTATAAATTGCCTGTACACAAAAAAAACTCTAACCTTCTCTCCATGTTTGCAATCAACTCCAGCCCATCTTCCTTCCACCATTTCGGCCTCAAGCTCGAATGCCATGCTTCATCACTCGCCAGCCCACCAAGCCTCCGCCTACCTTGCTCAGCTGCACAGTGCTCCAACGTTCTCCACCCCACCCATCGCCTCATGCGAGTACCCATTGCCGAGCCTTCTCTTGGAAAAAAAAATTAACACGAGCTGCTCTCCTAGATCCACGCAGCGGTGAGCCACACCACCTGAGCTGCTATCGATCGCCGATCTTGACTCTCTTGATAACCGAGCTCGTCGCTTAACAGTTTTCACCACCTTGTCCTCTTGCTCGAGCTTACCCATAGCATGCCGACGTATGTTATCCTTATTTATAAATGTAAGCTTCATAAATTATATTTATGATTTTATATTTGCGTGTGATATAGATATGTTTATTAATGTTATGCGTATATAAGTTATGTTCAGGATAGTGTGCATACAGTATAGTAATGTATTTAGATTAGTCTGCATATGTCCGAGAAGTTCAATTGGGTGTATATATATATAGTTTATAGGTTGCTATGCAGAAGTTCTATAATATATAGTTTATTAACTGTTACGTAAATACATCATATTCTGCAGATACGTATTTGTAGTGTATATATATAGAGGATACTATATCTTTGCGTAAATGCATTTATGTGAAAGTTTGCATTTGTATAAAGGCATCAGTTATTGTTTACATATTTGTTGTATATAGAATTTTTAAACCTGTTACATGTTGATTTAAACTATACATTATGACAGTAATGAAGTTATAGCATGCCAGTTTATTTAAGTAGTTGTTTATATATACTAAGTGATGTAAGTTTTGTAAACTTTATATACAGTATGAAGTTGTGTTATAAAATCATTTCTGTACATATGTTATAAAGTAAGCCGTGTTTATATATCTTGTAGTTTTTGTTTTTTTTGTTTTGTTACATGTTTTATTAAAAGTATATGCACATATACGTTAAGTTGCATACATATTTTCTTTTACCCACTTTTAAGCCTGCACAAATATATTAGTTTGAATATTTGGTCAAAATCTGCATATATATTTGGTATTTGTTATATATATTACATATTTCTAGGCGGATATGGTTAAGAAAGCTTTTGTTTTGTTAGTGCTGCGAAGAAGAAAAATTGCAGTATATATATAAGTAGCATTGGTTATGTTAAACATAGATTGTCGATCTTTCATTGCTGTTGAGTTATATATTGTAATAAACAGTTTATCGTTGGTTGGTTATATTTTTAGTCTTACAAGTTATAGGATTTTATATATTACCTGAATATATATATATATATATATATATATTTAGTTACAGGTATTTTTTATATATGGTTTTGTAGTCTATATTATTGTATTTAAGGTATATGTCTGATTTCAATAAATGTAATATGTAAATATGTCATTTTACAAATGTATTTAAAAATTAAATATTCATTTGAGGAAAATATTAGTATAATACGCATTTCATTTCAAATATATCAACTGAGTTTGATTAGTTCTCGTCGATTCACTTTATCAGCTTTTTCCGTCGTGCCAGTTCATTCATCGAATCGTGTCCATCTAGCGTTACTTGGATTCATGACTAAATTTCAATGCCCGTATCCGTGTCATCTCCTGTTCTCTCTAGCCTCGGAAGGTGAGCAATCACTCACGATTAATATTCTTTTATTTATTAAATTGGATTTCAATTGGAACGACAATTGAAATATACTGCTGTTATTTATTGCACTATTATTTATGTATCAGTTCACCTTTGACATCTGATACCGTTATCTGTTATGTATGCAATAATTAATCCAGTTTGGTTGATAATCGATTGATTGATTGTTGTTTATATTGGATGCTAAATTGTAATGAATAAGTGATAAATATTATGAAATTGAATTTGACGCGGGATAGTTAAAATTTTGAATTGACATATGTATTGAATTTGCTTAGTTAAATTTGTGTAATACGACCTTTAAATGTTAGATAAAAATTGACATGTAGAATTGGTTAATTACACCTTGAACCATTAAATGTATGATTGTATAGGTTGATGTAATATGAAATTGAATGATTGATGTCAAGTGTAGAACCGGATAAATAATAGTGTAATAATCTTTAATCTACATGTAATGATAGTGTAGATTCTAGAAATAATTATATTAATTTGCACAAATAACAATGTGAATTAGTACGATTATTTCGGGATTATTTGAATTGGTTATTGTAATGTTATTGATTGTTGTTTTTGCTTGTTTATTTACTTTGACACCATCCCAGTTATCACACTGCAAGTTCCCTTTGCTATGCTTTGATTTGAATTGAAATGGAATCGGGTTTAAATGATAAATACCCAAATGAATTTGACCTAGGATAGAGAATTAAATAAAATCCGATTGGTCAATAAATTGATTTAAAAATAAAAATAATGATTTTATTCGAGAAAGGAATAAATTTTGAAATGAAGTTGGAATTTGAATTTTATGAAAGGAAAATGTAAAGATTGAAATCTGAAACAAATTTTAACGTAGTAATTGATGAAAGAACGTTGTTTGAAATTTAATTATTTAATAATCAAATTTGGAATTATTAATAAATAATTTGGAATTAGTAATAATTGGGTTTTGAAATTACTAAGTTTGAAATCATTTAATAATTAAATTTGAAATTATAATTAAGTTTGGAATTATAATTAAGTTTGAAATTATTAAGTTGAATTTATAATTAAGTTGAAATGATTTGATAATTAAGTTTGAATTCATAATTAAGTGGAAATGATTTAATAATTATGTTTGAATTTATAATCAAGTTTGTAATTATTAAATTTTGAAATTATTAATAATTAAGATTGAAATTATTTAATAATTGAATAAGATTTAATTATTTGATAATCGAATAAAAATTTAATTCTTTGATAAGAGAAATTAAATTTTTGAATAAGTGGACTTGAACTTCATTAATAAATGAAATGGAGTTTCTTTATTTATTAAAGTTTGGAAAAATTTATTTAAGTATGTTAATAAGTGAAATTGAAGCTTCTCGATTATGTAAAATTTAGTTCTTTATTAATTGAGTTTAAAATTTGTAACGAAGTAAATAAATAAGTAAAAATTGAATATCTTTAACAAGAAATAAAATGTGATTTATTGAAATGAATGACATTTATCGAAATTAACGTAAGACTTGTAATTTAAAGAATTGTTTTGACGAATTTAATAGAAGTTGTTTTGAATGACAAATTTACTTAATGAATATGGAATGAAATGGATAAATGAATTTAAATTGATTAGAATGAAAACTAAACCATTTTAAATGATTTCGGAATGAAATTTATATATGAACTTGAATCAATATTTGAATCGTTAAATAAAAGTTGAAATCGAATTATAAGATTTTGAATGGTAATTTGGAAGTTTTGAAACGTAAACTTTGGAAACTGATTTAGAAAGACAAACAAAATGTTGATTTATGAACTCTAATTGGAATTGAATATGATTCGGTTTTGAAATATATTAAACGACCAATCAGTGTAATAATTACGAAAGTTATTAAAGAAACTGGAATCGGTTAAGGACATACTCTCTGACTAAACCGAAAACCACTTTAATAACTATACGCGGAGTGATGATCCAGAATGAAGTGGTTGGATTGATGTACGTGATGACTGAAGAAAGAGAACAATAATGGATAGCTTTGACACTTGTGTCAAATAGGAAATGACTAAAATCAGGAGCGGCCAAATGGGGTTAGCTACCTCGAGCGAACACACTTCTTCGTAAATACTACTCATTACTTGTGATTGATTGGTGCACCCTCGGAATTTCAGGAGCGTTGTTTCGCGGTGTTGCGATCGCTGCGGCGATGCGTTCTCACCAGTCCGGATCAGGCGAACGGTTGTTTCACTACCTTGGGTATTGCCTCATGTGCCTTGTCGTACTTGTATCCCTATATACGCAACCACTACGAATTTGTTTTGTGTTATACCTATGGAGTACTCCCTGATATCCCACTAGTTTACGGTGGAGTTTACAGTGTTGTATAGACTATAACGCTTATATAAAATGTGTTAAGGGGTTAATGGTAACGCCTTAACACTATTTTGATACTTTATATTACTGATAGACATTATCTATTTAGCGTATATTACTATTTAGCGTATATTACTACATAGTAGATAGTTTAACGGATCCTTAGAGGATGTTTATTCCAACATCCTTTGAGTTACTTGTATTTCGATTGCTATTTCACTTGAGTTGGATTTATTGATATGAGAATATTAATCCTTACTCGAGTGTTTTGTGTTTTGCTTTACGCTCGGGTCAGACTGAGTGGTTCAGTTTTTGAGACTCACCTTTGGAGTTGGAGCTTCGCTTGAAGATTCCAGCTATCTATCCAGCTTCCAGATATCCAGTTGATTCCAATGATGTATTCTGATTCTTGTATTTGATTATTGTATTCGAGACGTCTGTTGTAACTCATTTAACTCTGCTATTTATATAGTAGATTCATGAACCACTATCTCTTTTACTTTCGCTGCATATTATTACTCCGTGTCTGTGATTCTGTGATTATTTATTTACTGTATATCTGTGTTTTGCCAAATTTAAATTAACAATTCGATATTTTGAATTATTCAAGTCTGACATGTGCGGATGCGAATAGTCCAAAATAGCGGGTCGTTACAAGTTTATAAATTTATAAACGGGGTTTATAAATGAAATAGATGGATATCAGTGGATATGTGGAAAATATAAGTTAATGTTGTGAATTTATACTGGAAAATGGAATTGTATTGAAAAGAAGTAGTGGGGTATATTTCAAATAAGGGGATGATGATTAATTTGGACATGATCGATGTGATACGAATCGAGAGGAATTTATAAAGTGAACTAGTGAAGTTAGTTATTTTAATACTTAATATTTATTTAAATAAATTCTATTTTTTATAAACCAACCATGTAAATCACGTAGTAACTGGATACGGAAGTTTTAATGCTTTTAAGAGGTTGATATTTTAATTTTTCCAAAACCATACTTTGAAAATAAAACCATTTTCCTTATTATTTATATCTATATATTTTTAAATGTTTAAACTCAAGTTATAAATTCTCTCAAGAAAGGAAGCGATGTTATTTAAACAAATAATATTATAAGTGAAGGATCTTATAGTGGTGTTATGGGAATTTTAAATAAATTTCTAAAGCGTATGATAAGCAAACTTCGATGGGTGAAATAAAATCCACAAGAGAAGTAGAAGTGAAACTAAGCTTTTAATAACCATAAAGGGCTTTGGAAATGTAAAAGAATTTAACTAAGGAATTCTGGGATTTCTAGAATTCGAGCAAGATGATTTTTGAAATTTACAAATAAAGTTGTAAAAGATTTTTGAGAAAAGAAACAGGGAATAAAATGAAGAGTTTTCAAGTGTTGAATATTAAACAAAGTGGGAAAATATTCTAAGTATGGG
This sequence comes from Allium cepa, assembly GCA_030765085.1. Classification (NCBI taxonomy): domain Eukaryota; kingdom Viridiplantae; phylum Streptophyta; class Magnoliopsida; order Asparagales; family Amaryllidaceae; genus Allium; species Allium cepa. The sequence continues at coordinate 811,963,610 of CM060939.1, forward strand.
CAAAAGATTTAAATTTATTCCGTGTGAATAAAAGGAGTTTGAAAACTATTTTTCAAAGTGTTGAAATATAGAAATAATATATTCTGAAGATATTTTTGAGATAAATAATTTGGGATATTTAAGGCTTGATGTTTGCTGTGGATGTTTTTGGATAGTTAAATAATAGACAATCAATATTGGCCAATGCGTTGATCATTTCGAAGAGGCCAAGATCGGATTTAATTATTCGGAAACCACTTCGATTCGGTTTGAACGTTAGCGAATGAAGACCATGAAGATGATGAAGACGGTGATTCGGTTTGTCTAGACCCAAGGCAACTTGTATGGATAAATGCTTTCAAAACATCGTAAGGAGGGAAATGAGCATTCTGAGTGAGACTCGTTCTAAAAAGGAAACGCATAGACTCAAGCCTCATCAACCGGGAATGGCTAAAACAGGAGATGTGCAGCAGGGCTAAGTGGGTAGCACCTAAGTAGGGTAAGATTTTCCCTGTCTAGATGTCCCTTTTTATTTCGGCTGTGTGGGCGGTTATTAGCTCCAACCACGAGATGATCTTATTCGGACTATTTTGTAAGGGTACCTTCGGTCTTGTGTTGCAGGGGATCGGTAGTGGTCCTCAGTACCCTGATCTAGGCCAGGTACTGTGACGGGCGGTACCCCAGTAGCCCTGCCATTGTATGGAATCCAATCTCTAGTAAGCGCCTGTACGGTTTTGATTGTGCCCAAATATTGCTGAAATGTAAGATGCAAGCATTTCAGCTAGATTCTATTTTACTTTGTATATACACTATTGTAATATCAGATCAATTTGATAAAAATGTTTTGGTTGTTGTAAGGTAAAAACCCGACATATTTATTTATGGTGTGGTCTTACGAGATACATTTGTTTCAAAGTCTTTCAAAAACCTTAATAATCCAACTGAGTGTGTTTTCTCACGCTAGTTTTCCAGACTGACTCGGGTGTTGTTTACTATGATGCTCGGGTCAGACCGAGTTGTACAGATTTAGGTTAAAAAGCTAAGGAGCTAAAGAGACGAGCTGGATGGCGGAGCACACTTCTGTATTTGATTATTATTCCGTTGTGTAAGAACAAGCAATTAAATTGTCCAGGTCGATAGTTGCTCAATGTACTCTGATGGTTGTAAATATATAACAGACAGATTTCTTTGTATTTAAAAGCTGTTCTAATATATTGTATTTTATTCCACTACGATTATGAGATTCTGATGTTGTTTTATCTTCTTCTTATACCTCTTTCTTCTTTAACCCTGGAGACTCGTACTTCTGTTCCACTTTGAGTTGAACTATTGTGGAATATTGTCAGCTCAAAGGGATACGGATTTGCGGGCCATCACAGTTAGGCTTAGGTTTCAAAATTTTATAATTTCCGGTACATTCGCTACATAATATCGCATTTACGTATGAACCTCAATAAAAAAAATAAAAATAACATCACACATAGTAATGCGACATGGTTACAAAACAACAGTAAAATACACTGGTAGTCTTACTCCGCGATTTCAAAAATATCAACGTTTGCTGCATAATATATCAAACGATAATTTAAATATTTTCCAAATTAAAAATTATGGCAAAATCCTATACATTTATTTAAATTTACATCATCAAAAATCAATTCATTTCATTAATAATTAACTTTTTTTTATTTTGTGTTATAAATGTGTGCATAAGAGTGAAACAACGTTGCAATAATCTTCGTTCGGTAAAAAAAGAAATCGAAATCCGAAAAATATATTTTAGTGACATTTCAAATTTTGTTCGAACTATTTATTAATATAAAAAAATTACAAAATGAATTTACCATTATTATTTATTAATTAAAATGAGTTAAATAAGACTATTAAATCCATTTAATTAATATTTATTTCACAATTCAAATATTTAAATAACCCCTATATTTGGATATAAATTTATTTTTGGGATGTTACATAACTTCATCCAAACCTTAGTGAATGAGCGTAAGAGCCTTTTGATCTTTCTTCTTTAAAGTACCCTTTTAGTTTGGGATAAAATGGTAATATTGGCGGGTTTTTATACCCATTTTCTACAATATTTAGTGTATCTTATGATCCAAACAATGCATCTATGCTATTGCTCCAATTGTCATAACAATTCTTCTTTATTGCGTGAATTTGAAAAAGAGTTGTATAATTTGCTATCTTTCCTTGATTAGCTGCATGCACTAATTCCAATGTTAGAAAAGCATTTAAGAAGAAGAATATTAAATACAATTTGCCAGTGGAAATTGGAAGATAATGATTTTATAAAGGAGAAAATGAAACTTTATTGAATTTTTTCTGCTTTATTTGCTTTTATTTTTATTAGATATAATTCTTTCTGCTTAATTTATACTAATACATCTCCTGCATGAATGGTAAAGACGTATTCTATCCAATGGCTAAAAACTATTATGTAGAGTTTTCTATAATTATCCAAGCTACTTAATAAACTTATGGAATAGATAATTATGGAGACTCCTTAGTACAACATATACACGCATGATTATTTAGCCAAACTTTTATTCTCTTATTAATTTATATCATAAATGGTTAAATTAAATTTGTTCAACCAAATTTATTTCCAAAAACAAAGGCAATATACATTGCCCTCATAAACATTCGATGTTATATTAACAAGCATTCTGATCATAGAAACAATAAGAAGTAAACAAACACGAAATTCATTTAGTGTTTCATTCGAAAAATCTTCATGATGCACCGTTGAAAAATAATAATTTCATATAAATATTGAGGATCGACGAATTTTACAGTGAAGTTTGCCCTTAATTTTGATGCAAACAATGCTTAACAAGGCTTAAGTGATCATATAACGTGGTATTGTAAATTGACAAAAATTCAGTGGTATGTAATTTAGGATAAATGATAAGTCAATTTTATACAAAACTCATTGATTAGAAAAGCAATGATAAATCATTTTATTTATAGTTAATATTGTTCCATTTCTTGAGTATCCTATAAGTATCGGTCATCGAAAAATCTTTTTCCTAAATATTCATTTTTCATTATCTTGGTTACTTATTAAAGAACGGTTTAGGTAGTTAACTTTTGATAATATTAGCTTGCCTTATGAATGTGTATTATTATATGCATGAATATGTATAATAGGATATCAGAATAAAACACTTTGTCCAAGTCATAAATAAAAATAATTTTTTGTAAAATTATATTTTACGCAGTTTTTAGTTTTTTCCTATATTTGAAAAAAAAATTCCATACCCTCTCTTCTACCCAAAAATACATTTTATTTATTAAATAGTTGACTAAAATGATATAATCAAGAAGCCACTACCAACAAATTTTAGTTAATTGGAAATGGTTAATATTACGCACGTCTTAAAACCGGTTGTTCTAATGATACACTGTATATATGTATGGATATAAAAATACAAACCAACAACTTCTTTTCTATACATAATTATTGATAATTATATGTGAATTTAATGAAATTCGACGTGGTTAACAAACTAAATGTAAAACTATGTAATTAAATATTAAAAAATACAAAGGAAAGCCATTTTTCCATGGATTTAAAAAATAATCATTGATCCAAAAAATAGGCATTCCAGTCTAAAGTGAACAAAAAGACATAGCCCGACCCATTAATCTTACAGATGGAGATTAGAGTTTCATTTAACCTATATTTAATAATAGTGGCAATAGCTTTGTTGTCACACCTTTTCTGGCATCAACGCGAACTACCAAAAGCGCCCCTCTTTATATTATTAAATCTTAAATGCTTAAAAATAGGATATAATATTAAACTTCTTTGACAAATTCAAACGTTCCTTAAAGTAGCATCTAACAATTAAATATGTTTTACAAATTCAAAACATTTCTAAAAATAGGATCTAAAATAAAACTTTCTTTGCAAATTTAAATTACTTCTTTAAAAATATACAAATCTTAATATCACTTGAAAATAAAAAAAATCATTTATTTGACTGATTTAATCATATACAATTTATAAGAAAAATAATTAACACGCATGAAACGGGTGCTGTGGCACTCGTATATGTACTTCTACTTTTCCCCTTCGATTCACGTCATTTTGTTTTCCAGACGCCTTCAAATCAAAAATTTCATTGTTTTTATTTCTTTTCAATAATCCCCTGCTTGTGTCTTTCTAATTGCGAATGAAAATTGGTGAAATGACTATCATTACACCAATTGATAATCTCATCTAATGGAAATAAACTAAAGCACACTTAAGATTCTATATTTGCAGATATTGGAAGATAGACTAATTTTGCAAATCACGGGTTATTGAAAACAAGTTCTGTTTTTGCAGGAGATGATATTGCAAATCATGACAAGCCCGTCACCCGTGGTTGGATAATGATAGTTTGTTTGATACCGTGGTTTGTTTTTTGATATTGACAAAGATATAGCCTTTTGTACACCTTTTATGCTTTAATTTTTTGAGGATATGATGTTCAAACCTCACTTTACATGCTTGGGGCCAAATTTATGGGTGTATGCAAGTGCTTACGAGTACTTTTTAAAAGTAGGTATGAAAATGACCGATTGCATTTAAAACCTACAATTCCTCTCATTTTCATTTATTATTTTCAAAGTTAAGCCAAATCTTCTTTGCCTTAAATCTCCATCTACTGATAATTTTTCAAAGTATAAACAGTAAGCATTAAAGGTTTTTTTTAGTACATACCGAAAAAGCTGTTTTAAAGGGCGAGTATGCATTTTGTTCTTTTGTTAGGATTTGGTCAGATTATAATGCATCTAGGCTTCTGCCCAAAGTCCTGAGCCGATAGCGGTTAACCATAGATTGTCTATCTTTGCAATATGTGATATTCAAATAGAAAATCGAATGGCTTAACCAAGATCGAATCGTTTATTTAGAGTGTGATCAATCCCTCCGTCCTCCTGGGCCATTACCTACATGTAAAAAATTAGATTTTTTTAATTTTCTTGATGTATTTTGCACTTTCGTTAGGGCCTTGTGGGTTTGATACACGAGAGTGAAATACTACTACATTTGAATTTATGACTTTGAACGGTAATATGTTATTACATGCTTTATATGAGTAATCCTGATTTGTATTAATGTCATATTATCTTCAAATTTCCCTGTTTTATAAGGATGTCTAAGTTCTTAAAGTATTTTCTAGTCTTTGAAGTTAATTTATTAAAATTAGATGTGACAGTAGCCTTCTCCAAAAGAACAACGTTGCAATGTATTTTAAACATATGAATTTGAAAAAGTATTCCAGTTATAAATTATTTGATTGTTGTTGTTGGGTGTGTTTTCACCCATATGTTTCCACCCTTCACCGAACCAAGTTCATCGATTAAACCAACCTACTGCCGAATCAAGTCCTCACCTCCAACAACTACCGGTCCAGATCATGGCCGAACCAACACAGGTGCTACCGAACCAGACACACCGGACCAACCTACCACATCTCACCACCGAACCAACCTTCTCCTCTACCATCGAACCAGCCACACCGGACCAAGTCGTCTCCAACTATTTTCGGACCAAGTGGATGCCGAACCAACTCTGCCAGGTCCGATTGCTTCAGCCCAGGCCCACCAGCGGCTATATACATACAGGACCCCTTCCCCCAACCTCACTCTATAAATAGAGGGGTAGGGTTACAACAATGGCAGACAAGTTTGAGAGCTCAAGCATGGGTGGAACTTTCAAACAACTTTCAGATACTTGTAATCAAAGCTTTGTACTTGTAATCTGAGCAGAAAAGGAGAATAACATATAAAGTGGACGTAGGCACATTCTGGCCGAACCACTATAAATCTGCGTGTCTTTTAAGTTTAGCCCATCTATTTTACATATTTGCATAAATCACCTAAATCACTAAGAACAACACATAATCAACTAAATCATACGACTTGGAGGTGTTTGCCCATTTTTTGTGCAAACATTTTTGGCGCTTTCACTGAGAACAGGAGCTCGGAGCTTCAGCTTCTCCCACTTAACCTTTTTCCTATCAGCATCGTTCATTGCTTGGAAGACATGCCTCCCGGATGGAAGAAAGATGCTAATAAAGGAAAGAACATCGCAACTGGTAGTATCCCAGACCCAGTGATCAGAGACCAAGGCAATCGTCGAGTTCCAACAGAAAATGTAAATCAGGCGAATCCGACAGCCCCTGCTACGGAACAACCAATTACAAGGGCGGATCTGGATAGGGTTGTAGCTGAAGTAACTAACCGCTTCGCATCTCAACAAGAAGCCTTGGTGGATCAACTCATGTCACGCTTAAGGGATGTTAAAGAAACCAACCGCAACACTGAATCATGGGGTGAATCCCGGTTTGGAGGATCTGGGAGATGACAAAGGTCTTTCTTCTTCGAATAGGCTAACAACCAAAATAGCTATGGTAGGAGCCGAGCCTGGACTCAGCCCGAATTCCAACTCGAGGAAACACTTGGAACCGAACCCAACAGGGGAGGTACCAGGCAGGGATCGGATGTAGCTGATCCCGTCATGCTACCTAACCACCGAAACACCAATGGACGGGGCCGAGCTGGAGTCCCACCCGATGTTGGACCCGAGGAAGTGCTGAGAACAGAACCCAGCAGGGGAAAACCAAGGCAAGGGCCAACTGCGGCTGACCCCAGCGTGCCCCCAGAAGACCAGAGGCAGCCATTGGAGAATGTTAGGAGTGATAGACGATACCATCCCTACAGGTCATCTGGACGGAATCAATCCCGCCGGGAAGAACCAAACTCATTTCTATTCGCTCCAAGTTCTGATGAAAGGATGGCACGATTGTTCAGAGAATGAGTCCAACGGGAACAAAGGGATCGGGGGATAGGCACTAGGGTGACCAGCCCCTTCACCCGCAATATCGAAACAGCCATCACCCACCGGAATGGAAAATGCCAACAATGGAACCTTACAAGGGAACCTCTGACCCCGTCGTACACTTACAAAGATACACACAGCATATGCTCATGAGCGGAGCAACAGAGGGAGTGTTGTGCAAATGCTTCCCACTATTCTTGGCAGATCTAGCTACCTCCTGGTTCTGCCATCTACCCCAAGGGTCCATCAGCTCATGGGAAATGTTGAAAGAAAAGTTCATCAGCCAGTTCCGCATTCATGTGGAACAACCCAAGGACTCTTATTCCCTATCTAATATAAAACAGAAGCCCAGGGAGACAGTGCAACAATATCTAACCCGATTCAACGCCGCAGCGGCCGCAGTCCAAGATCCCGACGAGAAGCTTATCCTAATGGCCCTCTGCAGTGGTGTACACCCGGATACTAAATTTTCCAGGAGACTAACGAAAGAGAAGCCAGGTACTTTGTCCGATTTCTTCCACGAGGCCGGGAAATATATGAGGCTTGAAGACGCTGCCATTGAAAGGCAGACAGGGCAACAAACCAGGGCAGCTCATGGCAACACATCCGCAGTAGCAAAGGACGTTCGAAGAAATGACTCCAGAGATAGTGCTGGCGGCAAGAAGGGAGAAAAGCGCTTATATAGGCCAGGACCGAGATTTGACTCTTACACTCCTCTAAATGAAACAATCGAAAACATCTTCTTGGCCACCCAAGACGAAGTTAGATACAAGCCCCCCCTGGACAAGAAGGAATCGGATAACGCAATTAAATCCGAAAAGTTCTGCCGCTTCCACGAATCTCATGGGCATGACACCAATGAATGCCATCACCTCCAGGACTTGATTGAAGCATACATCAGAAGGAAGAGACTGGAGCGCTATGTGAAAGGTCAGAACAGGACTTCAACTCCTGCCAACGAGAACCCAAGGCTACCCCTCCCAGAAGTTGGCGGAGGAAATCGCAACACCAGCGGCTCCAGTCAAGAGAAGATAGTGGTCCTTACCATATCAGGAGGACCACACATCGCCGACGGAAGCTGGGAAGAGATGGAGAAATATGGTAAGTCACTTAGAAACAATGAAGGCTACAGAAGAACGCCAACCCAAACGGAAAGAGAATGATGATATCACATTCAGTCAGCGTGATCTAGAGGGAAGGCAGTACCCTCACATGGATCCTATGGTCATCTCTTCCTTGTTCGGTCCAGCCAAGGTTTTCCGAATCCTAGTAGACACTAGAAGCTCAGTAAATATCTTATTCAAGCACGCTTTCGACAAAATGAGGCTATCAATGAAGGATTTGTCTCCCTGCAGCAAACGCTACATGGTTTCGCCGGGGATGCGAAAATGCCCCTCGGGCAACTGGACCTCTTTGTCGAAATAGGAAGTCATCCCCGCTCCATTGTGCAAAAACAAACATTTGGGCTGATAGAGAGCCACTCAGCCTACAACGCCGTTTTGGGAAGATCAGCATTATCTGACTTCCAAATTGTCCTAGCCCCGTGGTGCCTGAAGATGAAATTTCCAACGGATAACGGAATAGGGGAAATAAAGGGAGATCAAGAAGCCGCTCGAGATTGCTATGTAACCGAACTTCGCAATAACCGCAGGAAGGACAAAGGGAAGGAGGCGGAGACTTCTCTCTGCAAGAAAAACTTGGAAGCATAGCAATTAAAGAAAGCGCCTCCTCTTCGATACATCATCGATCCTTTCAACGAATTAGACCCCAGGGACAAGGAGGAGGAGGCCAACACCGAGTCTGTAGAGGCTATGGAATTTGTATCTGTAGACAAACACGACCCAAGTAGACTGCTAAGAGTCGGGTTTCAGTTAAGAGCGGAATTGAAGGATCAACTTGTAGATTTTCTTCGCCACAACATGGATGTATTTGCATGGACGCACGCCGACATGACAGGAATCTCCCCAGACGTAGCATGCCACGTACTGAACATCGATTCCACCAAGGTGCCAGTAAAGCAGAAAAAGAGGAGCATGGGGGCAGAACGATCAGCAGCCCTCGCGAAAGAAGTAAAGAACTTACTTGCCAATGACTTCATACGAAGCCATCTACCCAGAATGGATCACCAACCCGGTACTGGTAAAGAAGGCTAACGGGAAGTGGAGAACATGTATCGACTTCTCCAACTTAAATGATGCTTGCCCGAAGGACTGCTTCCCACTCCCCCGAATCGATCAGCTTGTGGACAACACAGCTGGACACGAAATCTTATCCATTATGGACGCATACTCAGAGTATAACCAGATCCCTATGCATGCCCCTGATCAATACCACACTAGTTTCATTACTGACCGGGGATTGTACTACTACAAAGTAATTCCTTTTGGACTTAAAAACGCTGGAGCTACTTATCAGCGCCTCGTCAACAAGATGTTTGCGGAATTAATAGGATGAACTATGGAAGTCTATGTGGATGACATGCTGGTAAAATAAAGGAAAGCCAACGATCATATAAACCACCTGGACGAGATGTTTCAAGTACTTCGCCAATATGGAATGTAGCTGAATCCTCTAAAGTGCTCCTTTGGAGTATCGTCGGGAAAGTTCTTATGATTCATCGTCCATGCGAAGGGGATTGAAGCAAACGTCGAAAAAGTCTGGGATTTGCAAGATATCAAGATACCATCCACTCGAAGAGAGATGCAAACCTAAACGGGAAAGTGGCCACCCTAAGCAAGTTCATCTCTAAAGCAACCGACAAATGCATCCCTTTCTTCGAAGCTCTAAAGAAAGACAAAAGAAAGTTCGAGTGGACTGACAAATGCTCGACAGCCTTCCTTAACCTAATCGAACACCTTCAGAGACCACCAGTACTCTCAACTCCAAATGAAGGAGAAAAACTATACCGATACCTTGCTATATCGTCCCATGCTTTAAGCGCTGCTTTGGTGAGAGAAGACAACCGCGCGCAGCAGCCCGTATACTTTGTAAGCAAGAGATTTACAGGGCAAAAGCCAGATACCCTAAACTTGAGAAGTTAGCATACTGCCTGCTAATCACGTCACGGAAGCTACAACACTATTTTCACACTCATTCCACCAGAGTTTTAACCGATCAACCGCTAAGGCAGGTACTCCATTGCCCTGACACTTCTGGGCGACTACTTAAGTAGTGCATTGAACTGAATCAATATGATATTACCTACCATCCTCTCACCGCCATCAAAGGACAAGCCATGGCCGATTTTATTGCTGAATTCACTACCAACGAAGGTAAGGATCAATCCGAAATAGCAAAAGATATTAAGTGGAATCTCTTTGTAGATGGAGAATCAAACGAACAAGGCTCGAGGGAAGGTATTGTGATAGTCACCCCCAGGGGAAAGAAGCTGCACTATGCCCTAAGGTTGGAATTCTCTGCCGCCACCAACGATGCAGAATATGAAGCAGTAATAGTAGGACTGGAACTTGCCTTAGAAATTGGAGTTAGTTCTTTATGTCTCCATAGCGATTCTCAACTTATTGTAAATCAAATACTGGGAGAATTCCAAACTCGAGGAGAACGACTCACAACATATCTAAAGAAGACCAAGCTGCTGCTCACTCAATTGGATCACTATTTAATCAAACACGTTCCTCGAGAGGAGAACCGAGAGGCTGACAAACTGGCAAAGCAAGCTAGCATGAAAAACAGCACCATTTCTGGAACACTAGCCATCTCAAAACAACTAGCCCCAAGTTTCGAACAAGAGGATCTGATAGCTGCAATCGAAGAAGAAACTTGGATGACTCCTATCCGGAAATACTTGCAAGATGGCACACTACCCAACGAGCGTAGCGAAGTCAGGAAAATCCTGAGGAGTGCTTCCCGCTACACGATACAAGAAGGCATCCTCTATCGGCGCGGCTTCTCTAACCCCTTATTAAGATGTGTCATCGGAAGGGAAGCCAAAGAAATCTTATCCAACATCCATCAAGGAAGCTGCGCAGACCACACTGAGGGGCAGACTCTGGCAAAGAAGATACTCCGATATGGATATTTATGGCCCACCTTAAACAAAGACAACCTAGACTTCGTCAAGAGATGTGATTGATGTCAGAAATTTGCTAAGATTCCTCGACTGCCAACAAACGAAACTACTTAAATGACCGGCCCTTGGCCCTTTGCAGTATGGGGAATTGACTTGATTGGTGAACTGCCGATAGGCCGAGGAGGAGCCAAATATGCCACAGTGGCAGTTGACTATTTCACCAAATGGGTGGAAGCGGAGCCTCTAAACAAAATATCTTCGGCAAAAGTTATTAACTTCTTGATCAAAAATGTTTTATGCAGGTACGGGGTTCCACTCAAAATCATATCGGACAATGGACTTCAATTTGACAGCGAGGAATTCACCGACTAGTGCCAAAAGCATGGAATTCACAAAAGCTTCTCATTTGTAGCTTATCCCCAGGCAAACGGACAGGTCGAAGCTGTCAACAAAATTCTCAAAACTCTAATCAAGAAGAAACTTGAAAAGTCAAAAGACGCTTGGGTGGATGAACTTCCTACAGCACTTTGGGCCTACCGCACATCTTACAGAACATCGACAGGACATACTCCTTTCTCTTTGGCTTACGGATCGGAGGTCATGCTCCCAGTTGAAACTGTAGTGCCCTCCCATCGTAGGATCCACTACAACCCAGAAGAGAACGAAGAACTCCTCCACATGTCTTTGGATCTAATTGAAGAGAGAAGAAACGATGCGGCACTCAAAGCGGCAGCTCACAAGCCAAAAGTCGCAGCACAATATAACTCCAAAGTCAAACACCGCAGCTTACAAGAAGGAGATCTTGTCCTCAAACGGATCTTTCCGTGCCCCGGAGCGCTAGATCCAATCTGGGACGGACCCTATGTAATTCATAAAGATCTCAACAACGGAGCTTATATTTTATCAACAGTGGACGGAGAGGTGTTCCAGAGGGCATGGAACATCCAACACCTTCGTTGATACTTTTCTTAACTTGTACTGCCCATATGAAGTGAATTAATAAAGAGAATCAGTGGACGTAGTCATTTTCGTGCCTAACCACTCTAAAAATCATGTCTCTTGTTTAACTTGTTCATTTATATGTTGGCTGCTTGTTAAGCATTATCCTTTCAAAATCCTGTATAACGGCATTTCCATTCTGAACACTTCACAGCACAACCTCACCTGGACAAGATCTAACAGGTACTATACGAATCTATGCCCTCGTCAATGAGACACTTTTGCTCCAGCATCCCTTTGCTGTGGGTTAACTCATTGCTCGCGACGGCCCTCAAGGCCAACTGTAATGAGCCGATCATAAGCCACCGAGAAGGCCGACTATAGCCGAGGCAGCTCATTATGGCGTTCGGCTCGCCGGCGACTGTGAACCGATTATAAGCACCAACATAAGATGTGGCCAGCCAGGGGCAGTTCACAGTTGACGATCGGCACCCATGCTAGCCGGCCACGGTAAATCAAATAATACCCACGATTACGGGCCATAATGGCCCGGGTAGTTACTGTGCGCGATCTCAGCTCCGATGTGTCTTAATTATGGCTGTGGTAAAAAAGAAAACTCCTCGCAGAGGCGCAAGTTGGGTGACGAATGTCTCCAAGACCCACAGCTAGGGAAAGTGACTACAAAACCCGTTTGCCATGAACTTAAGCACATCGAAGGCCTCCCGTGATTGGAAGTTTTACTATTTCTTATATTTCCATTTTATTTATAAAAACTTTCCTCCTATCCTCTATAACGATCACTAAAGTATAGGACACAATATAGGAGACACTCGCTAGTGGAAATAAGAACTCACAACTGGATAACAGGTCACTCAGCTGCATTCCATCCTCAGTCACACAAGACATTCAAAGCTACCGTCTACAACTAAAACATGAAGGGCGGTACTTCCTTTTCTTGTACATAAACATGTAGCTATAGCCTATTCACATATCACAGTAACATTGCGAGACGTGAAATTATATTTTAAGCGAGAGCTTAGCATCAAACACAATTAAAGCACATGCATATGCACATCTATATTTTTTATGCAACACGTCAAAATAACGACAACATTCAAATATGACAGAATCAGCCTATGTTATAATATTATATAAATTAAATCATTCGCTACAATGACATAATTACATAATTACAACCTGAAAGTACATTAATGTTTTGGACTAGTATATTCAGGAATTGCCAAGTAAACCAAAAAAAATAGTCAGCTGCAGCGGAGCTTCGCCTCTATCCTGCTAGCTCTCCGGGATCTACTTGACCGCTGGATCAGAACTCCCAGCATGCTGGCCAGAGGTCCCACCTGTCCGATTCAGGAGAGGAATCCATCAAATAAATGATACGCAATCGAGTTAAGAAGAGATTGAGAGGGAAAACTTACCAGCGTCTACTCCCTGATCATCATCCCCCAACTGCATTCCCACTTCCTCGGTGGTAAGCGGCCGCATGCCCTACTTCACTGCCACTTTCTCCTCCTCAGTAAACTGGGCCGTGACCACATCCATCCTGAAAGTTACACCACTTTCCTTATCCGCCTCAGCCTTGGCCTCCTCCAAAGCCTGAAGATATATCCTAGCCATGACCCAAGGATAGTCGTCCATCTAGGACAGGTTGCCCTGCTTCCAAGTACGGAAGTACATGTCCTGGAGCACCTCATCCATCATCCCCTCGTTCTCCTCAAACTCCCTCATCCGGGCCTCGGAAGCCGAAAGCCTTGCGACGGCAGCATCTCTCTCCAATTGGTATCTCGAGCAGTCAGCCTGAAGGGATTTCCGCATCGCCTACATCTCCTCCTTCAGCTTGGCTTGAGCAAGCTCTGCGGCCTCAAGCCTCCTAGATAACTCCTCTATCTTCTCAAGATCCGCTCTCCGAACCTCATACACCGTGGCAATGGCCATATCGATTTGTTCCTTGCAGGTGGCCTCCATCTTTTGCAGCTCGGCCCTGCTAGCCTCCTCCATAGTATTCTTTAACTGTCTTGAGGCCGCCTCATGCTGGGAGATCTGAATGACCTGGTCGGCAAGCTGTTTGGCCTGATCGGAAACCATTAGCCGCAGACGAATGTTAGCACTTCTGATTTCCTCTCCAGCCTTGACCAATCGGGCGTGATGCTCCATCAACTTCTTGGTCTCTTCAGCCACCCGATCGATGTTTGCCTTGGCCTCGTCACCCATTGTCACAATCCGAGTGGTCAACAAGTCGAGATCCAAGGACTTCGCCTCGTCAAGCACCCTTACCATAGGATTGCGGGGCAGGAGGTGCTCACCGGTAACCTCATCGAAGGAAATATCATGAGAACTCGGGTCCAAATCTGGATGACCCGCAAATGGGTTACGAGCCAAGCCGGGACGATCAATATGAGTAACGGAAGGATTCTCTGATGGATGCGGAGATGGTATGGACTCAATATCTTCCTCCGTGATGTCATGAATAGGCTGGGTTGGGGACTGAGGTCCAAGTGAAGGTTCGAACATGGAACGCCTCCTCTTTCTCTTTTGGATATCCTCTTCAATAACTCCGAGAAGAGGACGGTAGCCGGCTACGCCCCCAGGACTGTCAGTCGAAGGCTTCGGTTTAGCAGAAGCTTTGAAGAGTTTGAATTGCTCGAGGCGGTGCCGAATGTCTAAAGTCTTAGCCGCCCTACTCGTTCCTGAAATAAAAACCAAGTGTTACAAGCATGCATGAGACTAAAATTCAAGAAACATATGAAGTTAAAAAAGGAGTTAAGAATTCACCTTGAACCGCCGGAGTTGCCTTAGCTGAAATACTCTCAGAAGATAGACTGGCACCAGTCGCGGCCTTATCAGACTTCTTCGGTTTCTCCACCAAGGCCGGCCTTTCCTCCAACCCCTCAAAGGCTTGACATAAAGCATCATCCGTCCACTCTTGAATCTCACCCGCTTGCCCAGAAGTCAAGGCACCAACGCCACTACCACTCTGCCCTTCGCCACCGTTACCACCATCATCCTCTCCATCACCTCCGCTCTCCGCCTCGCCTCTTTCCTCCTCTCCACTTTCCTCCTCCGGAACATATGGACACGTGCTGGGAGAGGGTCCATCAGATTTCTTAAGCTTCTTCCCCCCGACGACTGGAGGTATCGAGAAGGGCCTCCTCTTGTTACTCTTTGTCGTAGCCCCTCCTCTGGCTTTGGCAGCTCTTTCCTCAGTCGTATCCCTCTGCTTGACCACAAGCTGATGTGGTAGGATTAAGCTGTGTTCCAAGAGGGTGGCATTCCTAATTAAGTAAGAGGCTGACCTATCCCTTCCTAAGATGGCCTCTATCTCCGCAGCAAGCAGTACCAGGCGATCATTCTCCACGACCGCAAAGCCACCTGTCGCTAGCAAGAAATAAAAGCATATAAGGAGAAGCATTGCAGGCGGGACAAAGAAATTACAAACGAAATTCAACTTACAGCCGGAAGCGAAAAGGCAAAAAGAAACAGAGTCGTCCTTGACGAAGAACCATTCCTTCTTAAACATAGTAAACTTAGAGTATAGGTCCAGGACCGGCTTGAAGGACACGACTGACTCTAAACTAATGTACGGAGACCCCTTCTTGTAGCCCCTCAGATTATACAAATATCGGATTTCCCGGTTAGAAGGGGGCGCCCATATCTCCTCTGGAAGATAACAAATAGACACACTAAGATGGCATAGGAGTTGGGCTGAAGCTGGAAAGGAGCCACCTTTAGGTGGTAATGAAGCTGATTATCCACGCATTGATCGGAGGAATGGCCCCGCACATGCAATGGTATCGGCTATAGGCGAAATATCCTTCAGGAGATCATACGGCATCACACCATCTCCCGGCAACAGCATACTCGCTCTGTCAATCCCAAAGGAGCGAGCGATGACATCAAGTTGCCCCTCTTTGAGGGAGCTCGGAAAGCAGTCGGGCGGAGAGTTCAGAAGCTCCTGAGGGTCGTACCCGTCTACTACTGACCTCGCGGCGGGTCTATGACGTTCCGGTCTTGGCTGAGCTGGGGGCACTGAAGGGGACTCTCCTTCGCCCTTGGACTTCCGTTTATCTGATCGAATTTCCACTTTGTGAGACATTTATCTGCAACACAGGAAAAGTATATCGTTAAAACATACAAACAATGTAGTCTGGAATTTCACTCATAAAACAAAAGATCATTTGGCATTTAAACACTCCCGAATTTATTTGGAAAAAGAGAGGCAATATATCATTCGGCCTTATACTCTCAGGTTCATTCGGTATTGAAAGTTTTCAAGTTCATTCGGTATCGATGGTCTTTGAGTTCATTCGGTGTTGAAGGTTTTCAAGTTCATTCGGTATTGAAAGTTTTCGAATTCATTCGAAGGAAGTTTACCTGATCCGGCAGTTAAAGATCGGTACGGTACAATAGCTGATTCGGCAATCCAGTTAATTCGGCAGTTCAGAATTTGATTCGGCTGTTTCGATTGGTAAGCAATAACGAATGCCTGGGGCTCCTATTTATAGAGGAAAGTTGGATAGCCAGACCAACCGGTTCGGTTCTCGGGCCGGATATGGTTGTCCAAATAAACAAAGCACAGCATATACGAGCGTATGCCCCACTTTGGGTGGCAAATGTTGGGTGTGTTTTCACCCATATGTTTCCACCCTTCACCGAACCGAGTCCATCGATTAAACCAACCTATTGCCGAATCAAGTCCTCACCTCCAACAACTATCGGTCCAGATCATGGCCGAACCAACACAAGTGCTACCGAACCAGACACACCGGGCCAACCTACCACATCTCACTACCGAACCAACCTTCACCTCTACCACCGAACCAGCGACACCGGACCAAGTCGTCTCCAACTATTTCCGGACCAAGTGGATGCCGAACCAACTCTGCCAGGTCCGATTGCTTCAGCCCAGGCTCACCAACAGCTATATACATCCAGGACCCCTGCCCCCAACCTCACTCTATAAATAGAGGGGCAGGGGTACAACAATGGCAGACAAGTTTGAGAGCTCAAGCACTGGTGGAACTTTCCAACAACTTTCAGATACTTGTAATCAAAGCTTTGTACTTGTAATCTGAACAGAAAAGGAGAATAACATATAAAGTGGACGTAGGCACATTCTGGCCGAACCACTGTAAATCTGCGTGTCTTTTACAGTTTAGCCCATCTATTTTACATATTTGCATAAATCACCCAAATCACTAAGAACAACACATAATCAACTAAATCATACGACTTGGAGGTGTTTGCCCATTTTTTGTGCAAACGGTTGTATTATTTTGTAGATATTGTGTGACTGTAGGAGACTACTAAATCAATGTGTTAAAGTAATATTTAAGTTGTAATAATTGTGTGTTTGTAGCATGTTGTGTATTTTGTGATATGAAATAGTAAGGTACGTTTTGTTGTATGTTATTTACATTTGGATTGAGTAAGTCAATGGAACAAGAAATTAATATGAAAGGTTTTATTATAATTTACATTTGAATGAATAGATCAATGATAAAATTCATGCTTTTAACAAGTTTGATCGATTAGACCATAAGAATCGTAAACGTAATGGCTTTACTCCTAATTTGTTATTGCTAACCATGCATCTACCATTTGCTTCGGAAATACATAATCTGAATGATTTTTTACGATTGACCATAATATTCTAGATCTTTTCCAAACTCATAATATTTAACCAATCTTATAAATTAATCTTTCATCAAAATTTCACATATTGGTATTTTTTTCCTCGAATTATATTCGTCGAATCTTGCTCCATTCAACTTTTCAAAATTTATTTCATCTATCATTTTTTGTATTTATTTGATGAATTTTTTGAAATTTTTTTTTTGTTGAAAGCTACATTATGTTATAATCCACTAGTACAACCCTTTTTTTGCAACTGTTATAGTTTTATCCATTCTGTTTGATGTATTAAGTTATTTCAACTATCAATACATTTTCTTTTGTTTACTGTTGCTAGTTACAACTGTAAATTCGTTAGGTGCCTTTGGGATCTAATTATGGATTGAGGATTAATTGTTTAGGCAAAAATTGATCAAGGTTATGTATTTCTAAAAATAGTTAGGTGACTCAAGGTTCTAGTTTGGATAAATTTCTAGTATTGCATTTAGTATTATCTGATCCAAATTGAATTTTTGGATGTTTTGTAAGGAACCTTAAAGGAAGATCTTCCATAACTAACACATTAACATATTGATATGTATACGATGCATCAAAATTCAGTCGGTTCTTAAGTAGTGCGTGGATACTCATTTAGATGTTTAGACGATGCAGTTCTACTTGCTTAAGCTGATTTAGGTTAGTGACTAGTTTGCAACTCAACATCCCACAATGTGTGTAATTCACATCTTTTCTTCATGGATTTATTGATCTTCATTTCAAGGTCGATCGACATTTGAAGCACCAAATTTTTGATTTGCGGATTGGTTTCTATTGGTTTTGGATTGTTTAGCCATAACAAGCTCACTTCATAACTCCACTTTGATTCCAATATCTTTCGATCAATCTTAAAAACCCTAGATCAGTCAATGTAGATCAATTTATTTTGAATGCACTAATATCGAAGACTTGGTCAATTTTGATCGATGAATAGTATAGAGATGCACAAATCGTTGACATTTATCGTACAGCTATTAACATATTCTACGTTGACAGTGGTAACAACCCGTAGACCATAACCCTTAAGTCAACACTATTCTCCAACATATCAACTAAAAGTGAACGGGAATATGAACCATTAGGGTTAAAGAAGAAGGAGTTAGAAGAAGAGAAAACAAAACAACAACAGAATCTAACCATCGCAATGGAATAAAAGCAAATCCGTTTATACATCACATCATCAGAGTACACAAGCACTCAACTGGATAGTAATCATAACATGTCCTCGCAAAACTGAATACATAGCTAGTCAAAACAGAGGAATATTTTAAACAAGTACGGAAGTACGCATCGCCATCTAGCTCTTCTCTTAAGCTCCACGGTATCTTTCCTGTAATATATAATACTCGGTCTGACCCGAGCATTGTAGTGAAATAACACCCGAGTCAGTCTGGAATACCAGCGTGAGAAAATCACACTCAAATTAATTATTGAAGTTTCAAAATCCATTGAAAACAAAAGAATCTCCTAAGACAATGTAACAACCCGCATATTTATCGATTTTATATTTAAATATTTTATTTAAATATTTTGTCGTTAAACGGATATTGGTCTGAAAAGCTACTTTTTGCAAACGGTCAAATTAGAACTCGAGACCACTTCCATTGAGTTCGAAATGCCGTTTAGAACTTTTTTAAGTTATAAACATTGATAGGTTTGGAGTTAGTGGAATTTCGCTTACTTTTCCCGCTTTCGACTTTGGGTTAGATTAGCCATTATAACTCAAACCCACTTCTCTCCTTCTCCTCACTCTTCATAAATTCCTACCAAACACAAACTTTAACATTAATGGTGAGTGGAAAGGAAAATTAGAAACTCCAAGCCTAGGTTTCAACTCCAACTCCATCATTCAACTCCAAATTCATGGAAAAACATTGGATTCAAGCTTGTAGTTGCTTCTCCATTCACCTTCAAGCTTTACCTTCATAATTTGGTGAAAAAGTGAGATTTTTATCTCACATTCTTGTCTATAACTATCTTGGACTGTTGGGAATGATCTTCCATCACTTTAGCATGACATTTGGTTTGGATTGGATTGGCGAAAAACTCCAATTTTTAGTTTTTTTGGAGATTTCCTGCACTTAGGCCGCACTGCCACGAAATGCCACTTCGGAGTTAGGTCGCTAGGTCGAAGGCCGTGGGCCCCTAGGTCGTAGGTCGCAGGTCGCTCGACCTTGGAGATTTCCTGCACTTAAGTCGCACTGCCACGAAATGCCACTTCGAAGTTAGGTCGCTAGGTCGTAGGTCGTGGGCCGCTAGGTCGTAAGTCACAGGTCGCTCGACCTTATCCCCCTAGGTCGCTCGACCTGTTTTTGAGTCGTTTGTGTTTTAGGTCGCTGGACCTCATTTCATTAGGTCGCATGACCTTATTTACGTGTTCCACTAGGTCGCGTGGACCGTTAGGTCGTTGTACCTTATTTATTATAGGTCGTTGGACCTTTAACCCTCTAGGTCTCGTGACCCTATTTCCCTTAGGTCGTTAGACATTAATACTGTTAGGTTGCGAGTTTAATTAGGTCGTTCGGCCTTAAAATGTTAGGTCGCTTGGCCTGTGCTTTTGTTAGGTCGCGAGTCCCTTAAGTCGCTTGCCTCTGTTAGGTCGCAACCAATAGGTCGCTCGAGTGATAAACCCCTTAAGTCGCGCGCCATTTGGTCGTTCCACCTTGACCCTGCTTGAACCCATTAGGTCGTAGGTCGCTGGACATTAGGTCGCTAGGCCTTTAACCTTAGGCCGTTCTATTTAGGTCGCCCAACCGTGCTAATGATAGGTCGTGAGCTTATTAAGTCGTTCAATCCTATCCTCCCTTAGGCCTTCACCAGGTCGTACCGTTTTTGACGGGGCGCTGCCCCCTGGACCCCCGCGACATGACCGGGCAGGTCGAACCCCATAGCGGGGGTGTTGCCCCCGCACCCCCACCTTGGGGGGTTGCCATCCCCCTCGGACCCCCCTCCGTAGGGGATCTTATCTGAAAAACATTCAACAGGACTTGCTTTGTTGAGATGCTGAGTTGACCATTCTTCGAGACAAACTATCTTTGGCTTCTCGGTCGATTTTATGGTATCACGGCCTTGCTAAAAAGGCGGGATAACAACTTTAGAAATATGAAGGTTTCAATACTAGTAGTAAATATCAAAACTCTTTCAAAAAAAATGATTTCAACTCTATTTTCAATAACAAAGCTCTTTTCTTAAACCGTTTTCCAATCTACTAGTATATACAAACCTTTAACTCACTCGGATGAGAAATCTAATTAAACGGCTTAGCAAAACAAGTGGTATGAAATGCTTGCGTTCACTTCGTCGGTTAATTCTTGGACTTATTCGATTGAACCTTTTGTGACAATTTTCTAGTGAAGATTTACAGTTTATTCGTAAATATTTAAGTTAAGCAAGTGGTTATGGGACACGAAGATGAACTTTTATATTTACTAACTTAGTGTAATTGACACTTCTCGTTGATCATGACGATTATTTTATGATTTAGACTAGCAATTGTGCGATGTCTCTTTGTTTGCAAGGTTAGACTAGACCTCAAGGGTGTGATTCCGACTCACACATATCTCTTTGTTCGCAAGGTTAGTCTAGACACCATTTGTGTGATTCCACTCACACATACCTTTTTGTTGCGAGGTTAGGCTAGACACCATTTGTGTGATTCCACTCACACATACCATTTTGCTTTTTGGTTAGCCTAGACCTCATCTGGGTGATTCCATCTCACCCATATGGGGTAGCTCCCCATGGTCTTCGGACCGTCATGTGATAGGCCTCTTTCCCTTTTTCTGTGATTTCTAGATTTCTTGTGTTGATTTCTGGAATTTATGTCATTGACTTGTTATGAGTACAAGTTTAGGGTATGATGCCCTCTTTGGATCTTTGAGATGATTCTTGTGATATTGATTTATCTCTTATTGATTGATCTTTTGTTGATCATCATTTGCATACTTATAGTAGTATGTCAGTATGGATATTTTATGTTTATGCCATATCTTTTATTTTATACCATGTCATCCGATATTTATATCTAGACTGATCCGTTTGTTATTTTCTTAAATAGTACTCGGGTCAGACCGAGATGTTACAGGTGCTTCTCCTTGATTTCTTCCCGGGATTTGCTACTCTGACTTTTGGTTAACTATTTAGATTAGCAGTTTTTGTTGTATACGCTTGAGATATAGACTCATAGTTGTATTCTTTTGTATAGCATGTGTTGCTATTCTTTTTAATTATTGTGGATCTTTTTGACCACTACTCTGATGTACACTTTCATGTGTCAGTTATATAATCATATCTTCTTCCGCCTTTGTGGTATGGATGTCCGTGACTGATTTGTGTTATGCTTATTTATATGTTTGTTTCCGAAGATTATTTATAGCCACCGTGTGATCAGCAATCACATGGATGGTCGCTCCTCAACAACCTTATTCTCCGTGCTTATTGACAGCATTACACCGTAGTGTTCTTGGTTAGCGTGGGTACAGAGGTGGGGCGTCACAGCTTGGTATCAGAGCCAAACTTCGGAACAATGTAGAATAACTTAACAAGGATCATCGTCCTAAGTCCACCTTAGGAGTTATGTGTTAGGATTAATTCGAGTCGTCTTACCGATTCATCCTATATCCTTTATGATTCCTTGTTTTATCTAGCAAGATTGCTTGATATTCATTAGTGAATAATCTTCTTCTTTCTCTTCTTTCTTTCTTAAGGAAAAGAAATGGTTAGACCTGGTCGTCCTAGAGTTAGACCATCTAGTGCTCCACCCCAAGATGGAGATTTTATGATTACCCAGCAACTTCTTGACCTTGTCACGAATGCTCAAGCAGCTGGTTCTAATCCGGAACCTACTCACCCTAAATCTGGGTTTGCACGTTTGTGCAATGATTACACTAACCTGGGTGGGAAGCCATTTAAAGGTTCTGAAACTATCATCGAGGTCCAGGCTTGGTTGAGGACCTGCGATCGAATCTTCATTCGCATGAATCTCGTCGATCTTCATCGTGTTCAGGTGGCTTCCAGTATGCTCCAGGAGAGAGCATTGGACTGGTATGAACTTCTTATTTATGAAGTCAACGAAGCGGACCTTACCTGGGAGCAATTCCGGACACGCTTCGAGTTAAAATTTGTACCAGAAGCAGAGAAGGTAACTCTGGCTCGACGCTTTATAGACCTTGTTCAAGGTGAGTCCTCTGTGACTGATTACGTTGCAGCCTTTGAGTCACTTTCCAAATATGGGGTTGAATACATCAACACCCCATTGAAGAAGAACCAGAGGTTCGTTTATGGCTTAAACAAAAGCCTCAAGAAGCCATTACTTCTAAAGTTAGAAGTCCCTTTCGACCAACTTATAGATATCGCTCTTCGTTTGGAAGAGGCTGATAAAGAAAGTGATGTTGAAGTTAGCTTCCAAACCCAATTTCAACAACAAAAGGAGGCCCAGTAAATTCAAAGGCCCTTATCCCAACAAAAAGGGTAAGCAAGCAACCCCTGTGGCAAAGTCTCCTTCTCCTAGTGGTGCGAGATGCTTCAACTGTGGATCTGGGGATCATTTTGCGAATAAGTGCTCTAAGCCCAAATCTTGTCGCTATTGTAAGAGCTCGGATCATTACATACATCAATGCCTCAAACGTGAAGGCAAGAAGGAAGGAAAGTTGAATGTGGATCAAGCCCCTGGCAACACATATCGTGGCCAAGGTATTTCTCATTCCATTCTTAATGGTATTATTTTATTTCATGATCAACCTATTAGAGTTCTCTTTGATATGGGTGCATCCCATTGTTTTATATCAAAGGAACTTGTCGACACTTTCTCTTTAGTGTTAATGCTTTAATGACTTCCTTGAGAATTGCGAATCATGTTGGTGGATCCGCAGCTCTTAGTTTGCTTTGTAAAAATGTGGAGATTATTTTGTGTGATTTTACATTCCTATCCGATTTGCATGTTATGCGTTACCTAGGCTTTGGAATGATTTTGGGAATGGATTGGCTTAATCGTTATGAAGCTCATATCCTATGTCCTGAGCGGAATGTTTATCTCCGACATCCGCAATCTGTAAATCAGATTTCTATTATTTTTAAAGATTCGGATTCTTCTTTGACTACATCTTTATATTCTTTAAATCCTCATGATAATGATGATGATGATGAGGAAGATATCATTTCTCGAATTCACGTCGTTCGTGAATTTTCCGACATATTTGGACCCGTTTTAGGTTTACCACCTAAACGACCAATTGAGTTCAGAATTAATCTTACCCCTGAAGCTCAACCTATTACTCGTCCTCCTTATCGCATGTCTAATAAGGAAAATGAGGAGATGCACAAACAATTATCTTAATTGGAGACGAAACAATTTATTCACTCTAGCTCCTCGCCTTAGGGAGCTTCGGCTATTCTCGTGAAGAAATCCGACGGTATGCTTAGGCTTTGCGTTGACTATCGCAAGCTTAATGATCTGACTATTAAAAATAAATATCCTTTACCTCGGATTGACGATCTGTTTGATCAACTTAGCGGAGCTAGGGTCTTTTCACAGTTGAACTTGGCTATCGGTTTTCATCAGCTTCATATTGCTGAGGATAGTATTCCTTTGACATCGTTCCGTGCTCGTTATGGATCTTATGAATGGCTTGTTATGCCATTTGGTTTAACGAATGCTCCGGCTTACTTCGTTGACCTCATGAATCGTGTTTTCAAGGCTTTCCTCGATCGGTTTGTTCTCATATTCATTGATGATATCCTTGTGTATTCTAAAACCGAGGAGAAGCATGATAAGCATCTTCGGATTGTATTGGAAACTCATAGGAGTATTCAATTAAAGGCGAAATTTTCTAAATGCCACTTTTGGCAATCTCGTTTGAAGTTTCTCGGTCATATTATTTCCGAATCCAGAATTTCCGTGGATCCTTCAAAGATTGAAGCGATTCAAGATTGGAAGAGACCGGAGAGTGTGACAGAGAAGTTTTCTCGGATTGGTGGGCTATTACCGTCGTTTCATTAAAGACATCTCTAAGATTGCCATGCCTCTTACTGGCTTGACTAAGAAGGGAGTTAAATACATTTGGTCGGACAAATGTGAATCCGCTTTTCAGAAATTGAAAGAACTCCTTTTCGATGCTTCAATTCTTGTTATTCCCGAAGGGAATCAAGATTTTTTTGTTTATACTGATGCTAGTCACGTTGGTTTGGGTGCCGTTCTTATGCAAAAAGAACGTGTTATTGCTTACACTTCTAGGCAATTGAAGCCGGCCGAGACTAGATATGCCACACATGATTTAGAACTCGCGGCTATTGTTTTCGCCCTTCGAATTTGGCGTCATTATCTATTGGGAGAGAAATTTATTCTTTATACGGATCATAAGTTTTTGAAATATTTATTGTCTCAAAAGGAACTTAATTTGCGTCAACAGTGTTGGCTCGAGTTCCTTGCACCTTATGATCTTGATATTCTTTATACCCCCGGTAAGGGTAATCGTGTCACCGATGCTCTTAGCCATAAACCACAAGCAGTTGTTTCTATGATGATATCCGAATGGAATGATCTCGAGATTTTATCCACTTGTGAGATCCGAGAACGCGTATCCGATTTATGCTCATCACTTGTTTTATGTCACCTTGAGGCTCATCCTTCTCTTTTAGACCGCATTCTTGAAGCTCAAGGGCTAGATCCTGAATTGGCTCTTCTTGGCCAAAATGTTCAGGATAAAATTGATATTGAAGGTTTGAAAGACTTTGATATTGATTCTCGTGGCGACATTCGAAAATTTGGTAGACTTATCATACCAAATATTGGTGATCTTCGTAAAGATATTTTAGAAGATTCCTATCGTTCTAAATTCACCATTCATCCCGATAGTAGTAAAATGTACGCTGATATGAAGTGACTTTATTATTGGGAGGGAATGAAATCTGATATTGCTAACTTTGTTAAGTGTTGCATGACTTGCTAACTTGTCAAGGCCGCACATCAAAGGCCTGGTGGGTTATTGCAACCTTTAGAAATTCCAATTTGGAAGTGGGACCAAATTTCCATGGATTTCATAGATGGCCTTCCCCGTTCTCATTCGGGTCATGATAGCTTATGGGTGATCGTTGATAGACTTACCAAATCCGCCCATTTTATTCCCGTTCGGTCTAATCGAACCGTTCCTCTTTTGGCCAAACTCTTTATCATAGAAATTGTTAAATTGCATGGAGTTCCTACTTCTATTGTTAGCGATCGAGATCCATTGTTTACTAGTGGATTTTGGAAGAGTCTTCCAAAAGCTTTAGGAAGAAGCTTAATTATAGCACTCTTATCACCCCTAGTCCGATGGACAAACCGAGCGTGTGAATCAAACTCTTGAAGATCTTCTTCATGCTTGTTTGCTCGATTTTGGTGGAAGTTGGGAAGATCATATTTCACTTGTTGAATTTTCCTATTATAATAGCTTCCAATATAGTATTGGTATGGCACCTTTCAAGGCACTCTATGGAAGGCCATGTCGATCTCCTTCTTGTTGGCTTGAGGCCGGTGAGTAGCTGGTTTTAGGCCCAGACTTTATTCGTGATTCCACAAAGAAGATTGAACTTATTCGACATAGGATAAAAGAAGCCCAGAGTAGACAAAAATCCTATGCCGATAATCGAAGAAGGAAGTTAGAATTTTCTGTGGGAGATTCTGTTTTATTCATGTTTCACCTATGAAAGGTGTTGTACATTTCAGTCGATTGGAAAAGTTAGCACCCCGATATATTGGGCCATTTCCTATCACTGAACATATTGGTTCTATGGCTTATCGCCTTACATTACCGGCTCAGTTTTCTGCTATGCATGACGTGTTTCATGTTTCTCAATTACGAAAATGCCTACGAGATTCCGATTCTATTCTTGAGCCTGGTGTTGTGGAAGAAATTGAAGTTTCGTCGAATTTAACTTACGAGCAGCATCCTATTTGAATTATTGCTTTGGAGGTCAAACGACTTCGAAATTAAGATGTTCCGCTTGTGAAGCTTCGATGGTCCTCAAATCCTCATGATTGCTCTTGGGAATCCAGAGAATTCATCGAGCGAACACATCCGGACTTGCTTACTCCTGCTCTTTGAGGTGAACTTCTATTTCAAATTTCTTTTGTGTTAATACGCTTTTATGGTTGTTACTTTTTATTTCCATCTTATATATTGCGAGGACGCAATTTCTTTAAGGAGAGGAGTCTGTAACAACCAACATATTTATCGATTTTATATTTAAATATTTTATTCAAATATTTTGTCGTTAATCGGATATTGGTCCGAAAAGCTACTTTTTTCAAACGGTCAAATTAGAATTCGAGACCACTTCCATTAAGTTCGAAATGTCATTTACAACTTTTTTAAGTATAAACATTGATAGGTTTGGTGTTAGTGGAATTTCACTTACTTTTCCCGCTTTGGACTTTGGGTTAGATTAGCCATTATAACTCAAACCCACTTCTCTCCTTCTCCTCAGTCTTCATAAATTCCTACCAAACACAGACTTTAACATTAATGGTAAGTGGAAAGGGAAATTAGAAACTCCAAGCCTAGGTTTCAACTCTAACTCAATCATTCAACTCCAAATTCAAGGAAAAGCATTGGATTCAAGCTTGTAGTTGCTGCTCCATTCACATTCAAGCTTTACCTTCATAATTTGGTGAAAAGGTGAGATTTTTATCTCCCATTCTTGACTATAACTATCTTGGACTGTCGGGAATGATCTTCCATCACTTTAGCATGTACATTTGCATTTGGTTTGGATTGGATTGGCCAAAAACTCCAATTTTTAGTGTTTTTGGAGATTTCCTTCACTTAGGTCGCACTGCCACGAAATGCAACTTCGGAGTTAGGTCGCTAGGTCGTAGGTCGTGGGCCCCTAGGTCCTAGGTCGCAGGTTGCTCGACCTTGGATATTTCCTACACTTAGGTCGCACTGCCACGAAATGCCACTTCGGAGTTAGGTCGCTAGGTCGTAGGTCACAGGACGCTCGACCTTATCCCCCTAGGTCGCTCGACCTGTTTTGAGTCGTTTGTGTTTTAGGTCGCTGGACCTCATTTCATTAGGTCGCACGACCTTATTTACGTGTTCCACTAGGTCGCGTGGACCCTTAGGTCGTTGTACCTTATTTACTATAGTTCGTTGGACCTTTAACCCACTAGGTCGCGTGACCCTATTTCCCTTAGGTCGTTAGACCTTAATATTGTTAGGTCGTGAGTTTAATTAGGTCGTTCAGCCTTAAAATGTTAGGTCGTTTGGCCTGTGCTTTTGTTAGGTCGAGAGTCCCTTAAGTCGCTCGCCTCTGTTAGGTCGCAACCAATAGGTCGCTCGAGTGATAAACCCCTTAGGTCGCGTGCCGTTGGGTCGTTCCACCTTGACCCTGCTTGAACCCATTAGGTCGTAGGTCGCTGGACATTAGGTCGCTAGGCCTTCAACCTTAGGCCGTTCTATTTAGGTCGCTCGACCGTGCTAATGATAGGTCGTGAGTTCTTAAGTCGTTCGATCCTATCCTCCCTTAGGTCTTCACATAGGTCGTACCGTTTTGACAGGGCGCTGCCCCCGGGACCCCCGCGACCTGACCGTGCAGGTCGAACGTCGTAGCAGGGGTGTTGCTCCCGCACCCCCACCTTGGGGGATTGCCACCACCCCTCCCCCCCGGACCCCCCTCCGTAGGGGATCTTACCGGAAAAACATTCAACGGAACTTGCTTTGTTGAGATGGTGAGTTGACCATTCTTCGAGACAAACTATCTTTGGCTTCTCGGCCGATTTTATGGTATCACGGACTTGCTAAAAAGGCGGGATAACAACTTTAGAAATATGAAGGTTTCAATACTAGTAGTAAATATCAAAACTTTTTCAAAAATATGATTTCAACTCTATTTTCAATGACAAAGCTCTTTTCTTAAACCGTTTTCCAATCTACTAGTACATACAAACCTTTACCTCACTCGGATGAGAAATCTAATTAAACGGCTTAGTAAAAAAAGTGGTATGAAACTCTTGCGTTCACTTCGTCGGTTAATTCTTGGACATGTTCGATTGAACCTCTTGTGACAATTTTCTAGTGAAGATTTACAGTTTGTTCGTAAATATTTAAGTTAAGCAAGTGGTTATGGGACACGAAGATAAACTTTTATATTTACTAGCTTAGTGTAATAGACACTTCTCGTTGATCATGTCGATCATTTTATGATTTAGACTAGCAATTGTGCGATGTCTCTTTGTTTGCAAGGTTAGACTAGACCTCAAGGGTGTGATTCTGACTCACACATATCTCTTTGTGATGCAGCAAGGCATATGGGAATTCAAAAGTTAAACCATATTAAGTCGTACACGAGCTTAAGACGTGCATGCTTGACGAGTCGGTCACGGGATAGTGGAAGCATGAGTCGGTGCCGGTTTAACGAAGCTTGGAGGAGTTCGAGTCTGATGAGTCGTCCACGACACAACGACTCATCCATGAGTCGTCAACGACTTAACAAGGAACTGGAGAAGGTAGTGCCATATGAGCTGCGACCTATGGTTATACGACCCAAGGAAGGCATGGAGTTGAGTCGCCCAGAGGAGAGTCGTATGGAGTTTTGAAGGCCTTCTTTAAGTCACTACCGACTTATACTGAGTCGTAGGTCGTTGCCGACCTAGTATGAGTCGTAAGTCGTATAACTTCGTATGTTGAGTCGCTTTGTATAATGAGTCGTGTGATTTAAGTCGCTGCCGACTTAAGTAGATGAGTTGGATATGTATGAGTCGTGCGAACTGTGTTGATGATAAGTCGGTAACGATCTTGCATGAGTCGTTTGCTTTGTGTTTTGTTGTAAAGAGGTGGAGTCGCGTGTGTTGAGTCGGTCACGACTTAAGCTATGTCGTAAGTCGGCGACGACTTAAGGTGTTGGGTCAGGAAACTCTATAAATAGCGTGTGTGTTGTAATTTTTGTAGTTGTTGATTTTTGAATAAAAATTCCTTTTTGTTAGCTTTGTGCTTTCATACCAATTGGTAGTTGAGTGTAATCTCCTATCTCCTCTTTCGGTTAATCGAGTGCGCTCGATTCAACGATCGTAGAAGCCGATTCACGGAATCTAGTGCGCTAGATCAACGTGCGAAGAATCGTAGATCTTTGAACACGGTATAGTGCGCTATCAACGTGTTTGAGATAGCTAGAGTTCGGTATCTTTGGATCAACGAACTTGGGCATTTTGGTATCTTCAACTCACCGATTGCTACATTCCATTGATTGAAGTTTTGTTTGATTAATCCGCTGCGTCATTTATTTGGTATCAGAGCCATACTTAGCCAATCATAGCTAAGTTGATTCTTGGAGCCAAGTTTTTGAAGTTTGAAGTTTGAAGTTGTTCATCGTGTTTATATTGAAGTTGCATCAAGTTTGGAGTGTTTGATCCATTTCATTTTGGATCGAGGAGTTGGAAATTGTTTAGATCTATCTTGTGGAAGTTTTGCGCGCCGAGGGTTGAAGTGTAGAACCTTGCCGAGCTAAGTCTTTGCCGACTTAGTGGTGAACCGAGATAAGTTGATGCAAGCTAGAGGTGATAAGCCGTGAAGTGTCATAGCCGAGACATTGTTGAGCCGTGACTTGTTGATTGTTGTATTGTGTTGAAAGTTTTGAAGTCTTGTGATTGAATTGTGAAGTTTTCAACCATGCCACCAAGGAGAGCTAATCGACATCAAAACGTTGAAGCTTTGTATCGTAGAGAAGAAGCCGAGCTTATGGAACAACGTATTAATGAAAAGTTTGATGAAGGCATCGGTAAATTGGAGAAATTGATGAATGATTTGAATCCGAGGAGGAGATCACCAAACTCGAACCATGGAGGAAACCGAGTTTCGCCATCGGTTACGGAAGCGAGGAGGGTATCGCCACATTCTGGTAGAGATAGAAGAGAAACATCAATTTCATCACGAAGAGATCATCATGACTATGCACATGAAGAGAGAAGAAGTCAACGTGAATTTGACCATGAAGCATATAGAGATGAAGAGAGACATAGTCAAAGAAACATACATGAACGAAGGGATGATAATGGTCGAGATCGATGTAGACATACTTTTGATTTTGTTGAAGAAGGTGATAGAGCTAGTATTCATTATCGAGATCGAGACCAAGTTCGAAATTCTTATCGAGATGTTGAAGATGATCGTCGATGGGAATCGGGTATGAAGATGGAAATTCCGGAGTTTAAAGGCGGGATGATTGCTGAAGAGTTCTTAGATTGGTTGTCTAATGTGGAGGAAATCTTTGATTTCAAGGAGGTTCCGGAGAATCGAAGGGTGAAGTTGGTTGCTACTAGGTTGAGGGGGAGAGCTTTGGCGTGGTGGCAGCAAACTAAACTTACTCGAGAACGAATGGGAAAATCAAAGATAGAATCTTGGAAGAAGATGAAAAAGTTGATGAGATCTACTTTCTTACCTTACAACTATCAATCACTTATGTACCAGAGGTTGCAGAACCTGAGGCAGGGGACGAAGTCTGTTAGTGATTATGCTGATGAATTTTACCAACTCATCGCCAGGAATGATATTATGGAAACAGAAGAACAGCTGACTGCTAGATTCATTGGGGGTTTGAGAATGCAGATCCAGGATATGGTTAATATGTTCGATCCTAGATCAGTTGCAGAGGCACATCAGAAAGCGTTAGCTTGGGAGAAACAAGGAAGACGTGGGGGTGGTGTGTTTACTTATTCTAATAATCCAGTGAAGGGTGCCGGTGGAAGTTCTAGTTTTCCTAAACCTGTTACAAAACCAGTGGTGAAGGAGGTTGAGAAGGCGAAGGCTAGTAGTGTTTTCAAATGTTATAATTGCCAAGAGTTGGGTCATAAAAGCAATGAATGCCCGAAGCCGAAGAAGAGAACCATGGTTGCAGAGGTTGAAGCAGATGATGGTGAGGAAGCAGAATGTTCAAATACACCTTATGTTGAGGAGGAAGAAGAAGTGTCGGGAGATGAAGGTTGTAATCTTATGATGAGGAGAAGTTGTTTGACACCAAAGCAAGAAGAGGATTGTAGTTGGTTGAGAAGCAATATTTTCCAGTCGACATGCACTATTCTGGGGAAAATCTGCAAGTTTGTTATTGATGCAGGAAGTTGTGATAATATTATTTCTACAGAAGCAGTGAGAAAGTTGAACTTGAAGACCGAGAAGCATCCTAAACCATACAAGCTAGCATGGTTAAGGAAGGGAGGTGAAGTGAAAGTGTGTCGGAGAGCTTGTGTGAATTTTTCGATTGGAAAGAAGTACAAGGATGAAATTTGGTGTGATGTCGTAGATATGGATGTTTGTCACTTATTGTTGGGCAGACCATGGCAGTTTGATAGAGCAGTTCAGCATGACGGTCGTGCCAAAAGTTACAGTTTCATGTTCGAGGGTACTAAAATCACTTTGGTTCCTAAGAAGCAACAGCAGAAGGAGAACAAACTGGAGGAGATTGAGGAATTGAAAACTCTGTTGACTTTGAAAGAGTTTGTCAAGGAAGTGGAGGAAGAACCTGAAGTATTTTTGTTGATTGAGCGAGAGAGTAGTGAAGAAGTTGAAATACCAGAAGCAGCAAAGCCAATTTTGAAAGAATTTGAAGATGTCTTTCCAGAGGAATTGCCTAAGGAGTTACCGCCACTTAGAGACATTCAACATCAAGTTGATCTTGTTCCGGGAGCAGTGTTACCACATCGACCACATTACCGAATGAGTCCGAAGGAACATGAGGAGTTACGAAGGCAGGTGGAAGAGTTGTTGGAACAGGGACGTGTTCAGGAAAGCTTGAGTCCTTGTGCAGTGCCAGCATTGTTGGTGCCAAAAAAGGATGGAACATGGAGAATGTGCACAGATAGTAGAGCATTGAATAAGATCACTGTTCGTTACAGATTTCCTATGCCAAGGTTGGATGACTTACTGGATCAGTTGAGTGGGGCAACTATATTTTCAAAGATTGATTTGAAGAGTGGTTATCATCAAATTCGAATCAGACCTGGAGACGAATGGAAGACAGCTTTCAAGACGAGAGAGGGGTTGTACGAATGGTTGGTTATGCCATTTGGTTTGTCAAATGCACCTAGTACATTCATGCGGGTGATGAATCAAATCTTTAGACCATTCATTGGGAAATTCGTCGTGGTTTATTTCGATGATATTCTGATTTATAGCAGGAGTACGGAGGAGCATGTTCTACATTTGAAGGAAATATTGATTATTCTTCGTGAGGAACAATTTTATGCTGCTACGAAGAAATGTGTGTTTATGACGCACAGTGTTTTATTCCTGGGTTATGTTGTTTCAGGGGAAGGTATTCAGGTTGATCAGAGTAAAGTTGAGGCAGTCAGGAATTGGCCACAGCCAAAGACAATTACGGAAGTGAGGAGTTTTCATGGGCTAGCGTCATTCTACCGAAGATTCATTCCACACTTCAGTAGCGTGATGGCTCCAGTTACCGACTGCATGAAAGGGAAACAATTTGTATGGTCAGAAGAAGCTGGGGTTGCTTTTGAGAAGATCAAGGAATTGTTGACGTCTGCACCAATTCTTGTTCTACCTAATTTTCAGTTATTGTTTGAATTGCATACTGATGCTTCGAAGGTTGGTATTGGAGGAGTTCTGAGTCAGAATGGGAAGCCAGTTGCTTATTTCAGCGAAAAGTTGTCAGGGGCAAAGATGAGATACAGTACATATGACGTTGAATTCTATGCTGTTGTGCAAGCTGTTAAGCATTGGAGACATTACTTATTTCAGAAGGAGTTTGTTTTGTACACTGATCACGAAGCATTGAAGCATTTACAGGGGCAGGATAAAATTTCAGCAAGACATGCGTCATGGATTGCTTATTTACAGCAGTTTACTTTTGTCGTTAAGCACAAATCAGGGGTGACAAATCGGGTAGCTGATGCTTTGAGTAGGAGGAGTCATTTATTAACGACAATGAAGGTTGAAGTGACAGGATTTGAATTACTGCCAGAGATGATTGAAGAAGATCCTTACTTTGTGAAATATGTTGAGAAAGTGAAGGATGGGAATACCAATGAATTTATGTTGGTTGATGGTTTTCTGTTTAAAGGGAATCGTTTGTGTATTCCAGACTGTAGCTTGAGGTTGAAAATTGTCAAAGAGTTACACGAGGAAGGGCATGTGGGCCGTGATCGCACTTTACAATTGATTTCACACTCTTATTTTTGGCCGTCGATGAGAAAAGAGGTTGAAAGGTTCGTGGAGCGATGTCATATTTGCCAAGTTTCAAAAGGAACAGCAACGAATGCAGGATTGTATATGCCATTACCAGTACCATCTAAGCCATGGGTTGATATCAGCATGGATTTCGTTTTGGGTTTGCCTAGAACTCAAAGGGGAAATGATTCGATATTTGTTGTAGTGGACAGGTTTTCGAAGATGGCACATTTTGTTGCTTGCAAGAAGACAGCAGATGCAGTTCGAGTAGCGCAGTTATTTTTCAAGGAGATTTATCGACTTCATGGTTTACCAGAATCTATTGTTTCTGATCGAGATACTCGTTTTCTGAGTCACTTTTGGTTGAGTTTGTGGAAGATGGTGGGAACGAAATTGAAATTTAGTAGTGCTTATCATCCACAAACTGATGGACAGACGGAAGTGGTTAACAGGTCATTGGGAAATTTGTTGCGATGTCTTGTACAGGATAATTTGAGAAGTTGGGACATGAAGCTATGCCAGGCAGAATTTGCTCATAATCATGCAGTGAATCGTAGCACGGGATTCAGTCCATTTCAGATTGTTTATTCAAATTTACCCAGGGGACCGTTGGATTTGGCAATAGTACCACAGTCGAAGAGAACAGTTAAACGAGCTGCTGATTTTGTTGATGAGCTGACTGAATGTCATAAAATCGTTCAGGAACGATTGGAGAAATCGAATGAGAAGTATAAGAAGTCGGCAGATTTGAAACGTCGAAATGTTGAATTTAAAGAAGGTGATTTGGTTTATGCCGTGTTAACCAAAGATCGTTTTCCAGTGGGTGCTTACAATAAGTTGAAAGCCAGAAAAGTTGGTCCTGTCGAAATTGTGAAGCGAATTAATGACAATGCTTATAAGTTGAAGCTGCCGGAGGATATTTACACTTCTGACGTATTCAATATTAAGCATCTGGTGCCATATTATGAGGATGAACATTTTGATGAGAAAGAATTTGCAAATTCGAGGTCGAATTTTTCTCAACCAGGGGAGGATGATGCAGCAAGGCATATGGGAATTCAAAAGTTAAACCATATTAAGTCGTACACGAGCTTAAGACGTGCATGCTTGATGAGTCGGTCACGGGATAGTGGAAGCATGAGTCGGTGCCGGTTTAACGAAGCTTGGAGGAGTTCGAGTCTGATGAGTCGTCCACGACACAACGACTCATCCATGAGTCGTCAACGACTTAACAAGGAACTGGAGAAGGTAGTGCCATATGAGCTGCGACCTATGGTTATACGACCCAAGGAAGGCATGGAGTTGAGTCGCCCAGAGGAGAGTCGTATGGAGTTTTGAAGGCCTTCTTTAAGTCACTACCGACTTATACTGAGTCGTAGGTCGTTGCCGACCTAGTATGAGTCGTAAGTCGTATAACTTCGTATGTTGAGTCGCTTTGTATAATGAGTCGTGTGATTTAAGTCGCTGCCGACTTAAGTAGATGAGTTGGATATGTATGAGTCGTGCGAACTGTGTTGATGATAAGTCGGTAACGATCTTGCATGAGTCGTTTGCTTTGTGTTTTGTTGTAAAGAGGTGGAGTCGCGTGTGTTGAGTCGGTCACGACTTAAGCTATGTCGTAAGTCGGCGACGACTTAAGGTGCTGGGTCAGGAAACTCTATAAATAGCGTGTGTGTTGTAATTTTTGTAGTTGTTGATTTTTGAATAAAAATTCCTTTTTGTTAGCTTTGTGCTTTCATACCAATTGGTAGTTGAGTGTAATCTCCTATCTCCTCTTTCGGTTAATCGAGTGCGCTCGATTCAACGATCGTAGAAGCCGATTCACGGAATCTAGTGCGCTAGATCAACGTGCGAAGAATCGTAGATCTTTGAACACGGTATAGTGCGCTATCAACGTGTTTGAGATAGCTAGAGTTCGGTATCTTTGGATCAACGAACTTGGGCATTTTGGTATCTTCAACTCACCGATTGCTACATTCCATCGATTGAAGTTTTGTTTGATTAATCCGCTGCGTCACTTTGTCTGCAAGATTAGTCTAGACACCATTTGTGTGATTCCACTCACACATACCTTTTTGTTGCGAGGTTAGGCTAGACACCATTTGTGTGATTCCACTCACACATACCTTTTTGCTTTTTGGTTAGCCTAGACCTCATCTGGGTGATTCCGACTCACCCATATGGGGTAGCTCCCCATGATCTTCGGACCATCATGTGATAGGCCTCTTTCCCTTTTTCCGTGATTTTTGGATTTCTTGTGTTGATTTCTGGATTTATGTCATTGACTTGTTATGAGTACAAGTTTAGGGTATGATGCCCTCTTTTGATCTTTGAGAAGATTCTTGTGATATTGATTTATCTCTTATTGATTGATCTTCTGTTGATCATCATTTGCATACTTATAGTAGTATGTCAGTATGGATATTTTATGTTTATGCCATATTTTTTATTTTATACCATGTCATCTGATATTTATAGCTAAACTATTTCGTTTATTATTTTCTTAAATAATACTCAGGTCAGACCGAGATGTTACAGGTGCTTCTTCTTGACTTCTTCCCGGGATTTGCTACTCTGACTTTTGGCTAACTATTTAGATTAGCAGCTTATGTTGTATACGCTTGAGATATAGACTCATAGTTGTATTCTTTTGTATAGCACATGTTTCTATTCTTTTGTATTATTGTGGATCTTTTTGACCACTACTCTGATGTACACTTTCATGTGTTAGTTATATATTCATATCTTCTTCCGCCTTTGTGATATGGATGTCTGTGACTGATTTGTGTTATGCTTATTTCTATGTTTGTTTCCGAAGATTATTTATATCGACCATGTGATCAACAATCACATGGATGGTCGCTCCTCAACGGCCTTATTCTCCGTGCTAGTTGACAGTAGTAAACCGTAGTGTTCTTGGCTAGCGTGGGTATAGAGGTGGGGCGTCATGGACCACGCCATAAATAAACATGTTGGGTTTCTACCTTACGATAGCCAAAACAATTTATGTTAAATCCGCCTGATATTATAATAGTGTATATAGAAAGTAAAATAGAATCTAGCTGAAATGCTTGCATCTCACGTTTCAGCAATAGTTGTGCACAATCAAAACCGTACAGGCACGTAGGGAGAATGGATTTCCAACTAATGACTAGGCAGTGTGGTACCACCTGTCATAGCACGTGGCCTAGATCACCGTGCCGAGGATCCCTCCCGATCCCCTGCAACACAAGACCGGGACTACCCCTTACTGGATAATCCCGAGTAGATCACCTAACGGTTGGGATCAGCAATCGCCCACTAAGCCGAAGCAAAAAGGACATCTAGACAAAGATGACCTCACCCTAGTGGGTGCTACCCACTTAGCCTTGCTTCAACCCCTGATTTTTAGTCATTTCCGTTTGATGAGGCTCGAGGCTAAGCGTTACCTTTTTAGAACATATCACTTAGAATGCTCATCGCCCACCTGTCGATGTTCTAAAAGCATTCATCCATACAATTCCGTCCAGGGTTCGAACGAAATCGAAGGCACTACTCCTACTACATCCATTTTGGAAACCCTCAGGATTAGTAGCGACAAGCCCTTGCACTTCACTACTCCATCTTCGAATCCAAACTCTTGTTTTCCGTACGGAAATGTTCAAACCAGATCGAAATGGTTTTCAGGAAATAAATTCCGATCCTGGTCTCTTCGAAACGATCAGCGCATTGGCCAATATTGATAGTCGGTTATTTAACTATGAATTAACATTCAAAACAACCATCAAACATAAATAATTTCTCCAAATTATTTATTAATCTCAAAATATCTTTACAAGATATATTTCCACTTTCAAACCTTTTTGAAATAGTTTTCAAACCATCTTCCTCTCACGGAATACATTTCCCAAATATTTTCTATTTCCGCTGAAATCACCAAGTACAAACACTTTAGGTTTTAAAATAATTTAAATCACTATATTATAAAATATACTTTAACATTTAAATTTAAAAAAAACTACTTTAATACTTTATTAAAAATATATAGTTTAAGAATACTTAAAATAAAGCTACTTTATAAAATATAAACTAAATTTTTCTCTTTTAAAAAGTAATACCAAGTCACATTTAAATAATTACTGCTATAATAAATTTGAAAAAGACTTACTTTAAAATTTAAAAATTTGAAAATAATAAATTTTCTAAAACATACTTCTTAAAACAACTTTTAACTTATACTTATATATTTGTTTTAAAAACGTACTTGGCTATCCAGGGAAATACACTTCTCTTTCACATCCTTTAAAAATATATCGCTATTTATTTTTGAACAAATTTACCCATTCCTTTAATAAATTCCCACCATGAATTTATCCTTCCAAATATCAACTGATATATTACTTCACTTTTATAAACCCTGTTTATAAATTTCTTATTCCCATCCTCCTTTATATCTCCATTTTCAAACACTTAAATCGATTTCGAAATCGATTTCCAAATTACTCCATTTTGAAATAATTTCCTTTACTTATCCATTCATTCCAAAACCCATTGACTTCAGATTTTTATTTCTTGCTTATGATTTAAAATCTTTTAAATGAAAAATACCAATTTCAGATTTCCAAAATTCCTTCTTTATCCTTTTAAAAAAATTTAAACCTTGAATTTTAAAGTAAATTCTTTATTCCTCCAAATAATATCACATAAGTTTTACAATTCATTATTTTCTGATTATTCAAAATCCCCTTTTTGCATACTCAAAATTATTTATTAGAATTTTAAAATCACTTTTATTCTTATCCGGTTCATTCTTAAATTTATTCAAATTCTCTATATGATTATTTTACTTCAAAATTCACTCTTTTATTTTCTTTTCAAAAATCCAATTTTATATATTTTGATAACACATTGTACCGAAATATGTTCAAGCAAACCATAACATTCAATATTCCAATTATTAATACAATTCATCACAGAATATTAAATATTCATAACACAGAATATTAAACAATCTAAATAATTTTGAGGAATCCAGTTGGGTCCCTCCAACCTATTTCCCTACATCCACGGATGTTAGCACAATACCATTTCCATTTCGAGATGGAATATCGTGGTATATGAGATTAATATAATGTCATCCACTATTATACGGCGCATATGGTCTCATCCGCTACATAATGCGAGAAATCAATCACTCCAATATATACTATATATATGTATTACTATATATAATATAGCATATCAAATCAATTCAATCAGTCAACCAATTATTTAAATTTAACCATTAAATTTAAATTAAAACCCCAGATGAGTGAAATTAACTCACCATTTTATTTTTCCGTTTGCAATCCATTCCAAACGAGCCTGATTCCATGATTTTTGACCTTGAATACACATTTTAAATTAATCGAAAAATCAATTATCTTCTTTAATAAATTCAATTAACTAAGAATTTTTTATTAGATAATTTTCCTCTAGTTTAAAATCTTTTAGTGACTAAAATAAATTAAAGAAGTTAATTTAACAATTTAATCACCAAATCCATTTAAAATAAACTAGTAAATTAAATATTAGTATATGTATGTTTATTTTATTTTCAACTTGAAAATACATATACACACTTATATAGACTTCGTAAAATCTAATTTACATAAATTTTCCAACATTTAAGATCTCTTCATTTATATATATATTGAAAATCCTTTCTATGAATATATCCTTCTCTTAATCTACATATATGTATATTTACAAAAATGTCTATATGGATTTCAAAACTCCATTTTTTAAATAAACTCTTTAACATTTAAAATTCTATTTTCAGAATCATGCAAGCATACGTGTATCTACTATAAAGAACAGTGTGTCCTCTTTTCTTTTTTTTTCTTTTTTTAAAATATAATTTTTTTAAATCAAGGAAAAAAAATCAAAAATACCTCAGCTCGCAACAATTTCGACTCGGCCACCCCTTCCTCGCGATAGAAACCGTAGCTGCAGATAACACGAACACCCATCTTCCATGACAGCTCATCCCAAAGCCGTCGCTATCCATCGCCTCGCCTGCTACTCGAAGAAAATCGAAATCGCACCCAGCCTTCCCCCAAACCTACTCAAGCATGTGCGCTCCACCACCCTGCGCGACTTCGAAGTCGCGGCCCTCGACCTACTAACGAACCCCAAAATCACTAGCTCCTTGCCGTCACCATCACAAACAAAAACCACACCGGCCTTCTTTGTCGCAACTACACTCTACTTCCATCATTAACTGCGAGCTCGTACTGTAACGACCCGATTTTATGACTTTTGAAAGTCGACATTTGTATGCCCACTGTATCAAATTTCGCACAGTCGAATGCCTGATAACCGAACCGTTAGGGTTAAAGAAGAAAAAGATAGAAGAAAAACAGAAACAATAACAGAATCTCACATTTCGCAGTGGAACAATATAAATAGATAAAGGATAATCTTTGAAAACAAAAAACATTATATCAGTTTATACATCACATTATCAGAGTTTATAATAACAAACAGCGGAAAAGATAATAGTATACAGAATTACGCTTCGCCATCCTGCTCGTCTCTTGAGCTCCGCAGCAACTTCTGAATTCAAGAATGACCTGATAACCTATATCTAGGCTGCCCGTATGGAAAATTATGGGCACCCAGAGTTTAGAAAGGAAACAGTAAACTCCAGGTCGGTCATGGCACTGGTGTGAGATCTTAAAACGGTTATTTTTTTACAAAAAAAAGGAATTTAAAAGAAATCCGCAATGCTTTTTGGAAAATGAAACTACCATAAGGCCTTTCGGCACACACATAATGCAAACGCACACTTGGGGGAGATTTCTCCTTATGATAGTCAAATATGCTTAATACGCAAAAATCTTTTCGATACTATTATTAGTGCATAGTGAAGAAAACATTTCGAAAGTATAATAGTAATCTTAGCCAACATACTTACCATTATAGTATGCCTACTATAGCTACCATATTAGATGGCAGGTAATACAACTAAAATCGTACAAGGCGCGTATTGGTAATTGGATTTCCAACAAATGGTCAGGCTAAGGAACTTCCTGGGCCACCTGGGTACGCCTCAGGAGGGACGCCCCGAGAACGTAACCAGATCTCTGCCAACACAAGGTCGGGTTACCTCGGCAAAAATAGGTAACTACCGATACGAGTATGCCATCCCCCGGTTGTAAACAACCTTTATTCGAGGATCCTCAACAACAACAATCACAAAGTAATATATATTTACGATATCCACATAAGTTAAGTATCTGGGCTCCATACCATGATACCACTT
Organism: Allium cepa; assembly: GCA_030765085.1. Classification (NCBI taxonomy): domain Eukaryota; kingdom Viridiplantae; phylum Streptophyta; class Magnoliopsida; order Asparagales; family Amaryllidaceae; genus Allium; species Allium cepa. The sequence continues at coordinate 812,004,529 of CM060939.1, forward strand.
CTATCCAGAAGGTAATGCACATAACCTAAGGGGCGCTACCCCATATAACCTTGCTGCATCCTTCCTGTTTCGACCATTCCGGGGTGTGAGGTCCGACGAAGTCTCGTCCACAAAGCTACGCTTTTCACAAAAGCCATGCTTCGATAAACAAATGATTAGCAGCACTTCGTATGCCACACTACCAAATTGGGAATGTATCACTAATAACCATCAACTACATAACATCTGGGCTCGTACGTCTCAGAGAAGGGTGTTAAGCTAAGAGAATAAATTCTCCGCCACCAACAGAAATGTATTTGATAAAACCAGCTTTATATCTCAAAGTGTAACATCAGACACACATCCATACAAGTCCGTTCCGGGATCGAACGGAACCGAAGGCACTTCCAAAGAAGCCCTTGTAAATCCGGATATTCACTAATCACGTCCGGAATCCCCATCATAAAGGGTGATAAAATCTCCATACCTATGTAGAGACATTCGATAGGTATTCCTTTCGCTTTCGAAAATACCCGGTCTTCGACACCATCTTCAAATGCAATCCCATTTCGTCGTATTGTTATTCGGAATGGGTTTTATGACACAAGGTCCTCTCCCGGCTAATCCGAATAACGAGCGCTTATTTAAAAAAAATAAGTGTTACATTCAGATTCAAACAAATCACAACAATTTCACTTTGATCTTTTAACAAAAGATCCATCACAATCACAAAGGTTCGATGTGGATTTCGAATATCCACATGGAATTCGACTCCCGGTCGCATCGAAATTCGAATGCATTTAAAAAGGCCAATATTGATAGTTGTTTATTTAACTATCAATGAACATTCACAACAATCACTGGATTTCAAATAATTTTTCCCTAATCATTTATTTCCAAAATATGCTCGCAAGATACACTTTTTTACACTTTAATATGTGAAAAAAAATTCAATCACTATTCACATTTCAATCCTTTGGAAACAAATTTTCAAATCATTTTCCTTACGCGGAATATATTTCCAATTATTTGTTCATTTCCATTGAAAAACTGCCGAGTTAAAATAATTCAAATCACTTATCCAAAATATTCTTGGAACATTTCAAATAAAACTACCTTAAATACTTATTTAAATATTGGTTATGAAATTATTATACTAATTATCACATATAAAACTTAAAGTCCAAACTAATTTTTAAAATAAAATTAGTAGATAGAGAAAAAATATTTAAATAACTATTTTCTAAATTAAATATCCATTTAATCTTTAAAATGATCCCTTATATAATTAATTTAATAAATTTTTACTTTAAAGGTTTAATACAATTTTCAAAACTAATTTCTTCAACATTATTATTTAAAAACCAAATCTAGAACTTCTAATTTTTTTTTTCAAAAGCTATTTAAAAATATACTCGGCTTTCTAGGGAAGAATTCTTTTCCCAATACAAAATGGTCCATTCAAATAAATTAATAAATCTCCTCGATTTATTTTTACATTCTAAATTTGTAAATTTCTTTCCACACTTTAAAAATAAACCAATATTTATTTTTAAGCAATTTCCCTTTTCTTTACAAATTCCCGTTGTGAATTTACTTTTCCAAATATCAACTGATATACGAATTTTATATCGATTCCCAAATATCATCTTCAAACCAAATTGTGATGACCCGAAATTTGAACAAACTGTTAGTTTGATAATTAACTGGGTAAATTAATAAAAATACTGATTGTTAAGAATGAAACAAATAAATTTGATAATTAATATTCATATCTGGGAAGATAATTATTGGATAATCTCCTGATATGATTATTTAAAATGGAAAAAAAAACTTATTATCTTCAACCAAGTTTTAATTTGTGTTTGTTTAATATATTTATGAGTTATTTAAATTGAATTTGAATTTGTTATTTAAAATCCAAAAGAATAAATATATACGATTATCTTTGGTGAATAACTAAGATTTTAAAATCATTCTCTTTTAAAGTTATATATGTATAAATACTAGAAAATATATGAATATAAATTGTTAAACATAAATTGATTAAAAAAAATGTTTTATCTAAAATTGGAAATATAAAATTTAATTTGTATATATATACAACATTTAAAATATGATATATGAAATTAGTCAATGCAAAATATAAATATGAAGTAATATAGAAACATTCATATACCTATAAAAATACAAGTGTAAGAATTTTAGAAATGTAATTTAACATTTGTAAGTTAGAGTTTATGTGAATTAAACATGTGTAGCTTAGGTTAACAAGTGGAAAGAATAATCTTCAGCCCAAATCTGAAATCAACATTTAAACCAAAATTTAAATTCTATGATCAATTTTTTTTCAAAACAGAAATTATTGTTAAAAGAAAATCTATAAATTTCCCCAAGAAACCAAAACTGAAAACAATGTTTCCTCTACCCAAATTAAATTACAATTATCTGAAATTCATCCCCTAAACCAGAATTCAAGTATTAACCTGAAAGCATTTTGAAATTCATAACCTCCATGCAAAAGAAATCCATGCCTGCATGTTTTTTTTTCCTTTCACCTGGATGCATGCATACAATTGAAATCAGAAAAGGAGCAAGAAGCAAAACTTGAAAACAAATTCCTCAAACTCAAGAATGAAAATCTGGAAGCCTGTTGCAGATTTTCTAAATGCTAGCTTGTAATCTTTCACTTGTATCATCTTCAAGTTTTCAAAGAAAGCATAGCTTCCATTTGTTATAAATAAAGGATTTCCAGTTCAAAACAGCAAGCTTCCGGAGATCAAACAACTTCATATTTTCGGAGTTCAAAATAAAGCAATTCCAGAAATTTATTTTTGGCAGAAGCTTCTCTGTATTCAACACAGGTGAGTGATCTGCCCTGTTTCTTTAAAAAAGAAAAAAATGTCTGTGGGTAACTTTAAAATCTCAAATTATAAATTAGGTTGTATGCTAGTATATATTTTTTATATATAAATAAGTATTGTTTGTATTGATAAAAGTCTAATGTGAAATTTATGTGTGTGCATGCTGTATCACTTTGTTTATCACTTTGTTCTGTTATGTTTTCCAAGCAGAACTTTGATTCCAATTCTTATATTTATAAATTTATGATAAAATGAAGTTTACAGAAGAAAGTTATTTGATTTTCATAAGTTAATATTTAAATTTTGAGCAAGTTAAGATATGATTTGTGGTCTCTGGAAACATAGAAAACATCAGTGCATGATGATTTTAACTAAAATCCAAACATATTGATTTTACAATTCAGTATCATAAATCAAAAGCATCAACTAAAGCTTGATTTTTTTTAAATCAAGAATTGTGATTTTTAGAATTAGGATGAAGGTGCAGTTGGGTTTTTACTGGAATTGGGTTTAATTGGGTTTGCTTGTGATATATGAATAGTGGAGGTTTGGGTTTCTTCCAGATGATGGAAGAGAGATAGGAGAAGCTAGGAAAAATCATAGTTGATGATGGAATTCATGGTGTAAGTTGCGGCAGTGGAATCCTTTCTAGAACCCTAGTTTTAATCTAGCTTAAGAAATCGAGCAACCCGTCTTCTACAATGGGTCGAGTGTAGCAAGATCGTGGGGGAGGGTAGTTGGGCCGTAGTCGTAGACGATGTCGAAGTTTCAGATCGTCTAGTGGTCGGAATTTTGTCAACGGCGTGTTGACAGATTTTAGGGGAGTTCATGTTGATGGGTTTCAGGTTTTTATATGGACAAGAATTCAAATTTAGGGTCGGCTAAGATAATCTGGTGGTCAGGTTAAGGGTTTGGAAGATGTTTGGGATGAAGAAGATCATCGTTGATGATCGAGGATGATCATCGGCACAGTGCACATATACGGTGCACAGTTAATTGATGAAGTCGTTTGGTATTGAAGTGACTCGAGTAGATTTTGGGTTGGACTCGAAGTCATTGTGTAGATTGCTCGGGAAAGAGGTATTATAGACTCGAAGCATGTGGGGGATGTGTCTCGGGTCAGTAACTTTAACAGGATTCACAGAAACCTTTTGTTCAGTTTTAAAATTTTAAGATAAAATTTAAAAGCTGAGTTTAAATTGAAAGGTAAGTTTTAAAAGAAGATCTAAATCTAGTACTTAAATCTGAAGTAAGTTTAAGATTTCAGTAAATTGAATTAATTATTATTTTTTAAGAAAAAAAAGTAGTTTGTATTAAAAAAATGGGGTTTAAAATTGTAAATAGGTTTTTAACTTAGTAAATGGGTATTGTAGTTTTGGCATGGTTTTCTTAATTTTGTGAATGTGGTAATTATTCAGAGCTAAATAAAATAAACAAGTTTTCAAAGAAAGTTTCTATTTAAATTATAACATCAGATTTGATATGTTGGATTTAATGAAATTTTATTGGATTAATTATGTAATTTAAATCTTTAAGTGGTTTCAATGGAATTTGGTTATAATTGAATAACGTAAGTATTTAGATAAGTGTATTAAGAATTTTAAAAAAAATCTCAAGTGATTTTGTATAAATTAATTCTAAGCTTTGAATTGAATAGGATCTAAGTAATTGATTAAGGTAATGGTTTAACTTAGATTTAATAATGGCTAAAGTAATTAAGGGTTAATCAATTAACTTAAGAATAATTATTTAAAGAAAATTTATTAAGGGAATGAATTAATTAATGATTTGGATTAATTAAATAAGTAATTAAAGGCTTAAATTAATTTATTAGTGGTTGAGATTAATTAATTTGAAATTAATAATGATTAATAAAAGTTATCTACTTAAGAAAAGTAATTATAGAATTTTAGTAGTTAATGAAGGTCATTAACAAGGGATTATTTAGTAATTAATTAATATGCATAATTTTTAATAACTAATAGATTAATTAATTTATGATAATCAATTGTGAATTTATTTAAGATTATTTGATTGTGGAAGTAATTAAGAAATTAATTACTTAATGTAATTAATGGAGTTTTATTGCGACTAATTTAAATTAATTAAGTTTAATTGATTTTAATCACTTGATGATTTGATAATAATGACTTAATGTAATTGATGAAGTATAATTACTTAGTAAAGTAATTAATGATAAGTACTGGAGGTAATTAGTGGAAGATGGAATTATGAAAATAATTTGAATTAAATTATTTTGTATAATTAATCAAGGGATTAATTAGAGGTAATTAAGGAGTAATTAATTTATTTGATGAAGTAATTAAGGGTAGTTAATTACTGATGTTATTAATCAAGGGTGATTAATAATTATGGTTAGTAATTAACTAATGAAATAATTTAGATTAATTATTGGGTTAAGGATAATTAATTTGTGAAATTAATTAAGGGTTAATTACTTAAAGTTAATTAAAGGATAAATAGAATGATATTGGAAGCCTTTGATTAATAGTTATTCCTAATATGTGATTTGTGATGCTATGTGTTAGGATATATTTGATTTAAACTATAAAGATGTGGTCATCTATTGGTGATGAATTACAGTGACATCCTGTTTTAAATTACAATTGTATTGCACTTGAATAATCTAAGTTAAGTTGATAATGGTTTTGAAGAGACCGGAGTCGGGTATTAGTAAAAGCCCGAAACCACTTCAATTCCTTATAGATTGATATGTGAAACCATTAGGCTGGTTTGTGATGATTCAAGTAAATTGGACCTTTTAATCTAAAGTTTTGGCACTAAGAAATTGATGTGTGAAATGGTTGATGTCTATAATAACTTATGAAGTGTAAATCAATATAAGTTACCCCGGGTTTATATAAATTGTATGCTTTTGTATGCCAAGTTAGATGGGTTTACTCACGTTGGTTTCCAGCCTGATCCGGGTGTTACTTTGATGTAATGCTCGGGCCAGTCCGAGTATTACAGATTTTCATGTAAGGATGTTTTGGAGCTCAGGAGGCGAGCTGGATGGCAGGGACGTATGGAGAGTTTCCACTATGATATTGTATATATCCGAGACATGTTAAATTGTATCTATCCAATGTTGTATAAAATTGTTGTAACTCTGATATATCGATGTAAATTGATAGATACAGTTTTCTTTGGTATGACTATTATTGATATTATATTTTATCCGCTACGAATATGAGTTTGTGTGTTTCTTTTCTGTTCTTCTTCTTTCTCTTTCTTCTTTTCTCCACCTAACTGGAATTTTTCGGATCGAAAATTTCGGGTCGTTACATTTGGTATCAGAGCCAGGTTAAGCAAGAACCTAGGCTCTGGTGGGGAATACTCATTAAGGAAAGCATCGATGGTACCCTTGAATGAGTTGAGTGCATAAATATGAGAGAGCGTACTTGTTATTTTCTTATATAAAGGTTTTTAAATGATTTCAAATGTAAATGAATTTTATATAAGAAATAGATTATCTATTATATTAAGGAAATTGGTTGTAGTATTAATTAAATTAGAAGTAATATTAAGAATTAAGTGGTAATAGAATTACAACCAAATTGAAATTAAATTAAAGACAAGTTTGAAATGGATTCAAACTGAAAATAAATCTTGAAATTGGGAAAGGTTTTAGGATAAGGATAATCAATTAATTTATGTAACTAATTAAACTTTATTTAATGAGGTAAACTCTAAATATTGAGTTTTAAATTTGGAATGAGATGTGAAACTCAAAGTAATAAGTTTTTAAACTTATAGATGGGAAAGAATTTTGAAATTTGAATACGAATTCATAAGTGTGTGAATTTGACTGATTAAGTGAATTGAGTTTAATTTGGGGAAAAGTTAAATAAGTTGGAATGATCAACATGATTTGGAAATTTCAAGATGAAATTGGGGTTTAACTTGGAGAGTTAAATGGTTAATTGTAATTGAGAGTTTGAGTGATCTCAAATTGGGTTTGAGATCTAGAAATTTAAAATGAATGGATGTTCTAAAATAAATTAGATAATATCATCTTATTGTTGTTAAATCTTTAAGTTGTGAATTGGATTTGTTTAAATGAATGAGAAATGGGATATGGTAATCCTTGTTGGGATAAAAAGGTAAATTGATTTAAAGGAATTAAATCAACATTTGAAGTATTAACTCGAATTTATATAATTCGAGATGGTTTAAATTTGAAATTTGAAATTAGTTCAAATTGAATTTGATTTAAATTGAAAAGGAATTGCGAATTAATTCAACTTGATTTGGGAATAAATCAAGTCCAGTGGAAATTGGAGTTATTTAAAATTGGAATTGGGTCAATTTAAATAGAAGAGGAAATTTAAATTGAATTGATTGAGAATGAAGATTGGGAAGTGAATAATTTTGACTCTGGACTATTTTTAATGTAAATTGTTTTAATATAAACCTATTTTTCCAAGCTATTCATTATATATACAACCTTTCTTTTAAAAGCCAAACTATCTTATGCTTGCTTTACAATTATTACTTTTGAAACTGTTTAACAGCTTTCCAACTGTTTTATAAACTAATTAGTATATTCCAACTATTTTACAAACTAATTACTATCTTACTATTATTTTGCGATTATTTAAAATTTATATAATTATTTTAACTATTTTCTAAACTATTTTACACCTATTCTACAAACTAGTAATTATTTTCCAGGTACTTATCTATTTTTAAATTTTCCAAGCTATTTTCTAAATAAATTGGTCGGAGTTCAAACTATTATTGGTTAAATACCCGATAGAGATAAGAATAGAGGTAATAATCTAAATGGATTGAAGCAATTGTGAGTAAGTGAATGTGGATAGAAATTAAAGGAAATACGATTAGATAAGAGAAATTGATTTAGTTAATAATCAATGAAGATAAATACGTAGGATATACGTATATTATTCTATTCGCATAGTGATTTGATCCAGATTCGAACATAGAATTTCGAGATAGTTATATCGATCAGAGTGGGATTTTTCACTCGATTTTCGACGGCGAACCTGGATATGGATTGTTGATTGGTTCTGGATATTCTCTGTCATAGGTATGACTATGTAAGGAGAATGATGGTTTCTGGTAAAGAAACCAGATCTGTGTCCGCACTAGGAAGTCGGGTGGATGATACTAGTTCAGAAGTGATATTGTGTGATCGAATGAGCGATCAGACTGGTATGGCGTACGAGTGATATGTGTACATCGTACGAATCTGAGTGAAATTTATATTGAAAAGAGTAATCAAATTTGAATATTTGATTTTGAATAAACAAAATTATATATCTTTGTTATATAAGATAAAACTCCCCTTGATGAATCTTTTGCCGGAAGAAAATGATTTTTGGAGGTGTTTGATGTATAAAGGAATTTTATACAAGTTTGAAATGATCCAAAGTTTTAAGAATTATATATATATGTATGTATGTATATATATATATGTAAAGGATCATATGAGGATTTCGGAAAAAGAGTTTGGGAACCTATGGATTTGGAAAGGCTTTTGATTTTTGGATAAAATCAATATTAAATTTGGAAAGCCTAATTTGAGAATTATCGATTTTGGAATAATCGATTTTGTGTAAAGGAGCTTTGTATGAGATCAAACTAGGTGTATGATTTAAAGATACTATATATGTATAGTATAAAGTATTTTGATGACGGCTCTGGGAAAAAGGCGCTTCCTTGAAATGAACTTCTCAGGAGTGCCACTGGGTGGTGTTGCCTTGAGCCTCATGGGGGGTTCTAAAGTTGATCCTATGAGGAGTCCGGACAAACAAGTTCTTGAGGATTTTTGGGTTGCGAAAGTCGAGGGCGCTGATGCCTACAGGGGAATTTGGGTTATGCTGTGCTGACAGTGTGACTCGATGTCACTGCGATTTACTGTGGGGACCATAGCGAAAATCGTGTGGAGGATGAGTGCCAACGGTCTACACTTGATTTTGTCGATAAGGCAACGCAACATCGGTAGACTGCAATCTATGGTCAAGTGAAGTGGAGAAGTTTCATTCTTTTGGCAGCGAAATTCTAGGGCGCTGATGCCTACAGTTATATTTGTTTTTGCTGTGATAGCTACGTAACCCCAGTTGTAGCTGCGATCTGCAGCGGGTTCCATGGGGTAATCGAGGGGCGCGGTGGCCTGCAATTATCAATGGATTTTGTCGGGATGGCAACGTAACCATCGGGTTAACTACGACCATGGATGGGGGTGATGATTTTCCAGAGCATTCTCACCAAAGACATATCCTCTATTTCAAAAGCTGTTTTCTATGTTTTCATTAAAATTATTTTCCAAGTATTTTCACTGGGTGATGAAAACGGGTCTGCTAAGTACTTATAGATTTTCAGTCGTACGCCTGATCAATGTATGACCGAATTTCTGTGAGAACAAGGATGGACTGGTTGAAACATCGAGTTATAAAAGTATTTTTATAAAAACTATTTGGCAATATTATATAGATTTTAAAGATGTTTAAAAAATGATCAAAGAATATTTTAACTGGGTTTTAAAAATTTAATAAAATATGCTTTCGTTCCTTTTCAAGGACGAAAAGATTCAAAGGGGGAAGGAATGTGATAACCTGGAATTTGAAAAAACTTTTAGTTTGATAATTAACTGGGTAAATTAATAGAAATACTGATTGTTAAGAATGAAACAAATAAATTTGATAATAATATTCATATCTGGGAAGATAATTATTGGATAATCTCCTGATATGATTATTTAAAATGAAAAAAAAAACTTATTATCTTCAACCAAGTTTTAATTTGTGTTTGTTTAATATATTTATGAATTGATTTAAATTGAATTTGAATTTGTTATTTAAAATCCAAAAGAATAAATATATACGATTATCTTTAGTGAATAACTAAGATTTTAAAATCATTCTCTTTTAAAGTTATATATGTATAAATATTGGAAAATATATGAATATGAATTGTTAAACATAAATTGATTAAAAAAATGTTTTATCTAAAATTGGAAATATAAAATTTAATTTATATATATACACAACATTTAAAATATGATACATGAAATTAGTCAATGCAAAATATAAATATGAAGTAATATAGAAACATTCACATACCTATAAAAATACAAGTGTAAGAATTTAATGTAATTTAACATTTGTAAGTTAAAGTTTATGTGCATTAAACATGTGTAGCTTAGGTTGACAAGTGGCAAGAATAATCTTCAGCCCAAATCTGAAATCAACATTTAAACCAAAATCTAAATTCTTTGATCAATTTTTTTTCAAAATAGAAATTATTGTTAAAAGCAAATCTATAAATTTCCCCAAGAAACCAAAACTGAAAACAATGTTTCCTCTACCCAAATCAAATTACAATTATCTGAAATTTATCCCCTAAACCAGAATTCAAGTATTAACCTGAAAGCATTTTGAAATTCATAACCTCCATGCAACAGCAATCCATGCCTGCATGTTTTTTTTCCTTTCACCTGGAAGCATGCATACAAATGAAATCAGAAAAGGAGCAAGAAGCAGAACTTGAAAACAAATTCCTCAAACTCAAGAATGAAAATATGGAAGCCTGTTGTAGATTTTCTAAATGCTAGCTTGTAATCTTTCACTTGTATCATCTTCAAGTTTTCAAAGCAATCATAGCTTCCATTTGTTATAAATAAAGGATTTCTAGTTCAAAACAGCAAGCTTCCATAGATCAAACAACTTCTTATTTTCAGAATTCAAAATAAAGCAATTCCATATTATTATTTTTGGCAGAAGCTTCTCTGTTTTCAACATAGGTGAGTGACCTGCCCTGTTTCTTTAAAAAATAGAAAAAATGTCCGTGAGTAAATTTAAAATCTCAACTTATTAATTAGGTTGTATGCTAGTATATTTTTTATATATATAAATAAGTATTGCTTGTATTGATAAAAGTCTGATGTGAAATTTATGTGTGTGCATGCTGTATCAATTTGTTCTGTTCTCTTTTTCAAGCAGAACTTTGATTCCAATTCTTATATTTAATTAAGTTTCTGATAAAATGAAGTTTACAGAAGAAAGTTGTTTGATTTTCATAAGTAAATATTTAAATTTTAAGCAAGTTAAGATATGATTTGTGGTCTCTGGAAACATAGAAAACATCAGTGCATGATGATTTTAACTAAAATCCAAACATATTGATTTTACAATTCAGTATCATAAATCAAAAGCATCAACTAAAGCTTGATTTTTTTTAAATCAAGAATTGTGATTTTTAGAATTAGGATGAAGGTGCAGTTGGGTTTTACTGGAATTGGGTTTAATTGGGTTTGCTTGTGATCTATGAATAGTGGAGGTTTGGGTTTCTTCCAGATGATGGAAGAGGGATAGGAGAAGCTAGGAAAAATCATAGTTGATGATGGAATTCATGGTGTAAGTTGCGGCAGTGGAATCCTTTCTAGAACCCTAGTTTTAATTTAGCTTAAGAAATCGAGCATGCTGTCTTCTACAATGGATCGAGTGTAGCAAGTTCATGGGGGAGGGTAGCTAGGCCGTAGTTGTAGACGATGTCGAAGTTTCAGATCGTCTAGTGGTCGGAATTTTGTCAACGGCGTGTTGACAGGTTTTAGGGGAGTTCATGTTGATGGGTTCCACGTTTTAATTTGGACTTGTATTCAAATTTAGGGTCAGCTAAGATAATCTGGTGGTCAGGTTAGGGGTTTGGATGATGTTTGGGATGAAGAGGTCATCGTTGATGATCGAGGATGATCATCGGCACAGTGCACTACGGTACACAGTTAATTGATGAAGTCGTTTGGTATTGAAGTGACTCGAGTAAATTTATGGTTGGACTCGAAGTCATTGTGTAGATTGCTCGGCAAAGAGGCGTTGTAGACTCGAAGCATGTAGGGGATGTGTCTCGGGTCAGTAAATTTAACAGGATTCACAGAAACCTGTTATTCAATTTTAAAATTTTAAGATATAATTTAAAAGCTGAGTTTAAATTGAAAGGTAATTTTTAAAAGAAGATTTAAATCTAGTACTTAAATCTGAAGTAAGTTTAAGATCTCAGTAAATTGAATTAATTATTATTTCTTTAGAAGAAAAAATAAGTAGTTTGTATTAAAAAAAATTGGGTTTAAAATTGTAAATACGTTTTTAACTTAGTTAATGGGTATTTGTAGCTTTGGCTTGGTTTTCTTAATTTTGTGAATGTGGTAACTATTCAAAGCTAAATAAAATAAACAAGTTTTCAAAGCAAGTTTCAATTTAAATTATAACATCAAATTTTGATATGTTGGATTTAATGAAATTTTATTGGATTAATTATGTAATTTAAATCTTTAAGTGGTTTCAATGGAATTTGATTATAATTGAATAAAGTAAGTATTTAGATAACTGTATTAAGAACTTTTAAAAAAAAATATCAAGTGGTTTTTTATAAATTAATTTTAAGCTTTGAATTGAATAGGATCTATGTAATTTATTAAGATAATGGTTTAACTTAGATTTAATAAGGGCTAAAGTAATAAAGGGTTAATCAATTAACTTAAGAATAATTATTTAAAGAAAATTTATTAAAGGAATCAATTAATTAATGATTTGGATTAAATAAATAAGTAATTAAAGGCTTAAATTAATTTATTAATGGTTGAGATTAATTAATTTGAAATTAATAATGATTAATAAAAGTTATCTACTTAAGAAAAGTAATTAAAGAATTTTAGTAGTTAATGAAGGTCATTAACTAGGGATTATTTAGTAATTAATTAATATGATTAATTTTAATAATTAATAGATTAATTAATTTATGATAATCAATTGTGAATTTATTTAAGATTATTTGATTGTGGAAGTAATTAAGAAATTAATTACTTAATGTAATAATGGACTTTTATTGCGATTAATTTAAATTAATTAAGTTTAATTAATTTTAATCACTTGATGATTTGATAATAGTGACTTAATGTAATTGATGAAGTATAATTACTTAGTAAAGTAATTAATGATAAGTACTGGAGGTAATTAGTTAAAGATGGAATTGTGAAAATAATTTGAATTAAATTATTTTGTATAATTAGTCAAGGGATTAATTAGAGGTAATTAAGGAGTAATTAATTTATTTGATGAAGTAATTAAGGGTAGTTAATTACTGATGTTATTAATCAAGGGTGATTAATAATTATGGTTAGTAATTAACTAATGAAATAATTAAGATTAATTATTGGGTTAAGGATAATTAATTTGTGAAATTAATTAAGGGTTAATTACTTAAAGTTAATTAAAGGATAAATAGAATGATATTGGAAGCCTTTGATTAATAGTTATTCCTAATATGTGATTTGTGATGTTATGTGTTAGGATATATTTGATTTAAACTATGAAGATGTGGTTATCTATTGGTGATGAATTACTGTGACATCCTGTATTAAAAGTAGAATTGTATTACACTTGAATAATCTAAGTTAAGTTGACAATGGTTTCGAAGAGACCGGAGTCGGGTATTAGTAAATGCCCGAAACCACTTCGATTCCTTATAGATTGATATGTGAAACCATTAGGCTGGTTTGAGATGATTTAAGTAAATTGGACCTTTTAATCTAAAGTTTTGACACTTAGAAATTGATGTGTGAAATGGTTGATGTCTATAATAACTTATGAAGTGTAAATCAATATAAGTTACCCCGGGTTTATATAAATTATATTCTTTTGCATTCCAAGTTAGATGGGTTTACTCACGTTGGTTTCCAGCCTGACCCGGGTGTTACTTTTATGTAATGCTCAGGTCAGACCGAGTATTACAGATTTTTCAGGTAAGGACGTTCTGGAGCTCAAGAAGCGAGCTGGATGGCAGGGACTTATGGAGAGTTTCCACTATGATATTGTATATATCTGAGACATGTTAAATTGTATCTATCCAATGTTGTATAAAATTGTTGTAACTCTGATATATCGATGTAAATTGATAGATACAGTTTTCTTTGGTATGACTATTATTGATATTATATTTTATCCGCTGCGAATGTGAGTTTGTGTGTTTCTTTTATGTTCTTCTTCTTTCTCTTTCTTCTTTTCTCTAACTATCTTGAATTTTCCGGATCGAAAATTTCAGGTCGTTACATTTGGTATCAGAGCCAGGTTAAGCGAGAACCTATGCTCTGGTGGGGGATACTCATTAAGGAAAGCGTCGATGGTACCCTAGAATGAGTTGAGCGTATAAATATGAGAGAGCGTACTTGTTATTTTCTTATATAAAGGTTTTTAAATGATTTCAAATGTAAATGAATCTTATATAAGAAATAGATTATCTATTGTATTAAGGAAAGTGGTTGTTGTATTAATTAAATTAAAAGTAATAGTGAGAATTAAATGGTAATAGAATTACAACCAAATTGAAATTAAATTAAAGACAAGTTTGAAATGGATTCAAACTGAAATTAAATCTTGAAATTGGTAAAGGTTTCAGGATAAGGATAATCAATTAATTTATGTAATTAATTAAACTTTATTTAATGAGATAAACTCTAAATATTGAGTTTTAAATTGGGAATGAGATGTGAAAACTCAAAGTGATAAGTTTTTGAACTTATAGATGGGAAAGAATTTTGAAATTTGAATAGGAATTCAAATTGTGTGAATTTGACTGATTAAGTGAATTGAGTTTGACTTGGGAAAAAGTTAAATAAGTTGGAATGATCAACATGATTTGGAAATTTCAAGATGAAATTGGGGTTTAACTTGGAGAGTTAAATGGTTGATTGTAATTGAGAGTTTGAGTGATCTCAAATTGGGTTTGAGATCAAGAAATTTAAAATGAAAGGATGTTTTAAAATAAATTAGATAATATCATCCTATTGTTGTTAAAAATCTTTAAGTTGTGAATTGGATTTGTTTAAATGAATGAGAAATGGAATATGGTAATCCATTGTTGGGATAAAAGGTAAATTGATTTAAAGGAATTAAATCAACATTTGAAGTATTAACTCGAATTTATATAATTCGAGATGGTTTAAATTTGAAATTTGAAATTAGTTAAAATTGAATTTGATTTAAATTGAAAAGGAATTGAGAATTAATTCAACTTGATTTGGGAATAAATCAAGTCCAGTGGAAATTGGAGTTATTTAAAATTGGAATTGGGTCAATTTAAATAGAAGAGGAAATTTAAATTGAATTGATTGAGAATGAAGATTGGGAAGTGAATAGTTTTGACTCTGGACTATTTTTAATGTAAATTGTTTTAATATAAACCTATTTTTCCAAGATATTCATTATATATACAACCTTTCTTTTAAAAGCCAAACTATCTTATACTTGCTTTACAATTATTACTTTTGAAACTGTTTAACAGTTTTCCAACTGTTTTATAAACTAATTAGTATATTCCAACTATTTTACAAACTAATTACTATCTTACTATTATTTTGCGATTATTTAAAATTTATATAATTATTTTAACTATTTTCTAAACTATTTTACACCTATTTTACAAACTAGTAATTATTTTCCAACTACTTATCTAGTTTTAAAATTTTCAAGCTATTTTCTAAATAAACTGGTCGAAGTTCAAACTATTATTGGTTAAATACCCGATCGAGATAAGAATAGAGGTAATAATCTAAATGGATTGAAGCAATTGTGAGTAAGTGAATGTGGATAGAAATCAAAGGAAATACGATTAGATAAGAGAAATTGATTTAGTTAATAATCAATGAAGATAAATACGTAGGATATACGTATATTATTCTATTCACATAGTGATTTGATCCAGATTCGAACATAGAATTTCGAGATAGTTATATCGATCAGAGTGGGATTTTTCACTCGATTTTCGACGGTGAACCTGGATATGGATTGTTGATTGGTTCTGGATATTCTCTATCATAGTTATGACTATGTAAGGAGAATGATGGTTTCTGATAAAGAAACCAGATCTGTGTCCGCACTAGGAAGTCGGGTGGACGATACTAGTTCAGAAGTGATATTGTGTGATCGAATGAGCGATCAGACTGGTATGGCGTACGAGTGATATGTGTACATCGTACGAATCTGAGTGAAATTTATATTGAAAAGAGTAATCAAATTTGAATATTTGATTTTGAATAAACAAAATTATATATCTTTGTTATATAAGATAAAACTCTCCTTGATGAATCTTTTGCCGGAAGAAAATGATTTTTGGAGGTGTTTGATGTATAAAGGAATTTTATACAAGTTTGAAATGATCCAAAGTTTTAAAAATTATATATATATGTATATGTATATATATAAAGGATCATATGAGGATTTTGGAAAAAGATTTTTGGGAACCTATGGATTTGGAAAGGCTTTTGATTTTTGGATAAAATCAATATTAAATTTAGAAAGCCTAGTTTGAGAATTATTGATTTTGGAATAATCGATTTTGTGTAAAGGAGCTCTGTATGAGATCATACTAGGTGTATGATTTAAAGATACTATATATGTATAATATAAAGTGTTTTGATGACGGCTCTGGGGAAAAAGGCTCTCTCTTGAAATGAACTTCTCAGAAGAGCCACTGGGTGGTGCTGCCTTGAGCCTCATAGGGGGTTCTAAAGTTGATCCAGTGAGGAGTCCGAACAAACTAGTTCCTGAGGATTTTTGGGTTGCGAAAGTCGAGGGCGCGGATGCCTACAGGGGCATTTGGGTTATGCTGTGACGACAGTGTAACTCGATGTCACTGCGATCTACTGTGGGGACCATAGCGAAAATCGTGTGGAGGATGAGTGCCAATGGTCTACACTTGATTTTGCCACGAAGGCAACGCAACAGTAGACTGCGATCTATGGTCAAGTGGAGTGGAGAAGTTTCATTCTTTTGGTAGTGAAATTCGAGGGCGCTGATGCCTACAGTTATATGTGTTTTTGCTGTGATAGCTATGTAACCCCAGTTGTAGCTGCGATTTGTAGCGGGTTCCATGGTGTAATCGAGGGGCGCGGAGGCCTACAGTTATCTATGGATTTTGTCGGGATGGCAACGTAACCATCGGGTTAACTGTGACCATGGATGGAGGTGATGATTTCCAGAGCATTCTCACCAAAGATATATCCTCTATTTCAAAAATTGTTTTCTATGTTTTCATTAAAATTATTTTCCAAGTATTTTCACTGGGTGTTGAAAACGGGTCTGCTAAGTACTTATAGTTTATCAATCATACGCCTGATCAACGTATGACCGAATTTCTTTGAGAACAAGGATGGACTGGTTGAAACATCGAGTTATAAAAGTATTTTTATAAAAACTATTTTGGCAATATTATATAGATTTTAAAGATGTTTGAAAAATGATCAAAGAATATTTTAACTGGGTTTTAAATATTTAATAAAATCTGCTTTCGTTTCTTTTCGAGGACGAAAAGATTCAAAGGGGGAAGGAATTTGATAACCCGGAATTTGAACAAACTGATTAACTGGGTAAACTGATTGTTAAGAATGAAACAAATAAATTTGATAGTTAATATTCATATCTGGGAAGATAATTATTGGATAATCACCTGATATGATTATTTAAAATGGAAAAAAAACTTATTATCTTCAACCAAGTTTTAATTTGTGTTTGTTTAATATATTTATGAGTTGATTTAAATTGAATTTGAATTTGTTATTTAAAATCCAAAAGAATAAATATATACGAGTATCTTTAGTGAATAACTAAGATTTTAAAATCATTCTCTTTTAAAGTTATATTTTTATAAATACTAGAAAATATATGAACATAAATTGTTAAACATAAATTGATTAAAAAAATGTTTTATCTAAAATTGGAAATATAAAATTTAATTGTATATATATACAACATTTAAAATATGATACATGAAATTAGTCAATTCAAAATATAAATATGAAATAATATAGAAACATTCATATACCTATAAAAATACAAGTGTAAGAATTTTAGAAATGTAATTTAACATTTGTAAGTTAAAGTTTATGTGCATTAAACATGTGTAGCTTAGGTTAACAAGTGGCAAGAATAATCTTCAGCCCAAATCTGAAATCAACATTTAAACCAATTCTAAATTCTTTGATCAATTTTTTTTTTCAAAACAGAAATTATTGTTAAAAGCAAATCTGTAAATTTCCTAAAGAAACCAACACTGAAAACAATGTTTCCTCTACCCAAATCAAATTACAATTATCTGAAATTCATCCCCTAAACCAAAATTCAAGTATTAACCTGAAAGCAATTTGAAATTCATAACCTGCATGCAACAGCAATCCATGCCTGCGTGTTTTTTTTCCTTTCACCTGGAAGCATGCATACAAATGAAATCAGAAAAGGAGCAAGAAGCAAAACTTGAAAACAAATTCCTCAAACTCAAGAATGAAAATCTGGAAGCCTGTTGCAGATTTCCTAAATGCTAGCTTGTAATCTTTCACTTGTATCATCTTCAAGTTTTCAAAGAAATCATAGCTTCCATTTGTTATAAATAAAGGATTTCCATTTCAAAACAGCAAGCTTCCAGAGATCAAACAACTTCTTATTTTCAGAGTTCAAAATAAAGCAATTCCAGATTATTATTCTTGGCAGAAGCTTCTTTGTTTTCAACACAGGTGAGTAATCTGACCTGTTTCTTTAAAAAAGAAAAAAATGTCTGTGAGTAACTTTAAAATCTCAAATTATTAATTAGGTTGTATGCCAGCATATATTTTTTTATGTATAAATAAGTATTGTTTGTATTGATAAAAGTCTGATGTGAAATTTATGTGTGCGCATGTTGTATCACTTTGTTCTGTTCTGTTTTTCAAGCAGAACTTTGATTCCAATTCTTATATTTAATTAAGTTTCTGATAAAATGAAGTTTATAGAAGAAAGTTGTTTGATTTTCATAAGTTAATATTTAAATTTTAAGCAAGTTAAGATATGAGTTGTGGTCTCTGCAAACATAGAAAACATCAGTGCATGATGATTTTAACTAAAATCCAAACATATTGATTTTACAATTCAGTATCATAATCAAAAGCATCAACTAAAGCTTGATTTTTTTTAAATCAAGAATTGGGATTTTTAGAATTAGGATGAAGATGAAGTTCGGTTTTTACTGGAATTGGGTTTAATTGGGTTTCCTGGTGATCTATGAATAGTGGAGGTTTGGGGTTCTTCCAGATGATGGAAGAGGGATAGGAGAAGCTAGGAAAAATCATAGTTGACGATGGAATTCATGGTGTAAGTTGCGGCAGTGGAATCCTTTCTAGAACCCTAGTTTTAATATAGCTTAAGAAATCGAGCACCCCGTCTTCTACAATGGATCGAGTGTAGCAAGTTCGTGGGGGAGGGTAGCTGGGCCGTAGTCGTAAGCGATGTCGAAGTTTCGGATCGTCTAGTGGTTGGAATTTTGTCAACGGCGTGTTGACAGGTTTTAGGGTAGTTCATGTTGATGGGTTCCAGGTTTCTATTTGGACTCGAATTCAAATTTAGGGTCAGCTAAGATAATCTGGTGGTCAGTTTAGGGGTTTGAATGATGTTTGGGATGAAGAAGGTCATCGTTGATGATCGAGGATGATCATCGGCACAGTGCACTACGGTGCACAGTTAATTGATGAAGTCGTTTGGTATTGAAGTGACTCGAGTAAATTTTTGGTTAGACTCAAAGTTATTGTGTAGGTTGCTCAGGAAAGAGGCGTTGTAGACTCGAAGCATGTGGGGGATGTGTCTCGGGTCAGTAAATTTAACAGTATTCACAGAAACCTATTATTCAGTTTTAAAATTTTAAGATAAAATTTAAAAGCTGAGTTTAAATTGAAAGGTAAGTTTTAAAAGAAGATTTAAATCTAGTACTTAAATCTGAAGTAAGTTTAAGATCTCAGTAAATTGAATTAATTATTATTTTTAAGAAACAAAATAGTTTGTATTAAAAAAAAATGGGGTTTAAAATTGTAAATAGGTTTTTAACTTAGTTAATGGGTATTTGTAGTTTTGGCCTGGTTTTCTTAATTTTGTGAATGTGGTAACTATTCAGAGCTAAATAAAATAAGCAAGTTTTCAAAGCAAGTTTCTATGTATTTATAGTTTTGGCCCGGTTTTCTTAATTTTGTGAATGTGGTAACTATTCAGAGCTAAATAAAATAATCAAGTTTTCAAAGCAAGCTTCTATTTAAATTATAACATCTAATTTGATATGTTGGATTTAATGAAATTTTATTGGATTAATTATGTAGTTTAAATCTTTAAGTGGTTTCAATGGAATTTGATTATAATTGAATAAAGTAAGTATTTTGGATAAGTGTATTAAGAACTTTGAAAAAAATATCTCATGTGATTTTGTATAAATTAATTTTAAGCTTTGAATTGAATAGGATCTAAGTAATTGATTAAGGTAATGGTTTAACTTAGATTTAATAAGGGCTAAAGTAATTATGGGTTAATCAATTAACTTAAGAATAATTATTTAAAGAAAATTATTAAAGGAATGTATTAACTAATGATTTGGATTAATTAAACAAGTAATTAAAGGCTTTAATTAATTTATTAATGGTTGAGATTAATTAATTTGAAATTAATAATGATTAATAAAAGTTATCTACTTAAGAAAAGTAATTAAAGAATTTTAGTAGTTAATGAAGGTCATTAACTAGGGATTATTTAGTAATCAATTAATATGATTAATTTTTACTAATTAATAGATTAATTAATTTATGATAATCAGTTGTGAATTTATTTAAGATTATTTGATTGTGGAAGTAATTAAGAAATTAATTACTTAATGTAATTAATGGAGTTTTATTGCAATTAATTTAAATTAATTAAGTTTAATTAATTTTAATCACTTGATGATTTGATAATAGTGACTTAATGTAATTGCTAACGTATAATTACTTAGTAAAGTAATTACTGATAAGTACTGGAGGTAATTAGTGGAAGATGGAATTGTGAAAATAATTTGAATTAAATTATTTTGTATAATTAATCAAGGGATTAATTAGAGGTAATTAAGGAGTAATTAATTTATTTGATGAAGTAATTAAGGGTAGTTAATTACTGATGTTATTAATCAAGGGTGATTAATAATTATGGTTAGTAATTAACTAATGAAATAATTAAGATTAATTATTGGGTTAAGGATAATTAATTTTTGAAATTAATTAAGGGTTAATTACTTAAAGTTAATTAAAGGATAAATAAAATGATATTGGAAGCCTTTGATTAATAGTTATTCCTAATATGTGATTTGTGATGCTATGTGTTAGGATATATTTGATTTAAACTATGAAGATGTGGTTATCTATTTGTAACGATCCCGAATTTTAATCAATTTTAAATTGATAATTAAATTCATTTTTGATTTAAAATTGTGAAATTAAATGATAAATTGATTCGAGTTTTTCCAAATTCAAATAAAAATATGTTATTTATTAAAATAAAGATACTTTCTTTTATAAATTGTTTTAATTAAATAATGAGTTGTATTTAAACAATATTAATAGTATAATATTTTTACAAATGGATTTTTATAAATAGAATTGGTTATTTCAGATTTATTTATATATATGTATATTTTTAAAGAAAGCTATGATTTGTGAATTTAAAATAAAATAAATTGCAAACAAATGTATGCATACAAACATAATTAAAATAGAAAATTATTTGCAATACAAAGTAAACTAAACAAAATAAGAAACAACGATGTAAATAAAATATGCAGCCAATAGTGTAGACAAGAAAAAAAAACATAAAACTAATGCAAAGTAGAAGTAAGTATGCAGGCAAGGAAGAGATGTAGGCAAGTAAAAAGTAAAATAGGAAAACATAAACAAACTGTACAAACAAGTATATTAGCATATAAACAAGAAGATAAAACAATACATCAACCTGGGCAAAGCAAGATACAAAGCAAGTAAAATATTAGTCAACAAAACAAAAAGAAGAAAATACAAAATGAACAAGTATATCAAGTATAATAAATGCCAGCCAAAATAACATATCCATCAGCCTGCATAAAGGTAAACAAATCAAATTTGATATGGAAGAGTAGCTTGAAAATGAAGTACTCAGGCAATTAATGCAACATGCCTCTAGCATTTAATGCAAGCCTCTTCACCCATGCCTATTATACAAATAACATCACCTCTACAAAATGTTATCTACTTGTAAACCTTTTGTTATATACATCACTTTCTTCATCTCAGTTTGCATTCATTTTAAACTGAGCAAAAGAAAAAAAAATCAAAACTACAGCTTATAAACACAGAGTTGTTCTCTGTTTCACAATATTCCAGGTGAGTAACTTCACTTTTGAAAATTTAAGGTAAAATTTGGTTGTTTGTGGGTAAGTTGAAGTGAATAAGCATTTGCAGGTGAATATCTGATGTGGATATTATTGTGTGCATGATATATATATATACACACACTCTGCTCTATTTGTTTTTTAAGCTCAAAATTCTATTTAAAAAATCCTTACCACATGATCTGGTTCTTAATAGGATCTGATTTTCAAACAAATATTGTTCGATTTGACCTAGATTAATGTTTTAAAATTTTAGTTAGTCAATATAAGGCTTGTTTGTCTCTAGAAGTATTTAAACACATGTGTATGTTAAATAAAGTCAAAACTCAAGCTTGTTAATTTATCAATTCAGTATTACAAATTGAATACTCTAATCAAAACAAGATTTTTAAGACAAAAATTAAGATTTTTGGATTAAGCATAGAGGTGCAGTTTGGTATTGAACAGAGATGGGGTTATTTGAATTTTCTGGTGATCCATGTATCGTGGAGGTTGGGGGTTCTTCGTGATGGTAGAGGGATGACCCGAGAACCTTGGAAAAATGTATGATGATGATGCAGATCAACGTGGCGTTGGGGGTTGCTCGAGTTTGTCAGCAACCCTAGTTTTGGGTGCTTTGGAGTTTTGGATCGGTGTAACCTCTCTGAAGCACCGAGTGCCACGCACTTTTGCGTAATGGAAGAGAGGGAGTTGAAGAAGCTGTAGCCGGAATTGTTGACCTCCTAGTGGTCGGAGTGGTGAAAACGAGGCAATGTTGACAGGTTTTGGGTGGAAGATGCTTTTTGCTGTTCCAGGTTTCGAGTTCGAGCTCGAAATTGATTTCGAGGTAGAGACGAGGTTCTGGTGGTCGGGGAGAGAAATATCGATGATTATTGACATGTTCGACAATGTAGCATGGCCTGGAATTGATCGGCGACGATGTGCAGGTGCACCGTGCATCGTTCTGGAGTCTGGAAGTATGTCTTAGCAATGGGTTTGGTCAGAGGTGGAACTCGAGTTTACTCGAGTAATTTAAGTAATTTACTCGAAGTGGAGGGGGATTTGACTCGAAGTAAATTCTGTTGTGGCTCGGGTAGGAACGTTGAACAGGTTTTTTTAAAAAAAAAACAGAACCTGTTCTATTTTGAAATTTTAAAGTTTAATTGAAATTTTTATAACGACCCTGACTCGACCTTCGAAAATCGGCACCGAATACGACTCACGTATTCAAATGCCGCAGATTCAAACGTCGAACCTGGTTCGCCGGAGCTTATAACACATTAAGTACAACACAGCAGAAGAAATGAATAACATATAGAACATTTGATACAATATCAGATACAACTGAATACAACAGAATGGTACAATAGGTATCAATACTAACAGAGATACAAGAAATAGCAGCGGAACTTCCTATTGCCAACAAATGGTCAGGCTAAGGAACTTCCTATTGCCACATGGGAACGCCTCTGGCGGGACGCCCCGAGAACCTACCCGGATCTCTGCCAAACAAGGCCGGCTACCCCCTTCCCGGGGAATAAAACCTAAGATATGCCACCCCCGGTCCTTTGGGACCATTAACCGAGGATCCTCTACACCAACAACATCACACAGTAATAGATATATACTACAATGCCCACATGAGTAAGTATCTGGGCTCCATACCATGATACCACCCTTTTCCAGAAGGAATGGTCATACCCTAGAGGAGCTACCCCTGAAACCTTGCCGCATCTTTCCTGTTTTGACCATTACTGGGTTGTGAGGCTCGATGAGGTCTCGTCCACAAAGCTACGCTTTTCCATAAAGCCATGCTTTGATCACAAATGATCAACAAATGATCATCAATATACAGCAGCACTTAGCATGCCACACTACCAAATTTGGAGTATATCACTGATAACCTTCAACTACATAACCTTTGAGCTCGTACGTCCTAGAGAAGGGTGTTAAGCTAAGAGAATAAATTCTCCGCCACCAACAGATATGTATTTGAAAGAAATCGGCTTTATATGTCAAAGTGTAGTGTCAGACACACGACCATACAAGTCTGTTTCGGGCTCGAATAGAACCGAAGGCACTTCCGAAGAAGTCCTTGCAATCCGGGTATTCACAATCCCGATCGGACTTTCCATCACTTAGGAAATCTCTATACCGGCGCGACTCAGTGCAGAGACAATCGACAAGTCATCCTACCGTTCTCGCAAATACCCGGTCTTCACCACCGGTCTTCAAATGCTACCCATATCGTCGTGTCATTATTCGAAATGGGTTTTATGACACAAGGTCCTCTCCCGGCTAAACCGAATAATGAGCGCAATATTTAAAAACATATGGATATGGGGTTTCATTTAAGTGACAACTTATTATTCAAAACCTTTCTTTAAATGGTTTAAATAAATTACCCTTCCAAAACTTTTTAAATAAAAAGGTTCATTTCACAAAGTTTACCGATTTTCCACAAAGGTTAATTCATAGTTTCCAAAACTATTTCATTTCTAATTGGGTTAACTTATCTAACCTTTAAATTAAAGATTTAATCCAGAACTTTCAAACCACTTCCAATTCAACTCTTTTACATAAAAGATATACCATTTAAAATTCTCTTCGATTTCAAAACAAGGTTTGATAATCTTCCACATAAGTTAAAACCATTTAAGTAAAAACTCGGGTTTGAATTTAAGTCCCCAAAACAATGCCTTTTTAAATGGTTTAAAAACCCATATAAACATCTTTATAACTTGTATAAACTTTTAAACCATAACTCCCAGTTTTTATATTCAATTCAAATATCGAAGCCAAATTTAAATCAAATTAATTAAATTTCAAAACTTAATTAAGTTACTCAAAATAACTTCTATTTTTGAAACTCATTTTTCCAAAAGCTTTCAATTCCAAATTCGAAACTATTTTGGATTCAAGAATTCAATTTTAAAAACTATTTCAAAAATCTGTGACTTAACCAATTTCCACGTGCAATCCATATTTGTGTGTGCATAAGTGTGGTCCAAGGGTTTTACATAATAGTGCACAACATCAATCACAAGGATATCGATAAGTGGTATAACCTATAACGCTTATCTTCATTCACAGATTTATAGATAAAATAAATTTATCAATCACAAAGATTCACTAATACGATTCGATGTGGGTTTCGGATAACAAACTGGAATCCGACTTTCTGTCGCATCGAAGTTCAAATGTCGTTTTAGGGCCAAGGGTATTTACATCGAAACATATCACAGATCAACACACATCATATTTCACATCACAGAAAATTACAGTCTAGGGGTAACAATCAATTCAAGGCATATAAATGCAAACATTCATAAGTAATCCAAGCATTCAAAAATCATTTATAAACGGGATTAGTTGTTTAAATCCAAATCAATCCAATTAAATTTTTAATTAATTTACTTATGAATTAAATACTTAATTCTGATTATAACTTATTTTAAACAGATTAATAAAGTACTAATCGTGGTTAATTAATCATAAATCATTTTGATTAATTATTCTTTAATCATATATTGATTAACGTTAATAATAATTTTAATTAACCTTGATTCATTAAATAATTATCCCCAAATAATTTAATTATCCTTTAATTTACATTCCTTAATTACATTAATTTATTATCCCTTAATTAATTATTATTTAACTAATTATTCTTAATTAATCATTTTTTTATAGTCACATAATTTAAGTATTGATTAAATTAATTAGCCCTTAATTAATAATTAATATCCTTAATTAGTTAACAAATTAACTCAATAATTACTTACCTTAAGTAATCATCTTTTAATCATTTCATAAATCTACCTATAATCATTAGCTAATTTCCTTAATTACCCTCATTAAGTGATTAACCAGTAATTAACTAATTACCCTAAATTACTTATTAATTAACTTTTAGTTAATTATCCTTCAATTAATCTCTTCAACAAATTATCCATTAGTTAATCACTTGGATTAACTAGGCTAATTAATTAACCTTAAATTATAAAGTAATCGACCTTTTTATTACTTAATAAACCTTTAAGTTTGAAAACCTTTTCGAGAAAACTGGGTTTGTTTCATTTTAGAAACATGTTTTATTAAAATACACAAACTCGGTTAGTGTTTTAAATCTAATCCAAACCTCCTTCAGGAACCAACACGAGATTCAACCTCCATTCCCCGGCAACAACCAGAGCCAATCTATACATTTTTTTTCTTCTTCTTTTACAACTTTGCTTTAAAGAATTTAAAACCTGATTACAAAACCCATACTAATTTACGCGAGCTTTTACTCTGGCCATCAACTCATTTTCACGAGAGTAGACTCGAGTTTCCCATCCTCACCTCCTTCTTCTTCTACAATAAATTACTGATACCCCATCTCCAAGGTGCACGTGCACCGAAGTTCGACGGCGTTCTGGCCAACACCACCTCACTCCACAAATCCTAGATCAACCACGCCATCGTTTAGAACCCACAAATCGACATGTTCGTGAGCCAATCAATTTCAAACATCCTGAACCAAACTGCAACGTACGATCATCAGAAAAAACACCTCGTCTGATCGCCTCATGCCACCAACAACATCGCCATTCCGCCCAGGGTTTCGTCTTAAACCAACCCCAAGTCTCCCCCAGGTCCGATCGAACACGAAGCTTCCTCGTCCATGAACTCAATTCAAAACTGACAGTAGCTAAAAACTCCCCTTAAACCCTACTTTAGATTCGTATATTCCCTACGATCAATTGGAATTTTTATAAACATTTTCCCTTTCTCCCCATCAATCAGACCACCTCTAGTTCAAAAATCAAACAATTCCACCATACCGTTAGTCGAAATTTGATCACTTTGTGTTTTCGCTTCAAACCCAAAATTCCACTTCAATTCATAACTTAAAATGATAATTTTATTATTAAAATTCAACATTTATGAGCACAAATCAGATTGCATGATCAAAACAAAGAATTAAATCATTTGAATTTTTAACATTAAAAGATCATTACTGTAAATTCTCAATTTCCAATAACTTATTTGTTATTTTTACTTATTTACATTTTTATAAAAAATGTTATACTCATATAAACATTCTTCATTCAATAATCATACCCTAGAATGTTTTGTGTTGAGATAATTTAAATTTCCAAATAGGTTTTAAAAAACCTGGAAAGTGTGTACAGAGGCAAACTTCTGCCTATTTTCAGACATCAACATCATATTCAAGCATATATGTATACTTCTCACAATTCTATCTCAAGCATGATCACAAGCAATCAACAATAACAAGATTCAAACAATAGGCATACTGTTTTTTCACAGGCATTTCAAAATAAAGATAATGAGGTTTGCTCACATGTTTTTGAAGAACAGAGGAGAAGATTTGTAACAACCCGCATATTTATCGATTTTATATTTAAATATTTTATTTAAATATTTTATCGTTCGTCGGATTTTGGTCCGAAAACCTACTTTTTGCAAACTGTCGAATTAGGACTCGAGACCACCTCCATTGAGTTCAAAATGACGTTTGCGACCTTTTTGAGTATAAGCTTCGATATGTTTGGAGAAAGTTGATTTTTGCTACTTTTCACTTTGGGTTTGGTTTTGGGCTCAGCCCTATGTTTTAACTTATACTCCAAAACTGAACCACTCTCCCCATTCTCCCTCACTTCTTTCTCTTTTCAGTTTTCTTAGCATTAATGGTGGAGAGGAGTGGAAATTAAAACTCCAAGCCCTAACTTCCTTTGCAAATCAAAGCTTTAGCTCCAAACTCAAGAAGAACCCTTTGGTAAGCTTCTCTTCATCTTCTCCAACTCATTCTCCTTCCAATTTCAGAAATTTCCTAAACCTAACTTAGGGAATGTTCTTGTTTTAAGCTTAGATTCAAGCTTCTAGTGTTGAGATTGAAGTGTGGTTGATCTTCCTTTGCTTTCAAGCTTCATCTTCATAAATTTAGTTCAAAGGTGAGATTTTTATCTCACATCTATGTCTATATCTATCTTTGTTGTTAGGTATGAATCCCTAACATTTATTCATGTGAAATTGCTTTTGATTTGGATTGGTTTTGTGAATATTTCCATTTTTGGTGTTTGAAGCCAATTCTCTAAAAATCATAACTTTGATGTTTGATCATGCTTTAAGAGGTGTTTCGGAGAGCCTATAAGACCGGGTTGTCGCTAGGCATAAATCCTTAGTCGTCGTTGCTCGTCCGATCGCTCCCTATACGTTTTGGCCACTTTGGCCTAGGCAAATTGTTGCCTAGACCAGGTGACCAGACGTCTGGTGACCAAGTCTAGACGTCTGGTTTGGACCTGGAAAGTAAAAATGTATGCACGCATATTATAAAAAAAAGCCAGAGACTATTTTCAGACGTCTAAACCATCAAACCAGACGTCTGGATAGGTCTCAGACGTCTGACATGAGGTTTCAGACGTCTGAGTGTTCTTTGGGTTATTTCCAGAGAACAAATCCAGACGTCTGGATTCCAAATCAGACGTCTGGAGATGTTTATTTTTGACTATTCAGGCTGTTTTGTATGAATTTCCATTGTTTATCGATTTTAGCGATCCTATTAATCGTTATCACTTATTGTCGACTTTGATGATTTCTTTTCATGGATCTTTTTCGAAATATCCATTTCTATGGATTTGGTATCGATTTCTTTGGATTATATTCACGTCTTCGAACGTGAATTTAGTAATTGGTTGTTCTTACAATCTTCTTTGTGATTTGTCACTTTAAAAATATGAAGGTTTTCTATACTAGTAGTAAATATCAAAACTCTTTCTTCAAATGATTTCAACTCTATTTTAATACCAAATTCGTTTATAAAATAGTTTTCCAATCTATTAGTATATACAAACCTTTACCTCACTCGTATGAGAAATCTAATTAAACGGCTTAGTAAAACAAGTGGTATGAAACGCTTGCGTTTACTTCGTCGGTTAATTCTTGGACTTGTTCGATTGAATCTCTTGTGACAATTTTCTAGTGGAGATTTACAGTTTGTTCGTAAATGTTTAAGTTAAGTAAGTGGTTATGGGACATGAAGCTAAACTTTTATATTTACTAGCTTAGTGTAATTGACACTTCCCGATGATCATGATGATTATTTTTGTGATTTAGACTAGCAATGTGCGATGTCTCTTTGACTGCGCGGGAGATTAGACCCCGTTTTGTGGAGTTTCGACTCAAATTGGTGGGGTAGCAACCCACGGTCTTCGGACCATTCGTGTGTCAGGTCTTCGGACCATTCGTGTGTCAAATTAATGGCTAGCTACCATGAGATAGCTTCTCGTTCATGTGTTACAGCTGTTGGTGAGTTTTCATGCTCCCGTTCGTGTGATAGGCCTCCCCCCTATTTTGTGTGATTTCTGGTTTTCGTGTGTCGAATTCTGGAATTTCCTTCTTCACCTATTTTTGTGATTTATATTGATATGATTTATCAATTTTTGTGCATAGGTGAATTTGTGTGTCATTTACTGGATTTCTTGAGATGATTTCTAGAATTTATGCTTCACCAATTTTTGTGATTTGCATTGATAAGTTTTATCAATATTTGTGCATTGGTGAGTTTGTGTGTGATTGACTTTGATATAATCGTCAATATTTGTGGTTTGATGAACGAAATAAGGAGTATGACATTTCTTTGATTCTTCTGTAGATTTGGTGATATTGATTAATCTCTCGTTGATTTTCAATTACTTATATATATCACAGCTTGGAATTGTGATTATTATGTGTTTATTCATATCTCTTATTCTATATCGTTTCATCTGATATTTATAGCTAGACTGATCCGTTTATTATTTTCTTATTAAATAATACTCGGGTCAGACCGAGATGTTATAGGTGCTTCTACTTGACTTCTCTCTTGGGATTGATTCCTCTGACTTTTGGTTAACTACTTAGATTAGTAGTTTTTGTTGTATACATTTGAGATATAGACTCCATAATGTATACTTATTCTTTTGTGTAGTTCATGTAACTATTCTTTTGTGATATTGTGGATCTTTTTAGACCACTGCTCTGATTTACACTTTCATGTGTAATATTCATATCTATTTCCGCCTTTGTGATATGAATTGTCTGTGACTGATTTGTGTTATGTTTATTTCTATATTTGTTTCCGAAGACCTTTATAGCCACTGTGTAGTAGCTTTGAGTCTGTGTCGGTATGTCGGATTTCCTCTTGAGATGAAAAGTTATATTTTTATCCGGTATATCGGTACTCGCACAAAGCAATTTTATAGATGGTCGCTCCTCAACAGCCTTATTCTCCGTGCTAGTTGACAGCATTCACAGTAGTGTTCTTGGCTAGCGTGGGTATAGAGGTGGGGCTTCACAAGATTGAGTTTTGAAACTCTGGACCATGCAACTTTCCAAACCGCTCTTCTTTTTGTTTGTTGTTGATTCAAGATTTTTTTGATAATCTTTTACTCCAGGTTGCAACTGACCTTGAATTGATTTTTAGATGAATTACTTGCTTAAATCTTTCAACAACAAAAATTCTAACTCAAAATTTCTGAAAGTATTTACTTACAGTTTTGTTTATTTTTTTTCTTTTTGAAACAGAGGAAAACCATGGATTGCAAACTTGAAAACTTGATTACTGATCTGCTACTTGTTGATCTTCGCTTGAACTTTGAATTGAAACTTGTTGAAGCTATTAGAATTGAATCTTGATTGTTGTTTTGAAATCTTAAACCAGAATGCTTTGATCCAGGTTGAAGTTTGTTAATTACTTCAGACTTTTGATTTGCATTGTTTCTGGAATTTCCAGTTTGAATCTTGCTGATTTTTGAACCTGTTTTTGATTCAACTTTGAATCTAGTTTGATTTTTTTATATTTCCAGGTTAATGTTTGAATACAGCCTGGTTTGTTGTTTTGTTTTCCATGTTTGTTTTCAGATTTGTGGTCGTTTTAAACTTGATTTTCAGATCTGAGAATTTTTTTTTGATAAAGATAAAAGCAACTTGACTTGTCTTTTCTTCCTTTTTATGTTTCCAAAGATTCAAATCCAAATGAATAGATTTCCTTGCCACTTGTAAGTTAAAATATGAATTCTCTTACACTTGTTTGAATACAAATAAGTTTATTTTTTCAGCCCTTACTTTATTTTTAATGTGTAAACATGTTTCTATGTTTTAACTTTTGTTTTAAATTAAATACTCATGTTTATCCTTTAAACATTTTAAATAGTATTAATCATTACTTTACATTATATTTATCTTCAAGTATAAAAGAAAAGCATTTCAAAATTTTAATAAAATCTTACTTTATTTCAGATTTTTTTTTAATCCTTAAATCAATTTGTGGATTGATTTATCTTATGTGTATTTTATATTTGCATTCACACATTATATTTATATATAACTTTTAAAATCCATTAAATTCAAATAGCTTTATATTATTTCCCATTTATATTTCTTTTTACAACTATTAATACGACCTTAAGAAAATGATTCTTATTAATTAACATGTTTTTATTTATATATTGATATTTAAATATATTCAATCAAATTTGTGTTTAGATCCTTAATTAGGTTATATTTACAAATTTTATTTTCTTATACACATTAACTATGTTTATTTATATTTTGTACAAGTAAAAATTCAAATCTTGTATTTATTGCTTTTATATACTTATATACAACTATATTTATTATTCAAAATGTTTATAATTGAATTCTAATCCAAATATTATTTTATAACACATAATTTTAACTCATTCTGGAATTTTCATATTTATTCCAAAATAAAATCGAATTTGTTTTAAATATATTTATTTTAGTATTTTCACATCAACAATATTCCTTGTCTATATATTTATTAAATTCCAAATTTAAATTTCCAAATTATAATTCATTTGTATGAACATATATATTATTAAATTTGATGAATTCAATTTTATTTTTATATTTCAAATGCCAATAAATTCTAAATAATTTCACAATTAAATCCAGAATTAAATTTGATTACCAATTTTTCCAAAATTAAATCCTAAATATTAAATCAATTATCAATTTATTTTTAGCTAAAAAATTAGGAATGTTACAGGTTCCCCACCTTAAGAAATTTCGTCCCCGAAATTTGCAAGGGAGACGAGAAAGAATAGATGATAGATAAATACACGATTGATCAGATCAGGTCAAAATATTTATTCTGTATTCGGTTTAGCAAATCAGAATATCAATAATATGAGAACAAACTCATTCGATACTACACATGATGCTCGGGTCACCAGATCTACGAAATATGCAGGGGCACTAGTTAGTTCGAAGGAGTAACTAACCACTCGTAGAATATATCGAGACCCAATGATAGATAGATGGATTTAATCTTTCGAAATTATCAAATACTAGATATGGATTCCAAACTTAAGTCAGAACACCCCAAAGCATATATCTTGTCCCACTTCAGACTTGACTTTGACATTCACAAGAAATGACAATAAAATTTTACATTTGGTTTTAACCGATATCATTTTATCGATACAATTTATTTAGGTTTATATTTTGGTTAACCGATTATTTCAAATTAAATTTCAATTTTGCTAAAGTTAAAATCGAAAAGATGATAGAAATTTAGCGAAGAGAATAAGAAGTAGAGACTTATCTATACGATTCGTAGGGCCACCATCCCACCGAAACTTCTTTCTGGAGTTGTCACCAAGATATCGAAAGAATTTTGGGAACCGAATCAAAGGAGATTGATAGAGAAAGTTATTTCCACTGTTGCAGGGTATTGACCATTTATAGTGGTACTCCCCTGTCCCCTATCTCGTTCTCTTCTTGCACTCATACTCACTATCAGTGGATAGTAAAAGAATTCACTAAGGCATACGAACGGATATCTTAGAGATATACTCATTCTAGGGTATACTTCACCCTATCTCTAATGAGTTACTTAATGTGTTATACTCCTGATCTAAGGTTTTAACCATCAGCTCTGATACCAAAATATAACGACCCTGACTCGACCTTCGAAAATCGGCACCGAATACGACTCACGTATTCAAATGCCGCAGATTCAAACGTCGAACCTGGTTCGCCGGAGCTTATAACACATTAAGTACAACACAGCGGAAGAAATGAATAACATATAGAACATTTGATACAATATCAGATACGACTGAATACAACAGAATGGTACAATAAGTATCAATACTAAAAGAGATACAAGAAATAGCAGCGGAAAGAAAATGTCTTCAATGCCAAACTCCAAGAACTCCATCTTCAATCCAAAGCTTCAATCCAGCAATAGCTCGAACTCCAAATCACGATGCACAAAGATAAGCAAGTGCAGTTCAGATCCAAAGACTGAACTAGCTCCAGATAATCTACTAAACCAGACTATCTGAAAAACCTAACTCTAGACTGCCCGTGTGGGAAATAGTGGGCACCCAGAGTTTAGGAAAGGAACAATAAACTCCAGGTCAGTCGTGGGACTGGTATGAGCAAACAAAAACATTTTGTCTTTTAAAAAAACAAAAGAATTTAAATTTGAAATCCGCAATGCTTTTTGGAAAATGAAACTACCATAAGGCCTCCCGCCACACACATAATGCAAACGCAGAATTGGAGGCGATTTCTCCTTATGATAGTCAAATATGCTTGATACGAGGAAAATTCTTTTATATTATTACTATAAGTGCACAGTGTGGAAAAAAACATTTCGAAAGTATAATATAAATCCTAGCCAGCATAGACATTTCGATCTATGCCTACTATAGCTACCATCCAAACAGTGGGGCGCCACCATAAGTGGATGGCAGGTAATACAACTAAAACCGTACAAGGCGCGTATTGGGTGAATGGATTTCCAACAAATGGTCAGGCTAAGGAACTTCCTATTGCCACATGGGAACGCCTCTGGCGGGACGCCCCGAGAACCTACCTGGATCTCTGCCAAACAAGGCCGGCTACCCCCTTCCCGGGGAATAAAACCTAAGATATGCCACCCGCAGTCCTTTGGGACCTTTAACCGAGGATCCTCTACACCAACAACATCACACAGTAATAGATATATACTACAGTGCCCACATGAGTAAGTATCTGGGCTCCATACCATGATACCACCCTTTTCCAGAAGGAATGGTCATACCCCAGGGGAGCTACCCCTGAAACCTTGTCGCATCTTTCCTGTTTTGACCATTACTGGGTTGTGAGGCTCGATGAGGTCTCGTCCACAAAGCTACGCTTTTCCATAAAGCCATGCTTTGATCACAAATGATCAACAAATGATCATCAATATACAGCAGCACTTAGCATGCCACACTACCAAATTTGGAATATATCGCTGATAACCTTCAACTACATAACCTCTAAGCTCGTACGTCCTAGAGAAGGTTGTTAAGCTAAGAGAATAAATTCTCCGCCACCAACAGATATGTATTTGAAAGAAATCGGCTTTATATGTCAAAGTGTAGTGTCAGACACACGACCATACAAGTCTGTTTCGGGCTCGAACAGAACCGAAGGCACTTCCGAAGAAGTCCTTGCAATCCGGGTATTCACAATCCCGATCGGACTTCCCATCACTTAGGAAATCTCTATACCGGCGCGACTCAGTGTAGAGACAATCGACAAGTCATCCTATCGTTCTCGCAAATACCCGGTCTTCACCACCGGTCTTCAAATGCTACCCATATCGTCGTGTCATTATTCGGAATGGGTTTTATGACACAAGGTCCTCTCCCGGCTAAACCGAATAATGAGCGCAATATTTAAAAACATATGGATATGGGGTTTCAGTTAATTCACAACTTATTATTCAAAACCTTTCTTTAAATGGTTTAAACAAATTACCCTTCCAAAACTTTTTAAATAAAAAGGTTCATTTCACAAAGTTTACCAATTTTCCACAAAGGTTAATTCATAGTTTCCAAAACTATTTCATTTCTAATTGGGTTAACTTATCTAACCTTTAAATTAAAGATTTAATCCAGAACTTTCAAACCATTTCCAATTCAACTCTTTTATATAAAAGATATACCATTTAAAATTCTCTTTGATTTCAAAACAAGGTTTGATAATCTTCCACATAAGTTAAAACCATTTAAGTAAAAACTCGGGTTTGAATTTAAGTCCCCAAAACATTGCCTTTTTAAATGGTTTAAAAACCCATATAAACATCTTTATAACTTGTATAAACTTTTAAACCATAACTCCCAGTTTTTATATTCAATTCAAATATCGAAGCCAAATTTAAATCAAATTAATTAAATTTCAAAACTTAATTAAGTTACTCAAAATAACTTCTATTTTTGAAACTCATTTTTCCAAAAGCTTTCAATTCCAAATTCAAAACTATTTTGGATTCAAGAATTCAATTTTAAAAACTATTTCAAAAATCTGTGACTTAACCAATTTCCACGTGCAATCCATATTTGTGTGTGTATAAGTGTGGTCCAAGGGTTTTACACAATAGTGCACAACATCAATCACAAGGATATCGATAAGTGGTATAACCTATAACGCTTATCTTCATTCACAGATTTATAGATAAAATAAATTTATCAATCACAAAGATTCACTAATACGATTCGATGTGGGTTTCGGATAACAAACTGGAATCCGACTCTCTGTCGCATCGAAGTTCAAATGTCCTTTTACGGCCAAGGGTATTTACATCGAAACATATCACAGATCAACACACATCATATTTCACAGCACAGAAAATTACAGTCTAGGGGTAACAATCAATTCAAGGCATATAAATGCAAACATTCATAAGTAATCCAAGCATTCAAAAATCATTTATAAACGGGATTAGTTGTTTAAAT
This sequence comes from Allium cepa, assembly GCA_030765085.1. Lineage (NCBI taxonomy): Eukaryota > Viridiplantae > Streptophyta > Magnoliopsida > Asparagales > Amaryllidaceae > Allium > Allium cepa. Next base: position 812,040,347 of record CM060939.1, read on the forward strand.
CCAAATCAATCCAATTAAATTTTTAATTAATTTACTGAAGAATTAAATACTTAATTCTGATTATAACTTATTTTAAACAAGATTAATAAAGTACTAATCCTGGTTAATTAATCATAAATCATTTTGATTAACTATTCTTTAATTATATATTGATTAACCGTTAATAATAATTTTAATTAACCTTGATTCATTAAATAATTATCCCCAAATAATTTAATTATCCTTTAATTTACTTTCCTTAATTACATTAATTTATTATCCCTTAATTAATTATTATTTAATTAATTATTCTTAATTAATCATTTTTTTATAGTCACATTATTTAAGTATTGATTAAATTAATTAGCCCTTAATTAATAATTAATATCCTTAATTAGTTAACAAATTAACTCAATAATTACTTACCTTAAGTAATCATCTTTTAATCATTTAATAAATCTACCTATAATCATTAGCTAATTTCCTTAATTACCCTCATTAAGTGATTAACCAGTAATTAACTAATTACTCTTAATTACTTATTAATTAACTTTTAGTTAATTATCCTTCAATTAATCTCTTCAACAAATTATCCATTAGTTAATCACTTGGATTAACTAGGCTAATTAATTAACCTTAAATTATAAAGTAATCGACCTTTTTATTACTTAATAAACCTTTAAGTTTGAAAACCTTTTTGAGAAAACTGGGTTTGTTTCATTTTAGAAACATGTTTTATTAAAATACACAAACTCGGTTAGTGTTTTAAATCTAATCCAAACCTCCTTCAGGAACCAACACGAGATTCAACCTCCATTCCCCTGGCAACAACCAGAGCCAATCTATACTTTTTTTTTCTTCTTTTACAACATTGCTTTAAAGAATTTAAAACCTGATTACAAAACCCATACTAATTTACGAGAGCTTTTACTCTGGCCATCAACTTATTTTCACGAGAGTAGACTCGAGTTTCCCATCCTCACCTCCTTCTTCTTCTACAGTAAATTACCGATACCCCATCTCCAAGGTGCACGTGCACCGAAGTTCGACGGCGTTCTGGCCAACACCACCTCACTCCACAAATCCTAGATCAACCACGCCATCGTTTAGAACCCACAAATCGACATGTTCGTGAGCCAATCAATTTCGAACATCCTGAACCAAACTGCAACGTACGATCATCAGAAAAAACACCTCGTCTGATCGCCTCACGCCACCAACAACATCGCCATTCCGCCCAGGGTTTCGTCTTAAACCAACCCCAAGTCTCCCCCAGGTCCGATCGAACACGAAGCTTCCTCGTCCATGAACTCAATTCAAAACTGACAGTAGCTAAAAACTCCCCTTAAACCCTACTTTAGATTCGTATATTCCCTACGATCAATTGGAATTTTTATAAACATTTTCCCTTTCTCCCCATCAATCAGACCACCTCTAGTTCAAAAATCAAACAATTCCACCATACCGTTAGTCGAAATTTGATCACTTTGTGTTTTCGCTTCAAACCCAAAATTCCACTTCAATTCATAACTTAAAATGATAATTTTATTATTAAAATTCAACATTTATGAGCACAAATCAGATTGCATGATCAAAACAAAGAATTAAATCATTTGAATTTTTAACATTAAAAGATCATTACTGTAAATTCTCAATTTCCAATAACTTATTTGTTATTTTTACTTATTTACATTTTTATAAAAAATGTTATACTCATATAAACATTCTTCATTCAATAATCATACCCTAGAATGTTTTGTGTTGAGATAATTTAAATTTCCAAATAGGTTTTAAAAAACCTGGAAAGTGTGTACAGAGGCAAACTTCTGCCTATTTTCAGACATGAACATCATATTCAAGCATATATATATACTTCTCACAATTCTATCTCAAGCATGATCACAATCAATCAACAATAACCAGATTCAAACAATAGGCATACTGTTTTTTTCACAGGCATTTCAAAATAAAGATGATGAGGTTTGCTCACATGTTTTTGAAGAACAGAGGAGAAGATTGAGTTTTGAAACTCTGGACCATGCAACTTCCCAAACTGCTCTTCTTTTTGTTTGTTGTTGATTCAAGATTTTTTTGATAATCTTTTTGACTCCAGGTTGCAACTGACCTTGAATTGATTTTTAGATGAATTACTTGCTTAAATCTTTCAACAACAAAAATTCTAACTCAAAATTTCTGAAAGTATTTACTTACAGTTTTGTTTGTTTATTTTTCTTTTTGAAACAGAGGAAAACCCTGGATTGCAAACTTGAAAACTTGATTACTGATCTGCTACTTGTTGATCTTTGCTTGAACTTTGAATTGAAACTTGTTGAAGATATTGGAATTGAATCTTGATTGTTGTTTTGAAATCTTAAACCTGAATGCTTTGATCCAGGTTGAAGGTTGTTAATTACTTCAGACTTTTGATTTGCATTGTTTCTGGAATTTCCAGTTTGAAGCTTGCTGATTTTTGAACCTGTTTTTGATTCAACTTTGAATCTAGTTTGATTTTTTTTATATTTCCAGGTTGATGTTTGAATACAGCCTAGTTTGTTGTTTTGTTTTCCATGTTTGTTTTCAGATTTGTGGTCGTTTTAAACTTGATTTTCATATCTGAGCAAATTTTTTTGATAAAGATAAAAGCAACTTGACTTGTCTTTTCTTCCTTTTCATGTTTCCAAAGATTCAAATCCAAAAGAATAGATTTCCTTGCCACTTGTAAGTTAAAATATGAATTCTCTTACACTTGTTTGAATTCAAATAAATTTATTTTTTCAGCCCTTACATTATTTTTAATGTGTAAACATGTTTCTATGTTTTAACTTTTGTTTTAAATTAAATACTCATGTTTATCCTTTAAACATTTTAAATAGTATTAATCATTACTTTACATTATTTTTATCTTCAAGTATAAAAGAAAAGCATTTCAAAATTTTAATAAAATCTTACTTTATTTTAGATTTAATTTTTTTTTAAATCCTTGAATCAATTTGTGGATTGATTTATCTTATGTGTATTTTATATTTGCATTCACACATTATATTTATATATAACTTTTAAAATCCATTAAATTCAAATAGCTTTATATTATTTCCCATTTATATTTCTTTTTACAACTATTAATACGACCTTAAGAAAATGATTCTTATTTATTAACATGTTTTTATTTATATATTGATATTTAAGTATATTCAATCAAATTTGTGTTTAGATCCTTAATTAGGTTATATTTACAAATTTTATTTTCTTATACACATTAACTATGTTTATTTATATTTTGTACAAGTAAAAATTCAAATCTTGTATTTATTGCTTTTATATACTTATATACAACTATATTTATTATTCAAAATGTTTATAATTGAATTCTAATCAAAATATTATTTTATAACACATAATTTTAACTCATTCTGGAATTTTCATATTTATTCCAAAATAAAATCGAATTTGTTTTAAATATATTTATTTTAGTATTTTCACATCAACAATATTCCTTGTCTATATATTTATTAAATTCCAAATTTAAATTGCCAAATTATAATTCATTTGTATGAACATATATATTATTAAATTTGATGAATTCAATTTATTTTTATATTTCAAATGCCAATAAATTCTAAATAATTTCACAATTAAATACAGAATTAAATTTGATTACCAATTTTTCCAAAATTAAATCTTAATATTAAATCAATTATCAATTTATTTTTAGCTAAAAAATTAAGAATGTTACATTTTTAAAGCAAGGTTAAACTGAATTTTTAAATCATGTTTAAATATAACTTCGAGTATAGTTGAAACTTAGTTCGTGAATAAATAAGTTTTTAAATTTAAACTTGTTTAAATAAATTTAAAGTGATTAAAGCGTTAAAAGGATTTGAATTTAAATTGGAAGTTGGAATGGTAAAGTAAGCAAGTTAAACAAAATCTAAATCAAAATTTTGTAACCTGAATTTAATTTAATTCCAAATTTTGAAATAAAACCTTAGTTATAAATGAAATGTTTAAATAAGTTAAATGCTAAATTATTCTTAAATATGTGAATTTAAGGAAAAGTTGATTTTTACTCATTAAACATCTTTTTAACAGAAGTACTACTTTAACATGAGAATTTAAAGGTTTACAAGGTTGGTTTTAAACCTTATTTAAAATCAATTGGTATTCATTTTAAAATCTTGATATTTAAAAGTGAATTGAATATAAATGTTTCAAACATATTTGTTAAGTGATAATAAAATCATTAATAGTAAATTTTATCTCAAGTTAATGAAAACTTAATAATTATAATTCATTGATTATTAAGTTAATCAAAATGGATAATCTATTTATTTAATTAATTGATGATTTGGATTAATTAAGTTTATTAATTAAGGTTTAAAGATTAGGTCGGTAAGAAATAATTAATTTGTAAATTAAAGGTTATTCATTAGATATTAATTAACAATAAACGTTTATTAATAAAGTAATTAATCAATAATCAATTTAAGGATAATGTGATATATTAATTTGGTAATTAATTTGAGAATAATTAATCTATTTAAGGTTAATTAATTAATGAAAGTGATTAAGAAATAATTATTAATTTAGGAATAATTAATTAGTTATTGTAATAATCAAGGACTAATTATTGTTTACGGGTAAATTAATGATTAATTAAAGGATAATTTATTAAATGTTTTGTAAATAATTGATTATTATTTACCATGACTAGCAAATTTATTTATAGAAATTAATCTGATTTAAATTAATCAGATAATTAAATTGATCCTACTTATGGACGTTTGGATTTTATTGAATAATTGAATTGTTTGATACCCCTGACATATGATGCTTTATGATTATCCTGATTTGTGTTATGATTCATGATGTAATTTATTATCTGTGATATATATATATTTGCAAATCTGTGTATGAAAGATCAGCGTTATAGTTTATATCGCTTATCAACTATATTTCTGTGTTTTTATCTGTGGTGATTGAAATGATGTTGCACTATTGTGTTCAACCCTGGACCACACTTATACGCACACCAATATGGATTTCACGAGGAAATCGATTAAGTCATAGATTTTTGAAAATAGTTTTGAATTTGAATTTTTAAATTCAAATGGTTTGAAATAGATTGGGTTTAAAGTGAAAAGCTTTTGAAATGGAATTTCAAAGATGAAATTTATTTTGAATAACTTGATTGAGTTTTGAAATTTAAATATTTTGATTTAAATTTGAATTCAATATTTGAAATTGAATTCTATATTCAGTATTTATGATATTAATTGGTATACCGGTTTATATGGGTTTTAAACCATTTTAAGGTGTGTTTTTTTTGGGAATTTGAATTAACCCAAAGATTTTAACTGGTATAAATGAGATTGAATTTCTTTGAAACGAAAATTCGAAACGAAAACTACTTGTTTTCAAATAATAATAGCTTTCATTTTAAAGAAAGGATCTCCAAATTATGTTGAAAAGGTTTCAAGCTTGAAATTGAATTGAAATTGCATTTGAAAGGCTATGAATGAATCTTTGGAAGTGATTTTTGAAGGCTATAAGTTGAATCTTTGATTTAAAGATTCAACAATTAATCGAATTTTGAAAGCTATGAGTTAAATCTTTGATTTAAAGATTTAATGAGTTAATCCAATTGGAATGGAAGTTGTTTTAAAGTCTATAAATTGATCTTTGTGAAATAAATCTTTTTTGTAATATAAAGATTTGAAATGGTAATTGGTTTAAACCATTTGAAGAAAAGTTTTGGGTTTTAAGTTGCGACTTAATTGAAATCCCAATATCCATATGTTTTTGAAATACTGCGCTCACTGTTCGGTTTAGCCGGGAGAGGACCTTTGTGTCATATATCCCATTCCGAATATGTGATATGTCGTTATGGATAGCATTTGAAGACCGGTGTTGAAGACCAGATATTTTTGAAAGCGAAAGGACAACTCGTCGAATGTCTTTGCATCGACTGGTCCCCGGTATAGAGACTCCATATGTGATGGGAAGTCCGAACGTGATTAGTGAATAGCCGGATTGCAAGGACTTCTTTGTAAGTGACTTCGGTTCTGTTCGATCCCGGAACAGACTTGTATGGCTGGTATGTCTGGCGTTACAAATTGAGATATAAAGCAGATTTCTTTCAAATACGTTTTTGTGGGTGGCGGAGAATTTATTCTCTTAGCTTAACACCCTTCTCTGAGACGTACGAGCTCAAAGGTTATGTAGTTGATGGTTATCAGCAATATATTCGTAATTTGGTAATGTAACATGCTGAGTGTTGCTGTGAAATGATCATTGTTTGATCATTTGTGATATGATCATTTGTTTGATCGTTTATCTTTGTGATCATTTCTATGATCATTTGTTGACCCAAAGCACAGCTTTTGTATAAAACGTGGCTTTGTGGACGAAACTTCGTCGAGCCTCACACCCCATAATGGTCAAAACAGGAAAGATGCAGCAAGGTTATGAGGGGTTGCTCCCTTTAGGGTATGTGCATTTCCTTCTGGAAAAGGGTGGTATCATGGTATGGAGCCCAGATACTTACTCATGTTGAAACACTTTATTTATGATTGTGTGATGTTGGTGACGAGCGCTCGGTTAATGGTCTCAAAGGACCGGGGGATGGCATACTCGTGTCAGTAGTTACCCAGTTAGGGGTAACCCGGCCTTGTGTTGGCAGAGATCCGGTTATGTTCTCGGGGACGTCCTTCCAGAGCGTTCTCATGTGGCAATGGGAAGTTCCTTGGCTTGACCATTCGTTGGAAATCCAAAGAAATAAGACGTTCTTATACGGTATTAGTTGTAGAACCTATCATTCACTTATGGTGGCGCCCCACTGTTTGGATGGTAGCTATAGTAGGCATAAGTGCAGAATGCCTATGCTGGCTAAGATTTATATCTTTACTTTCGAAATGATTTTTACTACACTATGCACTAGTAATAATATCAAATGTTTCTTTTAATGCGTATCAAGCATCTTTGACTATCATAAGGAGAAATCTCCTTTGATTCTGCGTTTGCATTGTGTGTGTGTGCGGGAGGCCTTATGGTAGTCTCATTTTTAAAAAGCATTGTGAATTGATTTTTAAATATTTCGTTGTTTGTTTTTAAAGATAAACTGTTTTTGTTGCTCACACCAGTCCCACGACTGATCCAGAGTGTGATGACCCGAAATTTTTAAGCAATTGTAGTCAGAATATTTAATTGATTTTAAATATTTAAATGTTAATTATTAACTTAAATTACGAATATCATAATTTATTTGACAATTAAATTGTTGAGTTAAATAATTTGAATTGGATAAAATATGAAATCTGAGATTTTAAGCCTATTAAAAATAAGTTGAAGGCTTCTAAAATTTATATTGACAATACAGAAGACAATAAAGTGACGGAATCGAATTTAAAGGCGCTTTGTTTAGTTTTGAAAATTTATATCGTTTAATTGAATTTAAAAATAGCCTTTCGAGGCACAGTCTCGGATTTCGACGAAACTAGTGCAGTTGGATCCGTAATATTTAATTATTGCTGGATTTTAAATTTCATAATTTTTGGAGTCTTCGTGTGAGCGTACGAGATATAAACGTTTCGAGAATAATTAACCGTTTTAATTCAAAATATCCTACATCTAATCACTGCCGTACCATCCTTCTTTCTTAGCTTCTCGAGTACACTTCCTTTCCTAACACAACTTCCCTCTTTCTTCCCTTATTTCTACTGCAGACATTCATAACTAAAAAAAAAAAAATTACACGAACGAAATCGCGTTCGATCGTGAGTTGCTGGGGCTTTGTATTGGGGAGTCGCGTGCGTGGGGTGGCGTTGCGAAGTCGAAGGTCGTAGGGGTGGTCGCGACTTTGTTGTGAGGTTTGGAAGGGAGCGCACGCTCGTGCGTGAAGGTGGTGGTCTCGGAGTCGGCGGTTCAAGGCAGGTGGCACGCGATTGAGGACGACTAGAAGCTTGAACGGCGCTCAATTGGGATGGCCGAAGCCGTGATTTCTGGAAGCTAGGTCGAGAATAGGAGATTGCGATTTGTGGGGATCCGAGAAGGGAAGTTGCAGATCACGTTGGCTGTGGTGGAGAGGGTTCATGGTTTTACTGCAGTTGTTGTGTGGCATCGAGTTCGTCGTAATTTGGGAATTGGTCAGTTCGGCATTAAGGTATATCTGTTGTTTAATTTAATTTAATTTAATTACATACACGTATGTATATACAGAAACAGGGAAAGGAGTTTTAAAACCAGATTTTTTTTATTTTAAATATATATATTAGATGAAAAGTTCTCAGTAAAGAAATTGGAGTCATTTTCAAGTTAGACAAATTATTAACTTATAGTAAAGTAATTTTATGTTAGTTTAATAAAAAGTTGTGGGGTTTATAAAGGTTTGATTTTTAGGTATAAGTGATTTCAAGAAGGAAATCAAAATGAATATTTTAATTTACTAGTTTAATTTTTAAATAAATGGATTTGAAGATTAAACTGTTTTGATTTCCTTATTTAACTATTTAAGTTACTAAAAAGATTTACTAAAGGAAAATGAGTTTTAAACTAAGTCATTAGTTAATTATATTTGGAAATGGTAATAAATTTTCCGATTGCTTAAATGTTAATAAATCATTTGTTTAAAATTAAATTTTTAGTTAAATGAATTTATTAAAAGGGAAATTTGTTCAAAATAAAATCACTGGGAAATTTAATTTGTCAAATGAAATTAATTGTTCAATTATTCATGTATTAATAAACCATATAAATGTTTATACAAGGTATAAAATCGTGTACTTAAATCGAGAATGAAGCGGACGTACAAATTTAAGAGGCAAAGGTGAGTTAATCTCACTCAGTTTAAATTTAAATTTAAACGATTAAATTTAAATAATTGATTGTATGGTTGAATTGATTGACGGGATATAGTATAGTATAATTTGAAATTGGCATATTATGTGATGCTAATGACTTGGAAAAGAAATAAAGTGACTTTAAATTTTTAATAAATGAATCTTGAGAATGGAAAGGAAAATTTGAATAAACAGAAAGTTAATGAATTTTAAAATGCAGTATTATTAATTAAAAAGAACAAACATTTATTTAGAATTTAAGATTTCGATTATTGAAAGAGTAAAGAAGGAATATAATAATAATTATAATAATAAAGTCCATAACTACTGAATTTGGAAATGAACTGATAAGTAAAAAAAATAAAAAAAATTGGAAATCAATTTGGGAAAATTGATTTAAGTGCTGGAAAGTTGGAATTTTCTCTGGATAGCCAAGTACGTGTATTTAAAAAGTAAATTTTTAAATATAAATTAAATGTTTTAACATTGTTTTTAAAGAAAGCAAGTTTTGTAAAATTTATTATTTCTAATATTTAAAGTCTCAAGTAAGATTTTATTTTTAGTTATTTTAGTAGTAATTATTAAGAAGTAACTTAGTATTTTGTTTTTATAAGAAGAAATCTAGTTTTATATTTGCTAAGTAACTTTATTTTCAAATATTCATATAGTATGTATTTTTAACAAATTATTAAAGTATCTTTAATTTAAATGTTTTATAAGTATATATTTTAAAGTAAAGTGTTTTAAATTATTTTAAAAATCTAGTTTTGTGCTTGGTGATTTTCAGAGAAGATAGAAAATATTTGGGAAGTTTTATTCTGAAAAGAAAGGTGGTTTTGAAACTGTTTTCAAAGGATTGAAAATAGAAATATATCTTGTGAAGAAATTTTGAGATAAATAAATAATTTGGGAAATTATTTATTGTGTGATGGATGTTGTGAATATTAATTGATAGTTAAATAACCGACTATCAATATTGGACAACTGCGTTGATCGTTTCGAAGAGACCGGGATCGAGACTTATTTCTCGAAAACCACTTCGATCCGGTTTGTACGTTTCGTGCGAAAAACGTGTTCAGAGTTGAAGATGGAGCAGTGAAGTGCAAGGGCTAGTCGCTACTAATCCTGAGGATATTTCCAAAATGGATGTAGTAGGAGTAGTGCCTTCGGTTCCGTTCGAACCCGGGATGGACTTGTATGGATGAATGCTTGCAAAACATCATCAGGTGGACCGATGGGCATTCTAAGTGAAATCGTTCAAAAGGTAACGCTTAGCCTCAAGCCTCATCAACCGGGAATGACTGAAAATCAGGGGATATGCAGCAAGGTTAGGTGGGTCATGCCAAGCAGGACAAGATATTTCCCCTGTCTAGATGTCCCTTTTTATTCGGCTTGGTGGGTGGTTGGTCGCGCCAACCACGGGGTTTATCTTGTTCAGGACTGTTCAGTAAGGAATGGTTCCGGCCTTGTGTTGCAGGGGATGAAGGGAGTAATCCTCGGTACGGTGATCTAGTCCCCGTACTGTGACAGGTGGTACCCCAGTGCCTAGTCATTGTTGGAAATCCATTTTCCCTACGAGCCTTGTACGAGTTTTGTTTGTATTACCCACTTCGGTGGCTAGTAGCTGGAATTTAATAGATGTAACAATTTAGGCTATTTTATAAGTATTTGTAAATAGACACTATTATAATATCAGAGGATTTCTATAAAATTTGATTTAGCTATCGTAAGGTAAAAACCCGACATGTTTATTTGTGGCGTGGTCTTACGAGATGCTTTTGTTTTCAAAGGATTTTTGAAACTTAAATAGTCAATTGGGTGTGATTTTCTCACGCTGGTATTCCAGACTGACTCGGGTGTTATTTAATTGTAATGCTCGAGTCAGACCGAGTATTATAGGATACAGGTTTTGATGCTGTGGAGCTCAGGATGAGCTGGACGACGATACGTATTCTCGTACTTGTTTATATATATATATACATATACATATATATATATATATTCCGCTGTGTTGAGTAGTTGTTTATCTAGTTGTATGCTATTGTTGTTGAGCTGTGATTGATGTACTCTGATGATGTATGTATAAACAGACATAGTTTTGTTTTATGTAAAGATCATTATTATCTATTATATTTTATTCCGCTGCGATGGTTAGATTCTGATGTTGTTTGGTTCTCTCTTCTTCTACCTCTTCTTCTTAAAATAAAATGGTTCGCATTACTGTATGTCTTGAGTTGATTGATGTAAAATAGCATTGACTCAGGGGTACGGATTTGCGGGCTGTTACACTTGGTATCAGAGCTTAGGTTGGTAATAACCTTGGTTCTGGCGGGAATTACTCAAATAGAGTCCGTAGTACTCTAGAATGAGTTTGAGCGTATTAATAGATATGAGCGCGTATTTGTTAGTGGATATAAAAATGGTTTTATATTGTGTTGATTGGTTTATTGAGTGGCATATGAACCTTCGTCGGCACGGTCTGGACAACTGTATCGAAGGGGTTTCTTAACGCTTGAATAGAACATTTCGACACAACATTGTTTTAAATGTGGGTGAATGAAATAATTTTACCCAAAATATATTTCGATACAAAAGAAATGTTTTCTTAAATTATGTATAATTTGGATGTTTGGATGATAATATTTTGAACGAATAAGATAATAAAAATGAAATTTCAATTAGAAATTGAAAATATAACCAAAGATTAAGAAAATAAATTCAAGTATAAAATGAAATTTATAAATATGAATTATAAAGGTAATTTATAAATTGAAATAAAAACCAAATGAGAAATAAAAACCAAATGAGAATTTGTATGAATAAACTATACAAATGAATTATAGTTAAAATTGATTTAAGCAGGATTTGAAAATTTAAAATCCCGGAGACTTTGGAAGTGTTTTCGGAGTGTTTTGAAGATAAAAATAGTAGTATTGTTTTAGAGGTATTTTTGAAAGGAAATTTGTTTTAAATGGATTTTGGAAGGGATATAGCATTGAAATCACTTGGATTATTGGAAAATAATTCTGATGATGACGGCCGCATCATCAGTATTCATTTTCGAATTTCTAAGTGACGGATTGCTACCAAATTGATTTATTTAGAAAGCTAGTTGTTTTTGAAAATTTCAAAGGAAATTTATGGGAATAAAAACCAGGATTGGTTTAAATTTTTGAGAAGTGTGATTTTGAGATGTGGGAGATTTCAAAATGTTTTGAAACCAAAGCCGGGAGTTTAAAAATCCTGATGAGAAAAATTGTAAGCCTATAAATGGAGGTGATTTTTAAATCAGGAAGGAAATATAAGCTTTGAAGGTTGGAATTTAAATTTAAAGTGAAAATGAAATTAACTTGGATTGGGAAATAAAATTCGACTGGATTGACATTAATTGGATAAGCCGAAAATAATATTCAGTTATTTTCGAAATAAGTTGAAATTGAATTGAGTTAAATAAATCTGAGTTAAAGTAAAATTGAATTGGAATAAGAATTCAATTGAATTAATGAATGAAATTCAATTCTTACCTGAACAAATGGAAAACAAGTTGGATAAGAATTGGAATTGGAATAAATAAATAGGACTTATAAAAGAATCAGAATTAGAAATCCATGGTAATAAAATATGCTTGGATTATGATTGAACATAAGACTTGATTTAAGAGTAAAAGATGAATACATCCAAGCCTGGAATGAATTTGATTGTATAAAATAGTAAGTTGTGACTTATAAAATTTGAAAAAAAGTGGGATAGAAACCCACGATTAATATTTTGATGAATTGGAAAGTGAAAACAAAGATCCAAACTTGAATTATAAAATAAATTTGAACTTAAGAAATTTAAATGAAGAGATTTTGAGATTTAAATCAAGTTCTGAATTACAAGTTGGGGAAAGACTATTTAGATGATAATTAGATAATGAAATATGTAATGAGAACCCGATGTAGTTAAGTAAAGTTGAATTGTGAGTTTATGATGGAGTTTGGAAATAAAACTCAAGTTATAAATTAAATTCGACTTAAATTGTTTGTGAAGTAAATGAAATTGCACTATAAAATTGGGGGGTAAATTGAGAATGAATAGTGGATTCAGAACTTGAGTTATAAATTAAAATTTTAACTTGAAGAGTTAACAAATTAAATATAATTGGAAATGTGTCGAATAAAGGAAAATGAAATAGATTAAAATAGTAATGGTATAAATTGCAAATAAAATCCAAATAAGTAGATATAAATTGGAAATAGCCTTGAAATCAATTGAATGAATTGAATCTGGAAGGTTCAATTTATAATAACCAATCAAATGAAATTGCAGGTTTAAATTGAAATTTAATCGAAATAGAATTGAGTTGAATAGAAAAGAAATTTACTTGAAAAATGAAATGAGCTTAAAAATTTGAATATAATGAAGCAAATTAACTTAAGCTAAACAAATGGAAGAGTTGAATTAAATTCAACTTAAAACTAAGTGTAATGATATTGAGTTGGATTTAAATCAAGTGAAAATAAGTTTGAATCGAAATAGGATTTGGTGGGTTATAAATAATATGTAAGGAAATGAAAATTCAAAATGGATTGAGTGGATAAACTAATTATATTGAATAAATAAATGGATGGTTTTCGAGCTAAATAAAATAGTTCGGCATAAACAAATATATAATAAATTGAGTAAAGTAACTAAAGCTTGGGATGTGTCGAGTTAAATAAATGATCGAGAATGGATTAAAATAAAAAGGAAATTTAATTTGTAATAAGGATGAACCTAAGTTGTTAATGGCTTGAATGAAACTAGTTTGGTTAATAAAATCAAATACAAGTGAATGTATTCAAATCTGAAATGCAATGAAAATGAGAATATATGAATTGTGAATAAATGTTAAAATAGAATTAGGTATAAATTGAGTTGAAATTCATTTACATTGGTTATGAAGCATAGTGCTTATTTATTCACATAGATCTCGTCAAAATTACAAAGAATAAATTGTTATTGAATGTAAATGGAAGTTATTAATATTCTATGTGTAGATAGAAATAAAATAAATTGATTTTGTAAGCAATTGAATTAAATATGAGTTCAGTTTGCTTAAAAATGAATTAAATGTAAGCGATTGAGTTTTAAACCATTCAAATTGATGAAGTGATATACGAATGGATTGAAAACCATTCAAATTAAATGAAAATGGTTTATAAATTAATTGAAACAGTTGAATTAGTATGAAGGTTGTAAATATTGCTTACGGAAAATGTTTGATGTGCATTTCTTTAGAATTCATATGTTTTAACCATTACAACTAAGTGAAATATAATTAAACTGCATATAATTGGAACTTACATATTTAAATTGAGTAAGTACAGATACCTAGGAGCCGTGTGGCTGGATTTGGTAGTGCTATTTGCTAAAAATAATAAGCCACTTTCTTAAAATGCTAAATAAGGTACGCCTACGTAATACAAATAAGAGATATGAATTGTTTTTGGTTTTTCCGACCGTGTAGGTCGATGTATATATATTTATCTCTTTTGTCAAATTGGAAAAGCTCCTCCGTACAAAGGGGACTCTGCCAAAATTTTCCAAAAATTTTGGGAGTTAGAAAACTTTTGAAAATTTTGGAAAATTTTGTTAACGACAAACGAATTCAAATTGAAAACTAAAATAAGTTAGTAAATGAAACCAATTTAAAATAATGACATAATTAGTTATAAACGAAAGATAAAATTAAATGTTTAAAGTTGAAATTAAATTGAATTCATATGGAAATGAAGGAATCGATTTGAATAGAAATGGATATAAACGAGCAGTAAGATGAAAATAAATATAAGAAGCATATAAAATGATTATATACTAAACTTAAGAAAGGAATGGCCAATTCTTAATTGGAAATTGATACTACAAATATATTCTAAGATAATATTAGAATGAATAGATATTGACATTTTGTGGGAAAGTCGATAAAATGTTTTGGGAATATTGTGATTGGATATTAGTGCTAAGCAGGATATGCAGGTAATATAAAAGAGAAAAGAGAATTGGATTGATTTCAAAATATAAAAATTTGACATGCTCGACAAAAAGGTACGTGTTTAGGTTTCTATATGAAATTTGATTGGGATTTTGGATTAAGCCACTTGGCCTTTTGTTTTCTTTTTGGATTTGGGAGGCCGTAGAGCCATTTTGTAGTTGTACCGAGCTAGCCGCGCAAAGGAGACGCTGACGAAATTTTTCGAAAATTTAGAGAGTTAGAAAAATTTTGAGAAAATTTTGATAATTCAAGATTTGGTTTTAAATTGAAACTTGAATGGCTAAACAAATAGTATAGTTTGAAACTATGAGAGGGTTTGGAAAGTTAATAAGAATGATAATGGTCTTTTATAAAAGATCGTTGGTAAGATGGTGAATTGTTTGGTTTTGGGAAAAAGATAAACGGGAATTAGGCCATTCTTCCTAATTAGTAATTTCGGGGACGAAATTCTTTTAAGGGGGGAGGAATGTGATGACCCGAAATTTTTAAGCAATTGTAATCGGAATATTTAATTGATTTTAAATATTTAAAGGTTAATTATTAACTTAAATTACGAATATCATAATTTATTTGACAATTAAATTATTGAGTTAAATAATTTGAATTTGATAAAATATGAAACCTGAGATTTTAAGCCTATTAAAAATAAGTTGAAGGCTTGTAAAATTTATATTGACAATACTGAAGATAATAAAGTGACAGAATCGAATTTAAAGGCGCTTTGTTTAGTTTTGAAAATTTATATCGTTTAATTGAATTTAAAAATAGCCTTCCAAGGCACAGTCTCGGATTTCGACGAAACCAGTGCAGTTGGATCCGTAATATTTAATTATTGCTGGATTTCAAATTTCATAATTTTTGGAGTCTTCGTGTGAGCGTACGAGATATAAACGTTTCGAGAATAATTAACCGTTTTAATTCAAAATATCCTACATCTAATCACTGCCATACCATCCTTCTTTCTTAGCTTCTCGAGTACACTTCCTTTCCTAACACAACTTCCCTCTTTCTTCCCTTATTTCTACTGCAGACATTCATAACTAAAAAAAATTACACGAACGAAATCGCGTTCGAAATCGCGTTCGATCGTGGGTTGTTGGGGCTTTGTATTGGGGAGTCGCGTGCGTGGGGTGGCACTGCGAAGTCGAAGGTCGTAGGGGTGGTCGCGACTTTGTTGTGAGGTTTGGAAGGGAGCGCACGCTCGCGCGTGAAGGTGGTGGTCTCGGAGTCGGCGGTTCAAGGCAGGTGGCACGCGATTGAGGACGACTAGAAGCTCGAGCGGCGCTCAATTGGGATGGCCGAAGCCGTGATTTCTGGAAGCTAGGTCGAGAATAGGAGATCGCGATTTGTGGGGAGCCGAGAAGGGAAGTTGCAGATCACGTTGGCTGTGGTGGAGAGGGTTCGTGGTTTTACTGCAGTTGTTGTGTGGCATCGAGTTCGTCGTAATTTGGGAATTGGTCAGTTCGGCATTAAGGTATATCTATTGTTTAATTTAATTTAATTTAATTACATACACATATGTATATACAGAAACAGGGAAAGGAGTTTTAAAACCAGATTTTTTTTATTTTTAATATATATATTAGATGAAAAGTTCTCAGTAAAGAAATTGGAGTCATTTTCAAGTTAGACAAATTATTAACTTATAGTAAAATAATATAATGTTAGTTCAAATAAAAAGTTGTGGGGTTTATAAAGGTTTGATTTTTAGGTATAAGTGATTTCAAGAAGGAAATAAAAATGAATATTTTAATTTACTAGTTTAATTTTTAAATAAATGGATTTGAAGATTAAACTGTTTTGATTTCCTTATTTAACTATTTACGTTACTAAAAAGATTTACTAAAGGAAAATGAGTTTTAAACTAAGTCATTAGTTAACTATATTTGGAAATGGTAATAAATTTTCCGATTGCTTAAAATGTTAATAAATCATTTGTTTAAAATTAAATTTTTAGTTAAATGAATTTATTAAAAGGGAAATTTGTTCAAAATAAAATCATTGGGAAATTTAATTTGTCAAATGAAATTAATTGTTCAATTATTCATGCATTAATAAACCATATAAATGTTTATACAAGGTATAAAATCGTGGACTTAAATCGAGAATGAAGCGGACGTACAAATTTAAGAGGCAAAGGTGAGTTAATCTTACTCAGTTTAAATTTAAATTTAAACGATTAAATTTAAATAATTGATTGTATGGTTGAATTGATTGATGGGATATAGTATAGTATAATTTGAAATTGGCACATTATGTGATTCTAATGACTGTGGATGCAGGGAAAACAGGTTGGAGGGATCCAACTGGACCCCTCAACTTTTATTTAAATTATTTTATACTCTCTGTTCTGACTGTTTGTTATCCTATAATGAATTATGTGGAAGTATTGAATGTTATGGCTTGGTTGATATAATTGGGTATAATGAATTACCAAAATTATAAATTTGATTTTGGAAATGAAAATAAAAGATGTGAAAATTTCAAGTAAAATAATTATAGAATAAATTTAAGAATAACTTGGAAAAGAAATAAAGTGACTTTAAAATTTTAATAAATGAATCTTGAGAATGGAAAGGAAAATTTGAATAAACAGAAAGTTAATGAATTTTAAATGCAGTATTATTAATTAAAAAGAACAAAGATTTATTTAGAATTTAAGATTTGGATTATTGAAAGAGTAAAGAAGGAATATAATAATAATAATAATAATAATAATAATAATAATAATAATAATAATAATAATAATAAAGTCCATAACTACTGAATTTGGAAATGAACTGATAAGTAAAAAAAAATTGGAAATCAATTTAGGAAAATTGATTTAAGTGATGGAAAGTTGGAATTTTCTCTGGATAGCGAAGTACGTGTTTTTAAAAAGTAAATTTTTAAATATAAATTTAATGTTTTAACATTGTTTTTAATGAAAGCAAGTTTTTCAAAATTTATTATTTGTAATATTTAAAGTCTCAAGTAAGATTTTCTTTTAAGTTATTTTAGTATTAATTATTACGAAGTAACTTAGTATTTTGTTTTTATAAGAAGAAATCTAGTTTTATATTTGCTAAGTAACTTTATTTTCAAATATATAGTATGTATTTTTAACAAATTATTAAAGTAGCTTTAATTTAAATGTTTTATAAGTATATATTTTAAAGTAAAGTGTTTTAAATTATTTTAAAAATCTAGTTTTGTGCTTGGTGATTTTCAAAGAAGATAGAAAATATTTGGGAAGTTTATTCTGAAAAGAAAGGTGGTTTTGAAACTGTTTTCAAAGGATTGAAAATAGAAATATATCTTGTGAAGAAATTTTGAGATAAATAAATAATTTGGGAAATTATTTATTGTGTGATGGATGTTTTGAATATTAATCGATAGTTAAATAACCGACTATCAATATTGGACAACTGCGTTGATCGTTTCGAAGAGACCGGGATCGAGATTTATTTCTCGAAAACCACTTCGATCCGGTTTGTACGTTTCGTGCGAAAAACGTGTTTGGAGTTGAAGATGGAGCAGTGAAGTGCAAGGGCTAGTCGCTACTAATCCTAAGGATATTTCCAAAACGGATGTAGTAGGAGTAGTGCCTTCGGTTCCGTTCGAACCCGGGACGGACTTGTATGGATGAATGCTTGCGAAACATCGTCAGGTGGACGATGGGCATTCTAAGTGAAATCGTTCTAAAGGTAACGCTTAGCCTCAAGCCTCATCAACCAGAAATGACTGAAAATCAGGGGATATGCAGCAAGGTTAGGTGGGTCATGCCCAAGCAGGACAAGATATTTCCCCTGTCTAGATGTCCCTTTTTATTCGGCTTAGTGGGTGGTTGGTCGCGCCAACCACGGGGTTTATCTTGTTCGGGACTGTTCAGTAAGGAATGGTTCCGGCCTTGTGTTGCAGGGGATGAAGGGAGTAATCCTCGGTACGGTGATCTAGGCCCCGTACTGTGACAGGTGGTACCCCAGTGCCTAGTCATTGTTGGAAATCCATTTTCCCTACGAGCCTTGTACGAGTTTTGTTTGTATTACCCACTTCGGTGGCTAGTAGCTGGAATTTAATAGATGTAACAATTTCGGCTATTTTATAAGTATTTGTAAATAGACACTATTATAATATCAGAGGATTTCTATAAAATTTGTTTTAGCTATCGTAAGGTAAAAACCCGACATGTTTATTTGTGGCGTGGTCTTACGAGATGCTTTTGTTTTCAAAGGATTTTTGAAACTTAAATAATCAATTGGGTGTGATTTTCTCACGTTGGTATTCCAGACTGACTCGGGTGTTATTTAACTGTAATGCTTGGGTCAGACCGAGTATTATAGGATACAGGTTTTGATGCTGTGGAGCTCAGGATGAGCTGGACGACGATACGCATTCTCGTACTTGTTTATATATATATATATATTACGCTGTGTTGAGCAGTTGTGTATCTAGTTGTATGCTATTGTTGTTGAGCTGTGATTGATGTACTCTGATGATGTATGTTTAAACATATATAGTTTTGTTTTATGTAAAGATCATTATTATCTATTATATTTTATTCCGCTGCGATGGTTAGATTCTGATGTTGTTTGGTTCTCTCTTCTTCTACCTCTTCTTCTTAAAATAAAATGGTTCGCATTACTGTATGTCTTGAGTTGATTGATGTAAAATAGCGTTGACTCAGGGGTACGGATTTGCGGGCTCTTACACAGAGTTTATTGTTTTCTTCCTAAACTCTGGGTGCTCATTGTTTTCTACACGAGCAGTCTAAAGTTAGGTTTTTCAGATAGTTAGGTTCAATGGTTTATCTGGGGTTAGTTCAGTCTTTGGATTACACCAGTCTTGCCGAGCTTGGTGCTTCGTTATTGGGAGTTCAAGCTATTGCTGGATTGGTTCTTGGAAATGGAGTTGCGGTTTTGGAGTTCTCTTTTGAAGACTATCTTAGAGTTATATTGTTCCGCTACTAGATGTAATCTATTTTCTTTTCCGCTGCTATTTATTGTATCACATCTCTGATGTATATTGATATCTACTGGATCGTCTGTTGTATCAGATATTGTATCAAAGCTGTATATCAATGTATTATTCTTTTATTCCGCTGTGTTATTTACTTAATGTTGTTATAAGCTCCGGCGAATCGGATTTGAAAGGTCGAATCTATGGCATTCGAATACGATATGAAGTATGGATGTCGATTTTCGAGCGGGCAAAATCCGTCTCGTTACATATGGTATCAGAGCTAAGGTTGAAACTTTAGCTCAGGAGTATAACACATTAAGTAGCTCATTAGAGATAGGGTGAAGTATCCCTAGAATGAGTCTGTCCCTATGATATCTGTTTGAATGCCTCAGTAAATTCTCTTACTATCCACTGGTAGTGAGTATGAGTGCAAGAAGAGAACGAGATAGGGGACAGGGAAGTATGACTATAAATGGTCAATACCTTGCAACAGTGGAAACAACTTTCTCTATCAATTTCCTTTGATTCGATTTCATTTTTTTTGATTGCTTCGTGATATTTCCAGAAGAAGTTTCTGTGTGATGGTAGCTCTGCAAATCGTTGGAGGAAATCTTTACTTCGTATTTTCATCAGTTTCTCATCAGTTTTTGATTTAAACCTTAATGAATATGAAATTGAAATTCGAAATTCGAAATTGGAAATTTTAAATGAATTGGAAATTTTAAAATTGAGTTAAATTGGTTAATGGAATATGAAGGATAAATTTGAATAGTATCGATAAAACAATTTCGTTTAAAACCAAATTTGAAATTCTATTGAAATTTCTCGGGTTGATCGAAGTCCAAAGCGGGACAAATTGGTATATATTTTGAGGTATTCCAATTTGAGTTTGGAATCCATATCAAGTATTTGGAAGTTGTGGAAAATGAAAATCCATTTATCTATCTTTGTTGTTTTCGTGCCTGCGAATTTCGAGGACGAAATTCTTTTTAAAGGGGGAAGTCTGTAACGATCCCGAATTTTAATCAATTTTAAATTAATAATTAAATTCATTTTTGATTTAAAATTGTGAAATTAAATGATAAATTGATTCGAGTTTTTCCAAATTCAAATAAAAATATGTTATTTATTAAAATAAAGATAGTTTCTTTTATAAATTGTTTTAATTAAATAATGAGTTGTATTTAAACAATATTAATAGTATAATATTTTTACAAATGGATTTTTATAAATAGAAATGGTTATTTCAGATTTATTTATATATATGTATATTTTTAAAGAAAGCTATGATTTTTGAATTTAAAATAAAATAAATTACAAACAAAAGTATGCATACAAACATAATTAAAATAGAAAATTATTTGCAATACAAAGTAAACTAAACAAAATCAGAAACAACGTTGTAAATAAAATATGCAGCCAATAGTGTAGACAAGAAAAGAAAAAAAACTAAAGAAAAGTAGAAGTAAGTATGCAGGCAAGGAAGAGATGTAGGCAAGTAAAAAGTAAAATAGGCAAACATAAACAAACTGTACAAACAAGTATATTAGCATATAAACAAGAAGATAAAACAATACATCAACCTGGGCAAAGCAAGATACAAAGCAAGTAAAATATTAGTCAACAAAACAAAAAGAAGAAAATACAAAATGAACAAGTATATCAAGTATAATAAATGCCAGCCAAAATAACATATCCATCAGCCTGCATAAAGGTAAACAAATCAAATTTGATATGGAAGAGTAGCTTGAAAATGAAGTGCTCGGGCAATTAATGCAACATGCCTCTAGCATTTAATGCAAGCCTCTTCACCCATGCTTATTATACAAATAACATCACCTGTACAAAATGTTTTCAACTTGTAAACGTTTTGTTATATACATCACTTTCTTCATCTCAGTTTTCATTCATTTTAAACTGAGCAAAAGAAAAAAAATCAAAACTACAGCTTATAAACACAGAGTTGTTCTCCGTTTCACAATATTCCAGGTGAGTAACTTCACTTTTGAAAACTTAAGGTAAAATTTGGTTGTTTGTGGGTAAGTTGAAGTGAATAAGCATTTGCAGGTGAATATCTGATGTGAATATTATTATGTGCATGATATATATATACACTCTGCTCTGTTTGTTTTTTAAGCTCAAAATTCTATTTAAAAAATCCTTACCACACGATCTGGTTCTTAATAGGATCTGATTTTCAAACAAATATTGTTCGATTTGACCTAGATTAATGTTTTAAAATTTTAGTTAGTCAATATAAGGCTTGTTTGTCTCTAGAAGTATTTAAACATATGTGTATATTAAATAAAGTCAAAACTCAAGCTTGTTAATATATCAATTCAGTATTACAAATTGAATACTCTAATCAAAACATGATTTTTAAGACAAAAATTAAGATTTTTGGATTAAGCATAGAGGTGCAGTTTGGTATTGAACAGAGATGGGGTTATTTGAATTTTCTGGTGATCCATGTATCGTGGAGGCTGGGGGTTCTTCGTGATGGTAGAGGGATGACCCGAGAACCTTGGAAAAATGTATGATGATGATGCAGACCAACGTGGCGTTGGGGGTTGCTCGAGTTTGTCAGCAACCCTAGTTTTGGGTGCTTTGGTGTTTTGGATCGGTGTAACCTCTCTGAAGCACCGAGTGCCACGCACTTTTGCGTAATGGAAGAAAGGGAGTTGAAGAAGCTGTAGCCGGAATTGTTGACCTCCTAGTGGTCGGAGCGGTGAAAACGAGGCAATGTTGACAGGTTTTGGGTGGAAGTTGCTTTTTGCTGTTCCAGGTTTCGAGTTCGAGCTCGAAATTGATTTCGAGGTAGAGACGAGGTTCTGGTGGTCGGCGAGAGAAGTATCGATGATCGTTGACATGTTCGACAATGTAGCATGGCCTGGAATTGATCGGCGATGATGTGCAGGTGCACCGTGCATCGTTTTGGAGTTTGGAAATATGGCTTAGCAATGGGTTTAGTCAGAGGTGGAACTCGAGTTTACTCGAGTAATTTAAGTAATTTACTCGAAGTGGAGGGGGATTTGACTCGAAGTAAATTCTGGTGTGGCTCGGGTAGGAACGTTGAACAGGTTTTTTTAAAAAAAAAAAACAGAACCTGTTCTGTTTTGAAATTTTAAAGTTTAATTGAAATTTTTAAAGCAAGGTTAAACTGAATTTTTAAATCACGTTTAAATATAACTTCGAGTATAGTTGAAACTTAGTTCGTGATTAAATAAGTTTTTAAATTTAAACTTTTTTAAATAACTTTAAAGTGATTAAAGGGTTAAAAGGATTTGAATTTAAATTGGAAGTTGGAATGGTAAAGTAAGCAAAAACAAAGTCTAAATCAAAATTTTGTAACCTGAATTTAATTTGAATTCCAGATTTGGAAATAAAACCTTAGTTATAAATGAAATGTTTAAATAAGTTAAATGCTAAATTATTCTTAAATATGTGAATTTAAGGAAAAGTTGATTTTTACTCATTAAACATCTTTTTAACAAAAGTACTACTTTAACATGAGAATTTAAAGGTTTACAAGGTTGGTTTTAAACCTTATTTAAAATCAATTGGTATTCATTTTAAAATCTTGATATTTAAAAGTGAATTGAATATAAATGTTTCAAACATATTTCTTAAGTGATAATAAAATCATTAATAAAAGTAAGTTTTATCTCAAGTTAATGAAAACTTAATAATTATAATCATTGATTATTAAGTTAATCAAAATGGATAATCTGTTTATTTAATTAATTGATGATTTGGATTAATTAAATTTATTAATTAAGGTTTAAAGATTAGGTCAGTAAGGAGTAATTAATTTGTAAATTAAAGGTTATTCATTAGATATTAATTAATAATAAACGTTTATTAACAAAGTAACTAATCAATAATCAATTTAAGGATAATGTGATATATTAATTTGGTAATTAATTTGAGAATAATTAATCTATTTAAGGTTAATTACTTAATGAAAGTGATTAAGAAATAATTATTAATTTAGGAATAATTAATTAGTTATTGTAATAATCAAGGATTAATTATTAATTACGGGTAAATTAATGATTAATTAAAGGATAATTTATTAAATGTTTTGTAAATAATTGATTATTATTTACCATGACTAGCAAATTTATTTATAGAAATTAATCTGATTTAAATTAATCTGATTTAAATTAATCAGATAATTAAATTGATCCTACTTATGGACGTTTGGATTTTATTTAATAATTGAATTGTTTGATACCCCTGACATATGTTGCTTTATGATTATCCTGATTTGTGTTATGATTCATGATGTAATTTATTATCTGCGATATATATATATATATATATATATATATATATATATATATATATATTTGCAAATCTGTGTATGAAAGATCAGCTTTATAGTTTATATCGCTTATCAACTATATTTCTGTGTTTTTTTCTGTGGTGATTGAAATGATGTTGCACTATTGTGTTAAACCCTGGACCACACTTATACACACACCAATATGGATTTCACGAGGAAATCGATTAAGTCACAGATTTTTGAAAATAGTTTTGAATTTGAATTTTTAAATTCAAATGGTTTGAAATAGATTGGGTTTAAAGTGAAAAGATTTAGAAATGGAATTTCAAAGATGAAATTTATTTTGAATAACTTGATTGAGTTTTGAAATTTAAATATTTTGATTTAAATTTGAATTCAAAATCTGAAATTGAATTCTATATTCAGTATTTATGATATTAAATGGTATACCGGTTTATATGGGTTTTAAACCATTTTAAGGTGTTGTTTTTTTGGGAATTTGAATTAACCCAAAGATTTTAACTTGTATAAATGAAATTGAATTTCTTCAAAACGAAAACTACTTGTTTTCAAATAATAATAGCTTTCATTTTAAAGAAAGGATCTCCAAATTATGTTGAAAAGGTTTCAAGTTTGAAATTGAATTGAAATTGTATTTGAAAGGCTATGAATGAATCTTTGGAAATGATTTTTGAAGGCTATAAGTTGAATCTTTGATTTAAAGATTCAACAAGTTAATCGAACTTTGAAAGCTATGAGTTAAATCTTTGATTTAAAGATTTAATGAGTTAATCCAATTGGAATGGAAGTTGTTTTAAAGTCTATAAATTGATCTTTTTGAAATAAATCTTTTTTGTAATATAAAGATTTGAAATGGTAATTGGTTTAAACCATTTGAAGAAAAGTTTTGGGTTTTAAGTTGTGACTTAATTGAAATCCCAATATCCATATGTTTTTGAAATACTGCGCTCACTGTTCGGTTTAGCTGGGAGAGGACTTTTGTGTCATATATCCCATTCCGAATATGTGATATGTCGTTATGGATAGCATTTGAAGACCGGTGTTGAAGACCGGATATTTTTGAAAGCGAAAGGACAACTCGTCGAATGTCTTTGCATCGACTGGTCCCCGGTATAGAGACTTCATATGTGATGGGAAGTCCGAATGTGATTAGTGAATAGCCGGATTGCAAGGACTTCTTTGTAAGTGCCTTCGGTTCTGTTCGATCCCGGAACAGACTTGTATGGATAGTATGTCTGACGTTACAAATTGAGATATAAAGCATATTTCTTTCAAATACATTCTATTGGTGGCGGAGAATTTATTCTCTTAGCTTAACACCCTTCTCTGAGACGTACGAGCTCAGAGGTTATGTAGTTGATGGTTATCAGCAATATATTCCCAATTTGGTAATGTGACATGCTGAGTGTTGCTGTGAAATGATCATTGTTTGATCATTTGTGATATGATCATTTGTTTGAACGTTTATCTTTGTGATCATTTCTATGATCATTTGTTGACCCAAAGCACAGCTTTTGTATAAAGCGTGGCTCTGTGGACGAAACATCGTTGAGCCTCACACCCCGGAATGGTCAAAACAGGAAAGATGCAGCAAGGTTATGAGGGGTAGCTCCCTTAAGGGTATGTGCATTTCCTTCTGGAAAAGGGTGGTATCATGGTATGGAGCCCAAATACTTACTCATGTTGAAACACTTTATTTATGATTGTGTGATGTTGGTGACGAGCGCTCGGTTAAAGGTCCCAAAGGACCGGGGGATGGCATACTCGTGTCAGTAGTTACCCAGTTAGGGGTAACCCGGCCTTGTGTTGGCAGAGATCCGGTTAGGTCCTTCTAGAGGCGTTCTCATGTGGCAATGGGAAGTTCCTTAGCCTGACCATTCGTTGGAAATCCAAAGAAACAATATGATCTTGTACGGTATTAGTTGTAGAACCTATCATTCACTTATGGTGGCGCCCCACTGTTTGGATGGTTGCTATTGTAGGCATAAGTGCGGAATGCCTATGCTGGCTAAGATTTATATCTTTACTTTCGAAATGATTTTTACTACACTATGCACTAGTAATAATATCAAATGTTTCTTTTAATGCATATCAAGCATCTTTGACTATCATAAGGAGAAATCTCCTCTGATTCTGCGTTTGCATTGTGTGTGTGTGCGGGAGGCCTTATGGTAGTCTCATTTTTAAAAAGCATTGCGAATTGATTTTTAAATATTTCGTTGTTTGTTTTTAAAGATAAACCGTTTTTGTTTCTCACACCAGTCCCACGACTGATCCAGAGTTTATTGTTTCCTTCCTAAACTCTGGGTGCTCATTATTTTCTACACGAGCAGTCTAGAGTTAGGTTTTTCAGATAGTTAGGTTCATTGGATTATCTGTAGTTAGTTCAGTCTTTTGATCACACCAGTCTTGCCGAGCTTGGTGCTTCGTTATTGGGAGTTCAAGCTATTGCTGGATTGGTTCTTGGAAATGGAGTTGTGGTTTTGGAGTTCTCTTTTGAAGACTATCTTAGAGTTATATTGTTCCGCTGTTAGATGTCATCTATTTTCTTTTCCGCTGCTATTTATTGTATCATATCTCTGATGTATATTGATATCTACTGGATCATCTGTTGTATCAGATATTGTATCAAAGCTGTATATCAATGTACTATTCTTTTATTCCGCTGTGTTATTTACTTAATGTTGTTATGAGCTCCGGCGAATCGGATTTGAACGGTCGAATCTATGGCATTCAAATACGATATGAAGTATGGATGTCGATTTTCGAGCGGGCAAAATCCGTCTCGTTACACTATTGGTGATGAATTACTGTGACATCCTGTATAAAAAGTAGAATTGTATTGCACTTGAATAATCTAAGTTAAGTTGACAATGGTTTCGAAGAGACCGGAGTCGGGTATTAGTAAATGCCCGAAACCACTTCGATTCCTTATAGATTGATATGTGAAACCATTAGGCTGGTTTGAGATGATTTAAGTAAATTGGACCTTTTAATCAAAAGTTTTGACACTTAGAAATTGATGTGTGAAATGGTTGATGTCTATAATAACTTATGAAGTGTAAATCAATATAAGTTACCCAGGGTTTATATAAATTGTATGCTTTTGTATTCCAAGTTAGACGGGTTTACTTTACTCACGTTGGTTTCCAGCCTGACCCGGGTGTTACTTTGATGTAATGCTCGGGTCAGACCGAGTATTACCGATTTTCAGATAAGGACGTTCTAGAGCTCAGGAGGCGAGCTGGATGGCAGGGACGTATGGAGAGTTTCCACTATGATATTGTATATATCTGAGACATGTTAAATTGTATCTATCCAATGTTGTATAAAAGTGTCGTAACTCTGATATATCGATGTAAATTGATAGATACAGTTTTCTTTGGTATGACTATTATTGATATTATATTTTATCCGCTGCGAATGTGAGCTTGTGTGTTTCTTTTCTGTTCTTCTTCTTTCTCTTTCTTCTTTTCTCTAACTATCTGGAATTTTCTAGATCGAAAATTTCGCGTCGCTACACAAATCAAATCCCAAATTGATTTCAAATTTATTTCTAACAAAAAATTAAATTCCAATTCGATTTCCCAAATTAATTTTCCAATATCAAATCAATTTCAAATTGATTTCCCAAATTATTTCCAAAACACCAAACCAAATTTCCAAATCGATTCCTAAGATTTATTTTAACTCCAAATTAATTCCCAAATCGATTTCTAAAATTATTTTCAACTCCAAATTAAATTCCAAATTCATTTCTAAATTCATTTTCTTTTGAAATGAATTTCTTTATCTCTTTCAAATATTTAAAATATGTATCTTAAACAAATCCTTCAACTATTAAACAACATTACCCGAAATTCCTTTGTTAAAATATTTTCCCATATTTTTGGAATTTATTCAATAATTTTTCAAAGATAAAACTTTATCTATTTAAATTTTCTTCTTTTAAAATTCACCCGATTCCTTTGAGTGAATTTATTATAAATTTTCTACCTAAATTTCAAAATCAAATTTTATTTATTTATTTTTGGTACCCTACAATACCAAAAATATATTCGGCTAAATTACAGCCTTCAACGGTTTCAATTATATATAGTCACACGAATTTAAAATAATCAACGCGCAACATACAAAACTAATTAAATATTTGAGGAATCGAGTTGGATCCCTCCAATCTGTTTCCCTACATCCACAGAGGTTAGCACAACAATTAAATACCCGTTCCACTTCAAGGTGGAATATCACGGTATATGGGATTTATAAAATATTATCCGCTATTATGTGGCGCAATAGGGTCTCATCCGCTATATAATACGGGAAATTAACTCCAAGTACACATATATAATACCAATTCCACTTCGAGGTGGAATATCGCGGTATATGGGTTTAATACAATAACCTCCACTATTTTGTGACGCATAGGGTCTATTCAAGACAACTAATAATAATTTTATCATTCAAGCACACAATCAACACAATCAAAAAAATTTTAAATCTAACTATTTAAAATTTAATCGGAAAAATCTGACTGAGTGAGAAGATCTCACATTTGCCTTTATTTTGCAATCCAACCCAAACCAGCCATTTCTTCCCGATTTAAAACCTTGTAACAACATTATAAGGTTTTATTAATATTTTAATTGATCGAACAATCAATTGATATTAGATAAATTTAATTAACCAATGATTTTAATTTAAACTAACAATTTAAATTTAAACTAAAAAATTTATTTGAACTAATTTCCTATTACCCATTATTTTTAGTAACTAAAATAATTAATAAATTTTGTTAAATAAATCTACCTCCAACATATATTTCGTTTTAAAATTAAACAAGTAGATAAAATTGTGTATAGGTTTATTTATTTATTTTTTTCTTTCCCAAAATCATATTTATTAAATTAAACAAACTGTTTAATATAATTTCATAGAACCCTTCCATATTCAAAATCCCTATATATATACGCACACACACACTTAACTATAAAATAATTTCTGTTTATGTATTTTCTTTTAAACTAATTTTTGTTTTTAAACTTTACAGATTTATCCCCATTTAAATAATTTCTTTCACTGTTCAGATATAACATTTATTCGTTCGATAAAAATAAAACAAATAAAATAAAAATAAAAAAATCATTACCTTCATGTTGATCTCCTTCAGAGCCCCTCATTTCCTTGCATGCACGTGGATGCTGCTTCCATTGTTTGAGCGTGACTACCAAATGCGAGCATCCCTAGATCGATACCGAAAATCGCGACGCAAACCCTAGCATCCATCGCTGCCTCGACCATGGATGGATCTGGATGTTGCTTAGTTCTCAAATTCGAGCACGGCAGCATGACCGCTACACCATCTTGACGAACCCACATGTGCGCGCTTCGCCTGCAACCCCTAGCGGCATTGAAACCCTTACATGCTCACGCTCGAGCGACGATCGTCGTTGTCGCCATAATTGTTGTCGTCGCCGCTTCGAACGCTCCGCCATTGATCCTTTCGACTTCCCTGTCTCGTGCTAGAACTCCAACAATTTGTTTCTACAACATGGATTTCTTTTCGCGATTGAATAGAAGGAGGAACCCTCGTCTTCGAATTAAAAAGGGCAAGAAGGAAGCGAAAAGGGCTCGTAATTCGATTTTCGTTCGAACGAAATTCGAAAGGGGCCGTTTATTTTGAAATCGATTATTCCAATTTAAGGGAGGAAGTCGCCATTTATTTTCTGATGAACGACATTCTGTTTCGTGCTCGTAAGAAGTAAAGGGGTCTGCCATTATTATTTGAATTTCTGAATTGAACGAAGAAAAAGGTTTTGTTCTTTTTTTCTCTAATTTTTTCTTTTCTTTCTTTTTGCGTTATTATATCTTTAACGAACGCATGTCCTAGAATTTGCCACTTGTTTGAAAAATAAATGCCAGGTGTTAGAGGAAAGAAAAACGTGCAACTTTGTCTTGTAAAAAAACTATTATAATTTAAATTTAAATTCAAATAGTCAAAATCACGCAACTCAAAATCCCGATCTCCAATCGATGTGTGCCACTAGGCGTTTATAATGTTATACGCCTATTTCGAACGAAATGGAAAAGGTTCCGAGTCCAAATTCGATCATATGGAGGAGATAGCTTTTTGAACTAGTTAAATATCAAATTTTCGATTTAAATTTTAACGCGTTTGCTTACCGTACAATCACACAACAAATCCGAATGCTACGAAAATTGAAATTCAATAATAATACAATATTACGGATCCAATGGGACTGGTTTCGCCGAATACCGAGACTGTGCCTCGGAAGGCTATTTTTGAATATCGTTTAAACGATATAATTTCAAAAATGAACAAATCGCTTTCATATTCAATTTTGAAGCATCCATTATCTTCAGTATTATCAATACAAATTTTTTAAGCCATCAAATCATTTATAACAGGCTCAAAATTGAAGATTTACAATTTTACCCAAATTTCTGTAATTAAATTTGATAATTAAATTGCTAATTTCATCCTGATATTTGAAATTCAAATTAAACCATCATTCAAACATTTAAAATTAATTAAATATTTCAATTTCAAATGTTAAAATTTCGGGTCGTTGCATTCTTCCCCCCCCTAAAATAATTTCGTCCCGAAATTACTAGTTAAGAAGAATGGACCTTAACCCGTTTATCACTTTTCCAATTCAAATAATTTTTTCAACAACTTGCCAAAACAAATCTTTTTATTAGAGACCCATCATTAATTCAACTAACTTTCCAAATTCAATTATAAGTTCCAACAATATTGTTTTCTTAACAATTCAAATTCAAATTTTAAATATCCAAAATTTTCTCAAATTTTTTCTAACTCCCTAAATTTTCGAAAAATTTCGCCAGCGTCTCGTTTGCGCGGCTAACTTGGTACGACCACAAAAACGGCACCACGACCCCCAGATTTCAAAAAGAAAACAAAAAGCCAAGCGGCTAGACAAGAAAATCATCAAGTTTCATACTGAAATTCAAAT
This sequence comes from Allium cepa, assembly GCA_030765085.1. Classification (NCBI taxonomy): domain Eukaryota; kingdom Viridiplantae; phylum Streptophyta; class Magnoliopsida; order Asparagales; family Amaryllidaceae; genus Allium; species Allium cepa. The sequence goes on from CM060939.1 coordinate 812,071,421, forward strand.
ACGTACCTTTTTGTTGGGCAATTCAATTTTTATCTTCGAAAATGAAATCCCAATTCTATTTCCTTTAATACACCTGTATAACCTGCTAGCCATAATATCCAGTTACAACATTCAAACAACATTTTGCACATTCCTTTACAAAATTTTCAATATATACTTCTTATTCCATTTTCAGTTTACTATTTAAGTTATATATCCATTTTCATTTTATCTTTCATTTTCACTTTAATTTGAATTCAATTTGCAATTTCAATTTTATTTTGGATTCAGTTTAACTTCTTAATATTGAATTTTTCTCAATCATCTTTCATTCCCAACTGATTCATCTTACTATTTTAAATTAGTTTCTTTTACTAATTCATTACAAGTTCTAATTCACTTCATCTCAAACCTTTTTTTCCATATCCACCTTTATTATCTTTAGTTCACTTCGAACTAATTTTACAACTTCATTTTATTTCACACAATTCAAATTAGTTCTCAATATTCAGTTCCAATCCCAATTTTATCCTTTTGTTCATTCCCAAACACAATTCAATTTACTATTTTGGTTTATAAACACTTATATTTAAATTGGATTTTAAATTCCATATAAATTTAAATTTACCTTTCATTGAACCCAATTCGTTTCAAACCAAATTAATTTGTCATTTCTTCAATTAGCTTCCCTCGCTAATTTTATTTCAATACTCCGCTTTGCTTATAACAAATCAAATTCAATTCTAATTCTATTCTATTTGCTTACGAATTCGAAATGAATTTCAACATTCAATTTCACTTTCATTTAATTGTAATTGTAAATTTATTCATTCATTCAAAATTTTATTTTCCACCTTTATAGATTTTATTCCAATTATTTAATCTATTGTACTTCTCAAATTTGCCTTCATACAAATTAACTCAAATTTTCAATCTCAATTCTTTTATTCAATTTTCATTTTTAATTCTACTTGATTTAAATTTTCCTTCCAACTTATTTTGTTTCCACATTTACCTTTATCTAACTTCTCTTTAAGTGGAATTTTATTTTAAAAACTTCAAACTTTACAAGTTATAAAACTTAATGATATTCCATAACTATTTTATACAACATTCCATAGTCTTTTCAACCTTTCAAAATTCATTTTTGAAAGCAATTCAAATTATTATTTTGAATTCCCAAAAGCAACCCTAGTTTTCCAAACAACCTCAATTTTTTAAAATAATTTGGCAGCAATTCCTCTCTTTTAAACTCAAAAATGAACACTGATGATGTCGCGATCATCATCGAAATTTTCCAACGACCGAAAAGAGTTCAAAACATTTTCCAAACCTTTGAAAATCATTTTCAAACTCAATGGAATTTAATTTCCAAAATTCCATATCCTTTCAAAAACATTTCCAAAAACTTCTTTGGAATTCTATTTCTAATTATAAATCTTATTTACATTTATATTCTCAAAATTCATTTGCATATGGATTTGATTTTTAAACATTTGATTATGATTCCAATTGCTTATTCAATTTCAATGATAATAATTTAATATTATTACTTCCTAACAAACAAGCAGCCATATACTATAATAATTTTCAAAAATTATTTCATTTTATATACAAAATAGTTTTGGGTAAAATTATTTCATTTACCCTACTTTAAAACAAAATAGTGTCGAATTATTCCGTACAAGTGTTCAGAGATCCCTATCGATAGAGTTGTACGGACTATAACGACAAGACTCCATATACCACTCAACAAACCAATCATCACAATATAAAATAAATTTTTATATTCACTAACAAATATGCACTCATATCTATTTTTACACTCAAACTCATTCTAGAGTACTACTGACTCTATCTCTAATGAGTATCATCCAACAGAGCCAAGGTTGTCGCTTAACCAATTGCTCTGATACCAAATTGTAATGAACCCGATTTTACGACATTCGAAAGTCGACATTTATACGTCCACTATATCAAATGACGCACATTTGAATGTCCAAAAACCGAACCGTTAGGGTTAAAGAAGAAGAAGATAGAAGAAAAACAGAAACAATAACAGAATCTCACATTTCGCAGCGGAACAATATATAATAGATAAAGAATAATCTTTTAAAACAAAAAACACTATATCAGTTTATACATCACATTATCAGAGTTTACAACAACAAATAGCGGAAAAGATAGTAGTATACAGAAGCGCGATTCGCCATCCAGCTCGTCTCTTGAGCTCCACAGCAAATTCTGAATTCCAGAATGACCGGATAGCCTATCTCTAGGCTGCCCGTGCGGAAAATTATTAGCACCCAGAGTTTAGAAAGGGAACAATAAACTCCAGGTCAGTCATGGGACTGGTGTGAGATCTTAAAACAGTTATTCTTTTATAAAAAACAAAAGAATTTAAAAGAAATCCGCAATGCTTTTTGGAAAATGAAACTACCATACGGCCTCCCGACACACACACCATGCAATCGCACACTTAGGGGAGATTTCTCCTTATGATAGTCAAATATGCTTAATACGCAAAAATCTTTTCGATATTATTATTAGTGCATAGTGCAGAAAACATTTCGAAAGCATAATATTAATCTTAGCCAGCATCCGTACCATTATAGTATGCCTACTATAGATACCATATTAAATGGCGGGTTATACAACTAAAACCGTACAAGACGCGTATTGGTAATTGGATTTCCAACAAATGGTCAGACCGAGTATTTACAGGTTGTTGATATCTTACTTTGGGTTGCTGCTAGAGCTATGAAGTCTTTTCATACTTTTTGGAGTAGTCGTTCTCTTCGTATAGGATGTTGTATATTCGTGTATATTATTTACGATAATGTACTTGTATATGTAACTTCCAGAGTCGACATTTGTAGTTGTATCATATGTATTTTATCACATGTATTGTAACTGAAATCAGTTATTATATATATGAGACTTTTGATTATCTGTGTTCTGCACTTAGCTTGTCTGTGTTATTATTATATATATTGTCCTAAACTATTATGAACCATCGTAGTTCGTTTTATACTGGAATTGGGTATGTCGATGGGAGTAAATAAATAAGAGATGAAAAATTAAAAAATATATACCACTCCTATCGAGATAACCAATACAGGTGTAAGGCCCAACTACGTATGGCCGCACCTATCCAGCCTTATTCTTCTTAATAACAGACAGTATTTTCTTTAATACTCTTTGTTATTGTGAGCATAGAGGTGGGGCGTCACAGATGGTATCAGAGCTTGGGGTTTATGGACATAATATAAAACATAACTTAGAAGGAACATGTGTTACAACTATTAGTCGATGTTTTATTTGTGCTTTGAGTCAAAACTAAAGTTTTGAAGTTATGATGAAATTTTTAAATTTCCTTATTTAAAAATAAAAGTGAAGTTGTGTTTTGATGATTGATTGATTTGTGTTCTGTTTATCAAAATGCGCAGCGGAAACAGTGAGACTGCCTTCGCTGAGTACAGCTGATATCCTTTTTGATTTAAAAATCAAAATTTGAAATTTAAATAAATTTCATTTGTTTTTTACATAACTGTGTTTATTTTGTTTTTTGTTTTGAAAATTTCAAATCCAATTTGAGGATTCGAAGCGATTGCAGTTATGTGAATTTGTTGAGATTTTTGCTGTTTTAGAATTATCTTCATCGAAGATGTATTTGAATGGTTTCTTTGTTCATTTTGTGGTATATGTGCAAAATTTAAGTCGCACATTACTGCATTAATTTTATGTAAAACCGATGTTTGGTTTTAAGCGTATTTTGTTGTCGTTATTTTTATAACGGGATTTCCACACTGGTGCAAAATTTTTGAATCACGGTGTTTTGTTGACATTTTCATGAATGAAAATTCACTGATATTATATTTTGATGCAAATTATTTTGATGAGATTTTGACGTTTAAAAATTGCTGTCGCTTTGACTTCAGTAACCGTCAAATTTTAAAGTGGATTTTCAAGCGGTTATCCCGCAATGCTGATTTCGACATCCGTTTCTACAGTGTTTTGATAAGTACAATTTTCTTATCGAAATTGTCATTAATGCTGCTGTTTTATCACGGATTTGCAAATCTTTTTAAAAATAAAATTGTTTTCCAAAATTTTATAGTTTACACTTTCAAAAGAATAAGGAAGCGATTTAAATGATTCAACAAAATCGAGGACTACGAACCCTTTCTTTTACTGATTCGCTTAATTCCGGATTTGTTCGTTTGAGAATGTAAATTATTACTTTTATAAAATAAATGAAATTGTTTTCAGAAGTTTTGCAGTTTGCACTTTCAAAAGAATGAGGAAGAGATTTAAACATTTCAGCAAAATCGAGGACTATGACCCCTTTCTTTTACTGATTCGCTTAATTCCGGACTTGTTCGTTTGAGAATGTGAAATGTTATTTTTGGAATACACAATTTTGCATTTACAAGGAAACGATGTAGATATTTAAACAATTTAGTAAAACACGTGGTTATGGGACATGTGCGTTTGCTATTTTGGTTAATTCCGTACTCATTAATTGAAATATTTGTTGTTTGATGATTTTACACTTTCAAGGAAACGATAAAGAGAATTAAACGATTTAGTAAAACTCATGGTTATGGCACATGTGCGTTTGCTATTTTGGTTAATTTCGGACTCGTTAATTGAAATATTTGATTATTTTTGTGTGCTTCCGAGCCACTATGATGGACCTTCGGGTCATATGAGGACCTTCGTGTCAAATACCAGTACCAGACCTTCGGGTCATATGTTGGACCTTCGGGTCATATGATGGATGCCAAAATTATAATGACGGTACTTGGTAGGCTTCGGCCATATGACATGCACATGCGGCGTAGCTAAAACTCGCCATATGATGGGATCGATCCACTTTTTATGTTGATTTTCTAATTATCTTAATTGATTCTAGATATTTGTTGTTTCCAATTATCTATAAGTAATTGGATATTTGTTGATATGAGTTCTGATTATCGTTTTTGATAATCGGATATTTGCTGTTTCTGATTATCGCTTGTGATAATTACATATTTGTTGATATGAGTTCTAATTATTGTTTTTGATAATCGGATATTTGTTGTTTCTGATTATCGCTTGCGATAATTAGATGTTTGTTGATATGAGTTCTGATTATCGTTTTTGATAATCGGATATTTGTTGTTTCTGATTATCGTTTGTGATAATTGGATATTTGTTGATATTAGTTTTGATTATCGTTTTTGATAATCGAATATTTGTTGTTTCTGATTATCGTTTTTGATAATCGGATATTTGTTGATTTTGATTATCGTTTTTGATAATCGAATATTTGTTGTTTCGGATTGTCGTTTTTGATAATCGGATATTTGTTGATTCTGATTATCGTTTTTGATAATTAAATATTTGTTGATTTGAGATATAATTATCGTTTTTGATAATTAAATATTTGTTGATTTGAGATTTGATTATCGCTTGAGATAATTAAATATTTGTTGATTTGAAATTTAATTATCGTTTTTGTTAATTAAATATTTATTGATTTGAGGTTTGATTATTGCTTGAGATAATTAAATATTTGTTAATTTGAGATTTAATTATCATTTTTTTGATAATTAAATATTTTTTTGATTTGATATTTGATTATCGCTTGAGATAATTAAATATTTGTTGATTTGAGATTTAATTATCGTTTTTGATAATTGAATATTTGTTGATTTGAGTTTTGTGATTAGTGTTTTGGGTAATTAGATAATTGCGGTTTTGCGATTTGCGAATTTGGTTTTCTAATTATCTTTGTTGATAATTAGATTATGTTGTTTCCTAATTATCATATCGATAATTAGATATTGCTGTTTCGTTATTTTTGTGTTATAATTATCTAATTGATAATTGAATATTGCTGATAATTGCATTTATTCAGTTTTGTTGTTTTCTGATTATCTATTTGATAGTTAGATTTTGTTGAGAATTTGTAAATTTCTTTTATGAAATTAAAAATATTTCTTTGACGTTTGTGTTCTTGACCTTTATTTATCTAGCTTAACCAGTTTATGTTAGAAAAAAATATTTGTTATTGACGACCTTAATTATGAAAATTGCGGGGACGCAATTTTTATAAGGAGGAGAGTCTGTAACAACCCGGGATTTTGTGAAAATTAATAATCGTCGTTAGACGGTTAAAATTGTTGGCTAATTGCTGTTGGAACTTTTTAATCGAGTTTAAAAATTCTTTTAATAATTTGATAAAGGGTTGTGGGCTTTAAAAATTTGCTTGGCCCATATTTTGTTTAATGCCGTGTTAAAGTGGATATCGTTCCCGCTTTGATCCTTTCTCTTGACAACCGAAAACAAAAACATACGAAAGAAAATAAATGGCGGCTAGGGTTCAATTTCGACTTCGCTCGTCATCGTGATGCCACGGCTTCAAAATTTTCCCTGCTTGTTTCTTTACCACCGCGTCTCTGACTTGTTCAACATGTTCTTCAATCGATGTTTCATCTGATTTCGTTCGATATTAACTTCGGCCGATTGGATTTATGCCCTTCAAGAAAGGTGATTGATCTTTTTCACTCACATCTATTCATTCTATTATTTGAATTTAATTCGAGGTTCTAGATTTATTTCTGCCATTCGATTTGTTTTTGCTGTGATTACGTGATTATTGTTAGACGTTGATGATTTCACTGACTTTCGTTCTTTTCGTGTTACTGGGTTGACACGATTTTTATTTTGTGAATTCATTTTTCTGATGACATGAATTTTTTCTGCTTACTGCCTTGGCTTGAGATTTCATTTAACTGAACTTGATTATTTGCGACTGCACGTTGCAGTGTACTGCCATTGATGTTCTGTTGCTCCATGTTACATTGAGCACCTCATTTGATCTACCTGCATTGTTTTACGTGTGCTCAGTATCACTTGATGTTGTTGTTTCACTACTGAGCCTTATTCACATGTGTTTCGTTTAGAGTCTATTGGTCATGTCACTCCTTTGGGTTGTGATTCATTTCATGTTGCTTGAGATGTTGGTACGGTCTTGTACCTGTAGTAAATTCATGTACACTCTATCGGTTAACTGTTGCATTCATGTTGCTTAATTCATGTCCACAGCTTGACTTTGTGGTCTGGATCCTTCATGTTGTCACTTGGCCATCTTACTGTCATGTTGTATTGAGTTTGATCATGTTGCATATAGGCTTGCTGCCTGTTCATCATCGTATCAGGTCACTGCCTTGTATTTAGTTACTTGCTGCTGCACTATTGCTTGTTCCATTATGTAGTAGTGAGATTGTATGGTGTTGCTTGATGCACTTAGTGCTTCTGCAACATGATGAAGCTAAGTGGAGATGTTGTACTTCATTTACCTTTGTATTGTGTGTTGAATTGTGTATAGGAGCCCTGGTATGCATGCCCATTTAATTATACTTTCTTATATGTGCACTATGTTGTGTTGCCCCTGCTGATTTGTGTTGTGGTTCCACCTCAGTGCATCTTTGGCCTTGTTTAATTGTGATTCCCCTACTTTTGTTATTTTCTAAACTCGTGCAAACTTGCACTGTAAACTCCCTTCTTCCATGTGCATTTGGGTTCGACACTATCTGTAGCTTTGTTCGAACTACCTATTTAAGTGAAATTGATTTTGAATTGTGTTGCCTTTGCTTTTAGTCTTGGGTATACATGAATGAAATTTGAATCTCGTAGCATTGTCAGATATGCATTTGGATTTGTTTCTAATTGCACTTGTACTATTCTGTTTGTCATATCTTTGGTGCTTTCACCATCATTTTGCTATCTTCATGCTGTACCACTGCCTTGTGCACTTGGCCATTCGAGTTGAGTTGTTTTGAAGTTGAGTTGAGTCATGATATTAGTGAATTGACCTCTGCAGTTTCATTTTGTTGCATTTTTGCCATGTTGAGCCTTATTGTTATGGTTCATGTATGTGCATGTTTTGCCTTTGTGCATTCGTGTGGCTAGTTGCATCTGAGTTTCATTGTTCAGATTGTAGCATTGATGTGTACATTACCAGTACATGTCACTTTTCATTTTAATGAGATGATGCCATTGGTTTCTGGTTCATTGAGCTTTTGTGTACATCATCACGGTAGTGGCAAGGCAGTGCACGCAAGCGTGAACTGCAGCCACACAGTATTGATATTGTTGGTATTTCTTTTGCTTTTGATGCGTTGATCTTTTGTGTAATGCATGTTGTAGTGGCGAGGCAGTACACGCGTGCGTGTACTGCAGCCCCACCCGAGTTGGCATTTTAAATGGATATTTCAATGGTTTAAATGGTGTTTTGATTTGGTTTAATTTAAACATTTTGTTGTTGTATCATTATCTATTTGATAATTAGATTATGAGTTTCTAATTATTTATTTCATAATTAAATTTTGTTGTTAATTGCCGATTAGGAAATTCTGGTGTTTTTCTAAATTATATTCATTGAAATTCTTTTAACTTATCTTTGTTGATGATTTGATTATGCTGATTTGTTGTTTAACACTGTTATGTATTATATTTATCGTTATCCAATTTCTTTATTTGAGAATCGGATAGGTAAATTTATTGGGACTGTCGTCTATTTGATTATTTAATTATTATTGCTTCTGCGCATTAATAACTGAGTTTGAATTAGACTGACCCATGTGTTATTTTCTTTTGAATGTAATACTCGGGTCAGACCGAGTATTTACAGGTTGTTGATATCTTACTTTGGGTTGCTGCTAGAGCTATGAAGCCTTTTCATACTTTTTGGGGTAGTCGTTGTCTTCGTATAGGATGTTGTATATTCATGTATATTATTTACGATAATGTACTTGTATATGTAACTTCCAGAGTCGACAGTTGTAGTTGTATCATATGTATTGTATCACATGTATTGTAACTGACATTAGTTATTATATATATGAGACTTTTGATTATCTATGTTATGCACTTAGCTTGTCTGTGTTATTATTATATATATTGTCCTAAACTATTATGAACCATCGTAGTTCGTTTTATACTAGAATTGGGTATGTCGATGGGAGTAAATAAATAAGAGATGAAAAATTAAAAATATATACCACTCCTATCGAGATAACCAATACAGGTGTAAGGCCTGACTACGGATGGCCTCTCCTATCCAGCCTTATTCTTCGTAATAACAGACAGTATTTTCTTTAATACTTTTTTATTGTGAGCATAGAGGTGGGGCGTCACAGTTGGTATCAGAGCTTGGGGATTATGGACATAATAAAAAACATAACTTAGAAGGAACATGTGTTACAACTATTAGTCGAAGTTTTATTTGTGCTTTGAGTCAAAACTAAACTTTTGAAATTATGATGAAATTTTTAAATTTCCTTATTTAAAAATAAAAGTGAAGTCGTGTTTTGATGATTGATTGATTTGTGTTCTGTTTATCAGAATGCGCAGCGGAAACAGTGAGACTGTCTTCGCCGAGTACAAGTGATATCCTTTTTGATTTAAAAATCAAAATATGAAATTTAAATAAATTTCGCTTGTTGTTTACATAACTGTGTTTATTTTGTTTTCTTTGAAAATTTTGAATCCGATTTGAGGATTCGAAGCAACTGCAGTTATGTGAATTTGCTGAGATTTTTGGTGTTTTAGAATTATCTTCGTTGACGATATATTTGAATGATTTCTTTGTTCATTTCGTGGTATATGTGCAAAATTTAAGTTGCATGTTACTGCATTAATTTTACGTAAAATCAATGTTTGGTTTTAAGCGTATTTTGTTGCCATTATTTTTATAACGGGATTTCCACAAAGGTGCTAAATTTTTGAATCATGGTGTTTTGTTGACATTTTAATGAATGAAAATTCACTAATATTATATTTTGATGCAAATTATTTTGATGAGATTTTGACGTTTAAAAATTACTGTCACTTTGACTTCAGTAACCGTCAAATTTTAAAATGGATTTTCAAGCGGTTATCACGCAATGCTGATTTCGAGATCCGTTTCTACAGTGTTTTGAGAAGTACAATTTTCTTATCAAAATTGTCATTAATATTGTTGTTTTATCACGGATTTGCAAATCTTTTTAAAAATAAAAGTGGTTTCCAAAATTTTATAGTTTACGCTTTCAAAAGAATGAGGAAGCGATTTAAACGATTTAGCAAAATCGAGGACTAAGAACCCTTTCTTTTACTAATTCGCTTAATTCCGGATTTGTTTGTTTGAGAATGTAAATTATTACTTTTATAAAATAAATGAAATTGTTTTTAGAATTTTTGCAGTTTGCACTTTCAAAAGAATGAGGAAGCGATTTAAACGTTTCAGCGAAATCGAGGAATATGACCCGTTTCTTTTGTCGATTCGCTTAATTCCAGACTTGTCCGTTTGAGAATGTGAAATGTTAATTTTGGAATACACAATTTTGCATTTTCAAGGAAATGATGAAGAGATTCAAACAATTTAGTAAAACACGTGGTTATGGGACATGTGCGTTTGCTATTTTGGTTAATTCCGGACTCGTTAATTGAAATATTTGTTGTTTGATGATTTTACACTTTCAAGGAAACGATGAAGAGAATTAAACGATTTAGTAAAAATCGTGGTTATGGGACATGTGCGTTTGCTATTTTGGTTAATTTCGGACTCGTTAATTGAAATATTTGATGATTTTCGGGTGCTTTCGAGCCACTATGATGGTCCTTCGGATCATTTGAGGACCTTCGGGTCAAATACCAGTACCAGACCTTCGGGTCATATGTTGGACCTACGGGTCATATTATGGGCACCAAAATTATGATGACAGTACTTGGTAGGCTTCAACCATATGAGATGCATGTGCGGCGTAGCTAAAACTCGCCATATGATGGGATCGATCAACCTTTTATGTTGATTTTCTAGTTTTCTTAATTGATTCTAGATATTTGTTGTTTCCAATTATCTGCAGGTAATTGGATATTTGTTGATATGAGTTTTGATTATCGTTTTTCATAATCGGATATTTGTTCTTTCTGATTATCGCTTGTGATAATTAGATATTTGTTGATATGAGTTCTGATTATCGTTTTTGATAATCGGATATTTGTTGTTTCTGATTATCGCTTGCGATAATTAGATGTTTGTTGATATGAGTTCTGATTATCGTTTTTGAGAATCGGATATTCGTTGTTTCTGATTATCATTTTTGATAATTGGATATTTGTTGATATGAGTTTGATTATCGTTTTTGATAATCGAATATTTGTTGTTTCTGATTATCGTTTTTGATAATTGGATATTTGTTGATTTTGATTATCGTTTTTGATAATCGAATATTTGTTGTTTCGGATTATCAATTTTGATAATCGGATATTTGTTTATTCTGATTATCGTTTTTGATATTTGTTGATTTGAGATTTAATTATCGTTTTTGATAATTAGATATTTGTTGATTTGAGATTTGATTATCGCTTGAGATAATTAAATATTTGTTGATTTGAGATTAAATTATCGTTTTTGATAATTAAATATTTGTTGATTTGAGATTTGATTATCCTTGAGATAATTAAATATTTGTTGATTTGAGATTCAATTATCTTTTTTTGATAATTAAATATTTGTTGATTTGAGATTTGATTATCGCTTGAGATAATTAAATATTTGTTGATTTGAGATTTATTTATCGTTTTTGATAATTGAATATTTGTTGATTTGAGTTTTTTGATTATCGTTTTGGGTAATTAGATAATCGTGGTTTTGCGATTTGCGAATTGGGTTTTCTAATTATCTTTGTTGATAATTAGATTTTGTTGTTTTCTAGTTATCGTATCGATAACTAGATATTGTTGTTTCGTTATTTCTGTGTTCTAATTATCTAATTGATAATTGAATATTACTGATAATTGCATTTATTCAGTTTTGTTGTTTTCTGATTATCTATTTGATAGTTAGATTTTGTTGAGAATTTGTGAATTTCTTTTATGAAATTAAAAAGATTTCTTTGACGTTTGTGTTCTTGACCTTTATTTATCTAGCTTAACCAGTTTATGTTAGAAAAAAATATTTGTTATTGACGACCTTAATTGTGAAAATTGTGGGGACGCAATTTTTATAAGGAGGGGAGTCTGTAACAACCCGGGATTTTGTGAAAATTAATAATCGTCGTTAGACGGTTAAAATTGTTGGCTAATTGATGTTGGAACTTTTAAATAGAGTTGAAAAATTCTTTTAATAATTTGATAAAGGGTTGGGGGCTTTAAAAAATTTTTTGGCCCATATTTCGTTTGATGCCGTGTTAAAGTGGATGTCGTTCCCCCTTTGATCCATTCTCTTGACAACCCAAGACAAAAACATCCGAAAGAAAATCAATGGCGGCTAGGGTTCAATTTTGACTTCGCTTGTCTTCGTGATGCCACGGCTTCAAAATTTTCCCTGCTTGTTTCTTTACCAACGCGTCTCTGACTTGTTCAACATGTTCTTCAATCGATGGTGATTCATCTGATTTCGTTCGATATTAACTTTGGCCGATTGGATTTATGCCCTTCGAGAAAGGTGAGTGATCTTTTTCACTCACATCTATTCATTCTATTGTTTGAATTTAATTCGAGGTTCTTGATTTATCTCTGCCATTCGATTTGTTTTTGCTGTGATTACATGATTATTGTTAGACGTTGATGATTTCACCGACTTTCGTTCTTTTCGTGTTACTAGGTTGGCATGATTTTTACTTTGTGAATTCATTTTTCTGATGACATGAATTTCTGTTCCTTACTGCCTTGGCTTGAGATTTCATTTAACTGAACTTGATTATTTGCGACTGCACGTTGCTGTGTAGTGCCATTGATGTTCTGTTGCTCCATGTTACATTGAGCACCTCATTTGATCTACCTGCATTGTTTTACGCGTGCTCAGTATCACTTGATGTTGTTTCACTACTGAGCCTTATTCACGTGTGTTTCGTTTAGAGTCTATTGGTCATGTCACTCCTTTGGGTTGTGATTCACTTCATGTTGCTTGAGATGTTGGTTCGGTCTTGTACCTGTAGTAAATTCATGTACACTTGTAACGACCCGTAATTTTCGAACCCGAAAATTCCAGATAGTTATGAAAAAGAAGAAAATGATAGAAGAAGAAGAAGAGAAACTCCAAACATCTCACAATCGCAGCGGATAAAATATAATAATAAATAATAATAGTTTACAAAAGAATACTATATCTGTTGATTACATTTCAATACATCAGAGTTTCACATATATTCAAATGCTGGTCATCTACAATCAATTTATCACTAAATTACAATAACATAGTTACGTCAGAAATTTTCTAAGCGATAATGCCATCCTGCTCGCCTCGTAAGCTCCAGAACGTTCCTACCTGAAAATCTGTATTACTCGGTCTGACCCGAGCATTACAACAAAGTAACACCAGGGTCAAGCTGGAAAGCAGCGTGAGTAAATCCAACTAACATGGAATACCAAAGAAATCAACTTGTATAAACCACGGTAACATATATCAATTTAACAAATTTGCAATTAGCTATAAACAATACTTATCGAAGTGGTTTCGGGTATTTACTAATACCCGACCTCGGTCTCTTCGAAACTCATGATATTCCAACCCAAGTTATTCAATTGGAATACACAATATTCCATATCAGAGATATCTACCCATTCAAGACATCCAATATCATTCAATCGTCCACACGCGAAGCTTGTTTGCTGCCGATATTAATTAAGTTAATTTTGATTGAATTTCTAACCTCAACCATTTAAAATTATCCACTTGTCACTAATAAATTTCCAAATCACTTAACCAATCAATACCTCATTTCTCATCTTAATTAATCACCTTGGTTCAATTGTATATTTTCAGTTACATTCATATAAATATCTTTGTTTAATTACACGATATCAATTATTCTTATCCAAAATCGATAAGTATTCTTCAGTTACTCCATAAATTAGTTTCATTTATTCTTAATTGCTTATATGAATTAATTCTAATAAGTCCCTTATTATGGCTTAATAAATATGTGATTTTACTATTAATTATAAAACCCAAAGATTTTCAATTATAATTTTAATTTATCCAAATCAAATTTATTTATCTCAATTAAGCCACAATATTAATCATTCTCGATTAATCTCAACTAACTATCCCTTTATTTACGTCATTAAATAAATCAATTACTCCTTTATTAACCTTCTTAATTAATCTCTTGATTAATTTCACCAAGTAATTATATTTTATTAATACCATTATGTAATTTCTATCAAACCATCCATTGATCAATTACATCCAACAATTATCCCCAATTACTTCACCAAGTAAGTATACCATTATAAATACATTAGGTCATTATACCCACCAAATTTCACAATTTTTCATCTTTAATTGATTAATAAAATTAATTACCTTGAATTAATCACATTTATAAACCATCCAAAACCCTTCACCAATGATCCCTCATTTGCTATAATCATCAACCAATCCTTTAATTACTTCTCTAAGTAATTAATGTTAATTAATCAGTTTAATTACAAATTTATTTATAAATTATTTCATTTTTAATTACATAATTAATTTCTAAATTATAACTAAAATTTATCCCTTATTACTCGATTAACTAATTCCTAATTCACTGATTATCCATCCAAACTTACTTAATTATCAATTTCCTGGTTACCATTTAATTTAACCCTGATTTAATAACCTTAATCCAAACCGTAAACTTAAAGTCCTTAATAAAATAATTAATTAATCTATAACATAAATTAATCAACTTATTTATTTAACACTTTATTTACCTTTTAATTTTGATGAATTTCAAATCACTCACAAACACACTTAAAATATTTACCTACAACATCATTTCGATTTCCATTTCGAATAAGATTCAAATAGAATAAAATTAATTGAAGATCACTCACCTGCATCTGGGTATCATCCATTGTCATAACACGCACATGGCGACCGAGCCTTCATCACGCAGTCACCGCCCTCAATCCCCATTGCGAGCATCGCCTTCGCAAAGCTCTTCCAAAAATCACGTCGCCACAGTCTCGTGCCACCGTAAACTCGAGCTCGGCCAACTTCCAGAAGGATCAACGATGATGCTAGCACGACCCCTTTGCTTGCTTTGCCGATCGAAAATATTTTCGCGACCATGCTTTGAAACCCTAGAGTCGCGAATCCTACCCTGACTTCCTCGAGTCGAACACGACTGCGCCTCCTCGAACGCGGCTTCAAACAAGCCCACGCACGCTCGAAAACCCCCTTCAGCCACGATTTCATATTTTCCTCACTCTTTTTTTTTCCGATTTGAACTTCTCTTGAACCCAAAGGCTACGGCCGTTTATTTTTATTTCTTTTTTTTTATGTGCGATTTTGTTATCTCTTCTATTTGGGGAAGACGGGGAATAGAAATAAGTGGATGAGGCTTCTCGTGTACGATTCAAAGAAAAAATCTTTGGCCCCTTTGATTTTAAATTTATTATATTATAAAATTTCAAACGACTCGTAAAATGCCCAAAAGAATTTCGAACTCCTCTTACGGAATGCCGCTTGATGATTATAAAGTTTTACCCGCGTCCCGAACACAATGAGACGTGTCTTGGAGGCTAATTTGAACGTATCCGCGAGATACGGAATTAAATGATCGATGTTAAATTAAATCGATTAAATATATCTAAGCGTTTCGATATGCCAGGGTCAAACGACAACTCTGATTGCTACGAAAATTGAAATTCGATAATAACTAACTATTACGGATCCAATGGAACTGATTTCGTTGAATTCCAAGACTGCCCCTCGGAAGGCTATTTTTAAATTCAATTTAAACGATATAATTTCAAAACTGAAAAAATTACCTTTAAATTAAATTTCTACCATTCTATTATCTTCAGTAACACCATTATAAATTTTATAAGCCTTCAAATTATTTTTAACAGGCTTAAAACTGAAGATTCAATAATTCACTCAATTTCAGTTTAGTAAATCCATAGTTTAATTATTAAGTAAATATTTATACTTAAAATTAAGGTTTAAAATTAACCTTTAAATGTTTTAGAATCAATTAATTATTCCTATTTAAATCGTTAGAAATTCCGGATCGTCACAACACTCTATCGGTTAACTGTTGCATTCATGTTGCTTAATTCCTGTCCACAGCTTGACTTTGCGGTCTGGATCCTTCATGTTGTCACTTGGCCATCTTACTGTCATGTTGTATTGAGTTTGATCATGTTGCATATAGGCTTGCTGCATGTTCATCATCGTATGAGGTCACTTCCCTTGTATTTAGTTACTCGCTGCTACACTATTGCTTGTTCCATTATGTAGTAGTGAGATTGTATAGTGTTGCTTGCTGCACTTAGTGCTGCCACAACGTGATGAAGCTAAGTGGAGATGTTGTACTTGATTTACCTTTGTATTGTGTGTTGAATTGTGTATAGGAGACCCGGTATACATGCCCATTTAATTATACTTTCTTATACGTGCACTATGTTGTGTTGCTCCTGCTGATTTGTGTTGTGGTTCCACCTCGGTGCATCTTTGGCATTGTTTAATTGTGATTCCCCTACTTTTTTATTTTCTGAACTCGTGCAAACTTGCAATGTAAACTCCCTTCTTCCATGTGCATTTGGGTTCGACACTGTCTTGTGGCTTTGTTTGAACTACCTATTTAAGTGAAATTTATTTTGAATTGTGTTGCCTTTGCTTTCAGCCTTGGGTATACATGAATGAAATTTGAATCTCGCAGCATTGTCAGATACGCATTTGGATTTGTTTCTAATTGCACTTGTACTACTCTGTTTGTCATATCTTTGGTGCTTCCACCATCATTTTACTGTCTTCATGTTGTACCACTGCCTTGTGCATTTGGCCATCCGAGTTGAGTTGTTTTGCAGTTGAGTTGAGTCATGATATTAGTGGCTTGACCTTTGCAGTTTCATTTTGTTGCATTTTTGCCATGCTGAGCCTTATTGTTCTGGTTCGTGTATGTGCATGTTTTGCCTTTGTGCATTCGTGTGGCTAGTTGCATCTGAGTTTCATTGTTCAGATTGTAGCATTGATGTGTACATTACCAGTACATGTCACTTTTCATTTTGATGAGATGATGCCATTGGTTTCTAGTTTATTGAGCTTTTGTATACATCATCACTGTAGTGGCAAGGCAGTGCACACAAGCGTGAACTGCAGCCACACGGTATTGATTTTATTGGTATTTCTTTTGCTTTTGATGCGTTGATCTTTTGTGTAATGCATGTTGTAGTGGCGAGGCAGTACACGCGTGCATGTACTGCAGCCCTACCCGAGTTGGCCTTTTAAATGGATATTTCAATGGTTTGAATGGTGTTTTGATTTGGTTTAATTTAAACATTTTGTTGTTGTCTAATTATCTATTTGATAATTAGATTATGAGTTTCTAATTATTTATTTCATAATTAGATTTTGTTGTTAATTGCCGATTAGGCAATTATGATGTTTTCTAAATTATCTTCATTGAAATTCTTTTCACTTATCTTTGTTGATGATTTGATTATGTTGATTTGTTGTTTAACACTGTTATGTGTTATATTTATCGTTATCCGATTTCTTTATTTAAGAATCGGATAGGTAAATTTATTGGGACTGTCGTCTATTTGATTATTTAATTATTATTGCTTCTGCGCATTAATAACTGAGTTTGAATTAGACTGACCTGTGTATTATTTTCTTTTGAATGTAATACTCGGGTCAGACCGAGTATTTACAGGTTGTTGGTATCTTGCTTTGGGTTGCTGCTATAGCTATGAAGTCTTTTCATACTTTTTGGAGTAGTCGTTGTCTTAGTATAGGATGTTGTATATTCGTGTATATTATTTACGATAATGTACTTCTATATGTAACTTTCAGAGTCGACAGTTGTAGTTGTATCATATGTATTGTATGACATGTATTGTAACTAACATCAGATATTATATATATATATATATATATATATATATATATATATATATATATGAGACTTTTGATTATCTGTGTTCTGCACTTAGCTTGTCTGTGTTATTATGATATATATTGTCCTAAACTATTATGAACCATCGTAGTTCGTTTTATACTGGAATTGGGTATGTTGATGGGAGTAAATAAATAAGAGATGAAAAATTAAAAATATATACCACTCCTATCGAGATAACCAACACAGGTGTAAGGCCTAACTACGGATGGCCGCTCCTATCCAGCCTTATTCTTCGTAATAAAAGACAGTATTTTCTTTAATACTCTTTGTTATTGTGAGCATAGATGTGGGACGTCACATACATCCACAGACGTTAGCACAACAATTAAATACCCCTTCCACTTCAAGGTGGAATATTGCGGTATATGAGATTTATAAAATATTATCCGCTATTATGCGACGCAATAGGGTCTCATCTGCTATATAATGCGGGAAAACAACTCCAAGCTTACATATATCATACCAATTCCACTTCGAGGTGGAATATCGCGGTATATGGATTTAGTATAATAACCTCTGCTATTATGCAGCGCATATGGTCTATTAAAGGCAACTGATAATAATTTTATCATTCAAGCACACAATCAACACAATCAAAAAAAAATCTAACTATTTAAAATTAAATCAGAAAAATCTGATTGAGTGAGAAGATCTCACCTTTGCCTTTATTTTGCAATCCAACCCAAACCAGCCATTTCATCCCGAGTTAAAACCTTGTAACAACAGTATAAGGTTTTATTAATATTTTAATTGATCGAACAATCAATTGCCATTAGATAAATTTAATTAACCAATGATTTTTATTTAAACAAACAATTTGAATTTAAACTAAAAAAATTATTTGAACTAATTTCCTTTTACCCACTATTTTTAGCAAATAAAATAATTAATAAATTTTGTTAAATAAATCTACCTCCAAATATATTTTATTTTAAAATTAAACGAGTAGATAAAATTGTGTATAGGTTTATTTATTTATTTTTTTCTTTCCCTAAATCATATTTATTAAATTAAAAAAACTGTTTATCTAATTTCATAGAACCCTTAAATATTCAAAATCCTTATATATATATATATATACACACACTTAATTGTAAAATAATTTCTGTTTATAATTTCTTTTAAACTAATTTTCGTTTTTAAACTTTACAGATTTATCCTAATTTCTTTCACTGTTTAGATATAATATTTATTCGTTCGATAAAAATAAAACAAATAAAATAAAATAAAAATAAAAAAAGTTACCTTCATGTTGATCTCGGCCAGAGCCCCTCATTTCCTTGCGTGTGCGTGGATGCTGCTTCCATTATTCGAGCGTTACTACCAAATGCGAGCATCCCTCGATCGATACCCAAAATCGCGACGCAAACCGCAGCATCCATCGCCGCCTCGACCATGGATGGATCTGGATGTTGCTTGCTTCTCAACTTCGAGCACGGCAGCATACCGCTACACCATCTTGACGAACCCACATGTGCGCTCTTCGCCTCTAACCCCTAGCCGCATCGAAACCCTTACATGCTCGCGCTCGAGCGACGATCGTCGTCGTCACCACAATCGCTGTCGTCGCCGCGTCGAACGCTCCGCCATTGATCCTCTCGACTTCCCTGTCTCGCGCTAGAACTCGAACAATTTGTTTCTACAACATGGATTTCTTTTCGTGATTGATTAAAAGGAGGAACCCTCATCTTCAAATTAAAAAGGGCAAGAAGGAAGCGAAAAGGGCTCGTAATTTGATTTTTGTTCGAACGAAATTCGAAAGGGGCCGTTTTTTTCGAAATCGATTATTCCAATTTAAGGTAGGAAGTCGCCATTTATTTTCTGATGAACGACATTCGATTTCGCACTTGTAAAGTAAAGGGGTCTGCCATTATTATTTGAATTTTTGAATTGAACGAAGAAAAAGGTTTCGTTCTTTTTTTTCCTCTGATTTTTTCTTTTCTTTCTTTTTGCGTTATTATATTTTTTTAAAGAACGCATGTCCTAGAATTTGCCACTTGTTTGAAAAATAAATGCCAGGTGTTAGAGGAAACAAAAATGTGCAACTTTGTCTTGTAAAACAATTATTATAATTAAAATTAAAATTCAAATCGTCAAAATCATGCAACTCAAAATCCCGATCTCCAATCGATGCGTGCCACTAGGTGTTTATAATGTTACACGCCTATTCCGAACGAAATGGAAAAGGTTCTGAGTCTAAGTTCGATCGTATGGAGGAGATAGCCTTTTGAACTAGTTAAAATATCAAATTTTCGATTTAAATTTTAACACGTTTGCTTACCGTACAATCACACGACAACTCCAAATGCTACGAAAATTGAAATCCAATAATAATACAATATTATGGATCCAATGGAACTGGCTTCGTCGAATTCCGAGATAGTGTCTCGGAAGGCTATTTTTAAATATCGGTTTAAACGATATAATTTCAAAACTGAACAAATCGCTTTCAAATTCAATTCTGAAGCTTCCATTATCTTCAGTATTATCAATATAAATTTTCTAAGCCATTAAATTACTTTTAACAGGCTCAAAATTGAAGATTTACAATTTTACCTGAATTTCTGTAATTAGATTTGATAATTAAATTGCTAATTTCATCCTGATATTCAAAATTCAAGTTAAACTATCATTCAAACATTTAAAATTAATTAAATATTTCAGTTTCAAATGTTAAAATTTCGAGTCGTCACACGTATTTACCCAAAATCGCGAGCATTAAGTGCGAATCTGATTTCTTGCGATATTTCCGTGAACCAGATCTGACTATAACGAAAAGAAGAAATAGCTCACCATCTATTCGAACTCAATTCGATACTTTTTTTTAAATGAGAAACGGGATTTAGGAATTTTGAAGAGAAGATTTTTGCTCGGCCTTAAAATTTCCTTTGAATCGAAAATGACTTAATTCTCATGAGAGCTAAAATGGAGACGGGTGACGAACGATTAGAGAGAGGAAGCCATTTTTATTTAATTTGTTTACTTCGGCCATTAATAAATTTTCTATTGTATTTGATTGTATAGAAGAAGGAAAAGGGGACAATGGAATATATTTCTTTCATGACTTAACTGAAGTGAAAGAAAAGAGGCATAGTTTACACGAATGGTAAGGGTGAGCAGATTATAGGGTGGCCGAGAAGACAATTTGGATGAGATTTGATATATATATATATATATATATATATATATATATATATATATATATAAAATTTATTCCCAATATTACACATCTCAAAATCTCGAACCCCTATAGAGGCGTGCCGTTAGGCGTTTATAATGTTATGCCCCTATTCCAAACACAATAGAAAAGATTTCGAGTCCTAATTCAATCATATGGAGAAGATAGCCCTTTTGGATCAGTTATAAAATTAAATTTTCGATATAGATTCAGCGCGTTTATATGTCGTACGCTCACACAACAACTCTGAATACTACGAAAATTGAAATCCAATAATAATATAATATTACAGATCCAATGGAACTGGTTTCGTCGAAATCTGAGACTGTGCCTCGGAAAGCTATTTTTAAGCGTCAATTTAAACGATATATTTTCAAACCTTAACAAAACATTCCCAAATTCAACATTTTACCCAATTTCCAATTATTAAACCCTATAATTAAATTTCCAAATAATGGTGATATTTGAAATTTAAGTTACAAACTATCTTTTGAATATTGAAATCAATTAATTATCCCAATTTAAATTGTCTAAAATTCCGGGACGTCACATTCCTCCCCCCTTAAAAGAATTTCATCCCCGAAATTACTAAGGTAGAAGAATGTCCCAAACCCACTAACTTACTAAGACCCATTTAGTGAAAATCCCATATTCACTTTTCCAATTCTTTAGTTCCAAATAAACTATTAGTTGCAATCTCCATTTTCAAAATCCCTTATTTCAATTCCAATACGAAATCGTTTTGTTGCTAATGAAAAAAATTTCAAAATGTTAAAGAAAAATTTTCTAACTCCCAAAATTTTTGAATTTTTTTGACAAAGTCTCCTTTGTACGGAGGAGCTTTTGCAATTTGACAAGAGATATAAATATATATACATTGACCCACACGGTCGGAAAAACAAAAACAGTTCATATTTCCTATTTTTATTGCGTAGGGGTACCCTTATTTAGCATTTCTAATCAAGCGGCTTATTATTTTAGAAATTAGCGCATCCAAATCCAGCCAAACGGCTTCCCGGTACCTGTACGTACTCAATTCAAACATGTAAATACTAAATATACGAAATTTATTAACATTTCACTTACTTTCGGTAGCTAAACACATGCATTTCATAAGCAACATGCACCAAATACTTTCCATGAGTAATTTATATGATTTGAAAACTAATTCAATTGCTTTCAACCAACTCATGCGTCATTCCATTTAATTTTAATGGTTTACACTTCAGTTTCTTACATTCAGTTTATTTTAAATCCAAACAACTCACATTTATTTCAATTGATTTCCAAAATCAATTTTATTTACCTCTACCAATTCATAGATGTTTTATTTACTTCCATTTAATTCGAACGACTAATTTATTCTATGCAATTTGACAATATTCACTTAATAGAATATCCATTTTAGTTTTTATCCACAGCCAATTGATTCCAACTCATTTTATATTCAATTCCATCCCATTTCTAGTTTATTCACCAACCATACATTTTAAAGTCATTTCATTGAGCTAGACAACATTCGATTCTTATATTAATAACCACTTCCAAATTAATTGTAACAACCCGCATATTTATCGAATTAATATTTAAATATTTTATTTAAATATTTTGTCGTTAATCGGATATTGGTCCGAAAAGCTACTTTTTGCAAACGGTCAAATTAGGACTCGAGACCACTTCAATTGAGTTCGAAATGCCGTTTACAAATTTTTTAAGTATAAACATCGATAGGTTTGGAGTTAGTGAAATTTCACTAACTTTTCCCGCTTTGGACTTTGGGTTAGTTTAGCCTATTAAGCCCAAGTTCCAACCCCTTCTCCTCACTCTTCATAAATTTCCTAACTAACTCAAGCTTGGGCATTAATGGTGAAAAAATGGGAAATTAAAACTCCAAGCACAAATTCAATTGCAAATCCAACATTCAACTCCAAATTCAAGTAGAAGATATTGGATTCAAGCTTTGAATTGCTTCTCCTTGCTTCTCCTTGCTTTCAAGCTTCATCTTCATAAATTTTAGTGCAAAGGTGAGATTTTTATCTCACATTCTTGTCTATAACTATCACGGATGTTTGGGAATGATTTCCTACCACTTTAGCATGTACATTTGCATTTGGTTTGGATTGGATTGGCGAAAAATTCCAACTTTTAGTGTTTTTGGTGAAAATCTGCCCTTAGGTCGCTCTGCCATTGCTAGGTCGTTCGCGTGGAAAAGTCTCGGCCTTCGAATAGCTCGTTTCCGACCTAAAATGGCCTATAACGTTAGGTCGCTCGGCGCTTCGGAATTAGGTCGTGGGTCGTTCAGCTTTAGGTCGCAAGCTCCTTAGGTCGTAGGTCGTTCGAATGTTAGGTCGCTCGGCCCTTATCCCCTTAGGTCGTAGGTCGTTCGAATGTTAGGTCGCTCGGCCCTTATCCCCTTAGGTCGCTAGGTCGCGACGTTTTAGGTCGCTAGGTCGCGACGTTTTAGGTCGCTGCATCCTATGCCTCTATAGGTCACTCGACCTCGTTTATGACCATAGGTCGCTCACCCCCTCTTCGTTAGGTCGCTCGGCCTTGCCTTCCATTTTTAGGTCGCGACGTTTTTGGTCGTTAGGTCGCGACATTTTAGGTCGCTTGACCTTGTTTTCCTCTAGGTCGCATGGCCTTTAGACCGTTAGGTCGCGAGCGTTAGGTTGTTAGACCTTACCTTCCTTAGGTCGCTTGACCTGTTAAACCTTTAGGTCGCTCAACCCTACTACCATTACTAGGTCGTTTGGCCATAGCTCGTTAGGTCGCATGACCTTATAAACCGATAGGTCACATGACATTATAACCCTATAGGTCGTTGGACCTTTGACTCGTAGGTCGTTGGACCTTATCCCGATAGGTCGCTTTACCCCTTATCCCCTTAGGTCGCAACCCTTAGGTCGCTCGACCCTATTCCCCTTAGGTCGTTAGACCTCATTTTGTCTTCACTAGGTCGAACCCCGTAAGCGGTGGCGTTGCCCCCGCATCCCCACCTTGGGGGGTTGCCACCCCCCCTGGACCCCCCTCCGTAGGGGATCTTATCTGAAAAACATTGAGCTGATTTCCATGGATTTTATTCACATCTCCGTATGCGATCTTTGTGACTGATTGTTTCTACAATTGCTTCTGTGTTTTGTCACTTTATAATATAAAGGTTTCAATACTAGTAGTAAATATCAAAACTCTTTTAACAAACAATTTCAACTCTATTTTTAATAACTAAGCTCTTTTCTTAAACCGTTTTCCAATCTATTAGTATATACAAACCTTTACCTCACTCGGATGAGAAATCTAATTAAACGACTTAGTAAAACAAGTGGTATGAAACGCTTGCGTTCACTTCGTCGGTTAACTTTTGGACTTGTTCGATTGAACCTCTTGTGACAATTTTATTAGTGAAGATTTACGGTTTGTTCGTAAATATTTAAGTTAAGCAAGTGGTTATGGGACATGAAGCTAAACTTCTATATTTACTAGCTTAGTGTAATTGACACTTCTCGTTGATCATGACGATCATTCTGATGATTTAGACTAGCAACTGTGCGATGTCTCTTGTTGCGAGGTTAGACTAGACACCACTTGTGTGATTCCACTCACACATACCTTTTTGCTTTTTGGTTAGTCTGGACCTTAATCTGTGTGATTCCATTCACACATGTGGGGTAGCTCCCCTTGGTCTTCGGACCGTCATGTGATAGGCCTCTTTCTCTTTTCTATGATTTCTGGACTTCTTGCATTGATTTCTAGAATTTATGTCATTGACTTGTCATGAGTACAAGTTCGGGGTATGATGCCCTTTCCGAATCTTTGAGAAGATTCTTGTGATATTGATTATCTCTTATTGACTGATCTTCTGTTGATCATTATTTACATACTTATAGTGGTATGTCATTATGGATATTTTATGTTTATGCCATATCTTTTATGTTATATCATGTCATCTGATATTTATAGCTAGACTGATCCGTTTATTATTTTCTTAAATAATACTTGGGTCAGACCGAGATGTTACAGGTGCTTCTGCTTGACTTCTTCCCAGGGATTCATCACTCTGACTTTTGGCTAACTGTTTAGATTAGCAGTTTTTTTTGTGGTATACACTTGAGATATAGACTCATAGTTGTATTCTTTTGTATAGCACGTGTTGCTATTCTTTTGTATTATTGTGGATCTTACTGACCACTACTCTGATGTACACTTTCATGTGTTAGTTATATATTCATATCTTCTTCCGCCCTTGTGATATGGATGTCTGTGACTGATTTGTGTTATGATTATTTCTATGTTTGTTTCCGAAGATTATTCATAGCCACCGTGTGATAAGCAATTACATGGATGGTCGCTCCTCAACAGCCTTATTCTCCATGCTAGTTGACAGCACTACACCGTAGAGTTCTTGGCTAGTGTGGGTATAGAGGTGGGGCGTCACATTAATTTAATCCAAACTTTTATTTAATGAACTTTTATTCTTACTCGAAGTTGAGCTTCTAATTATCTTTAACTTAAGTTAATTTACTTCAATTTATTCCAACTTCAAACTTAAGCTCGCTTCATTTGCAAACAAATTTTCTTTTTCACTTTAACTTGATTCTATTTCAATCAAATATCATTTCAATCTACAATTTTATTTGATTAGTTCTTTTGTTTCGTTCATTACAAATTTTAATTTCCAAATTCAATTCATTCACGACTCATTTAATTCAATTATCCATTCTCATAATCCATTTAAATTTTTAATTCCATTCTCAATTCGTTAAAATAATATCCAAGGCCATATTTAATTCATCCATACTCGAATTGGACTTATTGCAACTCAAATCATTCTTATTTTAATCCAATTCCATAACTTTAAGTCATGTTTAATTCACTTACAATTCCAAGTTGAATTTCTATTTACAACTCGGGTTTCATTTACAAACCCATCATTAACTCAAATTTCAACTTTTATTTATCTAACTAGTGTTCCATTTCCATATTAAATAATTAATTATCCAATTGGCTCACTTCCAATTTACAATTCAATCTTTAATTTTTATCTTCAAAAATCACTTTGTTACTTTACTTGAGTTCAATCTAATTTACAGTTCGAGTTTAGATTTCTATTTCACTTTCCAAAATAACGAATACGTTTTATTTTGGCTTACTCCCTCCAACATTCAATTTAAGTTCATTTACTTACATTTATAAATTCATTTGTTCATTCACAAATTATTTTCAACCACTACATTTTATTTCCACATATTAATTAGTTTTACTCCATTTGAACTAATTCTATACTTCATTTTACACAATTTCAAATCAAATATTATCCAATATTCAAATTTCATTTCATTTGCATGACATATAAATCAATCAGTTACTTACTAATTTCGATCTCAAAACGTTATTTGATACGGTCCAACTTGACTAATTTTCCATTCAAACTTAAGTTCAACGTTCAGTTTCGATTCCCTTTTTGCTTACAAGTTTAAACTCATTTATTCATTCACAAATTCATTTCTAACTAATATATTTTATTTCATTAACTTATTTCATTTAGCATACTTAGATTTATTTCCTCACATTCACTTTTTATTTAACTTGGTTTGGTTACATTCTAATTTAATTCAAATTTTAAGTTTCTATAAGTTCTCCAATTTATTTACCTTCCGTTTGCTAACATCTTTTAACTCACTTAAATTAATTGGATTACATTCTAACTTATTTCTGTTTTCTTACTTACTTCAAATTTTTAACCCTTCTCCAAGTTAAATTTTCTATTCTAAACAACTTTTCATTTTTTTTTAAGTTTCCAAACTTATTTACCATTCCATAAACATTTTTAATAAGTTTACTGAGTTTCATCTAAACATTTCAAACCAACTCCAGAGTTTAAACCATTAATAAAATGTTCAAAATCCAATTTTGAAAAAATATATATCTAAATCAAGCTATTCCTTTTCATTTTCAAAATCAAACCCAATTTTACAAACAAATATTAATCCAAAACATCCAGGTAGCAATCCCCCTCTAGGAAACTCGAAAATGAACACCGATGATGTTGCGATCATCATCGAAATTATTTCCCAGCGACCGAAAAGAGTTCAATGCTTTTATCACTTTAAAATCCCTTTAAATATTTCAAACTCTCCAGAGTTCAAATCCAATTCAAAAAAATTTCACAAAATTCTGATTCGAAATCCATCCAAAACATTACCCTGGAACTTTTATCACGATTTATTTTCAAATATTTCTCTAGAATTCTATTTCAAATTATACGTCACATTTACAATTTACATTTCAAATTTCATTCTATAAATGAATTTCTTTCCTTAACCTTTGGTTACTTTTAATTTCTAGTTAAATTTCCACACAATAATGATAATAATTATCATTCCTAACATATAAGCAACAAAAATTTTCAAATACTTTTCTTTTATATCCGAAAATAATTTGGGGTAAAATTATTTCATTTACAATATTTGAAAACCATATTGTGTCGGTTTATCTCATTCAAGAGTTTAGAAACCCTATCAAAGACATGGCGTCCCACAAATCGACCAGAATCCATAAACACTCAACCGATAAGTCAACACAATATAAAAACAATTTTTATATCCACTAACAAATACGTTCTCATATCTATTTATACACTCATACTCATTGTAGAGTACTACAGACTCTATCTCTAATGGGTAATCCCCACCAGAGCCAAGGTTATCACCAACCTAAGCTCTGATACCACTGTAACAACCCGCAGACCAGTACTCCTTAAGTCGACACTATTATCCAACATATCAACTCAAAGTGAACGGGAATACGAACCATTAGGGTTAAAGAAGAAGGAGATAGAAGAAGAGAAAACAAAACAACAATAGAATCTAACCATCAGAGTGGAATAAAATATAATAGACGATAACAGATCTTTAAACAATAGCAAATCTGTTTACACATTACATCATTAGATTACACATAACTCTCAACTGGAAAGTAATCATAACACGTCCTCACAAAACTGAATACATAGCTAGTCAACACAGCAGAATATTTTAAACAAGTATGGAAGTACGCATCGCCATCCAGCTCGTCTCCTGAGCTCGTAAGACCGCGCCGCAAATAAACATGTCGGGTTTTTACCTTATGATAGATAAAACACTTTTATCAAATCCGCCAGATATTATAATAGTGTCTATAGAAAGTAAAATAGAAACTAGCTGAAATGCTTGCATCTCACATTTCAGCAATAGTTGGGCACAATCAAAACCGTACAGGCACGTAGGGAGAATGGATTTCCAACTAATGACTAGGCACTGGATACCACCTGTCACAGTACGTGGCCAAGATCACTGTACCGAGGGTCCCTCCCGATCCCCTATAACACAAGACCGGGATTACCCCTTACTGGATCATCCCGTGTAAGATCACCCCTCGGTTGGGATCAGCAACCGCCCACTAAGCCAAAATAAAAAGGGACATCTAGACAGGGATGGCCTCACCCTAATGGGTGCTACCCACTTAACCTTGCTGCATAACCCCTGATTTTCAGTCATTTTCGGTTGATGAGGCTCGAGGCCTAGTGTTACCTTTTTAGAACATATCACTTAGAATGCTCATCGCCCACCCGACGATGTTCTGAAAGCATCCAACCATACAAGTCCGTCCAGGGTTCGAACGGAACCGAAGGCACTACTCCTACTACATCCATTTGTGAAACTCTCATGTTTAGTAACGATTAGCCCTTGCACTTCACTGCTCCATCTTGGAATCTAAACTCTTGTACATGTAAACGTTCAAATCGGATGGAAGTTGTTTTTAGGAAATAAATGCTGATCCCGGTCTCTTCGAATCGATCAGCGCATTGGCCAATATTGATAGTCGGTTATTTAACTATCAATTAACATTCACAACAACCATCAAACATAAATAATTTCTCCAAATTATTTATTAATCTCAAAATATCTTTACAAGATATATTTCCACTTTCAAACCTTTCTGAAATAGTTTTCAAACCATCTTCCCCTCACGGAATACATTTCCCAAATATTTTCTATTTCCACTGAAATCACCAAGTTCAAACACTTTAGATTTTAAAATAATTTAAATCACTATATTATAAAATATACATTAACATTCAAATTTAAAAAACTACTTTAATACTTTATTAAAAATATATACTTTAAGAATACTTAAAATAAAGCTACTTTATAAATATAAACTAAATATTTCTCTTTTAAAACATAATACCAAGTCACCTTTGAATAATTACTACTATAATAAATTTGAAAAAGACTTACTTTAAAATTTAAACATTTAAAAATGATAAATTTTCTAAAACATATTTCTTAAAACAACTTTTAGCTTTTAACTTATACTTATATATTTATTTTGAAAACGTACTTGGCTATCCAGGGAAATACGCTTCTCTTTCACATCCTTTAAAAATAAATCACTATTTATTTTTAAACAATTTTACCCATTCATTTAATAAATCCCCACTTTGAATTTATCCTTCCAAATATCCATTGATATATTACTTCACTTTTATAAACCCAGTTTATAAATTTCTTAGTCCCATCCTCCTTTATAACTCCAATTTCAAACACTTAAATCAATTTCCAAATTGATTTTCAAATTACACCATTTTGAAATAATTTCCTTTACTACCCATTTATTCCAAAACCCATTAACTTCAGATTTTTATTTCTTACTTATGACTTAAATTCTTTTAACTGAAAAATACCAATTTCAGATTTCCAAAATTCATTCTTTATCCTTTTAAACAAATTTAAACCTTGAATTTTAAAGTAAATTCTTTATTCCTTAAATAATATCACTTAAGTTTTACAATTCATTACTTTCTGTTTATTCAAAATCCCCTCTTTCCATACTCGGAATTATTCATTAGAATTTTAATATCACTTTTATTCTTATCCAATTCATTTTTAAATTTATTTAAATACTCTATGATTATTTTACTTAAAAATTCACTCTTTTATTTTCTTTTCAAAAATCCAATTCTATATATTTTAATAACTCAGTGTACCGAAATATATTCAAGCAAACCATAGCATTCAATATTCCAATTATCAATATAATTCATCATAGAATGTTAAATGTTCATAACACAGCATATTAAACAATCTAAATAATTTTGAGGAATCCAATTCGATCCCTCCAACCGGTTTCCCTGCATCCACAGATGTTAGCACAATACCAATTCCACTTCAAGGTGGAATATCATGGTATATGGGATTAATATAATATCATCCGCTATTATGCGGCGCATAGGGTCTCATCCGCTACATAATGCGGAAAATCAATCACTCCAATATATACTATATATATATATATATATATATATATATATATATACACACACACACACAGATATATATAACATAGCACATCAAATCAATTCAATCATTCGACCAATTATTTAAATCTAACCATTTAAATTTAAATTGAAACCTAGATGAGTGAGATTAACTCACCATTTTATTTTGCCGTTTGCAATCCATTCCAAACGAGCCTGATTCCATGATTTTTGACCTTGAATACGCATTTTAAATTAATCAAAAAATCAATTATCTTCTTTAATAAATTCAATTAACTAAGAATTTTTAATTAGATAATTTTCCTCTAGTTTAAAATCTTTTAGTGACTAAAATAAATTAAAGAAGTTAATTTAACAATTTAATCACCAAATCCATTTAAAATAAACTAGTAAATTAAACATGAGTATATGTATGTTTATTTTATTTTCAACTTGAAA
Organism: Allium cepa; assembly: GCA_030765085.1. Taxonomy (NCBI): domain Eukaryota; kingdom Viridiplantae; phylum Streptophyta; class Magnoliopsida; order Asparagales; family Amaryllidaceae; genus Allium; species Allium cepa. The sequence continues at coordinate 812,102,265 of CM060939.1, forward strand.
ATACATATATACACTTATATAGACTTCGTAAAATCTAATTTATATAAATTTTCCAACTTTTAAGATCTCTATATTTATATATTTTTTTAGAATCTTTTCTACGAATATATCCTCCTCTTTATCTATATATATGTATATTTACAAAAATGTCTATATGGATTTCAAAAATCAATTTTTTAGATAACCTCTTTAACACTTAAAATTCTATGTTCAGAATCATGCAAGCATACATGTATCTGCTATAAAGAACATTGAATCCTCTTTTCTTTTTTCTTTTTTCTTTTTTGTTTAATTTTTTTTAAATCGAGGAAAAAAATCGAAAATACCTCAGCTCGCAACAGTCTCGACTCGGCCACCCCTTCCTCGCGATCGAAACCCTAGCTGCGGATAACCCGAACACCCCTCTTCCATGACAGCTCGTCCCAAAGTCGTCGCTATCCATCGCCTCACCTTCTACTCGAACAAAATCAAAACTGCTCCCAGCCTTCTCCCTAACCCACTTGAGCGTGCGTGCTCCACCGCCCAGCGCTACTACGAAGTCGCGACACACGACCTACTAATGAACCCCAAAATCACTAGCTCCCTGCCGTCAACATCACAAACAAAAGCCCAAACTGGCCTTCTTCGTCGCGACTACACTCTACTTCTATCATCACTTGCGAGCTCGTACTTACCCAAAATCGTGAGCATCAAGGGCAAATCCAATTTCTTGCGCGATTTCCTCGAACCAAATCTGACTATCACGAAAAGAAGAAATAGCTCGCCAACTATTCGAACTCAATTCGACACTTTTTTTAAAATGAGAAACAGGATTTAGGAATTTTGAAGAGAAGATTTTTGCTCGGTCCTAAATTTTCCTTTGAATCGAAAATGACTCGATTCTTGTGAGAGTTAAAATGGAGACGGGTGACGAACGATGAGAGAGAGGAAGTCATTTTTATTTAATTTGTTTACTTCGACCATTAATAAAGTTTTCTATTGTATTTGATCGTATAGAAGAAGGTGAAGGGGACAATGGAATATATTTCTTTCGTGACTTAACTAAAGCGAAAGAAAGGAGGCGTGGTTTACACGAAAGGTAAGGGTGAACAGATCATAGGGTGGTTGAGAAGGCAATTTGGATAAGATTTGATTTAATTATATATATATATATATATATATATATATATATATAATTTATTCCCAATATTACACATCTCAAAATCTCGAACCCCTATAGAGGCGTGCCGCTAGGCGTTTATAATGTATACCCCTATTCCAAAATGCAATGGAAAAGGTTTCAGATCCTAATTCAATTGTATGGAGAAGATAGCCCTTTTGGATCAGTTATTAAATTAAATTTTCGATATAGATTCAGCGCGTTTATATGTCGTATGCCCACACAACAACTCCAAACTCTACAAAAATTGAAATTAGATAATAATATAATATTACAGATCCAATGGAACCGGTTTCGTCGAATTCCAAGACTGTGACTGGAAAGTCTATTTTGAAACGTTAATTTGAACGATATATTTTCAAAACTTAACAAAACATTCCCAAATTCAACATTTTACCCAATTTCCAATAATTAAACCCAATAATTAAATTTCCAAATAATGGTGATATTTGAAATTTAAGTTACAAACTGACTTTTAAATATTGAAATCAATTAAATATCCCAATTTAAGTTGTCCAAAATTCCGGATTGTCACGATAGTTATCATCCTATAGCCCACTATTGCACATCACATTAAATGTTAACATATGTGAACATCTGTACTACATCCCTAACTCAACGTAAAGAGTATGATAAGTGGAAACATATAAGCATACATTAGGCATTGCATCGAGCGCACTAGGGAATATCATACGTGATAATACTTTACATATATGTAGGATTTATGAAATGTAAATCCTACCATATACAATATCAAACCTCTGAGTTTGTGTCTACCTTAGAGATCATACATGGACTAGTGATTTTTTACCTATTTTGCTACCATTACCTCTAGTTTAAATTGGCTTCCCACCTAACTTTACTTTGATTCCTATGTCAAATCTCTTTCGCAATCGCTATAAAGTCATCCACCACTCCTAGCATTCACACAATTACCACACTCGCTAAGCAAAGTATTTTGGTAATCAAAATGGCGCTAAGAAATCGAATATACTAATGCAAGTACAGGACAATTATTTACATGCACAGAGCTATGATAAATAAACATATTACAGTTGCACAGAAACAGAAGTATATAATATAGGAAACTGTAGTACAAGCAATTATGTTTTATACATAGACAGTTTAAACAGGCGCAGTGCATAAAATTTAGAATAGCAAACATGTGAGAGATTATAAAGGAAAAGCTAATCATTCTTTACTAATAGTCCTCTTATATGAAAAAACCATCGAGGACTAAATCCACATAGTCTTTGCCTATTTAAACCAATATGAAAAAAGTACAAACTCAAACAACACAACAACACAAAAACTGAAATGAGTCGGCTGTCCGATCCTACAAGGCTTTCTACTTCTGCATTTTCCAATCTTACCTGGATGAGTCTTGACATTTTTCCTCCTTTAGGTTTCCCACTAGAAGTATTGCTACTTTTTGAATGAGTGGACACTTCACTAATAGTAGAACCAGGCTCCACAGACTTGACGGTGTAGTAATCATTGTGATTCGGCGACCCGAACTTGAAAATAAGAACTTTTTAATAGGAACTTGTTAGTTTCAAAGTTGCAAACTTGGCGAACACACGCTTTTTCTTTACTTAAATTTTCTCTATGTCCATCCTCAACCTCTCAGCCATAATTTCGTGCTCGGCCGGATCGGAAGCGCCAATGATGAAAACATTCTCCTCCCAAGAGACAGTAAAGTGATCCATGCTCTCTAAATCCACTAATTTTTCATAGTCAGGACCTGGGTAAAAACTGGAGCCAAGAATGGACATTACATCAGAAAAGGCCTTTTTTAGCGCTGAAAAAATGCTGCCAAAACTTTTAGTAGGGTTTCGATAAACGCAGCGACACGACATGCAACTAAAAGTCTGAAACTGTTTGTAGCGTTGTAGAAAACGATAGCAAAACATGATCTATTGTAGGGTTTTAGAAACGCTACAAAATGTTTCAGCCTGTTAGCATCATGTCGTATCGTAGTGTTTACTAAAATGCTACTAATAGTTTTGGTTGCGCTTTTTCATTGATTCAAAAGCCATATCGCATCTACTTACATTTATTTTAGTAGCATTTTTAAAACCCTACTAAAATTTATTAACCATTTTGACTGTACGCGCTACTATTTCATATTAATGGCTTGTATCATTTCCAACCAACACTCACATAATAGCCACATTACAACTAGCAATCCGTCACATAGTCGTCGTATTCAAACAATCAACCACATAATTGTCGTATTCATAAACATTCATAAATAAGTTTTTCGACAAACCGAGCAAATTCACATAAAATCCATAATCATTCATAAACAAGTTTACACAACAAGTACTAACAAAATGTTATAGTATATATAAAATCAAAGACATGTTCATCACTTGATTACCCACAATTGTTTGCTAGAAGTGGTCTTTACTCCTAAAAAGCTAATTACTTGTAGACAAGTTTAACAATCGACAAATGATTATGAAACCATTTCATATTTAAAGTACAACAAACATCCTTAGTTGAACTTTTCTTAAATTTAATTAATTTTAATAAAACTTAGTTAATTTTTATAATGAACTTATCTAATTTTTAAAAGCTTATTTACATGGTTAAATTCCAATAAAACTTAATTAATTTGTATAAATTTATTTAATTTTTATAAAGTGTAGTTAAGTTATATAACCCTTAGTTAATTTTTAAAATTACTGATTTTAAGCTCGGTTAACTTATTTACAAATATATTTATATTAAGTCAATCTTATAAATTATTTTAATTAGTTGAACAACAAACATATGCATCGCTCGATGCTTACATTGAATATCGTTGTCACCCAAAAAGATTGAAAAAAGTTATTCTCCATGAACCTGAGAAAGTGATTTAAGTTTTCAACTTCCTTTTTCAATTTAATTAATACAAGTTGCCATATAATTAACTACTAAACTTTTGATATTTACAATAAACACATGTATATGATATGTCGACTAGTTCTCACTTGGTTAGCCACCCAAGCACTAACTTGTAACATTCTATGTGAAACATACCAAAATCTAAAGAACACTGAAACCCCTCATTTGTTCAACATAGTATAAAAGTGAGAGAATATATTACTGGGAGATATAGCTACAGATTCATTCTTTTACCCTCTTTAAAAAATGCGTCCATTACTATAATATGTATTGAACAAATATGTTGCCTACCATCTGACAAGGGCAACATTTCTTACGAGCACAGAACTCTGCCATCACATGCATGGCAGCTTATCAACCCATGTGAGGCGCGCATTCCACATTGCAATTTGCCCATGCCATTACACATTGCAATTTGCCTATGCCATTACACATATTGCATCTGTAAGAAACCAAATTTGTATATGGTTTTTGAAAAACTTGTCATGTACCCTTCATAGCCGCCAACCTTATACAAAAATGGTTGGAATGAACCATAAATATCACCCCTCTTAACACAATAATTTATATTAACATAACTGTTAGATATTTTTGTGATTTGATTTAGCTATAAGCTTACTTCTTTTTTGAAAACGAATTGTAAACTTTAATGTATGCACACACTCGTACACATTCTGTTTTAACCTGAAGGACTAATCTTCAACTGAAATCAAATAATATAACAAAAAAGTATCTATATGCAGAAACTATAATGGTGTTGCAGATTAATTCCTCACATTATGTCTGAACCATCTCTATGAGCTATCAATCCCATTCCATGACATACGAGACATTGCGTTATTTGATTTGGCTTATAAATCCAAGTTCTTGACCAGCATTAAAAGTAGGACAGGGTATCTCTCCTCGACCATCACATTCTTCAAGTATGCATGATTGAACATGTCCAAAGATAATCAAAACAAGTGGCATAAGTGATAAGATATTTTTATTAAGATGAAATAATCAAATAACCTCATGGATCTAGGCAAGGTTAGACAATAAGAAATTAAGGACATTATCAGCAGGGGCCTGTGCTATAGTAAAGAACCCCAATAGGTCAACCTTGATCATTTCAAATGAGCTCAAGGTCAATGATTTGGCCAACATTCTAAGGATGGGGTAACCATTTCTATCCCATCCATGTTTCAACTTGAACATGTGATTGGGCCAGGAGGAAAAAGAGAAATGTCTGTGTGGCTCAAATTTAAAATAAGAAGATAAACTGCATTGTAAAACCGTGTAAATTTATGTTGTCTCCAGCATCATAATACCCTCCAATAAGACTGCCTTTGATTTCTGCAATGGTTGATCCATCTTTCAAACCTGAATTTCCTCTCCATCTCACTCCATTGTTCTATGGTAATTTACCCATTATAAATCAAATAAATTAAAATTGTTAATACATTTAACGTTTTGTTGCATTATTCCTCTATCTTCTAATGAATCTAACATATCTAAGTCTAAATATGATGACAAATACATATGAATGAAAAAATTACATCATTGGGCATTGATAAACATAACTGCCTAATGCCGCACCTTGAAGTACTTGTCCAAAGGCTCATATCGCTTAACTTTCTTGGGCAGTGTAAATAACAACGACCAAAATCCCAGTAACAATAAAAGCAATCAAAATTGCCCAAAATACCCATTGAAGAACCTTTCTCTTAATAACAATGCATTCCAAATCGACGTATGTAACCTTCTTTTTGCCTCTATCTTGAGGGACCAGAAACCAACTCTGTTGAGTCTCATCTAATTCATGCTTCTGCCTTAACAGAGCTGCTCGAGTGAGATCAAGATTTCTATTGTGTTCATCGTCTGTGCTGATCTCAAATGATCCACCATAATGATTTGCTGAGTGCATTTTTGTAATAAGAAAAAATGAACTTAGCATGCTAATATGAATAGGAAAATTTGTATATAAGGATTTGTTAAGTGAAATGGAAGACAATTTGTCTTATTCATGTAATTTTTGACTAGAAGACAGGTGAAGAAAGGGAGGATAGTTTCATGTTATCATTTGGGATTTCAATCATTTTCTCTCAATTTATACCTGCTTATTTTAAAGTATGATAAAAGAGAGGCATGTATTAAGACCGGTAAAGAAAAGACTTATATTGTCTCATCCATGTTAACACTATCAGTAACAGAGAGACAAGTTATTTTTCTTTGGCTCTTCCTATCATGATATTAACCACTTCTGCAATGCAGATACTTCAGTTAGAAAGACAACTAAAGGATCAAATTTAGATGAATGACGTGCTTGAAAAAGCATTAGGCTATAACCCATCCAGCAAAAACTCTTCTGGTGAGAATTCTGTGCCCAAGGTACCCATTTTCATTTCGTCTAATTACCTAATATTAATTTAAGTAAACTTACAGTACCATCTATACCAATGTTGAATAATGTTTTATTCTTCATAACTATAACCAATAAAGGAGCTAATCATGAAAATTGCAATGAGAGATGGAAGTGATGCATCTTGAGCGATATCTTCTTTCTTTGTATAGTAAAGCATTTGACCAACAAATATCTACTACTATCTCCTATTAGCTTGGTTAACAAAATAATCTCAACCTTCATTTCATATAATCATAAATCTCGACCTCAATATCCGCGAATCGGTACTAAAATAAATGTAAAAGAATATTTGAATCTCAAAATGAAACTTTTAGATGAACTATATTCAACATCGCTTTACCTTCAACAATAAAAAATATCAATTTTTTTAAAGTATATATAAAATCCAATCAATGACAAATGTAAAGAAATTCTCCAAGTATAAACTTACCCGATAACTGCGTTCACCATGACATTAAAGGAGCAAAGCAATTCAAATATAAAAAATTCGTACTTTGTTCTCCCGCATCTTAATATAAGGCACGCCATGTAAGATGAATTAGATGTAGAATTGAAGAAGTTCCATGATTCAAGCACTAGCCTTTTCCTCGACCCTTTGAAGTGAACAACCTAAATAAACTAGCATAATTTCTATATCATGATTTTTTAGTATACGGACTATACATGTTAGACATCAAATTTGCATGTTCAGTGCAGAAAATAAATGTTCTGAACTTTAGATACAATAAAAGAAACATAGCATCATTAGCAAGTTATCAATGCTTATCTGTGCAAATTCCGTTCATCATGCAAGGCGTTTTATCCATTAAATGCAGATAACATCTGACCATGCTTTGCTACCTTCGTCAACTGTCCTCGAGAACCTTAGTCAGTGAAATCACGATAAATTTACGTGGTAGCCATTAAATTAACGCGGACGGTTTGCACCTATCCATCATTTTAAATGTCGGTTTATCTTGTAGTCCATATTTAACAATATGTGGGATGTGGAGTGCAAGGTGGGATATTGTTGAGTTATCCTGCATTTGCCCATCGTTTTAAATCGAATTTTTTTCATTATTATTATTTTAATGATGATGAGGATGAACCGAGATTTTAAGAGGTGTCTATTAGTTTTTAAATGGGTTTGAGTCTGGTAGCGTTGGATGTGCTCTAACTATTTGATGCAGCGCGATCTCCGGAATCAACGAAGTTGGATTGTTTAAACACCTTAGGTCGTTTGGAGGAGGGCGCGGGTTTAGGTCGCTCGAGAATTTTAGGTCGTTCACGACCTAGCAAAGGTCATTCGCGAGTTAACGAGCTAAGCATGAAGGCATGTAAGCGAGCTAACAAATTAAACATGCCAGTATCAAGCTACAACCTAAGGAGACCTCGAGCTACCAACCCACGACCTAAAATCTTAGGTCGCTCAGATATTAGGTCGCAAGATGTTGAAGCATTCGTGTTACCGGTTCTTTAGGTCGTGACCAACCTACCTCATAAGTCGCGTGAAGATTTCATGTTACCACTTCTTTAGGTCGTGACCGACCTAACTCATAGGTCGTTTCTCTTGTACGTGTTCAGGTCGCCTGTATTTTAGGTCGCGCCTTTTTGGTTGCCGCTGTTGTGAGTCATTGTGTTGTACATATTAAGTCGCGTATGATGTTGTAAAGGTTAGGTCGTTAACGACCTATCTTAAGTCGTGTCTTGTAATGTTGTGATGTGTTTGCTTTAAGTCGCAAGTGTTAGGTCGTGGTCGACCTAAGTGTTGTAAAAATGTGTTGAGTATAGCGTTGAGTCGCTGTCGTTAGGTCGCTGCCGACCTAAGTTAGGTCGTAAGTCGCGGCCGACCTAAGAGTCTGGTGATATTTTGTTTGTGTTGCATTGTGAAAACTATAAATAGCAGTGTTGTGACATTTGTAATGGTTGTTGATTCTTGAATAAAATTCTCTTTTGTTAGCTTTGTGCTTTCATACAAATTGGTAGTTGAGTGTGATCTTCTATCTCCTCGTTCGGTTAATCGAGTGCGCTCGATTCAACGATCGTAGAAGCCGATTCACGGTATCTAGTGCGCTAGATCAACGTACGAAGAATCGTAGATCTTCTTTCTCGGCATCGTGCGCGATCAACGAGACGAAGATAGCTAGAATCCGGTATCTTTGGATCAACGGATTTGGGCCTTGCAGTATTCTCAACTCACCGATTGCCACATTCCATCGATTGAAGTTTGTTTCGATTAATCCGCTGCGTCAGTTTTGGTATCAGAGCCATACTTAGCCAATCATAGCTAAGTTGATTCTTGAAGCCAATTTTTGAAGTTGAAGTTTGAAGTTGTGTTCATCGCGTTCATATTGAAGTTGCAACAAGAGGAAGAACTTTCGATCCATTCCATTTTGGATCAAAGTGTTGAAAGTGTTTGAAATTGAAGTAGGCCGTGTATACTTGGGAAGTAGCCGAGCCTAGTGAAGGGTTTTGAAGTTTGAAGCCGTGACTTATTGTTGTTTCGTTGGAATGTTTGTGAAGTTTTCCAATCATGCCACCAAGGAGAGCCAATCGTCATCAAAACGTTGAAGCTTTGTATCGAAGAGAAGAAGCCGAGCTTATGGAACAACGTATTAATGAGAAGTTTGATGAAGGCATTGGTAAATTGGAGAAATTGATGAATGATTTGAATCAAAGGAGGAGATCACCAAACTCGAACCATGGAGGAAACCGAGTTTCGCCATCGGTTACGGAAGCGAGGAGGGTATCACCACATTCTTGTAGAGATAGAAGAGAAACATCAATTTCATCACGAAGAGATCATCATGATTATGCACATGAAGAGAGAAGAAGTCAACGTGAATTTGACAATGAAGTATATAGGGATGAAGAAAGACATAGTCAAAGAAGCATGCATGAACGAAGAGATGATAATGGTCGAGATCGATGTAGGCGTACGTTTGACTTTGTTGAAGAGGGTGATAGAGCTAGTATTCATTATCGAGATCGAGACCAGGTTCGAAATTCATTTCGGGATGTTGAAGAGGATCGTCGATGGGAAACGGGTATGAAGATGGAAAATTCCAGAATTTAAAGGAGGAATGGTAGCAGAAGAATTTCTCGATTGGATTTCTAATGTTGAAGAGATCTTTGATTTCAAAGAGGTTCCTGAACATAGGAGAGTGAAGTTGGTTGCTACTAAGTTGAGGGGAAGAGCTTTGGCGTGGTGGCAGCAAACTAAACTTACAAGGGAGAGAATGGGGAAGTCAAGGATAGAATCGTGGGATAAGATGAAGAAGTTAATGAGATCTACTTTCTTACCTTATAATTACCAATCACTTATGTACCAAAGGTTACAGAATCTGAGGCAAGGGACGAAGTCTGTTAGTGAGTATGCTGATGAATTTTACCAACTCATTGCCAGGAATGATATTATGGAAACGGAAGAACAACTAACTGCTAGATTCATTGGGGGACTAAGAATGCAGATCCAGGATATGGTTAATATGTTCGATCCTAGATCAGTGGCAGAGGCACATCAGAAAGCGTTGGCTTGGGAGAAACAAGGAAGGCGTGGAGGAGGTGCATTTACTAATTCCAATAATCAAGCAAGGGGTGTTGGTGGAAGTTCTAATGTTTCTAAACCTGTTACAAAGCCAGTAGTAAACGAGGCTGAGAAGGCGAAGGTTAGTAGTGGGTTCAAATGTTATAATTGTCAGGAGTTGGGTCATAAGAGCAATGAATGTCCGAAGCCGAAGAAGAGAGCAATGGTTGCAGAAGTTGAGGAGGATGATGATGAGGAGGCAGAATGTTCAAATACACCTTATGTTGAGGAGGAAGAAGAATTGTTTGGAGATGAAGGTTGTAATCTTATGTTGAGGAGGTCATGTCTCACACCAAAGCAAGAGGAGGATTGTAGTTGGTTGAGAAGCAATATTTTTCAGTCGACATGCACTATTCTGGGAAAAGTTTGCAAGTTCGTTATTGATGCTGGAAGTTGCGATAATATTATTTCTACAGAAGCAGTAAAGAAGTTGAACTTGAAGACTGAGAAACATCCTAAACCGTACAAGCTAGCATGGTTAAGGAAGGGTGGTGAGGTGAAGGTGTGTCGAAGGGATTGTGTTAATTTTTCTATTGGGAAAAAGTACAAAGATGAAATTTGGTATGACGTTGTAGACATGGACGTATGTCATCTGTTGTTGGGCAGACCGTGGCAGTTTGATAGATCAGTTCAACATGATGGTCGTGCCAATAGCTACAGTTTCATGTTCGAGGGTACTAAAATTACTTTGGTTCCCAAGAAGCAACAACAGAAGGAGAGCAAGCTGGAGGAGATTGAGGAATTGAAAACTTTATTATCCTTGAAGGAGTTTGTTAAAGAAGTTGAAGAGGAGCCTGAAGTATACGTGTTGATTGGGCGTGAGAGCAGTGAAGAGGTTGAAATTCCTGAAGAAGCAAAGCCAGTTTTGAAAGAGTTTGAAGATGTATTTCCAGAGGAGTTGCCTAAGGAGTTGCCACCATTGAGAGACATTCAACATCAAATCGATCTTGTTCCGGGAGCAGTGTTGCCACATAGACCACATTACCGAATGAGTCCGAAGGAACATGAAGAGTTACGAAGGCAGGTGGAAGAGTTATTAGAACAGGGACGTGTTCAGGAAAGCTTGAGTCCTTGTGCAGTACCAGCTTTGTTGGTGCCGAAGAAGGATGGAACATGGAGAATGTGTACAGATAGTAGAGCTTTGAACAAGATTACTGTTCGTTACAGATTTCCTATGCCGAGGTTGGATGATTTGTTAGACCAGTTGAGTGGGGCAACTATCTTTTCGAAGATTGATTTGAAGAGTGGTTATCACCAGATTCGAATTAGACCAGGTGACGAATGGAAGACAGCCTTCAAGACGAGAGAAGGGTTATACGAATGGTTGGTTATGCCATTTGGTTTGTCAAATGCACCTAGTACATTCATGCGGGTGATGAATCAAATCTTTAGACCATTCTTTGGGAAGTTCGTGGTGGTTTATTTCGATGATATTCTGATATATAGCAGGAGTATGGAGGAGCATGTTCTACATTTGAGGGAAGTGTTGATTATTCTTCGTGAGGAACAATTTTATGCAGCCACGAAGAAATGTGTGTTCATGACGAGAAGTGTGTTATTTTTGGGATATGTTGTGTCTGAGAAGGGAATCCAAGTGGACCAGAGTAAAGTTGAAGCTATTAGAAATTGGCCACAGCCGAGAACTATCACTGAAGTTAGAAGTTTTCATGGATTGGCATCATTCTACCGAAGGTTCATTCCACACTTCAGTAGTGTGATGGCACCAGTTACCGATTGCATGAAAGGAAAACAGTTTGTATGGTCAGAGGAAGCGGGAGTTGCTTTTGAACGGATCAAAGAACTATTGACGACAGCACCAATTCTTGTTTTACCTAATTTTCAGTTGTTGTTTGAGCTACACACTGATGCATCAAAGGTGGGAATTGGAGGAGTGTTGAGTCAGCAGGGGAGACCTATTGCATATTTCAGTGAAAAGTTGTCAGGGGCGAAGATGAGATACAACACATATGACGTTGAATTCTATGTTGTGGTGCAAACGATTAAACATTGGAGACATTATCTATTTCAGAAAGAATTTGTTCTGTACACTGATCATGAGGCATTGAAGCATTTACAGGGGCAGGATAAGATTTCAGCGAGACATGCATCATGGATTGCATGTTTACAGCAGTTTACTTTTGTCGTTAAGCACAAATCAGGGGTGACAAATCGGGTAGCTGATGCTTTGAGTAGGAGTCGTCATTAATTAACGACATTGAAGGTTGAGGTGACAGGGTTTGAAATGTTGCCAGAGCTGATTGAAGAAGATCCTTACTTTGTGAAATGTGTAGAGAAAATCAAGGAAGGAAATACCGATGAATTTGTGATGGTTGATGTATTCTTGTTCAAGGGAAATCAATTATGCATCCCAGACTGCAGTTTGAGATTGAAAATTATCAAGGAGTTGCACGAGGAAGGGCATGTGGGCCGTGATCGTACTTTGCAATTGATTTCACAATCTTACTTTTGGCCGTCGATGAGGAAAGAAGTGGGAAGGTTTGTGGAGCGATGTCATATTTGCCAAGTTTCGAAAGGAACCGCGACCAATGCTGGGTTGTATATGCCGTTGCCTATACCGACTAAACCATGGGTTGATGTGAGTATGGACTTTGTATTGGGATTGCCGAGAACGCAGCGTGGTAATGATTCTATATATGTAGTGGTTGACAGATTTTCTAAAATGGCACATTTTATTGCTTGCAAGAAGACGTCGGATGCTGTTCGTGTTGCTCAGTTATTTTTCAAGGAGATCTATCGACTTCATGGATTGCCAGAGTCTATTGTGTCGGATAGAGATACTCGTTTTCTGAGTCACTTTTGGTTGAGTTTGTGGAAGATGATCGGGACAAAGCTGAATTTTAGTAGCGCTTACCACCCGCAAACTGATGGACAGACAGAAGTTGTTAACAGATCGTTGGGAAATTTGTTGCGATGTCTTGTGAAGGACAATCTGAAGAGTTGGGACATGAAGTTAAGCCAAGCTGAGTTTGCACATAATCATGCAGTGAATTGTAGCACGGGATTCAGTCCATTTCAGATTGTATATTCAAATTTGCCAAGGGGACCGTTGGATTTGGCAGTAGTACCACAACCGAAGGGGGAGGTTAAACGGGCTGTTGATTTTATTGATGAATTAACTGAATGTCATAAAATCGTTTAGGAACGATTGGAGAAGGCAAATGAGAAGTATAAACGATCTGCAGATTTGAAGCGACGAAGTGTTGAATTTAACGAGGGTGATTTAGTGTATGCTGTGTTGACAAAAGATCGTTTTCCGGTGGGATCGTACAATAAATTGAAGGCCCGGAAGATTGGTCCTATAGAAATTTTGAAGAAAATCAATGAAAATGCATATCAATTGAAATTACCAAATGATGTTTATACCTCAGATGTTTTCAACGTCAAATACTTAATTCCGTATTATGGGAATGAAATTGTTGTGGAAGAAGATGGTGGAAATTCGAGGTTGAATTTCTGTCAACCAGGAGAGGATGATGCAGCGCGATCTCCGGAATCAACGAAGTTGGATTGTTTAAACACCTTAGGTCGTTTGGAGGAGGGCGCGGGTTTAGGTCGCTCGAGAATTTTAGGTCGTTCACGACCTAGTAAAGGTCATTCGCGAGTTAACGAGCTAAGCATGAAGGCATGTAAGCGAGCTAACAAATTAAACATGCCAGTATCAAGCTACAACCTAAGGAGACCTCGAGCTACCAACCCACGACCTAAAATCTTAGGTCGCTCAGATATTAGGTCGCAAGATGTTGAAGCATTCGTGTTACCGGTTCTTTAGGTCGTGACCAACCTAACTCATAAGTCGCGTGAAGATTTCATGTTACCACTTCTTTAGGTCGTGACCGACCTAACTCATAGGTCGTTTCTCTTGTACGTGTTCAGGTCGCCTGTATTTTAGGTCGCGCCTTTTTGGTTGCCGCTGTTGTGAGTCATTGTGTTGTACATATTAAGTCGCGTATGATGTTGTAAAGGTTAGGTCGTTAACGACCTATCTTAAGTCGTGTCTTGTAATGTTGTGATGTGTTTGCTTTAAGTCGCAAGTGTTAGGTCGTGGTCGACCTAAGTGTTGTAAAAATGTGTTGAGTATAGCGTTGAGTCGCTGTCGTTAGGTCGCTACCGACCTAAGTTAGGTCGTAAGTCGCGGCCGACCTAAGAGTCTGGTGATATTTTGTTTGTGTTGCATTGTGAAAACTATAAATAGCAGCGTTGTGACATTTGTAATGGTTGTTGATTCTTGAATAAAATTCTCTTTTGTTAGCTTTGTGCTTTCATACAAATTGGTAGTTGAGTGTGATCTTCTATCTCCTCGTTCGGTTAATCGAGTGCGCTCGATTCAACGATCGTAGAAGCCGATTCACGGTATCTAGTGCGCTAGATCAACGTACGAAGAATCGTAGATCTTCTTTCTCGGCATCGTGCGCGATCAGCGAGACGAAGATAGTTAGAATCCGGTATCTTTGGATCAACGGATTTGGGCCTTGCAGTATTCTCAACTCACCGATTGCTACATTCCATCGATTGAAGTTTGTTTCGATTAATCCGCTGCGTCACTATTCAACCTATTTCTCTCTACTATAAGGGTCATCCATTCATTTAAACCGATAATCTTTATGGAACAAGAAAATGCAAGCTCTAGGCCTGAAAACATTTAAAACTAATTATTGAGTTCCATAGCTATCTTACGTCTTAATTCTTGGAAAAAGCTTTCACTCTTGTTTTCTTATCTGATACATTAGCCCACAATTATACTCATCTAAATTGCATATTAGAATTGGGAATGAACAAATATTATCTTAACAATGGGAAAACCAGCAAAGAATATCAATATACTTAATATTTAATCTTGGGGGTATAAACAGTAGAAATCAAGCTAAGGACATACGACCATTAAAATGGATAAACGCCATGTTTCTATCAGTTAGTGAGAGTTAATCTGAACAAAGCTCGCTGTAATTTAATGACAGAGTTAGAGAAATCATACTCATGAAATCATTAAAAAAGCAGTTCAATTTGGAAAATAATTGGTGATCCACCCATGTAAAATTGACAGTGTAATAGATGAACCTTATTTGATAACTCAATTGATAAATTGGCCAGTTGTCGCATAAGGTTCATCTATTACACTGTCAATTTTACATGTGTGGATTACCAGTTATTAGCGAAGATTGATGATGTTATAAAAAAAATTAAATATTTAAGATTGAATATGAAACTAATATTCTATAAAAAGATAATTGCAAAAACCATGTTTTAGGCTACCAATATAGTTCAATCTTTGTAGTTACTTATACAACTTATTCTTAACCATCCAACCATCCTAAATTTACTTCAATGAAGCTTTATTTAGCACTATAATTTTCAATAATCGAATGACCTTATGACATTTCTTTTTTAAGCATATCGGATGCAACATTGTGAAATTTGAATGGACCTTATACACTAGTACAACTTAATAGGTAAAAGCAAATGACAAGATCTTAATTAGTTCAGCCTAAGTGTAAACAACGATAAAGACAAAATAAACATAATCTTAATCCAAGCAGCTATAGTTAAAATTTTCCAGATATTAAAGTAATCCTAATCACCATGTAGTTGAGAAGCATAATGGTATATTATAAAATCATGCACATGAGGATGACCTGTTTCCTAATACTCAAAATAAAACAAGTATTTTCATTAGGTAGTTTTGCATTGTTGATTATTGTGCATGCTCCTCTCTCTTTCTACAACATTAAATAGATCCTAACTGTTAAAGTTAAATCAAAAAAGAGATTCTAGTTAAAACATTCAAAAACATGAATTCAGTTGAATCTAAATTCTGGTATGCGGATCTAAAATCAATGTTCAAACACATTTTAACCAAACAATATTCCATGCAAAAACATCTTAGTTCCAATACCAGCGAGTCCATAAATTCAAACTCAGTGATACTTAGAATCTAGTAATGTAAAAGATTATGGTTAGACTGATAACAAAAGGGATACCCCCTAGCAATAGTTATATCTCATGGTACATAGAAAATGAAAGTGTTAAAGTGTTTATAACATTGATTTTGTTAACACTACTACTAAATCTCATGGTACATAAATTATTTCCAAAGGCATAATTTATATCATGGTACATAAATTTATCCATGTATTAATAATATAGTCATAGAAGCAATCACTATTAATAATATTATTAATATGGTTTCAGCCACCAATATATTTGTAATAATTAGTTATTGACCGCCATTTATTTCCATACATTCCCACTCAAAAATATCACATATTGGCATATAACAGAATCTTCAGAATTGCTTTGCTTTAAAGTATTAACATGCAGGCATTGACTACCATTCAATGCATGATTAATAATAGAGATAGTATTATGTAATTGATGGGTTGGCATGCATCTTCAAAGGTAGTTAACTCATCGTCATTAATTATAAGAACTTGATTCATCATTATGTAATAAAATTTAATTTTTATTAACCTAACTTTGCTTCCATGAAAATTGCAGTATATGGATTTTTTGCCACAGAGAGTGATAATTGTCTTCAGAAACGTATATGTAACTTACACTATAAGAATATCAATTAACATATTATTCATGGATGGTAGGTTTGGTGAATACATGGCTCCTACAAGGTAGAATTTAGATCGGTTCAGCACTTAGCATTAGATTTTTGCAAATGAAAGGATATGTACTAAATCAAGGCAATCAAATTATTGTGGAGTAGGGCATAAGGACCCAAGACCTTCTTTCATATGTATCAATGATTAAGTTTCGATGGATGTTATCTCAACAAATAAGTGTGTCCACTACTATACCATTCAACCAGGTTTAGATATTAACAACTATACACTATGATATAAATCCATCTTCAGTATATCCCAATTCATCTACAGACCTAGTTTACAAGAAAACATAAACATACTCAAATTGAAGTTATACTGTAGTCAAAGAAACAAAAGATTTTACCGACTAATAAGCAAAAGGGAAAACAACTTACTTCATTATCTAGATGCTTCAGGTTAAGTGAGTAAGGCTTGTTTGTACTCCAATTTACCAAA
This sequence comes from Allium cepa, assembly GCA_030765085.1. Lineage (NCBI taxonomy): Eukaryota > Viridiplantae > Streptophyta > Magnoliopsida > Asparagales > Amaryllidaceae > Allium > Allium cepa. The sequence goes on from CM060939.1 coordinate 812,119,352, forward strand.
ATCCAAAGTGGCGCACCCTAACTTGGACGGTTGACAAATTGGTTCAATACATCGTGTTGGATAGTGATCGAACAGTTTGTTTCATTGTGACTACCATAATCAAGAAGCGATGAGTTTCATAATGCATAATGAGCTGCAACATTTTACTTAGTTGAATAATAAAGAAAATAGAGGATACAACAGTGTTGTTTGCTATTTGTTCTTCACTTGAGGGTGAAAAAAGGATCTTGTTTGAAGTGTAAATTATCTGCCATCCTTGTTTTGCAGCAAAAAAATGGTATAATACTATGTCAGGTAGAAGGAAATGGGATGAAATGGCGGAGGCAGTTATTAATACTACTATGTCACTACTGCCACCAAGTACTATTACAAAATGTACTCAACCCAATACTTTTTCTAATGTTGTTCAAACTATGCTCAAAATGCTTCTTGTGTGATGGTGGCACGCGCTTTGCATGTGAATTATGAATTATTTTTCTACAAATTATGTATGTCTAACACATTCAAAATGAATGATTTACTTAGCCATATTTTTGCGATAAAATGATGTGTAATTAGATTTTTTTTTTCAATCTTGCAACTTCTAATTTTTCAAAGGAAATATTTCAAAAAATGGTCATGGTGAATATATTTCAACATATCAGCTTTGAAGAAGATCATTTAAATTCTAAATAATAACACTTTGCAAACCGAATATCTCTTTATAAAAGGGAACACTCATATGCGTATAAGCTATACCCATTATCTCCTACAAGCCTGGAATTCAAGCTTATAAATATAAAAAAATTGTAATGAAGTGCAGCAACCGTAGGAAAAACATATGAAATGAACCACAAAAAAAAATTAAATACAATGTTGATTTTGAAATAACCAAGTATTCAGATTGTCAAGACCAAAACAAAGAATAAGCTCTCAATCTACTACAGAACTTGGTTACACACTAAACCTTATGTACGCAAGCTCCCATAACTCCCATCATTTATTTGCTAAGTTGATTAAATTTTTAATACATATAAGTAAAAAAATTAGTTTTAAATATATGTATATGGTTATTAAATACATTCTCTCACATAATTGTTCACTTTCACCTACCAGATCTGTCGCAGGCACCTACCTTTAAATACAACATCTAAATACTTTATATATATATATATATATATATATATATATATGTATTTGTTTCCTTTTTTCTTAATATACATATGTAAAAGGTAGATTTTTGTTTGTTTGGACACATACACATGTAACAACGGATATCTTCACTCAAAACTTGTTCTAGGCATAGGAGATAACACAGATCCTATTAAGCATCATAAGATGGATGACATAAATGAAATCAGGATTGTCTTTTAAACTCATTTACTTTATCACTGTAGTGATTAAACCGTGTACCTTTCACCTTATAAGAAACTCTTCCTCCCTGAACAATATAAGTACACTGCACACATACCCTTGTTAACTAATCAGAATATATTTATGCCCACGACTTTTTGATGATATATCAACTATATTTGTCAGAAAATCATGATATCATGTTTCATCAATACATTAATTGCAGTGGTTATAAGAAAATTTTGATTTGTCTTCATTACAAAATGGGGTTGTTACAAAGTAAGCTAATACCAATGACACTGTAGGACAAAGAGACACCAAATGATATTTGAACTTAAAATATTTGATCCGCACACAAACGTCAACGTGTGCTCAATGTATGCGGATATCCTAATATCACTTTACCGTCTTGTAACATGAAATAGCAACTAGAGTCATGGAAACAAATATGACTAAATAGACAAATCATAATACATTACCAGGGTAGTTAAAAAAATTCAATCTATAAGCTTCCATTATAGTAACGAAATAATATCTTTAGGAATGTGAAGGCCAACATCTTTAGGCAACTTGTTGATTTCTCAAGCCATTAATTAAGCAGTGGGGCTTCATGTTTGTATGCAATATTTAACTAATAAAATAAATAAATTTTGTTGGATAGTTTGTTATTCACAAACCAAACTCAGCAACCAATTATGTCTAAAGTTATAAATCAAAGCCATAAAACAAGTATGTTCAAGATACCAAAATAATGAACCAAAGCTACAAATAAATCTCACTAAACTTAATTAATTAAATATAAATAACTATGTCCATGTGGTTAAAAGTGTAATGTAATACTATTATTGTCATATCTTAGCTTGAAAAATATGCCAGTGAATTTTTATTTTGAAATAAAGGTTAATAGACTTTATTACATAAACCACACATACTTTTAATTAAAAAACAAACTAGCACTGAGACATTGTAATAATATATATGTGTGTGTGTATGTATATATATATGTATGTATGTATGTGTGTGTGTGTCTATATATATAACTGTTACTTTATTTTGGTATATCGTGTAACATATTGTTAGGTGGTTCTTTATAATACAAGATAGTAACAATATTAACTAAAGAAACCTAGAATAAGTTTTGTACTATTAACAGTTCAGCAAAAGAAAAAAACTCAACATCAAAAAATCTACTTAGCTAGAAACCAATCCTTTTTTTTATCAGTAGCTATGCACATGCTTCAACTCCAGAATTCATATTGTAATGTTTACAGTGTTCAGTAAAATTATCAACATTTGGTAATCAATATAGAACCAGATATGAAAATCACAAGGAGAAGGGAGAAGTGAAAGTAATAAAGAGATATAAAATGAAGGAACTGACCCACCAAGATCAAGTAACATATATGATAACACCTGGATGTCACCCGTTGTTGAATACCTTGTTCAAGGGTTACTCCCGTTTGACAAAAATGAGGCAAGGAAAATCAAGAGACAAGCTTCGACCTTTGTAATGATGGATGGAATCCTCTATAAGAAGGAATATGCTCTTCCCTATCTAAGATTTGAGCATGAATGATGGATTAAAATTATTGGCTGAAGCACATGAGGGGTTCTGTAGAGATCACACAAATGGGACGAAATTGGTAAAGAAAGTAACGTGGCAAGGATTTTATTGGCCGTATATGGAAAGCCAAGCTATCAAATATGTGAGAAGATGCAAAAGGTTTTAGAAATATTCAAAGATTCCCAGATTGCCCTCGAGTCAGTTGACTCTAATTGCATGTCCTTGGCCCTTTGATATATGGGGAATAGACTTAATCATCCCCTTGCCAATCTCAAAAGGAGGAGCAAAGTTGTAACGACCCAGAATTTCAGTCATTTGAAATTCATATATTTAGTTGATTTTAAATATTTAGAAGTTAATTTTATAATCTGAATAAATTATATTTTAATATCTAGATTAAAATGGATAATTAAATTGTTAATTTAAATATTTGAAATTGTGAAAATAATTGGTATTTGAATTAAATATGAATGAAAATGATTTATAAAGTTAAATTAAATCCTATTTGACTTAGAATGATGTTACAGAAATTTTAAAATTGAATTAAAAGTTGAATTGTAAAAATTGAATATTTTAATATTTAATTGACGAGTAAAAAATAGTCATTTTTCATACAATCTCGGATTTCGATGAAACTAGTTTTCATTGGATCCGTAATGTTATATTAATGTAAGATTTCAAATTTTGTATCAATCGCATTTAAGGTTTGTCCGGGGCAAGCTAAAACACGTATAAATCTATTTAAGTGAGTTTTAAATTTAAATAATTCGATTTGAAAACCTATCTTTCAAATATGGTCGAATTGGCTCCTAATATATATTCCATTGCATTCGGAATAGGGTTAATACATTATAAACGCCGGCGGCACGCTTCGTTTCGAGTTCAAAAAATTTCGGGATGAATAGTGTTGTCAAATTTTCTATAAAAGCCCATATTTCTTTCATTTTTTGACAAACCCTATCTTTCTAAACCATAGCCGCCACTATCGAATACACGGCCAGAAAACACCATCGTTCTTCCTCGATTTTCATCCAATCCATCAATAATTTTCAAAAACATTCAACTACGAAATTGTAGAGCGCAGTGAGAGCTACATATCCAATGGCTATGACTGGATATCGTTGTGTGGATTGACGACAAAATGGGTTGGAACGCGTAACGTTCGTGCGCATTTATCGAGAGATATAGGAAGCCGAGCTCGACGTGTTCGAGGCCGAGGGTGGTGCTTGCATAGGCGAGTCAAACGGTGGCTGTGGATTGGCGTAAAGATCGACGTGGGTGGTCGGGATAATTCAAGGTATATGGCGGCCTTTGGGTTCGTGTTCGTGATTTTCAAGATAGGGAAGAAGATCTCACACGCGGACTGGATCTAGCAAAAGAAAACGTGCGGCCAGATTTGATTCTAGGGCTATAAAAAAAATATAAATTGAAATTGATTTATTTAAATTGGTTCACACTTTAAAACGCTATAACTTTTTGATATGATATCCGTTTCACACGAAACGAATTGCGTTGGGTTCACATTCGCGAATACTACGTGATGGAGCTGGATTGGAGTTGATTGGAGCTAGTGTAAATTTTGGGTAAAATTAAACGGTCGTTTAATTTTATTCGGAAAATACGCTGCAACTGCTATTGGAAATGTAACAACCCGATATTTTCAGCCATTCGCATCCGCACATGTCGGACTTGAATTGCTCAAAATACCGTGTTGTAAATAAATTTGGAGCAAATGAAATACAATCACAGAATCGCAGAAACAGAAATATCAGAATAACTCGCAGCGGAAATTAAAATACCATAGTAGTTCATGAAGCTACTATAACAAACTCTCAAAACATAATACATAATACCAGTCTGAAAAACATATACAATAGAAATCTCAATTACATAGCAGTTTATCAATACCAAAGCTGAAATAGAACAACTGAAACTGAAGGGATAGATAACTAGACAAGCAGAATCTCCAGCAATTCCTAGCTCCGGAAAGAAATCCAAAGCTAAGCTGTAAATACTCAGGCAGACCCGAGCGTAAAGTAAAACACAAAACACTCGAGTCAGGACAATATATACTTATATAATGTAAACTAACTCAAGTGGACTGTAGTAGAAATGCACAATAACTTAAAGGATGTTTGGGATCGCCCATCCTTTAAGAATCAGTTAAACTATAAATTTTACATCCCGTGGTTAAAATTTGAAAATGGTATTTTATACTTCAAACTCAAATGTCATTTCAAAATTTAATATCATTCAAAATCCATTCCAAAATATCAAAAATATAATATCTTCCAAACCACATTCATTTTTATTTAATTTAAATACCATTACAAAACACATTTCAAAATAGTTTATATTTCAAAACAAATTACTTCATTTTAAATCATAAAAATGAATTTATCATATTTAATAATTAAATTATTAAATTTACAAAATTTTAGTTTTTCAAAATTCATTTATCCACTTAATTTATTAAAACAGATGAAAATTAAACTTTCGCGGCATTTAGAAATTTCTACGGAAAGTTACATTCAAAACAGTTCAATTTAATAAAAGATAGCATTTAAAAAGGTTGTAATAGGGTTACATTAGTTTCAAATAAAACTTAGTTAAATTCAATAATTATAGCATTTACAAAAATGTTATAATAAACTTTAACTAAACTTAGCCATTTGGTTCATTATTATCAACTACAGCATTTACAAATGCTGTATTATCATTTACATTAGAATTAATAGCATTTTAGAAATGCAGTTAATTAACTTCAAGTATTCAATATAGTTTCACAAACAATTATATTTTTATTTAAATCATTTTTAGCTTATAAAATCATATAATTTCACTTTTAAAACAGTCATTCAAATACCCTTATATTCATGATTTTATAAAGTTAAATCACCATTTAAAAATCAAAATTTAATAATAATTCACTTATTAAATTCCAACATTAAATTTTAAATTCATTATATTAAATTTAACTTAACATTTAAGTTTAAAATTTTCAAATATAACTTAATTTTATTTTTATTTACGTAACTTAAAATTCACCTTTAAGCAAAATTCACAAATTTCCAATTTTAGTTATATTTCCAAATTTCAACCTAAATATTCATTCATTTCACATTTTAACTTTATTCAAAAATCATTGATATATTATAAAATCATTTTAAATTCATTTAATTCAAAATATCATAAATTTATCATATTTTCATATTTAATTTAAATTCCATTTATCATCAAATTCTAGTTTCCAAAATAACTTACATTTCAGATTTTCTAACTTTACCATTTATTTATTTCACTTATAAATTTTCAGAAAATCAATAATGCTTTACAAAAATCATTTTTAGTCAAATTTAAATCAAAATATTATAATATTTACATTTCTAAAATAATTTAAAATTTTTAGAAAAACATATTTTAACAACGGGTCTGTATTTCATTTTCTAGCCTAGATGAAGTGATACGGGTAATATATCATTTCTACCCGCAATTTACAAAGAAAACCGGGTTTGATCATTTCAAACCCGCAATCCCAAGTAAAAGAAAATAATTGAAGATCATTCAGGCCTATCATTTCAGCCCATACGATTTTCTCCTATTCTAAATTTCGTTCGGGTATGTATCATTTCAACCCATAGTGATTCTAGTCTACAGGGAACTTGCAGTGTGATAAACTGATGAAAATAATAGGATAGCATGAAATAGCAGTAACATATGGTATAACAAGTGTGAATATAGGTGTGAACTTCATATGAATATAATATAGCAGTTATAACAGGATGATATGCATTTACAGATTCAGGTGATGTCAGTTTATCACTATATAAGTACATATAGTCTGGTGAGATTTACTCACTTGTTTAAGCTGAAGATGACAACCAAAACACACGACAAGGAATCTTCGAAGGCACGACAACATGAATAAGATTTGAGATCGGGAGAGCCAAGTATTAATTTCCTTAAATATATCAAACAAAACAAATACAAACATGAATTACAAACCAAGATATTACAAAACAATGCTAGGAATAACTACACAATTCAAAGCTAGAACTTTTGCACTTGCATTCAACCTTGTATGCTTCAGCTATGGACTGGAAAGGCACTGTTATGGGATGGTTTTGATTCAGGTTTGGTTCAGGTTTGGGTTCAATAGGGTCGGCCATAACATGGATATGAAGGAGATGAAGTGTATAGGCATGCATAACTCAAATCAAGGTAACCAAAGTAGAATTTATGTGCATAAATGGTTAGGCCCTAAGCATACATAGGCACGGCCAAGCCTGGCAGGGTCATGTACTGATATGGCAGTGGTCTCACGTCAGCAAGTGGCTGGTAGTGATGATGCAAAGGTCGGCCAAGGTGATGTGGTGGAGTGGTAAAGGTAAAGGAGCTTGGCAATGCATGTTTAGGTGGAGTTTGCTCAAATATTTAGTGGATCTACATCATGGATTGCCACGGCTATGGATGGATAGTGGGATGGAGGGGATGGCAGCTGGTTGTGGTGGTGGTGGAGGTGGCTATGGTGGTGGAGGAGCAAGGGCTGAGCTACAAAGGTGAAGACAAGTGCAAAGAGATAAGGAAAACAAGAAGAATAAGCGAAAAAGAAGAAGAACTTTACCAAACTTTTGCTTCAGGAGTTCATGGCCGAAAATTTTGGATGAGAAACTTTTATTTTCGTGAAAAATGAAAAGAGAAGTGGCTGAAGCAATCAGAAAAGAATCGGCCAAAATAATGATGCATTGATTGAAAATAAAACGGCGGAATACAAAAGGACTTAGGCAAATAAATGGTCTCAAACTCTTCATATTTCCATAATTCCTTTTGCAATTTTTAAATAACTGAAAAATGCATATAAATTCAGATAAAAACACCAAAATTTATTAAATAAACAAAAATATATAAATAAATATCAATTATATATAATTAAATTAAGAAAATAGCAAAGAAAATGTAAACTATGCTAGAAAATTTGAAAATAAATGAAATGAACTTCGGAAAAAATTTGTATACCTGAAATTTTTTTATAAATAAAGATAAAGACACAAAAATAAAATGCATGCACAAAAGTAAATAAATAAATTTTAATTAAATATAATTTAAATGAAGAAAATAGCAAAAAAAATGGAAACTAGCCTTTAAAAATAGAAAATATACGCAATAAATTTTGGAAAAATTATATTATCACTTTAAAAATATCAAAAACAAAAATTTACATAAATAACATATTAACACATATTAAAATAAAATATAACAAAGAAAATATGATTTATATGATCCAAAATAAATAAAATTGCAAAATAAAACAAATTATACTCAAAATTGAAATGTGCATAACTTTCACAGTTTAAGTCCGTTTTCAACGAAAAAAAATCAGTATTCAAGTTGTTAAATACATTTTCATAATAAAAGATAAAATTTAGGAGTTTAAATATTTAAATTTGAAATTTAAAAGTCAAAGTTTGACCAGTTTGAATAGAAATTCATCTTTCAGTAAAATATCCAATTTATACCTATTTGAAATTATAATTCACATAATAATCAATACTTATATTTAAAAATGAAATGTTTGAAATGAAACAAGTTTTAAAAAATTCAAAATGAAATAACGTCAAAATTAAAATATACATAAAAATCTAGGGTTGTTACACTCTCCCCCACTCAAATCTTTTCGTCCTCGAAAAGGAAGGAAGCGGAGAAACAACAAGAAAGAGCAATAGGTTGGAATGCATCCCCGAAAGAAGGTAGGGAAAAAAGATAGCTAGGAGGTAAAGCAGGTTGAAAGACAAGGATGAACCATTATTTGAACCATTATACATTTCAATTTAATTTTTTTTTTTTTAGTATGATGAATAGTCATTTGATTCAATTCTGATGGTTCAAAGTAAACAATATTTAAAACATTTTAAATTTTTAGAAGGGAAAATAACTGATCAAAATATTCTTTATATAGTACTTTATCAAAATACTTTTATAACTCTATGTCTTAACAAGTTTATCCTCGTTCCTGTAGATTCCGGCAGTGCGTTGATCAGGCGCAAAGCTAGACTTCTCCAGGTACTTAGTAGACTTGTTTCAACACCCAATGAAAATACTAGAAAACTCTTTTTAAAAAACCAGATATGGAAAGTACAATCCGAAAAAATCAACCAAACCGAAATAGTTGTCTAACCATGGATCGCAGATACACAATGGTTACGCCTGGATCCCCCAGGAAACAATCTGTATCCGTAAGCTTTCTCAGCCCTGCGAGTTACGCCATGATGACGAGTAGAATGCAGGATACACAATGGTTACGCCTGGATCCCCCAGGAAACAATCTGTACCCCCAGGCCAGCTCAGCCAGGCATTTGCGCTACTAACGTGACCTACATAGAGTGCAGGATACACAATGGTTACGCCTGGATCCCCCAGGAAACAATTCGTACCCCTAGGCCAGCTCAGCCAGGCAGTTGCGCTATGCAGTCGCAATCATAAGACCATGGAGATCGCCATGGAATTCGATGGACACTCGAGTATCATATCCGAAAAACCCAAATCAAAGAGAGAGAATAATATCGATAGAATGAATCCACAGTGTGGCCACATAGCGGATATCAAGCAGAAGGTGCTTTGCATATCTTTACTTCGAAAATATGTATCATATGGTACCTTTCAAAATCACTTTCAAATATCATACTTATATAAAGTCCATTTTATATAAGATTTCATTTCAAATCAAATATTTTTCAAAATACTAGTATATCAAATCACACTTATATAGATTTTGATTATATAAGATTTCACTTTTCAAAATTTGGGTACCCTTTCAAATCAACAGTTCCAATTCAACTGTTTACTTATACAAATCATTTTTATATAAGTTCGATAGCTCCCAAATCAAGTATTTAATAAAACAAGGTTCTAAATTTCAAACCATTTCGATATCAAATAAATTTTAAAATCATATATGATGTCACCAAATCATTTCTTTCAAGTTATCCATATTCAGTTTCAAAATTTCTTAAAACAATAGGTTTAGAAAATAATCCAAATTTCCAAATCAACAAAATTTAGGTCAAATAAATCCATTTCCATTTCTAACATGTATTCACTTCAAAAGTAATAATACTTTCAAAGTTATGAATCTTTCGAAACTAAAATACTTGAAATCATTACACTTTGAAAATCATAACATTTAGAAATCATGCATTTGAAATCATAAAACATGCCCTTAATTCTTTACATTTCAATTTTTTTTCAATTAAACCAAAATTTAAAATTTCCAATTTTAAATTCAATTCAAACCATCAGTTTCAATTTAGTTTTCCAACAAAACCATTTCAAATATTATCAATTTCAAATATAGATTTGATTTACAAAAAAAACTATTAAATCTTAAATATGTTTCAAGGCTCAAATATACCATATTTCAAAACTAAATTTCATAATTTCATATATCTCAAATTTTACTTCATTATTACTTACATATTTCATTATTTCGCAACATTACATTCGATCGCTCGCTTGATCACACAAGTTCGCTTTCGAACTAGTATTGTCCATTCGACTTCCCTAATGCGGACTTCGATATGGTTTCTTGACTAGAAGCCATCAGTCTCCTTGCATAGCCATATACTATGATAGAGAATTCTAGAATCAAGCCCAAAATCCATATCAAATGTTCGCCATCAAGAATCAAATGAAAAATCCTAACACGAAATGGTGTAATTCACCTCGAACTTGTGTACTCAAACTTGGATCAAATTAATTATGTGAATAAAACAACGTACGTACAACTTATGTATCTATTCCAACTTGTTAAATAAATAGTTTTATAAAGATGTTACTAAGTTAAAACATTTAAAACCAAAATTTTCTCAAACATTTGAAGACTAATTTTTATCCAAAAAATTTTAAAACTAAATTTCATATTAGTATAATTCAAAATAGTCTTATTTATTTACTTAACAAAACAGTTTCAACTTATAAAAAACCATATTATTTCATACTTGAAACATACAAACTAAACTTATATTCTTTATCAAATACCTTATACCTTTCAAAAAATTTAGCTTTGAAAAATTAACCTTGATTTGGAAGTGCTCGAATCTTAAAATAGTCGAAGAAGTCATATTTTCAATCCAAGAGTTGAAAATCAACACTAAATCAGTAAATCAATTTCAAAAGTTAGGTTTCAAAATCTGAAACTCGAGAACTGAACACCGGCTTACTTTAAATCTTTTCAAATATATATATATACACACACACACACACACACACACACACACACACACACACACGGATCTATCTTTCGAATATCAAACCATACTTCGAAATCTGAAATCAAAATTGGTTTCACAAAATCACTCGCAGAGCAAAGCTACTAGAGTGGCCTCTCTCTCGCTCAGAAACTCGAAAATCAATGTCGATGACGCATGCATTCATCACCGAAATTATTTTCCAGCGACATAAGTGAGTTCTGGACTTCATTAACTTTGAAAAACTTCTTTGAAATTCCTCCGAAATCATTGAAATTCATTCGAATACATTTGAAACATTTCTTATTTGAAATATATATATATATATATATATATCTTTAAATCATATTACTATATATATTTTCCAAAATCTTAAAACCGATTTCAAAATAACGGAATTCGATTCCTCAAAATTCAAATTCAAAACCCTTCAGATATAAATCATTTTTGTATAAATCAAGTTCTTATAAAATTTTCAAAATTTCAAATTCTTTCGAAATTTCAAATTTTCATTTTTGAAAGGTATATAATCTTTATCGAAAACATTTCACTTTTATATATAAAAATATGGCCATCCTTAGTAATTTCGATGTATGCACAATTTCAAAATACAACCAAATACAAATTTCCAAAGGATGATTCAGGGAAGGATTTCAACAAACAAAGATTCAAAATTAGAGGGACTCTAATCAAATAGAATTCTAGTTCGAAGATGAACTCAAACGAAGATGAGATAATTTAATTACCAAATAGAGGATAGATAAGCCTATATAAATCGCGGGCGAACTTAACCGGTCAACCGAGACTTTAGGAATATAATCAATATGGAAATCTATGGCAAATCGACCTTCGATCGCCAGAGATAGAATCCGGGTAGAGCAGGAGATAGATAGCATCGACATCCGAGGATACAAAAATCTTCAGTGAATCAATGCCAATTGTAAAGGAGTTTCACCCCTTTACAAATCATTCAAAGATTTACGGAATCATCGCTCTTTAGAGAGGTCATTCCAAAGTAGAGTTACGAATGCTCCAAAATTAAAAGGAAAAATGGGGAAAACAAGACTGGATTCCAGAACAAGTGGGAGTGTTCCAAAGTTCAAGGAATCCTAGTCGATAAGAATCTTAACCAAAAGATTTCTAACAAGGTGGATAACGAAGAGATGAAGTTTAGAAAATCTTGATTTCGAAATAAGAACATTTTTATAACAAAATAATCTTTGAAAAATCTTTTAAAAATCATTTTATACTTTGAAAATACGTTCTCTCACAAAGAAAGGATTCTGAGATTGATTTCACTCATTCTAGGGTATTTCTACCCTATCTCTAATGAGTTTTTGCTCCGCAGGCTAAGGTTTGCCTGAAAACCAAAGCTCTGATACCAACTGCAACAACCCGATATTTTCAGCCATTCGCATCCGCACGTGTCGGACTTGAATTGCTCAAAATACCGTGTTGTAAATAAATTTGGAGCAAATGAAATACAATCACAGAATCACAGACACAGAAATATCAGAATAACTCGCAGCGGAAATTAAAATACCATAGTAGTTCATGAAGCTACTATAACAAACTCTCAAAACATAATACATAATATCAGTCTGAAAAACATATACAATAGAAATCTCAATTACATAGCAGTTTATCAATACCAAAGCTGAAATAGAACAACTGAAACTGAAGGGATAGATAACTAGACAAGCAGAATCTCCAGCAATTCCTAGCTCCAGAAAGAAATCCAAAGCTACGCTGTAAATACTCAGGCTGACCCGAGCGTAAAGTAAAACACAAAACGCTCGAGTCAGGACAATATATACTTATATAATGTAAACTAACTCAAGTGAACTGTAGTAGAAATGCACAATAACTTAAAGGATGTTTGGGATCGCCCATCCTTTAAGAATCGGTTAAACTATAAATTTTACATCCCGTGGTTAAAATTTCAAAATGGTATTTTATACTTCAAACTCAAATGTCATTTCAGAATTCAATATCATTCAAAATCCATTCCAAAATATCAAAAATATAATATCTTCCAAACCACATTCATTTTTATTTAATTTAAATACCATTACAAAACACATTTCAAAATAGTTTATATTTCAAAACAAATTACTTCATTTTAAATCATAAAAATGAAGTTGTTATATTTAATAATTAAATTATTAAATTTACAAAATTTTAGTCTTTCAAAATTCATTTATCCACTTAATTTATTAAAACAGATGAAAATTCAACTTTCGCAACATTTAGAAATTTCTACGGAAAGTTACATTCAAAACAGTTCAATTTAATAAAAGATAGCATTTAAAAAGTTTGTAATAGGGTTACATTAGTTTCAAATAAAACTTAGTTAAATTCAATAATTATAGCATTTAGAAAATTGCTATAATAACCTTTAATTAAACTTAGCCATTTGGTTCATTATTATCAACTACAGCATTTACAAATGCTGTATTATCATTTACATTAGAATTAATAGCATTTCAGAAATGCAGTTAATTAACTTCAAGTATTCAATATAATTTCACAAACAATTATATTTTTATTTAAATCATTTTTATCTTATAAAATCATATAATTTCACTTTTAAAACAATCATTCAAATACCCTTATATTCATGATTTTATAAAGTTAAATCTCCATTCAAAAATCAAAATTTAATAATAATTCACTTATTAAATTCCAACATTAAATTATAAATTCATTATATTAAATTTAACTTAACATTTAAGTTTAAAATTTTCAAATATAACTTAATTTCATTTTTATACTTAACTTAAAATTCACCTTTAAGCAAATTCACAAATTTCCAATTTTACTTATATTTCCAAATTTCAACCTAAATATTCACTCATTTCACATTTTAACTTTATTCAAAAATCATTGATATATTATAAAATCATTTTAAATTCATTTAATTCAAAATATCATAAATTTATCATATTTTCATATTTAATTTAAATTCCATTTATCACCAAATTCTAGTTTCCAAAATAACTTACGTTTCAGATTTTCTAACTTTACCATTTATTTATTTCACTTATAAATTTTCATAAAATCAATAATGCTTTACAAAAATCATTTTTAATCAAATTTAAATCAAAATATTATAATATTTACATTTCTAAAATAATTTAAAATTTTTAGAAAAACATATTTTAACAATGGGTCTGTATTTCATTTTCTAGCCTAGATGAAATGATACGGGTAATATATCATTTCAACCCGTAATTTACAAAGAAAACCGAGTTTGATCATTTCAAACCCGCAATCCCAAGTAAAAGAAAATAACTGAAAATCATTCAGGCCTATCATTTCAGCCCATAACGATTTTCTCCTATTCTAAATTCCGTTCGGGTATGTATCATTTCAACCCATAGTGATTCTAGTCTACAGGGAACTTGCAGTGTGACAAACTGATGAAAATAATAGAATAGCATGAAATAACAGTAACATATGGTATAACAAGTGTAAATATAGGTGTGAACTTCATATGAATATAATATAGCAGTTATAACAGGATGATATGCATTTACAGATTCAGGTGATGTCAGTTTATCACTATATAAGTGCATATAGTCTGGTGAGATTTACTCACCTGTTTAAGCTGAAGATGACAACCAAAACACACGACAATGAATCTTCGAAGGCACGACAACATGAATAAGATTTGAGATCGGGAGAGCCAAAGATTAATTTCCTTAAATATATCAAACAAAACAAATACAAACATGAATTACAAACCAAGATATTACAAAACAGTGCTAGGAATAACTACAAAATTCAAAGCTAGAACTTTTGCACTTGCATTCAACCTTGTATGCTTCAGCTATGGACTGGAAAGTCACTGTTATGGGATGGTTTTGAATCAGGTTTGGATCAGGTTTGGGTTCAATAGGGCCGGCCATAACATGGATATGAAGGAGATGAAGTGTATAGGCATGCATAACTCAAATCAAGGTAACCAAAGTAGAATTTCTGTGCATAAATGGTTCGGCCCTAAGCATACATAGGCACGGCCAGGCCCGGTAGGGTCTTGTACTGATGTGGCAGGGGTCTCACGTCAGCAAGTGGCTGGTGGTGATGATGCAAAGGTCGGCCAAGTTGATGTGGTGGAGTGGTGAAGGTAAAGGAGCTTGGCAATGCATGTTTAGGTGGAGTTTGCTCAAATATTTGGTGGATCTACATCATGGATTGCCACGGCTATGGATGGACAGTGGGCAGGAGGGGATGGCAGCTGGATGTGGTGGTGGTGGAGGTGGCTATGGTGGTGGAGGAGCAAGGGCTGAGCTACAAAGGTGAAGACAAGTGCAAAGAGATAAGGAAAACAACAAGAATAAGCGAAAAAGAAGAAGAACTTTACCAAACTTTTGCTTCAGGAGTTCATGGCCGAAAATTTTGGATGAGTGTAACATCCCGAAATTTTGAAATTTAAAAATTGATAAATTGTTTGAACTTTGGGATCTAACTTGTAAAAAAATTTAATCTAAATTTAATATTGTTGATATTAATATTACACATTAATATAGAATTAAATAAAAAGAGATATAGATAGATGATCTTTTAACGGAATTTAAAATTTGTTAAAGTAAGTTATGATGAAATTATAAAATTTAAATAACATAATCATAATCTAAACAAACAAACAAATAAATAAACAAATAGTTAAACAAAAGATCAAACAAATGAACAAATAAGTAAACAAATAAATGAACAAATGAACAAACAAATCAAACAAAATAACACTTATAAAAAAATATAAAAACATATGAACTGTACCTACAAAAGAAATAAAATAAAATAAAACAAACTCTTACAATTAGCAAAATAAAGCAAAACACTTTTATTTTCTAAAAGTAAACTAGGAAAGTAAGTATTTTAAAAAAAAAAAATATATATGAAGATAGTACTTACAGGAAAAAGAAAATCAAATGGCATGCTGAAAATGTATAAAGCATGAAACACTACATGCTTCCATTTAATGCTTCATTTAATGCCTATCCTCTCAGCACTACTTGATACCATATCATCCTAAATCAAAGCATGAGCACGGCATGCTGTAGATACATGAAAGTGTTACATACATTAAATGCTTTCAAACAACAACCAGTAAATTGAAATATTCATAAAGTACAAATACAGTATAAGGAAGCTGTCCACTTAAACCTGCCCACTTCTTTATATACTTGAGAATTGTCTTAGTCCATTTGTTAAAAACAACTCAAGTATCATTCAACAAATTTTGAAAAGATCAGAAAGGAAATAAAAAGTGAGCAAAACAGAAAATAAAAAGAAGTTGAAAAAAAAAACCTGTAGATTTCAAAGCAAAAGTATTCCCTGTTTTCAAATATTTCCAGGTGAGTAAATATGATTTTGTTAAGGATTTTAAGTTGTTTAAACTAGTTCAAACTTCATATTTAATCTGTTTTCATGTACTTCAGTAGGTAGATGATTTTAGTATGCTCTGTTCTCTGAAAAGTTGTTACAGACTTCATCTTTCTGTTCAAACATTTAAACCATTTTGTTTAAAAAAAAAAATTTTAGCTTTGATTCTCAACTAAACCACTTGTTAAACTTAAAAAAAATAAGATGTTTAAAGGTGATTTAAAACCCTCTGTATCAAACATCACTGTAACTTTTGTTCTACAGGTTTTAAGTTGAAATTTGACAAAAATAAAAAGGTGTGAAACATTGATTCAAGATTTTAATCTGAATCTATATTTCAATTCATGAGTTTTAAAACAAAAATTTGAATTTTTAGTTAAATTTTCTCAGAGGGATTTGTATATGAACAAAAAATTGTTTTTTTCGAATTCTAGAAGAACGAATCAATTAAAAATCCTAAAAATTTGATTGAAGCATGCTGAAACAGTTAGGATCTGGGGAAAATTATCAAGTTATTTTTCGATTGCGTGAATTTGGAGTTTGAGATAAAATTAGGGTTTTAAACTCGAAAACATACGATCTGGAATTGTGGTCGCCGCTCCGCCTATAGGCAACCGGACCTCGTCGCACCGGTGCCAGTAGTGGCGTCACACATCAGAGGAGCTCGGGTGAAATTTTCATGGCCTCTGGTGGCCAGAGGAGGTGGCGTGGCTTCGATTTCTAGCGGTGAGGGTGGGTTCGATTTCGAACTGAATACTCGATTTTGTTCGAGTGTTGTTGGCGTCGAAATGGTTGTTGCTGTTGAATGTTGGGGTAACGCGTGACTTGCTGGAGGTGTGGGTGTTCACCAGAACGGCGGCGAACGACCGTGCACGTGCACGGTGGTGATGGTGTCAGTGTTTTGAGCATCAGGGGAAGTAACGACTTGGAACTCGAGTTGGAACTCGAGAAATTAGGTAATGTACTTCGGTGTTCTCGCGTTCCAAAAGATGTGGATCTGGGTTTTAAAACTTAGCTTTAAAAAGAAAAAGAAAAAAAAGAAAGAGAGACAGGAAGAAGAATGGAAATTGGGACGAGGGGAAGACACGAGAGAAGCAACGGGGAAGTGACGAGAATAACCCGCGTTTGGCTCGGGGAAAGCACTTGATTTACCCGGGTTGTTCGAAAAATAGGTTAAGCCGAATCAACTTGTAAATCAAATGTTTAAGTTTAAAACCCAAATCTATTTAAAATGGTGAACTAGTATTAACAACTCTCTGTTTTGAGATAAGAACTTACTTTCAAGTTCAATTAATTTAATAAATATTTAATCACGTTTAAAAATCTAATTAATACTTCAAGAGAAAATTTCAGATAGATATTTAAGTTAATTAAGTTTTTGTAATAGTAATAAATTGATTTCAAAATAAGAAGATTTCTAATATTAATTCGAGTAAATAACAAATTGTTTTGGAAAGCATCCAAGAATGATTTAAATTAATAATTATAATTAACTAAGTAATTCGGGATTTAGGTCGTAGTTGAAGATTGATTAATTAACAATTAAATATCTAGTTAATTCGATAATTCCAGTAAATCGATTTATAATTGACAGTTAATTAAAATGATAAATTAAGGAATCAATTTATCAAGTTAATTAAGATTAATTAATTTATCACTAAGAATATTAAATCAATTGATTTAAAATAATCAATAAAGATAATTATTTGGGTAAACTATTAAATCATATTCACTTTGGATTGTAAATAATTAACCATTGCTATGCACGATATTGATTTTTGTTGTGATTGTGGTACTGTATTTTTCACTATGACTGTGATTTGTTCTGTAGTGATATGAAAACCCTGTTTGCCGTAAAACGGCAATTTAAATTTCAATGCGACAGGGAGTCGGATTTCAGTTTGTTATCCGAAACCCACATCGAACCTGTGAATATTTGTGAATGACATCCACATGTTTTGAAATTTGACACCCACTATTCGAATTAGCCGGGAAAG
This sequence comes from Allium cepa, assembly GCA_030765085.1. Lineage (NCBI taxonomy): Eukaryota > Viridiplantae > Streptophyta > Magnoliopsida > Asparagales > Amaryllidaceae > Allium > Allium cepa. Next base: position 812,137,876 of record CM060939.1, read on the forward strand.
GACCTTTGTGTCGTATAACCCATTTCGAATATGTGATTCGACGTTATGGATAGCATTTGAAGACCGGTGTTGAAGACCGGGTATTTGCGAGAGCGATAGGACGACCTGTCGATTGACTCTACACCGAGTTGCTCCGGTATAGAGTTCTCCATATGTGATGGTGAATCCGATCAGGATTGTGAATATCCGGATTGCAAGGACTTCTTTGTAAGTGCCTTCGGTTCTGTTCGATCCCGGAACAGACTTGTATGGATTTATGTCTGACATTACAAGTTGAGATATAAAGCCGATTTCTTTCAAATATATTTCTGTTGGTGGCGGAGAATTTATTCTTTTAGCTTAACACCCTTCTCTGAGACGTACGAGCTCAGAGGTTATATAGTTGAAGTTATCAGCGATATATTCCCAATTTGGTAATGTGACATGCTGAGTGTTGCCGAAATGATCATTGTGTTGATTATTGTGATAGGATCGTTTATTTGATCGTCTATCTTAGTGATCATTGTGTTGATCATTTGTTGACCCAAAGCACGGCTTTTGTATAAAGTGTGTTTTTGTGGACGTGACTTCGTCGGACCTCACACCCCGAAATGGTCAAAACAGGAAAGATGCAGCAAGGTTATTGGGGGTAGCACCCCTTAGGGTATGTGCATTTCCTTCTGGATAGAAGTGGTATCATGGTATGGAGCCCAGATACTTAACTTATGTGGATATCGCAGATATATATATATGATTTTGTGATTTGTTACTGGGGCCCCGGTTAAAGGTTGGTTACGACCGGGAGATGGCATACTCGTGTCAGTAGTTACCCAGTTAGGGGTAACCCGGCCTTGTGTTGGCAGAGATCCGGTTTGGTTCTCGGGGACGTCCTTCCAGAGGCGTTCTCATGTGGCAATGGGAAGTTCCTTGGCCTGACCATTTGTTGGAAATCCAATTCCCAATACGAAACCCTGTACGGTTTTAGTTGTAGAACCTGCCATCTAATATGGTAGCTATAGTAGGCATAGTATAATGGTACCTATGTCGGCTAAGATTAATATTCTATTTTCGAAATGATTTACTATCACTATGCACTAGTAATAATAACAAAGAATTCTTTTCTCGTATCAAGCATATTTAACTATCATAAGAAGAAATCTCCTCCAATTCTGCGTTTGCATTGTGTGTGTGGCGGGAGGTCTTATGGTAGTTCCATTTTTAAAAGCATTCCGAAAATTCTTTTATAAGTCTTGTTTATTTAAAACACAACTGTTTTGTTTACTCACACCAGTCCCATGACTGATCCGGAGTTTATTGTTTTCTTTCCTAAACTCTGGGTGCCCATTATTTCCACACGGGCAGCCTAGTAACAGGTTTAGGTTATTTTGGAGTAGCAGTATTTTGGAGCTCTTATCTTGGAGATATATTAGGAGCTTTTGGAGATTGCAGGTGCTAGCTTTTGGGAGTTCGTTAGCATCTCTCTCATTTGAGAACTTTTGGATATATGTTCACTGTTGTATTATCATGATGTTGTATTTAGAGATCGTGGTATATGTATTTATGTACTCTGTTGTGGTATGGATATTATGTTGATGTTGTAACAGTGATATTATTTATGATATTGATTCTGTTCCGCTGTTTTATATTCATCTAATTGTTGTTATAAGCTTCGACGATGCAAATTTGATGTCGTTTATTGGACATCGAGTTTGGGTCGTCACAAATTGGTATCAGAGCGATTGGTTGAGTAAGAACTTTAGCTACGGAGTATAACACATTAGATGGCTCATTAGAGATAGGGTGAAGTATACCCTAGAATGAGTATAATCAAAATTGAAACTTTGAAATTTCTTAGTCTATTTTACTGCTGATATTCTTTAAGATATTTCGTCTACATATCTAAATCAATTTTCTTACTAATCTCAGATAGTGAAAATGAGTGGACGCAGAGGAAGAATTAGGGGTCAAGGCAATGCTGCAGCACCAAATCAAATTCCCGCAGCCGCAGAAGCAGTAATAGAAATTCAGCAGCAGCCGGACTTGGCTGAATTATATAAGAAATTTGAAAAGCTTGGTGGCAAACCATTTATTGGCAAAGAGTCAATTATTGACGCTCTAGCTTGGGTAAGATCGTGTGAAAAGATTTTTAAAGGGCTAAAATTGCAGGATGAGCAGAAAAGACTTATAGCTTCTTGGCAACTCCAAGGAGAAGCTTCAGCTTGGTGGGAAACCATCATTATAGATGAACCCGAGGAAGAATTTACTTGGGATCGTTTTAAAGAAGTGTTTGAGAAACGTTACATGCCATCGGCGGGAGTTTCTAGAATGTATCAGGAATTTCTGGATTTGAAACAAGGAAGTTTGTCGTTTGAAGAATACTTGAATAAATTCAGTGAACTATCTCGGTTTGGCCCGGAATTGCTAAATACACCTCTGAAGAAAAACGAAAGGTTTATCCGGGGAATGAACCAGAAATATCATGGAAGAATGACAGGTCATGTTAACGAATCTTTCTCAGATTTAGTAGATATGGGTTACAGGTACGCTACTCTTGATATACAAGAAGCAACTGTGGAGAAAGGTAATCCAGGTAGTCAGAATTATAAAAAGCGAAAATTCGGAGGCAAGAAACCTTGGCAAGGCAATGAGAAGAAGAGGAACACTCAAGGAAGAGCAACAGAAAATGTCACTTGTTACAACTGCAAAGAGAAAGGCCACTATTCAAATGACTGCCCAAAACCGAAGAAACCAGCTAGAGAATGTTACAATTGTCATAAACCGGGACATTTAGTTAAAGATTGCCCAGTGATGAAGCCAGCGCAGGTGGCGAAAGTTTACACGATAAAGGAGGACCCCTCATCTTCAAAAGCTGACAAGGGGAAAAGTGTTTTGGAAGGTAACCTTACTATTAATAATAGAACTGTTAGAGTTTTATTTGATACAGGAGCTTCACATAGCTTTATCTCCCAACAAACCGTAAATGAATTAGGACTTGAAACTAAATTTGCTGACGATCTTATTTGCGTGAAAAATCCGGTTGGAGGTCCCGCAAATCTTAGTTCATATTGTAAGAGAGTTCCTATTTCATATGCTAGCTATAAATTTCCTATCAACCTTTATGTCCTCGAATTTGACGAATTTGAAATCTTACTCGGTATGAACTGGTTAACGAGATACGATGCTAGATTGGAGTGTAGTAATCGGACAGTTTTAATCAAAACAAGCCTTGGAAATTTTATTGAAATCTCTTGTGAGAATCCAAGTCCAAGGAGCGACAGATTGATATATACTTTGGGAAATCTTGAACCCACTTTGCAGTCTATACCTGTTGTTCGGGATTTTTCCGACGTATTCGAAGAAGTGAAATCTTTACCTCCTCATCGAGAAATAGAATTCCGAATTGATCTTGTACCTAATACTCGTCCTGTTGTTCATGCAAGTCGCAGAATGGCACCTAGGGAAAAGATTGAATTGGTTCATCAAACTAATGAGCTACTAGCAAAAGGATTAATTCGACCCAGTGTTTCTGAGTGGGGTTCAGCCGTCGTATTTGTTGCCAAATCAGACGGATCTTTGAGATTGTGTGTAGATTACCGCGATCTAAATAAACAAACTCTCAAAAATAAATTTCCACTGCCCAGGATTGATGATTTATTTGATCAGTTGCACGGCGCTCGTTTCTTTTCAAAAATGGATCTAGCCCAGGGATTCCATCAATTACGAATCGCCGAAGATTGTGTACATCTGACCGCTTTCAGAGGTCCTAATATGTTCTATGAATGGTTGGTTATGCCTTTCGGGCTAACCAATGCTCCAGCATACTTCGTAGATCTCATGACTCGTGTGTTTCGGGAAGTTTTGAATAAATTTGTGCTCGTATTCATTGATGATATTTTGATCTATTCAAAGACTAAGGAAGAGCATACCGAGCATCTTAGAATTGTCTTAGAAATTTTAAGGAGAAATGTTCTATATGCAAAATTTTCCAAATGCCATTTCTGGGTCAATGAAGTCAAATTCCTTGGCCATATTGTTAATGAAGAAGGAATTTCGGTAGATCCTAGCAAAATTTCCGCTATTCTTGATTGGAAACAACCCACTACTCCAAGAGAAGTTCGAAGCTTTTTGGGTTTAGCAGGCTATTACCGGAAATTCGTTCAAGATTTTTCTAAGTTGGCTAGTCCGCTGACTAAGTTAACAATGAAAAATGCAAAGTTCATTTGGACTTCAAGATGTGAGGAAGTTTTTCAAGAGTTAAAAAAGAGATGACCACTGCTCCTGTTCTCACTATTGTTAACGGGAACCGAGGCTTATCTGTCTATACTGATGCATGTGGTGAAGGGGTAGGTGCAGTATTAATGCAAAATGGAAAGGTGGTTGCCTACGCAGGTAGACAATTACGTCCGCATGAGAAGAACTACCCAACGCACGATTTGGAACTTTTGGCTGTTGTTTTCGCTTTGAAAATATGGCGACACTATCTCCTGGGTAAGAATCTTTCAGCTTTCTTAATAATTTGCGAAATTAACTAAAGAAATATACTTAATAAACTCTCTTTATTTTAGGTGAAAAATTCGAATTATTCACCGATCATAAGAACTTGAAATATCTTTTCACCCAGAAGGATTTGAATTTGCGACAACAACGTTGGTTGGAATTTCTAGCATCTTATGACTTAGATATTCTGTATACGCCCGGAAAGGCCAATGTAGTTGCAGACGCTTTAAGCAGAAGTTATGCTGTTCTTGCTTATCTTGTTATCACTCCTACTCTTCTTGAGAAAATCGCTAGTAAGCAACATGAAGACAAATTCCTTCGGGGTATTTATGGAAAAATTCTTCGAGGCGAAGATACAAGTTTTGAGACAAATCATAGTGGAGTTATTAGATTAAAAGGCAGGATTTGTGTTCCAGATTTCCCTGAACTGAAACGTGAAATTTTGGATGAATGCCACAAGTCAAAATTCAGCATTCATCCAGGAGTCAACAAAATGTATCGAGATGTTAAAAGAACATTCTGGTGGAAAACGATGAAGAGAGACATATCTATTTATGTGAGTCGTTGTGCTACTTGTCAGCAAATAAAGAGCGACCAAAAGAAAGTGGCCGGTTTACTTCAACCTTTAGAAGTACCGAAATGGAAGTGGGATCAGGTATCGATGGATTTCATCGATGGATTGCCACGAACCAAGAAAGGCAATGAAGCAATTTGGGTTATTGTGGATCGCCTAACCCAAAATGCTCATTTCATTCCAGTTAAATCTACTCGGACTGCAGCAAGCTTGGCAGGTATTTATATAAAGGAAATTGTTCGCCTCCATGGTATTCCCAGTAGTATAGTGAGTGATCGTGACCCGATCTTCACTAGTAGATTTTGGGAAGCATTTCAGGATGCATTGGGAACGAAATTAAAATTCAGTACTGCTTATCATCCGCAATCTGATGGACAGACTGAGAGAGTTAATCGAATTTTAGAAGACCTACTGCGTGCTTGTGTTCATGATTTTGGTGGTTCTTGGGAGGACCATTTGCATCTGGTAGAATTCTCTTATAATAACAGTTATCAGACCAGTTTAGAAATGGCTCCTTTTGAAGCTTTATATGGTCGTCCGTGTCGATCACCTACATGCTGGATCGAATCAGGTGACAGACTTGTTCTTGGACCGGATATGATAAAAGAAGCCACTGAGAAGGTAAATTTTATTCGAAAGAAGTTATTAACTGCCCAAAGCCGTCAGAAGAGCTATTATGACCGTCGAAGGAGAAATTTGGAATTTCAAGTTGGAGATTCTGTATTTCTAAAAGTATCTCCGATGCGGGGTGTGTTGAGATTCGGGAAAACTGGAAAGTTGGCACCGCGTTATATTGGTCCTTTTCCTATTCTGGAAAGGATTGGTTCTCTAGCATATAGAGTGCAGTTACCCAGCTGGTTGTCTGGCGTACATGATGTGTTCCATATTTCTAATCTTCGGAAATATGTGCACGATCCAGATGATATTATTGAAGAAGCTGCTCAGCAGGATCTAGAAATCACTCCCAACTTGGCAGTTAGAGGGGAACCGATGAAAATAATTGATCGTGATGAGAAGCGATTGAGGAACAAAATTGTGAAATTGGTCAAAGTTAAATGGGGTGGTGATCCAAAGGACTGTACTTGGGAGACTGAAGAGAATATGAAGAAATCATATCCCAAATGCAGAATTGATATCTCGACTTAAATCTGTAAGTCATTTCCTTATTTCTGAATTCGTATATTCTTTGTTTACGTTCTCTCTCTTTCAATTTCGAGGACGAAATATTCTTAAGGAGGGGATATTGTAACATCCCGAAATTTTGAAATTTAAAAATTGATAAATTGTTTGAACTTTGGGATCTAACTAGTAAAAAAATTTAATCTAAATTGAATATTGTTGATATTAATATTACACATTAATATAGAATTAAATAAAAAGAGATATAGATAGATGATCTTTTAACGGAATTTAAAATTTGTTAAAGTAAGTTATGATGAAATTATAAAATTTAAATAACATAATCATAATCTAAACAAACAAACAAATAAATAAACAAATAGTTAAACAAAAGATCAAACAAATGAACAAATAAGTAAACAAATAAATGAACAAATGAACAAACAAATCAAACAAAATAACACTTATAAAAAAATATAAAAACATATGAACTGTACCTACAAAAGAAATAAAATAAAATAAAACAAACTCTTACAATTAGCAAAATAAAACAAAACACTTTTATTTTATAAAAGTAAACTAGGAAAGTAAGTATTTAAAATATATATATATATATATATATATATGAAGATAGTACTTACAGGAAAAAGAAAATCAAATGGCATGCTGAAAATGTATAAAGCATGAAACACTACATGCTTCCATTTAATGCTTCATTTAATGCCTATCCTCTCAGCACTACTTGATACCATATCATCCTAAATCAAAGCATGAGCACGGCATGCTGTAGATACATGAAAGTGTTACATACATTAAATGCTTTCAAACAACAACCAGTAAATTGAAATATTCATAAAGTACAAATACAGTATAAGGAAGCTGTCCACTTAAACCTGCCCACTTCTTTATATACTTGAGAATTGTCTTAGTCCATTTGTTAAAAACAACTCAAGTATCATTCAACAAATTTTGAAAAGATCAGAAAGGAAATAAAAAGTGACCAAAACAGAAAATAAAAAGAAGTTGAAAAAAAAAACCTGCAGATTTCAAAGCAAAAGTATTCCCTGTTTTCAAATATTTCCAGGTGAGTAAATATGATTTTGTTAAGGATTTTAAGTTGTTTAAACTAGTTCAAACTTCATATTTAATCTGTTTTCATGTACTTCAGTAGGTAGATGATTTTAGTATGCTCTGTTCTCTGAAAAGTTGTTACAGACTTCATCTTTCTGTTCAAACATTTAAACCATTTTGTTTAAAAAAAAAAATTTAGCTTTGATTCTCAACTAAACCAGTTGTTAAACTTAAAAAAAATAAGATGTTTAAAGGTGATTTAAAACCCTCTGTATCAAGCATCACTGTAACTTTTGTTCTACAGGTTTTAAGTTGAAATTTGACAAAAATAAAAAGGTGTGAAACATTGATTCAAGATTTTAATCTGAATCTATATTTCAATTCATGAGTTTTAAAACAAAAATTTGAATTTTTAGTTAAATTTTCTCAGAGGGATTTGTATATGAACAAAAAATTGTTTTTTTCGAATTCTAGAAGAACGAATCAATTAAAAATCCTAAAAATTTGATTGAAGCATGCTGAAACAGTTAGGATCTGGGGAAAATTATCAAGTTATTTTTCGATTGCGTGAATTTGGAGTTTGAGATAAAATTAGGGTTTTAAACTCGAAAACATACGATCTGGAATTGTGGTCGCCGCTCCGCCTACAGGCAACCGGACCTCGTCGCACCGGTGCCAGTAGTGGCGTCACACATCAGAGGAGCTCGGGTGAAATTTTCATGGCCTCTGGTGGCCAGAGGAGGTGGCGTGGCTTCGATTTCTAGCGGTGAGGGTGGGTTCGATTTCGAACTGAATACTCGATTTTGTTCGAGTGTTGTTGGCGTCGAAATGGTTGTTGCTGTTGAATGTTGGGGTAACGCGTGACTTGCTGGAGGTGTGGGTGTTCACCAGAGCGGCGGCGAACCACCGTGCACGTGCACGGTGGTGATGGTGTCAGTGTTTTGAGCATCAGGGGAAGTAACGACTTGGAACTCGAGTTGGAACTCGAGAAATTAGGTAATGTACTTCGGTGTTCTCGCGTTCCAAAAGATGTGGATCTGGGTTTTAAAACTTAGCTTTAAAAAGAAAAAGAAAAAAAAGAAAGAGAGACAGGAAGAAGAAAGGAAATTGGGACGAGGGGAAGACACGAGAGAAGCAACGGGGAAGTGACGAGAATAACCCGCGTTTGGCTCGGGGAAAGCACTTGATTTACCCGGGTTGTTCGAAAAATGGGTTAAGCCCAATCAACTTGTAAATCAAATGTTTAAGTTTAAAACCCAAATCTATTTAAAATGGTGAACTAGTATTAACAACTCTCTGTTTTGAGATAAGAACTTACTTTCAAGTTCAATTAATTTAATAAATATTTAATCACGTTTAAAAATCTAATTAATGCTTCAAGAGAAAATTTCAGATAGATATTTAAGTTAATTTAGTTTTTGTAATAGTAATAAATTGATTTCAAAATAAGAAGATTTCTAATATTAATTCGAGTAAATAACAAATTGTTTTGGAAAGCATCCAAGAATGATTTAAATTAATAATTATAATTAACTAAGTAATTCGGGATTTAGGTCGTAGTTGAAGATTGATTAATTAACAATTAAATATCTAGTTAATTCGATAATTCCAGTAAATCGATTTATAATTGACAGTTAATTAAAATGATAAATTAAGGAATCAATTTATCAAGTTAATTAAGATTAATTAATTTATCACTAAGAATATTAAATCAATTGATTTAAAATAATCAGTAAAGATAATTATTTGGGTAAACTATTAAATCATATTCACTTTGGATTGTAAATAATTAACCATTGCTATGCACGATATTGATTTTTGTTGTGATTGTGGTACTATATTTTGCACTATGACTGTGATTTGTTCTGTAGTGATATGAAAACCCTGTTTGCCGTAAAACGGCAATTTAAATTTCAATGCGACAGGGAGTCGGATTTCAGTTTGTTATCCGAAACCCACATCGAACCTGTGAATATTTGTGAATGACATCCACATGTTTTGAAATTTGACACCCACTATTCGAATTAGACGGGAAAGGACCTTTTTGTCGTATAACCCATTTCGAATATGTGATTCGACGTTATGGATAGCATTTGAAGACCGGTGTTGAAGACCGGGTATTTGCGAGAGCGATAGGACGACCTGTCGATTGACTCTGCACCGAGTTGCTCCGGTATAGAGTTCTCCATATGTGATGGTGAATCCGATCAGGATTGTGAATATCCGGATTGCAAGGACTTCTTTGTAAGTGCCTTCGGTTCTGTTCGATCCCGGAACAGACTTGTATGGATTGTATGTCTGACATTACAAGTTGAGATATAAAGCCGATTTCTTTCAAATATATTTCTGTTGGTGGCGGAGAATTTATTCTTTTAGCTTAACACCCTTCTCTGAGACGTACGAGCTCAGAGGTTATATAGTTGAAGTTATCAGCGATATATTCCCAATTTGGTAATGTGACATGCTGAGTGTTGCCGAAATGATCATTGTGTTGATTATTGTGATAGGATCGTTTATTTGATCGTCTATCTTAGTGATCATTGTGTTGATCATTTGTTGACCCAAAGCACGGCTTTTGTATAAAGTGTGTTTTTGTGGACGTGACTTCGTCGGACCTCACACCCCGAAATGGTCAAAACAGGAAAGATGCAGCATGGTTATTGGGGGTAGCACCCCTTAGGGTATGTGCATTTCCTTCTGGATAGAAGTGGTATCATGGTATGGAGCCCAGATACTTAACTTATGTGGATATCGCAGATATATATATATGATTTTGTGATTTGTTACTGGGGCCCCGGTTAAAGGTTGGTTACGACCGGGAGATGGCATACTCGTGTCAGTAGTTACCCAGTTAGGGGTAACCCGGCCTTGTGTTGGCAGAGATCCGGTTTGGTTCTCGGGGACGTCCTTCCAGAGGCGTTCTCATGTGGCAATGGGAAGTTCCTTGGCCTGACCATTTGTTGGAAATCCAATTCCCAATACGAAACCCTGTACGGTTTTAGTTGTAGAACCTGCCATCTAATATGGTAGCTATAGTAGGCATAGTATAATGGTACCTATGTCGGCTAAGATTAATATTCTATTTTCGAAATGATTTACTATCACTATGCACTAGTAATAATAACAAAGAATTCTTTTCTCGTATCAAGCATATTTAACTATCATAAGAAGAAATCTCCTCCAATTCTGCGTTTGCATTGTGTGTGTGGCGGGAGGTCTTATGGTAGTTCCATTTTTAAAAGCATTCCGAAAATTCTTTTATAAGTCTTGTTTATTTAAAACACAACTGTTTTGTTTACTCACACCAGTCCCATGACTGATCCGGAGTTTATTGTTTTCTTTCCTAAACTCTGGGTGCCCATTATTTCCACACGGGCAGCCTAGTAACAGGTTTAGGTTATTTTGGAGTAGCAGTATTTTGGAGCTCTTATCTTGGAGATATATTAGGAGCTTTTGGAGATTGCAGGTGCTAGCTTTTGGGAGTTCGTTAGCATCTCTCTCATTTGAGAACTTTTGGATATATGTTCACTGTTGTATTATCATGATGTTGTATTTAGAGATCGTGGTATATGTATTTATGTACTCTGTTGTGGTATGGATATTATGTTGATGTTGTAACAGTGATATTATTTATGTTATTGATTCTGTTCCGCTGTTTTATATTCATCTAATTGTTGTTATAAGCTCCGGCGATGCAAATTTGATGTCGTTTATTGGACATCGAGTTTGGGTCGTCACAATGAGAAACTTTTATTTTCGTGAAAAATGAAGAGAGAAGTGGCTGAAGCAATCAGAAAAGAATCGACCAAAATAATGATGCATTGATTGAAAATAAAACGGCGGAATACAAAAGGACTTAGGCAAATAAATGGTCTCAAACTCTTCATATTTCCATAATTCCTTTTGCAATTTTTAAATAATTGAAAAATGCATATATATTCAGATAAAAACATGAAAATTTATTAAATAAACAAAAATATATAAATAAATATTAATTATGTATAATTAAATTAAGAAAATAGCAAAGAAAATGTAAACTATGCTAGAAAATTTGAAAATAAATGAAATGAACTTTGGAAAAATTTTGTGTACTTGAAATTTTTTATAAATAAAGATAAAGACACAAAAATAAAATGCATGCATAAAAATAAATAAATAAATTTTAATTAAATATAATTTAAATGAAGAAAATAGCAAAAAAAAATGGAAACTAGTCTTTAAAAATAGAAAATATATGCAATAAATTTTGTAAAAATTATATTATCACTTTAAAAATATCAAAAACAAAAATATACATAAAATAACATATTAACACATATTAAAATAAAATATAATAAAGAAAATATGATTTATATAATCTAAAATAAACAAAATTGCAAAATAGAACAAATTATACTCAAAATTGAAATGTGCATAACTTTCACAGTTTAAGTCCGTTTTCAACGAAAAAAAGCAGTATTCAAGTTGTTAAATACATTTTCATAATAAAAGATAAAATTTAGGATTTTAAATATTTAAATTTGAAATTTAAAAGTCAAAGTTTGACCAGTTTGAACAGAAATTCATCTTTCAGTAAAATATCCAATTTATACCTGTTTGAAATTATAATTCACATAATAATCAATACTTATATTTAAAAATGAAATGTTGAAATGAAACAAGTTTTAAAAAATTCAAAATGAAATAAAGTCAAAATTAAAATATACAAAAAATCTAGGGTTGTTACAGGAAACAATGTGAGTCCAACTCACTCTTTCTAACTTACTGATACTTTTATATAAGTGAGAAATAATTTATTATATGATGATTGATGATTGTTTGGATGATATATGATATATATTGATTGATATTTGGATATATACCTGCCTAGTGGAGCAAATGGCCCTATATGTTCCCGTGTATGAGCGGATGATCCTTTATACGCGCGTCTGCCTTGAAGCGGACATTGTACACATATTCTAATATGTATATTTGTTGTAGGTGACAGGTTGGAGGGATCCAACTGGATTCCTCACCAGTACTGATTTATTTACATATATTGTTATATATGCTGTTATCATATGATATATGAAGTTTTGGATGTCGTGATTGATGCATTTAGTACTGTTGCAGCATTGGGCCTATTTTATATTTTAAAAATGTTAAAGTGATAATTTCCAAATTTAAAAAGGATTTTAAAGTGATTTTGGAAATAAATGTTTTATTGGTTTTTGAAATGTAAAGGAATTGAATTTATTTTGAATAAATCAAAGTTATAATTTTTATGCTATAAAAATTATGATTTTTGCAAAATATAATTGAAATGTGATTTTTAAAATATAAAATTGATTTTTTTGAAAAATAGTTTTAAGTGAGATTTTGAATTATTATAAATGAAGTTTTTATAAATGTTAAAATAGAGTTATAATTGGAATTTATAAGTAAATAAGATTTGTGAAGTTATAAAAAGAATGATGTTGTAATTTAAAGAGATTATAAGTAATTAACTTATAATTGGATTTTTGGCATATAATTAAGTTATTAAATAGAATTGATTTATAAAGGAATTTTGTACATGAAAGTTTTTACAATATATAAATGGAATTTATAAACATTGATTTATAAATTCAAAATTGATTGAATTTGATAGGTTAAATATAGAGGTATATTAAAGGAATTATATCCACGATTTTGGACAGTGGATAATCCTTTAATTAAATATGTAGAAGTGTTGAATTTGGTTAGAGATTTATATTAACGATTTTTGACAGTGAATTATCCTTTAAATTAAATGTTGAATTAATATTAAATTTGGTAAATGAATTATATTCTTGATTTTGGACAGTGAATAATATATTAAATAAATGTTTTGGAAAGTGATATTTTAATTGAAGTTAAATGGTTTAAAAATGTTTTAAAATGTGTTGAGTATCGAATACATAGATTTCAACATTCATTGTTGAAATAGACGTTTTCGAGAAATAAGGAAATGATGGACTATAACATTATAGTTATAGTAAATGATTTTCGAAAGAAATTTTTTTTGTATAGTATTAGGGTTTATATATCTATCTTATTTTTGAATCCCTATGCTAGTGATTTTGGTTTGTCTTAACAATGTTTTATGCAACATTCATTTTGACCCAATAAAAGTGTTTAAAGAGAACGTTTTCCTTAAAGAATAAAATATATACTTAATCGCAATTTAAGTATACGCAATATTTTCCAAATGTTGAAAATAAATTGATTTGTGAATTACTTATTACTTTATAAGTATATGGAAATGTTTTCCAATATTGAAATGTTTGAAATTATATCTTCTAAAGATAGACGGAAGTGAATATTTGGCAAGTGGTTTAATCAATAAAAGATTAATAAAGGGGCCCAGTGATTTTATATGGTGCTGAATATTTGTTTGTTTCCTTTGATAGTTAAATAACCGACTATTAAATTGGCCAAATTTTAGTTCCTTGACTTGATGTGGGAACTATTTAGTCGTACACATAGTACGTAGCCTTCTGTGTAGGCTTGATTGTCCTTTCTGTTGAGGATGTTGATTCGTATAGTGCGGAGTATTACTCCCATCCATCGAGCTTCCTTCTTGGCCCGAAGGATAGCAAATTGAAAGTTGGAGATGTGATAAGTCTATGAGACTTAGTTGCTATGTGAAGTTGAGAAACGCTTTTGCATTGTTGTTGCGAAGGGACCGGGATCGGTTTATCCGTAAACCACTTCGGACCAACGTATATGCGACGATTGTGCAGGTAGCTTGTGATGATATTGATAATTCGGAGTTTCATAGCGTTGGACTTCTTGTTGATTGTTTGGTGTTAAAATCCCAATATGCATCCAGTAGCAGTGGTCTCTTCGTTATGAAATATCCAATGCAAGGACTATTAGCTACTAATTCTAGGGATTTTCGGACAGGATGTGGTAGGAAAGTACCTTTGGTTTGTCCTGTTTCTGGACAACTTGTATGGATGTTTGTCTGACATTGCATGTTTATAGATTACGTACATTGGTTTTTACAAACGTAAATCAGTGGTGGCAGAGAACGCAACTTCTCTTAGCTTAACACCCTCCTTGAGACATACGAGTTTAAGGGTTGTATTTTTGTGGAAGGCACTTAGTAATCAAAGGAAATGGCCGTGTGGCATTCTAGGTGATGTGATATGTGATTGTGAAAAGTAATCGTTACCTCGTCAGGCCTCATCAACCGAAAATGGCCAAAACAGGGTTAGATGCAGCAAGGCTAAGTGGGTTATTCCCAAGTAGGATGTGATCATCCTCTTCTAGATATATCTTTACACGCTATGACGTTGTGTATCTGATTATTGTGATTCGTATGCTAGAGGACCCTCGGTGAAGGTTGGTAACGACCGGAGGATGACATATTCAGTACCATCTAGTCATAGAGGTGGGCCGGTCTTGTTTTGGTAGAGAAACTTTGTGATGATTTCTCAGTGCAATCTTCTAGAGATGTACTGCCAGAAGGTAGTCCCTTCACCTGGTCATTTGTAATGAATTCCAAACCACACTACGTGTTTGACATTTTGATTGTATTACCTAATTGGGCTATATGCTGGAATTTAATCAATGTAAAATTTTGGCTATGGTTAATATTATTTGAATATAGTGGACACTACTATAATATAACATGAATTTGATATGAGATGTTTTAGTTATCGTAAGGTAAAAACATGTCCATGTTTATGTGTGGACTTGTCTTACGAGATACTTTTGTTTTGATAAAGGAAAAGTTTTGGTAATTTAATAAATTCAGTTGAGTGTGTTTCTCACGCTGGTTTACCAGACTGATCCGGGCGTTCTTCCCTTTCGATGCTCGGGTCAGACCGAGTAATTTACTGGTCTAGATTTGATGCCTTTGGAGCTTCAGCAGGAGACATGGGGATCTTCATTTCGTATACGCGTATCTATTTTGATTATTGATTATCTGTTGTGCTTAGTTGTTGTAATTATCAGCATTTGTGAGAACAGGTTATTATAACTGTTCGGGCTGATAACTACTGATTGATTGTTGAACTTTGATATATATATATATATATATATATATATTCTGTTTTGTAAAGATCATTGATATGATATTATATATTTTCCGCTGAGATGTGAGATTCTGTATTGTTATGTTTGGTTCTATCTTCTCTCTTTCTTATCTTCTCTTCTTCACTCTTTTTTTCTTTCTCTTGACATTCCATCAGTTTGTGCTTTTTGGGTCGGACATACGTGGATTAATGTCGATTCAAATGGTATGGTTTTTGGGTCATTGCACGTCGTATCAGAGCTTAGATTTTGTATATCCTAAGCTTTGATTTGTACTCAGTATAGACAGGGTCAATAGCACCCTAGATTAAGTTTGAGTGCATTATATATATGAGCGCTTATTTGTTAGTGAATATAAAATGGTTCATATTGTGTTTGCTTATCCATTGAGCTGTTTGTGAATTCTGGTCGATATGTGGGGCGCCATGTTATCGATATGGATTTCCAAACTCTTAAACGAGGCAAGTCGACATAGCATCATTTTAAATTAGATAAATGAAATAATTCTACCTCGATTATATTTTATATATAAAGGAATAATTTTTCAAAAATTATTAAAGTGTAAATAAACGAATTGTTTGGTTGTTTGAAAATGTAAATAAATATATATAAGTTAATAAAGTTAGTTGAATAATCAAAAAATGAATAAATAAATAAATAAATAAAAATAAATAAATATAAAATAAAAACAACAATTGTAGAAAAAATATACTATATAAGGAAATGAATTATAAAGTATGGAATTATAATTAATATGATTTACAATTGTGAAATAATCTTACATAAAAGAAGTGAAACTATATTTATAAAAATGAGTTATAAATAAAAATGGATTTAACTAATTATTTGAAAATTTGAATCCCATTTATTTTGGAAGATATTTTTCAAAATTAAAGAGATTATATTGTTATAAATCTAAATAAGATAAAAGAAGTTAGAATGAATCTTATATAAGTAAAGCGAAATAGTGAATTATATACGTAAAAGATTTGTAATGATTTGTAAATATAAAACGATATTTTAAAGGAATATAAAGCACCGAATTCACTATTGCCAGAAAATAATAAGGGTGATCACTGCAGCATCGTTAGTATCATTTTCGAGTTTCTATGTGATAGATTTGTTACCAATAGTAAATTGAAATTGAAGTTTTGTTGTGATAAACAAATTTGAATTTAAAATCCAAGTAGTAATTGATAAAAATAAGTGAAATGAACTTGGATTTATAATATATGAGATAAATTTATAATGTATGAGATAATAAAATTTAACTTTGTAAAGTTGAAATAAATGTGAGTAGCATAATAAAATATATGATTTTAAATTTAACTAAAGGAAAGTTAAATAAAAGGAATTGGATCTTAACTGGATTAGATAAGTTGTTGAAATGGAAATTTAAACTTAAGATAGTTAAGTGATTATATAATGTGAATTTGAAATTTAAATAAATAAGTTGTATAACTTATAAAATGAGAAAAAGTAGTAAAACCAATGGTTAAAATGTTTAAACAATTTTGTTAAGCAAAGAAAAATATGAATTTGAATAGTTATATGAAATTTGACTTAAGTAAGAGTTAAATAAAATAGAATTTGAAATAAATTAGAAATGAACTTAGGTTGTATGGTGAAAGTGTAACGACCCGTAAATTTTGATAAATAAATTGGTTAATTAAATTAAATTTTTTTAATTTAATTTAGAAAGAAATAAAATTTTATAATTTATATTGAAATAAATGTTGAGAATGAATTGTAGCAATGGTTATAGAAAAACCAATTGTTGACAATTGAAGTGAAATCAATAAAAATGAAATAGCGTAAATGGTGCACTTGGTTATGAAATGGAAGATAGGTAAATAAAGGTAAGTAATAAACTTTTAAATGTTAGTATAAATTAAAGAAATGATTGGGAATCATATTTACAAAATAATAACTAGAATACAAGTTAAATAATACCAATCAAGTTAATAAATTTATGAATTGAATGGAATACCAATTAATGAAAATAAATCTAAACGTTATGTTTGGCTATAAATTGAAAATAAGTGAATGAAATTTGTAGTATGAAAATAAATGACAACATTGATTTGTAAGTAATAAAAGCTTATTAATGCGACTAAAGGATTAACAGTAACGATTTTTGTATGTTACCTATTTTATAGCTGGTTGATTTTAAATTGGAAATCAGTTACAAAAATTATAATATAATATTACGTTAATGTTAACTAAGGTAATTATCAATAAATTGAATGAAATTCAAATTAGTGCAAATAATGTAGATGTATACTTAGCTGCAAATTGAATATATGAAAACAAAATGTAAGCATTGAATAAAATTAATGAATTTAAATTATAATAAATGGTCATTGAAAAATCAATGTTTTGTAAGTAATTATAATGTATGTTGTTGATAATAAACGTTACTTTAATGGTAATTAATATAATAACGGAAGTGTGAATGTAAATTTAATAGAAACGTAAATTTATTTTAAGGTAGTAATTGGTGAATTGGAGAAAATAGTTCAAAGCATGTTAATTGATGAATTAATACGTAATGCATGTAAAGCAATAAACTGGTATAAGAGTGGAATTAAGGTAAATTCATTTATTGGTTTTAAAACCTTAATTAATGTGTTCAATTGATAGAAGTACACATTTAGAAATGTAATATTTCTTCAAATTAAGATGTAAATATTCGTATATTAATGTAATGAAATAAAGTTAGCGTTATATATGGAATTATAATCTGGATTGACAAGTAACGAACTTATAAATGTAATTAAAAGCAAATAGGTGGCAATTAATATAGGTTGCTTGTTTATTTAAGGTGTTAAATAAACTTTGGCAATCAATTGTAATAAATCTAAATTTAACATTGCGTTAATGTAAATTAAAGTAAGAATCGAAAATAATGTTAATTTTATTTATATAATGACAGTTGGTTGAATAAAAGGGATGCAAAATAAAGTTTTATCAATATATTGGAATTTAGTGTATGATAATAATTGGAGTAATTGCAATATAATGAAATTAAATCTCTAATTTTTGCGTTAATTGAAATCAATAAGGAATGTAAGAATATTAAGGTAATAGTTTGTAAATCCAATGTTAATTTTATCCTTTTGATAATGATGAATTGAATAATAGAATGAAAAGTGAATTCAATAGAATTATTGGAAATTAAATTTATAATTTTGAATTTAATGTAATTGGGGATTAATATTGAAATTTATAAATTAATCATCTCTAAATTGACATTTAAATTTGTTTAAATCGTTGTAAATTATTGAGAGATCAAAGATGAGAAAATTTGTCAATTATAGAATTGAAATTTAGGATTTGATTTAATTAATTAATTATAAATTTATTTAATTAATAGAAAAATAGCCATTTTGGCCACTGACTCGGATTTTTACGAAACCAGCTTCATCGAATTCATAACCGTGAATTATTATAGGATTTCAAGTTTCGTAACGATCGGACTTGTTGTTTGATCGTATGGACTCGAAATGCCTTGGAAATCGATAAATTAAAATCAATTGAAATTAATTTGAAATAATTTGATTTTGTCATAACTTCTTCGTACGATGGAATTTGGACGTGAAACCTTTTCCTTTGCATTTATAATATTTTAAAACATATATTTTGATATACGAGTTGACCCAATTTCGTTCCGGAGTCGAAACGGGCTTTTCGGGCCATTTATTGTTCAACGCGTTTATAAATCGGGTCCATCTATTATATTTTCAACTTTGTCTATAATACCCTGTTATAAACCCTAGCCTACTTCTATTTCTCATTTGTCTGTACATACAATTCAGCTATCTCTCCTTCTCAATGGCAGATAAAAAAAATTCTACATCCAAATACAATTCCAAATCAAATCAAAAGCTAAAATTTCAAACTCCATAATATATGCCAAATTTTACATCAATTCGAAGCTTTCGAAGAGTGCAACTCAGATCTGCAATTCATCTTTTGATCTGGATCTCTGTTTATCTAGAAATTGAAGGACTATTTTCGGCCATCCATTGCGTCGAAATCAACTGCAGTTGATCGACGAATCGAAGTTGCAGTAATGCAGAAAGAGCCAAGGGGTCACGTCCACGTGGGTTATGTGATGGTTTAACGGCTAGATCGCCGTATTAAATTCAATTAGGGTCTACGGAATTTGCGGCAGCTGCTGTGTCTTCACGACTAGTGGTGGTCGGGGGTCATCGGGGGAGGTTGCGTGGTAGTGCAGTCGGTCATGAGGGGTAGGTAGCGGCGTCGAGCCCCAGGCATGGCGTGCGTCTCGATGAAGGTGGCGGTTCGTTGAATTTAGCGTGCGACTGGGAGAGCAGAGTTTGGGTTAGGGCTTCGTGTAAATGATGATGACGTGGCTGGGGAAGTAGGTGTTGTTTTTTTTAATTTAATTTTAAATTGCAATGTTCTAATCTCAATAACTTTAGCATACGACGTTCGATTTATGATCAGTTTCTTTGTTAGGATCGTTTTCAAATTCCAGACATTTTGGCGCTTGTTTGGACTGATTTTGAGACAGTTGAATTTTGGGTTTAAATTGGATCTAAATTCAATTTAAATTCAAAAGGTGGGTGTTTTAACCCACTCACAACTTCTTAAATTTCTTATATTCGTTAAATTTAATTTATGTTGTGATTATGAATTTATTTATGACTGCTTTGTATATTTTTAATCATCGTCCCAGTTAATTGCATTTATTTAATGTTAACGCTAAAAATTGAACGCTAACACCCCGGTGTGTAGAAGGTAATTGTGAAAGCACCACCCGTTGGTAAGGGAACAAAGTATAAGCAAAGAAATCACAGAAAAGCTATAAAAGACAGAATATTTATAGTGGTTCGGCTTAAGATCTAGCCTACGTCCACTTTAAAGCTCTTTATTGCTGATTTGGTTACAATTCTTTACAATCAACTCCGATTACAACACACTTAGACAAATAGCTCAAACCCCGATGTAGAAGAATCCTTCGAATGCATGGCGAATGAGTTAGATTTCCTCTTGAGATTTGTTGAAATGTCTTTGGTGATTGGAGTGATAGAAGTGTTGCTTGAACGTTGCTTGAAGTCGAGACAATGGCAGAGTAATGGCGTCCAGGAAGTGAGCCAAAAAAAGTCCCCCTCATGTTGAAAGTGGTCATGTATTTATAGGAGTTTTCGGCCGTGAGTCGTGAGTCGTACCCGACTCATCGTTAACTCGTGGCCGAGTCAGGTTGGGTCGTGGACGACTCAACAGGTTGAACCCCAGCTTCGCACCAGAGCGCCTTTGATCTTCTGAATATCGCACAAGTCTTAAGTCGTCTATGAGTCATTCCTCTTTGATATAAGTATCGTGATAGCGTACTACGACTCAGTGTCTTTAGGTCGTAGACGAGTCATGGTGAGTCATGAGTCGCTAAGTCGTTAACGACTTATCAGGTAGCGGTACATAAATGAAGCGGCACAAGGATCCACCTTCTTATGTCGTTACTTCCCCTGAGTCGTCTCATATGATAAGTCGCGAACTTGTTGAGTCGTTGATCCACTGAGTCGTCTCATATGATAAGTCGCGAACTTGTTGAGTCGTTGATCCACTGAGTCGTTGTAAGCTCTGAGTCGTTGAAATCCTTAGGTCGGTCTGCCCCATGAGTCGCTAACTCCATGAGTCGTTAACCCGTTGAGTCGGCCGGCACCTTTAAGTCGCTAAGGTTATAACCCGGTGAGTCGTTATCCCTCCTGAGTCGTTGAGTCGTAACCCTTCAAGGCCGTTAAGTCGGTAACTCCTCAAGGCTGTTGATTCGGTAACTCCTCAAGGCTGTTGAGTCGGTAACTCCTCAAGGCTGTTGAGTCGGCAACCAGATAAGTTGAGTCGCTGGCTTACTTCACTCTTTAAGTCGTATACCGTTTTGGTCGGGGCGCTGCCCCCTGGACCCCTGCGACCTGACCGGTCAGGTCGAACACCGTAGGCGGTGGCGTTGCCCCCGCACCCCCACCTAGGGGGGTTGGCACCCCCCCTGGACCCCCCCTCCGTAGGGGATCTTATCTGAAAATTCATTCAACAGAACTTGCTTTATTGGGAGGTTAAGTCGACCATCCTTCGAGATGAACTATCATTGGCCTTTCGGTCGATTTTTGATATCACAGCCTTGCTGAAAAAGCAGAGTTAACATTTAAATTAAATCGTTATTTAATTTATTATTGAATATAACTGCCAGTTAATTACCTGTTATATATTATCAGCTATATACTGATATTGATTGATTGTTTTGAATGTTGATTGTGATGGATGTATGATTTACGATGGATGAATGGATGTTTATTTATATCATCAAAAATTGCAAGTTCTTTATTGATTTTTCATTTTTGATTCGAGATTGCGGTTTGAAATGATATACAACCGTATTTTTATTTTAGATTTCGGATTGAAATGATAAATATCTATATCACTTGACCATAGGATAGAAAATTATATACAGACACCGTGATCTATATATATAAAAATAATTTGCGACTGATTTCTATGGTTTTGGAAAGAAATATACGGTTAATAAATATTAATTTTTGATATTATATAATTATTATTTTATATATATATATAGTTAAATTCTTGAATTTAAGCTGTGTATAAATTTGTTTAATAAAATTAAATTTAATGATGGAGTTTAATTGTTTTATATTATATGGTTAAGTACCTATTTAAGATATTGTATATATGCAGTTTTAATGACTTAAATAAAAATTAAGTTGGAAGATAAATATGAAATTGGTTTGATTTGAATTATTTAAGAATTATACTCGAATAAATTGGATTTGAAATTTAAATATAATTGGGATTTTAAAGAGTATGATTCTTATAACTTAATTTGGTGTGGAGTGATTTGAATAAATATCGAGTTGATTTAAATAAATATATCGAGTTAACCAAAATTTAAGAATATCCAGTTATTTAAAGTTAAAGGTTTTACTTAAATGATATTTGATTATTAAGTAAACGTTTCAAACCAAAATAATAGTAACTGAATTTAATAGAAATGGAATTATCGAAGAATTAGTTTTGAAATGGTGGAATATCTAAAGCTTTGAAATATATGAATTGAAATGGTCTATTTGGAGGTTCAAATCGGTATTTGGAATTTGTTTGTGAAATTAAAGGAGCTATTTTATTATATAAAGTAATTTAATATTTAAACCATTTAAGTATTAGAAGTTATGTTTCAAAGCTATGGGTTTCAAGGTATATAGATTTGAAAGTGCTATGATTTCGGAAAAAGGATATATTTGAAATAAAATGATATCATATTGATTTGGGTTAAAAATAGAAATGATATCGCATTTTTATGGTTTTGAAATGGATATTATATTTTGGTTTTTAAAGTATAAACTATTTTGAAAGGACCGCGGTGTTATAATAACATTTGGTTGTTTAAGAGACCGGATCGGAAGTTGTCATACTCTCTGCCAACTCCGAAAACCACTTTAACAACTATGTACGTGGTGGATATTTCAGAATGAAGTAGGATTGTGGCGGCATTCCCTTTGAGGTAAATACATGTACCCGATTCCCATGAGTTGGCATAAGGTGGCTAAAACAGGAGCGATCTCGGGCCGATGAGGTCATTCCTCTGATCGGACACAACCCTTCGATATTATACTCTGACTTTTGGATTTATTCGGTAGGCAATTTTGTTTTTGATTTGGGGGTGTGGCTCGAGGTGGGTGGTAGCTGCGCGCTACGCGTTACCACCAGCCCGTGTGCGTAATTGGTATATCTACCTTGGCATTTCCTAGTTGTGCCATGTCACCTACCCTAGCGCACCTTGTACGAGTTTGATTTGTGTCGTACCTATGGAGTATCCTCTGGTAGCCTCCCGATGATGAGGTATTACGGTACTGTATAGACTATTGGCACTATTACGTGTTAAGGGGAATATTGGGTCACTTCTTAACGCTATTTAAAAGTAAGTTTATTTTACTATTAGACATTATTATAATAGAAAAATATTACTACATTAATTAGTGATAAATAAATTTAGTTGATTTTAAATATTCAGAAGTTAATTTTACAAGCTGGGTAAATTATATTTGAATATCTAGATTTAATTGGATAATTAAATTGTTAATTTAAATATTCGAAATTGTGAAACTAATTGGTATTTGAATTAAATGTGAATGAAAATGATTTATAAAGCTAAATTAAATCTTATTTGATTTAGAATGATGTTACAGAACTTTTAAATTGAATTAAAAGTTGAATTGTAAAAATTGAATATTTTAATATTTAATTGACGAGTAAAAATAGTCTTTTTCATACAGTCTCGGATTTCGACGAAACCAGTTACATTGGATCCGTAATGTTACATTATTGTAAGATTTGAAATTTCGTGTCAATCGGATTTTCGGTTTGTCCGGGGCAAGCAAAAATGCGTAGAAATCTGTTTAGGTGAATTTTAAATTTAAATAAATTGATTTGAAAACCTATCTTTCAAATATGATCGAATTGGCTCCCGATATATATATTCCATTGCATTCGGAATAGGGGTAATACATTATAAACACCAGGCGGCATGCTTTGTTTCGAGTTCAAAAGTTTTTGGGATGAATAGTGTCGTCAAATTTTCTTTAAAAGGCCATATTTCTTTTACTTTTTCACAAAGCCTATCTCTCTAAACCCTAGCTGCCACTATCGAATGTATGGCCAGAAAACACCTTCGTTCTTCCTCGATTTTCATCCAATCCATCAACAATTTTAAAAAACATTCAACTACGAAATTATAGAGCGTAGTGAGAGCTACATATCCAACGGCTATGATTGGATATCGTTGTGTGGATTAGTGGCAAAATAGGTTGGAACGCATAACGTTCGTGCGCATTTATCGAGAGATATAGGAAGCCAAGCTCGACATGTTCGAGGCCGAGGGTGGTGCTTGCATAGGAGAGTCGAATGGTGGCTGTGGATTGGCGAAGAGATCGACGTGGGTGGTCGCGATAATTCAAGGTATATGGCGGCCTTTGGGTTCTTGTTCGTGATTTTGACGATAGGTAAGAAGATCTCACGTGCGGCCTAGATCTAGCAAAAGAAAACGTGCGGCTGGATTTGATTCTAGGATTAGAAAAAAAATATAGAAATTGTAATTGATTTACTTAAATTTGTTCAAACTTTAAAACGCTACAACTTTTGATACGAGGTCCGTTTCACATGAAACGAATTACGTTGGGTACGTATTCGCGAATAATACGCGATGGATCTGGATTAGAGTCGATTGAAGCTAGTGTGAATTTTGGGTAAAATTAAACGGTCTTTTAATTTTATTCGAAATAAAACACAACAACTGCTATTGGAAACAATGTGAGTACAACTCACTCTTTCTGACTCATTGATATTTTTATATAAGTGAGAAATAATTTATTATATGATGATTGATGATTGTTTGGACGATATATGATATATTGATTGATATTTGGATATATACCTGTCCAGTGGAGCAGATGACCCTATCTGATTCCGTGTATGAGCGGATGACCCTTTGTACGCGCGTCTGCCTTGAAGCAGACATTGTACACATATTCTAATATGTATATTTGTTGTAGGTGATAGGTTGGAGGGATCCAATTGGATTCCTCACCAGTACTGGTTTATTTACAGATATTGTTATATATGCTGTTATCATATGATATATGATGTTTTGGATGCCATGATTGATGTATTTAGTACTGCTGCAGCATTGGGCCTATTTTTATATTTTAAAAATGTTAAAGTGATGATGTCTAAATTTAAAAGGATTTTAAAGTGATTTTGGAAATAAACGTTCTACTGATTTTTGAAATGTAAAGGAATTGAATTTATTTTTGAACAAATAAAAGATATAATTTTTATGTTATAAAATATATGATTTTTGCGAAATATAATTGAAATGTGATTTTTAAAATATAAATTGATATTTTTGTAAAATAGTTTTAAGTGAGATTTTGAATTATTATAAATGGAGTTTTTGTGAATGTTAAAATAGAGTTATAAACGGATTTTATAAGTAAATAAAATTTGTGAAGTTATAAAAAGAAGGATGCTGTAAAATAAAGAGATTATTAGTAGTTAACTTATAATTGGACTTTGGCATATAATTAAGTTATTAAATAGAATTGATTTATAAAAGAATTTTGAATATGAAAGTTTTTATAATATAAAAATGGAATTTATAAACATTGATTTATAAATTCAAAATCGATTGAGTTTGGTAAGTTAAATATAGAGGTATATTAAAGGAATTATGTCCACGATTTTGGACAGTTGATAATCCTTTAATTAAATATGTAAAAGTGTTGAATTTGGTTAGAGATTTATATTCATGATTTTTGACAGTGAATTATCCTTTAAGTTAAATGTTGAAATAATATTAAATTTGGTAAAAGAATTATATTCACGATTTTGGCCAGTGATAAATGTTTTGGAAAGTGATATTTTAATTGAAGTTAAATGGTTTAAAGATGTTTAAAAATGTGTTGAGTATCGAATACATAGATTTCAACATTCATTGTTGAAATAGATGTTTTCGAGAAATAAGGAAATGATGGACTATAACACTGTTGTTATAGTAAATGATTTTCGAAAGGAAATGTTTTATTTAGTATTGGGATTTATATATCTATCTTAATTTCGAATCCCTATACTAGTGATTTTGGGTTGTCGTAACGATGTTTTACGCAACATTCGTTTTGGCCCAAATAAATATGTTTAAGAGAATGATTGCCTTAAAGAATGAAATATATATTTAATTTCGATTTAAGTATATTGAATATTTTCCAAATGTTGAAAATAAATAGATTTGTGAATCACTTATTAATAATAAGTACAGAAATGTCTTTCCAATGTGAAATGAAAAGTTTTAAAATTTTATCTTTTGAAGATAAATAGAAAATGAATATTAGAAATCGATTTGGACATCGTATATTAATAGATATTTTGGAATTGTAAATTCACTATGGAATTTATAAAAGGAAAGGAAATTTGTTTAAAAATAAACGTTGATTTATTTTTGAAGTGTGGGAATTAATTTACGGATTTTGAACGTAAATATAAAGTAAATCGTTAAGGATTTATTTAATTGGTTTAAATGAACCACGTTGAATTGAAAGTTACTTCCGCATAAGGGAAATGATTGGAAATTTGTTTTCAAAAGTGGCAAAGATGAAAAGTAATTTGAAAATTGTTTTCAAATGGTTGAAGTGTGAAAATTATATATCTTGTAAAGATATTTTTGGATAATAAATAATTTGGAAAATTATTTGGAATCTGCCGATGTGTGCATATCCATTGATAGTTCAATAACCGACTATCAATATTTACTTTTGAATGGGTATTTGTTGTGATTTGCTTGAATTTGAATGCCACACTTATTTTTGAATAAGCGCTCACTATTCGGGTTAAACGGGAAAGGACCTTGGGGTCGTATAACCCATTCCGAATATGTGATACGTCGTTATGAATTGCATTTGAAGACCGGTGTTGAAGACTGGATATTTTTGAAAACGGAAGGGTTACCGTCGAATGTTTCCGCACCGAATGGCCCCGGTATAGAAATTCTATATGTGATGGGAAGTCCGGACGTGATTAGTGAATATCCGGATTTCAAGGACTTCTTTGTAAGTGCCTTAGGTTCTGTTCGATCCCGGAACAGACTTGTATGGATAGTATGTCTAACATTACAAATTGAGATATAAAGCTGATTTCTTTCAAATATATTTCTGTTGGTGGCGGAGAATTTATTCTCTTAGCTTAACACCCTTCTCTGAGACGTACGAGCTCAGAGGTTACGTAGTTGATGGTTATCAGCGATATATTCCCAATTTGGTAATGTGACATGCTGAGTATCACTGTGAAATGATTATTGTTTGATCATTTGTGATATGATCATTTGTTTGATCATTTATCTTTGTGATCATTACTTTGATCATTTGTTGACTCAAAGCATGACTTCGTACCAAAGCGTGGCTTTGTGGACAAGACTTTGTCGGACCTCACACCTCGGAAATGGTCAAAACAAGAAGGATGCGTCAAGGTTATTGGGGGTAGCGCCCTTTAGGGTATGTCATTTCCTTCTGGAAAGGGTGGTATCATGGTATGGAGCCCAGATACTTACTCATGTTCATACACTATATCTATTACTATGTGGTGTTGTTGGAATCGAGCGCTCGGATAAAGGTCCAAAGCGACCGGGGGATGGCATAGTCGTGTAGTAGTTACCTAGTGACAAAGGTAACCCGGCCTTGTGTTGGTAGAGAGCTGGTTAAGTTCTGGGGACGTCTCGCCAGAGGCGATCCCATGTGGTAGTAGGAAGTTCCTTAGCCTGACCATTTGTTGGAAATCCAAATAAAACAATACGATCTTGTACGGTTTTAGTTGTAGAACCTATCATTCACTTATGGTGGTCACCACTGTTTGGATGGTTGCTATAGTAGGCATACGATGATGGTCGTATGTTGGCTAAGATTTATATCTTTACTTTCGAAATTTTTTCTACACTATGCACTAATAATAATATCAAATGTTTCTTTTTAATGCGTATCAAACATCTTGGACTATCACAAGGAGAAATCTCCTCCGATTCTGCGTTTACATTGTGTGTGTGTGCGGAAGGCCTTATGGTAGTCTCATTTTTAAAAGCATTGCGAATCTATTTTTAAAAAAAAAATCCTATTCTTTGTTTTGAAGATAAACTGTTTTAGTTCTCACACAAGTCACATGACTGACTCGGAGTTTATTGTTTTCCCACCTAAACTCTGCATGTCCACCAATTTCCACACGGGCAGTCAATAGTCAGGTTTATCAGGATATTCTGGAATTCAGGAGTTGCTGGAGGCAAGATGGATGGCATGGCGTATTCACTAGTATATAGTATTTCTTTTTCCGCTGTTTGTTGTTGTTTGATTATTGTACACTCTGATGATGTAATGTAATGTGATGTAATGTAACTGATATAATTCTTTTGTTTAAAGATTATTCATTTATTTATTATATGTTGTTCCGCTGCGATTGTGAGATTCTGATATAATTCTATTGTTTTCTTTCTATTCTGTTCTATCTTTTCTCTCTTCTTCTACCTCTTTGTTTTTCTTAAAACCCTAAGTGTTCGGTTTTCCGGCATTCGAGTGCTCGACAGTTGATACAGTGAACGTATTGATGTCGATTTTCGAAAGTCGAAGAATCGGGTCCTTACAACGTGGTATCAGAGCATATGGTTAAGCGACAACCATAGCTCTGTTGGGTATTACTCATTAGAAATAGAGTTAGTAGTACTCTAGAATGAGTTTGAGTGTAATAATAGCTATGAGAGCGTATTCGTTAGTGAATATAAATTGTTTTATATTGTGATGATTGGTTTGTTGAGTGGTATACAGATTCTGGTTAATACGAGTAATTAACGTTGTTGAAAATGTAAGAATAAATATATAAGTTAATTAAAAGATGTTTGAGTCATCTAAATAAAAGAATAATTGCATAAGCAAATGAATTATAAGAATATGAAATTAAAATTAATGTGATTTACAATTGTGAAATAAACTTATATATATAAGAAGTGAAACTACATGAATATATTTATGAATTTAAACTTAAATGGAAATTTACTTTAGATTTGGAATCTGAATTTGATTTATAAGTTGGAATTTAAGTTAAGTAAAACCAAATAATGTTGAAATGGAATATAACTTAAGTGATGTTGAATGAAGTTGATTTTGGTACCAAAGTAAATTAATAAAGTTAAGTGATAAATGTGAACTTGAGTTATATAAATGAAATTCAGCTTTTGTAATTGAATTGAATTAATCAATTGAATGTAAATAAATTGATATGAAATGATGAATGTAAGTATAATTCATTAAAATCTAATGTTATTGGAAAAGTTGAATAATTGAATGAAAATCAATTTAATTAAACCGATTGAAAGTAAAAGTGTTAAACCAAATTGAATGAATATAAGAAAAGGAATTTGGTTGAAATTATTACACATTGGTTGATATATGATTGTTAGTTGATTGTATATAATTCATTAAGTATTAATGAAATTGAGTTAATGAAATTGAAAGCTAAAATAATTGAAATCCAATTTGAAGTTAAGTGAATTTGATTTAGAAGTGAACCAACTTGAATATGAATTAGTGAATATAAACTAATTGAAAATGAATGTTAGTGAAAACATCCACTGTTAATGAATCAAATGTGATTAAATTAAAAACTCATTTCATTGAATATTAATGAGAATATGAATGAATATTTATTGGTTTTGAATGCTAGTTGAATGATAGTTGGTTGATGATTGAATATATTGCTTTTACTGCATTTGCTATGTTGACATACATAGTTATTATGTTGATATATGTTGTATATCGATACTATTGTCCATATACATGTCTCTCATCTGTTTGTTGAGCGTTTAGTAGGTGCGGATCGCGTTTGCTTCGCATTTGGAGCTCGCTTTCGCGCTATATGAGCCGTATATGCTCGCTAATAAAATATAAGGTACATATCTCGGATTAAATATCGTACTTTTACACTTTTTTCCCTACGGGATGCCTCATCACTTGATGAGATGTATATTTGTGATATATATACTGTCATTTTTTTGGGATCGAGCCGCGCAAAGGAGACTGGCGAATTTTTCCGAAAATTTAAGGCGTTAGAATATTTTTGAGAAAAATTGAAATTTTTTTTGAAAACTAAAATTTGATTTGGAGTTGAAAGTTAAACAATATTAGTTAGTTTTGAAAAGATAACTAAGTTGGATTTGAAAACTTAGTAAAGATATTGTAATAAGTTTAACTATGGATTTTGGGAAAGTTAATAGATTCTGTAACTTTTCTTACTTGGTAATATCGAGGAAGAAATTCTTTTAAGGGGGGAAGATTGTAACGACCCAAATTTTTATTAATTAAATTTTTTATATTTAATTAATTTTAAATATTAATAAGTGAAATTAAACAGTCGAATAAATTTTATATCGAATAATTGGATTTAATTGAATAATTAAATCAATATTTAGTATGTTAAATTACAGAAATAATCGAAAATTGGGTTAAATATGATTGAAAATGATTTGTAAAATTTTATTTTATCAGATGTTATAGAACTTTTAAAATTGAATTAAGAGTTAATTTGTGAAAATTGAATATTTTAATATTTAAATCGACTAGTGAAATTGGCCATTTTTCAAACAGTCTCGGATTTCGACGAAACTAGTTTCATCGGATCCGTAATGTGATATTATTATATGGTTTCAAATTTCGGGTCAATTGGATTTACGGTTTGTCTGGTGCAAAATAAAACGCCTAGAAATTTGATTTACCGATTTAATTTTAAATCAAACATTTATTGCCATAACTCGCATAGATGATCGAATTAGCTCCCGAAACACGTTTCATTGTGTTCGAAATGCAGGGTAAACCTTAGGAACGCCAACCGGCATGCTTCATTTGGAGTTTGGAAAATCCGGGATGAATAGTGTCGCGTATATTTTCTATATAAGCCCCTCTATATTTCATTTTGCAAAAGAAACAAAAGGGTTAGGGTTTCAGGACCCGCCACCGTTTGTATTATGTTCAATGGCCAAAATTTTCTTTCCTTTCCCTCCAATTATCTTCCAATCCGTTAATCGAATCGAAAAACTTCCAACTAGAGAGTTATGGACGACGATGAGAACTACATATCCAACGGCTACGATGTGATATGGAGTAGAGAATTGATGGGAATTTGCATTCAAAGCCATGCGTTTGAGCACGAATTTCGAGGAGCTACAAGAGGCCGAGCTCCACCACCTTCTGGCCGAGGGTGGCTCACGAGGTGCTCGTTCGTTTGGCGCTTGCTGATCGAGTTAGAGAGGCTTGTAGAGGTCACAAAAATTCGAACCCTAACGGCGGCTAATGGGTTTTGGATGTCGCGATGTTTACTGGGAAGGGGAAGAAAGATAGGGACGGCCGTGATTTTGCAAGCTATTGGATGGACGGCGGAGATCTATTCTAGGTTATAAATAAATAAAAAATGTTGTAAATTTATATATATAAAATTGTGTAAGCTTTAAATATTCATATCTTTTTCATACGAGGTCGAAAACGCGTGAAAAAAGTTTCGTTGGGTTCGTATGGACGAGCACTATGCTACGGAATTGGATTGGAGTCGTTTGGAGTTAGCGAAAATTTCGGGTAAAATTAAACGTCGGTTTAATTTTATTTGAAATAAAAGCTGAAAACGAAATTGAAATTAAGGTAAGAACTTCTAACTCAATCGAATTGGTTTCGATTTTAATTTTAAATAGTTAGATTTAAAATTATTGAATGTATGTTTGAATGATGACTGTTATCTATTGTTTGTTAAAGTAGACATTATACGTCGTTAGTAAGCGGAAGTTATTTATTAAAAACATATACCGCGAATATTTCACAGTACAGTGAAATTGGTATTATTTATGTACTTGGAGTTGATTTCCCGCATTATATAGCGGATGAGACCCTATTGCGCCGTCTATTATGCGGATAATATTTTAAATCCTATATGCCGCGATAATTCCGTACTGGAACGGAATTGGTATTGTGCTAATGTTTTTGGATGCAGGAAAACAGGTTGGAGGGATCCAACTGGATTCCTCAACAGTATTTATTTGATTACATATATTTTGATATTTGTTAATTATCATATCAATATATGATGTCGTTGTTGTGGTGATTGACTATTTGGTGTGTAGCATCATTGGGCCAATTTTGGAATTTTAAAAGGATTTTTAAAGTGATTTTTGAAAGTATACGTTTATAAAATATTTTTGGAATTGATTCATTTTAAATAAATAAACGTTATAATGTTAATGTTATAAAAATTATGATTTTTGAGAAATATAGTTAAAAGATGATTTTTGAAAATATGAGGTTAATGATTTTATAAAATAGTTTAAATTGGGATTTTTGAATTTATTGTAAAAAGTTTAAATATAGGTTTTATAAGATTTGATTATTTTATAAATCAAAACGATGAAATTATAAAGGAGTTTAAAGACGTTTTAAAAATAAAAATAAAAATATAAATTGATTTATATCAAGGATTTATAAATTGATATTTATAAATTAAATATTGGAATTATAAAACGAGTTTTTTATAAGTGTTAGAATGAAGTATAAATGAATTTCATAAATGAATGAAATTTATAGAATTATAAACGGTGAAGTTATAAATGGAATTTTATAAGCATTAGGTTTATAAAATTTGTAAAGTTATTAAAGAATAGATTTGGGTAAATAAATGAATCTTATAGGTTATAAGATTTATAATTTGGGAAGTATAAATGAACGATTTTGTAAACAAATAAATTATAAGTATTTAACTTATAATATGAACTTTTGGTATATAATTGAATTATAAATTGAGATAGGTTAATAAAGGAGATTTATAAGAGGAAGTTGTTATAAAATAAATAGAAATGGAACTTATAAACATTGTTCTATAAATCTGCAAACGACTTATTTTGATAAGTAAATGGTTGTAACTTATTAATGGAGTTATATTCACGTTTTAGACAGTGAATAATCCTTTAAAAATAAAACGTATAGAAATGATGAAATTGGTTAACAGAGAATATTCACGTTTTAGGATAGTGAATATTATGTTAAAGAAAACGTTGTGGATGTGATGTTTTAAATAGAATTAAAACGATCTAACGATGTTTTTAAACTGTGTTAAGATTCGAAACCATAGATTTCAACATTCATTGTTCAAATAGATGTTTTCGAGAAATAGAAGGAAATGGTGGACTATAACACTATTGTTATAGTAAATGATTTCCGAAAGGAAATGTTTTATTTAGTATTGGGATTTATATATCTATCTTAATTTCGAATCCCTATACTAGTGATTTTGGTTTGTCGTAACGATGTTTTACGCAACATTCGTTTTGGCCCAAATAAATATGTTTAAGAGAATGATTTCCTTAAAGAACGAAATATATACTTAATTTCGATTTAAGTACATTGAATATTTTCCAAATGTTGAAAATAAATAGATTTGTGAATTACTTATTAATAAATAAGTATGGAAATGACTTTCCAATGTGAAATGAAAAGTTTTGAGATTTTATCTTTTGAAGATAAATTGAAAATGAATATTAGAAATCGATTTGGACATCGTATATTCATAGATATTTTGGAATTGTAAATTCACTATGGAATTTATAAAAGGAAGGGAAATTTGTTTAAAAATAAACGTTGATTTACTTTTGAAGTGTGGGAATTAATTTACGGATTTTGAACGTAAATATAAAGTAAATCGTTAAGGATTTATTTAATTGGTTTAAATGAACCATGTTGAAATGAAAGTTACTTCCGCATAAGGGAAATGATTTGAAATTTGTTTTCAAAAGTGGTAAAGATGAAAAGTGATTTGAAAATTGTTTTCAAATGGTTGAAGTGTGAAAATTATATATCTTGTAAAGATATTTTTGGAAAATAAATAATTTGGAAAATTATTTGGAATCTGGTGATGTGTGCATATCCATTGATAGTTCGATAACCGACTATCAATATTTACCTTTGAATGGGTATTTGTTGTGATTTTCTTGAATTTGAATGCCACACTTATTTTTGAATAAGCGCTCACTCTTCGGGTTAACCGGAAAAGGACCTTGGGGTCGTATAACCCATTCCGAATATGTGATACGTTGTTATGAATTGCATTTGAAGACCGGTGTTGAAGACCAGATATTTTTTAAAATGGAAGGATTACCGTCGAATGTTTCAGCACCGAATGGCCCCGGTATAGAAATTCCATATGTGATGGGAAGTACGGACGTGATTAGTGAATATCCGGATTTCAAGGACTTCTTTGTAAGTGCCTTCGGTTCTGTTCGATCCCGGAACAGACTTGTATGGATAGTATGACTGACATTACAAATTGAGATATAAAGCTGATTTCTTTCAAATATATTTCTGTTGGTGGCGGAGAATTTTTTCTCTTAGCTTAACACCCTTCTCTGAGACGTACAAGCTCAGAGGTTACGTAGTTGATGGTTATCAGCGATATATTCCCAATTTGGTAATGTGACATGCTGAGTATTACTGTGAAATGATCATTGTTTGATCATTTGTGATATGATCATTTGTTTGATCATTTATCTTTGTGATCATTACTTTGATCATTTGTTGACCCAAAGCATGACTTCGTACCAAAGCATGGCTTTGTGGACGAGACTTTGTCGGACCTCACACCCCGGAAATGGTCAAAATAGGAAGGATGCGGCAAGGTTATTGGGGGTAGATCCCTTTAGGGTATGTCATTTCCTTCTAGAAAGGGTGGTATCATGGTATGGAGCCCAGATACTTACTCATGTTGATACACTATATCTATTACTGTGTGGTGTTGTTGGAATCGAGCGCTCGGATAATGGTCCAAAGGGACCGGGAGATGGCATAGTCGTGTAGTAGTTACCTAGTGACAAAGGTAACCCGGCCTTGTGTTGGCAGAGAGCTGCGTAAGTTCTCGAGACGTCCCGCTAAAGATCCCATGTGGCAGTTGGAAGTTCCATAGCCTGACCATTTGTTGGAAATCCATATAAAACAATACGATCTTGTACGGTTTTAGTTGTAGAACCTATCATTCACTTATGGTGGTCACCATTGTTTGGATGGTAGCTATAGTAGGCATACGATAATGGTCGTATGTTGGCTAAGATTTATTTCTTTACTTTCGAAATTTTTTCTACACTATGCACTACTAATAATATCAAATGTTTCTTTTTAATGCGTATCAAGCATCTTTTACTGTCATAAGGAGAAATCTCCTCTGATTCTGCGTTTGCACTGTGTGTGTGCGGGAGGCCTTATGGTAGTCTCATTTTTAAAAGCATTGCGAATCTATTTTAAAAAAAAATCATATTCTTTGATTTAAAGATAAACTATTTTACTTCTCACACCAGTCACATGACTGACTCGGAATTTATTGTTTTCCTTCCTAAACTCTGGGTGCCCACCAATTTCCACACGGGCAGTCAAGAGTCAGGTTTATCAGGATATTCTGGAATTCAGGAGTTGCTGGAGGCACGATGGAATGCATGGCGTATTCACTAGTATATAGTATTTCTTTTTTCGCTGTTTGTTGTTGTTTGATTGTTGTACACTCTGATGATGTAATGTAATGTGATGTTATGTAATAACTGATATAATTCTTTTGTTTAAAGATTATTCATTTATCTATTATATGTTGTTCCGCTGCGATTGTGAGATTCTGATGTATTTCTGTTGTTTTCTTTCTGTTTTGTTCTATCTTTTCTCTCTTCTTCTACCTCTTTGTTTTTCTTAAAACCCTAAGTGTTCAGTTTTCCTGCATTCGAGTGCTCGGCGGTTAATACAGTGAACGTATTGATGTTGGTTTTCGAAAGTCGAAGAATCGGGTCCTTACAACTTGCTACTCTCTTCGTATCGATCAAGTGAATGATCCATACGAAGTATGCCAATGTTGCATGGATATGAACTGGATGGTCTGGAAGGATGGATACGGGTTGATGTTTGTGGGCTGCTTCTGTTAATGGGAAGAGTTGGTTTGTATCGATTATTCGGCTGATCGATACGAAATGTTTAGAAAGGGGGATCGATGAAAAGCAAGTGGCAGTTGATCAGATGAATCCAGACTGATGCCATCACTCGATGGATATGAAGGAAAAGGATTTAGTTGTTGGATACTGTTTGTTCCGAAATTGGGCACAACACTCTTGGATGTGTTTGAAGAGATAAAATGAATAAATAAATGTAAAATGAGGTAGATGTATCAAACACACCAAACAGTAGATAAGAAAAATTGTAGAAACACATGAATTTAGAGTGGTTCGGCGTATTGCCTACGACAATTATGAAATGATTGGTTTTTATTGAACTTTACTTGCTAGTTACAAGAGATTACAACAATATAAATGTATTATAGAAGTGATTTCGGCAGAATGTCGGCATTAAGAAGCCAAAAAGTTCCATTTTCTATAGGTCAAGGATCGCCATTTATAGGTGTAGGATGCAAATTTCTGGCTCAAAACTCATAAGGCTCCTTCTCTCACGTGGATAGGTCCATGTGATCGATCCCTGGACATTTGGACTCGATCCATGATCGATTCGTATGAAATTCATATCGATCAAGAAATGATCATTTTCAACGGGAATCGATCAGGCACAATCTTAAAGTAGTACGCATGCTCCTATGAAAAATTGGTGGTACTTGGATTTTTAGATCTTGATTTATGGTCGATCTAAGTTTGGATTTAGCAAAAGGCTGCCGAGTTCGTATCGATCACATTCGTATCGATGGATATGTATCCATGCTAGCTCATATGAATAAGGAGTGACGTGGTGCTAGATTCCAGGATCGATCCACTTTTCATGCCGAGCCACTGCTTCTTTTGTAACGGACCTTGACTCGACCTTCGACAATCGACACCGAATACGACACTCGTATTCAAATGCCGCAGATCCAAATGCCGAATCTGGATCGCCGGAGCTTATAACACAATTAAGTACAAGAACACAACGGAAGAAAAATGAATAGCATGTACAATTCCAAATGAATACAATATTCAGAATGATACAACAATGATATCAATAATCAGAGATATAATGAATATCGAAAAACAATAAACAACAGCGGAAAACAGATAGCCAAGAGATAACTCCAATCCAATGCTCCCAAAGCTAAAACTCCAAACCACAAGCTCAAACCACCATCACGTTTCACCAAGATGAGCAGGTCAGTCATGAATCCAAAGGCTCCAATATCCAGGATCTCCAAAGAATACCAAAGAGAATGCTAAAAGTTACCAAAACGATATCTATATCTACTATCCGAAAAACCCTGTTCTAGACTGCCCGTGTAAAAAATTATGGGCACCCAGAATTTAGGAAGGGAACAATAAACTTCGGGTCAGTCATGAGACTGGTATGAGCAAATAAAAATAGTTTATCTTTAAAACAAACAACAAAGAGTTTTAAAACATTGAAATCCGCAATGCTTTTTGGAAAATGAAACTACCATAAGGCCTCCCGCCACACACACCAGGCAAACGCACAATTGGAGGAGATTTCTCCTTATGATAATCAAAAATGCATGATACGCGAAAACCATTTTGATATTATCATTAGTGCATAGTGGAAAACATTTTGAAAGTATAATACTAATCTTAGCCACCATACAACATTTCGTCGTATGCCTATATAACTACCATGTTCAAAAGCAGGTTACCACCACATTCCACGGCAGGTTATACAACTAAAACGGTACTGGGCGCGTATTGTTTCTTTGCATGTTCCAACAAATGGTCAGGCCAAGGAACTTCCCATTGCCTCATGGGTACGCCTCTGGAGGGACATCCCGAGAAACATCCCTCGGTTCTCTGCCAACACAAGGCCGGTGTACCCCCTGCCCAGGAGTATCACCTAAGATATTCCATTCCCGATCGTAACCAACCTTTATCCAAGCACTCAATACCAACAACCACAAAGTAATGTATTTGCAGTAACCACATAGGTTAAATATT
This sequence comes from Allium cepa, assembly GCA_030765085.1. Lineage (NCBI taxonomy): Eukaryota > Viridiplantae > Streptophyta > Magnoliopsida > Asparagales > Amaryllidaceae > Allium > Allium cepa. The sequence continues at coordinate 812,175,690 of CM060939.1, forward strand.
TGGGCTCCATACCATGATATCACCTCTATCCAGAAGAAATTGACATACCCTAGGGGCGCGACCCCTGAAACCTTGCTGCATCTTTCCTGTTTCGACCATTTTCGAGTTGTGAGGCTCGACGAAGTCTAATCTACAAAGCTACACTTTTTCACAAAGCCATGCTTCGATCAACAAATGATCAGCAGCACTTCGTTTGCGACATTACCAAATTAGGAATGTATCACTAGTAACCATCAACTACATAACCTCTGAGCTCGTACGTCTCAGAGAAGGGTGTTAAGAAAAGAGAATAAATCTCCGCCACCAAATAGAAATGTATTTGATAGAAACCAGTTTTACATCTCAAAGTGTAATGTCAGACTAATTTCCATACAAGTTTGTTCCGGGTTCGAACAGAACCGAAGGCACTTCCGAAGAAGCCCTTGCAATCTGGGTATTCACAATCCCGATTGGACTTCCCATCACTTAGGGAATCTCTATATCGTAGCTACTAAGTCCAGAGACAATCGATAGGTCATCCTATCGTTCTCGCAAATACCCGGTCTTCCCCACCAGTCTTCAAATGCTATCCATAACGACGTATCATTATTCGGAAAGGTTTATATGACACAAGGTCCAATCCCAGCTAAACCGAATAATGAGCGCAATATTTAAAAACATATGGATATGGGATCTTAGTTAAATCACAGCTTAAAGCCCAGATCCTTTCATTCAAATGGTTAAAGCAAATTCCACATTTAAATCTTTCAAAACAAAAGATTCACTTTTTAAGACCACTTTCAATTTAGAACAGGGTTCACCAATCTTTTAAACAAAGATTCATTCATAATTTTTCAAAACAATTCCATTTCAAATTGGATTTACTCATCCGGTCTTTAAATCAAAGACTCATTTTATAGCTTTTAAAACAATTCTATTTCAATCTTTTATATATAAAAAATATACCATTTAAAATCCTCTTCAATTTCAAATTAGGGTTCAACTATCTTTTCACAAAAAATTCAATTATAGCTTTCAAACCATTCCATTTCAAATTTGAAATCTTTTCATCATAATTGGGAAATTCTTTCCTTATATAAAAGCTTTTTTTTATACCACTTGTTTTCCGTTTCGGAAAACCCGATTATAATTGCACGAGTTAAGGCCTTTCAAATATAAACTGGAGTTAAATTCAAATTCTCAAAGCCACACTTTTAAAACAGTTTAAAATCCCATATAAACATATTTATAGCCTGTATAACCTTTTTACCAAATACATAATTCAATTTCAAATTTTAAATTCAAATTTTAAATCAAACTTCAAAACTAAATCTAGTTATTCAATATTAACTTTTATCTTTGAAATTCATTTCCAAAAGCTTTTCACTTTAAACCCAATTCATATCCAAAACCATTCGGATTTCAATTTTAAAATTGTATTCAAAAATCTGTGATTTAACCGATTTTCACGTGAAATCCATATTTGTGTGTGTATAGTGTGGTCCAAGGGTTTGACACAATAAAGTGTAACATCATCAATCATCACATCATCAATCATCACAGAGACAATCACAGTAATATCGATAAGTGGTATAATCCTGTAACACTTATCTATATACACAAAATCACAGATAGATAACATAAATGTATTATATATAAATAAATTACATTCCAAAGCACAAACATATCACATAACATTGCATATAAGGGATATCAACATAATTCACTACATTCCATACTATCCATATATTCATAAGTATAATCATCAAGTCATCTGATTAATTTTAAACCAGATCATTACCTACGAATAAATTTCTAATCATGGTTAACTAATAACTAATTAATTACAAACCATTATTATTAATTATTCTTCAATTAATCATTAATTAACCTTTAATTAATAATAATCCTTTGATCAATTATCCTTAATTAATTAAAAAAATTAATTAATTAATCCTTAATTAATAATCATTATTTTCATAAATTAATTAACCATTAATTAATTTATCACATTAATTAATTATAATAAGTGATTATTCTTAAATCATTAAGTCATCGTTAACCATAAATTAACTAGCAATTAATTTACCGTAATTAATTACCTTAATAAACAAACCTTTAGTTCTTAATTAAATCTTAATTAAAATTAATTATACTTAGTTGATTTTTCTTAATTTAATTACCCTAATTAATTAACCACATTAATTAGTTATGCTTAAAGGTAATTAACCTTTAAAATTTAATTAATTAATCTTTAATCTTTAATCATCTATTCTTGATTACTTTCACTAAGTAATTATTATTTTTATTAAAATCATCCATTAATTACTTGGTTAATTATCTTGAATTTTCAATTAATTACTTTAATTAATGAATCCTCAATTTTTAATTAATTAAATCTTAGTTATAACTAATATATTCTTCAATTCAACCTTAATTAATAAATCATAATTTATTACCCTTTAAATAGTTAAGTAAATAAACTTTTGATTAATTACATTAAGAAATTTATTAATACTTTTTTATTAAAACTTAATACACTAATCTCAATTTATAAAAAAATCAATCCTTAATAAAATAATATTTAAATTCCAAAACCATTTCTTAATTAAGGTTTCTTATATACTTATTTCAAGCAGTTGTTTAATTCAAGTATTATCAAATCCCATTTAGGATACTTAGAAATATATTGATTATCCTCATATAATTTTTTTTTCTCAAAATTAATTTATTTCCGAAACAATTTTAAATTGCTTAACCTTTTTCCTTTGAAAACTTGTTCGTATATATTTTTTTAGTTTAAAACCTTGGTACACTATTTGTTTTATAAATTTAAAACCTGGTACAGATTGTATTTCAAAATTTTAAAACCTGTACATATTTTCATTCTTTAAAATTTTAAAACCCGCTGTCTATCAATCAGACCCGAGCCAATTTGAGTTTTACCGAGCCTTGCTTCGAGTCATTACCATACTCCTTTTGCTTCGAGTCACTCACGCTACCCACTCGAGACCGACACGAGATCCCCCTTTTTCTCCAACCACCATATTTCCAGATGCACAGATACACATGCGTGCATATGTACAGGGACTCCGATCGACTTCGATCGTCGCCGATCACCTCCCAAATCATCGACAACACCTCAAGCCCTCTACACACCCAGATCGTCGAACTTGACCACGAATTGAAATTGAGTAGTTCAACACCCCGACAACCAAACCCAGTCAACACAAAATGCCTCGTCGACGTCACTTCTGACCATCAGAAATCACGTCCACCATTCTGAACCCTCGCCATGCTTCAACACTTCAATTCCACCACCTGTAACTATGTCCGATTCACCGTAGTCGATGTACGAACATGGCAAACTTCGTCAATCAAAAATGGGTGTAAAACCGTATTTCATCCTCGCACTTCCATCTCGATGATCGGAAAATTTTTCGATCATTTTTGCCGAGATCCCCCATCTTCAAACATGCTTCTGTAAAAGTTTCGAGGCCAATTACTGCGCCAATCACCAGAAAATACCTGATATCCATATAACTTTCAACTCTCAATCTCTCGTTATTTATAAGCCTAAAAATCTTGATTTTCATTTCAAAATTCCTAGTTTTCGATAGCATAACAGATTATATACCTGAAACAAACTATTCCTATGATCGAGATTTTGATAAATTTTCAAAAGAACTGTTCTTCCTCCTTTTATTTAAACCAGCTACAGGTTAAATTTTTAAAAAAAACATTTTTGAAATGGTTATTTTGACATAACTAATAAATTCGGTATACATATTATAGTCTAAAGAGACCAAGGGAAGAAGATTTGAATTTTTTTTCAAGTTTGAAAAACTGAACAACAAAGAACAGAGCCTAATACAGATATGCATATCATTCCCTCAACATACACATACATGCAAGCATAACCAAAGCATTAATCAAGAACATTTGAGAGCAAATTTCACAGATCATTCAAAAATATATCAGGTTGGGTTTGCTCACCTGAGTTTCTTTTGAATAAAGGACTAGATGGATGAACTGGAAATTGAATTTGTTGTTTCTAGGTTTTGAAACACTTTTGTTTTTGTTTACTGAGCCTTGATACAGTTGAATCCCATTGGCTTGCTTTGATTTTGCTTTGTTTTCTAGATCTTTGAAATGCTTCTGGATATTGAATCAGGTTTTGATTCTTTCTTTGATCCGATTCAGGTTGAGGTTTGATCCAAATTTTTTTCTTTAGGTTTTGTAAATTTGTTTTGTAGTTTTAAACTAAGCATTGATTTCCAGGTTTAAGAAATGAAAAGAGAAAAACCTGGTTTGTACTTCTTTCTCATGCATACTTTCTAATTTCAAATTAAAAGAAAAAAATTTCTTTTACCACTTGTTCAAATTAGACCATACACTTGCATATTTACATTAACACTTGTCAATTTTTTTATGTCATCATTTGTTAAAAGTAAGGAGATTTGACGCAGCAGATTATAATGATGACAACGAAATGAAGATTTCATGTCAAACTAATCGAAGAAATGATTGGATGAAACAAGATAAATCGATGGACTGAAAATACTAAATGCCCAAATTTGTTGATCTCGAAAGATACCGAATTCTAGCTATCTCCAACACGTTGGTTGCGCACGATACCGTGTTAAAAGATCTACGATTCTTCTACGTTGATCTCGCGCACGAGATTCCTTAAATCGGCTTCAAATCTGTTGATTTGAGCGCACTTGAATACCGCAAATGGAGAAAGGAGCTCACACTCAACTTCCAATTTCAAGAGGCACAAAGCACTCAAACAAAGTTTATTTCAAAATCAACCACTTTACAAATGACCCAACAAGCCTATTTACAGGCTACATCACCACAGCACAACACAGTACTCACGACCTAACATATGCGACCTACGACCTTACATAGGTCGTTAACGACCTAACAACCTCACAACATATGGTAAGCGACTTAATATATACAACATTACAATACTTCACGCGACATAAGAGTTCAGTACAAAACAACGGCTTAACAGCCCTTACAACACAAAACGACTTAAAAACAAACGACCCAACGATATATACAACATCAATAATGTACATGACCTAAGAACAAAAACTTCCACGACTTGACCTCAATGCATAGCTTCTGAACTCGAGCGACATGACACTTGAGCGATTTAAGGATATGAACGACCTATAGAAAGTGGCATATGATGGCGACTTAACATAAGCGACCTTGCGACCCAAGCTTCCGAAGCGACCTAAGCTTTAGCGATATAAGGAGATAGAATGCGGCAGAACTGAAAGCGTGTAAGGAATATGGTATTTAGGTCGTGAGCGACCTAAGTATTGGGTCGTAAGACATTAGGTCGCGAACTCGCATTAGGCTGTAAGATATTAGGTCGCGAACTCATTTCATCTTCCTTCTTTTGTTCCCGGTTAGGTCGTAACTCCTTATCTCGTGACTCGTTAGCTCATGAGCGACCTAAGGAAGGTAATTGCGTTGCATCATCCTCCCTCGGTTGAAAGGAATTCGACCTCGAATTTGCACCTTCCTCTTCCTTGACAGGCTCATTCAAATGAAACGGAATTAAATGTTTGACGTTAAAAACGTCTGCAGTATGAACATGATCTGGCAACTTTAACTGATATGCATATTAATTGATTTTCTTTAAGATTTCCAAAGGACCAATTTTTCTAGCAGCTAGTTTGTTTTAAGTACCAACAGGAAATCGATCCTTAGTCAACACTGCATAATCAAAATCTCCTTCTTTGAATTCAACACTTCGTCGTTTAACATCTGCTGATTGCTTATATTTGTCATTTTCCTGAAGCAATCATTCCTGTACAGCTTTGTGGCATTCTTGCAACTCATTCACAAAATCAGTAGCTCGTTTAATAACTCCTTTCTGAATTGGCACTATCGTCAAATCCAACGGACCCTTTGGAATTGCTGAATAAACAACTTGAAATGGACTGAAACCAGTACTCCGATTAACAACGTGATTATGTGCAAACTCTGCTTGACACAACTTCATATCCCGGCTCTTTAAATTATCTTTCACAAGACATCTCAACAAATTTCCCAGTGATCTATTCACCACTTCTGTTTGCCCATCTGTTTGCGGATGATAGGCGCTACTAAAATTAATCTTCGCTCCAACCATCTTCCACAAACTCATCCAAAAATGACTTAAGAATCTAGTGTCCTTGTCAGAAACAATGGTCTCAGGCAACCCATGCAATCGATAAATTTCTTTAAAGAATAACTGAGCAACCCGGACTGCATCAGCGGTCTTCTTACAGGCTATGAAATGTGCCATTTTCCAAAATCTATCTACCGCCACATATATGGAATCATTTCCTCGCTGAGTTCTTGGCAAACACAAAACAAAATCCACGCTGATATCAACCCATGGTCTGGTAGGCACAGGTAATGGCATATATAATCCCGCATTCGTAGCTGTTCCCTTGGAAACTTAACATATGTGACATCTCTCCATAAATCTTTCAACTTCTTTTCTCATGGAAGGCCAAAAATAAGATTGAGAAATCAACTGCAATGTACGATCTCTACCTACAGGCCTTCTTCATGTAACTCCTTTACAATCTTCATTCGCAAGCTACACTTTGGTAAGCACAATCGATTCCCCTTGAATAGAAAACCATCTATCATCACATATTCATCTGTCTTCCCTTTATTGACTTCATCTACCATCTTCGCAAAGTAAGGATCTTCAGCAAACAATTCTGGAAGTACTTCAAACCCTGTCACTTCAACCTTCATTGCAGTCAACAAATGATTCCTTCTACTCAATGCATCTGCAACACGGTTTGTAACTCCCGATTTGTGTTTCACAACAAATGTAAACTGTTGTAAGTATGCAATCCATGAGGCATGCCTAGCTGCAATCTTGTCATGCCCTTGCAATTGCTTCAACGCTTCATGATCAGTATATAAAACAAATTCTTTATGGAACTAATAGTGTCTCCAATGCTTCACGGCTTGCACAACAGCATAAAATTCTACATCATAAGTATTATATCTCATCTAGGCTTCTGAAATCTTCTCACTAAAATAAGCAATAGGACGGCCCCTCTGACTTAACTCCCCTCCAATTCCAACCTTAGATGCATCAGTATGTAGTTCAAACAATAACTGAAAGTCCCGTAATACTAGAATGGGTGCGTCGTCAAAAGTTCCTTGATCTGCTCAAAAGAAAATCCTGCTTCCTCCGTCCATGAAAATTGCTTCCCCTTCATACAATCAGTAACTGGTGCCATCACGCTACTGAAATGTGGAATAAACCTTCGATAGAATGATGCTAAAGCATGAAAACTTCTTGCTTCTGTTATCGTCCTGGGTTGTGGCCAATTTCTGATTGCTTCCACTTTATTCTGATCCACCTGTATACCTCCTTCTGATACAACATATCCGAAAAATGAAACACTATGCGTCATGAACACGCATTTCTTTGTTGCAGCATAAAATTGTTCCTATCGCAGTATCATCAATACTTCTCTCAGATGATGCAAGTGTTCTTCTGGGCTTCCACTATATATCAGTATATCATCAAAATACACCACCACAAACTTCCCAATAAATGGTCTAAAGATCTGATTCATTACCCGCATAAACGTACTAGTTGCATTCGAAAGACCAAACGGCATAACCAGCCATTCATACAACCCTTCTCGAGTCTTGAATGTTGTCTTCCATTCATCCCCTGGTCGAATTTGGATTTGATGGTACCCGCTCTTCAGATCAATCTTTGAAAATATAGCAGCTCCATTCAACTGGTCTAACAAATCATCCAATCTAGGAATTGGAAATCTATACCTCACAGTAATCTTGTTCATTGCCGACTGTTAGTACACATTCTCCAAGTTCTATCCTTCTTCGGTACTAACAATGCTGGTACTGCACAAGGGCTTAAGCTTTCTTGTACGCGCCCTTGTTCAAGCAACTCTTCCACCTGCCTTCTCAACTCCTCGTGTTCCTTTGGGCTCATCATGTAATGTGATCTATGTGGTAACACAGCTCCTGGAACAAGATCTATTTGGTGTTGTATGTCCCTCAACGGTGGTAACTCCTTTGGCAATTCTTCAGGAAATACATCTACAAATTCTCCCAATACTGGCTTTACTTCTTCAGGAATTTCACACACTTCATTACTCTCACGTCCGATCAAAAAAAATACTTCAGGTTCATCTTTGACTTCTTTAACAAACTCTTTCAAAGATAACAAAGTCTTCAGTTCTTCAATCTCCTCCAACTTGCTTTCTTCTTGTTGTCATTTCTTAGGAACCAAAGTGATTTTAGTGCCCTCGAACATGAAACTGTAGCTGTTGGTACGACCATCATGTTGCACAGCTCTATCATATTGCCACGGTCTTCCCAGCAACAGATGACATACATCCATATCAACCACATCACACCAAATTTCATCTTTGTATTTCTTCCCAATTGAAAAAGTTACACAAGTTCCTCTACTAACCTTCACTTCTCCAACTTTCCTCAACCAAGCTAACTTGTAGGGCTTAGGATGCTTCTCAGTCTTCAATGCCAATTTCTTTACAGCTTCTGAAGTGATAATGTTATCACAACTTCCAGCATCGATAACAAATTTACAAACCTTCCCCAGAATAGTGCACGTCGACTGAAAAATGTTACTCCTCAACCAACTAGACTCCTCCTCTTGCTTTCGTGTCAAACAAGATCTCCTCATCATTAAATTACACCCTTCGTCTCCCGACAATTCTTGTTCCTCCTCAGCTTGTGGTGAATTAGAACTTTCTACTTCTGCATCCTCATTTTCCACCTCAGCAATCATCACTCGCTTCTTCGGCTTCGGACATTCATTGCTTTTATGACCAAACTCCTGGCAATTAAAGCATTTGATACTACTATTGACCTTGATCTTGGCAACTTCACTAACAACTGGTTTATTAACAGCCTTGGAAGCATTCTCATTGCTACTAGCCCCTGTCACTTGATTGTTGGAATTTGTAAACACACCACCACCTCTTCTTCCTTTCTTCTCCCAAGCTAGAGCCTTTTGATGTGCTTCTGCAACAAATAGAGGATCAAACATATTCACCATATCTTGAATCTGCATTCTCAACCCTCCAACAATTCTAGCAGTCAGCTGTTCCTCGGTCTCCATGATATCATTCCTGGCAATCAATTGATAAAATTCATCCGCATAATCATTCACTGACTTTGTTCCCTGTCTCAAGTTCTGTAATCGCTGATACATAAGAGACTGATAATTACAAGGCAAGAACGTAGCCTTCATCAACTTCTTCATCTTCTCCCATGATTCAATCTTTGACTTCCTCATTCTCTCCCGTGTATGTTTAGTTTGCTGCCACCATGTCATAGCTCTCCCCCTCAATCTTGTAGCAACTAACTTAACTCTTCGATGCTCACGAACTTCTTTGAAGTCAAAATTTTCTTCAACATTAGATAACCAATCCACAAATTCATCCACAATCATTCCACCTTTGAATTCTCGAATTTCAGTCTTCATCCCCGACTCCCATTTACGATCATCTTCTACATCCACATATGGATTTCGCACTTGACCTCGATCTCGATAATGAGCACTACCTTTATCACCATCTTCATCATAATCAAATGTACTTCTGTATCGTTCTTGACCATCAACATCTCCATGATCACACATATCTCTTCTATTATGTCTTTCAACATCATGATATGACTCATTTTCGAATCCCCGTGGGGTTCTTCTCTCTTCTCCTCGATACTCATAGTGTTCTCTTCTTATGGAAACTGATGATTCTCTTCGATCTCGATGGAATTGTGGTGACACCCTTCTCGCTTTTGCAATCGATGGCAAAACTCTGTTTCCTCCTTGGTTCGAGACTGGTGACTTTCTCCTTTGACTTTGATTCATATCATTCATCAATTTCTCTAAATTTCCAAATCCTTCACCAAACTTTTCATTGATGCGTTGTTCCATTTGCTCAGCTTCTTCTCTTCTATACAATGCTTCAACATTTTGATGACGATTAGCTCTTCTCGGCGGCATGATTGAAACTTGAACAAATCCAAACAACTTTAATTCTCAGCTTGATCAACTTACTCTCGGCCTGCACTTATTCTCGGCCTTGACCCCAAAAATTTAACTAGGCTCAAACTTCAACACTTCTAATCTTCAAATCTTCTCCCAATAGGCTCGGCTTAGCTATGACTGGCTAAGTCTAGCTCTGATACCAAAATGTCGCAGCAGACTATAACGATGGCAACGAAATGAACATTTCGTGTCAAACTAATCGAAGAAACGATTAGATGAAACAAGATAAATCGATGGATTGAAAATACCGAATGCCCAAATTCGTTGATCTCGAAAGATACCGAATTCTAGTTATCTCCAACACATTAATCGCGCACGATACCGTGTTAAAAGATCTACGATTCTTCTACGTTGATCTCGTGTATGAGATTCGGTGAATCGGCTTCAAATCCGTTGATTCGAGCGCACTCGAATACCGCAAATGGAGAAAGGAGCTCACACTCAACTTCCAATTTCAAGAGGCACAAAGCACTCAAACAAAGTTTATTTCAAAATCAACCACTTTACAAATGACCCAACATGCCTATTTATAGGCTACATCACCACATCACAACACAGTACTCACGACCTAACATATGCGACCTACGACCTTTCATAGGTCGTTAATGACCTAACAACCTCACAACATATGGTAAGCGACTTAATATATACAACATTACAATACTTTACGGGACATAAGAGTTCAGTACAAAACCACGGCTTAACAGCCCTTACAACACAAAACTACTTAAAAACAAACGACCCAACGATATATAAAACATCAACAATGTACACGACCTAAGAACAAAAACTTCAGCGACTTGACCTCAATGCATAGCTCCAGAACTCGAGCGACATAACACTGGAGCGATTTAAGGATATGAACGACCTATAGAAAGTGGCATATGATGGCGACTTAACATAAGCGACCTTACGACCCAAGCTTCCGAAGCGACCTAAGCTTTAGCGACATAAGGTGATAGAATGCGGCAGAACTGAAAGAGATGTAAGGAATATGGTCTTTAAGTCGTGAGCGACCTAAGTATTAGGTCGTAAGACATTAGGTCGCGAACTCTTATTAGGTTGTAAGATATTACGTCGCGAACTCGTTGCATCTTCCTTCTTTAGTTCCCGGTTAGGTCGTAACTCCTTATCTCTTGACTTGTTAGCTCGTGAGCGACCTAAGGAAGGTAATTGCCTGCATCAAGATTTATGTTTGAGACCTTTAGTTCAACTAATTTTAAATTTAGTTTTACATCCTTGCTTCATTTTATTTTACAAATCATGTTCATGTTTTCTTATTTATTTTTTTAAAAGATATATATAAATATTTTAAACTTTATATTAATTCTTTTACATAAATATACATCTTATCTAATTTTGGATCTAAATTTCAAGTTTTATTTTCAATCTATTTTATAAAACACATATTTTATTTACAATTTAATAACACAATATTTGAAATCAAATTATAAAATCTTATTCAAGTTGAATTATTATGCTTTAATGTTTTAAATACATTCATAAACTTTAATTCAAATATATTTTTTTAAAAGAAATAACATTAAACCTTTCACATTTATTTATATATTTTATACTTTTAAAATTTCCAAATAAGAAATTAAATTTCAATTCTTGTATCCCAATCTCACAATTCGATTTAAAATAATTTTCAATAGATATATATACATATGTAGGTAAGTTTTAAAGCCTTCTTTTAAAATTATATAAAATTTATATAGGAAAATGAATTGAAAACAATTTATAAATAATCATACATATATAATTCTTGATTAATAAAGTTTTTTTTATAAATCTAATTTATTTACTAAATCATATTCCAAATACAATTTTTTTATTTTATCCCCAAATATTCAAATTCATTCTAAATCAATTCATAATTTAATAAAAAATTTATATTAATTTACCAAATTAATTCTTAATTTAATCTAGGAATCAAATTAATTAAAAATTTAAATTTGTTTAAAAACAGGAATGTTACAGATTTCCCCCCTTAGAAAATTTCATCCTCGAAATTTGAAAGTAGGGTGATAACAAAGGATGGATACACAAAGATAGAGAGACAATTTCCAAATCAAACTGGGTATCTATTCTACATTTGGCTTTCCAAATCAGAATATCAATAATGAATACAAGTACGAATCAAGATATTCGGGTCACCAGATCTACAAACATACAGGGGTATTGATTAGTTTGAAGGATAACTAAACACTTGTGGAATATATCTGGACCCCGAAGAATATACAGATATATGGATGCAATCCAAAATTATCGTTTAAATAACCAAAATATACCTATCAACCATAGCAACCAAAGCAAATAATTCATCCAAACAAACAATCCTGACCCATCTGGAGTTTGTGTCCCATGCAAATATATCAAAGCTTCTTCCTGGAGCTACTAGGAATCATCAAAGAATTGAAAAGACGAATCAAAAGAGATTGATAGAGAAAGATTGTTTCCGCTATTGCAGGGTACTGACCATTTTTAGTGGTACTCCCCTTTCCCCTATCTCGTCCACTTCTTGCACTCGTACTTACTACTAGTGAATAGTAAGAGAATTTACTGAGGCATACGAATGGATATCTTAGGGATACCCATTCTAGGGTATGCTTCACCCTATCTCTAATGAGTTACTTAACGTGTTATACTCTTGAGCTAAGGTTTTAACCTTCTGCTCTGATACCAAATGTAATAGACCCTGACTCGACCTTCGAAAATGGGCATCGAATACGACACTCATATTCAAATGCTGCTGATCCAAACGTCGAATCTGGTTCATCGGAGCTAGTAACACAATTAAGTACAACAACACAGCGGAAGAAAAATGAATATCATATACAATTCCAAATGAATACAATATTCAGAATGATACAAAAGTGATATCAATAATCAGGGAAACAATGAATATCAAAAAACAATAAACAACAGCGGAAAACAAATAGCCAAGAGATAACTCCAATCCAATGCTCCCAAAGCTAAAACTCCAAACCACAAGCTCGAACCACCATCACGTTTCACCAAGATGAGAAGGTCGGTCATGAATCCAAAGACTCCAATATCCAGGATCTCCAAAGAATGCCAAAGAGAAATCTAAAAGCTACCAAATCGATATCTATATCTACTATCTGAAAAACCCAACTCTAGACTGCCAGTGTCAAAAATTGTGGGTACCCAGAGTTTAGGAGTGGAACAATAAACTCCGGGTCAGTCATGGGACTGGTATGAGCAAACAAAAACAGTTTATCTTTAAAAAAACAATAAAGATTTTTAAACATTGAAATCCGCAATGCTTTTTGAAAAATGAAACTACAATAAGGCCTCCCACCACACACATCATGCAAACGCAGAATTGGAGGTGATTTCTCCTTATGATAGTAAAAAATGCTTGATACGCGAAAACCATTTTGATATTATTATTAGTGCATAGTGGAAAACAATTTGAAAGTATAATATTAATCTTAGCCAGCATACAACATTTCGTCGTATGCCTGTTATAGCTACCATGTTCAATAGCAGGTTACCACCACATTCCATGGCAGGTTATACAACTAAAACCGTACTGGGCGCGTATTGTTTTTTTGATTTTCTAAAAAATGGTCAGGCCAAGGAACTTCCCATTGCCACATGGGTACGCCTCTGGAGGGACGCCCCCCTCTGTTCACTGCCAACACAAGGCCGGTGTACCCCCTGCCCGGGAGTATCGCCTAAGATATTCCATTCTCGGTCGTAACCAACCTTCATCCGAGCACTCGATACCAACAACCACAAAGTAATGTATTTGCAGTAACCACATAGGTTAAATATCTAGGCTCCATACCATGATATCACCTCTATCCAAAAGAAATGGACATACTCTAGGGGCGCGACCCCTGAAACCTTGCTGCATCTTTCCTGTTTCGACCATTTCCGGGTTGTGAGGCTGGATGAAGTCTCGTCCACAAAGCTATGCTTTTTCACAAATCCATGTTTCGATCAACAAATGATCAGCAGCACTTTATATGCCACATTACCAAATTGGGAATGTATCACTAGTAACCATCAACTACATAACCTCTGAGTTCGTACGTCTTAGAGAAGGGTGTTAAGCTAAGAGAATAAATCTCCGCCACCAAACAGAAATGTATTTGATAGAAACCGGTTTTACATCTCAAAGTGTAATGTCATACACACATCCATACAAGTCCGTTCCGGATTCGAACAGAACCGAAGGCACTTCCGAAGAAGCCCTTGCAATCCAGGTATTCACAATCCCGATCGGACTTCCCATCACTTGGGGAATCTCTATACCGTAGCTACTCAGTATAGAGACAATCGATAGGTCATCCTGTCGTTCTTGCAAATACCCGATCTTCACCACCGGTCTTCAAATGCTATCCATAATGACGTATCATTATTCGGAATGGGTTATATGACACAAGGTCCTCTCCCGGCTAAACCGAATAATGAGCGCAATATTTAAAAACATATGGATATGGGATCTTAGTTAAATCACAGCTTAAAGCCCAAAATCTTTTATTCAAATGGTTAAAACAAATTCCACATTTAAATCTTTTAAACAAAAGATTCACTTTTTCAGACCCCTTTTAATTTAGAACAGGGTTCACCAATCTTTTAAATAAAGATTCATTCATAGTTTTTCAAACCAACTCCATTTCAAATTGGATTAACTCATCCGGTCTTTAAATCAAACTCTCATTTCATAGCTTTCAAAACAATTCTGTTTCAATCTTTTATATATAAAAGATATAAAAATTAAAATTCTCTTCAATTTCAAATTAGGGTTCAACTATCTTTTCACAAAAAATTCAATTATAGCTTTCAAACCATTCCATTTCCAATTTGAAATCTTTTCATCATAATTGGGAAATTCTTTCCTTATATAATAGCTATTTTTTTATACCACTTGTTTTTCGTTTCGGAAAACCCGATTATAATTGCACGAGTTAAGGCCTTTCAAATATAAACTTTAGTTAAATTCAAATTCTCAAAATTGTACTTTTAAAATGTTTTTAAAACCCATATAAACATATTTATAGCTTGTATAACCTTTTTACCAAATATAGAATTCAATTTCAAATTTTGAATTCAAATTTTAAATCAAATTTCAAAACTAAATCTAGTTCTTCAAAAATAACCTTTATCTTTGAAATTCATTTCCAAATGCTTTTCACTTTAAACCCAATTCATATCCAAAACCATTCGGATTTCAATTTTAAAATTATATTCAAAAATCTATGATTTAACTGATTTCCACGTGAAATCCATATTTGTTTGTGTATAGTGTGGTCTAGGGTTTTACACAATAAAGTGCAACATCATCAATCATCACATCATTAATCATCACAGATACAATCACGGTAATATCGATAAGCGGTATAATCCTATAAGGCTTATCTATATACACAAAATCACAGATAGATAACATAAATGTGTTATAGATAAATAAATTACATTCCACAGCACAAACATATCACATAACATTACACATAAGGGATATCAACATAATTCACAGCATTCCATACTATCCATATATTCATAAGTATAATCATCAAGTCATCTGATTAATTTTAAACCAGATCATTACCTATGAATAAATTTCTAATCATGGTTAACTAATAATTAATTAATTACCAAACATTATTATTAGTTATTCTTTAATTAATCATTAATTAACCTTTAATTAATAATAATCCTTTGGTCAATTATCCTTAATTAATAACAAAAAATTAATTAATTAATCCTTAATTGATAATCATTATTTTTATAAATTAATTAACCTTTAATTAATTTATCACATTAATTAATTATCCTTAATAAATTATAATAGGTGATTATTCTTAAATCATTAAGTCATCGTTAACCAAAAATTAACTAGAAATTAATTTACCTTAATTAATTACCTTAATAAATAAACCCTTAATTATTAATTAAATATTAATTAAAATTAATTATCCTTAATTGATTATTCTTAATTCAATTACCCTAATTAATTAACCACATTAATTAGTTATGCTTAAAGGTAATTAACCGTTAAAATTTAATTTGTCAATCTTTAATCTTTAATCATCTATTCTTGATTACTTTCACTAAGTAATTATTATTTTTATTAAAATCATCCATTAATTACCTTGATAATTATCTTAAATTTTTAATTAATTTCTTTAATTAATGAATCCTTAATTTTTAATTACTTTTTTTAATTAATGAATCCTTAATTTTTAATTAATTAAATCTTAATTATGACTAATTTATTCTTTAATTCATCCTTAATTAATAAATCATAATTTATTACCCTTTAAATAGTTAAGTAAATAAACTTTTGATTAATTACATTAAGAAATTTATTAATACTTTACTAATCTCAATTTATAAACAAATCAATCTTTAATAAAATAATATTTAAATTCCAGAACCATTTCTTAATTAAGGTTTCTTATATGTTTATTTCAAGCACTTGTTTAATTCAAGTATTATCAAATCCCATTTAAGATACTTAGAAATATATTGATTATCCTCATATAAATTTTTTTTCTCAAAATCAATTTATTTCCAAAACAATTTTAAATTGCTCAACCTTTTTCCTTTGAAAACTTTTTTAGTTTAAAACCTTGGTACACTATTCGTTTTATAAATTTAAAACCTGGTACAGATTGTATTCCAAAATTTTGAAACCTGTACATATTTCCATTTTTCAAATTTCAAAACCCGTTGTCTATCAAGCAGACCCGAGCCAATTTGAGTTTTACCTGAGCCTTGCTTCGAGTCGTTACCCTACTCCTTTTGCTTCGAGTCACTCACGCTACCCACTCGAGACCGACACGAGATCCCCTTCTTATCCAACCACCATATTTCCAGATGCACAGAGACACATGCGTGCATATGTACAGGGACTCCGATCGACTTCGATCATCGCTGATCACCTCCCAAATCATCGACAACACCTACAAGCCCTCCATACACCAGATCGTCGAACTTGACCATGAATTGAAATCGAGTAGTTCAACACCCAGGCAACCAAACCCATTCAACACAAAATGCCTCGCCGACGTCACTTCTGACCATCAGAAATCACGTCCACCATTCTGAACCCTCGCCATCCTTCAATACTTCAAATCCACCCCCTGCGCCTATGTCCAATTCACCGTAGTTGATGTACGAACATGGCAAACTTCTTCAACCAAAAATGGGTGTAAAACCCAATTTCATCCTCGCACCTCCATCTCGATGATCGAAAAATTTTCCGATCATTTTTGCCGAGATCCCCCATCTTCAAACATGGCTCAATAAAAATTTTGAGGCCAATTACTGCGCCAATCACCAGAAAATACCCGATATCCATATAACGTTCAACTCTCGATCTCTCGTTATTTATAAGCCTAAAAATTTTGATTTTCGTTTCAAAATTCCTAGTTTTCGATAGCATAATAGATTAAATACCTAAAACAAACTATTCCTACGAATTTTGATAAATTTTCAAAACAACTGTTCTTCTTCATTTTATTTAAACCAGCTATAGGTTAAATTTGAAAAAAAACATTTTTGAAATGGTTATTTTTATATAACTAATAAATTTGGTATACATATTATAGTCTAAAGAGACTCAGGGAAGAAGATTTGAAAAAAAATTCAAGTTTGAAAACCTGAACAACAAAGAACAGAGCCTAATACAGATATGCATATCATTATCCCTCAACATACACATACATGCAAGCATAACCAAAGCATCAATCAAGCACATTTGAGAGGAAATTTCACAGATCATTCAAAAATATATCAGGTTGGGTTTGCTCACCGGAGTTTCTTTAGAACAGAGGACTAGATGGATGAACTGGAAATTGAATTTGTTGTTTCCGGGTTTTGAAATGCTTTGGTTTTTGATTACTGAGCTTGATACAGTTGAATCACATTGGCATGCTTTGATTTTGCTTTGTTTTCCAGATCTTTGAAGTGCTTCTAGATATTGAATCGGGTTTTGATTCTTTCTTTGATCTGGTTCAGTTTGAGGTTTGATCCAAAAAATAATTTCTTAAGGTTTTGTAAATTTGTTTTGGATTTTTAAACTAAGCATTGATTTCCAGGTTTAAGAAATGAAAAGAGAAAAATCTGGTTTGTGTTTCTTTCTCATGCATATTTTCTACTTTCAAATTAAAAGAAAAAAATTTATTTTGCCACTTGTCCAAATTAAACCATACACCTGTATATTTACATTAACACTTATCAATTTTTTTAGTGTCATATAGTTTATATTTGTTAAAAATAAGGAGATCTTTATTTGAGACCTTTAGTTCAATTAATTTTAAATTTAGTTTTACATCCTTGCTTCATTTTATTTTACAAATCATGTTCATGTTTTCTTATTTATTTTTTAAAAGATATATATAAATATTTTAAACTTTATTATTAATTATTTTACATAAATATACATCTTATCTAATTTTGGATCTAAATTTGAAGTTTTATTTTCAATCTATTTTATAAAACACATATTTTATTTACAATTTAATAACACATGATTTGAAGTCAAATTATCAAATCCTATTCAATTTGAACTATTATGTTTTAATGTTTTAAATACATTCACAAACCTTAATTCAAATATATTTTTTTTAAAAGAAACAACATTAAACCTTTCACATTTATTTATATATTTTATACTTTTATATTTTCCAAATAAGAAATTAAATTTCAATTTTTATATCCCAATCTCACAATTCAATTTAAAATAATTTTCAATAGATATATATACTTATATATGTAAGTTTTAAAGCCTTCTTTTAAAATTATATAAAATTTATAAAGGAAAATGAATTGAAATTTTTTTATAAATAATCATATATATATAATTCTTCATTAATAAATTTTTTTATAAATCTAATTTATTTATTAAATCATATTCCAAATACATTTTTTTATTTTATCCCCAAATATTCAAATTCATTCTAAATCAATTCATAATTTAATAAAGGATTATATTAATTTACTACATTAATTCTTAATTTAATCTAGGAATCAAATTAATTACAAATTTCAATTTGTTTAAAAATAGGAATGTTACATCTTCTGTTTGAATCGTGCTTTATTCGTATCGTTCCGAGGAAGTGCTCTTCCTATCGCTTCTTAAAGTCATTTTGTATCGATGGTTGGAAGGCCAGTTTGTATCGATGCTCTACGCTCTACTTCGTACCGGTCGTATAGAGATCGCCTCATATCGATAACATGCAGCAACTTTGTGCCGATAGTCCTTGGCCAAATTTGTATCGATAGAGGACGCCAACTTCGTATCGCTCTACAACTGATCGATATGAAACAGTCTAAGTAGTGGATTGATATGAATTGGACTAACATGTCATTGCTGATGGATACAAAGGGGGCTATCTTGGATGGATACGAACATGATGGATATGAACGAATTCCCTTGATTTTGGTCGATCCATATCTTGAGCACGCAGACTCCGATTGACTTGAAATTTGAAATGTTAGCTTTCATAGCTTTGCTTGTCGTATTGTGTTGATTATAGCTCAATCTAGACTAGGACAAAATTTCTCGGTATCTATAGTAGACTTGTGTATAACCGATTTTCGGGACGTACTGTCTTTGGTATCCATTTAATTTCTTTATGTCACGGCCTTTCCAAAAGGCGGGATAACATTTGCCCTCCAAAGTACTTCTTGTGAGAACATGAAGTGATTTGAAAAGCCGCGATCTTCATTCTAAAATGTTCTACCCGACTCGTCAAATAATTGTTGTCTTTTCATTAAAAGATGTAACCTTTAACAAATTTCCGGTAATATAACACCGAATTGTTAACTGCCAATGATTGTGTTGTGCATCGTTGTAACTGAATATCGAGTGTTAACAAGTTGTTGTTCACCATTGTAATTGTCACTAGGTGAGCATACAATTCCTGTCAATTTTGAAAATTGAATATTAGTTCGTCATTCATGAACGTACCTTAACCCGACTCTCGTTAACGCTTATGAGTCATTGTCAAGTTGTTTTTTATATATTTGGATCGAGTTTCATATCGATCCCCTCATGGATCAATGTGTAATTCGAGTTGTAACGACGTTTGTTGGTCTTTTTTGCATATCCTTTTGTCTTGATCCTCTCCTGGAACGACTCAAGGAATTGGGATAGACATTTCTTATCGATGGCTATGGATATAAAATATTTGGTTCTTCAAAATTTCTTTGTATGGATGGATACGAACTTCTATAGACTCTAAAGTGATGGATACGAAGTTTTCACTCCATGGTGATGAATAATGGATGGATACGAACAACCATGCTATGGATCTGAATAGTTCAAACAAGCCTTTGTTACATTGTTTGTATCGATCGGTCACCGAGGGGTACGAACAGTCATGTTCTGGATTACTCGAGTTGATGGTCATGAATTGTTGTAATCTTGACCGATGTGGATAGACGGATATGAAGGCCTTCTTCGTATCGATGTAGGCGGCCAGTTACCTCGGTATAATAACTGGGACATGAAACGCCTTTTTTCCTTTGGTTTCGTACCCATATAAATATGCCTTGGACTTAGAAAAAAATTATCTACCTATTATTTACCTTCACTCCATCCTTGCCCTCGTATCGATAGAAAAAACCAAGAAATAAAAACTGCCTTCGTTCCCAAATCACCACAGCTTATTAATCCCTCAAATCGATAATCTAATTTAGGTAAAGTTGAAAAATCTCATATTAAAATGATAAGATTCGAGATTTAATGCCAATTCATCAATAATCGTAGCCAATTCCGATAATGATGAGGACGGATTTGGGTTTGAGCATGGTTGAGGGAGAAGGAGCCAGAGTCTGAACTGTTTGGAGAAGAAGAAAGAAAGGATGATGGACACAAAAGGCGTATTCGTATCTATTGTGGATGAAGAAAAAGTTCGTATTGAATGAGGGGATTGCTTCGTATTGATGGTTGGTGGACATTCGCATGATTTGTTGATGATTAACATTCGCATCGGCCTTGAGCGATCGATACAAAATATTGGGGCTGGCAATCGATACGAATGTGTTGATGTTGATCCATATGAAGTATAGGATTTTGCATTGATACGATGTGACCTTTGGATGATCGACATGAAGTACAATTCCACAATCGATACGAATCTCTATTTTAGATGATTAATAAGAATTGTGTTTCTAGTGATCGATACGAACAAAGCTTCCAATGATCGATCCAATTTTTGACCTCAATGGATATGAAATTTTTTCCACGCTTAAACATTTGACTCCGATGAGTTTCTGCCTCCCATAATTGGACTTAACCTTTTCATTGCATATCTGACTGCCCTTCAAAGCACGTCGAAGGAACTATAATTTGACAAGTTTTACAAACTCTAACTTAGATTGCTTTCTGAAGTCTGGATGGCATGGTTGTGACGGCTGTTATCCCAACTTTTAGCAAAGCTGAGATACCCAAAACTGACTGAAAATCAATAATAGCTAGTCATGAATATCAACTATGCGTTGCAGGATAACCATGGATATCGATGAATTTTGTCCGAGTCCGGATCGGGCCACAATTAACAAGACATGACAAGCAAATCCATGAAAGCTAACATTTCAAGTTTCAAGTCAATCCGAGTTCGTATGCTCAAGTTATGATGGATGCAATTTGAAGGGAAAAGCTCCGGTTTCGTATCCATCCTCGTACTCCAATTCGAATCGATCGTGTTCGTATCGATCAGGGGTCCAGCGGCTTCGTATCCATCGAAGTGCCCCATTTCATATCGATCGAGTTCGAATCCATCGGGATGCCTCGGTTCGACTCGATCTCATTCGAATCCATTGACATTCCCCTACTTCGCATCCATCAACTGAGGCAATGATCACCACTTCGTATCCATCATGGGAAACCCTCTTCGAATCCATCTGGTCAAAGCACTTCGCATCCATCAGATTACCCTGCTTCGTATCCATCAGAAGGTTTCAGTTCATATCGATTAATTTCATGTCCATTGAGAAGCTATGTAGTTCACATCCATCAACAAAGGACCTGTTTGTAACCATCAACCCTCAGTGGTTCGTATCCATCAGTGATTCGTATCCATCAATGGCTGCAGTTCGAATCCATGAGTAAGGCATAATTCGAATCCACCGAGTCAACAAACTTGATGACGTGTCATCCCTCGATATGAATGGGGCGAAATATATGGAGTCGATGCGGTCAACTCGGAGTGAAGACTGGATCGAGGCGAAGTTTGCGCTCCACGTCATTACAAAGACGCGTGCCACCATTGATTCGAAACCATCGATTCAAAACCATCGGTTCGAAGAGATGGATTCGAACCAAACAGCCACTTAAGAAACCTCATTTCGTATAGACAATAACTCGTGATCCACTGATCCAAATGCAATGAAATTTTCGCAGAAGCTTCCATACAAGGTTAAGATTGTTCCTGCCAGGTTTCAACTCGATTGGATCATTCTTTGACGGATACGAAATCACTTCATATCGATCCCAGATCGAGTCGAAACTTGGTGGGGTCGGTCTCATGGGCCCACTCACATGCCAGAAAAAGTCTCCCAGGGTTTGGCGAGATCTAAGCCTCCTACGCCTATAAATAACCCCCTGAAGCCTACAGAAAAAGGGATCTTTGGCCATTCAACGTCCAGACTCTGCCGAACTAGATTCTACTTCTTTCCATTGCTGTTATAGTCGAAATTCAATCATTGTAACTGCTGCAATCACTTGTAATCAACGAAGAACATCAATAAAAGATAAAAAACAGTGAAGTGGACGTAGGTTGGGGATAGCCGAACCACTATAAATCTTGTGTTTCTAATTGTTATTTCTGGATTGTTGTTTGTTGCTTGCTTGGATCTGAGACTTATGCTTGAATATTGTTGATTTATATTCGTTGTTTGGTGCTTTCACGATACTTGGGGTTTGTGACCAATTTTGGCGCAAACACTTTGGTGCTTTCATTGGGAAGAACTAGCACTCGCTACACCAGATTCAGGGTTTAGATTTAAGAGCTTGAAGAATCCTGACTTAGACGATGACTCCACAAACAAGACAAGGAGCTGATCGGAGCCAACAAGGAGGAAGCCAAGAAGCATCCTCTAGAGCTGGAGAAGGGCAGGCTTCGATGTACATCACTAGAGATGAGATGGAGGCTATGGCTAATTCGATACGCGAAAGCATGATGAAGACTCACCAAGAGATGATGCAGAATTTTCTTGAGCAGATAAGAGTAGTGAATTTGCAGAACCTTGGACCAAATACAACCACTGCTAATGCTGAACAAGGATTTGGGATTGCGGAAACTAGCAGAGATCAAGCTCAAGATCAGAATGTGAGACAAGGAGGCAATGAACAAGGACTTGGAGGCAGACCCTCAGGATTAGACACTGGAAGACCCATAGATGAAACGCAGCAAGCTGGAGTCAATGCTACTACTACTGAGCCACATGAAGAGTATGTACCAGAGTTCCCTTCAAGACTTGGAGGGCAGGATAGAAACATGACAAGGGGGAAACCCCCGGATGGAGATGAAAGAATGATTGGTCAAGTGCGATGAATCATGAGAGGAGGATTGTCGAGTGGAGGATTACAAGAAGTCAGCCGGAGTCCGTTCACTCCGAATATCAGGAATTCAAGGAATCCTCCAAAGTTCAAACTGCCTACACTGGATCCTTATGATGGGAGGTCATACCCAACTATGCATATTACCAGATACATCAGACGTATGGAAGTGTTGGGGGCTTCCGAGGAAATGATGGCTCGATGCTTCCCTCTATACTTGTCATATTTAGCTGCGCTTTGGTTTAGGCAGCTGGAAACTAGATCAATCGGGACGTGGGGCGAGCTTGTAGATTGCTTCATGAGACAATTTAGGGTCCACATGATGTGACCCAAGAGTGTGATGACTCAAGCTTCAATCAAAGGATCGGAGAGTCCATAAAAGATTTCTTATTGCGATTCAATGCAACGGTGGCTTCTATAGATCGCCCGGATCCATCGATGATTATGATGGCGGCGGTAGCAGGTGTCGGGGAAGGCACCGAATTCAAAGATTCTTTGGCAAGAGATCGCCCACAATATCTTGGAGAATTTTATCATGAAGCTGAAAGATTCATTCGGCTGGAAGAGTCACGAGCCGAAAGGAGAGAAATAAATGCTGTGCAAGGCGAAGGAACCACCAGGGAACAGTCCGGAGCGGACAAAGGAAAGAGAAAGCAGGAAGATAGACATGATGGTCTAATAAATGAAAGAAATTCCGAGAACCCCGATTCAGGCAATACACAGATCTGACGGCAGGCCTGGAACGAATTTACACTGAAACTCGGGGGCAACTCCCCTACCGAAAACTACCTAGGAGAGATTCCACTGAGCTGGAGCGCAGAACTGGAAAATACTGCCTATTCCATGAGCTGGATGGGAACACTACAGACGAGTGCCGCCATCTAAAGGATGAGGTGGAAGAACATGTCAGGAGTGGTAGATTGCCACAATATGTCAGAGAACGGATAGCGGCGGTAAGGCCTGAACAACTACCGCCTCTACCTCACAGAAATGATCTTGGATCGGGATCACGACTCGTCATCAACTGATTATGATGGCAAGGGCCAAGTTCAGGATTTGGACTTTGGTCAAATAATTTCATTAGATTTATTTTCAGAATAAACGGCTACTCCACTTACTCATGTACGGGTACCGAAGAGATCCCTAAGAATGCTCTGAGATGGAGATAGACCAATATGCCCGAAGAGGCAATGTTTAGCTTTTCCCTGATGTTTGAAATTGAACATCTAGGACCTGAATTTAATAAATAAATTATAATTTCTTGAAATAAACCTTTGATCGGAGAGTTAAAAGATGAATATTGAATACCAATATAAAAATGATCGCTTTATGACCCTACACGGAGAGCCGGGGTCCGGAGTGCAAGAAGTGAGTTGCTTCGCCAAAGAGCGACAGGATCGACTCACTTAACATCGTTTCCCATCCACCGGAGAGTGATTGGATCGGGATTCGATGAGCCCGGAGAGGCTATGATCGGCCTACGATCTAGGCCAAGACATCGCTTAATGTTTGGTACACTGAACCGGAGTGCAAGAAGTGAGTTGCTTCACCGGAGAGCGACAGCATCGACTCACTTAACGCTGCTTCCCCTTCACCGAAGAGTGGCAGGATTGGATCCAGCAAGAGCCTGGAGAGGCTATGATCGGTTTAGAACAACCAAGACATCGCTATATGCCCTAACTGGGGCCGGAGTGCAATAGGATCTTTCTATTCAATCGCTAAGTCTAGAATGGGCTTGGCAAGGGTCCGGAATGACCATCGATAGTCCGGAGAGACTATAAAACTTCATTCTTAACTTCCATCGGAAGAAATTGATAACGATTTGGCTTCAAACAGCCATGGACTTGATTGAAAATGCTATAAGCTCTGGATAAAACATAAACTCACTACGTTCAATTTGAGAATGATCAAAACACACCTTTTACCAAAAGGCATGTTTTGGGGGGGCAAAGTGTTATCCCAACTTTTAGCAAAGCTGAGATACCCAAAACTGACTGAAAATCAATAATAGCTAGTCATGAATATTAACTATGCATTGCAGGACAACCATGGATATCGATGAATTTTTTCCGAGTCTGGATCGGGCCGCAATTGACAAGACATGACAAGCAAAGCCATGAAAGCCAATATTTCAAGTTTCAAGTCAATCCGAGTTCGTATGCTCAAGTTATGATGGATGCAATTTGTAGGGAAAAGCTTCGGTTTCGTATCCATCCTCGTACTCCAATTCGAATCGATCGTGTTCGTATCGATCAGGGGTCCAACAGCTTCGTATCCATCGAAGTGCCTCATTTCGTATCGATCGAGTTCGAATCCATCGGGATGCCTTGGTTCGACTCGATCTCATTTGAATCCATTGACATTCCCCTACTTGGCATCCATCAACTGAGGCAATGGTCACCACTTCGTATCCATCATGGGAACCCCTCTTCGAATCCATCTGGTCAAAGCACTTCGCATCCATCAGGTTACCCTGCTTCGTATCCATCAGGAGGTTCCAGTTCGTATCGATTAATTTCATGTCCATTGAGAAGCTATGTGGTTCACATCCATCAAGGAAGGACCTGTTCGTAACCATCGACCCTCAGTGGTTCGTATCCATCAGTGATTCGTATCCATCAACGGCTACAGTTCGAATCCATGAGTAAGGCATCATTCGAATCCACCGAGTCAACAAACAGATGACGTGTCATCCCTCGATACGAATGGGGCGAAATATATGGAGTCGATGCGGTCAACTTGGAGTGAAGACCGGATCGAGGCGAAGTTTGCGCTCCACGTCATCACAAATACGCGTGCCACCATTTATTCGAAACCATCGATTCGAAACCGTCGGTTCGAAGAGATGGATTTGAACCAAATAGCCACTCGAGAAACTTCATTTCGTATCGACAATAACTCATGATCCACTGATCCAAATGCAATGAAATTTTCACAGAAGCTTCCATACAAGGTAAATATTGTTCCTGCCAAGTTTCAGCTCGATTGGATCATTCTTTGATGGATACGAAATCACTTTGTATCAATCCCAGATCGAATCGAAATTTGGTGGGGTCGGTCGTGTGGGCCCACTCACGTGCCAAAAAAAGTCTCCCGGGGTTTGAGCGAGATATGAGCCTCTACACCTATGAATAGCCCCCCGAAGCCTATAGAAAAAGGGATCTTTGGCCATTCAACGTCCAGACTCTGCCGGACTCGATTCTACTTCTTTCCATTGCTGTTATAGCCGAAATTCAATCATTGTAACTGTTGCAATCACTTGTAATCAACGAAGAACATCAATAAAAGATAAAAAACTTTGAAGTGGACGTAGGCCGGGGATAGCCGAACCACTATAAATCTTGCGTTTCTAATTGTTATTTCTGGATTGTTGTTTGTTGCTTGCTTGGATCTGAGACTTGTGCTTGAATATTGTTGATTTATATTTGTTGTTTGGTGCTTTCACGATACTTGGGGTTTGTGACCAATTTTGGCGCAAACAACAGCCGGTGATTACTATCACTCCGATTGAATCTCGAAGTTTTGTCGTTTGAACATTCCTCAAATTCTGTAGAATTTCGTAAGTATTATGTTGCACTGCAATGCACAAGACAGTAGTGTGCTTCACATTGGGGGGAGCATCGGTTTATTGTCATCTAACGATGATTTTTACTGAGTTCAATAGCTATGGAGCCCGGAAGCTCACATTCACAAGATCTCCAGAGTCCACTTCTCCTCATAATCGAAATGTTGGTTGTTAGGAACTGAGATGTTGGTTTTGATGATAACAGCCTTTTTTAAAATATATACTAACACTATTGTCTAGATAGATATGTATATGTAGGATATATATATATATATATATATATATATGTACATATTTATATATGCAGGTATTGATTACTAAAGACTGATTAGTATAAAGACTCAAGACTCAAGATTCAGAATGGAGATATCAAGTTTGAAGACTCTAGAGTATCAAGATCAAGAATTGATGATAAGTGTCTAGTTTTGTTAAAACTTCATAATAGCATGGAAATCTTCATTCCAAATTTCATTTGGGATGGCACCCATTTCTATCTTCTTAGTGGCTTACAAACCCACGACAAGTAGCTTATAAATCTATGACAAGTGGCTTACAAAACCACGAACATCCTGGTTTTGTACAAGTTCTCAAGTCCTGATGCAATGAGATATTCTACAGGAAGCAGTTGGCAAAACTACTTCAAACTGGTTTTTCAAAATTATTTTCAAAACTTCTTTTCAAGATGTTCTAGCCTTAAAATATTCTTTATTTTTGTTTTTAAATAAACTATTGTTTGAAACTTCGTTTGGTTTTAAAATTATCTACTGATTTTTAAATATTCTTCATAATATATATACTTGAGATTTAAAATCAAATTTATATATACATTCTAAAATATATTTTTCTACTCTTCTTTATTTTTTAAAACGTAGGAAAATTAGTTTATTTTACTCCACAATCATTTCATCTTGTTTTCCTTTAAATACCATTTTCAAAACAAATTTAACGTTGTTTTTTAACAAAGTGATGTCGACATCGTGGGATACCCCATGTCGACATGGTGGCCGTTAAATTCAAAAGTTTCAATTTTCAAAAGAAGTGTCTATTCGTTTAAATCTCTTAACGAATGGTTATGACCATTACTAGTCTATAAATAGTCTTCACAAATGAAATTTTAACTAACTATTTTCTTATTTTCTTCCCTCCTTCTCCACAAATCCATATTCTAAAAAATTTCATATTTTTAAGATCATGACGAAATTCTGCCGATTTCTCAGGTGAATTAAATTAGAATCTCATTCTTGTTTGATTCTCTGCCCTCTCTCGAAGATCAAAGTGCTATTTAGAGTTACATGATCAATTTGTAATCCAAAGTTTATCGAGTCTCTCTATAAGGTATGGTTGTGCCTGGAATCAAATGAGTGATCTCGTGTCCCATAAATCAAGAGAGTTTGCCTCGGACTCGAAGACGGGAGGGTACCTCATGGCTTTAGAAATTGAGGATTGTAATCTCGACATTGGTACAATAAAGACCTGTACGAGGTGTTTTCCTTGGTGTAGGCTAGATGCAGGATAACTCTGAACCGGTATAAAATCCTATGTGTTCTTTCCTTTTACTTCTTTTATTTACTTTATGCATCTGTGTTTTATTTTGTGATTGTTCTATGATTAAGTTCTGCATTTTTTTATGCCATAATTTTTAAATTAATATATATAATTCATAGAATCCATTAAACACTCTTCATCGCCCTCTAGTGTGAAACTAGCCTTAAGATCATTAATCTGCACTCCCTTTCAATTGGTATTAGAGCATTGGTTTTCATAGTTTTCATAATCTGAAACTTGAAAATTGTTTTAATTGCTACCAACACTGGTAATGTCAACTCTAGCACTAGTTCTATCAACACTAACACTAATTCTTTTGTAGAAGGTCAGTCTACTGTCAGATCACTAGTTTTCAATGGCAGTAATTATGCATGTTGGGCTTGTAGAATTAAAACTTATTTACAATAAGTAGGATTAGACACTTAGAATATCACAAAAACTGAGTAGGTTGAACCAACTACCAATTTCACCCAGTGGACTGCTGAGCAAAAGGGTGTTGCACAGAATAACACAAAGGCCATGAATATATTATTATTTTTCACTAGATAGGAATGAGTTTAATAGAGTGTCTGTTTGTAAGTCTGCATTTGAAATCTAGAAAACTTTGCAAGTTACTCATGAAGGAACAAACATAGTTAAACAGACTAAAATTTCCATATACTAAACAGTTTCAATTGTTTAAAATGCATGCAAATGAGTCCATTTCCAACATTTATTGTCGATTTCTAGATATTGTTCATTCACTAATTGTACTAGAAAAAAGCTTTTCGGAGGAAGACCAAGTCGGAAAAATTCTAAATTCACTCACTCCTGAATGGGATCAAAAGACAGTTGCAATCGAAGAAGCAAATGATATCAGTCTAATGAAAATAGAAGAATTGATTGGGAATATAATGTCTTATGAAGTTCAACTGCAAGGAAGAAGAGAAAACAAGGCTACAGAAAAGAAGTCATTAGCATACAATGCAACAACTGAAGATTCAAAACCAGATAGTGATGAGAAGATTGCTTTCACGACAAGAAACTTTCGAAAATTCCTTAAATATAGAAAAATGAATAATTACAAAAGAAATGATCAATGGAATTCCAAAAATAGTACAGAGAACGTCAACAATGATGATGCTACAATTGCAATAAATTCGGACATCATAGGAAAGATTGTCCGTATCCAGATAAACAGTTGTTCCCTCCAAACAATGATTCCTCAAGGAAAAGAAAGAAAGCATACACAGCAACTCTTGAGGACTCAGACTCATCACCTAGTGACGATAAAATGAAGATGGATAATTCAAATCTTTGTTTCACCTCTATTCATGGATCAGACGACGATGAGAGTATGGATCTAAAAATAGTACGCATTTACATTATTTTTAATTTTTTCTTATTTAAATGGATGCTTGTTTGTTTGCATGATTTTTTAAAAAAAAATTCCTTGAATTTTTATTTCAAATTTATCCCTTGAAATTTGAAATTTAAATTCAAAAATAATATTATTTTAATAATATTTTAAATATTAAATTATTAATATTTAAGTATTATTATATTTAATGTTATCATAGGAAATATATAAGTAGAACATAGGATATAATATATACATTTATTAAAAATTAGGAATAGACACCTGTCCTTTGATTCAATGGGCACATGTCGACATACCTGGATACCCCATGTCGACATGCCCCTCAGAAATTTGATTTCAAAATTTGAATTCAAACTTTTGAATCTCCCTCCACCTTTTCACCAACTTCAATGCTCTGGAAAAATGCCTCTTGATAAGAGAACGCGTCTATAGAATCTCTATTTAACTCACTCTACTTATCATCACTTTTCACTTTTATTTCAAATTTCAAATTTATCTTCATTATCTTCATCTCCTCTCAAACTTCTTTAATGGCCTCTTCAAGCACTCCTAACACCATTGGGCTTCCAAAAGCTATCAAAAACTTTCTTTTTAAACCGAAAGCTATCAAAGCTTACATCATCTGTGTAAACTTTAGTAAAATTCATATGGGGAAATTTGCTATTTTTGAAAATTTTCCTTCTTATGAAATTGAAATCTTTATCAACAATGTTCTATTCTTAGTGTAGTAGATAACAAACAAAATGATTTTTTATGTTATCCAAATCTTGTTAAGATGTTTTATGCGAATTTGAATCGTGGTTTTTATGATCTGCAAGATGGACAAATTCGAAGTTGTGTTAAAGGAGCACAAATAGTTTTGGATTGTGAAATTTTAGAAAATATTTTGACATGCAAGTATACCGGAATGAGTCTCTCGGAATTTCAAATAAATGAAAATGATCGAGAGACGTTTCATCACATCTTTGAAGGGGATGAAAATTTTGAATTCAAAAATCATTATTTCCATCCAAAAGAAGGAATTATTAACCTTCTTATTCAATACACCCTTATACCCAGATCAAGAAACTACAACAACCCAATTTTGAAAGTTTGTAAAGCTCTTTTTGCTATTTTTGGAAGTTATAATATCAATTGCGCTTAAATCATTTTGGATGAGCTAAGGCCCAAGAATTTTATTACGGGTAAAAGCACATTATACCATGGAATTTATCTCACTCGGATTTTTAATTACTATGGGGTTGATTTCAAAAGGGAATAATTTATAATTAGAAAAAATTTCAACCATGGAAACATTTCCCTTATGCAAATTCCATTAGTGTTTCAACTATATGAAACACTTACGGAAAAGGAAGAAAGGCTTGCTCACGAAGAGATGGAGGAAATGGAAGTAGAAGAAGAGGAGGAGGAAGAGGAAAGAATGGGAATTGAAGAGGAGGAAGAGGAAGATCAAGAAACTTCCTTAGAGAGTACTGAATATCCTACTAATCCCGCTAATCCATCCAATAAGACCATTCTCAATAATCAAAGAATTATAGTGAAAAATCAAAAGACACTCAAAAGATCATTGAGTAAGAAAATGGATAAATTTCTACTAGAATCAACAAGTTCTTCGGGAAAGTCAGTAGAATGCTTGGATTATCATCTTCTTTATCTTTATCTAATTAGTTTTAGTTCATGTTATCTTATCCATGTAGTTTCCTTTATTTTAGTTAATATTATATTATTTTATGTAATGCTGACTAGAATCATTAATGAAATCTTCTATTTCATGTTATTCAACTTCACTTGTCTCTGTAATTGCTTGTTTTTATATTATACAAATTTTAGTTGCATAGATTTACTCATAATATTCAAAACAAAGAAAATTGTCACTTAGGCAAAGGCATGTCGACATTTTCCATCCCCCCATGTCGACAAGCAACGGGCAGAAAATAGTTGCACTTTCAAATTTTAATTTCATGTAACTAACTTGTGTGTATTCATTTTAAACTACTTTCTACCCCTATTTTTACCCGTTTCTTCTAGAATAAATTATCCAACTTCATTTCTAATCACTCACTTTCATATTTCTTCCAATTTCTTGAATTATGGCTTCTCTTATTAAGAATCTAAGTGATAATCTTGAGGAAACTCTCACTTCCTTCAAGAATATCCTTACATTCGTACTTCGTAATCAGCGCCACTTAGAATTGAGTCAAATGTAAATGTTCAAGGAGTAAGAGAGACATTTCGACGCCCTTCGTTGGATGATCTCAGCCTTAACAAGGAATATCTCGAAGGAAATCCACCAGTCACTCTCGAAAAGATAAAGAAGAATGGGATGCCATCAAAGCAGACCCTATCTTTGAAGAAGATAGGTGGGTGGAAGTACGAAGGAATGTTTAGTCATTCTGTACGTTATTTGTTTGATTTGATTGGTATGTTTAAGCTTGATTGACTTAACGTATTTAAAGGTATGGTTTGTATATATGATTGAAATGAATAATTGTTGTAAATATGATTGATGATTGATTTACTTCTGGATTACACTTATGATCACACTCATGATCACATTTCACATTTATGATCACATTTTACATTTATGATCACACTTAGCACTTATTACACTTATATATGGATTACTCTATTGTATTATGGTTGTTATCTTATACCAAGTTCACGGAATTTATTAGGAAGAATTTTTTGATGATGACAAAGGGGGAGAAGTTATAAAATAATAGTTGACTTGGAGTAAGGGGTTATGATTGGAGTAAAGGGGAGTCATGGAGTAAAGGGGAGTTATGATAGGAGTTATGGTATGGTAAGTATATTTTATAAATACAGGTTGTCATCATCAAAAAGAGGTAGATTATTAGGAACTGAGATGTCGGTTTTGCTGACAACAACATTTTTAAAATATATACCGACACTATTAGATAGATATATATATGCAGGAACTATGCAATATATATATATTTGTAATGCCCCAAAATTTTGTAGAAAATTATTTTAATAAAATAATTCAATTTTGAAAATATTTGGATTAAGTATTGATGGAATTTCTGAATTTAATGATGTGCAAGGGTACGTGTACATACGCACACTGGAAATGGCACAAGAAAGGATTTAAAATTTCTAAGAAAAAAATGTTGATAATAAAATAAATAAACAAAGAAGGAAAGAATTTCAAATATGATTTTGGAAATGTAAATTATTAACCCAATTAAATATTTTTATATTGGAATTAAATACTCTCTGTAAAATTAAATATGTATACATATTGAAATTAAAAATATATTTATATACTGAATTAAAAAAATGAAACATATGTGTACGGATATTTTTACAGTGAGGCAAAGAAGAATTAAATAAATAAATACCTCTGTACACATAAACATTTTCTTTGAGCAGGAATGTGTTAAAGATAAGAAAGAGAAATAACATTAAATTGGCATAAAACACAATACAAGTAAGCATGTGTGTAGGTAAAAATAGTAAACGGGATTACCAGAAATGAACAAATGAAGTCACACTTTTAACATGACTTGAATAAGGGGAATGATATTAAAAAAAAGAAATAAACATTTTCTATAAAGCAAAGGTAGAAAGCAACTGACCTTAACCAACTTATGCAGCCGGGGTATTGGGATGAAAATGTAAAAATATAAAATGCTTGAGAATTAACCAGGACAAAAATGGAATTTTGTCTTGATAAAAACATTAGTAAAAATATACATATAAATAAGCAGTTATAACCAAAGAAATCATCTTACCCGAGATACTTAAAAAAAATATAAGAAAGGAAGAAAACATTTAAAGGGAAGGAGAAATATTCAGGGGTTTTCTAATTCAAAAAAAAGGAAGAACTTAGGTGAGTAATCTCACTATATTCATGGCATTAAGTCCTGATGTGAGCCAGCCAATCTTTTGTATTTTGTTTGCATATTTTGGTTTTATTGAAAATAGTTTTAATAGATAATCTTATGGAAGTTTTGGATGGTTTTTGATCTGTAAGATGTTTGTTATGGATGTGCATGCTACTATTTTATTATATTTTGTAAAGCTAAGGCACTAAATCCTGAAATCATGGGAAGAATACTCATAACTGATATGGAGTTATGACATGAAAATCTCAACATAAAAATAGTATAAGCCGCATTATGCTTTTCATAAGTGTTGAGGCTTAAGAAAAAAGTATTAGGGGTGCAATAGGGACTTCTAAGTGTTGAGTCCCTAATGAAACAGCAAAAATTCATAAGTCAAAAATTGTGATTCAGCTAGATCTCGAATCTGGTTCAATCACAGTTACTTGTAAATCATAATGATGTAACATACCATGTCTCCATACTCAGTTGCAAATACTCTTTTATATGATTTAAAGTTAAGTCATTTGATGGCAATATTCTTTGAAAATGTTCATCTGTTCATTTTTGAACAGTATACTTGCAAGACATATGGAGGTGTTTTTACACACTGTGACATGTTTACTTAGCTATCTGATGATAGGGATAAACAAGTATAATTAATAAATTAAATTAGGAAGGGTGAGCCAAGAAGGCTGCTGGAATGCTTGTCATATTTGAAGTATGTAAGTTGGCACATGGTTTGATTAAGACCTGAGATCTTTGTACAATGATGTGAATTAGTTCATTGCAATGTGTCGAGTGATTCCTCGATAGCAGATGAGGCTAGGGTATGAATTGATATAGATAGGAAACTCTCAAGTTTTTAAAGTAGGAAGATGAGTATTCCCTGGACTGGTTGGAGTGCAACCATGGTTGTTCCAGTGCATTTTTATGCTATTGACTAATGTGCTTGTTTTTATAAGTATGTTTGTGTTAACAGTTGAATTATGAAGATACTAAGCCTGCACCAAATTTATCTGAAGCATAACATAACAGTTAATTAAAGAAATTGCAAATGAAACATGCTAGAACTCATGTTTTACTATATGCTTAATGTTATGAATATATTGATGTTGCTCATACCAGACCATAGATCTGACCCTTGTTTGCTCATGGCATATGGGGGTGTCTCATTTTAAATGAGGCAGCCACTAATGTCCTTTCAGGAATTACAGGAACTAAGTAGGAAGGAACATTATGGTTGTTGAAAAATGAATAAGCATGCTTGTTAGTTTTAATAAGAGCGCATAGGAAGATCTATCTGCATGTATTCATGAAAAAAAACTAGTGTCATGTAATGAACTTGCTATGTTTGATTGTACTAGTTATTTTCTGTTGAATCTTGCTATGTATTAAAGTTTGAAAAATTAAAATATTATCTGAGTTGAATAAGAAAATAAGCTTAAAGATTGCCCATGAAAATCTGGAAAAAGGAATATAATTGTATTGATAAATTGTCATACAAAAGTTGATATGTATTAGGCAGGCTTGAGTTATTCAAAAGCAGTAAGTTTGGGTTTAAATCTGATTTATTAGCTTGGAACATTCTTTAAATGTTTAGTTACCTTTCTGGGAAATGTTTTGAGAAGGAACTTAAGTTCAATCATAAGTTGTTTTACAATGTATGCATATATCTTAAAAAGGCTTCAAGTATTTTGCAAGTGAAAGGCATTTTACATTGACATGGATTGAAGTGTGTGTGTCTGGTTGACACAGCCATATGGTTCAGCCAGCTTCAAAAGAATGGAGCTTTGGTTGATCATGTTGGTCAAGAATTTGATAAGCCAGTGCATTTTAAAATCCTTAGTTCATTTAGCAAATGATTTACTAAAACTCTTCTTCAAACATTATAGACTAATATGCACATTAACTGGTTTGCATTATCAAATCAGTAAGTACTTTTTAGTCAAGATCTGGTTCATTCAAAACATAGTGGTTGCATACTTATAAATCATTTTCAAGTCAAGTATCTTTGTCATCTAAAACTCAGAAGCAAGTAATCAAATGACCAACTTAGGGTGCATTATATTGATCGAGTCAGGAATAAGAGAGATTCAAATGGAAAATACAAAAACCATGAATTGAAAATGATAAATGCAAATATCATTTTCCGGCCTTAATTAAATAGCAAGTATTTGAACTACATAATAAAAAGGCTTTGAATTCTGAGATTATTCTGTTAAGATAAGTTATTGGTAAATCTTAGTTAGAATGATCAAAGTTATTATTATTATAAATAAACATGGGCAGGAACTACTCATATATTATAAGTATCATTTCAAAAAAAATGAAAATTAAAAATGGGTGGAAATCCAAATTCAAATTCAAAACAAACAGAAAAGACTCGTGTTTAAGTGATTTTAAACAGGAGGGGCACATGCATCTTCATATATATGTGCATATCTTATAAATACACTGATATATTTATATTGGTAAAGATTTGGATCCTGGATAATTTATTGCAAAAAAAATTACATAAAATGTTGGTAAAATAGAAGGGTCATTCCATTTGGTATCAGAGCAAATGGTTACATTGATTGTTGAATATTATAGAAATGTATATATCAGTTTGTTTTGGGTGGAATAATTTGGACAGGAAAATATTAATTATAGAAAATACTCACAATATACTAATCCCATCTGCCCATAACCTAGTTATCAGACCATGGTAGGAAGAGGATCTCATCAAAATGCAGGAACAAGTGCAATACAGATGCTTGATATGCACGAGTTTGTAAGAGTTTTAAAGGATGGAATTGGGCATAGGCATGAGAATCCACATGAGGAACTTTCAAAACTATTAAAGGCTTACTCAAATTTGGGAGGCAAGAGTTTTGAAGGGACTGAGAATGTGATGGAAATTCAATCCTAGTTGAGAACACTGGATAGGATTTTCAATGACATGCAGCTTGATGACCAAAGGAAGAGGCAAGTGGCTTCAAGACAGCTGAAAGGAGTAGCTTTAGGCTGGTGGGAGGTGATCATAGCTGGAAGAATTGAAAATGAAATTACTTGGAACCAATTCAAGGAGATGTTGGAGGCAGGATTTGTACCTGCATCAGCTAAGACCACATTACTTGAAGAATTTATTAGACTCAAGCAAGGAATTTTGAATGTCACTGAGTATACTCACAAATTCGAAGGATTATCCAAATACGGAGCAATGCTAGTGGCTGATGAAGCATCCAAAAATGATGGTATATTAAAGGTTTAAACCCAGGACTTAGCAGAGCCATGTTACCGTATGCTGATAAGACTTTTGATCAAGTAATAGATCTGGCTTTGAAATTTGAACAGCATGACAAGGAAAGAGAGAAGTATAGGAATTTTAAGAACAACAATAACAAGAAGAATAAGGGAAAATACCACCCTTATGACAAAAAGAAAGAGGAAACAGATACCAAGAAGGCCAATGACACCAAGGCCAATGATGCTAAGAAGAAATTGGTTCGCCATCACTGTGGAAAGGAGTGACACATCAAACGAAGGTGCCCAGAATTAAAAGAGGGAGCCTTCAAGTGTTACCTATGTGGGAAGGAGGGGCATATGAAGAGGAATTGTCCTGAGTACAAATAGTAAGGAAAGTTGGCAATTCTGGAAGGCAAAAGCAAATCCACAGTGGAGACTAGTGCTGAAAATCATGGTCAAGTGGAAGGTACACTACTTATTTGTGCCATACCCATAGCAGTAGTATATGACACTGGGGCAACTCATTCTTTAATTTCTTATAAAATAGTTAAAATGCTAAAATTGAACTGCATATCAGTTGAAAACCCATTGCTTATACAAAGTCCACTGGGGAGTTCTAGTCTTTTAAACATGATTTGTGTGGATGTGGAATTAAACATAGATGGAAACATTTTTATTTCCAACTTATATGTTTTAAACTACCCAGATATAGGTGTTATATTGGGGATAGACTAGTTAAGGCAGGTTAAAGGCATAATTAATTTAAATTCATCCACCATATCATTGCAAAATCTTAGAGGCCAGAGAATCACGATTTTATGTGAAGTGGCTAAAGAAAGAAAATTATATCATTTAATTGACTTGGAGAAGGGTTTCAGTGAACCTTCTATTCAATAAATTCCCATAGTTAATGATATTTGGAGGTGTTTGGGGAAGTTAAGGGTGTTCCACACCATAGACCAGTGGAGTTTCAAACCAACCTTATTCCAGGAGCAAACCCAATAATGAAGAAACCCACCATAACGGGGCCAAGTGAATTGAAGGAGCTGAAAAGCCAGTTAGAGGAATTAGAAGGCAAAGGATTTATATGGCCAAGCAACTCATGCTGGGGTGCTCCAGTAGTGTTTGTAAGGAAATATGATGGAACTTTGAGGATGTGCATAGATTACAGGGAGCTAAATAAGGTCACCATAAAGAATAAATACCCATTGCCTAGAATTGATGATCTTTTTGATCAACTCAGTGGAGCTAAAATATTCTCAAGGTTAGACTTAGCATCTGGGTTCCATCAAATGAAGGTTGAGGATTCAAGTGTTAAGTACACTGCATTTAACACAAGATATGGTTTACACGAGTTTATGGTTATGCCATTTGGGTTGACAAATTCCCCTTCATATTTTGTAGAGTTAATGAATAGAATATTCAGAGATTATTTAGACAAGTTTGTGATGATTTTTATTGATGATATTTTAGTTTACACCAAAACAGTAAAAGGGCATAAAAATCATTTGCATCTGGTTTTGTCTAGATTGAGGGAAAAAGATTTAAAGGCAAAATTTACAAAATGTGCATTTTGGAAAGAAGAAGTACATTTTATTGGTCATGTCATTTCTACAAAAGGAATTTCAGTGAACCCCAATAAGGAAGTAGCTATTCAAGCGTGGAAGAGGCCAAGCACAGTGAGTGAAGTTAGATCATTCATGGGGATGGCAGGATATTATAGGAGATTTATAAAAGATTTTTCCAAAATGTCATCACCACTTACAAATTTAACTAGAAAGAATCAAGTGTTTGTATGGACTGAAAAATGTGAACAAGCTTTTATCAAAATAAAAGAAGCCTTAGTTAATGCACCAGTATTGAGAGTACCTGAAGGAAATGAGAATTTGATTATGTACACAAATGCAAGTGGTTCTGGGCTAGGGGCTGTGTTGATGCAACAAGACCAAGTAATAGCCTATGCATTCAGGCAATTAAAACCACATGAAACCAGATATGTAACCCATGATCTTGAGCTAGCAGCAGTAGTGTATGCCTTGAAGCTTTGGAAACATTATCTATTAGGTGCCAAATTTATTTTGTACACCGATCATAAGGCACTAAAATATCTTTTCTCACAAAAAGATTTGAACATGAGGCAACATAGATGGGTGGAGTTTCTAGCTGCCTATGATCTGGACATACTTTATACACCAGGTAAAGCAAACAAAGTTGCAGATGCCTTGAGTAGACAACATGCTAAGGTAGATATGTTGATGATGGAAGAATTTAAGGATTTATCTATACTTACTGACTTAGAAATCGAAGGAAGCAGCGAGATACACATGGTAACAGATGAAGGAGATGAAAGCAAAGGGAGATTGAGTTTAATAACCTTACAATCAGAGTTGATTTTGAAAATAGGAAGAATGCAATAACAAGACCCAGACCTAGTAGAGAAGAAAACTCTTATATCAAAAGGGGAAGAAGTGGTAAATTACCATATTGATAAAAATGGATATATGAGGAACAAAAATAGGATATGTGTTCCAAAAAACATAGAGTTGAGGGAGGAAGTATTGAATGAATACCATAGGAGTAAGTACTCCAAACACCCAGGCAGTACAAAGATGTATCAAAATTTAAAAAGAAATTATTGGTGGAAGGGAATGAAGTTAGATGTGGCTAAACATGTTGCAAACTGTATGACTTGCCAACAAGTCAAGGCAGAGACACAAAGACCATCAGAATTATTACAACCTCTTAGCATACCACAGTGGGAATCGGAGGATATATCTATGGATTTTATAGATGGGCTGCCTAGATCTAAAAGAGGAAACACAAGTATATGGGTAATAGTTAATAGGTTGACTAAAGTAGCACATTTTATCCCTGTGAAATCAGAAAGAAATGCACCAAAATTGGCTCAAGTGTTCGTGAAGGAGGTGGTAAGATTGCACGGCATTCCTAAAACTATTGTAAATGATAGGGATACCATCTTCACTTCAAGATTCTGGAAAAGTTTTCAAGAGGCCATGGGAAGTGAACTATGCTTGAGCACTGCCTACCATCTACAATAAGATGGACAAACTGAGGTGGTGAACAAAGTTTTAGAAGACTTATTGAGGGCATGTGCACTGGATTTTGGAGGCAACTGGGAAGACTATCTCCATTTAGCCGAGTTTACATATAATAATAGTTATCAAAGCACCATAGGGATGGCACTATTTGAAGCCTTATATGGCAAGCCATGCTTATCACCTATATGCTGGGTAGAGACAGGAGAAAGGGCTGTCTTAGGGCCTGAGTACATAAAAGAAACTACAGAGAAAATTGAGCTAGTAAGGATGAGAATGGCAACAGCTCAAGACAGGCAGAAGAAGTTTGCAGACATGAAAAGAAAACAGATGGAATATGAAGTAGGTGACTTTGTTTTCATCAAGGTTTCACCTATGAAAAAGGTCTTGAGATTTGGCAAGCAAGGAAAGCTCACACCAAGGTATGTTGGACCCTATAAAATTCTGGAAAGGATAGGCTCATTAGCATACAAATTGGAACTGCCAGAAGAAATGAAAGCAATGCACAATGTATTCCATGTGTCACTACTTAGAAGATGGGTACATGATAAGGAAGAGATTCTGGAGAAACCCACTCAAGTCTAGATCAATCCTAATTTGGTTTATGAGAAGGAACCAGTGGGGATTTTAGCTAAAGACGAGAAGAAATTGAGAAGTA
Source organism: Allium cepa (assembly GCA_030765085.1). NCBI lineage: Eukaryota > Viridiplantae > Streptophyta > Magnoliopsida > Asparagales > Amaryllidaceae > Allium > Allium cepa. The sequence continues at coordinate 812,216,568 of CM060939.1, forward strand.
AAACTTTGAAACTGGTAAAGGTCCAGTGGAGTCTTGATCCTAATGATTGTACATGGGAGTTAGAGGACAAGATTAGGATGGATTATCCTAAGCTTTTTGTAGACTGAAGGTAATTTTAAAAAAAAAATATGTATGGTTGCCATGGTTGAATTTATTTGCTTATGCATGTGTTGACAGATTTCCTAAAAAAAAATCAGTGAATGCTTGTTATAAGCATTGGAGAATTGTGAGGACACAATTCCTAAAAGGAGGGGTGAATGTAATGCCCTAAAATTTTGTAGAAAATTATTTTAATAAAATAATTCAGTCTTAAAAGTATTTGGATTAAATATTGATGGAATATCTAAATTTAATGATGTGCAAGGGTATGTGTGCATATGCACACTGGAAATGGCACAAGAAAGGATTTAAAATTTCTAAGAAAAAAATGATGATAATAAAATAAATAAACAAAGAAGGAAGGCATTTCAAATATGATTTTGGAAATGTGAATTATTAAACCAATTAAATATTTTTATATTGGAATTAAATACTCTCTGTGAAATTAAATATGTATACATATTGAAACTAAAAATATATTTATATACTGAAATTAAAAAAAAAATATGAAACATATGTGTATGAATATTTTTACAGTGAACCAAAGAAGAATTAAATAATACATACCTCTGTACACATAAACATTTTATTTGAGCAGGAATGTGTTAAAGATAAGCAAGAGAAATAACATTAAATTGGCATAAAACACAATACAAGTAAGCATGTGTGTGTAGGTAAAAATAGTAAAGGGGATTACAAAAAATAAACAAATGAAGTCACACTTTTAACATGACTTGAATAAGTGGAATGATATTCAAAAAAAAGAAATAAACATTTTCTGTAAAGCAAAAGTAGAAAGCAACTGACCTTAACCAATTTATGCAGCCTGGGTATTTGGATGAAAATGTAAAAATATAAAATGCTTGAGAATTAACCCGGACAAAAATGGAATTTTGTCTTGATAAAAACCCTAGTAAAAATATACATAAATAAGCAGTTATAACCAGAGAAATCATCTTACTAGAGATACTTAAAAAAAATAAGAAAGGAAGAAAACATTTAATGGGAAGGAGAAATATTCAGGGGTTTTCTGGTTCAAACAGGAGGAAGAACTTAGGTAAGTAATCTCACTGTATTCATGGCATTAAGTCCTGATGTGAGGCAGCAAATCTTTTATATTTTGTTTGCATATTTTGGTTTGGTGAAAACAGTTTTATTAGATAATCTTATGGAAGTTTTAGATGGTTTTTGATCTGTAAGATGTTTGTTATGGATGTGCATGCTACTGTTTTATTTTATTTTGTAAAGCTAGGGCACTAAATCTTGAAATCATGGCAAGAATACTCGTAACTGATATGGTGTAATGACATGAAAATCTCAACAGAAAAATAGTATAAGCTGCGTTATGCTTTGCATAAGTGCTGAGGCTTAAGAGAAAAAAAGTATTAGGGTGCAATAAAGATTTCTAAGTGCTGAGTCCCTAATGAAACGGCAAAAATTCACAAGTCAAAAATTGTGATTCAGCTAGATATTGAATCTGGTTCAATCACAGTTACTTGTAAATCATAATGATGTAACATACCATGTCTCCGTACTTAGTTGTAAATACGCTTTATATGATTTAAAGTTAAGTCATCTGATGGCAATATTCTTCGAAAATGATCATCTGTTCATTTTTGAATAGTATACTTGCAAGACATATAGAGATGTTTATATACACTGTGACATGTTTACTTAGCTATTTGATGATAGGGATAAACAAGTATAATTAATAAATTAAATTAGGAAGGGTGAGCCAAGAAGGCTGCTGGAATGCTTGTCATATTTGAAGTATGCAAATTGTCACATGGTTTGATTAATCCCTGAGATCTTTGTGCAATGATGTGAATTAGTTCATTGCAATGTGTCCCAGTGATTCCTTGATAGCAGATGAGGCTAGGGTATGAATTGATATAGATAGGCAACTCTCAAGTTTTTAAAGTAGGAACATGAGTATTCCCTGGACTAGTTGGAGTGGAACCATGGTTGTTCCAGTGCATTTTTATGCTATTGACTAATGTGCTTGTTTGTATAAGTATGTTTGTGTTAACAGTTGAATTATGAAGATACTAAGCCTACACCAAATTTATCTGAAGCGTAAAATAACAGTTAATTAAAGAAATTGCAAATGCAACATGCTAGAACTCATGTTTTACTATATGCTTAATGTTATGAATATACTGATGTTGCTCATACCAGACCATAGATCCGACCCTTGTTTGCTCATGGTGTATGGGTGTGCCTCATTTTAAATGAGGCAGCTACTAATGCTCTTTCAGGAATTACAGGAACTAAGTAGGAAGGAAGATTATGGCTGTTGAAAAATGAATGAGCATGCTTGTTAGTTTTAATAAGAGCAAAGGAAGATCTATCTGCATGTATTCATGAAAAAAAAAACTAGTGTCATGTAATGAACTTGCTATGTTTGATTGTACTAGTTATTTTCTGTTGAATCTTGCTATGTATTAAAGTTTGAAAAATTAAAAGATTATCTGAGTTGAACAAGAAAATAAGCTTAAAGATTGCCCATGAAAATCTGGAAAAATGAATATAATTGTATTGAGAAATTGTCATACAAAAGTTGATATGTATTAGTCAGGCTTGGGTCATTCAAAAACAGTAAGTTTGAGTTTAAATCTGATTTATTAGCTTGGAACATTCTTTAAATATTTAGTTACCTTTCAAGGAAATGTTTTGAGAAGGAACTTAAGTTTAGTCATAAGTTGTTTTACAATGTATGCGTATATCTTAAAAAGGATTCAAGTATTTTGCAAGTGAAAGGCATTTTACATTGACATGGATTGAAGTGTGTGTGTCTGGTTGACACATCCACATGTTCAGCCAGCTTCAAAAGAATAGAGCTTTGGTTGATCATGTTGGTCAAGGATTTGATAAGCCAGTGCATTTTAAAATCCTTAGTTAATTTAGCAAATGATTTACTAAAACTCTTCTTCAAACATTATAGACTAATATGCACATTAACTGGTTTGCATTATCAAATCAGTAAGTACCTTTTTAGTCAAGATTTGGTTCATTCAAAACATAGTGGTTGCATACTTATAAATCATCTTCAAGTCAAGTATCCTTATCATCTCAAACTCAGAAGCAAGTAATCAAATGACCAACTTAGGGTGTATTATATTGATTTAGTCGGGAATAAGAGAGATTCAAAAGGAAAATACATAAAGCCATGAATTGAAAATGATAAATGCAAATATCATTTTCCGGCCTTAATTAAATAGCAAATATTTGAACTACACAATAAAAGAGCTTTGAATTCTGAGATTATTCTGTTAAGATAAGTCATTGGTAAATCTTAGTTAGAATGATCAAAGTTATTATTATTATTATAAATAAACATGGGTAGGATCTTGTGACAGCCCGCAAATCCGAACCCCTTGAATCAACACCATTCTATACAAATTGACTCAAGTGGCGCAGAAATACAAACCATTAGGGTTAAAGAAGAAGAGATAGAAGGGAAGAAACTAAACAACATCAGAATCTCACAGTCGTAGCGGAATAAAATATAATAGTAAATATAGAACTTTACACAAAATGAAATCTATTACTGTTTTATACATCATATCATCAGAGTATCTCATACATCAACAATCACAAATCAGACCTACCATACAATCACAGCAGCGGAATATATATACAGGTACATATAATACGTCTCGGACTCCAGCTCCTCTCCTGCTCCATAGCATCCTGACCTGAGCATATAATACTCGGTCTGACCCGAGCATTATAATGAAATAAAACCCGAGTCAGTCTGGAATACCAGCTAATAATAATAATGCATCCAAATTGATTATTAAAGTTTCAAAAATCCTTTGAAAATAAAAGCATCTCGTAAGACCATGCCACAAATAAACATGTCGGGTTTTTACCTTACGATAGCTAAAACACTTTTTATAGAAATCCTCTGATATTATAATAGGGTCTATTTACAAATAATTATAAAATAGCCGAAATTGTTACATCTATTAAATTCCAGCTACTAGCCACAAAAGTGGGTAATACAAACAAAACCCGTACAAGGCTCGTAGGGAGAATGGATTTCCAACAATGACTAGGCACTGGGGTACCACCTGTCACAGTACGGGGCCTAGATCACCGTACCGAGGATTACTCCCTTCATCCCCTGCAACACAAGGCCAGAACCATTCCTTACTGAACAGTCCCGAACAAGATAAACCCCGTGGTTGGTGCGACCAACAACCCACTAAGCCGAAATATATAAGGGACATCTAGACAGGGGAAATATCTTGTCCTGCTTGGGCATGACCCACCTAACCTTGCTGCATATCCCCTGATTTTCAGTCATTCCCGGTTGACGAGGCTTGAGGCTAAGCGTTACCTTTAGAACGTTTTCACTTAGAATGCCCATCGTCCACCTGACGATGTTTCGCAAGCATTCATCCATACAAGTCCGTCCCGGGTTCGAACGGAACCAAAGGCACTACTCCTACTACATCCATTTTGGAAATATCCTCAGGATTAGTAGCAACTAGCCCTTGCACTTCACTGCTCCATCTTCGACTCCGGACATGTTTTTTCCCACGAAACGGATCGAAGTGGTTTTCGAGAAATAAATCTCGATCCCGGTCTCTTCGAAACGATCACGCATTGTCCAATATTGATAGTCGGTGATTTAACTATCAATTTATATTCATAAACATCCATAAGCATCCATCACACAATAAATAATTCCCATATTATTTATTGCCTCAATATCTTTAAAAGATATATTTTCAAATTTCCAAAACCCATTTGAAAACAATTCCCAAAGTTCTTCCTTTACAGGGTAAACCCTTTACCCTATATTCCCATTGGAAATAACCAAGTTCAAAACATTTAGATTTAAAAACAGTTAAAACATTTCATATTGAAATATACATTAAAATATGTAAATTTACTTTTAGTTACTTACTCAAAAATATAATTTCAAATATTTTATTGTAAAATCATTTTATAAGATATAACTTGATTTAAAAATAAGGTTTTAGTTGAACTAAATTTCAAAATGGAGTTGTAAAAGGCTTAATCCTAATCTCAAATAATTTGGATCAAAACTAGCCTTTTTAAAACAATAATTTTCCAAACACTCGTTTATAACAAGTTTTAAACTTAAATTCACTTTTAATAAAATCTGTTTAAAACTCAAACTTGGTGTTTCCCAGGGAAACTCATTCCTACTCAAATATCCCAAAAACCTTTCTTATAAATTCTGTCATTTTATTTAAATTCGGGTTTACGTTTTAATAACATAAATTTACTTCCACATTTAACAACTGATAACGTTTCTCTTCGTTTAGCATTCTAGATTTTACCAATTTTCAATTTTCATTCCATATAGATTTCAAATTTTAATTCCTTTAAATTCATTATTTAAAAATATCTTTTATTTCTCTAAAATTCAATTTATCCATTTATAATTAAATTACGGTTTATAATTTACCCAGCAATATTCCGATACAATTTTATTTTAGTTTTCCATCCAAACAGATTCTCACTTTTACATTCCTTTCAATTCCTTATTTATTAATTTCTTAATTTCTTTGGAAAAACCCAATTTAATTTCTTTATAATTTAAAACTCCAAATTTCTTTATAATTAACATTTTGGGTTTGTAGTTTACACAACAATATCGCAATACAATTTAATTCCAAATTTATCAATCACGATATATAACAGGCATCATCATCAATTATAAAAATAATTACTACATTGTGAGGAATCTAGTTGGATCCCTCCAACCTGTTTTTCCTGCATCCACAAATATTAGCACAACACTATAAATATATCAATCCAGGCTGATATAAATAAACATTTCAACCAATCACACAGATATTTAAATATTAACTATTTAAATCAGCCAATATCCAGATGTGAGTGAGAATAACTCACCATGAGTTTCGGCGAGCGTTCGAAATTTAAATTAACCCGAACGACGTTCGATTCAATTCAAATTTCTACTTGCCCGGAATGACTCTGGATCTGCACCACTGTGTAATACGCGCTTCTGCGATTCCAGCGATTCCTGTTTCGTCAAATTCCGGTAACGTATGCAGAAGATATTAATTTTTAAAGTTTTGAATAAAATTTAAACAACAATTTCTTTTAAATTAAATTTTCTTATACCCAAAATCATCCAGGCCGCTAGATCTAAGGACCAAAATCAAGGTCGCATGTTGTTTTTCTTCCCCCACGCGAACACAGAGCAAAAGCCGAACCCAAACATCCCTCTAGGGTTTCGAAACGCACCTCCAAACGACGACCGGACTCCGATCAACTTTGCCTATGACAAACCCCCATGCGACGCACACCCACTACCACAAACACGCTGAACTCGGTCGTCCGTAGGCGATGCAGCAACCCTCCAAACGCACGACGAACGCGAGCCTCCCCTAAGCAATTCATCAAGCTATACTCGATCACGACCGTCCACTTTGTAGATCTTGACACTCTCTACGATTTTCCAGTAGAGAGTTTTGCAAATTAAAGCTTGGATGGAGAGAAATTGGTGGGGGAAAGACGATCGTTTTCGGCCATAGAAATAATAATAAGCGGCGGCTGCTAAGAATAGATTAGGGTTTTGATTATTATAATGATTTATAGCTTTAATTAATATTATTTTAATGTTGCACTTCAAATGTGAACGACTTATGCCAACGAACTCCAATTCCCACATACCAACAGGCGTTCCTAAGGTTTTTCCGCGTTCCGGACACAATGGAATAGGTTTCATAGGCTAATTCGGTTGTATGTGCGAGTTACGGAATTAAATGATCAATTTAAAATTAAATCGACTAAACCGATTTCTATGCGTTTCGAGCTGCCACGGTCATACGACAACTCCGATTGCTATGAAAATTGAAATCCGATAATAACTAACTATTACGGACCCAATGGAATTGGTTTCGTCGAATTCCGAGACTGTGCCCCGGAAGGCTATTTTAACTCGTCTATTTAATCGGGCGATTTTCAAAATTGTCGAAAACGCTTAGAAATTTACTTTTAAAATTTTTACTAACTTAATAATAATTCACGTAAAATTTATAAACACCATAAAAATCGTTCTGGCTCATTTCGGACTAAAATCTAATTAATGGCAATATTTTATTATTAAATTCTATTATTAAATTAATATAAAATTCCAAATATTAATTCATCAACTTTAAAATTCTTCTAAAATTCCCACTACGCTATTTACACTCAAATAACTCAAAATAAATTTTTAAAACCATTTTCATCACTATTTACACCCAGATTTACTTTTATTTAAATTCCGAATATTTAATTATTATTCTTTCGTTATTCAAATTCAACCGGAATTACTACAATTAAAGATTATAGCTTATTTCATTGATTGCATCTGATTCCTTCCATTTCAAAGTCAATTAAGGATTTACATTAAACATTTAAAATGAATTAAATGTTCAAATTCAATGGCTTAAAAATACGGGATGTTACATTCCTCCCGCCTTATAAAAATTTCGTCCCCGAAATTTGCTAGGGTAGAAAAATACTTCCCAACTCATTTACTTACCCAATTTGCTTAGTTAAAAGCTTATATTTACTTTCCCAAAATCCTTTAGTTTAATCCCAAACTCATTTGCTTCATTTACTCTAAGTCTTTAATATTTAACTTATAACTTTCCAAGTTAATAAAAATTTCAAAATTCCCAAAAAAATTCTAACTCCCAAAGTTTTCGAAAAAAATTTGGCATAGTCTCCCCTGTACGGAGGAGCTTTCGCGATATCGCGATACAAATAAATATATATACATCGACCCACACGGTCGGAAACCAAAATATATCACAATATATATATATTATTTTCCCAATTATATTTGCGTAGGCGTACACCTTTAGCAAATTTTAATAGCAAGTAGCTAATATACCGCATATATGCGCTCCAACTCTCTCAAACGTCTTCTGTACCTGTACTAAACTCAAACAACTTATCAGTTTTCAAATATATGAGCATTTTAAGCAACATTTCCTATCTAAATGTGAGCCAACATATCCATTACATAATCCAAACAATAGTTTGCATGGTTTCATAAGTAAACCATATTTTATAGCATGCATAAAGTTTCCTTTCTAATTCCAAATTTCATTTTATTTCACACAAAATATTTACAAACAAGCTTCGCCATTCCAATTAATACTTTATAAAAATTTTGAATTGATTCACCAAGCAAGTTTTATTTTCAATTTGCTACATTTGCATTTCTATTTCAATATAATTAACATATGCTTTACTTACATTTCTTTATTTTAACTTACATTCCCAAATTTGATTTACAAGCAAATTTTATTTTAAACTTGAAACATTTGCATTTCTTTCATGATCCATTTCCATTCATATGCAAAACCTCTTAATAACATGTCAATTCATTCCAATTAATTCAAAAACCAATTATTTGCTTACTTAAACTATTGATCTTCATTTACCTCAATGCGACAAATTCACAATGCAAATTTGCATGTTATTCATGGAATAACCCATTACTTAAGCTTATAATAGTTTTAAAATTAATTTCCACTTAGATTCATATTAATTCATCAGATTCTGCATGGTTCACAATCCAAGTATTCTTATTCCAGTTCAATTATTAAATCAATCCTTATTCTCACTTTCCAAATTTATTAATCATTTTAAGCTTATGTTTATTATATTATTATTATTATTACTACTATTATTATATATTTTTTTCATAGTTATATAAGTCATTCCATTCTTATTTACAACTCATATATTCTTTCTTTCATCACAATAACTATCTTAAAAGTCATTTGCTTGCATTCAAAATTTTGTTGTCCAAACAAATTTCATTTAAAGCTATTTCATAAGCTTAAAAATAACCATCTCATCATCTTTCTTAAATGATTTCAATTCCATAATTTTTTATCTCAATTTGTTTCCATTTTAATTGATTCTTACCAAATCAAACCATTTACAAATTTTAATCCAACTATCTTATACATTCAGCTTAAGTTCAAATTAATAACATCTCATTTCTTATATTTCAAATTCATTATCCAACTTAAGTTTACTATTATCATTCCACTGGATTTACTGACAACTCTTATATCCATATCACAATATTAATTAAAACCATTCCACTTGCAATTCAAATTTATTACCCAAACAAAATTTATCCCAGACAAAATTATAAAGCGCAATCACAATTACCATTCAACTTAAATCCCATGCTACAGCTGGTTTCTATTTACTTTCCAAATTTTGATCAATTATCAAAATTCTATTCATTACAATAAACAAATTCCATTTAATTGTAATTCAATTAGTCTCTAACCTAATCCATATTAGCTTCTAATTCACTTCCTCAATTCATACTGAACTTCTCTACAGTACAACCATTTTCAAATGTTCTAAACAAGAACTAGGTTCCATTTACCCTTCAATTATTAACAAGCTTCCCAAATCATACCCATTTCAGCACTACCTTTATTTAATCAAGCTTATACTAAATTCATCTTCAAATAACCTTTTGAATTTAGTTGAGTCAAACTTTTATTCATACAATATCTCTTTAGCAAATTAGATTTCTTTCAATTCAAGTCTTTCCAAATTTAGATTCAAGTTTTAACTAAATTTATTTAGCCATCTTGAATTCATTTCATTTTCCCTTACTATTTTAAATAAGGATTTAATTCCATTCATATTTATTCACAACACAATTGAATCTTGTTTTTAATTAAATCCAATTCCATCTCAATTCCATTCGAATGAAATTAAATCCAATTCAATCTAATTTTAATTCATTTAGATTTAATTCAATTTCAAATTCTCAACTTTAATTCTCCATATACAAGTTCAAAACTTGTTTACTAATTTAAGTTCATTCATTTCCTTTATATCTCACTTTACCTTATTTCAGTTTACATTTCATTTGAGATTAAGTTTGGACTCACTATACCATTCAACTATTTCCAAATTGTGATTATAATTTCATATCTATTTATATAAGTTCACCAACTTATTTATTTAGAAGTTTATATTGCTCATTTGACTCCATTTACATCTTATAATCACAATTTCAAAGTTATAACTTTTCAATCTTAATCCTTTGCAAATTTTAAATCCACACTTTCAGATTATAAGTATAGCACTTAATAGCTCATGGGTATAACTCATTTCTCAATGACTCACAATTTCAAGTCATCTTACATTTCAATAATTTCATTTACTTCCATTCACTTACGTTAAATTTAATTTCAAGATTAAATTTTTCATTCTTTCCTTATTATTAATATCTATTTCACTTAATAAGTTCAATAGTTAATTCATTTCAACTTTACACATTATTTAATTAGAATTTTTCCCAGAATTCATTTTGCCCCTTTTTTTTCAGAACTATTTTGAAATATATCAAATATATACATATTTGATATATCGATCAAATCTCCAGATTTTTTTCCAAAACAATTTGTTTATACCAAACAAATTTTCCCATTTTTGGAATGTCCAAAATAACTGTTATACCCAATAAATCCAAACAATACCATAATCAAGTACTAGGGAAGTAATCCATCACTTTAGAAACTCGAAAATGAATTCAAATGATGTAGCCGGCATCATCAGGATTATTTTCCAGCGACTGAAGTGAGTTTAATGCTTCTTACTTTTCCAAATTCATTTCAAAACAGTCCCCATTCAAAAATACTTTCCAAATCAATATTCCAATATACCCTTCAAACACTTTAGCAAACATTTCAAACTTTCCCAGGAATTTTAAATTTCCAAATCTTTATTTCCATACATTTAAAATTCTTTCCAAGACATCCGGGATTTAAATTCTGGTTTAATTCAAATTTAGTTATTATTTCTTTTAGATAATTTATATTTGCATAATTTTATTTTCATTATAACTATTTCAAATTTTAGATTCTTATATTTGATTATAGTATTAACGACCAATCATCCATATATATATATATATAATTTCAGAAAATTATTTCTTTTATATCAAAATAATTTTGGGTAAAATTATTTCATTTACCCACTTTTAAAACGTTACTATGTCGGTTTATCTTGTTCAAGAGTTTAGAAACCCCTATTGATACGGTTGTACTTCCCGTACCGACCAGAATTCATAAACACTCAACCAATAAGTCAACACAGTATAAAAACAATTTTATATGCACTAACAAGTACGCTCTCATGTCTATTAATACACTCAACTCATTATAGAGTACCGTCGACTTTGTTTAATGAGTAATTTCCCCACCAAAGCCTAGGTTGTCGCCAACCTAAGCTCTGATACCATGTGTGACAGCCCGCAAATCCGAACCCCTTGAATTAACACCATTCTATACAAATTGACTCAAATGGCACAGAAATACGAACCATTAGGGTTAAAGAAGAAGGGATAGAAGAAGAAGAAACTAAACAATATCAGAATCTCACAGACGTAGCGGAATAAAATATAATAGTAAATATAGAACTTTACAAAAAATGAAATCTATTACTGTTTTATACATCATATCATCAGAGTATCTCATACATCAACAGTCACAAATCAGACCTACCATACAATCACAGCAGCGGAATATATATACAGGTACATATAATACGTCTCGGACTCCAGCTCCTCTCCTGCTCTATAGCATCCTGACCTGAACATATAATACTCGGTCTGACCCGAGCATTATAATGAAATAACACCCGAGTCAGTCTGGAATACCTGCTGATAATAATAATGCATCCAAATTGATTATTAAAGTTTCAAAAATCCTTCGAAAATAAAAGCATCTCGTAAGACCACGCCATAAATAAACATGTCGGGTTTTTACCTTACGATAGCTAAAACACTTTTTATAGAAATCCTATGATATTATAATAGGGTCTATTTACAAATACTTATAAAATAGCCGAAATTGTTACATCTATTAAATTCCAGCTACTAGCCACAAAAGTGGGTAATACAAACAAAACCCGTACAAGGCTCGTAGGGAGAATGGATTTCCAACAATGACTAGGCACTGGGGTACCACCTGTCACAGTACGGGGCCTAGATCACCGTACCGAGGATTACTCCCTTCATCCCCTGCAACACAAGGCCGGAACCATTCCTTACTAAACAGTCCCGAACAAGATAAACCCAGTGGTTGGCGCGACCAACCACCCACTAAGCCGAAATATATAAGGGACATCTAGACAGGGGAAATATCTTGTCCTGCTTGGGCATGACCCACCTAACCTTGCTGCATATCCCCTGATTTTCAGTCATTCCCGGTTGACGAGGCTTGAGGCTAAGCGTTACCTTTAGAACGTTTTCACTTAGAATGCCCATCGTCCACCTGACGATGTTTCGCAAGCATTCATCCATACAAGTCTGTCCCGGGTTCGAACGGAACCGAAGGCACTACTCCTACTACATCCATTTTGGAAATATCCTCAGGATTAGTAGCGACTAGCCCTTGCACTTCACTGCTCCATCTTCGACTCCGAACATGTTTTTTCGCACGAAACGGATCGAAGTGGTTTTCGAGAAATAAATCTCGATTCCGGTCTCTTCGAAACGATCACGCATTGTCCAATATTGATAGTCGGTGATTTAACTATCAATTTATATTCATAAACATCCATGAGAATCCATCACACAATAAATAATTCCCAAATTATTTATTGCCTCAATATCTTTAAAAGATATATTTTCAAATTTCCAAAACCCATTTGAAAACAATTCCCAAAGTTCTTCCTTTACAAGGTAAACCCTTTACCCTATATTCCCGTTGGAAATAACCAAGTTCAAAACATTTAGATTTAAAAACAGTTAAAACATTTCATATTGAAATATACATTAAAATATGTAAATTTACTTTTAGTTACTTACTCAAAAATATAATTTCAAATATTTTATTGTAAAATCATTTTATAAGATATAACTTGATTTAAAAATAAGGTTTTAGTTGAACTAAATTTCAAAATGGAGTTGTAAAAGGCTTAATCCTAATCTCAAATAATTTGGATCAAAACTAGCCTTTTTAAAACAATAATTTTCCAAACACTCGTTTATAACAAGTTTTAAACTTAAATTCACTTTTAATAAAATCTGTTTAAAACTCAAACTTGGTGTTTCCCAGGGAAACTCATTCCTACTCAAATATCCCAAAAACCTTTCTTATAAATTCTGTCATTTTATTTAAATTCGGGTTTACGTTTTAATAACATAAATTTACTTCCACATTTAACAACTGATAACGTTTCTCTTCGTTTAGCATTCTAGATTTTACCAATTTTCAATTTTCATTCCATATAGATTTCAAATTTTAATTCCTTTAAATTCATTATTTAGCAATATCTTTTATTTCTCTAAAATTCAATTTATCCATTTATAATTAAATTACGGTTTATAATTTACCCAGCAATATTCCGATACAATTTTATTTCAGTTTTCCATCCAAACAGATTCTCACTTTTACATTCCTTTCAATTCCTTATTTATTAATTTATTAATTTCTTTGGAAAAACCCAATTTAATTTCTTTATAATTTAAAACTCCAAATTTCTTTATAATTAACATTTTGGGTTTGTAGCTTACACAACAATATCGCAATACAATTTAATTCCAAATTTATCAATCACAATATATAACAGGCATCATCATCAATTATAAAAATAATTACTACATTGTGAGGAATCTAGTTGGATCCCTCCAACCTGTTTTTCCTGCATCCACAAATATTAGCACAACACTATAAATATATCAATCCAGGCTGATATAAATAAACATTTCAACCAATCACATAGATATTTAAATATTAACTATTTAAATCAGCCAATATCCAGATGTGAGTGAGAAAAACTCACCATGAGTTTTGGCGAGCGTTCGAAATTTAAATTAAACCGAACGACGTTCGATTCAACTCAAATTTCTACTTGCCCGGAGTGACTCTGAATCTGCACCACTACATAATACGCGCTTCTGCGATTCCAGCGATTCTTGTTTCGTCAAATTCCGATAACGTATGCAGAATATATTAATTTTTAAAGTTTTGAATAAAATTTAAACAACAATTTCTTTTAAATTAAATTTTCTTATACCCAAAATCATCCAGGCCGCTAGATCTAAGGACCAAAATCAAGGTCGCATGTTGTTTTTCTTCCCCCACGCGAACACAGAGCAAAAGCCGAACCCAAAAAATTCCTCTAGGGTCTCGAAACGCACCTCCAAACGACGACCGGACTCCGATCAAATTTGCCTATGACAAACCCCCATGCGACGCTCACCCACTGCCACAAACACGCTGAACTCGGTCGTCCCTAGGAGATGCAGCAACCCTCCAAACGCACGACGAACGCGAGCCTCCCCTAAGCAATTCATCAAGCTATACTCGATCACGACCGTCCACTTTGAAGATCTTGACACTCTCTATGATTTTCCAGTAGAGAGTTTTGCAAATTAAAGCTTGGATGGAGAGAAATTGGTGGGGGAAAGACGATCGTTTTCGGCCATAGAAATAATAATAAGCGGCGGCTGCTAAGAATAGATTAGGGTTTTGGTTATTATAATGATTTATAGCTTTAATTAATATTATTTTAATGTTGCACTTCAAATGTGAACAACTTATGCCAACGAACTCCAATTCCCACATACCAATAGGCATTCCTAAGGTTTTTCCGCGTTCCGGACACAATGGAACAGGTTTCATTGGCTAATTCGGTCGTATGTGCGAGTTACGGAATTAAATGATCAATTTAAAATTAAATCGATTAAACCGATTTCTATGCTTTTCGAGCTGCCACGGTCAAACGAAAACTCCGATTGCTACGAAAATTGAAATCCGATAATAACTAACTATTACGGACCCAATGGAATTGGTTTCGTCGAATTCCGAGACTATGCCCCGGAAGGCTATTTTAACTCGTCTAGATTTTCAAAATTGTCGAAAACGCTTAGAAATTTACTTTTAAATTTTTTACTAACTTAATAATAATTCATATAAAATTTATAAACACCATAAAAATCATTCTGGCTCATTTCGGACTAAAATCTGATTAATGGCAATATTTTATTATTAAATTAATATAAAATTCCAAATATTAATTCATCAACTTTAAAATTCTTCTAAAATTCCCACTACGCTATTTACACTGAAATAACTCAAAATAAATTTTTAAAACCATTTTCATCACTATTTACATCCAGATTTACTTTTATTTAAATTTCGAATATTTAATTATTATTCTTTCGTTATTCAAATTCAACCAGAATTACTACAATTAAAAATTATAGCTTATTTCATTGATTGCATCCGATTCCTTCCATTTCAAAGTCAATTAAGGATTTACATTAAACATTTAAAATGAATTAAATGTTCAAATTCAATGGCTTAAAAATACGGGATGTTACAGATCTACTCATATATTATAGGTATCATTTCAAAAAAAATGAAAATTAAAAATGGGTGGAAATTCATATTCAAATTCAAAAAAAAAACAGAAAAGACTCTTGTTTAAGTACCATATCTCTGATTTTAAACAAGAGGGGCACATACATCCTCATATGTCTGTGCATATCTTATAAATACACTGATATATTTATATTGTTAAAGATTTGGATCTTGGATAATTGATTGCAAAAAAAATTACAGAAAATATAGGTAAAATAGAAGGGTCATTCCATATATATATATATATATATACACGCAAGTATTGATTACTGAAGACTGATCAGTATAAAGACTCAAGACTCAAAATTCAGAATGGAGATATCAGATTGAAGACTCTACAGTATCAAGATCAAGATTTCAAGGTAAATGCCTAGTTTTTGTTAAAACTTCATAATAGCACGGAAATCTTCATTCCAAATTTCATTTTGGATGGAAACCATTTCTATCTTCTTAGTAGCTTACAAAACCACGACAAGTAGCTTACAAACCTACGACAAGTGGCTTACAAACCCATGAACACCCAGGTTTTGTACAAGTTCTAGAGTCCTGATGTGATGAGATATTCTACAGGAAGAAGCTTGCAAAATTACTTCAAAATGGTTTTTTAAATTATTTTCAAAACTGCTTTTCAAGATGTTTTAGCCTTAAAATATTCTTTTTTTTAAAATAAACTCTTGTTTGAAACTTCATTTATTTTTAAAATTATCTTTTGATTTTAAATATTCTTTATAATATATATACTTGAGATTTAAAATCAAATTTATATATACATTCTAAAAATATATTTTCCTACTCTTCTTTATTTTTAAAACGTAGGAAAATTAGTTTGTTTTACTCTAGAATCATTTCATCTTGTTTTCCTCTCAATACCATTTTCAAAACAAATTTTACATTGTTTTTTAACTAAGAGATGTCGACGTCATGGGATACCCCATGTCGACATGGTGGCCTTAAATTCAAAAGTTTCAATTTTCAAAAGAAGGGTCTATTCGTTTAAATCTCCTCACGAATGGTTATGACCGTTACTGGTTCTATAAATAGCCTTCACAAATGACTAACTATTTTCTTATATTCTTCACTCCTTCTTCTCCACAAATCCATATTCTAAAATTTTCATATTTTTAAGATCATGCCGAAAATCGGCCGAATTCTCAAGTGAATTAAATTAGAATATCATTATTGTTTGATTCTCTACCCTCTCTTGATTATCAAATTGCTATTCAGGGTGATAGGATCAATTTTTAATCAAAATTTTATTGAGTCTTTCTATAAGTTGTTGCTGTGCCTGGAAATCAATTAGGTGATCTTGTGTCATATGAATCAAGAGAGTTTGCCCCGGAATCAAAAATAAGAGGGTACCTCAAGGCCTTAAGAAATTGAAGATTGTAATCTCGACATTGGTATAATAAAAATATGTAATGAGGTGTTTGCCTTGGTGCAAGACTGGATGTAGGATAACTCCGAACCAGTATAAAATCCGGTGCATTCTTTCCTTTTACTGCTTTTTATTTACTTTCTGCATCTATCTTTGATTTTGTGATTGCTCTGTGACTAAGTTATGCATTTGTCAATATCATAATATTTAAATTAGTCCATATAAGTCTTAGAATCCATTAAATACTATTCCCCTCCTCTGGTGTTAAATTAGCCTTAAGATCCGTTATCCACGCTCCCTTTCACCAGCTATCGCAGCCGACTTTACTAGCCCTGCTCCAGACGAGCTACCAGGAGAAGTCCTCATCGCCCATCCACAACATTCCATATGTTCTAATATTTCTGAAGATATGTTGGGCAGAATATATTTAAGGCATGGGTTGTCGCTGGACGATGTCGTACTACTGGTGTTAGAAGATAGAGCTTACAACCCCCCGGAAGGGTTTACAGCCTGCAATAGATTTATGTGTGCTGCTGGGACGCTTCCTACTTTCAACCAGTTTATCCGAGAAGTTTTAGTTTCCTTAAGAATCGCTCCATCTCAGTTTCATCCAAATGGATATGCATTGCTCAATAGTTTGTTAGTCATCTTCATGAAGAACCGCTTCCACCCTCCGACGGTTGAAGAGATTAGATACTTATTCAATATAAAGAGTCGCGGGGACAACCCTTCTTTTACTTTTCTTTAAGACCGAATGATTCTACGTTCGATGTCCACTGGGGTTCGCCAGAAGGTAGCTAGCATGACGTGAATTCCTTAGCCTCCTTATTGATTAACTGGATAATAGTAGTTAATGTCAAGTCTAACGTTTTCTTCCTTTTACAGCTTCAATTCCATGACTTGAAGGTGCCCAGCTCAAGGTGATAGTATGAGTCCTTTAAGTAGTACCCGCCAAACATAGAAAAATTGACGAAGTCCTTATGGATAAGAATCTTGTGATGGTGGGGCAAAATGAAAGAGACCAATGTATTGGATTTGCAGGAGTTCTAAAGACGATCCTAGTGAGGCAAGCTCGGAGGAGAGTTCTTGGGGTAATAATTAGTGAACAGGGCACTGACAAGAATATGACTGTTGGAGATGAGCCCACAGCTGGGCCTTTTCACAATCCTTGATCTTTAAATCAGAGAAAAGTGGCAAGTCTATGGCTCAAAAATCTGTTAGGAACAAAACCTTCGTAGTCTCTTTTCCCATCACTAGTCATGAGATTCCTTCCTCGCAAATGGAGACTTCTTTTGCGAGACTGGCAGACCTCCCCATTCCGGACGACTTGTCTTTGCACCAAGATACCGGATGAGAGGGGCTTCAAAGCGCCTGAGACGTAGGGGAGCCAACTCCGTCGAGTACGGATATTACAACCGGTTGGTTAACATGTTTGCACATGCATACACACACTTCATGGCACTACAAAATTTCTTGTCACAAGTTATTCATCTCTGGAGATTACCAACTTTGTTTCTTTTTATTATACAAATATGACGTCGAGATGGGAATCTATGCTTGGTAGCCTTCATTATGTGCGCTGTTCATCTAGTTCACACTTTGAGTCTCGTAGATGTAAGGCCGATAGAGACCGCGATCGTGGTTACTCTAGTGAAGAGAGGGAGCGCTATAAGAGAGAATGGGATAGAGAGAAGGAGAGACAGTACCATCGTCGTTCCCAATCGCGCTTCCCGCCACCTAGAGGTCCAACACAATCTTCTGGTCTGGCAAAAAACCCCTTGAAATCTCACATCAAATACCACCTTCCCACTTATCAAGGCCCGACCAACATCGTCGGAGGATTGAAACTCCCGTCGGCACTGAACAAGCCATCACAAAACCCATCGGGGAAGTGGTGGCTAAAATTGATAAGTTAAAAAAAGATTTTTTAAATATCTACTTGACGGCTTCATGTTTCCACCTCACTTAAAGTGAATTCCTAATGAGGTAGAAAAGACAATGCACGACTACATTCATGTTTATGGCCAATATAGGGAATGGATGAAGACCGTAGACAAAGTATCAGCAGTGGCCTTTGAGCAGGCGAAAACAATCGAGAAACTAGGAACTGATCTCGCTCAGAAGGACCACATAATTTAAGTGCTTAATTATGAAAACAAATCTGCGAGAAATTCAGAAACAAAGATAATAAAAGAGTCGATGAGGCAACTCGGAGGATGGAGGAGATGAGGCGCACACACTTAGCCCTGGTCGAGGAAATGGGGCATCGGACCACCATAGTTATGGCTGAGAGAGATGCGGCGCTAAAAGAGCTTAAGGAGTTTAAAACTAAATTTGTTGAAGTCGTCAAAGAAAAAGACGATGCGAATACATCCACCCCGGAAGCATGCGCATAAGCTGTGGTGCTCAGGGGTGAGAGAGATGCGGCAACGCTAAAGGTTTAGGAAGCCAAAGTCAGGGTTGATGGTGAAGTGAGAACGGTGGAGCCCAAGTTGGACGGTGACATTGAAGATCTCCTTATTACAAATAATGCCAACGTTCTTAAGCATTGGAATCTAAGCTAGATCAAAGATTATCCATCACATCTATACAATACTTGGTGCCTCTTGGTTGAAGATGAAAAAGCAAAGCACCACACTGAATCCATCGATGAGTTTGAGTTAGATAATTGGTTGCTGAATGAGGATGAGAGAAGAGTTCTCCCAGACGCCACTATAACTTTTGAGAAGAAGAGACTCGTTACTTAGCATCTGGAGACTGGAGAGGGTTCTGGCATTGAGCATCACGATGCAGGCTCCGAAATTCCTATGCCAACCCTTCTTGAATCCTCTGTTGCAGTTGATCCTTAAAATGTGCCTGCATACAATCCTGATCGACTGCAGTTGTCTCCAGCTCGCGAGCATGTCCCTAAAGCCACTCTGCATCCACCCGCAAGCAATTCTGAGGATGGTATTCTGAACATTTATTGCATTTACTCAAAGTCGGGTGTGTTGTTTGAAGTAGTTACTAACATTTTTCTCTTATTTCTATTCAGCGATAGGAGCTACAACGGCCGTACCCCCTGCAACTCAAGAGTCGCATCATGAGCAGGAGGCCCTTATAACAGAGGCAATCACAACAACGGCCACAACATCAGTTGACGGAGTGTAGGGGAGCAATTTTACTTTTGACGAGAAGATGATAGAGGAACTCTTTGGTCATCAAAGCGATCCATTTACAAACCTGCCATTCGTCATTTGCAGAGGTGCATTCATGGCAAGTCCTTCGTGCCCAACTGGTAGCATTCCCCCGGACGCTCAAACAATTCATGAAGAAGAGATAGTAGCAAAGATCAACGCTGAGATGGAAGTAGCCGCGTGGGCCAATGGTAATGGAGGTGGGATGGCGGGCCCACTTCCAGCTGCTTTGCAAATAGTTTC
This sequence comes from Allium cepa, assembly GCA_030765085.1. Classification (NCBI taxonomy): domain Eukaryota; kingdom Viridiplantae; phylum Streptophyta; class Magnoliopsida; order Asparagales; family Amaryllidaceae; genus Allium; species Allium cepa. The sequence goes on from CM060939.1 coordinate 812,236,877, forward strand.
TACTGGTGGCACAGTTATCAATTCTGATATGCCTCCCTTCTCCTCTAACATTGAGAGTGTTCCTATCCCTCTAACTCCACATTCAGAAAGTGTTCCAATCCCTATGAGTTTGGAGGAAGAGGTCAACATAATTCCCTCGGTAGGAGATCAACCATCAAAAGGAAATGGATCGAAGAGGCACCCGAGCGGTAGCTCCAGTGGGTCAATGGCGAAGAAGAAGAGGAATAAATCGAGAGAATAGGCATGTCTTCTCGCTTTTCCTTTTTTGGTAGATAGATAGAAATTTATTTTTGCCTCCTGTAGGTCATGTATAGATGCGGGTTCGGCCCCAATTAGTAGGATTTCGAGGAATAATTTTTGTATATATCCTTCTTTTCTAAAGAATAGTTAGAATAAAACTCCATTTTGTCTTCAGCATAGTTTTATGTTTATTTGATTATGTGCTTTAACGCTCGAACTTCCATTCAACGCACTTGTGAGGCCTTAATATCCGAGTCAAATATGAGTTTGTTTGTTTGGTCCTGAAGTTATGGCTTTGGGTTATAACTAAAAGTTAAGTTGAGCCTTATTATTGTACTATTTCAATCAGTAGCTGGTACTTGAGTTCCATGTGGTCGCTTTCCACCTGCGATAAATCATGCTTAACTTAGTCGAAACGAAGTTGAAAAGAGAAAGGTTAGAGTGATTGGATCATACTTGCTCATCTGTTGGTAATCACATCCACACTCTGGAGATTGCACTTTACGTCAACGGTCAGTCACGCCTGTTTAACATTTAAAGACATGTCTGCGCTCCAGGAACTTAAGTTATTTTACGGGCGGTCGGTCACACCCTTTTGATACTCAGAATTTTGTCCGCACTTCAGGGCCTTATATTGATTCATGGGTAATAAATCACACTCAGTTTGTGTTTACACTCCGGTCCTCGCTCTAGGGACTTAGAGTTTTTTCACGGGTGGTCGGTTGACACTCGGTTGTGGCTGCATCCATTCTATTGGGTTTTCCAATGATATTAGCCATAACACTAAACGCCTCACGATCCCATAGCTTTTGATTTACACTGGGTAATCTTACCCATATCAGCATTGTTGTTAATAGATCTTTGCCCATAATTGAAGATTTCAGACCGTCTTCTCATAATGATGAGTTTGTCATTGTTGAAAAATGGAACATTTTTCAGAACGGTGTTGCAATCTTGAGTTTCTTTGAATTTCAGAAGAAAGAAACCGTTCTCTCTTGTGAAAATTTCAAACATATGTTTTGGTTTCCATACTCATTGAATGTAAGATTTGAAATACAATTAGTATGGTTTGCTACCCACCACATATGCAAGAACTGAATTATTCTAGTATACAGTTGCTCTTTTACACACTACTTCTTTAACTAGGCCATACTTCTTGTTACTAATCTTGATTGGTTCTATCAGCTCAAGATTGCATTCATCCTCCATTGGTTCTTGAGGCTACTCTGCCACTTTATCTGCTTATGTTTTTTGGCCTTGCTCCTTGTTCAATGAGGCGGCTGCCGCTTCCTTTATTATGATATTCGATTTCTGGTACTTCGCCACGTAATATCATATTTAGATATAAACCATGAATGATAAAATTAAAATTATGATCGCGTACAATAATGCGACACGATCACAAAATAATTATAAACTACGCTAGTTATTTTATTCTGTGAAATTACAAAAATAGCAACATTTGCCGCAAAATATGTCAAATGATAATTTAAATATTTTCCAAGTTAAAAATTATGGAAAAATCCAATAAATTTATTTAAAATTACATTAAAAGTCATTTCATTTTATTAATAATTTAATTTTTTTTATTTATCATATGTGTTACAAAAGTGCACATAAGAGTACAACAATGTTGGAGCAACCTTCGTTCGGTAAAAAAAACACGAAAATCCAAAAAAAAATTAGTCACATTTTCAAATTTTCATTGAGCTATTTATTAATATAAACAAATTTAAAAAATAATTTTACCGTTATGATTTATTAATTAAAAGGAGTTAAATAAGGCTATTAAATCCATTTAGTTAATATTTAATTCACAAATCAAATATTTAAATATTCCCTATATTAAATTATTTTTTTGGGATGTTACATAGCTTCATCCAAACATTGATGAATAAGCGTAAGAGCCTTTTGATCATTTTTCTTCAAAGTACCCTTTTTAGTTTGGGATAAAGTGGTAATATCCGAGGGATCTTTATATCCATTTTCTACGATGTCTAACGCATCCTCTGATCAAAACAATGCCTTTATGTTATTGCTCCAATTATGATAATATTTCTTCTTTATTTGGTGAATTTGAAATAGATTTGTGTCTTCTGCCATCTTTCCTTGATTAGCAAGTAGGTATTGACTCCAATGTTAGAAAAGCATTTAAGAAGAAGAAGAGTATTAAAAATAATGTGACGCCCCGCCTTTATACCCACGCTAGCCGAGGACACTATGGGGTAATGCCGTCAACTAGCACGGAGGATAAGGTTGATGAGGAGCGACCATCCGTGTAATTGCCTTGTGCGAGCACCGATATGTCAGATAGTACAACATGCGTTTGGTTAAAGGAGGAAATCCGACATACCGATACAAACTCAAAGCTACTACACAGTGGCTATATATATTCTTCGGAAACAAATATAGAAATAAACATAACACAAATCAGTCACAAACAGCCATATCACAAAGGCGGAAATAGATATGAATATATAACACATGAAAGTGTACATCAGAATAGTGGTCAAACAAGATCCACAATGTCTCAAAAAAATAGCTACAAGTGATAGAAAAAAGAATATGGATACATCTATGAGTCTATATCTCAAATGTATACAACAAAAACTACTAATCTAAGTAGTTAGCCAAAAGTTAGGGTGATAATCCAATATGTGAAGTCAAACAGAAGTACATGTAACGTCTCGGTCTGACCCAAGTATTATTTAATAAGAAAATAATAAACGGATCAGTCTAGGTATAAATATTAGATAAAATGATATAGAATAAGAGATATGACATAAATATATAATAACCATAAAGCCATACCGTGAAAGGTATGCAACTGAAAATCGACTAGGGATTAATCAATATCATGAGAATCTTCTCAAAGATCAAAAGGAATTTCATACTCCGTATTTACCAAATCACCAAACTACAAATATTGACAATAATATCAATGCCAATCACAAAAATTAATGGCACACAAATTCACCAATGCACAAATATTGATAAAACTTACCAATGCAAATCACGAAAATTGGTGAAAACACAAATTCCAGAAATCATCAATGGAAATCCAGAAATCACAAAAAGGGGGAGGCCTATCACAAAACGGGAGCATGAAAACTCACCAACACGTGTACCACAAAATGGAACGCTATTCCATGGTTGCTAACCAATAATTTTGAGCCGAAGCTCTACAAAACGGCTCGAAGACCATAGGTTGCTACCCCACCAAATTGAGCCGAAGCTCCACAGAAATGGGATTTAGTCTCCCTCGTAGACAAAGAGACATCGCACATTTGCTAGTCTAAATCACAAAAATGATCATCAACGATCATCAAGAAGTGTCAATTACAGTAAGCTAGTAAATATATAAGCTTAGCTTCATATCCCATAACCACTAGCTTAACTTAAATATTTATGAACAAGTTGTAGATCTCCACTCGAAAATTGTCACAAGAGATTCAATCGAACAAGTCCAAGAATTAACCCGCGAAGTATATACAAGCGTTTCATACCATTTGTTTTTACTAAGCCGTCTAATTAGATTTCTCGTAAGAGTGAGATGAAATGACAAATCACAAAAATGATTGTAGAAACAACAAATCACAAAAATTCACATACGAAGACGTGAATGAAATCAAAAGAATTCGATTCCAAATTCATCAAAGTGGAAATATACTTGCGACATAAAAGTAACGACTTACGACTTAATCATAAGTCAACACAAGAAATCAGCGGCTCAAGAAATAGCACATGGCTTAACAGAGTAACTAACATGGCACGACCTAAGGCATGGCACGACCTAAAGCATGGCGCGACCTAACATGGCCAAGCGACCTATGTGACCAACGACCCAAGGCGAGCGACTCACATAAGAAGGCCGAGCGACCTAAGTGGTCAAATGGGCACGACCTAAGAGAGCAAGCGACCTAACAGATACGGCATATGGCCGAGCGGCCTAGGGACGAAAAGACCTAAATGAGAAGGTCGAGCGACCTAACTACTCAAACAGGGCCGAGCGACCTAACAACCTAAACAAGGCCGAACGACCTAACGACCTAACAACCTAAGGGATAAACAAGGCCGAGCAACGACCTATGGTGCAAGCGCGACTTAGTGGTCCGAGCGACCTAACGACCTAAGGTTTGCGTCCTATGTTGGCGCGAACTAACTGCAGGCCGAAAATTTTGCATGTGCAGGCCGAGCGACCTAGGGGTTTGAAGTGCAAAAACTCTCCAAATTTGCAACCGGTCGAGCATGGACGCTAGGGGATTATGCCCATAGGCTACCCGGTCGTATTGGCTCCTCGATGCATCACCAAAAACGTGTTCAAACATCAAAGTTAGGATTTTTATAGATTTGAACCCAAAACACTAAAAATTGGGATTTTCGCCAATTCAATCCAAACCAAAAGCAAATGCACATGAATAAGTGTTAGGAATTCATACCCAACAATAAATTGATAGTTATAGACAAAGATGTGAGATAAAAACCGCACCTTTACACAAAACCAATGAAGAAGAAGCTTAAGAGCAGAGGAAGAATCAATGGCTTCTCTTTAAATTTGGAGTTGGATGTTGAATTTGCAAATGAACAAGGGCTTGGTGTTTTAATTTCCCATTCCTTCCTCCATTTTTGATGAAGCTTGAGTGTTAGGAAATGAAAGTAAAGTTATGAAGAGAAGGGGGTTGAGTTAGAATTAATAGTTTAGGAAAATGGGCTAAACCAAACCCAAAACCCAAAGTGAAAAAGTAGAAAAATTGCACTAACTCCAAACATATCAAAGTTTATACTCAAAAAGATCGCAAACGGTGTTTTGGACCCAATGGAAGTGGTTCCGAATCCTAATTCAACCATACGCAAAAAAGGTAACTTTTCGGACTAAAATCCGACTAACGATAAAATATTTAAATAAAATATTTAAATATCCGATCGTAAAATATGTGGGTTGTTATAGACTCCCCCCTTAAAGAAATTGTGTCCTCGCAATATTTAAGAAGAAAATATAAGGTAACAACCATGAAAGCATACCAACACAGAAGAAATTTGAAATAAGAAATTCACCGCAAAGAGCATAGGAAAGTAAGTCCGGATGTGTTCGCTCGATGAACTCTCTTGATTCCCAAGAGAAATCCTTAGGATTTGAGGACCATAAGACTTTAACAAGCGAAACATCTTTATTTCGAAGGCGCTTGACCTCCGAAGCAATAATACGAATAGGATGTTGCTCATAAGTTAAATTAGGTGAAACTTCAATTACTTCCACAACACCGGGCTCAAGAATAGAATCGGAATCTCGAAGGCATTTCTGCAATTGAGAAACGTGAAACACGTCATGAATAGCAGAAAACTGAGCCAGTAATAAAAGGTGATAAGCCACGGAACCAATACGTTCGGTGATAGGAAATGGCCCAATATATCGAGGCGCTAACTTTCCCGATCGACTGAAACGTACAACACCCTTCATATAGGTGAAACACGAATAAACACAAGACCTCCCACAGAAAATTCTAATTTCCTTCTCCGGTTGTCGGCGTAGGATCTTTGCCTACTCTGGGCATCTTTCATCCTATGGCGAATAAGGTCAATCTTTTCTGTGGAATCACGAATAAAATCTAGACCTAAAACCAGCCCCTCACCGGCCTCAAGCCAACAAGAAGGACATCGGCATGGCCTTCCATAGAGTGCCTCAAAAGGTGCCATACCGATACTAGATTGGAAGCTATTATTATAGGAAAACTCAACAAGAGAAATATGATCTTCCCAACTTCCACCAAAATCGAGAACACATGCACGAAGAAGATCTTCAAGAGTTTGATTCACACGCTCCGTTTGTCCATCGAACTGGGGATGATAAGCGGTGCTAAAATTAAGCTTCATTCCCAAAGCTTTTTGAAGACTCTTCCAAAATCCACTAGTAAACAACGGATCATGATCACTAACAATAGAAGAAGGAATTCCATGCAATTTTATAATTTCTTTAATAAAGAGCTTGGCTAAGAGAGAAACGGTTCGATTGGACCGAACGGGAATAAAATGGGCGGATTTAGTAAGTCTATCGACTATCACCCATAAGCTATCTTGACCCGAACGACAACAGGGAAGGCCATCAATAAAATCCATGGAGATTTGGTCCCACTTCCAAATTGGAATTTCTAAAGGTTGCAATAACCCACCGGGCCTTTGTTGTTCGGCCTTAATGAGTTGACAAGTTATGCAACACTTAACAAAGTTAGCAACATCAGATTTCATTCCCTCCCAATAGTAAAGTCGCTTCATGGCCGCGTACATTTTACTGCTACCGGGATGAATGGTAAATTTAGAATGAAGAGAATCTTCTAAAATGTCTTTACGAAGATTACTAATATTTGGCACAATAAGTCTACCAAATTTTCGAATACCGTCACGAGAATCAATATCAAAGTCTTTCAAACCTTAATATCAATTTTATCCCTAAAATTTTGGCCAAGAAGAGCCAATTCGGGATCTAGCTTATGAGCTTCAAGAATGCGGTCTAAAAGAGAAGGATGAGCCTCAGGGCTACGTAAAACAAGAGATGAACATAAATCGGAAACACGATCTCGAATCTCACAAGTGGACAGAATTTCGAGATCATTCCATTCAGATATCATCATAGAAACAACCGCTTGTTGCTTACGACTAAGTGCATCTGCAACACGATTTCTCTTTCCGGGAGTATAAAGAATATCAAGATCATAAGCTGCAAGAAATTTGAGCCGACGTTGTTAACGCAAATTAAGTTCCTTTTGAGAAAATAGATACTTCAAGGATTTATGATCGGTGTAAAGAATAAATTTTTCTCTCAAAATATAATGACGCCAAATACGAAGAGCGAAAACAAGAACCGCGAGTTCTAAATCATGAGTAGCATATCTAGTCTCGGCTGGCTTCAATTGCCTAGAAGCATAAGCAATAACACGTTCTCTTTGCATAAGAACGGCACCCAAACCAACGCGACTAGCATCGGTATAAACAATAAAATCTTGGTTTCCCTCGGGAATCACAAGAATAGGAGCATTGGAAACGAGTTCTTTTAATTTCTAAAAAGAAGCCTCACATTTGTCTGACCAAATGTATTTTACTCCCTTCTTTGTCAAGCTAGTAAGAGGCACGGAAATTTTGGAAAAGTCCTTTATGAAACGGCGTTAATAACCGGCCAATCCAAGGAAACTACGAATTTCCGTCACACTCTCCGGTCTCTTCCAATTTTGAATCGCTTCATTCTTTGAAGGATTCATGGAAATCCAGATTCGAAAATAATGTGACCGAGAAACTTCACACGAGATTGCCAAAAGTGGCATTTAGAAAATTTTGCATTCAATTTATTGCTCCTAAGAGTCTCCAACACAATCTGAAGATGCTTTTCATGCACCTCCTCGTTTTTTGAATACACAAGAATATCATCAACAAAGATGAGAACAAACCGATCGAGGAAGTCTTTGAAAACTCTATTCATAAGGTCAACGAAATAAGCCAGAGCATTCGTTAAACCAAATGGCATAACAAGCCATTCATAAGATCCATAACGAGTACGGAAAGATGTCAAAGGAATACTATCCTCTGCAATACTAAGCTGATGAAAACCGGTAGCTATGTCAAATTGTGAAAAGACTTTAGCACCACTAAGTTGATCGAATAGATCATCAATCCGAGGTAGAGGATATTTATTCTTAATGGTAAGATCATTAAGCTTGCGGTAGTCAATGCAAAGCCTAAGTGTACCATCGGATTTCTTCACAAAAATAGGCAAAGCTCCCCAAGGAGAGGAACTTGAGCGAATAAATTGCTTCATCTCCAATTCGGATAATTGTTTGCGCATCTCCTCATTTTCTTTATTGCACATACGATAAGGAGGATGAGTAATTGGTTGAGCTCCAGGGATGAGATTAATTCTGAACTCAATTGCTCGCTTAGGTGGTAATCCTAAAACGGGCTCAAATATGTCGGAAAATTCACGAACAACGTGAATAAGAGAAATAATATCTTTCTCATCATCATTATCGTCATCATGAGGATTTAAAGAATATAAAGATGCAACCAAGCTGGAATCCGAATCTTTAAGGTCAACAGAAATCTGCTTAACAGATTGAGGATGTCGAAGATGAATAGTCCACTCAGGACATAGGATTTGGGCTTCATAGCGGTTAAGCCAATCCATTCCCAAAATCATTCCAAAGCCTAAGTAGGCATAACATGCAAATCGGCTCGGAAAGAAAATTGTAACATCCCGGAATTTTGTTAAATTAAATTTAGTAAATTACTTGAACTTTTAAATTTGAATTGTGAAATTTTAAGAAAAATAAAATATTGTTAAGATTGATATTACAAGTTGTATGGAATTAAATAAATTTTGATAGTAAAGTTTAAATAAATAATAAAAATAATAACAATAATAATTAAAGAAAACAACACTTATCAATAATAAAATAAAATATGAACAAATTTAATGTTTTTAGTAAAATCTTTAAATAGAACTAAATCAAATTTTGTGATAGAAATCACATAGTTATAAAATGTTAATAACTAAAACAAATTTCTTACCTTTAGTAAAGCAAACTTGTACTTGCAAAAAGAATATACAAATCAGGCAAGTAGGTTGCTGTGAATTGTATGCAAACAAGAAGATAGCATAGAAAACAGAATGTATACAAGTAAGTATTTAAACAAAAAAAAACAACACTTATCAAAAGATCAAACAGCATGGTCAAAACATACTTTCATTAAATGCTATGTACTCCTATGCATGTGCAAGATCTTACCAGCCTAAATCAAAGCATGAGCATAGCATGCTGTAAATGCATGAAAGTATAACATACATACTTTCATTAAATGCTTTCAAACTTAAACTAGTTAATTGAAATATTCACAAAGTACAAATACAATATAAAGAAACTATACAAAATTTAATTTCAGTACTTAACTTAAACCTGCCCACTTCTTTATATACTCGAGATTTGTCTTAGTTCATTCGTTCAACAAATCATAACAAAGAACAGAAATTAAAGAGAAAAGCAAACATCACTTTTTATTCAAGCTTGAAAACAATTTACTGAAGGAAGAAAAGAGAGAAGAATCAAAACTGCATTTATTATCAAAACCAAAGTGCTCTCTGTTTCAATAAATATGTGAGTAACATCAACCTTTTAAAGATTTTAACAAACTTGACTTAGTTGCATTTACATCTGGAAAACAAGTATATTTTTATATATTTGAATGCTCTGAGAGTATACATAAGTTTATAAACAGTTTCATTTTGATCTGTGTAAGTTTACTTACTTATTCTCTGTTTTTGTTTCAGAGTTGAGTAGTTAATCAAAAAATCAAAATACTTTCATCCAACCATTGTTAGACTTAGAACTTGAACAAAATTGGTTAGTTTAAACATAATCAAGATTTTAAAACCTGTTGCAAGCTAAACAGTGAGGTAATGTCTCTATGAGCTCTGTTTTACAATGGAAGGCTAAACATATGGAAAATTCGAACATTTCAAAACATTGATTCAATTTCATAACTTGAATCTCCACTGAAAATCATGATTTTTAAAGCAAAAATGAAGATTTTTAAATGGGTATTTTGTGTGTAGTTCGTAAGTGAATAAAAACTATATTTTTACAAATTTAGGATGATTGAATAAATTTTAATCGTTGAAACTTGAGTTGAAGCAAGTTTAACCCTTTATGATTTTGGGAAAAATGTGAAAAAAAATTCCATTGCGCAAATTGGAAGTACGAGTTCGAATTAGGGTTTGAGACTCGAAGTTTATATGGTCTGGAAATGAGGTGTGTACACCACCTCTGACGCATCGAGTTCGAGGATTTTGAGGGAGATGATGGCTTGGGGTGTGGACGTGGTAAGGCCGAAGTCACGAATTTTCTAGTTGCCGGTGACGTGATCACGAGGTGATTTTCAATCGGAGTATCTCGTTCCAGTTTGATCGAGTTGCCTCGATTTCGTCGTCAATGAAACGATGGGTGTTGGGTGATGGATTGGGTTGAGGGGGTCAATGCTGACTAGATGGCGATGGCAGTGGTGGCCAGAACATCGACGGTGGATGGTGCAGGTGCACACGTGTTTGCGTGTGTCACTGATTTTCGTTGGGATTTTATAGTTGGGAAGAAAAAGTTGCCCGGTAAAAAGAAGAAGAAAATTCGAAGTGTCTCGGGTTGTTTTGTAGCATAGCAAGTTTTGGAAAATTAAAACAAATATATGTGTCCAGGTTTTCAAATTTCAACAGCAAAAAAAAATAAGAACGAGTAGAGAAAGGGAAGACCTCGGGGAAGAAACGTGAAGGACCCGAGGTAAACGCGAGTGAAACCTGGGTTTTACTCGGGTATGTTTAAAATGGGTTAAGCCAAAATTTTAAAGTTTAAAAAAAATGTAAAATTGAACCATGTTGAATAACTTTGAGTTGAATTTTTTTTTAAGTTATCGACAAAGTAAGCAAATATATATCAATGCTTATAAAAACTTGATTAATATTTAAATTAAGTAATTTAATTTAAAATAAGAATTAAAGTAAATTTACATTAAAACTTTCAGTGTAACAATAAATTAATCGTTAAAGTATAAAACAGATTTTCAAATGATAATTAAAGAAAATAATTTGTATTAATAAATGATTTAAAGAAATTAAGAATGATATACAAATTGAAATTAAAATTGATTAATAAACAATTAAGTGTTAAATTTAATTTGCAAATTAAGAATTTGTTATTCAGATAAATTAAAATCGACAAATCAAATTTAGCGGTAAATTAAAATAACTAATTTTGAATCAATAAAACGAGTTAATCAAGATTTAATTTATTTATCCAAATTCTCATCGTTGATTTAAAATAATCATGTGGTAAATTTATTTAAACCACGTCTGAAGATAAATTAAATATGACTGTGCACGAATGTTGATATTTCTATTCTATTGGGGATGCTGTATGATGTAGATTACCATGTATTGCACTGTGATTATGATTTGTTCTATATTGATGTGAAACCCTATTTGCCCGTAAAACGGTAGTTACAGGGAATCGGATTTCAGTTGGTTATCCGAAACCCACATCGAACCTGTGAATTTTTGTGAATGACATCCACATGTTTTAAAAATTTGACACTCACTATTCGGTTTAGCCGGGAAAGGACCTTTGTGTCGTATAACCCATTTTGAATATGTGATTCGACGTTATGGATAGCATTTGAAGACCGGTGTTGAAGACTGGGTATTTGCGAGAGCGATAGGATGACCTGTCGAATGACTCTACACCGAATTGCTCCGGTATAGAGTTCGCCATATGTGATGGGGAATCCGATCGGGATTGTGGGTATCCGGATTGCAAGGACTTCTTTGGAAGTGCCTTCGGTTCTGTTCGAACCCAAAACAGACTTGTATGGATTGTATGTCTGACATTACAAATTGAGATATAAAACAGATTTCTTTCAAATATGTTTCCGTTGGTGGCGGAGAATTTATTCTCTTAGCTTAACACCCTTAGAGGTTATGTAGTTGAAGGTTATCAGCGATATATTCCCAATTTGGTAATGTGGCATGCTGAGTGTTGCTGATCATTTGTTGATCGAAGCATGGCTTTGTGAAAAGCGTAGCTTTATGGATGAGACTTCGTCGAGCCTCACACCCCGTAATGGTCGAAACAGGAAAGATGCGGCAAGGTTATTGGGGGTAGCACCCCTTAGGGTATGTGCATTTCCTTCTGGATAGAAGTGGTATCATGGTATGGAGCTCGGATACTTAACTTATGTTGATATCGCAGATATATATATATATATGTATGTATGTATGTATGTATGTATGTATATGTATATATGTATTACTTTGTGATTTGTTGCTCGGGCCCCGGTTAAAGGTTGGTTACAACCGTGAGATGGCATACTCATGTCAGTGGTTACCCAGTTAGGGGTAACCCAGCCTTGTGTTGGTAGAGATCCGGTTAGATTCTCGGGTCGTCCCTCCAAAGGCGTGCCCATGTGGCCCAGGAAGTTCCTTAGCCTGACCATTGTTGGAAATTCAATTCCCAATACGAAACCTTGTATGGTTTTAGTTGTATAACCTGCCATTTACTTATGGTGGCGCCCCACTGTTTAAATGGTAGCTATAGTAGGCATAGTTCGGAATGTCTATGCTGGCTAAGATTAATATTCTATTTTTGAAATGCTTTCTACACTATGCACTAGATATAATATCAAAGAAATTTCTCTGTACCAAGCATATTTGACTACCATAAGAAGAAATCTCCTCCAATTCTGCGTTTGCATTGTGTGTGTCATGGGAGGTCTTATGATAGTCCCGTTTTTAAAAGCTTATCGAAATGCTTTTGTTTACTCATACCAGTCCCATGACTGATCCGGAGTTTATTGTTTTCTTTCCTAAACTCTGGACGCCCATTATTTCTACACGGGCAGCCTAGTAGCGGGTTTCCATATTTTAGAGTAAGCTGTATTTTGGAGCTCTTATTCAAAGAGATATTCTAGGAGCTTTTTGGAAATTTCAGGTGTTTAGCTTTTGGAAGTTCGTTATCACCTCTTTCATTTGAGGACTTTTGGATATATGATCACTGTTGTATTATCATGATGTTGTATTTGGAGTTGTGGTGTATGTATTATATACTCTGATGTAGTATGGATATTATGGTGATGTTGTAGATGTGATGATATTTATAATATTCATTCTATTCCGCTGTTTTATATTCATCTGATGTTGTTATAAGCTCCGGCGATGCGAATTTGATGTCGTTTGTCGAACATCGAGTTCGGGTCGTCACAAAAAATCACACAAAATAATCTCGACATCTTTACACAATAAACTGATTGTTGCGGATCTACCAACAGGATTCGTAATTCTCAAAGAAGTCATTAAACACAAAACATCCAAAAAAATTTATCAACAAGTTCTTTTGAAATAAAAGAATAGGACGCACCCGTATCAAAAAGAACTCGAATAGGGTGATTAGGAAATAAAATAATGCCATCAAGGATATAATGAGAATTACCTTTACCACGAGATGTGTTGCCAGGGGCTAAAGCAACATTAAGCTTTCCCTCCTTCCTGACTTGAAGTTTGGGACAAGAAGATAAATAATGGTCTGGGATTTTGCAATAGCGACAAGCACGAGGCTTTGAACACTTGTTCGCATAATGGTCCTTAGAACCACAGCTGTAGCGTTGCCCACTACTTGAGGTAGAAGTCTTAGTTGCCGGAGAGGCTTGCTTCCCTTTCTTATTGTTGGGATAAGGACCCTTGAATTTATTAGGCCTTTTCTTATTGTTAAAGTTTGGTTTGGCACTCATAACTTCAACATCACTCTCCCTATCTGCCTCTTCAAGACGAAGAGCGATATCAACGAGTTGATCAAAAGAAACTTCTAATTTTAGAAGTAATGGCTTCTTGAGATTCTTATCCAAGCCATAGACAAATCGTTGGTTTTTCTTCAATGGGGTGTTTATGTACTCGACCCCATATTTAGAAAGTGACTCGAATGAAGCGGCATAGTCTGTCACAGAGGATTCACCTAGAACAAGGTCAATGAAACGACGAGCCAAAGTCACCTTCTCAGCTTCTGGCACAAATTTTAATTCGAAGCGCTCCTGGAATTTTTTCAAGTAAGATCCGCTTCATTTATTTCAGAAATCGGAAGCTCATACCAATCTAATCCTCTTTCTTGGAGCATACTAGAGGCCACCTGAACACGGTGAATATCAATAAGATTCATGCGAGAAAAGATTTGATCGCACAATCTCAGCCAAGCTTGGACTTCAATAATGGTTCAGAACCTTTGAATGGCTTTCCACCCAAATTGGTATAATCGCTACACAAACATGCAAATCCAGACATAGGTTGAGTAGACTCCGGATTAGATCCGGTTGCTTGAGCATTCCTTACTAGATCAAGAAGCTGCTGGGCAGACATAAATACTCCATCTTGGGGAGTAGCATGAGATTGACCAGCGCTGGGACGGCCAGGTCTAACCATTTCTCTTCCTTTTTGAAAGAAAGAAAGAAGAAGGATAAGGTTATTCACCAAATGAATATCAAGCAATCTTGATAGATAAACAAGGAATCATAAAGAAAATAGGATGAATCGGTACGAAGACTCGAATTAAATCCTAAAGCATGACTCCGAAGATGGACTTACGACGATGATCCTTGTTAAATTATTCTACATTGTTTCGAAGTTTGGCTCTAATACCAAGCTGTGACGCCACACCTTTATACCAACGCTATCCAAGGACACTGCGGGGTAATGCCGTCAACTAGCACGGAGGATAAGGCTGTTAGGGAGAGACCATCCGCGTAATTGCCTTATGCGAGCACCGATATGTCAGATAGTACAACATGCATTTGGTTGAAGGAGGAAATCCAACATACCGATACAAACTCAAAGCTACTATACGTGGCTATAAATATTTGTGACGACCGCCCATGACTCCTGCACTAAACAAGTAAATAGTGCGCTGAAAGTGTGCCAGGCAGCCATGGACGATAGTCAGGGTAAGGTAAACACAGAATAGCCTATCGTATTACTCACAGCGCATGGATAAAATACAATAGAAAGTATACATAGTGAAGCTCTATAGAACAGAAGTCTCATCATATAAGCTCATAACAATTTGATACAAACATCTGAATAGCCAATACATCAAGCCTCACTATGTAACACTTAGAGAATCATACAAACAGCGGAACACCCAGTACATATAGTAAGAAAACAATATGCAAAAGCCTCCAGCTCATCTTCGTCATCAACAGCGTTAGTCACTAAGAACAGCACCTGTCACCTGCTTCCTAGTCTGCCCATCCCAACATGGATGAACAGCCCAAGGTAATAAGAGTTAAACATAAAACCTTGACTCAGACAAAATTCTTAGTGAGCAGTAAATCAACTATCAAACATACCAAAAGAGCGTAAAGGGTACAAAGGAATAGGAACCCAACCATCCCACTCCACCTCTTTCTACAGTGATAGCCCCCAGACACACTAAGCAGAAACAAACATAGCAAAGCAGACAATTAAAGTAAAGCAATTATCACTCGAGTCAAGGTCGATGTTTTTCAAGTACAAACCCCCAAGGCCTAAACCAAGATCAGATAAGCACCCACAAAACATCGCTCTTGAGACCGAGTGACGATACAACCAAACATCCATGACTCTGGCTATCACTGTTATCATTGCCTCGATATCACCGTTAATTGAATGACCGGCTCATTCTTTCATCCGCCGTCAAGGGCTAATGGTAACCCCGGTTCTAGACATAACTCTGCACGTCGTCGCAGCCCGTGCCTAGGACTATCGAATCTCCCCAGAGTACCTAGCACGTCGTCGCAGCCTGTGCCTGGAACGTCATCGTGATCCGTTCCAACGTACTCTTGCTTTGAGCATGCTAGAACCTTCAATAACGATGAGATCTCAGCCTTCTAGTCATCCTTCTAGACGACTATTCATATACTAGCTCAAGCGCCTCTCGAGCCAACCATTATCAACAAACTCGAACCACATCACCGAGTTATTAACATGGTTGGAATGATCCCGTCTGGATTAAACCAAGGCTTTCTCATATCATTCTTTGCTTTATCGCATCATAGCAAAGTCCCATCTCAACATCAAGATCAAATCTATCCATATGAGCTTTATCATCCGCTTCATATGCCATGAGCAGCTTTCCTTATTCAAGAGCATTTCCACTTAGCTTTTGAATCATCTTCGACCAACTTTGTCCAAATTCAATCATTAATCAACTAATAAATCAAATCAGTCATTCATCCAAGTAATCAATCATTCAAATAAGATCTAAATAAACAGTTATAACAATAATGGAAATTTCGTAAATAAACATGTAGTAAAGTAGATATCAAAACTTCATGAACAATAGATCTACATGCAGACTTGAGGAAAATGCATAAAATCACTATCTTTAACACACAAACAAACCACCGGTCCAATATACTCCCTTGGGTCCGTGTGAGAGATAACCACCACTCACCGAATCACCTAAACACCTCAAAAGCAACTAACTTCAGATCTGGACAGCAAAGGATCTAGCTTGATCCGACAAGGTTTCCCTTCAAATGATGAAATCTTTCTTCGATGGATGGAGATCTTAAACTTTGGCTCTTGGGTCTTCGATTTGGTCTTCAATTTGGATGAAAGTAAGCACTAGAATAGAGTGGAGAAAAGAAGTGAAGAAGTGTTGTAGTCGAGCTCTCAAAATAGCAGCACTTCGTCGCTTCAAAATCCGGTGCCAAAAAGTGAACCAAAGACGTGTATTTATAGGCTGAAACCTTAGGTCGTCCGCCCCCCTTAGGTCGTCCACGACCTAACTATCATACGACCTAACCCCTTAGGTCGTTAACCCTTAAGTCGCCAATTACGTTAAGTCGCTCCACGCGACCTATCTTCCTTACGACCTAACTACTACATGGCCTGACTTCTATAGGTCGCTCCATATCACTAACTCGTTCACGACCTAAGCACCACATGAGTTAACTTTCACACGACTTAAGCTTTGGTCGACTCAAGCTCTAAATAACTTAACAATATCAACGACTTAATGTCGACAGTTTTACAATCTTTCGATCCGTAAAAATACGGGTCGTTACAATATTCTTCGGAAACAAATATAAAAATAAACATAACACAAATCAGTCACAGACATCCATATCACAAAGGCGGAAATAGATATGAATATATAACACATGAAAGTGTACATCAGAGTAGTGGTCAAACAAGATCCACAATGTCACAAAAGAATAGCTATAAGTGCTAGACAAAAGAATATGGATACATCTATGAGTCTATATCTCAAATGTATACAACAAAAACTACTAATCTAAGTAGTTAGCCAAAAGTCAGGGTGATAATCCCAGATGTGAAGTCAAGCAGAAGCATCTGTAACGTCTCGGTCTGACCCGAGTATTATTTAATAAGAAAATAATGAACGGATCAGTCTAGCTATAAATATTAGATAAAATGATATAGAATAAGAGATATGACATAAATATATAATAACCATAAAGCCATATTGTGAAAGGTATGCAATTGAAAATCAACTAGGGATTAATCAATATCACGAGAATCTTCTCAATGATCAAAAGGAATGTCATACTCCTTATTTACCAAATCACCAAACTACAAATATTGATAACAATATCAATGCCAGTCACAAAAGTTAATGACACAAAAATTCACCAATGCACAAATATTGATAAAACTTACAAATGTAAATCACGAAAATTGGTGAAATCACAAATTCCAGAAACCATCAATGGAAATCCAGAAATCACAAAAAAGGGGAGGCCTATCACAAAACGGGAGCATGAAAACTCACCAACACATGTATCACAAAATTGAACGCTATTCCATGGTTGCTAACCATTAATTTTGAGCCGAAGCTCCACAAAACGGCCCGAAGACCATGGGTCGCTACCCCATTAAATTGAGCCGAAGCTCCACAGAAACGAGGTTTAGTTTCCCTCGTAGACAAAGAGACATCACACATTTGCTAGTCTAAATCACAAAAATGATCATCAACGATCATCAAGAAGTGTCAATTACAGTAAGCTAGTAAATATATATGCTTAGCTTCATGTCCCATAACCACTAGCTTAACTTAAATATTTACAAACAAATTGTAGATCTCCACTCGAAAATTGTCACAAGAGATTCAATCGAACAAGTCCAAGAATTAACCGGCGAAGTAAATGCAAGCGTTTCGTACCATTTGTTTTTACTAAGCTGTTTAATTAGATTTCTCGTAAGAGTGAGATGAAGTGACAAATCAAAAAAATGATTGTAGAAATAATAAATCACAAAAATTCACATACGAAGATGTGAATGAAATTCAAAGACTCGATTCCTAATTCATCAAAGTGGAAATACACTTTTGACATAAAAGTCACAACTTACGACTTAATCATAAGTCAACACAAGAAATCAGTGGCTCAAGAAATAGCACACGGCTTAACAGAGCAACTAACATGGCGCGATGACCTAAAGCATGGCGTGACCTAACGTGGCCAAGCGACCTATGTGGCCAGCGACCCAAGGCAAGCGACTCACGTAAGAAGGCCGAGCGACCTAAGTGGTCAAATGGGCACGACCTAAGAGAGCAAGCGACCTAACAGATACGGCATATGGTCGAGCGACCTAGGGACGAAACGACCTAAGTGGGAAGGCCAAGCGACCTAACTACTCAAATAGGGCCGAGCGACCTAACGACCTAAGCAAGGCCGAACGACCTAAGGGATAAACAAGGCCGAGCAATGACCTATGGTGCAAGAGCGACTTAATGGTCCGAGCGACCCAACGACCTAAGGGTTGCGACCTATGTTGGCGCGACCTAACTGCATGCCGAAACTCTTGTATGTGCAGGCCGAGCGACCTAGGGGTTTGAAGTACAAAAACTTCCCAATTTGCAACCGATCGAGCACGGACGCTAGGAGATTATGTCCATAGGCTATCCGGTCGTATTGGCCCCTCGATGCATCACCAAAAACGTGTTCAAACATCAAAGTTAGGATTTTTAAAGATTTGAACCCAAAACACTAAAAATTGGGATTTCACCAATTCAATCCAAACCAAAAGCAAATGCATATGAATAAGTGCTAGGAATTCATACCGAACAATCAAGAATAGTTATAGACAAAGATGTGAGATAAAAACCTCACCTTTACACAAAACCAAAGAAGAAGAAGCTTGAGAGCAAAGGAAGAATCATTGGCTTCTCTTTGAATTTGGAGTTGGATGTTGAATTTGCAAATGAACAAGGGCTTGGAGTTTTAATTTCTCATTCCTTCCTTCATTTTTGATGAAGCTTGAGTGTTAGGAAATGAAAGTAAAGTTATGAAGAGAAGGGGGTTGAGTTAGAATTAAAGTTTAGGCAAATGGGCTAAAACAAACCTAAAACCCAAAGTGAAAAGGTAGCAAAATTCGACTAACTCCAAAAATATCAAAGTTTATACTCAAAAAGATCGCAAACGGTGTTTTGGACCCAATGGAAGTGGTTCCGTGTCCTAATTCGACCGTATGCAAAAAAAGTAACTTTTCGGACTAAAATCCGACTAACGATAAAATATTTAAAATATAATATTTAAATATTCGATCGTAAAATATGCGGGTTGTTACATATAATTTGCAAGTGGAAATTAGAAGATGAAGATTTTGTAAAGGAGAAAATGGAAATTTTTTGTAATTCTTTCTGCTTTATTTTCTTTTGTTTTTATTAAATATATTTCTTTCTGCTTTATTTATACTAATACATCTCCTACAAGAATGGTGAAGACGTATTCTATCTAATAGTTAATAACCATTCTCTAGAGTTTTCTATAATTATCATTGTCTGTTTAGACATTTATAGAATTGATAATTATGGAGACTCTTTAGTACAACACAAGCACGCATGATTTTTTAGCCAAACTTTTAGTCTCTTATTAATTAATCTCATAAATGCTTAAATTAATATTGTTCTATCAAATTTATTTCCAAAATCAAAGGCAATATACATTGCTCTCATACACATTCGACGTTATATTAACAAGCATTCTTATCATAGAAACAATAAGAAGTAAACAAACACGAAATTCGTATAGTGGTTCATTTGGCAATTCTTTATCCTGCACCATTGAAAAATAATAATTTCATATAACTATTGAAGATCCATAATTTTATGGTGACGTTTGCACTTAATTTTGATGCAACCAATACTTAGCAAGGTTTAAGCAATTATACAATGTGATATTGTAAATAAAAAAAATTCAGTGGTATATAATTTAAGATAAATGATAAGTCAATTTTCTACAAAAATCATTAATTTGATTTAGAGTAATGATAAATAATTTCTTTTATTGTTAATGTTGTTCCATTTCTTGCGTTTGCTCTATTTTAAGTATCGGTTATCAATATATCATTTTATCAGACACTCATTTTTCATTATCTTGGTTTCTTACTAAGTGAATGATTTATTTTAACTTTTAATAATATTAAATTACCTTGTGAATTTTTATAATTATATGTATGTATATGTATAAAAGGGATATCAAAACGAAACATCCATATCAGAGTCATATATAAAAATTACTTTTTGTAAATTTACATATTATGCATCTTTTAGTTTATTCTTTACTTGAATTTTCATTTTATTTTTCTTTCCCTTTCTTTTTCCTAAAAGAAAATAAATTTTATTTATTAATCAATTTTTTTTTGAAATGGTACTTAGATACAACATGTCACTGGGGAAACATATCACAACTCACATGTCAATATATGTTCGAATCACGCTATGTAAGTTTCAAACTTGTAACCTCTCGCACCAAAGTCGAACACTTAACCACTGGGACAATGGTGCTTGTCTCAAAATCGATTATCAACAAATTTAAAATGCTATAATCAATTGTTTAAAATGCCATAATCAATAAATCACTGCACGCAAATTTTATTTAATTGGAAATGGTGAATATTACATACGTCTCAAAACCGATTGTTCTTAATGATACAATGTATATATGCACGGATATGAAAATATAGATCAACAACTTCTTTTCTTTTCGGTAATTATTGATAATTATATGTCAAGTTTTATGAAATTTGACGTGGTTAAGAAACTAAATGTAAAACTATGTAATTAAATACTAAACAAATATAAAAGAAGGTAATTATAAAAAGTAATTATTGATCAAATAAGAATAGGCCTTCCTGGCTTTAAATAAACAAAAAGACGTAGCCCGACCCATTAATCTTATGGATTGAGATTAGGGTTTCATTTATCTCTTATATATACTTTATCCCATGCACTTGTAATTTCCTTTTGAGTTCTTCTGTCAGATTCTTGACAAAATATTTATATGCATTTTTGTGTGCGCTCCATTTTAAAATACTTTCTATAAATTGAATTATATCTCTTTTAGCTCCTGCCTTTGGGACTTTGCTTACTGCTAGAATCAACTCATTAGGATCAGATTCATAGGTCCATATATTGTTTGATGGAGCTTCAATAGTTCTTGATACTAGACTTGCTAACTGCTTTGCCCTTGTAGCTGATATTATATCTTCTTCAACTAAGAACATATTTTGAAAGAATTTTGGAGTTAACCTTTTTGATCCCATCTTCATTTCTATCATGGAGAGGCCTTTTTTACCTTCTTCAGGAATAACTTGGTTACATGCTAAGTAGATATTGCTATGCTTAATTGCTTTTGAGAAATTATAAACTGCATTTCTTATTTTTGGTAGTTTCTTCAGATTATGAAGGGTACTGTATAATACAATAAATTAATCCTGCTTCATATAATTTTTTCACCACCAATGGATCAGCTTCAGGGTGAATATATACTTTATTCAAATCATAACCATATCCTGAATATATCCCTTTATAAGAGTTTGTCTCCAATAATATTGGTTTTACCAATTTACTGAACCATATTATAAATTCGTTGTTTTGCTGTTTTACCTCAGAGGGCTTGTTGACTGAATTCTCAGTGATTTGCATTTTTTGCGTTACACGTTCTTTTCTAAGCATATCCTTTTGTACTTCTCTAAACATATGCTCTGAATAAGAGATCAAATTCATCTAGACAAGCATCTACTAAGAACTAAGTAGCATAAAAAATTAATGTTAATTTTTTTATGAAAAGCAGTGAGCTTTACTCGCTTTAAGCTATCCAAAATCTTACTAACTCCATCGAACTTCACTAAAACTGACCCGAGTCTTGATCCATTCTTTGACTTTGGAAAAATGAAGTTTTTATGGGCTTAAGCAAACAAAAAGGGTTTGGCCTAGGAAGGGGTGTGTTTGACCATGGTTGAGAGCAAGGATATGGTGGCTTCTTTCTGGAAGAGAACATGCAGGGATGGAAGTAGGAGCATTTAAACAAGGTATAAAGATTTAGAAGTGAATAATGCTTGGATTTCTGAACTTTAAAATCTCCTAAGAAGTCATGGAAGAAGGTGGCAGTCAAATATTGTTTTGAGTTTCAAAAAAAAAGGTCAATATCTATAAATTTCTGAATATAATTTTGATAAATTACCCAAATAACCCTCTTCTTTCGAATTTTACCTCTCTTTTACAAAAAACATGGATGTATTTTATAGAAGAAAATTGAAAAGAACTTATACCTATTTTTTTTAATTATAAGGATTAATGTAAAATTCTTTCTTTTTGAAAACCGTTAGTACTTAAATGGCAGTTAGAAAGAAAATCCTCTAGTATCTATTAAATAATAGTAAAACAGAAGAATTTAAGCTCTTTCATTAGTTCTAAGAGTTATCTGCGTTCTCCTCAATTCTCTTCAATTGGATGTTTTATGTTCAAAATCCTATGATTTACTACTTTGCAATTATTATATAAACTTTTCACACTATTTTACATTTCAATACCTACTATTAGAAGAATCTACAGTTATTTACAAATATTTTACGGTTCTTTTTCAAATTTTACATTACAGTCCACACATTTAAATTAATTACATAATCTAAAATTTAAACTAATTGATAAACTTAATCAACCAATATTTATTAATAAATCTTAAAAGATGAAAATTTCAACATGTATATTATAGACGCGTAACAAATTGGTAAAAAAAATCATTTAGATACGAATATATATAAATTACATAATATAAATTATATACATTAATGATAATAACGAATTTATTTCATAATTTATTTACTAAATGAATTTATCATACATTGCACTGTAAAATTCTAGTAACTTCAAATACCTAAAGATTTAATTTTTTTTACAATTAGTTAGAAATTTTTCTCAATTATCTTTTAATATTTATATTGAAGTCTATATATTTAACTAATTGTGTAACCTAAAATTTAAAAATTTAATCGAATTAGATTCAATTTTAACTTTTCACTTACACTTAAGTTTAGGTCATATTTAATTTATAACGTATTACTTCCCTAGTTATTTCTTTACATCTTCCCGTATTAATTTCACAATAAATCATAATTGTTAAAGTAACACTTATAATAAATATGACCCTATAATTACTCCCATTTAAACGAACGTTATTTCGTTTTCCATTAGTGTAACATTCATTTATTTTATTATCACTTATTAAAAATTTTAATTCCATTAACAAACAAGCAGGTAATTTATGATATATATTTACAAGCCATATGTTAAAAATTTTGAATTCATTCTCATTCCTTATTATTGACTTAAATTAGCATTATTTACATTGCATTAACCTTGTTACTTAAAATCTCTATCCAATTGCAATTTATATTCAAATGAGTACATTTACTCTTTCCATTATGATATTAATTATCAACAAAGAATGTTTATTAATTTCAACAACATTGTAATCACCAATTACCTACATTGATTGTATACGTTTTCCCTTATTATTATTCATTAGAATTCTATTCAACTTTCCATTTCTTGCAATAACTCATATACTATACTGTTTCATATCAATAAACAAAGTTCCAAATGAATAGGGTTTATTAAATTCAATTTTTTTTTAATATATAACTAAGTCTATTACAATAATTGTAATATTTCATAGGTTAATTATTTACATTTACTTCGTTACCAATTATAACAATGATATTTCTTTATAATTAAATTCCAAAATCTTATAAATATGACTAATTTAATTAACAAACTTTACGGGTCGTTACAAAAAGTAGTACAAAAAAGTAAGGAAAAAACTAAAGTACTATAAGTGCAAATCGGTAGATCGCATGGATTGGTACAAATCCATGCTATTAATCGGTAGCCACTCTTGGTATTTAGGTTTTTCCCTTACTTTTGATTTTCGATTTCAATTAAGTTTAGACTTGAAACAAAGCCTAAGGTATTAGAAATGTTGACGAACCGTTCGACTAATGCACAACAAAAAAAAAGAAAAAACTACAAGATCATTAATTATATGGATCCATGGTACCAATCGATTTTAATTGATGGCGCTAAGTCAAACTCACTTCGCATCATACTAGTCCCTATGGACCTCACCTCACCGGGTTAGTTTTACTTGGAGGATATTTGCTTAGGTTGAAATCAAAGCCACGTCATACTAGCATACGAGAGTCTCTCATCCACTAAACAAATATAAAAGAAGGTAATTATAAAAGGTAATTATTGATCAAATAAGAATAGGCCTTCCTGGCTTTAAATAAACAAAAAGACGTAGCCCGACCCATTAATCTTACGGATTGAGATCAGGGTTTCATTTATCTCTTATATATACTTCCAGTTCTCCAGACGCCTTCAAATCAAAGATATCTTTGTTTTTATTTCTTTTCTCTAATTCACTGGTTCTATCTTTGTAATCGTGAATGAAAATTGGTGAAATGACGATGCTTTTCCCAGATGATTGACGCTGATTATACTTCCCCCAATTTATTTTCACTTTGGAGAAATCAAGCCATTTGTTTTGATCTCTCTTCATTAACTTTTTTAATTCATTTCTCCATCGTCAACTTTTACGTTTCTTGATTACCAATTTTTTTTGAAATTTTAAGAAAATCGAGCAGTCAATGATGTAAAGGGAAGGCTGGTTTCTCAATACATTAGCAGTGACCGCCAAAGAGCTTTCGCCCTAACTGGCTTGAAAGCTTGTGGTTTTCATCCCTTCCTTGGATGTCTGAAACTATTTTCTTATTTTTATACCATCAATCAATCAATTTAAGTCCTTAATTGTCTTTTTTCTCCTGGAATCATATTTAGTCAATGATAAATTGACAATAGTAGCTATGAATTTCCATTGGTAACCTCTTTTGCACTGTTGCTTAAAAGTTGCCATATACAGTGCTCGATTTGTGTTTTATGTGTTCCAGCATGAAATGTGTGTACCGTTGATTGTACTTTTACTGTCCTTCAAATTTGTCATTTGCTTACAATTTTTTTTTTTTACTTTTTTTTTATAATTTTTCAGGGCCATGATTTTCTTAACTTCTTTTCCGTAGTAATCATTGGTGATGCATAACTGATAAATTCATCTACTAGAAATAAACTAAATCTCGTTTAAGATTCTATATTTGTAGATAGGAGCAGATGGACTAATTCTGCAAATAACTGGTTATTTAAAACATGTTTTTCTTTTGCAAGAGACAAATCATGACAAGCCCGTCACCTATAGTTGGATAATAATTGTTTGTTTGGTACCGAGGTTGGTTTTTTGATATAGACTAAGATATAGCCTTTTTGTACATCTTTTATGCTTTAAATTTTCAGTTTGGATTTGAGGATACGATGTTCAAACCTCACTTTACATGTTTGGGGCCAAATATTATGGCTGTATGCAAGTGCTTACAAGTACTTTTTAAAAGTAGAAATGAAAATGACCGATTGCATTTAAAACCAACATTCCTCTCATTTTCATTTATTATTTTTAGAATTAAGCCAAATTTTCTTTGCCTTAAATCTCCATCTACTGATAAGTTTTCAAAGTAAACTGTAAGCATTAAAAGTTATTTTCAGTACATACCGAAAAAGCTGTTTTGAAGGGTGAGCATGCATTTTGTTCTTTTGTTAGGACTTGGTCAGATTGTAATGCATCTAGGCTTCTACCCAAAGTTATCAGACCAGAGCCGATAGCTAACCATGGATTCTCTATCTCTGCAGTATGTGGTATTCAAACCGAAAATCAAATGGCTTAACCAAATGGCTTAACCAAGATCTAATCGTTTATTTAGAGTGTGATCAATCGCTCCGTCCTTCTGGGCCACTACCTACAGGTAAAAAATTTGATTTTTTGAATTTTCTTGATGTATTGGTACTTTCATTTAGTCCTTGTGGTTTTGATACACGAGATTGAAATTTTACTGCATTCCAGTTTGTGACTTTGGAACAGTAATATGTTATTGCATGCTTTCTACGAGTAATCCTGATTTGTATTAATGTCATACTATCTTCAAATTTCCACGCTTTATAATGGTGTCTAAGTTCTTAAAGTATTTTCTGGTCTGAAGTTAATTTATTAAAATTAGATGTGAAAATAGCCTTCTCCAAAAGAGCAACGATGCAATATATTTTAAACATATGAATTTGAAAAAGTATTCTAATTATAAATTATTTGATTGTTGCATTTTTTGTAGATATTGTATGACTGTAGGAGACTACTAAATCAATGTGTTAAAGTAATATTTAAGTTGTAATAATTGTGTGATTTGTGGCATGTTGTGTATTTTGTGATATGAATTGTGTGTTATTTATGTTTGGACTGAATAAGTCAATGGAATAAGAAATTGATATGAAATGTTTTACTGTAATTTACATTTGAATGAATAGATCAATAATAAAATGCATGCTTTTAAAGTTCTGATCGATTGGACCATAAGAATCTTGAAAGTAATGGTTTGACTCCTAATTTGTTGTTGATAACCTTGCACCCAGCATTTGCTTCGAAAATGCGTAATCCGCGTGATTTTTATGAGTGACCATAATATTCTAGATCTTGCCAACTCATAATATTTAACTAATCTTATAAATTAATCTTTCATCAAAATTTCACATATTAGTATTTTTTTTCTCCTCGAATTATATTCATCGAAGCTTGTTCGATTCAACTTTGCAAAATTTATTTCATCTATCTTTTTTTGTATTTATTTGATGAACTTTTTTTAAAAATGTTGTCTGTTGAAAACTACATTAAGTTATAATCCACTAATACAACCATTTTTTTACAACTGTTATATTTTTATCCATTCTGTTTGATGTATTAAGTTATTTCAACTACTAATCTAATTTGCTTTTGTTCACTATTTCTAGTTACAACTGTAAATTCGTTAGGTAACTTTGGGATCTAATTATGGATTAAGGATTAATTGTTTAGGCAGAAATTGATCAAGGTCATGTATTTTCAAAAATAGTTAGGTGACTCAAGGTTCTGGCTTGGATTAATTTCTAGTATTGCATTTAGTATCATCTGATCCAAATTAAAATTTTGGATGTTCGGATGTTTTGGAAGGAACCTTAAAGGAAGATCTCGCATGACTAACACGCTAACATATTGATGTGTATAGGAGGCATCAAAATCCATTTGTTTCTTAAGTAGTGCTTGGATACTGATTTAGATGCTTAGACGATGCAGTTCTATTTGCTTAAGCCGATTTAGGTTGGTGACTGGATTGTAAGTATTGCCTATATACATGTAGGACATAAGCGAATGATTAAAATGATTTTGCAATAGAGTTTGTAGTTGAAAAGCATTAGCTCTTTTTTTACGCATATAATAATTTATGGCTCAAACTATAGATTTAAATTCATTTTTTTAACATCAGAGTTCACACAAACTATATATTTTAATTAATTGTTTCATAGTCAATTACAAAACCAAAATCATGTAATAATAATATATTTATATATGTAAATCACGTGTATTTGCCAATCGCACGTACACTATGTATATATATAACAAGATTTAGTAGTGCATATAATATATATGTTTTTGAAGCGTAATAACTGTATAATAAACATTATATATATCAAATAAAGTATAAATAATGTTTATGCATACAATTATTACGCTTCAAAAACATATATTATATGCACTACTAAAACTTGTTATATATACATATTGTATATGCGATTTGCATGTACATATGTATTTACATATGTACATTAATTATTATTATATGACTTCGTTTCTGTAACTGACTTTAAACTAATGAATTCAAATGTATAGTTTGTGTGACCTTTGATGTTAAAAAATGAATGAATGTATGATGGTTTATTACATAAATTTTCTCATACACCTATACTTACATCACATGTTTACGTATACACGTACACGTCTACATTGTAATTCAGGTGTGTATGTCGGGTGCGCACATGTGCATGCATGCATGTATACATACACATGTTAACATGCACGCATGCATATACAAATACATACATATATGTATGTATGCATGTATATAGTCCGCGGTAGTAGCTCAGTGGATGAGAGACCCTCGTATGCTAGTATGACGTGGCTTTGATTTCAACCCAAGCAAATATCCTCCAAGTAAAACTAACCCGGTGCGGTGAGGTCAATAAGGACTAGTATGATGCGAAGTGGGTTTGACTTAGCGCCATCAATTAAAATCGATTGGTACCATGGATCCATATAATTAATGATCTTGTAGTTTTTTCTTTTTTTTTTGTTATGCATTAGTCGAACGGTTCGTCAACATTTCTAATACCTTAGGCTTTGTTTCAAGTCTAAACTTAATTGAAATCGAAAATCAAAAGTAAGGAAAAAATCTAAATACCAAGAGTGGCTACCGATTGATAGCATGGATTTGTACCAATCCATGCGATCTACCGATTTGCACTTATAGTACTTTAGTTTTTTCCTTACTTTTTTGTACTACTTTTTGTAACGACCCGTAAAATTTTGGTAATTAAATTAGTCATATTTATAAGATTTTGGAATTTAATTATAAAGAAATATCATTATTATAATTGGTAACGAAGTAAATGTAAATAATTAACCTATGAAATATTACAATTGTTGTAATAGACTTAATTATATATAAAAAAAATTGAATTTAATAAACCCTATTCATTTGGAACTTTGTTTATTGATATGAAAAAGTATAGTATATGAGTTATTGCAAGAAATGGAAAGTTGAATAGAATTCTAATGAATAATAATAATAAGGGGAAACGTATACAATCAATGTAGGTAATTGGTAATTACAATGTTGTTGAAATTAATAAACGTTCTTTGTTGATAATTAATAGCATAACGGAAAGAGTAAATGTACTCATTTGAATATAAATTGCAATTGGATAGAGATTTTAAGTAACAAGGTTAATGCAATGTAAGTAATGCTAATTTAAGTCAATAATAAGGAAAGGGAATGAATTCAAAAATTTTAATGGCTTGTAAACATATATTATAAATTACCTGCTTATTTGTTAATGGAATTAAAATTTGTAATAAGTGATAATAAAATAAATGAATGTTACAGTAATGGAAAACGAAATAACGTTCGTTTAAATGCGAGTAATTATAGGGTCGTATTTATTATAAGTGTTACTTTAATAATTATGATTTATTGTGAAATTAGTACGAGAAGATGTAAAGAAATAACTAGGGAAGTAATACGTTATAAATTAAATATGACTTAAACTTAAGTGTAAGTAAAAAGTTAAAATTGAATCTAATTCGATTAAATTGTAACTTATTGAAATAAATTGGATTCAGAGTGTAATAAAGGGATTATTTTAAGAAAGTGAAATAAATACTATAGTTGGTAAAATAATTTACATTTAAAATTGAGATGGGAATTGGTTTAAAGTATTATAAATATATAAGCAAATCAAGATGATGAAATATATGAATTATAGAATTTGACTTTTTTTAGTGAGTTAATTTATTTAATTTATAATAGTTAGATTTATTGCAATTGAATAAAAATCAAATATGTAATTATTACGTTAATTTAAAAATTAAGTTGAAAACTGAAAATATTTATGTGATAATTTTAAATCCAATGGTAAACCCATATATTTGAAATTTATGAATGGAATAAATATAGGTCAATTCAATTAAAAGGAAATTTTGGAAATTTGTCTATAATTTTGAATTTTATGAAATCGAAGATTTATATTGATTTAATCTTTAATAAATTGACATTTAAAAATTTGTTGAATCATTTTAAATGTTTGAGAATTATTAAGTGATAAAAATTTCAAATTCTAAAACTGAAATATAAAAATTGGATTTAATTACTAATTCTTAATTTATTAATTAATATAAAAATAACCTTTTTGGTAACGGACTCGGATTTCGACGAAACTAGTTTCATCGGATCCGTAACAGTGAATTATTGTAGGGTTTCAAGTTTCGTAGCGATCGGATTTGTCGTTTGATCGTACGAACGTGAAACGCCTTGAAATCAATTTAATTGAAATCAATTTGAAATCAATTTGAAAATATTGATTTCAGCATAACTTCTTCGTACGATGAAATTTGGACGTGAAACTTTTTCCATCGCGTTCAGAATATTTTAAAATACCTATTGTGATATATGAGTTGACCCAATTTCGTTCCAGAGTCAAAACGGGCTTTTTGGGCCACGTTAGAGATAACATGTATATCTATCAATGCGATACATCTACTCTATTTCTAACCTACCTATATAAACGCAGTTATAAACTCTAGCCTCTATCTATTTTCATTTGTTTTTGCGTTCATTTCCTCAACTCCGACTCTTCCCAATGGCTGCAAACCAAACCCTCGATCAAATTACAATTCCCAAATCAAAGCCTAAAAAAATCAAAGTCCTCAGAAAAATTCCAAAAAATTGTATGTTGATGCTCTCGATGAGTGTAATCCCCTGGTGGTATTCGTTTTTTGATTTGAGTCATCATTCGTCCTGAAATCAGAGATTTAGTTCCGGCCGTTCGTTTTAGCTTTGTCATTCAACGGTGGATTCACGACGAAAGGTCAATCGGAGTGTGGCGTTGGGTAGATGTTGTCGAGTGGGTCACATCCATACGGTTCATTTGGCATGCGATGGCCGTGAATCGCTAGAAAAGTACGATCAATCATCATGGCGACGGAGGAGAGTTCGGCCACCATAGGGGCGCGCGAGGCAGCATATCGGTCGGCCTGGACTGTGGAGCCCATCGACGACGTTGAATCTGGGTATCATCGGTCACGGTGGCGTTAAATTGTCAAGGCATGTGGCGGCTGCGGTCGAAGTTGCGTGTTAGGGTTTTTGGGTTTACTGGCTATCGCGTACGTGAGTATCTTCCTGGTGACATGGCTAGTTTTTGGGTGAGGGTTGATTTCTTTTGTTTTTTTATTTAGATTTCAACCATTCAAAAATGAATAACTTCGTCATATGAACTCCGTTTCACATGAATTTTTTTTGTTAGGATCGTAATAAAATTCCGGATCTGTTGACTCTAGTTTGAACGAATTCTAAGACCGTGGAATTTTTGGGTTTAAATCGGATTTAAATTCGATTTAAATTCAAAAGGTGAGTGTTTTAACCCACTCACAACTTCTAAAATTTCTTATGTTTATTAAATTGACTTAAGATATGAGTAGAAATTTATTTATGACTGTTTGCATAATTTATTCATCATCTCAGTTAAATCGCATTTATCTAGTTTAACTGTTAAATTAATTTTATTATCCCATATAAATTGACAGTTAAGATTTATTTATTTGCATATAAACTGCTAATTAAACAGTTATTTATTTATTTTTTTGAATATAAACTGTTCGTTGACACCTGTTATATTTCATATGTTCTATTGATGTTTGTTCAAATTGATGATGATTGCAATAAATTGATTGATGATTGATATTGGGTGAATGGATGATGTGTTCTATATAAACTGCAAGTTATTATGTTTTTTCATTTCATTCGGGATTGCGGTTTTAAATGATATACAACCGCATTTTAATTTTAAATTGCGGATTGAAATGATAAATATCCGTATCACTTGACCATAGGATAGAAAATTTTATACAGACACCGTCGACCTATATATAATTATTTTGAGAATGATTTCTATGGTTTGGATAGGATACGGTTTAATGAATATTAAATTTTGATATTATATCACTACTATTTTATATATACATATATAGTTAAAATTTTGAATTTAAGCTATGTATAATCTGTTAAATAAAATTGAATAAGTTAGAAAAATGGAGTTTGATAATTTATATTATGTGTTCAAATTCAAGTTTAAGATCTTGTGTATATATAGAGTTTTAAATGATTCAAATCAATTAAGATTGGAAGATAAATTGAAATTTATTTGGAATTGAGCTTATTGAAAAATTTAACTCCATAAGTTGATGTAAAACTTATTAAAGCTTGGAAATTTTGATGGTATGATATTTGTAACTGAAATTTTATTTCAAGATAAATTAAATGAATATTTCTAGTATAAATAAATGGAAGGAAATATTTAGTTATAGGAAATTTGAGTTTTATATAAATGATTATGGATTTGTCATGCAAATGTTCAAGACTAAATAATAGAATGGTGAATTTGTTGAAAGAATAAATTTCCAACCTTAGTTTTGAAACTTATTAATACTCAAATTTGATATATATTGAAATTGAAGTGGTTTTGGAAACTAAAGGTGATATTTAAATTTATGGTTAAGACTTTATCTAATGAAAATATATTTGTAAAGTCATGGAAATTATTTTACTTTACAAAGTAAATCTAAAATTAAACCATTTTATTTTATATACTGTTCAATATCCAAACCATTCAAGTTGTTAGAAATTATGGTTTTAAAGCTATGAATTTCGAAGTATTGTGTTTTGAATGTTATAATTTAAATGTTTGGTTTTCAGATATTATAAAACTTAAAGCAGTATGATTTGGAAAGAATTATATTTGAAATAAAAATGATATCATATTTGATTTGGGTTTAAAAGGAAATGATATCGTATTTGTATGATTTGAAGTGGATATTATTTTCTGGTTTTGAAAATATAATTATTTTTAAATGACCGCGGTGTTATAATAACGTTTGGTTGTTAAAGAGACCAGGATCGGAAGTTGTCATACTCTCTGCCAACTCCAAAAACCACTTTAACAACCGTGTACGCGGTGGAGATTCCAGAACGAAGTAGGTTGGTGGCGGTGTTTCCTGTAAGGTAAATACGTGGACCCAACTCTTGTGAGTTGGCATAAGGTGGCTAAAACAGGAGAGATCGACGGGTTAATATGGTAACACCTTTGATCGGACACATCCCTTCGACATTATACTTTGACTTTTGGATTGATTCGGTGGCCACTTTTGATTTTATTTGGGGTTGTGGCTCGAGGTGGCGGTAGCTGCGCGCTACGCGTTACCACCGACCCAGAAGCGTAATTGGTATATCTCCCCTGACATTGCCTAGTTGTGCCGTGTCACCTACCCTCTGGTGGCTTCCCGATCAGGAGGGACTATGATATTGGATGAACTACTGGGACTATTACGTGTTAAGGGCTATATGGGTAACCCCTTAATGCTAAAAAAAAGTAAGTTTACTTTACAATTAGACACTATTATAATAGCGCAATATACTACATAATAAATAGTTTAACGGATCCTTAGGAGATGTAAATCCCGAACATCTGTTGAGTTGCTGCACTCATATTTATTTCTGTTAATTTAACTTACATAAAATCTTTTAGTTCTGACTCGAGTGTTTTGTCTTTTCAATTCGCTCGAGTCAGTCCGAGCATTTCAGGATTTGAAGATTTTATTCTGGAGGACGAAGATGAAGATTTGTAGTATTACTATCTTCTATATTATTCCACTACACTATTTAATTCCGCTGCATTGATATTTATTGGAATGTGAACTCTGATATTTATTGTATAAAGAAGAATCAAATGGTTTGTAAACAGTTTTATGAACTGTATATTTATTATTATATTTTATCCTTCCGCTGTGAGATTCTGGTTAGTTTTACTTCTTCTTTGTTTTCTTTATTTACCCCGTAACAATCCGCTCTTCCGTATGATTTGAATTGGCACGTGTGTCGATCTAAAGCGTGCGAAAAGGCACGACGTTACAATTTTGCACACCATAATTGTCGAGTATTGCATTTATTCATTTGCCACTTTGGATTTCAGTATCCTACTTATGATACTTAACCTTTTTCCTTACCTTTTCTTTGTACTATTTTGCACTCCATATTGTTTGTGTACTGTATTTATTCGTTTGTCATTTTGGATTTCAATATCATCGAATTCATCATGTACGAAGAATCACAGAAATACTTGTCATCTAGAGTGTGCTTCCATGAATAAAGCGCACTTTGTTCAAAAACAAGCAATCAAATCCTGAACCAGTCAAACACTTTGTTCATCTAGGTCCTCCATAAAGTGTCATCTTTCAAAGAATATTTCAACCCAATATAGTTATTGAGTCATATATTTCATGTTGATATATTATGTAAATCTCATTAACCAACAAATTCGTATTGTCTAGTGGGAACTTGATCTATCCACACATTGATTAGTATGCATAGTCCAGTAAGTTTAGTTGTAACAACTACGATTTAAAACTACTTTAAGATATCCACAAAACCGTTAATTTTTAACAACTGATGCTGATTGATTGGCAGTGCTCGATGTTTTTTTTTACTACAAATCAATATATGCTTGGTCGTTTTACAAACTGTGCTCCTTCCTTTAGCTTTTGTTGAGTGCATTGCTCTTCTAGGATTCAAAACTTAATCTGATTTCGTTTCAACTTGTTGTATATCAATTTACTTCCTTTAGGTCATCGATCCTTGTGCAACTCCACATCCAACAATGTGTGTAATTCACATCTTTTCTTCGTAGACTTATTGATCTTTATTTCAAGGTCGATCGACATTTGAAGCACCAAATTTTTGATTTGGAGATTGGTTTCTAATTGTTTTTGCATTGTTTATCCATAACAAGCTCACAGCATCAACTCCACTTTGATTCCAATATCTTTCGATCAATTTTAAAAACCCTAGAACAGTTAATGTAGATCAATTTATTCTGAATGCACTAATATCGAAGACTTGGTCAATTTTGATCGATGAATAGTACAAGGATACACAAATCGTTGACATTTGTCTTACAACTATTAATATAATCTACATTGACAATTATCATCCAACATGTAATGAAAATTATGTTTAAGAATCAGTTTTAAGCTCAAGCCAAAACTCATATCGTTATTATCCTATAACCCACTATTGCACATCGCACTAAATGTTGACATATGTGAACATCTATACTACATCCCTAACTCAACGTAAAGAGTATGATAAGTGGAAACATATAAGCATACTTTAGGCATTGCATCGAGCGCACTAGGGGGTATCATATGTGATAATCATTTACATATATGTAGGATTTATGAAATGTAAGTCCTACCATATGCAATATTAAACCTCTGAGTTTGTGTCCACCTTAGAGATCATACATGGATTAGTGATGTTTTACCGATTTTGCTACAATTACCTCTAGTTTAAATTGGCTTCCCACATAGCTTTACTTTGATTCCTATGCCAAATTACTCTTTCGCAACCGCTGCCAAGTCATCCACTACTCCTGGCATTCACACAATTACCGCACTCGCTAAGCAAAGTATTTTGGTAATTATAATGGAGCTAAGCAATAGAATATACTAATGCAACTGCAGGACAATTATTTACATGCACGGAGCTACCATAAATAAACATATTACAGTTGCACAGAGACAGAAGTATATAATATAGGAAACTATAATACAAGAAATTATGTTATATACATAGGCTGTTGAACATAAACAGGCACAGTGCATAAAATTTAGAATAGCAAACATGTGAGAGATTATAAAGGAAAAACTAATCTTTCTTTACTAATAGTATTCTTATATGCAAACACCATCGGTGACTAAATCCACACAGTCTCTGCCTATTTAAAGCAATATGAAAAAAGTACAAACTCGAACGACACAACAAAACAAAAATTAAAATGAGTTGGTGGTCCAATCCTGTTAGGCCTTCTGCTTCTTTCCACCTTAGCTGCATTTTCCAATCTTACCTGGATGAGTCTTGATCTTTTTCCTCCCTTTAGGTTTCCCTCTAGAATTATTGTTACCTTTTGAATGAGTGGACACTTCTCCAGCAATAGAACCAAGCTTCACAGACTTGATGGTGCAGTAATCATTGTGTTTATGTGACCTGAACTTGAAAATAAGAACTTTTTGATAGAAGCTTGTTAGTTTCAAAGTTGCAAACTTAGCGAACACATGCTCTTTCTTTACTTGAATTTTCTTTATGTTCTTTCTCAACCTCTCAGGCATAATTTCATGCTCGGTCTGGTCGAAAACGCCAGTGATAAAAACATCCTACTCCTAAGAGACAGTAATGTGCTCCGTGCTCTCTAAATCGGCTAATTTTTCATAGTCGGGACCTGGGCTAAAACTGGAGGCAGGAATGGACATTACACTAGAAAAGGCCTTTTGTAGCGCCGAAAAAATGATGCCAAAACTTTTATCGCGTTTCGATAAATGAAGCGACACGACATGTAACTAAAAGTCTGAAACTGTATGTAGCGTTGTAGAAAACGATACCAAATGATGACCTATTGTAGGGTTTTAGAAATGCTACAAAATGTTTCAGATTTTTAGGATCATGTCGTATTGTAATGTTTACTAAAATGCCACTAAAAGTTTTTGTTGCATTTTTTCAATGCTTCAAAAACTGTATCATATCTACTTACATTTATTTTAGTAGCCTTTTTAAAACCCTATTAAAGTTATTAACAATTTTGACCGTACATGCTGTTATTTCATGTTAATGGCTTGTATCATTTCCAACCATCGCTCACATAGTAGTCTTATTACAACCAGCAATCAATCACATAATCATCGTATTCAAACAATCAATCAATCAATCACATAATCATCATATTCATAAATATTCAAAAATAAGTTTTTCGACAAACCGAACAAATTCACATAAAATCCATAATCATTCATAAACAAGTTTACATAACAAGTGCTAACAAAATGTTATAATATATATAACAATCAAAGACATGTTCATTACTTGATTACCGAAATTTTTTTGCTACAATTGGTCTTTACTCCTAAAAAGCTAATAACTTGTAGACAAGTTTAACAATCAACAAAGGATTATGAAACTGTTTCATATTTAAAGTACATCAAACATCCTTAGTTGAACTT
This sequence comes from Allium cepa, assembly GCA_030765085.1. Taxonomy (NCBI): domain Eukaryota; kingdom Viridiplantae; phylum Streptophyta; class Magnoliopsida; order Asparagales; family Amaryllidaceae; genus Allium; species Allium cepa. Next base: position 812,273,756 of record CM060939.1, read on the forward strand.
TTCTTAGATTTAATAATTTTATTAAAACCTAGTTAAATTTTATAAAAATTGGTTAATTTTTATAATAAACTTATCTAATTTTTAAAAACTTATCTACGTGGTTAAATTCTAATAAAACTTAACTAATTCGTACAAATTTGATTAATTTTTATAAAGCGTAGTTAAGTTATATAGCTCGTAGTTAATTTTTAAAATTACTAATTTTTATAAAGCTCGGTTAACTTATTTATAAATTTATTTATTTAAGTCAATTTTATAAATTATCTCAATTAGTTGAACAACAAATATATGCATTGCTCGACGTTTACATTGTTTGGAAAGAAGAATATCATCATCACCCAATAAGATTGAAAAAAGTTATTGTCCATGAACCTAAGAAAGTGATTCGTTCAACTTCCTTTTTCAATTTAATCAATACAAGTTGTCGTATAATTAACTACTAAACTTTTGATATTTACCATAAACACATGTATATGATATGTTGACTAGTTCTCACTGGGTTAGCCACCCAAGAACTAACTTGTAACATTCTATGTGAAACCTACCAAAATCTAAAGAACACTAAAACCCATCATTTGTTCAACATAGTATAAAAGCGAGACAATATCTTACTGGGAGACATAGCCACAGATTCATTCTATTTTCCACCTTTAAAAATGTGTCCAATTGTATAATATGTATTGAACAAATATATTGTTTACCATCTGACAAGGGCAACATTTCTTATAAGCACAGAACCACTGCCATCACATGCATGGAAGCTTATCAACCCATGTGAGGTGCACGTTACAAATTGCAATTTACCCATGTCATTACACATATTACATCTACAAGAAACCAACTTTGTATATAGTTTTAGAAAAACTTGTCATATACCCTTCATAGCCGCCAACCTTATACAAGGTTGGAATGAATCATAAATATCACCCCTCTTAACATAATCATTTATATTAACATAACTGTTACATATTTTTGTGATTTGATTTAGCTGTAAGCTTTCTTCTTCTTTTTTTGAAAATGAATTATAAACTTTAGGCATGCACACACTCGTATACATTCTGTTTTAACCTTAAGGACTAATCTTCAACCGAAATCAAATAATATAACAAAAAAGTATCTATATGCAGAAAATATAATGGTGCTACAGATTAAGTCCTCACATTGTGTCTGAACCATCTCTATGAGCTATCAATCCCCTTCCATGACATACGAGACATTGCGTTATTTGATTTGGCTTTTAAAATCCAGGTTCTTGACCAGCATTATAAGTAGGACAGGGTATCTCTCCCCGACCAGCACAATCTTCAAGTATATATGATTGAACACGTCTAAAGACAATCAAAACAAGTGGAATAAGTGATAAGATATTTTTATTAAGATGAAATAATCAATTAACCTCATGGATCTAGGCAAGATTAAACAACAAGAAATTAAGGCCACTATTAGTAGGGGGTCTGTGCTAGTAAAGGCACCCAATAGGTCTTCCTTGGGTGGTTCGAATGAGCTCAAGGTCAATGATTTTGCCAACTTTCTAAAGATGGGGTAACCATTTCTATCCCATCCATGTTTGAACTTTGAACATGTGACTGGGTCTGGAGGTAAAAGAGAAATGTCTATGTGGCTCAAATTCAAAAAATAAGAAGATAACCTGCTTTGTAAAACTGTGTAAATTTATGTTGTCTCCTGCATCATAAAACCCTCCAACAGGACCGCCTTTGATTTCTGCTACGGTTGATCCATCTTTCAAACCTAAATTTCCTCTCTATTTCACTCCATTGTTCTTTGGTAATTTACCTGCTATAAATCAAATAAATCAAACTGTTAATATAGTTAATGTTTTGTTACATTACTCCTCTATCGTCTAATGAATCTAACATATCCCAATCCGAATACCATGATAAATATATACGAATGAAAAACCTACATCGTTGAGCATTGAAAAACATAAGCGTCATATGCAGCACATTGAAGTACTCGTCCAAAGGCTCAGTTCCCTTAACTTTCTTGGGTAGTGTCTTAAAAACAATGAACGGAAACCAATAACAATAAAAGCAATCAAAACTGCCCAAAATACCCACTGAAGAACCTTTCTCTTAATAACAACGCATCTCAAATTGACGTATTTAACCTTCTTTTTGCCTCCATCATAAAGCCCCCAAAAGCCAATTCTGATGAATCTCATCTAATTCATGCTGCCGCCTTGACAGAGCTGCCCGCTCGAGATCGAGATATCTACTGTGTTCATCATCTGTGTTGATCTCAAATGATCCACCCTAATGATTTGCTGAGTGCAATTTTTTTTGTAATAAGAAAAAATGAACTTAGCGTGCTAATATGAATAGAACGGTTTGTATATAAGGATTTGTTAAGTGAACTGGAAGATGCTTTGTCTTATTCATGTATTTTTTGTCTATAAGACAATAGGAAGAAGGGAGGATAGTTTCATGTGATCACTTGGGATTCCTGTCATTTTATCTTATTTTATACCTTCTTATTTTTAAGTATGATAACAGAGACGCATGTATTAAGACTGGTAAGGAAAAGAATGATAATGTCTCATCCATGTTAACACTACCTAATAGAGAGACATGTTATTTTTCTCTAGCTCTTCCTATTATGATATTAACCACTTCTGCAATGCAGATACTTCAGTTAGAATGACATCTAAAGGATCAAATTCAGGCGAATGGCATGCTTGAAAAAGCATTAGGGTATAACTCATCCAGCAAGGCTCTTTTAGTGACAATTCTATGCCCAAGGTACCCATTTTAATTTCAATTGATTACCTAATTTTAATTTAAGTAAACCTATAGTACTATCTATACTAATGTTGAACAATGTTTTAGCCTTCATTACTATAACCGGTAAAGGAGCTAATTATGAAAATTACAATGAGAGAAGGAAGTGATGCATCTTGAGCAATATCTTCTTTCTCTCTATAGAAAAGCATTGGACCAACAAATATCTACTACTATCTCCTATTAGCTCGGTTAACAAAATAAATCTCAACCTTTATTTCATATAAAACCACAAATCTCAACCTCAATATGTGTGAATTAGTACTAAAATAAATGTAAAAGGAAATTTGAATCGCAAAATGAAACTTTTTAGATGAACTATGCTCAACATCACTTTACCTTCAGTAACAAAAAATTGTCAGATTTTTTTCTGAAGTATATATAAAAGCCAATCAATGACAAACGTAAAGCAATTCTCCAAGTATAAACTTACCCGATAACTGCGTCAACTGTGACATTAAAAGAGCAAAGCGATTTAGATGTCAAAAGTCATACTTTGTTCTCCCACTCCATAATATAAGACACGACATATCAGCTGGATTAGATGCAGAATTGAAGAAGTTCCATAAATCAAGCATTAGCCTTTTCGTTGACCCTTTGTAGTGAACAACCTAAATAAACCAACATAATTTCTATATCATGATTTTTTTTAGTATATGGACTATACATGTTGGACATCAGTTTTGAATGTTCAAGGAAGAAAATAAATGTTTCGAACTTCAGATACAATAAAAGAAGCATAGCATCATCATCATCATCATCAAGTTATCAATGCTTATCTGTGAAAATTCTGTTCATCATGCTAGGCGCAGTAGCCATCAAATGCAAATAACATCTGACCATGCTTCGCTGCCTTGGTCAACTATCGTCGAGTACCTTATTCAGTGAAACCACTGAAAATTTACTTTGTAACCATCAAATTAATGCGGACATTTTACATCTATCCATTATTTTAAATGCCAGATTATCTTGTAGTCCATGTTTAACAATATGTGTGATGTGGAGTGCTAGTTGCGACAATGGTCGGTTATCCAACATTTATCCATCATTTTAAATCAAAATTTTTCATTATTACTATTTTAATGATGACAGGGATGAATCGAGATGTTAAGAGTTATTTATTAGTTTTTAAATGGATTTGAGTCTGGCAGCGTTGAATTTGCTCTAACTATTCAACCTATGTCTTTCTGCTGTAAGGGTCATCCATACATTTAAACCTACAATGTTTGTGGAACAAGAAAACACAAGCTCTAGGGCTGAAAACATTTAAGACTGATTATTGAGTTCCACAGCTGTCTTGCATCTTAATACTCTTCGTGATATCAGACAGTATTTCCTTTAATACTCTTTGTTATTGTGAGCATAGAGGTGGGGCGTCACAGACCGTATGCAAAAAGTAACTTTTTGGACTAAAATCCGACTAACGGTAAAATATTTAAATAAAATATTTAAATATTCAATCGTAAATATGCGGGTTGTTACAGACGCCCCTCCTTAAAGAAATTGCATCCTCGCAATATTTAAGAAGAAAATATAAAGTAACAACCATGAAAGCATATCAACACAAAAGAAATTTGAAATAAGAAATTCACCTCATGGAGCTCGAGAAAGTAAGTCTGGATGTGTTTGCTCGATGAACTCTCTAGATTCCCCAAGAGCAATCCTTAGGATTTGAGGACCATTGGACTTTAACAAGCGGAACATCTTTACTTCGAAGTCGCTTGACCTCCGAAGCAATAATACGTATAAGATGTTGCTCATAAGTCAAATTAGGCGAAACTACAATTTCTACCACAACACCGGGCTCAAGAATTGATTCAGAATCTCAAAGGCATTTTCGAAAATGAGAAACGTGAAACACGTCATGAATAGCAGAAAACTGAGCCGGTAATAAAAGGCGATAAGCCACGAAACCAATATGTTCGGTGATGGTAATGTTGAATATGCGCTTATATGATTTTTGTTTGATGATAATAAACATATATACATTCGTTTAAATGTATTTGATAATATACTATTTTATTTTTCACAGATTAAATAAATATTTGCTGAATAAAATTAAATACACAGAATTTGAATTCAAACAGAAATTTTATTCAAACAAATATTTATTACAATTTTGAATAGTACAAATTCAAGCTCTCACTATACATATACAATTTTGACTACAAATACATCACAATTTCATATTTACATTTAACCTCACTACACATCACTCATTCACTCAATTCGTATTTTATCTTCAACTTCATTCCAGTTTGAATCCAGCATGTGAGCAATCTGCAAAAATATTCACTAACGCAGTAAAATTGAAAAAGAAATATTTTTGCAATATAAAATAAAATGATAATTTTTGAAAATATGATTTGCCTCAGTTATTTGGGTTGTTCGTCATAATTTAAATTTGAATTCATCATACACGAACAACTTGTGACATACACAGTGTATTACTGTATATGCCACAAGGCCGTGCACGCCGATATATACACTTGTTTGATTTACAGGGACAGGTGAGCACAGGTCAAACCCAAATAAAAGCCGGGTTCAACTCACGCGCGATAACATAAAAATCACGACTCAAGCACAAGGTCAAACCCGAGCTGTGAAACTGGATTCAACACAGGTGCGAATGGCCAAAACTCAAGAATCAAGTGTCGACTAGTCTAATATAAACCAGACAGTAACTCAGTGCCAACATGGTCAGAATGAAGACGAGTACACTTGAACAAAATGAACAAGTGGAGCATCTGTGTAAACTGGGCAAGTATGGTCGAGCACAGTTGAAACTCAAGCAAATGAAAACATCACAGTGACATGCTACAACTTCAAATGAGCAAGTGCACAAATTCGAACCAACATGACAGCAATGCACCAATGCAAAATGGAGTGAATGCAACATGATAAACAACCAAAGTGCAACAATGTGCACAGTTCAGACAGGAAGTAGTGAAGTGACTCAAGTAAAATGCAAACCCAAACCATCAAGCCAACACTGCAAGTCCCAACCAATGAACTCGACCAAGTACACAAGTGCTACAAGCAGCAATGTGCAAGTGCAAAGGCAAATGCACATGTCAACAAAACTTGAAACCAACAAAATGCATCATGAACACTATAGGTCGAGAACCAGACCAGGCAAGTATCAAGATAAGTGTACAACAACAATAATCATGGCAACAGCAAAGCCAAGCATGATACGAATGAACAAGTATGGCAGCATGCAAATGCATCAAAGCAAGTAAACAACAATGTCGAGCTCAATGCAACATATTCACCAATGAATCATCAAAGAGTGCAACAGGGATGAATACAAAATGACAGTACAAACAGTGGCACATTGATACATGATCAATACACAGTGAATTAAAGGAAAATGGAAAGCCTGCACCAAATCAATATAACCAAGGCCAAGCACAGTGGACTCATGTCGAAACAGCAAGTAGCATCAAGACTTCGAGTAAAGCAGTGCATAGTGGAACGAACAATAGTCACGGCACTTCACAAATTCTACAAGGATATGAATGTAAACAAAACAAGTCGATCAAACCCAATTCAATATGACTGTAAGCAGTGCCACAAAACCAGGCAGCACGCATACATGCAACTTGACTTTCTCACTAAATACATGAAACCATCACAGTGACACAGTACCAAAATGAAACAATGAACCAGACAAGGCATAGAGCAAGTTCAAGAGAAGTCTAAGTCAAACTGCAAATGCATCCAGACCAGAATGCAACTGAAAATAATGCACAATGATCTGCATGAAACAGTCATAAACAATGCACAACAGCGACCGAAAATAACCATGGGAATCAAGTCACAAAAGTATACGAATGTGACAGAGTCAAGTGTCAAAAATTAAAGCCGTGGTCATCACTAAATTGATTCAAAAGCCGCGTCAACCAAGGAACGTGAAAGATACGAATTTGACAAAATCAGTTTAATCATCAATCGTTCAAGCATAATCAAATGGCCGATCAAAAGAATTTGACAAATTCAAATTTTATTATACGATGAAAATACATGGGGGTCGAACCTTATAAAAGTGATTAACATCATCGGCAATTGATCCATCGAGTTCAAGCATTCAATCAGAAAGCAAAAGGAATAAAGTACTTACCAAAATTGTAATCGAATTCGATCAATCGAAGTAGCCGAAGCAAGGTACAAGGAGGCATTCGATCGACAGGGCAAAGGACGAAAATCACAAATTCGATCGATTAATATAATATCGGCATCTTCGATTCTCGCCCTAATTTATTGAAGGAAGAGGAACAAACAAGAGCCGAAGCCCTAATTTCAGAAGGAAGAACAAGCCGACATTATCACAAAGAAAATAAAAGAGATTTGGGTTAAAGAAAACAATTGGGCCGACGTGTTTTATAAAAGGGGCCTTATTTTGTTAAAAGAGGCTATAGCTTATTTTAGTTTTTTAATTAGGGTTTTTATTTTTAAATTTCTGTTTAAATTTGTTTTTAAATTTTAAACCGTTTAAATTTCTAGTCGTGTGACTAGGGGACAAGCTACGTGGCATAGCTTGAGAATTCGCAACTCGGTGGTTGAGTTGTGGCAAGGTTTTGAGCGTAGAGTTAGATTAGTCAATAGCGGGTATAGCGAGTTTACATGTGTAAGCGAGGGACTATCTAATTTCTAGTAGAAACCTTGGGGGCAGCATGTAGGCAGGGTTTTGCCGAAGCTGGGTAAATTCTGTGTTGTTCTGTTTTTTCTGTTATTTATATTCTGTGATATCTGTGTTGCTATTCTGTGATCTGAATTGAATATTTTATAAGCTTCTGCGATTAATTTTTATAATTTATACTATCACCCTATTCACCCCCCCTCTAGGGTGAAATCGATCCTATAGGTAAATGGACCAATATATCGAGGTGCTAACTTGCCCGATTGACTGAAACGTACAACACCCTTCATAGGTGAAACACGAATAAATACAAGATCTCCAATAGAAAATTCTACTTTCCTTCTCTGATTATCGGCATACGATTTTTGTCTACTCTGGGCTTCTTTCATCCTATGACGAATAAGATCCATCTTCTCTGTGCAATCTCGAATATAATATGGACCTAAAACCAGCTTCTCACCAGCCTCAAGACAACAAGAAGGAGATCGGCATGGCCTTCCATAGAGTGCCTCGAAAAGTGCCATACCAATACTAAATTGGAAGCTATTATTATAGGAAAACTCAACAAGAGAAATATGATCTTCCCAACTTCCACCAAAATCAAGAACACATGCATGAAGAAGATCCTCAAGAGTTTGATTCACACGCTTGGTTTGTCCATCGTACTGGGGATGATAAGCGGTGCTAAAATTAAGCTTCGTTCCCGAAGCTTTTTAAAGACTCTTACAAAATCCATTAGTAAACAATGGATCACGATCACTAACAATAGAAGAAGGAACTCCATGCAATTTAACAATTTCTTTAATAAAGAGTTTGGCCAAGAGAGGGACGGTTCTATTGGACCGGACGGGAATAAAATGGGCTGATTTAGTAAGTCTATCGACTATCACCCATAAGCTATCATGACCCGAACGAGAACGGGGAAGGCCGTCTATAAAATCCATGGAAATTTGGTCCCACTTCCAAATTGGAATCTCTAAAGGTTGCAATAACCCACCGGGCCTTTGGTGTTCAGCCTTAATGAGTTGGCAAGTCATGCAACACTTAACAAAGTTGGCAATATCATATTTCATTCCCTCCCAATAATAAAGTCGCTTCATATCCGCGTACATTTTACTACTACGGGGATGAATGGTAAATTTAGAACGATGAGAATCTTCTAAAATGTCTTTACGAAGATTACTAATATTTGGCACGATAAGTCTACCAAATTTTCGAATACCGCCACGAGAATCAATGTCAAAGTCTTTCAAACCCTCAATATCAATTTTGTCCCTAAAATTTTGGCCAAGAAGAGCCAATTCGGGATCTAGCTTTTGAGCTTTAAGAATGCGGTCTAAAAGAGAAGGATGAGCCTCAAGGCCACATAAAACAAGAGATGAACATAAATCGAAAACACAATCTCGAATCTCACAAGTGGATAGAATTCCGAGATTATTCCATTCGGATATCATCACAGAAACAACCGCTTGTTTCTTACGACTAAGTGCATCGGCAACAAGATTTCCCTTTCCGGGGGTATAAAGAATATCAAGATCATAAGATGCAAGGAATTCGAGCCAACATTATTGACGCAAATTAAGTCCTTTTGAGACAATAGATACTTCAAAGATTTATGATCGGTGTACAGAATAAATTTTTCTCCCTAAAGATAATGACGCCAAATTTGAAGGGCGAAAACAATAGCCGCGAGTTCTAAATCATGAGTGGCATATCTAGTCTAGGCTGGCTTCAATTGCCTAGAAGCATAAGCAATAACACGTTCTCTATGCATAAGAATGGCACCCAAACCAACGCGACTAGCATTGGTATGAACAATGAAATCTTGGTTTCCCTCGGGAATCACAAGAATAGAAGCATCGGAAGGAGTTCTTTTAATTTCTGAAAAGAAGCTTCACATTTGTCCGACCAAATGTATTTAACTCCCTTATTTGTCAAGTTAGTAAGAGGCACGGAGATTTTGGAAAAGTTCTTTACGAAACGGCGGTAATAACCTGCCAATCCAAGAAAACTACGGATCTCCATCACACTCTCCGGTCTCTTCCAATTTTGAATCGCTTCAATCTTTGAAGGATCCACGGAAATTCTGGATTCGGAAATAATATGACCGAGAAACTTCACACAAGATTGCCAAAAGTGGCACTTAGAAAACTTTGCTTTTAATTGATTACTCCTATGAGTTTCCAACACAATCCGAAGATGCTTTTCATGCTCCTCCTCGATTTTTGAATACACAAGAATATCATCAATAAAGATGAGGACAAACCGATCGAGAAAGTCTTTGAAAACTCTATTCATAAGGTCAACGAAATAAGCCGGAGCATTCGTTAAACCAAATGGAATAATAAGCCATTCATAAGATCCATAACGAGTACGGAAGGATGTCAAAGGAATGCTATCCTCTGCAATACGAAGCTGATGAAAACCGGTAGCTAAGTCTAATTGTGAAAAGACTCTAGCACCACTAAGTTGATCGAATAGATCATCAATCCGAGGTAAAGGATATTTATTTTTGATAGTAAGATCATTAAGCTTGCGGTAGTCAACGCAAAGTCTAAGTGTATCGTCGGATTTCTTCACAAAAATAGCCGAAGCTCACCAAGGCGAGGAGCTAGTGTGAATAAATTGCTTCGTCTCCAATTAGGATAATTGTTTGCGCATCTCCTCATTTTCTTTATTCGACATACGATAAGGAGGACGAGTGATAGGTTGAGCTCCATGGATGAGATTAATTCTGAACTCAATTGCTCGCTTAGGTGGTAATCCTAAAACGGGCTCAAATATGTCGGAAAATTCATGAACAACGTGAATAAGAGAAATAATATCCTCCTCATCATCATTATCTTCATCATGAGGATTCAAAGAATATAAAGATGCAACCAAGCTGGAATCCAAATCTTTAAGGTTAATAGAAATCTGCTTAACAGATTGAAGATGTCGAAGATGAATAGTCTGCTTAGGACATAGGATTTGGGACCCATAGCGGTTAAGCCTATCCATTCCCAAAATCATTCCAAAGCCTAAGTAAGGCATAACATGCAAATCAGCTCGGAAAGGAAAATCACACAAAATAATATTGACATCTTTACACAATAAACTGATTGTTGCGGATCCACCAACCGAATTCGCAATTCTCAAAGAAGTCATTAAACACAAAACATCCAAAGAAAAAGTATCAACAAGTTCTTTTGAAATAAAAGAATGGGACGCACCCGTATCAAAAAGAACTCGAATAGGATGATCATGAAATAAAATAATACCATCAAGGATAGAATGAGAAATACTTTACCACGAGATGTGTTGCCAGGTGCTTGAGCAACATTAAGCTTTCCCTCCCTCTTTCCTTGAAGTTTGGGACAAGAAGATAAATAACGATCCGGGCTTTTGCAATAGCGACAAGCACGAGGCTTTGAACACTTGTTCGCATAATGGTCCTTAGAACCACAGTTGTATTATTTCCCACCACTTGAGGTAGAAGTCTTTGCCACCGAAGTTGCTTGCTTCCCTTTCTTATGGGGATAAGGACCCTTGAACTTATTAGGCCTTTTCTTGTTGTTGAAGTTCGGTTTAGCACTCCCAACCTCAACATCACTTACTCTATCAGCCTCCTCAAGTCGAAGAGCGATATCAATGAGCTGATCAAAAGAAACGTCTAACTTTAGAAGTAATGGCTTATTAAGATTTTTATTCAATCCATAGACAAATCTTTGGTTCTTCTTCAATGGGGTGTTTATGTATTCGACCTCGTACTTAGAAACTGACTCGAATGATGCGACATAGTCTGTCACAGAAGATTCACCTTGAACAAGGTCTATGAAACGACGAGCCAAAGTCACTTTCTCAGCTTCTGGCAAATATTTTAATTCGAAGCGTTCCCAGAATTTCTCCCAAGTAAGATCCGCTTCATTTATTTCAGAAATCAGAAGCTTATACCAATCTAATGCTCTTTCTTGGAGCATACTAGAGGCCACCTGAACACGGTGAAGATCAATACGATTCTTGCGAGAAAAGATTCGATCGCATGTTCTCAGCCAAGCTTGGACTTCAATAATAGTTTCAGAACCTTTGAATGGCTTCCCACCCAAATTGGTAAAATCGTTGCACAAACGTGCAAATCCAGACTTAGGGTGAGTAGACTCCGGATTAGATCCGGCTGCTTGAGCATTCCTTACTACATCAAGAAGCTGCTGGGCAGACATAAATACTCCATCTTGGGGAGTAGCACTAGATTGACCGGCGCTGGGACGGCCAGGTCTAACCATTTCTCTTCCTTTTGAAAGAAAGAAAGAAGAAGGATAAGGTTATTCACCAAATGAATATCAAGAAATCTTGATAGATAAACAAGGAATCATAAAGAAAATAGGATGAATCGGTACGAAGAGTTGAATTAAATCCTAAAGCACGACTCCTAATATGGACTTAGGACGTTGATCCTTGCTAGATTATTCTACATTGTTCCGAAGTTTGGCTCTGATACCAAGCTGCGACGCCCCGCCTCTATACCCACTCTAGCCAAGGATACTTGTAACATCCCGCCTTTTCGCACACTTAAAACCGACACACATGACGATTCAAACCATACGGAATGGCGGATTGTTATGGGGTAAATAAGAAAAACAGAGAAGAAATAAAACAAAACAGAATCTCACAGCGGAAGGATAAAATATAATAATCAAATATACAGTTCATAAAACCGTTTTACAAAATATTTTATTTTACTTGTACAATGAATATCAGAGTTACCCAAACCAATACTATCAATGTAGCGGAATTAAATGGTGTAGTGAAATAATATAGTAGATACTAGTAATACAAATCTTTGTCTTCGTCCTCCAGAGCTAAATCCTCAAATCCTGAAACGCTCGGACTGACCTGAGCGAATTTGAAAAGAAAAAAAACACTCGAGTCTAAAAGATCTTATGTGAGTAAAATTAACAGAAATAAATATGAGTACAGTAACTCAAGAGATGCTCGGGATTTACATCTCCTAAGGGTCCGTTAAACTATTTACTATGTAGTATATTGCGCTATTATAATAATGTCTATTTATAAAATAAACTTACTTTTTAATAGCGTTAAGGGGTTACCCATATAGCCCTTAACACAGAATATATTCCCATAGTCTATACAGTACCGTAATCTCCCCCGTACTGGGCGTCGTCAGAGGGCACTCCATAGGTATGGTACAAAACAAAACTCGTATAAGGCGCGCTAGGGTAGGTGACACGGCACAACAAGGCAATGCCAGGGTAGATATACCAATTGCTATCCGAGCTGATGGAAACGCATAGCCGCAGCTACCGCCCACCTCGAATAAACTCCCCCAAAAATCAAAGTAAAAGTGGCCACTGAAATAATCCAAAGTCAAAGTATAATATCGAAGAGGAGTGTCCGATCAGAGGAATGACCTCATTGGCCCGAGAATCGCTCCTGTTTTAGCCACCTTATGCCAACTCACGGGAGTCGGGTCCACGTATTTACCTCGCAGGAAACGCCTCCACCAACCTACTTCATTCTGGAATCTCCACCGCGTACACGGTTAGTCAAAGTGGTTTTCGGTATCGACAGAGAGTATGTCCATATCCGATCCCGGTCTCTTTGCCAACCCATCGTAATTATAACACCGCGGTCATTTAAAAATAGTTTATACTTAAAAACCAGAATAAAAATTTCCATTTCAAAAACTATGAATACGATATCATTTTAAAACCCAAAACAATATGATATCATTTTATCCAAATATAATTCTTTTCCAAAAATCATACTGCTTTAAATCTATAATATCTGGAAACCAAACATTTGAATTATACGTTTAAAGCATAATATTTCGAAAATTCATAGTTTTAAAACCATAACTTCTAAAACTTGAATGGTTTGGATATTCAACGGTATATAAAAAAAATGGTTTGACTTTAAGGTTACTTTTTAAAGAAAAATAATTTCCATGCCTTTACAAATATATTTCTATATTTAAAGTCTAAACCATAATTTAAATATCACTTTCAAGTTCCAAAACCATTTCAATGTCTATATATATATATATATATATATATCCATTTGGAGTATTAATATTTCAAAACTAAAGTTGGAATTTTATTCTTTCAACAAATCAATTGTTCTATTATTTAGTCTTGAATATTCACATAAAAATCCATAAATACAACTCCAATTTCTAGAAATTTAATATTTCCTTAAATTTAATTATACTAGAATATTCATTTAATTTATCTTGGAAAAACTCCAGTTATAAATATCATACCTTAAAATTTCCAAACTTAAACATATAATATAAATTATCAAATTCCATTTTCTCAATTCTTCCATTTTTATTTAACAGATTTATACACAACCTAAATTCAAAAAATTTAACTTCATATGTATATATATAGACGAATAATATTTATAAAATATCAAAACTTAAAATTTTTTATAAACCGTATCCCATCCAAACCATAGAAATCACTTTAACATATTTTATATATAGACCACGGTGCCTGTATATAATTTTCTATCCTATGGTCAAGTGATACGAATGTTTATCATTTCAATCCACAAATTAAAAATAAAAATTTGCGGTTGTATATCATTTCAAACCACAATCCCGAATGGAACGAAAATGCATAACTTGTATGTTAACGCTTAAATTTGAACGCTAACACCCCGGTGTGTGAAGTGTATTTGTGAAAGCACCACCCGATAGATCGGGAAAGAATTATAAGTAAGGAGATTGCAGAAAAGCAGTAAAAACACAAGTTTTATAGTGGTTCGGCCCAAAATCAGGCCTACGTCCACTTAGATTCTCTTTATTGCTGATATGAGTACAATTTATATCACTTTCTTCAATTACAATTAACTTCAGACAAATAGTTCAAACTCCCATGAAGAATAATCTTTCCAATTCATCTTGAATGATTGTGATTCTTCTTCGAAGTGTGTAATAGCGTCCTTGGAGTTTGGAGTGCTTGGAGTGCTGCTTGAGTTGAGAAAACGGCAGAGTAACGGTGCTTCGAAAATTAGCCAAAAAGGTCCCCTCCACATTGAATGTGGCCATGTATTTATAGGCAAATTTTTAGGCTGGAACTTTCAAGTCATGAGTCGTCACCGACTCATCATGAGTCGTGAGTCGTGGCCGACTCATCGTGAGTCGTCTGCGAGTTAAAAGTTGCCGTCTAAGATGAGGCGACCCTGGTCTTCTACACAGCAGCTTCAGGTTGAGTCATCAATGAGTCATCATGTACGACTCACCTTAAGTCGTAAGTCAACAACGAGTCATCCCCTTGCAGCATGATTCTGAGCTTGTCTCTGAGTCGTGTGTCGTGAATTGACCTATCTTTTGAGTCGTAGCTGCCTTAGGTCATAGACTCCTTAAGTCGTAAGTCTTTTGAGCCATAAGGTTTTATGACTCGGATCTCTCCTTGGGTCGTTGAGTCGTTAATGAACTTGAGTCGTAAGGTTTTATGAACCGTTCATCTCCTGAGTCGTAAACCCAATGGAATACTTAAGGGCCTCGAATGGATGAGTCGCGACCAAATGAGTCGGTCTTTGATGAGTCGGAGCCAGGTCAGATGAGTTGGTGATAGGATGAATCGTGAGGTTTCTTGAGTCGGCAGCTTAATGAGTCGCTACTAGTTGAGTCGGGGATTCTTTGATGAGTCGGTCCTTTCCTTAAGTCGTGAGGTCTCCTAAGTCGTTAGGCACCTTAAGTCGTAGGTCGTTTCAAGTCTTAACCCGTTGACGCCTCTAACTCGTAGGCCTTTTAGCTCGTATGCTGGAACGGGGTTAACATTTGCCCCTCGAAGCACACGCTTAAGTCGTAAGTCGTGTGCTTCGACTCATCATGACCCGTGCCGAATCGAGTCCCAACATTTCCAGGTATAAAAATGCTTGAGTCGCTTCTCCTCTTTCTCACTTCTTATTACTTATCCCAGAGCCGCATCTGCCATTAGAGACCTTTCAACCTTTCGAAGGCGAATCCAAGTTAGCTGATCATCAATCCATCCTTTCCACTACATTGCGTAAGTGATTTTGAACTTCAATCCAACAACGTCCATTGCTAGGGCACAAATTTTCGCTTCCTGTTCCCAAATCACCGCCGCATGTCTTACTTGGGCTTTGATTTGAGTTGTGAACGATTCTGATCATTGTTGGCTACGTTGTTGTTGTGATCCTCTAGATTATAGCATCGCGTTTGATTCGCCGTACACTTGAAGCGATTCGAATTGGTTTTTTGGGTGCCTTCTGATGATGTGAGGAGAAGATGATGAATTACAATGTCTTGATTTGACTGGCCCGTGGGTTCGGAGGAGATGAGGAAGTTCTTAACGGGTTAACGGGTTAGAAAGGGGTTGACTTGTTGAGGAAACGACTTAGGATCTCACGACTTAGTTGGTTTTGCTTTTCGGCCACTGATTCTGAAATACCTTGCAATCACAACCGTACACGACTTAATGCTTTTAGCCATAAACCACAAACGACTCAAGCTATAAGTCGTGAACGACTTAAGCCATAGGCCGTGAATGATTCAAACCATGAGCTGTCAACGACTCAGTACTTGCTACTTTCCCGTGACTTATCCTTTAAACCGTGCACGACTTAAACCATAAGCCGTGTACGACTCAGTGGCTTCCATGCGACCCAGTAGCCTTTACTATCGACTTTAATCCGACTTAGCAAATTTTACGACAAAATCCATGAGTCGTGACCGGGTTAGAACTTAGAAGGTTTCTTATTGCTTTGATCTGGAGCCTTCCTCCTGTTCTTTGACTTACGACTCATAGTGCTACCGACTTATGACATCAGCGGTTTAGAGTTGGAGTCACCTAACTTAACTCGCCTCACTTTCCTTAGGTCGTAGTCGAGCCACCCAAATAGCCAACGACTTAGCTTAACCCGTACAAAGAATCCTTGAGTCGTTTACGACTTAGTACTTGTAAATTTTGTTTGAACTCCGAATTATTGCATGGACTCTGAACTGCTATACTGTTGCATTCTTTTACAGATTACTTCAACTTGTAAGCTAATAATCTGTTAATACAACATTCACAGAGAACTGGGACGAATATACTGTCATTGATTGTCCACATCGAACGACAGATTAGTTAATGATATATAATTAACTTAAATAAATCGTGTGAACGAAGTGCTACCAATTTCAAGTGGAATATTAAAGCAGCACTGGATTAGTCAATTGAAACTGACCAGCCCGCATTAATATTATGCTTGAGCTTTAAATAACAAGTTCCGAAATTACCATAGTCAATCAATCGTCGACCAGTTTAATTCCAGTTATCTTTACTTGTTATTATTATTATTTTATTAGCTTTGCACGACACTTCACACTTTTTAGGAAACGTGCACCTTCGCATTTGAACATCCAGTTGCTTGTGTAGAATGACCTCTCATCAAGAAGAGCCGATGGGTCAGGCTGAAGATGTCTTTCCAGTAGCCATCCCTATAGACAACCCTCCGGAGAGAACACCCACAACTTTGAATCAGCGGGTGTTTAACCAACTGCGCATTCAGTTTGGCATTGATGATGCTGACACCTTATTCCCGGGGCCAAATGACACTGCTGACAATCCTCCCTACGGCTTTGTTGCAGTCAATCGCCAAATGTGCTTAAGTGGGGCGATTCCTCCTTTTAACGACTTTCTCCAACAGCTTCTGCTTCGGTTGTCTATCTCTCCATTCCAATTACACCCCAATGGCTACGCCATTTTGATGGGGTTATGTGTTCTATTCAGGAGAGTTTTGGATCGGTTACCAAGCTTTGAGGAGATCTGCTATTTTTGCTCATTCACGAAAACTAAAGACCATCCCTCTATCGTGGTTGTAAGAAGCGCTCGAAATCGCAAACTTATTACTGATCTCTCCGAAAGCGCTCACGGATTTTTGAATCAGTTTTTCTTCGTTCGCTGCCCTCCAGGGTTTTATGCCATATGGAGAGTGGGAAGTAAGATTTCCTGTCTCTACTTTTTTCGTTTTGAAACTTTCTCGAGATCTGAACTCTCAGCTGCTAATTTCATTCTTTTTCTGTTTTTAGCACTACCACCCCCTGCTAGGGACCCAAGTCTCAAGCAAATTTTTGAAAGATTAAATGCCGTGCCGGTAGAAGAGAGGAGCATAAAGTTTCTTCTAAACGATGAACTTTTACATCAATACGGACTCCTCCATCTCTCTCGCTTTACTCGGCCTCGTGAAGCTCCAACGGAGGTTCCTGACTCTCCGGTGAAAACTCCTGATCTTCCGATCTCCACTAAAGAGCACATACGAGGAGAAATTTCTGCAGAAACCTTATTAGTAAAGTGCTCTACTCCCAGAGACGATACGGGACCCTCCGAAAAGCCCGCACTTGCTCCCATTATTGAAGAAGAAGAGGAGCCCCTTTCCCAAACCAGGGAGAGTGCTGACAAAGGAGATGATGGAGGGAATCAGGTTGGGCATGCCGGTGATGACGTCTTTGGGGATTTAAGTGACATAATTATTACTTCCCAAGAGCTCTTTAAAGAAGACCCTGCTCATGGTAAAGCTATACCTCCGACGATTGAAGCGACATCTGCCCTCCAACAGACTCTTACTCCTTCATCTCAAGAATTGTCATCAACAGTGAAATCTATCACTTCCCCCCAACAGAGGAGTGGTTCGTTAGTCCAACGCGAGTAGCTTGCACTTCACACACAACTAAGGATTTTCCAACACATTTATGCACTTATCTTCTTATACTTTAGAGATTTCTAAAGCTTATCTTTTCTTATTTCAGATTCTTCAATGACACGCGGCGGATCGTATTATCAGGATTTCCAACGCTACGGGGGGCGTGGTCAATATGATTATCGGCGTTACTTTCCCTCTTATAGAGAGTCTGACGAAGAGAGGGCTGCTCGAAAGGCTCGTGAAAGGAGGGATGCAGAAGAGCGTTATGACAGAAGGGATAGGGATGACTACCATGATTCTCTGCAAAGGAGTGACGACTCTCACAAAAGGAAATCTTACGACGACCGGGGAAAAGGTCATGTAACTGAAGATTCAGGCAAACGAGCCCGACATGGTGAGAGATATACTTCCACTATTCCCGAAAAGCCTACTGCCCCTGCCCCTCTTGACATTACTTCTGACTCTCCTGCTCTTGGGAAGGAGGACATCCAGACAATAATAAGTAGGCCTAAATTTCAAGTGGGACCGGGCCCAGCCACTTTACAAAGTCGCTTTCCGCAGTGGTGTTTAAAGGGTGTGAGGTTCGATCTCGACCTAGTCCCTATTGACAAGCCTGCTATGCTACGAAATCTTGACGCCGTTAAACTTGATATCGAGAGGATGTCAAACTGGCAGAAGCTTGTTGATGAGCTTCAACGAGTTAACCGTGCCAACTTAGAGGCTATGCTCACCATGGAAAACGATAAGGCTGAGTGGCAAAAGGTCCTTGAGCAGCATGATACCGAGATGAGAAGTATTACTTCCTACAACGAGGAGCTCGAAGCAAAGGTTGAGAAGTTGAAAGATGAGCTTGCTGCTTCCTCTACTTCATACTCTCAAAAAGAAGAAGTGCTTCTCAGACAAGTTAGAGATGCTCATGCCAGTCAGAGAGACGCTGAGGACAGGCTTGAAGTACAAAAAAGAATCAGTGACGGCTATGTCTCTGATATTGCTGAGCTTCGAAAGAAAAACAACTCCCAGGAGGCGGAGATACAAATGCTTAAGCTTCAGCTTGCCAGAACTGAAAGGGAGCGCGATGAGGCTGTCGCCGGCAAAATCGCAGCCGAAGAGTCTCATGAGGCGACCAAAAATAGCTTCGGCTCAACATTATTCGACTTCTACTTGCATAGCGTCTTGGGGCGTGGAAGCCTCGCCTTTCTTGGTCCCAAGTATGAGATCACTTTAGCTGAAGTGTGGGAGGCCGCCCTCGATA
Source organism: Allium cepa (assembly GCA_030765085.1). Taxonomy (NCBI): domain Eukaryota; kingdom Viridiplantae; phylum Streptophyta; class Magnoliopsida; order Asparagales; family Amaryllidaceae; genus Allium; species Allium cepa. The sequence goes on from CM060939.1 coordinate 812,293,101, forward strand.
TGCTTGGTGCTGAAGGTGCTGGTTATGACGAGCCAGCCCTGGAAAGGCATTATTTTGATGAAGACGCTCGCGCTGCTCTCGCCAGGGGAAAGGAACAACTTGCCAAACTAAGAACCGAAGTGACGGAAGGGGATCAGCTGGGGAAAACCACTTCAACTGCTCTAGTCCAGCCACCTTCTTCGTCTGAAGTTGACATTATTGGTTCCAGTTCCCATCTCGCACCTCCCACCAAAGTTACCGCTGATATTACAAGCACACAAGGTGGAGACGAGGGTGAAGAGAGTGCTGATGCGCAAGCTTATGAAGTCGATATCAGGAAACCAGCTTCTCCAGGTAACTTCACTGTTAATCTTGCTACTGTCAATTCTGCTCAAGCTGATTACTCGTTTATTTCTCATGAGTTTCACGAGCTCCTTGGCTATTTTCTCAACCTTGACGAGCCTTCATCTCCTCTCTTTACTGACTTCATTGGTGAACCCTCATCTCCTCTTTTTACTGACTTTAACCTTTTTTCTTCTGTAGAGAAAGTACCAAGCACTGCTCAAACTTCTACTCCTCCGGTCATCCTTCCTTCATCTCTTCAGGCGGTGCCTCCTTCTGCCTCGCAACCTGGATCACAGGAGGAACAAATAGAGGCTCTTCATGGCTTGGATGATCCCATCACTTCGCAAGAGCAGAAAGATGAGAGACCTGAGGGAGGTGACATTTCCCCGGAACGGACTCCTTCTGACGACATTGTTCTATCAAAACTTGTCACTCCGGGGAGTGAGTCTTCCTCACAAAGGAGAGAGAAGCGTGGGACATCAAAAAGGAGGGGGAAGAAAATCACCGCTACTGAAGAGGAGCCGGAAGTTGAACCGGTTACACCTGCCTCTCCTACTTCCCTTATACCCACTGGCCGACCTGAAAAGCTGGTTATTCGACCGAGCAAAGGGTCCAAAGGAGGGAAGAAGAAGTGAAGATTTTAGTTTTTTGCCTTTTGTATGAACTGGCCGAAAGTTGTGCGGGTATCGGCGCCCGCTTTTATTTTGAAAACCTGTATCTGCATTATAGTTGAATAAAATGATTCTTCGTTTGTACAAACTTCTGTTTGAATTTGAGAATGCATTTACTATTTATTTTTGCACAAGTTTATTTTTATAATATTGCAGCGGGCTTATGGTATGTTGCTTGAGTATTACTTTACTGAGGCAGCTATACTACTATACCATGTTGCCCCCATACCTTAAGCTTGCTGCAATATCTTATACTTCGAGGGGACTTGCACTCTTATTTGTTAAAGAATAATTATTTTATTATTATTATTTTTTAAAGAAAATTTTTATTGAGTACAACTCCCTTCGTATAAGTTTTTACGCTTTGTCGTTCGAAGAAATCACTTTTCTCTTTTGCTTATGTGCATATTTTACCAAGTGAATTCCTCTATGTGGTAAAGCGGACCTCTGAAGGGTACTTTAACTTCTTTTCTTTTTACGATCATTTCCCATAGTAGGCAAATTACTTTTCCTTTGAAAGTTAAAGTACGCTTTTGATGAGGATTTTTTTTTTTTTTATATAGAAAGTTATACCTCTGAGGAGGGATTTTTTCACGTTTCAACACTTGGAAGTTTTATTTCAATCTCGGTGAAACGTGTACCTCCAAAGAGTTATGCCTTAGAAATCCTTTTCACGTTTCAACACTTGGAAGTTTTATTTCAATCTCGGTGAAACGTGGGTTTCCGAAGAGGTCTTTCTTCTTAATTGTGTCCCCGGGAGGGGGTTGTACCTCTAAGGAGGGATTTTTTACGTTTCAACACTTGGAAGTTTTATTTCAATCTCGGTGAAACGTGTACCCCCAAAGAGTTGTGCCTTCGAAGAAAGCCTTTTCACGTTTCAACACTTGGAAGTTTTATTTCAATCTCGGTGAAACGTGTGCTTTCAAGAAGGTCTTTGTTGTTGCATTTCAACTTTGGTGAAGTGAAATTCCGAAGAGCGGTTGTTACACTTCAACTCCTGGCGAAATGTGCCTCCGAAGAGGGCTTTTATTTTGTTTACATTTCAACTCTGGTGAAGTGAAATTCCGAAGAGCGGTCACAACACTTCAACTCCTGGTGAAATGGGCCTCCGAAGAGGACTTTTATTTTGTTTGCATTTCAACTCTGGTGAAGTGTAATTCCGAAGAGCGGTCACAACACTTCAACTCCTGGTGAAATGTGCCTCAGAGAGGGTTTTCATCGCCTGGAAGTTACTCTCTCATGGTTGGAGGGTCATGACTCCTCCAATCTTTTTTGTTGAGTAGAGAACTTTCTTTTTTGTGGCGTATGACCCATTAGAGGTCTTTTATCCTCCGAAGAGTTGCGCCTCCGAAGAGGACTTGTCCTGCTGATGGTAGCTTTGGTTGTTCCTTTGTTCACTTGCTTATGCCTTTTCAGCGATCCCCTCTCTCTTTTTTTTTTTTTTTTTTCTTTTCAAGTTTTCATCCCCCTCTTCTCGCAAGTGGCTTGTTTAATCCAAGGAAATGTACTTCATTGCCAGGCAAGTTCGTGAGAACGGGCACTAGCTTCCTAATTGGATGTTTGTTCGTTCAAACAATCTCAATTTATCAGCAAGGGCTCGTTTCTATCGAAATCATTAGCCGTTCAATTGAAGTATTTCCTATCTAGGATCTGAATTCGGGGTCTTTGAGACTTGAAATTTGTTTGTTGAATGATGGTGAGAATCGCTCGGTCTTATTATGCGCAAGTTTCATTTCCATTGTCTGCAAAAATTTAAATTGACATTTCAGCAATACATTTTATGTATTTTTATATCGAAAACAAAGCAAACATATAATGATAATAAGGAACACAAGATTTATAGTGGTTCGGCCATGAAATTGGGCCTACATCCACTTTATATTCTTTCATTATTTACTTGCATCAGTTTCACAATTGCTTTCAATTACAAGAATCATACATTCATAATTCTTTTTACAATGTTTCAACAAAATTTTCAAGTAAAGTATGGACGCAAGTGGTTGCTGTTCCATGCCCTTGGAATTTGATCTCCATCAACAGTGGTGAGCTTGAATGTGCCGTCGAGAAGCTTCTGACCTATTACATATGGTCCTTCCCAATTTGGCCCAAATACACCTGTCGCGGTCATAATTCTTTTCAAGACTAGATCTCCAATTTCAAAGCTGCGTTGACGAACTTTGGAATTGAAATGTCTGGCTATCCTTTGCTGATGAGCTGCAACTCTGAGGTTAGCTTCATCTCTTTTTTCATCAAGGAGATCCAGCGCTTCAAGTTGCAACTTTTCATTTTCTGCTTGATTGAAATGAATTCTTCTGTGTGAAGGGACCTCTGTTTCAACCGGGATCATTGCTTCCGATCCGTATGCTAACGAAAAAGGAGTATGCCCAGTTGCAGTTTTGTGAGTAGTTCTGTATGCCCATAGTGCAAGTGGTAGTTTATCGACCCAACCACCTTTTGCTCTTTCGAGTTGCTTTTTGATGGTTGATTTGATGATCTTGTTCACTGCTTCCACTTGCCCATTTGCCTGCGGATGAGCTACTGCCGAAAAGCTTTTCTGGATTTTGAATCGCTTGCAAAAATCCTGGAATTCCTCGCTTTCAAACTGAGTACCATTGTCTGTGATTATTTTCTGAGGCACACCGTATCTGCAAATGATATTCTTGGTCACGAAGCTTATCACTTTCCTAGAAGTGATAGTAACCAATGGTTCAGCTTCAGCCCACTTAGTAAAATAATCAACTGCAACAATAGCATATTTAATCCCTGATTTAGCAGTTGGTAGCGGCCCAATGAGATCCATTCCCCAAATTGCAAATGGCCATGGACTGACCATCTGTGTGAGTTCGGTAGAAGGTGCTCTAGGAATTTTGGCATATCTTTGGCACTTGTCACATTTTCGGGAGTAATCTGCGGCATCCCGATTAATTTCTGGCCAAAAATATCTGTATCGGAGAATTTTCTTTGCTAGTGTTTGACCACCTGAATGATCACCGCATTCTCCTCCATGCACTTCAGCTAGGATTGTTTTGGACTCTTCCCGGGATACACATCGAAGCAATGGCATTGAGAATCCCCGTCTGTACAATCGACCATCCTGAATTACATAGCGAGAGGCCTTCCTTAGAAGCTTTCGTCTTTCTATCGAGTTTTCTGGCAGAGAACCCCTGAGTAGGTAATCCAGTATTGGAGTCATCCATGACTCTTGTTCTTGAGATACATTCATAATCCAGTCTATATCCATCTCGTCTATACTTGGCGCTGAAAGGACTTCTACAGGGACCAATCCCAATAGTTGAGCTTCACCAGAACTTGAATACTTTGCGAGGGAATCTGCCTTCATATTCTCTTCACGAGGAATGTGGCTTATTGAATAGTGATCGAGTTCATATAGGAGTTCCCAAGCCTTTAACAAGTAGGAAGGCAGATTTCCACCTTTTGCTTGAAATTCCTTCTTGACTTGGCATACGATAAGCTGAGAATCACTGAAAATTTGTAATGCTCGAATGTTTAGCTCTTTAGCGATTTTCAGACCTGCAATAAGAGCTTCATATTCCGCTTCATTGTTTGTTGAAGGAAATTCCAGTCTTAGTGCATAACATAATGATCGACCTTCAGGAGTTTCAAGTACCACTCCGGCTCCAGAACAGTAGTCATTTCTTGCGCCATCAACATACATCTTCCACTGGATTGGAGAATCATTGATCGCTTGTTCCTCGCCATTATCTTTCTCTGTGAATTCTGCAATGAAATCAGCTAAAGCTTGTCCGTTGATTGCTTTTCGGGGGTGATAGGTGATGTCATATTGACTAAGTTCAATGTTCCATTTTAGAAGACGACCCGAAGTTTCAGGGCGAAATAGGACTTGCTTTAGAGGCTGATCAGTGAGTACTTTGATAGGATGAGCTTGGAAATATTGCCTCAGTTTCCTCGATGCAACTAGTAGGCAATAGGCGAGTTTTTCCAACTTGGAGTAATTCAGCTCTGCCCCAGTGAGTCTTTTGCTGATATAGTAAACTGGATGTTGAATCCTTTTGTCTTCCCGTATCAGCGCCGCACTTAGAGCATGAGATGATACTGCCAAGTATATAAGAAGATCCTCGCCATCGCCTGGCCTAGAAAGTATCGGAGGCGTTTCCATATGACGGATCAACTCTTCAAAAGCTCTTTGACATTCGGGAGTCCATTCAAAGTTCTTCTTTCCTTTTTTCAGGGCATCGAAGAACGGGATGCATTTATCAGTAGCTTTGGAAATGAACCGATTCAAAGCGGCGACCTTTCCGTTGAGACTTTGCAATTCCCTCTTCGTTCTAGGGGCTTTAACTTCTTTTAAGGCGGTAATTTGAGCTGGGCTAGCCTCTATGCCCCTAGCACTGACAATAAAACCTAAGAACTTTCCGGATTCGACCCCAAATGTACATTTCAGAGGGTTAAGTTTCATTCTGTATTTCCGGAGGACTGCGAACATTTCTGCTAAGTGTTCAATGTGATCCACTGCTTTCCTGGACTTCACTAACATGTCGTCGACGTAGACTTCCATAGTTTTACCCAATTGCGGTTTGAACATAGCATTAACAAGTCTTTGGTAGGTTGCCCCTGCGTTTTTCAATCCGAAGGGCATAACTCTGTAGCAATAAAGTCCAACATCTGTGATAAAGCTTGTATCCTCTTGATCCGGCTCATGCATCATGATTTGGTTATAACCGGAGTATGCATCCATGAAGGATAACAATTCATGTCCCGCAGTTCCGTCTACCAGTTGATCGATCCTGGGTAATGGGAAGCAATCTTTGGGGCAAGCCTTGTTTAGATCAGAAAAGTCGATGCATACTCTCCATTTTCCATTAGCTTTCTTGACCAGCACAGGATTTGAAACCCAATTCGGATACGTAGATTCTTTGATGAAGTTATTTTCCATGAGTCGATCAACTTCTTCTTTTAATGCTGCTGACCTTTCTGGACCTTGGGTTCTTCTTTTCTGTTTAACTGGCGTAAACTTTGGGTCAATATTCAGAGCGTGTACTGCAACTTCTGGGGATATCCCACACATATCGGCATGAGTCCAAGCAAAGACATCCAGATTTGCTTTCAGGAAAGATATCAAGACATTCTGAATTGACACATTAAGCTACGAACCCACATTCAACACCTTATTTGGGTCCTTCGGGTCAACAGGTACCGGAATTGTCGTTTCCACCGGTACTACTCTATTCTCCCCTGTACTGGCTTTTCTGGGATCCATTTCTTTCCGTGCCCCGCTGTGCTCGCCAGTGCAGGGTCCGCTCTGTAATTGCTACAAAGCTGGTTCCTTGATGCGGACTGGAGTTGCCGCATCCTTTCCCATTTCTCTTTTTCTTGACTCTCGCAGCTCTGTCCAATAACATTCTCGCGCAGCATTTTGATCCCCTTTTATAACTCCTACTCCATTGTCAGTAGGGAATTTTATAGTGAGGCACCACGGGGCTAGGATAGCTTTGAATGCTGCGAGTGTTGGACGGCCAAGAAAAGCATTATAGGCAGAAAACTCATCGACAATCACAAATGTTTGCTTTCGGGCCACTTTCCTTTCTCCTTCCCCAAGTTCTACAAACAAATCGATGGTTCCTACTGGTTGCTTTGGCTCCCCTGTGAAGCCCACGATTTTCTGTGATGAGGCTTGCACATCGATCATAGGGATTTTCATCTGGTCAAATGTCTTCTTGAAGAGAATATTGCATGATGCTCCGCAGTCAATGAGGACTCTTCTGACAATGGCTGGTCCAATACCAGCCGAGATGACCAAGGGATCTAAAGTAGGAGCTTCAATACCTGTAGAATCTCTGGCTCTGAAAATAATATCGTCACTGAAAGTTTTTTGTTGTTTAAGGGGCGTAGTGTCTTCTAGAACAAAGACGTTTTCTTCGGCTGGAGCATATTTCAAAGCCCTGGAATATCTCTCCATCTCACCCCAACTCTTGCCAGCTGGGTGAGGTCCTCCGGAAATGACATTGATAACGGGCCTTCCAGATTCATGCCCCGTAGCTTTCTCACCTGCCCCAGGCTGATGAACAGGAGCCCGCTGCCCCTGACTCGATGATGCAGGATTGTTGCTATTCTTTTTCACAAATTGCTGCAACTTGTTTTCTCTTAGCAACTCTTCAATCAGATTCTTCAGCTGGCGGCATTCATCAGTTTCATGACCTGGTTGATTGTGGAAGCGGCAAAATTTCCCACTTTGTATGGCTTTTCTCCCAGTTCTCAAAGGGATAGGTTTAGGGAAATCGACGGAATCTTTGGTGGCAAGGTAGATGTGCTCCGGCGTATGTGATAATGGAGTATATTCTGATGGCTTGAAGGACCGGGGCTTCTTCAGATTACCCTGTTTCTTCCCATTACTATTCTCCCTTTTTTCCCCCACCGATTCATTCTTGCGTGGAGCGACAGTGTTGTCTTCTGCTTTTTCTAACATTGTCTTTACTGGTAAAGGGCGGCTTTCCAAGCGAATGAACTCGTCTGCTTTTTTGTAGAACTTTTCGAGAGAGGTTGGCTCCTTCATATTTAACCATTTCCCAAATTCGCTTGACTTATCGATAGCCCTCATCAGATAAGTCAATATCATCCGTGGTTCAGCATTGTCCACCTCAGCCAGTGCTATATTGAAGCGGTTCAAGAAGGATCTGATAGATTCACCAGGATTCTGCTCTAAACTCGATAGTGACTTAATATCCTTGGCCTTCGAAGCATATAGTCTAAACTGCTCCTTGAATTTTCTGGTCAAGTCTGAAAACTGATCGATAGATCGGACTGGTAACTTGGTGAACCACAATAAAGCCACGCCTTCCAGGTATACGGGGAAATATCGGCACTTTATTTCGTCGGAGGCCCGGGCACCTGTCATGTGCCAGTCATATTTATACAGGAACTCATTCGGATCACTCGTCCCTTTGTAAGCTGGAATAGTCGGAGGGACAAACTTCCTTGGAAATTCCGCCTTCAAGATTTTTTCAGTAAACGGAGTTTTACTTGGAGCGAAACCCCATTCCTTCTCATCTTCAATCCTTTGCATACTTTCTTTCATGATCTGCCGGACCATTCCAGAAAGATATTCCTCATCATGTCGAGTTCTAGATCCACCGGCGTCAGGTACTGCCTGCTCAAAGGGACTAGTAGGCCTATCAGGAGCATTCCTTTCATTAACATCATGAATGTTGCCAGCATAGTTCCTTTCATTACCAGCCGGTTCATTGTTTGCCCCAAGTAAGTCGTTCAACTTATTCAGAATCAGAGCATTCTGGGCACTTTGAGCCTCTAGTTGTGCATTTTGGGCGTTTATCTGCTGGTTTAGCCCTAGAATCACAGCATCCAATTCCGCTTTTGTAACTCCAACAGACGGAGTGGGTAGATTAGGCACAGGGGAAGCGGAGGTTCCCTCTTGAATGTTCCCAGATCTGATAGATCTGCTTTTCCTTCCAGGAGCCATAATCTCAGATATACTTCTGGTTTTTAAGGAAATTCTTTCTTCAAATCTCTGCGAAGCAATGATGACAGCTGTCCTGAGTTCAATTCTTAGTGAAAGCACCAAAAATGTTAACGCTTAAATTTGAACGCTAACACCCCGGTGTGTGAAGTGTATTTGTGAAAGCACCACCCGATAGATCGGGAAAGAATTATAAGTAAGGAGATTGCAGAAAAGCAGTAAAAACACAAGTTTTATAGTGGTTCGGCCCAAAATCAGGCCTACGTCCACTTAGATTCTCTTTATTGCTGATATGAGTACAATTTATATCACTTTCTTCAATTACAATTAACTTCAGACAAATAGTTCAAACTCCCATGAAGAATAATCTTTCCAATTCATCTTGAATGATTGTGATTCTTCTTCGAAGTGTGTAATAGCGTCCTTGGAGTTTGGAGTGCTTGGAGTGCTGCTTGAGTTGAGAAAACGGCAGAGTAACGGTGCTTCGAAAATTAGCCAAAAAGGTCCCCTCCACATTGAATGTGGCCATGTATTTATAGGCAAATTTTTAGGCTGGAACTTTCAAGTCATGAGTCGTCACCGACTCATCATGAGTCGTGAGTCGTGGCCGACTCATCGTGAGTCGTCTGCGAGTTAAAAGTTGCCGTCTAAGATGAGGCGACCCTGGTCTTCTACACAGCAGCTTCAGGTTGAGTCATCAATGAGTCATCATGTACGACTCACCTTAAGTCGTAAGTCAACAACGAGTCATCCCCTTGCAGCATGATTCTGAGCTTGTCTCTGAGTCGTGTGTCGTGAATTGACCTATCTTTTGAGTCGTAGCTGCCTTAGGTCATAGACTCCTTAAGTCGTAAGTCTTTTGAGCCATAAGGTTTTATGACTCGGATCTCTCCTTGGGTCGTTGAGTCGTTAATGAACTTGAGTCGTAAGGTTTTATGAACCGTTCATCTCCTGAGTCGTAAACCCAATGGAATACTTAAGGGCCTCGAATGGATGAGTCGCGACCAAATGAGTCGGTCTTTGATGAGTCGGAGCCAGGTCAGATGAGTTGGTGATAGGATGAATCGTGAGGTTTCTTGAGTCGGCAGCTTAATGAGTCGCTACTAGTTGAGTCGGTGATTCTTTGATGAGTCGGTCCTTTCCTTAAGTCGTGAGGTCTCCTAAGTCGTTAGGCACCTTAAGTCGTAGGTCGTTTCAAGTCTTAACCCGTTGACGCCTCTAACTCGTAGGCCTTTTATCTCGTATGCTGGAACGGGGTTAACATTGTAGTTTAATGATATAAAATAAAACATCCATTCATCCATCATCATCCATCATCCAAATCACAATCATCATCCAATAACAAAACAATATCAATATATATCCGATAATATATAACAGGTAATAACTGGCAGTTATATTCAAAAATAAATTTAACAACTATTAAACTAACAGTTTATCTGCAAATAAATAACTATAACTGTCAATCTATATGCAGTAATAAAATTTAAATGAACGGTTATATTAAATAAATGCGATTTAACAGATATGATGAATAAAACATGCCAAACAGTCATAAATAAATCTCTACTCATATCTAAAATAAATTTAACAAACATAAAAACTTTTAGAAGTTGTGAGTGGGTTAAAACACTCACCTTTTTGAATTTAAATCGAATTTAAATCCAATTTAAACCCAAAATTCGACGGTCTCCAAATTAGTCCAAACCAGTGTCAACAAATCTGAAATTTAATTACGATCCTAACAAAAGAAATTTCGCGTGAATCGGAGATCGTATGAAAAAGATATTCAATATACACGATTTGAAAACAAAATAAAATAAAAATAAAACAAAACCTAAATAGAGCCACGTCATCTCCTTCTCCCACCCCTTTCTCACGCGTTTTCTCCTACAGGCCGCGCGCAAATTACAGAACCCATCAAGCTCCAGTCTCCTCCCCTTTGACCGTGAATCACGACCACCTCGAGCCTCAAATGCACAAACAGAAACTGCGCGTAGATTCGTATTGATGAAAACTACAACACAGAATTTTTTTGGAATTTTCTAGGAACTTTGAATTTTATCTGATTTGAATTTTTAATTTGGATCTAGAATTGCATCCATTGAGGAAGAGACAGAGTTGAAGAAATGAATGTACATCAAAAGAGAATAGAATGGAGGCTAGGGTTTATAATCGTCTATTTATCGATAGACGCAAAAGAATAGGTGTGCACGAATTTTAACGTGCAAACGGAAGTGGTCCAAAAAGATAAATAATATTAATTACACACGTTACGGATTTTGGAAATAAATAAATTCCTTATCATTTACATTTTATTTTAACGTATATACAAATGTAAATCTAGACGTTTCGTTTACGTTTCAAAATATATCCGCAATTTTATTAATTTCCAAATTGATCTAAACAAATTTAGATGTAAATTAAAAGCTGATAATTCTATCCATCACAGTGTTAATTTCTCCACTTCCTTATATTTAGAAATTATAAATTAAGTTTTCAAAAACCTATTTTTGATTTTCAAACTTTTATATACTCATCTTTTACCAGTAATAAGGATGCATTAACATTTGTTCATGGTTTCACCTTATTATCCTCAACTTCCATTTTAATTTTCAATAATTACAATTGCTGAATGTTGATACTTTAATTAAATTTATATGTAACGATCTCGAATTTGATTAAGTTAAATTGGTAATTAATTCAATTTTTGAATAAAATTTGTGAAATTTATTGGTGCGAGTTTCCCCGAGTTCAAATAAAAAATGTGTTAATTCATTTGAATTTAAGTACCTCAATTATTTATGAAATCATTAATTAATCTTAAAAAAAATGGGTTAAAGATAAAACATAATGATAAATATTAGAATTGATGATTTATGTCAGAAAGAAACATAAATATATACATACAAAGAAATAGCAAACAATAAGTATTAAAGTAAAATTAATAATAAATTTTTGAGTTAGAAATAGAAATAAATATATAATAAACTATAAAATATAAAGTAGACATTAGTTAAAATTTTAGCTACATATAGAATACATAAATTCAGAATTAATGGGTTAAGTTAGAAATGGAAATGGATAAAAATAAAAATACAAATGTATGTAATAAAATATAAGAAACTATATAGACTACGGATAATAAAGTAACACTTAGATAAAATCTAAAAAAACAAATTAAAATAGTACACATGAATGAAGCTTGCAAAAGAAGGAACAAACAAATTATCTATGTACAAATAAGTAGAACTATGTAGGCTCAAACAAACAAGATAAATTGTAAATTATAAAGTCAAGTAACATATGAAGCAAGCTACAAACTGGAACAAATACCAGCCTAGCCAATAAATAAAAAATATCTCTGATCAATATTTGTACAAAACAAATAAATGTCTCCTTTATGTACAAACCAGATTATAATCACGTGTACAAAAATATCTTACCCTGTAATCCTTTCCTTTTATATATATCCTTCTCATTTCAGTTTGTTTCTTCAAGTTGATAAACCCATTTTTAAACTTAACACAATTTTTAATTTAAACAACAACATAAATCAAATCAAAGCAATAGAATCAAAGAAATGGGTTCAGCAAGCAGAAAGAAATTCAAGCTCTGTTTTCTTCTCCTGGAAAACACAGTGAGTAGCACATTCTTCTTAAATTTTAAAGGCATTAAATCGTTGTTTATCTATATGTACATCTGTGAATAAGTTGTATATATATATATATATATGGATCCTCTGTATTTAAATTGAAACCTGGAAGTGTTTATATGGGCTTACAGTCTGATGCTTTGAACACCCAAATTTTGATTTTAAAAATCAATTCTTCCAAATCCACTTGATGTTTGGACGTGGGATCAAAACCAAAAATGTTTGCTTGACCTTGAACTAAATTTTAAAAATATATTCAAGTTACAATCTCTTGGAATCATCTCTGGAAAGCAAGTTGTCTGAGCACAACTCCAAATTTATCAAAATTCGAATCTTTTAATTTTCGAATTCAGTTATCTAAACTGGATCCCCATGCAAAGATATGATTTTTGAAGCATAAATCATAATTTTTAGAATTGGATGTTAAGTGCAGTTCGAATTTGTTTAAATCTCTTTCTATCATCGATCTCTGATGATCTACTGGTTCGTGGGGCTTGGGTGTTCTTGAGGAGATGGAGGAGGCTACGTGGGTGACTGGAAAAATGGTCGGAGGCGGCGAAGATGACTGTGGCGTTGGCGACGAGAATTTGAAATATTTAAACCTAATTCTGGTAAGGCCAAGGTTTGCGCGTCGTGCATCATCCTCAGGCGACCGAGTTCGCCGTGGTTTGGGGAAATGAAAGAGGAGGAGGCGATGAAGCGATGGTCGGAGTTGTGGACTGGCTGATGGTCGGAGCTCGGAGGACATCGCGATGACAGGTTTGAGGTTCGTATGGGTTCGAGTGTTCCAGGTTTGCAAGCTCGAACTCGAATTTGAATCTCGAGATGATGAAGTGATTCGAATGTTCGGAGTACGTTCTGGAGTTGATGGTTGACTTGCTCGATGTCGTGACGATGACCGGCGTCGGTCGAACCTACTGTGCATGTGCACGAACTTGATCGTGTTGTGTTGCCTGAGTATTTGTATGCCTGGGAAGCACGAGTGAAATTCTCGCGTGTGACTCGTGTGATTCGAGCAAATTACTCGAAGTAAATTCGTGTAGGCTTGGGTCGAACTCTTGTTCCAGTTTTCAACCTGGAAACCTGTTTTTTTCCTGTTTTTTTTGAATTTTGCTGAGTTCAAATTAAAATGTCAATATAAATTCAAGTTGAATTGGGATTTTAGGTTGAACATAAATAAGAAAAAAAAAAAAACCAAATTGTTTTAATAAAAAAAAAGCAATTTAATATATAAAAGAGATTTGAGTTTGAAATGGATTTGAAATTAAATTAACTTTATAACTTAAGTGTTGAAAGAAAAAAAAAATGAAATTTGAAATGAAATTTGAAACAATGTTCCAAACATATTGTGAAAAATAATTAAATTATAAATACGATTGAACATTACTTTAAGCAAAGAAGTTTAATGACTTCTATTTCATTAATGAATGAATTTTCTAAGTGAATCGATTTATAATTAAAAATGATTAATATAAGAAATTTTCTAAAAAAAAAAAAGAATTAAAGAAATTTAATAGTTAATGAAATCATTAACTAAGATTATTTGAAAAATTAATTAATGTGATTTAATTTTAACAATAAATTGGATTAATTAATTTAATAATAATAAATTGCGGGACTATTAAGTAAAATTACTTAATGACAGTAATTGTGGAATTAATTATTCGGCATAATTAATTGAGTTAACTTAATTAGTTCAAATTAAAATTTCTTAAGTATAATTTAGAATAATCACTTGATAATTTGGTAAAATAAAATTACTTCAAGAAGTAATTAATAGATAATTACTGAATGTAATTAATTGAGTGATGATTTGAAATTTGAGTAAATTATTTGTTAATAAATTAAAGGATTAATTAATAATGGAGACTAATTAAGATTAATGTACTAATTAAAGACTAATTGGTTCATTAATTAAGAATGATTAGTTAATAATTAAGGGTTAACTAATAAAATTTGAATGGGAAATTATTTCAAATGAATTGTAATTAACTTAGGATAATTAACCTTGATTTATAATTATTACAGTTGATTTAAATTTATCAGTCAACTAATGAATTTTACTTGTGAATGTTTGAACTTGACTGAATAATTAAAATTGTTTGATATCCCTGATATTGATGCTTTGTGATATGTCTTGATTTGTGTTATGATCTGAAATGTAATTTATTTATCTGAGATAAATGTATTTATTATCTGTGATATATATATATATATGTGTTCTGTGAATAAAAGATAAGCATTATGGTTTATACCGCTTATCAAATATAAGCGTTATAGTTTATACCGCTTATCAAATAAATTTCTGTATTTGATCTGTGATGGTTGAATGATGTTGCACTATTGTGTTAAAACCCTGGACCACACTTATACACACACCAATATGGATTTCACGAAGAAATCGATTAAGTCACAGATTTTGAAATGATTTATAAAATTGAATATTTAAATCAAGTGTTTTGGAAATGGATTGGATTTAAAGTGAAAAGCTTTTGAAATGGAATTTCAAAGATGAAATTTATTTTGAATAACTTGATTGAGTTTTGAAATTTAAATATTCTGATTTAAATTTGGATTCGATATTTGAAATTGAATTCTATGATCTAGAAACTAGGAGCTAAAGCTGTTATATCAGTTTATATAAGTTAAACTATTTTAAAGGTATTGATTTGGGAATTTAAATTTAAATTCAAAGGCTTTAACTCGTGTAAATATAATTGGATCTTTCTGACATGGAAACCATTTGTTTTCAAATAAAAAAAAGCTTTCATATAGGAAGTGAACTTCCAAATTGTGTTAAAGGGATTTCAAGTTAAACAATGAAAATAATTTTCCAAGTTATGGAAACGATTTGAAAGCTATAAGTTAAATCTTTAATTTAAAGGTTTAAACGAATTAATTCAATTGAAATGGAAATTGATTTGAAATCCATAAATGGATCTTTGTGAAACTGGGTGAATTTTGTGAAATAAATCTTTTGTTTAAAAGATTTGGAAATGGTAATTGGTTTAAACCATTTGAAGGAATGTTTTGAATTATTAAGTTGTGACTTAATTTAAATCTAATATCCATATGTTTTTAAATATTGCGCTCACTATTCGGTTTAGCCGGGAGAGGACCTTTGTGTCATATAACCCATTCCGAATATGTGATACGACGTATATGGATAGCATTTGAAGACCGGTGGTGAAGACCGGGTATTTGTGAAAACGATAGGATGACCTATCGATTGTCTCTGCACCGAGTCGTGCCAGTATAGAGATTTTCTAAGTGATGGGAAGTCCGATCGGGACTGTGAATACCCGGATTGCAAGGACTTCTTCGGAAGTGCCTTCGGTTCTGTTCGAACCCGGAACAGACTTGTATGGGTTGTATGTCTGACACTACACTTTGAGATATAAAGCGGATTTTTTCAAATACATATCTGTTGGTGGCGGAGAATTTATTCTCTTAGCTTTACACTCTTCTCTGAGACGTACGAGCTCAGAGATTATGTAGTTGAAGGTTATCAGCGATATACTCCCAATTTGGTAGTGTGGCATGCTGAGTGCTGCTGTGTGTTAATGATCATTGTTTGATCATTTGTGATATGATCATTTGTTTGATCATTTATCTTTGTGATCATTACTTTGATCATTTGTTGACCCAAAGCATGGCTTTGTACCAAAGCGTAGCTTTGTGGACGAGACTGCATCAGGAACTCACACCCCGGAAATGGTCAAAACAGGAAAGATGCGGCAAGGTTATGAGGGTCGCGCCCTTTAGGGTGTGTCATTCCCTTCTGGTAAAGGGTGGTATCATGGTATGGAGCCCAGATATTTACCTATGTGGTAGCTCCAATCTCATTTACTGTGTGGTTGTTGCTTAGAGGCGCCTCGGATAAAGGTCCCAAAGGACTGGGGAATGGCTTGCTCGAGTAGTAGTTACCTAGTTACAGAGGTAACCCGGCCTTGTGTTGGCAGAGATCCGGTTAGGTTCTCGGGACGTCCCGCCAGAGGCGATCCCATGTGGCAGTAGGAAGTTCCTTAGCCTGACCATTTGTTGGAAAATCCAATCAAAACAATACGAGCCTTGTACGGTTTTAGTTGTAGAACCTGTCATTCACTTATGGTGGCGCCCCACTGTTTGGATGGTAGCTATAGTAGGCATAGTTCGGAATGTCTATGCTGGCTAAGGTTAATATTCTACTTTCGAAATGTTTTCTGCACTTTGCACTTATATTAATAATATCAAAGAACTTTCTACGTATCAAGCATGTTTGACTATCATAAGAAGAAATCTCCTCCAATTCTGCGTTTGCATTGTGTGTGTGGCGGGAGGTCTTATGGTAGTTTCATTTTCAAAAAGCATTGCGAATTTACTTTAAAATTCTCTTTTTGTTTGTTTTCAAAGATAAACTATTTTTGTTACTCATACCAGTCCCATGACTGACTCGGAGTTTATTGTTCCTTTCCTAAACTCTGGGTGCCCACTATTTTCCACACGAGCAGTCTAGAGTTGGGTTTTTCAGATAATTAGGTTTGGTAGATGATCTGAGGTTAGTTCAGTCTTTGGATATGGACGAGACTTGCTTGTCTTAGTGTTTTGTGATGATGGTTCGAGCTGCTGTTGGAGTTCTCTCTTGAAGATTATATTTGAGTTATCTGTTCCACTGCTGGTGTTAGCTATTTTCTTTTCCGCTGCTATTTTATTGTATCATATCTCTGATGTATATCGATATCTATTGTATCATCTGTTGTACCAGGATGTTGTATCAGATGTTGTATATTGATATTCATTATCTCTTCCGCTGTGTTGTTTACTTAATGGTGTTATAAGCTCCGGCGAATCGGATTTGAACGGTCGAATCTGCGGCATTTGAGTACGATGTAAAGTATGGATGTCGATTTTCGAACGGGCAAAATTCTCATTCGTTACATTATACATCTTGCTTACTATAATCTATATCAACAAATGGTCCAATTATAAATAGAATTAGCATTAACTTCATCTTATAGGATTAACTACTCCAATTACAAAACAAATCTACGCTAACTGCACGATTTAAGTCAATTAATTGTAATTGAGTCTACATTAAATGTTATAAATTATAAATTGGAACCTCAATAAATTCGCTTATTGATTTAAAATCTTTCTATTCAGTAAATATACATTTTATGGGTATAAATAACATTTGAATTATAACACATGTCATTAGTGCATGCTTCATTTCTTATATACTCCCATTTATTAACTAGAACACATTAACCAAAACAAAGTAATTAATTTAGATTTATTTCAATCGATTGCCATTCTTAACTTAACATACTCAAAATGGTTAACCTAAATAATTGTTACCCTTTTACATTCAAATTAACTTACAACCATCATTACAACAATGTTGCCATAGATTTAGATTTAATTAAATAAATTAGATAAATGGGTAAAGTTTTGTAATTATCACTAATGCCAAATATATATGCATTAATTACTACTTATTATTATGAATTCATTTATTAATTTACTAGTTGTCTTTGTCTTCTTATGTCCTATTTACTACCAAACTTTCTATTTAGTTATAGTTTATCAATATATATATATATATATATATATATACCTAGGCAAATCAAGTTCTTGTCTTTTCTGTTATTTCAATTAAATCGGGTATGCACAAATAAATTGTTTATTAACTTATTCTTACAAAATTATTTACATGCATTCAGTTACACCTAATTTAATGCATTGATTTTCATTTATAAATTAAAGGGTTTTTTTTTTCCTTTAAAAGCTTTTATTACTAACCATACTCCAACCTCTACAGGACATTGATTTATTAAATTTGCACTTATTATGCATACTTTTAGCAACTCATATATACTTTGCATCTATTCCCCAAATTTCACACTCTATTGTTACATAAATTTGCACTGATTGCTATTTATTATTATTGCTTTACTGATAAATTAGATATTTGCATTGGTTTTGCTTATGCTAAATTAATTTCCCATAATAAATAAGGTTTCAAAACAATCAATAGCATTTCCTTAGCCCAAACCCCGTTTACCAATTATTTTCCTTCAATAATTCATGTTGCTATAAATACGTACATTTACACTTTATAGTTATTCTAACATACCTATTCCAACACTCTTAACCCTTATCTTTACGTTCACCCACTTGTAATATTAATTATATTTATTACAATTCAATGTTGGCATTTATTACTATTAATTTTTACAATGTTTATTGCCCTTATTTCAGTTTCTTCCTTTTTCAGTTGCTACTCTACTATTCACAGTTTCTTTGGTATACTCCTTTCCTATATAATCCAATATACACAAATTCCAATTAAATCCAATTATTACCTTTAAATAAAACATAACATTCGAATACCTCTTATTAAATTGGAATGTTTCATTTAAGTTTATAAATGATCCACTTGTATTAACATAAATTTTTATTTTCAAATTTATTCCCATTTACGGTTAATTAATGTTATTTTACATTAACCAATTTTAATATTCACCTTTAATTTCACATCTTCAAAGTATATCTAGGAAAAATCTTTCCACCACTTAATTTACTGAATCTTATGCAGTCTTACTATAAATAGGTTTTAAATTACCATTACTGTACATTCAATTACTATCCAAAGTATTTATTCATAAATCAATTTGATATATACGTTTGTTTCCTTCTATTTGATTTATACCTAGTATACGTTTTCCTAAATCCTGTTTCATTACCTTCATTAAATGGTTATCGCATTGAGATCAAATTTATTAGCTTATATCGCATTATTACCATTAATTAAAATTGGCTTACAAATTCTTTTTTTTCAATACTCTAAATAAATAACATATTATTCCATAATTACTCTTGTTTTCACATATTCCATTCAAAAATTAAACCAAAATATTTACATTATTTTATTGAATTGGAAATCTCATTTTAAATTGTTAACTTTTAATAAGAACAAATGGCAACACCAAATTCCTAACATTCATTTTATTAAAAATTATGGAAAATATGACAAATTTAGTTAACGAAATTTTCGGGTCGTTACACTCTCCCCCACTCAAAACTTTTCGTCCCCGAAAAGGAAAAGGAGGGAGAAGAAAGAATTAAATAACAATACATCTTATTCAAAATACTTAACTTATAAACAGTAATTTACCAAATTTATTACCTTAAATAAAATATACCCGTTTTATAATCATTATATCCTTTTATACTTAAATAATTAAAGTTTGAAAAACATTTTCAACATAATTCTAAGTCCAAAATTTACGGAAAATTTTGGCAGAGTCTCCTTTGTACGGAGAGGCTCGGGAAAATATAATACCAAAATATAACAAAGTATCATATAGAATATTCAAAATAGTATATCCCAACACGGGAAAATATATAATAATAGCGCTACAAAACGTAAACCAGGAACGTACCTATTTGTTGGGCAAATTACGCTTAATTTATGGAAACAAAAGCAGTAACAATTGCTTCCATACCTGCATTTCACTTATATAATCTAAAAAGGTTAACTATTTATATAAAGTGAAATATTTTCATGGTTTCAACTACTAACAACAATAAACACACAATCATCAATTTCAACAAACAGCATTCCCAACCAAACAAAACAACCATTCAATCAAACAAACAAATAATTGTTCGGGTTCAAACTTGAATTGGTACGGAATGAAAAATAACTATCCAGTGCATCATTTACTCAACAGTCTTAGATGGAACAAAAATAGATTATTTATTCATCCAACAACTTCAAATTTCGTTACCCAGCCAACTATAAAGTAAACAATATCGATTTAAACCAACAAATCAATTCAACTTATATAAATTCATTTCATACTTTAATTGTTTGATTTCCTTTCTTTTATTCAACCCACATAAATTTTCCTTTTTATAATTTACATTTATTTCTAACAAACTTCAAATTTTATTTCTCATTCAATGGTTGTTTCCTTATTTCTACTTATTACTTACCATTATTTTTATTTTATTTAGGTTATGTAAGTCTCTTTTATTTGTATTACATTTAATGCACTTCTCAAATTCAATCATTTATTAAATGCTTACATGCTATTATATTATATTACAGTAACCCTTTTTTTTAATTACACTTAAATTCTTAACCTTATAACCTCCATTCTTATAAATAAAGGATTTTATTAATTTATTACCTAAGGTTTACAGTCATTTATTTATATTACCTACTTTCCATTTTATTCAACTAGTAGCATTTAAATCATACTAAATTTTATAACCATACACATCAATCCTTATTTATTAAAGAGTTTCGTTTTATTTACTTAAGTTTAAAATCACCTATTTATAATACTTACTTTAATTATGGTAAAATTTCAATTATAACTTAAGTTTATAACATTAAATTCTCATTTAACAGCAATTCATTGAATACTTCATTATTTCCAAAATTTCTACTTGTATAATATTCTATTCCGATCACTTATTTAACATTTCAACTTTTCATATTTGGTAAGTTATATATGTTAAAGAAAATGCAAAAGAACTTATACAAGTTTTATCTCATCTTTTAATTAAATTTAATGTTCAACAATATTACTTTTTGTCTCATATGTTCAAAATTTCAAATTTCCCTTTATAACTTTGCATTAATTCTCTTACCTAAATTAGAGGTTTCAATTCATTAATTACTTAACTTTTATTTCACTAAAATAAATTAAACAATTAATTAATGGAAATTTAAGAATTAAATACCGGGTCAAATTTCAAATATTTTTAAAAATAATAGATAAAGAATTTCTTACAACTTTTATATCTCAATTATATTTAAAACAATTAAAATTTTAGATAATTTCAAAATAAATCTGCAGTAGAATTTACTATAGTGGCCTTTCCCCTTCGAAACTCGAAAATGAAAGTCGATGATGCGGCCGCCATCACCGAAATTATTTTCCAGCGAAAGAGAGGAAAGTACAAAATTTATTTTCTCCAAAATCTTCTTTAAAACCATTCTTTCGAATTATACTAAATATTTATATAAGAAAATACTTATAAATAAAATTATTATATTTCATAAATCCTTTGAAAACAAATTTTCAAAAATCCCGGACTTAAGTTCCAAAATTTCCAAATTTCATTGATTCAAATTTCAATCTTATTTTACCTATTATTTATAAATTTTATTCCTAACAACCAATCTATTGCAACCAAATATAGATATCATTTGAAAATTTTATTATATATATATAGAAAATAAAATAGGCAAAATTATTTCACTCACCTATATTAAAACAATATTATGTCGGTCTGTCCTATTAAGTGTTTAGAAATCCCTATTGATGTCATAGCGTCCCATGCACCAACCAGAATTTATAAATACAAAACAGAACAGATTAACACAATATCAAAATCTTTTTATAACACTAACAAATACGCTCTCTCATATATATACACTCAGCGACTCCCATAGGGTATTACTACCCTATTAACAAAGAGTCAAACCCCACAAAGCCAAGGTTTATCGCTAAACCAAAGCTCTGATACCAACTGTAACGTCCCGCCTTTTCGCACACTTAAAACCGACACACATGACGATTCAAACCATACGGAATGGCGGATTGTTATGGGGTAAATAAGAAAAACAGAGAAGAAATAAAACAAAACAGAATCTCACAGCGGAAGGATAAAATATAATAATCAAATATACAGTTCATGAAACTGTTTTACAAAATATTTTATTTTACTTGCACAATGAATATCAGAGTTACCCAAACCAATACTATCAATGCAGCGGAATTAAATGGTGTAGTGAAATAATATAGTAGATACTAGTAATACAAATCTTTGTCTTCGTCCTCCAGAGCTAAATCCTCAAATCCTGAAACGCTCGGACTGACCCGAGCGAATTTGAAAAGACAAAAACACTCGAGTCAGAACTAAAAGATCTTATGTGAGTAAAATTAACAGAAATAAATATGAGTATAGTAACTCAAGAGATGCTCGGGATTTACATCTCCTAAGGGTCCGTTAAACTATTTACTATGTAGTATATTGTGCTATTATAATAATGCCTATTTATAAAATAAACTTACTTTTTAATAGCGTTAAGGGGTTACCCATATAGCCCTTAACACAGAATATATTCCCATAGTCTATACAGTGCCGTAATCACCCCCGTACTGGGCGTCGTCAGAGGGCACTCCATAGGTATGGTACAAAAAAAACTCGTATAAGGCGCGCTAGGGTAGGTGACACGGCACAACAAGGCAATGCCAGGGTAGATACACCAATTTCTATCCGGGCTGATGGAAACGCATAGCCGCAGCTACCACCCACCTCGAACAAACTCCCCTAAAAATCAAAGTAAAAGTGGCCACTGAAATAATCCAAAGTCAAAGTATAATATCGAAGAGGAGTGTCTGATCAGAGGAATGACCTCATTGGCCCGAGAATCGCTCCTGTTTTAGCCACCTTATGCCAACTCACGGGAGTCGGGTCCACGTATTTACCTTGCAGGAAACGCCTCCACCAACCTACTTCATTCTGGAATCTCCACCGCGTACACGGTTAGTCAAAGTGGTTTTCGGTATCGACAGAGAGTATGTCCATATCCGATCCCGGTCTCTTTGCCAACCCATCGTTATTATAACACCGCGGTCATTTAAAAATAGTTTATACTTAAAAACCAGAATAAAAATTTCCATTTCAAAAACTATGAATACGATATCATTTTAAAACCCAAAACAATATGATATCATTTTATCCAAATATAATTATTTTCCAAAAATCATACTGCTTTAAAATCTATAATATCTGGAAACCAAACATTTGAATTATACTTTCAAAGCATAATATTTCGAAAATTCATTAAAACCATAACTACTAAAACTTGAATGGTTTGGATATTCAACGGTATATAAAATAAATGGTTTGACTTTAAGGTTACTTTTTAAAGAAAAATAATTTCCATGACTTTACAAATATATTTCTTTATTTAAAGTCTAAACCATAATTTAAATATCAATTTCAAGTTCCAAAACCATTTCAATGTCTATATATATATATATATATATATATATATATATCCATTTGGAGTATTAATATTTCAAAACTAAAGTTGGAATTTTATTCTATCAACAAATCAATTGTTCTATTATTTAGTCTTGAATATTCACATAAAAATCCATAAATACAACCCCAATTTCTAGAAATTTAATATTTCCTTAAATTTAATTATACTAGAATATTCATTTAAATTTATCTTGGAAAAACTCCAGTTATAAATATCATACCTTAAAATTTCCAAACTTAAACATATAATATAAATTATCAAATTCCATTTTCTCAATTTTTCCATTTTTATTTAACAGATTTATACACAGCCTAAATTCAAAAATTTTAACTTCATATGTATATATGTAGACGAATAATATTTATAAAATATCAAAACTTAAAAATTTTTATAAACCGTATCCCATCCAAACCATAGAAATCACTTTAACATATTTCATATATAGACCACGGTGCCTGTATATAATTTTCCATCCTATGGTCAAGTGATACGAATGTTTATCATTTCAATCCGCAAATTAAAAATAAAAATTTGCGGTTGTATATCATTTCAAACCACAATCCCGAATGGAACGAAAATGCATGATAACTTGTAGTTTAATGATATAAAATAAAACATCCATTCATCCATCATCATCCATCATCCAAATCACAATCATCATCCAATAACAAAACAATATCAATATATATCCGATAATATATAATAGGTAATAACTGGCAGTTACATTCAAAAATAAATTTAATAACTATTAAACTAACGGTTTATCTGCAAATAAATAACTATAACTGTCAATCTATATGCAGTAATAAAATTTAAATGAACAGTTATATTAAATAAATGCGATTTAACAGATATGATGAATAAAACATGCCAAACAGTCATAAATAAATCTCTACTCATATCTAAAATAAATTTAACAAACATAAAAACTTTTAGAAGTTGTGAGTGGGTTAAAACACTCACCTTTTTGAATTTAAATCGAATTTAAATCCGATTTAAACCCAAAATTCGACGGTCTCCAAATCAGTCCAAACCAACGTCAACAAATCTGAAATTTAATTACGATCCTAACAAAAGAAATTTCGCGTGAATCGGAGATCGTATGAAAAAGATATTCAATATAAACGATTTGAAAACAAAATAAAATAAAAATAAAACAAAACCTAAATAGAGCCACGTCATCTCCTTCTCCCACCACTTTCTCACGCGTTTTCTCCTACAGGCCGCGTGCAAATTACAGAACCCATCAAGCTCCAGTCTCCTCCCCTTTGACCGTGAATCCCGACCACCTTGAGCCTCAAATGCACAAACAGAAACTGCGCGTAGATTCGTATTGATGAAAACTACGACACAAATTTTTTTTGGAATTTTATGGGAACTTTGAATTTTTATCTGATTTGAATTTTGAATTTGGATCTAGAATTGCATCCATTGAGGAAGAGACAGAGTTGTAGAAATGTAACGACCCTGAATTTCCGACCCGATTTAAAATATTAAATTCATCGTTTTAATGTAAAATTTTGAAAATTTATAAACGATGCCAATTTGCGTCCAAACTTTAGTTATGACATACGTCTAGTTAGATATGAGCATGGAAAAAGTTTCGTCGCAAAATATTACAGTTAACTTCGTTCACTTTTTACTGTATATCAGTCCATATAAAGCTGCGTAAAATTTATCTTCCAAATCCAAATATTTTTACACAGTTATGTTGTAAAAATTATTCTGATCATGATTATGAAATTCGTTTCGTCAAAAACTGTCATCGCTTACTCCGTTTAAATTGTTTTACAAAACGCGCAAATTTAGCGGCGTAAAATGCGAATTTTATAAAACCATCGTATCGCAATAATCTGTATACCGTTGGAATCGCCTCGTCGCACTGATCAGAACGGTATATTTATTTGCACGAATCGGAGTCCGACATAATTTGTCGCGTTAATTAAATCATTTTGAAATGGACCGGTTAAACACATTGCAGCCCAAAATCTTCTACCTGTTACAAGAGAAAATGAAAGGAATATAATTTCAGCTGGGTTGGCATGTACTTGGAAGGTGAAGTGTGAAGAGTTGTGGGGATAACGAAGAGTTTGGTGACCATAAGACTTGTATTCACGTACAAATTTAAATTAACAAAACTATTCATTTTCACAATTCCATTTATCTGTTCTTTTGGAAAAAAAAAACTCTTCAGGTAATCCTGGCCTCACTTTCTCCTATTCTTTCATCTTCCTTCTCTGTTCTTCCTTTTACACTTTCTTTTGCAAAATATAATAAAAAGAAGAGAAAGATTATGGCTTAGCCTCTGCCAGCACCCTTTCACTGCAAGCACGGCCAACCACCTCCGCCACCAGTCGCAGCCGCACACCACCAGTCCAGCTCGGGCCTTTCCTTGCTACCTCACGCTGAATCCCTTACCCCGTTCGAGCCTGCACCATAGCCGTACCCACCTCATCACCACCCGCCCACCTCCATGAATTCACCTTTCACCGAAAACAACGACACCTGAATCGAAGCCTCTACCCGAGTCACCTTCCCCTTCTCCAGTCCCGAGCGCACCAAGCTTTGACTGAGCTTCCACCTGGAACTGCCTAAAACCCCAGAGCATCATTTTCCCACATGTGTTAGTGCATATGTGTTGGGTGCATGGTGCTGTGTGCGTGTGAATGGGTGTGTGTGCTGTGGAGTTTGCATGCGCGTGTGTAAGTGATGTGCGTGCGTTTCAGTGATGTGTTGTGTGAGAATGTAGTGTTGTGTTGGGTTATGCCTTGCTGTGTGCGTGTGTTTGTAAAAAAAAAAAAAAAGAGGATGAAGAGTTGCATGCATATGGACTGCGTGTGCATTGAGCTGATACATGAGAGTGTTGAGGTAATGCATAAATATGTGCATGCGTTTGTGAAGAAAAAAAAATAAGTTAGTGCATGCATATATGAATTGCATGCATGAATGGGTGTGAGTGCTGGTGTGGTGATGCGTGCGTATGTTGTTTTATAGATGGCTAGTGTTATAAAAAAAAAGTTGCTTGTGTTATTTTTTTTTTTTAAAAAAAGAGTGATAAGTTGTGTGCAAGTGTGCATGTAGAGGTAGCGTGGCATGCTTTTTTATGCATTGTCTGGAGATGGTATGTGTAGTGTTGTGTATGTGTAGTGTTGCGTGCGTTTCAGTTTATAAAAAAAAAAATTTTTTTTTTGAAAACGTGACTTGCAACTAGCTCTTAGACATTGTAGAAAGTATTTCCGCAAATATCTATTCTGGTTGCCAAATAGTAACCGACTTTTCTTTTCGTTGTGTGCAGAAGCAACCGACTGATTTCTTGTTGCAGCAGCACCGATCTCTCAGCTTTTGCTCTTTTCTCCGTCGTCGGTAAGCGCATTTATATAAATTCATAAATTATATACAAACGTTCATTGTATTAATATCGTTTTCTATTTTTCGATATTACAGTGTTCGTTGTTCGTGTTGTACCGACTTCTTTCGTGCTTTTTCTTGCTTCGCCGCCAACTTCTTTATCCACGGAAGGTGAAATAAATTTTCACGACATATATTCTTATGCAAGTTTGGTCGGTAAATAATTGCTATGTGATGTTGAATTAGATGTTAATTGTTTTGTGAAGTGATAAATAGTTTGCAAGTGAAATTTGAATAGGATAGTTAACTAATTTAAATCGAATTATATACGTCGAACTTTGAGCTGTTAAATTTGACCCCTTTATATGTTGAATATGGATTAGTTAAACTTGACACCTTAATTGTTAATTAAATTGATGTAGAAATTAGTTAATTGCACTTCGTACCATCTAACGTATATCAGATTTATTCTTTAGTGTAAATTTGAAATTGAATTGAATGACAAGTGAAACTGTAATAATCTTTAATCTACATGAAATGATAGTGTAGATTCTAGAAATAATTATATTAATTTGCATAAATAACAAATGTAAATTAATACGATTATTTCAGGATTATTTAAATAAATTGTTGGATTGTTATGTATGGATGCTATTGCTTGTTTATTTACTTTGACACCATCCCAGCTATCATACTGCAAGTTCTCTTTGTATGCTTGACTTTTGAATTGAAATGGAATTGGGTTGAAATGATAGATACCCAAATAACTTTGGCTTAGGATAGAAAATTAAATTTAAAACCGGTTGGTCAATGTTTGGTTTAAAATGAAATAAGATTCTATTTGACTAATAATAAGGTTTGAATAAAATTGGGATTTAAATTTGAATGAACGAAAATGTGAATATTGAATTCAAACAAATATTAACGTCGTAATTGACAAAAGGGACATTGTTTTTAAAATTTAATGATTTAATTTAGAATTAATTGATAATTGATTTTGAAATTATTAATAATTAAGTTGAAATGGTAATAAACCATTTGGAATTATTAATAATCAAGTCTTGAAATTTATTAATAATGAAGTTTGAAGTTATTAATAACAAAGTTTTGAAATTGGATAATTAAGTTTGAAATTATTAATAAATTAAGTTTTGAAATTATTAATAATTTGGTTTTAAAATTAATAATTAAGTTTGGAATTATTAATGAATAAGTTTAAAATGATAATAATTAAGATTTGAAATTATTTGATAATTGAATAAGATTGAATTGTTAATGATTAAACTAAAATTGAATAGAGTGAATTATGTAATAATTGAATTGAATTGAATATTCTTTATTAAGAGAAATCGAATTTTTGAATAAGTGAAACTAAGTTCTTAATTGAGATTTGAAATTTGTAATGAAAGAAATAAATATATGAAATTGAATTTCTTTACTAAGAAATACAACGCGTTTATCGAAAACAAATGAAATGCTTGAAATATGGAGAATTGGATTCGATAAATTCAAATTGAATAAATATGTAAGCTTCGATAATGAAACGAACTTAAGGAAGTAATGAATTGGAAATTTAATTGAAATTGTTTAATGATAAATAATGTAATGAATATCGAATAAAAACGATAATTGAAATTAAAACGATTTGTACGTTAAATGATTTTGGAATGAACATATACATGGAATTAAACGAATACTTGAATTGTTTAAATTAAAATTTCGAAATTGAATTATAGAAAATTTGAAATGGAAGTTGTGAAGTTAGGAAACGTAAATTTTGGAAATTGATATAGAAAGACTAACATAATGTTGATTTATGAAGTATAATTGAAATTAAATTTGATTTGTTTTTGAAATTTATTAAACGACCAATAGATGAAAGAATTACGAAGGTTATTAAAGGAGCCGGAATCGGTTAGGGACATACTCACTGTCTAAACCGAAAACCACTTTAATAACTATACGCGGAGTGATGATCCAGAATGAAGTGGTTGGATTGACGTACGCGATGACTGAAGGAAGTGAACGATAATGGATGGCCTTGACACTTGTGTCAAATTGGAAATGACTAAAATCAGGAGCCGTGCCGGGCCAAATGGGGTTAGCTACCTCGAGCGAACACACTTCTTCGTAAACTACTCATTTACTTTTGTGATTGATTGGTGCGCACCCTTGAAATTTGGAGTGTTGTTTCGCGGTGTTGTGATCGTTGCGGCGATGCGTTCTCACCAGTCCGGATTAGGCAAACGGTAGTTTCACTACCTTGGGTATTGCCTCATTTGCCTTGTCATACTTGTATCCCGTATACGCGACCACTACGAATTTGTTTTGTATTATACCTATGGAGTACTCCCTGATATCCCACTAGTTTACGGTGGAGTTTACAGTGCTGTATAGACTATGATATTTATAAAATGTGTTAAGGGGGATAATGGTAACGCCTTAACGCTATTTTGATACTTTACTTTACTGTTAGACATTATCTATTTATCGTACATTACTATATATAGATAGTTTACCGGATCCTGAAAGATGTTTACTCCATTCATCTTTGAGTTATTGTTATTTCAAATTCTTAATCATATTATCTGTATAAGAATATATGTCCTGATTCGAGTGTTTGTTTATGCTTATGCTCGGATCAGTCTGAAGATTGCTGTTGTTGTTCTATTTGGAAGCTGAAGACCGAAGACTATCTTTATCTTTATTTATCAGTATTGTTCTTTCTATTTGGACTATTGGACATGTGTTCTATTTTATTTTATCTGAGACATTGTTGTATTTCTGGGTAGCTTCATGAACTACTCTTATGACTATGTTGTATTTCCGCTGCACTATTCTGTTATGTTATATTTCTATGACTCTGTGATGATTCTCATTTATATATATACTCCATTTATGATTCGTGTTTTGTACTATTTAAGTTGACATGTGTGGATTATTGTAAATTTAAATGGTCCAAATATACGGGTTGTTACAGTTGGTATCAGAGCTTTGGTTCCCGATAACCTTAGCCTGTGGAGTTTTAAGCTCCTTAGAGATAGGGTAAATATACCCTAGAATGAGGAGAATCATTTCAGAATCCACATCCTTTGATTCATCTTTCTTATTGAATTCGTTGAGTAAAATTTCCTTAAGTCCTATAAATTCCTATCTTTGATTCTAAATCACTTTTGGTATTCCAGGATGGCTGCCAGAAGAAATGTTAGAGGTGGAAGGGGTGGAATTGCTCATGCTCCACAAGCCCCCGCATTCCGATTCTCCACTCTTAGCAAGGAGTACACTCAGCTTGGAGGAGTCAAATTTACTAGCTCCGAGAGTATCATCGAAGCACAGCAATGGCTAAAGAGTTTGGAGAGGATCTTTACTGGCTTGGAGATCACGGACGCTCAGAAGCGTTAGTTGGCCGCTTGGCAGCTTCAGGATGCTGCATAAGACTGGTGGGAATCCGTCACTTCTCGTACCGATGAGGAAACCATCACTTGGGCCCAGTTTAGGTAGAAATCTATCTAAATTACATCAAAATAAATTCCTTCTATGTTGTTCAAATTTTGACTCGTTTTCATATCATTTGTAAATAGGGACTCCTTTATGGCTCAGTGGATGCCAGCTGCTGGGAAGGCCCAACTCTATCGTTCTTTTATGGATCTCAAGCAAGGCAACATGACTTTCACTGAGTATGAAAAGAAATTCAATGAACTATCCAAGTTCGGACCTGGCTTGATTGATACACCACTGCTTAAGAATGAGAAGTTCATACATGGTGCACGCCCTGAGTAATACGAGCTTCTCACTGCTCATGTCCATGGAACATTCACTGAGTTGATGGACTTTGCTCTTCGATATGAGGGAAAGCCAAAGGAAACATCATCCTCCAAAGCCCCAGTTGCTTAGACATCAGCTAGTAAGTCGGGAAAGAGAAAGCCAAACTTTGCACAACAGAAGAAGAATTGGCAGCAGAAAACAGGGCTTGGATACTCCCAGAAGAAGCCTATTGACATATCATCCATTACTTGCTTCAACTGCAACCAAAAGGGTCATTATGCTAGTAGCTGCCCATCTCCAAAGAGCACAGTTGTTCCACCACCAGCACAGATGACTAGGAGGGATTTGTGTCATATCTGCTTACAACCTGGACACTTCAAGAAAGACTGCCCAACACAGAAGCGAGGTACACCATCTGGAGTCTTTGCTCTTTCCACACCTGCCCCGGAAGTTCCTACCTCGGAAGTTCCGGATAATCAAGGTACTTTACAAAGTACTTTTATGTTGCATACCTTGCCTGTTAGAGTTTTAATTGACACCGGAGCAACACACAGCTTCATAGCTATTGACTTGTGTAATAAACTTGGTTTGGAACCCACTTTTGCATCTATTTCCTTATGTGTATCTAACCCTATTGAAGGGCCCGCTAACCTCAGAAGGGTTTGCAAATATGTCACTCTTATGCATGGCATCCACCGCTTTACTTGGGATTTCTATGTTCTTGGATTCGAGGCATTTGATATTCTTTTAGGCATTGATTGGCTACGAAAGTTCGAAGCCGTTATCTCTTGCAAAACTCGAACTGTCTCTCTTATTGACGACAAGAGTATGCCTTTAGTTGTTAAAGGCAAATCACTTCAAGAATATGCTGGGAGTTTTATATTCTCTCTTGACTCCCATCCAAATGAACTAAGCTCTACTCCAGTTGTTCAACTCTTTTCTGATGTATTTGGAAAAGTTAATTCTCTACCACCTCCGTGGGAAATCGAATTCCGCATCGACCTTATTCCTGGTGCACGACCCGTAGTTCTTCCTCCAAGGAGAATGGCTCCTAATGAAAAGGCAGAGTTGAATGTTCAAATTGAAGATTTATTTTCTAAAGGTTTGATTCGACGCAGTCATTCAGAATGGGGTGCTGCAGTTGTATTTGTCACAAAATCCGATGGCTCACTCAGAATGTGTGTGGACTATAGAGAGCTAAACAAACTCACACATAAGAACAGGTATCCGATGCCCCGCATCAACGATCTTTTCGACCAGCTTCATGGAGCTAAAGTCTTTTCTCAACTTGACTTGGCTACCGGCTTTCACCAACTCAGAATCGCTGAGGATAGAATTCCTAAAACAGCATTCCGCACCGAAAATGGTTTCTATGAATGGCTAGTTATGCCGTTCGGTCTCACTAATGCTCCAGCCTATTTCGTCGACTTGATGAATAGAGTTTTTCGGGATGTTCTTAACAAGTTCGTTCTTGTTTTCATCGATGATATTCTTGTCTTCTCTAAAGATGAGAAAGAGCATAGATCGCATTTGGCTTTTGTGCTTGAAACTCTTCGCAAACATCAGCTTAAAGCCAAGTTTTCGAAATGCCACTTTTGGCGAGATGAAGTTCGGTTTCTTGGCCATATTGTTTCGGAGAATGGGATTTCGGTCGATCCAGCTAAGATCGCCGTAATCAATGTAGGTTCTATTTTTATTTTTCAATTCTATCTAAACAACTTATCGATATCTAAATTCGAATTCTTGAAATTTGCAGGATTGGGAGACTCCCAAAACTCCTACAGATATCCGCAGTTTCTTGGGATTGGCTGGCTATTGTCGCAGATTCATAGAATACTTTGCTCGTATCGCTGCCCCACTTACCGTACTAACCAGAAAGAATGTGAAATTTATTTGGAGTGAAAAGTGCGAAGCGGCTTTCAATGAGATGAAGCGAAAATTGACATCTGCCCCAGTTCTTACATCTATTGATGGTAGCGAAGGATTGACAGTCTATACAGATGCCTGTCGTGATGGTCTTGGAGCAGTCTTAATGCAGAAAGGAAAGGTTATTGCCTATGTGGGTCGACAGTTAAAGACTCATGAAGCAAATTACGCAACTCATGACCTAGAGCTTCTTGCGGTTGTATTTGCTCTTAAGCTATGGCGGCACTATCTATTGGGAACAAAATTCGAGTTATTCACTGACCACGAGTCATTAAGATATAATTTCTCGCAAAAGGATTTGAATCAAAGACAAGTCCGATGGCTCGAATTTCTAGCTGCATATGATCTTGATATTAATTATACTCCAGGGAAAGCGAATGCCGTAGCCGATGCTTTGAGCAGAAACCAAGCGATGGCATGTTGTAATCTTGTTGAGGGAATGTTATTCCAACTTTCCGTCTCCCCAGCTCTTATGGATCGTATTATAGCCAAACAATACGAGTACACTTTGCTTTATCGCATCAAAGAAATAGTTCTCGGTAGAGTTGGAAATGCTAACAATAAATTGGGTGCACATGTTGATAGTAATGGAGTCTTGAGAATTGATAATCGTATTTGTGTTCCTAATGTTGATGGTCTACGGCATGAACTGCTGCGAGAAAACCACAACTCTTCGCTTTCATTTCATCCCGGTGTCACTAAAATGTATCAGAATATGAAGAAGCTTTATTGGTGGAGTGGGATGAAGCGCGATATCTCTACCTATGTCAGAAGATGCACAACTTGTCAGCAAGTTAAAGCTGATCATAGGAAGACAGCCGGTTTGCTTCAACCGTTAGAAATTCCAGGATGGAAGTGGGAGCAAATTTCTATGGACTTTATTGATGGGCTGCCAAGGACTAGAAAGGGTAACGAAAGCATATGGGTGATTGTCGATAGACTGACGAAATCCGCCCACTTTATTCCAGTTAAGACCACCCGTACAGCTTCTAGTTTGGCAGAAATATACATGAGAGAAGTTGTTAAACTTCATGGTGTACCATCTAGTATCGTATGCGATCGAGATCCTATTTTCACTAGTAAATTCTAGAAAGCATTTCAGGATACTTTGGGCACCAAACTGAATCTGAGCACAGCTTATCATCCTCAAACGGACGGCCAAACTGAGAGGGTGAATCAGATTTTGGAAGACCTTCTCCGAGCTTGTATTATTGACTTTGGTGGATCCTGGGAAGACCATCTTCATTTGGTCGAATTCACTTACAATAACAGTTACCAGGTAAGGAAATTAAATTTCAAATTTGAATAAGTATATTTGAATTTGAATTTGAATTGATCATCTGTACTAAACCAGGCAAGCATTAGTATGGCACCGTTCGAAGCCTTATATGGACGGCCATGCAAATCGCCAGCTTGTTGGATCGAGTCTAGAGATAGACTTGTGCTTGGTCCAGAAATGATTATGGAAGCTTCTGAAAAGGTCGAAGAAATCAGAAAGAAAATAATGACGGCACAGGATAGACAGAAGAGCTACGCTGACAAAAGGAGAAGGGATCTCGAATTCAGCGTAGGAGACAAAGTATTTCTGAAGGTGTCGCCTTTAAAGAATATTGTTAGATTTGGAAGAAAAGGGAATCTAGCTCCGAGATTTGTTGGTCCGTTTGAGATTACGGAAAGAGTTGGAACATTGGCATATAGAGTTGCATTAACAGAGAAGTTCGCCGGTGTGCACAACGTGTTCCACGTCTCACACCTGCGCAAAGTTGTACATGATCCATCCATGACTATTCCTACTACTCAGTTGGAAGAGATAGTTATTAAGCCTGATTTGACTATTGAGCGTAAGCCGCTTCGGATAGTTGATAGTGAGACAAAGCAACTCAGAAGGAAGTCGGTAAATCTCGTCAAAGTCCAATGGAGTGCAGATGAGCGAGATTGGACATGAGAAACTGAGGATAGTATTCGGAATTCAAACCCCGAATTACTAATTTCAGGTATAAATCAAATTTCTTAAACTATCTTGATCTTTCTGCTTATTTCATTTCTACTTCACTCATCTCGTTCCTTTTCGAGAACGAAAAGTTTTGAGTGGGGGAGATTGTAACGACCCTGAATTTCCGACCCGATTTAAAATATTAAATTCATCGTTTTAATGTAAAATTTTGAAAATTTATAAACGATTTCAATTTGCATCCAAACTTTAGTTATGACATACATCTAGTTAGATATGAGCATGGAAAAAGTTTCGTCGTAAAATATTACAGTAAACTTCGTTCACGTTTTACTGTATATCAGTCCATATAAAGCTGCGTAAAATTTATCTTCCAAATCCAAATACTTTTACACAGTTATGTTGTAAAAATTATTCTGATCATGATTATGAAATTCGTTTCGTCAAAAACTGTCATCGCCTGCTCCGTTTAAATTATTTTGCAAAACGCGCAAATTTAGCGGCGTAAAATGCGAATTTTATAAAACCATCGTATCGCAATAATCTGTATACCGTTGGAATCACTTCATCGCACTGATCAGAACGGTATATTTATTTGCGCGAATCGGAGTCCGACATAATTTGTCGCGTTAATTAAATCGTTTTGAAACGGACCGGTTAAACACATTGCAGCCCAAAATCTTCTACCCGTTACAAGAGAAAATGAAAGGAATACAATTTCAGCTGGGTTGCATGTACTTGGAAGGTGAAGTGTGAAGATTTGTGGGGATAACGAAGAGTTTGGAGACCATAAGACTTGTATTCACGTACAAATTTAAATTAACAAAACTATTCATTTTCACAATTCCATTTATCTGTTCTTTCGGAAAAAAAAAACTCTTCAGGTAATCCCGGCCTCACTTTCTCCTATTCTTTCATCTTCCTTCTCTGTTCTTCCTTTTACACTTTCTTTTGCAAATATAATAAAAAGAAGAGAAAGATTATGGCTTAGCCTCTGCCAGCACCCTTTCACTGCAAGCACAGCCAACCACCTCCACCACCAGTCGCAGCCGCACACCACCAGTCCAGCTCGGGCCTTTCCTTGCTACCTCACGCCGAATCCCTTACCCCGTTCGAGCCTGCACCATAGCCGTACCCACCTCATCACCACCCGCCCACCTCCTTGAATCCACCTTTCACCGAAAACAACCACACCTGAATCGAAGCCTCTACCCGAGTCACCTTCCCCTTCTCCAGTCCCGAGCGCACCAAGCTTTGACTGAGCTTCCACCTGGAACTGCCTAAAACCCTAGAGCATCATTTTCCTACATGTGTCAGTGCATATGTGTTGGGTGCATGGTGCTGTGTGCGTGTGAATGGGTGTGTGTGCTGTGGAGTTTGCGTGCGCGTGTGTAAGTGATGTGCGTGCGTTTCAGTGATGTGTTGTGTGAGAGTGTAGTGTTGTGTTGGGTTATGTCTTGCTGTGTGCGTGTGTTTGAAAAAAAAAAAAAGAGGATGAAGAGTTGCATGCATATGGACTGCATGTGCATTGAGGTGATACATGGGAGTGTTGAGGTGATGCATAAATATGTGCGTGCATTTGTGAAGGAAAAAAAAATTAAGTTAGTGCATGCATATATGAATTGCATGCATGAATGGGTGTGAGTGCTGAGTGTGGTGATGCGTGCGTATGTTGTTTTATAGATGGCTAGTGTTATAAAAAAAAAAAGTTGCTTGTGTTTTTTTTTTTTTTTTAAAAAAAAGAGTGATAAGTTGTGTGCAAGTGTGCATGTAGAGGTAGCGTGGCATGCTTTTTTATGCATTGTCTGGAGATGGTATGTGTAGTGTTGCGTGCGTTTCAGTTTATAAAAAATTTTTTTTTTTTTTTTTAAAACGTGACTTGCAACTAGCTCTTAGACATTGTAGAAAGTATTTCCGCAAATATCTATTCTGGTTGCCAAATAGTAACCGACTTTTCTTTTCGTTGTGTGCAGAAGCAACCGACTGATTTCTTGTTGCAGCAGCACCGATCTCTCAGCTTTTGTTCTTTTCTCCGTCATCGGTAAGCGCATTTATATAAATTCATAAATTATATACAAACGTTCATTGTATTAATATCGTTTTCTATTTGTCGATATTACAGTGTTCGTTGTTCGTGTTGTACCGACTTCTTTCGTGCTTTTTCTTGCTTCGCCGCCAACTTCTTTATCCACGGAAGGTGAAATAAATTTTCACGACATATATTCTTATGCAAGTTTGGTTGATAAATAATTGCTATGTGATGTTGAATTAGATGTTAATTGTTTTGTGAAGTGATAAATAGTTTGCAAGTGAAATTTGAATAGGATAGTTAACTAATTTAAATCGAATTATATACGTCGAACTTTGAGCTGTTAAATTTGACCCCTTTATATGTTGAATATGGATTAGTTAAACTTGACACCTTAATTGTTAATTAAATTGACGTAGAAATTAGTTAATTGCACTTCGTACCATCTAACGTATATCAGATTTATTGTTTAGTGTAAATTTGAAATTGAATTGAACGACAAGTGAAACTGTAATAATCTTTAATCTACATGAAATGATAGTGTAGATTCTAGAAATAATTATATTAATTTGCATAAATAACAAATGTAAATTAATACGATTATTTCGGGATTATTTAAATAAATTGTTGAATTGTTATGTATGGATGCTATTGCTTGTTTATTTACTTTGATACCATCCCAGCTATCATACTGCAAGTTCCCTTTGTATGCTTGACTTTTGAATTGAAATGGAATTGGGTTGAAATGATAGATACCCAAATAACTTTGGCTTAGGATAGAAAATTAAATTTAAAACCGGTTGGTCAATGTTTGGTTTAAAATGAAATAAGATTCTATTTGACTAATAATAAGGTTTGAATAAAATTGGGATTTAAATTTGAATGAACGAAAATGTGAATATTGAATTCAAACAAATATTAACGTCGTAATTGACAAAAGGGACATTGTTTTTAAAATTTAATGATTTAATTTAGAATTAATTGATAATTGATTTTGAAATTATTAATAATTAAGTTGAAATGGTAATAAACCATTTGGAATTATTAATAATCAAGTCTTGAAATTTATTAATAATGAAGTTTGAAGTTATTAATAACGAAGTTTTGAAATTGGATAATTAAGTTTGAAATTATTAATAAATTAAATTTTGAAATTATTAATAATTTGGTTTTAAAATTAATAATTAAGTTTGGAATTATTAATGAATAAGTTTGAAATGATAATATTTAAGATTTGAAATTATTTGATAATTGAATAAGATTGAATTGTTAATGATTAAATTAAAATTGAATAGAGTGAATTATGTAATAATTGAATTGAATTGAATATTCTTTATTAAGAGAAATCGAATTTTTGAATAAGTGAAACTAAGTTCTTAATTGAGATTTGAAATTTGTAACGAAAGAAATAAATATATGAAATTGAATTTCTTTAATAAGAAATAGAACGCGCTTTATCGAAAACAAATGAAATGCTTGAAATTTTGAGAATTGGATTCGATAAATTCAAATTGAATAAATATGTAAGCTTTGATAATGAAACGAACTTAAGGAAGCAATGAATTGGAAATTTAATTGAAATTGTTTAATGATAAATAATGTAATGAATATCGAATAAAAACGATAATTGAAATTAAAACGATTTGTACGTTAAATGATTTTGGAATGAACGTATACATGGAATTAAACGAATATTTGAATTGTTTAAATTAAAATTTCGAAATTGAATTATAGAAAATTTGAAATGGAAGTTGTGAAGTTAGGGAACTTAAATTTTGGAAATTGATTTAGAAAGACTAATATAATGTTGATTTACGAAGTATAATTGAAATTAAATTTGATTTGTTTTTGAAATTTACTAAACGACCAATCGATGAAAGAATTACGAAGGTTATTAAAGGAGCCGGAATCAGTTAGGGACATTCTCACTGTCTAAACCGAAAACCACTTTAATAACTATACGCGGAGTGATGATCCAGAATGAAGTGGTTGGATTGACGTACGCGATGACTGAAGGAAGTGAACGATAATGGATGGCCTTGACACTTGTGTCAAATTGGAAATGACTAAAATTAGGAGCCATGCCGGGCCAAATGGGGTTAGCTACCTCGAGCGAACACACTTCTTCGTAAACTACTCATTTACTTTTGTGATTGATTGGTGCGCACCCTTGAAATTTGGAGTGTTGTTTCGCGGTGTTGCGATCGTTGCGGCGATGCGTTCTCACCAGTCCGGATCAGGCAAACGGTAGTTTCACTACCTTGGGTATTGCCTCATGTGCCTTGTCATACTTGTATCCCATATACGCGACCACTACGAATTTGTTTTGTATTATACCTATGGAGTACTCCCTGATATCCCACTAGTTTACGGTGGAGTTTACAGTGCTGTATAGACTATGATATTTATAAAATGTGTTAAGGGGGATAATGGTAACGCCTTAACGCTATTTTGATACTTTACTTTACTGTTAGACATTATCTATTTATCGTACATTACTATATATAGATAGTTTACCGGATCCTGAAAGATGTTTACTCCATTCATCTTTGAGTTATTGTTATTTCAAATTCTTAATCATATTATCTGTATAAGAATATATGTCCTGATTCGAGTGTTTGTTTATGCTTATGCTCGGATCAGTCTGAAGATTGCTGTTGCTGTTCTATTTGGAAGCTGAAGACCGAAGACTATCTTTATCTTTATTTATCAGTATTGTTCTTTCTATTTGGACTATTGGACATCTATGTTGTTCTATTTTATTTTATCTGAGACATTGTTGTATTTCTGGGTAGCTTCATGAACTACTCTTATGACTATGTTGTATTTCCGCTGCACTATTCTGTTATGTTATATTTCTGTGACTCTGTGATGATTCTCATTTATATATATACTCCATATATGATTCGTGTTTTGTACTATTTAAGTTGACATGTGTGGATTATTGTCAATTTAAATGGTCCAAATATACGGGTTGTTAAAAGAAATGAATGTACATCAAAAGAGAATAGAATGGAGGCTAGGGTTTATAATCGTCTATTTATAGATAGACGCAAAAGAATAGGTGTGCACGAATTTTAACGTGCAAATGGAAGTGGTCCCAAAAGATAAATAATATTAATTACACACGTTACGGATTTAGAAAATAAATAAATTCCTTATCATTTACATTTTATTTTAACGTATATACAAATGTAAATCTAGACGTTTCGTTTACGTTTCAAAATATATCCACAATTTTATAAATTTCCAAATTGATCTAAACAAATTTAGATGTAAATTAAAAGCTGATAAGTCTATCCATTGTAGCGTTAATTTCTCCACTTCCTTATATTTAGAAATTATAAATAAGTTTTCAAAAACCTATTTTTGATTTTCAAACTTTTATATACTCATCTTTTACCAGTAATAAGGATGCATTAACATTTGTTCATGGTTTCACCTTATTATCCTCAACTTCCATTTTAATTTTCAATAATTACAATTGTTGAATGTTGAGACTTTAATTAAATTTATACATCTTGCTTTCTATAATATATATCAACAAATGGTCCAATTATAAATAGAATTATCATTAACTTCATCTTATATGATTAACTACTCCAATTACAAAACAAATCTACGCTAACTGCACGATTTAAGTCAATTAATTGTAATTGAGTCTACATTAAATGTTATAAATTATAAATTGGAACCTCAATAATTCGCTTATTGATTTAAAATCTTTCTATTCAGTAAATATACATTTTATGGGTATAAATAACATTTGAATTATAACACATGTCATTAGTGCATGCTTCATTTCTTATAAACTCCCCTTTATTAACTAGAACACATTTACCAAAATAAAGTAATTAATTTAGATTTATTTCAATCGATTGCAATTCTTAACTTAACATACTCAAAATGGTTAACCTAAATAATTGTTATCCTTTTACATTCAAATTCACTTACAACCATCATTACAACAATGTTGCCATAGATTTAGATTTAATTAAATAAATGAGATAAATGGGTAAAGTTTTGTAATTATCACTAATGCCAAATATATATGCATTAATTACTACTTATTATTATGAATTCATTTATTAATTTACTAGTTGCCTTTGTCTTCTTATGTCCTATTTACTACCAAACTTTCTATTTAGTTATAGTTTATCAATATATATACCTAGGCAAATCAAGTTCTTGTCTTTTCTGTTATTTCAATTAAATCGGGTATGCACAAATAAATTGTTTATTAACTTATTCTTACAAAATTATTTACATGCATTCAGTTACACCTAATTTAATGCATTGATTTTCATTTATAAATTAAAGGGTTTTTTTCCTTTAAAAGCTTTTATTACTAACCATACTCCAACCTCTACAGGACATTGATTTATTAAATTTGCACTTATTATGCATACTTTTAGCAACTCATATATACTTTGCGTCAATTCCCCAAATTTCACATTCTATTGTTACATAAATTTACATTGATTACTATTTATTATTATTGCTTTACTGATAAATTAGATATTTGCATTGGTTTTGCTTATGCTAAATTAATTTCCCATAATAAATATGGTTTCAAAACAATCAATAACATTTCCTTAGCCCAAACCCCGTTTACCAATTATTTTCCTTCAATAATTCATGTTGCTATAAATACGTACATTTACACTTTATAGTTATTCTAACATACCTATTCCAACACTTTTAACCCTTATCTTTACGTTCACCCACTTGTAATATTAATTATATTTATTACAATTCAATGTTGGCATTTATTACTATTAATTTATACAATGTTTATTGCCCTTATTTCAATTTCTTCCTTTTTCAGTTGCTACTCTACTATTCACAGTTTCTTTAGTATACCCCTTTCCTATATAATCCAATATACACAAATTCCAATTAAATCCAATTATTACCTTTAAATAAAACATAACATTCGAATACCTCTTATTAAATTGGAATGTTTCATTTAAGTTTATAAATGATCCACTTGTATTAACATAAATTTTTATTTTCAAATTTATTCCCATTTACGGTTAATCAATGTTATTTTACATTAACCAATTTTAATATTCACCTTTAATTTTACATCTTCAAAGTATATCTAGGAAAAATCTTTCCACCACTTAATTTACTGAATCTTATGCAGTCTTACTATAAATAGGTTTTAAATTACCATTACTGTACATTCAATTACTATCCAAAGTATTTATTCATAAATCAATTCGATATATACGTTTGTTTCCTTCTATTTGATTTATACCTAGTATACATTTTCCTAAATCCTGTTTCATTATCTTCATTAAATGGTTATCGCATTGAGATCAAATTTATTAGCTTATATCGCATTTTTACCATTAATTAAAATTGGCTTACAAATTCTTTTATTTCAATACTCTAAATAAATAACATATTATTCCATAATTACTCTTGTTTTCACATATTCCATTCAAAAATTAAACCACAATATTTACATTATTTTATTGAATTGGAAATATCATTTTAAATTGTTAAATTTTAATAAGAACAAATGGCAACACCAAATTCCTAACATTCATTTTATTAAAAATTATGGAAAATATGACAAATTTAGTTAACGAAATTTTCGGGTCGTTACAACACTACGGAGTAATGCCGTCAACTAGCGCGGAGAATAAGGCTGTAACGACCCTGGATTTTTGACCCGTTTATTTTAATATATATTTAGTTTAATTAAATAAAAAGAAGTTTGATCATATGAAAATGAATGTGATTTTGGGATTACTGCTATTTATTTATACGAACTGTATTTTAAAAAGGAGATTGATTTGGAAATTTGAAATAAGCATCTCGATAATATTTATAATAAAATTTATCTTATATAATTTGATTAAAATACTTTACTTTGTTTATATTTAGTATAAATAATACATATGGATAGTAATGTTTGAAAATTCTAAAATAAAGGATTCTTAACAATATTTTTGATAAAATTTACCTTATATAATTAAATTAAAATGTTTTACATTGCTAACATTTGATAAAATAATACATATGAATAATAATGTTTGAAATTTAAAATAAATCTCCTTATAATATTTATCTTACATTATTAAATTAAAATACTTTCTTTTGGTTAACATTTGATAGAAGTATCTATAGATGATAATGTTTAAATCTAATTCTAACAATATAAGATATAACATACAGATAGATGATAATGTTCAAAATAAATATAAGTCAAACACATGTATATGATCTAATAATTGGTAGCTAAAATAAGGATATAAATAAATGTATAGAGCAAATATAAGTCTCCATGTTGAACATAACTCAAGTATTGTTTGTCATAATTAAATACAAATATAAACACAAGCTAGAAATAATAATAAGACAAATATATATGTAAACATATCTTCATTTGCAAGACCAAGTGATGCCTGCAAAGCATAGGATAAACCTGACAAGTATGTATGTAATTATTCCAACTAGAAGAAATGAACAAAAGTGTTATCATGCAAAACATCAAACTGAAATATATTGTTTCCAAATAAAAATAACAAGACAAAATGAGTAGCTTCTTATACAAACCATGTTGACCTGCAAAAGTACAATCTTCAAGCAAATATCTTTAAAGCAGCCAAACATAATTATACTTATGTAAGCTAATAGAGATACCTAAGTACTAATTACTATCATTCCAGCACAATATTCTGTCAGTTCACAATATTTATAAGATCTGTTCTTAGCAAAGCCAATCAAAAGAAGAAGAAAAAAGCAACTGCACTAGTTACTACCTGCCTTTCATACAACTGCTGTTCTCTTATATATATGAGAAACCCTTCTCTATCCAGTTAAAGTTCGTTCTAAAAGCTAATAACAAAACCTGAAAATAAGAACAAAGGAAGAGCAAGTTCAAAATTTTAATTCCAAAATAGAAAGCAGAGAGGATCTTAAGACAGTTCAAACTTCTGTTTCAAAGCAACAAGGTTCCAACTCAATGCTTTCTGTTTACATTCAGGTGAGTAAACAAAAAGTTTAAAAGCTCTAATGTTGATAGAATAACAGTTCAGAGGATTGTTTATGGTATGATTGTTTATGCTTTGATTTCGAATATTGCTGGGTTGCTCTGTACTACTCTGGAAAAATGATATAGGTTGAATATTGTTCAAAACAAATCACATATGATTCACATTAAATCATTGCTAAGTTTTAATCTTTCAACCAAACATGATATTTAAACTTGTAATTAAGATTTTTTAAATGCTAATTTAAACCCTAGTTTGTAAACATACACTGTAACTTTATTTACAGGTAAGCAAGTATAAATTGGATAAATTGGATTAATGTAAAGTATTAATTTGAGTTCATAGCTTGAATCCTTACCTCAAAACATGATTTTTAAAACTACAAAGAAAATTTTTAACACAGTATTTCCAAGGTAGTTTTTATTCGAATCAAAATGGTACTTTTGCAAATTTCTTGTTATTTAATCAATAATAAAGGTTGAAATTTGGGATGAAGAAAATATAAACGTTTGTGATTTCATGAAAATTATCAGAAAATTTTTATATTGTTCGAGATTGGAATACGAAATCAATTTAGGGCTCGAGTTCCAGAATTTTTCCATGTCTATAAAGGGTCAAGATTGCCTTCATCAAGCAACCGAGTGCCACTAAATCATGGTGGAGGGTTACTTGGTGAGATGTCGTAGTGTGGCCGAGGTTCGAGCGCCTCCGGTGGCCGGTACGTCGAAGACGAGGTGGTTTTTGTCAGTAGTGTTGTTGGCTGATTCCGTTCGAACTACTGTTTTTCTTTTCCATTTGATTTGAGACAATCTGGTTTGAATTTCGAGAATGGGGGGTGAATTGTAACATGCCAGTAGTGTCGGAGTTCGCCAAAGTTAGGCCGTGCTGCCGTGCACGTGCACGACAGCGGTGTTGGTGTCAGTACCGTGTAGGGGAAGGTCTGACTCGAGTCGGCCACTGTTTCCTTCGAGTTGAACTCGAGTTGAGTGCGAGAGTTATAACCTAATGATAATTTATATCTAAGCTTAAAACAAACTTGCTGGAAGTTTAAAAATAAAATAATAAAAAAACAGGAAGAAGAAAGAGTTACTGGGTTTCTGTCTTGGGAGATTTATTGTTTAACTCGAAGTAATACTCGAGTTTAAGAAAGGGGAGTCTCGGGTTTTACAGAATGCAGTTTTGCATTAGTGTTAATGTTGATTAAAGTTTGTTTCTCCTTAAAAAAAATTTAGTATGGTGAAGACGTTTGATTTAGGCTATGATGAGTTTACTTAATACATAACGATGTTTTGAAACACTTAATTATTATTTTAATTAAGCACTTAATCTAAGTTAAGTACAAGATAAT
The DNA here is from genome assembly GCA_030765085.1 of Allium cepa. Lineage (NCBI taxonomy): Eukaryota > Viridiplantae > Streptophyta > Magnoliopsida > Asparagales > Amaryllidaceae > Allium > Allium cepa. Next base: position 812,337,631 of record CM060939.1, read on the forward strand.
TAACATTCAAGTGGTGTAGTTAATAATAAATTGATTTTCAAGTTAAGAAAATTTTCTTTTAAATGTTAATTAAGATGAATCATTGATATTAATTAATTATTTTGAAAAGTGGTTGAGAGTAATTACTTTATAATCAGAGAGCGAGTTATAATTAAGAGAAGGGGTAAATTTGGAATTAATTACTTAAAGTCAACTTATGAATGATAAATAGTTACTTAATCGAGTAATTTAATTGAGAATAAATAAATGGTTAAGTAAGTAATTAGCAGTAATTAAATGGGAATTTAAGTTTGATTAATAATTAAGACTATTCATTAAAATGATTAATTAAGGTAATTAATTACAAATAATTATGTGATAAATGCTATGTGATAGTGTGAAAATAAAGTAATTATGTAATTAAGATTTAAGGATTAATAAAGAAATCAATAATTAAACAATCTGGATTGAAATAAGTAACTGATAGTTAATTAATGATTAATTAAATAGAGTTAAGTGATTAACTCCTAGGTAATTAATTCTAAATTGAATTAATTACAAATAAGATTCAAGGGAAATTGCTTATGAACTGTTGTGTTAAATATCTGATTGTGATATTTATGTGATGATATTCTGTGATGCTTTGTGATATATTATGTTATATCTATGATGCTTGTATATGTTTTATCTGTGATAAATGCTATGTTAATTCAATTGATGAATCTAAATTATTTAAACTGTTTAATTTAATTAGACAACTTGGCCCTTAAAATGGCGTTTGGATTCAATGAGACCGGGATCGGAAGAATCAAATTTGATTCTCCGAAAACCACATCGATCCAATTTAAATGTTAGGTCGTGAATCCTGAAATGAAAATCGAGATGGAGTTTTTCAGAATGCAAGGGTTATCGTTGTTAACTCTGAGGGTGATTCCAAAACGAGTGTAACGAGATAATGCCTTCGGTTTCGTTCGAACCCGTAACGAACTTGTATGGATTTAATGCTTTCAGCACATCGTCAGGCGGACGATGAGCATTCTAAGTGATATGTTCTTTAAAGGTAATCGCAGCCTCAAACCTCATCAACCGGGAATGGCTAAAACAGGGGAGATGCAGCAAGGTTAGGTGGGTTATGCCCAAGCAGGACAAGATATTTCCCCTGTTTAGATGTCCCTTTTTATTCGGCTTAGTGGGTGGTTGGTCGCGCCAACCACGGGGTTTATCTTGTTCGGGACTGTTCAGTAAGAAATGGTTCCGACCTTGTGTTGTAAGGGGTCGGGAGTGATCCTCGGTACGGTGATCTAGGCCCTGTACTATGACGGGCGGTACCCCAGTAGCCCTGCCATTGTTGGAAATCCATTTTCCCTACGAGACCCTACGGTTTTGATTTGTATTACCCACTTTTGTGGCTAGTAGCTGGAATTTAATAGATGTGACAATTTCGGCTATTTTCTATTTACTTGAAAACCCTAGACACTATTATAGTATCACTGGATTTCCTATGAAATGTTTTGGTTAGCGTAAGGTAAAAACTTACCCGTATTTATTTGTGGGGAGTCTTACATGATACCTTTATTTTCAAATGTTTTCAAAGTTAAACAACTTTAAACCGTTTACTCATACCAGACCCATGTCTGACCCGGAGTTTATATATTGTTTTTCATAAACTCTTGGGTACTCAAATTTTTATGAGTAGCCAAGTGATAGGTTTTGGACTTTGATTTCTAGAGGAGCTTGGAGCAGGAGTCCCAGACGTATGCAGATATCTATCTAGTTCCACTATGTCTGTAGTTGTTGTGTACTGTATCTCTGATGTATGTAGCGATAGATGTATGTATAACAGTCATGTGTATTGATATTGTATAACTCTGATATATGTAAAACTATGAAATATTTATGTGATATACTATATTTTGTTCCGTTCCGCTGTGAGATTCTGATGTTGTTGTTCTTTTCTTTCTCTTCTATTTCTATCCCATTCTTTCTAATTGATGATACGTCTTTCTGGTAGTAGAAGGGCGGGTCGTCACAGTTGGTATCAAAGCATAGGTTGGTGATAACCTTGGCTCTGGTAGGAATTACTCATAGAATAGAGTTGTAGAACTCTAGAATGAGTTTGAGAGTATTAATAGATATGAGTGCGTATTTGTTAGTGAATATAAAACTGTTTTTATATTGTGTTGATTTATCTGTTGAGTGTTTATGGATTCTGGTCGGTGTGTGGGACGCTATTTCATCGATAGGGATTTCTAAACTTTTAAACAAGATAGACCGACACAGTATTGTTTTTAAAGGTAGGGTAAATGAAATAATTTTACCCAAAATTATATTTTGATATAAAAAAATATTTTTCTGAAATAACTATATATATACTTGGATGTTTGATTGTTAATAGTACAATCAAATAAAAATTTAAATGTGAGTGGTTTATAACCAAATAAAATTATTTAAGAATGATTTTAAATAAAAAGGAATATAACTAAAATTTGATTAAACAGAATTTAAGTCTCAGGAATTTGGAAGGTGTTTAAATGAATTTAAACAAAGGATTTGGGAATTTGAAATCTTGGGAATGTTTGAAATGTTTTTCCAAAGGTTTGAAGGCAATGCTGGAATATTGTTTTGAAAAATATTGTTGAATGGAAATTATTTTGGGAAAATTTGTGGAAATAAGAAAGCACTGAACTCACTTAGTCGCTGGAAAATAATCCTGATGATGATGGCCAAATCATTAGTATTCATTTTCGAATTTCTAAAGTGATGGATTGCTATCAGGATATTGTTTGGGCTTGTTGGGTATACAAGTTGTTTTAGAAATTTTCAAAAGAGAGAAAATTTGTTTTGGTGAAAACAAGTGTTTGGAATTTGGAAATTTGATTTGATATACCAAGTGGGTATGTGTAGTTATCATTTCAAAATAGTTTTGGAAATGAAAACCGGGCATTTGAATTCTAAGAATTCTAATTAATAATGTGAAAGGTTTTAATAAATCAACTATTGGATTTATAAAGTAAAGTTGATATTAATAAGAAGAAATCGGGGATTGTAATCCCGAAATTAAAATTTAACTGAAGTAAACGAAAATAAGAAAACATATTGGAGTTTAACCTGAGATAAGTTAAATGGAACTGAAGTTCAAAATGAACTTATTTGGATATTAAATTTGAAGGTAAAATGATTGAAATTTGAGGTGAAAATTTATACCTTAGTGTTATATATAATCTGAAATTGTGATTATAAGATAAAATGACCCAAATGAGTAATATAAACTTTTAAGTAAACAAATAAGTTTTGAGCTCATATATTGAGAAATAAATATAAAGAATGGTAAGTAGCTAAATTTAACTGAAGTTGAGTGGATATAAAATTGAATTTAAATGAATTCAATCGAGTTATAAATATATTGAATAGAATAAAATTCTTATGTAAATAAGTAAATGTAAACCAAAGTAAGTATTGAATCAGATTAAAATAGAAATGGTGTGAGTTGTAAACAAATCTAATTCAAGTACAAATTGAATAAACTTATTATGAATAAATTCAATAAAGAATTGTTAATGTTAATATAAACTTAAGAATGGACAAAAGAATAAACTAATCAGTAAATAATTGGGATTTGATTAAAGGAAAATCGAATCAAAGATTTGAATGGAAATTGGTGAAATAGAATAAACCTAAGTGGTTGGGTGAAGCAGTTTGAAGAAAATAAATGACTTAAGTAAATTGTGAAATGATTAATTTAAAATATTGGTTGTCGAGTTTAAATAAATGATTTGGAATTAAAACTTTTGAAATGAAAGAAATGCAATGACAAGATTGTGAATAATTTAATTGGGATGGAATCAAGTGTAAATTGAATTGGAATCAATTTAGAATTGTTATAAAGCTTAAGTAATCATTTATTCACAATGATATTGTTGAATTGCATAAGAAAATGGGTTGTTTGAAGTAAATGAGAATTAGATAAAATTCTATGAATTATTGGAAGCAAAATAGGATGATTTTGATTATGAGTTTGTTTTGCTTGAATGGATTATATAAGCAAGTAAGTTGTAAACCACTTAAACTGAAGGGAATGATTTGGAAATATGTAATGCTAAACAAATGGAGACTCTGTCAAAGCCTTTCAGAATTTGGAAACTATAAAAAAAAAATTAGCAAAAAAACAATTTCAAATTGGAAATTGAAAATAAATTAGTAAATGAAATTAATTTAAAATAATGATAGAAATCAGTTATAAATGAAAGATAGTCAATAAAATTAAATATCCAGAGTTAAAGAAAATTTGAATTCACATGGAGTTAGAAATTCAAATTGGACATTCAGATGTAAATAAGTAGAATAAGAAGATTAAGGCTAAAATGGTAAAGTAATAATATAAGAGTATGTATAATGTTTATATTAAACTGAAGAAATGAATGGGGAAATTCTTAAGTAAATTTGATATTGAGAAAATTATTCCAAGTGGATAGAAATCAAAATAATGTGAATAAAAGAAAATTGATATGGTTGATAATCAATGGATATAAATAAGTAGAGTGTACGTATATTATTTTATTCGCATAACAATTTGATCCAGATTCGAGCACAGAATTTCGAGATAGTTTTATCGATCCGAGTTGGGATTTTTCACTCGATTTTCGACGACGAACCATGAATATGGATTTTGATTGATTCTGGAAATTCTCTATCATAGTTATGACTATGCAAGGAGAATGACAGTTTCTGATCAAGGAACCAGATCTAAGTCCGTACTAGGAAGTCAGGTGGACGATACTAGTTCGGAAGTGAGATTGTGTGATCGAGCGAGCGATCGAATTTGACATTGCGTACGAATGGTATATGTACATCGTACGGGCTTGATTGTATAAATATTGAAATTCTGTAAAGAGTCAATAAAATTTGGAAAGAGTTAATACTGTAGATTTCAGGATTGAATTGCCAGAGTGGATATCTAGAATTTATTGTGTATTCCATATATCTCATCTAAGGAAATTTGTTCATGATTCACCATTAGTTGTTAAACCAGTAGTTCTGAAATTTGGATGTTGAGTCGAACTTGACTGTGGTCAGGAATTCAGTTCGGATTGTTGATCATCGAGAGACAAACTCTCGATAATTTTAGGGAAATTTATCCGGATTTGTGTTCGGATAACTAGTGTTGTTAGTTAGAATAGACTGTTTGGTTGTTTGCTAATGTATGAATGGTATCTATGTTGAATGGTTGGTATAACAGCTTTTAAATTATCTTTGTTTAAAATTTCGGGGACGAAATTCTTTTAAGGGGGGAAGAATGTAACGACCCTGGATTTTTGACCCCGTTTATTTTAATATATATATTTAGTTTAATTAAATAAAAAGAAGTTTGATCATATGAAAATGAATGTGATTTTGGGATTATTGCTATTTATTTATATGAACTATATTTTAAAAAGGAGACTGATTTGGAAATTTGAAATAAGCATCTCAATAATATTTATAATAAAATTTATCTTATATAATTTGATTAAAATACTTTACTTTGTTTATATTTAGTATAAATAACACATATGGATAGTAATGTTTGAAAATTCTAAAATAAAGGATTCTTAATAATATTTTTGATAAAATTTGCCTTATATAATTAAACTAATGTTTTACATTGCTAACATTTGATAAAATAATACATATGAATAATAATGTTTGAAATTTAAAATAAATCTCCTTATAATATTTATCTTACATTATTAAATTAAAATACTTTCTTTTGGTTAACATTTGATAGAAGTATCTATAGATGATAATGTTTAAATCTAATTCTAACAGTATAAGATATAACATATAGATAGATGATAATGTTCAAAATAAATATAAGTCAAACACATGTATATGATCTAATAATTGGTAGCTAAAATAAGGATATAAATAAATGTATAGAGCAAATATAAGTCTCCATGTTGAACATAACTCAAGTATTGTTTGTCATAATTAAATACAAATATAAACACAGGCTAGAAATAATAATAAGACAAATGTATATGTAAACATATCTTCATTTGCAAGAGCAAGTGATGCCTGCAAAGCATAGAATAAACCTGACAAGTATGTATGTAATTATTCCAACTAGAAGAAATGAACAAAAGTGTTATCATGCAAAACATCAAACTGAAATATATCGTTTCCAAATAAAAATAACAAGACAAAATGAGTAGCTTCATATACAAGCCATGTTGACCTGCAAAAGTACAATCTTCAAGCAAATATCTTTAAAGAAGCCAAACATAATTATACTTATGTAAGCTAATAGAGATACCTAAGTACTAAATACTATCATTCCAGCACAATATTCTGTCAGTTCACAATATTTATAAGATCTGTTCTTAGCAAAGCCAATCAAAAGAAGAAGAAAAAAAAGCAACTTCACTAGTTACTACCTACCTTCCATACAACTGTTGTTCTCTTATATATATGAGAAACCATTTCTCTCCAGTTGAAGTTCGTTCTACAAGCTAATAACAAAACCTGAAAATAAGAACAAAGGAAGAGCAAGTTCAAAATTATAATTCCAAAACAGAAAGCAGAGAGGATCTTAAGACAGTTCATACTTCTGTTTCAAAGCAACAAGGTTCCAACTCAATGCTTTCTGTTTACATTCAGGTGAGTAAACAAAAAGATTAAAAGCTTTAAGTTTGATAGAATAACAGTTCAGAGGATTGTTTATGCTTTGATTTCGAATATTACTGGGTTGCTCTGTACTACTCTGGAAAAATGATACAGGTTGAATATTGTTCAAAACAAATCACATATGATTCACATTAAATCATTGTTAAGTTTAATCTTTCAACTAAACATAATATTTAAACTTGTAATTAAGATTTTTTAAATGCTAATTTAAACCCTGGTTTGTAAACATACACTGTAACTTTATTTACAGGTAAGCAAGTATAAATTGGATAAATTGGATTGATGTAAAGTATTAATTTGAGTTCATAGCTTGAATCCTTACCTCAAAACATGATTTTTAAAACTAGAATGAAAAATTTTAACACAGTATTTCCAAGGCAGTTTGTATTCGAATCAAAATGGTACTTTTGCAAATTTCTTGTTATTTAATCAATAATAAAGGTTGAAATTTGGGATGAAGAAAATATAAACGTTTGTGATTTCATGAAAATTATCAGAAAATTTTTATATTGTTCGAGATTGGAATACGAAATCAATTTAGGGCTCGAGTTCCAGAATTTTTCCATGTCTGTAAAGGGCCAAGATTGCCTTCATCAAGCAACCGAGTGCCACTAAATCATAGTGGAGGGTTACTTGGTGAGATGTCGTAGTGTGGCCGAGGTTCGAGCGCCTCCGGTAGCCGGTACGTCGAAGACGACGTGGTTTTTGTCAGTAGTGTTGTTGGCTGTTTCCATTCGAACTACTGTTTTTCTTTTTGATTTGATTTGAGACAATCTGGTTTGAATTTCGAGAATGGGGGGTGAATTGTAACATGCCAGTAGTGTCGGAGTTCGCCAAAGTTAGGCCGCACTACCGTGCATGTGCACGACAACGGTGTTGGTGTCAGTACCGTGTAGGGGAAGGTCTGACTCGAGTCGGCCACTGTTTCCTTCGAGTTGAACTCGAGTTGAGTGCGAGAGTTATAACCTGATGATAATTTATATCTAAGCTTAAAACAAACTTGCTGCAAGTTTAAAAATAAAATAAAAAAACCAAGAAGAAGAAAGAGTTACTGGGTTTCTGTGTCAGGAGATTTATTATTTAACTCGAAGTAATACTCGAGTTTAAGAAAGGGGAGTCTCGGGTTTTACAGAATGCAGTTTTGCATTAGTGTTAATGTTGATTAAAGTTTGTTTCTCCTTAAAAAAAATTTAGTATGGTGAAGACGTTGGATTTAGGCTATGATGAGTTTACTTAATACATAACGATGTTTTGAAACACTTAATTATTATTTTAATTAAGCACTTAATCTAAGTTAAGTATAAGATAATTAACATTCAAGTGGTTTAGTTAATAATAAATTGATTTTCAAGTTAAGAAAAATTTCTTTTAAATGTTAATTAAGATGAATCATTGATATTAATTAATTATTTTGAAAAGTGGTTGAGAGTAATTACTTTATAATTAGAGAGCGAGTTATAATTAAGAGAAGGGGTAAATTTGGAATTAATTAATTAAAGTCAACATATGAATGATAAATAGTTACTTAATCGAGTAATTTAATTCAGAATAAATAAATGGTTAAGTTAGTAATTAGCAGTAATTAAATGGGAATTTAAGTTTGATTAATAATTAAGACTATTCATTAAAATGATTAATTAAAGTAATTAATTACAAATAATTATGTGATAAATGCTATGTGATAGTGTGAAAATAAAGTAATTATGTAATTAAGATTTAAGGATTAATAAAGAAATCAATAATTAAACAATCTGGAATGAAATAAGTAATTGATAGTTAATTAATGATTAATTAAATAGAGTTAAGTGATTAACTCTCAGGTAATTAATTCTAAATTGAATTAATTACAAATAAGATTTAAGGGAAATTGCTTATGAACTGTTGTGTTAAATATCTGATTGTGATATTTATGTGATGATATTCTGTGATGCTTTGTGATATGTTATGTTATATCTATGATGCTTGTATATGTTTTATCTGTGATAAATGCTATGTTAATTCAATTGATGAATCTAAATTATTTAAACTGTTTAAGTTAATTAGACAACTTGGCCCTTAAAATGACGTTTGGATTCGATGAGACCGGGATCGGAAGAATCAAATTTGATTCTCCGAAAACCACATCGATCCAATTTAAACGTTAGGTCGTGAATCCTGAAATGAAAATCGAGATGGAGTTTTCAGAATGCAAGGGTTATCGTCGTTAACTTTGTGGGTGATTCCAAAACGAGTGTAACGAGATAATGCCTTCGGTTTCATTCGAACCCGGAACGAACTTGTATGGATTGAATGCTTTCAGCACATCGTCAGGCGGACAATGAGCATTCTAAGTGATATGTTCTTTAAAGGTAATCGCAGCCTCAAACCTCACCAACCGGAAATGGCTAAAATAGGGGAGATGCAGCAAGGTTAGGTGGGTCATGCCCAAGCAGGACAAGATATTTCCCCTGTCTAGATGTCCCTTTTTATTCGGCTTAGTGGGTGGTTGGTCACGCCAACCACGGGGTTTATCTTGTTCGGGACTGTTTAGTAAGGAATGGTTTCGGCCTTGTGTTGTAGGGGGTCGGGAGTGATCCTCGGTACGGTGATCTAGGACCCGTACTGTGACAGGCGGTACCCCAGTAGCCCTGCCATTGTTGGAAATCCATTTTCCCTACGAGACCCTACGATTTTGATTTGTATTACCCACTTTTGTGGCTAGTAGCTGGAATTTAATAGATGTAACAATTTCGGCTATTTTCTATTTACTTGAAAACCCTAGACACTATTATAGTATCACTGGATTTCCTATGAAATGTTTTGTTTAGCGTAAGGTAAAAACTTACTCGTATTTATTTGTGGGGAGTCTTACGTGATACCTTTATTTTCAAATGTTTTCAAAGTTAAACAACTTTAAACCGTTTACTCATACCAGACCCATGTCTGACCCGGAGTTTATATTTTGTTTTTCATAAACTCTTGGGTACTCAAAATTTTATGAGTTGCCAAGTGATAGGTTTTGGACTTTGATTTCTAGAGGAGCTTGGAGCAGGAGTCCCAAACGTATGTAGATATCTATCTAGTTCCACTGTGTCTGTAGTTGTTGTGTACTGTATCTCTGATGTATGTAGCGATAGATGTATGTATAACAGTCATGTGTATTGTTATTGTATAACTCTGATATATGTAAAACTATGAAATATTTATGTGATATACTATATTTTTTTCCGTTCCGCTGTGAGATTCTAATGGTGTTGTTCTTTTCTTTCTCTTTCTCTTCTATTTCTATCCCATTCTTTCTAAATGATGATACGTCTTTATGGTAGTGGAAGGGCGGGTCGTAACAAAGGCTGTTGAGGAGCGACCATCCGCGTAATGCTTTGTGCGAGCACCGATATGTCAGATAGTACAACATGCATCTGGTTTCAGGAGGAAATCCGACATACCGATACAAACTCAAAGCTACTACCTGGTGGCTATATAATTCTTTGGAAACAAATATAGAAATAAACATGACCCAAATCAGTCACAGACATTAATACCACAAAGGCGGAAATAGATATGAATATATAACACATGAAAGTGTACATCAGAGTAGTGGTCAGACAAGATCCACAATGTCACCAAAGAATAGCTACAAGTGCTAGACAAAAGATATATCTCAAATGTATACAACAAAAACTACTAATTTAGGTAGTTAGCCAAAAGTCAGGATGTTAATCCCAGATGTGAAGTCAAGCAGAAGCACTTGTAACATCTCGGTCTGACCCGAGTATTATTTAATAAGAAAATAATAAATGGATCAGTCTAGCTATAAATATCAGATAAAATGATATAGAATAAGAGATATGACATAAACATATGATAACCATAAAGTCATACCGTGATAAGTATGTAATTGAAAATCAACAAGAGATTAATTAATATCACTAGAATCGTCTCAAAGATCAAAAAGATTGTCATACTCTTTATTTTTATTCACTAAAACCATAAATATGGACAATACTATCAATGCCAATCACAAAAGTTAACGACACATAAATTCACCAATGCACAAATATTGATAAGACTTATCAATGTAAATCACGAAAATTGGTGAAACACAAAATTCTAGAAATCATCAATGGAAATCCAGAAATCACAAAAAGGGGGAGGCCTATCACAAAACGGGAGCATGAAAACTCACCAACATGTGTATCATAAAATGGAACGCTATTCCACAGTTGCTAACCATTAATTTTGAGCCGAAGCTCCACAAAATGGTCCGAAGACCATGGGTCGCTACCCCACCAAATTGAGCCGAAGCTCCACAGAAACGGGTTTTAGTCTCCCTCGTAGACAATGAGACATCGCACATTTGCTAGTCAAAATCACAAAAATGATCATCAACGTTCATCAAGAAGTGTCAATTACAGTAAGCTAGTAAATATATAAGCTTAGCCTCATGTCCCATAACCACTAGCTTAACTTAAACATTTACGAACGAATTGTAGATCTCCACTCGAAAATTGTCACAAGAGATTCAATCGAACAAGTCTAAGAATTAACCAACGAAGTAAACATAAGCATTTCATACCACTTGTTTTACTAAGTAGTTTAGTTAGATTTCTCATACGAGTGAGGTAAAGGTTTGTATATACTAGTAGATTGGAAAACAGTTTAAGAAACGATCTTTGTAATAAATTGAAATCGTTTTGATGAAACAGTTTTGATATTTACTACTAGTATTGAAACTTTCATATTTTTAAAGTTACAAATCACAAAAATGATTTTAGAAACAATAAGTCACAAAAATTCACATTCGAAGACGTGAATAAAAATCCAAAGAATTCGATTCCAAATCCATCAAAGTGGAAATACCCTTACGACTTAACAGCCACGACTTACGACTTAACACAATACAACACAAGAAATCATCGGCTTAACTCATACGACCCCATGGCATACGACACAAGGGATCAGCGACTTAATGAATAGCATGCGGCCTAACTGCGCGACTTAAGAAGATAGCGGCAAAGACTTAAGGAGTAGCATGCGGCCTAACATGGCGCGACCTAAGGTGCAAGCGACCTAATGGTGCGAGAAGGCCGAGCGACCTAAGTGGTTGCGAGATAAAGCAGGCCGGGCGACCTAGTGGCCGCGACCTAGCATGGCGCGACTTAGCAGCAAGCCGACAAGAAGCAGGTACGACTTAATCATGGCGCGACCTAGCAGGCAGCGCGACTTAAGGAGCTAGCGGATAAGGAGTAGCATGCGGCTTAAAGGGTGGCGCGACCTAACTGCAAGGCGACCTAAGGAATGGCGCGGCCTATAGCATGTGTGACTTAACAGTGTAAGCAAACCGAGCGACCTAAGGAGGTCAGCGACCTAAAGGCAGGCCGACTCATTGCAAGACGAGCGACCTAGGGGTTGCGACCTAAGGCAGGCCGACCCAACAGTAAGGCAAGCGGCCTATGGGGTTGCGACCTATGGCATGGCGCGACCTAAGAGGGTAAGGATAGGCCGAGCGACCTATTGACGGAACGACCTAGGGGGTAGAAGGCCAAGCGACCTATCTAGCGAACGACCTAACTTGTCGTGACGTAAGGAGGTAAAGAACGCCGAGCGACCTAACGACCTATGGGTTGCGACCTATGGCAGGCCGACCTAACTGCAGGTCGAGAATCATCCATGTGCAGGCCGAGCGACCTAGGGGTTTGAAGTGCAAAAACTCTCTCAATTTGCAACCGATCGAGCACGAACGCTAGGGGATTACACCCATCGGCTACCTGGTCCTATTGGCTCCTCGATGCATCACCAAAAACGTGTTCAAACATCAAAGATTGGATTTTCAAAGATTTGAACCCAAAACACTAAAAATTGGGATTTTCACCAATTCAATCCAAACCAAAAGAAAATGCACATGAATAAGTGTTAGGAATTCATACCTAACAATTAAAGATAGTTATAGACAAAGATGTGAGATAAAAATCTCACCTTTACATAAGATAAATGAAGAAGAAGCTTGAAAACAAAGGAAGAATCAATGGCTTCTCTTTGAATTTGGAGTTAGATTGTGGATTTGCAAATGAATTAGAGCTTGGAGTTTTAATTTCCCATTCCTTCCTCCATTTTTGATGAAGCTTGAGTGTTAGGAAATGAAAGTGAAGTTATGAAGGGAAGGGAGTTGAGCTAGAATTAATAGCTTTGGCTAATGGGCTAAACCAAACAAAAAGCCCAAAGTGAAAAAGTGACAAAATTCCACTAACTCCAAACATATCAAAGTTTATACTCAAAAAGATCGAAAATGGTGTTTTGAACTCAATGGAAGTGGTTCCGAGTCCTAATTCGACCGTATGCAAAAAGTTACGGACTAAAATCCGAATAACGAAAAATATTAAAATATTCAATCGTAAAATATGCAGGTTGTTACGTGAATTGATCAAAAAGATGGGTTGTCACACTTGGAAAATTTGATTTTGAAATATATTTAACCAATTGAGAAACTACATGTTTTAACATGGATTTTTAAGTGAATATGTATTTGAATTCCGCCCTACATCATTTTAAAGCGCAATGGTTACCATTTGAAAGTGATATATTAAATATGGTTAATTTAGAGATGGTTAATAAATAAACAAAAAGTTATTCAAACTAGTAATTAAGAGTTTGAACTCTAGGATTTTTGAAATTAGGTTATAAGATTTTGGAAATATATAATTGCATAATTTAAATAACTTTCCAAATAGAAAAGCTACAAATGATTTCAAAGTGATCTTAAAATGGGATTATCAAAAGATTTAAGAGAAATGGAAGTCCAAAACTCACTTTTATCGTAGGAAAATAATTTCAATGATGACTGCAGCGTCATCGACTTTCATTTTCGAGTTTTGAAGTGGGGAAGGCCACCTTAGTAGCTTTGCTACTCGATTGTTTAATGAAACTAATTTGATTCAAAATCCCTTAAGTATGATTTGATATTCGTAAGAAATATTATATATCTGTTTCAAAAGATTTGAATTCAGATGATCAGTTGTCGACTTTGGGTCGAGTTATATTAGGAACACATGCATGTTATATATAAGGATTGATTGATTGATGGATTGATTGTGCTTCTTATTGAGATAATTGACTGCTGATTTCCAATTTTGGATTGGAATTTGATTTTTTCGACTATTTTGAATAGCCGAACACTTCCAAATTGATATTTAAATTTAAAGCTTAGTATTTTCAAAAGCATGAAGGTATAGTTTTATAACACTTTAATTGAAGATAGAAATATTAGAATTTAAGCAAGTTTTAAATGTTATATATTTCGACAATAATGGTGTATAAGATTATTTTGAATTATAGAAGTATGAAATTAGTTTTGAGATGTTTTAAATGAAAGATGTTCAAGAAATATTTATAAACTTGGTAGAAGTTTACAAATTTATTTATACATAAAATGATTATGGAAAATATTTGAGTTTTGAAAATAAAATCTAGATTTATATAAATGGTTTACTAAAGTTTTGATAGATTATTGATTTGAAATTTGGAAAATTTTGAATTTGAATGATATATGATTTTGAAAAAAATGATTGTTGAGATCGTATATGAATTTGAAACTAAACTGGTATATGAAAATGAATTGATTACGAAGACCTTTAACTCTATATAGATACTTGATTTGAAAAGTTTACGATTCTTATATGAAAATGGTTGTATAAGTATGAGATTACTTCAAAAAATACTGATTTTGAAAGATATTCAATGTGAAAAGCGATAATCTTATATGTAATGGAATTTATGTAAGAATTGATATGATATATTCAAGATTATTGATTTTGGAAGGTACTCGATTTGGAAATGAAATCTTGTATATAATGGAATTTATATATGTGTGATATTTGAAGTCATATTTTGAAAGTATACTGTATATAGTACGATATATTTCAGCATAAAAGATATGGGAAGTACCACCGTGATTTTCAATACTCCACTTAGTGGATTCATTCTATTGATTGATTTTGGGTCGTCCGGACATAAACTCATGAGCTTCTTTGAATTCCATAGCGTAACCTATGGTCACATGATCTGATTAGCATAGCGCAATTTAGGGGCATGATGCCTATAGTTTACTATGTTTTTGTTGGGATAGCGACGTAACCATAGGGTGTAACCAATTAGTAAACTGCGATCGACATGCATAATTCGAGGTGGTAGTGATTTCCTGTAGTCTACTATGTTTTCTCTAGCATAGAGACGTAACCATTAGGCGTAATCACTAAGTACGCTACGATCCATGGGCGATTTGATTTTATTTGCATAGCGTGATTCGTGAGGCGGAGATTACCCAAAGTTATAGATGTTTCCTTTGGGATAGAGGCATAGCCATTGTATAACTACGATCCACGGTTGGTTTTCGAGTGGTACTTTTCATATCTATTTTAAAAGTTTTTCAAGTATTTTCACTAGGTGTTGAAACGGGTCTACTAAGTACCTAGAGATTTCTAGTCTTGCATCTTATCAATGTACTACTAGATTCTGGAGGAACGAGGTAAACTTGTTGAAATAGCGAGTTATAGAAAAGTATTTTTTCAATATAAATGTTTTTGATATAAAGTATTTCGTTATAAAAGAATTTTTAACAAAGAAAATTTCGAACGTTAAAGAACTGAATATAGAAACCGGTTGAATTCTCTATTAGTATAATTATGAAACCAATGGAATAAATACATAAGTTGTATGTAGACCATTCAATTTGCATTCACATTTTTGGTTTAGATTTGAATGCACGATTTTAAGGTAATTCACACCTGTTCGATTTAGGATTGTTCGATCGATTTTCGACGACGAACATTGTAACAATCCAGAATTTGACCGCTTTAAAATATACTATTTAAAGTGATTTTAAATATAAAATATGTAATGTTATATGATTTAAACAATATTAGATGGAATTTGGAAAGAGAATTATGGACAAAAATAGTAACATTTCCTATATCGACAAAAGTGACAAAATGCTGATTCTAGAAAAGTAAGATTCAATGGTTAAATAAATTATTTAATTAATTTATGAGTGTTAATATTTTTAAATATAAATATAAAAATTTATTTTTAAATTTAGTATACATAAATAAATAGTTTAACTAAAACATCAAAATGTGAACGTATAACATTTTGTCGAAAATCAACATTTTATCGAATAAAAGTTGTCACAATGTTGTTGCTCCTTTATTTTCTTATATAGGAACATATATTCAAATAGTATAAGTATTAATTAATTCACTAATCAAGTTTATTTTTACTAAATTGACTTAGAAAATTCTAGAATATAATTCACAAAAAGTAAGCATAAAAAGACAAAAAGGTATAAAAGTCAAAATGTAAACATCAAATCAAACAAACATAATTATTACTTTCCTTACTAAATATCTAAGTGAAAATGACATAGAATAATGATTTGAAAAGTGATGTTGAGTGTTGAAAAAAATAAAGTTTCTTAAAAAGCAAGTAAGGTTATTTTGGTAATTTGGTAAAGGGTGCCACTTTAATTTTTTTTATAAATACCAACCACTTTCTCATTTTTTTTCACACCATTTCTACCTTCTTCTTCCTCCTTGAAGCACTCTTTAGTGGCTTATTCTTTTCTCTTTTCCTTACTAACCTTTTCAAAATCGTATCAAATCAACTCCAAACACAACCAAATTTTACTAAAGACATTAGAATACCATTAAAACATGGTTTAGCATCCAAGAATGGAAGAAATGATGGAGGAGAGATTGGAAACCATGGAGGCTGAACCATTTGGGAGGAAAGCATGTTCGGGAAGATCCGGAGCAAGAAAAAGAGAAGAAGTGTCATCAATTTTTTTCCAAGGAGCAAGGACCAAATTCAAGGTGCAGCGGAAGCCATGCCGAATTATTTGAATTTGGTTGAAGTAGAAAATAATAGTGAAGTGTTGGATTAGATGAATATTGGTAAGAAGTTAATCGATTTGGCTGAAGGTGAGACTCATATTTAAAGTTACCAATTTCTAAAAATATTTCAAGTTAATAACATGAAAAGTTTAGTATATGTTGGATGATTTAATGGATGATAACTTGGTGGATATTATGCTTGATTATATGTTTGTGATATAGATGATAACTTGGTTTGATAAATGATAAGAAAAATGGTTGGCAAGCATAGGTAATTTAATAAGAATTTAAATCCATATATATATATATATATATATATATATATATATATATGGAAATTATTTAGCTTCTTAATGAAATTAAAATATCGAAGAAGATTGAAAATGATATAATATTATAATATTGTTTAAAATGAGTTTAAAATGATTTAGAAATGTTTTATAAATATTTAAAAGTGTTTCCATGAAGTTTGAAAAAAAATTGAAAATTTAGTCAAATGTTGGCGCGTCGCGTAACGGTAGTTCGTGATTTCGCGCCATAAAAGTCAAACGAGCATAAAAAGTAGAATATAGCTTGAAATTCTTCAATATAAGAATTTTCCAAACTATTATAACCATAGTTTTCCAACGACGAAAATAAATGGAGATTTCGATAAGTAGAATTGAATATATGAGTAAAATAAATTTTTGGAAAAGTCACGGTTTTGCAGTTTGGAATCCAAAACTAGATTTCTTTGAAAATGATGTTTTAAAATTGTTTAAACATATGAACTAAATATTATAAATCTTTTAAAATGATTTAAAAGTGATTTAAGTGATAAAAATAGATTTTCAAATGATAAAAAATCGTTTTAATCAATATAGCTTTAAAAAGAACTTTCCGTAGCACTTTTTCACAGCACTTTTCAATAACTTTTGAAATATACTTTTAGCACAACCATTCTTTTTCACATTCTTTTTCAAATATTTTGTAAAGTTCTTAAATGATTAATAGAGTATTATAAGGGTGATTTGAATGATTTATGGAATGGTTAAATAAATAAATATATAAGCGTTTTAAATAATGATTTAGAAGTTTTATAAATCTTTTCTAAAAATGAAAGGAGTGTGCGGAAACGACTAGTACATTTGTCCCGCTTGTGAGATATAACTAGTAAAACAAGGTGTGTAAATAAGGTTAGGAATGTAGCAACCGGTGCCTGAACTCACCTGGCCTTCATTTTATCTTTTAGACGAGGGGTGGAACTGATCGAAAGGAAAGCCCGGATGCTCTAAAAGATCATAATTATGTTTTCCCCAAGATAAAAAAAGAAAAAAATTCCATGAATTTATTATAAATCGTTTATATATAAGATTTATAATATCGATGTTTTATAAATAAAAGTAGTGGAAACGAGTTTTGTAAGTGTAAAAATGAATTATAAATGAAAGATTTTAAGTAAATAAGATTTAATAAAGTGGAATTTTATAAACGTTGTTTTATAAATATTAGAACTGGTTTTATAATCAATTCTTTTAATGGATTTGTAATTATAATTTATAAATGAATTTATAATGGACATTATAGATAATGTCATCAAAAAGGAATAAATTGGTAAATAAAGAAATACATAAATACTTATAATAGGGCTTTGACATATAAATGAGATAAACGGGAAATTTGTTACTAAAGGGATTTTATAAATGGAAGTTTGTACAAAATAGAAATGTGAACTATAAGCACTGTTTTATAAATGTGAAATCAATTTAATTTGATAAGCTAAATATGGATTTTTATAAAAGGAATTATATTCACAATTTTTGTAACAACCTGGGTTTTCCGATCCCGAAAATTCTAGATAGTTAGGAAAAAGAAGAAAGAGATAGAAGAAGAAGAAGGAGAAGAAGAAGATCAGAAATAACAACATCTCACATTCAAAGCGGATAAAATATAATAATAAATAATAATAGTTTACAAAAGAATTATGTATCTGTCAAAGTACATTTATAATACATCAGAGTTACACATATATACAGTCACTGAATATACACAATTATCATGTCACAGATATACAGCAATATAATATAGCAGAAACACTTCATACGTTCTTGCCAACCAGCTCGAATCCTGAGCTCCAGAACGTCCTTACCTGAAAATTTGTAATACTCGGTCTGACCCGAGCATTACAACAAGTAACACCCGAATCAGGCTGGAAACCAGCGTGAGTAAACTCATCCAACATGAAATTCCAATAAATAGAACTTATTTAAAACCTGGGGTAACTCGTATCAATTTACAAAGCCATAATTTATTATAGACATCACTTCTTCCACACATCCATTTTCTAAGTACCAAGATTTAGATTTAAATAGTCCAATTCCTTTAAATCACTTCATTCCAGCCTATATATTCCACATATCAATCTATAAAAATTCGAAGTGGTTTCGGGTATTTTCTAATACCCGACCCCAGTGTCTTCGAGTCTCGTGTAATCCTAACCCAAGTTATCTAAACAAAATACACAACATTTCATATCAGAGATATCAACTCATTCAAAGCATCCAATACCATTCAATCATACATAAGCAAAGCTTGATCGCTACCAAAATTAATTTAATTAATTCTAATTGAATTTCTAATCTCAATCACTTAGATTTCTTCACTTGTCATTAATTAGTTTTCAAATCAATTAATAATGTTAACCCCACTGAAGCTTGGGCCGACTCATCAGATAAAGCATTAAGCGACTCAGAAGATTTACGACTCACCATGAGTCGTTAGCGGTTCAAGTGTGCAAATCAGAAAGCCAAGTACAATTAACTCGCGTACGACTCAATGACCGAAGAAGGAACTCACCGACTCATATGATCTAGGTCCGACTCATCAAAGACCGACTCAGCTAGTCTCCGACTCAACTGTTGTGCGACTTATGGAAGTTTCTGACTCAGCGACTCATGACTCAGCGATTCATGACTCAGCGACTCATGACTCAACGACTCATGGTTCAACGACTCAACAGGTTCGCGACTCATCCTAAGGAACGACCTAAGGAATGTCACGACTTATGGATACCTACGACTTATGATAAGTCGAGTACGACACATGCTAATATGAGAGGAGTTATGATAAGTTGACTCGGGAACGACTTATCTCTTGGGACCAAGCCAGCAGTTCGACCTTGAGTTAACATGGGGCGACTCACCATGACTCGTCCACAACTCAAAATCGTTGAGTCGTAACCCATCGCCACAATGCCTAGGAAAATTGACTCGGACACGACTCAAGACTTGTCATGAAATCCAGCAGAGGAATAAGCCATGAAGAGGGGAAAGGTTGGTTTTATAAGTCAACCACGACTTAGCCTGACTCGGGGACGACTTAGCTTGAGTCGGTCACGACTCAGGACTTATGCGCATAATTCATGTCCAAGCTTGCCTATAAATACATAGCCACCTCCAACATTCAAAGGTCTTTTGGGAACATTCTCTTGAGAGACCGTTACCTTGATGCATTGAGAACTCCATCAACACTTAGAGCTTTCGAGATCAAAGGAATACTTCGAAGAACTTCACGAAGAAACTACACATCTTCAACTTGAATTCAAGGATTTTAATCGACATAGAAGCTTGAGCTACTTGTTCCAAATCTCTTGTAGCTTGAAATATATTGTACTTGAGAAGAATTGTATCAGCTTGTAACGAGATCATTAATAAAAGTACTTAAAGTGGACGT
The DNA here is from genome assembly GCA_030765085.1 of Allium cepa. Classification (NCBI taxonomy): domain Eukaryota; kingdom Viridiplantae; phylum Streptophyta; class Magnoliopsida; order Asparagales; family Amaryllidaceae; genus Allium; species Allium cepa. The sequence goes on from CM060939.1 coordinate 812,357,847, forward strand.
AGGCTATACCCTTAAGCCGAACCACTATAAAATTGTTGTTGTTTACTGCTTTCTGCTATTACTTGCTTGTAATTCTTTCCCGATCTATCGGGTGGTGCTTTCACAACTACACTTTACACACCGGGGTGTTAGCGTTCACATTTTAGCGTTAACATTTTTGGTGCTTTCACTGAGAATTGAACTCAGGAAAACTGTCATCATTGCTTCACAGAGATTTGAAGAAAGAATTTCCTTAAAAACCAGAAGTCTATCTGAGATTATGGCTCCTGGAAGGAAAAGTAGATCTTTCAGATCTGGAAACATTCAAGAGGGAACCTCCGCTTCCCCTATACCTAATCAACCCACTCCGTCTGTTGGAGTTACGAAAGCGGAGTTGGATGCTGTGATTCTAGGGCTAAACCAACAGATAAACGCCCAAAATGCACAATTAGAGGCTCAAAGTGCCCAGAATGCTCTGATTCTGAATAAGTTAAACGACTTACTTGGGGCAAACAATCAACCGGCTGGTAATGAAAGGAACTATGCTGGCAACGTTCATGATGTTAATGAAAGGAATGCTCCTGAAAGGGCTACTAGTCCCTTTGAGCAGGCAGTACCTGAGGCCGGTGGATCTAGAATTCGGCATGATGAGGAATATCTTTCTGGAATGGTCCGGCAGATCATGAAAGAAAGTATGCAAAGGGTTGAAGATGAGAAGGAATGGGGTTTCGCCCTAAGCAAAACTCCGTTTACTGAAAGAATATTAAAGGCGGGATTTCCAAGGAAGTTTGTACCTCCGACTATCCCAGCTTATAAAGGGACAAGTGACCCGAATGAATTCTTGTATAAATATGATTGGCACATGACAGGTGCCAGAGCCTCGGACGAAATAAAGTGCCGATATTTCCCCGTATACCTGGAAGGTGTGGCTCTACTATGGTTCACCAAGTTGCCAGTCCGATCTATTGATCAGTTTTCAGACTTGACCAGAAAATTCAATGAGCAGTTTAGACTATATGCTTCGAAGGCCAAGGACATCATGTCACTGTCAAGTTTAGAGCAGAATCCTGGTGAATCTATCAGATCTTTCTTGAACCGCTTTAATATAGCGCTGGCCGAGGTGGATAATGCTGAACCACGAATGATATTGACTTATCTGATGAGAGCTATTGATAAGTCAAGCGAATTTGGGAAATGGCTGAACATGAAGGAGCCAACCTCTCTCGAAAAGTTCTACAAAAAAGCAGATGAATTCATTCGCTTGGAAAGCCGTCCTTTACCAGTAAAGACAGTGTTGGAGAAAGCAGAAGACAACACTGTCGCTCCACGCAAGAATGAATCGGTGGGGCAAAAAAGGGAGAATAATAATGGGAAGAAACAGGGTAATCTAAAGAAGCCCCGATCCTTCAAGCCATCAGAGTATACTCCATTATCACATACGCCGGAGCACATCTACCTTGCCACTAAAGATTCCGTCGATTTCCCTAAACCTATCCCTTTGAGAACCGGGAAAAAAGCCATACAGAGTGGGAAATTCTGCCGCTTCCACAATCAACCCGGTCATGAGACTGATGAATGCCGCCAGTTGAAAAACCTGATTGAAGAGTTGCTAAGAGAAAACAAACTGCAGCAATTTGTGAAGAAGAATAGCAACAATCCTGCATCGTCAAGTCAGGGGCAACAGGTTCCTGTTCATCAGCCTAGGACAGGTGAGAAAGCTACGGGACATGAATCTGGAAGGCCCATTATCAATGTCATTACAGGAGGGCCTCACCCAGCTGGCAAGAACCGGGGTGAGATGGAGAGATATTCCAGGGCTTTGAAATATGCTCCTGCCGAAGAAGACGTCTTTGTTTTAGAAAACACTACGCCCCTGAAACAACAGAAAACTTTCAGCGATGATATTGTTTTCAGAGCCAGAGATTCCACAGGTATAGAAGCTCCTACCCTAGATCCCTTGGTCATCTCGGCTGGTATTGGACCGGCCATTGTCAGAAGAGTCCTCATTGACTGCGGAGCATCATGTAATATCCTCTTCAAGAAGACATTTGACCAGATGAAAATCCCTATGATCTATGTACAAGCCTCATCACAGAAGATCGCTGGCTTCACTGGGGAGCCAAAACAACCAATTGGGACCATCGATCTGCTTGTAGAACTTGGGGAAGCAGAAAGGAAAGTGGTCCGCAAGCAAACATTTGTGATTGTCGATGAGTTTTCTGCTTATAATGCTTTTCTTGGCCGTCCAACACTCGCAGCATTCAAAGCTATCCTAGCCCCGTGGTGCCTCACTATTAAATTCCCTACTGACAATGGAGTAGGAGTTATAAAAGGGGATCAAAATGCTGCGCGAGAATGCTATTTGACAGAGCTGCGAGAGTCAAGAAAAAGAGAAATGGGGAAGGATGCGGCAACCCCAGTCCGCATCAAGGAACCAGCCTTGTAGCAATTACGGGGCGGACCCTGCACTGGCGAGCACAGCGGGGCACGGAAAGAAATGGATCCCAGAAAAGCCAGTGCAGGGGAGAATAGAGTGGTACCGGTGGAAACGACAGTTCCGGTACCTGTTGACCCGAAGGACCCAAATAAGGTGTTAAATGTGGGTTCACAGCTTAATGTGTCAATTCAGAATATCTTGATATCTTTCCTGAAAGCAAATCTGGATGTCTTTGCTTGGACTCATGCCGATATGTGTGGAATATCTCCAGAAGTTGCAGTACACGCTCTGAATATTGACCCAAAGTTTACGCCAGTTAAACAGAAAAGAAGAACCCAAGGTCCAGAAAGGTCAGCAGCATTAAAAGAAGAAGTTGATCGACTCATGGAAAATAACTTCATCAAAGAATCTACATATCCGAATTGGGTTTCAAATCCTGTGCTGGTCAAGAAAGCTAATGGAAAATGGAGAGTGTGCATCGATTTTTCTGATCTAAACAAGGCTTGCCCCAAAGATTGCTTCCCGTTACCCAGGATCGATCAACTGGTAGACGGAACTGCGGGACATGAATTGTTATCTTTTATGGATGCCTACTCCGGTTATAACCAAATCATGATGCACGAGCCGGATCAGGAGGATACAAGCTTTATCACAGATGTTGGACTTTATTGCTACAGAGTTATGCCCTTCGGATTGAAAAATTCAGGGGCAACCTACCAAAGACTTGTTAATGCTATGTTCAAACCGCAATTGGGCAAAACTATGGAAGTCTACGTCGACGACATGTTAGTGAAGTCCAGGAAAGCAGCGGATCACATTGAACACTTAGCAGAAATGTTCGCAGTCCTTCGGAAATACAGAATGAAACTTAACCCTCTGAAATGTACATTTGGGGTCGAGTCCGGAAAGTTCTTAGGTTTCATCGTCAGTGCTAGGGGCATTGAGGCTAGTCCAGCTCAAATTACTGCCTTGAAAGAAGTTAAAGCTCCTAGAACGAAGAAGGAATTGCAGAGTCTCAACGGAAAGGTCGCCGCCCTGAGTCGGTTCATTTCCAAAGCCACTGATAAATGCATCCCATTCTTTGACGCCCTAAAGAAAGGAAAGAAGAATTTTGAATGGACTTCCGAATGCCAAAAGGCCTTCGATGAGTTGATCCGTCATATGGAAACGCCTCCAATACTTTCTAGGCCAGGCAATGGTGAGGATCTTCTTATATACTTGGCAGTATCATCTCATGCTCTAAGTGCAGCGCTGATACGGGAAGACAAAAGGATTCAACATCCGGTTTACTATATCAGCAAAAGACTCACTGAGGCAGAGCTGAATTACTCCAAGTTGGAAAAACTCGCCTATTGCCTACTAGTTGCATCAAGGAAACTGAGGCAATATTTCCAAGCTCATCCTATCAAAGTACTCACTGATCAACCTCTAAAGCAAGTCCTATTTCGCCCTGAAACTTCGGGTCGCCTTCTAAAATGGAACATTGAACTCAGTCAATATGACATCACTTATCATCCCCGAAAAGCAATCAACGGACAAGCTTTAGCTGATTTCATTGCAGAATTCACAGAGAAAGATAATGGTGAGGAAGAAGCGATCAATGATTCCCCAATCCAGTGGAAGATGTATGTTGATGGCGCAAGAAATGACTACTGTTCTGGAGCCGGAGTGGTACTTGAAACTCCTGAAGGTCGATCATTATGTTATGCACTAAGACTGGAATTTCCTTCAACAAACAATGAAGCAGAATATGAAGCTCTTATTGCAGGTCTGAAAATCGCTAAAGAGCTAAACATTCGAGCATTACAAATCTTCAGTGATTCTCAGCTTATTGTATGCCAAGTCAAGAAGGAATTTCAGACAAAAGGTGGAAACTTGCCTTCCTACTTGTCAAAGGCTTGGGAACTCCTATGTGAACTCGATCATTATTCAATAAGCCATATTCCCCGGGAAGAGAATACGAAGGCAGATTCCCTCGCAAAGTATTCAAGTTCTGGTGAAGCTCAACTATTGGGATTGGTTCCCGTAGAAGTCCTCTCAGCACCATGTATAGACGAGATGGATATAGATTGGATTATGAATGTATCTCAAGAACAAGAGTCGTGGATGACTCCAATATTAGATTACCTACTCAGAGGTTCTCTGCCAGAAAATTCGATAGAAAGACGAAAGCTACTAAGGAAAGCCTCTCGCTATGTAATTCAGGATGGCCGATTGTACAGACGGGGATTCTCAATGCCATTGTTTCGATGTGTATCCCGGGAAGAGTCCAAAACAATCCTAGCTGAGGTGCATGGAGGAGAATGTGGTGATCATTCAGGTGGTCAAACATTAGCAAAGAAAATTCTCCGATACGGATATTTTTGGCCAGAAATTAATCGAGATGCTGCAGATTACTCCCAAAGATGTGACATATGCCAAAGATTTGCCAAAATTCCTAGAGCACCTTCTACCAAACTCACACAGATGGTCAGTCCATGGCCGTTTGCGATTTGGGGAATGGATCTCATTGGGCCGCTACCAACTGCCAAATCAGGGATTAAATATGCTATTGTTGCAGTTGATTACTTTACTAAATGGGCTGAAGCTGAACCATTGGCCACTATCACTTATAAGAAAAGATAAGCTTTAGAAATCTTTAAAGTATGAGAAGATAAGTGCATAAATGTGCTGGAAAATCCTTAGTTGTGTGTGAAGTGTAAACTACTCGCGTTGGACTAACGAACCACTCCTCAGTTGGGGGGAAGTAATAGGTCCCACTGTCGGTGACAATTCTTGGGATAAAGGAGTTGGAGTCTGTTGGAGGGCAGATGTCGCTTCAATCATCGGGGGTACAGTTTTACCACAGGCAGGGTCATCTTTAAAAAGCTCTTGGGAAGTGACGATTATGTCACTTAAATCCCCAAAGACGTCATCACCATCATGCCCAACCTGATTCCCTCCATCAGCTCCTTTGTCGGCACTCTTCCTGGTTTGGGAAAGGGGCTCCTCTTCTTCTTCAATTATAGGAGCAAGTGCGGGCTTTTCGGAGGGTCCCGCATCATCTCTTGGAGTAGAGCACTTTACTAGTAAGGTTTCTGCAGAAATTTCTCCTCGCATGTGCTCTTTAGTGGAGATCGGAAGATCAGGAGTTTTCACCGGAGAATCAGGAACCTCCGTTGGAGCTTCATGAGGCTGAGTAAAGCGAGAGGGATGGAGGAGTCCGTATTGATGTAAAAATTCATCGTTTAGCAGAAACTTTATGCTCCTCTCTTCTACCGGCACGGCATTTAATCTTTCAAAAATTTGCTTAAGGCTTGGGTCCCTAGCAGGGGGTGGAAGTGCTAAAACAGGAAAAGAATGAAATTAGCAACTGGATGTTCAAATGCGAAGGTGCGCGCTTCCTAAAAAGTGTGAAGTGTTGTGCAAGACTAATAAAAAGTGACAAGTATATTTAACTGGAATTATACTGATCGATGCTTGATCGATTGTAAACATTTCAGAACTTGTTAATCTAAAGCTCAAGCATAATATTAGTGCAAGCGGGTCGATTTCTATTGACTATTTCAGCATTGCTTTGGTATTTTGTTTGAAATTGATAAGTTAAAGGCACTTCATACACACAATTTATTCAAATTAATCATCTATTGTTAACTAATCTGTCATTCGATGTGGGCAGTCAATGACAAGTATATTCGTCCCAGTTTTCTGTGAATGTTGTATTGAACAGGTTATTAGCCTGCAAGTCAAAATAACCTGTGAATGAGTGCAATAAAATTCAATAGTTCGAAGTTAATGCAATGGTCCAATGTTCAAACAGAATTTACACAAGTCATAACCCATCAACGGTTCAAAAGTTCTGAGTCGGCAGTGCCCTAAGCCATGAGTCGTGGAGATAAGGAGATTATCTCCAAGTCTTATCTCGGCAACGACTCAAGGCTAAGTCTTATCTCGGCAACGACTCAAGGCTAAGTCTTATCTGGGCAACGACTCAGGGCTTAGGTCGTGGAGTATGTTAAAGGAGCTCTGGGTCAAAATAATAAGGAAATCTCTAAGTTTTATCTCCGCCGCGATTCAAAGGTTTTATCTCGGCCACAATTCAGGGGTTCTGTCTCGGTCGCGACTCAAGGCTCAAGTCGAGGAGCATGATGAGTCGTACCATGATTAAATCGTGAGGGTCACTGGGTCATACGAAAGGAGCCGAGTCAAACCTACAGCAGCATTCGAATCAACCATCCGACCCATTAACCCAATAAACCCTCATTCTACAACCCTAGTCTTATCGCATCAAGTAGATCGCCTCGAGTCACAGATCATTGGATCAGACAATCCTCAATCCATCAATGATTAGGGCAACCTAACTCGCAAAGCTCAAGGGGATAAATTGAAGATAAGGACGGTGCGCACAGGGAAATGATGGTCGACAATCAGAAAGGAGGCGAAATTGCTTACGTGGTGTGATGTCAGAGATGATCGAGGAGATTTTGAGTTGAAATTGCTTTTGGGAGCTTGGAGATGTGTTAATGGCGGAAAACGACTCACGAGATCGGTAAAAGAAGAAGAAGATAAGAATGACGATTCATGCTATTTATATACCAAGGTAGTAGGATATGAGTCGGCACACGCGGGGTAAGACAAGTCGAAGCACGCGACCTACGACTTAGGCGTGTGCTTCGAGGGGCAAATGTTAACCCCACTGAAGCTTGGGCCGACTCATCAGATAAAGCATTAAGCGACTCAGAAGATTTACGACTCACCATGAGTCGTTAGCGGTTCAAGTGTGCAAATCAGAAAGCCAAGTACAATTAACTCGCGTACGACTCAATGACCGAAGAAGGAACTCACCGACTCATATGATCTAGGTCCGACTCATCAAAGACCGACTCAGCTAGTCTCCGACTCAACTGTTGTGCGACTTATGGAAGTTTCTGACTCAGCGACTCATGACTCAACGACTCATGACTCAGCGACTCATGACTCAACGACTCATGGTTCAACGACTCAACAGGTTCGCGACTCATCCTAAGGAACGACCTAAGGAATGTCACGACTTATGGATACCTACGACTTATGATAAGTCGAGTACGACACATGCTAATATGAGAGGAGTTATGATAAGTTGACTCGGGAACGACTTATCTCTTGGGACCAAGCCAGCAGTTCGACCTTGAGTTAACATGGGGCGACTCACCATGACTCGTCCACAACTCAAAATCGTTGAGTCGTAACCCATCGCCACAATGCCTAGGAAAATTGACTCGGACACGACTCAAGACTTGTCATGAAATCCAGCAGAGGAATAAGCCATGAAGAGGGGAAAGGTTGGTTTTATAAGTCAACCATGACTTAGCCTGACTCGGGGACGACTTAGCTTGAGTCGGTCACGACTCAGGACTTATGCGCAGAATTCATGTCCAAGCTTGCCTATAAATACATAGCCACCTCCAACATTCAAAGGACTTTTGGGCACATTCTCTTGAGAGACCGTTACCTTGATGCATTGAGAACTCCATCAACACTTAGAGCTTTCGAGATCAAAGGAATACTTCGAAGAACTTCACGAAGAAACTACACATCTTCAACTTGAATTCAAGGATTTTAATCGACATAGAAGCTTGAGCTACTTGTTCCAAATCTCTTGTAGCTTGAAATATATTGTACTTGAGAAGAATTGTATCAGCTTGTAACGAGATCATTAATAAAAGTACTTAAAGTGGACGTAGGCTATACCCTTAAGCCGAACCACTATAAAATTGTTGTTGTTTACTGCTTTCTGCTATTACTTGCTTGTAATTCTTTCCCGATCTATCGGGTGGTGCTTTCACAACTACACTTTACACACCGGGGTGTTAGCGTTCACATTTTAGCGTTAACAAATAAAAAATCCCTTCATTATTCATCTTAATTAATCACCCTGGATTAGTTATCCTTCAAGTACATTCAAGTAATTATCTTTAATTAACTTCACAATATTAATTAGTCAACCAAAATCAATAAGTAATCTTAATTACTTCATGAATTAATTAACTATTTTAGTTACATTAATCCTTAATTACTTATATTAATTAACTTCTCATAAGTCACTTATTATTGATTAATTCATCTTAATTAATCAATTTTTAATTACATCGTTAATTATATAAATTAATGATTTCCAATTATATTTCAATTTATCCTAATCTAATTTAATTACATTATGTAATTAATCATTAATTAAACCACTAATATTAATCACTCTTGATTTATCTCATCCTGTCATTATCTACCTTTTTATTTATTTTATTAAATAAATTAACTACTCATTTACGAAGAAGTTTAAAGTAATTTAAAACCAAATTCATTTTTAAATTCAATCAATTAAAAATGCACCTTAACATTCAAGTCATAAAAGTAATTCAATTTTTGAAATTTTTTATTTGTTTGATTTAACTTTGATTTAGAACTTGCTTTAACTCCCTACTTTATAATTTAATTCCAGCTTTTAAATATCATTTTTATTTCTTTCAATTCATTCTTATTTTTATTCTATAATTATTACACTCCCAAAATTCATCCTTAAATTCCTTTCAAAAATCCAATTTTATATATTTTGAAATCTCAGGGTGCCGAAATATTCAAGCAAACCACAACATTCAATATTCCAATTACCAATAATATTCATCACAGAATATCAATCACTCCAATATGTACTATAGACTACTATATAATATAGCACATTAATTCAATTCAACCATTCAACCAATCATTTAAATTTAACCATTTAAATTTAAATAGAAATCCATAAGCATAAGGTTTACTCACCTTTGATTATTAACTCGCAATCCGATCCACACCGGCTAGATTCTCCATGATTTAACACCTTGTATAGATATTTATACCATTTATATATATTCCAAATAAATCAAAAAATCTATTTTCTTTTTAATAGATTTAATTAATTAACTTTTTTTTGTGAACTAATCTATCGATCAATTTCCTATTAGATAAATTATCTCTAGTAACTAAAATAATAATAAGCTAATTAACTAATTAATCACCTTATACATCATTTAAAAATTAATTTGTGAGCCTAAAAGCAATGTGCATAATTTTTTTCTTTGAACACATATATCTATAAAATGATTTATATAAATCTAAATTGATCAAACCTTTGATAAAAAATTTCCAAATCTGTTTTCAAAAACCTTTTCTATTTTATCCTGATTTCCTATTTTTTTCCAAAATCATATATATATAAATTTTTTGTTGAAATCTACCTTGCTGCTAACTCTGATAATTTAAAAAAATAGCCAGCAGTTTATTTACAATGTCTGAAACTAAAGTAAATTAATTAAACATTTGAAATATTGTTACCTTAATACGCTGAGGCCAGGAAAGAAGATCGATGATCTCTGCAATCGATCCCTACGAAACTTTCCAACCCTTGAGCCCTAGATTCAAGCTCGAACAATCCCTACCCTCACCACGACCTGCTACTCAACCAACACGACATTTGCCTCGAGTCTCCCTGCAACCCCACAAACTCCGATGATTAGGCCCAACGCGACCTCGCGTACCTCCTTCCCAGACTCAACCCTTCATCGAAACCCACGCCTCCTATCATTCGTTCGCTCGAGGGTAACGACGACGCAACTGCTACACTTCCCCCTCGCCGCGACACAGTTGCCCTCTCAACTTACGTGCCCAGCGACTTGGCATCGTGATTTAACTGAATTTGCAGAGGATAAGATGAATAGGAACTCGCGATTGATATTTGTCCTATTTTTATTTTCCCCTTTTTGCTGAAATTCAATTCGAGTTTGGATTTGAAATTGTTTAAGGAGGCTTCGGCCATGGATTTCTCGCTCCCTTATTTATTTATTTTTTTGACTTGTTGCCATTTTTTTCGATTTTGAATCTCGGAGGGTTTTGTAAAAGAAAGGGGAAGGGTACACGAGTTATAGCTGAGAGGATGTCGTGCTTCAGAAGACGAAAGGTAAACATGATTTGATCTCTGTGCGTTCGGAAATATTAGCGTGCCTGGCATTGTTCGCTACAGAGAAGGCAGAAAGTTTTGATGGAGAAAGGAAGCAGGCTGATGGGAAAGAATTACAGCTGAGGGTGATTGGTATATGTATATATAAATTATATTCAAAGTTTAAATTTAAATTGTCTCGAAATCGTAGCTCAAAATCTCGATCTCCTATCGAGGCGTGCTGCTTGGCGTTTATAATATTGTACCCCTATTACGAACGCAATGTAAAAGGTTTCGAGTCCTAATTCGATCGTATGGAGAAGATAACTTTTTGACGCAGTTATTATATTTAATTTCGATATAGATTTTAGCACGTTTATATATCGTACGCTCACACAACAATCCCAAACACTATGAAAATTGAAATCCAATAATAATATAATATTACAGATCCAATAGAACTAGTTTCATCGAATTCCGAGATTGTCCCTCGGAAGGCTATTTTTAAATACCGATTTAAACGACATATTTCAAAACTGAACAAAACACTTTCGAATCAAATTTTGACACTTTTACTATATTCAGTATTATCAATATAAATTTTACAAGCCTTCAAATTATTCTTAACAGACTTAAAACTTCAGATTCAACATTTTACGCAATTTCAGTTTATTAAATCCAATAACTTAATTGCTATTAATAATAATATTTGAATTCAAGTTAAAAATTAACTTTTAAATATTTAAAATTAATTAAATATTTCAATTTGAAATGCCTAAAATTCTGGGTCCTCACATTCCTCCCTCTTAAAAGAATTTCATCCCCGAAATTACTAGTTAGGAAGAATGGTCCAATACCCGTTTACTTTACCAAAACCAACTATTCAACATCCTACCAACTATCTTTTTATAAAAGACCCCATATCATTCTCACTAACTTCCCACACTCTCCCACAGTTTCCAAACAATACCCTTTTGCTCAATCATTCAAATTTCAATTTAAAACCAAATTTTGAATTATCAAAATTTTCTCAAAAAATTTCTAACTCTCTAATTTTCCGAAATTTTTTGCCAGCGTCTCATTTGCGCGACTAGCTCGGTACAACTACAAAATGCCTCTACGGGCTCCCAAATTCCAAAAGAAAACAAAAGGCCAAGTGGCTAGATCAAAAACCCAATCCAATTTCATATAGAAATTTAAATACATACCTTTTAGTTGGGCAATTCAAATTATCTCCTGAAATCAAAACAATTTTCCTTTCCCTTTACAATACCTGCAATTTGTAAGATAGTTGAAAAATAATAATTAGTTTATAAAACAGTTGAAAAATTGTCAAATATTTCCAAAAATAATTGTAAAACAAATATAAATAATTTGGCTTTAAAAAGAAAGGTTGTATATATTAAATAGCTTGGAAGAATAAGTTTATATTAAAACAATTTATATTAAAAATAGTCCAGAGTCAAAACTGTTCACTTCCCCATCCATTCAATTTAAATTTCCACTTCCATTTAAATTGACTCAATTCTAACTTGAATAACTTCAATTTCTATTGAAATTTATTTAACCCCAATTCAAGTTGAATCAATCATGATTTCTTTCCATTTGATTTTAAACCTATTCAACTTTAATTATAATTTCAAATTATTCCAATCAATTTGGACCAACATCAATTGAACCCACTTCAACTTCAAATCATTTCAATTCAATCCAATTCAAATTGTCCATTTAAATTTTTAGACTTATACATCTTCAATCACAAATCCAATTAATTCAAATCAAACTTAATTTTGAACTAATTCAATTTCGATCTCAATTTTAAACCATCTCGAATTATATAAATTCGAGTTAAATTCTCAAAGGTTGGTTTAACTTTTTAAACCAGATTAATCTTTATTAAAAGGTTTTAAACAATTTAATTTCTGAGCTCAAATTCTAGAATTTCATTTTCAATCAATTTAATTTTAATTTGGTTGTATTTCTAGAACCACTTAATTTAATTCCAATTCAAGATTTAAATTTGGTTGTATTATATTACTTCTTAATTTAGTTCCATTAATTTAACATCTAATCACCTAAATATTTATTAGAAGGAAATATTACTTTATATATCAAAATATATTTGTATATAAAATCATTCAAAACCTTTATATAAGAAAATAACAAGTACGCTCTCATACATACATACATACATACATACATACATACATACATACATATATATATATATATATATATATATATTCTCAACTCATTCTAGAGTATTACGGACTCTATTTAAGGAGTAATCCCCACCAGAGCCAAGGTTCTCGCTTAACCTTTCAGCTCTGATACCAACTGTAACGACCCGGGATTTCCGATTTCGAAAATTCCAGATAGTTAGGAAAAAGAAGAAAGAGATAGAAGAAGAAGAAGAAGAAGAAGAAGAAGAAGGAGAAGAAGAAGATCAGAAACAACAACATCTCACGTTCGCAGCGGATAAAATATAATAATAAATAATAACAGTTTACAAAAGAATTCTGTATCTGTCAAAGTACATTTATAATACATCAGAGCTACACATATATACAGTCACTGAATATACACAATTATCATGTCATAGATATACAGCAATATAATACAGCGGAAACACTTCATACATTCTTGCCAACCAGCTCGAATCCTGAGCTCCAGAACGTCCTTACCTGAAAATCTGTAATACTCGGTCTGTCCTGTGCATTGCATCAAGTAACACCCGGGTCAGGCTGGAAACCAGCGTGAGTAAACTCATCCAACATGAAATTCCAATACATAGAACTTATTTAAAACCCGGGGTGACTCGTATCAATTTACAAAGCCACAATTGATTATAGACATCACTTATTCCACACATCCATTTTCTAAGTAACAAGATTTAGTTTAAAATAGTCCAATTCCTTTAAATCACTTCATTCCAGCCTATAGATTCCACATATCAATCTATAAAAATTCGAAGTGGTTTCGGGTATTCTCTAATGCCCGACCCCGATCTCTTCGAGTCTCTTGTCATCCTAACCCAAGTTATCCAAATGAAATACACAACATTTCGTATCAGATATATCAACTCATTCAAAGCATCCAATACCATTCAATCATCCATAAGCAAAGTTTGATCGCTACCAAAATTAATTTAATTAATTATAATTGAATTTCTAATCTCAATCACTTAGATTTCTTCACTTGTCATTAATTAGTTTTCAAATCAATTAATCAATCATCCCATCATTATTCATCTTAATTAATCACCCTGGATTAATTATCCTTCAATTACATTCAAGTAATTATCTTTAATTAACTTCACAATATTAATTAGCCTTAACCAAAATAAATAAGTAATCTTAATTACTTCATGAATTAGTTAACTATTTTAATTACATTAATCCTTAATTACTTATGTTAATTAACTTCTCATAAGTCACTTATTATTGATTAATTCATCTTAATTAATCAATCTTTAATTACATCGTTAAATATATAAATTAATGATTTCCAATTATATTTCAATTTATCCTAATCTAATTTAATTACATTAAATAATTAATCATTAATTAAACCACTAATATTAATCACTTTTGATTTATCTCATCCTGTCATTATCTACTTTTTATTTATTTTATTAAATAAATTAACTACTCATTTTATAAAGAAGTTTGAAGTAATTTAAAACCAAATTCATTTTTAAATTCAGTCAATTTAAAAATACACCTTAACATTCAAGTCGTAAAATTAATTCAATTTTTTAAAAAAAAATTTTGTTAGATTTAACTTTGATTTTAGAACTTGCTTTAACTCCCTACTTTACAATTTAACTCCAGTTTTTAAACATCACTTTTATTTTTTTCAATTCATTCTTATTTTTATTCTATAATTATTACACTCCCAAAATTCAACCCTTATATTTCTTTCAAAAATCCAATTTTATATATTTTGAAATCTCAGGGTACCAAAATATTCAAACAAATCACAGCATTCAATACTCCAATTACCAATAATATTCATCATAGAATATCAATCACTCCAATATTTACTATATATTACTATATAATATAGCACATCAATTTAATTCAACCATTCAACCAATCATTTAAATTTAACCATTTAAATTGAAATTGAAATCCAGAAGCGTGAGGTTTACTCACCTTTGACTATTAACTCGCAATCCAATCCACACCAGCTTGACTCTCCATGATTTAAGACCTTGTATAGATATTTATACCGTTTATAAATATTCGAAATAAATCGAAAAATCTATTTTTTAATAGATTTAATTAATTAACTTTTTTTTGAACTAATCTACCAATCAATTTCCTATTAGATAAATTATCTCTAGCAACTAAAATAATAAGAAGCTAATTAACTAATTAATCACCTTATACATCATTTAAAAATTAATTTGTGAGCCTAAAAATAATGTGCATAATTTTTTTCTTTGAAATCACATATATCTATAAAATGATTTATATAAATCTGAATTGATCAAACCTTTGATAAAAAAATTTCAAATATGTTTTCAAAAACCTTTTCTATTTTATCCTGATTTACATTTTTTTCCAAAATCATATATAAATAAATTTTCTGTTGAAATCTACCTTGCTGCTAACTCCGATAACCTAAAAAAAATAGCCAGCAGTTTATATACAATGTCTGAAACTTTAGTAAATTAATTAAAACATTTGAAATAATGTTACCTTAATACGTTGAGGCCAGGAAAGAAGATCGATGATCTCTGCATTCAATCCCTACGAAACTTTCCGACCCCTGAGCCCTAGATTCAAGCTCGAACAATCCCAACCCTCGCCACGACCTGCTGCTCCACCAATGCCACATTTGCCTCGCATCTCCCTACAACCCCACAAACTCCGATGATTGGGCCGTACGCGACCTCGCGTTCATCCTTCCCAAACTCAACCCCTCATCGAAACCCACGCCACCTATCATTCGTTTGCTCGAGGCTAACGATGATGCAACTGCTACACATCCCCCGCTTGCCGCTTCGAAGTCGTCCCCTCACCTCACGTGCCCTGCTACTTGGCTTCGCGATTCAAATGAATTTGTAGAGGATAAGCTGAAGAGGAACGCGCGATTGATATTTATCCTATTTTTATTTTTCCCATTTTTACTGAAATTCAATTCGAGTTTGGATTTGAAATTGTTTAAGGAGGCTTCGGCCATGGATTTCTCGCTCCCCATTTTATTTATTTAACTTTTTGACTTGCTGACATTTTTTTTCGATTTTGAATCTCGCAGTGTTTTGCAAAAGAAAGGGGAAGGGTACGCGAGTTATAGTTGAGGGGATGTCAGGCTTTAGAAGACGAAAGAGAAACATGATTTGATCTCTGTTCATTTGAAAATATTAGCGTGCCTGGCATTGTTCGATACAGAGAAGGCAGAAAGTTTTGATGGAGAAAGGAAGCAAGCTGATGGGAAAGAATTATAGCTAAGGGTGATTGGTATATATATATAAATTATATTCAAAGTTTAAATTTAAATTGTCTCGAAATCGTTGCTCAAAATCTCGACCTCCTATCGAGGCATGCCACTAGGCGTTTATAATGTTATACCCCTATTACGAATGCAATGGAAAAGGTTTCGAGTCCTAATCCGATCGTATGGAGAAGATAACTTTTTGGCTTAGTTATTATATTTAATTTTTGATATAGATTTCAGCACGTTTATATATCGTACGCTCACACAACAATCCCAAACACTACGAAAATTCAAACCGATAATAATATAATATTATAGATCCAATGGAACTAGTTTCGTCGAATTCCAAGACTGTGCGTCGGAAGGCTATTTTTAATTACCGATTTAAACGATATATTTTCAAAACTGAACAAAACACTTCCGAATCAAATTTTTACACTTTTACTATCTTCAGTATTATCAATATAAATTTTATAAGCCTTCAAATTATTTTTAACAGGCTTAAAACTCCAGATTCAACATTTTACAAAATTTCAGTTTATTAACTCATATAACTTAATTGTTATTAATAATAATATTTGAGTTCAAGTTAAAAATTAACTTTTAAATATTTAAAGTTAATTAAATATTTCAATTTCAAATGCCTAAAATTCTGGGTCGTCACAATTTTGGAAAGCGAATAATCCTTTAAATTAAATGTGTACAAGTAATGAATTTGGTAAGAGAATTATGTTCACGATTTTGGACAGTGAATAATCATTTAAGTTAAAAGTGTATATGTAATGAATTAGATGAAGGAGTTATATTCACGGCTTTGGATAGTGAATAATCCTTTAAATAAAATGGATATTTTTGAAAAGTGATATTATAAAAAGGGAATCTAAATGCTTCGAAAATAAAATAAGTAGTGAATTTGCTTATTTTTTAAAATAAGTATATGAAAATGTTTTCCAAATATCCAATAAGTGAAACGGCTTTGAATATTATCCATTTAAAGATAATTTGGAGTGAATATTTGGAAAGTTATTTGAATTGTAAACGATTAATAAAATCACGTCTAATGATTACTTAAGTGCTAGATTTTGTTTTTTCTTTGATTGTCAAATAACTGACTATCAAAATTAGCCATTTTAGTTCCTCAACTTGATGGGGAAACTAATTAGTCGTACATCTTAACTGTGTAGGCTTGATTATCATTTGTGTTGGGAATGTTGATTCGTATAGTGCGGAGTGATTACTCTAATCTATTGAGCTTCCTTCTTGGCCGAAGGATAGCAGGTTGGAAATTGGAGGCGCGATAAGTCTATGAGATTTAGTTTCTGTGTGAAGTTGAGAAAAACTTTTGCATTGTTGGTGCGAAGAGGCCGGGATCAGATTTATCTGAAAACCACTATGGACCAACATATATACGACGATTGTACAGGTTGGTCGATGATATTGATGTTTAGGATTTTCATAGTGAAGGACTGTTTATTGATTGTTTTGGGTTAAAATCCCACTATACATATAGTAGCATTAGTCTCTTCATTATGAAATATTCAATGTAAGGACTGCTCCGTACTAATCCCGGGGATTTTCCGACAGGATGTGGTAGGAAAGTGCCTTCGGTTTGTCTTGTTCTTGGACAACTTGTATGGACGGGTGTCTGACATTGCATTTCTATAATTACGTACATTGCTTTTTAAAACGTACATCAGTGGTGGCGGAGAAGGAGACTTCTCACTGCTCAATAACCTCCTTGAGACGTACGAGCTTAAGGGTTGTAGTTTAGTGGAAGGTAATTAGTAGACAACAAAAATGGCAATGTGGCATTCAAAGTGATATGATATGTGATATGTTTCATATGAAAAGTAATCGATACCTCTTTGTCCCCACTCCTTGGAAAATGACTAAAACAGGGATAGAAGCAGCAAGGCTAAGAGGGTCGCTCCCAGTTAGGAGATGTCATCACTCTTCTAGATATGTCTTTACATGTTATGACATCGTGTATCCGATTATTGTTGATGTATGATTGCTGCCACGATTAAAGGTCGGTAAGGACCGAAGTGATGACATATTCGGTACTATCCAAGAAGGGGTAGGCTGGTCTTGTATTGGTTTAGGCACCGAGTATCTCGACCCTAAGTATATCCCTCTAAAGGTGTACCGAGTTTTCGGAAAGGTAGTCCCTTTACCTAGTTATTTGTATGGAATCCAAAATCCTGTACAAACTTGCGGTTTTGTTTATAGAGCCTAGTATTGCTGGAATTTAATAATGGCAACAATTTCAACTATTTAATCTATTATTTGTATAATAGACGCTATTATAATATAACATGATTTGATATGAAAAGGTTTTGGTTATCGTAAGGGAAAAACCCATCCGTTATATATATGGGCATGTCTTATGAGATACCTTTTATTTTGATAAAGGAAAAGTTTTGATAACTTTAGAAATTCGATTAAGGTGTGTTTTCAAACGTTGGTTTACCAGACTGATCCGGGCGTTCTTCCCTCTCAATGCTCAGGTCAGACAGAGTATTTTTATAGGTTTAGATTTGGTGCTTTTGGAGCTTCAGAAGGTGAGCTGGAGATCTTCATATCGTATACACGTAACTGCTTATTATTACACTGCATTGCTCTGCATTGTTGTTGCTGTAAATTATCAGCATTTCTGAGGACAGGTTATTATAACTATCCAAGCTGATGATTATTTATTGTGTACTCTAATATTGACTTATGTATATTACAGTTTCTCTTTGTAAAGATTTTTGGTCTGTATTATATGTTAATCCGCTACGATGTGAGATTCTGTAACATCCCAAAATTATCAATTAAAATAAATAATATATTTAAACTCTTAGGATTTAATTTGAAAATAAATGGAAAAAAATCTTAAACAAATAAAATAAGTGATAATAAATATGAATAAAGTTCCAATTTATTTTGAGATTAAAATATTGAAATAATGAATGTTTATAAAAGTCATTTAAATATAAAATCTTATATATATGTATATTACAAATATGAGTAAAATTGAATACATATTGAAATTTAATTTAAATTTTTTTAGGGTGTGTGTGAATATAAAAAATGGACATAAATATTTGTATTACAAGTTTAAAATTGAAATTTAAAATAAGTTTTTTAAAAACAAGTAGCATTTAAAAAATTATTAAGATATAATATATGTAATGTAAATATTGGTTAAAAACAATTCTTTTAACATTGCATATGCCAATGCTTATAAATGAATAAAGGGATACATTTATTTTTAAAGTGTATATGATATAAATGTAAAATTTATAAAATTTATTTTGTCTTGTAACAAAATCACAAATGTGAATATACATTCACATGGAAGATAGAGTAGAATGATTAACAAAAATCTAGAGCATATGATCTCTTTTTACATATGGCACAAATCATCATTACTTTAATAAATTAATCAAATAAAAAATTTCAAAAAAACCTTTCACCTTCCCATTTCAAGTTTATTAAGATACCAAATCTCTGAAAAGTTTAGTAACCAAAAGATTTATCAATCTCCAACTCCAACACTCAAGAAAAGTAAAAATCAGAAAAGAAAAAAAAGAAACTTCATATCTTCAATTCAATTCAAAAGAAAAAGAAAAATATCTAAATCATCTTAAAGCTTTAGGCTCAGGTAAGTTTTTAAAACTTTATAGTTAATGAAATTATGATTTTAAAACCAAATTTTAACACAAACAAAAATTCAAAACTACTGATTTTTAGAAAAACAGGGAAGCTTTAGGTTTGCCAAAGAGCAGTGCAAAGTTTTTTTCTAGAAATAATTTAAAAGGGCAAGTAACTTTCTTTTTTTAAAGTTTTAACTTGAAGTTATAATTTCTAATAAAGGAAGAGTTTAATACAATAATATTCAATCAATTACTTGCAGGAAAAATCACGTAAAAAGACTTAAGCTATTTCTGTTTTCAAGTTGTAGAGAAAAAAGAAAACTTCTCTGTCATTCAACTGTAAGTTAAAAAAAACTACTGTTATTAATGACTTAAGTAAATGAACATGACAGAGTATAAGCAAAGATTTCCATTTGTAACTTGTAGATCTAAACTAAGAAAAAAATTAAATTAGGAAAAGTAAGGGGGTTGCAGGCTTCACCTTCTTTTGATTTTGCCTGGAACTCTTCTATCTTCTGAAAAAATGCGAGTAAACTTTTTTTTCTTTCAATCCGTGTTGCTGTGTAAATGCTTGAACGATTAGGAAAGTTTAGTCTTTGGCTTGCACGCAAAAATCTTGGGTATATGGTTGAATTTGGGCCTATGCATGTTGATTTTACAAAAATGCTAATCCCTGTTTAGCTTCAGGAAAACAAAAGCCTGTCAAACCCCTTCTTTCTCTCTGCCACTATTAAATCTGAATGATAAACTATGGTTGGTCATGTATTATGTTTCAGTAAACAAGATGGAGTTTGTTTAAACTTGCACTATGTTTTTATTTGTAATAAATCAAAGCAAGTATTGTAGTTTGTTTTTTTCCTAGAAAATGAGTTACAATTGAGTATCAGGTTTACAAAACAAACCACATCAAAAATTTACATCTCTCTCTCCCTCTTGCTTCAGAAAAAGATTGTAAACAAGTTCAAAATATAGTTTAAACTTGCATTTTATTTCAGTAATGCATTTAAAGCAAGTTTTATATGGTTTCTTTCTGGAAAATGTAAAAACACTGTCACCGTCCAAACAAGCAAGAAATTCGAATATCACATACTCTATCTTCAGTGATATCATTTGATCTACCTCAAAAATGATGATTTCTGAGACTAAAATTTAAAATTTTCATTGAATTTTCACTGGGATATCTAGGATAATCTAAAAAATGAAGTCATGTCAAATCTGGTGATCTAAGAAATTATAGCCCTCGATTTTGTTGTGGAAGCAATATTTATTGATTGAGATCACCAGAAAAATACTAGCCAAATTTATAAAACATTGAGTCTTTGATTCAAGATCAAAGTAGGGTTTAAGAACCCATTTCTGCTCATGATCGAAATGTTGGTACCGCGCCATAAATACGTGATCGGACTATGTGCCTCTGGTGCAAATCGTTGCGTCGCACGATGACGGGGCTTGGGTCCAAATTTGGTGACCGATAACTGTCGGAGGAGGCGGCGCGAGATGATTTATTGATGGTGGTTCTGATGTGTAGTTGGGTCGAAGTGTATCGATTCTCGTTTTTAAATCTTTTTCAAATTCTGGGTGTTCGTGTCGTTTTGGGGGATGGTGGTCGACTTGTTGGTGGCCGCGGCTTCGACCAACGGTGGCGAAATTCGCCGTGCACGTGCACGTGAGGAGGTGCGTCAGTTTTTAATGGGTTCGGGAGAAGGAAAGGGAGACTCGAAGTGGTACGCGAGGGATTAAGGAGAAAACTCGAAGACACGCTTGAGTTGTTTGGACGTTGTACCGAGACATTTTTAAACTTAAACAAATTTTCGAAAAAAAAATGGTACACAGGTCTATTTTGGTTAAAGCCCGAAGCAAGGGGGTGTTATCCTCGGGGACAACTCGAAGCAAGCCTCGGGTTGATAATAGAAACAGCAAAATCCAGTTTTAACTTAATTTTTGAAACACGAGTTAAATATTTTTTTCTAAATAAATTAATGGTGATTGTAAATGGAATTTCAGGTCAATGGTATTGGATTAATTATTTTAAATTTTTAAAGTTCAAAGATATTTTAATCTTATATTTTCTTGTAAATAAAAGTTGTTTTAAAAAAAATTAACTTAATAAAAAATTTTCTAGAAGTAAATCAAAATATCAAGTGTTAACTGTAAACCAAATTTATTTATATGATAAAATAATGATTGACAATTAATGTTTTGTAATGATTTTATAACTAATAGTTAATCAATTAAAGAATAGTCAATTAACAAAGGTAATTAAACTTAATCAGTTAACAATTAGGAATTAATAAATTTAAGATAATTTTAAAGGAATAATCAATTAATAAAGTTGATTATAATTTAGTTAATTCATAATTAAGTAAAATTAAACATTGATTTAAAATAATTAATAAAGATAATATGGTTAATTAAATTTAGTCACAATCACCTTAATCAAAGATGATTGACTATCATCAAATATTCTACACTGGATTGATATTTCTGTTGTGATAGTGTGACTGCTTTGTGATGTACTGTGATTTGTGATTTGTTCCTATATGTATGTGAAAATCCCTTTTGCCCGTAAATCGGCATTTGAATTTCGATGCAACAGGGAGTCGGATCCCGGTTGGTTATCCGAAACCCACATCGAATCGTAATGATGAATCTTTGTGATTGATAAATTTACTTTATTTATGAATCTGTGAATGAGGATAAGTGTAGTGGGTTATACCGCTTATCAATATCGGTATTGATATATCTATGATGATTGATGTTGTGCACTATTATGTAAAAAACCCTGGACCACACTATACACACACAAATATGGATTGCATGTGGAAATCGATTACGTCACAGATTTTTGAAATAATTTTAAAATTGAATTTTTAAATCCAAATGGTTTTTGGAAATGGATCGGATTTAAAGTGAAAAGCTTTTGAAGAAAGTATTTCAAAGATAAAAGTTATTTTTGAATAACTTTATTTTTTTTTGAAATCTGATTTAAATTTGAATTCAAAATTTGAAATTGAATTCTATTTGAGAATTTAAGATGTAAAAAGGTTATACAAGCTTATATGGGTTTTAAACCATTTTAGAAGTGTTGTTTTGGAAATTTGAATTTAACCCAAAGATTTTAACTTGTATAAATGAAATCGGATTTTTCCGAAATAAAAACTGTTTGTTTTCAAATAATAAGAGCTTTCACATAAAAAATGAACTTCCAATTTGTGCTAAAAGGATTTCAAGTTTAAAATGAAAATAGTTTTCCAAATTATGAACAAATATTTGGAAATGTGTTTGAAAGCTATATGTTAAATCTTTAATTTAAAGATTTAATTGAGTTAATCCAAATTGAAATGGGAATTGTCTTGAAATCTATGAATAGATCTTTGTGGAACTAGGTGAACTTTGTGAATGAATCTTTTCGTTGAAGAATTTGAAATGGTAATTTGTTTAAACCATTTGAAAGAAAGTTTTGAATTTTGAAGCTGTGACTTAACTAAAATCCTATATCCATATGTTTTGAAATACTGCGCTCATTATTCGATTTAGCTGGGAGAGGACCTTATGTCGTATAACCCATTCCGAATAATGATACGTCGTTGTGGATAGCTTTTGAAGACCGTTGGTGAAGACCGGGTATTTGCAAGAACGATAGGATGACCTATCGGTTGTCTCTGCACTGAGTAGCTACGGTATAGAGATTCCCTAAGTGATGGGAAGTCCAATTGGGATTGTGAATACCCGGATTGCAAGGGCTTCACTACTACAAAACAGGCCATTTGCATCGGTTGTTTACCCCCTTTTTGCATCAGTTCAGCAACCGATGCATATGCAACCGATGCAATAGGCTTAACACTTTTGCATCGGTTTTGAAACCGATGCAAAAAGGTCCTTTGTGCATCGGTTGTTTCTAACAACTGATGCAAAATATCATGGTTGCTTGCTTGGACTAATCCTTCTATTGCATCAGTTTTTTATAATAACCGATGCAAACTAATCTCCCTATTGCATCAGCTATTTATACTTGATGCAAAAAAGTCATTCTCAGAAACCATTATTGCAGTACTCAAATAGACTATATATATTATTGATTATAACAAACAATTATTACATGCAATATTACAATCATTCAAAATTAAATTTGATGGCAAATACAAACTGAATAACATAATACCAAAATAAACATATATCGTCAATTATAGTGTTAATAATCTATACAAAATAATGGTTCATACATTCATTTTAGCAGCATAATTCAGAACTTTAGTACAATCATTAAGTTGTACATTCATCTATCTCTTGTTGGCAACACATAATTATAGTGTTAATAATCTATACATACCAGCGCCATCTCCATTAACAATCCATCAATCATACCTCTTCAACTTGCGCCATCCTATATGGCTGTCTTCCTCTCACTGCCACAAACTGCAACTCAAACCACCACATCACTGCCTACTATACTTCCAACCATCTACACTTCATCACTGAAATCATCACACTCCATTACTGCAGTACAACCTCCACTTTTCTTACTAACCATACAATCATCACATTCATCACTGTTATTGCTGCTGCTGATATACCATCATCCCACTGCCACACATAACCAACTACAACTGCCATCCACAAAACTATGCAACACTTCTCTAACCATACCATTTCCAGTACAACAATACCACCATAACCAAACTTCCTGTCGTCTACACTGTCCTCTACTTCATTACTTCATCACTTCATTGCTTTAATGCTTGCTGTGCACAGTTTACTACTTCACTGTCCTCTACACTTCAAACTACTCAACCAAAATTGGAAAGCCACATCATAGCAGCAAGCAAACACTACCCATAATTATATCAAAACAACTCATTTACCACAGCCATTCCAATTGCCACTGTCAAACAACCCCTTGTCACCCCTACTTCAACCACCATCTGACATCAACTACTGCTGCAACCTCCTCCATCGACCACAACTACAAATACTTCATCATCCCTGTCACATACATCACTGCTATTATTCACGGTAACACAAATCATTATTTTTATTGATTTACTGTAATTAATATGGATAAAGTGGAGGAGATAAGGAACACAAATCGGGAAAATGAATTATTCACGGTAACACAAATCATTATTTTTATTGATTTAGCATGTCATTTTCACTCACCTGTTAATATAGGTAAACTGCAGACAACTGAGTAATGAAAGATGTTGTCCAGTAATTAACTGCATTAACGATAGCATTATGTGCAGATTCATCGAATACATAGAGATCTGGACCTATATATTAAACTAGAAACTCCAAAGGATAAAACTAAATGAACCAATATTATGGTTCATATCACAGTTTTCACTGATAGCCTTGAAGGTATTGGTACAGATGTATAAATAAAATACAAACCTGTAGCAGAACATGGAAATAAGGTAACACACATTTTGTACACAACTTGTTTTCCAATTTTTAATAGATTTGAGAAAAAAGATGGGCAGGATGAACATTGCAGCATCATGTTAAACTATAACCGAGTTAGTTTGATTTTCACTGATATAATGGAACATAAACACCATGATTGCTGGACATAAAGAGCAATTAATAATTTGCTTAGCTCAGAATTGACAATAGATTTGAAGAGTGCAAAATTTTCACTCCACTTCAATCAATTGCTGAAAAAAGAAATAAAATATAACTTCAAGTACGAAAGTTCTCAAGCTATTCATATCATAGCCAATGTTAGTTACATATTTGTAAAGTGTCATAAAGCAGGAGATTCAACTAAGATGTTGTTTTCAACAACCTTAAATTTAGCAACCTATTGTAATAAAAAAATGAAACAGGACTATAGAACATCTTACTATAGCTAATAACAAACAAAATTATAGATACACACACAAACTAAAATAAAATGGTTAATCCTAAACTACCACTGTACTTCCATTATATAGAAATATATAACTGTAATGTTATGTGCACAGTTTAAAATACTATCTGTTACATAAACATCACCATATTGAAAATTAATTTTTATAAGAAAAATGAAAATGTAACAATGTAATTAAATAACCACAGTTGCCTCCTATTTAACAAAAATTATGATAGTTTTATTGACAGTTTTAATGTCCATAAACTTGTAATGCAATCATAATATCTATTGATCGTCGAACATGGTATCAGAAGTAAACTTGAAAACCAAATTCTACTACTATATAAGAATGTATAAAATTATTAAACAGAACTATTAACTCTCCTAGTGCAGGGGGAAATAATGTGTAAACAATCTGATTATCGTTCAAAAAAGGATTCTTTGTTCATCATGTATGAGTAATGGGGCTCACATATTATTACGTCCAACATTTTTCAATAGGTGACATAGTAAAAAAAAACACTATATGGTTGTTCACTTGTAGTAATAGAGAAATGAAAATAAATCATAATTCAACATGTAATCTGCTATGAAATGTTAAAAAGTTATAACCGTAAATTAACGACAAATTAATGATTTGCAGAAATTTCAGATGCTGATGTTAAAAATAAGTACCTCGATAAAGGAAATTTCCATCCAAGGAGAAGGTTGAAATGCAGCATGAACAAACATCCAACATTTATTGTGAAGTTAATTGAATTATATACTACAAAAATTAAAAAATGTCAAAAAAATAAATAAAAAATAAAAATAAATAAGAAGATCGTGGAATTTAATCTATCGATTTACTTCATATCGCCAACACCAACATAGAATAACAAGCGAGACGATAAAGGTGGATTGAGTAAATACCTAATAAACTGTTAGCCCTTTCGTTTCAGGTAGAAAATCAACCATTGCAGATTGCTCGAAGTCGGTAGGTCGAAGAGTATGATATGAAGGTCGACGGTACCCAAATGAGGAAGAGATAAGGAAGAAAGCACTACCTCTGAGGGAGCTAATAAACCTATGCCTAAAAAACAAGGACCGAGCCCTATCCCTATTACCCTTTGAAATATTCGCATGGACCAGCTCCTCCTTCAGAAAAGCCAACCGGCACTTGCTGGAAGCATGTTGGAAGAACGCGGTGGATCAGAACGAGCGGGCCGCGCTGAGTCAGGCGTCGATGAAGGAAGGGTGGAGCGATGAGGTGATACTGGAGACTTTAAAATAGACTGTTTTGTTTAAGGCGTCGATGTGCTGTTACGGTCCTGGTGCTGAGGTTTACGATGGCAATTTTGGTCACGTGCTTCTGTGACGACCCGGAATTTTTGAGCATTTAAAATCGGAATATTTAATTGATTTTGAATATTCAATAGAGTAATTTTAACTTGAATTATGAATATCACAATTTATTTGATAATTAAATTTTTGAATTAAATAATTTGAAATTGGATAAAATATGAAATCTGAGATTTTAAGCCTATTAAAAATAATTTGAAGGCTTATAAAATTTATATTGATAATACTGAAGAAAATAGAAGTGATGAAATCAAATTTAAAAATGGTTTGTTAAGTTTTGAAATTTGTTTAAATTGATTTAAGAATAATCTTCCAAGGCACAGTCTCGGAATTCGACGAAACCAGTTCCATTGGATCCGTAATATTGTACTATTATCGGATTCCAAATTTTGTATTTATCGGAGTTGTTGTGTGAGCGTACGATATATAAACGCGCTAGAATTAATATCAAAAATTTAAATAATTTATGCGTAGTTGACTGGTTAAACGATTCACATCCGAATTTTCTTTTGCACTTCGAATCACCGTACACAAAACCTTATCCAACACGCTAGAAAGCTTGTACACGGAAGGCGTCTCCATCATGCAACGTTCCTTCATTTTTAAACCATATCTCCTCTTTTCCCTTACCCTATGTTCAAACTCACGAAAAAATAATTTATACAGAACTAAAAAAAGGGAAAGAAAGGGGAATGGCCGAATTCAAATCGAAATCGAGGCCGAGGTTTTAAACACCTTGCTAATTCGTTCAAAATAATAGATTGAATTATCGTCCTCAACGAGATCGAGATATGGCGGACCAAAAATATATGGAGGCGAGGCGTTCGTTGGCGAAAGGGGGCGTGGATCTTGGGTTCGCATGCGAAGCAGGGGTCGAGCGGCGGTTCAGGCAGCTTGTGTGAGGCGAAGAGGCTGATGAAGGGGTCGCGTTCTATTTAGTGGCAGTCGCGTGCCTAGGGTTTTGGCGAATTGGGGTACGCGATTGTGTGAGGGGAGATTTCGCGTGGGATATGTATGACTTCTTTTTATTCGAACTGCTATTTAAAAACAAATTTTTTTACAGTGAGATAAATAGAATTTTTTTGAAGTAAATATATATATATATACAGAAAAAAATGTATACATTACTATGAGTATAAACCATTTCTATTTTTTAATATATTTATGTAGTTGGGTTAGGAAATTTATTTCAATAAGGTACATGATAATTCTGTTTTAATAGATAGGTTAATGGAAAATTTTATTTTAGAATTTAGTAAATATATAGATATATAGATATATGAGGTTTAAACAGAAATTACATGTACCTACATGATTATGAAAAAAATTATGTATTATGGTGATTAATCTATTTAATAAACCTATTTAATTATTTCAGCCACTAAAATATTTTATTAGAAGCAAAATTGTTTAAAATTTAATTTTTATTTTAAACAAAACTATTAGTTTTGATAAATGACAATCGATTTTCGATTAGTTTGAATATTAATAAAATCACATAATATTTATTCAAGGTTTGGAATTGTAAGGGAAAACAACTGGTTTGACACGGATTTGCAAGTCAAAATCAAAGGTGAGTTAATCTCACTCAGTTGATTTAAATTTAAATTTAAATGATTAAATTTAAATAATTGTTTGAATGGTTGAAATTTATTGATGTGCTATAGTATGGTAAAATGGAATTGGCATATTATTGTGCTAACATCTGTGTTGCATGGAAAACAGGTTGGAGTGATCCAACTGGACCCCTCAACTTTTATTTAAATTATTTAAAATTCTCTGTTTTGATTATTTGATATTCTATAATGAATTATGTGGAAGTGTTCAATGCTACAGCTTGGTTGATATAATTGGGTATAATGAATTACCAAAAATATAAATTTGATTCTGGAATGAAAATAAAAGAAGTGAAATTGCAAGTAAAAAAATTATAGAATAATTTAAGAATGACTTGGAAAAGAAATAAAGTGACTTTAAAATTCTAATACATGAATCCGAAGAATTGAAAGGAACATTTGAATAAACAGGAAGTTGATGAATTTTAAAATTCAGTGTTACAATTTAAAAGAACAAAACGTTTATTTAAAGCTAAGATTTAAATTATTGAAAGAATAAAGAAGAGAATGGAAAAAAAATCTGGAATTTGTATATTTCTGTTAAAAGTTTTAAAATCAAATGGAAAATAATAATAACAACAATAATTAAGTCCATACTTAATGAATTTTGAAATGAATTAGGTAATTTAAGAAATTTATTTCAAATGGGATAAATTTGAAATCAATTTAGAGAAATTGATTTAAGTGATTGAAATTGGAATTTTCTCTGGATAGCCAAGTACATGTTTTAAAAGTAAAATCTTAAATATAAATTAAATGTTTTAAAGTTGTTTTTATTTAGAAAGCAAGTTTTGTAAAATTTACTATTTCTAATATTTAAAGTCTAAAGTAAGTATTATCCTTTAATCAAATTTAGTAGTAATTATTAAGAAGTAATTTAGTATTTTGTTTTTAAAAATAGAAATCTAGTTTTATGTTTTATTAAGTAACTTTATTTTCAAATGTTTATATAGTATGTATTTTTAGTAAATTCTTTAAGTAATCTTAACTTGAATGTTTTAAAGTAAATTCCAAAGTAAGTATTTTATTTTAGTTATTATCGTAATAATTATTTACAGAATGGTTTGGTATTCTGTTTAAAGTATTATTATAAATTAAGTATTAAAGTAAATTTCTCTAAATTAATTGTTAAATATATTTTACAATAAAATGTTTTAAATTATTTTAAAAAAATCTAAAGTTTTGTGCTTGGTGTTTCCAGTGGAAATGGGAATACTCGGAATTTATTCTGAGAAAAAGGAAGATAGTTTGAAAACTGTTTCCAAAAGGATTTGAAAGTGAAAATAAACCTGTTGAAGATTTTTTTTTGAGACAAATAAATAATTTGGGAAATTATTTATTGTTTGATGGATGTTTGTGAATATAAATTGATAGTTAAATAACCGACTATGAATATTGGACAAATACGTTGATCGTTTCGAAGAGACCGGGATCGAGATTTATTTCTCGAAAACCACTTCGATCCGGTTTGTACGTTTCGTGGAAACGAATTTGGATGCGAAGATGGAGCAGTGAAGTGAAAGGGCTAGTCGCTACTAATCCTGAGGATATTTCCTAAATGGATGTAGTAAGAATAGTGTCTTCCGTTCCGTTCGAACCCGGGACAGACTTGTATGGATGAATGCTTGTGAAACATCGTCAGGTGGACGATGGGCATTCTAAGGGATATGACTTAAAAGGTAACTCTTAGCCTCAAGCCTCATCAAATGGGAATGACTGAAAATCAGGGGTTATGCAGCAAGGCTAGGCGGGTAGCACCCAAGCAGGGTGATGTCATTCCAGTCTAGATGTCCCTTTTTATTTCGGCTTAGTGGGCGGTTGCTGATCCCAACCGCGGGGTGATCTCACTCGGGATTATCCAGTAAGGGGTAGTCCCAGCCTTGTGTTGCAAGGGAGCGGGCGTGTTCCTCGGTACGGTGATCTAGGCCCCGTACTGTGACAGGTGGTAACCCAATGCCTAGTCATTAGTTGGAAATCCATTCTCCCTACAAGCCTTGTACGAGTTTTGTTTGTATTACCCACTCTGTGGCTAGTAGCTGGAATTTAATAGATGTAACAATTTTGGCTATTTTATTAGTATTTGTATGTAGACCCTATTATAATATCAGAGGATTTTTATAAAAATTGTTTTAGCTATCGTAAGGTAAAAACCCGACATGTTTATTTGTGGCGTGGTCTTACGAGATGCTTTTGTTTTCAAAGGATTTTTGAAACTTTAATAATCAATTGGGTGTGATTTTCTCACGCTGGTATTCCAGACTGACTCGGGTGTTATTTAACTATAATGCTCGGGTCAGACCGAGTATTATAGGATACCGGTTTCGATGCTGTGGAGCTCAGGAGACGAGCAGGATGGCGATACGTACTTCCGTTCTCTGTTTGTATATACATATACATATATATATATATATATATATATATATATATATATATATATTCCGCTGTATTGAGTTGTTGTGTATCCATTTATATGATATTGATGTTAAGCTGTGATTGATGTACTCTGATGATGTAATATGTATAAACAAAGATATTTGATGTTTGAGTAAAGAGTATTTATTATCTATTTATTTTATTCCGCTGCGATGGTTAGATTCTGTTGTTGTTTTCTATTTTTTCTTCTACCTCTTCTTCTTTAACCTAAATGGTTCGTATTTCCGTACACCTTGAGTTGATTTAGGTAGAATAGTGTTGACTCAAGGGGTTTGGATTTGCGGGCTGTTACAGTGGTATCAGAGCTTAGGTTGGTGATAACCTTGTCTCTGGTGGGAATTACTCGTTTAAAATAGAGTCTGTAGTACTCTATAATGAGTTTGAGCGTATAAATAGATATGAGTGCGTATTTGTTAGTGAATATAAATTATTTTAATATTGTGTTGATTGGTTTATTGAGTGGCATATGAACCTTTGTCGACACAGTCTGCGCAACTGTATTGAAGGGGTTTCTAAATACTTGAATAGAACAATTGACACGATATTGTTTTAAATATGGGTAAATGAAATAATTTTACCCAAAAACATATTTTGATATAAAGAATAGTTTTTGAAAACTATTTAGCTAATATATGGTTGCTTGGATGTTAGAAATGATAATATTAAAGTATTATCATTGTTAAGTGAAAATTTAACTAGAAATTGAAATATAACTAAAATTTAGGGGAATAAATTCATTATCAAATGAAATTTGTAAATATGAATTATAAATGTAATTTATGAATTGAAATACAATCAAATGAGAATTTGTATAAGCGAAAAGTGTACAAATGAATTATAGTTAAAATTTATTTAAGTAGGCTTTGGAAATTTAAAATCCCAGAGACTTTGGAAGTGTTTGTCGAAGTGTTTTAAAGATAAATAATAGCCTTATTGTTTTGGAGGTATTTCTGAATGGAAATCTGTTTTAAATGGATTTTCAAAGTGATATAGCAATGAAATCACTTGGATTATTGGAAAATAATTCTGATGATGACGGCCGCATTATCAGTATTCATTTTCGAATTTTTGAGTGACAGATTGCTGCAAAAAAAATAAATTTGTTCAGAAAAGCTGGTTGTTTTTGAAAATCTCAAAGCAAATTTGTTGGGAATAAAACCAAGGTGGGTTTGATTTTTGATAAGTGTGATTTGGGATGTTGGAGATTTCAAAATGATTTGAAAACCAAAATTCGGGTGTTTAAAAATCTTGATGAGATAGTTGTAAGCTTATAAATTGAGATAATTTTTAAATCATGAAAGAAATATAAGCTTTGAATAATGGAATTTAAATTTAAAATGAAAATGAAATTAACTTGGATTGGGAAATAAAATTTAACTAGATTGTAATCAATTAAATAGGTTGAAAAATAATATCCAGATGTTTTTCGAATTAAGTTGAAATCGAATTGAGATTAAATAAATTTGAGTTGAAAATAAATTGAACTGGAATAAAATTCAATTGAGTTATTGAATGGAATTAGATTCTTACCTGAATGAATGGAAAATAAATTGGTTAAGGATTGTATTGAAGTAAATAAATTAAAATAACTTATAAAAGGATCAGAATTAAAAAATCCATAGAATAAAATATGCTTGGATTATAAATAAGTGTAAAACTCGAATTAAAAATAAAAGATGGATATATTCAAGCCTATGATGAATAGAATTGTGTAAATTATAAGTGGAGACTTATAAAACTGAAATGGAACGCAAAATCCAAAATAAATATTGTTTAATGAATTGAAAAATAAAATGAAGATCAAAACTTGAATTATAAAATAAATTGAACTAAGAAAATTTAATGAAGTGATATTTGGAATTAAAAATCAAGTATCGAACTATAAATAGGAGATAACTAATTTGTTAATAAATTGGTTTATGAAATGTTAAATAAAGCTGAATTGGTGAGTTAATATTGAAGTTTGGAAATAAAAATCAAGTTATAAATCAGATTCGACTTGAATCATTAGTGAAGAAAATATAATTGAAAGTGGTCTTGCAATTAATTAAATAAATAGAGAATGAAGTTGAATTGTGAGTTAATAAAATTTGATGGTAAGTTAAAGGTGAATGGTGGAATTAGAACTTGAGTTATTAATTAAAATTTGACTTGAAGTGTTAACAAATTAAATATAATCGGAAACGACTACAAATGTAAATGGATTAAAATAGTAATGGTATGAATTGCAAATAAAATCCAGATATGTGAAAATAAATTGGATATGGCCTTGGAATCAATTGAGTTAAGTTGCGTATAAAAGAGAAAATTTTACTTGTAAAATGAAAATGAGCTTAAGTATAAAATTTGAATAAATTGAAGTAAATTGACTTAAGCTGAATAGATGGAAGAGAGTTGAATTTAATTCAACTTAAACTAAGTTTAATGATATTGGGTTGGATTTAAATCAAGTGAAAATAATTTAAATCGAAATAGAATTCGGTGAGTTGCAGATAATACTTAATGGAATGGAATTCTTAAATAAATAATTGTAAACCATTTAAATTGTTACGAAATTGAAATAACTTGGAGTCTATAAGAAAAATTGAAAAGGTTACTGAATGAAATAGCTTAGATTGTCTTTGAGCTAAATAAAATAGTTTGGAGTAAACAAATATGGAATGGAATGTAAATGAATGGATTGTGAATAAAATTGAAATGAAATGTGTCGAGCTAAATAAATGGTTGTGAATGAATTAAAATAAAAAGGAAATTTAAATTAGTAATTAAGATGAATCTATGTTGTTAATGGTTTTGAATGAACTAATTTGGTTAATAAAATGGAATGCGAGTGAATGGATTCAAATTTAAAATGCAATGAAAACGAGAATATATGGATCGTGAATAAATTTAAAAATGTAATAGAATTAAATATAAATTGAGTTGAAATCCATTTAAAATGGTTATAAAACATAGATACTTATTTATTCACATAGATCTCGTCAAATTTCATAGAATAAATTGTCATTTGATGTAAATGGAGTAATTAAAATTCTATGAATTGGTAGGGGTAAAATAAATTGATTTTGAGATCAATTGGGTTAAATATGAGTATAGTTTGCTTAAAAACAAATTAAATGTAAGTGATTGAGTTTTAAGCCATTCAAATTGATGAAGTTGTATACGAATGGATTGAAAACCATTCAAATTGAATGAAAATGGCTTGTAAATTAATTGGAATAGTGGAATTAGTATGAAAATTGTATAAGTTGCGTACGGAGAAATGTTTGGTGTAAATTTCTTTTAGAATTCATGTGTTTAACTGTTGCAAATAAGTGAAATTTTGTTAAACTTCATTTATATTGCACTTACATGTTTAAATTGAGTAAGTACAGGCACTTGGGAGCTGTGTGGCTGGATTTGGTTGTGCTATTTGCTAAAAACAATAAGCCGCTTGCTTAAAATGCTAAATATGGTACGCCTACACAATTAAAAATAGGAAATATGAACTGTTTTTGGTTTTTCCGACCGTTTGGGTCGATGTATATATATTTATCTCTTTTGTTAAATTGCAAAAGCTCCTCCGTACAAAGGAGACTCTGCCAAAAGTTTTCGAAAATTTTGGGAGTTAGAAAATTTTGTTAACAACAAAACGGTTTCAAATTGGAAATTGAAATAAATTAGTAAATGAAACTAATTAAAATAATGACATGAATTAGTTATAAATGGAAAATAAAATTCAATATTTAAAGTTAAAGATAAATTGAATTCGTATGGAAATGAAAGAATCAATGTGAATAGAAATGGATGTAAACTAAAGTGGTAAGATGAAAATAAATAAAGGAACACATAAATGCTTATACTAGCTTAAGTAAGGAATGAGGCATTCTCAATTGGAAATTGATATTTCAAATATAATCTAAGTTAGTATTTAAGTTAATAGATATTGACATCTGTAAGTGAGTCGATAAAATGTTTTTGAATATTGTGATTGGATATATTGCTGTGTAAGATGTGCAGATAATATAAAGGTAAAGAGAATTGATTTTGATTTCAGAAGATAAATTTGGAATGCTTGACAAAAAGGTTTGTATTTAAATTTGGTGTGAAATTTGATTGGGATTTGGATCGAGCCACTTGGCCTTTTGTTTTCTTTTGGAATTTGGGAGGCCGTGGAGCCATTTTGTAGTTGTACCGAGCTAGCCGCGCAAAGGAGACGCTGGCGAAATTTTTTGGGAATTTAGGGAGTTAGAAAACTTTTGAGAAAATTTTGATAATTCAAAATTTGGTTTTAAATTGAAACTCGAATGATTAAACAAATAGTATCGTTTGAAACTATAGGAGAGTTGAGAAGTTAATAAGAATGATAATGGGTCTTTTATAAAAAGATAGTTGGTAAGATGTTGAATTGTTAGAAACTGTTTGGTTTTGGGAAAAGTAACGGGTTTTGGACCATTCTTCCTAGTTAGTAATTTCGGGGACGAAATTCTTTTAAGGGGGAGGAATGTGACGACCCGGAATTTTTAAGCATTTAAAATCGGAAAATTTAATTGATTTTGAATATTCAATAGAGTAATTTTAACTTGAATTACGAATATCACAATTTATTTGATAATTAAAATTTTGAATTAAATAATTTGAAATTGGATAAAATATGAATCTGAGATTTTAAGCCTATTAAAAATAATTTGAAGGCTTATAAAATTTATATTGATAATACTGAAGAAAATAGAAGTGATGAAACCAAATTTAAAAATGGTTTGTTAATTTTTGAAATTTCATCGTTTAAATTGAATTTAAGAATAATCTTCCAAGGCACGGTCTCGGAATTCGACGAAACCAGTTCCATTGGATCCATAATATTATACTATTATCGGATTTCAAATTTTGTATTTATCGGAGTTGTTGTGTGAGCGTACAACTTATAAACGCGCTAGAATTAATATCGAAAATTTAAATAATTTATGCATAGTTGACTGGTTAAACGATTCACATCAGAATTTTCTTTTGCACTTCGAATCACCGTACACAAAACCTTATCCAACACGCTAGAAAGCTTGTACACGCAAGGCGTCTCCATCACGCAACGTTCCTTCATTTTTAAACCATATCTCCTCTTTTCCCTTACCCTATGTTCAAACTCACGAAAAAAAAATTATACAGAACTAAAAAAAGGGAAGAAAGGGGAATGGCCGAATTCAAATCGAAATCGAGGCCGAGGTTTTAAACACCTTGCTAATTCGTTCGAAATAATAGATTGAATTATCGTCCTCAACGAGATCGAGATATGGCAGACCAAAAATATATAAGGGCGAGGCGTTCGTTGGCGAAAGGGGGCGTGGATCTTGGGTTCGCATGCGAAGCAGGGGTCGAGCGGCGGTTCAGGCAGCTCGCGCGAGGCGAAGGGGCTGATGAAGGGGCCGCGTTCGATTTGGTGGCAGTCGCGTGCCTAGGATTTCGGCGAATTGGGGTACGCGATTGCGTGAGGGGAGATTTCGCGTGGGATAGGTATGACTTCTTTTTATTCGAACTGCTATTTAAAAACAAAAATTTTTACAGTAAGATAAATAGCATTTTTTCTAAAGTAAATATATATATATACAGAAAAAATATATATATACATTACTGTGACTATAAACCATTTCTATTTTTTAATATATTTATGTAGTTGGGTTAGGAAATTTATTTCAATAAGGTACATGATAATTCTGTTTTAATAGATAGGTTATTGGAAAATTTTATTTTAGAATTTAATAACTATATATATATATAAGGTTTAAACGAAAATTATATGTACCTACATGATTATGAAAAAAAAATTGTATTATGGTGATTAATCTATTTATTAAACCTATTTAATTATTTCAGCCACTAAAATATTTTATTAGAAGCAAAATTTTTTAAAACTTAATTTTTATTTTAAAATAGAACTATTTGTTTAGATTAAATTGATAAATGACAATCGATTTTCGATTAGTTTGAATATTAGTAAAATCACATAATATTTATTCAAGGTTTGGAATCGTAAGGGAAAACAACTGGTTTGACACGAATTTGCAAGTCAAAATCAAAGGTGAGTTAATCTCACTTAGTTAATTTAAATTTAAATTTAAATGATTAAATTTAAATAATGTTTGAATGGTTGAAATTTATTGATGTGTTATAGTATGGTATATTCTGGAATTGGCATGTTATTGTGCTAACATCTGTGTTATAGGAAAAACCGGTTGGAGGGATCCAACTGGGCCCCTCAACTTTTATTTAAATTATTTAAAATTCTCTATTCTGATTATTTGATATTCTATAATGAATTATGTGGAAGTATTGAATGCTACTGCTTGGTTGATGTAATTGGGTATAATGAATTACCAAAATTATAAATTTGATTCTGGAATGAAAATAAAAGAAGTGAAATTGCAAGTAAAATAATTATAGAATAAATTTAAGAATGACTTGCAAAAGAAATAAAGTGACTTTAAAATTCTAATAAATGAATACGAAGAATGGAAAGGAAAATTTGAATAAACAGGAAGTTGATGAATTTTAAAATTCAGTGTTATTATTTAAAAGAACAAAACGTTTATTTAAAGCTAAGATTTAAATTATTGAAAGAATAAAGAAGAGATTGGAAAAAAATCTGGAATTTGTATATTTCAGTTAAAAGTTTTAAAATCAAATGGAAAATAATAATAACAACAATAATTAAGTCCATACTTAATGAATTTTGAAATGAATTAGGTAATTAAAGAAATTTATTTCAAACGGGATAAATTTGAAATCAATTTGGAGAAATTGATTTAAGTGATTGTGTAACAACCCTGTATTTTGTGATTTATTTTTTCCGTATATTTTAATTATTTTAATTGAATTTTTGATTTAAAACAAAAACTTATTTTATTTATTTTGAATGATAAAATTTAGTTTTGATATGAATTATCATTCCAAAGCATGACAAAAAAGAATATTTTCCAAAAAGTGAGTTTTTGGTCAAAATAGTCAAACTTTGACTTTTATTTTAGAATTTTAAAAGTTTGAAAATTTAATTTTTTTTCTTTTATTTTGGAAGTACATAAAATTTTAGGAACACTGCGTTTTGTTTTGTTGGAAACGGATTTAAATTGTGAAAGTTATGTATATTTCAATATTGAGTGCAATTCGTTTATTCTGCAATTTTGTTATTTTAAATAGTATAAATTTTATTTTTCTTTGTCATATTTTATTGTAATATGTATTGATATGCTATTTTATGTATGTTTTTGTCTTTTAATATTTTTGAAGTGAGGTAGGAATTTTTCTAGAGCTAGTAGTATTTTTCTTGTAATTTCCATGCCTGTTTTCAATTTTTAAACATTTTCTTTAGTTCTTTTCTATTTTTCTCCAATTTAATTATTTATTTTATTTTAGAAATGATAAATAAATTATTTTATTTCAAAATTTTGCTTTAGAATATTTTTAAATTGAAGTAGATATTTTTCCAAAGCCATTGATGTTTTAATTGTAATTTTTGAACCCTATTTTCAATTTTTAAGCAATTTCCTTAATTCTTTTTATATTTTCTTTAAATTTAATTATATATTTTTATTTTATTTCACTTTGTTTCGGTTTTTAGATGTACTTGCTGATGTTTATTTTGTTTTACTTGATTTAAAAGAAAAGGAAATATGGAAGGTTTTAAAAGCTAAGAAACGTAAAGTCGTTTCACCGTTTCTTTTACCGTTTCTTTTTCAATCAATGCATCAATTTATTGTAGCCGTTCCTATTCTTTTTCTTATTCACGTGAAAGTTTCTCATTCCATCAATAATACACATCCATTTCAGATCTGAGCAAAGAAAGATAAGCAATGGCCTCTCTTCCTCCTCTCATTTTTCTACTTCTTCTTTGTTTTGCTTGATTTTTGCCATGACCTCTCATAGCTTTGCTCGGCCCCACATCTCCACCACCACCACCGACCACACCACCACCATCTACAGCAGCACCACCTTCCCCTCCTCTTACAAAGATCTGACCATGGCCTCCCTATGATGCAAACCCCTCAAACTTGTAAAGCAATCCTTGAAAACAATGCCTAGACCACATAACTTCACTTATATCCTTCTTCTATCACCTTGGCCACCTCCCCTTGCTCCACCACCACCATAACCTGATCTCTGGCCATCACTTGACCTAGTGTGCACCAAAAACCACTCCTTTTGGCCTTGACTCTTTGTCTGCTTCATGTTTAACTCCTACCTCTTCACTTCCCATTGTTTGCCTTCTTTTTGCTGACCATTGGATGAGCATTTCAGGTCTAGACCTGATCATGGCTGAGCCAAATGATGTCATGGCCAAGCACTTGAATGGTTAATGAAAGGTTGAATCATTTTTTGTTAATTTCAAATTTCCAATTATTTCTATATTGTTTTGGTTGAATATTCATTAGTTATATTGTCTTGTTTTGGGGTTGTTTACAAGATGATATCTTGGCTATTTCTCTCCACTCAAAATCAAAGGTCATTCCTTCTGGATCCGTTGTGTCATTCAAATTAATATCTCTAGCATAAAAAGTGAGTTTTTCTCACCAGACATTATGTACTTATATAAGTAGTAAATTGACACCCTGCGAATCTGTAGAACTATATTATCATGTTATATATGCTTATATTACTATCATATGATGTTCATACCTGTTAAACACCTGTTATATCATATGTTACTGTTATTTCATGCTATTCTGTATATTTTATCAGTTTATTACACTGCAAGTTCCCTGTAAATTAGAATCACTATGGGTTGAAATGATACATACCCGAACGGACTTTATAATAGGGAAAAATCGTTATGGGATGAAATGATAGGCTTGAACGGTTTTTATTTAATTTATTTTAATTTGGGATTGCGGGTTTGAAATGATAAAACCCGGATTTTCTTTGTAAATTACGGGTTGAAATGATATATTACCCGTATCATTTTACCTAGCGTAGAAAATTATATACAGGCCCGTAGTTAAAATATGTTTTTCTAAAAATTTTAAAATATTTTAGAAATTTAATTATTATAATATTTGATTCGAAATTTAATAAAAATATAACTTTTGTAAAGTATTATTTATTTTCTGGAAATCGATAAGTTAAATAAATTATGGAAAAGTTAGAAAATATGAATGTAAGTTATTTTGGAAATTTTGATTTAATTTTTAATGGAATTTAAATTAACTTTGAAAATATGATAAATTTATGATATTTTGAATTTAAATTAATTTATAGTGATTTTATATCATATTAATGATTTTTGATAAAGCTGAATGTGAAACGAATGAATATTTAAGTTGAAATTCTGAAATATAACTAAAATTGGAAATTTATGAAATTGACTTAAAAGTGAACTTTTAGTTAAGCAAATAAAAATAAAACTAAGTTATATTTGAGAATTTGAACTTAAGTGTCAAGTTGAAATTCAATGCAAGGAATTTAAAATTGAACATTGCATAATAAGTGAATTATTATTAAATCTTGATTTTTGAATGGAAATTTAGCTTTATAAAATCATGAACTTGAGGAAAATTAAATGATGTTTATAAATGTGAAAATGTATAATTTTATGAGTTAAAAATGTTTTAAATAAAAAATATAATTGGTTAAGAAATTATATCGAATATTTGAAGTTAATTGACTGCATTTTTGAAATGCTATTAATTACAATGTAAATGATATTACAGCATTTGTAAATGTTGTAGTTGATGATAATGAACTAAAAAGCTAACTTGAATTAAAAGCTATTATAGCAATTTTTGTAAGTGCTATAATTTTTGAATTTAACTAAGTTTATTTGAAATTTAAGTAAACCATATTATAACATTTTAAAATGTTGTCTTTTGTTAAATTGAACTGTTTTGAATGTATCTTTCCATAGCGTTTTCTAAATGCCACGAAAAGTGAATTTTCACTGTTTTGATAAACTTAAGTGAATAAATGAACTTTGGAAGTTGAAAATTTTGGAAATTTAATAATTTAATTATTGAACATAATAACTTCATTTTAATGATTAAAAATGATTTTTTTTGAATATAAACTGTTTTGAAATGTGAATTGAAATGGTATTTTAAATTGAATAAAATGAATAATGATTTGAAATGAATGTGGTTTTGAAAAGAGATGGTATATTGATATATTAAATGATTGAAATGTGGTTTTGAAAAGATATGATATTTTGATATATTAAAATGATTTAAAAATGTAGTTTTGAAAGATATGACATTTTGATATTAAAATAATTTGAAAGAAAGTGCTGAAAGATAAGATATTTTGAACGAAGTTTTGAAAGGTTATGATATTTTGATATATTAAAATGATTTGAAAGGAAGTTTTGAAAGGATATGATAATTTAGTATATTGAAATGGTTAGAAATGACTTGATATTTATTTTGATAAATATTTGAATCGAA
Source organism: Allium cepa (assembly GCA_030765085.1). NCBI lineage: Eukaryota > Viridiplantae > Streptophyta > Magnoliopsida > Asparagales > Amaryllidaceae > Allium > Allium cepa. The sequence continues at coordinate 812,398,920 of CM060939.1, forward strand.
AGATATGGTATGATGATATATTGAAATGGTTTGGAAATAATTTAATCTTTATTTTGATAAAGATTTGGGTTGAAATGTATTTTATTTTGAAGTATAAAATATATTTTTTAAAGCTATAACTACGGGTTATAATAACGATTGGTTGTTAAAGAGACCGGGATCGGATATTGTCTTATAGTCGGTCAATACCGAAGACCACTTTAACAACTGTGTACGCGGTGGAGATTCCAAAATGAAGTAGGATGATGGCGACGTTCTCGAGGTATATTACGTGGACCCAACTTCCGTGAGTTGGCATAAATGACTAAAACAGGAGCTATACCGGGCTACATAAAGGATCGCACCCTTTCATCGAGCATGCTCCATCGAAAACCATTCTATTACTTTTGCGATTTGATATGTGGCGCCACTTTGATTCGGGGGTATTGTTCGAGGTGGGCGGAAGCTGCTGGCTTGCCGTCACCACCGGTCTGGGAGTGCAACGGTGTATCCACCCTGGCATTGCCTCGCATGCCGTGTCATCTCCTTATAGCGAGCCCACTACGATTTTGGTTTTAAAGATCCGACCGCGTTAAGGTTCACCATCCCCTTAACGCTATTTTCTATATGATTATACTTTACTGATTAGACACTACTGTATATAGCGTATATTACTACATAGTAAATAGTTTAACGGATCCTTAGAGGATGGGCGGTCCCAAGCATCTTCTAAGTTACTTATACCTTTGCTACAGTTCACTTGAGTTGGTTTACATTGTATAAGTATGTATGTCCTGACTCGAGTGTTTGTATTTTTATTTACGCTCGGGTCAGCCTGAGTTATTCACAGATTTGGATTTCCACTTTCTGGAGATTGGAATCGCTGGAGATTATCTACTTGTCAAGTTTCATCTTTTCAGTTCGGTTGTTCTATTCAGCTTGTACTTGGTTATCATATTTAAACTTCTGTTGTACTTTATTTCTTCTATTGTATCTTATGTAACTCTGATATTTTTATATAGTAGCTTCATGAACTACTATCTCTTTTACTTCCGCTGCATTGTTATTACTCTGTGTATGTGATCTGTGATTTTTATTTACTGCATATTCTGAGATTTGCCAAAATTTTATTTACAATGCGGTATTTTGAGCAATTCAATTCCGGCATGAGTGTCTACCTATACACTTATAATGGATGCGAATGGTTGAAAATACCTGGTTGTTACAGTTGGTATCAGAGCTTTGGTAGCTCTAGGCAAAACTCAGCATATAGAGTGAATGTATTTACAGAATCACTTACATTCGAGTTTGAATCTCTTTCTTTTTGACTCGATTTCTTTGAATTTTGGAACGTTCCCTACGGTTCCAAAACCCATTCGTATCCCTCACTATTCATCTTATTTGACTCTGGAGTATTCCATAACTTCGCTTCGAGTGATCTTTCTAGTAAGTCGGTGGTCACGCCAATTTCAAATTGAATTGAAAAAGGGGGAAAACTCCTTTACAACTAGCATCGATTCACCAGAGATTTATATCTATCCTTGGTTTAGATGCTAATATCTTTTGTTATTCCAAACTCTAACTCTTGGGATCAAATGTAGATTTACCCTAGAAAAATCTACATTGATCTTATTCTTTAAGCCACGGTTAACCCGGTAAATGTTGCCCATGATTTATTTAAGCTTATCTACCTCACTATTTTGTTATTTAATTATCTCGTCTTTTGTTTCCAATCTATTCTTCCAAACATTTTGAATTGTACTTGTATATCTATGTTTTGTTTTATATATTGTGTTGTTTGAGTTGTTGATGTTGATTTGGGTTTCCGATCGATTCGTCTGATCAACGCTATCGATAGGATTTCTAAAACACTTTGACAGAACAAACTGACACAATATTATTTTTAAATTTTGGTTAATGAAATAAATTTTGATATATAAGTGAATTTATGAAAGTTAATAAACTGATTTAAATTGATTATTTGAAGTGATAATACTTGATTTATCATTTATTGTTCTATAAATGAATCTATAAATAGTTGTTTATAAATTTATTTGGGAACTGAAATGAATTTAAAACAAGAATTTGAGAATTTAAATTCCGATTATTTCGAACTTTGGTTTAAAGTTTTTTAAAAAAAAGGGATATACTATTTAAAGTATTTTCAAATAGAATTTGTTTCCAAAGAATTTTAAAGTGCTCTTCTCTTTGTCGCTGGAAAATAACTTCGGTGATGATCGCGACATCATCGACGTTCATTTTCGAATTTCAAAGTGAAGAGACCGCCCTGTAGTCTTGCTACAGCTTTGATTTGGGAAATTTAATTGATTTGAATTTCTAAAATATGACTTGATTTTAATATATATAGATATATGAGTGAAATTTGATTTGACATATTATGTATATATTATTACTTATCTCTAAATGGTTTGAATGTAATCGGAAATTTAGTTCTTAAATTTTATTTTAAAGAATAATTTCAATTATAAAAAGAAAATCAAAAATTTTGAATAAATGATTTAAGCTTGAAATGATTGAATTGGAAAGTTTTATTTGTATAATACTCAATTGCATTCCAATATAACTTACCTTAATTTTTCAAAAATTAACAATGTAATTGGATAATATACAATATAAAAAGATTTTATAAATAAAATTTGAGAGGTTATAATAAATGTTATACACTTAAATTTTAAAACGATTAACAGAGGTAAATATAATAAAGGGTAATTGAATAACTTACAATAAATTAATGTTAGAAGAACTAAGAATAAAATAAAGCAGTTATAATAAGTTTAAGCATATTTAACATGAGTGATAAATATATTGAGAGGAATAAATTTAATTTTAATTAGGAATAAAGAAGAATAATTCTTTTTAAGTACATTGTGAGTGTAATACATGATTATTTTTCAAACCCATGGTTTTAAAAATTGTTAATTTTAGATGATTGGATAATAAGATAATGAAATTTGAGATAGTTAAGATTTATTTAACTTGTGTAAAGATTTATTCTCTATTTAAGATGAAATTTTCATGCTTTCAAATTTATGTCCTTATTTTGTTTTTCAAACTATTTTTTTGTTGTCCTCATCATCCTTACCTTGCTATAGACTGGTGTAGGCATCTTTCTATATTCTTTTTATTAGAAATCTTTCTATAATCTTTGGTACTCATTTTGAATCTATTTTTGCGTGCTTGTGTTCTTGATTTTGGAGAATCTTAGAAAGATCATCTCCACCTTGCGAAACTTACCTATAACAACAGTTATTAGGTATAATTTCAATCTTATTATCATCTTATCTTAATACTATTTCACTCTATCTTTTTCTGTGCTTTCCCGTACCTCATTCCTTTTCGGGGACGAAATGTTTTGAGTGAGGGAGAGTGTAACAACCCTGTATTTTGTGATTTATTTTTTCTGTATATTTTGATTATTTTAATTGAAATTTTTGATTTAAAAAAAACTTATTTTATTTATTTTGAATGATAAAATTTAGTTTTGATATGAATTATCATTCCAAAGCATGACAAAAAAGAATATTTTCCAAAAAGTGAGTTTTTGGTCAAAATAGTCAAACTTTGACTTTTATTTTAAAATTTTAAAAGTTTGAAAATTTAAATTTTTTTCTTTTATTTTGAAAGTACATAAAATTTTAGGAACACTGCTTTTTGTTTCGTTGGAAACGGATTTAAATTGTGAAAGTTATGTATATTTCAATATTGAGTGCAATTCGTTTATTCTGCAATTTAGTTATTTTAAATAGTATAAATTTTATTTTTATTTGTCATATTTTATTGTAATATGTATTGATATGCTATTTTATGGATGTTTTTGTCTTTTAATATTTTTGAAGTGAGGTAGGAATTTTTCTAGAGCTAGTAGTATTTTTCTTGTAATTTCCATGCCCTGTTTCAATTTTTAAACATTTTCTTTAGTTCTTTTCTATTTTTCTCCAATTTAATTAATTATTTTATTTTAGAAATGATAAATAAATTATTTAATTTCCAAATTTTTCTTTAGAATATTTTTAAAATGAAGTAGATATTTTTCCAAAGCCATTGATGTTTTAATTATAATTTTTGAACCCTGTTTTCAATTTTTAAGCAATTTCCTTAATTCTTTTTATATTTTCTTTAAATTTAATTATATAATTTTATTTTATTTCACTTTGTTTCGGTTTTTAGATGTACTTGCTGAAGTTTATTTCGTTTTACTTGATTTAAAAGAAAAGGAAATATGGAAGGTTTTAAAATCTAAGAAACGTAAAGTCCTTTCACCGTTTCTTTTATCGTTTCTTTTTCAATCAATGCATCGATTTATTGTAGCCGTTCCTTTTCTTTTGCTTATTCACGTGAAAGTTTCTCATTCCATCAATAATACACATCCATTTCAGATCTGGGTAAAGAAAAATAAGCAATGGCCTCTCTTCCTCCTCTCATTTTTCTACTTCTTCTTCTTTGTTTTGCTTGATTTTTGCCATGACCTCTCATAGCTTTGCTCGGCCCCACATATCCACCACCACCACCGACCACACCACCACCATCTACAAAAGCACCACCTTCCCCTCCTCTGACCAAGATCTGACCATGGCCTCCCAATGATGCAAACCCCTCAAACTTGTAAAGCAATCCTTGAAAACAATGCCTAGACCACATAACTTCACTTATATCCTTCTTCTATCAACTTGGCCACCTCCCCTTGCTCCACCACCACCATAACCTGATCTCTGCCCATCACTTGACCTCTGTCCAGATCTGGAGCAAGCATGGCCAAGCCCAAAAAATGACTAGGCTGAGCCTAGTGTGCACCAAAAACCACTCCTTTTGGCCTTGACTCTTTGTCTGCTTCATGTTTAACTCCTACTTCTTCACATCCCATTGTTTGCCTTCTTTTTGCTGACTATTGGATGAGCATTTCAGGTCTTGACCTGATCATGGCTGAGCCAAATGATGTCATGGCCAAGCACTTGAATGGTTAATGAAAGGTTGAATCATTTTTTGTTAATTTCAAATTTCCAATTATTTCTATATTGTTTTGGTTGAATATTTATAAGTTATATTGTCTTGTTTTGGGGTTGTTTACAAGATGATATCTTGGCCATTTCTCTCCACTCAAAATCAAAGGTCGTGCCTTCTGGATCCGTTGTGTCATTCAAATTAATATCTCCAGCATAAAAAGTGAGTATTTCTCACCAGACATTATGTACTTATATAAGTAGTAAATTGACACCCTGTGAATCTGTAGAACTATATTATCATGTTATATATGCTTATATTATTATCATATGATGTTCACACCTGTTAAACACCTGTTATATCATATGTTACTGTTATTTCATGCTATTTTGTACATTTTATCAGTTTATCACACTGCAAGTTCCCTGTAAATTAGAATCACTATGGGTTGAAATGATACATACCCGAACGGACTTTATAATAGGGAAAAATCGTTATGGGCTGAAATGATAGGCTTGAATGGTTTTTATTTAATTTATTTTAACTTGGGATTGCGGGTTTGAAATGATAAAACTCAGATTTTTTTGTAAATTACGGGTTAAATGATATATTACCCGTATCATTTTACCTAGCGTAGAAAATTATATACAGGCCCGTAGTTAAAATATGTTTTTCTAAAAATTTTAAAATATTTTAGAAATTTAATAATTATAATATTTGATTTGAAATTTAATAAAAATATAACTTTTGTAAAGTATTATTTATTTTCTGGAAATTTATAAGTTAAATAAATTATGGAAAAGTTAGAAAATATGAATGTAAGGTATTTTGGAAATTTTGATTTAATTTTTAAAGGAATTTAAAGTGACTTTGAAAATATGATAAATTTATGATATTTTGAATTTAAATTAATTTAAAGTGGTTTTATATCGTATTAATGATTTTTGATAAAGTTGAATGTGAAATGAATGAATATTTAAGTTGAAATTCTGAAATATAACTAAAATTGGAAATTTATGAAATTGACTTAAAAGTGAACTTTTAGTTAAGCAAATAAAAATAAAAATAAGTTATATTTGAGAATTTGAAATTAAGTGTTAAGTTGAAATTCAATGCAAGGAATTTAAAATTGAACATTGCATAATAAGTGAATTATTATTAAATCTTGATTTTTGAATGGAAATTTAACTTTATAAAATCATGAACTTGAGGAAAATTAAATGATGTTAATAAATGTGAAAATGTATAATTTTATGAGTTAAAAATGTTTTAAATAAAAAATATAATTGGTTAAGAAATTATATCGAATATTTGAAGTTAATTGACTGCATTTTTGAAATGCTATTAATTACAATGTAAATGATATTACATCATTTGTAAATGCTGTAGTTGATGATAATGAACTAAAAAGATAAACTGAATTAAAAGCTATTATAGCAATTTTTGTAAGTGCTATAATTTTTGAATTTAACTAAGTTTATTTGAAATTTAAGTAAACCCTATTACAACGTTTTAAAATGTTGTCTTTTGTTAAATTGAACTGTTTTGAATGTATCTTTCCATAGCGCTTTCTAAATGCCACGAAATGTGAATTTTCACTATTTTGATAAACTTAAGTGAATAAATGAACTTTGGAAGTTGAAAATTTTGGAAATTTAATAATTTAATTATTGAACATAATAACTTCATTTTAATGATTAAAAATGATTTTTTTTTTGAATATAAACTGTTGTGAAATGTGAATTGAAATGGTATTTTAAATTGAATAAATTGAATAATGATTTGAAATGAATATGGTTTTGAAAAGAGATGATATTTTGATATATTAAATGATTGAAATGTGGTTTCGAAAAGATATGATATTTTGATATATTAAAATGATTTGAAAATGGAGTTTTGAAAGATATGACATTTTGATATTAAAATAATTTGAAAGGAAGTGCTGAAAGATAAGATATTTTGAACGAAGTTTTGAAAGGTTATGATATTTTGATATATTAAAATGATTTGAAAGGAAGTTTTGAAAGGATATGATAATTTAATATATTGAAATGGTAGAAATGACTTGATATTTATTTTGATAAATATTTGAATCGAAAGATATGGTATGATGATACATTGAAATGGTTTTGAAATAATTTAATCTTTATTTTGATAAAGATTTGGGTTGAAATGATATTTTATTTTGAAGTACAAAATATATTTTTTAAAGTTATAACTACGGGTTATAATAACAATTGGTTGTTAAAGAGATCGGGATCGGATATTGTCTTATAGCCGGTCAATACCGAAGACCACTTTAACAACTGTGTACACGGTGGAGATTCCAGAATGAAGTAGGATGGTGGCGACGTTCTCCTGGTATATTACGTGGATCCAACTCCCGTGAGTTGGCATAAATGACTAAAACAGGAGCTATACCGGGCTACACAAAGGGTCGCACCCTTTCATCGAGCATGCTCCATCGAAAACCATTCTATTACTTTTGCGATTCGATATGTGGCGCCACTTTGATTCGGGGGTATTGTTCGAGGTGGGCGGAAGCTGCTGGCTTGCCGTCACCACCGGTCTGGGAGTGCAACGGTGTATCCACCCTGGCATTGCCTCGCGTGCCGTGTCATCTCCTTATAGCGAGCCCACTACGATTTTGGTTTTAAAGATCCGACCGCGTTAAGGTTCACCATCCCCTTAACGCTATTTTCTATATGATTATACTTTACTGATTAGACACTACTGTATATAGCGTATATTACTACATAGTAAATAGTTTAACGGATCCTTAGAGGATGGGCGGTCCCAAGCATCTTCTAAGTTACTTATACCTTTGCTACAGTTCACTTGAGTTGGTTTACATTGTATAAGTATGTATGTCCTGACTCGAGTGTTTTTATTTTTATTTACGCTCGGGTCAGCCTGAGTTATTCACAGATTTGGATTTCCACTTTCTGGAGATTGGAATCGCTGGAGATTATCTACTTGTCAATTTTCATCTTTTCAGTTCGGTTGTTCTATTCAGCTTATACTTGGTTATCATATTTAAACTTCTGTTGTACTTTATTTCTTCTATTGTACCTTATGTAACTCTGATATATTTATATAGTAGCTTCATGAACTACTATCTCTTTTACTTCCGCTGCATTATTATTACTCTGTGTCTGTGATCTGTGATTTTTATTTACTGCATATTCTAAGATTTGCCAAATTTTTATTTACAACGCGGTATTTTGAGCAATTCAATTCCGGCATGAGTGTCTACCTATACACTTACAATGGATGACAGTGGTTGAAAATACCTGGTTGTTACAGATTGAAATTGGAATTTTCTCTGGATAGCCAAGTACCTGTTTTAAAAGTAAAATCTTAAATATAAATTAAATGTTTTAAAGTTGTTTTTTTAGAAAGCAAGTTTTGTAAAATTTATTATTTCTAATATTAAAAGTCTAAAGTAAGTATTTTCCTTTAATCTATTTTAGCAGTAATTATTAAGAAGTAACTTAATATTTTGTTTTTAAAAGTAGAAATCTAGTTTTATGTTTTATTAAGTAAGTTTATTTTCAAATGTTTATATAGTATGTATTTTTAGTAAATTCTTGAAGTAGTCTTAAGTTGAATGTTTTAAAGTAAATTCCAAAGTAAGTATTTTATTTTAATTATTATCGTAATAATTATTTACAGAATGGTTTGGTATTTTGTTTAAAGTATTATTATAAATTAAGTATTAAAGTAAATTTTTCTAAATTAAATGTTAAATATATTTCACAATAAAATGTTTTTAAATTATTTTAAAAAAATCTAAAGTTTTGTGCTTGGTGTTTCCAGTGGAAATGGGAATACTCGGAATTTATTCTGAGAAAAAGGAAGATAGTTTGAAAACTGTTTTCAAAAGGATTTGAAAGTGAAAATATAACCGGTGAAGATATTTTTTTGAGATAAATAAATAATTTGGGAAATTATTTATTGTTTGATGGATGTTTTTGAATATAAATTGATAGTTAAATAACCGACTATCAATATTGGACAAATACGTTGATCGTTTTGAAGAGACCGGGATCGAGATTTATTTCTCAAAAACCACTTCGATCCGGTTTGTACGTTTCGTGGAAACGAATTTGGATGCGAAGATGGAGCAGTGAAGTGCAAGGGCTAGTCGCTACTAATCCTGAGGATATTTCCAAAATGGATGTAGTCGGAATAGTGCCTTCGGTTCCGTTCGAACCCGGGACGGACTTGTATGGATGAATGCTTGCAAAACATCGTCAGGTAGACGATGGGCATTCTAAGGGATGTGTCTTAAAAGGTAACGCTTAGCCTCAAGCCTCATCAAATGGGAATGACTGAAAATCAGGGGTTGTGCAGCAAGGCTAGGTGGTTAGCACCCAAGCAGGGTGAGATCATTCCTGTCTAGAAGTCCCTTTTTATTTTGCTTAGTGGGCGGTTGCATATCCCAACCGCGGGGTGATCTCACTCGGGATTATCCAGTAAGGGCTAGTCCCAGCCTTGTGTTGCAGGGGAGCGGGCGTACTCATCGGTACGGTGATCTAGGCCCCGTACTGTGACAGGTACCCAGTGCCTAGTCATTAGTTGGAAATCCATTCTCCCTACGAGCCTTGTACGAGTATTGTTTGTATTACCCACTCTGTGGCTAGTAGCTGGATTTTAATAGATGTAACAATTTCGGCTATTTTATAAGTATTTTTATATAGACCCTATTATAATATCAGAGGATTTCTATAAAAAGTGTTTTAGCTGTCGTAAGGTAAAAACCCGACATGTTTATTTGTGGCGTGGTCTTACGAGAAGCTTTTGTTTTCAAAGGATTTTTGAAAATTTAATAACCAATTGGGTGTGATTTTCTCACGTTGGTATTCCAGACTGACTCGGGTGTTATTTAACTATAATGCTCGGGTCAGACCGAGTATTATAGGATAAAAGTTTCGATGCCGTGGAGCTCAGTAGCGAGCAGGATGGCGATATGTACTTCCGTACTCTGTTTATATATATATATATATATTCCGCTGTATTGAGTTGTTGTGTATCCATTTATATGATATTGATGTTAAGCTGTGATTGATGTACTCTGATGATGTAATATATATAAACAAAGATATTTGATGTTTGAGTGAAGAGTATTTATTATCTATTATATTTTATTCCGCTGCGATGGTTAGATTTTATTGTTGTTTTCTATTTTCTTTTTCTACCTCTTCTTCTTTAACCTAAATGGTTCGTATTTCTATACACCTTGAGTTGATTTAGGTAGAATAGTGTTGACTCAAGGGGTATGGATTTGCGAGCTGTTACAGCTTCCATTGAGGAAAGAGGAGGTGGAGATATCTGTGGAAAGCGTCCCGACAATGCATAGGGATTTTCCTGATGCTGGTAAGCTCGTGATGAATTGGGTGAAGAAGATCGATGGGAAGTGAAATTTTATCGAACTGCTTTGATTTTGATTTTTGTTTGTTTGAGATGCTCGGTCGTGAATTGGATTATTATTTTATTTTTTTTGGGCGTGGGTTATTAAGGATGAAGGAGCACATTTGTTCAAAGTAAACTTTGGAGCCAATTTTTCATTATTTCCCACCTAAATTTCATATTTCCATCAACATGTAGTTGCATCGGTTGACTTTAAAACCGATGCTACTAAAACTACTTGCATCGATTGTTGGTGAGAACTGATGCAAATTTGATTTTTTTTATTACCTATTGCTTTCTACGTACCAATTGCATCGGTTATTAAGATAGAACTGATGCAAATAGTTCTATTTGCATTAGTTTTTACTTCAACCAATGCAAATGAGGCAAAGCAATATGCACTTTTTGTACTAGTGCTTCTTCGGGAGTGCCTTCGGTTTTGTTCGAATTTGTGTGTCTGACACTACACTTTGAGATGTAAAGCCGATTTCTTTCAAATACATATCTGTTAGTGGCGGAGAACTTATTCTCTTAGCTTAACACCCTTCTCTGAGACGTACGAGCTCATAGGTTATGTCGTTGAAGGTTATCAGCGATATACTCCAAATTTGGTAGTGTGGCAGGCTAAGTGCTGCCGTATGTTGATGATCATTTGTTGATCAATGCATGGCTTTGTGAAAAAGCGCAGCTTTGTAGACGAGACCAAATCAATCCTCACAAACCGGTAATGGTCGAAAAAGGAAGGATGCGGCAAGGTTTCAAGGGTAGCTCCCCTAGGGTATGACCATTCCTTCTAGAAAAGGGTGGTATCATGGTATGGAGCCCATATACTTACTCATGTGGACACTGTAGTATATTTATTAATGTGTGATGTTGTTGGTGTAGAGGGCCCTCGGATAAAGGTCCCAATGGACCGAGGGTGGCATATCTTAGGTTTTATTCCTCGGGAAGGGGGTAGCCGGCCTTGTGTTAGTAGAGAGCCGGGTAGGTTCTCGGAGTGTCCCGCCAGAGGCGTTCCTATGTGGAAATAGGAAGTTCCTTAGCCTGACCATTTGTTGGAAATCCATTCATCCAATACGCGCCCTATATGGTTTTAGTTGTAGATCTTGCCATATAACAAGGCAGCTATAGTAGGCATCGTATAATGGTACCTATGCTGGCTAGGATTTATATTATACTTTCGAAATGTTTTCCACTATGCACTAATAATAATATCGAAAATGATTTTGCATAGTAAGCATGTTTGACTATCATAAGGAGAAATCTCCCTCATGTGTGCAATTGCATTGTGTGTGTGCCGGGAGGCCTTATGGTAGTTTCATTTTCCAAAAAGCATTGCGGATTTCAATCTAAATTCTTTGTTTGTTTAGAGATAAAACTGTTTTGTTCACTCACACCAGTACCACAACTAACCTGGAGTTTATTGTTCCTTTTCTAAACTTTGGGTGCCCGCTATCTTCCACATGGGCAGTCTAGAGTTGGGTTTTCAGATAATCAAGTAATAGGTGTAGATTCGATATCCTTCAAAGTCTTTGAATTGGTATCTTTCAGTCTTTGGGATCTTCTTCAGTCTTGGACGACTGACCTTGCTTAGCTTTGTGCAACTTGATCTGAAGTTCGAGCTAGCTTTGGATTAGAGCATTTGATTTGGAGATACGTTCTATTGAAGATATTCTCTCCGCTGTGTCTTGTATCTCTGATAGTATTGATATGTATTGTATCATTCCATTGTATCATCATTGTATTTGGATATTGTACCAATGTTATATATATTGATGTTCATTTCATTTCTTCCGTTGTGTTGTACTTAATGTGTTATAAGCTCCGGCGAACCAGATTCGACGTTTGGATCTGCGGCATTTGAATACGAGTGTCGTATTCGGTGCCGATTTTTGAAGGTCGAGTCAGGATCGTTACAGATTCTTTATTGTTTTGGTTTTTCTTCTCTCTTCTTCTTCTTCTTCTCTTCTCTTCTTCTTTCTTCTCTCTTTGTTCTCACCCTCTCTTTTCTTTCTCATGATTATCTGCAATCAATGCGCTCTAGGTTGTACATGTGTGGTTTATTATCGGATTCAGAGGGTGCCAATTTCGGTTCGCCACAAACACAGATACGGATTTTTGATACAAATCTAAAGTTCTCAATCATAGTTTATTACTATGTAAGAAGGATGGAAGTTTCTATTCAAGAAGTCGGATCAGAGTCTGCATTAGAGTAGTCGGGCTACCAATACTAGTTTGGAAAATAAAATTTTCGTATTGGAGTAGGAGATCGAAATTGTTATACGTACGAATGGTATATATATCACACGGATTTTGTGACGTCCCGGCCTTCTAAGCCCAGAAAACCGCTTCGTCTTAAAGAAAGAAAGGGGTGAGAAAATAGAAAAGATAGAGAAGAAAGAACAACAACATCAGAATCTCACAGCGGAACGAATAAATTATAATAATCACATAAGTATTTACATAATATACATCATCAATCAGAGTTATACAGACAATACATCATATACTAGACAGTTATAAACACCTATCTAGTTATACAACTCAATACACAAGACAACTCAAACAGTACGACTCAGAGATACCAACACAGCGGAACCATATGCATATCTACAACGCTGCAGCCTCCTGCTCCATTGCTCCTCCAGAATTCGTCAAAGCAACCTGAATCCCTTGGCTACCCGTAAAAATTTGGGTACCCGAGAGTTTATGAAAAACAAAAATAAACTCTGGGTCAGACATGGGTCTGGTATGAGTAACAGGTTAAAGTTGCTTAACTTTGAAAATCTTTTTGAAAACAAAGGTATCACGTAAGACTTCCCACACATAAACATGGAAAAGTTTTTACCTTACGCTAACCAAAACATTTGATAGGAAATTCTGTGATATTATAATAGGTCTAGGGTTTTCAAGTAAATAGAAAATAGCCGAAATTGTTACATGATTAAATTCCAGCTACTAGCCACAAAAGTGGGTAATACAATCAAAACCGTTGGCACTTATTGGATTGTGGATTCCATACAATGGCAGGGCTACTGGGGTACCGCCCGTCACAATATGGGGCCTAGATCACCGTACCGAGGATTACTCCCTTCATCCCCTGCAACATAAGGCCGGAACCGTTCCTTACTGAACAGTCCCGAACAAGATACACCCCGCAGGTAGCCGTCGCTACTGCCCACTAAGCCGAAAATAAAAGGGACATCTAGACAGGGGAATATCCTTGTCCTGCTTGGGCATGACCCACCTAACCTTGCTGCATCTCCCCTGTTTTAGCCATTCCCGGTTGATGAGGCTTGAGGCTACGATTACCTTTATAGAATACATTTCTTAGAATGCTCATCGCCCGCCTGACGATGTGTTGAAAACATTCAATCCATACAAGTTCGTTCCGGGTTCGAACGAAACCGAAGGCATCATCTCGTTACACTCATTTTGGAATCACCCTCAGAGTTAACGACGATAACCCTTGCATTCTGGAACTTCATCTTCACTTCAGATTCACGACCTATCGTTAATTTGGAAACGATGTGGTTTTCGGATGTTCCTAATGCGGAAAACCCGATCCCGGTCTCATCGAAATCCAAAACGTGTCTTTTAAAGCCAAGTTGTCTATTTAGTCTTAACAGTTTAATTCAATATCATCAATATACACACATATAGATAATTCACAATCACAATAGATAATCACATCATCATAAACAGATAATTCATATTATCATCAAAACAGATAATTAAATATTATCATACTTTAAATCAAGCATCCATATCACATAGATATTATTCAAGTCAGATCTGAATGCACAACCATCAAATAAAATATCACTATCATTCATCCATAAGCAATGATTTATAATCATACCATTTCGTAATTAATTTAAAATGAATTAAATTAACTACTTCAATCTCAAATTAATTTAAAGTAAATTAAATTAATTTCTTCATCTACAAATCTTGCTTAAATTAAATCAACTTAATTAATTAATCTCTAGATATTTATTTTGATTAACTTCTTCGATTAATCACCTTCTAATTACAAAAAAAAGTAATTGGTCTTTAATTAATTCTACAAATTAATTATCCTAAATCATTTACAGTAATTAACATTTAATTACTTAATTTATAATTAAATACAATTAATTACATTTTCTTTAATTAATCACTACATTATTGATTATTTCTTATTTAAACTGTTCTTAATTTCATTATTAATTACATCAATTAATGATCTCAAATTTAGATTTAAATTAAATTACTTTGTATAAATTAAATCACATTAAGTGATTAATCTTTAATTAAACACAATTAATAACCATCTCGATTAATATCAACCTGTAATTAACTTCCCTTAATCACTTATATTAATAAATTAATTATTCCATAATTAATTATCTCCATTTAATTAATCCCTTGATTAATTACTAAAGTAATTATCCCAATTACTTTATTAAACATCCTCTTCACTAGTTACATTCGGTAATTATATTAATTACTTCCTCAAGTAATTATGCTCCATTGAATACACTAAGTGATTATACAAATCAAATCATCAAATGATTTCTTAAATTAATTAAACTAAATTAATTAACTTAAATAAATCATTTTATCAAATTAATTACAATAAGTAAATAATTTCTTAATCACTTTTATCCAGCAATTACATTTAACAATTTATAATGGATTTATCTAATAAATTTTGATTAATTATCAAAATTAATCACATTCATGAATTTAATTAATAATCCTTTAGTTAATTACCATGATTACATTTCCACATTTATTTCTTAATTAATTCCTAATTATAAATTAATCTAAATTATTAATTTATAAATTAAATACATAAGTCATTCATTAATTAACTTATTCATTAAATATGTTTATTCCTTAGTTATTCCTAAGATAGTTTATTTCTTTACTAATGACTTCATTAATATCTATGTGTGTTAGAACTTTACCTTCCAAAATTGTAAATTTGAATTCCATTTGGATTTTAAGATTCAAAAGTATTATTTATTTAAACATTTATCAAGTTTAAATTCAATTTATAATCTTGTGAATAACTTTAATTACATATACATGAAACTTAAATAAGAAAGCCTTTAAATTCAATTGTTTGAATCTTAAATTAAATTTAAATTTCCAAAGACAAATTTTAAAACTGATTTACCTTTGATTTAAGAATGTGATTTAAACTTCCCTTTAACACTTTGTTTTAAAATTTTGATTTTTCAAATCCAAATCCATTTTTAAAACCTTAAGATAGTTATTCAAGCTGAGTTTCACTATAGAATTTTAAACAATGTTTAAATCAAATACTTCAGGTTTAGTTGCTGTCAGGTTTTAAACCTGAAACCTTCAAATTGAATTCAGAAATGCAAAATTTTAATTTAAACTTAAATCTGGGTTTGACTTTCATTTAAATCAAACCTTACACTAATTCAAGTTTTGGATTAAGGTTAGCCTGTAAAATTTTAATTTGCTTTTAAATTTTGGTTAAATTAAAAACTACAGGCTGTTATACTCAACCTGTAGTAAACCATCCAACCCGAGACCAAGGCATGAATGCTTCGGGCTAAATGTCCCCCTGCTTCGAGTCACGTACTCGTGTGACTCGAGTACTTTTCCCAGCCCCTAAAAAAAAACTGCACTCTTCCAAAACACTGCAGTACTACACTGGGCACGGTGCACGTGCACCGTGGCCCCAGTCAACTCCGACCACCCACAAATGCTCCACCACACCACTGACTACCACCATACGCCACCACGACACCCAAATCCCATCGCCACGACCACAAATCGAAAAGAGCAATGACACTGAACCTGGAAATAAACACAACATCTCCTACCCCACCTGTCATCACCTCCTTCTGCCAACCCCGACCACCAGATGGTCCATAACTCCGGCCATGGACTCGCCTTCGACCAATCTACCACCCCACGAAGTCTCGTGCAACTCGATGCACAGTAGAAGGCACGACATCCCAAAATTCAAACCCCATACAAACTAGGGTTGCAGACAATAGATCACCGCCACCATCGCCACCGCGTTCAGACCCACCACCGAACATTTTTCCTCACACCCTGGTAAGCTCCTCCACCTTCTCACCCAACCTGACCTCCTCCAGTTGCATAGAAAACCAAGAATCACCCAAAAACAAATTTTTGAACAAAGGTAAACTGCACCTAAAATACTTGACTAGAAAACATGATATTCATTTTAAAAATCATATTATGGTATGTATGTTCGATCCATAACCCTGAATTCATGAATTAAATTCATTGAGTATTAACTTAAATTTAGTTTTCTCCAGTAATATTATGTTTTCCAGAACAAAGAACATTGTTTTACTCTTACACAATATTTAAATTCAAGTCTTCATTCATACAAACAGTTTATGTTAACCTATGTCTTGTTAAGCTGGAATTAAGAACAAAAGGGAATTTGGTTGAGGATTTTTAAACCTGAAACTAAAATAGAGAGAACCCAGAGATACATAATATAGTACTCATACTTATCACACAGCAATACAACTGAGTTTCAGAGAAGAATTTGCAACAGACAAAATATACTTAAATCATTAAATTCTTGATGTTTCTATCCTTTAGAACAGAGGTGGTTATAGGATGTCAAACACATATACATGCAGTAACATGTAAACACAGAAAATCATCAATATATATGCTCATATCAGATCAAAATTTAACAACATATATATATGCTTAAGTATTTAAAAAGAAAGGTGTTACTCACCTAGATTTATGAACGCAGAGCTTCATTTAGCCTACTCTTTAAAACTGTGAACAGTTTTGCTTTAAATCTTCCAAAACTCTTTGTTTTTCTTGAATAGTATTTCCAGAGCAACACACAATTTATTTCTACTCAGATAAATTTTTATACTTTGACAAATGATTGGACAATCAACTTTTGTTTAAACTATAAATTCCAAAAATGACTTATCTAGAGGTAAAGGAGTTTAAACTACAGCTATAGTTTTAAGAACTGTATATATATATATATATATATATTTACAGATATTCACAAACATGTCTACAACTCACATCCAAAAATACACAGAAATTCACTAACATATATTCACACAAACTCACCTATTTCATACATTGATCATGAGATTCAGATTTATATATTTAAGCTTTTAAAAATAAATGTTACTCACCTTGCTTGTAAAAAAATGAACAGAGCACCATTTGTTTTGAACAGCCTAATTTTTAAAACTGGGAACAGTTTGCTTCAATCATCCAAAACTCTATGTTTTTGTTGAGTAGTGTTTCCAGTTTGATATTTGAGTTTGCATAGAAAGAAATAAAATGAAGAAGCTTGCTATGTTGTTTTAAATGAACTAAGGAAGTTGGCATGAATATAAAGGAGTTTCAGGGGAAGGTGCTATCTAGACTTGCAACTGCTGTGCACTGTTTAATCTTGTTTTATCAGGCAGAATTTTTAAAAATGGAGGTTGAAAAGATTTGAACAATATCACGAATTGACCAAGAGTTGTGCTGAGAATTTGAACATTAAATGTTAATGTACTCTATGTTCCCTAATTAGCTAACTTAATCATTTCATATGTAGATATTTTACTTAGCTTTCTACCATGCTTTGCTTTAGCTTGCATAACAAACTATCCTATATACTGATCATACATAAAGATATTTTACTTAACTTTGTTTTGCCTTCTTTATTTACAAACAGCAAAGTCATAATTTGTCTTGCATTTCTTTACAGGTTGACTATTGTTTATAAATTTGTTTCCTTGCCTACAGCTACACATATGTATACTTGCCTGCCTAGCTTGCTTGTATTACCTATGTACATATATACTTCCTTCTTTTACACTAGTTCTTACTTTTATATTTATTTTACTTTTAGGTTACTTTATTTTAAACTTAAATAATTAAATACTTATGTTGAGATTTACAAAGTATTATTTTATTTAACATTTTTGAAAGACTTAATATTACTTTTACAAATCATAGCTTCTTTCAAAAAAATATACATATATTAAAATAACAACTTCTATATATATATACAGTAAAACCCATTTTCAAAGATATTACAATATTGATATAGTTTAAATATAACTTATTATTGAATTAAAATAATTTATAAAAGAACTATTCTCTATAATATAAGTCACTTATTTTATCAAGCTATAAAACAAAACAAAACTTTTTATTTAAATTTAAACTCTAGGCTAAAATACTTTTAAACAATTTAAATTTATCTTGAGTATTTTAAAGTCAAATGATTATTTACTCCATATTAAATAAGATCAAATTCCTAATTTTTCAAAAAATATTAGAATTAAAAATCATGTCTTTATTTTATTAAACTTAAAACAAAGGTTATTTATTTACAATATATACAGATATATATATATTATAAATAGAAAACAATTTAATTGGCTTTTAAAAGATAAATTATTAGTTAATTATTTGTTTAAAAGAAGATTATTAAATCAATTCAAATTATTATTGACAAATATTATCAAATCAATTTAATTTTCAATGCAGATTATTAAATTGATATTGTCCAAATTTCCGGGATATCACATTCTTCCCCCCTTAAAAGAATTTCGTCCCCGAAATTTAAAACAAAGGTAAATTAATAATCTAGTTAAAGATTTAATTTTAAAACACAAGCATATATTAATCATATGCTAACAACCATAGCAACCAATTCATCCAATCAAACAAATTTAACTATCTAGACAGAATTCTAGATAGAGTTTCCTCGAGTTTCCCCAAGTATAAATACCGGGTTACTCGCTCTATAGAATCTAAACAAACAATACTACTAAGCTACAGAACTACTACTTATCTAGATCTACAAAACAAGACAAGACATCAGACTATAGACAAGTCTGAATCAACAACTACAACTCCCTGAACTGCTGGTTCTACAACCAGAGATAGATCTTATACGTACTCCCTCAAAGATACGTGCAACACTCCGAATTCCAGTTATCCAAACTGACAATCCAATCCTGAAGACTAAATACTTGTCCAAAATCAAATTCCTGACTTCGGAATCCAAATTCTTCTGTCTCTTATCCAGAAGAAATTAAATAGGTGCACTCCAATCTGGCCTCAGATTCTGAAAAATTTCCTGTAGAACTCTCTAATCCAATCACTGCAACATCCAATTGCTTCTAAACCAAAACAGCTACCACTATGCTTCCACTGCGCAACTTTGACTGAAAAGATGAAAATGCTGAAGTCGAACACAGACTGGACAACACACCTCAACAAATCCAAAAGTAAAACTCAGAAATTCCTCCAAAATCTGAGCTACTTCCTCAAACTCAAAGACCATCCTATTACTAAGCTGAACCATCGGTACCAAGCCTGGAAATCCAGTCGACACCAAACTCAATCTTCAGATGCAGACCAAACTTTAACTTCTTGAAGTCCTTCAGAAATATATTTCTGAAACACAAGAGAACACTCAAACTATCGCAAGTCACTTTTGCGATCGATCCAGCCTAATTCCAAAGATACTGTTCTCTCTTTACCAATCAGAACAGCTTACACTTATGTGGCCAATCCATCGAAGAAATGGAACTACTCTGCAGCTTCTAAACTCCACTGCTGACTCAGAAGCCAAAAACTACTTAATCCAAAGCTCTTCAAGAAACTTGGACTCCAAAGCAAACAAGAACACCCAACTGAACACAGCGACAACATCGAACAGATACACTTCATTAACTTGTCCCAAAGAAACATCTTCGGAGACATCCATGGTCACTGTGTCTCATCACACAGCTACTATCACCTTGATGTATCGAGATATCATGACTTGCTTCTGTCCAACCGACAGATCCAAACTCTAGCTCATCCAAACTACACTTCAAAGATGAACTTCGAATCTTAAAAGATTTTCTTCAGAGATCAATGAAATCCTTACACCACCCAAAGTTTACTCGAGACGGTATTAGGTCTACAGTCTCGACAATTACACTTCCAACCTCAACATTCAAATTCCAAGCGTTGATAGTAAGTGTTACACACACCACTACCCTATCTACCTTTATATCTTATTGGAAAACCTGAACAGGTAACCCAACAAAAGGTAGAAATAAATATATATATATATATATATTAAAATTACAAATACGCTCTCTCAAGAAAGAAAACACTTAAGAGCCTAGGTATTCGCTCAACCTAGCGCTCCGATACCAACTGTGACGTCCCGGCCTTCTAAGCCCAGAAAACCGCTTCGTCTTAAAGAAAGAAAGGGGTGAGAAAATAGAAAAGATAGAGAAGAAAGAACAACAACATCAGAATCTCACAGCGGAACGAATAAATTATAATAATCACATAAGTATTTACATAATATACATCATCAATCAGAGTTATACAGACAATACATCATATACTAGACAGTTATAAACACCTGTCTAGTTATACAACTCAATACACAAGACAACTCAAACAGCACGACTCAGAGATACCAACACAGCGGAACCATATGCATATCTACAACGCTGAAGCCTCCTGCTCCATTGCTCCTCCAGAATTCGTCAAAGCAGCCTGAATCCCTTGGCTACCCGTAAAAATTTGGGTACCCGAGAGTTTATGAAAAACAAAAATAAACTCTGGGTCAGACATGGGTCTGGTATGAGTAACAGGTTAAAGTTGCTTAACTTTGAAAATCTTTTTGAAAACAAAGGTATCACGTAAGACTTCCCACACATAAACATGGAAAAGTTTTTACCTTACGCTAACCAAAACATTTGATAGGAAATTCTGTGATATTATAATAGGTCTAGGGTTTTCAAGTAAATAGAAAATAGCCGAAATTGTTACATGATTAAATTCTAGCTACTAGCCACAAAAGTGGGTAATACAATCAAAACCGTTGGCACTTATTGGATTGTGGATTCCATACAATGGCAGGGCTACTGGGGTACCGCCCGTCACAGTACGGGGCCTAGATCACCGTACCGAGGATTACTCCCTTCATCCCCTGCAACATAAGGCCGGAACCGTTCCTTACTGAACAGTCCCGAACAAGATACACCCCGCAGATAGCCGTCGCTACTGCCCACTAAGCCGAAAATAAAAGGGACATCTAGACAGGGGAATATCCTTGTCCTGCTTGGGCATGACCCACCTAACCTTGCTGCATCTCCCCTGTTTTAGCCATTCCCGGTTGATGAGGCTTGAGGCTACGATTACCTTTATAGAATACATTTCTTAGAATGCTCATCGCCCGCCTGACGATGTGTTGAAAGCATTCAATCCATACAAGTTCGTTCCGGGTTCGAACGAAACCGAAGGCATCATCTCGTTACACTCATTTTGGAATCACCCTCAGAGTTAACGACGATAACCCTTGCATTCTGGAACTTCATCTTCACTTCAGATTCACGACCTATCGTTAATTTGGAAACGATGTGGTTTTCGGATGTTCCTAATGCGGAAAACCCGATCCCGGTCTCATCGAAATCCAAAATGTGTCTTTTAAGGCCAAGTTGTCTATTTAGTCTTAACAGTTTAATTCAATATCATCAATATACACACATATGGATAATTCACAATCATAATAGATAATCACATCATCATAAACAGATAATTCATATTATCATCAAAACAGATAATTAAATATTATCATACTTTAAATCAAGCATCCATATCACATAGATATTATTCAAGTCAGATCTGAATGCACAACCATCAAATAAAATATCATTATCATTCATCCATAAGCAATGATTTATAATCATACCATTTCGTAATTAATTTAAAATGAATTAAATTAACTACTTCAATCTCAAATTAATTTAAAGTAAATTAAATTAATTTCTTCATCTACAAATCTTGCTTAAATTAAATCAACTTAATTAATTAATCTCTAGATATTTATTTTGATTAACTTCTTCGATTAATCACCTTCTAATTACAAAAAAAAGTAATTGGTCTTTAATTAATTCTACAAATTAATTATCCTAAATCATTTATAGTAATTAACATTTAATTACTTAATTTATAATTAAATACAATTAATTACATTTTCTTTAATTAATCACTACATTATTGATTATTTCTTATTTAAACTATTCTTAATTTCATTATTAATTACATCAATTAATGATCTCTAATTTAGATTTAAATTAAATTACTTTGTATAAATTAAATCACATTAAGTGATTAATCTTTAATTAAACACAATTAATAACCATCTCGATTAATATCAACCAGTAATTAACTTCCCTTAATCACTTATATTAATAAATTAATTATTCCATAATTAATTATCTCCATTTAATTAATCCCTTGATTAATTACTAAAGTAATTATCCCAATTACATTATTAAACATCCTCTTCACTAATTACATTCGGTAATTATATTAATTACTTCCTCAAGTAATTATGCTCCATTGAATACACTAAGTGATTATACAAATCAAATCATCAAATGATTTCTTAAATTAATTAAACTAAATTAATTAACTTAAATAAATCATTTTATCAAATTAATTACAATAAGTAAATAATTTCTTAATCACTTTTATCCAGCAATTACATTTAACAATTTATAATGGATTTATCTAATAAATTTTGATTAATTATCAAAATTAATCACATTCATGAATTTAATTAATAATCCTTTAGTTAATTACCATGATTACATTTCCACATTTATTTCTTAATTAATTCCTAATTATAAATTAATCTAAATTATTAATTTATAAATTAAATACATAAGTCATTCATTAATTAACTTATTCATTAAATATGTTTATTCCTTAGTTATTCCTAAGATAGTTTATTTCTTTACTAATGACTTCATTAATATCTATGTGTGTTAGAACTTTACCTTCCAAAATTGTAAATTTGAATTCCATTTGGATTTTAAGATTCAAAAGTATTATTTATTTAAACATTTATCAAGTTTAAATTCAATTTATAATCTTGTGAATAACTTTAATTACATATACATGAAACTTAAATAAGAAAGCCTTTAAATTCAATTGTTTGAATCTTAAATTAAATTTAAATTTCCAAAGACAAATTTTAAAACTGATTTACCTTTGATTTAAGAATGTGATTTAAACTTCCGTTTAACACTTTGTTTTAAAATTTTGACTTTTCAAATCCAAATCCATTTTTAAAACCTTAAGATAGTTATTCAAGCTGAGTTTCACTATAGAATTTTAAACAATGTTTAAATCAAATACTTCAGGTTTAGTTGCTGTCAGGTTTTAAACCTGAAACCTTCAAATTGAATTCAGAAATGCAAAATTTTAATTTAAACTTAAATCTGGGTTTGACTTTCATTTAAATCAAACCTTACACTAATTCAAGTTTTGGATTAAGGTTAGCCTGTAAAATTTTAATTTGCTTTTAAATTTTGGTTAAATTAAAAACTACAGGCTGTTATACTCAACCTGTAGTAAACCATCCAACCCGAGACCAAGGCATGAATGCTTCGGGCTAAATGTCCCCCTGCTTCGAGTCACGTACTCGTGTGACTCGAGTACTATTCCCAGCCCCTAAAAAAAACTGCACTCTTCCAAAACACTGCAGTACTACACTGGGCACGGTGCACGTGCACCGTGGCCCCATTCAACTCCGACCACCCACAAATGCTCCACCACACCACTGACTACCACCATACGCCACCACGACACCCAAATCCCATCGCCACGACCACAAATCGAAAAGAGCAATGACACTGAACCTGGAAATAAACACAACATCTCCTACCCCACCTGTCATCACCTCCTTCTGCCAACCCCGACCACCAGATGGTCCATAACTCCGGCCATGGACTCGCCTTCGACCAATCTACCACCCCACGAAGTCTCGTGCAACTCGATGCACAGTAGAAGGCACGGCATCCCAAAATTCAAACCCCATACAAACTAGGGTTGCAGACAATAGATCACCGCCACCATCGCCACCGCGTTCAGACCCACCACCGAACATTTTTCCTCACACCCTGGTAAGCTCCTCCACCTTCTCACCCAACCTGACCTCCTCCAGTTGCATAGAAAACCAAGAATCACCCAAAAACAAATTTTTGAACAAAGGTAAACTGCACCTAAAATACTTGACTAGAAAACATGATATTCATTTTAAAAATCATATTATGGTATGTATGTTCGATCCATAACCCTGAATTCATGAATTAAATTCATTGAGTTAACTTAAATTTAGTTTTCTCCTGTAATATTATGTTTTCCAGAACAAAGAACATTGTTTTACTCTTACACAATATTTAAATTCAAGTCTTCATTCATACAAACAGTTTATGTTAACCTATGTCTTGTTAAGCTGGAATTAAGAACAAAAGGGAATTTGGTTGAGGATTTTTAAACCTGAAACTAAATAGAGAGAACCCAGAGATACATAATACAGTACTCATACTTATCACACAGCAATACAACTGAGTTTCAGAGAAGAATTTGCAACAGACAAAATATACTTAAATCATTAAATTCTTGATGTTGCTATCCTTTAGAACAGAGGTGGCTATAGGATGTCAAACACATATACATGCAGTAACATGTAAATACAGAAAATCATCAATATATATGCTCATATCAGATCAAAATTTAACAACATATATATATGCTTAAGTATTTAAAAAGAAAGGTGTTACTCACCTAGATTTATGAACACAGAGCTTCATTTAGCCTACTCTTTAAAACTGTGAACAGTTTTGCTTTAAATCTTCCAAAACTCTTTGTTTTTGTTGAATAGTGTTTCCAGAGCAACACACAATTTATTTCTACTCAGATAAATTTTTATACTTTGACAAATGATTGGACAATCAACTTTTGTTTAAACTATAAATTCCAAAAATGACTTGATCTAGAGGTAAAGGAGTTTAAACTACAGCTATAGTTTTAAGAACTGTATATATATATATATATATATATATATATATATATTTACAGATATTCACAAACATGTCTACAACTCACATCCAAAAATACACAGAAATTCGCTAACATATATTCACACAAACTCACCTATTTCATACATAGATCATGAGATTCTGATTTATATATTTAAGCTTTTAAAAATAAATGTTACTCACCTTGCTTGTAAAAAAATGAACAGAGCACCATTTGTTTTGAACAGCCTAATTTTTAAAACTGGGAACAGTTTGCTTCAATCATCCAAAACTCTATGTTTTTGTTGAGTAGTGTTTCCAGTTTGATATTTGAGTTTGCATAGAAAGAAATAAAATGAAGAAGCTTGCTATGTTGTTTTAAATGAACTAAGGAAGTTGGCATGAATATAAAGGAGTTTCAGGGGAAGGTGCTATCTAGACTTGCAACTGCTGTGCACTGTTTAATCTTGTTTTATCAGGCAGAATTTTTAAAAATGGAGGTTGAAAAGATTTGAACAATATCACGAATTGACCAAGAGTTGTGCTGAGAATTTGAACATTAAATGTTAATGTACTCTATGTTCCCTAATTAGCTAACTTAATCATTTCATATGTAGATATTTTACTTAGCTTTCTACCATGCTTTGCTTTAGCTTGCATAACAAACTATCCTATATACTGATCATACATAAAGATATTTTACTTAACTTTGTTTTGCCTTCTTTATTTACAGACAGCAAAGTCATAATTTGTCTTGCATTTCTTTACAGGTTGACTATTGTTTATAAATTTGTTTCCTTGCCGACAGCTAAACATATGTATACTTGCCTGCCTAGCTTGCTTGTATTACCTATGTACATATATACTTCCTTCTTTTACACTAGTTCTTACTTTTATATTTATTTTACTTTTAGGTTACTTTATTTTAAACTTAAATAATTAAATACTTATGTTGAGATTTACAAAGTATTATTTTATTTAACATTTTTGAAAGACTTAATATTACTTTTACAAATCATAGCTTCTTTCAAAAAAATATACATATATTAAAATAACAACTTCTATATATATATATACTGTAAAACCCATTTTTAAAGATATTACAATATTGATATAGTTTAAATATAACTTATTATTGAATTAAAATAATTTATAAAAGAACTATTCTCTATAATATAAGTCACTTATTTTATCAAGCTATAAAACAAAACAAAACTTTTTATTTAAATTTAAACTCTAGGCTAAAATACTTTTAAACAATTTAAATTTATCTTGAGTATTTTAAAGTCAAATGATTATTTACTCCATATTAAATAAGATCAAATTCCTAATTTTTCAAAAAATATTAGAATTAAAAATCATGTCTTTATTTTATTAAACTTAAAACAAAGGTTATTTATTTACAATATATACAGATATATATATATATTATAAATAGAAAACAATTTAATTGGCTTTTAAAAGATAAATTATTAGTTAATTATTTGTTTAAAAGAAGATTATTAAATCAATTCAAATTATTATTAACAAATATTATCAAATCAATTTAATTTTCAATGCAGATTATTAAATTGATATTGTCCAAATTTCCGGGATATCACAGATTTTAATAAAATGATTGTATGTTATGACTGCTAGCTATGATTTTTTCTTGCTTAGGATTGCTATGTTGCTTGGTTGCATGTACTTTTATGTTACATTATAAATGGGAATCGGTTCCTTATGTGTTAACTATAGTAAAATTAAGTTGAATGTGAATGAAATAGATGTGAATAAATTGGAAGCAAACCAATTAAATGTTAATATAAAAAATTGGATGTTAATAAGGAATGAATGTTAATAAAAATTATTCTGTATAAATTAAATATTGGCACTGAAAATGTAAATTGATGTAAATGAATAATAGAATGAATATAACTTGGAATATAAAATGAAATGCAATTTTAATTGTGAAAGAAATTGAATAAAAATAAATGAGTGTAAAAGAAAATTAATACGAGTAATTGAATTTAATTTAAAATTGGATGTAAAAAGTTGATTGGAAGCAGAACGAGTTTTAATAAAATTGAATGGTAAATAATCTAATATGAAATGAATTAATGAGATAAACTAAAAGAAATGGAAGTTAACTTAAAAGAAGTTGAATGAATTGATTGTAATTGAAAAAATTATTAATACGAATTTGAGGTATAAAATAAAATTACTTAAGTTAATGACATGAATGAATGAAATAAACAAATGAAGTGAATCAAAGAATAAATATTGAACAAAGATTTTGAAGAAAATAAGAATGAACATGAGTTGCATTTTATAAAATATTTACAATAAATTTAAATGGTTTTATGAAATGGTTTATAAATGAGACTGGTATTAAAAAGAGACTATACTAAGTGGTGATAAACTAAAATTTAACTTAAACAAGGCTAAATGGAATAATTTCATAAAATTGTTTACAAATGAATTTAAATAGAATATTTTAAATAAAAAAGTGATACAATTGAAATGTAACAAATGAAATTGAATGAACTGGATGTAAATAAAATAAATTTGAATAAATTGGTAGTAAACCAATTAAATGTTAGTGAAAATTGAATGTTAATAAAAATGAAGTGTATAAATTAACCATGGACAGTGAAAGATGCAAATTAACATAGTTATGAGTTAATTGGATTAATTGGATGAATATTATTAATTAATGGTTTCTTTTGTTGTAAATCGTTGTTGTAACTTTGTTGACTGCGTATGGTTGTTGTATGTTTTGTGTTAGTGCCTATACTTATGATTTGAAATCAAAATTCATGTTATATAGTCTATTATGGTTATACATGCCATCTATATCTTTACATATGATTAATATCTTAAATTGAGTTGAGATAGGTACATACAAAGACCGCATGGAGTACTTGTGGATTTTATATGCTTTTTCTTGCTTAATACGAGCGAACTCGCTCGTTTTAATAATAATATGGTATGTATCTTGGATTACATATCACACTTTTATATTTTCCCTGTGGGATACCTCATCATTGATATGAGATGTATATTTGATATATCTGGTACACATTAGTGTTATATATTGTATTGGAAACATAAATTCGATCGAACCGCTCAAGGGAGACTCTAAAGAAATTTTTCACTAATCCAGGAGTTAGAAAAATTTTGAGGTTTTAAAATTTTTTATAACTTGTTTTTATAAGTAAGTAGTAATTTTTGTAAAACCGATATCGGAGTGGCAAAACAAGAGCGTAGTAAAGGCTTTGTAAATAATATTTTGATTTTATATAAATTGATAATTTTGAGAGAGTATATCGTATGTTAAAATTCTTAACCCCTTTCTGATGACGAAAGGTTTTGAGTGGGCGAGAATGTAAAGACCCGTAATTTTAACTATTTTAAATTATTTAATTTAATATGATGGTTAAATAATAATGGGCAGATTAAAGACTTTTAATGTCTATTTTTGTAATTTATTGAAATTGAATTTGGATAAAAGTTTGTCATAACCAATTTTGATTATTTGGGCAATAATCGGTATTGAAATGGAATTCTGCATATTGAATGGGTTATAATTAATAGTAGGAATTGGATAATGAATATTGAATGGCTGTAAAATTAAAGTAATTGTTTTATTATCTGAATTCGTTTTAAAATTAATAAGTTATATTGAAATATGGTGATTTATTGGATGATTAAATTATTTAAATTTAATATTGGAACTATTTAAATAATTGAATCTTGAATTAGTATGAACGAAAATGATATCGAAATTGATATAAATTTCATTTAAATACGAATGAAGGTTGTTAACATTTAAAATAGGATTTAAAAGTGAATAACTAGAAATTCAAAATTTTATATTATATTTGACTAGTAAAAATAGCCATCTTGGCCACTGTCCTGGATTTTAACAAAACTAGTTTCATCGGATCTATAATAATGAATTATTGTTGGATTTCAAGTCTCGTATCGATCGAACTTATCGTTTGGCTATACAAGCTTGAAATGCATAGAATTTAATTTCAAAATTTAATTAAATTAAAATCGATTTTTGAAATGCAATCTTCTGAATGTGATGGAATTGGCTCCTGGAATTAGTTCCATTGTGTTTGGAATGGGGTGAAACATTAGGAATGCCAGGCGGCGTGCGTCATTTGGAGTTTGGAATTTTTGTGAGAAAATTGGTTAAACATTTTCTAATATAATATATATATTTCTGTTCCCATCTTCCAACATTCATACACCCACGCCCCTATTTGTCTACCCGTACCCTTCTCCTTTCCCCTTTATTTTCAAATCAAGCAGTAGATCTAATCAAAGAAAAGAAAAAAACAAAAAAACCACTAGCGTGATAAAATGAGGAGCGGCGGCGCTGCGCTTGGAGATAGCGAAGGCTCGAGCAGTCTTTAGGGATAGGGTTTCCTAAGCGTCGAGACCATGTGTGGTGATGGGGATGAAGGCAGCGCGGACATCGCGGTGGTTGTCCGATCGGTGGCAGATGGCGCGTGTGTAGAGTCTGGTCGTACGAGTTGAGTTGTGTGCGTTCCTGAAGCGAGCGAGATAGAGACAAGAGGCAATGTTAATTATATTAATTTATTATTAAGTTTAGTAATTAGTTTAATAATACTTTTATGATTACCATTATATTAATTATGGTGTATCGTTTTCATATGACGCCCATTTCGGACAAAACAAGTTGTGTTGTGCTCGTAGTGATGTCGTCTACACCATGGAGTGGAAGTGAATTTATTTGATGCTGAAAATATTTTCATTTTCAAATAAAACGTGAGAATTTCAAAACACTCACGAAGTACTAAATTTCTATTGCGTGTTAAACCCATTTACGAAGTGATAAAAATTATATTGATTATTGTCTGAAAAATTAATTGGTTGAATTTGAATTGACTGATAGTTAAAATGGACATTTAAATTTTATTGATAAAATTGATGTTAAACTTGATAGCGCAAATTGACCGTTAAAATTTATAGGATTTTAACTGTTAAATGAATAGTTGAAATTGATGGTAAATGCGACATTTAAATTTGATTGGAAAATTTGATAGTTTATACGCTTATTAGATCGACATCAAAATTTGATACTTAAATTGGATTTCATATCGCCTTTAGTTGAACACCCTGACACTGATTTTTATTTATTGATTGCTATGTGATATGTTTGAATTGGTTGATTTGGATCTTAACTCATGTTGTTATGGATGATATTGTTGATTTGATGTATGTTGCTAGTGGTTTTGATATTTTCGTGTTACCACGCTTAACCATTATCAATATGGTAAATCACCTAGACATTTAAATTTGATATAGATGTTGAATATCCTATTTGATATATGAATGTGAATTTTGATGCATAGCCGATTGCTTTCGTAGAATTATGATTTTATGATTTTATTGTCCTTCAGCAAAAATCGGGTTTATTTACTGAATTTTAAAAGGCTTGAAAATCTAATCTTTAAAAATTTATATATTATAAAGAATTTAATTTTTTGAATCGAATTAAATTTAGTTTTCTGGAATTAACTTGAATTTTATTTATAAAAATTTAAATTCTAATTTTATAATAATATATAGTTTTACTAAATGAATAATAAAAGAGTTTGCAAGATTTTCCCATAACTTTAATAAATAATAAAGAAATGTTATAAGAAAGCCGAAGTTTGGAATTTAAACATAAAATGATTTTGATATGATTGGATTGGGTTACTTTTAAATCCGAGCTTTGGAAATGTTGGAATTCAAATTTGTTAAATGAATTTGTGTAAAGGCCTCAATTTGAAATTTCGAAGTTATAATCGATATATATATATTCAGTTATGGAAATTAGAGTATTTTAAAGATTTAAATATTAAAATTTGAACATTGAGATTAAACTGAATTAAGTGATTTAAATGGGTGTGTTGAGAGTAGACTCGAATTTATATGAATTGAATGGTTTTAAATTGAGAATTGAATTAAAATTAATTCAAAATGGAATAGAAATTGAAATTAATTAATTTGAAATTGAAGTTAATTAATTTAAAATTGAATTTAAATTAATTTGAAATTGAATTTGAATTAATTTGAAATTGAATTAATTTGAAATCGAATCGAAATGATTTGAATTGGAATAATTGAATTTGAATCGATTTGATTGGAATTTGGGTCTGAGCCCAGATTTGCTGGAAATGGAAAGAAACCATTCATTTTGAAACTACATTTCTTTTGATTTGATTTGACGTATATGAGGATTTTTAGTCCTGACTCGAGTGTTTTATTTTCATCACGCTCAGCTTAGATTGAGTTTTTCAGCTATCGAAGATAATTGTACTGGTCGACGAAGATGAAGATTTGGTATATCATACCTTCCAGTATTTATTCCGCTACACTATTTCATTTTGTCTATACAAAAATGTATAACTCTGATAGTATTGTATAACTTTGATTGATGTGGTAAATTGAATGAGTATATATTATATATTATTAAACGGCTTCATGAACTGCTTATGTGATTATTATATTTTGTCGTTCCGCTACGAGATTATGTTGTTGTTTCTTATTTTCTTTTTATTTCTTTAAAATAAACCCAATGATAATCTATCTTCTAAATGGTACGAGTTGGACATGTGTGGTTTATTGTCGACTTGAATTATTCAAAAGGTGAGCTGTAACATAACTTCAAAGAGGTTATATTCAGAAACCCCTTATTCTCCTTTCAATATTTGGGAGAAAAAAATTCATATACTTATAGCAATGATATAAGTATATTCACAATCCATTATATTTTCTATACTTAGAAAATATATCCATATACCTATCCCAATGGTATAGGCATATTAACAAAATTTGTAACAACCCGCATATTTATCGAGTTTGTATTTAAATATTTTATTTAAATATTAACTCGTTAATCGGATTTTGGTCCGAAAAGCTACTTTTTGCAAACGGTCAAATTAGGACTCGAGACCACTTCCATTGAGTTCGAAATGTCGTTTACAACTTTTTAAGTATAAACATCGATAGGTTTGGAGTTAGTGAAATTTCACTAACTTTTCCCGCTTTGGACTTTGGGTTAGTTTAGCCTATTAAGCCCAAGTTCCAACCCTTTCTCCTCACTCTTCATAAATTTCCTAACTAATCAAGCTTTGGCATTAATGGTGGAGGGAATGGGAAATTAAAACTCCAAGCACAAATTCTATTGCAAATCCAACATTCAACTCCAAATTCAAGTAGAAGATATTGGATTCAAGCTTTGGATTGCTTCTCCTTGCTTTCAAGCTTCATCTTCATAAACTTTAGTGCAAAGGTGAGATTTTTAACTCACATTCTTGTCTATAACTATCTTGGGTTGTTGGGAATGATTCCCTATCACTTTAGCATGAATATTTGCTTTTGGTTTGGATTGGATTGGCCAAAAACTCCGATTTTTGGCGTTTTGGCGAAATTTCTGCATGTAGGTCGTTCTGGCCATTTTTAGGTCGTTCGGAGTTAGGTCGTGTGGGACATAGGTCGTAGGTCGCATACGAGATAGCTCCTAGATCGTTCTAACCACTTTTCGTGTGTTCGGAGTTAGGTCGTTCACGACCTAGTACTTAGGTCGCTCGTGAGTTGGTGGCGTAGGTCGTAGGTCGTTTAACTCTTAGGGCATTAGGCCTTGTGAGTGGAGTTAGGTCGCCTGCTTTCCTTAGGTCGTAAGTCGCGTGTGTCTTAGGTCGCGCATCACCTTAAGTCACTCGACCTGCTCTCACCTTAGGTCGCGCCATCCTTTTGGTCGCGTACCATACTTTAGGCCGTTGTCCCTTAGGTCGCTTGCACCTTAGGTCGGCCTCGTTAGCTCGCAGATCCTCTAGGTCGCGTGGCCTTTAGACCGTAGGTTGTTAGGTCGTAAGACCTTAGGTCGCCTGACCACCTAGGTCGCTTGGCCTCTTCACTGCTTAGGTCGTTAAACCCTTCCTCTTTTGGGTCGCTCCCCTTTATTTCTTAGGTCGTTGTGGCCTTAGGTCGTGATATTTATAGGTCGCGGCAAAGTTAGGTCGCTCGATTCTTGTTGCCGATAGGTCGCGTGCTTTCTTAGGTCGCACACCTTTAGGTCGGTGTCCCCTCTACCCCGTTAGGTCGCAAAGAACTTTAGGTCGCTCGACCTCCTTACCCACTAGGTCGCGCACTTAGTTAGGTCGCTCAGCCATTGTGTTAGGTCGCTCAGCCATTGTGTTAGGTCGCGTGCACCCTTAGGTCGTTTGACCTCATTTTGCTTTAGGTTGTAGGCCTCTTGCCTTCACTTAGGTCGTACCGTTTTGTCGGGGCGCTGCCCCGCACCCCGCCGGGGGCACTGCCCCCTGGACCCCCGCGACCTGACCGGGCAGGTCGAACCCCGTAAGCGGTGGCGTTGCCCCGCACCCCCACCTTGGGGGGTTGCCACCCCCCCTGGACCCCCCCTCCGTAGGGGATCTTATCTGAAAAACATTGAGCTGATTTCCTTGGATTTTATTCGCATCCCCGTATGCGATCTTTGTAACTGATTGTTTCTACACTTGCTTATGTGTTTTGTCACTTTATAATATAAAGGTTTCAATACTAGTAGTAAATATCAAAACTCTTTTAACAAACAATTTCAACTCTATTTTTAATAACAAAGCTTTTTTCTTAAACCATTTTCCAATCTATTAGTATATACAAGCCTTTACCTCACTCGGATGAGAAATCTAATTAAACGACTTAGTAAAACAAGTGGTATGAAACGTTTGCGTTCACTTCGTCGGTTAATTCTTGGACTTGTTCGATTGAACCTCTTGTGACAATTTTATTAGTGAAGATTTACAGTTTGTTCGTAAATATTTAAGTTAAGCAAGTGGTTATGGGACATGAAGCTAAACTTCTATATTTACTAGCTTAGTGTAATTGACACTTCTCGTTGATCTTGATGATCGCTTTATGAATTAGACTAGCAATTGCGCGATGTCTCTTTCATTGCAAGGTTAGACTAGACACCACTTGTGTGATTCCATTCACACATACCTTTCTGCTTTTTGGTTAGTCTTGACCTCAATCTGTGTGATTCCATTCACACATGCGGGGTAGCTCCCCTTGGTCTTCGGACCGTCATGTGATAGGCCTCTTTCCCTTTTTATGATTTCTGGATTTCTCGTGTTGATTTCTGGAATTTATGTCATTGACTTGTTATGAGTACAAGTTTAGGGTATGATGCCCTCTTCGAATCTTTGAGAAGATTCTTGTGATATTGATTATCTCTTATTGATTGATCTTCTGTTGATCATTATTTACATACTTATAGTGGTATGTCGTTATGGATGTTTATGTTTATGCCATATCTTTTATGTTATATCATGTCATCTGATATTTATAGCTAGACTGATCCGTTTATTATTTTCTTAAATAATACTCGGGTCAGACCGAGATGTTACAGGTGCTTCTGCTTGACTTCTTCCCAGGGATTCATCACTCTGACTTTTGGCTAACTGTTTAGATTAGCAGTTTTTGTTGTATACACTTGAGATATAGACTCATAGTTGTATTCTTTTGTATAGCACGTGTTGCTATTCTTTTGTATTATCGTGGATCTTATTGACCACTACTCTGATGTACACTTTCATGTGTTAGTTATATATTCATATCTTCTTCCGCCTTCGTGATATGGATATCTGTGACTGATTTGTGATATGATTATTTCTATGTTTGTTTCCGAAGATTATTTATAGCCACCGTGTGATAAGCAATTACATGGATGGTCGCTCCTCAACAGCCTTATTCTCCGTGCTAGTTGACAGCACTACTCCGGAGTGTTCTTGGCTAGCGTGGGTATCGAGGTGGGGCGTCACAAAATTTAAGGAAAATTTCCTCTTTCCCAAATTTGTACTATAAATGGGCCAAAATAAAATATCATTTAGAACATTGATTATTACAAACCACCACTATCCATCGGTGTTAAGTGTGAAAGGAAAGTTTCCATGCCACCGTAGTTAAGAAGGATTATTTATCAAAATCAAATATCATTCCTTTTTATAAAATTCCCTTTTTATAAGCCTATTTCATATTTTACAAATGCTCTTATTAGTTTGCTAATTAGTTTATAAAACTACTTTTAAAAATCTCTAAAAATGATTAATAAAATTCCTCTCGATTTATAAAACTCTTTTCTATTAACAAACTCTTTCTATTTACAAAACCTTTTTATAAATCTCCTTTTATAAATTCTTCTGTACAAATCTTCTTTGCAGTTCTTAATAAGAATCCTTTTATAAATCTAAACCCCAATTTTTCTAAATCATATTATTTAACACAATCTACATATGATTTAAAATATCCCTTATAAATCCATTCTTCTATTTACAAATTACAATTTCTAAATATATTTTACAAGTATTACTTATAAAAATCCTTTATAAAGTATGGTTTATAAATTTCTTTTGCAAAATCATCATTTGTAAATCTCTTTCTATGAACCATTTATTATTTATAAACACCTTTATTAAATTAAATTAATCGTCTATAATTTAATAAATATATAATTTATTAACTTTAAACACTATAAATAAATTAAGTAAATTAACTTAAAACATCGTTAATAGAGTAAGTAATTAACTTAACCCATCGTCATTTAAATCAATTTATTAACTTAAACCATAATTTAGTGAACTAATTAACTTACACAACGTTGATAACATAATTAAATATCTTAAAACAACATGATTAATATACTTAAATATTTTAAACAACATTAGTAATGTAATTAAATAGCTTTTAACATCTTTAATAAATTAACTGAATAACTTACTTTAATACATTATTAGTAAGATAATTTATAAACAAAATTTAAAACATCACTTATAAACATTTGACCTCAAATTTTTACAAATTTGGATATTAATTTAAATATATACTTTACAAATTTCGCAAGACGCTTAGCGACCACAGTGATACTTTATCAAGCTACCATTTAATTCAATTTAACTTTTCAAACCAGACAACTAGTATTTGCATAAACAACATATATGTAAGTCAAACCCATAATTAACCCTCAATGCTTCGCTCGTTCCCTTTTCCAATATTAATTAATCTACATATTAATCAACTAGCACGTGAATAAATGCCAAAATTAACACAATAGCAGCACTATATCGATCCGCATTTTTGACCACTGAATATCGACAACATTACATCCACGATGTTCGTGTGCTAAGCACCCAAGTGGCGAAAAGATGAATTGTTAGGATTAAATAAAAAGAAAAAAAAAGGAAAAACGAAGAAGAGAACACATTATTAGAATTTCATATGCGGAACGATAATATATAATATCTCAAAAGTCTTTATCAAAAACGAAAACTTTTATATGCATACATCAACCAAAGAAAACTATCATTTCACTTGCCTGGATAGTCATAACATTTTGTCCTCACATATTCTAATAGATACAAATAAAGTAATGTAGTGAAAAAAAAGTATGGTAAGAAATCATCTAGCTCCTCTCCAAGAGCACCAATGAACCGTAGCCAAATCTAAAAACATACCCGAGTTGACCCAAGAATTATAAGGGAATAACATCTAGATAAATCTAGTAAACCAAAGTGAGAAACTCAAATCACATAAATTTGCCATATCTTAGAACCCTTCAAAATAAGGGTATATCGTAAGACCACGCTGCAAATAAACCCGAACTGGTTTTACCTTATGATAACCAAACCATTTCTACCATAAAATCCAACGATAACGTAATAAAATCGAAGGTGTGAAATACAAATATTCACATAGCTGCGATGCAAGTGAGTGTACGTCACAAAAATAATGGGCATGCAAACACAACTACTAAGGAGCGTTCGCTAATCATGTACGATTTCGACGTAGATCTCTTCAGGGAACTAGTGCACAAGTATCAGAGATATAATTCTGAACCATTGTACATCTCTAGTGAAGGTACCAAAGGAAAACCATAGCTGGTCTTGCTATGACCCGATGGATCGCTCCCGCATGCATATCTATAACGACCCAGAATTTTAGTCATTTGAAATT
Source organism: Allium cepa (assembly GCA_030765085.1). Lineage (NCBI taxonomy): Eukaryota > Viridiplantae > Streptophyta > Magnoliopsida > Asparagales > Amaryllidaceae > Allium > Allium cepa. The sequence goes on from CM060939.1 coordinate 812,436,149, forward strand.
CGTATATTTAATTGATTTTAAAAATTCACAACTTAAATTTATAAGTTGAATAACTTATATTTCGAATATCTTGATTTAATGGGAAGATTAAATTGTTAATTTAATATTTGAAATTGTGTGAATAATTGGAATTTGAATTTAATATGAATGAAAATGATTTATAAAATTGAATTTAATTCTATTTGAATTAGAACGATTTAGATAAATTTTAAAATTGAATTAAAAGTCAATTTGTAGAAATTGAATTTTCTAATATTTAATTAACATGTAAAAATAGCTATTTTCATATAGTCTCGAATTTCAACAAAACTAGTTTCATTGGATCCATAATGTTATATTATTGTAAGATCTCAAATTTCGTGTCAATCAGATTTACCGTTTAGCCGTGGCAAGCTAAAATGGGTAGAAATTCGTTTAAGTGAAATTTTAATTTTAAATTAGTCGATTCGAAAACCTATTTTCCAAATACGATCGAATTGGCTCTCGATATTATTCCATTACGTTCGGAATAAGGGTAAAACATTATAAACGCCACGTGGCACGCTTTGTTTGGAGTTCGGAAATTTTCGAATGAAAAGCGCGCGTAAATTTTCTATATAAGGCCTCGTCAGTTTCTATTTTTCACTAAAAATCTAACCTTGATTAAAGCCGTCGCTGTATTAATTACAATGGCCGATACCTTCCAATCTTTCCCCTTCGATTTCTTCCAATCCGTCAACTTATATGAAAATCTTTCAACTACAACATTGAAGAGAATGTCGTGATCTATCGATCCAATGGCTACGATTGGAAATAGTGGCTCGACATGGCGTTAAATCGAGTTCAAAGGGGTGTCGTTCACAAGAAAATTGCATGCGATGGATATAGCCGAGTTCATTGTCATTCATGTCAATGGTGGAGCTCGTGCAGGGCTATTCGATGGTACAGTTGGATCATCATATCGGCGAGTGAATTGGTCGCGATGTTCGATGGGAAGAAATGATGAGATGGGTTTCTTTATGCAGCATTGAACGAACAAGAGGAAGAAACAAGAGGCGGCCTAGATCTTGTGTGAGGAAATCAACGACTTTGATCTATTCTAGGTTTGAAAATGAAAATAAAAAAGATGTGTAACTAATTTATATCTATTTTAATTCATACAATCTTTAAAACGTTATAACTTCTTCATATGAGGTTCGTTTTTTGACGAAACAAGTTGCATTGGGTCCGTATTGACAAGCACTACAATTTAGGGATGGTTTGGAGTAATTGGAGCTAGTGAAAATTTTGAGTAAAATTAAACGCCTGTTTAATTTTATTTGGAATAAAACACTGCAACTGCTATTGGAATCAAAGTGAGTACAACTCACTCTTTCTGACTCACTGATATTTTTATGTAAGTGAGAACAAATTTATTTTATGATGATTGATGATTGTTTGGATGATATATTATCTATATATTGATTTGTATTTGGATATATTCCTGCCTATTGGAGCAGATGAGACCTTATACGTTTTCGTGTATGAGTGGATGACCCATTGCACGCGCATCTGCCTCATGGCGGACATTGTACACATATTCTAATATGTATATTTGTTGCAGGTGATGGGTTGGAAGGATCCAACTGGATTCCTCACCAGTATTGGTTTATTTTTAGATATTGGTATATATGTTGTTATCATATGATATATAATGTTTTGGTTTCCGTGATTGATATTATTTTGCAGCATTGGGCCTATTTTTGGTAATTTAAAAATATTAAAGTAGGTAATTCTTTAATAAAATATGTAGAAATAATGAATTTGGGTTAGAGAACTATATCCCTGATTTTGGACAGTGGATAATCTTTCAATTAAATGTGTAGAGGTTTTGATTTGGTAAATGAAGTGTATTCACGATTTTGGACAATGAATAATCTTTAAATTAAAGGGATATTTTGGAAATAATATTATTAAATGGAGTTAAATGGTTTGAAGATGCTTTAAAATTTTTTGAGTATCAAAAACAAAGATTTCAACATTCATTGTTGAAATAGACATTTTCGAGAAATAAGGAAATGATGGACTATAACACTGTTGTTATAGTAAATGATTTTCGAAAGGAAATGTTTTGTAAAGTGTATGAGATTTATATATCTATCTAATTTTCGAATCCCTATACCAGTGATTTTGGGTTGTTGTAACGATGTTTTACGCAACATTCGTTTTGACCCAAATAAATATGTTTAAGAGAACGTTGTCCTTAAAGTATAAAATATATACTTAATCCTAATTTAAGTATATGTAATATTTTCTAAGTTTTTAAAATAAAGAGATTTGTGAATATGCTTATACAATCTAAATAAGTATATGTAAATGTTTTCCAATATAGAAAAGTTGAAATGGTTTTGAGAATCTATAATTTTAAAGATAATTTGAGGTGAATATTTGGCAAGTGACTTAATTAATAAAAGATTAATAAAAGGGCCCAGTGATTTCCTATGGTGCTAGATATTTGTTTGTTTGCTTTAATAGTAAAATAACTGACTATTAAATTTGGCCATTTTAGTTCCTCGACTTGATGTGGGAACTATTTAGTTGGACACTTAGTACGTAGTCTTCTGTGTAGGTTTGATTATCATCTGTGTTGAGGATATCGATTCGTATAGTGTGGAGTATTACTTCGATCCATCAAGCTTCCTTCTGGGCCGAAGGATAGAAAGTTGAAAGTTGGAGACGTGATAAGTTTTTGAGACTTAGTTTCTGTATGAGGTTGAGAAACGCTTTTGCGTTGTTGGTGCAAAAAGAACGGGATCGGTTTATCCGAAAACCATTTCGGCCCAACGTATATGTGTTCGATTTGTGCAGATTATGATGATATTGATATTTTCGATTTTCATAGTGGGGGACTGCTTGTTGTTCGCTTGGGGTTAAAATCCTGATATACATATAGTAGTAGTGGTCTCTTCATTATGAAATATCCAATGCAAGGACATCCTAGGGATTTCCCAACAGGATGTGGTAGGAAAGTACTTAGGTTTGTCCTGTTCCTGGACAACTTATATGGATATTTGTCTGACATTGCATTTCTAAAGATTACGAACATTGGTTTTTACAAGCGTATATCAGCGGTGGCGGAGAAGGCAACTTCTCTTGGCTTAACACCCTTCTTGAGAAATATGAGCTTAAGGGTTTTACTTTTGTGGAAGGCAATTAGTAGCCAACGGAAATGGCCATGTGGCATTCAAAGTGATATGATTGTGATTTATGAAAGGTAATCAATACCTCAGGCATCATCTATCGGAAATAACCAAAACAGGGCTAGATGCGGCAATGCTAAGTGGGTCACTCCCAAGTAGGGTATGAGCATCCTCGTCTAGATATATCTGTACACGCTATGACGTCGTTATCTGATTATTGTGGTTTGAATGCTGTAGGGCCTCGGTAAAAGTCAGTGACGACTGGAGGATGATATATTCGGTACCATCTAGTTATAGAGGTGGGTCAGTCTTGTGTTGGTAGAGGATCCTTTATGATGGTCCTAGGTATATTCTTCTAGAGATGTATTGCCGGAAGGTAGTCCCTTCACCTGGCCATTTGTATGGAAATCCGAACTCCACTACGTACGTGCCATTTTGATTGTATTACCCAATTTGGGCTAGCTATATGTTGGAAATTAGTTAATGTAACAATTTCGGCTATGATTAATATTATTTGTATACTAGACGCTAGTATAATGTCAGATGATTTGATATGAAATGATTTAGTTATCATAAGGTAAAAACATTTATGTGTTTATGTGTAGGCATGTCTTACGAGATACTTTTGTCTTGAAATGGAAAAGTTTGGTAATTTAATAAATTCAGTTGAGTGTGTTTCTAACGCTGGTTTACCAGACTGATCCGGGCAATCTTCCCTTTCAATGCTCGGGTCAGACCCAGTATATTTACAGGTTCAAATTTGGTGCTTTTGGAGCTTCAGTAGGAGAGTTGGAGATCTTCATTTTCGTCTACACGTATTGGCTTTGACTATCCGCTGCTATGTTGTTATATTATCGGCAATTTTGAGGACGGGTTATTATAACTGTCGAGGCTGATGATTGTTGATTGATTTTGGTACTCTGATTGATGTATGTATATAAAATTTCTGTTTTGTAAAGATCATTGATATGATATTATATGTTTTCAGCTGCGATGTGAGATTCCGTATTGTATTGTTCAATTCTATCTTCTCTCTTTCGTCTCTTCACTTCTTCTCTCTTCTTTTCTTTCTATTGACTTCCGTCGGCACGTTCCTTTTGGCCCGGACATGTGTGGTTTATTGACTATTCAAAGGGTACGGATTTGCGGGTCGTCGCAACTGGTATCATAGCTTAGATTTTGTATATTCCTAAGCTTTGATGTGTACTCGGTATAGATAGGGACAGTAGCACCCTAGATTGAGTTTGAGTGTATTATATATATGAGCGCGTATTTTTTAGTGATTATAAAAAAAATTATATTGTGCTAACTTATCCGTTAAGTTGTTTGTGAATTCTGGTCGGTGTGTGGGATGCCATGTTAACGATATGAATTTCTAAACACTTAAACGAGGCAAGTCGACATAGTATTATATTAAATTGGGTAAATGAAATAATTTTACCTCGATTATATCTTATATATAAAGGAAATAATTTTTCAGAAATTACTAAAGTGTATATAAATTTATTGTTTGGTTAGTTGAAAATAAATATATATAAGTTAATAAAAGCTGTTTGAATAATCTAAGAAAACAAAAATTGTAAAAATAATAAATTACATAAGCTAATAAATTATAAGTATGGAATTATAATTGATATGATTTACAACTGTGAAATAATTTTATATTTATAGAAATGAAACAATATGAGTTATAAAAAATGAATAGAATTTGAATCTCGTTTATTTTGAAGTTGTTTTTCAAAGTTAAAGAAGTTATATTATTGTAAATCTAAACAAGATAAATGAATTTGGAATAAATTTTATATAATTAAAGTAAAACAGCAAAATTATATAAGTAAAAGATCTATAAATGTGATTTATAGATATAAAAAGGATTTTTTTAGAAAGAATAAAGAGCACTGAATACACAACTGTTACTGGAAAATAATAAGGGTGATGACTGCAACATCATCAGTATAATTTTCGAGTTTCGGTGCAATGGATTTGCTACCAATGGTGAATTGAAAATTGAAGTTTTGATGTGATAAACATATTTGAATTTAAAATCCAAGTTGAAATTGATAAAATAAGTGAAATGAATTTAGACTTATAATATAAAATAAAGATTTTTAGCTTTAGTAAAGTTGAAATAGATTTGAGTTAGCATAATAAAATATATGATTTGAAATTTTAGTAAAGGAAAGTTAAATAAATTGAATTGGATTAGATAAGTTATTGAAATGGAAATTAAACTTAAGATGTAAAGTGATTATATAATATGAATTTGAATATTTGAATAAATAAGTTGTATAACTTGTAAAGTGAGAAAATGTAGGTAAAACCAAATGTTAAAATGGTTAAGTAATTTTGTTAAGAAAAACAAAATCTGAATTTGAATAAGTGATAGGAAATTTGACTTTAGTGAAAGTTAAATACAACAGAATTTGGATTGAATTGGTAGTGAACTTAAGTTGTATAGTGAAAACAAATGCAAGTGAAGATGAAATGAAATAGAATTTAAGTAATGTTAAATGAAGTTGATTTTGGTATCGAAGTAAATTAATAAAGTGAATTAATGAAATGAAGTCATTAAATGAATATGAATTTGAGTTATATATGGAAATTCAACTTGATATGTAAAATAAATTAGCAATTAAAATAATGAACAAATTGAATTGGACTAATGAAATTAATTAGTAAATAAAATATAGATTGAGTGTTAAACAATCAAATATAAATGAATTGATATGGAATGGTGAATGCAAGCATTAATTCATTAAAAGCTAATGAAATTGAAAATTTAATGAAAGTCAATTAGACATTAAACTAATTGGAATTGAAAGTGTTAAACCAAATTGAATGTAAAAAAAATTAAACTAATTTGGTTATGTTGGCTGTAAATTGGTTGTTAGATGGATGTTAGCTGATTGAACAGAAATTCATATGAAATTGAATTAATAAAATTAAAAGCTAAATAATTGAATTCTAATTGAAAGTGAAGTAAATATAAATAGAATTGAATTTTATTTGATTTTGAAAGTGAACTAACTCGAATGTGAATTAGTGAATGTAAACTAATTTAAAATGACCATATGAATGTTAGTAAAAGTCCAATGATAATGAATCAAATGTTAATAAATTGAAAACCAATTCAATTAATATTAACGAAAAATGAATGAATGTTGATTAGGTATGGATTGATTGGATAGATATTGGTTTATTGGATGTTTGTTGGATGACAGTTGTTTGATGGTCGGATTTGTTGCTTATCGTTTGCATTTGCTATATTGGCATATACGGTTGTTGTATTGGTATGTGTTGTATATTGATATTACTTTCATATACACATGTTTCTCATTTGTTTGTTGAGTTATTTAGTAAGTACGGATGGCGTATGCTTCGCATTTGGAGGTCGCTTTCACGCTGTATTAGCCGTACATGCCTGCCAAGAATATATAAGGTACATATCTCGGATTACATATCGTACTTTTACACTTTTTTCCCTATGGGATGCCTCATCCTCAAAGATGAGACGTATATTTGTGATATATATATATATATATGTTGTGATCCTACTACGATCGAACCGTGCAAAGAAGACACTGGCAATTTTTGGAAAATTTAAGCCATTAGAAATTTTTTAAGAAATTGAAAAAATTTGATAACTAAAGTTTTGATTTTTTTTGAGTTAAAGGTTAGATGATATTAGTTGGTTTTGAAAAGTTAATTGTGAATGGATTTGAAAACTTAGAGAAGCTGTTGTAAGAAGTTTAATTTGGAAAAGTTAAAATGTTTAAATGGATTTGGAAAATCTAATTGCAATGAATTATTTTGAAGAATTAATGGATTTGGTGATTTTTTAATTTCGAGGATGAAATTCTTTTAAATAGGGGAGAATGTAACGACCCAGAATTTTAGTCATTTGAAATTCGTATATTTAATTGATTTTAAATATTCACAGCTTAATTTCATAAGTTGAATAGCTTATATTTCGAATATCTTGATTTAATGGGATAATTAAATTGTTAATTTAATATTTGAAGTTGTGTGAATAATTGGAATTTGAATTTAAATTTAATATGAATGGAAATGATTTATAAAGTTGACTTTTATTCTATTTGAATTAGAAAAATTTAGATAACTTTTAAAATTGAATTAAAAGTTAATTTTTCGAAATTGAATATTTTAATATTTAATTAACTTGTAAAAATTGTTATTTTTCATACAGTCTCGGATTTCGATAAAACCAACTTCATTGGATCCGTAATGTTATATCATTATAAGGTTTCAAATTTTGTGTCAATCGGATTTACGGTTTAGCCATGGCAAGCTAAAATGCGTAGAAATTCGTTTAAATTTTAAATTTAAATTAGTCGATTCGAACACCTATCTTCCAAATACGATTGAATTGGCTCTCGATATACATACCGTTGCGTTCGAAATAGGGGTATAACATTATAAATGCCAAGTGGCACGCTTCGTTTGCTGTTCAGAAATTTTTTGGAGGAATAGTGAGCGTAATTTTCTATATAAGGCCTCGTTATTTTATATTTTTCACTCAAAACCCTACCACAAGTACAGCTGGCGCCATATTCGTTTCAATGGTCGATATCTTCCAATCTGTCCCCTTCGATTTCGTCCAGTCTGTCAAACTATATGAAAATATTTCAACTACAACATCAAAGAGCGTGTCGTAATCTATCGATCCAACGGCTGTGATCAAAAATAGTGGCTCGACATGGCGGCAAATTGAGTTCTAAGGATCGCCATTCACAAGCGAATTGCACGTGATGGATGCTCCTGGGTTTAAATTCGTTCATGATGATGGTGGACCTCGTGTATAGCTATTCGATGGTAGCGTTGGATCGTCATATCGGCGAGTGTTTTGGTCGCGACGTTCGATGGGAGGAAACAATGAGATGTGTTTCCTTATGCGGCTTTGAACGAACGAGAGGAAGGAAAAAAGGCGGCCCAGATCTTGCAACGAGGAAATCAACGGCTTTGATCCACTCTATGTTTGAAAATAAAAATAAAAAAAATGTGTAATTAATTTATATATACTTTAATTCGTACAATCTTTAAAATGTTGTGACTTCTTCATACGAAGTCCATATTTGACGAAACAAGTTGCGTTGGGTCCGTATTGACGAGCACTACATTTTAGGGCTAGTTTGGAGTTGTTTAGAGCTGGTGAAAATTTTAAGTAAAATCAAACGCCTGTTTAATTTTATTCGGAATAAAACACCTACAACTGCTATTGGAATCAAAGTGAGTACAACTCACTCTTTCTGACTCACTGACATTTTTAATAAGTGAAAATAAATTTATTGTATGATGATTGATGATTATTTGGATGGTATATGATATATTATCATATATTGATTGGTATTTGGATATATTTCTGCATATAGGAGCAGATGAGACCCTATACGTTCCTGTGCATGAGCGGATGACCCTTTGTACGCGCATCTGCCTCAAAGCGGACACTGTACACATATTCTAATATAAATATATTTTTTGCAGGTGATAGGTTGGAGGGATCTAACTGGATTCCTCAATAGTATTGGTTTGTTTACATATATTGATATATTTTTGTTATCATATGATATATGATGTTTTGGTTGCCGTGATTGATATATTTAGCGCTATTGCAGCATTGGGCCTATTTTTGGTGATTTAAAAATATTAAAGTGGGTAATCCTTGAATAAAATATGGAGAAATAACAAACTTGGGTTAGAGAACTATATCCACGATTTTGGGCAGTGAATAATCCTTTAATTAAATGTGTAGAGGTTTTGATTTGGTAAATGAAGTATATTCACGGATAGTGAATAATCTTTATATTAAAGGAATGTTTTGGAAAGCGATATTATTAAATGGAGTTAAATGAAGATGTTTTAATGTGTGTTGAGTATCGAATACATAGATTTCAACATCCATTGTCGAAATAAACGTTTTCGAGAAATAAGGAAATGATGGACAATAACACTGTTGTTATAGTAAGTGAATTTCGAAAGGAAACATTTTGTACAGTATATGAGAGTTTTATATCTATCTAATTTTCGAATCCCTATACTAGTGATTTTGGGTTGTCGTAACGATGTTTTACGCAACATTTGTTTTGACCCAAATAAATATGTTTAAGAGAACGTTTTCCTTAAAGTATAAAATATATACTTAATCTGATTTAAGTATATGTAATATTTTCTATGTGTTGAAAATAATGGGATTTGTGAATATGCTTATACAGTCGAAATAAGTATATGGAAATGTTTTCCAATATAGAAAAGTTGAAATGGTTTTGTGGATATATCTTTTTAAAGATAATTTGAAGTGAATATTTGGCAAGTAATTTAATTAATAAAAGATTAATAAAAGGGCCTAGTGATTGCTTATGGTGCTAGATATTAGTTTATTTGCTTTGATATTTAACCTACTGTCAAATTTAGCCATTTTAGTTCCTCAACTTGATCTGGTAACTATTAAGTCGTACATTTAGTACATAGCCTTCTGTGTAGGCTTGATTATCGTTTGTGTTGAGGATGTCGATTCATATGGTGAGGATTATTACTTCGATTTATCGAGCTTTCTTCTTGGCCGAAGGATAGCAAGTGGAAAGTTGGAGACGTGATAAGTTTATGAGACTTAGTTTCTGTGCGAGGTTGAGAAAAGCTTTTGCATTGTTGGTGCAAAGAGACCGAGATCGATTTATCTGAAAACCACTTCGGACCAACGTATATGCGTTTGATTTGTGCAGATTGTGATGATATTGTTATTTTGGACTTTCATAGTAGGGGACTGTTTGTTGATCGTTTGAATTTAAAATCCCGATGTACAAATAGTAGCACTGGCCTCTTCATTGTGAAATATCCAATGCAAGGACTATTCGCTACTAATCCTAAAGATTTCCCGACCGGATGTGGTAGGAAAGTACCTTTGGTTTGTCCTATTCCTAGACAACCTGTATGGATGTTTGTCTGATTTTGCATTTCTAAAGATTTTGTGCATTGGTTTTTATAAATGTACATCAGTGGTGGTGGACAAGGTAAATTCTCTTAGCTTAACACCCTCCTTGAGACATATGGCTTAATGGTTGTAATTTTGTGGAAGGCAATTAGTGGTCAACGGAAATGGCCATGTGGCACTCAAAGTGATGTGATTGTGATTTGTGGAAGGTAATCATTATCTCCGGCCTCATCAACCAGAAATGACCAAAAACAGGGTTAGATGCAGCAAGGCTAAATGGGCCGCTCCCAAGTAGGGTATGACCATCCACTTTTGGATATATCTTTACACGCCATGACGTCATGTATCTGATTATTGTGGTTTGTGTAACGACCCGGAATTTTAGGCAATATCAATTTAATAATCCGTATTAATAATTAAATTGATTTGATAATTTTGTTTATAATTTTAATTTAAATTGACAAATTTAATCTTTTAAAGGTTAGTGAATATTTAATCTAGTAATTTTGATCAATATCTATTTAGCAATTTAAATTTTGATAAGATTTTTTTTCAAAGCTAATGAAATGTTATTTTGTTTATAATATATATTTGATATATATTGTGAATAGAAATATCTTTTGTTTTAAATAAAGATTGAATTTTCAAATTGTAATATATATATATATATATATATATATGTATGTATATGTTATAATTTGGAATTTGTTTTGAAATTTAATTTAATCCGTTAATAATTTATATATGGATGAGTATAGTAATTTAAAGTTTTGTTTTAAAATTTTATTTTTCAAAGGTTAATTTAGATGTATCAAATTGTTTTCAATTATAATACAATTGTTGTTTTTAAAATATAAGATATTTATTTATTTTTAAATATGATAGTTTAAAAAGATTTGAACAAGCTTTGTTTTGTTTTCTTTTTAAAATGTTTAAAAATAAAATAGCTATAAATGTATTTATAAATGTCTTAGATTTTTTTTTAAAACCATAAGAATATATTTGTACTATAACTAGATTCATAATAATTTTCTTTAAAGATTAAACTTGTATATTTATCTAAATTCAAAAGATTATTATCTTAAAAACATTTCATAAATACATAAGTATTCATTAATAAAGTAACTTAAATAATTAAGCTTATATTACATTTTAAATTAAATAAAAATTTATTTTTTAAACACTTAGAACAAATGTAACCATATAAACACCTCTAAATACCACAAGCAAAAAAAAAATTAAGAAATTAGATGACAAATGTAAGTTACCGAACAAGTGGCCTTCATTTTGAAATTTAAAACATATCTTTCGTTTTCTTCAAAAACTATTTTCTATTTCAGCTGAAAATTAGAATTAATGGCAACCTGAAATATTTCTCAAATCTGAAGCAAATGTCGATCTGCATTTATTAAAGTTCAACCTGCAATTCACGTTAAAGATAAATTGCAACATTTTTTTATCAAACCTGCAAATTAAAATCTGCTGAAAATTCAACCTGCATTCGAAATGAAGGGCTGCAGCAAGTTTAGATTAGTTTCAACATTTTTAATCAAAAATTAAACACATGTATAGGGATTCAACTTCAACAGCAAAGCACCTCAAAGTATTTTTCAAATTTAAAGATGTTCAAGAGCTTGGAAATTTAAAGAAACAGCTCTGCATACATTAAAAAAAGGTGAGTAAATTTCTTTTAAAGATAGTTGATCTGAATTTTACTGCATGCATGTGTTGATATTGTCTTGAATTAACATTCTATAGCTTAAATCTATATGAATTGGAATGTACATGATGGGTGAGTTTGTCAGTTTATATTCAAGCAAGAGTTTACTCTGTTAATTTACTATGAAGGTTCCGTTAAAAGAAAATATTCAATACCAATAAAACAAATCAATATTTGATTTCTAAATTTAAATAAAAATTGTTTGTTTGAGGAAGATGATGGCTTTTAAAATAATTTTAGGATCATAACTTTAGGCAAAAAAATTAAAAATTGTAATAACAGTAACAAATACTGTTATACATGAAAATCAAAAATCTTAATTTTTGATTTGGATTACATGAAGGATTAATGAGTAAAAATCATGAATTTTAATATATGTTTCATGATTTTTAGTTTAATAAATCATGAGAATTTAGGGTTTGAACATTTGGGTTGTTTTTGTGAATTGCTGAAGAACAACGTGATGGTTGCAGCTGTAATTTGGATCGAAGCTTGTTTATGAATCAAGGATTATGCAAAAAATGCGAATTAATTTTTCCATAAAGTGAATTGTGTGAATTCGACTAAACTAGGGTTTTAGACTGTTTTTGATCGACTGTACTGTCTCGATCTTTGCGATTTGAATACATGACCGGAATTGTTTGCTTATGGGGGATGGTGGCAAGGAGGTTGTGGCGATGCTTAGGAGCGATTGTTGAAGTTTTCGGTGGTTGTTTTGGGCCAGTGGCGTTGGGTTTGTAGTTCGTGCTTCCTGTAGTTGTTCGAGCAATAGGTTCGAATTTTGATTCGATTGATTTTTGTTCGAGCTAGGTTGGATTCGTGCTCGCACGAGATTTAGGGATTGTAGGGGATTGCCGTGGCAATCGATATCGGCCGGGACGAACGGTGCACGTGCACAGTGTATGTTTTGTACACTGGAGTTTCCAGATTGAGGAAGACAAGTTGTACTCGATGCATTTCTCGTGTTTTTCATGGGGACGACTCGGTGAGTTGTGGATGGGTGAGTGACTCGGGGGAAGGCTCGTGATGTTCCGTGTTTTTCTCGGGTTCTTGGAGTAGTGTTTTCTGGGTAGGCACTGATAGTATTAGTACTGTAAATTTAATAAAAAATTAAGTTGTAATTTAAGTTGTTGTTGGAAAATGAGATCAAGCATTCAAGTATAAATAAGTTACTAAAAGAAAACAAATTTATTAAGGGTTAACTTGTTCTTTGGAATAAAATGTAAATTAAATTTATAGTTTAAATTTAAAAATGTTTTTAAGATGATTTCTTTTAAAGGTGATTAACTTTATTAAATTTTGAAGTTCAATTTAAAAGAGTGTTTGTATTTAAGTATTAAATCAAAGTTTCTAAAGTAAATTGTAAAAGTAATGTTTAAAAACTAAGTTTTTTTTTCAAATTTTATTTAAAATGAATAAGTTTAAGTTAAATAGTTAAAGTATTTTAAATTTTAAATTTGATTTACAAATTCTTTAATTTCAAATACGGTTAAGTTAAAATTTTGTAAACCAAATTGAATAATTTGGTTTAAGTTATTGAAATTCGATTTAATTCAAATAATTAACTTAAAGATAAATAATGTTAAATTATTTGGATATGAACTTATAAATACTTAATTATTATGATTTGTTAATAAGTAAAGAGTTTAATAAGATAAATGCTTTTCTTAATTAATTAAGGAATTTCTTTAAATATAAGAAGTTAACTAATTAATTGTTTAATTAAACTTAAATAATTAGTTAATTGTTTACTAAATTCTTAATAATAATTTAATATGGATTAATTAAGTGTAATTACTTAATAAAGTAATTAATGGTTAACTATTGAATGTAATTAAGAATTGGAAATTACTTATGGAAGTAATTAATGGAAATTACTCACGAAAGTAATTAATTGAAGTGATTAATGGATGATCACTTAATGTTATCATTTAAGGATTGATTAATATAATTATTTGAAGTTAATTAATTATGGAGTAATTAATTAAATAAATGAATTAGGATTATTTAATAATGGGATTAATTACTTGTTAAGTAATTAATTAAGGAAGAATTCAAGATTTATTAATAGAATTAATTAGAGATAATTACTTATGTAAGTAATTAATGGTTAATTACTCAATTAATTTTAGTTAATTAATTAATTAACGAGATTAATTAATTAAGGAATGGAATTAATTTAGGATTTATTACAAGGTGTAATTAATTAAAATTTGTAATGAATTAATAAAGTAATTAATTAAGGATTTATTTATTAATTTAATTGATTAATGATTACTTAATGAAGTAATTAAAGATTAATTAATTAGATTAATTAATCAAGGGTTAATATAATTTATTAAGAAGTTAATTTATCAAGAAGATAAGAATTATAAGCTATTAATTACTGATTATGATTAATGAGTTGATTTATTACAAGGTAATTATTTAATTAAAGGAATTATTAATTAATAAGTATCACTAATTAATATAATTGATGATATTAATCATGGTTGATTAATAAAAGTAATTAAATTAAGAGTGATTAATTAATTGTAATTAATTGAGGTTTAATGTAATTAATTATAATTGATTAATAAATGAAAGCAAATTAAGGATCATTAATTATTGTAACTAATGATAGTAATTAAAGGTTAATTACTGATTAAGGATAATTACTTGAATATAATTATAAGATAATTAATCAAGGGAGATTAATTTAAGAAGACCATTAAGAGATGATTAATTTATTTATTTGAAATAAATAAATGAAAAAGGATTTAGAATTAATCCAATTGATTAAGAGTTAATCAATTCTGCTTGGTTGATTGATTGATATTGGTTGATTGATTGTTATTGTATAATCAATTTTGAGTGATTGATATTGGGTGATTGATATTGGTTGATACTGGATGATTTGGATATCTATGATATGTGATATGCTGCTTGGTGAGATGAATGGTTATTATGAATTATCTGTTATGATAATGTGATTCATCTATCTGTTTATATCATCCTGAATATAAGTTAAATGTTTAAACCCTTAAGTACAACTTGGACATTAAAATGGCGTTTGGTTTTGGTGTGATCGGGATCGGGTTTCCATATTTGGATAATCCGAAAACCACATCGATTCCAATTAAACGTTGGGTCGTGAATCCAAGTGGAGCGTTGTGAAGACTCGAGGTGTAAGGACTATACGTCAATATAACTCTGTGGGTGATTCCGTAATGAGTTTGACGGAATAGTGCTTATAGATTCGAGATGGTGATTTAGAGTGCAAGGACTATGGTCATTGACTCTGAGGGTGATTCAAAAATGACTTCAACGAGATAGTGCCTTCGGTTTCGTTCGAACCCGGAACAAACTTGTATGGAGTAAATGCTTTCAGAACATCGTCAGGTGGACGATGAGCATTCTAAGATAGATGTGTTCTATAAAGGTAATCGCAGCCTCAAGCCTCATCAACCAAGAATGGCTAAAACAGGGGAGGTGCAGCAAGGCTTCGTGGGTAGCTCCCACTAAAGAGCAAGATTTTCCTCTTTCTAGAAGTCCCTTTATATTCGGCTGTGTGGGGCGGTTGATTACAACAACTGCCGGGGTTGTCTTGTTCGAAGCTGTTCAGTAAGGAACGGTTTCGGCCTTGTGTTGCAGGGGAGTTAGGGTGGCTCCTCGGTACGGTGATCTAGGCCATGTCTGTGACGGATGGCACCCCAGTAGCCCTGCCATTGATGGAAACCCAATCTTCCTACGAAACCCTACAGTTTTGATTGTATTACCCACTTTTGTGGCTAGTAGCTAGAATTTAATAGATGTAACAATTTCGGCTATTTCTTATTTACTTGAAAATCCTAGACACTATTATAATATCACTGGATTTCCTATCAAATGTTTTGGTTAGTGTAAGATAAAAACTTTTCCATGTTTATGTGTGGGAAGTCTTACGTGATACCTTTTCTTTTCAAAGGTTTTTCTAAAGTTAAGCAATTTTAAACCGTTTACTCACACCAGACCCCTGTCTGACCCGAGTGTTTATTTTCTGTTTTATTAAACTCTTGGGTACTCATATTATGTATGAGTAGTCAAGTGATTCAGGTTATCCTTGACGAATTCTGGAGGAGCTTTGGAGCAGAGGGCTTCAGCGTATAGATATATAGTTAAAGTTTCCGCTGTGTTATTCTATGTAGTTGTCCTTGTATTGTATATTAGACAGAAATGTTATAACTGTCTAAATTGAGATGTATAGTTGTGTACTTCGTTGTATATGATACTATGTATATGTTCTATATTATATTTCAATCGTTCCGTTGTGAGATTCTGATGTGTTATTGTTCTTTCTTCTCTTTCTTTTCTTCTTCTATCCCTTTCCTTCTTAATTAGTGATGCGATTTTCTGGTAATAAAAGTCGGGTTGCTAGAGTTTGTATGCTAGAGGGCCCTCAGTAAAGGTCGGTAACGACCAGAGGATGATATATTCGGTACCATCTAGTTATAGAGGTTGGTCGGTCTTGTGTTGGTTGAGGATCCTTTGTGATGGTCCTCGGTACATTCTTCTAGAGATTTACTACCGGAAGGTAGTCTCTTCGCCTGGTCATTTATATGGAAATCCAAAATCCACTACATACCTGCCATTTTGATTGTATTACCCATTTTGGGATATATGCTGGAATTTATCAATGTAACAATTTTGGCTATGATTAATATTATTTTTATACTAGACGCTAGTATAATATCAGATAATTTGATATGAACTGCTTCAGTTATCGTAATGTAAAAGGAGGTCCGTTTTTATATGTGGGCGTGTCATATGAGATACTTTTGTTCTGAAAAGGAAAAGTTTGGTAATTTAATAAATTCAGCTGAGTGCATTTCTTATGCTGATTTACCAGACTGATCTGGGCATTCTTCCCTTTCAATGTTTGGGTCAGACCGTTTTTATTTATAGGTTTAGATTTGGTGCTTTTGGAGCTTCAGTAGGAGAGCTGGAGATCTTCATTTTCATATGCACGTATCGGTTTTGATTATCCGCTGCTTTTTGTTTATATTATCGGCAATTGTGAGGACAGGTTATTACAACCGTCTAGGCTAATGATTATTGATTGATTGTGGTACTCTGATTGATGTATGTATATACAATTTCTGTTTTGTAAAGATCATTGATATGATATTGTATGTTTTCCGCTGCGATGTGAGATTCTGTATTATACTGTTCGGTTCTATCTTCTCTCTTTCTTCTCTTCTCTTCTTCTCTCTTCTTTTCTTTCACTTGACTTTCCGTCGGTCTATGCTTTTTGGGTCCGACATGTGTAGTTTATTGTCGATTCAAAAGGTACTGATTTGTGGGTCATCACAATATCCCAATAAGTATATCTAGGAATGGAGTTTCGTGCACACTTTGGGTGTAACAACCCGCATAATTTACAATTTAATATTTAAATATTTTATTTTTAATATTTTATCGTTAGTCGGATTTTAGTCCGAAATGTTACTTTTTACATACGGTCGAATTAGGACTCGGAACCACTTCCAATGAGTTTAAAACACCGTTTGCGATCTTTTTTAGTATAAACTTTGATATGTTTGGAGTTGGTGGAATTTTGTCACTTTTTCACTTTGGGCTTTGGGTTTGGTTTAGCCCATTAGCCTAAGCTATTAACTCTAGCTCAACCCCCTTCCCTTCATAACTTCACTTTCATTTCCTGACACTCAAGCTTCGTCAAAAATGGAGGAAGGAATGGGAAATTAAAAATCCAAGCTCTAATTCATTTGCAAATCCAACATCTAACTCCAAATTCAAAGAGAAGCCAATGATTCTTCCTTTACTTTCAAGCTTCTTCTTTATTTATCCTGTGTAAAGGTGAGATTTTTATCTTACATCTTTGTCTATAACTATCTTTGATTGTTAGGTATGAATTCCTAACACTTATTCATGTGCATTTGCTTTTGGTTTGGATTGAATTGGTGAAAATCCCAATTTTTAGTCTTTTGGGTTCAAATCTTTAAAAATCCAATCTTTGATGTTTGAACACGTTTTTGGTGATGCATCGAGGAGCCAATAGGACCGGGTAGCCGATGGGCGTAATCCCCTAGCGTCCGAGCTCGATCGGTTGCAAATTGAGAGAGTTTTGCACTTCAACCTCTTAGGTCGCTCGGCCTGCACAATTCGAATTGCTCGGCCTGCATATAGGTCGCGCCATATTTAGGTCACGCCTTGCTTAGGTCATGCCAACTTAGGTCGCTCGGCCATTAGGTCGTTCCACCCCATAGGTCGCTCAACCATGTTAAGTCGCACCTGCTATATCACGCAACCCCTTAGGTTGCGGCAAGTTAGGTCGTTCCTCACTTAAGTCGCTCGGCCTTCTTTATCCCCTTAGGTCGCGACAAGTTAGGTCGTTCGCCACATAGGTCGCTCGGCCTTCTACCCCTTAGGTCGTTCTGTCCCTACGTCGCTCGGCCTATCCTTACCCCCTTAGGTCGCGCCATGCCATAGGTCGCAACCCCATAGGCCGCTTGCCTTACTGTTGGGTCGGCCTGCCTTAGGTCGCAACCCCTAGGTCGCTCGCCTTGCAATGAGTCGGCCTGCCTATAGGTCGCTGACCTCCTTAGGTCGCCCGGCCTGCTTGCACTGTTAAGTCGTCCATGCTATGGGTCGCGCCGTTCCTTAGGTCGCATGCAGTTAGGTCGCGCCACCCTTTAAGTCGCCCCTGCTTTAAGCCGCATGCTATTTCTCATGTCGCTGATCTCTTTGGTCGTACGCCGTGTAGTCGCATGCATTGAGCCGCTAATTTCTTGTGTTGACTTACGTTAAGTCGTAAGTCATGACTGTTAAGTCGCAAGGGTATTTCCACTTTAATGGATTTGGAATCGAATTCTTTGGATTTTATTCACGTCTTCGTATGTGAATTTTTGTGATTTATTGTTTCTACAACCATTTTTCTGATTTGTCACTTCATCTCACTCGTACGAGAAATCTAATTAAACGGCTTGGTAAAACAAATGGTATGAAACGCTTGCATTTGCTTCGCCGGTTAATTCTTGGACTTGTTCGGTTGAATCTCTTGTGATAATTTTCTAGTGGAAACTTACAATTTGTTCGTAAATATTTAACTTAAGCTAGTGGTTATGGAACATGAAGCTAAGCTTATATATTCACTAGCTTACTGTAATTGACGCTTCTTGATGATCGTTACTGATCATTTTTGTGGTTTAGACTAGCAAATGTGCGATGTCTCTTTGTCTACGAGGGAGACTAAACCCCGTTTCTATGGAGCTTCGACTCAATTTGGTTGGGTAGCGACCCATGGTCTTCGGGCCGTTTTGTGGAGCTTCGGCTCAAAATTAATGGTTAGCAACCATGGAATAGCGTTCCATTTTGTGATACATGTGTTGGTGAGTTTTCATGCTCCCGTTTTGTGATAGGCCTTCCCCTTTTTGTGATTTCTGGATTTCCATTGATGATTTCTAGAATTTTGTGTTTCACCAATTTTCGTGATTTACATTGATAAGTCTTATCAATATTTGTGCGTTGGTGAATTTGTGTGTCATTAGCTTTTGTGATTGGCATTGATAGTATTACAAATATTTATGGTTTTAGTGAATAAAAATAAAGAGTATGACAATCTTTTTGATCTTTGAGAAGATTCTTGTGATATCGATTAATCCCTAGTTGATTTTTAATTACATACTTATCACGGTATGGCTTTATGGTTATCATATGTTTATGTCATTTCTCTTATTCCATATCATTTTATCTGATATTTATAGCTAGACTGATCCGTTTATTACTTTCTTATTAAATAATACTCGGGTCAGACCGAGATGTTACAGGTGCTTCTGCTTGACTTCACATCTAGGATTATCACCCTGACTTTTGGCTAACTACTTAGATTAGTAGTTTTTGTTGTATACATTTGAGATATAGACTCATTGATGTATCCATATTCTTTTGTCTAGCACTTGTAGCTATTCTTTTGAGACATTGTGGATCTTGTTTGACCACTACTCTGATGTACACTTTCATGTGTTATATATTCATATCTATTTCCGCCTTTGTGATATGGATGTCTGTGACTGATTTGTGCTATGTTTATTTCCATATTTGTTTCCGAAGAATATATAGCCACTGCGTAGTAGCTTTGAGTTTGTATCGGTATGTCGGATTTCCTCCTTAAAGCAAATGCATGTTGTACTATCTGACATATCGTTGCTCGCACAAAGAAATTACGCGGATGGTCGCTCCTCAACAGCCTTATTCTCCGCGCTGGTTGACGGCATTACCCCGTAGTGTCCTTGGCTAGTGTGGGTATAGAGGTAGGGCGTCACAGCTTGGTATCAGATCCAATCTTCGGAACAATGTAGAATAATCTATCAAGGATCATCGTCCTAAGTCCACCTTAGGAGTCGTGCTTTAGGATTTAATTCGAGTCTTCGTACCGATTCATCCTATTTTCTTTATGATTCCTTGTTTATCTATCAAGATTGCTTGATATTCATTTGGTGAATAACCTTATCCTTCCTCTTTCTTTCTTTCAAAAGGAAGAGAAATGGTTAGACCTGGTCGTCCCACAGCCGGTCAATCTAGTGCTACTCCCCAAGATGGAGTATTTATAACTGCCCAGCAGCTTCTTGATCTAGTAAGGAATGTTCAAGCAGCCGGATCTAATCCGGATTCTACTCACCCTGAGTCTGGATTTGCACGTTTGTGCAACGATTTTACCAATTTGGGTGGGAAGCCATTCAAAGGTTCTGAAACTATTATTGAAGTCCAGGCTTGGCTGAGAACGTGCGATCGAATCTTTTCTCGCATGAATCTTATTGATCTTCACCGTGTTCAGGTGGCCTCTAGTATGCTCCAAGAAAGAGCATTAGACTGGTATGAGCTTCTGATTTCTGAATAAATGAAGCGGATCTTACTTGGGAGAAATTCCGGGAACGCTTCGAATTAAAATTTGTGCCAGAAGCTGAGAAGGTGACTTTGGCTCGTCGTTTCATAGGCCTTGTTCAAGGTGAATCTTTCGTGACAGACTATGTCGCATCATTCGAGTCACTTTCTAAGTACGGGGTCAAATACATAAACACTCCATTGAAGAAGAACCAAAGATTTGTCCATGGCTTGAATAAAAATCTTAAGAAGCCACTACTTCTAAAGTTAGAAGTTTCTTTTGATCAGCTCATTGATATCGCTATTCGACTTGAAGAGGCTGATAGAGTAAGTGATGTTGAGGTTGGGAGTGCTAAACTGAACTTCAACAACATGAAAAGGCCTAATAAGTTCAAGGGTCCTTATCCCCATAAGAAAGGGAAGCAAGCAACTTCGGTGGAAAAGACTTCTACCTCAAGTGGTGGGCAATGCTACAACTATGGTTCTAAGGACCATTATGCAAACAAGTGTTCAAAGCCTCGTGCTTATTGCTATTGCAAAAGCCCGGATCATTATTTATCTTCTTGTCCCAAATTTCAAGGCAAGAGGAAGGGAAAGCTTAATGTTGCTCAAGCCCCTGGCAACACATCTCGTAGTAAAGGTATTTGTCATTCTATCATTGATGGCATTATTTTATTTCGTAATCATCCTATTCGAGTTCTTTTTAATACGGGTGCGTCCCATTCTTTTATTTCAAAAGAACTTGTTGATACTTTTTCTTTGGATGTTTTGTGTTTAATTACTTCTTTGAGAATTGCGAATCTGGTTGGTGGATCCGCAACAATCAGTTTATTGTGTAAAGATGTCGAGATTATTTTGTGTGATTTTCCTTTCCGAGCCGATTTTCATGTTATGCGCTACTTAGGCTTTGGAATCTTTTTGGGAATGATTGGCTTAACCGCTATGGAGCCAAAAACCTATGTCCTGAGAGGACTATTCATCTTCGACATCCTCAATCTGTTAAGCAGATTTCTATTAACCTTAACGATTCGGATTCCAGCTTGGTTGCATCTTTATATTCTTTAAATCCTCATGATGAAGATAATGATGATGAGGAGGATATTATTTCTCTTATTCACATTGTTCGTGAATTTTCCGACATATTTGAGCCCGTTTTAGGATTACTACCTAAGCGAGCAATTGAGTTCAGAATTAATCTCATCCCTGGAGCTCAACCTATCACTCTTCCTCCTTATCATATGTCCAATAAAGAAAATGAGGAGATGCACAAACAATTATCCGAATTGCAGACGAAGCAATTTATTCGCTCTACTTCCACGCCTTGGGGAGCTTCGGCTATTTTTGTGAAGAAATCTGATGATACACTTAGGCTTTGCGTTGACTACCGCAAGCTTAATGATCTTACTATCAAAAATAAATATCCATTACCACGGATTGATGATCTATTCGATCAACTTAGTGGTGCTAGAGTCTTTTCACAATTAGACTTAGCTACCGGTTTTCATTAGCTTCGTATTGCAGAGGATAACATTCCTTTGACATCTTTCCATACTCGCTATGGATCTTATGAATGGCTTGTTATGCCATTTGGTTTACTGAATTCTTCGGCTTATTTCGTTGACCTTATGAATAGAGTTTTCAAAGACTTCCTCAATCGGTTTGTCCTCATCTTTATTGATGATATTCTTGTGTATTCAAAAACCGAGGAGGAGCACGAAAAGCATCTTCGGATTGTTTTGGAAACTCTTAGGAGTAATCAATTAAAAGCAAAGTTTTCTAAATGCCACTTTTGGTAGTCTCGTGTGAAGTTTCTCAGTCATATTATTTCCGAATCTGGAATTTCCATGGATCCTTCAAAGATTGAAGTGATTCAAAATTGGAAGAGACCGGAGAGTGTGACGGAGATTCGTAGTTTTCTTGGATTGGTAGGTTATTACTTCCGTTTCATAAAGAACTTTTCCAAAATTTTCGTGCCTCTTACTAGCTTGACAAAGAAGGGAGTTAAATACATTTGGTCGGACAAATGTATAGCTTCTTTTCAGAAATTAAAAGAACTCCTTTCCGATGCTCCTATTCTTGTGGTTCCCAAGGGAAACCAAGATTTCATTGTTTATACCGATGCTAGCCGCGTTGGTTTGGGTGCCGTTCTTATGCAAAGAGAACGTGTTATTGCTTATGCTTCTAGGCAATTAAAGCCAGCCGAGACTAGATATGCCACTCATGATTTAGAACTCGCGGCTACTGTTTTCGCCCTTCGTATTTGGCGTCATTATCTTTTGGGAGAAAAATTTATTCTTTACACCGATCATAAATCTTTGAAGAATCTATTTTATCAAAAGGAACTTAATTTGCGTCAACAACATTGGCTCGAATTTCTCGCAGCTTATGACCTTGATATTCTTTATACCCCTGGAAAGGGAAATCATGTTGCCGATGCACATAATCGTAAGCAACAAGCGGTTGTTTCTATGATGATATCCGAATGGAATGATCTCGGAATTCTATCCACTTGTGAGATTCGAGATCGTGTTTCCTATTTATGTTCATCTCTTGTTTTATGTAGACTTGAGGCTCATCCTTCTCTTTTAGACCGCATTCTTGAAGCTCAAAAGCTAGATCCCGAATTGGCTCTTCTTGGCCAAAATTTTAGGGATAAAATTGATATTGAGGGTTTGAAAGACTTTGATATTGATTCTTGTGGCGGTATTCGAAAATTTGGTAGACTTATCATGCCAAATATTAGTAATCTTCATAAAGACATTTTAGAATATTGTCATCGTTCTAAATTTACCATTCATCCCGGTAGTAGTAAAATGTACGCGGACATGAAGCGACTTTATTATTGGGAGGGAATGAAATCTGATATTGCTAACTTTGTTAAGTGTTGCATGACTTGCCAACTCATTAAGGCCGAACACCAAAGGGCCGGTGGGTTATTGCAACCTTTAGAGATTCCAATTTGGAAGTGGGACCAAATTTCCATGGATTTTATAGACGGCCTTCCCCGTTCTCGTTCGGGTCATGATAGCTTATGGGTGATAGTCGATAGACTTACTAAACCCGTCCATTTTATTCCCGTTCGGTCCAATCGAACCGTTCCTCTCTTGGCCAAACTCTTTATTAAAGAAATTGTTAAATTGCATGTAGTTCCTTCTTCTATTGTTAGTGATCGTGATCCATTGTTTACTAGTGGATTTTGGAAGAGTCTTCAAAAAGTTTTGCAAACGAAGGTTAATTTTAGCACCGCTTATCATCCCCAGTCCGATGGACAAACCGAGCGTGTGAATCAAACTCTTGAGGATCTTCTTCGTACATGTGTTCTTGATTTTGGTGGAAGTTGGGAATATCATATTTCTCTTGTTGAGTTTTCCTATAATAATAGCTTCCAATCTAGTATTTTTATGGCACCTTTCGAGGCACTCTTTGGAAGGCCATGCCGATCTCCTTCTTGTTGGCTTGAGGCCGGTGAGAAGCTGGTTTTAGGTCCAGATTATATTCGAGATTGCACAGAGAAGATTGATCTTATTCGTCATAGGATGAAAGAAGCCGAGAGTAGACAAAAATCTTATGCCGATAATCGAAGAAGGAAATTAGAATTTTCTATTGGAGATCATGTGTTTATTCGTGTTTCACCTATGAAGGGTGTTGTACGTTTCAGTCAATCGGGCAAGTTAGCACCTCGATGTATTGGTCCATTTCCCATCACCGAACATATTGGTTCTAAGGCTTATCGCCTTTTATTACCGGCTCAGTTTTCTGCTATTCATGACGTGTTTCACGTTTCTCAATTACGAAAATACCTTCGAGATTCCGATTCTATTCTTGAGCCCGGTGTTGTGGAAGAAATTGAAGTTTCACCTAATTTAACTTATGAGCAACATCCTATACAATATTGCTTAAGAGGTCAAGCGCCTTCGAAATAAAGATGTTCCGCCTGTTGAAGTCCAATGGTCCTCAAATCCTAAGGATTGCTCTTGGGAATCTAGAGAGTTCATCGAGCGAACACATCCGGACATACTTTCTCGTGCTACATGAGGTGAATTTCTTATTTCAAATTTCTTTTGTGTTGATATGCTTTCATGGTTGTTACCCTATATTTTCTTCTTAAATATTGCGAGGACGCAATTTCTTCAAAGAGGAGAGTCTATAACAACCCGCATATTTTACTTTTTGCATACGGTCGAATTAGGACTCGAAACCACTTCCATTAAGTTCAAAACACCGTTTGCGATCATTTTGAGTATAAACTTTGATATGTTTGGAGTTAGTGGAATTTTGTCACCTTTTCCACTTTGGGCTTTGGGTTTGGTTTAGCCCATTAGCCTAAGCTATTAACTCTAGCTCAACTCCCTTCCCTTCATAACTTCACTTTTATTGCCTAACACTCAAGCTTCATCAAAAATGGAGGAAGGAATGGGAAATTAAAACTCCAAGCTCTAATTCATTTCCAAATCCAACATCTAACTCCAAATTCAAAGAGAAGCCATTGATTCTTCCTTTGCTTTCAAGCTTCGTCTTCATTTATCTTATGTAAAGGTGAGAATTTTATCTCACATATTTGTCTATTACTATCTTTGATTGTTAGGTATGAATTCCTAACACTTATTCATATGCATTTTCTTTTGGTTTGGATTGAATTGGTGAAAATCCCAATTTTTAGTGTTTTGGGTTCAAATCTTTAAAAATCCAACCTTTGATGTTTGAACACGTTTTTGGTGATGCATCGAGGAGCCAATAGGACCGGGTAGCCGATGGGCGTAATCCCCTAGCGTCCGAGCTCGATCCTTTGCAAATTGAGAGAGTTTTGCACTTCAACCTCTTAGGTCGCTCGGCCTGCACAATTCGAATTGCTCGACCTGCATATAGGTCACGCCATATTTAGGTCGCGCCTTGCTTAGGTCGTGCCAAATTAGGTCGCTCGGCCATTAGGTCGTTCCACCCCATAGGTCGCTCAACCATGTTAAGTCGCGCCTGCTATATCACGCAACCCCTTAGGTCACGACAAGTTAGGTCGTTCCCCACTTAAGTCGCTGGGCCATCTTTACCCCCTTAGGTCGCAACAAGTTAGGTTGTTCGCCACATAGGCCACTCGGCATTCTACCCCTTAGGTCGTTCCGTCCCCAGGTCGCTCAGCCTATCCTTACCCCCTTAGGTCGCGCCATGCCATAGGTCGCAACCCCATAGGCCGCTTGCCTTACTGTTGGGTCGGCCTGCCTTAGGTCGCAACCCCTAGGTCGCTCGCCTTGTAATGAGTCAGCCTGCCTATAGGTCGCTGGCCTCCTTAGGTCGCTCGGCTGCTTGCACTGTTAAGTCACCCATGCTACGGGTCGCGACGTTCCTTAGGTCGCATACAGTTAGGCGCGCCACCCTTTAAGTCGCCCCTGCTTTAAGCCACATGCTATTTCTTATGTCGCTGATCTCTTAGGTGTACACCGTGTAGTCGCATGCGTTGAGCCGCTGATTTCTTGTGTTGACTTACGTTAAGTCGTAAGTCGTGACTGTTAAGTCGCAAGGGTATTTCCACTTTGATGGATTT
This sequence comes from Allium cepa, assembly GCA_030765085.1. NCBI lineage: Eukaryota > Viridiplantae > Streptophyta > Magnoliopsida > Asparagales > Amaryllidaceae > Allium > Allium cepa. The sequence goes on from CM060939.1 coordinate 812,462,368, forward strand.
GGAATCGAATTCTTTGGATTTTATTCACGTCTTCGTATGTGAATTTTTGTGATTTATTGTTTCTACAATCATTTTTGTGATTTGTCACTTCATCTCACTCGTACGAGAAATCTAATTAAACGGCTTAGTAAAACAAATGGTATGAAAAGCTTGCATTTACTTCGCCGTTTAATTCCTGGACTTGTTCGGTTGAATCTCTTGCGACAATTTTCTTGTGGAAACTTACAATTTGTTCGTAAATATTTAAGTTAAGCTAGTGGTTATGGGACATGAAGCTAAGCTTATATATTCACTAGCTTACTGTAATTGACACTTCTTGATGATCGTTGATGATCATTTTTGTGATTTAGACTAGCAAATGTGTGATGTCTCTTTGTCTACGAGGGAGACTAAACCCCGTTTCTGTGGAGCTTCGCCTCAATTTGGTGGTGTAGCGACTCATGGTCTTCGGGTCGTTTTGTGGAGCTTCGGCTCAAAATTAATGGTTAGTAACCATGGAATAGCGTTCCATTTTGTGATACACGTGTTGGTGAATTTTCATGCTCCCGTTTTGTGATAGGCCTCCCCCTTTTTGTGATTTCTGGATTTCCATTGATGATTTCTAGAATTTTGTGTTTCACCAATTTTCGTGATTTACAGTGATAAGTCTTATCAATATTTTTGCATTGGTGAATTTGTGTGTCATTAACTTTTGTGATTGGCATTGATAGTATTGTCAATATTTATGGTTTAGTGAATAAAAATAAAGAGTATGACAATCTTTTTTATCTTTGAGAAGATTCTTGTGATATTGATTAATCTCTTGTTGATTTTCAATTACATACTTATCATGGTATGGCTTTATGGTTATCACATGTTTATTTCATATCTCTTATTCAATATCATTTTATCTGATATTTATAGCTAGACTGATCCATTTATTGTTTTCTTATTAAATATTACTCGGGTCAGACCGAGATGTTACAAGTGCTTCTGCTTGACTTCACATTTGGGATTATCACCCTGACTTTTGGCTAACTACTTAAATTAGTAGTTTTTATCGTATACGTTCGAGATATAGACTCATTGATGTATCCATATTCTTTTGTCTAGCACTTTTAGCTATTCTTTTGTGATATTGTGGATCTTGTCTGACCACTACTCTGATGTACTCTTTCATCTGTTATATATTCATATCTATTTCCGCCTTTGTGATATGAATGCCTGTGACTGATTTGTGTTATGTTTATTTCTATATTTGTTTCCGAAGAATATATATAGCCACCGGGTAGTAGCTTTGAGTTTGTATCGGTATGTCGGATTTCCTCCTGAAACCAGATGCATGTTGTACTGTCTGACATATCGGTGCTCGCATAAAGCAATTACGTGGATGGTCACTCCTCAACAGCCTTATTCTCCGCGCTAGTTGATGGCATTACTCCGTAGTGTCCTTGGCTAGAGTGGGTATAGAGGTGGGGCGTCACATTGGGTTTTCCAATTCTACTGGCTAAGTCTCATATCTCTGGTTTTAGTCATACCCACTGATGATGTTGCATTCGGCATTCCATACCATGAGTCATCGCTGGTAATCATCGTCCACACGAGCTCCAACTTAAATAGATAATGGAACCATATGTGGTTTTCATATCACAATAGATCTCAGAAGCATATATGGATTCCTCAATAGATCTCAAAATCACACATGGGTTCTCAACAAATCTCGGAGTCACACATGGATTTCCATATCCTTAATATATCAAACAACTACATGTGTTCGAGCATCTCAAACATATCTCGAATCTCCATAAAGATTCCAGCATCACGAAGCAATCACATACCAATCACGAATCAATCATGAAGCCATCACAAAGCAATCAAAACACGTTCTAAAGCATAGAGCATGTATATGGTTTTGGAGTTGTTATTGTTTCAAGTCTTCTCATATAAGTACACTCGCCCGCTTACCAGGTGCTCCAAAACCAATCGATCGATTTTTTAGAAATCTCAACCCTGGTTCTGCGGGAAGTAATAGACATACATAAGAGCGAAGATCACATCCTAACCGTTTAAGAAAACGGATGTATCACTATTGTCCTAGAGGAGAAAAACGAGTCTATATGTACAGTATAGTACCACTAATGATAAACGTATCATATAATCGTTGTATTTCTTCTTGATATTTCCAGAGTGCATTTTGGCCAAGATTTGGTAGACAGTTATTTAAATATCAAGTTAACATACAATCCAATACGATGACAATAATCACATACAGGAAACCAAGTCCCCGTGTACTGTCCACAAGCAAGTAACACATAAAGCATGATGGATACAACTGGCATGACCAAGTCATACAAAAAAAATTCTAATCCCCTTTTTAACTAATATTCCCTTATTAATAAAAAAAGCCTCTTTTATTAGTAAAACGCCTTTTACTCAATAAACTGTTTTAAAAATGAAATTCCATTTGTTAATTAAACTTCACTATTAAATTAAAACATTACCATTTAATTTCAACACTTACCAAAATTATTTGTATACTTATCTCAATTATATAATTATATTCAAAAATAAATTTCAAATTTCTTAAGACAAATGTTACATAAAGACTATTACTAGAAGCCCAAAACTACTTCTCTTATGACTATCTTTAAAACATTCTTTTTAAAGATCAATTTACGTTGACAAGTATAACCAAAAACGTATTAAAGGCGAATGTTATTAACGCATTGCCACATTAAACCTCAAACCAATTTATACTTTTTATTCACTTTAAAATTCCATTATTAAAGATATAAGTATTTTCCAAACTCATTTATCAATATTTTGACACTTTAAAATGTTATCCAATGGTTTAAAAATGAATGTTACTAAAACGTCATTTACGACACACCCAGAACACTTCACTATTCCATTATCTTTAAAACCATATTTTAAAGATCCAATTACTTTTTGAAAGTATAGTTAAATGAGTTTAAAAAAATGTTACACAAACATCGATAATATAAACCCAAAATTCCACTTCTATACTTGGCATTAGCTTTAAGATATCCCTTTAAAACTCTAGGTGTAGATTCACTTATTAAATAAGTTAATATAGCTTTTTAATCAATTTATAAACCACTCCATTATAACATAAGCGTTATAATCCAAAAACTCCTTTTAAATTCCTTTACAAAAAATTCCATTAAAATCTTTTACCAATATATCCTTCGTAAATACCTTTTGTATATATCCTTTATTCCCAAATTCCTCTTTAAAAAAATCTAAATATACTACCTACCTTTAAAAAGACATATATTTATACTTATGCTAATTTATTTGTAAAACTAAGATATTTAATAAAATACTATAAACTATTTGTTCAACATTATAATATTTAACCTTTTTAAAAAAATCTATATTAAAATCCTTAATAACTTCTAAACCATATATATGCCAAAAATATACTTTTAAAATACTTATTCTATATTTTAAAACCTTTATTTAAAACACCATTCAAACCCTGTTTTATAATTTAAAAACATCACTTTATAAATACATAAATGATTTCAGAAATATATTTAAATCTTTTTATTTTTCAATAATAATTACATTAACATTAGTTATTAAGAATACGAAGAAGCTCTAGGATGGCTTTCAAAGTCAAATTAAAATTGCGGATCACATCGATTTCAAAGTGTATCCATCGCGACAGTTTCACTACTACCATTTACAATTTCCATTTCCAACTTCCCATAAATGTTATATCAAACGTTCCCAAAAGTGTGCAAAACAACCCAATATATATCCATACATATATATTTCCATAATTTACCCAATTTATCCAATTTAACATACGTCAAAATATCCATATTTCAAGGCACGTTTATAACGACTATATCGTTTCTAACATTCATAACATATTACCATTTTTCACAAAGCAATATTAAACATGTAAACATGTAGTCGAGGACACGATACATGTTATAGATGATCAAATAGATATTATTATACTCTATAACAATGTCCTCACTTGTTTTACAAAACAAGGTAGGGTCCAAAATTAACAACTTGCGTTGCCCGTTATACAGTTTACATTTTCAATATATTAACAATTATATATACAATAATATATAGTCAACTAGTCAATAAAATCAACCTGAGCTCTAGTTAGTGCTTTCACGTTCTCGAATAGTCATAGCCCTAGACTTGACGAATCCAACTCCAATGTGTAGATATTCCTGATACGATCGTAAGGGGAAAACAACGCATCGGTTGGACCTCGCATGAACAACATATGCATTATATAAGAATCTGGATTTAAATTAAATTAAATTAATTAATTAACACCCTAATTATCACTTACCACTAATCCCCTCATCATCTTCCTCTCTCCATCCTCTTCATGCACAAGTAAATCACTGCACTGTGCACGACCTCCGATGACACGAAGCACGACTCGACTAAACACAAAATTGGCTACATCGATGACCTCCTCTCCTCGAATAGAAATCGCCGGACCCATTTTCATCATCCTCGACCTCCTCCCCAAGTTTTTGATCGTATGCCCATACCTCCACCGCCCAGCGTCACTTTTCGATTCTTTCTACCGAAGCTCACCCAAACCACACCATACTCCTCGCACCTCCACAAACACAAAGGCCACCATAATTTCACTAACAACCATCCTAATCAAATCACGAAAATGCCCCGCTACAGGATAAATAAATGTCATGTGCCTCTTCCTGAAGTAGGACCTCCCCTAATAAACATCAAACCACTCGTCTCTAGCCAACTAACACCACTCCACCATCGCCTTCAACGATCGTTGCGTACATCGCCACTTAAGTCATGCCCTAGCTCTGACTGTACCATGTCCAACACCGTTGAACCTCACCTACCAAAATCAAAGAACACACATTCGAAGCACTCGCCTCTATGAAGCTAACAAATCCAATGGCAGCTAATTCCATTAAGCGAAGCTTCAAAAACAATGGCGGCTATAAAAATATAAATGAAGAGGGAGAGGGGGAATTGAAGATTAGGTTTAATATTTGATTTTAATTTATAGGCAATTTATATTGTATTTTATTTACATTCATTTTAGCTACACGTCTTGAGCCCACATGATCACCCTCCATGTGATTCTCACGAAACTCATTTGCGCACAACAATTCATTATTCCAAATCCAACGACACTAGTTTCGTCGAAATCCAAGACAATGCCTCGGAATAATAATTTCACACGTTAATTAAAACGATACTTTAAAACAATTTTAATCACTTAAATTGTAAATTAAAATTTACAATATCCCATTATAATTTAAATAGAATTTAAATAACGTTTCGAAATCATTTTTATTCACTCTAAATCCAACATTCAATTATTTTAATAATTTCGATATTTAATTATACACCGTTCAATAATCTGGGTTGTTACAAGCATGGGGATTTATTCTGCTGAAAAGATGTCATCAATAATCTATGCAATTTATTTATAGCAGAATGATATTTTATTCTGCTCAATAAGTTTTCAAAACAATGTATTTAATTAAATTTAACAGATTGAAGTTTATTTGGCCCAATAATATCACTAATAAGTTATAGTTAGTTTAACGATTATTATTTAAAATAACGCAGTTAAATTCAGTTACTATTATTCAATCATAAATTTGTACTTCTTCAAAACTATCCACAATTTAAACCACAATGTTATTCTCATCGATACGAGTCCAAAGAAAAAGTATGTCGATTAATTGAATTTCATATGAGTGAGTTATAACATTTTATATTCAACGCATACTTGTATAGTAAAATTAAACAAAAAAACATTTTATTATCACCCGACACTAACTAGGCCCAGCCCACCAGAAACCAAACACGCCGACAACCCTACCATACCCGACCCACAACTACTAAAACATTTTAAAGTTCATTTTTACCCATACTCACCGCATAAACACTAAACCCCAGGGCCAAAATGAAAAATTGCCATCCTCTTCCAAACTCATAACGTGAGCTCCAGGTTTTCCCAAAAAGCACGGACCCCAAACCCCGGTCACGTAAAACACCACCGCCTTGGCCATCACTGGCCTTCATTGCCACCTCCTCCATGTTAGCCACTCGCCGGCCCACCTTCGTCCGAAGCCCCGCCCAGCCCGATGCCTTGAAATTCCGCCTTGACCAAAAGAAATGATGAACCTTGAAAAAAGAGTGCATAAAAACCCAATACTTTGCTTATGGCCACAACCAACCACCAGCAACCCAACTGCTCAACCCACCATCTATTGGATAATGTGTATTCAAGAATGATAAAGATGATAGTTGTTGTACATCTGACTTCAATGATCTACTATGCAGATTCTTTTAGACAATAGTCCAATCCAATAGGTATAAACGGGTCATCGAACTATCGACTTCATGATTCAATGAATCCTTGAAATAGCGTAATCAGATTCAAAACTTGTACGATTTTGAACTGACCAAGAACACTAAAATTCGATCTCGGATGATGCAATTTAGTAGAGAATAGAATGAAGAAAAAGAAAAGAATAGATTTGCAATGTTTCTACGTTTGCAACACTTTACAGACGCCGCAAACTGTTCTGATAATGTAGTGTTTGCAACACTTACTGGGCGTCGCAGATCTGGAGGAAGAAGAAGGTACAAAGAAAAGAGATTGTTCTGTTGTGATGGTTCCTGGGCGTCACTATTTATAGTAACTAGTGTGTGGCCCGTGCTACGCACACGGGCAAGTAAGAAAATACAAAGATGGTTAAATTTTAAAGGTTTTTTTAGTATGATAGAATTATATGTTTTTTTAATTATTTTCTACTTGCTTGCATGATATTTGTAATCTGTGATACAACATTCAATGAACTTTCAGTTTGAAAGCACCACTAAATATAAAGACCTATAAATATTCCATTGTTTGTATTATTACCACTACTTTCATTCCTTTACGCAGCCCGTTTATTCAAATGGGATCAAAAATAAAGATAAAACAAACATATTCCTATTTTTACTGGTACAAAATTGAAAATATTATCTTAAAATAATGAGGTTGTATGTATGTTAGTGCATATAAAAGTAAGCGATTGCGTTCATGAATATTTACACAAACATGCACACATACGCGTACATTAATGTTATATGTTCTGTGAATCTTTTATGTGTTTGTCCATCCTCTTCATATTCAAAAATTTGGAATTATATTAATACGCTAAGAGTGCACAAATTTTTTAAGAACTCGATACTATTAACATAATTTAACAAAAAAGGAATTGAAGTAGATATAATATTGATTTACTTGTGGAGTAGAAATAGTTTTACTAACTGTACTTTATTTGAAAGATATTTGGTTAACATATAAGTTGGAACAATAAAAAAAATGATATAGTACTTTTATGATCCAATTTATGTAAAATGTAGTCATAATTCAAGACATTATGTATATACTTTCTAAGTTTAAAATTTCAAACTCATTCAACTATATAAATTTTAAAAACAATTACAAATAAAAAATCATATATACAATCAATGACTGCTACCCCTGCATACACTGTGATCAATACTCATTATAGGTTTAAAAAGAGGAATTAAGAGAAGTAACAAATATGGACTCGTATTAACTGGTACATGTGGAGTAAGATACTTTCAACTTTGGTTCCATCTTATTTGGAGTTTATATGGGATTATTATTCAATAAGTCACCTGATGTGAGCAACAAAACATTCGATCCAAAAATCATCTCACTCTGCATTCCTAACAAAAATATGTCTAAATTAATATAGTCATCTTTAAAATCTTAATCTGATCATTAATTGAAAAAGTTACGGTTAGAATAAGATTTGTTGAGGAATAAAACTACAGGATAATTTTAATAGAGTCATTCCTAAAGTTATAATCTAATCGTTATTTGGAAAAATTGCAGTTAAGAAAAAATTTGATCAAGAATAAAACTACAGAACACTGTGAATGGTGCATGTAGGTACAATTAGAGTGATAGCATTACGTTAGGGAAATAATTTTAATGCAATAATTTTAAAAAGAATTTTTCATTTCAGACCATTTTGTCTTTTGGAAAGAAATTATGAGAGATTTTAGATTAAAATATAGGAGTTCACATTGGTACTTAAACTTTATTTTCAAGTGCTTAGTGTTATCATTAGCTTTTTGAGAAGCGACGGCAGTGCAATGACCTAAGTTTATGATTTAGATTTTAATGTAGATGGTTGATAAATTGCAACACTTGATAGTTTGAAGATTATTTTCATCCATTTGTTCATATGATTTGAGCATAATTACATTAGGGTTCTTACAGCGATCTTTTGTGTTTAGTTCCTATTGCATTCATTTGCATTCAAGATAAGTGTAGCATAAATTGCCATTTGAAAAACATTTTCAATCTATTTGTTCATATGACATAAAGTTTACCACATAATTGAAGATTAGAATACAAAAAAGATCAAATACAACCACCTTAAGATAATGAGGAACAAACTAAATCCACTAATTGCTTTAATATCGAGTATATACTTCATCGGTTTTTTTATTTTTGTTACCAAATTACATTTTTTGATGATCTTGTATGTTTTATTTTTTCTTTGTTAGGTGAATGAATCCTAAATCACCTTGTTCATGCTTAAATGCTTGTGATATTGAATTTTTGTTTCTTACCTCAATGTGGAACTATATACATATGATACAATGTCCCTATATTTTACCCGGATTTGGTTTTAATGCAAGCTTATGAGATTAATTTTCTAAGCACCTAGAAAAAAGTAATAGATAAAATACTTAAGCATGCTATATCGAATGATACTATCAACGGTAAATGTAAGGTTTAAGATAGTCCATAAATTAAAATGATGTTTGTAATATTTCGGTAGATACATCAACCCTTATTCTTCAAGTGTGCTACCAATTAAGATTAACAAAAGATAACATCCCTACATGCAACGATCATCAACTTATAATCAACGTCCCGAAACCCCCTTGCTAGAGAACTAACTTGGACTTTCTAAGAAAAAAGAATCGGATTTCCTTGTCCGGTCCCTAGCTCACACATATCAGATCAATCTTGAATAGTCTAAATCTACTTTCAAAAAACATTCAGATCAGGTTGTGAAACTCAGTTATCAATATTTATTCAACTTCTATCACATAGGTTGCTCGAACATCCATGCCTCATCACTACACTCATCATCGGTGTGCTGATATTGTGCAGTCCATTCAGAGATTCTTATCAATACCGGTGCATTCCACATCGATCTCCGCCTTTTCATAACGCTCTGCCTTTTCATCTCATGCCTTGTTCAAATTGTGCATTCTATTCAAACTGTGCACCCAGTTCGTCTCTCGCATGTCTAGTTCAACTATATTGGTCAGTTGACAATCAAAGTGCATCACGCTCTATCTTTTCATGTTTTCACGCCAATCTACATTAATCACACACATACTTCCCATATATGCACTATCCACACACGCAAAGGTGTGGTCAACCGAAAGCTCAACTACCAAGTTCAGTGCCTAAGTTCGCTTCAGCTTTGCCTAAGTTTGCTTGCTCTTCATGTTATTCTAATAACATATACAGTCATGTTCAACTTTTACTCTCTAATGTAATTTCACTATCATGACCATTTCAGCTCGGTTATGCACAAAAGTCATATTTTATTTCAGACTATGTCATCCAGTTTGGCATATCAGCACTTCCTCTATCTAGTTCAGCACTACAGTATTTTTTTCAGACCAGGCACTGTAGTTCCACAAGGAAACATTTCATTTCAGCCTTTCATGTACTATCACACTTTAGCTTCATTTCCAATTAATCCATTCACTTCATTTTCTTTAGCATTGGTCACAGCAGGCTGCAGTTCATGTTTAAATCAAGGTGCAGCTCAGTTTCATGTCTAATTGCATCTCTTCCTCGCAATAACATTTGCTCCGCATTTTTTTTGAAGTCTAAAATCACACAAGGATACATCTATTTATGAACTAATACACCCTTACATATAGAAAGGGATATATGCAGCATACTTCATAGGTACACAAAAATAGTGAATCATAATATTCAACAGTTGCATCAGTGAATCATTGAGAAACCCAACGAAACCGCGTTCATACAGTCTATAAAATCGTAAAACAGATAGAATCCATCCTAAATTGTAGCATGAAGCTATTTACAATACATAATCATATAGCTAATAAAAACAACAGAAATATTTCATCATTAAGGTTTCATACATCATCAGTTATGTTCTTCCGGCAAATAGTCTAAGATAGAATATGAGCATCACTTGCCACCACTTCCAAAGAGGTATCCAAGCGAGGAACCTCCACCAGGAGCAGCATGCACCTTTTTTGATGGCCGATCAGTGATAAAATTTGCATCTGCCCATCATCTCGGAAATAGCCATTTCCATCTATCCCTTGAATGCCTACATAAATTTCTTTGAGTTTCTTAACAGGAGAGGAGCAGTAGGTTTCGCAACTGCAGGATTTCGAGTTTCTTCATAACCAAATGAGCAGCCTAAGGAACTTTGGCCCCCTCCACTGCTTCCTCCTCTATTCATCTTGCTTGGTAGAAAATACTAAGATTGGATGGTCTTAATTTTTACTTTTCCTCCCCACGGTTCACACATGCATCAGGTCGCATCCTGCTCTGGTTGTACCTCATTCTCACTCATCTCTCCTAGTCTGTAGCAGATTGTGTCTACACAAAATTCAGTCATGCATCATTTCCGTTTAAAACCTCTAGCCCAGTTTAGTACATAATGCCCACTTTAGCTATATGATTGTCTATAAGAGGATTGCCCAATGCATTTTGCCTGTTTCAAGTCCATTGTTCAAGTCCAATTCTCTCTCCTTAGTTTCTTTGACCAGATGTCTTCAGTTATCTTTCTGAGTATGCACAACCATTCTTTCATAGAAAATTTCATTTTAGTTGACATTTAATCAATTTCGTTCGGCTCTTTTAGTTTCTACTTAATTAGTTCAGTGAGGAAATTTTTTGCATTTACAATATATTCTCCATTATGGGTCTGTAATTCTTACTCGGTCATCTTTTCGATGATCATTTGCTTTTATCGCGTCTTTAAACAGCATAATCAGTTAATCTACATTATAACGCTTGTTGATAGACTATATTAATAAATTAGTATGAGTGCTCTCCTCATTTTGATGATGCTTTTTCACCAAAAATAAGATTAATAAAAAAAATATAGTAAAATTATATATGTAATCTTCCTTTTACTTATCAGCCTTTTTAACTCATTTCTTCTGTAAATCCTAACAATCAAAGCAACATCAAAATCTATACAGATTAAAAATACTTATGCGACAAAGTAAGATATTAAATGAAAACAATCAGTGAAAAGACACCAGAATTGACTTGATAAAACGTCGAATAAGAAAATAAAATAACTAATACTTTGTACATATCAAAGATGAAAAACCTATGTTTACTTTATTCACCAACAGATTAGTAATAAACATAGAGGAACATAAAATAATTAATCACCCAATTTCACCATAACACCCACAGATAGAGATTGCAAGGTTTTAATGACAGATTTGAAGTGGGACTTCAAACTAACTACAAATTACAATGATATATGATATTACCTTTGCTGTGTGAGAAGAATTTTTTTTCAATCATATTGCTTTTAGAAACTATGACCTTAAAGACTCTAATCTATTTTCAAGCTGTAATCAATTCAAATTCTATACTCAAATCACTCATTATTTCAAGGCTGTTATGGTATAAAAATGCCAACTTTATAATCTTCTTCAAAAACTCCAATCTTCGTAAAACTGCACATCATTCTCAATCGTTAAATTAAAAAATTAAAACAAAAAAAAAGATGAAAAGGAACCAATTGAAGCTTCGAACATGGTTTGTTAAATAGTTGTCTACCTACCATAAGATAAAGTAGTGACCCTCATTCACGGTATTCTGCAAACTTACCATGTGTAATGTTAAACATCAACAAACAGTGCAAACTAATATATACCGAGAGATCATAGATGACAATGAAGTGGAAATAACAATAATGTTCTTACTTGTTACTAAACACAAAGAAAAGTAAAACATATGTAGTAAGGGCATATAAGATACAGGAAGATATATTAGTTGCAAACTTCACACTGCCATTAAGTGATTAATAGGGAATAACAACTCCATATTTACAGTAACGTGCTTTATTTTTCATTTTTATCATTCAATCATTGTCGATGGTTGGAAATCAAATAGCGTATTATCCTGAAATCATACAACCAAATGAATATTGGAAATGTTTTTACCGATCAGTGATCCTCAAAATTACCATGGTAGGAAGAGTTCGGTTTTCTTGAGTCACTGAAGTTCTTATACAACACCATGTTGGCATTACAATAAACTGAAACAACAAATGTTGCTATCGTATAGTATTTTGGCCTGGCAATTAAAATTATGACACAATAAAAATACGATAAGCATGTGTGTTAAAACAGAATGAAATATCTATATTTTGGTGGAGAAAGAAAATATTGACCTTTGGAAAGATTTGCACTCTTGGGCATAATTTCAACGAGTGTCCTATCTCTAAATGATGTAAGCTGGCAGATCTTGGCACCATACTGTACATGCGTAAATATAACTTAATTATCTTGTTATTTCTTACATACACGTGGTAAAATATTATAATATCAAAGTAAATTATATGTGATCTGCAGCTGCACGTAGTGTGTGGTGATCTCCCCATTCCCCAGATCTAAAATACAACCACAATCTAAATCAAAAAAAGAAGAAGGAAGAAGTAGAAGAAAAGGTAGCTATTGAAATTTTATTTTATTTTCGAGAAACTAAAGTACACTTTCCAATTTGTGGTAGATAAACTTCTTAAGTTGGTCTATACAATTTTTATTTCTTTCTCCATATACATCCTCCTAATGCATGCTATTGATGCATGTAAATTTTCCTTATAAAACGTAATCATCTATCATATCAAAAGTAATTAGGATTTGTCTCAATAGTTGTTGGTTTTTGATAGCATAACTACTTTCATACTGGGAGGGATTCCAATGTTACCATTTCAAATTATTGAGTACGATATTGACAGATCCTAGAACCCTTTGAAGAAGTTTGCAAAAAATATCTAAATAAGTTGAGATTGCTAACCTTTTCATGTTTTTCAGGTAAATTTTTTTTTCATTGGAACGTAGCTTTCATATAACTTTTGGAACTGTTTAAGCTGAAAAGAAGGGGAAATAACATGGTATAATTTTCTTGAACTGATAGTGGCATCAAATATTTGCCATCAGGCACTATATATTTGTAGAGTACTTCGCTTCAAATATTGTTATTATGTCATTGAATAGCTTAAACAATATATTTACCTGCTTAACTACTTCTCTTCGAGCACGTTTATGGTAATTAGGATTGCGAAAGAGCTAATCAGCTAGAGATCGAAACTTGTATGTAGAAAGTAAAATTGATAAAAATAATTAGTGCAAGAAATGGTCTAAAAATTTACACAATAGATAACAACATATGTTAATGTTATATTTTGCTTCAAAGACAAATTATTTCAAGAAATAAACCTGGAAATTCCCATCACCTTCCACTTGCAATTCAGCTAATCCATATATAGCCAGCCTGATTACATATATCAGTAGAAACTATGCATATTAGATAAAATGATAATAAACTATAATAAAACATATTATCAAATAATTTCAAATGATTATAGTTCTTCCCAATTTAAAAAGAGTAGCTGAGTATGGCATGTTACTTATCTAAAATTCAAGTTGTGTTGGGTGAACAGCAATGCAAGTCTCAATAGGTACATTACAATTAGTAAATTGATATTATTGCTAAGAGCACATAATATCACTCATCCAATCATGATGTCCATTGTAAAAACAGACCACAAATATTAACTATATATATATATATATATATATATATATCAGGCACTGAAGAGTAAATGTTGTTCTGCCTACCGAAATCGTACACTACCGAAGAATATTACTTTGTATACTTGCTGGCTGCTAACAAATGATAATCAAATCCAAAATTCGAAAATAGATCTTACCCAAATCTTGTTTTAGGTTATCGGCATATGATTTTGTAGATCGTAATCTAGAAATTGCCGGTAACACACGCGAATTCCAGATCTTGCCAGATCCCCAAAGCGAAATGGAGTGCAAAGACAGAGACAAAATCGACAATGATTAATCTCTTTTCTGAATCTCGGAATGGGTTGGCTTGTATCAGCTTCTGATTTGGTATCATCACAAAAGGTGGAGAATGGCCCGATGGCAAGAGAGGAAATTGGAGAAGGAAGATACTTACAGAAATAAAGAAGACCATAATCAAACCGAGAAGGAGAATTAGAGAGATGAACGGTAAATCTCTAATTAAATTATAAAACAGAATTATACCAAAGGAGGAAGGTGGATGGTTTTTTAACCGCTAGGATTGTAGCATCCCAAAAAGAAGGAAGACAAATGGTGGACGAATTGTTGCATCGTAAAGGAGTAATCAGTTGAGCGGCAGTTGGAAATGGAAATTGAGCGCCACTTGTCAACACGTTGTTGCTTGCAAAAGTGTGGTTTCTCCTTTCCTATATAAGTAATAGATGAGGAAGTGTCCATTCGTCAAGTTTCGCATCCTTTCCAACATTCTGAAACCGTTAAAAACGGTCACGTCCCTTAGTTCAAATGACCCGCCAAAAATATCTGTTCAAATTCAAATTCTAGATCCGGCCTGTTAACAAAATTTAATTCGTCATTTTAGACCCGAACCCGGTCCAGTCCGGTCGGTCGGATGGATGGCGGCGACGGCGTGCGTGTAGTGGTGATGCATAACTTTCCTCCTCACATCAAAGCAAAGCTTTGGGTGCCCAAAAGTCACAACCTTCCTTAGAGAAATCCATATATAAATCAGTATGTTCTCTTAATTTTCTAGATGTGGGACTATTCGTCGCCTCTTGTTCCTTCTTCTTCCCTCTTCTTCCCTCTTCAAAAACAAACCCAAACCCAAAACTAATGTTGAAAATTTCCAACAATTTCCCCCCATTTTCAAAATAAGTAAAATAAATAAAATTAACGGCTGCATCACTAGAGTGACTACCTACATACTCAAGTAGGATCAAGCCAATGTAGTTCCAAGATCAAATTTTGCATCATTGTGAAAAAAAAATATAAATGATAGGTATTTTTTAGATTTGAACCTTTACTTAGTATAAATTATTCAAAGTTCTATCGAGGTCTATGGTGAACGCATCTTGAACCAAATATCCCCGGTGATAGTACCGGAACAGTCACGCATACTGATTTCCGTATATAGAATGTTCTGTATGCTCAACACATTAATGGTCATATGCTTTAAATCCTGAGTTCATGAGTCTACTTTAGAAAGCGGTCTTACTTTCTTAGGAAACCGCCTGATTTCCACACTCATATGGTATGTCTCTTAAGCTATTCTACGATATACCTTTTTTAAGGTAACTAGACAATTAAGGATATATTATCCATCCCTTGTTCTTGCAGAATCCAACATTAAGTATTATGGGATTATTGATTTAGTGTTCGATAATCATTCTCTTAACTCGTTGGCACCCATTAAACTTTGTCTATCCTTTTCAATACATAAGTTGGATTTTTGTTAAGGATGATCAACCTTCATTCATAGACCTTAGTCCCATTTCCTTTTATTTTATAGAAACCATTGCCTTTGGAACACTCTATGTGAGTGGGTCAGCCAGGTTTTTCTTTGTTTCTGTGTAATCAACAATTATAACCCCGCTTTTGAGTAACTGTCTTATCATTTGATGTCTTAGACTTACATATCCAGACTTCCCATTATGTGTCTTATTAGAGACATTGTATATCGTAGCCTGATTATCACAATTAATCAAGACTGCTGGAGATGGCTTCTTCCACAATGAGATTTTTTTAATAAATTCCTAAGCCATTCCGCTTCCTTACAAGCATATGCTAATGTAATCAACTCTGACAACATTGTTGAGTCACGTATATAGGTCCATTTCTTGAAAACTTAAGACACAGCGGCACCTCCTAATGTAAATATCCATCCAGTCATAGACTTGGATTTTGATTCTATATTGTTCCAGGTTGCATCACTATATCCTTGTATTACAGCGGAATATTCTTTATAATATAAACCATTGGTAACGGTTCCTTTCAAATAAGCTAAAACTCTGGATATAACTTTTCAATGTTCGAAACCTAGATTATTCGTAAATCGACATAACATACTTATAGCATATGGTATGTTTGGTCTAGTGCAATGCATAGCATACATAAGACTCCCAATAATACCAGAATACTTAAGTTGAGAAATGGTACGTCTAGTATTCTTTCCTAATTTAATACTAGGATCTAAAGGAGTAGGTGTTGGTTCGTCATTATAACGATCATACTTTCGGAGGAACTTCTCAATGTAATGAGATTGAGTTAGCAACAAATCCCCCTCTTTCCTAGTAATTTTAATTCCTAGAATTACGTCATCTTCTTCTAGATCTTTCATATCAAATTTAAAAGATAGAAACTTCTTAGTTTCATTCACACGGGATATATTGGAACCAAATATTAGCATGTCATCAACTTATAAACATATTATAACATGATCACTGTTGTCTGATTTGCTATAAATACATTTATCAGCATCACTAACAATAAATCCATATGACAATGCTATTTTATCAAACTTCTCAGCCATTGCATGGTAGTTTGCTTCAAGCCATAAAAAGACTTTACCAATTTGCAAACTTTCTTTTCTTAGCCTGAGGTTTAGAAACCTTTAGGTTGTTCCATATTTATCTCTTCTTCAAAATTTCCATTTAGAAACGCAGTCTTTACATCCATTTGATGTATGACCAATTCATGAACTGATGCAAGTGCTATTAAATAGCGTATAGAAGATATGCGAGCAACTGGAGCATATGTATCAAAATAATATATTCCATGTCTTTGCTTTATATCCCTTAGCAATTAATCTGGCTTTAAACTTATAAATGGATCCATTTTTATTCAACTTTTTCTTAAATATCCAGTTACATCCTATAGGTTTATTACCAGGAGGTAAATAAGTTAAAACCCAAGTTTGGTTTAGCAATATGGAATTCATTTCATCATTAATAGCTTCTTTCTATAATATTGAATTTCTGGAACTCATAGCCTCAGAATAAATTTTGGGGTCATCATTGACGTTCACGACTTGTCTAGTCACATTAAGGACTTTGTCCTTACTGCCTTCTATAAGATATGTAATGAAGTCAGGACCATAGTCCTTCTCTATTCTTGCTCTTTTACTTCTTCTTTGTTCAGTACTATTATCTGATACTGATACTTACTTGCTGTTTTGAGCAGGAGCATAATCATCTTCATTGATATCATCAGCCGTATTAGGTTCTGAACTAGATAATCTCAATGGAATCTCAACAATTTGATTTTCAAAGAATTCTATATCTACGGATTCTATAACTTCTAAGGTGTCAAGAATTAGGAATCTATAAGTTATACTACTAAGTTAATATCCTATGAAAGTATATTTAATGCCCTATTTCCTAACTTTGGTCGTTTAGGGTCTGGTTTTCTAACATATGCTAAACAACCCCAAACTTTAAGTCTTGTAAGATTAGGTTTACTATTAAACCATAATTCATATGGTGAAACATTATTCTTTTTAAGTGGTACTCTATTTAAGATATAACATGCAGATAACATAGCATTACCCCATAGGTTATAAGGTAAATTTGAACTTATGAGTATGACATTAACCATTTCTATTAAAGTTATATTTTTCCTTTCAACAACATCATTATGTTGTTTTGTATATACGACAGTGAATTGGTGAACTAAATTGTGATGTTTACAAAATAAGGTGAATTCATTTGAGAAATATTCACCACCTCGATCTGAATGTAATACTTTTATTTTAACTCCTAATTGTGTTGCGACATCTGCTCTATAAATTTTAAATTATCAAAGGCCTCATCCTTAGTTTTCATTAGATACACATATGCATATCTTGTATAATCATCAATAACTGTTATATAGTATTGGTTACCACCATAGGAGATATTATTTTTTGAGTCACCCACATCACTATATACTAAATCAAGCAAGCCAGTTTTTCTTTCTATAGATTTTTAGAATTTTTGTTGTATTTTTGCTTGAACACATATTTCATATTTAGAGATAGTATCGAAATCAAAATCAGAAATTAATCCTAGTTTATGCATATCTTTAAGGGAATTATAATTAACATGTCCTAGTCTACCATGCCATAGACTAACAGAAGAATTTCGCTTACTTGTCCAACTATGGACTTATTTTCAACCATTTTGAAATCCATAATATTGCAAATAAAGAATTTTTTTGTTACTTGCCTCGGATATGTGGTATTTGCTTTCTAGTGCAGCCTAAAGTGCCTTTGAAGTTTCCAAAGTCCTATGTGCGTTGTAGGCAGGAGTAGACAATGCATTCAGAATGTGCTCTCTACATAGAAAATCATCCTCTTTGCGCTTTGCACGTTTTTCTTTTAATTCGTCGGTGCCTTTTTTAGTTTTCTCTGGTATTTTCTCCAAGTCATTTTCAAGAATATAGAATAGTTTGATCATGATCAAAAAGAATTTCATCGTCTTTTGCCAATCAGTGAAGTTTTTACCATCAAACCACTCCAATTGCGTTAAACGCTGATTCATAACTTGAAGAGCATTGAGATTGATTGAACTCGAACCATCCATGGTTGAACTATTATCTAAAAATTGTTGGATAATGTGTCGATGATTCGAGAATGATGAAGATGATAGCTGCTATACTTCTGACTTCAAGGATCTATTGCGTAGATTCTCTTAGACAATAGTTCAACCCAATAGGTGCAAACGGGTTATTGAACTATCGACCTTAGGATTTAATGAAGCCTTAAAATAACGTAATCAGATTCAGAACTTCAATGATTTTGAACCGACCAAGAGCACACAAATTCGATATCTGATAATGCAATTTAGTAGAGAATAGAATGAAGAAGAAGAACAGAATTGATTTGCAACGTTTTTGCATTTGCAACACCTTATAGACGTCGCAAACTGTGCTGATAATGAAGTGTTTTGCAACACTTTTTGGGCGTCGCAGATATGGAGAAAGAAGAAGAAGGTATAAAGAAAAGAGATTGTTCTATTGTGATGGTTTATGTGCGTCATTATTTATAGTAGTGAGGAAGTGTCCATTCGTCAAGTGTTGCATCCTTTCCAACAGCCTGAAACTATTACAAAAGGTCGTGTCCCTTCATTCAAATGACCCACCAAAAATATCCGTTCAAATTCAAATTCTAGACCCAGCCTGTTAACAAAAATTGATTCGTCATTTTAGACCCCAACCCGGTCGGTCTAACGGACGGCGGCGGCGACGCGCATGTGGTGGTGATGCATAACTTCCCTCATCATATCAAATCAAAGCTTTGGGTGCCTAAATGGCCTAATCTTTCTTAAAGAAATCTATATATAAAACAATATATTCTCTTAATTTCTTAGATGTGGAACTATTCATCCCCTCTTCTTCCTTCTTCTTCCTCTTTAGAAGCAAACCCAAAACCAAAACTAATTTTGAAAATTCCCAACACTATCAACATGAGCACCACCTGACAGCACAACACGAATGGAAACAAGACTCAGCACCATGAAAATGGGATATACAAAGAGGCACGCATGAAAAAAAATTAGCTGTGTAACATTTTATAGAAGGATAGATGAAAATGGAAAGAAACGGGCTGCTATGAATATTTTTCTTTTGATGTAAAGGAGAAAATGATAAATTATATTTGTCTATATTTCTGTATTCCACCCTACATGTGTGCTTGGATACATATATATAGAAGCCAATATTAAATACCTAGAAAGCCATGTATAACACAGTCAGTAGCAACAGCATGCAAGGGCAGGCAATAAATGTTAAAATAATAAAAATTGGCGAAGAGGACAAGAAAGATGCTTTGCCTGTGGTACATTCTATTCTTTTGCACTAAGCCATATCATGCAAATGAAAATAATTTGTTGTCCCTTATGTAAATGTATGCATGTATGTGTATATAAAGCTAATTCATTGGGAGTCAAGGAAACTGAGTACAAACAATAAATGCCAAGCAACCAAGGCACGCGAGGAGGACTAAGAAAGATATGCAAAGAAATTGTGTAAGATTTCATACCACGTTCACTTGAGGAGGTCAAAAAAGCTATTAAATTCATTTAATTAATATTTAATACTCAATTCAAATATCTAAACAATCTTTATATTTGAATGTAAATCAAATTTTTTCCCGGAATATTACATAGTTTCATCCAAACGTTGGTGTATGAGCGTAAGAGCCATTGGTCATTCTTCTTCAAACTATCCTTCTTAGTTAGTGATAATGTGGTAATGTCGGCGGGTCTCCATTACACTACAAGAGAAATGACATATTTCTAACGTTGATTAACAATACCATAGTGACTCGGCAATAGCACTGCGTTGTCAAATTTATGTCCGTCGCTAAAACGTAATAAAGGCATTATATAGACGTCGCTAATTAGCTATGATTTAGTGACGCCATGGTAGTTATAAGATTTTCAAACCAACACTGCAAATGCGTTGGAAATTTTCAAATGCATTGGAAATTTTCTTACGCCTTTGTGAAGGAAAAAAATTTGTAACGTGGAAATGATGTCATTTTATTTTTTAATTTTTAAAATTTTCTGCCATCACAAATGCGTAGATTGGCGTAGAAGAAATTTAGTGCACATTCCGTGGACCATTCTCCAATCCGCATTCTGTTAATTCAGCATTGATCCAGTCACAAATCCAACGGCCAATAATGGTGACCTACGTATATTTTGTTCCTGTCAAAATAAGATTCGCACCCCTTCATCAAGCAACACTTAATCCCACCACTGATAAATCTTAACTAGATCTCCCAAATATTAAAAAAAAACGTAATTTCTCAATTTATCAATGGCACGTATAAACCAAACCCCCCGCATGGACTGGAGGCAATGCCCCAAAGAATCAACTGGATGCATGTAGTTACACTATGATGCTAGGAAATTCATTTTGAAACTATGAAACAGATTTTATGCAAGGTCTTTCTACATCTAGTCCTAATTTAAACTATACATCTAAACAAGGAAAAATGAGATTGTTTCATGTCACATCTAGTTAAGTAGAAATTTGTTTTCTTGCACAGCTTCAATTATTTAGGAGAGTTTACTTGACAGTTAATGTATCTAAAGGGATGATCCATAGAGTATATTAAAATAAGTTTCTATTATGCATCCACGTGGTTCAAATTTCAATACTGGTTGGAGATTTGAGGGAAGAAAATGATGCTGTAAGATTAGTGTTGATAAAGTAGATTGATGTAGACCTTGGAATTTATGTGCTTGATTAACCTTAATTAACTAACTAACTAACTAATATTATTTTTGAAAAAGGTAAACATCTATTCACTATTATGTAATGTAATATGCATTTAAAGGTTGAACACTTAATGGAGTAAAGGGTGTAGATTATGGACTGAAGAGCATGCATAACATGAAAGAAGCATTACTTGAGCTTTGGGATGAAGCTGAAAAGACACAAGAAATGGAATACTCGAACAAGGTAGCAATCGAAACATCCATTACCGCTTTTCTTTTGACACATACATATTGCAGATAACCATATCTTTCATTGCACATGATTCCTCTGTTCTGCCTCTACTAACAAATATGTACTAAATTAGTTAAATTGTGCTAATTTATGTCATTGACATTTTCATACTTGACGGTTGTTAAAACCCTTACCAACTTGATTTCTAAAATAGAAGGAAATAATATTTTTTATGCACCATATGGTATAGAGGTCGATATTTCGCTGGGAAATTGCATTTAAAATACGCAAACAAAAACTATGAAACTTTCACATAAATTAGAAGTTATTGACAAGACATGCTTGAATCGGACACTGTTATAAGGCGTTGATTAATGTCAGTAATATTTGGTTCACAGTGATGTTCAAAATTTATAGTAGGATGAAGAACATATGATGGTAAGGAAATCAACTCCCTAGCACATACGTATTACCATTTATAGATATTCAAGCGGCAATATCATATTACGTATTTGATCTAATATGTCAATATTAGTGGATATATAGAATAATTAATCATTTGCTTCATTTCTTTTATGTTTTAACATATCCATTGGAGTTGATTGCGTGTTTAGATCTCGTAGATTAAAATAAAGTTGGAGGTGACTGAGATGAATGTTGGTATTTTACAAGCCACTGTTTGTGAACTATATATATAAAGTATGAGGTTTTATTCTGCCTGTAAAGGCTGTGCAATGGTTATATGCGGGTCCATAGAAAATTGTTTTGGTTATGTTTAGACACAAATATATTAACATGGTCAAATGGATAAGTATAGTAGAGTTGAAAAGCAAATTCAAATGTCAATAAGAGGTTTCGGGCATCTAAATCGAATTGCATTATATATAAAGTATAACCTTTCATTGTTATTGCAATTGTACATGATTTTATATCTTTATGCCACCATTCATTATTTACAAGATTGATTTGATAAGCAGCACCACACTAGACATTCATCATCTGCAAATATTTTAATGTGAGGGTCATAATTTTGTCCAAATTAAAATATGATTAGTGTGTGTTTATGAAAGTCTGGTGGCATCATATGTATTTCAGGTTTTATAATTTTGGTTAATTTAGCTGTATAAAATATGGATTGGAACTTATATTATCTTGTGTTTAATTAGCATTGAACCCATTTTATCACATTTAAATGTGAAGATAAACTTTATGCAAATGAATTTCATATGCAATCATTTATATATAGCCAGATTAAGAAGTGATATACGAGAATGACTGCGGCTTAAACTATAGCCCTACATTTGCTTTCTTGGGTTCTCCATCACTTCATTTGTCACCACTACAACAAAACAGTGTTTTTACAACGGTCAATGCCCGTTGTAATATGGTTTTCGCAACGGACATGTGCCCGTTGTAATAGTCCTCGTTGTAATAGATCCACCACATTTTACAACGGGCAAAGCACGTTGTAAAAACCGTTGCAATATACTTTTTTACAACGGGTTATGACCGTTATAATAGACTATAATACAACGGCCAAAACCCGTTGCAATAGACTAACCATACTAGTTGCATAGCCTATTTCACAACATGCATTGACCGTTGTAAAAAGCTCATATAACAACGCACATTGCCCATTGCAAAATAAATGCAAATTTTAAAAAATTTACAGCAGCATCCATGCAATACATCCATACTAATACTAAATATTGTCGTAAAATAATTATAATCACATACGAAAAGACTAAAAGCTAAAGTCATAGAATTCTAATACTCCAAAAAGTTAGATAAGTTTACATGTCAAATACATAAAGCATTAACACATAATAGTCCGCTACAAATATCATGTTCTAAGTACAATCATACTATGCCACAGAGATGAAGTCTTTATGCCACGCGACGGTTGATCCAACGGTCTCTTTGACCAACTATCACTGTTATATCGTCTGGCTTGCCACCTACAAAGTAATAAGAAGATACCAATTGAATGTTAATACATTGAACCTGAATGACAGTAATCAAGAGCTTATTAAAACTGAGACAATTACATGCCTGTCAACATTCTGCCAAGAATTTTCTTCCATAGAGGCACATCGAACCCCTGTAATAGAAACCAAAATCATACTACATAAATGGATATGCCTACACAA
Source organism: Allium cepa (assembly GCA_030765085.1). Taxonomy (NCBI): domain Eukaryota; kingdom Viridiplantae; phylum Streptophyta; class Magnoliopsida; order Asparagales; family Amaryllidaceae; genus Allium; species Allium cepa. The sequence continues at coordinate 812,486,106 of CM060939.1, forward strand.
ATTGCAACTACTAAATTGATGAGATATCTCAAAGAATTTCAAAGCATATACCCTATTTCTGGCTTCTATGGAGCACGGAGAATCAAAGTTAGTATCATTTGAGTGGCCGCTTGCTAGACTAGCCAATTCATTAGTTGTGTACCCTTAAAAAAAGAATCATGACATGTATATAGGTAAGTTTGTGATAGAAAAGACATAGGAAAGTCTTGCTCATTTTCGCCTGAATAATGAACCACACTACATAAGCGAAACAGCTGGCGATCACCAACATCGCCCCCAACGGCCATATGTGGACTAACGACCCGTTGTAGAACGTCATCAACATGGATCCTCCTATTCCCAATATTGTTCCTATTATCTTTGCTACTCGTGATGTCGTTTTTATTCCCACCGTTTCCATCCTGTTTAACAAAGACACTACGGGTTAATTATAAAAAAATACTATGAGAATGAGATACTTTTGCTATACTGTTCATTTAAAAGTTTTCGGTACTACATGGTAAGAACTTGTGTTAAGCAAACGCCATAAGCTAATTAATATATAAGGCTTAAAAATGACACGATCACAAATGTCTAATATGTTTACATAACAAAAATCCAAACACGTATGTTTTGATACAGTTCTGGACCCTAAGATCAAAGATGCATAATGAACTAAAAAGTGTGGTGAATTTTAACAAGGTATCGTGTACCTACAATCCTCCAATGCAATCAAAAGACCTTCCACTTTTTAAAGCATCTCCATTAAGTATTAACTACTTAAGTCTTCAAACGATTGAAAGCATGCATGCCTGTATGGTGTGAGTTGCTTGCTTTTTTTTTTAGTCATGACAACAACGTTAGTGTAAATTTACTCCCTACATCCCACATGTTATGGCTTGCTAATCAATGTAAATGGGAAGAACAGTTGTCTAAAAACTCCAAGAATTTGTAAAAACGTCATCTTCAACAAAATCTTGTGAGGTGCATAAGTTTGAAGTCATGTGAAGTTAGTGAGCCAATGTGGCTACTTCAAATTTGAATCTGCTACAAAGCAACATCACTGTCAATATCCTTATTTTTGCATATAAACACATCAAATAGCACATTAACGACAATGGAGAAAAAACGCAACGCCAAACAAAAAACACATCATTCATATCAGAAAAAGAATTTGTATCAGAACCACGCTTGAATATTTTTCTGTTCAGATGACATTACTACATTAATCATCGTCTGCATACTGTAAGAACTACATTTTGATGAGAGCATGATTATTTGATTCATGACTCAAAGTAAAACAAATGATACTACAATTTTATTTAAAGACATTCATCTTAGTAGAGGTATCCTACAGTATCTTTGTTTTCCATAATAATTGATATTTAAATGCACTGTGTATTTGTTGTCAACGAACTTTATTTGTTTGTCCTGTCGTCGCCCTTCTACATATAATATATTGGACTTGAACTTAAAAGTTAGGATACTAGGAATTTTCTTCCAACATCAACAGCTAATCATTTCGAATTCATATATTTTTATTCACTCACGAATAAATAAAATTTAGACTTAAAATCTTTAAATAAAAGATACCACATGTAACAACAAAATTAGTAATAACTATGAGCCAAGGTGGAAAAAAGAAGATATTACAATTATCCTTATCACGTAAAGTAATACGCTAACTGTTTTCATTAACGCATGCGTTAGTTTGTAAACATCAATTGTTGTACCTTAAATTGGTTAGTCAACATAGAAGATGAACGAAGACATCGTCAACTATCTATATGCAAATAATCTTGGCAAGCAAACTGTGTAAAACAAATAAAAGCAATGTATCTTCACCTGATGATACAGCTTGAAGTCAAATAACAGTACTTCCATGTATATATATGTTATATATTTTGTGATAATTTGCCGAACTTAATTAATAAATATTCGTAAATGTTCATAGAAACCTGTGATATTTGACAAATTGATGTAAACCACCAAATTAACATGTATCAAGTATCAACAACCATCCTTCCCAATTTAAGTACAGTTTGATAAATATATTACTTCAAGGAAAGCTGCCAAATATACTTAGTTTGCAATCTATTGCATCTCTATTTTACTAGCAAAACATTCAGGGCCAAACTCGATTTATGTAGCAAATTTCCCCTTAAAACCCCTTTTCGTCTTTTTGCGTAGAAATTTTTTTTGAAGCCAGTTACTGTACACATGTTATGTTCATTAGTAGAATCATTTATGTGAAATTTGGAATCGTTCAAAAACTTCGATTCCTTTCAATTACACTTCAAATGGACCGTAAAAAATAAAATTCGATGACTCGTATTATAGGTTAGTATAGCGTGTATCCCCCAAGCATCTATTTGAGGCAGTCACCAAAAAAGGATTAATTAGTAAATTAAATGAATATGGTAGAATTTGTTGTTAATGACAGTAAGTAGTTAAGAATACTTGTCATGCTATTAGAGCAAGAAATTTCTAGCTTTAGTTAGCGCACAAAAGTTGTAATATACCCAAAAGCACCGATGATTCACCTTTGAATAAAGATGATGCTTCCACAACTCTATATGTTCCTTCTTCACAAAATTCTAAAGTGCGCAGAGAATGATAGATTGTATCCTTGATTCGAGTTGACTTGTAAATTCCATTTTCTTTTCTCCTCAAACTGCACGTGAGAAAACGATTGGCGTATCAAATACTAAAATAATATATATTAGCATAGGTTATTTCCAGACATTGGTTGATTGGAGAAAGTTACAAAAGAAGAATATCAATGAGTGCTTGAAGCGATGCTGATAGAATTCATTTTAAGACCAACATAAATAAAATAAGCAATCAAGTTTTTTGACCATTCAGGGTGAAGATGACACTCTTACCTTACGACTTATACACTTAGGAATATCCAAAATCTGCACCAGGAAGTTGTAATTCTAGTTCCAAAGAGGCAGCATAAATCTCAAGAATGGTTGCACTAGGCTTGTACTCTGCCCTCTGTTCTATAATAATTCTCACACATGCAATCGAGTCTTTTGGCCCAATGGAGCAGTCATTTTTAATTTGATAACCTGAGATTCCGAAGTATAGCCTGCTAGTTAGTAATGTACCGGTTCTGATAAATGTCTCTGCAAAGCGAATAGGAGGGCTTTTGAATTTAAGCATGCAAGGCTACGTGGAGCTCTGTTTTACTTTGCCATCCGCAGAAAGAAATTCAGCACGAACCTTCACTCGCGAAAGACGAAAAAAAGTGAATAATCTAGGATTTTGTAGTTCATTTATGCAAAATTAATAGTTCGATGGATAAAAACAGAAATTTATAATCGAGGAATTAAAATTGGCATAGACTTGGAACGATTAACAACCTTGGTGCAAAGTCCATTGTACTTAAGTACAATGGATGAAGCAACTTGACTCCTACCTAAATGGTTAGCCTAGAAAATTTTCATATTGTTCATTTAATTCCTTTTCATGTTCGACAGAGCCAAATTACTCTGATATAGGTGATATCTTATATCAACATCATATGAGATAATGGTATATGTAATGTATGTATGTATGTTGAACTCAAACTACTTCATTCATGGTATAAGTGCCTATTGAATTACTGCATTATTTTCTAAGCATAATAAACTAATTACTTATTTTTCATCAATGTTGCATAAAATTACGCTTTGATAAATTCACATAAGAAACTGAAATGAAGGTCAATGTTAATAGAATTGGACAGATTGGCCACTAATGAACGAATTGAAGCTAGAATATTAGATGAAATATCCAGAGGTTAGGTATACTTGATATTGTTGAATAAAGTACAAGTAACAACTCAGCGAAATTAGCATTATTCCTTTATAATATAATCCTATACATGTTTAAAAGAAAATGCTAATATAAAAACGAAATACAACTTTTATATTATTTTAATAACATAAGCCTCCCTTAGTTACAGTATCCTTGTTGAAGAGAGTATTTTAATAACATAAGCTTAGCATCACAAAAGTAACAGTGTTTAATTTCTTGCTAAAGGAATCTGGCTAATTAAACAAACCAATTTAAATCTCATATTACTACAATTTTCTTGCTCAATGGACTATTTCAACAACATAAGCTTGGTGTCAAAAAAGTAACAAGATTTAGTCTTAGTGTCGTAAAAAATAACAACATTTGATTCTTTTGCTAAAGTCTGATTAACCAAAAAATTAATTGAGAACCTCACATCACTACAACTTTTTTGCAAGATCAGCGTAGTATCATATAAGTAACAGTATCCAATTATTATTTTCTTGGCAGTTAACTAAACAACTAATAGTAATAAAAATAAAACAAATCAGAATCTGAAATTACTACAAGTTTCATGGTAAGGGGACTTGTTGGCATTCAGTTAGATCAAAAGACGATGCACTATATATACACACGGTGTTTGCGTAAAAAATGGCCGCAAACACCCAAAGTCGTATGAGTTGGTTGATTTTATGTTGTGTTTAGTGATTTGGGTGATTTATGCAAATATGTAAAAAGCAAGGACTAAAATGTAAAAGACACACAGATTTATAGTGGTTCGGCAAGAACGTGCCTACGTCCACTTTATATGTTATTCTCCTTTTTTCTTCAGATTACAAGTACAAAGCTTTGATTACAAGTATCTAAAGTTGTTTGAGAGTTCCTTCCAGGCTTGAGCTCTCAAACTTGTCTGCCATTGTTGTACCCCTGCCCCTCTATTTATAGAATGAGGTAGGGGGCAGGGGTCTTGGAAGTATATAGCTGCTGGTGGGCCCGGGCTGAAGCAATCTGGACTGGCAATCATCTGGTTCGGCGAGGCTTTGGTTCGGCAATTAGTGGAAGAGAGGTTGATTCGGTGGTAGGAAGAGGGGAGTTGGCTCGGCAATGGGAGAAAGGTTGGTCCGGTGTTAAGTTGAGTGGTGTGTGGTTCGGTGGTGATGTTGGACCGGTAGTGGGTGGTGAAAGATGGAGCTTGTAGTTGATCCGGTGGGAAGGGAAGTGGAGTTGATTTGGTCTCGGTACTACCGAATGGATCTGCCGAATGAGTTCTGCCGAATGGTACCTTGGGTTGTGAATGCCGAATGAGTCTTGCTTCATACTGCCGAATGGACTCTTGCCTTGGGATGCCGGATGAACTGAGGTACGCCGAATGGGATGAGTGCCGAATGAGCTCTGGTATTGTTTCACCGAATGAACTTTATATTTGAACCTTGAGTGAAATTCCTGACTTATGTACGCTTGCTTGCTTCTTCTTGGTTCCGATCGTGGTGGAAATGCATACAATCTTGATATTCCAGTTTTGTCCAAAAAATGGGATAACACTTTGCCCCCCAAAATATGCCTTGCGGTAGGAAGGCGTGTTTTGTAATGCCATGAGCTGGATGTTCATATCCTGTTGACAACCTGTAAAGAGCTTGATATTTTATATAGCCCTAAATGACGACCGTTCGGGATCGAGCTATTTGGGATGAAGCGCGGCCGTTCATGGTCAAGCGCTTAACTTCAAATGACGACCGTTCGTGATCAAGTCATTTGCGGTGAAGTGCGACCGTGCGCGGTCAAGCGCATAAATCCGTGCGCCGATCGTTCGGGATCGAGTCATCTGCAATGAAATGTGACCGTTCAAGGTCAAGCGCTTTACTTCAAATGACGACCGTTCGGATCGAGTCATTCGAGGTAAAGTGCGACAGCGCGCGGTCGAGTGGGGACCGTTCAAGGTCAAGCGCTTAACTTCAAATGACGATCGTTCGCGATCAAGTCATTCGAGGTAAAGTGCGACAGTGCGCGGTCGAGTCTGTAAGTCCACGCGTCGATCGTTCGAGACCGAGCCATTTGTGATGAAATGTGATCGTTCAAGGTCAAGCGCCTAGCTTCAAATGACAATCGTTCGTGATCAAGTCATTCGAGGTAAGGTGCGACAGTGCGCGGTCAAGTGGCGGTCCTCAAATGACGACCGTTCGCGATCAAGCCATTTGAGGTAAGGTGTAATAGTTAGTGATCAGGTGGCGGACCTCAAATGACGACCGTTCGCGATCGAGCCATTTGAGGTAAGGTGAGTTGTGCCGTTCGAGGCGAGTGGTGCCGTTCGAGGCGAGTGGTGCCGTTCGAGGCGAGTTGTGCCGTTCGAGGCGAGTTGTGACCGTTCGCGATCGGGTGCCGTTCGAGGCGAGTTGTGACTGTTCGAAGTCGGGTGCCGTTCGAGGCGAATTGTGACTGTTCGAAGTCGGGTGCCGTTCGAGGCGAATGAGTGTGCCCGGGGGGGACTTAATATTATCAGTGTTGGAGTCATTGTTTGGGGGAATTTTTCGAATCAAAGACTTCGGCAGTTCGTTGCCATGCAATAGGTGGTGCTCGTGGACCGTTCGCGATCCAACGGGCATACAAGTAAATAACTTTTCCATGGAATTGTAAATGTTAAAGCAATAGTACCTTACAGCAGAAATGTCCAAACAGGAAGAATTCAAATGTTCAAATCGAAACAAAAGCAAAGCAAGGATGTCAAAGTGTAAGTTCCCACCCCGAAGCAGTCAATGATCATTCAGAGCATGCCTGGAGATCGTTCGCGATCTCGTACATGTGTAAATGATTTAATTGCTTTAGTGGAAGCTTACGACTTGTTCATCGTTATTTTAATCAAGCAATCAATGGATAATCAAATGGTGCCCTGATCCAGGGTCACCTCTAGCTGATGTAGAGGGTGGTCGCTCTGGCTCCACCGCTGGAGTTCGCCTCCTCACATACTGAAGGAGCATACCGTTCCTGATAAGCCCTTCCACCTCGTCCTTCAAATGCCTACAATCATTAGTGTTATGACCATTCAATTCATGAAATACACAAAACTTATCTGATTTTCTTTCGTCAGAGGTTGGATCCCTTCGCATTGGTCTACGATACGGAACCTGCCCCTTGGTATCCTGATAAATCCGTTCCAAACTCTCATTCAACTCTGAATAGGTGGTGAATCGTGGCTCTTTTCGTAGCCACTTTGTCCTGTCATCATTATCCTCAGCCTTTCTTTTTCCTTTGCTAGTCTCCGCACCCTTTCCAGGTGGGTTTCCGCTCTTGATTGTGTAAACGTCATCTTCTTCCTCTCTTTCTGCACTAGCATCTTCCAAACGCAGAAACTTTTCAGCCTCGTGATAGAATTCTCCCAGATTCATAGGCGGGTCCTTGGTTAATGAATTCTTGAACTCTGTGTTACCAGTTATTCCAGATACAGCTGCCATCATGACCATAGCTGGATCTGGTCGATCCACTGATGCTGCTGCCGCATTAAATCGCGTTAGGAAGCTCCTCAAAGTCTCTCCAGTTTTCTGTTTCAAGGTTGCCAAAGTCATCACATTCTTGGGTCTCGCAATATGAACCCTGAATTGCCTCATGAATCTCTCAGTTAAATCTGCCCATGTTCCTATGGAGCCGCTCTCCAGTTGTCTAAACCATAACGCTGCAATGTCCGTCAAATACAGTGGAAAGCATCGGGCCATAACCTCCTCTGATGCCCCCAGCACTTCCATATGTCTCATATACTTCGTTAGATGGACCGTGGGGTCCGTTTTCCCGTTGTACATGTCCAATGATGGTAGCTTGAATTCTGGTGGGTTCCTAGCCATCCTGATCGCAGAAGAAAAAGGACTCCTGTTTACATCTTCCAAGTCTCTGTTTACTAAACCGCCTCTCATAGCTCTTCTAACCATCTCTGCTAATCTGTCGTTATCTCCAAGCTGTAGTTCTCGTTCACTGTCTTCGACCTGCTCCCCAAGTCCGCGGGAGTTTCCATGTGTATGCCTCCCTGGCTGAACGTTCATTCCTCTAATGCTACCAGGTGGCTCGGATGCCCCCATCTCACTTCCCGGGGTTGGATCAACATGCTCTGCGTGAGTGCCCCCTAGCTCTGGTGCTGCGCCAGATGGTCCTGCTCCGTTCTGAATTCCAGCCGCTCCTTGGATTTGTGCTCCAATTTGCCCAATTTGTTGAAGTAAGTTCTGGATCATCTCTTCTTGTCTTCTCATCATGACCTCCATCTCATCCCTAGTGATGAAGATCGACGCTTGATTCCCTCCTGAGGAAGCCTCTTGACTTCCTTGGTGTTCACTTCTCTCTGGCCTTTGCCTTTTACTTGTTTGTCTCGTCATAACTCTTAGATCTGAATTCTTAGATTTTCAAATTCAACTTCTATCCGATGTAGCGGGAGTTGGTTCTTCTCAGTGAAAGCACCAAAATGTTTGCGTAAAAAATGGCCGCAAACACCCAAAGTCGTATGAGTTGGTTGATTTTATGTTGTGTTTAGTGATTTGGGTGATTTATGCAAATATGTAAAAAGCAAGGACTAAAATGTAAAAGACACACAGATTTATAGTGGTTCGGCAAGAACGTGCCTACGTCCACTTTATATGTTATTCTCCTTTTTTCTTCAGATTACAAGTACAAAGCTTTGATTACAAGTATCTAAAGTTGTTTGAGAGTTCCTTCCAGGCTTGAGCTCTCAAACTTGTCTGCCATTGTTGTACCCCTGCCCCTCTATTTATAGAATGAGGTAGGGGGCAGGGGTCTTGGAAGTATATAGCTGCTGGTGGGCCCGGGCTGAAGCAATCTGGACTGGCAATCATCTGGTTCGGCGAGGCTTTGGTTCGGCAATTAGTGGAAGAGAGGTTGATTCGGTGGTAGGAAGAGGGGAGTTGGCTCGGCAATGGGAGAAAGGTTGGTCCGGTGTTAAGTTGAGTGGTGTGTGGTTCGGTGGTGATGTTGGACCGGTAGTGGGTGGTGAAAGATGGAGCTTGTAGTTGATCCGGTGGGAAGGGAAGTGGAGTTGATTTGGTCTCGGTACTACCGAATGGATCTGCCGAATGAGTTCTGCCGAATGGTACCTTGGGTTGTGAATGCCGAATGAGTCTTGCTTCATACTGCCGAATGGACTCTTGCCTTGGGATGCCGGATGAACTGAGGTACGCCGAATGGGATGAGTGCCGAATGAGCTCTGGTATTGTTTCACCGAATGAACTTTATATTTGAACCTTGAGTGAAATTCCTGACTTATGTACGCTTGCTTGCTTCTTCTTGGTTCCGATCGTGGTGGAAATGCATACAATCTTGATATTCCAGTTTTGTCCAAAAAATGGGATAACACACGGTATTGTAAACTAGCATTCAAGTATATGTGATTTGCTTGGCCTAGGATCAGAGTTCCATAAAATTACCAGAAAATTTGTAAAGAAGAAAACAGAAAATTCTACAGAAGGATAGAAACGAAAGAAAGTGGAGAGTGAGGAGTAATTATGGGGGTGTTTGAAATTATACAGAAGTTAAGGGAGCATAAAGCGAATGCTGGGGTGGTAATAGATATTGCCAATCAACAATTGTCATTATTGTTAATGGCAGACTAAACTAAATATTCTGAAAAGGAACATCCACCAAACAATCGAGTTAAATAACATCTAACTACATGCATCCAAGTACTAATAAACTGATGCGAATGATTACATCTTCGAAAAAACTGATTGAAATCGTGCACGCACAACCAAATTGTTTTTTTCTTCAGTTCGAATGTGTACTTTGCACTATATAAATTCACATGAGAACTCTCATCATCAAACAAATAAAACGTAGAAGAAATGAGTGCTTTCAACCATGAACCAAAAGAAGGAAAATCCTATCTGAACATCAGTTTGATGCTAGTAATAAAGAAATCATACCAGTAGTGACCAGGGCATTACCTTGATGTGGAAAATCCAAAATCATATCCAGTGGATTTTATAGGTTTAGGTTCATCCTATCCAGGTAAGAAAATACATGGGCGTTGTTCTAATGGAGCAAGCAGAGCCTTAGGAATAGCCATAGCTTTAGAAGTTAGAAGTGTTCTGTAATCCCCAATTGCCATTGTCAGACATCTAAATTGGTTTGTTTGATGCCGATGATATCCCCTGAAACAAGGATTGAGGCTTCCTGCTTCAGCCACCTGCCATCGCGTAGGACTGTGTTTCAGCGAGTAGGGATTGATTAGAGATTAGGGATTTGTCGTGAAGCAGTGATTAGGGATTTGTGAGTAAATATGGATGGGGATTATGGTTTCAGTAAAAAGTAAAGGCAGAGCGGTTAATGAAAATTTCACTCGGGCTTTAAAATTCTGTCCCAACGTCTTCCCTTTAAAAAATGTGAAAAATGTGAGAAATGAAGGGAAAGCTTAAAGCTAAAATTGTGCAAAAATGGGAAATAATAATATTATTATAAATTATATGTTATTAAGTATATATTATTATTAATACATTGCTATTATGAATTATTAACTTTAATTAATTAGTATTACTAACTAATTATAATAAATTATTAATCGCAAATAGTTATTTATTAAAATAATAATTTTTAATCATAAATTATTGGTTAATAATCATAAATTATAAATTAAAATGTATTAATGATTAGTTATTAATTATAAACACTAATTACAACGAGACGAAAACCGTTGTAATGGGACTATATTACAACGGGCCAAAACAGCTTTAATAGAGCATTGTAATTATTTATAATAACTAGTGATTATTTATTAGTAATCATTTATTATTACAAGTTATAAATGATTAATTGTTAAATATTAATAAATAATATAATATTATTAATGATTAGTATTAGTAATTGGTAACATGATATTATAATTAGTAATTAGTAACATATGATTAATATAATATTATTAATGATTAATTATTAAATATTAATAGATAATAAATATTAATTTTAAGAAAGCATTGTAATTATTAATTATTGATTGCCAAAAATTAGCAATAGACATTTATTACAACGGGCGTTTTAAGATCGTTGTAAAATTGGGATCGGTTAAAACGTGCATTTTATGACCGTTGTAAAATTGGCACCTATTACAACGGGCGTTATGAGCGTTGTAAAATTGACACCTTTTACAACGGGCATTTGCTGAATGTTGTAAAATATACTTCCACTACAATGGGTAGAAGTTGACCGTTGTAATATCTCTCTATTACAACGGGCAAATAATGCAAGTTGTAAGAAGAGCGTTGGACAGAGCATCTATTACAACGGTCCTAAAACGACCGTTGTAATAGCCGTCTATTACAACGGGCAGAATATGCCCGTTGTAAAAAGGACGTTGTAATAGGGTATTTTTGTTGTAGTGCACCCGACCGACCCAATCTCATGTATTTTTATTTTTATAAATAGGTCTGCTCTATTCATCCCAATTTCTATACTGGCTATGATTTATAACCGTAGCATTATTCTCTGTAGATGATTATAACAGAAATAAAGAGATCATTTCATTTTCTTCAAATTACATTTTCTTGCAAATATTTACATGGTATCAGAGCCATTGCAAAGCTTAACAATACTTCATCAAAATCTCATCTCGGAGTAAAGAAGCATCATCAAAGCTTAACAACATTTCATCAAAATCTCATTTTTGGGTAAGAAGCACCATCAAATTAGATTTCATCATTCGATGCTTTAATAACCCATCGGATAAATCATCTTCATCTGAGTTATTATTGAATTTGTTGAAGAAAACTTGTGCCGTGTTAAGGAAACTGCAATTCTTTTCGGATGCTCAAATTTTCAAAAACAAAAACAAGCGAATTCTTTCAAGGCAACAAGAAATCAAGAAAAGATCATCAAAACTGGAAGAAAGGAAGTGCCATTCCAAGAAAACTGCCAGAATAAATTTCATCATCCATTATTCGGCTGCACATACCTGATATCGTTGTTGCATCAGTATTTCTTATTCTACTAGGGTGCATTTGAGTCCTCAAATCAGTTCATGATTCAAGAATCATCATTATGACGGAAGGAAACTCTGCCACGTCATCCAATTCATCTGGGTCTTTTCACATTGCTATAGAAAATCTGATTAAGACCATCATTTGCCTCCAGAGCCAGCTAATCACTACACAGCTTGAAGACGATAATTATCTTCTTTGGAAAATCCAAGACGAAACTGCAATCAGAGGGCACGACCTTGAAGGTTTTCTTCTGGGTACCATCACCATCCCACCAATGTTCATAACTGATCAAGAAAACAAGACTGTTAGTAATGAAGATTACACAAAATATCAAAGGCAAGTAGTTTAATATGTTCATGACTGTTGTCCTCTATAAGCATGTATTATAACCTCAAGTTATAGGCAGTAAAACAGCCAGAGGAATATGAAAAACAGTGGAGAGAATATTCGATTCTCAATCAACTACCAAGATAATACATTACAAAAGACAATTACATAGTATCAGAAAGGATAACTTAATCATGGTTGAGTATTTCACAAAAATCAAAATAGCTTGTGATCTGTTAGAAGTAGCTGGGCACAAGATTGCTGATTCTGGGAAAGTATTGACCATACTAAGTGGCCTAAGTGAAGAATATGAGCATTTGCTATTGTTATATCATCTCAAAGAAGCACACAACCCATAGAAGATGTGCATTCTATACTTCTTGCACGTGAAGGGAGGATAGACTTCAAGAAACCAATTGATTCAGATATGTCTATCAATTATGCAACAAATTAAAGAAGTAATGGTCAAAATAACAACAAACTGAACAACAGAATCAAAGAGGAAATCAGTCAGGTAGAGGAAATAAGGGTACAGGAAGATGGAGCAACAATAGCAATAGACCAAAGTGTCAAATTTGTGAAAAAATGGATTACACCGCACCAAAGTACTATTTCAGACTTCTGAATTATGTTCCAGGGCAGAACACTGGTAATCAAAGAAGTAACAGTTACACTGCAAATTTGTCTCAAGCTCAATCGGAAACAAACAATCAATATGAGAATAATAGAAACTAGATCACTAGAACAGAGCATATTCAAGATGAAGCATGCTACCCCGATGCTGGAGTAATAAACCATATAACTAACAATCTAGACAATTTGAATCTTGAATGTAAAGAGTATAAAGGTACACAGTCTATTTGCATTGGGAATAGTGAGTCTATTAATATTTCTCACTCTGGAAAAATCAATATCAAGGGTGTCAGACAATTGTTTTTAAATAATTTATTGAGAGTACCAAAAATAAAGAAAAATCTCATAAGTGTCTCTCAATTTGCCAAAGACAATAATGTCTACTTGAATTCTTTTCTAAGTACTGTTTAGCTAGAGATATACTAACTAAAGAAATTTTATTGTAGGGTGATGCTGACAGAGGATTATACCATTTCAAATTAGTTAACTGCATCAACCATGGGAAGGAACAACAAATATGTAAGTTGTCTGAAACTACTTAGATAGAGAATTATAAAAGCATTCTAGATCTATGGCATTACAAACTTAGCATGCAAATATGAATGTTGTTAAACAAGTGCTTAGTGATAATAAAATTGCTTTTGATGATATCTCTTTGGCACATGTGTGTACCTACTACCAGATGGGCAAAAGCCATAAACTACCTTTTAGCAACTCACATACAGTGTACTCTAATCCTTTAGAATTAGTTCCCACTGATCTATGGGATTCTACCCTAATATGTTCTGATTATGGCTATAAGTACTATATATCCTTTGTTGATGCCTATACTAGGTATACCTCGATTTATTTCTTAAAAACTAAATCAGAGACATATAATGTTGTTGTTCACTTCATATCAGTTGCTGAAAAACAAACTGGATGTCAAATTAAAGTATTCAATTTGATGGTGTTACAGAGTTTAAGACTCTTAGAGATTATTTTGATAAAAAGGGAATAGTTCATAGGATATCCCTATACTTCTGAGAAAAATGGTTTAATTGAGAGGAAACATAGGCACATTGTTGAAACGGGATTTACACTTCTAGCTCAGGCATCTTTACTCTTAAAATTTTGGCCTGATTCTTTTAATACAACAGTTTATTTAATTAACAGATTGGCAACAAGAGTTTTAGAAAGAGTAAGTCCCTTAGAATAACTATTTTGTATAAAGCCCGACTATCAGAGTCTCAAAAACTTTGGATGTCTATGTTTTCCCAATCTAAGACCATACAACAAAAATAAATTAGACTACAGATCAAGACCATGTAATTTTATAGGGTATGGTGTTAATCAATGTTATCCCTCTTTTTGGCAAAGCCGCGATTCCAAAAGATCGATCAGAAACGGAGGACAGTCCGTCTCAGAGGTCGGTCATGCTTCGTTTCGCTATGGATATCACTGAATTTTGTCCAAGTCCAGATTGAGCTACAATCGATAGGACACGGCAAGAAAGACCATAGGAGTCAACATCTCAAGTTCCAAGTCAATCCGAGTTCATACGCTCGGGTTATGATCGATTCAATTTGAAGGGGAAAGCTTGGGTCTCGAAGCCATCACAAACCAATGTTTCGAAACCATCAAGCTCGAATCCATGAGCTTCGAATCCACAGGTCCATCTCGGGTTCGCCTACGTCACCTTCGAATCCATCGTGTTCGAACCCATCGTGTTCGAACCGATGGGCCTCGTATCCGTGGAGAAGTGACATAGTTCGTATCCATCACAAGAGTCACACTTCGAGCCCACCACAAAGCCTAGTTCGACTCCAAGCGAGAATCACGGCTCAAACCCAAACATGGAGCCTAGTTCGAACCCATCCACAAAGTCATGCTCGAAACCATCCATGATGCCAAGTTCGAATCCACCTGTGTAGCCTCATTCGAATCCACTGGGTCAACCAACCACGATGACGTGTCTCCCTTCGATTCGAATTCGCCGAGATCCATGGAGTCGAAGCGGTCAATTTGGAGTAAAGACCGGGTTGGTTCGAAATTTGTGCTCCACGTCGCCACGAAGTCACGTGCCATGATGGGTTCGAAACCATCGGTTCGAAAGCATGGTTTCGAACCAAACAGCCAGGCAATGAACTCCATTTCGAATCCATCATATCTCCCAATCTACTGATCCAAATGCCATGAAGTTTTCACAGAAGCTTGCACACATGTTGAAGAATGTCCACGCCAAATTTCACCTCGATTGGATGAATTCTTGATCGATTCGAATGGAGTTCGAACCGATGCCAAAGTGGGCCCAAACTTCCTGAGACCGTGCGTGTAGGCCCCCTCACGTGCAAGAAGTGGTCTCCCGAGTTTACAGTGGAATATCAGCAGCCTACGCCTATAAATAGAGCCCCAGGGCCAACAGAAAAGGGACTTTTGATTCTGAAGCACCCAGACTCTGCCGGATTGAGATCTCCATCATTTGATATCATAAACTTGCTGTTAAATTCGATTCTCTGACTGTAATTTACTGTTGATTGCTGTACCGAGTTGTAATCATCAAAAGAGAGTCAATAAAAGTATAAAAACTTCACAGTGGACGTAGGCAATACGCCGAACCACTATAAATTGCTTGTCTACGCGCTTATTTACATGTTATTTGGAGTTGTTGTTAGATAATCCTCAGTTTTAATTTGCACTCTTCATTTATTATCTCTTCAATAACTTCCGACGAGTGTTGTACCCAATTCTGGCGCAAACACTTTGGTGCTTTCACTGAGAAAACCCAAATTTTCTCTCGCCCCACGGATCTGTCATCAATACCGGATTGCATAAATCTAAGAGAGAGATCCGGATTTCAAGCTTAGGTTCCTTCCATTCTATTCAGACTTGATAAAGGTCTAGGAAAGAATCTCGCTATTCACAATGGTGAGTACTAGAACCACCTCTAACCTTGGTAACCAAGAGGGCCAGGATAGGCCAGATCCTGCGTAGTTACCGTCTACTCAGGACATCGCCGGACCTTAGGAGTCATCCGGACCGGTAACAAGACAAGAGTTTCAAGCGTTGCTCCAAGAGCTGACCCAAAGTCGGCAGCAGTTGACGGAGCAACTAGGTGCTAACGCTGAATTAACTCGCCAGCTACACAGTCATAAGCGAAGGCGGTCTAGGAGGGATTATGCATCCCAGTCTTCCACGGAGAGTTCGGCCTCCACCGATTATCATCACCGACCTTCACGACCCCGAATGGATGGGAATCATGCGCAGGCCACCGGAGACCTTCCTCCATTGACGGTTGGGCAACTACGAGTCGTTCCTTCTACGAGCTTCCATACAGGGCCTTCTTCTCGGGGAGGCACTGCTCCTCAACACACTACCGACAACCGTCCTGCAACTATTGCCACGGAGCCAGGGGTCGACATCCGTACGTTGTCGGATCAGAACCACCACCGACGACGGCAATCTCCTGAGCCGTATGTACGGGAAGATGCCGAACCAAGGAGGCGAGATCCGGACCGTCGACAACATCCGGTCCAGTCCCGCATTGTGGAGCCCGACCACACCTTGGCTCGACATGCCCAGAACGCAGCTGTAACGGATCTTCCAGAAATGATCAGGCAGATGATCCGTGAAAGTCAGGGGTTTACCAACGACGACTGGGGAATCTCCCAGAGTCACACCCCATTCACAGACGAGATCCTGTATGCCGAACCCCCTCGGCGATTTAGGATGCCCACGTTACCGATGTACGAGGGAAACTCGGACCCTAATCCACACATATTGAAGTATGAATGGTCCATGAGCGCCGCTAGGGCAGATGATGCGGTCAAGTGTAGGAGCTTTCCTATCTCTTTGGGGGGCATTGCTACGATGTGGTTCACGCGATTGCCACCCCGTTCTATCTTCTCGTTCAATCAGCTGGCCAGGAAGTTCGTGGAACAATTCCGCATGCATGTTGCGAGGCCTAGGGACGTCAACACTTTGTCTAGTGTTACCCAAGCTCCAGGAGAAACTCTTAGACACTACTTGGAGAGATTCCATAAGGCATGTGTGGAAATCACCAATCCTAGTGATAATTCGATTCTGATGGCATTGATGAAAGGAATTGACCCTGATTCGGATTTTGGAAATTGGTTGGCAGGAAAACCTCCTGCGTTGTTGGATCTCTTCTACTCCAAAGCCGCCCAGTTCTTGAGGCGTGAGGACGCGAAGCAGTCTAGGAAACAGGACGACGCAGGACCCAGTGGAGAGGGGATTCAAAGTAATGTGGCTGTTAAACAATCGGGAGAAAGTTCCGGGAAAGTACAGCTAAATATCCAAAACAAACAATCACAACCGAAGGATAATGGGAATCAGAGCAAGAAGCGGGATCAGAACCGTGGGCCGAGGCGTAGGGCCCCTATGTTCGATAATTATACTCCACTGAATACATCGTTGGAGAACGTATACCTACAAACTTGTAACGCCATGCAATACAAGAAGCCTACTCCGAAGCCGTCGTCGGAGAGGCAGATTCAAACGGGCAAGTTTTGCAGATTTCACGACAGTTACGGCCACAATACCAACGAACGCAGACACTTGCAGGATTTAATTGAGAAGTTGATTAGGGAAAGGAAGTTGGGCTAGTTCGTACGGGCGCCGCAGTCTGGCAGTGCGGGTCCGTCGAACCAGAACAATCGGCAAAATCAGCCAAGGCAGGAAGAACCCGCCCGAACGGGCGGTAGGTAAGTGATAAACACTGTAAGTGGTGGTCCTCATCTGGCGGATAGGAGTTGGAAAGAAATGGAGTCATATGCTAGCTCGGTTAGGCATATGGACTTCGAATGTTGCAATAGTTATGACGAAGGGGCTCCGGCGAAACAACAAAAAACGATGGTAGATGACATCGTGTTTCGGAACCGTGATGCAGACAAGGTCGAAGCCCCGACTATCGACCCACTTGTGATATCCGCCCAGGTTGGTCCTGCTTGGATGAAGAGGATACTGGTGGATAGTGGGAGTTCAGTCAATATTTTGTTCAGGAGAGCTTACGACCAGATGAAGATGGAAGCCAAAGATCTGAAGCCCTGCCAGCCCAGGATTCATGGCTTCGATGGAAGTGCTAATATACCCACGGGGGTTGTGGAGTTACCCGTGGAGCTGGGGATCGGTGAGTGCAGAAGAGTACGCATGCTACAGTTTGTTGTTTTGGATATACATTCACCGTACAACGCGTTTCTGGGCCGACCGGCCCTTGCTGAATTTCGGGCGGCAATCGCCCTGTGGTGCTTGACTTTGAAATTTCCTACCGATTGTGGTATCGGTGTGATTCATGGAGATCAGGCTGCTGGAAGGGCCTGTTATGTTGCTGAGCTGCGAGAGGCACAGCGAAGGGAGAAAGGGAAGGGCGTAGAGGATTCTCTCTGCGTCCGTTCTGCCGATGATTGACAATTGGTGCTTGGGCCTCAGCCCGGGCACCACAACCAGTTCCAGAAAGACCTTGACCCGAGGGACAACGACGACAATGGGGAGTCTACAGAAAGTCAGGCCTCTCCGGCCGAGCTAACTATCGATGTCCCGAACGATGATGATGGCGATGATGCGAGAGTGTTAAAAATCAGGTCTCAATTGAGGCCGGGGGCACAACAGGAACTGGTTGAATTTCTCCGGGCGAATCTTGACGTGTTCGCTTGGACGCACTCTGACATGTGTGGGATCTCGTCGGATATCGCGAGCCACACTTTAAACATCGACCCACAGTATGTCCCAGTCAAGCAGAAAAGGCGCGGTATGGATCCAGAGAGATCTGCCGCCCTTAAGGAGGAGGTTGATAAGTTGAAAACAAACGGGTTCATTAGAGATGCTTTATACCCAGAATGGGTGTCAAACCCGGTACTTGTCCGGAAACCGAACGGGAAATGGAGAACGTGTATCGATTATTCTGACTTGAACAAGGCTTGCCCGAAGGACAGTTTTCCGCTTCCTCGAATCGATCAGCTCGTTGATTCAACCGCCGGACACGAATTGTTATCCTTTATGGACGCTTACTCGGACTACAACCAGATACCCATGCATGTGCCCGACCAAGAACATACGAGTTTTGTGACTGATCTGGGGTTATACTGCTACAAAGTCATGCCTTTTGGGCTAAAGAATGCCGGCGCAACTTATCAACGCTTGGTTAACCGGATGTTCTCCGACCAGATCGGGAAGACCATGGAAGTTTATGTAGATGACATGTTAGTAAAGTCAAGGCATTCAGTTGATCACGTAAAAGACTTGGGATCAATGTTTGATATCCTCCGGAGATATGGGATGAAGCTCAACCCGCTAAAATGCCATTTTGGGGTTGCATCCGAAAAGTTCCTGGGGTTCATCGTCAACGCCCGAGGGATAGAGGCCAACCCTGAGAAGATTTGGGCCATCAGGAATCTCCAAACTCCAAGGACCATAAAGCAAGTCCAGAGTCTCAATGGGAAAGTCGCAGCATTGAGTAGGTTCATCTCAAAGTGAACCGACAAATGCATCCCTTTCTTCGACCTGATCCGAAAAGGGAAACGAAACTTCGAATGGACCGCAGAATGTGAAGGTGCGTTTCAGTCACTGGTTCAACATCTTTCTACACCACCGATTCTTTCGAAGCCTGTTGATCACGAGCAATTATATCTTTACTTGGCGGTATCAGAAAGCGCAATCAGTGCAGCATTAGTCCGGGAAGAAGACCGAGTGCAAAAGCTGGTATATTATGTGAGTAAACGGTTGACCGGAGCCGAGAGGAACTATCCCAAGCTAGAAAAGTTGGCGTATTGTCTAGTCATTGCCTCGAGAAAGCTCCGTCCATATTTTCAGGCTCATCCTGTCATCGTGTACACCGACCAGCCGTTGCGACAGGTCCTCACGCGGCCTGAGACGTCTGGTAGGCTGCTAAAATGGAATATTGAATTAAGTCAGTTTGACATTGCCTATACTCCGAGAAGGGCCATACATGGCCAAGTTCTGGCAGATTTCGTCGCTGAATTCACTGTACCCGAGGAATTACATGAGAGTAGCGAACCTCCTAAACACGTGTGGAAGTTATATACTGACGGCGCCTCCAATGAGCGATGTTCGGGAGCGGGGGTAGTGCTTGCCCCCGAAGGCCGATCTGTATGCTACGCCCTAAAGTTCGAGTTCCGCGCGACTAATAATGAGGCTGAATATGAAGCTTTGCTCACTGGGTTGAAGCTGGCCCACGACCCGGGAATTGTCGCTATAGAGATTTATTGTGACTCCCAATAAATCGTATGTCAGGTCCGAGGTGAATATCAAGCTAAGGATCGAAGACTAGCTGCTTACCTGTCTCGAGTCAGGGAAACCCTTGATCGCTTCGATTACTATGCCATTTTCTATATCCCCCGGGAGCACAATCAGAAGGCCGATTCATTGGCAAAGTTGGCAAGTACGGGCGAAGCTCAACAGTTGGGGCTTGTTCCCGTTGAAACCCTACCTTCTCCGAGCATTGATCAAAGTGAGGTCAGCCATGCATTCGAGGCTACCACAAGTAGGGAGTCGTGGATGACCCCCTATCGAAATTACATTGAACATGGAGTGCTGCCTGAGCGTAGGAGTGAAAAAAGGCAGGTCCTTCGTAAAGCCCCACGGTTTGTCGTCCAAAACGGAGTTATGTATAGAAGGGGGTATTCCGTCCCCCTACTCCGATGTATCGCACACGATGAAATCAGGCGAGTGTTGCACGATGTACACGAGGGAGAGTGTGGCAATCACACTGGGGGGCAGGCACTCGCCAAGAAGGTACTCCGATACGGATATTATTGGCCCACCGTTAATCGAGATGCATCGGACTACGCCAAAAAATGTGACAAATGCCAGAAACACGCTCGGATTCCCAGGGCTCCACCTACCGAAATAACCCAAATGGTCAGCCCCTGGCCATTCGCGGTATGGGGAATCGATATAATTGGAACATTTCCTCTGGCCAAAGGTGGCGCGAAGTACGCCATTGTCGCGGTTGATTACTTCACCAAATGGGCCGAAGCTGAGCCTCATGCAACGATTACAACGAAGAAAGTGATCAACTTCGTAGTGCGCAACATCATCTGTCGATTCGGCCTCCTGCACACTATCATCACCGATAACGGAGCCCAATTCGACAGTGTTGAGTTCAGAAATTTCTGTCAGCGATTTCGCATACATAAGAAGTTTTCCGCAGTGGCACACCCACAAGAAAATGGTCAGGTCGAACCTGTCAATAAAGTTATAAAGTCCATTCTGAAGAAGCGACTGGAAAAGGCCGGGGGCAAGTGGGTCGATGAACTCCCTATGGCGTTATGGGCCTATCAAACAACTCACAAAACTACAACCGGTCACACTCCGTTTTCTCTATCGTACGGCTCAGAGGCCGTTATTCCAGTCGAATTTGAAGTGCGTTCTCATCGTGCGACGTGTTACGATCCGAAGACAAATGCCATATTACTTGCTCAATCTCTGGATTTACTGGATGAGAGGCGTGAAGAGGCTGATTTGAAGGCAGCCGCATATCGGAGTCGAGTCGCCCGAATATTCAATGCCAAGGTCCGTCCGCGAACCTTTGAACCCGGTGATCTCGTGCTCAAAAGGGTTTACTCGGTTCCTTCACACATGAAGCCAACTTGGGAAGGACCGTACGTGATTTCACAAAAGCTCGGAGATGGCACGTTCAAATTATCGACCGTTGATGGTCTCACCTTGCCGAGGGCCTGGAATAGCGAGAGTCTTCGTCGCTACTACACATGAAAGACTTTGCTTTTTCTGCCAATTTGTTCTTTTGCATTTTATTTTAGCATTCCGAGACTTGAATTTGTAATAAGGCAACTGACTCCACCATATTTTCTCGTTTCAGCAATAAAATGCCATCTCTTCGAGCCAAAGCTGTGGTTTATTAAGTGTAACGCACAATATCACGACGCACAGAGAGCTAAGTCCCATCATGCGGTGGGATTTATTCAAATAGAGAGTGGCTGCAATATGAACGGTCACTCGCTAAGTGAAACCCGAGCTCGGGGACAGGACACCACATGAATATTTACAGGGATTGATACACGACAATCCCTCGTTTAACTCCAAGTTCCCAGAGTGTGAATTGGAGTATAAACATTTAATAGTTCGTTCCCAGAGCGCGAACGGACTCCAAGTTCCCAGAGTGCGAACTGGAGTATAAACATTCGATAATTCGTTCCTAGATCGCGAACGGACTCCAAGTTCCCAGAGTGCGAATTGGAGTATAAACATTCGATAATTCGTTCCCAGAGCGCGAACGGACTCCAAGTTCCCAGAGTGCGAATTGGATTATAAACATTCGATAATTCGTTCCCAGAGCGCGAACGGACTCCAAGTTCCCAGAGTGCGAATTAGAGTATAAACATTCGATAATTCGTTCACAGAATGCGAACGGACTCCAACTTCCCAGAGCACGAACCGTAGCATCCGTGCTAGCTCCAGATTCCTGAAGCGCAAGTTGGAGTACAAACATCAATTTCGGGTTCCTGAAGTGCGAAACCAAACATACATGCTTTATCCAAGTTCCCGGCGTGTGAATTGGAGCATGAACACTAAGTTAAAGTTCCCGTAGTGCGAACTAAAATGTTAATATTAACTCCAAGTTCGTAGAGTGCGAGTTGGAATGCGAACATCAATAACTCTCGAACTCCTGGAATGCAAACCAGGTTATCGATCTCAAATTATTCTAAGTCCCACGTGTGCTCAAGACTTGCAACAAGTGCGATCAACCACCAAAAATACAAGTGTTGTTCCCCAAAACTGGGGGGCACGAAAGCTAAATATTAATCACTAACCGAAGTGATACAACGTCCGAAGTTCAACTCATTCATCAATCACAACGTGTGACCAAGATCTTCAGACTTGGCAAATGAGACGAACTCTGCTTAAACGGTAAAAACACCACAAGTACACCGGACCGAAAACGAGACATTGCAAGTACTTAAGCACAAATAAAACGAGAGTTGGAACAAAGAAACTAAATTTTATTTCAACTAACTTAAAACAAGGACTTACACGCAGATAAGTTCTTCCAAAAAAAAAATGCCTACTAGCAGGGGCCGAACCTGCATCTATACACAGCCTACTAACAAAAAACAAAGACAAGTCCCTATCTACCAAAAAACCTGCATGGGGGGCCGCTCTATTCTTTCTTTCTCGGCTTCCTTATCAGCGGTTCGTCGTCAGAATCGCTAGGAACGGAAATCCTTCGCTTTGACGGCCTCCTCTCCGGTGGCTGCTCTCCAGCGGGGGGCATAATATCTACGTCTTCCTCGAAACTTGAATCTAAATGAGGACTCCCCGCCGGAGAAATAGGATGGACCGGATCCGCAACGGAAGGTGGGATAACGTCGCCACCGGCGCAACCGCTCTGCCCCTCAGCTTCCAATTCAGCATGGATTTCGGCCAAAATTTCTTCTTCTCGAGCTGATGGGGCCCGGCTGGAGATAACTCCAGTCTCAACAAGGGGGCCGGAAGCTGGTGGTAACTCACTAATGATAAATGGCAAGTCTGTAGAGAAGTCACTCTGGTGACCGAGCAATTCACTCACCATTTGCTCGTCAAGAGACAAAGAGCTTCCCTGCGCCGCTCCGGTAGACACTGCCGTTGTCACGACAGTCGTTTCAGTAGTAATAGCCTTCTGCCCTTGGCTCGGCTCCTGGGTCGAAGACACCGGGGTAGTCCTGGTCACTGGATAAAGAAGAGAAGGGGTTAAGAACAATCACTTCGAAACGAGAGTTATAGCGAAAATGCACTTGAAATTTGTTCAGAATACCTTCCTCAGTTCGGCTTGTTGGTGGTGGAACGACTTCAGGGACGTGCTCACAAATGGGTGATAACCGCGGTTGCTCTGGGTCGTAAGCCGGAACGGTCTGTGAGCTAACCGCAGATACAGGCTCGGACGAAAGCGGGGCAGTGATTTCAAGAGCGGTGCCACAATGCTCAACACCTGACCCTTCTCCGGCCTCCAAAGATCGACCGCCAACCATCTCCTTCTCATGAGCGATCATAGCATCATGAAGGACCCTTTTTCCTCATCTGTTAGCAGTCGGTTTTCGAGCTCGAACCGGTCGACCGATTCGTCGGGGTGCGCTTCCTCTTCCCCTTCAACCAATCGTTCCCAAGCACTGCGGAGATGCACTGGGTAGTCCTGAAGCCAGGCCAAGTTTCTGTACTTCAATACATTGGCATTGTATGTAATAAGCAGATCTTCAATGTCAGCCTCTAGCCTGGCCTCGGCTTGCTGAACTCTCTCCCCAATCTCCGCCTCAACCGCTTGAACTCTGGCCATTGCTTCATCCCGTTCGGTCCGGAGTATCACCGCCTGTTCGCACGCCTCCTATGCTGCATTGTTTGCGTCGTCCTGTCCTTGGCGATTTCGGCAAATTTGGATTTGAGCTCATTTAGTTCCTTTAGCGCCGCATCCCTCTCGGCAGTGACCAGAGTATTCCGATGGCCCATGTCCTCGACCGTGGCGTAATGCTCACGCTTCATTCTATCCATCGTGAGTTGGGCTTCATCGGCCTTTTTGATGGCTTCCATCTCTGATTTTCTGGAAGATTCGGCCTCGGTGTTCAGCACATCGATAATGCGACTCTTCTGGGCCAACTCCGCCTGTAACTTTTCGTTGGCGGCCCCACGCTCAAAGGCCAGCTCCGACGCCTTCTCCGCCGCCTTAAACCATACTTTATACTGAGCATAAAAATCGTGCACATAGTCGTGCACCACCTGCTCCGCGGACGGAGGAATTCTCTTCAAGTGCGGGGGAAAAATGTAGTTGTCGAAGCAAATAGTTGGGAAGTCTTTTTTCAATTGAGCGAGCCTGAGCGCCCCTTCGCCCGAAATCCCCACAGGGGGTTGTTCCGCAACTACGGCAGTCGATGCCTCGCTTCTGGAACGGTGAGATTCGTGCCTGGAAGATTGGGAAGTGGACGTATGACGTGAAGGCTCAAAGGGGCGAGAAATATGGGCCAGAGGTGGTACGGGATCTCTGGGAGGAGGGGTACGCGATCGGGATCGACGCTTATATCCCTTCTCTGTGTCGTATCTTTCACGGCTCGAATATCCAGAGTATTCCTGGTCATAGTCCCTATCTCCTTCCCGCCTGCGCGAGTCACGATATGATGGTTTCCGAGCATGTCGCAGGCTCCCTAGCATCGAACCGCGCCTGGACATGGTACCTACAAAGCAAAGAGAAGAACAGAGTTAGTGGTTTCTCGAAACCGATGACCCAAAACTCGGAACTATGTAGTGTCGTGAAATGTGTATGAATATGCATTTCCCCCGACCAACCCGAAGTGTCGACTGAGCTAGTAATAAAAGGCTCGCTCAGTTCAAGAGTACGATGAAACTCCTCCAACCCGGCATCATGCTGAAAGGATACATCATCCGGGATTGGAAGATCTGTAAGCCCTTCGAAAAGACTTTCGGTTCGCGGAGGAGACGTCTCGTAAATTATAACTCCGGGGGATGATCGGGCTGTGACAACCGACTTCCATCTCCCCTTCTTAGTTGATGTGACGACGGTCGCCTTGCCTTTTCTTTGTTCTTCAACAACTTGAGCCACGTCTGTAGGCTCCAGCAACGGCTCGTCGTCAGTATGAGTTCTTTCGGAATCAGCTTCCTCGGCTACAATGACTTTGGGTTTCTTGTGCTTGGCGTGTTTTTTCGGAACAATTCTTTGCACCCCGTCGAATATTATACTCTGCCATCGTTCGATTAATCCACAGGCCCGGAGATTCCTATCCGTCAATAACACGTCAATATCCCTGTCGGCGCTCGGGATCTCTCGGAGCACACGTACTATCTCCTTAAAGCTTTCACCGTCGGGGCGCTGGATCATCGCTGTACAGAAGAAAAATATATAAGTCACACTTCGACTGCAATCACCTTAGTAATAGTTTGGAAACTCAGCTATACTCACGTCTAAATAACCATCACCTGGCGAAGCCCGGAGGACATCTGACGTAGAACCATTCCGTCCTGTAATAGCTTAACCTAGTCCAGGATCCGGTAACCACTTGACAATTTCGTACTGCCTCTAAGAATGTGAAAGATGGGTAATCGTTTCGGGTTTTGAAGTTAAACAAGTATCTGATTTCGATCGGGGCCGGTGGTCTATGAAGATATTCCATAAAGACGATGAACAGGCTGTTCACCGAAGCGTACCCGTTCGGGTGAAGTTGGGATGGTGCGACTCCCAAAAAAGATAGCACTTCTCTTATATATTCATTGAACGGAGGAAGCGTCCCGGCCGCGCACGCATGGCGATTGAATGCGGTATACCCCTCCGGCGGGTTGTGTGGTCTATCGCTTGGCCCCGGTAATAACACGTTGTCTAATGACAAACCGTGCCTCAAACATATCCTCCCCAGCATATCTTCGGAAATATGAGATGGGACGGAATCTGATGGATTAGCAATGAATAACGCGTCGGGAAGTTCATCCGGCGCCGGGCCGATAACTTCAGGATCAATGTTCGGGACCTCTAACCTCGGAGGTACTATACTCTGTATATCTTGTGGGGTTTCCTGCTGACGCGAACTTGAAGGCTCCATAACTGACTAACTCATGAGAAACCATCATTAGATGATAAGGGGCCCGTGAATTCCCCAGTGTATAGTGTACGAGTGTGTGTTGTGCGGTGCTATGCGTTACTTGGATGAATATCGCAGAATTAAAGAGAACACGCAAACGACAAAGCTACAAAGCCCGGTTGTGATGGCCGTTATCGCTAAACCCTTCACATAAGGAAAATTGATTCACACAAAGATTGTTATTGTTCTGTCAACGAGCTTCGAAAGGTGGTCAAGTATGCAGTTTAACGTGTCCAAATATGCAGGAGTGAAGCTCGTCGGAATTATTCTCAGAAAATATCAAACTTTGGTATCCACTATATGAAGTTTCGAACCAATCACAAGTGACCTATTCGAACCCATCATCGCACCACTTCGAATCCATCCGAAGGGGCGAGCTTCGAATCGATGATCAGTGTGCCAAGCTCGAATCGATCGGTGAAGGGTGACTTCGAATCGATATGGAGGGGCGCACTTCGAATCCATCGAAACGCCAAGCTCGAATCGATCGGTGAAGGGTGACTTCGAATCCATCGAAACGCCGAGCTCGAATCGATCAGTGGGGGATAACTTCGAATCGACCCTTGATTGAGTAGTTCGCACCGATCAGGGAAGCCTCAACTAAGCATCGCACGCATTCGACTCGATGCCCTTCGTATCGGTCGTAAAGGGATGTTTCATGTCGGTGCGAAGTTGAGAGCCTCCTTCTAATCAACGGCTGCTTCTTGTATCAATCATTAGGCACCGATATAACTCGACACCATGGTTAGCTAGGTGCAAACTGCATCCCCTCCAAGGGAATCACAAGGGTCGACTCAAAGTCTGAGAGAGAATGGTGCTGCCCCCCCATCGATTCGTACACGAGTTCCTGAATCAATTCGAGATTCTTCCAAAGGCCAGATCTGGATCTACCAAAGCCCGAGAAAGGCCGATCGATGACAAAGTGATGGGTTCGAGGTAGCTTTGCCGTGCGAATTCAAGATTAGTTACCTAGTTTGAATGATGATTTCGAGAAATTAAAGATTCGGATCTTGAATGATTCAAAAGCGCGGCGCAGTGTTTTTTCTCTTTTGAAGCTTCGAGACGATGCACTGCACAGTAAAAAGCAAGCGAGAATAAAAGTAAAAAGTGAAAAAATGCCGAGGTCATTGCTATTTATTTGGGGGGTTGGAGATGACTAGGTCGATTCGCGTTCCGGTAGACTTGACCGATTACAACAGGTCAGAATGCAGGACCGGTTCAAAATCCGCTCTCGAACCCATACGTTTGAGGCTCCATCGTGTGAAGCACACGGACCACTGCCACAAACAAAAGTCTCGAAACCATCCTTTCACATCGGTTCGAACGTCAGTTTCGAACCCATCACAACACAAGTATACTCCATCCTTTCAGACCGGTTCGAATGTCAATTTCGAATCCATCATAGCAGCAAGCGTGCCGCGTCCATACAAACGTGGATTTCGAACCCATCAATGCTCGAATGCATCGGTTCGAAACATTACGCTCGCGCAATACAAATTCGATTCCTTTAACCTTCTACATCGGTTCAGGAGAGGATCGATGCGAAGGAACCTTTCGAAACAACCACCAAGCGTTGTCTCAATTCAAATTTCAAAATCGGTTCAGGAGAGAATCAATACGAAATTCTATAAGCAAACCAAATTGACAACGACTTGTGGACGCACGACGTTAACAAGGGTCAAATTAACATATGCGCACACATGTCGGACTAACATTCGATTTTGAATATTCGCAGGGGTCAAACACTCATCCTGTTACAAATGCGACAGCCAACGGCTAAGCATTACTATACAACAATCAATCATATCAACGCAAGGTTACAGCAGTACAGCATACGAGTTTCGACGAAAAAGAAAGCAATGATTGCTTAGAGAAATTGCAGCAGTTCAAAGCACGTCATGTTCCCACAAGACGCACTTTGGGGGGCAAAATGTTATCCCGCTTTTTGGCAAAGCCGCGATACCAAAAGATCGATCAGAAACGGAGGACAGTCCGTCTCAGAGGTCAGTCATGTTTCGTTTCGCTATGGATATCACTGAATTTTGTCCAAGTCCAGATTGAGCTACAATCGATAGGACACGACAAGAAAGACCATAGGAGTCAACATCTCAAGTTCCAAGTCAATCCGAGTTCATACGCTTGGGTTATGATCGATTCAATTTGAAGGGGAAAGCTTGGGTTTCGAAGCCATCACAAACCAATGTTTCGAAACCATCAAGCTCGAATCCATGAGCTTCGAATCCACAGGTCCATCTCGGGTTCGCCTACGTCACCTTCGAATCCATCGTGTTCGAACCCATCGTGTTCGAACCGATGGGCCTCGTATCCATGGAGAAGTGACATAGTTCGTATCCATCACAAGAGTCACACTTCGAACCCACCACAAAGCCTAGTTCGACTCCAAGCGAGAATCACGGCTCGAACCCAAACATGGAGCCTAGTTCGAACCCATCCACAAAGTCATGCTCGAAACCATCCATGATGCCAAGTTCGAATCCACCTGTGTAGCCTCATTCGAATCCACTGGGTCAACCAACCATGATGACGTGTCTCCCTTCGATTCGAATTCACCGAGATCCATGGAGTCGAAGCGGTCAATTTGGAGTAAAGACCGGGTTGGTTCGAAATTTGCGCTCCACGTCGCCACGAAGTCACGTGCCATGATGGGTTCGAAACCATCGGTTCGAAAGCATGGTTTCGAACCAAACAGCCAGGCAATGAACTCCATTTCAAATCCATCATATCTCCCAATCTACTGATCCAAATGCCATGAAGTTTTCACAGAAGCTTGCACACATGTTGAAGAATGTCTACGCCAAATTTCACCTCGATTGGATGAATTCTTGATCGATTCGAATGGAGTTCGAACCGATGCCAAAGTGGGCCCAAACTTCGTGAGACCGTGCGTGTAGGCCCCCTCACGTGCAAGAAGTGGTCTCCCGAGTTTTCAGCTGAATATCAGCAGCCTACGCCTATAAATAGAGCCCCAGGGCCAACAGAAAAGGGACTTTTGATTCTGAAGCACCCAGACTCTGCCGGATTGAGATCTCCATCATTTGATATCATAAACTTGCTGTTAAATTCGATTCTCTGACTGTAATTTACTGTTGATTGCTGTACCGAGTTGTAATCATCAAAAGAGAGTCAATAAAAGTATAAAAACTTCACAGTGGACGTAGGCAATATGCCGAACCACTATAAATTGCTTGTCTACGCGCTTATTTACATGTTATTTGGAGTTGTTGTTAGATAATCCTCAGTTTTAATTTGCACTCTTCATTTATTATCTCTTCAATAACTTCCGACGAGTGTTGTGCCCAATTCTGGTGCAAACAATCAAAAAGGATATAAATGTCTTGATGAAAAGGGAAAATTGTTTATTAGTAGACATGTTGTTTTTAATGAGCATGTATTTCCCTTTAGCAATACTGATATGAAAACGACCAACAAGATTTATAATCCAATAGTCTTTATACCCGACCTACCCATCTACTTAGATAATTGGCAGCATAAAAGGACCGATAAGGCAACAGAAGCTTCTAATTCACAATTGCATGCAAATTATGAACCAGTGAGAACTCGAAGCCATCTTGATCATTCTGCATCTCAACCTGTCAATCAAGATCAACAAGTTAGTGAAGAAAGCACTAACATTCAACAAGACATATCAAGTGATAATGTTGTTCAATCCAACGAAGAAGAACCACAAGTGAGATCATGTCATCCAATGATGACTATAGCAAAGAGTGGCACATTCAAGCCAAAGCCTTACACTACAACCACTACCACAGGGGAACCGAAACTTTTGATCATGCTGTAAAAGACAAAAACTGAAAAGCAGCAATGGATGAGGAGTATAATGCTCTTATGAGAAATAAGACATGGAATTTAGTTTATCCACCTGACAACAAAAACATAGTGGGATGCAAATGGATCTATAAATTAAAAAGAAATCCAGATGGAACTGTTGCTAGATATAAAGCAAGACTTGTAGCTAAAGGCTACTCCCGACAATATGGTTTGATTTTAATAATACTTTCTCTCTAGTAATCAAGCCAACGACTGTTAGAATAATTCTTACTATTACTTTACGTAAAAAAGAGAACATCAGACAGCTTGATGTTAATAATGCTTTCTTAAATGGCATTCTATCAGAGGAAATTTATATGGAGTAGCCATAGGGATACACTAGAGATGCAAATTATATGTGCAAACTTAATAAGGCTATATATGACCTTAAACAAGTACCAAGAGTTTGGTTTGATAGGCTGAAAACCACTTTAATAAAATTGGGTTATCAGCCTACCAAATCAAACAGCTCCCTCTTTATTAAAGATAGTAAAGAATCTATGATATATATTCTAATATATGTTAACGATTTAATTAGTATAGGTAATAATGATACAGACATCAACAATATCATTCAATACTTAGATAAAAATTCTCTGTTAAAGATTTTGGTGAGCTGGGCTACTTTCTACGCATAGAGATGATAAGGAAAGGAAACTCATAAATGGTTTTAAGCTAGAAAAAGTACAACACTGAGTTACTGCACAAGTCAAAAATGAATGATGCAAATTCTCAACCAGCACCAATGATAAGCAACCATCAGCTCTCTAAGAACAGGGGAGAACCAATATTTAATATTAAACAATACATAAGTGTTGTGCGAGCAATATAATATGCAAGCATAACTAGACCTGACATATCTTTCAGTGTTAACAAATTGTCTCAACTTATACAGAATCCATAGAATGAACACTGGAAGGCTGTGAAGAGAATTCTGAGATATCTTAAAGGGACTATAAATTATGGTCTATCATTCAAAAAATGCAATAATCCCAATGTGGTTGGCTATACAGATGTAGATTGGGCAACAGATCCAGATGACAGAAAGTCTGTTTCTAGATACTATTTATCTAGGAGAAAATGTCATATCATGGTACTCTAAAAAGTAGTCTACTATTTCTAGATCTAGCACAGAGGCCGAGTACAGAAGCTTAGCTAATGCAACCATAGAAATTTTAGGGATACAGTCAGTATTGAATGAATTAAAGATCAAATCAGACATAAAACCGACTGTATGGTGGGATAATCTCAACACTGTGCATATGTCAGCTAATCTAGTGCTACATTCAAGGACAAAGCATATTGAAATAGATCTATATTTTGTTCGAGAACAAATTATAAGTGGAAAACTACAAGTTAATCATAACCTGCTACCTACCATAGAGCCGACGTGCATACCAGAGCCTTGTCCTCGAGGAACTTCAACAAATTCAAAGAGGTGCTAAAGGTCGTAATTTGTCTCAGCTGAAACCAAAGGCTCGAAATTTCATCTCAACAGTGCTAAAAAGCTCTTTAAATTAAAGATTTTAGCTCTTTAGATCTGTAACTCAAAATCTCGTTTTTGGTTTTAGATCTAAAGATCAAACGAACTGAAGCTCAAATTTATGGTATAAGTATGATGCGTTGTTTTTATTTCTCTTTCGTTCATTATTTCTGAATTTCAAGAGCATATTTTGAAGGGATCTGATGGATTCGAAGAAACCCTAATCTCAGTTTTTGGGGAGGGGCGAAGATAAAGATTTGACTGCGGCTTAACCTATGGCCTTATATTTTCTTTCCTGGATTCCGCATCACTTCATTTGTCACCCGACCCGACCAACTCAATCTCATGTATTTTTATTTTTATAATGGGCCTGCTCTGTTCAGCCCAATTTGTATATTAGCTACTATTTATAACTGTAGCATTATTCTCTGTAAATGATTGTAACAGAAATGAAGAGATCATTTCATTTTCTTCAAATTACATTTTCTTTCAATTCTTTACACAACAATACAGAGTTAAAACACTCAACATAAGAAATGTAGAATCGAAGGACTAACGGAAGCTATACAAGGTGTTGAAAGTGAAGGTTGAGGAGATTTCTTCACTTCAAACCAAAGTGAAAGGGTTAGAAACGACAATGAAAGATGTGATGGGGTTTATGTTGGAGTATAGACGACAGCGGATGGGAAATGACGGTAATGATCCGTCGCATGATATGTAGAATGTTCATTTGGACATTTGTGATGGACACATATGTATTTTTACTAAGTACTATTAAGAAATGTTGGTTTGAGAATTGTAGTTGTCATGTGATTATATTTTATTAACATTGATTGTATTGTGTGTAATTAGACTTGTACATATTTGTGATGATATAACGTGATATGGTTATATATATTAGTTTTGCATATACATGATTCTTGAGATGATATATGTTGATTATATTGCTTATTTGGATTTATATAATTATCTTATTTGGGTTGTGGTTGCTGGAAATAAATCTAAGGAGGTTCTATTGAATTTTGTAGCAATTAGACGACGTTATGCCGACGTAAAGGCGTCGCAAATATTTTGATTTTACATGGTCGTGAGTCGTCACACTCAAGTCATAAAGTTTACCAATGCCGTTGTGACTCTGTTAGAAAATCAGAATAACGGTGCCGTAAATGTGTCGCTAAGTATTACCGATGCCAAAATTCTGATTTGCAACGCCACTATTCCGCTAAACTACTTTCGTTGCTATGGCATCGCTAAATTTTATTGATGCCCTTACCATGCCACCGTTTAATGCCTTTGCGATGCGTAACTATTTAATGACGTTTGTTTTTCTGATGCCTTTTTGGTGTCATAAACGCGTCACTAAAAAAATTTAGCGACACCTCAGCGATGCCATACGCATCAGAAAATCGCAGATTTGTAGCAGTGTTGTACTCATTTTCTACGATATCTAATGCATCTTTTGATCCAAACAACGCCTTCATGTTAATGATTTAATAATCATAGTACTTCTTCTTTATTAAGTGAATTTGAAAAGGAGCTGTGCCGTTTGCCATCTTTACTTATTAGCAAGCAGGCTCTGATGCTAATGTTAGAAAAGCATTTAATAAAAAGAAGAATACTAAATATAATTTGCAAGTAGAAATAAGGAGATAAAGATAATGTAAAGGAGAAAATGAAACTTTTTTGCAATTCTTTCTACTTTATTTACTTTTTTTTTATTTGCGTATAAGTGAGAAAACTCTCCCCGTTTATACTAATACATCTCTTCCATGAATGGTGAAGACATATTATATCGAATAGCTAGTAACCATTCTCTCGATTTTTCTATAATAATAATTGCCTCTTTAGACATTTATGGGATAGATAACTATAGAGACTCTTTAGTAAAACACATGCTCACACACACATGCGTATTTAGCCAAACTGTTTGTCACTTATTAATTAATCTCATTAATGCTTAAATTAAAATTACTCAACGTAATAGACGCTTCCTAAAACCAAGTTCATTTCCATAAACAAAAGCAATATACATGGCATGCATAAACATTCAACATTATATTAACAAGCATTCTGATCATAAAAACATCAAGAATTAAGTAAACACGAATTTCGTATAGTGTTTCGTTTGGCAAATCTTCATGCTGCATCGCTAAAAAATAAGAATTTTATATAAATATTGTGGATCTAGAAGTTTTACGGTGAAGTTTGCACATAATATTGATGCAAACAATAATTAACAAGTTCTCAGTGATCATACAATGTGATATTGTAAGTAGACAAATATTTAGTGGCATATAATTTTGGAAAAACGATATGTCAATTTTCTACAAAAATCATTAATTCGATTTAGAGTAACGATAAATTATTATTTTATAGTTAATGTTGTTCCATTTCTTAAGCTTCCTTTATTTTAATTATCAGTTACGATATATCTTTTTTCTAGACACTCATTTTCCATTATCTTGGTTTCTTATTGAATGAATGGTTTATTTTAACTTCTGTTAACATTGGCCTACCTTGTGAATTTTTATTATTATGTGTATGTAAGTATATGTATAAATTTTATTCAAAAAAAAATGTATATGTATAAATGACTTTTTGTAAAATTACATTTATGCATCTTTTTGTTTATTTCTATACTTGAATTTCTATTTAATTTTTCTCACCCTTTCTTTTTCCCAAAAGATAATAAATTTTATTTATTAAACAATTGTTTAAAATGCAATAATCTAGAAACCACTATCAACAAATCTTATTTAAATAGGAATGGTCAATACTGCATGTTTGGTAGTTCTAAAAATAGGCTGTATACATGAATGGATCTTACAAATCAACTTCTTTTCTTTTATATCATTACTAATACCTATATGTGAATTTTTAGGAAATTTGATGTGGCTAAGAGTCGAAATGTAAAAATACAATCAAAATTAAATATTAAAAAATACAAAGGAAAGCTGTTTTCCGTGGATATAAAAGATCAATCTAAATAGAATGGGTCTTCCTGGCTAGCATAAACAAAAAGACCTAGCCCGACCTATCAATTTTATGGATTGAGATTAGTGTTTCATCTATGACTTATATACGCTCTCAATTTTCTCTTTCCACTCGCGTCATTTTGTTCTCCAGACGCCGTCAAATCAAAGATTTCTCAGTTATTATTTTCTTATTTAATTGCTAGTTTTGTCTTCCTAAATGTGAATGAAAATTGGTGAAATGATTATGCTTATCCCGTATGATCGACGCTGATTATGCTCTGTGCAATTTTTTCCCTCTTTAGAGAAATCAAGCCATCGTTTTTAATCCCTTTTCATTTATTGTTTTATTTCATATCTGGAAAATCTTTTTTAATCGAAATTCTAGAAAAAAAAACATAACAAAACCAGCAGTCGACTTGTTTCTCAATACAATCGCAGTAGCCCTGTCAGGCTTGAAAGCTTATACTGTTCATTCCTTCTGTGGATGTCTAAGACAGGCTTTCTTATATTTATAATTTTGGTAATCAATTTGAGCTCTTAATTGATTTTTTTAAAATCCTGGAATAATACTTACTGATAAGTTGACAATCCATAAAAGCAATATATTTATATTGGTAACCTCTTTGCTCTGTTGCTTATAAAGCTGTGGTATTCAGCAATAAATTTCAGTTTCATTTGTTCCGATATGAAATATATGTACTGTTAGCCTGCAATTTTACTGTGCTCTGAATTTGTCATTTGCTTATTATTTTTTGCTTAATGTTTTAGTGCCATGATTTGCTTAACTTGTTTTGGTGATAAGCATCTACTGGAAATAAACTGAAGCTTATTTAAGATTCTATATTTGCAAATACAGGCAGATAGATTAATTCTGCAAATCATAGGTTATTTGAAGCAATTTTTGTTCTTGCAGTGGACCGTTTTACAAGTCGTGACAGTGCCTGTCACCTTTGGTTGGATAATAATGGGTTGTTTGATACTAAGGTTGGTTTTCTGATACTGACTAAAATATAGGCTTTTTGTACAATATCTATTTAACTCTCTACTTGCTTTTTAGGTTATGACAAGCAAACTTCAGTATACAACTTGTTTGGGGCCAAATATTATGACCTATATGTAGGGCTGTCGATGGTTATTCGAAAAATCCGATATCCTTTCGAGCCCGTATCCGAAAATATGAAAAATATCCGTTATCCGATAAGCGGATACGTATATCCGATATCCGAAAAACTTTTCGGATAGGGATATGGTTATTGTGACATCCGTATTCAAAAAATATCCGTCCGATTAACTAATGCATATATATATATAATTAAAATTATATTTAACTAACATATGATTTTTCAACTATTTCCTAACCACTGGACGTTACTAAGATATGATTTTTTGCTCATTTTTAGTGAAAACATGCAGCTTTAGTGTTTAATTTTTGAATATTTTTGGTTATGCATACGAATATTAGTATAAAACAGTGTTTTATCATCACATTTTTTTCCTTGTTTTTTTAATAGACATTAGTGCAAAAACTGCTTTATATTGTGTGACGCCCCACCTCTATACCCACGCTAGCCAAGGACACTACGAGGTAATGCCGTCAACTAACGCGGAGAATAAGGCTGTTGAGGAGCGATTATCCGCGTAATTGCTTTATGCGAGCAACGATATGTCAGAAAGTACAACATGCATTTGATTTAAGGAGGAAATCCGACATACCGATACAAACTCAAAGCTACTACACAGTGGCTATATATATTCTTCGAAAACAAATATAGAAATAAACATAACACAAGTCAGTCACAGACATTCATATCACAAAGGCGGAAATAGATATGAATATATAACACATGAAAGTGTACATCAGAGTAGTGGTCAAACAAGATCCATAATGTCTCAAAAGAATAGCTAAAAGTGCTAGACAAAAGAATATGGATACATCAATGAGTCTATATCTCAAATGTATAGAACAAAAACTACTAATCTAAGTAGTTAGCCAAAAGTCAGGGTGATAATCCCATATGTGAAGTCAAGCAGAAGCACCTGTAACTTCTCGGTTTGACCTGAGTATTATTTAATAAGAAAATAATAAACTGATCAGTCTAGCTATAAATATTAGATAAAATGATATAGAATAAGAGATATGACATAAATATATGATAACCATAAAGCCATACTGTGATAAGTATACAATTTAAAATCAATTAGTGATTAATCAATATCACAAGAATCTTCTCAAAGATCAAAAGGAATGTCATACTCTTTATTTATATTCACCAAAACCATAAATATGGACAATGATACCAATGCCAATCACAAAAGTTAATGACACACAAATTCACCAATGCACAAATATTGATAAAACTTATCAATGTAAATCACGAAAATTGGTGAAAACGCAAATTTCAGAAATCATTAATGGAAATCCAGAAATCACAAAAAGGGGGAGGCCTATAACAAAACGGGAGCATGAAAACTCACCAACACGTGTATCACAAAATGGAACGCTATTCCATGGTTGCTAACCATTAATTTTAAGCCGAAGCCCCACAAAACGGCTCGAAGAGCATGGGTCGCTACCCCACCAAATTGAGCCGAAGCTCCACAGAAACGGGGTTTAATCTCTCGTAGACAAAGAGACATCGCACATTTGCTGGTCTAAATCACAAAAATGATCATCAACGATCATCAAGAAGTTTCAATTACATTAAGCTAGTAAATATTTACGAACAAAATGTAGATCTCCACTAGAAAATTGTAACAAAAGATTCAATCGAACAAGTCCAAGAATTAACCAATGAAGTAAACACAAGCGTTTCATACCACTTATTTTACTAAGTAGTTTAATTAGATTTCTCATACGAGTGAGGTAAATGTTTGTATATACTAGTAGATTGGAAGTTGGTTTAAGAAACGAGCTTTGTAATAAAAATATGGTTGAAATTGTTTTGTTGAAGGAGTTTTGATATTTACTGCTAGATTGAAACCTTCATATTTTTAGAGTGACAAATCACAAAAATGATTGTAGAAACAATAAGTCACAAAAATTCACATTCGAAGACGTGAATAAAATCCAAAGAATTCGATTTCAAATCCATCAAAGTGGAAATATCCTTGCGACTTAACAGCCACGACTTACGACTTAACATAAGTCAACACAAGAAATCAGCGGCCCAAGAAATAGCAT
The DNA here is from genome assembly GCA_030765085.1 of Allium cepa. Classification (NCBI taxonomy): domain Eukaryota; kingdom Viridiplantae; phylum Streptophyta; class Magnoliopsida; order Asparagales; family Amaryllidaceae; genus Allium; species Allium cepa. The sequence goes on from CM060939.1 coordinate 812,523,863, forward strand.
ACGGCCTAACAGAGCAACTTAATAGGGCGCGACCAATAGCCTGGCGCGACCTATAGCATGTCGCAACCTAAGTAACGAGCGACCTAAGGAGTGGCACGACTTAATGGGTGCGTGTAACAGCCCAAGATTTTTCTAGCACTTTATTCTTTTATTTATAAAACCTTGAAATTTAATATAATATAAATTTTTAATTTGATTAAATCATTACCCAAAATTCTAAATATAAAATGAAAGTTTCTGAAATTTTAAACTTTGTTTAAAAGATAACTTTAATTGGAATTTTTATAAAAATGTATTATCTACTTTCTTTAAAAATTTGTAATATTTTGTCCATTTGAATAATAAATCGCTTTGTAAATGGTAGATTAATCAAAAGAATGTAAACATGTTAAGGAATAACTTTTAAGAATTCAGTGTATTAATAAACTGTTAAACTACGCATTTAAAAGGGTACGTTATTTAATGAAATAAATAACGTATAAATAGGAAAACGTATTAATTTAAAAAGCGTTACTTTTGTATTAATTTGGGTGTATTTTTTGCGTGGGTCCTACGCATTAAAAAAATTCATACCTCAAATATATATGAATAAATAACTCTGTTAAAAATTTACTATAGCCAAGTGTTAACACTTTCCATAACATTCATTTGTTTTAATTTGGTATAAAACTTTGAATAAAATAACGTCCAAAATCTTCATTTATTTCTTGACCGGTCTCCCTCACAATGAAAGCACTATCAACGCACGCAAATTTTATTTGCACGGTACAACGTCGAACCCGTTGTGGAGCTACTATTTTAAAAACCATAATATGTAATCAAATGCATACGCCGTGCAATAGTTTCACTATATAATTAAAATTTTAAAACTGAATATCATTAATACATCCGTAGGAGAGGGTATGGGAACATGATGTTTGCAGTCATTTATGTAATGAGTTGATTTTCCAAAATTCTTTGCATAGTAAAACACGTTCAAATTTATAATTATTGCCGTTTATTTAATCAATCAATGCAAATCAGATTTTTCTTGCCATATTCCCATTCGCATTTACCGCTTGTATTTATGAAACCAAATCACATACAAATTATTACATGCCATCTCCACCCAAATCAATTCAAATTTTATTTCCTTCCTAAATTCATTTACCTTGAATCACACGATCAAATGGAAAGAAATCTACTGTTCGAAGCAAAATTTGCCACGTTCTACCTTCAATTTGGAAACTCCTTTAAGAAATAACGCACGACACAAAGCAAGATATATTTGCTTACTTTTTTTGTCCTATAATCACGCAAACTCTCCCTTATATTAGTGGGCAACTCACATCACAAATCCTCCTCTGTTAAATATAGAACCCATGCATCTCTTCCTTAATTAACACGCACCTCTCTGAATAAATATAAGCATCGAAATAGCTTTCTTTTACATCTCAATCCTCCTCCTTCTTTACGCAAGTTTTCCAGGTATGGTCTCTTGTATTTTTTTACTTTTTTCCTTGCTTTGGTTTCATTTTTTTGTTTCCACTCGGCTTGCACCCTACCCCTCTTCACCACCTTAGCCTGGACCTGATGCTTTGTGAACATAGAACTCAGCACCCCTAGTTTGCATTCGTTACTGACCGTGCCACATGGAACTATAGCCGTATGAACTTGTGGATAAGCTAGTTTTGGCCGTGACATTAGTAGCTGGAAAAAAGAAGAAGAGGAGCACGGATTCTTTTGTATAGGAAAAAAGAGAGGAGAATATTAGATAAAAGAATATTTTTTTTGAAGTAGAATACACGTGACCATGCAGCTGAGGGGTGAGTTGTATAAAACATTGGAACCAAGTTTCGCTACTTTCAGTTAAAAAAAAATGTACGCCACCTATTTGTTTAAAGTATGTATGGTTGCCCACCCTTTATCTTTTCAACTTTTGCCTAAATATTCCCCTGTATTTTTTTCACGGGTATACAAATAGGAAATTTGGGCCGAGCATGGGTAAGGTGTTAGAGCCTGGTGGTGGAGTGGTCGAGTCGAGTTGATTCCACTCGTTCCCGTTGTTTCGAAAATTCTTGTTAAAAATTCTTCTTAGCTTGAGTTGTAATCGTTTCTTTTTCCTTTTTCAAAAAATTAAATCCGGGCATCAACTCCGCAACAATTTGATCGTTCTTCTGTGCGTTTTTCTTTTTCAAGTGTTACCATCGTTCTTGAATCTAATCTTTGACGACAATAAAGTCAGTATTCTTACCTGACAAACGTACTTCTATATCCGTGAATAAATCACAAGTGTAATTGTAAATTTATTTTATTTAATTTTATCTGCCTGTGATATAAACTTATGACGTTAAAACCCCATATTAAATTGACACATCATCAGTTGTATTATCTATTGCTATATTATTGCAGTTATACTATTTATTATATTTACTGTTTAAATCACACTGTAGTTCCCTGTAAAAGATAGAGATCATTAAAGGCTGAAATGATAGGCCTAAACAACATATGTATTTCAATTATCTATTTAGTTATTTATTTAACTTGGGATTGCGGGTTTGAAATGATAGAACCCGGTTTTCTTTGTAATTTGCGGATTGAAATGATATAGTATCCGTATCACTTGACCTAGGTTAGAAAATATTATACAGACCCGTGGTTATATATATACGTATTTTTGGAAATATTGAAAGTTTTAATAATTATTTGTTTAAAATTGGATTTAAATGATTTTTTTATATGTATAATATTATTCTAGTCAAAATATGTAATTAATATTAGAAATTAAAGTATGGGTTTAGCTTGAAAATTTGAATTTGTAAAACAAGTGGAATTTAAGTTAAGAAATAAATTATGAAATTTGATATAACTTGAATATAAAGCAGATAAATATAAGTTAAGTTTTCTATGAATTAAAGAGATTAGATTTGTAAAATATGGACATTGAAATTTAACTTGATTTAGAAATGGAAGACAGTTTTGAAACAAAAGTAAGGTAAGAAATAAATTGGAAATTGGTTTATGTTGGATATGGGAATTTAACTTAATTATAAGAAAAATTTATAGAAATCTTGCACTTGATTTTATTAATAAAAATATAGGGAAGATAGATATATCTTTATAAGATATATCTTTATATCATAATTTATCGAGTAATTTAAAGGACTATTTAAAAGTGGAAATATGATTTTATTGGTTTAATTATTGTTGAAACCATATGGAAGTTGAAATTTAAGCTACTCAAATGAACTAAGGTATAACCTTGGAATGTATATTGGATTTTTATTTTAACTTCATTTTTCGGTATAGCATTGGATTTAAATATAACTATTTTGGAATTTATAAACCACGAGTAATAATAACGCGGGTTGTTAAAAAGATCGGGATCGGATATGGACATACTCTCTGTCGATACCGAAAATCATTTTGACAACCGTACAAGCGGTGGAGATTCCAAAATGAAGTAGGATGGTGGTGACATTTTCTTGAGCTTAATACGTGGACCCGACTCCCGTGAGTTGGCATAAGTTGGCTAAAACAGGAGCGATCGACGGATTAATGAGGTAGCACCTCTGATCGGACGCACTTCTTCGTATGCCATTCTATTACTTTTGTGATTGTATTGGTGCGCACCTTTGATTTGGGAGTGTTGTTCGAGGTGGGCGGTAGCTGCGCGCTACGCGTTACCATTGGTCCGGAAGCGTAATTGGTATATCTACCCTGGCATTGCTTAGTTGTGCCATGTCACCTACCATAGCGAGCCTTGTACGAGTTTGGTTTTTTCCCATAGCCCGTGTGGTATCCTCTGGTGGCTTCCCGATCAGGAGGGACTATGATGTTGGATGGACTACTGGGACTATTACGTGTTAAAGGGAATATTGGGTCACTCCTTAACGCTATTTAAAAGTAAGTTTATTTTAATATAGACACTATTATAATAGCGAAAATATTACTACATAGTAAATAGTTTAACGGATCCTTAGAGGATGGGCGGTCCCAAGCATCCTTTAAGTTACTTGCTCTATGTTACAGTACACTTGAATTTGTTTACACTGTATAAGTATGTATGTCCAGACTCGAGTGTTTCTGTTTTATTTTACGCTCGGGTCAGCCTGAGTTGCAGTTCAATTTTCATCCCGGAGCTAGGATTTCTGTAGATCGCTTTTCAAGCTGCGGGCAAACTTTCCTTCCAGTTCTTTATCTAAATTTTGTAATCAAGACTATTGGATATTTCGAATGTTATTTTGATGATTTAAAACTATATTTGAAATTAAAGACTATGTAATTTTTATTTGTGGTGGCTTCATGAACCACTAAGTATTTTTTAATTCCGCTGCGAGTTTTCTGATATCTGCGTCTGTGATTCTGTGATTTGATTTCATTTGCTCCTAATTTATTTACAATATATTGTTTTGAACTATTCAAGCTTGACATGATTTAAATTTATCGTCAAAATTGAATGGTACAAAATAGTGGGTCGTTACAGTTGGTATCAGAGCTTTGGTTTAACCATAGCCTGAGGAGCAAAACTCATTAGAGATAGGGTAGCAATACCCTAGAATGAGTGAAGTCAAATCTTAGAATCCTTCCTTTGTGAGAGAACGTATTTTAAAGTATAAAATAATTTTTTAAAGAGTTTTTCAAAGAGGTATTTTGATATAAAAAACTTTCTTGTTTTAAAAATAAAATTTTCCAACTACTTTCTTCCTTGCTCCACCTTATATAAATTAGGTCCTTGTTGAATACCTTTCTAGTGAACTTTATCTTGTCCAATCTATTTTTGCCTCTATATTTTTCCTCTATCCTTAAAATTCATTCTTGATTTCTCACGATGAATCGAGGAAATAGCAGAGGTAGGGGACGAGCAGATGCCCCAGCTCCTCCACTCGCGGCCCCTGTTAGATTTACTAAGCTGTGCAAAGATTATACCGAGCTTGGTGGCACCAAGTTCACGGGGTCTGAATCCATAATAGAAGCTCAGCAGTGGCTGAGAGATTTGGAGAGAATCTTCTCCTGTCTCGAAATCACAAATGCCCAGCAGAGGCAATTGGCGGCCTAGCAGATGAAAGGTGCCGCTTTGAATTGGTGGCTGTCAGTTACTGCTCACACCAATGAGACTGACATCACCTGGGAGCAATTTAGGTATCTTCTTCGGTTGTCCAAATTAGGATTCAATTTCCCTATTTTAGTCTGTCTTATATCTCTTATCGTGCTTTAGGGAGGTTTTTCTTGTCAAATGGATGCCTGAAGCGGGCAAGTCTCAGCTATATCGAGACTTTATGGATCTGAAGCAGGGCGATATGCCCTTTACGGAATACGAGAGAAAATTTAATGAACTCTCGCAATATGGCCTGAATTTGGTAGACACCCCGCTGAAGAAGAACGAAAAATTTATTTCTAGAGCACGCCCCGAGTTCTACGATCGACTTATTACCCACGTGCATGGGACGTTCACCGCTCTAATGGACATGGCTCTCCGGTATGAGAACCCTACCTCTAGGGCCACTCCAGCTACCCATTCTGCACCGTCTCAGTCTTTTGGAAATTCTAAGAAAAGGAAGTCCAACTTCTACCGTCATAAGAGGAATAGGACTCCAGGGCTTGGATCATCGTCTTCTTCATCCCAGAGGCAGCTGTGGATCTATCTACCATTACTTGCTACTGATGCGACCAAAAGGGGCACTACACAAATAGCTCTCCTACCTTGGGTGCTGCGATTCCACCTCCCGCTCAGTCAGCTAAGCGAGACCTCTGCCACATCTGCCTTCAGTCAGGACATTTCAAGAGAGACTGCCCTTCGCAGAAAAGGGGCAAGGCATCGGGAATCTTTACGGTGACTTCTGCATCCTCCCCAACCCCACAGTCCGCGCCTGCACCCGCTTTCGCTCCTAGCGATTCCCAAGGTACACTTCAGGGTTCTTTTACTTTGTTTAAATCTCCTGTTCGTGTTTTATTCGATACCGGAGCTTCCCATAGCTTCATCTCGGCGGACCTATGTAATAAATTTGAGCATCTCCTTTCTCCCGAGTTTTCTTCTGTACCTTTATGTGTTTCAAACCCCATCGGTGGCCTTGCGAACCTTAGTAAGGTTTGTAGGGATGTGAAACTCTTCCTGGGAAATTATCGATTCACTGGTGACTTTTATGTTCTGGGTTTTGATGCTTTCGACCTTTTGCTTGGAGGAGACTGGTTGGATAAACATGATGCCCATATTTCATGTAGCTCCCGAACTGTCTCACTTGTAGGTGATAAGGGTAATTCTTTAGTGATTCAGTGTAGCTTGCCTCAGGAGTTCGCTGGTAGTTTCATTTATTCCCTAGATACTTTTCCGGATGATATCCATTCGACTCCGATAGTCAAATTATTTCCCGACGTATTTGGTGAAGTCATATCCCTACCTCCGAAGCGGGAAATTGATTTCCATATCGATCTCATCCCTGGAGCACGACCCGTAGTGCTTCCACCCAGAAGAATGGCACCGCGAGAGAAGATCGAATTAAGGAAGCAAATACAAGACTTGTCCTCTAAAGGTCTGATTAGACCGAGCTTTTTAGAATGGGGAGAAGCCGTGGTTTTCGTCACCAAATCAGATGGTTCCCTTCGGATGTGTGTTGATTGTAGGGAACCAAACAAGCTCATTATGAAAAACAAATATCCCATGCCCCGCATCAATGATATGTTTGATCATCTCTATGGAGCGACTGTTTTCTCCAAGCTTGATCTAGCCACAGATTTCCACCAACTCAGAGTCGCCTAGGAGAGCATTCCAAAAACTGCTTTCCATACCGAGAATGGTTTCTTTGAATGGCTAGTTATGTCTTTTAGGTTAACTAACGCTCCTGCCTTCTTCATAGACCTGATGAATCTTGTCTTTCACGATGTGCTCAATAAATTTGTTCTCGTCTTTATTGATGGCATCCTTGTTTTCTCCAAAACAATAGATGAGCCTGAGTCGCACTTGAAGTATGTCTTAGAGACTCTCCGAAATCACCAATTAAAGGCTAAATTCTCTAAATGTCATTTCTGGAAAGAGGAAGTCCGATTCCTCGGACATATTGTCTCTAGTGAAGGAGTTTCTGTTGATCCAGTCAAGATTGCTGCAATCAAAGATTGGGAAGAACCTAAGACTCCTACTGGTATTCGCAGATTTCTGGGCCTTGCCGGTTATTATCGGAGGTTCATCGAGAACTTTGCATGGATTTCTGCACCTCTGACTGCTATAACTCGAAAGAATGCTAAGTTTATTTGGAGCGATAAGTGTAAAGCGGCATTCCAAGAGTTAAAGGATAAGCTTACTTCTGCACCAGTACTTACCGTTCCGAATGGAAATGTGAGATTAACGGTATTCACCGATGCTTGTCGAGAGGGATCGGGAGCAGTATTAATGCAAGACGGGAAGGTGATTGCCTATGCTAGTCGTCAACTGAAGACACATGAAGCCAACTATGCGGCTCATGATTTAGAATTGCTGGCGGTTGTCTTTGTATTGAAGCTTTGGAGACATCATCTCTTGGGGGATAAGTTCGAACTCTTCACCGATCATCGGTCTTTAAAATATATCTTTACCCAGAAAGATTTGAATCAGAGACAAGTACGGTGGCTCGAGTTTCTTGCTTCTTATGATCTTGACATCAACTATACTCCTGGGAAAGCCAATGTAATAGCATACGCATTGAGTAGAAAGAAGCCCTTGTTGTGTCAGCTTATTGTTTCTTCTCCTCTTTTGGATCGTATCATGGCTAAGCCGGATGAAGATATGATGCTTAGAGGCATAAAGGAGAATGTACGGAGCAGAGGAAGTAGTAGTTCTGATGGGAGTGGAGCTCAGATTGATGGTAGAGGGATTTTAAGGATTAATAATCGGATTTGTGTCCCGAATGTTGATGGTATAAGGCAGGAATTACTTCGGCAACATCATCAGTCCTGACTTTCCATTCATCCGGGTGTGGCGAAGATGTATCAGGAATTGAAGAAACTCTATTGGTGGAGAGGTATGAATCACGATGTCTCTATCTTTGTGAGTAGGTGTGCGACTTGTCAGCAAGTCAAGGCAGATCATCTGAAGACACCGAGTTTGTTGCAGCCTCTGGAGATTCCCAATTGGAAGTGGGAGTAAGTTTCGATGGATTTTATCGATGGATCACCGAGATCTAGGAAGGGAAATGAGAGCATCTGGGTTATCGTAGATAGACTGACTAAGTCCGCACATTTTATTCCATTCAAGGCTACTCGTACGGCTTCGAGCTTATCTGAGATCTATATGAGGGAGATTGTTCGCCTCCATGGCGTTCCCCTAAGCATAGGTTGCGATCGAGACCCCATCTTCACTAGTTAATTTTGGAAAGCTTTCCAAGAATCCTTGGGTACTCGTCTGAATCTGAGCACTGCTTACCACCCACAGACCGATGGTCAAATAGAAAGGGTGAATCAGATTCTTGAGGATCTTCTTTGCGCTTGCATTCTGGATTATGGAGGATCTTGGGAAAATCATCTCCGTCTTGTGGAATTCACCTATAACAATAGTTATCAGGTATAAATTCCTATCCTCTGTTCTTATCTTATCCTCTATCTGTCTCATTCTATCTTTTTCTGGCTAGTCTTGAGATGTCCCCTTTCGCTACTCTTTACGGGTGAACTTGTAGATCTCCGTCTTGCTGGATTGAATCCGATGATCGCTTAGTCCTTGGTCCCGAAATGATTTTGGAAGCTTCGGAGAAAGTGGAGGAGATTAAGGGAAGATTAAAGATTGCTCAGGATAGACAGAAGAAGTACGCGGATCGTCGTAGAAGAAGCTTGGAGTTTGATGTTGGTGATTTGGTTTTTCTTTAGGTTTCCCCTTTAAGAAATGTGGTTCGGTTTGGGCGTAGAGGAAAGCTTGCTCCTAGGTTCATCGGTCCATTCCGCATCTTGGAAAGGATTAGATCGCTTGCTTATCGACTGGATTTACCCGAGAAATTCGCCGGAATACAAATTGTGTTCCATGTATCCCACCTTCGTCGCTGTCTTCACAATCCATCTCTTATTATCCACCCTACTACTCTTGATAGTTTAGACATCGACCCTGACCTAACTATTGAAAGGAAGCTGCTTCGTATCGTCGATTGAGGTACGAAACAACTAAGAAGAAAATATGTCGGACTGGTCAAAGTGCAATGGAGCACTAATGAACGGGATTGCACATGGGAGACGGAGGAGAGCATTCGTGCTTCGAATCCGAAATTATTCGTTTAAGGTACTTTGCTATATTATCTTATCTTCCTTTGTTTTTCCTCTTTCGTTCCCTTTCGAGGACGGTAAGTTCTGAGTGGGGGAGAGTGTAACAGCCCAAGATTTTTCTAGCACTTTATTCTTTTATTTATAAAACCTTGAAATTTAATATGATATAAATTTTTAATTTGATTAAATCATTACCCAAAATTCTAAATATAAAATGAAAGTTTCTGAAATTTTTAACTTTGTTTAAAAGATAACTTTAACTAGAATTTTAATAAAAATGGATTATCTACTTTCTTTAAAAATTTGTAATATTTTGTCCATTTGAATAATAAATCGCTTTGTAAATGGTAGATTAACCAAAAGAATGTAAACATGTTAAGGAATAACTTTTAAGAATTCAGTGTATTGATAAACTGTTAAATTACACATTTAAAAAGGGTACGTTATTTGATGGAATAAATAACGTATAAATAGGAAAACGTATTAATTTAAAAGGCGTTACTTTTGTATTAATTTGGGTGTATTTTTTTGCGTAGGTCCTACGCATTAAAAAAATTCATACCGCAAATATATATGAATAAATAAGTCAGTTAAAAATTTACTACAGCCAAGTGTTACACTTTCCATAACATTCATTTGTTTTAATTTGGTATGAAACTTTGAATAAAATAACGTTCAAAATCTTCATTTATTTCTTGACCGGTCTCCCTCACAATCAAGGCACTATCAACACACACAAATTTTATTTGCACGGTACAACTTTGAACCCATTGTGGAGCTACTATTTTAAAAACCATAATCTGTAATCAAATGCATAAGCCGTGCAACAGTTTGACTATATAATTAAAATTTTAAAACTGAATATCATTAATACATGCGTAGGAGAGGGTATGGGAACATGATGTTTGCGGTCATTTATGTAATGAGTTGATTTTCCAAAATTCTTTGCATAGTAAAACACGTTCAAATTTATAATTATTTCCGTTTCTTTAATCAGTCAATGCAAATCAGATTTTTCTTGCCATATTCCCATTCCCATTTACCGCTTGTATTTATGAAACCAAATCACATACAAATTATTACATGCCATCTCCACCCAAATCGGTTCAAATTTTTTTTCCTTCCTAAATTCATTTACCTTAAATCACGCTATCAAGTGGAATGAAATCTACTGTTCCAAGCAAACATTGCCACGTTCTACCTTCAATTTGGAAACTCCTTTAAGAAATAACGCACGGCACAAAGCAAAATATATTTTCTTACTGTTCTTTGCCCTATAATCACGTAAACCCTCCCTTATATTAGTAGGCAACTCACATCATAAATCCTCCTCTGTTAAATATAGAACCCATGCATCTCTTCCTTAATTAACACGCACCCCTCTGATTATATATAAGCCTCGAAATAGCTTTCTTTTACATCTCAATCCTCCTCCTTCTTGCGCAAGTTTTCCAGGTATGGTCTCTTCTTGTATTTTCTTTTTTTTTTTTTTACCTTTTTCCTTGCTTTAGTTTCATTTTTTTTATTTCCTCTCGGCTTGCACCCTACCCCTCTTCACCACCTTAGCCTGGACCTGATGCTTTGTGAACATAGAACTCAACACCCCTAGTTTGCTTTCGTTACTGACCGTGCCACATGGAACTATAGCCGTATGAACTTGTGGATAAGCTAGTTTTGGCCATGACATTAGTAGCTGGAAAAAAGAAGAAGAGGAGCACAGATTCTTTTGTATAGGAAAAAAAAGAGGAGAATATTTGATAAAAGAATTTTTTTTTTGTTGAAGTAGAATACACGTGACCATGCAGCTGAGGGGTGAGTTATTTAAAACATTGGAACCAAGTTTCGCTACATTCGGTTTAAAAAAAAATGTACGCCGCCTATTTGTTTAAAGTATGTATGGTTGCCCACCCTTTTTCTTTTCAACTTTTGCCTAAATATTCCCCTGTATTTTTTTCACGGGTATACAAATAGGAAAATTGGGCCGAGCATGGGTAAGGTGTTAGAGCTGGGTGGTGGAGTGGTCGAGTCGAGTTGATTCCATTTGTTCCTGTTGTTTCGAAAATTCTTGTTAAAAATTCTTCTTAGATTGATTTATAATCGTTTCTTTTTCCTTTTTCAAAGAATTAAATCCAGGCATCGACTCCGCAACAATTTGATCGTTCTTCTGTGCATTTTTCTTTTTCAAGTGTTACCATCGTTCTTGAATCAAATCTTTGACGGCAATAAGGTGAGTATTCTCACCTGACAAATGTACTTATATATCTGTGAATAAATCACAAGTGTAATTGTAAATTTATTTTATTTAATTTTATCTGCCTGTGATATAAACTTATGACGCTAAAACCCCATTATTAAATTGACACATCATCAGTTGTATCATCTATTGTTATATTATTGCAGTTATACTACTTATTGCTATTTACTTTTTAAATCACACTATAAGTTCCCTGTAAATGATAGAGATCATTACAGGCTGAAATGATAGGCCTGAACAACATATTTATTTCATTTATCTATTTAGTTATTTATTTAACTTGGGATTGCGGCTTTGAAATGCTAGAACCCGGTTTTCTTTTTAATTTATGGATTGAAATGATATAGTATCCGTATCACTTGACCTAGATTAGAAAATATTATACAGACCCGTGGTCATATATATACGTATTTTTGGAAATATTGAAAGTTTTAATAATTCTTTGTCTAAAATTTGATTTAAATGATTTTTTTATATGTATAATATTATTCTAGTCAAAATATGTAAATAATATTAGAAATTAAAGTATGGGTTTAGCTTGAAAATTTGAATTTGTAAAACAAATGGAATTTAAGTTAAGAAATAAATTATGAAATTTGATATAACTTGAATATAAAGCAGATAAATATAAGTTAAGTTTTCTATGAAATAAAGAGATTAGATTTGTAAAATATGGACATTGAAATTTAATTCGATTTAGAAATGGAAGGCAGTTTTGAAACAAAAGTAAGGTAAGAAATAAATTGGAAATTGGTTTATTTTGGATATGGGAATATAACTTAATTATAAGAAAAATTTATAGAAATTTTGCACTTGATTTTATTAATAAAAGTATAGGGAAGATAGATATATCTTTATAAAATTAACTTTATAAAAATCATAATTTATCGAGTAATTTAAAGGACTATTTAAAAGTGGAAATATGATTTTATTGGTTTAATTATTGTTGAAACCATATGGAAGTTGAAATTTAAGCTACTCAAATGAACTAAGGTATAGCCTTGGAATATATATTGGATTTTTATTTTAACTTCATTTTTCGGTATAGCATTGGATTTAAATATATCTATTTTGGAATTTATAAACCACAGGTAATAATAACGCGGGTTGTTAAAAAGACCGGGATCAGATATAGACATACTCTCTGTCGATACCGAAAACCATTTTGACAACCGTATACGTGGTGGAGATTCCAGAATGAAGTAGGATGTTGGTGACGTTTTCTTGAGGTAAATACATGGATCCGACTCCCGTGGGTTGGCATAAGGTGGCTAAAACAGGAGCGATCGACGGATTAATGAGGTAGCACCTCTGATCGGACACACTTCTTCGTATGCCATTCTATTACTTTTGTGATTGTATTGGTGCGCACCTTTGATTTGGGAGTGTTGTTCGAGGTGGGCGGTAGCTGCGCGCTACGCGTTACCATCGGTCTGGAAGCGTAATTGGTATATCTACCCTGGCATTGCCTAGTTGTGCCATGTCACCTACCATAGCGAGCCTTGTACGAGTTTGGTTTTCTCCCGTAGCCCGTGTGGTATCCTCTGGTGGCTTCCCGATCAGGAGGGACTATGATGTTGTATGGATTACTGGGACTATTACGTGTTAAGGGAAATATTGGGTCACACCTTAACGTTATTTAAAAGTAAGTTTATATTAATATAGACACTATAATAATAGCGAAAATATTACTACATAGTAAATAGTTTAACGAATCCTTAGAGGATGGGCGGTCCCAAGCATCTTTTAAGTTACTTGCTCTATAATACAGTACACTTGAATTTGTTTACACTGTATAAGTATGTATGTCCTGACTCGAGTGTTTCTTTTTATTTTACGCTCGGGTCAGCCTGAGTTGCAGTTCAATCTTCATCCCGGAGCTAGGATTTCTGTAGATCACTCTTCAAGCTACGGGCAAACTTTCCTTCCAGTTCTTTATCTAAATTTTGTAATCAAGACTATTGGATATTTCGAATGTTCTATTGATGATTTAAAACTATATTTGGAATTAAAGACTACGTAATTTTTATTTGTGGTGGCTTCATGAACCACTAAGTATTTTTTAATTCCGCTGCGAGTTTTCTGATATCTGTGTCTGTGATTCTATGATTTGATTTCATTTGCTCCTAATTTATTTACAATCTATTGTTTTGAACTATTCAAGCTTGACATGATTTAAATTTATCGTCAAATTTGAATGATACAAATGGTGGGTCGTTACAGTGCGAGATATAGCAGGTGCGACCCAAGGTATGGCGCGACCTAATAGTGCAAGCAGGCCGAGCGACCTAAGGGGTTGCGACCTAAGGAGATAGCGGCATAACATGGCCGAGCGACTTAAATAAAACCAATGACGTGACCTAAGTGACGCGACCTAGCCGAGCGACCTAAGTGATGCAAGCGGCATAACAGGCCGAGCGACCTAAGGAGATAGCGGCTTAACATATGGCCGAGCGACTTAAGTGGTGCGACCTAAGGGGTGAAGTAGGCCGAGCGACTTAAGTGGTGGAACGACCTATCCCATGGCGCGACCTAACTTGTCGCGACCTAAGTTGGCAGGTGCGACTTAACATGGCCGAGCGACCTAAGGTACTGGGAAATGGCGCGACCTAAGGGGTAGAGAAGGCCGAGCGGCATAGATAGAACGACCTAACTTGTCGCAACCTATAGCGTGCGACCTAACAGGACGAGCGACTTAAGGGGGTTGTGACCTAAGTCATGGAACGGCCTAACATAAGGCGAGCTACCTATGGGTTGCGACCTAAGGCAGGCCGACCTAACTGCAGGCCGAGAGTAACGTGTGCAGGCTGAACGACCTAAGCAACAAAAATGCAAAAACTCTCTCAATTTGCAACCGATCGAGCACGGACGCTAGGGGATTACGCCCATCGGCTACCCGGTCCTATTGGCTCCTCGGTGCATCACCAAAAACATGTTCAATCATCAAAGTTAGGATTTTTAAAGATTTGTACCCAAAACACTAAAAATTGGGATTTTCACTAATTCAACCCAAACCAAAAGCAAATGCATATGAAAAAGTGTTAGGAATTCATACCCAACAATCAAAGATAGTTATAGACAAAGATGTGAGATAAAAATCTCACCTTTACACAAAATCAATGAAGAAGAAGCTTGAAAGCAAAGGAAGAATCAATGGCTTCTCTTTGAATTTGGAGTTAGATGTTGGATTTGCAAATGAACTAGGGCTTGGAGTTTTAATTTCCCATTTCTTCCTCCATTTTTGATGAAGCTTGAGTGTTAGGAAATAAAGGTTAAGTTATGAAGGGAAGGGGGTTGAGCTAGAGTTAATTTTAGGCTAATGGGCTAAACCAAACCCAAAGCCCAGAGTGAAAAAGTGGCAAAACTCCACTAACTCCAAACATATCAAAGTATATACTTAAAAAGATCGCAAACGGTGTTTTGGACCCAATAGAAATTGTTCCGATTCCAAATTCGACCGTATGCAAAAAGTTCGGACTAAAATCCGACTAACGATAAAATATTAAAATGAAATTTAAATTTTCAATCGTAAAATATGCGCGTTATTACAGACTCCCCTCCTTAAAGAAATTGCGTCCTCGCAATATTTAAGAAGAAAATATAAGGTAACAACCATGAAAGCATATCAACACAAAAGAAATTTGAAATAAGAAATTCACCTCAAAGAGCACGGGAAAGTAAGTCCGTATGTGTTCGCTCGATGAACTCCTTAGATTCCCAAGAGCAATCCTTAGGATTTGAGGACCATTGAACTTTAACAAGCGGAACATCTTTATTTCGAATGCGTTTGACCTCCGAAGCAATAATACGAGTAGGATGTTGCTGAAGTTAAATTAGGTGAAACTTCAATTTCTTCCACAACACCGGGCTCAAGAATAGAGTCGGAATCTCGAAGGCATTTCTGTAATTGAGAAACGTGAAACACGTCATGAATAGAAGAAAATTGAGCCGATAATAAAAGCCGATAAGCCACGGAACCAATACGTTCGGTGATGGGAAATGGACCAATATATCAAGGTGCTAACTTTCCCGATAGACTGAAATGTACAACACCCTTCATAGGTGAAACACGAATAAACACAAGATCTCCCACAGAAAATTCTAATTTCCTTCTTCGGTTATCGGCATAGGATTTTTGTCTACTCTGGGCTTCTTTCATCCTATGACGAGTAAGGTCAATCTTCTCTGTGGAATCACGAATAAAATGTGGACCTAAAACCAGCTTCTCATCGGCCTCAAGCCAACAAGAAGGAGATAGGCATGGCCTTCCATAGAGTGCCTCAAAAGGTGCCATACCAATACTAGATTGGAAGCTATTATTATAGAAAAACTCAACAAGAGAAATATGATCTTCCCAATTTCCACCAAAATCAAGAACACTTACATGAAGAAGATCTTCAAGAGTTTGATTCACACGCTCAGTTTGTCCATCGGACTGGGGATGATAAGCAATGCTAAAATTAAGATTCGTTCCCAAAGCTTTTTGAAGACTCTTCCAAAATCCACTAGTAAACAATGGATCACGATCACTAACAATAGAAGTAGGGATTCAATGCAATTTAACAATTTCTTTGATAAAGAGTTTGACCAAAAGAGGAACGGTTCGATTGGACCGAACGGGAATAAAATGTACGGATTTAGTAAGACTATCGACTATCACCCATAAGCTATCATGACCCGAACGAGAACGGGGAAGGCCGTCTATAAAATCCATGGAAATTTGGTCCCACTTTCAAATTGGAATTTCTAAAGGTTGCAATAACCCATCGGGCCTTTGATGTTCGGCCTTAATGGGTTGGCAAGTCATGCAACACTTAACAAAGTTAGCAATATCAGATTTCATTCCCTCCCAATAATAAAGTCGCTTCATGTCCGCGTACATTTTACTACTACCGGGATGAATGGTAAATTTAAAACGATGAGAATCTTCTAAAATGTCTTTATGAAGATTACTAATATTTGGCATGATAAGTCTACCAAATTTTTGAATACCGCCACGAGAATCAATATCAAAGTCTTTCAAACCTTCAATATCAATTTTATCCCTTAAATTTTGGCCAAGAAGAGTCAATTCGGGATCTAACTTTTGAGCTTCAATAATGCGGTCTGAAAGAGAAGGATGAGCCTCAAGACTACATAAAACAAGAGATGAACACAAATCGGAAACACGATCTCGAATCTCACAAGTGGATAGAATTCCGAGATCATTCCATTCGGATATCATCATAGAAACAACCGCTTGTTGCTTACGACTAAGTGCGTCCGCAACACGATGTCCCTTTCCGGGGTTATAAAGAATATCAAGATCATAAGCTGCAAGAAATTCGAGCCAACGTTGTTGATGCAAATTTAGTTCCTTTTGAGAAAATAGATACTTCAAAGATTTATGATCGGTGTAAAGAATAATTTTTTCTCCCAAAAGATAATGACGCCAAATACGAAGAGCGAAAACAATAGCCGCGAGCTCTAAATCATGAGTGGCATATCTAGTCTCGGCGGGCTTCAATTTCCTAAAAGCATAAGCAATAACACGTTCTCTTTGCATAAGAACGGCACCCAAACCAATGCGACTAGCATTGGTATAAACGATAAAATCTTGGTTTCCCTTAGGAATCACAAGAATAGGAGCATCGGAAAGGAGTTCTTTTAATTTCTGAAAAGAAGATTCACATTTGTCCGACCAAAAGTATTTAACTCCCTTCTTTGTCAAGCTAGTAAGAGGCACGGAAATTTTGGAAAAGTCCTTTATGAAACAATGGTAATAACCTTCCAATCCAAGGAAGCTACGGATCTCTGTCACACTTTCCGGTCTCTTCCAATTTTGAATCGCTTCAATCTTTAAAGGATCCACGAAAATTCCGGATTCGAAAATAATATGACCGAGAAACTTCACATAAGGTTGCCAAAAGTGGCATTTAGAAAATTTTGCTTTTAATTGATTGCTCCTAAGAGTTTCCAACACAATCTGAAGATGTTTTTCATGCTCCTCCTCGGTTTTTGAATGCACAAGAATATTATCAATAAAGATGAGAACAAACCGATCGAGGAAGTCTTTGAAAACTCTATTCATAAGGTCAACGAAATAAGCCGGAGCATTCGTTAAACCAAATGAAATAACAAGCCATTCATAAGATCCATAACGAGTATGGAAAGATGTCAAAGGAATGCTATCCTCTACAATACGAAGCTGATGAAAATCGGTAGATAAGTCTAATTGTGAAAAGACTTTAGCACCACTAAGTTGATCAAATAGATCATCAATCCGAGATAAAGGATTTTTATTCTTGATAGTAATATCATTAAGCTTGCGGTAGTCAACGCAAAGCCTATGTGTACCATCGGATTTCTTTACAAAAATAGCCGAAGCTCCCCAAGGTGAGGAACTAGAGCGAATAAATTGCTTCATCTCCAATTCGGATAATTGTTTGCGCATCTCCTCATTTTCTTTATTGGACATACGATAAGGAGGACGAGTGATAGGTTGAGCTCCAGGGATGAGATTAATTTTGAACTTAATTGCTCGCTTAGGTGGTAATACTAAAATGGGCTCAAATACGTCGGAAAACTCACGAACAACGTGAATAAGAGAGATAATATCTTCCTCATCACCATTATCGTCATCATGAGGATTTAAAGAATTTAAAGATGCAACCAAGCTGGAATCCGAATCTTTAAGATCAATAGAAATCTGCTTAACAAATTGGGGATGTCGAAGATGAATAGTCCGCTCAGGACAAAGGACTTGGGCTTCATAATAGTTAAGCCAATCCATTCCCAAAATCATTCAAAGCCTAAGTAGCGCATAACATGCAAATCGGCTCGGAAAGAAAAATCACATAAAATAATTTCGACATCTTTACACAATAAACTTATTGTTGTAGATCCGCCAACCAAATTCGCAATTCTCAAAGAAGTCATTAAACACAAAACATCCAAATAAAAAGTATCAATAAGTTCTTTTGAAATAAAAGAATGGAATGCACCCGTATCAAGAAGAACTCGAATAGGATGCTCAAGAAATAAATAATGCCATCAAGGATAGAATGAGAAATACCTTTACCACGAGATGTTTTGCCAGGGGCTTGAGCAACATTAAGCTTTCCCTCCTTCCTGTTTTGAAGTTTGGGACAAGAAGATAAATAATGATCCAGGCTTTTGCAATAGCGACAAGCACGAGGCTTTGAACACTTGTTCGCATAATGGTCCTTAGAACCACAATTGTAGCATTGCCCACTACTAGAGGTAGAAGTCTTTCCCACCGAAGTTGCTTGCTGCCCTTTCTTATTGGGATAAGGACCTTTGAATTTATTAGGCCTTTTCTTGTTGTTGAAGTTTGGTTTGGCACCCATAACTTCAACATCACTCTCCCCATTTGCCTCTTCAAGACGAAGAGCGATATCAACGAGTTGATCAAAAGAAACTTCTAACTTTAGAAGCAATGGCTTCTTAAGATTTTTGTTCAAGGCATATAAAAATCTTTGGTTCTTCTTCAATGGGGTGTTTATATACTCGACCCCGTATTTAGAAAGTGACTCGAAAGATGCGACATAGTCTGCCACAGAGGATTCACCTTGAACAATGTCAATGAAACGGCGAGCCAAATTCACCTTCTAAGCTTCTGACACAACTTTTAATTCGAAGCGCTCCCAAAATTTCTCCCAAGTAAGATCCGCTTCATTTATTTCAGAAATCAGAAGCTCATACCAATCTATTGCTCTTTCTTGGAGCATACTAGAGGCCACCTGAACATGGTGAAGATCAATAAGATTCATGCGAGAAAAGATTCGATGGCACGTTCTCAGCCAAGCCTGGACTTCAATAATGGTTTCAGAACCTTTGAATAGCTTTCCATCCAAATTGGTATAATCGCTGCACAAACGTGCAAATCCAGACATAGGGTGAGTAGACTCCGGATTAGATCCGGCTGCTTGAGCATTCCTTACTAGATCAAGAAGCTGCTGGGCAGACATAAATAATCCATCCTGGGGAGTAGCACGAGATTGACCGACGCTGGGACGACCAGGTCTAACCATTTCTCTTCCTTTTGAAAGAAGGAAAGAAGAAGGATAAGATTATTCACAAAATGGATATCAAGCAATCTTGATAGATAAACAAAGAATCATAAATAAAATAGGATGAATTGGTACAAAGACTCGAATTAAATCCTAAAGCACGACTCCTAAGGTGGACTTAGGACGATGATCCTTGCTAGATTATTCCACATTGTTCCGAAGATTGGCTCTGATACCAAGCTATGACGCCCTACCTCTATACCTACGCTAGCCAAGGACACTACGGGGTAATGCCATCAACTAGCACGGAGAATAAGGCTGTTGAGGAGCGACCATCCACGTAATTTCTTTGTGCGAGCAACGATATGTCAGATAGTACAACATGCATTTGGTTTAAGGAGGAAATCCAACATACCGATACAAACTCAAAGCTACTACGCAGTGGCTATATATTCTTCGGAAACAAATATGGAAATAAACATAACACAAATCAGTCATAGACATCCATATCACAAAGGCGGAAATAGATATGAATATATAACACATGAAAGTGTACATCAGAGTAGTGGTCAAACAAGATCCACAATGTCTCAAAAGAATAGCTACAAGTGCTAGACAAAAGAATATGGATACATCAATGAGTCTATATCTCAAATGTATACAACAAAAACTACTAATCTAAGTAGTTAGCCAAAAGTGAGGGTGATAATCCCAGATGTGAAGTCAAGCAGAAGCACCTATAACATCTCGGTCTGACCCGAGTATTATTTAATAAGAAAATAATAAACGGATCAGTCTAGCTATAAATATCAGATAAAATGATATAGAATAAGAGATATGACATAAATATATGATAACCATAAAGCCATACTGTGATAAGTATGCAATTGAAAATCAACTAGGGATTAATCAATATCACAAGAATCTTCTCAAAGATCAAAAGGAATGTCATGCTCTTTATTTATATTCACCAAAACCATAAATATGGACAATGATATCAATGCCAGTCACAAAGTTAATGACACACAAATTCACTAATGCACAAATATTGATAAAACTTATCAATGTAAATCCCGAAAACTGGTGAAAACACAAATTCCAGAAATCATCAATGGAAATCTAGAAATCACAAAAAAGGGGAGGCCTATAACAAAACGGGAGCATGAAAACTCACCAACACGTGTATCAAAAAATGGAACGCTATTCCATGGTTGCTAACCACTAATTTTGAGCCGAAGCTCCACAAAACGGCCCGAAGACCATAGGTCGCTACCCCACTAAATTGAGCCGAAGCTCCACAGAAAAGGGTTTAGTCTCCCTCGTAGACAAAGAGACATCGCTCATTTGCTAGTCTAAATCACAAAAATGAACAACAACGATCATCAAGAAGTGTCAATTACAGTAAGCTAGTAAATATATAAGCTTAGCTTCATGTCCCTTAACCACTAGCTTAACTTAAATATTTACGAACAATTGTAGGTCTCCACTCGAAAATTGTCAAAGAGATTCAATAAAACAAGTCCAAGAATTAACCAATGAAGTAAATGCAAGCGTTTCATACCACTTGTTTTGCTATGTAGTTTAATTAGATTTTTCATACGAGTGAGGTAAATGTTTGTATATACTAGTAGATTGGAAGTTTGTTTAAGAAACGAGCTTTGTAATAAAAATAGGGTCGAAATTGTTTTGTTGAAGGATTTTTGATATTTACTGCGAGTATTGAAACCTTCATATTTTTAGTGTGACAAATCACAAAAATGATTGTAGAAACAGTAAGTCACAAAAATTCACATTCGAAGACGTGAATAAAATCCAAAGAATACGATTTCAAATCCATAAAAGTAGAAATACCCTTGCGACTTAACAGCCACGACTTACGACTTAACATAAGTCAACACAAGAAATCAACGACTCAAGAAATAGCATACGGCCTAACAGAGCAATTTAATAGGGCGCGACCAATAGCCTGGCCCGACCTATAGCATGTTGCGACCTAAGTAACGAGCGATCTAAGGAGTGGCGCGACCTAATGGGTGCGAGATATAGCAGGTGCGACCCAAGGTATGGCGCGACCTAATAGTGCAAGCAGGATGAGCGACCTAAGGGTTTGCGACCTAAGGAGCTAGCGGCATAACATGGCCGAGCGACTTAAATGAGACCAATGGCACGACCTAAGCGACGCGACCTAGCCGAGTGATCTAAGTGATGCAAGCGACATAACAGGCCGAGCGACCTAAGAAACAAGCGACCTAAGGAGATAGCGGCTTAACATATGGCCGAGCGACTTAAGTGGTGCGACCTAAGGGGTGAAGTAGGCCGAGCTACTTAAGTGGTGGAACGACCTATCCCATGGCGCGACCTAACTTGTCGCGACCTAAGTTGGCAGGTGCGACTTAACACGGCCGAGCGACCTAAGGTACCGGGGAAATGGCGCGACCTAAGGGGTAGAGAAGGCCGAGCGGCATAGATAGAACGACCTAACTTGTCGCGACCTATAGCGTGCGAACTAACAGGCCAACCGACTTAAGGGGGTTGCGACCTAAGTCATGGAACGGCCTAACACAAGGCGAGCGACCTAGGGGTTGCGACCTAACTGCAGGCCAAGAGTAACGTGTGCAGGCTGAACGACCTAAGCAACAAAAATGCAAAAACTCTCTCAATTTGCAACCGATCGTGCACGGACGCTAGGGGATTACGCCCATCGGCTACCCAGTCCGATTGGCTCCTCGATGTATCACCAAAAACGTGTTCAATCACCAAAGTTAGGATTTTTAAAGATTTGAACCCAAAACACTAAAATTGGAATTTTCACCACTTCAATCCAAACCTAGAGCAAGTGCATATGAAAAAGTGTTAGGAATTCATACCCAACAATCAAAGATAGATATAGACAAAGATGTGAGATAAAAATCTCACCTATATGCAAAATCAATGAAGAAGAAGCTTGAAAGAAAAGGAAGAATCAATGGCTTCTCTTTGAATTTGGAGTTAGATGTTGGATTTGCAAATGAACTAGGGATTGGAGTTTTAATTTCCCATTCCTTCCTCCATTTTTGATGAAGCTTGAATGTTAGGATAAAAAGTGAAGTTATGAAGGGAAAGAGGTTGAGCTAGAGTTAATAGTTTATGCTAATGGGCTAAACCAAACCCAAAGCCCAAAGTGAAAAAGTGGCAAAATTCCACTAACTCCAAACATATCAAAGTTTATACTCAAAAAGATCGCAAATGGTGTTTTGAATTCAATGGAAGTGGTTCCGAGTCCTAATTTGGCCGTATGCAAAAAGTAACTTTTCGGTCTAAAATCCGACTAAGGATAAAATATTAAAATAAAATAATTAAATATTCGATCGTAAAATATGCGGGTTGTTACATATTGATTCAAACCTTTTCATTTATTCTTTTAAATTTATTGATTATGGACGGAGCGGATAAATATCTGATATCCGTCTGTATCCAAAATTTAAGTGGATATAGATATTCGATATTCTAAAATGATTTCGAGTATGGATACGAATATTACACTATCCCTATCCAAAAGTATCCGTTGAAAGATCTACTTGTATGACTGTTCTTTCAAAGACTTTTTAAAAGTAGATATGAAAATGACCAATTACATTTAAAACCAACATTCCTCCCATTTTCTTTTGAATTTATTACTTTTAGAATTGAGCCAAACTTTCTTTGCCTTAAATCTCCATCCCTTTGTAATTTTCAAAGTACAAACTGTAAATAGTAAGAATTATGGTTACCTTATTTTCAGTACATAAGGAAAAAATAGTTTTGAAGAGTGAGTGTGCATTTTATTCTTTTGTTATGACTTGGCTAAATTGTAATGTATCTTGTCTTTTACCCAAGGTTATTAGGGCCTGAGATGAAAGTGGATAAACGTGGACCGTCAATCTTTGTAGTCTGTGTGTTTTTCAGGCCGAAGAGTGGACTGCTTAATTGAGATCTAACCGTTTATTTGGACTATGACCGACCTCTCCGTCGTTTTGGGCCATCACATATAGGTATTGAATTTGATATTTTCAATTTTTTTATGTAATTTGATATTTTGTTTGAGGTTTGGAGGCGTGATACAAAAGGGCAAGATGTTACTACATTAAGATTTATGACTTTGATTTCATTTAAATGCTTTATGGGTAATCTTGATTTGTACTAATGTCATATTACCCTTAAATTTTCTAAGAAAGCAACGTTGCAATATTTAATTGTATATTATATTTTAATTGTGATGCAGCGCACCATGCTTTCAGTCGTAGGTCGTTTGCGATTTATATGAAGTTGCCAACGACTCAACAACTTAAGCCGTTTTTCCTTAGGTCGCGTGCCTTAAGTCGCTAGCGACCTAACGGGTTACTGCTTAACGAGATACGAGGGAAGGAGGAAGCAGCGCACCATGATAACGAGTTATGTGAGCTTTCCTTAGGTCGCTCACAAGCAAGCTACGACCTAAAGAGTTAGGTCGCTTGTGTTTGTTAAGTCGCTCCATTCTTATGTCGCTCCATGGTTAGGTCGCAAGATCTTATGTCGTAAAGTCCTGAAGCTATGCATTTCCTTAAGTCGCTCAGGACGCATTCTTCTTTAAGTCGCTCATATCTTAGGTCGCATGATGCCGCACTATCTTGAGTCGCTGAAGCTTAAGCCGTTGATTTTTAGGTCGTTGAAACTTATGTCGTAGGTCGTTCTTGTTGATAAGTCGCTTGTATTCTATTTTCTTAGGTCATTTGTATTGCACTGTGTTGTTATGTCGCATGTATGTTGTAACGTGATGTAAGTCGCTTATGTGTTAGGTCGTAGGTCGTTTGTTGACTTGTATGTATAGTCCGCGTGTGTTGTAACTTGTATCCGTTAAGTCGTAGGTCAGCCACCCATTAGGTCGCATGTTGTTAGGTCGGTCTGCTGTGTTGTAAAATCTCTATAAATACGGGTGGGTCGTTTGTAAAAAGTTGAGTTGATTTTTGAATAAAAAATTTGTTTGTGTGCTTTGTGCCACTTTTGTTGAAGTTGATTGTGATCTCCTTCTTCTTCCATCTTTGGTTATTCGAGTGCGCTCGAATCAACGAGTTTGAAGCCGATTCATGGAATCTCATGTGCGAGATCAACGTCGAAGGATCGTAGATCTTCTAACGCAGTATCGTGTGCGATCAACGTGTTGAAGATAGCTAGAATCCAGTATCTCGATAGATCAAAGGATTTGGGCATTTATCTTGTTTTACTTGACACGAATCATTTCGTGAGGAAGAATTTGCATCAATTTGTATCGAAACATTAATAGCACATCAAAGTTTGTTAATCCACTGCGTCAGTTTGGTATCAGAGC
The DNA here is from genome assembly GCA_030765085.1 of Allium cepa. Classification (NCBI taxonomy): domain Eukaryota; kingdom Viridiplantae; phylum Streptophyta; class Magnoliopsida; order Asparagales; family Amaryllidaceae; genus Allium; species Allium cepa. Next base: position 812,548,647 of record CM060939.1, read on the forward strand.
TTGAATAGCTAATTTGAAGCTAATTGAGATCAAGGTCGAGTTAAGTCGAAGCCGAGCTAAGCTAGGTCGAAACCAAGTCCGGCTGAGCCGAGCTAAGTCCTAGTGCAAGTAGAGTTAAGTCGAACTATATCAAAGTTAGTTCGGAAAGAGATTGTTTGAAGATCATGCCTCCGAGACGTGCTAATCGATTTCAAAATGTTGAAGATGTATATAGAAGACAAGAAGCTGAACAGATGGAGCAGCGTATCAATGAAAAGTTTGATGAAGGTATTGGAAAGTTAGAGAAGTTAATGAGAGACATGAATCAAAGTCAGCGGAGAACTTCATCAATTTCGCACCATAGTGGAAATAGAGTTTCACCCTCAGTTGTGGGAGAAAGAAGAATGTCACCCTAATCTTATCGAGATCGGAGAGAATCACCAGTTTCTATAAGGCAAGAACATCATGAATATCGAGGTGAAGAGAGAAGAACTCATCGTGGATTTGAAGATGATCCGTATCGTGATGCCGAAAGACATGATAGAAGGGACATGCATAGTCAAAGAGATGTAGACGGACGAGATCGATATCGACATACATATAATTTTGAAGAATATGGTGATAGAGGAAGTATTCATGATGGAGATCGAGGCCAACTGCGAAATCGATATATTGATTCAGAGAATGGTCGTAAATGGGAATCAGGTATGAAAACAGAAATTCCAGAATTCAAAGGGGGAATGATAGCGGAAGAGTTTCTGGATTGGTTATCAAATGTTGAAGAATTTTTTGACTTCAAGGAAGTACCCGAGTATCGTAGAGTTAAGTTGGTTGCTACACGATTGAGGGGTAGAGCTATGGCATGGTGGCAACAAACTAAACTTACACGGGAAAGAATGGGAAAGTCGAAGATTGTTTCATGGGAAAAGATGAAGAAGTTGATGAAGGCTACTTTCTTGCCTTATAATTATCAGTCTCTTATGTATCAGTGCTTACAAAATTTGAGACAAGGGACAAAGTCGGTAAATGATTATGAAGATGAGTTTTATCAACTAATTACTAGAAACGATATCATGGAAACGGAGGAACATTTGACATCTAGATTTTTTGGAGGATTGAGAATGCAAATTCAGGCTATGGTAAATATGTTTGATCCAAGATCCGTTGCTGAAGCACACCAGAAGGCTCTAGCTTGGGAGAAGCAAGGTAGAAGAGGAGGTGGTGCATTTACAAGTTCGATCAATCGGATGAAAGGGGCTAGTAGCAATAATAATGTTACCAAGGCTGTTAGTAAACCGGTTGTAAATGAAGTTGCTAAGACCAAGGTCAACAACAATTTCAAGTGTTATAATTGTCTAGAGTTTCGTCATAAGAGCACTGAATGCCCGAAGCCTAAGAAGCAAGCGATGACTGTTGAGCTTGAGGATGAGGATGCAGAAATAGAATGTTCCAATTCACCACAAGTTGAGGAGGAAGAAGAATTACTGACGGGAGACGAGGGATATTCTTTTATGATCAGGAGATCTTGCTTGACACCAAAGCAGGAAGAGGAGACTAGCTGGTTGAGGAGTAATATTTTTCAGTCACCGTGCACTATTTTGGGAAGGGTTTGTAAGTTTGTTATCGACGTAGGAAGTTTGATAACATCATCTCTACAGAAGCTGTCAAGAAGTTAGCATTAAAGACAGAGAAGCATCCCAAACCCTACAAATTGACTTGGTTAAGGAAAGGTGGGAAGTGAAGGTTAGTCGAAGAGCTTGTGTAACTTTTTCCATCGGAAAGAAGTATAAGGATGAAATTTGGTGTGACGTGGTAGATATGGATGTATGTCATTTGTTGTTGGGAAGATCGTGACAATTTGATAGAGCCGTGCAACACGATGGTAGGACTAACTGCTATAGTTTCATGCTCAATGGCACTAGAATCACTCTAGTTCCTAAAAAGCGACAACAAAGTGAAAGCAAGTTGGAGGAAATCGAGGAACTAAAGATTCTGTTATTTTTGAAGGAGTTTGTCAAAGAAGTAGAGGATGGACTTGAAGTATTTCTATTGCTTGGACGTGAAAGTTGCGAAACGATTGAAATTCCTGAGGAAGTTAAGCCAATATTGAAGGAATTTGAACATGTATTTCCTGAAGAATTACCAAAAGAATTGCCACCGTTGAGAGACATACAACATAAGATTGATATTGTTCCGGGAGTTGTGTTACCATATAGACCACATTATAGAATGAGTCCAAAGGAGCACAAAGAGTTGAGAAGACAGGTGGAGGAGTTACTTGAACAAGGGCGCGTACAAGAAAGTTTAAGTCCTTGTGCAGTACCAGCCTTGTTAGTACCAAAGAAGGATGGAACTTGGCGAATGTGCAGATAGTCGAGCACTAAATAAGATTACAGTGAGGTACAGATTTTCGATGCCAAGATTGGACGACTTGTTAGATCAGTTGAGTGGAGCTGCTATTTTTCGAAGATCGATCTGAAGAGTGGGTACATCAGATTCGAATTCGACCAGGGGATGAATGGAAGACAGCCTTCAGGACACGCGAAGGGTTGTATGAATGGTTGGTCATGCCATTTGGTCTTTCGAATGCACCTAGTACTTTTATGCGAGTGATGAATCAGATCTTTCGACCATTTATTGGAAAGTTCGTGGTGGTATACTTTGATGATATATTGATATACAGTGGAAGCACAGAAGAGCATCTACAACACTAGCGGGAAGTGTTGATGATACTTCGTCAGGAGCAATTTTACGCGGCAACGAAGAAGTGCATATTCATGGTACACAATATTTTGTTCTTGGGACATGTGTTGTCCAAGGAAGGTATTCATGTGGATCAAGGTAAAGTTGAAGCAATCAAGGATTGGCCACAACCCGGGACTATAACTGAAGTGAGAAGTTTCCATGGTTTAGCACCATTCTACCGAAGGTTTATTCCACATTTCAGTAGCATGATGGCACTAGTGACAAATTGTATGAAAGGAAAGCTGTTTGTGTGGACTGAAGATGCTGATTCTTATTTCCAAAAGATCAAGACACTTTTGACTTCAACACCAATTCTTAGATACCCGGACTTTTAGTTACTCTTTGAGATGAATACTGATTCGTCTAAAGTTGGAATTGGTGGGGTGTTAAGTCAAAAGGGGTGTCCAATTGCTTATTTGGCGAGAAACTTTCTGGAGCCAAGACAAGATACATTACCTATGACTTGGAGTTCTATGCTATTGTCCAAGCCATAAAGCATTGGAGAAACTACATGTTTTATAAAGAATTTGTGTTGTATACTGATCATGAAGCATTGAAACATTTGTAGGGACAGGATAAGATTGCAGCCAGACATGCGTCATGGATCGCATACTTGCGACATTTTAAATTTGTTGTAAAGCGTAAGTCGGGAGTTACAAATCAAGTGGTAGACGTGTTGAGTAGAAGAAATCATTTGTTGACTACGATGAGAGTTGAAGTGACGGGGTTTGATGTATTTTCAGAATTGTTTGTTGAGGATCCTTACTTTGCTAAGATTGTAGATGAAGTCGAGAAAGGGAAGACAGATGAGTATGTGTTGGTAGGTGGTTTTCTATTCAAAGAAAATCGGTTGTGTATACCAGAGTGTAGTTTGCGAATGAAGATTGTGAAGGAATTGCATGAAGAAGGTCATGTGGGAAGATATCGTACCTTGCAGTTGATTTCTCAATCATATTTTTGGCCTTCCATGAGGAAAGAAGTTGAAAGATTTGCGCAGAGATGTCACATATGTCAAGTTTTCAAAGGGACAACTACGAATGCAGGATTGTATATGCCATTTCCCGTGCCTACTAGACCATGGGTTGATGTTAGCATGGATTTTGTTTTGGGTTTGCTAAGAACTCAACAAGGGAATGATTCTATATATGTTGTGGTGGATAGATTTTCGAAGATGGCACATTTCATAGCTTGTAAAAAGATCGCCGATGCAGTCCGTGTTGCTCAATTGTTCTTTAAAGAGGTTTATCTACTACATGGGCTACCTGAGACCATTGTTTCTGACCGGGATACTCGATTTCTTAGTCATTTTTGGTTGAGTCTGTGGAAGATGGTTGGGACTAAGATGAATTTTAGTAGCGCCTATCATCAACAAACAGTTGGGCAAACGGAAGTGGTGAAAAGATCTTTGGGAAACTTGTTGAGATGCCTTGTGAAGGATTATTTGAAGAGCTGGGATGTGAACTTGTGTCAGGCAGAATTCCAACATAATCATGCAGTTAATCGAAGTACCGGATTCAGTCCATTTCAAGTAGTATATTCAACTATTCCGGAGGGTCCGTTGGATTTGTCGACAGTTCCACGTTAGAAAGGGGTTGTCAAACGAGCTTGAGACTTCGTGAATGAGTTGCAGGAGTGCCATAGGATTGTACATGAACGATTGCTTAAGTCAAATGAGAAGTATAAGCAACTGGCAAATAAGAAGAGAAGGAGTGTGGACTTCAAAGAGGGTGATTATGTTTACGCAGTATTGACGAAGGATCGTTTTCCTGTTGGAACTTACAACAAGCTAGCTGCGAAAAAGATTGGTCCTTTGGAGATTGTGAAGAAGATTAATGAGAAAGCGTATCAGTTGCGATTGCCGGATCATATTAATAATGCTGACGTTTTCAACGTCAAACACTTGATTCCATATCATGCAAATGGATATGTCAAAGAAGAGGACAGTGTGAATTCGGGGTCGAATTCTTTTCAACCAGGGGAGGATTATGCAGCGCACCATGCTTTCAGTCGTAGGTCATTCACGAGTTATATGAAGTTGCCAGCAACTCAACAACTTAATCCGTTTTTCCTTAGGTCATGTGCGTTAAGTGGCCAGCGACATAGCGGGTTACTGCTTAGCAAGATACGAGGGAAGGAGGAAGCAGTGCGCCAGGGTAACGAGTTATGCGAGCTTTCCTTAGGTCGCTCACAAGAGAGCTACGACCTAAAGAGTTAGGTCGCTTGTGTATGTTAAGTCGCTCCATTCTTATGTCGCTCCATGGTTAGGTCGCAAGATCTTATGTCGTAAAGTCCTGAAGCAATGCATTTCCTTAAGTCGCTCAGGCCGCATTCTTCTTTAAGTCGCTCATATCTTAGGTCGCATGATGCCGCACTATCTTTAGTCGCTGAAGCTTAAGCCGCTGATTTTTAGGTCGTTGAAACTTATGTCGTAGGTCGCTCCTGTTAATAAGTCGCATGTATTCTATTTTCTTAGGTCGTTTGTATTGTACTGTGTTGTTATGTCACATGTATGTTGTAACGTGATGTAAGTCGCTTATGTGTTAGGTCGTAGGTCGTTTGTTGACTTGTATGTATAGGTCGCGTGTGTTGTAACTTGTATCTGTTAAGTCGTAGGTCGGCCACCCATTAGGTCGCATGTTGTTAGGTCGGTCTGCTGTATTGTAAAATCTCTATAAATACGGGTGGGTCGTTTAAAGTTGAGTTGATTTTTGAATAAAAAATTTGTCTGTGTGCTTTGTGCCACTTTTGTTGAAGTTGAGTGTGATCTCCTTATTCTTCCATCTTCGGTTATTCGAGTGCGCTCGAATCAAAGAATTTGAAGCCGATTCACGGAATCTCGTGCACGAGATCAACGTCGAAGCATCCTAGATCTTCTAACACGGTATCGTGCGCGATGAACGTGTTGAAGATAGCTAGAATCCGGTATCTCGTGAGATCAACGGATTTGGGCATTTATCTTGTTTTACTTGACACGAATCAATTCGTGAGGAAGAATTTGCCTCAATTTGTATCGAAACATTAATAGCACGTCAAAGTTTGTTAATCCGTTACGTCAGATTGTTGCATTATTTTGTTGATACTGTGCGTGGAAGACTACTAAATTAATGTTTTAAAATATCAGTAATTTATAATAATTGTGTGGTTTGCTGCATTATTTTGTTGTATGTTATTTACGTATGGAATGAATAAATCAATGGAATAAAAAATTAACATTATACGTTTTTATGTAATTTACAGTTTAAAATGAATAGATCAGTGAAAAAATCCTTGCTTTTAACGGTTTGATTGATTGGACCATACGAATCTTGACCGTTTGGGCATAAGGATTTGACTTCTAATTTGTTGTTGATAACCATGCATCAATCCTAGCTTCGAAAATACCTAAACTGCATGACTTTTTACAATTGACCATAATATTCTAGATCTTTGCCAACTCATAATCTTTAACGCAAGTCTTATAAATTAATCTTTCATCAAAATTTCATATATCAGTATTTCTTTACTTCAAATTATATTCATGGAATCTTGCTTGATTCAGGTTTGCAAAATTTATTTCATCTATTTTGTTTTTGTATTTATTTAATGATTTTTTTTTAACAAATTGTTTGTTGTAAGCTACATTAAGTTATAATCCACTAGTACCGCCATTTTTTTGCAACTGTTATTTTTTTAACCATTCTGTTTGATGTATTAAGTTATGTAACGACTCTGTTGTTAGTTACATAAGTAATTAAATCAAGTTTGGGATAGTTAATTCTTAATTATGATTTGTGAAATTTAACTGTGAATTAAAACTAGCTTTGTGAATAATTGAATTGTTTATCTTAATTAATTTAAAGATAACTTTGGAAAATGATGTAAATTTGGTTAAGTGTTAATAGGTTGATTTATTATTTTTAAAATGAGAATTTATTATTAATAATTTATTTTGTTTTGATTAAAATAATAAGAATTACTTTTATTTCAAAAATTTATAATTGATTGTACAAATTATTTCTATAATAGTGGAAATGTAATTTTAAATTGTTTTATTTTGGAGAATTTAGGAAATTAAATTGTGATTTTGTAAATAATTTTTTAGTTCAAATTGGAGGTTTTAAACAAGTGATTAATCAAAAAAATTTTAGCAAAACTTCATCTCTTAGGTATTAATTTTGCAACATGTTAACTATTGGATCTGTAACGACCCGATATTTTCAACCATTCGCATCTGCACATGTTGGACTTGAATTGTTCAAAATACCGCGTTGTAAATAAAATTTGGCACATCTCAAAATATACAGTAAATAATTAATCATAGAATCACAGAATCAGAATACTCGCAGCGGAATTTAAAAATACTTAGTGGTTCATGAAGCCACTATAAATAGTCTCAATCAAATAAAAATTACATAGTCTTTAATCCAAATATAGTTTTAAACCATCAGTAGAACAATCCAAATGTCCACTAGTCTTGATTTAAATATTTTAGATAAAGAACTGGAAAGGAAGTTTGCCAGTAGCTTGAAAGTGATCTACAGAAATCCTAGCTCCGGGATGAAAACTGAACTACAACTCAGGCTGACCCGAGTGTAAAATAAAACATAAACACTCAAGTCAGGACATACATACTTATATAGTGTAAGCTAATTCAAGTGTACTGCAATATAGAGCAAGTAACTTAAAGGATGCTTGGGACCTCCCATCCTCTAAGGATCCGTTAAACTATTTACTATGTAGTAGTACCTCGCTATTATAATAGTGTCTATTTGTAAAATAAACTTACTTTTAAATAGCGTTAAGGCTTTAGATTTTCCACCTTAACACATAAATAGTGCCAGTAGTCTATACAGTACCTGCATATCTCGTGATCTGGAGACTACGAGAAGATACTCCATAGGCACGACACAAATTAAACTCGTATAAGGCTCGCTATGGTAGGTGACAGGGCACAATTAGGCAATGCCAGGGTAGATATACGAATTGCTTTCCGGACCGATGGAAACGCGCAGCGCGCAGCTGCTGCCCACCTCGAACAACACTCCCAAATCAAAGGTGCGCACCAAAACAATCAAAAAAGTAATTGAATGGCATACGAAGAAGTGCGTCCGATCAGAGGTGCTACCTCATTAATCCGAGAATCGCTCCTGTTTTAGCCACCTTATGCCAACTCACGGGAGTCGGGTCCATGTATTTACCTCAAAGAAAGCGTCATCACCATCCTACTTCATTCTGGAATCTCCACCGTGTACACGGTTGTCAAAGTGGTTTTCAGTATCGACGGAGAGTACGCCAGATATCCGATCCCGATCTCTTTAACAACTAAGCGTTATTATAAACCGTGGTTACAACCTTTTTAAAAATGGTATTTATACTTTAAAAATCAAAATGAATTTCAAATACCTTTCAATATCATAATATCATTTCGAACATCATTTATTTAAACATCAGTCATTTTATTTAATATAATATACCATTTAAATCTATTTAATTTATTCAGGAATTGATTGCCTTTCAACTCACATTTAAAAGTTAAAATCTTCCATTTAAAACCATTTAAAGTCAATTCCTTATTTTTATTAATTTACATAATTAATTCCACAATTTAAGCCTTTTTCCCAAAGATTATTTCCATTAAATTTTAATAAAACAATCAAAAATTCAGTTTCCATAGCACTTATAAAATACTACCTAAAGTTATAGGTTAAAACAGTCCATTTACAAAAGACAGCATTTAAGTGCTGTAATAGATTATTAACTTAAATTATTAAGTTTTAAATTCCCAAATATGACTTATTAATTTACTTAACTAAAATCTCACCTTTAACAAAAATTCAGAATTTCCCAAAATAAGTTATATTCCAAAATTTTACTTAAACGCTTATTTATTTAACATCTTGCCTCATTCAAAAATCATTATAAATTTTATAAAAATTCTTTAAGTACATTTTAACCCAGAATATTGTAAACTTCCCATTTAATATAGTTTAAGAGATATCAGAAAAATATTATATAAACCATGGGTCTGTATATAGTTTTCTAGCCTAGGTCAAGTGATACGGATATATAACATTTCAATCCGCAATTTACAAAAACCCGGGTTCTATCATTTCAAACCCGCAATCCCAAGTTAAATAATAAATAATTAAATAATTAAATAAATAATTATCGTTCAGGCCTATCATTTCAGCCTATAACGATCTCAAATTTTCAGGGAACTTGCAGTGTGATTAACAGTAAATAAGCATTAATATTATAACTGCAATAATATTAAAATAAATAAACAACTGATGATGTGTCAATTAATAATGGGGTTTAACATCATACGTTTATATCACAGGCAGTAAAAATTAAATAAAATAAGTTTACAATTACACTTGTGATTAATTCATAAATATACAAGTATGTTTGTCTGGTGAGGAATACTCACCTTATTGCCATCGAAGATTTTGGTTCAAGAATGATGGTAACACTTTGAAAAGAGAATGCACAGAAGCACGAGCAAATAGTGGTGAAGGCTGCGACCAGATTTTTTTTTATTCTTGAAAAGGAAACGAATAAATTCAACATCAAAACTAAGTAAAATTTAACACAAAATTTTGAAATAAACTGAACGAATGGAATCAAATATTGACTTGACCACTTCACTAGATGGGGAGAGGAAGGTAGGGTGTAGATGAGCATGAAGTGGACGACAAAATATAATAAACAAAAAGAAGGAAGGAAAAAAATGAATAAAATCATTACCTGATTTCTCTGCTCACGAAAAAGAAAGAAGCAAATGGAGATCCAGAAAATTTTGAGGTGAGGAAATGTGATATGATATGTGACGTGTGCAAATCAAATGGGAACAAAAAGGGAAGCAAATTTTTTTTTCTTTGATATGTGATGTTGAATTATTGCGTTTATAAGGCAAAGAATATTTAAATCAAATAGTTAATTTTTTCCATGGTGTCTTGGACCACATACCCAAAAGTAACGTACATTGATTTGATAAAGGAATGCAAAATATTTTTTTTTTTTTTGCTGACCGAGTATTTCCAAAAGGGTTTGCTTGATTATAGGAAGAAACATCAAACATATTTTGCTTTGACTGAAGAGGAAATTTCGAACGTTGCCAATAGTTTTAGGTAGGATGTAACAGATATGTAATATACGGTATCCGTTTCTTTCTGAAATAAATTAGCAGTCTATGCATGTGATATCTAAAGTTATTGCATTGTTTTTATCATTTTCTGCCATGTAGGTTAAATTACACAGTTGCAAATATAAAGCAAATTTAACTGAAATTTGGTTCTACTACATAGAAAATGAAGTTTGACATATTTTATTATTACAGGAATAGTTTTACTTCGCAATCTTTTAAAATTAAGTTAAGGGAGGCAAGCTGATAGCAAAAAAAATATACTGCTTACGTGATAAGAAACTTGCATTGATGATTTAGTTTACAAGATGAAAGTTTAACTGATAGATAAAATAAGGAACGCACAAATTAAGGATATGAATGTTAGAAAAATCAAAGATTTTATACCAAATAAAATAGTTGCAGCAAAAGAGAAAAGGGATGTCCCTAAAAAGGTAAATGGCTAGTCACGGTTAAAGGAAAATTGAAACGGATATGCTTCCCTCTTACTCAAAAATGTACGATTTATTTAACCATTTTTAGTTACGGTATACACATTTGGAATGCGCACTATAGACGCAATAACTAATTCAAAATTTTACGCTCAAAATGACGCCTAAATTCTTATATGTTTTCTTATATACATTATTTACTTCATCAGATAACGTGCCCTTTAATGCATACTTAAACAGATCTTTATGAATCTTGAAATTTATTAATTATTAAGATATGTTTTGTTTACACTGGGTTTTTATTCATTCATTTATCATTTACCAACAATCTATTACAAAAGTGTATATAAGTAATGGTATAAATTATTTATTTTTAAAAGGTATACAATCTATTTTAAAGAACAAAAGTGAAATAAAAGTTGTTGTAAATTTATTCAATTAAACTAAAAGATTTGAAAACTAGAATTTTAAAAAAAGATTTTGATTCCGATGGACGTTAATTTATAACCAAAATATGCATTTAAGAGTTTTCTTATAAATAAAAATCTTGGGCGAGCTAAATTCAGAAAAGGACAAAAAAAGAAAAATGGAAAATGAATGGCTACAAGAATGGAAGAAATAAAGAGGCTAGAATTGAAAAGGTCAGGAGTTCAGGTAAAAGAAACATATATATTTAATCTTATGTGCAAATGAAAAAGGAATGAGATAAGGAGAAGATTTTGGAGTGATTAGGAAGAGAGATACAAAACTAGTATGGTAATTAAATAGATAGGGAAATAAAAAGCTAAGAAATAAAGAATTTATCGTATGCGTAATTTAAAACAAAGTAACGTATGTATAATTGAAATTTCTTTTTTCAAGCTATTAAATAAAAGATACACATAAGAAATATTTAATAGATAAAATAAGGTCTAGACAAATAAATAAAGAAATAAATGTTAAGAGATAGACAAAGGAAAATAATACAGAGACTAGGCAAATAAAATTGAGAAGTGGGAAATAAATCTTTTTATTTGAATGGCAAAAAGAAATACACGGTTATGAATGTGGTGGATGACTAAGGTAAGAAAGAAAGAGGGTATAAACGAATAACTTGATGTATTAATTTTTCTTTCTAGAATTGCATGAGAGATGAGAATGATTAGCTTTATACGTGAATAGCAAGTACAATACACGGCCAAAAGAAAATGAACAGCTAAAAGAAATAAAGAGCAGGCAATTAAAAAGGCAAGCAATTAAGACAATATAACGCATACCCTTTTAGTTTCTTCCAAGTCATAAATAAAAGATATAAACAAGCAACAATCCAATAAATAAACATGACTGTCTAGACAAAATAAAAATAGAAAGATAAAATAGAGGTGGATATAAGAAAATAATAATAATAAGAACACACACATATATATATATATAATATGTAATCAAAGTAGAAAAATTTATTGCATGTAAAACGCTGTATTTTATCAAAAAAAAGTATAAGGTTTAAATTCCCAATAAATCAATATATTTGATTTCTCAATCATTTTATTGAATCAACTATTAACTTATCCTCCTATGGGTAATATTAAAATTGGTTTATATACTAATACAAAAAAAATTCTCAATTCGTCCAAATTTCAATTAATTACTTTCCAATAACTACCATGCTTCAATTCTACTCTTTTATTAAATCTGTTATCACTCTATAAACCTAGTTATTATTTGTTTATCTTTTCTTACAAAAATATATATTCCAATTTTCATCTTTCTTTTGTAATAACTTGTTATTTTCAATTATATTGAATTTTCCAAATATATACATTTATCATAAATAAAACCTAAATCAATTTATTCAACTTGGTTTCATTCCTTTATTTCATATTATGAATAAAATATAAATTTCCATTTATGTCATTTCATTTACATTCACACATTTCAGTTACAGTCCTATCTCACATTAATGAACATTTACCTACATTTAAATGTAATTGACTTCCTACTCTGAACTTAGCAGCCCTAAATAAAAAGGTGACTTGCATAAATGTTGTCACTAACTTTATATTACACTCAAGTTTATTATTTCCACTAATTATCAGAATTGCTTATATAATGTTGAATTGCTAATATAATGTTGAATTCACTCCATTACTATATCTTTATTTGCATATATTCAATTTAATACCCAAATGTAACAGTTATAACTACATTAATAGACCAATTAAATAGTAACTTACAACCTTTACTATATCTTTTTTATTTTCATTTCATTTTAAACACTCACTTCATTATAAATTATAAAGGTTTTTTTTCTTTTTTTTCTTTTTTTCTTCTTCTTAAATTCAATTACAAAATTTTTATTAAATTAACCAGTTTAATTATCAAAATTTACAGGTCATTACACTCTCCCCCACTCAAAACTTTTCGTCCCCAAAAAGGAAGGAGGTAGGAGAATAGAACATCCTGAAAGAAAACTAAATTGATACTCAAAATGGAATCATTTATTTAAACCATATAAATTCAATTTAAATTAATTAACATTCAATAATTGATTTAATCCATTTGATTTTTACTGAAGTTAAATCAATCTTAACTATTTCCAAATTAATTATCTTATTATCCAATTATTTTGAAATTAACAATTTCTAAAATCATAAATTTGTATAGTCATTTATAATAATCATCTTTTATTCAACAAATTTAATTCTTCTTTATTCCAGATTATTATTAAATATATTCTACTTAATATATCTTATCCCACATATTAAGTAGATTACATTTATTATAACTATTCCAATTTATTTCTAAATTTTCTTTAACACCATTTGATATTGTACAATATTCAATTATTATTTTTATTCTATTTACCTCTATTTGTCTTTCTGTAACTGAAACTTTCAGTGTATAACATTTATTATAACCACTCAAATTTTATTTATAAAATCCTTTTATATTGTACATTATCTAATTACATAGTTAATTTGTGAATGATTTAGGTAAGTTATATTGGCATGCAATTATACAAGTAAATTTTTTTCCAATTCTATTATTCAAGTTTAAATATTCATTCAAAATTTGTCTTTATTTTAACATTAGAATCACCTTTTAACATAAATTTATGAATAAAATTTCCAACTAACTTCAAACACTTTAGAGATAAATAAATACATACATATAGTATATGTCAAATCAAATTTAAATCATATATCTATATATATTATAAATTAAGTCATATTTTAGAAATTCAAATCAATCTAATTTTTGAAGCAAAACTACAACGTGGTCTCTTCACTTCGATACTCGAAAATGAATGTCGATGATGCTGCAGTCATCACCGAAATTTATTTTCCAGCGACAAAAAGAAAAGCACTAATTTTTAAAACTTTAAAATTCTTTCGAAACAAATTTCTATTCGAAAATACTTTAAATAATATTTCCCTTTAAATAATATATCCTTTTAAGACTTTAAACACAAAGTTTGAAACTATCAGAAATTAAATTCTTACATTCTTGTTTTAAATTCATTTGTGTTTCCAAATAAATTTATAACCATGTTTTATAGTTCAATTATTTATATAAGACAAAACCAATGGTTTACAAAACCATAAATAAAATCAAACACTATTATCTCTAAACAACTAGTTAAATTCTGAAAATTATACTTATATATATAACATTAGATTTTTCCCAAATATAGGAATAAATTTTTTCAAAACAAGTATAGAGATTCAAATTTGATAGACTCAAATCAAAGAGAATTTTGATTTAAAGATAAGTTGGAATCAGAAGATTCGATGATTAAACAACAGAATAAGGAACTGGATAAGTTTATATAAATCGCGGGCAACCTTAACCGGGTCAACCGTGACTTAAAGAATAAGATCGATGTGGATTTCCTAGGGTAAATCTACATTCGATCTAAAGAGATAGAGTTCAGAATAACCAAAGATACTAGCATATAAACCGAGGATAAATATAAATCTCCGGTGAATCAATGCTAGTTGTAATGGAGTTTCACCGCTATATTAGAATATTGGCGAAACCGCCAATTCACTATAAAGATCATCCGAAGCGGAGTTATGGGATACTCCAGAATCGAAAGAAAATGAATAGTGAGGGACACGAATGAACTTCGGAACCACAGGGAACGTTCCAAAATTCGAAAAGGAAGAGATTCAAGCTCGAATGAAAGTGATTCTGTAAATCAAATTTACCATACATTCTAAGTTTTGCTTAGAGCCAAAGCTTTGATACCAACTGTAACGACCCGATATTTTCAACCATTCGCATCCGCGCATGTCGAACTTGAATTGTTCAAAATACCGCATTGTAAATAAAATTTGGCAAATCTCAAAATATACAGTAAATAATAAATCACAGAATCATAGACACAGAATCAGAATACTCGCAGCGTAATTTAAAAATACTTAGTGGTTCATGAAGCCACTATAAATAGTCTCAATCAAACAAAAATTACATACTCTTTAATCCAAATATAGTTTTAAATCATCAGTAGAACAATCCAAATGTCCACTAGTCTTGATTTCAAAATTTTAGATAAAGAACTGGAAAGGAAGTTTGCCAGCAGCTTGAAAGTGATCTATAGAAATCCTAGCTCCGGGATGAAAATTGAACTACAACTCAGGCTGACCCGAGCGTAAAATAAAACATAAACACTCGGGTCAGGACATACATACTTATACAGTGTAAGCTAATTCAAGTGTACTGCAATATAGAGAAAGTAACTTAAAGGATGCTTGGGACCGCCCATCCTCTGAGGATCCGTTAAACTATTTACTATGTAGTAATACCTCGCTATTATAATAGTGTCTATTTGTAAAATAAACTTACTTTTAAATAGCGTTAAAACTTTACATTTTCCATGTTAGCACATAAATAGTGCCAGTAGTCTATACAGTACCTGCATATCTCCTGATTTGGAGACTACGAGAAGATACTCCATAGGTACGACACAGATCAAACTCGTACAAGGCTCGCTATGGTAGGTGACAGGGCACAACTAGGCAATGCCAGGGTAGATATACGAATTGCTATCAGGACCGATGGAAACGCGCAACGCACAGCTGCCGCCCACCTCGAACAACACTCCCAAATCAAAGGTGCGCACCAAAACAATCACAAAAGTAATAGAATGGCATACGTAGAAGTGCGTCCGATCAGAGGTGCTGCCTCATTAATCCGAGAATCGCTCCTATTTTAGCCACCTTATGCCAACTCACGGGAGTTGGGTTCACGTATTTACCTCAAAGAAAATGTCACCACCATCCTACTTCATTCTAGAATCTCCACCGCGTACACGGTAGTCAAAGTGGTTTTCGGTATCGACAGAGTGTATGCCAGATATCCGATCCCGGTCTCTTTAACAACCAAGCGTTATTATAAACCGTGGTCACAACCTTTTTAAAAATGGTATTTATACTTTAAAAATCAAAATAAATTTCAAATGCCTTTCAATATCATAATATCATCTCGAACATCATTTATTTAAACATCAGTCATTTTATTTAATATAATATACCATTTAAATCTATTTAATTTATTCAGGAATTGATTGCCTTTCAACTCACATTTAAAAGTTAAAATCTTCCATTTAAAACCATTTAAAGTCAATTCCTTATCTTTATTAATTTACATAATTAATTCCACAATTTAAGCCTTTTTCCCAAAGATTATTTCCATTAAATTTTAATAAAACAATCAAAAATTCAGTTTCCATAGCACTTATAAAATGCGACCTAAAGTTATATGTTAAAACAGTCCATTTACAAAAGACAGCATTTAAGTGCTGTAATAGATTATTAACTTAAATTATTAAGTTTTAAATTCCCAAATATAACTTACTAATTTACTTAACTAAAATCTCACCTTTAACAAAAATTCAGAATTTCCCAAAATAAGTTATATTCCAAAATTTTGCTTAAACATTTATTTATTTAACATCTTGCCTCATTCAAAAATCGTTATAAATTTTATAAAAATTCTTTAAATACATTTTAACCCAGAATATTGTAAACTTCCCATTTAAAATAGTTTAAGAGATTTCAGAAAAATATTATATAAACCACGGGTCTATATATAGTTTTCTAGCCTAGGTCAAGTGATACGGATATATATCATTTCAATCTGCAATTTACAATAACCCGTGTTCTATCATTTCAAACCCACAATCCCAAGTTAAATAATAAATAATTAAATAATTAAATAAATAATTATCGTTCAGGCCTATCATTTCAGCCTATAACGATCTCAAATTTTCAAGGAACTTGCAGTGTGATTAACAGTAAATAAGCATTAAATAGTATAACCGCAATAATATTAAAATAAATAAACAACTGATGATGTGTCAATTAATAATGGGGTTTAACATCATACGTTTATATCACATGCAGATAAAATTAAATAAAATAAGTTTACAATTACACTTGTGATTAATTCACAAATATACAAGTATGTTTGTCTGGTGAGGAATACTCACCTTATTGCCATCGAAGATTTTGATTCAAGAATGATGGTAACACTTTGAAAAGAGAATGCACAGAAGCACGATCAAATAGTGGTGAAGGCTGCGACCAGATTTTTTTTATTCTTGAAAAGGAAACGAATAAATTCAACATCAAAACTAAGTAAAATTTAACACAAAATTTTGAAATAAACTGAACGAATAGAATCAAATATTGACTTGACCACTTCACTAGATGGAGAGAGGAAGGTAGGGTGTAGATGAGCATGAAGTGGATGACAAAATATAACAAACAAAAAGAAGAAGGAAGGAAAAAAAATGAATAAAACCATTACCTGATTTCCCTGCTCACGAAAAAGAAAGAAGCAAATGGAGATGCAGAAAATTTTGAGGTGAGGAAATGTGATATGAGGTTTGTATTTATAGGAAGAAGCTTTGCACGCAAGGAAAAGTAACGTGTGCAAATCAAATGGGAACAAAAAGGGAAGCATTTTTTTTGCTTTGATATGTGATGTTGAATTATTGCGTTTATAAGGCAAAGAATATTTATATCAAATAGTTAATTTTTGCAGCGGTATCTTGGACCACATATCCAAATGTAACGTACATTGATTTGATAAAGGAAAGCAAAAGATTTTTTTTTAATTTTTTTTGCTGACCGAGTATTTCCAAAAGGGTTTGCATGATTATAGGAAGAAACATCAAACATATTTTGCTTTGACTGAAGAGGAAATTTCGAACGTTGCCAATAGTTTTAGGTAGGATATAATAGATATGTAATATACGGTATCTGTTTCTTTTTGAAATAAATTAGCAGTCTATGCATGTGATATCTAAAGTTATTGCATTGTTTTTATCATTTTCTGCCATGTAGGTTAAATTACACCTAGTTGCAAATATAAAGCAAATTTAACTGAAATTTGGTTCTACTACATAGAAATTGAAGTTTGACGTATTTTATTATTACAGGAATAGTTTTACTTCGCAATCTTTCAAAATTAAGTTAAGGGAGGCAAGCTGATAGGAAAAAAATATATACTGCTTACGTGACAAGAAACTTGCATTGATGATTTAGTTTAAAAGATGAAAGTTTAACTGATAGATAAAATAAGGAACGCACAAATTAAGGATATGAATGTTAGAAAAATCAAAGATTTTATACCAAATAAAATAGTTGCAGCAAAAGAGAAAAGGGATGTCCCTAAAAAGGTAAATGGCTAGTCACGGTTAAAGGAAAATTGAAACGGATATGCTTCCCTCTTACTAAAAAATGTACGATTTATTTAACCATTTTTAGTTACGGTATACACATTTGGAATGTGCACTATAGACGCAATAAGTAACTCAAAATTTTACGCTCAAAATGACGCCTAAATTCTTATACGTTTTCTTATATACTTTATTTACTTCATCAAATAACGTGCCCTTTAAATGCATACTTAAACAGTTTCTTTATGAATCTTGAAATTTAATACTTATTAAGATATGTTTTGTTTACACTGGGTTTTTATTCATTCATTTATCATTTACCCAGAATCTATTACAAAAGTGTATATAAGTAACGGTATAAATTATTTTATTTTTAAAAGGTATACAATCTATTTTAAAGAAAAAAAGTGAAATAAAAGTTGTTGTGAATTTATTCAATTAAACTAAAAGATTTGAAAACTAGAATTTAAAAAAAAGATTTAGATTCCGATGAACGTTAATTTATAACCAAAATATGCATTTTAGAGTTTTCTTATAAATAAAAATCTTGGGCGAGCTAAATTCAGAAAAGGACAAAAAAAGAAAAATGTCTTTTAAATATTTTAAACAAAGTAACGTATGTATAATTGAAATTTAAAACAAAGTAAAGAAAAATGCGTAATTTAAAACAAAGTAACGTATGTATAATTGAAATTTTTTTTTCAAGCTATTAAATAAAAGATACACATAAGAAATATTTAATAGATAAAATAAGGTCTAGACAAATAAATAAAGAAATAAATGTCAAGAGATAGACATCGGAAAATAATACAGAGACTAGGCAAATAAAAATGAGGAGTGGGAAATAAATCTTTTTATTTGAATGGCAGAAAGAAATACACAGTTATGAATGAGGTGGATGGCTAAGGTAAGAAAGAAAGAGGGTATAAACGAATAACTTAATGTATTAATTTTTCTTTCTAGAATTGCATGAGATATGAGAATGATTAGCTTTGTACGTGAATAGGAAGTACAATACACGGCCAAAAGAAAATGAACAGCTAAAAGAAATAAAGAGCAGGCAATTAAAAAGGCAAGCAATTAAGACAATATAACGCATACCCTTTTAGTTTCTTCCAAGCCATAAATAAAAGATATAAACAAGCAACAATCCAATAAATAAACATGACTGCGTAGACAAAATAAAAATAGAAAGATAAAATAGAGGTGGATATAAGAAAATAATAATAATAAGAACGTACATATATATATATATATAATATGTAATAAAAGTAGAAAAATTTATTGCATGTAAAACGCTGTATTTTATAAAAAAAAATATGTTTTAAATTCCCAATAAATCCATATATTTGATTTCTCAATCATGTTATTGAATCAACTATTAACTTATCCTCTTATGGGTAATATTAAAATTGGTTTATATACTAATACAAAAAAAAATTCCCAATTCATCCAAATTTCAATTAATTACTTTCCAATAACTACCATGCTTCAATTCTACTCTTTTATTAAATCTGCTATCACTCTATAAACCTAGTTATTATTTGTTTATCTTTCCTTATAAAAATATATATTCCAATTTTCATCTTTCTTTTGTAGCAACTTGTTATTTTCAATTATACTGAATTTCCCAAATATATACATTTATCATAAATAAAACCTATATCAATTTATTCAACTTGGTTTGATTCCTTTATTTCATCTTATGAATAAAATATAAATTTCCATTTATGTCATTTCATTTACATTCACACATTTCAGTTACAGTCCTATCTCACATTAATGAACATTTACCTACATTTAAATGTAATTGACTTCCTACTCTGAATTTAGCAGCCCTAAATAAAAAGGTGTCTTGCATAAATGTTGTCACTAACTTTATATTACACTCAAGTTTATTATTTCCACTAATTATCAGAATTGCTTATATAATGTCGAATTGCTTATATAATGTTGAATTCACTCCATTACCATACGTTTATTTTCATATATTCAATTGAATACCCAAATGTAACAGTTATAACTACATTAATAGACCAATTAAATAGTTACTTACAACCGTTACTATATCCCTTTTGTTTTCATTTCATTTTGAAAACTCACTTCATTATAAATTATGAAGGTGTTTTTTTCTTTTCTTTTTCTTCTTAAATTTAATTACAAAAATCTTATTAAATTAACCAGTTTAATTATCGAAATTTACAGATCATTACAGGATCCTTAGCAAACATCAAACCATTTTGTCCAGTTGTAAGCATTAGGAGCAAGAAATAAACATATAAGTTTATTTTCCTCTCATCGTCTCCAATTCGCGGCAAGAAACAAAATCAGTAAATTATTTTCCTCTTTGCTCCAAAAACTGTAGTTCATATCTTTTCCAAATTAAAACGAAAATTCATAGTGCTTTTGGAAATTAATTGTAGAATTAGAAGCAAGTTGTCTTAGGGTTTGTGGTTGAGAGATGGTTGCTTAGGGAACTCAAATTAGTTGATCAAATTCAAGCATAAAGGTGAGTTATTTTATATCACACAGTCTATTTCTATATTCATGTTTTATTTCTGAAACTAAAATTGATATGTATGAATTTGATTGTGAAATCCCTAGTTTGCTTGATAGAAATTAAATTTGGTCGATTGCGCAACTATTGGTTGCTAAGAGTAAAGTATGAAAAATCACTGTTGTAAACTATTGATATCGTTGTAAAATAATCCAAATTGATTTAATTTTTTTAATGGTAGAAAACTCTTTCAATTAGCTCTAGGTTCCCTTTTATTCACATTTTGAAATTTTGCTGTTTAAATGCTCAAAACCTAGTTTGAATTTGATAATATAGTTCTGCAATGTTTGTTTGCTAAGTTGAATCCTGAATTTAAAATTACCATAACTTTTGATTGTTAGATCGAAATTGGGTGATGTTTTTTTAGTTAAAAGGTATTTTTATAAGGAATGACCTTCATGTTTTGTGTATTGCATAATATCGAAGTTTAAATGATCAAAAACTCATGTCTTGTCGCTGGCTTGTCAATGAAAAATAATGTTAATAAATCCGAGTTATTAAAATGGCCATAAATTTTTCATTACCCGTTGGAATTTAACGACTTTTGAAGTTCTTAAAAGCTTAGATTATCTACTATAAATTTCATGTTTCGATTTTTCATAATTTTGATGTTTGAATGGTTGAAAATGCATTTTACTTTCGTTGTCCTGAGAATGAAAAATTGACTTAAGCGAAAAACATGCTTAAGCAACAAAAACATGTTCGTCGACTAATTTTCTATCGGGTTAGAAAATGGCTGATCGAGTTTAAATAAAATTTAAACCCAAGCACATGACGTACAATGATAGCAAGCACGGGTTGATTAGTATGAAATTATATAGATTTTTAAATTTTCTGTTCAATCAAATTAAACTAAGAGGTGAAGTTTTGATTAGCTAAGAAGAAATGTAAACAAAAGCTAGAAAAAAAAGTGATGGAAAATATGAGTTAGAGAACAGTTTATAGGCAAATCCACTCTCTAATATTATGTAAATTCAACATTGCTTGTGATTTATGGTCTCTTTTATGCTTCATGATAAGTCGATGTTGATGTAAGTTTATACAAGTTAATTTGATGGCCTATGTTGTATTTTCAAATAGGCTATTCTTATTCAACATAAACACAATTTACATCATCATTTACTGAATGATTTTTGGTTATGGAATTAAAGTAGAAACAAAATTTGATGATCTATATTATAAATACAATAGTAAAAAGATCATATTTAAAAAAAGCTTTTACATTGGCTTAATTTAATGAGAATTGATAAGTGGTTTTATCTGTTATACCATAGTTCGATAGTTTAAGTTATGTTAATTAGTAACGTAAATAAACCATAATTATGATAAATACAATAATAATTCCACTTAATATCAAAAATAGAGATCATATATTTTTTGTTTGTTGATTTATAAAAATATTAGAGTGAATTTGTCTTTAAATTGTTCACTAATTTCATATTTTCCTAACATTTTGTTCTAGCTTTTGTTCACATTTCTTCTTAGCTAATCGAAACATCACCCGTGGTTTAATCTGATCGAATAGAAAATTTTAAAATCTAAACAATTCCCAATGGATCGATCCATAGTCGCCATGTTCTATCATTGTACGTCATGTGTTTGCAGTTAATTTTTATTTAAATTCGATCTACTATATTCTAATCCGATATAAAACTGGTCGACGAACAAGTTTTTGGTCGAAGAAATTTTCAGATTTTTGTTGCTTAAGCCTGTTTTTCATTCTTAGGACAATGAAGGTAAAATGCATTTTCGACCATTGAAAGAAAAAGGTTATGAAAAACTCAAAACATTAAAATTATAACAGATAGTCCAAGCTTTTCAGAACTTCAAGAGTTATCAAATTCCATTAAGTAATGAAAAACTTATGGCAATTGTTATGTCTCAAATTTATTAACACTATTTTTTATTGGCAGGCCATTAACAAAAAATGAGTTTTTTAACCATTTAAACTTTGAAAGCATGCAAAACATAAAACATGAAAGTCGTTTCTTCTAAAAATACCGTTTAATTGAAAAAGCCTCACCCAATTTTGACCTACCAATCAAAATTTATGGTAATTTTAATTTTAGGTTTCAACTTAGCTAATACACGGGGCAGAACTACATTATCAGATTCAAACTCGATTTTGAGCCATTAAATAGCAGAATTTCAATATGTAATAAAAAACCTGTATCTAATTGAAAGAGCATTCTACCCAAAAAAATGAATCAATTTGGATGTTTTTACACCATAATATCACTGTTTTACAGCAGTGATTTTTCACACTTTACTTTCGGCAAACAACAATTATGCAGTCGACCAAATTTAATTTCTATCAAGAAATTAGGGTTACAAAATAACTCACCTTTAAGCATGAATTTGGCTAATTAATCCGGAATTCTCTAAGCAGCTATCTCTCAACCACAAACTCTAAGGCAACTTGCTTCTAATTCTACAATTATTTAGTAAATCCCTTTGATTTGTGTTTTGATTTGGGAAAGATACGAACTAGATTTTTTGGAGCAAGGTAGAAAACAATTTAATGATTTTTGTTACTGTCCGAGAGTTAGAGATGATTAGAGGAAAATAAACGTATATGTTTATTTCTCATTTTTAATGCTTACAACATGGGCCAGATGGTTTGGTGTTTGCTGAGGATCCAATGGGTTAGATGTTGCAAAATTAATATCTATGAGATGAAGTGTTGCTAATTTCTTTTTGATTAATCACTTATTTAAACCTCCAATTTAAACTAAACAATTATTTACAAAAGCACAATTTAATTTCCCAAATTATCCAAAACAAAACAACAAGTTAAAATTCCATTTCCGTTATTATGGAAACTTGTAAATAGGGATAAGGAAGAAATTGCAAAAAAAATTAGTCAAGGGACAACAAGTTTTCTTTTTAGTCTGAATGTCACTTTTTAATGTAAACTGAAAATGATAGTTACAACTATCATTCTGGGATTTCCACTAAAAAGTGTATTTCAACCTAAAAAACAAACTTCTTATCCCCGAAACTAAATTTTTCTCTAACTTTTTCCTTTATCCTAAAACCCCTTATAGAAATATCTTGTACAATTTGAAATAAAAAACACTCTTATTATTTTTAATTAAAACAAAATAAATTATTAATTATTAATTATTAATTCAAAAAAATACATCAAACTATTAACACTTAACTAAATTTACAACATTTTCAAAGTTATCTTTCAATCAATTAATATAAAACATTCAATTATTCACAAAATTAGATTTAATTTCACAGTTTTCACAAATTACAATTAAGAATTAATTATCCCTAACTAGATTTAATTAATTATGTAACTAACAACAGGGTTGTGACAAGTTATTTCAACTACTAATCTAATTTGCTTTTGTTTACTATTTCTAGTCACGGTTGTAAAATTACCAGGTGATGTTGGATTCTAATTATGGATTAAAGATTAATTGTTTTGGTAGAAATTGATCGAGGTTATGTATCTTTAAAAATCATTAGGTGGTGCAAAGTTCTAGTATGGATAAAATTCCATTATTTCATATAGTATTGAAAAGGATGTTTGGATGTTTTGAAAGGAACCTTAAAGGAAGATCTCCCATAAATAACACATTAACATATAGATGCTTACATTTTTTTAATTAAAATAGAATTGAAAAGGGGATACTTGAACAATTTATTCTTCTATTATAAAATCAAATCGCTACACTTAAAACACGATAGGAGTGTTTTTTTCTTTCTTATACTCAATACTTTAATGATGTCTTTAGAAGAGATTTACAATCTTTTATCTGTTTCATTCACTTTATCTGAACCGATTCTCCTTCCATAATCCAAAGGAAAAGTCAAAGAAACAACTACCATGGATGGATTTATTAGAAGTATTAATCAGTAATTTCATATCAAAAGTTATTAAACAACCAAGTTCTAATTTTTTTAATATTTGAGCACAACTTAGGCACCATCCACAGATCAATATAAATAATAAAATCTCAATGTTCTTTATTTTCAATACTACCGGTAATTAGATTATGTATATTTGAAGAATAAAAAAACAAAAAATAAACATACTAATTAAACAAAAAATCATAAATTGGTCTAATAGAGTTAAGGTTATTCTTTGAGAAATAACTAATTAATAAAATTAAATCACTATCTTTATTCCTATTATGCATACAAATTCATGATCTAGACATAACTTACAAAAATAACAAAATAAAATAAATTCTACAAACTAATTCTTACGTATATATGGCTAAAATGAAAAATGTAGTATTATACAGTTATCTTCAAGGATAATAAATGACATTTCTTGGAAAAGTGAAAACCTACGATGATCAAAGACTTATTGTAAATGTGGTGTTTAAAAATTGAATAAAACATAGAGTAAGAAAAAACTCAAATGAATTGATAGAGAAATAGAGTAAAATATCATCAAATTAAAAACTTACCACTATATTATTTGATCATTTTATATGATTTAATTTGAATTCAAAATTGGTGTCACTTTGAGTTCTCATGGAACTTGAGATAAAACGAACAGTATTATGAAATATAAAAATAAAGAGAGTAGAGATTTTATTTCCGATTAGAGAAAAGAAACTCCTTCTCTAGGACGTTTTTAACTTCGGTTAGAAATAAAATTGAATTAAATACAATGAGTAAAAATAATAAATGGGATAGTTAAAGAGGCATGCTGTTACAGTTGCATATATTATAAGTTGTTAAATGAGAAACTTTAGAGGAGTAAATTGGAAATATACAGATGAATCATATAGAAATGAGGATTTTAATTCTGAAATTATGAGAAAATGAAAAAATTATTATGAGAGATCTAAAATTAACACATGGACGCAAAATATTTAAGAATGTTAAATTAAAATATATTATATAA
This sequence comes from Allium cepa, assembly GCA_030765085.1. Lineage (NCBI taxonomy): Eukaryota > Viridiplantae > Streptophyta > Magnoliopsida > Asparagales > Amaryllidaceae > Allium > Allium cepa. The sequence goes on from CM060939.1 coordinate 812,574,021, forward strand.
ACTAATTCTTATTCATATATAGGAAAAGGGGAGAATAATGTAAACTTAAAATATGTTGTATTTTGATACTAAAATATTATATGCACTTTATCATTCAAGATAATAAACCCAATTTCGAGGAAATGTAAAGGTCTGTAATGATTCAAAGAGAATTGTCTATAAATATGGAATATATCAAACGAACTTGTTAACGCTAAAATTGAACACTAACACCCCGGTGTAAGTAGAGATAAAGTGAAAGCACCACCCATCAATACGGCAATTAGAAGTAAGTAGAAAAGTCACAGAAAAAACAGTAAAGAGACAACAGTTTTATAGTGGTTCGACTTCAAGTTAAGCCTACGTCCACTTTAATCTCCTTTATTGCTGATTCGATTACAACTTATACAACAATCTTCGATTGCAACACCACTTAGACAAATAACTAGAACTCCGATGTAGGAGAATTCTTCAAATTCATGTTGAATGTATTATATGTCTTCTTGAAGTTCATTGAAGTTCTTTCGTGTTTGAAGTGTCGGATGAGTCGAGAAATCAGCAGAGTATAGGCGTTCCAGAAATGAGCCAAAGTCCCTTTTCAGTTGGAGTAGGTGGAGTATTTATAGGGAAAATCCGGGCTAAGTCGTAGGTCACGAACGACCTAAGGGTAGGTCGTAGGTCGCTAGCGACCTAAGGGATATGAGCTACGGTTTATCCTTGTTGCACTTGGTCAATCTGAGCGGGTTAGTAGGTCGCAACGACTTAGGGAGAAGCGGCATAGGAAGTTGCGGCATAGGAAGTTGTCTCGGTCGGCTTGGGTCGCAAGCGACCTAATGAAGAGGCATAGGAAGTTGTGGCATAAGAGATTGTCTTGGTTTACGCTAGGTCGCTACGTCGCTAGGTTGCTAGCTCGTTGATCTGTCAAATCTTTGGTGTCTTTTAGGTCGTTAAGCTATTGTATCTTTCTCTTGCAATGTACTGTTAGGTCGTTAGGTCGCTTCCTATATTAGGCCGTTAGGTCGCTTACTATATTAGGCCGTTAGGTCGCTTACTATATTAGATCGTTAGGTCGCTTATTATATTAGGTCGTTAGGTCGTGAAACAGAACGATATTAACACTTGCCCCTCGAAGTACACGCCTATGTCATAGGTCGTGTGCTTCGATGTACTTGCTCTAGGTCGTGGGCGACCTAACGAGCTAATTAACTTACGACCGATACGCCTTCTTCCTTCCCACCTATATAATTCATTAGCTCGCTTCTCCTTCCTCATTGAATTGTTTGCCTCTGCCGCCATTGATGCACCAGAGCTCAGAGCCTTAGCACAAAATCTTCTCCTTTTTCATCTCCAATCGTTAATTCCATCCGTAAATTTAGGTAATCTCGGGCATTTATTCTCCGCATTTGTCACCGATTCCCCATAATCATCTCCATATGATTTTTATTGTTATGTTTCAAACTTGCACTCGGATTTACCCTTCGGTTCTTGTCAAGTTGTTAGCAACTGCTATAGAAACGAATCGGCCTAGGGTTTTATGGAGCTTTTGGAAATTTGAAGGAGATGATGAAGTTTTAGGTTAACGGGTTATTGTATTTTAGGTCATGTTCGGAATTTCTGGTGAAGAGAGGGAGGTTGTAACGTCCCGCTTTTTCGCACATTTTAAATCAACACACGTGCCAATTCAAACCATACGGAAGGGCGGATTGTTATGGGGTAAATAAGAAAAAAACATAGAAGAAAAAAAAACTAAACAGAATCTCACAGCGGAAGGATAAAATATAATAATCAAATATACAGTTTATAAATCTGTTTACAAAACCATTTATATATTACATATCAGAGTTACACATACCAATAACAATGCAGTGGAACAGTGTGTAGTGCACTAGTATAAATAATAATAATATAAATCTTCGTCTTCGTCCTCTAGAGCTAAATCTTCCAATCCTGAAACGCTCGGACTGACCCGAGCGAATTTGAAAAGACAAAAACACTCGAGTCGGAACTAAAAGATCTTATGTGAGTTAAATTAACAGAAATAAATATGAGTGCAGTAACTCAAGAGATGCTCGGGATTTACATCTCCTATGGATCCGTTAAACTATTTACTATGTAGTATATTGCCCTATTATAATAGTTTGTAATTGTAAAATAAACTTACTTTTAAATAGCGTTAAGGCTTTACATTTTCCACCTTAACACATTTGTATATTCCCATAGTCTATATAGTACCGTAATCTCCCCCGTACTGGGCGTCGTCAGAGGGCAATCCATAGGTATGGTACAAAACCAAAATCGTATAAGGCGTGTTAGGGTAGGTGACACGGCACAACTAGGCAATGCCAGGGTAGATATACCAATTGCTATCTAGGTTGATGGAAACGCATAGCCGCAGCTACCGCCCACCTCGAACAAACTCCCCCAAAAATCAAAGTAAAAGTGGCCACTGAAACAATCCAAAGTCAAAGTATAATATCGAAGAAAAGTGTCCGATCAGAGGAATGACCTCATTGGCCCGAGAATCGCTCCTGTTTTAGCCACCTTATGCCAACTCACGGGAGTCGGGTCCACGTATTTACCTTGCAGGAAACGCCGCCACCAACTTACTTCATTCTGGAATCTCCACCGCGTACACGGTTGTTAAAGTGGTTTTCGGAGTTGGCAGAGAGTATGACAACTTCCGATCCCGGTCTCTTCAACAACCAAACGTTATTATAACACCGCGGTCATTTAAAATAATTATACTTTAAAACCAAAAAAAATCCATTTTAAACCCATATAAATACGATATCGTTTATATTTTTAAAACCCCAAATCAATATGATATCATTTAGACCCAAAATCACATAATGTCATTTTATTTTCCAATATATATTCTTTTCCAAAATCATAGGGTTTCCAAAGTGAAATATTTAGAAATCACAACTCTTGTATATAATAATTCCAAATCATACTACCTTGAAAATCATAACTTCGAAACAAATTTCCATCTCTTAAATGGTTAAATATTAAATTACTTTATAAAACACAATAGCTTCTTTAGATTTCACAAATCAATTTCAAATATCGATTTAAACTTCCAAATACCATTTCAATTCTTATGTTTCAAAGCTTTAAATATTTCACCATTTCAAAACAAACTCATTTGACAATACGATATATATTAAATTCAATTACTTCTTATTTAGACTTGAAATGTTTACTTAATGAATTCAATATAATTTAAGTAAAACCTTTAACTTCACATAACTAGATAATCTTTCAATTTATTAAACTTGATATATTCATTTAAATCACTCTACACAAAAAATCAAGTTATAAAAATCATACCCTTTAAAAATTAATAACCTTTCTATTTAATTCCAAAATTTACTCAATATTCATCTTCCGACCTTATTCTCATTTAAGTCAATAAAACTCCAAAACTTAAATTTTAAATAAATGCTTAATTGTATTTGATCTTAAAAATCAAACTTTATTTTATACTTCAAAACAATTTATACAAAGCTTAAAACCGAAAATTACTATATATAAAAACCTTTATTAATAACCAAATCAAAAACCCATAAACCATATATATATATAGCTTTGCAAAAACCATAGAAAAACATTTAAAAAATAATTTTATATATTTACCGCGGTGCCTGTATATAATTTTCTATCCTATGGTCAAGTGATACGGATGTTTATTGTGACGCCCCACCCCGAGACCTACATTAGTAAAGAGAATTACTATGTAATCCTGTCTACTAATGTAGAGAATAGGGCTGGTTAAGGGCGACCATCATAGTAATACGTTAGTTTAGAGCTAAGCATGTCATTTATGTCTTAAATTTTTTTTCATTACCTCATAAGTGCTAGACACGCTTAGTCCCTAACTAATGCACACTATGGTGGATTCCGACCATTTCAGAAATAATGTAATATACATGCAGATAGAAACATCAGTCACAGAACAGCAAACCCAGATCAGAGTGTGTGTAGTGTGTGTGTGTGTATATATATATATATATATATATATGTACATACATCACCATACATCTCCATAATAATACATCATATATAAGTAGCATTGACTACCGAATCACATATACACCCATCCCACAAAATAATATACAATAAGACACATAAAGCAGATGACTCAAAACGACATCCGAGCCAAAATGATAAGCCCAACAAAAGCGATCTAGCTGATCTAAGAAGTGAAGCAATCCAAACTAACCTGCAACTCGGTCTGACCCGAGTGAAAAACACACGGGTCAGGCAAGCTAAACTTATCAGTAGCAAGGATCTCAATAACAAGCGGAACGGTGAGAATCACTCCGTTGTTGCCAACGGAACGACATGTTATTCATCATATCATTTATAGGAAAGGGGACATCGGGAATTCATCTATCTATTTCAAGAGAATTCAATAAGTAACATGCATATGGTTTCTCTTAAGAACATCTATAAGCAAAGTGGATAAGGGATGAGAACCATATAATAACTTCATAAAGAAACATCAAACCATTATAATCTATCATAAGAACTCATTAAGAGTTAAAGGAAATCATAATCGAAATCACCATATAGAATAATATGAATGTAGCCTATATCATACTCAAGGCCTCACTCAAATAACACTTCATAAAAAAAAAGGTGAAATCGAACATAGAAAACTTCATAGAAAATTGCACGTGCTTTTCATCTTGACTAGTACTACTATTATTTGGTACCATACATCGTGATGACTTGGGGTCATTAACATCTTAGCATCGTGATCATCTTGATTGACTATAGTCGAATATCGCGATGACACCCAAATCATAAAATCCGAGCAAACATCATGATAATTGGAATCTAGAAATGATATCAAGAACATCCTAATGATTCCAATCTTATACTCGGTTTGTAGTACTAATAACATCTTGAATTTGTCACAAGATCTCGAATAGGAACCCAATGGGTGTTAATGTACGTCCCATACCATACATTCGCACCTATTGGTTTACTAATCGTCAGTCGATGCCACATTAGAAAACATTCATAAAAATCCAAATCAAACATACATCGCCTCATCTCATTGGCGAGTGTAAAGTACCCAACTCGTCGTTTCTCATACTTCGATGAGTTTAAAGTGACATCAAAACTTGTCTCGTTTCATCGACAAGTAAAAGTCCATCTCAAACATCACAACCATCATCAATTCATCATAACAGCCCCGCCTCATGTCCTCAGCAGGTAAAAATATCAACATCTCTTAATATTTTATTTTTATATGCTGAAAATCATCCAAATAGGCCATAATATATTTAGAATAATTTTACAAGAAAACAGGGTTTTTAAACAATTTTTTTAGAGATTTTTAAATAAGTTATATAAGGAAAAATCCGTTCATTAAATAGATTTTCTATTTATAAAATACTTAAAAAAAATAGTTGCTTAAAAGCCCTTTAAAATGTCTTAAAAAAATTTATTTAATTAATCATAATTTATAAAGAATTTACATAAACTTATTCGAAACCAAAAATCAATTAAAACCACCGAATTTTTCAAATATCGACATTTATCGATATTTAGACTGACACAGAATTTAAATAAAATTTAAATTCTTAAAATTTTCAAAACAAGCCAATCATGGTCAGATAAAATATTTAAACAGTCATCATCAACTAATTCATACAATAATCAGAATCATCGAAATATGTAGTGAAATGGTTAACGGAAGTACTATTAGAAGCAAAAGAAAATCAACCAAGAAACTGAGTTTTTGGCTGACTTTGGACAGTCGTTTGGGTTATCAAAACAACCCAGATTTCAGCGATATTTTACTGCATTATACGACCTTATGATGACAATAACATATCCAAAATTTGGAGCAATTCGCTATAAAATGCAAGAGTTATGATTTTTCAAACATACCTCTTTTCAGCAAGCATAAAAAAACAAGATTTTTAGCTGTTTTGAAATAAAAATTATCTATAACAAAACTGCTCATAATTTCATGAAAATTTTCAAAAACATTCTGCAGCTTATGTTCTGCAACATATTAAAAACTGAAACCAATTTGCTAAGAATTGAAAAAGATATGATTTTTCTAATATGACATATTTTCGGCCAATACACAGAGGTCAGTTTTTGACCAATTTCAAGCAAAAGTTTCCTATAGCAAAATAACTCAAAATTAAATAAAAATATCCATAAATGTAGAGTACCGCGACTACAACAACATATCAAAAACTGAGATTAATTTGCTTTGAATTGGAAAAGATACGATTTTTCTAATATGACCTATTTTCGGCCAATACACAGAGGTCAGTTTTTGACCAATTTCAAGCAATAGTTTCCTATAGCAAAATAATAATAATTAAATGAAAATTACCATAAATGTAGAGTACCCCGACTACAACAACATATCAAAAACTGAGATTAATTTGCAATGAATTCGAAAAGATATTAATTTTCTAATATGACCTATTTTCGGGCAATACACAGAGGTCAATTTTTGGCCGACTTTAACCAATAATTTCCCATAGCAAAATAACTCAAAATCAATTGAAAATTTCCAGAAATGCAGTGTTCACTAACTACAACAACTTATCAAAAACAAAGATCAATTTTCTAAAAATTGAAAAAGATATGATTTTTCTAATATAGGGTTTTTTCAGCCAGCAAAACAGAAAACAAGGTCAATAATTTGAGGAATTCCATGAACAATGATAGCAAAATTCGATTTTTTTCTCTTTAGCTTGCTGTAAGAAACCCTTACCTTTCTTACAACCTGATTTAGCAATAAAAATATAATTTTAACAGTAAATCCTCATTTAAACATTATTTTACAATTTGCACAATTTTAGTGTAAAAACGCTATTTTTAAAGTATAACTTGATCAAAATTTATTCTCTTAGCCAAATAAATTTTAATAAATCATTCTAACACTTTTAAAACCACAAAATAATATTTTTTTGCATAATATTTCATGTTTTATTTTATTAAAAGACATGTTTTCTTCATATTTTTCCTTTTATATTCAATAAAAGGCTAATATTGACAATAATTATCAATATTATCACCTTGACTTAATTAAAATACAGTAAATGACTAATTTCACTCCAATACGTCAAAATAAAATTTTTAAAACTCTATTTCCATCAATTTGCATTTATTTCGACAATTAAATGTTGAAATACATCACTTGGTAAATTTATTAATTCAAATTTACCTAAATTCCAATATTTTCCATTTTATTTAACCAAAATAACAAACAATGAATTTTAAACCCAATATTTAACTCCGTACGTATTGTTTATTTGAAATACACAATTTAAACCAAATTTATTTATTCATTACATTCTATTTACCATATTAAATTATAACTATCATTATAATTTAATATCATAAGTAATCTCCAATACCAGGGTTGTTACAGACTCCCCTCCTTAACAAAATTGCGTCCTCGCAATTTCTAGAGGAAAAGGCTGTAAACAATGCTAAAGATACAATCATCGAAGGATAAAGAAAATCTCGATTTCCAAATCATTCATACTCTCAATATAGAATGGTAGAATGAAACAAGGAAAAACTCATTGGGTTAATTCAATGGCCTAACATATGCTAATATATTGATTAGCAAACCATCGAATTTTCCAAGAAACTCGAAAGAATTTTGAAGATCTCCTATCTTGAATCAAAACTCAATAGGATGCTCAACAAATAATCAATTGAAAATGATTGATTGCTCAAAACTCTATGAATAGCGTCGGGATCAAACCCACTCAAACCCGAATTCTAAACAATAAAGAAGATCATCAATAAAATTTTCCTCGTAATAATATGGAAAGAATATCCTCATAACAAGATAAACACAATATAAACGATTGATAAATCACAAGATGGCTTCTCACAACGTCACCCACTCGAACGACCGTGAAAAATGCACGTCGTTAATAATAGCTCAAAGATAGAATATACTCAAGAAACAAGGATATAGGCTCGAATTAACTTTTAATCCAAGATATTTAGAATTTTTAAATTTTAGAATCTTTTAAATTTTAAATCTCAATTTCCAACATTTGAAAATTTTCAAACCCTTTACTATACTACTTAGTAAGTAATTTTAAAACTCAAATTAAAAGTCCAAATTTCTTCTCTTACTTCAAAATTACTTTGCAAAGAAATTTGTAAATCCATAATAATATTCCTCAAAATAAATTAAGGGTTTAAATTCTCTTTACTCTTTCTATTAAACCACTTAAATAGTTTTAAAGAAACAATCTTCAAATTCTCTTATAACCCTTCTCTTAAACATCCAATGTATATAATATAGATTCTAAAATCTCAAAATAGACTTCCAATAAAGCACGAATATATATATATAATCTCATTTATATCCTCATCTTTATAATTTAAAAAATAAATAAATGGCATTGCCTCGCCATTGAGTCTTTAATAAATAAATATATCTATTGGCTGCAGAGTTGATCGAACGATCAAAACTGCCTCGCCACTCTATTACTCGTCTCAAAAATCAATGGCTGCAATTACCATTCAAAAATAAATTTAATATTTAATCTCAAATATTATTTTCAGAATCTCATTTTTTTAAATCACAAACCATCGTGTCTGTTTGCCTCATCATAGCATTTAGGAGATTCCTATCGATAACATTGATCAGGCGTATCAACAAGAACTCTTAACTACCTGATGGACAATCCAACACTCTCAAATTATTTTTATAAAAGTAATATTACTCTTATAAAATATATTCTCAAAATATTATTTGAATTTTTTTTATATCTCAAAGCTCAAATTTCTCTTTAAAACTCATATTTATATAGCTTCAAAACTCAAACCAAAGAACATTAAGAGAATGCATCGAGATATTCCTAGAATACTCGATTCATAAGATCGATAAAATAGGCAGGTGCGTCCGTCAATCCGAACGGCATGACGAGCCACTCATAAGAACCATAGCGAGTGCGGAATGCGGTGAGAGGAATACTATCTTCCGCGACTCGGAGCTAATGAAAACCAGTGGCAAGGTCTAACTGTGAAAAGACCTTAGCACCACTTAATTGATCGAACATGTCGTCGATCCTCGGTAAAGGGTAACGGTTCTTGATGGTTAACTCATTAAGCTTGCGATAGTCGAAGCAAAGCCTAAGAGTCCCATCGGACTTCTTCACAAACACTACCGTGGCTCCCCACGGTGAAGAACTAGAACGAATGAAATGCTTGGCTTCAAGCTCGAGAAGTTGCCTTTTGAGTTCCTCATTCTCCCGTGTAGACATCCTCGTGGGAGGACGACTAACTGGCTGCGCGCCGGGAATAAGATCGATACGGAACTCAATAGCTCTCTTAGGAGGTAAACCATAAACATGCTCGAATAAATCTGAAAAGTCGCAAACGATAATACATCGTCATCATCATCTCGAGAATCAAGAGCAAATAAAGAAGCCATGGAATCACAATCGAAACCACGAAGCGAAAGAAATAACTGATCAGAAGAATCAGGATGTCGAATATATAGGACTCGCTCCAAACAGAAAATCCTGGCCTCGTATTGAACTAGCCAGTCCATTCCCAATATCACATCAAATCAAAGAAAAGGAATAACGTGCAGATTCACACGGAAAGAAAAGCCACAAATCAAAATCTTAACATCATCACAAAGCAAACTAAGAGTTGCATATCCTTCGATAGGATTCGCAATCCGTATTGAAGTAAGCATGCAAGAAACATCTAACTGCAAAGCATCAACGAGTTCTTTCGATACAAAGAGTGAGATGCACCCGTATCGAAAAGCACTCGAATATAACGATCAAGGAATAAAATAGAGCCCTCTAAAACAGAAGAGGAAGTACCTCTAGACTGAGCAGCACCTCCAAAGGTAGTAGCCACACCAAGATGACCCTGACGAGAACCCTTCTCCTTTTTGGGACAAGCTGACACTAAATGTCCTTCCTTCTTACAGTAAAGACAACGCTTAGGCTTGGGACACTCCCTCACTTGATGGTCAGGTGCACCACAATTGTAGCATGCAAAAGGCTTAGTTGAAGGAGTAGACTGAGACTGAGAAGAAGATCCCCTCTGTTTCTTCTTCTTATTGGGATGGAACGGCTTCGGCTTGCGGAAAAACTTCTTCTTATTCGGGTTCCCCCGAACATTACCCTCATCATCACTATCTTTCTCCTTCTCGACCGCTTCAAGCTGAAGGGTCGCATCCATAAGCTTTTCAAAGGTAAGCTCAAGGCGAAGCATGAGGGACTTCTTCAGATATTTCTTAAGCCCGGAGACGAACTTAAGATTCTTCTTATAAGGAGTAGAGATGTGCTCGAGACCATACTTAGACAAGGCTTCAAAAGATGCTACATATTCAGAAACGGTCGACTTTCCTTGTTTGAAATCAAGGAACGTCGAGCAAGGATAGCCTTCTCGGATTCTGGAATAAACTTGAGTTCGAATCTCTCACGGAACTGATTCCACTCTAGAGTGGACTCATCAATCTCAGCAATAAGAAGATCATACCAATGTAAAGCTCGTTCCTGTAACATACTAGATGCTACAAGGACTCGGTGATGACTAAAGATCTCCATACGACTAAAGATACGCTCACAAGAACTGAGCCATGCCTCAACCTCTAAAACAGTCTCGGTCCCTTTAAAGATCTTGCCGCCAAGATGAGTGAAGTCGCTACACATGCGCGCAAACGCGGATTTGCGCGGAGGAGAAGAGTGAGCTGGAGCGGGAGGCTGAGTGCTCCGAATAAGCTCAAGGATCTGATCGGTAGACATAGACGCCTTCAGGACGAGAACCACTGGACGGTCCCGCCATCGAAGAGCGTCCTCTACCTCTATGCGACATAGCTGAAAGATAAGATAAGATAGGATTATTCATAGGGTAAATAGATATATTAGCAATTCAAGTGCATAAGTTAAGGAATACTACGGGACATAATTAACATTCCTAGACATATTCCTTTCTATCTACCCCAAAGGAATTAAAAAGGGACACGAATCAAAACAGGGATAGGGGCAAGGCAAGGTCAAGGTGAAACCGATCATGATTAAGGGATGATGTATATGGATGTATTATATCTGATGTATGGTATCTCGTATGCTGTTCTGTATATATTACATTATATTCAAAAACTTTTCTCTGATACCATGCTGTGACGCCCCACCCCGAGACCTACATTAGTAAAGAGAATTACTAAGTAATCCTGTCTACTAATGTAGAGAATAGGGCTGGTTAAGGGCGAGCATCATAGTAATACGTTAGTTAAGAGCTAAGCGTGTCATTTATGTCTTAATTTTTTTTTTCATTACCTCATAAGTGGTAGACACGCTTAGTCCCTAACTAATGCACACTATGGTGGATTCGGACCATTTCAGAAATAATGTAATATACATGCAGATAGAAACATCAGTCACAGAACAGCAAACCCAGATCAGAGTATATATATATATATATAAATACATACATCACCATACATCTCCAAAATAATACATCATATATAAGTAGCATTGACTACTGAATCACATATACACCCATCCCACAAAATAATATACAATAAGACACATAAAGCAGATGACTCAAAACGACATCCAAGCCAAAATGATAAGTCCAACAAAAGCGATCTAGCTGATCCAAGAAGTGAAGCAATCCAAACTAACCTGCAACTCGGTCTGACCCGAGTGAAAAACACACGGGTCAGGCAAGCTAAACTTATCAGTAGTAAGGATCTCAATAACAAGCGGAACGGTGAGAATCACTCCGTTGTTGCCAACGGAACAACATGTTATTCATCATATCATTTATAAGAAAGGGGACATCGGGAATTCATCTATCTATTTCAAAGGAATTCAATAAGTAACATGCATATGGTTTCTCTTAAGAACATCTATAAGCAAAGTGGATAAGGGATGAGAACCATATAATAACTTCATAAAGAAACATCAAACCATCATAATCTATCATAAGAACTCATTAAGAGTTAAAGGAAATCATAATCGAAATCACCATATAGAATAATATGAATGTAGCCTATATCATACTCAAGGCCTCACTCAAATAACACATCACAAAAAAAAGGTGAAATCGAACATAGAAAACTTCATAGAAAATTGCACGTGCTTTTCATCTTGACTAGTACTACTATTATTTGGTACCATACATCGTGATGACTTGGGGTCATTAACATCTTAGCATCGTGATCATCTTGATTGACTATAGTCGAATATCGCGATGACACCCAAATCATAAAATCCGAGCAAACATCAAGATGATTCGAATCTAGAAATGATATCAAGAACATCGTAATGATTCCAACCTTATACTCGGTTTGTAGTACTAATAACATCTTGAATGTGTCACAACATCTCGAATAGGAACCCAATGGGTGTTAATGTACGTCCCATACCATACATTCGCATCTATTGGTTTACTAATCGTCAGTCGATGCCACATTCATAAAAATCCAAATCAAACATACATCGCCTCGTCTCATTGGCGAGTGTAAAGTACCCAACTCATCGTTTCTCATACTTCGATGAGTTTAAAGTGACATCAAAACTTGTCTCGTTTCATCGACAAGTAAAAGTCCATCTCAAACATCACAACCATCATCAATTCATCATAACCGCCCCGCCTCATGTCCTCAGAAGGTAAAAATATCAACGTCTCTTAATATTTTATTTTTATATGCTGAAAATCACCCAAATAGGCTATAATATATTTAGAATAATTTTCTAAGAAAAAAGGATTTTTAAACAATTTTTTTAGAGATTTTTAAATAAGTTATATAAGGAAAAACCGTTCATTAAATAGATTTTCTATTTATAAAATACTTAAAAAAATAATTGCTTAAAATCCCTTTAAAATGTCTTAAAAACATTTATTTAATCAATCATAATTTATAAAGAATTTACATAAACTTGTTCGAAACCAAAAATCAATTAAAACCACCGAATTTTTCAAATATCGACATTTATCGATATTTAGATTGATACAGAATTTAAATAAAATTTAAATTCTTAAAATTTTCAAAACAAGCCAATCATGGTCAGATAAAATATTTAAACAGTCATCATCAACTAATTCATATAATAATCAGAATCATCGAAATATGTAGTGAAACGGTTAACGGAAGTACTATTAGAAGCAAAAGAAAATCAACCAAGAAACTGAGCTTTTGGCTGACTTTGGACAGTCGTTTGGGTTATCAAAACAACCCAGATTTCAGCGATATTTACTGCGTTATACGACCTCATGATGACAATAACATATCCAAAATTTGGAGCAATTCACTGTAAAATGAAAGAGTTATGATTTTTCAAACATAGCTCTTTTCAGCAAGCATAAAAAAAAACAAGATTTTTAGCTGTTTTGAAATAAAGACTATCTATAACAAAACTGCTCATAATTTCATGAAAATTTTGAGAAACATTCTGCAGCTTATGTTCTGCAACCTATTAAAAACTGAAACCAATTTGCTAAGAATTGAAAAAGATATGATTTTTCTAATATGACATATTTTTGGCCAATACACAGAGGTTAGTTTTTGACCAATTTTAAGCAATAGTTTACTACAGCAAAATAACTCAAAATTAAATGAAAATATCCATAAATGTAGAGTACCCCGACTACAACAACATATCAAAAAATGAGATTAATTTGCTTTAAATTGAAAAAGATACGATTTTTCTAATATGACCTATTTTCGGCCAATACACAGAGGTCAGTTTTTGACCAATTTCAAGCAATAGTTTCCTATAGCAAAATAACTCAAAATTAAATGAAAATTTTCAGAAATATATACCCCGACTACAAGAACATATCAAAAACTGAGATTAATTAGCTTAGAACTGAAAAAGATACGATTTTTCTAATATGACCTATTTTCGGCCAATACACAGAGGTCAGTTTTTGACCAATTTTAAGCAATAGTTTCCTATAGCAAAATAACTCAAAATTAAATGAAAATGTCCAGAAATGTAGAGTACCCCAACTACAACAACATATCAAAAACTGAGATTAATTTGCTTTAAATTGAAAAAGAAACGATTTTTCTAATATGACCTATTTTCGGCCAATACACAGAGGTCAGTTTTTGACCAATTTCAAGCAATAGTTTCCTATAGCAAAATAACTCAAAATTAAATGAAAATTTTCAGAATCTAGAGTACCCCGACTACAAGAACATATCAAAAACTGAGATTAATTAGCCTAGAACTGAAAAAGATACGATTTTTCTAATATGACCTATTTTCGGCCAATACACAGAGGTCAGTTTTTGACCAATTTCAAGCAATGGTTTCCTATAGCAAAATAACTCAAAATTAAATGAAAATTTCCAGAAATGTATAGTACCCCGACTAAAACAACATAACAAAAAATGAGACTAATTTGCAAAGAATTGGAAAAAATATGAATTTTCTAATATGACCTATTTTCGGCCAATACACAGAGGTCAATTTTTGGCCGACTTTAACCAATAATTTCCCATAGCAAAATAACTCAAAATCAATTGACAATTTCCAGAAATGCAGTGTTCACTAACTACAACAACTTATCAAAAACTGAGATCAATTTTCTAAAAATTGAAAAAGATATGATTTTTCTAATATAAGGTTTTTTCAGCCAGCAAAACAGAAAACAAGATCAATAATTTGAGGAATTCCATCAACAATGATAGCAAAATTCGATTTTTTTCTCTTTAGCTTGCTGTAAGAATCCCTTACCTTTCTTACCACCAGATTTAGCAAAGGTTTTAGCAATAATATGATGGATTTAGAAAGGAAATGGCCTTCAAGAGCCTGTAGATTGCAAAATAATAACATGCAAGATGAAATAAAACATGATAGTGAATTCATAACTCAAGTTCTAAGATTTTTATGAAAAATATTTTGTATTAGATGGAGATTACCTTTTTATTCCAGATTTAGATGATTTATCTTTGAATTTTTGCAGCAAATTGAGTGGGAATTTGATTTAGTTTGAGGAAGCCATTGTTGTTTTTTTCTTCTTATTTTTCTTTCTGAATGTTTTTGGAGAAGGAGGACAAATGATCTACTTACTGTAATTTTCTTTTCTCAAGCAAGAAGGTTCTAGTAAAGGCTACTGGGTCAATTTTCTACCCAAATAAGCCCATGAGAAAAAAATACTTAGTGGAATTGCAAGGTTATGTATACATATTAACCTATTTTACACTATATTCATACAATACTACATTTTCAAGCCAAATAAAATACATGGATCAATATGTTTTGAAATAAAATAGTTATTGTGACAAAATAAAATTTATTTTAACAATAAAAATATAATTTTTAACAATAAATCCTCATTTAAACATTATTTTACAATTTGCACAATTTTAGTGTAAAAACGCTATTTTTAAAGTATAACTTGATCAAAATTTATTCTCTTAGCCAAATAAATTTTAATAAATCATTCTAACACTTTTAAAACCACAAAATAATATTTTTTTGCATAATATTTCATGTTTTATTTTATTAAAAGACATGTTTTCTTCATATTTTTCCTTTTATATTCAATAAAAGGCTAATATTGACAATAATTATCAATATTATCACATTGACTTAATTAAAATACAGTAAATGACTAATTTCACTCCAATACCTCAAAATAAAATTTTTAAAACTCTATTTCCATCAATTTGCATTTATTTCGACAATTAAATGTTGAAATACATCACTTGGTAAATTTATTAATTCAAATTTACCTAAATTCCAATATTTTCCATTTTATTTAACCAAAATAACAAACAATGAATTTTAAACCCAATATTTAACTCCGTACGTATTGTTTATTTGAAATACACAATTTAAACCAAATTTATTTATTCATTACATTCTATTTACCATATTAAATTATAACTATCATTATAATTTAATATCATCAGTAATCTCCAATACCAGGGTTGTTACATTTATCATTTCAATCCGCAATTTAAAATGAAAAAAAATGCGGTTATATATCATTTCAAACCGCAATCCCGAATGAATGAAATGCATAGCAACTTGCAATTAATAAAATTAATCATCCATTCATCCATCAAATCATACATCCATTTGTCACAGTCATCATCCAATTTCAAACAATCATCAATACATAACAGGTGATAAATAATGGTATCAATTATCAGTTTATACTCAAAATAAATTTAATAACTGTTAATTGGCAGTTTATATGCAAAAATAAACGTAAATTTAACTAGCAGTTAATATGAAATAAACATTTAACATAACTATGACTGGCTGTTAATATGCAATTAAATAAATTCTAACTGTCAAATTTATATGCAATAAAAGAAATTAACAGTTATATTAAATGAATGCGATTTATCAGAGATAATGAATAAAACATGTCAAACAGTCATAAATAAATTTCTACTCATATCTAAAATTAATTTAACAAACACAAGAAATTTTAGAAATTGTGAGTGGGTTAAAACACTCACCTTTTGAATTTAAATCGAATTTAAATTCGATTTAAACCCAAAAATTTCACAGTCTCCAAATTTGTCCAAACCAGCGCCAAAAGATCCGGAATTTAATTCCGATCCTAATAAAAAAAATCTCGCGTGAATACGAGGTCGTATGAGAAAGTTATTCAATTTTAATGAGTTGAAACAAAAATTAAATAAAACAAAATTAAACAACAACCTAATTAAAGCTTGCCACGTCATAAAGCTTCTTCTCAACTCACGTATGCTCGTCCAGGGAATGAACCCATTTCAACGCATGCCCTCCCCATCTTTGACCGTGCCTTTAGACCGCCCCAGGCCACCAGATGGTGACGCGCCTCCACCATTACGACTTCCCTAGCCGAGCTCTCCAATACCCAGAAACCAATTTGCAAATAGTCGCTCCAAATCAAAACGCCCAAATTGACTTAGGTTTCGAATTTCCTGATTTTGACCGCGATTTGCCGCCGACTCGAGTATCGATTTTGAAAACAGAGACTGCGCATAGATTCGTATGGATGAAATCTACAACATATATTTTTTTTGGAATTTTTCTGAGATGTTTGAATTTTCATTTGAAATTTGAATAGAAATAGATCTAGGTTTGCATCCATTTGAGGAGGAGAAGGAGTTGAAGAAAAGAACGTACAAACAAATGATAGAAGATAGAGGCTAGGGTTTTTGATCGTCTATTTGTAGATAGATCGCAAAAGAATAGGTGTGCACGAATTTTAACGTGCAAACGGAAGTGGTCCCAAAAGATAAATAATATTAATTACACACGTTACGGATTTAGGAAATAAATAAATTCCTTATCATTTACATTTTATTTTAAACGTATTTACAAATGTAAATCTAGACGTCTCGTTTACGTTTCAAAATATATCCGCAATTTTGTTAATTTCCAAATTGATCTAAACAAATTTAGATGTAAATTAAAAGCTGATAAGTCTATCCATTGAAGTGTTAATTTCTCCACTTCCTTATATTTAGAAATTATAGATTAAGTTTTCAAAAACCTATTTTTGATTTTCAAACTTTTATATACTCATCTTTTACCAGTAATAAGGATGCATTAACATTTGTTCATGGTTTCCCCTTATTACCCTCAAATTCCATTTTAATTTTCAATAATTACAATTGTTGAATGTTGATACTTTAATTAAATTTATACATCTTGCTTTCTATAATCTATATCAACAAATGGTCCAATTATGAATAGAATTAGCATTAACTTCATCTTATAGGATTAACTAGTCCAATTACAAAACAAATCTATGCTAACTGCATGATTTAAGTCAATTAATTGTAATTGAGTCTACATTAAATGTTATAAATTATAATTGGAACCTCAATAAATTCGCTTATTGATTTAAAATCTTTCTATTCAGTAAATAGACATTTTATGGGTATAAATAACATTTGAATTATAACACATGTCATTAGTGCATGCTTCATTTCTTATAAACTCCCCTTTATTAACTAGAACACATTAATCAAAACAAAATAATTAATTTAGATTTATTTCAATCGATTTCCATTCTTAACTTAACGTACTCAAAATGGTTAACCTAAATAATTGTTACCCTTTTACATTCAAATTCACTTACAACCATCATTACAACAATGTTGCCATAGATTTAGATTTAATTAAATAAATTAGATAAATGGGTAAAGTTTTGTAATTATCACTAATGCCAAATATACATGCATTAATTACTACTTATTATTATGAATTCACTTATAAATTTACTAGTTGCCTTTGTCTTCTTATATCCTATTTACTACCAAAATTTCTATTTAGTTATAGATTATAAATATATAAATGCCTAGGCAAATCAAGTTCTTGTCCTTTCTATTATTCCAATTTAAATCGGGTATGTGCAAATAAATTGTTTATTAACTTATTCTTACAAAATTATTTGCATACATTCAGTTACACCTAATTTAATGCATTGATTTTCATTTATAAATTAATGGTTTTCCTTTAAAAGCTTTCTTTACTAAACCATACAGGACATTGATCTAATTCAATTTACTATCTAATAATATTAATTCATTTAAATAAATTCACAACTTACCCTTGTTTCCCTATATTCTCTTCTTATCCTAGTATAACCATTTACATTACTTCAAATTTATTCGTCATTTTATATCAACCGATAATACTTAAATTTAATTAATAAATACTGCTCCTATACTTAAATCTATATTAACAAATCGTTAGATTTGGATCGATAGAAATCGGTTTACCAAAGCTTACGTACACATTACGTAAATAAACAACTATCTAAATTTGCCACCTATTAGCTCTAAATTTTATTCTTAAGTTTGTTACCTATCAATTTAGATTATACTTCCACCTATAATGCAAATCCAAATCTCCTCTAACTGCATAAATTAGGGCAATTTATAGCAATTGATTTCCCATTAAACTTCATAAATTAACAAATTGAAACCTAAATAAAAACGTTTATTTATTTAAAAATCTTGTTGTTTAATTGAATTGACCATTCACGGATAAAATTTACATTGTTCTCCAATTATTACCTAAATACATCACCCAACGTTAAATCTATATTCAATACAATTTTTTACCAAAATTAATTTAACGAAAACAATTACGCCCTTAAAATTTCTCTTCATTCATTAATTGCTAATTGTTATTCAATTAAACCAATTCATTTGATTTCCCTATTATGCATCAATTATAAACTCATCATCTTAAAGGTGATGTCTACATTTTATACTATAAATTTACCCTTTTATATTCCAATATCAATGAATGCTCACATACAAATTTAGATCTTAACTCCAATTAATTATTCCATTTAATCCATTGATTTACTAACTTTAATTATTAAAATTTGATTGTCTAACATACAATTTGAACCTATTTCCAATTTTTCATAATTAATTAACCCTTACAATAGTTTACAAATAAAAGGGATTGTATTAAATAAATTATTTATCGTCCTGCATTTCTTTATTTCACCCATCTACATTCAATACCCATAATCAATATTTTATTTCATTGTTAAATCCAATACTTGCATTACTTTACTTATTCTAACTTATATCCAATGCAACAATTTCCCCTATTTCTATTAATTACAATATATAGTTAAATTTGTAAATTCTAGTTTCCCTTGGTACATCAAATTTTACATACTCTTTCATATAAATAACTAAGATTTTTATCCTTTCTAAATTTAAATTAAAAATCCTATTAATTATATTCATTTTAAACATCGAATTTACACGGGTCGTTACACTCTCCCACACTCAAAACTTTTCGTCCCCGAAAAGGAAAAGAAGGAAAAGAAGAATTAAATACAATACATCTTATTTAAAATATTTAACTTATAAACAATTAAATTTACAAAATTAATTACTTTAAATAAGATATCCTAATTTATAACTATTTAATCCTTTATATTTAGATTATTAAAGTCTAGAAAAACATTTTCAAAATATTTCTAAGATACTGCAATTTCTTATATAATCCAAAGGGTTACAATTTATATAAAGTGAAATATTTAAGTGGTTTCAATCCTAACAACAAATCAATACAACCACCATCAGTTCAACAAACAACATACACACACATCCAAAACAACCATTAAATCAAACAAACAAATAGTTGTTCGGGTTCAAAACTTTTAAATTGTTCGGAATGAAGAATAACTACTAGCGCATCATTTACTCAACAGTCTTAGATAAAACCAAATAGATTATTCATTCACCCTAAATCAAATTTTAAAGTACCCTTGCCCAAACAACCATCAACAACAAATTCAAACAACAATCAACTTAACTTATTAATAATTTCATCTCATACCTTTGTTATTTGATTTTCTCTTTTTATTTAAACCACATAAATTTTCCTTTTATAATTTATATTTATTTCTAACAAACTTTAAATTTTATTTTCTCATTCAGTGGTTGTTTCCTTTATTTCTACTTATTACTTACAATTACTCATTTTCATTTATTCCGGTCATGTAATGTTAACCCAGTTTCCTCTACGAGTTAAGGAGTCTACGAGATAAGGATCTACGACTTAAGGCCTCTACGAGTTAAGGAGTCTACGAGATAAGGATCTATGACTTAAGGCCTCTACGAGTTAAGGAGTCTACGAGATAAGGATCTATGACTTAAGGCCTCCACGAGTTAAAGAGTCTACGAGATAAGGATCTACGACTTAAGGCCTCCACGAGTTAAAGAGTCTACGAGATAAGGATCTACGACTTAAGGCCTTCACAACCTAAGAACATTACGGCCTAACGACCTAAGGTCTGCACAATCTTACTAGTTAAGGGTGGCACGACTTAAGGAAGTTTACGACTCAAAAGATAAGTCGTTCACGACCTAAGACTTAGAAACAAGTTCAATACCGTGCTATAATGAGATAACTCGTTGACGACATACAACTTATGACGACATACGACTTATAATGAGATAACCCTACGACTCATACTAACATCAAGGAAGGTTGCACTGGTTAACTCGTGAACGGCTCAGGACTTGTGTTATTCATCTAAATGGGAGCCTAGCTTTGGACCAAGCAGGGAGCTAATCCAGTAGGTCGGCCACAACCTACTATAAGTCGTGAACGGGCTATGGCTCATCATGAGTCGTGTACGAGTCATGACCTAATTCCGAGAAATGCCTATAAATACGATCCTAGCTCCAACTAGAAAGGGACTTTGGACTCATTTTCTTCAAACGCCGTTACTCTGCTGCATTCCAAACCAATCCAATCCAACACTTGAAGCTCTCAAGACATTCAGAACGCTACAAACAACTTCAAGAAGAGATCACATACATCCAACATGGATTCGAAAACTCTCATCTTCATCGAAGTTTAAGCTACTTGTTCTAAGTCTCTTGTAATTCAAAGTGTATTGTATGTGGGAAGAATTGTATCAGCTTGTAATGAGATCATTAATAAAAGTACTTAAAGTGGACGTAGGCTATACCCTTAAGCCGAACCACTATAAAATTGTTGTTGTTTACCGCTTTTCTGCTATTATCTGCTTGTAATCTGTTCCCGAGTCGTCGGGTGGTGCTTTCACAACTGCAACTCATACACCGGGGTGTTAGCGTTCAAATTTTAGCGTTAACATTTTTGGTGCTTTCACTGAGAATTGAACTCAGGCAAGTTATCATCATTGCTTCACAGAGGTTTGTAGAGAGAATTTCCCTGAAAACCAGAAGTCTATCCGAGATAATGGCTCCTGGAAGGAAGAGTAGATCTGTCAGATCTGGGAATATTCAAGAGGGAACCTCCGCTTCTCCTGTACCTAATCAACCCACTACGTCTGCTGGGGTTACGAAAGCGGAGTTGGATGCTGTAATATTAGGGCTGAACCAGCAGATAAACGCCCAGAATGCACAATTAGAGGCTCAGACTGCCCAAAATGCTCTAATTCTGAATAAGTTGAATGATTTGCTCGGGGCAAACAATCAACCGGCTGGTAATGGAAGGAATTATGCTGGCAACATTAATGATGCTAATGAAAGGAATGCTCCAGAAAGGGCTTCCAGTCCCTTTGAGCAAACGCTTCCTGAAGTTGGTGGATCTGGAACTCGACATGATGAGGAGTATCTTTCTGGAATGGTCCGGCAAATCATGAAAGAAAGTATGCAAAGGGTTGAAGATGAGAAGGAATGGGGTTTCGCCCCAAGTAAAACTCCATTTACTGAGAAAATCTTAAAGGCGGAATTTCCAAAGAAGTTTGTCCCTCCAACTATCCCAGCTTACAAAGGGGCAAGTGATCCGAACGAATTCTTGTATAAATATGATTGGCACATGACAGGTGCCAGAGCCTCTGACGAGATAAAGTGCCGATATTTCCCCGTGTACCTTGAGGGTGTGGCTCTACTGTGGTTCACCAAGTTGCCAGTCCGATCTATTTATCGGTTTTCAGACTTGACCCGAAAATTCAAGGAGCAGTTCAGACTATATGCTTCAAAGGCCAAGGACATCATGTCATTGTCAAGTATAGAACAGAATCCCGGTGAATCTATCAGATCTTTCTTGAACCGCTTTAATATAGCGCTGGCAGAGGTGGACAATGCTGAACCGCGAATGATATTAACTTATCTTATGAGGGCTGTTGATAAGTCGAGCGAATTTGGGAAATGGCTAAACATGAAGGAGCCAACCTCCCTCGAAAAGTTCTACAAAAAGGCAGATGAATTCATACGCCTGGAAAGCCGTCCTGTACCGGTGAAGGCAGTGTCGGAAAAAGCTGAAGATAACACTGTTGCTCCACGCAAGAATGAATCTGTAGGGCAAAAAAGGGAAAATAACAATGGGAAGAAACATAGTAATCTGAAGAAGCCCCGATCCTTCAAGCCATCAGAGTATACTCTTTTATCAGATACGCCGGAGCATATCTACCTTGCCATTAAAGATTCTGTTGACCTCCCTAAACCTATCCCTTTGAGGACCGGAAAAAAGGCTATACAAAGTGGGAAGTTCTGCCGCTTCCATAATCAACCCGGTCATGAGACCGATGAATGCCGCCAGTTGAAAAATCTGATTGAAGAATTGCTAAGAGAAAACAAGCTGCAGCAATTCGTGAAAAAGAATAGCAACAATCCTGCATCGTCAAGTCAGGGGCAACAGGCTCCTGTTCATCAGCCTAGGATAGGTGAGAAAGCTACGGGGCATGAATCTGGAAGGCCCATTATCAATGTCATTACAGGAGGACCTCACCCAGCTGGCAAGAGCTGGGGTGAGATGGAGAGATATACCAGGGCTTTGAAATATGTTCCAGTCGAAGAAGACATCTTTGTTTTAGAAGACACTACGCCCCTGAAACAACAGAAAACTTTCAGTGATGATATTATTTTCAGAGCCAGAGATTCCTCAGGTATCGAAGCTCCTACCCTAGATCCCTTGGTCATCTCAGCTGGTATCGGACCGGCCATTGTCAGAAGAGTTCTCATTGACTGCGGAGCATCATGTAATATCCTCTTCAAGAAGACATTCGACCAAATGAAAATCCCTATGGTCGATGTATAAGCCTCATCGCAGAAGATCGCTGGCTTCACCGGGGAGCCAAAGCTACCAATAGGAACCATCGATCTGCTTGTAGAACTTGGGGAAGGAGAAAGGAAAGTAGTCCGCAAGCAAACATTTGTGATTGTCGATGAATTTTCTGCTTATAATGCTTTCCTTGGCCGTCCAATGCTCGCAGCGTTCAAAGCTATCCTAGCCCCGTGGTGCCTCACTATTAAATTCCCTACAGACAATGGAGTAGGAGTTATAAAAGGGGATCAAAATGCTGCGCGAGAATGCTATTTGACAGAGTTGCGAGAGTCAAGAAAAAGGGAAATGGGAAAGGATGCGGCCACCCCGGTCCGCATCAAAGAGCCAGCCTTGTAGCAATTACGGGGCGGACCCTGCACTGGCGAGCATAGCGGGGCACGGAAAGAGATGGATCCCAGAAAAGCCAGTGCAGGGGAGAATAGAGTAGTGCCGGTTGAAACGACGGTACCGGTACCTGTTGACCCGAAGGACCCAAATAAGGTGTTGAATGTGGGTTCACAACTTAATGTGTCAATTCAGAATATCTTGATATCTTTCCTGAAAGAAAATCTGGACGTCTTCGCTTAGACTCATGCTGATATGTGTGGAATATCTCCAGAAGTTGCAGTACACGCTCTGAATATTGACCCAAAGTTTACACCAGTAAAACAGAAAAGAAGAACCCAAGGTCCAGAAAGGTCAGCAGCATTAAAAGAGGAAATTGATCGACTCATGGAAAATAACTTCATCAAAGAATCTACATATCCGAATTGGGTTTCAAATCCTGTGTTGGTTAAGAAAGCTAATGGAAAATGGAGAGTGTGCATCGATTTTTCAGATCTGAACAAGGCCTGCCCCAAAGATTACTTTCCTTTACCCAGGATCGATCAACTGGTAGATGGAACAGCGGGACATGAATTGTTATCTTTCATGGATGCCTACTCCGGATATAACCAGATCATGATGCATGAACCGGATCAGGAGGACACGAGCTTTATCACCGATGTTGGTCTTTATTGCTACAGAGTTGTGCCCTTCGGATTGAAGAATGCAGGGGCAACCTACCAAAGACTTGTTAATGCTATGTTCAAACCGCAATTGGGCAAAACTATGAAAGTCTAC
Source organism: Allium cepa (assembly GCA_030765085.1). Lineage (NCBI taxonomy): Eukaryota > Viridiplantae > Streptophyta > Magnoliopsida > Asparagales > Amaryllidaceae > Allium > Allium cepa. Next base: position 812,598,632 of record CM060939.1, read on the forward strand.
GTCGACGACATGTTAGTAAAGTCTAAGAAAGCATCGGATCACATTGAACACTTGGCAGAAATGTTCGCAGTCCTCCGGAAATACAGAATGAAGCTTAACCCTCTGAAATGCACGTTTGGGGTCGAGTCCGGAAAGTTCTTAGGGTTTATCGTCAGCGCTAGGGGCATTGAGGCTAGTCCAGCTCAAATTACTGCCTTGAAAGAAGTCAAAGCTCCTAGAACAAAGAAGGAATTGCAAAGTCTCAATGGAAAAGTTGCCGCCTTGAGTCGGTTCATTTCCAAAGCCACAAATAAATGCATCCCATTCTTTGACGCCCTAAAGAAAGGAAAGAAAAACTTCAATTGGACTCCCGAATGCCAAAAAGCCTTTGATGAATTGATTCGCCATATGGAGACGCCTCCAATACTTTCTAGGCCTGGCGATGGCGAGGATCTTCTTATATACTTGGCAGTATCATCACACGCTTTAAGTGCAGCGCTGATACGGGAAGACAAAAGGATTCAACATCCAGTTTACTATATCAGCAAAAGACTCACTGGGGCAGAGATGAATTACTCTAAGTTGGAAAAACTCGCCTATTGCTTACTAATTGCGTCTAGGAAATTGAGGCAATATTTTCAAGCTCATCCTATCAGAGTCCTCACTGATCAACCTTTAAAGCAAGTCCTGTTTTGCCCTGAAACTTCGGGTCGTCTTCTAAAGTGGAATATTGAACTCAGTCAGTATGACATCACTTATCATCCCCGGAAAGCAATCAATGGACAAGCTTTAGCGGATTTCATTGCAGAATTTACAGATAAGGGTAACAGTGAGGAAGAAACGTTCGACAATTCCCCTATCCAGTGGAAGTTATATGTCGATGGTGGAAGAAATGATTACTGTTCTGGAGCCGGAGTTGTACTTGAGACTCCTGAAGGTCGGTCATTATGCTATGCACTAAGATTGGAATTTCCTTCAACAAACAATGAAGCAGAATATGAAGCTCTTATCGCAGGACTGAAAATCGCTAAAGAACTAAACATACGAGCATTACAGATCTTTAGTGATTCTCAGCTTATTGTATGCCAAGTCAAGAAGGAATTTCAAATGAAAGGGGGAAACCTGCCCGCTTACTTGTCAAAGGCTTGGGAACTTCTGTGTGAGCTCGATCACTATTCAATAAGCCACATTCCTCGGGAAGAGAATATGAAGGCAGATTCCCTCGCAAAGTATTCAAGTTCTGGTGAAGCTCAACTATTGGGATTGGTCCCCGTAGAAGTCCTTTCAGCACCAAGTATAGACGAGATGGATATTGACTGGATTATGAATGTATCTCAAGAACAAGAGTCATGGATGACTCCAATACTGGACTACCTACTCAGAGGTTCTCTGCCAGAAAATTCGATAGAAAGACGGAAGCTACTAAGGAAAGCCTCTCGCTATGTAATTCAGGATGGCCGATTATACAGACGGGGATTCTCAATGCCATTGCTTCGATGTGTATCCAGGGAAGAGTCCAAAACAATCCTAGCTGAGGTACATGGAGGAGAATGTGGTGATCATTCAGGTGGTCAAACATTAGCAAAGAAAATTCTCCGATACGGATATTTTTGGCCAGAAATTAATCATGATGCTGCAAGCTATTCCCGAAAGTGTGACAGATGCCAAAGATTTGCCAAAATTCCTAGAGCGCCTTCAACTGAACTCACACAAATGGTCAGTCCATGGCCATTTGCAATTTGGGGAATGGATCTCATTGGGCCGCTACCGACTGCCAAATCAGGGATTAAATATGCTATTGTTGCAGTTGATTATTTTACTAAATGGGCTGAAGCTGAACCATTGGCTACTATTACCTCTAAGAAGATGATAAGTTTCGTGACCAAGAATATCATTTGCAGGTATGGTGTGCCTCAGAAAATAATCACAGACAATGGTACTCAGTTTGAAAGCGAGGAATTCCAAGATTTTTGCAGGCGATTCAAAATCCAGAAAAGCTTTTCAGCAGTTTCTCATCCGCAGGCAAACGGGCAAGTGGAAGCAGTAAACAAGATCATCAAATCAACCATAAAAAAGCAACTTGAAAGAGCAAAAGGTGGTTGGGTCGATAAGCTACCACTTGCACTATGGGCATACAGAACCACTCACAAAACTGTGACTGGACACACTCCTTTCTCATTAGCATACGGGTCGGAAGCAATGATCCCGGTAGAAACAGAGGTTCCTTCACACAGAAGGATCCATTTCAACCAAGCAGAGAACGAAAGGCTACAGCTTGAAGCGCTAGACTTCCTTGATGAAAAAAGAGATGAGGCTAATCTCAGAATTGCAGCTCATCAGCAAAGAATAGCCAGACATTTTAATTCCAAAGTTCGCCAACGCAGCTTTGAGATTGGAGACCTAGTCCTGAAGAGAATTATGACAGCGACAGGTGTGTTTGGGCCAAATTGGGAAGGACCGTATGTAATAGGTCAGAAGCTTCTTGACGGCACATTCAAACTCACCACTGTTGATGGAGATCAAATTCCAAGGGCATGGAACAGCAACCATTTGCGTCCATACTTTACTTGAAAATTTTGTTGAAATATTGTAAAAAGAATTATGAATGTATGATTCTTGTAATTGAAAGCAATCGTAAAACTGATGCAAGTAAATAATGAAAGAATATAAAGTGGATGTAGGCCCAATTTCCTGGCCGAACCACTATAAATCTTGTGTTCCTTATTATTATTACATGTTTGCTTTATTTTCGATATGAAAAGTACATAGAATATATTGCTGAAATGTCGATTTAAATTTTTGCAGACAGTGGAAGTGAAACTTGCACATAAAAAGACCGAGTGATTCTCGCCAAATTTCAAGTCACAAAAGCCCCGAATTCAAATCCTAGATAGGAAGTACTTCAATTGAACGGCCTATGTTTTCGACAGAAACGGGTCTTTGCTAGTAAATTGAGATCGTTTGAACAAACAAACGTCCAATTAAGAAGTTAGTGCTCGTTCTCACGAAATTGCCTGACAATGAAGCGCACTTCCTTGGATTAAACAAGTTACTTAAAAAAAAAAAAAAAAAAAGAGGAGGCAGAGGATCATTGAAAAGGCATAAGCAAGTGAATAGAGGAACAACCAAAGCCATCATCGGCAGCACAAGTCCTCTTCGGAGACACAACTCTTCGGAGGATAAAGACCTCTAATGGGTCATACGCCACAAAAAAGAAAGTTCTCTACTCAACAAAAAAGATTGGAGGAGTCATGACCCTCCAACCATGAGAGAGTAACTTCCAGGCGATGAAAACCCTCTCTGAGGCACATTTCACCAGGAGTTGAAGTGTTATGACCGCTCTTCGAGATTTCACTTCACCAGAGTTGAAATGCAAACAAAATAAAAGCCCTCTTCGGAGGCCCATTTCACCAGGAGCTGAAGTGTTATGACCGCTCTTCGAGATTTCACTTCACCAGAGTTGAAATGCAAACAAAATAAAAGCCCTCTTCGGAGGTCCATTTCACCAGGAGTTGAAGTGTTATGACCGCTCTTCGAGATTTCACTTCACCAGAGTTGAAATGTAAACAAAATAAAAGCCCTCTTCAGAGGCACATTTCGCCAGGAGTTGAAGTGTAACAACCGCTCTTCGGAATTTCACTTCACCAAAGTTGAAATACAGAGACAAAATAAAGACCTTCCTGAAAGCCCACGTTTCACCAAGATTGAAATAAAACTTCCAAGTGTTGAAACGTGAAAAGGCTCTCTTCGAAGGCACAACCCTTTGGAGGTACACGTTTCACCAAGATTGAAATAAAACTTCCAGGTGTTGAAACGTGAAAAATCCCTCCTTAGAGGTACAACCCCCTCCCGGGGACACAAATCAAGAAGAAAGACCTCTTAAAGGGCACAATCAAGAAGAAAGACCTCTTTGGAAGCCCACGTTTCACCAAGATTGAAATAAAACTTCCAAGTGTTGAAACGTGAAAAGGCTTTCTTCAAAGGCACAACTCTTTGGAGGTACACGTTTCACCGAGATTGAAATAAAACTTCCAAGTGTTGAAACGTGAAAAATCCCTCCTCAGAGGTACAACTTTGTATATATAAAAAAAAGAAGTTAAAGTGCCCTTCAGAGGTCCGCTTTACCACATAGAAGAATTCACTTGGTAAAATATGCACATAAGCAAAAGAAAAAAGTGATTTCTTCGAACGACAAAGCGTAGAAACTTATACGAAGGGAGTTGTACTCTACAAAAATTTTCTTTAAAAAAAAGAATAAAATAATTATTCTTTAGCAAATAAGAGTGCAAGTCCCCTCGAAGTATAAAATATTGCAGCAAGCTTAAGGTATGGGGGCAACATGGTATAATGGTATAGCTGCATCAGTAAAGTAATACTCAAACAACATGCCATAAGCCCGCTGCAATATCATATAAATAAACTTGTGCAAAAATAAATAATAAATGCATTCAAACAGAAGTCTGTACAAACAAAGGATCATTTTATTCAATTGAAATGCAGGTACAGGTTTCAAAATAAAGAAAAGCGGGGGCCGGTACCCGCACAATTCTCGACCAGTACATACAAAAGGCAAAAAGCTAAAATGTTCACTTCTTTTTACCACCTTTGGACCCTTTTCCCGGCCGAATGATTAGCTTTTCAGGCCGGTCAGTTGGCACAAGGGAAGAAGGAGGGGTAGGCGCAGCTGGTCCAACTTCTAGCTCCCCTTCAGTAACAGTGATTATCTTCCCCCTCCTCTTTGACGTTCCGTGCTTTTTCCTCCTCTTTGAGGAAGACTCACTTCCCGGAGTGGCAAGTTTAGACAAAGTTATGTCATCAGAAGGGGTCCGCTCCGGAGATATCTCACCTCCCTCAAGTCCCTCGTCTCTATGCTCTTGCGAAGCGATGGGATCGTCTAAACCGTGAAGGGCTTCTATTTGTTCCTCTTGCGACCCGGGATGAGAAGCAGAAGGAGGAGCCACCTGGAGAGACGAAGGAGGGATAACCGGAGGAGGAGAAATCTGAGCGGTACTTGATACTTTCTCTGTAGAAGAAAAGAGGTTAAAGTCAGTAAAGAGAGGAGATGAAGGCTCATCAAGGTTGAGAAAATAGTCAAGGAGCTCATTAAACCCATGTGAAATAAATGAGCAATCCACTTGAGCGAAATTTACAGTGGAATTACCTGCAGAAGTTGTCTTTATTACGTCAATTTCATAGTCCGGGGCTTCAGCACTCTCTTGTGATTCATCTGTGACTTGAGTAATTTTGGCCCCGGTATCAGTTTGAGCAGGGATCGGTACATAAGAGCTAGAGCCAATAATGCCAGCATCGGCCGTAGTTGAAGGAGGGACAGGAACAGTCAAATTTGTTTCTTTTTCTTGATGCTCTCCCCCCACTATTTCAACCCGCGATCTGGCGAGTTGCTCCTTCCCTCTGGCAAGGGCTGCGCGAGCCTCAAAGTCTAAGTAGTGCACCTCCAACTCCTCTTCAGTGTATCCGGCCCCTTTAAACATATCTAGTGCGGCCTCCCACACTTCGGCCAGGGTAATCTCATACTTGGGGCCCAGGAATGCAAGAATGCCACGCCCTAATATACATTGCAGGTAGAAATCAAATAGTGTCGAGCCAATATCAGCTTTGGTGGCTTCATGGGCCTCTTCAGCTGCAATTCTACCCGCAACAGCCTCATCCCGCTCTCTCTCGACTTTGGATAACTGGGCTTTCAATTTTTCAATCTTTGCAGCCTGAAGGACAGTTTGTCCTCGTAACTGAGTAATATCAGTACGGTTGCCCTCTATAATCTGCTCCAACCCATCAGCCTTGGCCTCAGCATCCCTTTGCGCGGCATGAGCATCCCGCACCTGTTGAAGAAGCACACTCTCCCTTTGGGAATAAGAAGTGGAAGAAGTAGCAAGCTCCTCTTTAAGTTTCCCAACTTCTGCCTCAAGTTTCTCATTATAATCAGCAATACTCCTCATTTCTGCATCATGCTGTTTAAGGATCTTTTGCCATTCAGTTTTGTCGTTCTCCATGGTAAGCATAGCTTCGAGATTGGCCCTATTCACCCTTTGGAGCTCATCAACGAGTTTCTGCCAAGATGACATCCTCTCAATATCGGTTCTGACTGCATCAAGGTTCCGTAGCATAGCACTTTTATCAATGGGAACCAGATCGAGGTCAAAGCGAACTCCTTTTAAACACCAATTAGGAAATCGGCGTTGAAGAGTGGCTGGACCTGGTCCAGCTTGGTAAGATGGCCTATTGATGATTGCTTGGATATCAGTAGGGGAAGGGGCAGGAGATTGAGAAGAAGTAGGAGCAGTAATCTTCTCTGAAGGCGCAGGCATTGGCTCCTCAATAACTTTGGCTCGTTTGCTCGAGTCATCAGTTATGTGACTCTTCCCTCTATCATCATGAGATTTGCGTTTAAGGGAGTCACTCTCTCTGTGGGAGGAATCATGTCGACTATCTGGTCTTCCAAAGCGTTCTTCATAATCACGTCTTTCCCGAGCCTTCCGGGCTGCCCTTTCTTCATCAGTCTCTCTATGAATAGGAGGATAGGATTGATAGCCATACTGGCTGCGTTTCCCATATCGCTGAAAGTCATCATAGTACGAGCTGCCTCGCCTCATTGGTAAACCTAAAATTTAAAAAAAAAAAAGAAGAAGTAAAACTTGAGAATCCTTCAAACGTTAAAAAAAAAGAGAGCATAAAAGTGCCAGGAATTCTAAGTGTGTGTGATGTGCAAACTACGCGCATCAATCTACGAACCACTCTTTAATTAGAGAGTAGTTGTGGGTGTAATAGATAGCGTCAACTCTTGAGTCGACGGCGACTGTTGCAAAGTAGAAGTAGCTTCAACTACTGAAGAAGAAATCCCGGCAGTGATAGGATCTTCTTTAAAGATCTCTTGTGAAGTAGCAAAAAGGTCGCTTAGTCCTTCGAAAGTATCGTCCCTGCTCTGCTTAACAGGACTGGATTTCTCAGCTTTTTCACCAGATTCTTGTGAATGATGGGAAGATCCCTGAGGCTCTTCTTCCTCGATAACCGGGGCAAGTTTGTCAGATGGCCCCGCAGCATCAACAGAAGTGGAACACTTCACTAGCGAAGCCTCAGGTGCAGGTCCTTTAGATATGGATGTGCTAGTAGAAACTGAGGCATCCAACACTCTAGCTGGGGAGTCTGGAATTTCATGAGGACGCGTAGAACGAGAAGTATGCAAAAGTCCGTACTGATGTGAAAATTCATCTTTCAACAGAAATTGAATATCTCTCTCCTCAACCGGCACGGCCTTAAGCCTCTCAAAAGTCGACTTGTGACTGGGATTCCTAGAGGGAGGAGGCAGCGCTGAAAATAAAAAGAAGCAGAGTTAACACTTAGCAGGTCAGTCTCACAAAGGCCAGATAACAAACGAAGCAAGGATGGGTGATCTTACTTCCTTCCCTCCACAGAGCATAAAACCCCGGGGGGCAACGAACGAAGAAGAACTGGGTTAGAAACCCGTGAGCAGTGTCAGGAAGGCCAACAATTAATTTGCGGTTTCGGGCGCTTCTCACAACAGTAATAGAAGGATGATCTTTGGTCCGGGTAAAGGAGCATAAGTAACAAATTTCATCAAAGCTCGGAAGTCGATCAAGTGTTCTCCTAAATAGCACACACAACCCCATTAGAATGGCGTAGCCATTGGGGTGTAGTTGGGATGGAGCAATGGCCAATTGATGAAGAAGTTGTTGGAAAAAGTCATTGAAAGGAGGAACGCCCCCACTTAGGCACATTTGTCGGTTAACTGTCACAAAGCCAGAAGGTGCTATGTCAGCAGTGTTACTTCTCTCAGGAAGAATGGCATCTGATTCATCAATGCCAAACTGAGCACACAGCTGGCGAAAAACTTTGTATGATAGTGTAGTAGGAACTCTTTCGGGAGGATTAACTAGTGGAGCTGGAAGAACAGTTGCCTCTCCCGTCTGAACTGTTGCATCTTCTTCCTGAGAAGTCATTCTACACAAGCAACTGGATATTCAAATATGAAGGTGCACGTTTCCTAAAAGTGTGAAGTGTCGTGCAAAACTGATAAAAATAACAAGTAAATATAACTGGAATTAAACTGGTCGACGATTGACCGGCTACGGTAATTTCAGAACTTGTTAATTTAAAGTTCAAGCATAATATTAGTGCAGGCTGGTCAGTTTGAATTGACTATTTCAGTGTTGCTTTAATATTCTACTTGAAATCGATAGCACTTCGTTCACACAATTTATTTAAGTTAATTGTCTGTTATTAACTAATCTGTCATTTGATGTGGGCAGTCGATGGCAGTATATTCGTCCCAATTTTCTGTAAATATCATATTAAACAGATTGTTAACCCACAAGTTAAAGTAATCTGTAAAAGAATGCAGCAAAGTTCAACAGTTCAAAATCCATACAACAGTTCAAGGTCTAAGCAGAGTTTAAAAATGCAAGTGCTGAGTCGTAGACGACTCAAGAGCTAAGTCGTAAATGACTCAAGTGCTAACTCGGCAACAACTTAAGTGCTAACTCGTCTACGAGTTAAGAATTTTTCCTTCGGGTTAAGTTAAGTCGTTGGTTCTCTGGTTGACTCGTCCACGACCTAAAGGATTATGAGGAGAGACAGGATAGGTCGCTTCACTTTTGAGTCGTTGATGCCTTGAGTCGGTAGTCCTTTGAATCGTGAGTCATAAAAGAGAGACAAGACTTCAAGTCAGAAAGATACGAATTCTTCTAAGTCTTAACTCAGTTACGACCTAAAACTCATGCCTCAACTAGTCGAATAACCTTATCTCCACTCCTAAACCCATAAACCGTCTCACCCCTAAACCGATGAACCCACTAACTATTATCTCGTCTTCTCCAAACCCCTAACAGCCTAAAAAAAATATATATAATATATTGAAACCCATTATCTTCTCCTCGCGAATTATCCAAAACCTAATCAAACTTCCTCGAGCTCACCAACAATCGATCGTGGCAACAATCGTGATGAAGCGTGGTATAAGGAACTGGATTAAAGTTGTCAATGAGGAGTCCAGATTCGCAAGTTAATGGCTATCGCGGAATCAAATGAACTGCGGATTTACTTACGCGATGCGATGATGAGGATTATAGGGACTGAATCAACGGTAGGATGAACTGGTTGAATTTGTTTCCGAAAGCTCGAGGACGTGTTAATGGCAGAAATAGCTCAGGGGTAAGTAATGAGAAGAAGGAAATAGGAGGAACGACCCAAGCATTTTATACCTCAGGGAAGCGGAACTCGAATCGGCACACCCGGGTTATGATGAGTCGAAGCACACGACTTACGACTTAAGGCATGTGCTTCGAGGGGCAAGTGTTAACCCAGTTTCCTCTACGAGTTAAGGAGTCTACGAGATAAGGATCTACGACTTAAGGCCTCTACGAGTTAAGGAGTCTACGAGATAAGGATCTATGACTTAAGGCCTCTACGAGTTAAGGAGTCTACGAGATAAGGATCTATGACTTAAGGCCTCCACGAGTTAAAGAGTTTACGAGATAAGGATCTACGACTTAAGGCCTCCACGAGTTAAAGAGTCTACGAGATAAGGATCTACGACTTAAGGCCTTCACAACCTAAGAACATTACGGCCTAACGACCTAAGGTCTGCACAATCTTACTAGTTAAGGGTGGCACGACTTAAGGAAGTTTACGACTCAAAAGATAAGTCGTTCACGACCTAAGACTTAGAAACAAGTTCAATATCGTGCTATAATGAGATAACTCGTTGACGACATACAACTTATGACGACATACGACTTATAATGAGATAACCCTACGACTCATACTAACATCAAGGAAGGTTGCACTGGTTAACTCGTGAACGGCTCAGGACTTGTGTTATTCATCTAAATGGGAGCCTAGCTTTGGACCAAGCAGGGAGCTAATCCAGTAGGTCGGCCGCAACCTACTATAAGTCGTGAACGGGCTATGGCTCATCATGAGTCGTGTACGAGTCATGACCTAATTCCGAGAAATGCCTATAAATACGATCCTAGCTCCAACTAGAAAGGGACTTTGGACTCATTTTCTTCAAACGCCGTTACTCTGCTGCATTCCAAACCAATCCAATCCAACACTTAAAGCTCTCAAGACATTCAGAACGCTACAAACAACTTCAAGAAGAGATCACATACATCCAACATGGATTCGAAAACTCTCATCTTCATCGAAGTTTAAGCTACTTGTTCTAAGTCTCTTGTAATTCAAAGTGTATTGTATATGGGAAGAATTGTATCAGCTTGTAACGAGATCATTAATAAAAGTACTTAAAGTGGACGTAGGCTATACCCTTAAGCCGAACCACTATAAAATTGTTGTTGTTTACCGCTTTTCTGCTATTATCTGCTTGTAATCTGTTCCCGAGTCGTCGGGTGGTGCTTTCACAACTGCAACTCATACACCGGGGTGTTAGCGTTCAAATTTTAGCGTTAACATGTAAGTTTCTTTTATTTGTATTATATTTAATGCACTTCTCAATTTCAATCATTTATTTAATGCTTACATTTCTATTATAATTAATTATAGTAACCCTTTTTTAATTACACTTAAATTCTTAACCTTGTAATATCCATTCTCATAAGTAAAGGATTTTGTTAATTCATTCACTAACGTTTTGCAGTCATTTATTTTTCTTTTTACTTAAAACTTCTCAATTCCATTAAATAAGGTCATGCCAGTTACCCCCCTTTTTCACTATAATTATTCATTTATTTATTATCGCATGACCTCATTTAGTTACCCTTTAATTACTTAAGTTTAAATCATCTATTTGTCATACTTACCTTTAATTATATTTACTTGGTAAAATTTCAATTAATACTTAAGTTTAAACATTAAATTCTCATTTATAATAGCAAATTCATTGAATACTTCATTACCTACCTTTAGCTGTACAATTTCATTACATTCCCTATTAAACATTTCAACTTTTAATATTTGGTAAGTTATATATGTTTTTAAAGAATATACTTGAAAGTTATACAAGTTTCTCATTTCCTATGGTAAATTTAACATTTAATAATAATATTCTTTATTTCATAAGTTATAATTTCAACTTTCATTTAAAACCATTTTTAACCTATCATTAAATCTCTTATTTCCTTTAGAGGTTTTAATTTATTAATTACCTATGTTTCGATTCACTACAATAATTAAAACAATTAATTAATGGAAATTTAAGAATTTAATACCGGGTTAAATTTCACTTTATTTTAAAATAATAGATAAATATATTCTTACAACTTATATATCTCTAATTATTTTAAAACAATTTAAAATTTAGATATTTTAAAAATGAATCTGTAGTAGAATTTACTACAGTGGTCTTTCCCCTTCGAAACTCGAAAATGAAAGTCGATGATGCGGCCGCCATCACCGAAATTATTTTCCAGCGACAAAGAGGAAAATACAAAACTTATTTTCTCCAAAAATCTTCTTTAAAACAATTTCTCTTAAATTATATTAAATATTCATATCAGAAAATACTTATAACAATTATATTCCAAAAATTTTACAAAAAATTCCAAAACCCCGGATCTTAAGTCCTAAATTTCCAATTTTCATTTATCTTATTTTAAAATCTTATTTCTATCATTATTCAAAACGTTCATTACCTAACAACCAATCTATTACAACCAAATATATATATATATATATTATTTTGAAAAATTATTTTATAGAAAATATAATAGGTAAAATTATTTCATTCACCTATATTAAAACAAATATTATGTCGGTCTGTCATATTAAGTGTTTAGAAACCCCTATTGATGTCACAGCGTCCCATGCATCAACCAGAATTTATAAATACAAAACGGAACAGATTAACACAGTATTAAAACCTTTTTATAACACTAACAAATACGTTCTCTCATATATATACACTCAGCGACTCTCATAGGGTATTACTACCCTATTAGTAAAGAGTCAAACCCCACAAAGCTAAGGTTTATCGCTAAACCTCGATCTGATACCAAATGTAACGTCCCGCTTTTTCGCACACTTTAAATCGACACACGTGCCAATTCAAACCATACAGAAAGGCGGATTGTTATGGGGTAAATAAGAAAAAAACAGAGAAGGAAAAAAAACTAAACAGAATCTCACAGCGGAAGGATAAAATATAATAATCAAATATACACTTTATAAATCTGTTTACAAAACCATTTATATAATACATATCAGAGTTACACATACCAATAACAATGCAGTGGAACAGTGTGTAGTGTACTAGTATAAATAATAATAATATAAATCTTCGTCTTCGTCCTCTAGAGCTAAATCTTCCAATCCTGAAACGCTCGAACTGACCCGAGCGAATTTGAAAAGACAAAAACACTCGAGTCAGAACTAAAAGATCTTATGTGAGTTAAAATAACAGAAATAAATATGAGTGCAGTAACTCAAGAGATGCTCGGGATTTACATCTCCTAAGGATCCGTTAAATTATTTACTATGTAGTATATTGCGCTATTATAATAGTGTGTAATTGCAAAACAAACTTACTTTTAAATAGCGTTAAGGCTTTACATTTTCCACCTTAACACGTTTATATATTTCCATAGTCTATACAGTATCGTAATCTCCCCCGTACTGGGCGTCGTCAGAGGGCACTCCATAGGTATGGTACAAAACCAAAATTGTATAAGGCGCGCTAGGGTAGGTGACACGGCACAACTAGGCAATGCCAGGGTAGATATACCAATTGCTATCCGGGCTGATGGAAACGCGTAGCCGCAGCTACCGCACACCTCGAACAAACTCCCCCAAAAATCAAAGTAAAAGTGGCTACTGAAACAATCCAAAGTCAAAGTATAATATTGAAGAGGAGTGTCCGATCAGAGGAATGACCTCATTGGCCCGAGAATCGCTCCTGTTTTAGCCACCTTATGCCAACTCACGGGAGTCGGGTCCACGCATTTACCTTACAGGAAACGCCGCCACCAACCTACTTCATTCTGGAGTCTCCACCGCGTACACGGTTGTTAAAGTGGTTTTCGGAGTTGGCAGAGAGTATGACAACTTCCGATCCCGGTCTCTTCAACAACCAAACGTTATTATAACACCGCGGTCATTTAAAATAATTATACTTTAAAACCAGAACAAAATCCATTTTAAACCCATATAAACACGATATCGTTTATAGTTTTAAAACCCCAAATCAATACGATATCATTTAGACCCAAAATCATATAATGTCATTTTATTTTCCAATATATATTCTTTTCCAAAATCATAGGGTTTCCAAAGTGAAATATTTAGACATCACAACTCTTGTATATAATAATTCCAAATCATACTACCTTGAAAATCATAACTTCGAAACAAATTTCCATCTCTTAAATGGTTAAATATTAAATTACTTTATAAAACACAATAGCTTCTTTAGATTTCACAAATCAATTTCAAATATCGATTTAAACTTCCAAATACCATTTCAATTCTTATGTTTCAAAGCTTTAAATATTTCACCATTTCAAAACAAACTCATTTGACAATCCCATATATATTAAATTCAATTACTTCTTATTTAGACTCGAAATGTTTACTTAATGAATTCAATATAATTTAAGTAAAACCTTTAACTTCACATAACTGGATAATCTTTCAATTTATTAAACTTGATATATTCATTTAAATCACTCTACACAAAAAATCAAGTTATAAAAATCATACCCTTTAAAAATTAATAACCTTTTTATTTAATTCCAAATTTTACTCAATATTCATCTTCCGACCTTATTCTCATTTAAGTCAATAAAATTCCAGAACTTAAATTTTAAATAAATGCTTAATTGTATTTGATCTTAAAAATCAAACTTTATTTTATACTTCAAAACAATTTATACAAAGCTTAAAACCGGAAATTACTATATATAAAAACCTTTATTAATAACCAAATCAAAAACCCATAAACCATATATATATAGCTTTGCAAAAACCATAGAAAAACATTTCAAAAATAATTTTATATATTTACCGCGGTGCTTGTATATAATTTCCTATCCTATGGTAAACTGATACGGATGTTTATCATTTCAATCCGCAATTTAAAATGAAAAAAATGTGGTTATATATCATTTCAAACCGCTATCCCGAATGAATGAAATGCATAGCAACTTGCAATTAATAAAATTAATCATCCATTCATCCATCAAATCATACATCCATTTGTCACAGTCATCATCCAATTTCAAACAATCATCAATACATAACAGGTGATAAATAATGGTATCAATTATCAGTTTATACTCAAAATAAATTTAATAACTGTTACTTGGTAGTTTATATGCAAAAATAAACGTAAATTTAACTAGCAGTTAATATGGAATAAAAATTTAACATAACTATGACTGGCAGTTAATATGCAATTAAATAAATTCTAAATGTCAAATTTATATGCAATAAAAGAAATTAACAGTTATATTAAATGAATGCAATTTATCAGAGATAATGAATAAAACATGCCAAACAGTCATAAATAAATTTCTACTCATATCTAAAATTAATTTAACAAACACAAGAAATTTTAGAAATTGTGAGTGGGTTAAAACACTCACCTTTTGAATTTAAATCGAATTTAAATTCGATTTAAACCCAAAAATTTCACAGTCTCCAAATCTGTCCAAACCAGCGCCAACAGATCCGGAATTTAATTTCGATCCTAATAAAAAAAATATCGCATGAATACGAGGTCGTATGAGAAAGTTATTCAATTTTAATGAGTTGAAACAAAAATTAAATAAAACAAAATTAAACAACAACCTAATTAAAGCTTGCCACGTCATAAAGCTTCATCTCAACTCACGTATGCTCGTCCAGGGAATGAACCCATTTCAACGCACGCCCTCCCCATCTTTGACCGTGCCTTTAGGCCGCCCCAGGCCACCAGATGGTGACGCGCCTCCACCATTACGACTTCCCTAGCCGAGCTCTCCAATACCCAGAAACCAATTTGCAAATAGTCGCTCCAAATCAAAACGCCCAAATTGACTTAGGTTTCGAATTTCCTGATTTTGACCGCGATTTGCCGCTGACTCGAGTATCGATTTTGAAAACAGAGACTGCGCGTAGATTCGTATGGATGAAATCTACAACATATATTTTTTTTGGAATTTTTCTGAGATGTTTGAATTTTCATTTGAAATTTGAATAGAAATAGATCTAGGTTTGCATCCATTTGAGGAGGAGAAGGAGTTGAAGAAAAGAACGTACAGACAAATGATAGAAGATGGAGGTTAGGGTTTTTGATCGTCTATTTATAGATAGATCGCAAAAGAATAGGTGTGCACGAATTTTAACGTGCAAACGGAAGTGGTCCCAAAAGATAAATAATATTAATTACACACGTTACGGATTTAGGAAATAAATAAATTCCTTATCATTTACATTTTATTTTAAACGTATTTACAAATGTAAATCTAGACGTTTCGTTTACGTTTCAAAATATATCCACAATTTTATTAATTTTCAAATTGATCTAGACAAATTTAGATGTAAATTAAAAGCTGATAAGTCTATCCATTGCAGTGTTAATTTCTCCACTTTCTTATATTTAGAAATTATAAATTAAGTTTTCAAAAACCTATTTTTGATTTTCAAACTTTTATATACTCATCTTTTACCAGTAATAAGGATGCATTAACATTTGTTCATGGTTTCCCCTTATTATCCTCAAATTCCATTTTAATTTTCAATAATTACAATTGTTGAATGTTGATACTTTAATTAAATTTATACATCTTGCTTTCTATAATCTATATCAACAAATGGTCCAATTATAAATAGAATTAGCACTAACTTCATCTTATAGGACTAACTACTCTAATTACAAAACAAATCTATGCTAATTGCACGATTTAAGTCAATTAATTGTAATTGAGTCTACATTAAATGTTATAAATTATAAATTGGAACCTCAATAAATTCGCTTATTGATTTAAAATCTTTCTATTCAGTAAATAGACATTTTATGGGTATAAATAACATTTTAATTATAACACATGTCATTAGTGCATGCTTCATTTCTTATAAACTCCCCTTTATTAACTAGAACACATTAATCAAAACAAAATAATTAATTTAGATTTATTTCAATCGATTGCCATTCTTAACTTAACATACTCAAAATGGTTAACCTAAATAATTGTTACCCTTTTACGTTCAAATTCACTTACAACCATCATTACAACAATGTTGCCATAGATTTAGATTTAATTAAATAAATTAGATAAATGGGTAAAGTTTTGTAATTATCACTGATGCCAAATATATATGCATTAATTACTACTTATTATTATGAATTCATTTATAAATTTACTAGTTGCCTTTGTCTTCTTATATCCTATTTACTACCAAACTTTCTATTTAGTTGTAGTTTATAAATATATAAATGCCTAGGCAAATCAAGTTCTTGTCCTTCCTGTTATTCCAATTTAAATCGGGTATGTGCAAATAAATTGTTTATTAACTTATTCTTACAAAATTATTTGCATACATTCAGTTACACCTAATTTAATGCATTGATTTTCATTTATAAATTAAAGGTTTTCCTTTAAAAGCTTTCTTTACTAAACCATACAGGACATTGATCTAATTCAATTTACTATCTAATAATATTAATTCATTTAAATAAATTCACAACTTACCCTTGTTTCCCTATATTCTCTTCTTATCCTAGTATATCCATTTACATTACTTCAAATTTATTCGTCATTTTATATCAACCGATAATACTTCAATTTAATTAATAAATACTGCTCCTATACTTAAATCTATATTAACAAATCATTAGATTTGGATCGATAGAAATCGGTTTACCAAAGCTTACGTACACATTACGTAAATAAACAACTATCTAAATTTTCCACCTATTAGCTCTAAATTTTATTCTTAAGTTTGTTACCTATCAATTTAGATTATACTTCCATCTATAATGCAAATCCAAATCTCCTCTAACTGCATAAATTAGGGCAATTTATTGCAATTGATTTCCCATTAAACTTCATAAATTAACAAATTGAAACCTAAATAAAAACGTTTATTTATTTAAAAATCTTGTTGTTTAATTGAATTGACCATTCACGGATAAAATTTACATTGTTCTCCAATTATTACCTAAATGCATCACCCAATGTTAAATCTATATTCAATACAATTTGTTACCAAAATTAATTTAACGAAAACAATTACGCCCTTAAAATTTTTCTTCATTCATTAATTGCTAATTGTTATTAAATTAAACCAATTCATTTGATTTCCCTATTATGCATCAATTATAAACTCATCATCTTAAAGGTGATGTCTACATTTTATACTATAAATTTAGCCTTTTATATTCCAATATCAATGAATGCTCACATACAAATTTAGATCTTAACTCCAATTAATTATTCCATTTAATCCATTGATTTACTAACTTTAATTATTGAAATTTGATTGTCTAACATACAATTTGAACCTATTTCCAGTTTTTCATAATTAATTAACCCCTACAATAGTTTACAAATAAAAGGGATTGTATTAAATAAATTATTTATTGTCCTGCATTTCTTTATTTCACCCATCTACATTCAATACCCATAATCAATATTTTATTTCATTGTTAAATCCAATACTTGCATTACTTTACTTATTCTAACTTTTATCCAATGCAACAATTTCCACTATTTCTATTAATTACAATATATAGTTAAATTTGTAAATTCTAATTTCCCTTGGTACATCAAATTTCACATAATCTTTCATATAAATAACTAAGATTTTTATTCCTTTCTAAATTTAAATTAAAAATCCTATTAATTATATTCATTTTAAACATCGAATTTACACGGGTCGTTACAGAGGTGGACACGTGGCAACGTGTGAGTGGAGAACAGGACATAAGGGTTTTGATGGGAGATGGCTTTTCGTTGCCTAGTTGCTTCTTGCGACCTAACAGATTTGCGACCTGCCCCTTGTGACTTAAACCATTTTCGACCTAACTTTTTAGGTCGCGAGCGACCTAGGACTTAGCCAGATTCGCACTGCTTTGACCTGAAGCTTTAACCTTTGTCATAAATTTTAACTGGTGGAAACTTGATATTGCAGAACTTTTTGACTTGAACAATGCAACTTTAAGAATCTTCGACCTATGCCAAGTCGTTTGAGCTTGGCCACTTGTAAAAATTGGACAGCATTTAACTGAATTTTTAACTTGAACTGTTGAGATAAACTGCCTGAACTTGTTGCACTTCTTTACATATTATATTAACTTTTAATTCTAACAACCTGTTAAATACAACATTTGCATAAAACTAGGGAGAATATACTGCCACTGACTACCACATCGAATGACAGATTAATTGATAAAGAATAATCAACTTTAAAGAAATTATACGAATGAAGTGCTATGAATCTACAAATTCAAGTGAAGTATTAAAGCAAAACAAAATTAATTAATCAACTAAGGTTGATCTGTTTGCATCAACACTACACTTGTATTTGGACTTAGAATAACAAGCCCTGAAATTTTATAACTGACAAATGTCTATTAGTTTAATCCCAGTTATATTTGCTTGTCTTTTTATTAGTTTTGCACAACACTTCACTCATTTAGGAAACATGCACCTTCATATTTGAATATCCAGTTCCTTGTGTAGAATAATTTCTCAAGAAGAGATAGTACAGCAAGCTGGAGAGGTCTTTCCAATAGCTAACCCCTTGGATGATCCCTCGGAAAGAACTCCGACTACTCTGAATCAACGGGTGTTCAACCAACTATGCATTCAGTTTGGTATTGCTGAGGCAGACACTTTGCTTCCTGGGGTAAACAGTACCGCTGACAGGCCACCTTTTGGTTTCATCGCAGTTAATCGTCAGACGTGCATAAGTGGATCTATTCCTCCCTTTAACGATTTTCTTCAACAGCTCCTTCTCCGATTGACTATCTCTCCCTTCCAGTTGCACCCCAATGGCTACGCCATTTTGATGGGACTATGTGTACTATTCAGGAGGACACTCGACCATCTTCCAAGCTTTGAAGAAATTTGTTACTTATGCACATTTGCGAAGAATAAAGATCACCCTTCTATAATACTCGTGAGAAGCGCAAGGAACCGTAAATTGATCATCGATCTTCCCGAAAGCGCCCATGGGTTTCTGAACCAATTTTTCTTCGTCCGTTGCCCCCTAGGATTTTATAGCAATTGGAGAGTAGGAAGTAAGCTTGCTTATCTCCGTTCTTTCCTTTTCTGAACTTTCCAAAATTCGAGTTGTTAAATGCTAACTTCATTCTTTACTTTTACAGCGCTTCCTTCTCCTTCTAAAGATTCAAGCCATAAGCGGACTTTTGAAAGACTAAGTGCTGTGGCGGTTGAGGAGAGAAGCATCAAATTTTTGCTGAAGGATGAATTTTTGCATCAATTCAGACTTTTGCATTCTTCCCGATCTACTCATCTTCATGACGCCCCTGGTTCTCAAACAGAGACCCCAGATACCCCAATTTCCGTTGGAGAACTTACACCGAAGGAACCTACTATCGAGGCTTCATTGGTGAAATGTTATGCTTCCGTTGACGTTGCGGGGTCATCCGGCAAATTTGCACTTCCCCCGATTATCGAAGAAGAGGAAGCTTCTCAACATTGCGGAAAGGCTGCTGATGCAGGAGCTGAGAGAAAGAGTCCCGCTAGGCACGGCAGTGATGACATTTTTGAAGGACCGAGCGATTGATGGTTACTTCACTTGAACTCTTCAAGGATGATTCTACCGCTTCTAAACTTGCTTCTCTAGCAGTTGAAGTGACATCAGCTTTGCAAACAACTCCATCAACCCAAGAAATAAATCTTAAGCCGAAGAGTAGTTTGTAGTTTGACGTGCGTAGTTCACATGCCACAAACACTTAGGATTTTAGCAGCTTTGTGCACTTAATTTCTTTGCTTTGAAGATTTCTGAAATTGTCTCTTCTTCATTTTCAGGTTCTCCAATGGGATGTAGCGGCTCTTACTATGATGATTTTCAGCGTTATGGAAGACGCGACTCTTATGATCCAAAGCGGTTCTTCCTACCTCTAGGGAGATCGACGAAGAAAGAGCCGCAAGAAAAGCTCACGAGAGGCGGGCTTATGAAGAGCGCTATGGGAGAAGGGATGAGCGGCATGATTCTTCCCAGAGTGGTGGTGATTCCCACAAAAGAAAATCTCATGATGACAAGGGGAAAAGTCACATCACTGAAGATCCAAGCAAACGTGCCAAGCTTAGCGAAAGGTAGGAGTCTGCAAATTCTGAAAAGCCTGCTGCTCCCATCTCTTTGGAAATCCCTTCCAGCTCTCTTGCCCTTCAAAGGGCTGATATTCAAACGATCATCAGTAGGCCCCCGTATCAAGTTGGAAAGGGTCCGGCTACTCTTCAAAGCCGGTTTCCGTACTGGTGCTTAAAAGGAGTGCGTTTTGATCTTGATTTGGTCCCAATCGACAAGCAAGCTGTGTTGCGAAATCTTGAGGCCGTCAAACTCGATATTGAGAGAATGTCTGGTTGGCAAAATGTTGTTGACGAGCTTCAAAGAGTAAACCGTGCAAATCTCAAAGCCATGCTGACTATGGAAAACGATAAATCCGAGTGGAAAAAAATTCTTGACCAGCATGATGCAGAGATGAAGAGCATCGCTGCTTATAATGAGAAGCTTGAAGCGAAAATTGAGTAACTCAAAGAAGAGCTTGCCACTTCTTCCACTTCTTATTCTCAAAAAGAAGAAGTGCTTCAAAAACAGGTGAGAGATGCTCATGCCGGACAAAGAGACGCTGAAGCTAAATTCGAAGCACAACAGAAAGTTGTAGAAAGCTACTGAACTAACGTTGCTCAGTTGCGAGAAAAAACCAGCTCCTAGAACTTGAAAATTGAAATGTTAAAAGCTCGACTTTCTGAATTTGAAAAAGAGCGTGATGAAGCTATCGCCGGCAAAGCAGCAACCGAAGAATCTCATGAAGCGACCAAGGCCAGCATCAGCTCTACCTTATTCGAGATTTACATACATAGTGTTTTGGGGCGCAGTAGCCTTTCGTTTTTGGGTCCGAAGTACGAAATCACTTTGGCCAAAGTGTGGGAGGCCGCAATTGATATGCTTGGAGGTGCAGGCTATGCTGTAGCAGATCTTGAGGCACACTATCTGGATGATGATGCACGTGCCGCCCTTGCCAAGGGGAAGGAACAACTTGCTAAACAGCGAGCCGGAATGGCGGAAGGAGAACCTATAGGGAAGGCACATTCGACCGACTCGACTCTTCCTTCGGTTTCAGCCGACATTGATATCATTGGCTCCAGTTCCCATTCCTCGCATCTTGCCAAAGCTGACATTGAAATTGCAACTGCTCATACAGGAGATGAAGCTCAAGAAAGCGGTGAAGCACAAGGCTTTGAAGTTGATGTTATAAAGCCAACTTCTCCAGGTAACTTCAACGTTGATTTAGCTCAAGTGGATTGCTTGTTCACTTCACATGAACTTGACAAACTTTTTGATTATTACTTAAGTCTTGACGCGCCACTATCTCCTATCTTTACGGGGAATACTGACTTTAACTTCTCTTCTTCTATAGTGAAAACGCCAAGTGCCACGCAGACTTCTCCTCTTCCATCTGTTCCACCTCCGTCTCTTCAAATTACCCCTCCTTCTACTTCTCAACCGGAGTTGCAGGAAGAATTGATAGAAGCTCTTCAAGGCTTGGACGTCCCGGCTACTTCGCAAGAGCAGAAGGCCGAGGAACTTGAAGAAGGTGAAAAGACTCCAGAGCGATTTCATGATGACACAAAACTGTCTGCACTTATCACTCGGGGCAGCGAGTCTTCTTCAAGGAAGAAGGGGTAGCGTGCAATTTCAAAGAGGAGAAGGAAAAGCACTTCTGCTGGCGAAGAGAAGGCGGAAGTAGACCCAGCTGTAACTCTATCTCCTTCTTCCCCGACTCGACTAGGCCGACTCCCAAAGTTAACCATTAGGCCAGGCGAGGGCTCTAAATGTGGCGGGAAGAAGAAATAATGAGTCTCGTTCTACCCTTTTTGCTTTGCTTTTTGCTTGTACATAAAGGCTCGTATTGACCGGAATTTGTGCGCGTACCGGTCCCCGCTCTTTTGAAACCTGCACATGTATAAAAATTTTATAGTATGGAATGAAATGATTCTTTTTTACTTGTACAATCTTTAACTGTATTTGTGAATGCGTTTATTCCTTATTTTCGCACAAGTTTCTTCACTGTGATATTGCAATAAGTTTGTGGTATGTTGCTTGAGCGTTGCTTTTATTAATGTAGCTTTATTGTATTGTATTGCCCCAATACCACGGCTTATTGCAATTCCTTTTATTTGGTAAAACTTTGGAGAACAGTTCTTTGGCTTCGAAAAGACTTGTACTCTTAAGTTGGAGAACAATTCTTCTGTTTCGTGAAGACTTGTACTCTTAAGTTGGAGAGCAATTCTTCTATTTAGAGAAGCCCTGTACTCTGAAGTTGGAGAACAATTCTTCCATTTTGAAGAGGCTTGCACTCTTTCTTTAGAGAATAATTTTTCCATTTTGAGAAAATGTTATTCTGCTTTAGTAGAGTGCGCCTTATATTGGAGAATTCTTCTCTCTCTTTTGTTTGGAAATAATACACTTCACTTTCAGAGATAGTCATTTTTATTTTTTGATAAGTGTACTCTCCTACGCGGTGAAGCGAGTTTCCAAAAAAGGCTTTGAATTGACACTACAACTTCTATGGAAGAATATTTTCAAGATGGGAAAATTGATCTTCCTTTGATAGCTGCAGTGTGCCTCCGAAGAGGGCTTTCTTTTTTTTATTCTTGTTGTGCCTCCTTGGAGGGCTTTTTTTTTTGTTTTGTTCACTTGAAAGTGCTTTTCTTGGTGCTTGCCTCCGAAGAGGTCTTGTTCCTCCGAAGAGGTCTTGTGGTGCCTCGGGAGAGGTCTTCTGCCTCCGAAGAGGGCAGGTGTGTGCCTTTGGTGAAGGCGAGTGCCTCCGAAGAGGTCTTGTGGTGCCTCGAGAGAGGTCTTGTCCCTCCGAAGAGGTCTTGTGCCTCCGAAGAGGTCTTGTGCCTCCAAAGAGGTCTTTATTTGATTGCCTGGAAGTTACTCTCTCATGGTTGAATGAATTCACGGGGCAGACGCAAGTTACTTAATTGGATGTTCATTTGCACAAACGATCGCAACTAGTTAACAAGGGCCCTCGGTGATTTCACCAATCTTTTTTGGTTGAGTAGAGAACTTTCTTTTTTCGGCATGCCTCGTTAGAGGTCTTTATCCTTCGAAGAGTTGTGCCTCCGAGAGTGCTTGTGCCTCCGAAGAGGTCTTTTGCCTCTGAAGAGGTCTTTATCCTCCGAAGAGTTTTGCCTCCGAAGAGGGCTTTTTCCTCCGAATAGGTCTTTTGCCTCCGAAGAGGTCTTTGGGGTGGTTGGCTTGCCATGAAGGTTGTGTCTCACGGTTAAGTGGATCCACCGGGCGGACGCAAGCTATCCAATCGGTTGTTCGTTTGCACAAACGATCGCAACTAGCTAGCAAGGGCCTGGTGCCTTCACTTTGGGAAGGTGCCTCTCCGGTGGCTCCACCAACCTTTTTGTTGAGAAGCAGGACTCCTTTTTGGCTGTTTTCAGTCTGCTCGCCCATGTCTGTTCGTCATTTGCTCATTAGCGATTCCCTGTTATCGTTTT
The DNA here is from genome assembly GCA_030765085.1 of Allium cepa. Lineage (NCBI taxonomy): Eukaryota > Viridiplantae > Streptophyta > Magnoliopsida > Asparagales > Amaryllidaceae > Allium > Allium cepa. The sequence goes on from CM060939.1 coordinate 812,622,289, forward strand.
CTAAGCACATGTTCCTTTCTTTTGCAAGTTGTTTGTCTTATCCAAAGAAATGTACTTCATTATTAAGCGAATCCGACGGAATCACTAACTGTTTGCATGAAGCACTCCTTATATAGGATTTGGAATCTGAAATTTTTTTGGCTTGGCATTTGTTTATTGAGTGGTTTCGGGGATCACTTGGCCTTGTGATGGGTAAGCTTTGTTTTAAGGTCCCGCAATGTTAAATCGATATTTTAGCAATACATTTAAAGTATTTACACATCGAGACAAAACAGGCATTTTATAATAGTAGAGAACACAAGATTTATAGTGGTTCGGCCAAGAACTGGGCCTACATCCACTTTATAGTTCTTATTATTCATTCATATTGCTTTACATTGGTTTACAATGCAAGAACGATACATCCATAATCATTTTACAAACTTAAGCAAAGCTTTTAAGTAAAATATGGACGCAAGTGATTGCTGTTCCAAGCCCTTGGAATTGGATCTCCTTTGACAGTTGTCAGTTTGAAAGTGCCATCCAGAACTTTTTTGCCTATGACATATGGCCCTTCCCAAATTGGCGCAAACACTCCTGTTGCCGTCATGATCCTTTTCAAAACTAGATCCCCAATCTCAAAGCTGCGTTGGCGAACTTTGGAATTGAAGTGTCTGGTAATCCTCTGCTGATGAGCTGCAACTCTAAGTTGAGCCTCTTCCCTTCTTTCATCAAGGAAGTCAAGTGCTTCAAGTTGCAACTCTTCATTTGTAGCTTGGTTGAAATGAATTCTTCTATGTGAAGGGACTTCTATTTCCACCGCAATCATTGCTTCTGATCCATATGCTAATGAGAATGGAGTGTGCCCAGTCGTAGTTTTTTAGGTAGTTCTGTATGCCCATAGTGCTAATGGAAGCTTATCGACCCAACCACCTTTTGCTTTTTCCAGCTGTTTTTTGATGGTTGACTTGATAATTTTGTTTACTGCTTCCACTTGCCCGTTTGCCTGCGGTGAGCCACTGCTGAAAAGCTTTTTTGTATTTTGAATCGCTTGCAAAAATCCTGGAACTCTTCACTTTCAAATTGGGTACCATTGTCTGTGATTATCTTTTGAGGCACACCATACCTGCAAATGATATTCTTAGTCATAAAGTTTATCATCTTTTTAGAGGTAATAGTAGCTAATGGTTCAGATTCAGCCCATTTAGTGAAATAATCAACAGCAACAATAGCATATCTGATTCCGGACTTGGTAGTTGGCAAAGGCACGATGAGATCTATTCCCCATATAGCAAATGGACATGGACTAACTATATGCGTTAGCTCGGTGGAAGGTGCTCTTGGGATTTTTGCGAATCTTTGGCATCGGTCACACTTTTGGGCGTAGCTAGCAGCATCACGATTAATGTCTGGCTAAAAATACCTATAGTGGAGAATTTTCTTTGCTAGAGTTTGACCACCCGAATGATCCCTGCACTCTCCTCCAAGTACTTCATCTAGAATTGTCTTAGCCTCTTCCTTGGTTACACATTGGAGTAATGGCATTGAGAATCCCAGTCTGTACAACCGACCGTCTTGCATTACGTATCTTGAGGCTTTCCTTAACAGCTTCTGATGCTCTTTTGAATTTTCTAGAAGGGAGCCATTAAGCTAATATTCCTTGATTGGAGTCATCCACGACTCTTGCTCTTGAGAAACAGTCATGATCTAGTCAATCTCCATTTCATAAATACTTGGGGCTGAAAAGACTTCTACAGGAACCAATTCCAGTAATTGTGCTTCGCCAGTGCTTGAATACTTTGCGAGAGAATCTTCCTTCATGTTCTCTTCCCGGGGTATATGACTTATCGTATAATGATCGAAATCGTCGAGAAGTTCCCAGGCCCTTGACAAGTAGGCAGGAAGATTTCCTCCTTTAGTTTGAAACTCTTTCTTGACTTGGCATACAATAAGCTGTGAATCACTGAAGATCTGCAACACTTTGATATTCAGTTCTTAGCAATCTTCAAGCCGGCAATAAGAGCTTCATATTCTGCTTCATTATTTGTCGAAGGAAATTCCAATCTCAATGCGTAGCACAATGATCGCCCTTTGGGGTTTTCAAGCACAACCCCAGCTCCAAAATAATAGTCGTTTCTTGCGCCATCAACATATAGTTTCCATCGGGTCGGGATGTCATTAGTAACTTCTTCCTCGCTGTCACCTTTATCTATGTATTCTGCAATGAAATCTGCTAAAGCTTTTCCATTGATTTCTCTTCGGGGATGGTAAGTGATATCATATTGGCTGAGTTTAATATTCCAATTCAGAAGACGACTCGAAGTCTCAGGGCGAAACAGGATTTGCTTTAGAGGCTGGTCAGTGAGGACTTTGATAGGATGAGCTTGAAAATATGGCCTCAACTTTCTGGAAGCTATCAGTAGGAAATAGGCGAGCTTTTCTAGCTTTGATTAAATCATCTCTGCCCCAGTAAATCTCTTGCTGATGTAGTAGACCGGACGCTGAATTTTTGCATCTTTCCGTACTAATGCTGCACTGAGAGCATGAGACGAAACTGCTAAATATATGAAATGTTCTTCACCGCTGCCATGCTTAGAAAGTATTAGAGGCGCTTCCATATGGCGAATAAGTTCATCGAAAGCTTTCTGACATTCCGGAGTCCATTCAAAATTTTTCCTTCCTTTCTTTAGAGCGTCAAAGAATGGAATGCATTTATCCGTAGCCTTGGAAAAAAACCGACTCAAAGCAGCAACTTTCCCATTGAGGCTCTGCAATTCCTTCTTTGTCCTAGGGGCTTTGACTTCTTTTAAAGCAGTAATTTGAGCAGGATTAGTTTCAATGCCCCTAGCACTCACAATGAAACCCAAAAATTCCCGGACTCTACCACGTATGAACATTTCAAAGGATTAAGCTTCATTCCATACTTTCGGAGGACTGCGAACATTTCCGCCTAGTGATCCATATGGTCCACTGCTTTCTTTGACTTCACCAACATATCATCAAACGTAAACTTCCATAGTTTTGCCAATCCGTGGCTTGACCATAGCATTAACAAGTCTTTGGTAAGTTGCCCCTGCATTCTTCAGTCCAAAGGGCATGACTCTGTAGCAATAAAGACCGACATCGGTGATGAAGCTCGTTTCCTCCTGATCTGGCTCATGCATCATGATTTGGTTATATCCGGAGTAAGCATCCATGAAAGACAACATTTCATGCCCAGCTGTTCCATCCACCAGCCGATCAATCCTGGGTAACGGGAAGCAGTCTTTGGGGCAGGCTTTGTTTAAATCTAAAAAATCGATGCATACTCTCCACTTTTCATTCGCTTTTTTAACTAGCACCAGATTAGAAACCCAATTTGGATAAGTGGAATCTCTGATGAAACCATTCTCCATGAGCCGATCTACTTCTTCTTTCAATGCTGCCGACCTTTTTGGACCCTGGGTTTTTCTTTTCTGCTTCACAGGTGTAAATTTCGGATCAATATTTAGAGTGTGCACCGCGATTTCTAGAGATATTCCACACATATCGGCATGGCTCCAAGCGAATACATCCAGATTTGCTTTCAGAAATGATATCAAAATATTCTGAAACTTCACACTAAGTTGCGAACCCACATTTAGGACCTTGTTTGGATCTTTCGGATCAACAGATACTGGCACCGTTACTTCCATTGGCACCACTCTATTCTCCCCCGTACTGGCTTTTCTAGGATCCGTTTCTTTTCGTGCTCCACTATGCTCGCCAGTGCAGGATTCACCCTGTAATTGCTACAAGATTGGTTCTTTGATGTGGAGTGGAGCTACCGCATCCTTTCCCATCTCTCTCTTCCTTGCTTCCCGCAACTCTATCAGATAACATTCTCGCCCAGCATTCTGATCCCCTTTAATAACAACAACGACATTATCCATGGGGAACTTCATAGTGAGGCAACATGGGGCGAGAATTGCCTTGAATGCCGCAAGAGTTGGCCGGCCTAGGAAGGCGTTGTAAGCAGAAAATCCATCAACAACCACAAAAGTCTGCTTTCGAACCACTTTTTTCTACCCCTCTCCAAGTTCAACAAATAAGTCAATAGTTCCAATTGGCTGCTTTGTTTCCCCAGTGAACCCAGTAATCTTCTGCGATGAAGCCTGAACATCATCCATAGGAATCTTCATTTGATCGAATGTCTTTTTGAAGAGGATATTGCAAGAGGCGCCGCAATCAACAAGCACCCTTCTTACAATAGCAGGCCTGATGCCTGCAGAGATGACCATAGGATCCATGGTAGGAGCTTCAATACCCATAGTATCCCTGGCCCTGAACACAATATCATCATTAAAAGTCCTTTGCTGCTTCAAAGGTGCAGCGTCTTCCAACACAAAAACATTCTCTTCTACTGGGGTATATTTCAAAGCACGATCATATCTTTACATCTCGCCTCAGCTTCTTCCTGCCGGGTGAAGACCTCCCGTGATTACATTAGTAACAGGTCTTTCTGATTCATGCGCAGTAGTCCTCTCACCCGAGCCAGATGGATGAGCAGGACGTTGCTGGCCCTCATTAGATGAAGTTGGGTTATTCCTATTTCTCTTGACATGCTGCTGCAGCTTGTTCTCTCTCAGCAGTTCTTCAATCAAACTATTCAAATGGCGACATTCTTTAGTATCATGACCGGGTTGATTATGAAACCGACAAAATCTCCCACTTTGAACGGCTTTTTTCCCAACTCTCAACTCATGCGGTTTAGGATATTCCACGGCATCTTTAGTAGCGAAAAAGATATTCTCCGAAGTATCAGCTAAAGGGGTGAAATCTGAAGGTTTTAAGAAGCGAGGTTTCTTCACATCCTTCTGCTTCTTCCCACCGTTATTCTCCCTCTTCTGACTTCCAGATTCCTTTTTGGTAGGAGCAGTAGTGTTATTCTTAACCTCTGTTAATGCCACTTTCGCCGGTGCATGAAGGCTCACCAAGCGTGTGAACTCGTCAGCTTTCTTGTAGAATTTCTCAAGTGAGTTTGGTTCCTTCATCTTCAATTTTCCCAAACTCACTCGATTTGTCGATAGCCCTCATTAAGTAGGTCAAGACTATTCGTGGCTCTACATTGTCCACTTCAGCCAAGGCGATGTTGAAGCGGTTTAAGAAAGATCTAATAGATTCTCCGGGATTCTGTTCCAGGCTGGACAATGACATAATATCCTTCGCCTTTGAAGCATACAACCTGAATTGTTCTTTAAACTTCCGAGTTAAATCGGAAAACTGGTTTACAGATCAGAACGGTAGCTTTGTAAACCAGAGTAAAGCCACTCCTTCCAAATATACCAGAAAGTACCGGCATTTGATCTCATCCGATGCCCTAGCATCAGTCATGTGCCAGTCATACTTATATATGAATTGGTTAGGGTCGCTTGTTCCCTAATAAGCTGGAATGGTGGGGGGAACAAACTTCCTTAGGAACTCCGCCTTCAGAATCCTTTCGATGAACGGAGTTTTGCTTGGAGCGAACCCCCACTCTTTTTCATCTTCTTCTCTTTGCATACTTTCTTTCATAATCCGTCGAACTATACCCGAAAGGTATTCCTCATCGTTTAAAGGCTCTGCAGGACAGACTTCAGCCATTTTCTTGGAAGTTTGCCTGGACAAACGTTCGCGGAGAGTCGGCTGTGGCCTTGGTCCTCCAGCCTAGGGAGGTGCCTCTTCAGGGGGGCTAGCTGCCTTTTGAGGAATATTCCTCTCTTCAGGATTATGAACATCATCAGCAAAGTTTTCTTCATTATTCAATGGTTAACGGTTAGCCCCGAGCAAAGCGTTAAACCTATCAAGCATTAAAGCGTTTTGGGCTTCCATCTGCTGATATAGCCCAGACACTGCAGCATCCAACTCTGCCCGTGTAATTCCAGCACTTGGAGCTGCTTGACTTGATGAAGGAGAAGTGGCATTATTTTCATGGACATCACCGGGTCTAGTAGATCTACGCTTTCTTCCAGGAGCCATAATCTCTGATAGACTTCTGGTTTTTAAAGAGATTCTTTCAAGAAACTTTTGCGAAGCAATGGTGAAAACACCCTGGGTTCAATTCTCAGCGAAAGCACCAAAAATGTTAACGCTAAAATTGAACGCTAACACCCGGTGTAAGTAGAGATAAAGTGAACACCCATCAATAGGGGAATTAGAAGTAAGTAGAAAAGTCACAAAAAAAACAGTAAAGAGACAACAGTTTTATAGTGGTTCGGCTTCAAGTTAAGCCTACGTCCACTTTAATTTCCTTTATTGCTGATTCGATTACAACTTATACAACAATCTTTGATTGCAACACCACTTAGACAAACGACTAGAACTCCGATGTAGGAGAATTCTTTAAATTCATGTTGAATGTATTAGATCTCTTCTTGAAGTTCGTTGAAGTGTCTTTCATGTTTGATGTGTCGGATGAGTCGAGAAATCAGCAGGGTATAGGCGTTCCAGAAATGAGCCAAAGTCCCTTTTCAGTTGGAGTAGGTGGAGTATTTATAGGGAAAATTCGGGCTAAGTCGTAGGTCGCGAATGACCTAAGGGTAGGTCGTAGGTCGCTAGCGACCTAAGAGATACGAGCTACGGCTTATCCTTGTTGCACTTGGTCAATCTGAGCGGGTTAGCAGGTCGCAACGACTTAGGGAGAAGAGGCGTAGGAAGTTGAGGCATAAGGAGTTTTCTCGGTCGGCTTAGGTCGCGAGCGACCTAATGAAGAGGCATAGGAAGTTGCTACATAAGGGATTGTCTTGGTTTACGCTAGGTCGCTAGGTCGCTAGGTCTCTAGGTCGCTAGGTCGCTAGGTCGTTGATCTGTCGAATCTTTGGAGTCTTTTAGGTCGTTAAGCCGTTGTGTCTTTCTCTTGCAATGTACTGTTAGGTCGTTAGGTCACTTCCTATATTAGGTCGTTAGGTGGCTTACTATATGAGGTCGTTAGGTCGCTTACTATATTAGTTCGTTAGGTCGCTTACTATATTAGATTGTTAGATCGTGAAACAGAACGATACTAACAGAACTATACCTAGTGTGAAAATGAAAATCAAGTGATTGAGTGGAAAAGAGAGTTTAATATCATCAAATTTTAAACCTTACTTTAACATTATATGGTCCATGTTGATGATTGAATTGTGCATTTGACATTTTACATTATTTTGATTGTTGTGGAGCTTGAGATTAAAGAGAACCACGATGAAAGTTGGAGATAAGAAGAATAGATATTTACATATGATGATAAAAAAGAAATTTTGCTTATTTTTAAAGTTCATAGATATATAAAATAGATTTGAACAAAAAGAGTAAATAAATAAATAAATAAACAGGAAATTCGAAGAGATATGTTACTAAAGTTAAGTACATTAAATCTTGTTAAATGAGAAATTTCAAAGTGTTAGTGTTTGAATATACTCATGAATCATTGAGAAATATGGATTTAAATCGTAAAAGTATGTGATAAAAAGCAAAAGAATTAGGATAAATCGAACATTAAAACATACATGCATACGTGCATACATATATAGATATACCTACACATATACATACATATACATATACATATACTTTTACATATACATTTACTTTTACATATACATACACATACATACATATATATAATTAGAATACGTGAAGTTAATGGTTGAATTACAAAAAAAAATTATGATAAAATTAGCCTTAAACAAAGTATATGTTTATAGATTTCTTGGTTGTTTTAATTTTGATTTTGCTTAATTGTTACGGTAACGAACGAGATTTTCAATCTTAGAAAATCGACACTAATACGTCCACTATATCGGGTGCCAAGTAGTCGAATGCTTGAAAAACTCAATTTTTTGGGAAAAAGAAAGGAAGAAGATAAGAAGAAAACTAAACAACATTGAATCTCACTGTGGAACGAATAATTTGTAGTGTACATCAAATCTTTACACAAACAAACTGTAATATATGTATATTCAAAACATCAATTAGCGTTACTTATCTACTTCAGCCTGGACAGTTATAATAGCCTATCCATGCAATCAATGAATACAGCGGGAAATAACCATATATATATATGCATACGTCTCTAGGCCTTCAGCTCGTCTCCCAAAGCTCCAAACTTCCAAATAAATAAGAAATATGCTCGGTCTGATCCGAGCATCATAAATAAATAACACCCAAGTCAGTCAGGAAAACTAACATGATAAAACACACCCAACTGGGCATTAAAGTTATATAAATCCTTGAAATCAAAGGTATCACCTAAGAACACGACCTACATAAACAAGGTCGGGTTTTACCGTACGAGAACCGAAACCTTTTCTATAAAAAATCCATTTGTATTAATAATATCTAAGGTGAAAATAATAATAATAATCAAGTAGCAGTGATGCTCGTGACTATATATCACAACAATATTGGTATATAATAAAAAATCGATAAAGCACGATTGTTAATTGTGTTGGATTTCATGGAGGCGCACTCAGTTCTTGAAGGACGGTCCTTCCGCACAAGGATCATAGATATTCTTCCAAAGATGCATATATCCGTATCATATGAAAAACAAAGGCAATATCGCTAAGACCTATAACAACTATAAGCAATGTCTAGGGCGAACCGATTGCACCCTATGGGTTTACCAACACTATTGGCCATGCTTCCTATCTTTGGTTTTAGTCATTGCCGCTAATGAGGCTACGTCCTGCACTCCAGCTTATGCATCGCCACTAGATAGATTACCGAATCCAACTTGGGTTCCTATACCCCAACGGGTCTCGGAACCATGCATGGATTACAACATTTCAATATACATCACGAAACTTGTGACGACCCGGAATCTCTAATAATTTAAATTGGAATATTTAATTGATTTTAAATATTTAAAGTTAATTTTAACTTAAATTCTAGATATCAATGTTTACTTGATAATTAAATCATTGAATTATATAGTTTAAACATTGAATTTAATAATTTAAGTTGGGTAAATTGTTGAATCTGAAATTTCTAAGCCTGTTTAAAATAATTTGAAGGCTTATAAAATTTATAACGATGATACTGAAGATAATATAATGGTTAAAATTTAATTTAAAGGTGATTTGTTCAGTTTTAATAATAAATTGTTTAAATTGAATTTAAACATAGCCTTCCGAGGCACAGTCTCGGAATTAGATGAAACCAGTTTCATTGGATCCGTAATAGTTAGTTATTATCGGATTTCAATTTTCGTAGCAATCAGAGTTGTCGTTTGACCCAGGCAGCTCAAAATGCTTAGAACTATTTTAATCGATTTAATTTAGAATTGATCGTCTACTTTCATAACTCGCGCATATGATCTAATTAGTTCCGAAACACGTTCCATTGTGTTCGGAACGTGGGTAAAACCTTACAAACGCCTATCGGCATGTCCGATTCAGGGTTCGGGAATTCGCGTTATGCAGCACAAGATATTTACAATATTTAATTATATCATATTCAGCGTACTCAGGAAGCCATTACAAATTCTATTATACATTCCCGTCTTCCTCTCTATTCTAAGGGCAGAAATCGATTTCTTTTAATAAAAAAATGGCGGAACTTAGATTTCGAATGAAATTCGTTCGAAAATCAAAATCAAATAATCATGTCCCCAATCGGCTGCTCGATTTCATGCCGTTCGTTTTGGCCGCGATGATGGATTCGTGTATGCGCGCGCGAAGGGGAGGCGAAATCGATTTGGGAATTTTGAGCTCGAGCATGGGATTGTTGTGCGCGTGTTCTTGCGCGATGTAGGTTTGCGATGTGGAAGGCGACGTGGCTCGCACGCACTACGATGGGGGTTATGGCGCCCGCGTATCGGCGACAGGATGTAGGGTTTGGGGTTTCGTGCTATGTGGAGGCTCGAGATGCGTTAGCAAGGTTCGACTGCAACGTTCAAATTTTGTTCTGGTGGTGTGTTCGAGAGCAGGAGACAAAGCTAGGGATTTTCGATGTTGGTTGGGTAGCGCAGCGAGCTTCGAGACGACATTGCAATTTTCAGTAGAGGGTGTTTCCCTTCGTTAAGGTGAGTTTAAACCCTTATTTAACTATGGTACTAATTTTCTGAATTAAATGATCATTTTTGTTTGTAATCTGTTTGAGTTGTGAAGCAAGAAATAAAAAGACAACTAAATGGAATCTGACAATCTGTATATGTTTGCAAAGGAGTAAAATGCAAGTAAAAGAAATATTAGTAACCTTGGGATATGAATTTAGTTGTTGTGTTGGCTTATAATTCAGTGGCCTGTAAAAGAAGTTATAGATTATTCCTGTTGTAAATTGTGTTCAAGTTTCGGTACAGAAAAAGTAAAATAAAAAAAGGTTTTACAGTTATGATTTTTATTCAAACAGAAAATAATAATAATAATAATTTAGTTAAAATTGAATTGTTAACTAATTAATTTATTTAAAGGAATTTAGTTTTAAATTAAACAATCAATTAAATCTATAATAATTAATTGATTTATCAAAATGTTTATACAAGGTCAATATATTGTGAAGAAAATAGTCGGGATTGAAGTGGATTGCAAACCAAAATCAAAGGTGAGTAAATCTCACTTTGTCGGATTTCTATTTAAATCTAAATGGTTAAATTTAAATAATTGGATGAATGATTGAATTGTTTGGATGTGTGCTAATGATCTTGTGATTTTAGTTTTGTTTGTTTCTCGATTTGATTGAGGTTTGACTCGGAGTATTTGGGTTTTAAAATTACTTTAAAACTTAAGTCATAAATACGAAAATGTTTTCATTGTTAATAAGGGCTTAATGATTTGTGATTCATCAAATTAGAAAGGTAATTAAAATGTATAATTGATTAATTCAATCAATTAATGATTTGGGTTGATTAGTTTAGTATTTAAGGGTTTTGAATTAATTAATGAAGGTTTAAGTTAATTAATTAAGTTTGATTAATTTAAAACAATCAATGAATGGTTTGATAGATAACTAATTAATGTAATTAATAAGATATAATTACTTTGTGTAATTAATCAAGAGATGAATTAAGATGGTTAATTAAGGAGTAATTGATTTATTTAATGAAGTAAATAAAAAGGATAGTTAATTACTGTTTGGGATTAATCGGAAATGATTAATACTGTGTTTTAATTAATGTAATTAAATTTTGACAAGAATAAATTAAATATAATTGGAAATCCTTAATTCATATAATTACTGATGTAATTAACGATTAATTAATTAATCAATAATAAGTGATTTATGGAAAATTGATTAACATAAGTAATTAAGAATTAATGTAATTAATATAGTTAGTTAATTTATGAAGTAATTAAGATTACTTATTGATTTTGGTTAAGAATAATTAATATTGTGAAATTAAATAAAGATAATTACTTGAATGTAATTGAAAAATTATTAATCCAGGGTGATTAATTAAGATGAATAATGAAGGGTTGACTAATTAATTGATTTGGAATTAATTAGTGTTAGATGAAAGAATCTAAGTGATTAAGGTCGGAAATTCAGTTAGAATCAATTGAATTAATTTGGAAGTGATCGAATTTGCTTGTGAATGATTGAAGGGTATTGGATGCTTTGAATGAGTTGATATCTCTGATATGGAATGTTGTGTATTTCATTTGAATAACTTGAGTTAGTATGACATGAGACTCGAAGAGGCCGGGATCGGGTATTGGGTAATACCGAAACCACTTCGAATTCTTATAAATTGTTATGTGAAATTAATAGTTGGGATGAAATGATTAAAGTGAATCGGATTATTTGATCTAAATTTTGGCACTTAGAAAACTTATATGTGAAATAAGTGATGTCCATAATGAATTGTGGTTTTGTGAATTGATGTGGGTTACCCGGGTTCTATATAAGTTACAGGCTTTGCATTCCATGTTGGATGAGTTTACTCACGATGGTTTCCAGCCTGACCTGGGTATTTCTTTGATGTAATGCTCGGGTCAGACCGAGTAATACAGATTTTCAGGTAAGGACGTTCTGGAGCTCAAGAGGCGAGTTGGATGGCAGGAACGTATAGAGTATTTCCGCTGTATCATATTATTGTAAATCTGATACATGTTGTTTTGTTTATGTTCAATGTTTGAGTATATGTATAACTCTAATGTATTAAAATGTAATCGATAGAATATTATTCCTTAGTAAACTGTTATTATTTATTATTATATTTTACCCTCTGCGAATGTGAGATGTTGATGTTTCTGATCTTATTCTTCTTCTATCTCTTTCTTCTTTTTCATAACTATCGAAAAATTTCGGGTTCCAAAATTTCAGGTCGTTACAGTTGGTATTAGAGCTGAAAGGTTAAGCGAGAACCTTGGCTCTGGTAGGGATTACTCATTTAATAGAGTCTGCAGTACTCTAAAATGAGTTGGGAATATATATATGAGAGCGTACTTGTTATTTTGTTATATAAATTTTTTAAATGGTTTTATATAAAATATATTTTGGTATATAAAGCACTATCTCCTTCTAATAAATATTAAGGTGATTGGATGTTAAATAAATGTAATTAAATTAAGAAGTAATATAACACAATCAAATTGAAATCTTGAATTAAATTTAAGTGGTAACAGAAATACAACCAAATTAAATTGATTAAAATGAAATTCTAGAATTAGAACTCAGAAATTAAAATTGTTTTAAAAAAAACTTTAAACAAAGGCAAGTTTGAAATGGATTCAAACTGAAATTTAACCTTGAACTTATAGAAGTAAGAATAATATAAAAAGGGAATTGGTATCTAGATATGATAACCTTGGGTATTATCACAAATAATTGTTATGTTTAATAATGATATATTTGTTATTAAGTAGGCCAAATGAAGTAAATTTATAAGATGAGTATAACTTCTAAATTAAAGTAGGTTTTAAAATTGTGAAGTTTTAAAACCTAAGTCTAGAAAACAATCAATTGTTTTAAAGAGTTAAAGAAATAAAAAATAATATAGTCTTATTTTAAAACAAGAAGTGTTTGGAATATTTTTAAGGAATTTGTTTTGAAATTAGAACCAAGGGTGGTCTAAAATTTTAAAGTAGACTAGCGTGTAAAGGAAATAAATATGAAATAAACTCTAAGGTTGAGTTTTGAATTTTCCTTGTAATGTGATGTGAAACCCAAAGTGAAGCAAGTTTTAAACTTAAGTGAAAAGGTTATTAATCTGGAGATTTAAAATTTGAATGGGAATTGGGATTAAATTCAAGCAGGAATTGAAATAATTTGAAATTGAAGCGGACTCAATTTGATATAAGTCCAAATTGATTGAAATAATTTGAAATTATAATTAAAGTTGAACAGGATTTAAAATCAAGTGGAATTTGATTTGGGTTGGGAAAGAAATCAAGATTGATTTAACATGAATTGGGGTTAAATAAATTTCGATGGGAATTGAAGTTCTTCAAAATTGAAATTGAGTCAATTTAAATGGAAGTGGAAATTTAAATTGAATTGATGGGAAATGTGAACAGTTTTGACTCTGGACTATTTTCATTATAAGTTGTTTTAATATAAACTTATTTTTCCAAGCTGTTAAATATATACAACCTTTCTTTCTTAAAGCCAAATTATTTTATACTTGTTTTACAATTATTTTTGGAGCTATTTAACCATTTTTCAACTGTTTTATAAACTAAATACGTTTTTCAACTATTTCATAAATTAATTACTATTTTACAACTATTTTGTAATTATCTAAAATTTCTGAGATTATGTAACTACTTTCCAACTATTATACAATGAGTTAACTATTTTACAGTTATTTTGCAAACTAATGATTATTTTTCAACTACTCATCTATTTTTAAAATTTTCAAGCTATTTTCTAAAAACAAACTGGTCGGAGTCCAAACTGTTATTGATTAAATACCCAACTGAGATAAGGATTGAAGTGATAATTTAATGGAATTGAAGAAATTGTGAATATGTGGATAGAAATTAAAGAAAATGTGAATAGAAAGGAAATTGATTTCGTTAATTATCAATGAAGTTAAATACGTAGGATGTATGTATATTATTCTATTCGCATAGTGATTTGATCCAGATTCGAGCAAAGAATTTCGAGATAGTTTATCGATCCGAGTTGGGATTTTTCACTCGATTTTTGACGGCGAGCCTGGATATGGATTTTTGATTGGTTCTGGATATTCTCTATCATAGTTATAGCTATGCAAGGAGAATGATGGTTTCTGGTCAATAAACCAGATCTGTGCCCGCACTAGAAAGTCGGGTGGACGATACTAGTTCAGAAGTAAAATTATATGATCGAGTGAGCAATCAGATTGGTATCGCGTACGGATGATAAGTGTACATCGTACTATTTTGAATGAAATTGATATCGGAAAGAGTAATCAAAACTTGAATATTTGTTTTGAATAAACAAAGCTATATATCTTTGTTATATATGATAAATCTCCACTTGTTGAATCTATTGCTGAAAGAAAAGGATTCTTGAAAGTGCTTGAAGTATAAAAGGAGTTTTATACAAGTTTGAAATGATAAAATTATATATATCTGAATATATATATATAAAGGATCTTATGAGGATTTTGGAAAAGCTTTTGGGAACCTTTGGATTTCGAAAGGCTTTTGATTTTTGGGTAAAATCAATATTGAAATTTGGAAAGACTAGTTTGAGAATTATCGATTTTGGGACAATCAATTTTATGGAGAGGAGCCTTCTATGAGATCATACTAGGTGTATGATTTGAAAGATACTATATGTGTATAGTATAAAGTGTTTTGATGATGGCTCTGGGGAAAAAGGCGCTCCCTTAAAATGAACTTCTCAGGAGTGCCACCGAGTGGTACTTCACATCTCCTATCTAGTGTATAATGTGCATGTAATATCTCAAGAGATGTTACAGGATTTTCCATCTCTTGAGGATCCGTCAAAATATTTATTCGTAGTAGAATATGCTATATATAATTTCTAACCAGTAAAATAAATATTAAAATATGTTAAGGCTTTATATTGATCACCCTTAATGCGTTTTTAAGCATTGTCGTACAGTTTTCATATAAAACACCAGTTAAACGGTCCACGGATAGGGATGCGCTGTGATACGACAACACCAAACCAAAATCTTTTAGGTCTCGTTTAGGCATAAAAGTACGATAAGGCACGTGAGGAAATGCCCAAGGTAGGATACTACCAGTTTACCCTTCCCGATTGGTAGTAACGCATCATAGCCATGATCGCCCACCGCGTCCAACACTACCACAATCGAGAGGGTGCGTACGAATCAATCACAATGTAAATGATGGTATTTCAAAGAAGTGAGTTCGCTCGCGGTAGCTAACCCACTTGGCCGGTACGGCTCCAGTTTTAGTCATTTCAAATTTGCACATGTGCTAGGCTAATCCATCATTGTTCTCTTTCATCAAATCTAGCAAACGACGGCAAATCCAACCACTTCATTCTGGATCATCTCTCCATGCACATAGTTGTCAAAGTGGTTCCGGTATCGACAGAGAGTATACCCATATCTGGCTCTGGTCTCTTTAAGAACCAAACGTCGTTTTACATACCGGTTGGTAATTTTACATTTCGAAGACAATTCATACTTGATATCAAAATGTTGTATTTACTTGGAAATCAAATCCATTTTGACATCATTATATTTACTCAAAATATACCATTTTGGTTTAAAATCATTTTTGCCACAATATCACAATTTGCGTTTCGAATTCCATTTTGGGTTATAACATCACTTAACCCAATTCGTATTTGATTTAAAATAAACATTTCACCCTTGACCAGCTTTAATTTTGAAAAATAGTTTGAATAGTTTTAAAATACTTTAAATAATTAAAGTAGTTTAAATGGTTTAAATGGTTAAAATAGTTTTACATAGAATAGTTTAAATATTAAAATGGTTTATATAGAAAAATAATTTGGAGACCAAAATAATTTGTATATTTAAGAAGATAGCTTTTAAATAGTTTTATATTAATAATTTATTTGAAAATAGTTTCAAAGTCAAACTGGTCCTATTCCAACTTCCCAATCCAAACAATTTCACTTTCTGTTCAATCGATTCAATTTCGATTGCAATTCAAACAAATTTCAACTTTGATTTCAAATTAATTCAATTCCACCTTCAAACCTAATTAATTCAATTTCAATTTCAATTTATCAATTTCGAGCTCGATTTTCGATTTAAAACACTTAAACGAATTATCCTTCGATATTCAATTTTAAAAATCCAGTTTTCAAGTATAATTCAGTTACGAGCTCAATTTCGAAATATCAATTATACTGCTTTTATTTAGCAAAATTTAAAGTTCGAATAGAAATCCAATCTTTTATAACAAGTCGATTTCCAAAATTTAAATTTTATTTCGATTATAACTTCAAAATCTCAGCAAATTTAAATTTCAACATTCATAACTCAAGTTCAAAAATAATTTAATTTCTATAAATTTGATTTTTATTTCTTTTAAATCAAAATCATTTAAATTATTTCAAATCAAAATTTCTAAAATCATTCAATTTAACCAATCCAGTGTCCGTATATAATTTTCTATTCTACGGCTAAGTGATCTGTTATTTTAATTTAATTTCGAGGACGGATATATACCATCTCAATCCAAATCTCAGTGTCATAGATATGTATCATTTCAACCTATTTCTTAGTTTATTCGATGTAATTCACTTTACTGTTTTATACACTAAATAATATATAGGGTGATAATTGGATATATATTTACATAAACTAATAAACATCCAAACATACAAATAGGAACCAATTTGCATCCACCCAATAAATCATACAAACAGGCAATGTAATTCACAGCAATTCACAGTTGTCAATTTCCGGTAATTTACTGGAAATTAAATCCCAATTTCAATTTGACTGTCAATTTTAATTTTTAACAGTTAACTCAATTAAAATCTACATGACAATTAAATTTATCAAACAATGATCAATAAAATTTATATCACTTCATAATACTGATATTAACTAGAATAAAAATATTCTAGTATGTTGTGGGCGTTATAAAACACTCACCTTATTTTCTGCTGTCGTCGAGACGTTCCAGTTTGGAACTAAAACCGGACGATGCCCGATTTTAGCCTAAAGTACGACGGTCTCCAAATCTATCCAAACTAGTTTCATTATGAAGCTCTCTTTATTACGATTGCGACACAAAAAATCTCGTTGCAATTGGACCTCATATGTAGAAGTTATACCATTTTTAGTTCATCGATATTTAAATTTATAAAATAATTAAAAAAATCCATACCCAATGGAATATGGACCCGGCCCACTATGCTAATCTTCCCCAAACTCTCGAGCCTGTACATGAGAACATAGAGAACCCATCACACACATGGACCAAATCCCAACGACATAGAGCTACGCCGCTCCGCTTCTCGAACCGTATTCGCCAAATGACTCCCCTCGACGAACCGTATCTGCGTGTACCCTCAGCATCGACTCCCGCACCTTAGAGAAAATCGCATCCAATCCTTCAACCCCTCCAAGCCATATGATCGCACCCCCATCTCACCACCACACTTCACTACAAACTCGCCGTAGATGCTATCTTCGATGGCGAAGTCGAATCAAGGCTCCGTTTAGCGAGTAGAAGCTTATAACCTAAACAATTTCTAACTCAAGTTTGCCTCTATGCTCTGACATCCTATTTGACTATCATAGAATATAGCCGCACCCTACAAAACATATATCAGGTTGAAGAGAATTCAAAAATAGGATTTTAGGAAGAGGTTTGGGATTCTTCTATTGAGTAAATTATGAGGAACAAATTTTTGAAGTTTGACTTTTTTTTCTTCTTCCTATAACTATTCGGCCGAGCTTAATAAAAGGAAGGGAGATGCCTTACGTGTTGAAGATGGAAAGGCTATAGTGATTTGTAGTAAGATAAAGGTGCTGATGTGAATATATGGTCAAGTATATTATTTAAATTTTCAAACCGTCTCGATGACGCAACTCAAAATCTCGAACCGCTATCGAGGCATGCCGCTCGGTGTTCACAATGTTATACCTCTATTTTAAATGAAATGGAAAAGGTTTTGGGTCCTAATTCGATCGTATGGAGAATATAGCTTTTTGGACCCAATTATTTCATTAAATTTTCGATATTAATTTCAAAGCATTTATATCTCGTACTACCAAACGATAACTCCAAATGATACGAAACTTGAAATTTGATATTAATATACTATACGGATCCAATGGAACTGGTTTCATAGAAATCCGAGACTGTGCCTTGATTCGCTATTTTATCGTCTCGATTATAATATAAAATTTCCAGTTTCTATTAATTCATTTTTAAATCCAATTTTAAATGTCAACAATCCTCATTGTCATTTCAATAAAATTTACATCAACTTCCAACATCATTTTCAATCATATTGAACTCAGAATTCAATTATTCAAATAATTTCCACTATTAAATTTAAACGATTTAATTGTTCACTATTCAACAAACTACGATGTTAGATTTCAAAAGAATTTCCATTATCAATCAGTTACTTTATTTACATCTAATGAATCCAACATTTATTATTCAACTTCAGTTATTGATTATATCCTATTAATATACATAATTTCATTTTTATCCCGTTATCGCCCAATCTTCAAAATTAGTTTATTTAAAACTTTCATTCCAATTCATATCCTTTAACTCACATTCAAAATAATTAAATTTTTATTTTTAACCATTTTTATTTAATAATTACATTCAATTTAATAATTTAAAATAGCTAAAAATACGGTCGTTAAAGCAATAGTAATCAATAACAGAATTACCCAACCACACATGCAAATTGATCTAGAGATTGGTCTTGTGAGGTTTACTCACCATTACACGACCTATAGCTTGCTTGATCTTCAAATCGGCCTTGTTAAATCTTAGCTTCACCAAAATTACCTAAAAACGCAAAAGCACCAAACTACTTGCGAGTAATTTATAAAAAACACGATCAAAATCATTCTTTTATGGATCAAAAAGCTAAATATATGGTTTGGAATACTTTCACTTTTTATTTTGAATTTTCTAAGTATTTTTCTGAATTAATCTTAACGATTTTTAACGATCCTGATTTTTGAGTAAAATTTAATTTACTAATTAGTATAAATTTGTGGATTTAAATTGTAAATTTATTTAATCTTTCTAAATCAAATGAAATATTTGTTGTTTATATATATATATATATGAATTGATTTTAAATAGAATTTAAATTTGAAAAATCTAAAAATATTTATTTTAAAATTATAATGAATTTGAAAACATTTTATTTTCATTTGTAGATATTTTATAAAATAATTTGGATTTATTAACTTTATATTTCCAAGGAACTAATATATATGGATATATATATATATATATATATATAATTATTTATGAGTAATGTGTAACGACCCGAAATTTTAGATCCGGAAAATTCCATATACTTATGAAAAAGAAGAAGGAGATAGAAGAAGAAGAAGATCGGAAATACCAACATCTCACATTCGCAGCGGAGAAAATATAATAATAAATAATAACAGTTTACAAAAGCATTCGGTATCTGTCAATTGCATCTATAATACATCAAAGTTACACATTTTATACAGACACTGGATATACACAATTTACCATGCCTCAGATATACAACAATATAATACAGCGGAAATACTCTATATGTTCCTGCCATCCAGCTCGACTTTTGAGCTCCAGAATGTCCTTACCTGAAAATCTGAAATACTCGGTCTAACCCGAGCATTACATCAAAGTAACACCCGGGTCAAGTTGGAAACCAGTGTGAGTAAACCCATCCAACATGGAATACAAAGCATACAACTTATTTAAAACCCGGGGTAACCATACAATTTACAAGTTTACATTATGTTATGGACATCACTTATTTCACCCATAAGTTTTCTATGTACGAAAGATTTAGATAGTCCAATTCCTTTAAATCACTTCTTTCCAGCCTATAGATTTCACATATCAATCTAAAAAAATTCAAAGTGGTTTCGGGTATTTCCTAATACCCGATCCCGGTCTCTTCGAGTCTCATGTCATCCTAACCTAAGTTATTAAAATAAAATACACAACATTTCATATCAGAGATATCAACTCATTCAAAGCATCCAATAACATTCAATCATCCATAAGAAAAGATTAATCACATACAAATTTAATTTAGTTAATCCTGATTAAATTACTAACCTTAACCACGTAGATGTCTTCATTTAACATTAATAAATTTCCAATAAATTAATCAATCATCCCTTCATTATTCATCTTAATTAATCACCCTGGATTAATTATCCTTCAATTGTATTCAAGTAATTATCTTTAATTAACTTCACAATATTAATTATTTTTAACCAAAATCAATAAGTAATCTTTAATTACCTCATAAATTAATTAACTATATTGATTTCATTTATCCTTAATTACTTATATTAATTAATTTCTCATAAGTCGCTTATTATGGATTAATCAATCTTAATTAATCAGTATTTAATTACATCATTACTTATATAAGTTAAGGGTTTCCAATTATATTTTAATTTATCCTGATCAAATTTGATTACATTAATTAAACAACAGTAATAATCATTTTCAATTAATCCCAAACTGTAATTAACTATCTTTTTATTTACTTCATTAAATAAATCAACTACTCCTTAATTAACTATCTTAATTAGTCTCTTGATTAATTTCACAAAGTAGTTATATTTTATAAATTACATTAAGTAATTACCTATCAATCCATCCATCGATTATTCCAAATTAATTAAACTTAATTAATTAACTTAATCTTAATTAATTAAGTCAAACCCTTAATTACTAAATTAATCAACCCAAATCATTGATTAATTAAATCAATTAATCGTTCATATTAATTACCCTACTAATTTGATGAATCACAAATCATTAAGCCCTTTTCCACATTTAAAATGAAAACATTTTTCTTATTTATGACTTAATTTTAAAACGATTTAAAACCCAAATACTTCGAGTCAAACCACAATTAACTCGACAACCAAAACCAAAGTCAAATCATCATCAGTGCACATCCAATCAATTTAATCATTCAACCAATTATTTAAATTTAACCATTTAAATTTAAATAAAAATCCAACAGACTGAGATTTACCCACCTTTGATTTTGGAATCCAAATCCGATCACGATTTGTTTCCTTCAGATTTAAACCTTGTATAAATAGTTATACGATTTATTAATATTTGAGCGATCGAACAATAAATCTCCAGTTAATGAATTTTATTACCTAACGGTTTAATCTTAAATTATTAATTTTCCTTTAATAAAACCATTTAGTAACTAAAATAATTTAATAAGCTAAATAAACAGGATAATCTCCATACCACAATATTTTAGAATAAACTAAAAAAATTTGTATGTATATTTATTTATTTATATTCGAACTAATCGAGCAATTTAAATCTCCATTTGATAATTAAATTAACCAATGATTTTATTTAAAATTAAAATTTGATTTTAAACTAATTTCCTTTTTAATTAATTTTTTTTTTCAAAATCCAATTTTTATATCTATCTATATATATTATTATTAAATTTTCGAAATATGTAAATTGTGTATGTATATATATATACAAACACTTTGCTGTAGTTTGTTATATTTATTATTATTTTTATGTATATAAATTGGGAAAAAAGAAAAAAGGAAACAAAATATACTTCACTGGCCGAGCTAAGAGCAGAAGATCCCAATTCGAGCACCATCTATCGCCTACCAGAGCCGCTTCCCTAAAATCGACTTCGACATCGATGCCCTAGCTCGCATGACCCGAAGTCGCGACTTCCAAATCAGATGCTCACCCAGCATCGACCGCCGCCGCCGCCCTTTGACACGCGTTGCTCAAGCGATTTCGACCAACCTTCCTGTGATGCGAGCGCCTTTACTGCCGCGGCCTCCCACCATCATCGCGACCCACGTGCCTCGCGACTGCGCGTGCAAGCTCGTATAACCGTGATTCAAACTGCCATTGCTCTTTCCCCTTTCTTTTTTTAGATCGGCCATTGATTTCATTAATTTTTTTATGCGTTCGATTTCTGCTATTGAGAATAGTGAGGAGGACGGGGATAAGATAACTATATGGAGAAGCTTCTTGAGTACGCATTTCGTTGATAAAAATATCTTTGACTATTTGACCTTAAATTTTATTATATTATAAAACTTTCAAAACGTCTCATTAACTGCCATTTAAAATTTTGAACTCCTCTTAAGAAATGCCACTAGGCGATTATAAGGTTTTACCCACATTCCGAACACAATGGAATGTGTTTCAGAAGCTAATTCGATCATATGCACGAGTTACGGAAATAAACGATCAATTTTAAATTAAATTGATTATAACAGTTTCTATGCGTTTTGAGCTGCCAGGGTCAAACGACAACTCCGATTGCTACGAAAATTGAAATCCGATAATACCTAACTATTACGGATCCAATATAACTAGTTTCGTCAAATTTTGAGACTGTGCCTCGAAAGGCTATTCTTAATATCGATTTAAATGATATATTATTAAAATTGAACTAACCACTTCCAAATTAAAATTTAACACTTTTACTATCTTCAGTTCTATCAATATAAATTTTACAAGCCTTTAAATTATTTTAAATAGGCTTAGAATTTCATATCCATCAATTTACCCAATTTCAGTTCATTAAGTCTAATAACTTAATTGCTATATAATAATAATATTTGAATTCAAGTTAAAATGTGGCGCCCCACCTCTATACCCACGCTAGCCAAGAACACTCCGGAGTAGTGCTGTCAACTAGCACGGAGAATAAGGCTGTTGAGGAGCGACCATCCATGTAATTGCTTATCACACGGTGGCTATAAATAATCTTCGGAAACAAACATAGAAATAATCATATCACAAATCAGTCACAGATATCCATATCACAAAGGCGGAAGAAGATATGAATATATAACTAACACATGAAAGTGTACATCAGAGTAGTGGTCAGTAAGATCCACGATAATACAAAAGAATAGCAACACGTGCTATACAAAAAATACAACTATGAGTCTATATCTCAAGTGTATACAACAAAAACTGCTAATCTAAACAGTTAGCCAAAAGTCAGAGTGATGAATCCCTGGGAAGAAGTCAAGCAGAAGCACCTGTAACATCTCGGTCTGACCCGAGTATTATTTAAGAAAATAATAAACGGGTCAGTCTAGCTATAAATATCAGATGACATGATATAACATAAAAGATATGGCATAAACATAAACATCCATAATGACATACCACTATAAGTATGTAAATAATGATCAGCAGAAGATCAATCAATAAGAGATAATCAATATCACAAGAATCTTCTCAAAGATTCGGAAAGGGCATCATACCCCAAACTTGTACTCATAACAAGTCAATGACATAAATTCTAGAAATCAATGCAAGAAGTCCACAAATCATAGAAAAGAGAAAGAGGCCTATCACATGACGGTCCGAAGACCAAGGGGAGCTACCCCACATGTGTGAATGGAATCACACAGATTAAGGTCCAGACTAACCAAAAAGCAAAAAGGTATGTGTGAGTGGAATCACACAAGTTGTGTCTAGTCTAACCTCGCAACAAGAGACATCGCACAGTTGCTAGTCTAAATCATCAGAATGATCGTCACGATCAACGAGAAGTGTCAATTACACTAAGCTAGTAAATATAGAAGTTTAGCTTCATGTCCCATAACCACTTGCTTAACTTAAATATTTACGAACAAACTGTAAATCTTCACTAATAAAATTGTCACAAGAGGTTCAATCGAACAAGTCCAAGAATTAACCGACGAAGTGAACGCAAGTGTTTCATACCACTTGTTTTACTAAGTCGTTTAATTAGATTTCTCATTCGAGTGAGGTAAAGGTCTGTATATACTAATAGATTGGAAAACGGTTTAAGAAAAGAGCTTTGTTATTAAAAATAGAGTTGAAATTGTTTGTTAAAAGAGTTTTGATATTTACTACTAGTATTGAAACCTTTATATTATAAAGTGACAAAACACAGAAGCAATTGTAGAAACAATCAGTCACAAAAATCGCATACGGAGATGTGAATAAAATCCAAGGAAATCAGCTCAATGTTTTTCAGATAAGATCCCCTACGGAGGGGGGGTCCAGGGGGGGCGGCAACCCCCCAAGGTGGGGGTGCGGGGGCAAGGCCACCGCTTACGGGGTCAGGTCGCGGGGGTCCAGGGGGCAGCGCCCCCGGCGGGGTGCGGGGCAGCGCCCCGTCCAAAACGGTACGACCTAAGTGAAGACAAGCGACCTACGGCCTAAAGCAAAATGAGGTCTAACGACCTAAGGGTTCACGCGACCTAACACAATGGCCGAGCGACCTAACTGGAGTTAAGGGAGGCAAGCGACTTAAGGTCCAACGACCTACGACTCAAGCAAGCCGAGCGACCTAGTGTGGAGGGGTCGAGCGACTTAAGGAAGGCGAACGACCTAAGGTCTAACGACCTACGACTTAACAGAGTCGAGCGACCTAAGGTAAATGGTCCAACGACCTAACTCGAACGACTTATCAGAAGCTTAGGTCGGAGACGACCTACGAGATAAACCAGGCCGACTTAGTGGACGAGCGACCTAAGGTAAATGGTCCAACGACCTAACTCGAACGACTTATCAGGAGCTTAGGTCGGAGACGACCTACGAGATAAACCAGGGCGAGCGACTTAACGTTTGCCTAGAGATTATAGGTAGGAAACGACCTAAGACTTAAAGCTTAACTCGCGAGCGACCTACGGCTTAAGGCCTAACTCGTGAGCGACCTACGACTTAAGGCTTAGGCCAGGAGCGACCTAACGAGATAAGGTCCAACGACCTACGAGTTAAGGGTCCAACGACCTACCGAGATAACTCGTAACCGACTTAAGGGTTGCATGACTGAAGGGATGCACGACTTAAGGGTTAACTCGTGAACGACTCACGACCTATGGACGAACGACTTAACTCCGAACGAGCTAAAAATGGCCAGAACGACCTAGGGTTAACTCGTGAACGACTACGACCTATGGACGAACGACTTAACTCCGAACGACCTAAAAATGGCCAGAACGACCTAAGTGCAGAAAATTCACCAAAACGCTAAAAATTGGAGTTTTTCGCCAATCCAATCCAAACCATATGCTAACATGCATGCAAAAATGATATGGAATCATTCCCAACAGTCCAATATAGTTATAGGCTAGAATTGTGAGATAAAAATCTCACCTTTGCACCAAATATCAATGAAAATGAAGTTTTAAGCAAGCAAGAATCAACCCTTCTTCTATCTAAGCACAAGAAGCTTGAATCCAATGTCTTCTTCTTGAATTTGGAGTAGAAAGATGGATTGCAATTGAATTTGAGTTTTGGAATTTTTAATTTCCCATTCCCTCCACCATTAATGCCAAAGCTTGATTAGTTAGGAAATTTATGAAGAGTGAGGAGAAGAGGGTTGGAACTTGGGCTTAATAGGCTAAACTAACCCAAAGTCCAAAGCGGGAAAAGTTAGTGAAATTTCACTAACTCCAAACCTATCGATGTTTATACTTAAAAAAAGTTGTCAACGACATTTCGAACTCAATGGAAGTGGTCTCGAGTCCTAATTTGACCGTTTGCAAAAAGTAGCTTTTCGGACCAAAATCCGATTAACGAGTTAATATTTAAATAAAATATTTAAATACAAACTCGATAAATATGCGGGTTGTTACATAAAAATTAACTTTTAAATATTTTAAAATCAATTAATTATTCCAATTTAAATTGTTAAAAATTCCGGGTCATCACATTCCTCCCCCTTAAAAGAATTTCATCCCCGAAATTACTAGTTAAGAAGAATGGTCCAATACCTGTTTACCTTTTCTCAAACCTAAACTCAACATCCTACCAACTATCTTTTATTAAAGATCCACTATCACCTCAACCAACTTCCCAAAACCTTCTATAGTTTCCAACAACATTATCTACTCCACTTATTCAAATTTAAATTTCAAATTATAATTTAAATTACCACAACTTTCTCAAAAAATTTCTAACGCTCTAAATTTTCGAATTTTTTTGTCAACGTCTCCTTTGTGCGGCTAGCTTGGTACAACTACAAAATGCCTCTACGGGCTCCCAAATTTCAAAAGAAAACAAAAGGCCAAGTGGCTAGATCAAAAACCCAATCCAATTTCATAGAGAAATTTAAATACATACCTTTTAGTCGGGCATTTCAAATTTATCTTCTGAAATCAAAACCAATTTTCCTTTTCCTTTATAACACCTGTATATCCTATATAGCAATAATATCCAATCACAACATTCAAAACATTTTATCGACTTCCTTACAAAATGTCAATATTTATTCATTCGAATATTAATTTAGAATATATTAGTAATATCAATTTCCAATCAAGAATTCACCATTCCTTTCTTAAGTTTAGTATGAGCATTTTACACGTTTATTTATTTATTTTCACTTCACTACTTTAGTTTATATCTACTTTTGTTAAAATTGGTTCTCCCATTTCCATATGAATTCAATTTATCTTCAACTCTGAATATTGAATTTCTATCTTCCATTTATACTGATTCATATCATTATTTTAAATTAATTTCATTCCCTAATTTATTTCAATTTCCAATTTGGAATCGTTTTGTCGCTAACTAAAAATTTTCCCAAAAAGTTTCAAAAAATTTTCTAACTCCCAAAATTTTCGAAATTTTTCGGTAGTGTCCCCTTTGTATGGAGGAGCTTTTGCAATTTGACAGGAGATATAAATATATATACGTCGACCCACCCGGTCGAAAAAGCAAAAATAGTTGATATTTCCTATTTTCATTGCGTAGGCGTAACTTTATTTAGCATTTTAAGCAAGCGGCTTATTTATTTTAGCAGTTAGCGCAACCAAATCCAGCCAAACGGCCTTCAGGTACCTGTACTTACTCAATTTAAACATGTAAGCACTGTATATATGAAGTTTATTACATTTCTCTTACTTAAACAACTACAACACATCAACTCTAAAAGAAATCCATTCTAAATAACTTCCACGAGCAATTGATATGATTTTCAACACTAATTCAATTTTTTTTTTTCAACTAATCATATACCATTTCAATTTCATTGGTTTACAACTCAATTGTTTACATTCAATTTATTTTTAATCCAAACAAGCTCATATTTAATTCAATATCAGTTTATTTAACATCTATCGACTCATAGAATTTTAAGTAAATATCGTTTACGTCAAACAACAACTATTTTTATATAAATTCGACGATATTTTCTCACTAGAGTATCCATTTTAATTTGTGACTACTTCAAATTAATTTCAACTCATTCTGTATTTAATCCATTTCATTTCTAATTTATTCACTAACCATTCATTGCATTTCATTTCATTTCCGCAATTATTCCATTCAAAATAATTTATTAAGCTTGGCACATTCAATACTTATAAATTAATAACCATTTCCAAATTAATTTAACCCAGACTTTAGTTAATGGTCTTCCATTCTTCTCGAAACTAATCTTTTATTGACTTAAATAATTTTACCTTCAAATTAATACGCCATATAACTTAAGTTCATTCTGATACCCAATTTCAACTAAAATTTTGATTTAATTTGTTATTCTATCGAACTTCATCCATTTATTATTTGATTCAATTAACCCATTTATTCACCACATTTAAGCTTTTTATTTCACCTACTTAATTCATTTTCGAATTTATTTTATTTATACAAAACCATTCTCAATTTATTTCTACTTACCTGGATTTTGTTTGCAACTCAAACCATTTCCATTATAATTCACTTTCATTTCATTCGACAACATTTCCCTTATATCTAATTTACTTGCAAATTTTGTTAAATATTATTCATATCACACTTGAATTTTATTTGTATTTCAAACTATCACTATTTCGATCCAACTCTATTTATTTTTTTATTTTCACAACATCTCCGCTTATTTAATTCATTATCAATCCAAGTCGAATTCTATTGATAATTCGAATTCATTTCCAAACTCATTATTAACTTACAATCCATTTTATTTAACCGAGTTAAATTTTATAAACATACTCAATCAAATAGTTATTTAGCTAATTAGATTGCTTCCAATTTTTAAATCAATATTCGATTTTATTACAAAAAAATCACTTCATTAAATTTCCCTGAGTTTAATTTTTTTTTCCCAGTTCGGATTTTCTTTCATTTTCCAAAATTTCAACACCTTTATTTTAAAATTTTAGAAATGCTTTTAAATTCTTATAATACTATTAAAATAGCTCCTTATAAAAATACTTCTTATAACTCGATGTCTCAGCCAGTCCATCCTTGTTCTCACAGAAATTCTGTCATACGTTGATCAAGCGTAGGACTGAAAATCTATATGTCTTGGTAAACCCGTTCTCAATATCCAACGAAAATACTTGGAAAATAGAAAATACCGAAAATAGTTTTTGAAAATAGAGGAAATATCTTTGGTGAGAATGCTCTGGAAATTATCACCCCCATCCATGGTCGCAGTTACATCCTGGGTTACGTTGCCATGCAGCAAAAGTCCATGTAACTATAGGCACTCCGCGCCCCTCGATTACGCCATGGAACCCACAACATATCGCAGTTACATTCCAGGGTTACGTTGCCATCGCAGCAAAAATCCATGTAACTGTAGGCATCAGCACCCTCGATTTTCGCTATCAAAATGAAACTTCTCCACTCCTACATAGGTCGCAGTCTACCGTTGTAAAATCAAATGCAGATTGTTGGCTATCAGCAGCGCACATGACTTTTGTTATGTTACCATAGGTCGCAGTCTACCGATATAAAATCAAACGCAGACTATTGGCTCTCATCAGCACACATGTCTTTCTCTATGTTACCATTGGTCGCAGTCTACCGATATAAAATCAAACGCAGACTATTGGCTCTCAGCGGCACGCACGACTTTCGCTATGGTACACATTACTCATAATCCTCAGGAACTAGTTTTATCCTGACTCCTCACAGGATCAACTTTAGAACCCCCCTTGGGGCTCAAGGCAGCACCACTCGGTGGCACTCTTGAGAAGATCATTTTATGGGAGCGCCTTCTCTAGAGCCATTATCAAAACACTTTATACTATATACATATATAGTATCTTCCAAATCATACACCTAGTATGATCTCATACAAAGCTCCTTTACACAAAATCGATTATCCCAAAATCGATAATTCTCAAACTAGGCTTTCCAAATTCCAATATTGGTTTTACCCAAAAATCAAAAGCCTTTCCAAATCCAAAGGTTCCCAAGACCTTTTTCCAAAATCTTCATAAAATCTTATATATATATATATATATATATATATATATATATAAAATCCTTGATATAATCTTTGGATCATTTTAAACTTGTATAAAACCCTTTTTATACTTCAGTTATTTCCAAAAATCCATTTTCTTCTGGCTATAGATTCAACAAGGGGAGTTTCATCTTATATAACAAAGACATATAACTTTTGTTTATTCAAAATAAAATATTCAAATTTGATTACCCTTTCCAATATCAATTTCATTCAATTCTGTACGATGTACACTTATTATCCATACGCTATACCAATTTGATCGCTCACTCGATCACACAATTTCACTTCCGAACTAGTATTGTCCACCCGACTTCCTAGTGCGGACACCGATCTGGTCTCTAGATCAGAAACCGTCATTCTCCTTGCATAGCCATAACTATGATAGAGAATATCTAGAAACAATCAACAATCCATATACAGGTTCGCCGTCGAAAATCGAGTGAAAAATCCCGACTCGGATCGATAAACTATCTCGAAATTCTGTGCTCGAATTTGGATCAAATCAATATGCGATTAGAGTAGTATACGTACATCCTACGTATTTATTTCATTGATTATTAGCCAAATCAATTTCCCTTCTGTTCACATTCACTTAAATTTTCATTCACTTATTTACAATTGCCTTAATTCCATTGGATTATCACTTCAATCCTTATCTCAGTTGGGTATTTATTCAATAACAGTTTGAACTTCGACCAGTTTATATTTAGAAAATAGCTTAAAAATTCTAAAAATAGGTAAGAAGTTGAAAAATAATCATTAGTTTGCAAAATAGCTGTAAAATAGTTAAATAATGGTAAAATAGTTGGAAAATGGTTAAATAGTTTCAGAAATTTTTGATATTTGTAAAATAGTTGTAAAATAGTAATTAATTTGTGAAATAGTTGAAAAATAGTAGTTAGTTTATAAAACAATTGAAAAACGGTTAATAGTTCCAAAAATAATTGTAAAACAAATGAAAAATAATTTGGCTTTCAAAAGAAAGGTTGTATTTACATTAAATAACTTTGGAAAAATAAGTTTATATTAAAATAATTTATATTGAAAACAATCCAGAGTCAAAACCGTGCGCTTTTCCATCAATTCAATTTAAATTTCCATTTTCGTTTAAATTGACTCAATTTCAATTTGAATAACTTCAATTTCCCTTAAGATTGACTTTACCCCAATTTCAAATCAAATTCCATTTGATTTTAAACCTATTCAACTTTAATTATAATTTCAAATTATTCCAATCAATTTGGACTAATATTAATTGAACCCACTTCAATTTCAAATCATTTCAATTCCTGCTCGAATTTAATCCCAATTCCCATTTAAATTTTAAACCTTCAGATTAATAACCTTTCCACTTAAGTTTAAAACATGCTTCACTTTGGGTTTCACATCACATTCCAAGGAAAATCCAAAACTCAACCTTTGAGTTTATTTTCATATTTATTTCATTTACACACCAGGCTATTTTTAAATTTTAAACCACCCTTGGTTTTAATTTCAAAACAAATCCCTTAAAAATCTTCCAAACATTTCTTGTTTTAAAATAAGACTATATTCAAAATAGTCTGAATTATATTATTTGTTATTTTCTTTAACTCTTTGAAATAATTGATTGTTTCTAAACTTAGGTTTTAAAACTTCACAATTTTAAAACCCACTTTAATTTAAAAGTTATACTCATCTTATAAATTTACTTCACTTGGCTTACTTAATAACAAATATATCCTTATCAAAGACAATAACAATTTATGATAATACCTAGGGTAATCATATCTAGATACCAATTCCTTTTTATATTATTCTTACTTCTATAAATTCAAGATTAAATTTCAGTTTGAATCCATTTCAAACTTACCTTTATTTAAAGTTTTTAAACAATTTAATTTCTGAGCTCAAATTTTAGAATTTCATTTCAATCAATTTAATTTTAATTTGGTTGTATTACTGTTACCACTTAATTTAATTCCAATTCAAGATTTCAATTTGATTGTATTATATTAGTTCTTAATTTAATTTCAATAATTTAACAACCAATCAACTAAAAATTTATTAGAAGAGAATATTGCTTTATATATCAAAATATATTTTTATATAAAATCATTTAAAACGTTTATATAGGAAAATAACAAGTAGGCGCTCATGTTTATATATACCCAACTCATCCTAGATTACTACAGACTCTATTTAAGGAGTAATCCCCACCAGAGCCAAGGTTCTCGCTTAACCTTTCAGCTTTGATACCAACTGTAACGACCCGAAATTTCCGATCCCGAAAATTCTAGATAGTTATGAAAAAGAAGAAAGAGATAGAAGAAGAAGAAGATCAGAAATACCAACATCTAACATTCGCAGTGGAGAAAATATAATAATAAATAATAGCAGTTTACAAAAGCATTCCGTATCTGTCAATTACATTTATAATACATCAGAGTTACACATTTTATACAAACACTGGATATACACAATTTACCATGCCCCAGATATACAATAATATAATACAGTGGAAATACTCTATACATTCCTGCCATCCAGCTCGACTTCTGAGCTCCAGAACGTCCTTACCTGAAAATCTGCAATACTCGGTCTAACACGAGCATTACATCAAAGTAACACTCGGGTCAGGCTGGAAACCAACGTGAGTAAACCCATCCAACATGGAATACAAAGCATACAACTTATTTACAACCCAGGGTAATTCGATTCAATTTACAAGTTTACATTATGTTATGGACATCACTTATTTCACCCATAAGTTTTCTATGTACCAAAAATTTAGATAGTCCAATTCCTTTAAATCACTTCATTCCAGCCTATAGATTTCACATATCAACCAAAAAAAAATTCTAAGTGGTTTTGTGTATTTCCTAATACCCAATCTCGGTCTCTTCGAGTCTCATGTCATCCTAACCGAAGTTACTCAAATGTGATACACAACATTTCATATCAGAGATATCAACTCACTCAAAGCATCCAATACCATTCAATCATCCATAAGCAAAGCTTAATCACATACAAATTTAATTTGATTAATCCTGATTGTATTACTAACCTCAACCACTTAGATTTCTTCATTTAACATTAATAAATTTCCAATAAATTAATTAATCATCCCTTCATTATTCATCTTAATTAATCACCCTAGATAATTGTCCTTCAATTGTATTCAAGTAATTATCTTTAGTTAACTTCACAATATTAATTATTTTTAACCAAAATGAATAAGTGGTCTTTAATTACCTCATAAATTAATTAACTATATTGATTTCATTTAAACTTAATTACTTATATTAATTAATTTCTCATAAGTCGCTTATTATGGATTAATCAATCTTTAGTTACATCATTATTTATATAAATTAAGGGTTTCCAATTAAATTTTAATTTATCCTGATCAAATTTAATTACATTAATTATACCATAGTATTAATCATTTTCAATTAATCCCAAACTGTAATTAACTATCTTTTTATTTACTTCATTAAATTAATCAATTACTTCTTAATTAACTATCTTAATTAATCTCTTGATTAATTTCACAAAGTAATTATATTTTATAAATTACATTAAGTAGTTACCTATCAATCCAATCATGGATTATTCCAAATTAATTAAACTTAATTAATTAACTTATCCTAATTAATTAAGTCAAACCCTTAATTACTAAATTAATCAACCCAAATCATTGATCAATTAAATCAATTAATCGTTCATTTTAATTACCCTACTAATTTGATGAATTACAAATCATTAAGCCGTTTTCAACATTTAAAATGAAAACGTTTTGCTTATTTATGATTTAATTTTAAAATGATTTAAAACTCAAATACTTTTAGTCAAACCACAATTAACTCGAGAACAAACCAAAACCAAAGTCACATCATCATCATCAGTGCACATCCAATCAATTTAATCATTCAACCAATTATTTAAATTTAACCATTTAAATTTAAATAAAAAACCAACAGGGTGAGATTTACTCACCTTTGATTTTGCAATCCAAATCTGATCTCGATTTGTTTCCTTCATATTTAAAACTTGTATAAACAGTTATACGGTTTATTAATATTTGAACGATCGAACAATAAATCTCCAGTTGATGAATTTTATTAGCTAACGGTTTAATCTTAAATTAATAATTTTCCTTTAATAAAACCACCTAGTAAATAAAATAATTTAATAAGCTAAATAAACAGGTTAATCTCCATACCACAATATTTTAGAATAAAGTAGAAAATTTGAATGTATATTTATTTATTTATATTCGAGCTAATCGAGCAATTTAAATCTCCATTTGATAATTAAATTAACCAATGATTTTATTTAAAATTAAAATTTGATTTTAAACTAATTTCCTTTTTAATTATTATTTTTTCAAAATCCAATTTTTATATCTATCTATATATATTATTATTAAATTTTCGAAATATGTAAATCGTGTGTGTATATATATATTTATTTATTGTAGTTTATTATAATTTTTTTTATGTATATAAATTGGAAAAAAGAAAAAAGGAAAAAAAGTTATACCTCACTGGTACGAGCTAAGAGCAGAAGTTATACCTCACTTTTACTATCTTCGGTTCTATCAATATAAATTTTACAGGCCTTTAAATTATTTTAAACAGGCTTAGAATTTCAGATTCATCAATTTACCCAATTTCAGTTCACTAAGCCTAATAACTTAATTTCTATATAATAATAATATTTGAATTCAAGTTGAAAATTAACTTTTAAATATTTTAAAATCAATTAATTATTCCAATTTAAATTGTTAAAAATTCCGGGTCGTCACATAATGAATAATTTGATTTCAAATCATTTGTTTTAAAATTGTATAAGTACAGAATAAAATGTATGAATGTAAGACGAGAATAAATATATAGCTTTGATATGTATATATATCTTTTGGAAAACTAATAAAATAAACATTTGTAAAATATAAATATGACAGGTAAGTTGAATATGAATTTGATAAAAAGATTTAAAACACATTTTCTTTTAAAATGAATAAATATAGTTTGTATATTTTTAAATTTAAAATGTAAACGTTTACATATGTTAAGATATAAAATATAAATCTAATTAAGGGATTTGATACAAAAAGACAAGGCTTTGACATTTGTAAAATTTTAATGTAAACAATAAACAAGTGTAAGGTTTTAATAATGGGTAGAAAACAAGTGGAATACCTATTTCTTTTTGAAATTACAATGTTAATATCAAAGAATAAACCAGGTTAATACATATTTTCTCAAATCTTCACATCTCCTTCTTTCATTTTCAAAGTGAAACTTAAAACCTGGGAGAGAAATTAAAATAAACCAAAAGCAAGCAAAACATAAAGTAGAAGATCAAGGGAAAAGCAAATGCAAAAAAACCCGAAAACATTTAAAACAAGCAAGTACAGATCAGAAATCAGAAGCGATTAACAAACTTCAAAACCTAGGAATCAAATAAAAGCAACTTAAAGATTAAGGAAATCAATCAACTCAAACAATCAAGTGCTGATCAAGGTAGTAGATCAAAGTATATCAAGCAAAAACTTGGTTTTTTTTCAAAGCTTCAGATCGGTTTACAAATTCAAGCGTCCAGTTATCAAATTCAAACCCAATCTTCTGGTTTTCTGCCGTCTGTACCAGGTGAGCAAACTTCTTTGACTTGATCTTTGAATTGATATAGTGATTTATGTGGAAATGAAGCTTTGAAGTCTAGTTGCATGTATAGAAAATTGTGTATATATGTGTAGATATGTTATGCATGTCTGCATGAATATGTTGAGCCGTGTTCTTAATATACAGGTTCACTCTCTTCAAAACAAATCAATATTTCTTTATCTCAACATTTTCTGGCCAAGACTTCTAAAGGAAAAGTAATCATGAGAATATAATATCAACTTAAAATATAATTTCAAGTATTTAAATTTAGCAAATACTTTAAATTTATTGAAATTACAGTGAAGACCTTTATAGTCAGGGAAATTAATGATCATAACTTTATGATTTGATTTCATAAGTTTATTTGTGCCAGCAAATGATGAATTTTGATATAGATATCTTGAATTTTAAGATTGGGATTATTGTGATATTATGGGTCGAATGGGAAAAGCATATTTATCGAATTCCGATAGTTCGTGAGGTTCGTTGGCTCGCGCTTAGGCTGATGGTACATTGGTGGTTGCAGAGGTTGGGAAAAATAATTAGGAAATTTTTTGATCATCGAGATGGTGGCATGAGAGATTTGTAGGTTTTATGGTCTAGGCGAGGTTATTGTCGAATTTGAGGTTTGTTCGTTGTCGTCAAGGCTTCGGGCTTGCTCGGAGGTGGGGGAATTGGAAGGGGAGTGCTTGGCGTAGCTTCAAGCATGAGCATGCAGTTCCAGATGGCCCATGGTGATTGAAAGAGGGACGATGTGACGCCCCACCTCTATACCCATACTAGCCAAGAACACTACGGAGTAATGCTGTCGACTAGCACGGAGAATAAGGCTGTTGAGGAGCGGCCATCTGCATAATTGCTTTGTGCGAGCATCGATATGTCAGGTAGTATAACATGCATTTCTTTATCAAGAGGAAATCCGACATACCGACACAAACTCAAAGCTACTACACAGTGGGTAAAATATCTTCGAAAACAAATATAGAAATAAACATAACATAAATCAGTCACAGACAATTCATATCAAAAGGGGGAAATAGATATGAATATATATAACACATAAAAGTGTTCATCAGAGTAGTGGTCTGAAAGATCCACAATGACACAAAAGAATAGTAGCATGTGCTATAAAAAAGAATAAGTACACAACTATGAGTCTATATCTCAAATGTATACAACAAAAACTACTAATCTAAGTAGTTAACCAAAAGTTAGGATGATAACCCCAGAAGAGAAGTCAAGCAGAAGCATCTGTAACATCTCGGTCTGACCCGAGTATTATTTAAGAAGAAAATAATAAATGGATCAATCTAGCTATAAATATCAGATGAAATGATATAGAATAAGAGATATGACTAAACGTATAATAATCACAATGCCAAGCTGTGATAAATAAATAATTGAAAAATCAATAAGAGATTAATCAATATCGCAAAGATCTTCTCAAAGATAAAAAAAGGAATGTCATACTCCTAATTTTATTCACCAAGCCACAATAAATGACATATATATCAATGCCAATCGTAAAAGTTGGTGAAACATAAATTCCAGAATTCAACACGCGAAATCCAAAAATCACAAGAAAAGGATGGCCAATCCCAAACGGAACGTTATTCCATAAACCGGGCATCGACGCACCTAAATAGAGACGCCCCATGCACAGTCAAACATCGACGCATCTAGAAAGGTACGACCCATGCAAAGACAAACATCGACGCACCTAGATAGATACGCCCCATGTAATGTCTAGCATCGATGCACCTAAATAGATACACCCCATGCATAAATAAGCATCGACGCACCTAGAAAGATATGCCCCATGCACAAACAAACATCGACGTATCTAGAAAGATATGTCCCATGTAATGTCTAACATCGATGCACCTAGAAAGATACACCCCATGCAAAGTCGAACATCGACGCACCTAGAAAGATACATCCCATGCATAAACGAACATCGACGCACTTAGAAAGATACGCCCCATGCCCCAACTTATTGAGCTGATTGCTCCACGAAGTAAACAAACATTGATGCAACTAAATAGATACGACCCATGTGTAAATAAACATCGACGCACCGAGATAGGTACGACCTATGCGAGAAATGAGACGAAGCTCGATAAAAATGAGGTACAGTCCTCCACATAAACAAAGAGACATCACACATTGCTAGTCTAAACCTTGAAATGATCATCATCGATCATCAAGACGTGTCAATTACAGTAAGCTAGTAAATATATGAGCTTAGCTTCATGTCCCATAACCACTAGCTTAACTTAAATATTTACAAACAAATTGTAGATCTCCACTAGAAAATTGTCACAAGAGATTCAATCGAACAAGTCCAAGAATTAACCGACGAAGTAAACGCAAGCGTTTCATGCCACTCGTTTTACAAAGCCGTTTAATTAGATTTCTCATACGAGTGAGATAAAGGTTTGTATATACTAATAGATTGGAAATCGGTTTGAGAAAACGAGCTTTGTAATAAAATAGTGTTGAAATCATTTGAAGAAAGAGTTTTGATATTTACTACTAGTATAGAAAACCTTTATATTTTAAAGTGACAAATCATAGAAGTGATTGTAGGAACAATCAATCATAAAGATTCACATTCGAAGACGTGAATAAAATCCAAAGAAATCGATATCGAATCCATCGAAATGGATATTCCAAGAATTGCCGAAGAAAATAAGTCATCAAAGTCAATAACAAATGATAACAACAAATAGGGAAATAACACAAATCGATTAAATTTGGAAAACCATGCAATATAGGCGAAATAGGGAAAACAGCAACAGGTCGGTCGGCCGGCTACAGAGCTCGGTCGACCGGACCAGAAAAACAGAAATGCTCGGGGTAGCAGGTCGGTCGACCGGACCCTGAGTTCGTTCGGTCGAACCTGTAACCTGCACTTCCTAACAGAGGCTGGGAAGTGCTCGGGGTAGCAGGTCGGTCGACCGGACCTGTAACAACCCGCATATTTATCGGTTGTATATTTAAATATTTTATTTAAATATAATATCAATTGTCGGATCATAGTCCGAAAAGTTACTTTCTGCAAATGGCCGAATTGGGACTCAAAACCATTTCCATTGATTCCAAAATGGCATTTGCGATCTTTTTGAGTATAAGCTTTGATATATTTGGAGTAAGTCGAATTTTGCTATTTGTTAAGTGGGCTTTTGGGTTTCACCCAAACTGTTCTATAAACCAACTCATCCCTTCTCTCCTTCCATTCACTTATTCATTTCATTAAACTTAAGCTAAAAACTGATAATGGTGGAAAGGAATAGGAAATAGAAACTCCCAAGCCCTAGTTGCTCTTGATAATCCAAATTCTTGCTCCAAATTCAAAGAGTAGGATAGGTAAGCCTCTTCTCCATCTTCTCCATCTCTTCTCCTCTTCAATTTCAGAAAATATCCTAAACCTAATTTAGGAAAATATGTGTCTTATTCTTAGATTGAAGCTTGTTGAGTAAGAGTGAAGAGTGGTTAGCCTTTCCTTTGCATTTGAGCTTCTTCTTCTTGTTCTTGAGTTAAAAGGTGAGTTTTGAACTCACATCCAGTTCTCTTGATTTCATGGGTGTTGGGTATGAATTCCTAACATGTATGCATGTGCCATTGCTTTAGATTTAGAAAGAATTTGCATTTCATTGAAATAGGGCAGGAAGTGCAAAATCATCAGGTTCGGCCGACCGAGCCCTGTAGCCGGTCGACCGACCTGCTGCCCCGAGCCATATTTTGTTTCCTGCATCTGGCCGCCCGACCGAGCCCTGTAATCCGGTCGACCGACCTGCTCTGTTCTGCCTGTTTTGCCTACTTTGCATATTTTGATTGATTTTTCGGATTTTATCGATTCAAGTTTGTTTTTAGTGTTTGTTATTGCATCTTTGACTTTGATAACTTATTCTTGACTTCACCCACGGGTTTTTACAAAATAATCTCTCGAATCATATTTAAAAGCTCGTTTCTCCAATTTATAAATTCTATTTAAAACACACAATTTCTCACTTCGAGCGAAGTGGAAGGGTGATTAAATGGTTGGGCAAAACACGGACCATGAATCTGTGCGTTTATCCTTCCGATTAATCCCCGACCTATTCAATTGATCGTTTTGACCTTCGGGTTTGGTTTATCGATGATATGAGGTAAACTTTGTACTGCTTTGAGTGTGAAAGTGACTGACGGATAGTAAACTGTTTAGTGCGAAGGAGTGGTTATGGGACATACGTTAACACTTTTTGGATTCCTTTTCGAGAGTTGTGACACATTTCGTCAGTTAGTGGTGTCCAGTACTGGGTCTTCGACCTTCACCACTACGGCTTGTCGCCCTATAGTATCGCTCCGATGTTGGCCTTATGTGCCGCATGGGTGATATTGGGTTTGTGCCTTCGGGTTTGTCGCCCTATATAGTTTCGCTCTGATGTTGGCCTTATGTGCCGCATGGGTGATACTTGGGTTCGGAGTCTTCGGGCTCATGGATCCTTGTTGTACAGTACTGAGCTCGAGCAATCATATGTTTCATTGATATTATATTCCCTTGGTATCGTCCTTCGGTGTTGGTCTTTTTGAGCCGCATGATGAGTAGCGTTTACCTTGTGGAACTTGTATACCTTATTGGTATTTGTTATTTTTCTTATGGTTTATTTCGGGATATTCTTATCCTTTGTTTCTATATGTTGCCAATGATATGAGGCTTGTTATCATATGATCCATCTTTTGTTAGATGATTGTGATATCCCTTTTAGAGATATTTGCTATATCTTGTAACCTTGCAGGTTTATTATTGTTCAGTTTATCTAACTGATTTGTTTAGCTAGATTGACCCGGGTATTTTATACTCGGGTCAGACCGAGATGTTTCAGGTTAGGTGCTTTGGACTTAGCCTCTTTTGCTTCCGCATGGACTCTTCTGCTAGTTTCTTTTTGTCTTAGCTTTCTTGTAGTCCTTATATGTTGTAACTCTGATATGTATTCTTGTGAACTCATCTGTATATTGTGGTTTGCTATACCACTTGA
Source organism: Allium cepa (assembly GCA_030765085.1). Lineage (NCBI taxonomy): Eukaryota > Viridiplantae > Streptophyta > Magnoliopsida > Asparagales > Amaryllidaceae > Allium > Allium cepa. The sequence continues at coordinate 812,662,247 of CM060939.1, forward strand.
CATGTATTATTTTGTATACTCTGCTTTGTATCAATATATATTTGTATATGATGATTTACTGTTCTGTGATGTATATTACATTTGAGCTGTTATATTCTGTTCTGATAGATCCTATAGCCATTGTAGTCTTGCTTTAAATATTTATTGAATACGTCGAACTGTTTGTGATTCTACTTTTTGACGTGTTTAGTGAATAGTTAAGGTAAGATTACACATGGTCGCTCCTATCCAGCCTTATTCTCCGTGTTAGCAGACGGTATTATCTATACAATACTCTTTGCTAGCGTGGGTATAGAGGTGGGGCGTCACAGGACCCTAAGTTCGGTCGGCGGACCTGTAGCCAGCACCCCCCCAAGACAATCTAATGAATGCCAAACGCTTCCATATTGCTATCGGTCGAGCATCGACACTAAGGGTTTACGCCAATCGACTACCCGGCCATATAAGCTCTTCGGTTCAACACCAAAACATGATCAAAACATCAAAGCTACGATTTTTAAAGAATTGAACCCAAAACACTAAAAATCGAAATATTCACCAAACCAATCCAAACCCAAAGCAAATGCACACGAATAAGTGTTAGGAATTCATGCCTAACAATCGAAGATAGTTATAGACTAAGATGTGAGATAAAAATCTCACCTTTGAACCCAAACGATTTAAAAAGAAGCTTGGAAGCAAAGGAGAATCAACCACTCTTCAAATCCAACTCAAGAAGCTTGATTCTAAGCTTTAAAAGAAGAACATTCCCAAAGTTTAGTTTAGGAATTTCTGAAATGGATAAGAGAATGAGTTGGAGAAGAAGAAGAGAAGCTTACCAATGGGTTCTTCTATTAGTTTGGAGCTAGAGTTTGATTTGCAAAAGAAAACTAGGGCTTGGAGTTTTAATTTCCTCTTTCACTCTCCATTGTTATGAAAGCTTGAATATTAGGAATTAGAAATGAAGTAATGAAGAGGATAAAGGGTTGGGACTGAATACATAAGTGGGGTTATTAGGCTCAGCCCAAACTAAAGCCCTAAGTGAAAAAGCAGCAAAAATCAACTTACTCCAAACATATCAAAGCTTATACTCAAAAATGTCGCAAACGGTATTTTAAACTCAATGGGAATGGTCCCGAGTCCTAATTCGACCGTATGCAAAAAGTAGCTTTTCGGACTAAATTCCGAGTATCGATAAAATATTTAAATATAAAAATCAACAAATATGCGGGTTGTTACAGACTCCCCTCCATAAAGAAATTGAGTCCTCGCAATATTTAAGAAGAAAATATAAAGTAACAACCATAAAAGCATATTTAACACAAAAGAAATTTGAAATAAAAGGTTCACCTTAAAGAGTACGGTAAAGTAAGTCCGGATGTGATCGCTCGATGAACTCTCTAGACTCCCAAGAGCAATCCTTAGGATTTGAGAACCATTGAACTATCACAAGAAGAACATCTTTATTCCGAAGGCGCTCAACCTCCGAAGTAATGATGCGAATGGAATGTTTCTCATGAGTCAAAACTTGTGAGACTTCAATTTCATCAATAACACCAGCTCGAGAATAAAAATAGGAAACCTAAAAGCATTTCCATGGTTAGAAGACGCAGAAAACGTCAAGAATAGCAGAAAATTGAGCCAGTGCAACGGCGTAGTACAGAAACGGTACGCCCGAGAAACTAGAAACTCGAATAATTTGAAACACCGACGTAGTACAAAAACGGTACGTCCAATGAACCAAAGTTCAAATAATTCGGAACACCGACGCAGTATAAAAACGGTACGTCCAATGAACCAAAAAGCATAAAAGAACATCGGACACTAGTCAATAAAAAAATGAGATGAAACTCAATAAAATGAAGTACATCAAAACGTCTGATGAACTTAATAAAAAGATAATTCCATTCAGACATCACCAAAGAATCAACCACTTGTTGCTTACGACTAAACGCATTGGCAACACGATTTCCCTTTCGGGAATAAAAGAATATCAAGATCATACGATGCCAGGAACTCGAGTCAACATGAAGTTCCTTATGAGAAAATAAATATTACAAAGATTTATGATCGAGGTGGAGAACAAATTTCTCATCCAAATATGATGATGCCAAATTCCAAAAGTAAAAACAATAGCCGCGAGCACAAGATCATGAGTGGCATCTCTAGTCTCGATAAGCTATAATGATTTAGAAGCACAAGTGATAGCACGTTCTCCTTTGCAAGAAAGCGGCATCCAAACTAATACGATTAGCAATGGTACAAAAGATAAAGTCTTGGTTCCCAACGGGAATCACAAGAATAAGAGTATCGAAAAGAAAGAATTTCTTTTAAATAATCTTCTTTTATGAAAAGTTAAAACTTTCAAAAGTACATTTATCTTTATGTAATAATCTTTCTAGAAAAATTTACATTTTACAAGTCAATATATCGTGTCTGATTGTCTCATCAAAGAGTTTAGGAAATTTCTATCGATAACGTTGATCAAGCGCATCGACCAAAATTCTTAAAACACTAAATGGGCAATACAATCACAAAATCATCTTCTATATGACAAAAATGTCTCTCAAAAACTTTTAAGAATATTCTTTGTTCGCTTTAAGAAAAAAAATCCAATTATACTTATAAATAAATCTTATGAAAAAGATTTGCAAAATTTTAAATTGCTATTTTCATCCAAAATCAATAAATACAAGAACGGAGTCATCGGGACCGTAGAATACTCGATTCATAAAATGGATGAAATAAGATGGACAAATTGAATGACATAATAAGTCATTCCTAAGAATCGTAACGAGTGCGGAATGCGGTAAGTGGAATGCTAACTCCCGCAACTCGTAACCAAATGAAAATCGGTGGCAAGGTCGAACTAGAAAGACCTTAACACCACACAAAAGATTTCTTAGGTGATAATCCTAGGACAAACTCGATAATACCGGAAAATTCTCAAACTAAATGAATGAGAGAAACAACACTTTCCTCATCGTGCGGGCTTAAAGAATAAAATGATGCCATCAAGTTGGAATCGAAATCACAAAGGAGAAATAGAAATCTGCTTAACAGATAGAAAATGTCGAAGATGAATAGTCCACACGGAAAGTAGGATACGGGCTTCACAACGATTGAGCCAATCCTTACAAAATCGATTCCGAAGCCTAAATAAAAAATCGGCTCGGGAAGAAAAATCACCTAACATAATTTCGAAGTCAATAGAAAGCAAATTGAGTGTTGCGGATATGCCATCCGGATTCGCAACTCTCAAAGAAGTCATCAAGCCCAAAATATTTTCAAAGAAAAAGAATCAACAAGTTCTTTTGATATAAAATAGTGAGATGGAACCCATATAAAAATGAACTCAAATAAGAAGATCACAAAATAAATGTAATCAAGGATTAAATGAGAAATACCTTGACCACGAGAAGTGTTACCAGGAGCTTGCACTACATTGAGCTTTTCCTCCTTCCTACTTTGAAGTATGGGACATGCAGTTATACGGTTACCCGAATTTTTACAATAGCGACAATAAAGAGATTTCGGACACTCCCTTCCATAGTGGTCCATAGAACCACAATTGTAGCATTTCCCACGACTAGAGGTAGGAACTTTTGCTACCGAGGTTTCTTGCCTCCCTTTCTTGTTGGGAATGGGGCCTTTGAATTTAATAGGCCTTTTCATGTTGTTGTTGAAGTTTTGTTTGGCATCCACAACTTCAACATCACACTCTTTATCGGCCTCTTCAAGATGAAGAGCGATATCAATAAGCTGATCAAATGAAACTTTAAGTTTCAGAAGTAATGGCTTCTTAAGGTTCTTATTCAAGCCATAGACAAATCTCTGATTTTTCTTCAATGGGGTATTAATGTACTCAACCCCGTATTTGGACAGAGATTCGAAAGATGCGACATAGTCTGTCATAGAAGATTCACCTTGAACAAGGTCAATAAAACGCCGTGCTAAAGTTACTTTTTCAGCCTCCGGCACAAACTTTAGTTCGAATCGTTGCCGGAATTGCTCCCAAGTAAGATCCGCTTCACCGATTTCAGAAATTAAAAGCTCATACCAATCTAATGCTCTTTCTTGGAGCATGCTAGAAGCCACTTGGACTCGATGTAGATCAATAAGGTTCATGCGAGAAAAGATGCGATCGCATGATTTGGGCCAAGCCTGAATTTCTATAACACTCTCGGATCCTTTGAATGGCCTTCCACCCAAATCGGTATAGTCTATGCACAAGCGTGCAAAACCAGATCTAGGATGTGTAGGCTCTGGATTGGGACCGGCTGCTTGAGCGTTCTTTACTAGATCAAGAAGCTGCTGGGCCGACATAAATACTCCATCCTGGGGAGTAGCACTAGATTGACCGGCGTTAGGACGGCCTGGTCTAACCATTTCTCTTCTTTAAGAAAGAAAGAATAGTAAAAGGTTATTCTCAAAATAAATATCAAGCAATCTTGATAGATAAAACAAGGAATCATAAGGAAAATAGGATGAATCGGTACGAAGACTCGAATTAAATCCTAAAGCACGACTCCTAAGATGGACTTAGGACGATGATCCTTGTTATAATATTCCATATTGTTCCGAAGTTTGGCTCTGATACCAAGTTGTGACGCCCCACCTCTATATCCACGCTAGTCAAGAACACTACGGAGTAATGTTGTCGACTAGCACGGAGAATAAGGCTGTTGAGGAGCGACCATATGTATAATTGCTTTGTGTGAGCATCGATATGTTAGGTAGTATAACATGCATTTCTTTATCAAGAGGAAATCCGACATACCGACACAAACTCAAAGCTACTACACAGTAGCTAAAATATCTTCGAAAACAAACATAGAAATAAACATAACATAAATCAGTCACAGACAATTCATATCACAAAGGCGGAAATAGATATGAATATATATAACATATAAAAGTGTTCATCAGAGTAGTGGTCTGAAAGATCCACAATGACACAAAAAAATAGCAACATGTGCTATACAAAAGAATAAGTACACAACTATGAGTCTATATCTCAAATGTATACAACAAAAACTACTAATCTAAGTAGTTAACCAAAAGTCAGGATGATAACCCCAGAAGAGAAGTCAAGCAGAAGCACCTGTAACATCTCGGTCTGACCCAAGTATTATTTAAGAAGAAAATAATAAACGGATCAGTCTAGCTATAAATATCAGATGAAATGATATAGAATAAGAGATATGACTAAATGTATAATAATGACAATGCCAAGCTGTGATAAATAAATAATTGAAAAATCAATAAGAGATTAATCAATATCGCAAAGATCTTCTCAAAGATAAAAAAAGGAATGTCATACTCCTAATTTTATTCACCAAGCCACAATAAATGACATATATATCAATGCCAATCGTAAAAGTTGGTGAAACATAAATTCCAGAATTCAACACACGAAATCCAGAAATCACAAGAAAAGGATGGCCAATCCCAAACGGAACGCTATTCGATAAACCGGGCATCGACGCACCTAAATAGAGACGCCCCATGCACAGTCAAACATCGACGCACCTAGAAAGGTAGGACCCATGCAAAGACAAACATCGACGCACCTAGATAGATACGCCCCATGTAATGTCTAGCATCGATGCACCTAAATAGATACACCCCATGCATAAATAAGCATCGACGCACCTAGAAAGATACGCCCCATGCACAAACCAACATCGATGTATCTAGAAAGATATGTCCCATGTAATGTCTAACATCGATGCACCTAGAAAGATACACTCCATGCAGAGTCGAACATCGACGCACCTAGAAAGTTACGTCCCATGCATAGACGAACATTGACGCACCTAGAAAGATACGCCCCATGCTCCAACTTATTGAGCCGATTGCTCCATGAAGTAAACAAACATTGACGCACCTAAATAGATACGACCCATGTGTAAATAAACATCGACGCACCTAGATAGGTACGACCCATGCGAGAAATGAGACGAAGCTCGATAAAAATGAGGTACAATCCTCCACATAAACAAAGAGACATTGCACATTGCTAGTTTAAACCATGAAATGATCATCATTGATCATCAAGAAGTGTCAATTACAGTAAGCTAGTAAATATATGAGCTTAGCTTCATGTCCTATAACCACTAGCTTAACTTAAATATTTACGAACAAATTGTAGATCTCCACTAGAAAATTATCACAAGAGATTCAATCGAACAAGTCCAAGAATTAACCGACGAAGTAAACACAAGCGTTTCATACCACTCCTTTTACTAAACTGTTTAATTAGATTTCTCATACGAGTGAGGTAAAGATTTGTATATACTAATAGATTGGAAATTGTTTTGAGAAAACGAGCTTTGTAATAAAATAGTGTTGAAATCATTTGAAGAAAGAGTTTTGATATTTACTACTAGTATAGAAAACCTTTATATTTTAAAGTGACAAATCATAGAAGTGATTGTAGGAACAATCAATCATAAAAATTCACATTCGAAGACGTGAATAAAATCCATAGAAATTGATACCGAATCCATCGAAATGGATATTCTAAGAATTCTCGAAGAAAATAAGTCATCAAAGTCAATAACAAATGATAACAACAAATAGGGAAATAACACGAATCGATTAAATTTGGAAAACCATGCAATATAGGCGAAATAAGAAAAACAGCAACAGGTCGGTCGGCCGGCTACAGAGCTCGGTCGACCGGACCAGAAAAACAGAAATGCTTGGGGTAGGAGGTCGGTCGACCGGACCCTGAGTTCGGTCGGCCGGACCTGTAACCTGCACTTCCTAACAGAGGCTGGGAAGTGCTCGGGGTAGCAGGTCGGTCGATCGGACCCTGAGTTCGGTCGGCGGACCTGTAGCCAGCACCCCCCCAAGCCAATCTAATGAATGCCAAACTCTTCCATATTGCTATCGGTCGAGCATCGACACTAAGGGTTTACGCCAATCGACTACCCGGCCATATAAGCTCTTCGGTTCAACACCAAAACATGATCAAAACATCAAAGCTACGATTTTTAAAGAATTGAACCCAAAACACTAAAAATCGAAATATTCACCAAACCAATCCAAACCCAAAGCAAATGCACACGAATAAGTGTTAGGAATTCATGCCTAACAATCGAAGATATTTATAGACTAAGATGTGAGATAAAAATCTCACCTTTGAACCCAAACGATTGAAAAAGAAGCTTGGAAGCAAAGGAGAATCAAGCACTCTTCTAATCCAACTCAAGAAGCTTGATTCTAGGCTTTAAAAGAAGAACATTCCCAAAGTTAGGTTTAGGAATTTCTGAAATTGATAAGAGAATGAGTTGGAGAAGAAGAAGAGAAGCTTACCAATGGGTTCTTCTATTAGTTTGGAGCTAGAGTTTGATTTGCAAAAGAAAATTAGGGCTTGGAGTTTTAAATTCCTCTTCCACTCTCCATTGTTATGAAAGCTTGAATATTAGGAATTAGAAATGAAGTAATGAAGAAGATAAGGGGTTGGGACTGAATACATAAGTGGGGTTATTGGGCTCAGTCCAAACCAAAGCCCTAAGTGAAAAAGTAGCAAAAATCAACTTACTCGAAACATATCGAAGCTTATACTCAAAAAGGTCGCAAACGGTATTTTAAACTCAATCGGAGTGGTCCCGAGTCCTATTTCGACCATATGCAAAAAGTAGTTTTTCGGACTAAATTCCTAGTATCGATAAAATATTTAAATAAAATATTTAAATATAAAAATCGATAAATATGCAGGTTGCTACAGACGAGAAGTTGTTGGTTTAGGTGATGTTCAATTCTACTCAAATTCGATTTCGTCATCAACTCTTGGTTTTAAATGTTCGGGATGCTCGTATAGGTCAAGGGCGACATGTTGGTTGTGGTGGCAATGGTCAGTGCTACGGCGCTCGTCCGTGCACGTATACACGTGTTAGTGGGTATCAGTAACTTTTGTGGTTGAGGAAGATGAAGTGTTCTCGTGTAGAAGCTCGGGTAAGGGATGAAACAAATCGAAGATGTCCGCTAGTGTTTAAAAATATATACCAGTTTTTTTTAACAAAAACATTAGTTTTCACAAAAAGGAAAGGAGGAGGAAGAAGTAGCTCGAAGAGGAGCTCGGGGAAATGGGGGTTGGATCTCGGGCTGGTTCCCGAAGTGGGTTTGGGTCAGATTGAAAACACTAACCAAGTTTGTATATTTTAAATAAAATATGTTTTAGAGTAAAACAAACCAATACTCTCAAACAGATTTTCAAACTTAAATTTTAAATTTAAAGTGACTTGTAATAATCTGATTTGGTTTCAAAAACAATTTTTGGTTATTTAATTTGATCTCTAAGTGGGTTTCAAATAAAATTAAATTAATGTGATTTATTAAAGGTTAATCATGTAAATAGAAAAAAGTCAATAACTTAATGATTTAAGGTTAATTAATTAGTGTAATTAATCAAGGTGATTAACTGATGGATAATTAGTTGATGAGATTAATTAAAGGGTAATTAGTTAAAAGTTAATTAATAAGTAATTAAGGATAATTAAGTACTTAATGGTTAATTACATAATGAAATTAATTAAGGGAATTAATTAATGAATAAAGGTAAATTAATCAAATGAAAAATAATAATTACTTAAGGTAAGTAATTAATGAGTTAATTTTTTAATAATTAAGAGTAAATTAATTAAGGAGATTAATTAATAATTAAGGGCTAATAAATTAATTAATGATTAAATTTTGTGATTAATTAATTAATTAAGGATAATTATTTAAATGTTAATTAATTAAGGGTTAATTAATTAATAAAGGATAGTCCATTAACAGAAAATTAAATAATTAAATAATTAATCTTACTTATGGGTGTTTGAATTGCATGGAGTGCTTTGAAATTGTTTGATATCGCTGATGTGTGATGCGTTGTGACATGAATTATTTTGATTGAGCTGTGATGGATGTAATTCATTTATCTGTGATGAATGTGTATTATTTATCTTTGAATCAGTGAATGGAAGATAAGCTTTATAAATTATACCGCTTATCGATATTGATATGATCGAATCTGTGATGATTGATGATGGTGCACTATTGTGTAAAACCCCTAGACTACACCATACACACACAAATATGGATTGCACAAGGAAATTGGTTAGATCACAGATTTTTGAAATAATTTTAAAGTCGAATTTTGAATCCAAATGGTTTTGGAAATGGAATTGGGTTAAATATGAAAGCTTTTGAAAAGGAGTTTTGTAACACCCCACTCCGAGACCCACATTAGCAAAGAGTATTACAAGGTAATACCGTCTGCCAATACGGAGAATAGAGCTGTATAGAAGCAACCATCGATAGCCTTGTCTTAACCATCTACTGAATACGTCGATAAATGTCGCATATTTTTTTCCAGGTAGATCGACTTATCCAATAGATATTTAATACAAAACTATAATGGCTATAAGATCAAACAGAACAAAATATAACAACTCAAATGTAAAACACATCACAGAACAGTAGATCATCACATACATATACACATATACAGATACATCAAAGAGTATACAAAATGATACATGTCAAGTGGTGTAGTAACCACAATATAAAGTGAGTCAAAAGAATATACATATCAGAGTTACATCCAAAAAGGACTACAAAAAAAGCTATAACAAAAGGAGCTAGGAGAATAATCCATGCGGAAGCAGAATAGGCTAAGTCCAAATGTACCTAATCTAAAACACCTCGATCTGACCCGACTATAAAATACACGGGTCAGTCTAGCTAAACAAATCAGTTAGAAAAGCTAAATGATGGTCATAAAGTATCACAAATATCTCTAAAAGAGATAATTCGATCATCAAACAAAAGACGAATCGTAACAAGCCTCATATCATCGGTAACTCAAATAAACAAAGGATATGAATATCCCAAATCAAGCCAAAAAGGCAAATAACAAATAGCAATAAAGGTAACACAAGTTTCCCTAAGGTAATCGCTATGTATCGAGTGGCTCAAAATACCTACTCCGAAAGGTGATACTCAAGGGAAATATAAATGTCAATGAAACTGTAACGACCCGGAATTTTCGAACCCGAAAATTCTAGATAGTTATGGAAAGGAAGAAAGAGATGGAAGAAGAAGAAGAACAAAAACACCAAACATCTCACATTCTCAATGGATAAAATGTAATAATAAATAATAACAGTTCACAAAAGAATACTATATCTGTCGATTATATTTTAATACATCAGAGTTACACATACCTATACAGACACTGAATATACACAACTATCATGTCACAGATATACAACAATATAATACAGCGGAAACACTCCATACGTTCTTGCCATCCATCTCGACTCCTTTACACAAAATCGATTATCCCAAAATGATAATTCTCAAACTAGGCTTTCCAAATACCAATATTGATTTTACCCAAAAATCAAAAGCCTTTCCAAATCCAAAGGTTCCCAAAACCTTTTCAAAATCCTCATAAGATCCTTTATATATATTTATATATTCAGATATATATAATTTTTAAAACTTTGGATCCTTTCAAACTTGTATAAAACTCCTTTTATACTTCAAACACTTCCAAAAAACCATAGAAATATCCAATTTTCACCTTTATTCATTGTATATTTCTCACGATATTCTTTCATTTCAAAAGAACCATTTCATATTTCTTATTCACAAATTTCCGATATCAATTTCATTCAAATCCGTACGATGTACACATATCATCCGTACGCTATACCAATCTGATCGCTCACTCGATCACACAATTCCACTTCTGAACTAGTATCGTCCACCCGACTTCCTAGTGCGGACACAGATCTGGTTTCTTGATTAGAAACCGTTATTCTCTTTGCATAGCTATACTATGACAGAGGAAATCCAGAACCAATCAACAATCCATATCCAAGTTCGCCGTCGAAAATCGAGTGAAAAATCCCGACTCGGATCGATAAACTATCTCGAAATTCTATGCTCGAATCTGGATCAAATCATTACGCGAATAGAATAATATACGTACATCCTACGTATTTAACTTCATTGATTATCAATCAAATCAATTTCCTTTCTATTCGCATTCATTTAAACTTTCATTCACTTATTCACATTTGGCTTAATTTCCCATCTGGATTATCACTTCAATCAATATCTCGATTGGGTATTTAACCAATAACAGTTTTAACTCCAACCAGTTTATTTAGAAAATAGCTTGAAAAAATTTAAGAATAGATAAGTAGTTGGAAAATAATTACTAGTTTATAAAATAGGTGTAAAATAGTTAGAAAATAGTTAAATAATTATAGAAATTTTAGATAATTGCAAAATAATAGTAAGATAGTAATTAGTTTTGCAAAATAGTTGAAACATAGTAATTAGTTTATAAACAGTTTGAAAATTGTTAAATAGCTCCAAAAATAATTGTAAAACAAGTATAAAATAATTTGGCTTTAAGAAAGAAAGGTTGTATATAATAAATAGCTTGGAAAAATAGATTTGTAATAAAACAATTTATTTTGAAAATAGTCCAGAGTCAAATTGTTCAATTCCCAACCTCCAATCCCATCAATTCAAATTTAAATTACCATTTCCATATAAGTTGACCCAATTCCAATTTAAATAACTCCAATTTCCATTGAAATTGATTTAATCCCAATTCAAGTTGAATTAACCTCAATTTCTTTCCAAATTCAAATCAAATTCCATTTGATTTTAAACATATTCACCTTGACTACAAATCCCAAATTATTTAAATTAATTTAGACGAATTTCAAGTTGAATCCACTTAAATTTCAAATCATTTTAATTTCTATGAATTAGTCCTAATTCCCATTTGAATTTGAACTCATTAAATCTTCAATTTTATTTCAAATTAATCCAATTCAAATTTTCCATTTGAATTTTTATACTTATCCATCAACAATTTCAAACAAAATTCAATTTGAACTAATGAAATTTAAATCTCAATTTTAACCCATCTCGAATAATATAAATTCGAGTTAAGTTCCCAAAGGTTGGTTCAACCCCTTAAATCAAATTAACCTTTATTTTTACATCGGTAACCTAAATCTTTAAACCATTTAACTTTGAGTCAAATTATCAAAATTCCATTTTAAATTATCTCTACTTAACTTTTCCAAAGTTCAAATAAGAGTTCAAAATAATTTTATCTTAAAATTTTAATTTATTACTCAATTTTATCTTCTAGTTTGAAACCAATTCTTAAACAAGTTTAATTTACAAATTCAATTATTCAAATTTTCAGTTTAAAGTAATTTCACACCCTTACTTTCAAATTAAAGTTTAATTTCCCCTTTAATTTAAAAAATGAATATATTACCACACTTCATTTCTCATTCATTTAAACAAATCCGATCTACGATTTAAAGATTATTAATAACAATAGGATGATACAATCCAATTTATTTTAAAAACATCCATCCATTTTCGATTTCTAGATCTCAAACCCATTTTTAGATCACACAAACTCCCAATTCAAATCAACCATTTAACTTTCCAAGTTAAATCTCAATTTCATCTTGAAATTTCCAATTCAAGTTGTTCATTCAAACTTATTTTACTTCTCCCAAGTTAAATTCAATTTACTTATTCCAGTCAACCTTGCTCAATTTGAATTCTCATTTCAAATTTTAAACTTCACATTATTAATCTTATAAGTTCAAAGACTTATCACCTTGGGTATCACATCACATTCGAAAGAAAATTCAAAAATCAACCTTAGAGTTTATTTCATCTTTATTCCCTTTACACACCAGGCTAATTTTAGATTTTAAACCACCCTTGGTTTTAATTTCAAAACAAATCCCTTAAAAAAAATCTTCCAAACATTTCTTGTTTCAAAATAAGACTATATTCAAAATAGTCTGAATTATATTATTTGTTATTTCTTTAACTCTTTGAACAATTGATTGTTTCTAGACTTAGGGTTTTTTTTCTTTTTTTTTACTTCACAATTTTAAAGCCTACTTTAATTTAAAAGTTATACTCATCTTATAAATTTACTTCATTTGGCTTACTTAGTAACAAACATATCATTATTAAACACAATAATTATTTATGATAATACCAAGGTAATCATATGTGGATACTAATTTCTTTTTTTATATTATTCTTAATTCTATAGATTCAAGAATAAAGTTCAGTTTGAATCCATTTCAAATTTACCCTTATTTAATTTTAATTTGGTTATATTTCTCTTACCATTTAATTTAATTCCAGTAGTTTAACAGCCAATTTCCTTAATATTTATTAGAATGAAATATTGCTTTATATATCAAAATATAATCTTATATAAAATCATTTAAAATTCATTTATAAGAAAATAACAAGTATGCTCTCTCATATATATACACTCAACTCATCCTAGGGTACTATTGGCCCTTTCCTTAATGAGTAACCCCAACAGAGCCAAGGTTCTCGCTTAACCTTCAGCTCTAATACCAACTGTAACGACCCGGAATTTTCGAACCCAAAAATTCCAGATAGTTATGGAAAGGAAGAAAGAGATGGAAGAAGAAGAAGAACAAAAACACCAAACATCTCACATTCGCAACGGATAAAATATAATAATAAATAATAACAGTTCACAAAAGAATACTATATCTGTCGATTATATTTTAATACATCAGAGTTACACATACCTATATAGACACTGAATATACACAATTATCATGTCACAGATATACAATAATATAATACAGTGGAAACACTCCATACGTTCTTTCCATCCAGCTCGACTCCTGAGCTCCAGTATGTCCTTACCTGAAAATCTGTAATACTCGGTCTGACCCGAGCATTACATTAAAGTAACACCCGGGTCAGGCTGGAAACCAGCGTGAGTAAACCCATCTAACATAGGATACAAAGGTACACAACTCATATAAACCCGGGGTAACTTATATCAATTATCACTTCACAAGTTGTTATAGACATCACTTGTTTCATACATCAATTTCCAAGTGCCAGGACTTAGATTATATGGTCCAATCTACTTAAATCATTTCATTTCTACCTATTGACTCCACGTTCAAATTATATAGAATCGTAGTGGTTTCGGGTATTTACTAATACCCGACTCCGGTCTCTTCGAAATCCATACCATCTTAACTTTTTATTCAAGTGAATACACTTTATCCTTAAAATACAAGATGTCACTTCTACCCAGCTGTAACAATCCGCATATTTGTCGATTTTATATTTAAATATTTTATTTAAATATTTCATCGTTAGTCGGATTTTATTTCGAAAAGAAACTTTTTGCATACGATCGAATTAGGAGTCGGGACCACTCCCATTGAGTTTAAAATGCCGTTAGCGACCTTTTCGAGTATAAGCTTCGATATGTTTGGAGAAAGTTGATTTTTGCTACTTTTCACTTTGGGTTTGGTTTTGGGCTCAGCCCTTTGTTAACTTATGCTCAAATCTGAGCCACTCTTCCCCACTCACCCTCGTTCTCTTCTCTTTTCAGTTTTTAGAGTATTAATGGTGGGAGAGATTGGAAATTAAAACTCCAAAACCCTAATTCCTCTTGCAAATTCAATTCCTTGCTCCAAATTCAGGAGAACCCATTGGTAAGCATTCTCTTCTTCTTCTCCAACTTATTCGCTTACCAATTTCAGAAATTCCTAAACCTAATTTTGGGAATGTTCTGGTTTTTGAGCTTAGATTCAAGCTCAATTAGGTTGTGTTGAAGAGAGGTTGATGCTCCATTTGCTTTCAAGCTTCTTCTTGTTTGATTTTGTGAAAAGGTGAGATTTTTATCTCACATCTATGCTTATATTTATCTTCGATTGTTAGGTATGAATTCCTAACATTTATTCATGTGCATTTGCTTTTGGTTTGGATTGATTTGGTGAATATTCCAATTTTTAGTGTTTTGAGTTCAATCCTTTAAAATTCATAACTTTGATGTTTGAACGTGTGTTTGTTGATGCATCGAGGAGCATATAGGGCCGGGTAGCTGATTAGTATAATCCCTTGGTGCCGTTGCTCGAGAGAATGCAAATTGGTGGAGGTTGCACATCAATTAAATGGGCATCAATTTGCAGAGCATCAGGTTCGGCCGACCGACCCCCTGGTCCGGTCGACCGACCTGCTAGTATAAGTGCCTCTGTTTCTGGTTCGGCCGACCGACCCCCCTGGTTCGGTCGACCGACCTGATGCCCGAGAAGTTTTTTAAAACAAGGTTCGGTCGACCGAGCCCTGAGGCCGGCCGACCGACCTGATGTTATTTTGCCTAGTTCGCCTATTTTGTGTGGTTTCCAAGTTTAATCGATTCGTGTTGTTTCCTATGTCTTGTTATCATTTGTTATGACTTTGATGACTCCTTTTTAGGGATTTTTGAGTATCCATTTTGATGGATTCTTTATCGGTTTCGTTGGATTTTTATTCACACCTTCATATGTGAATTTTAGTGATTGATTGTTCTTACAATCTTCTTCGTGATTTGTCACTTTAAAAATATAAAGGTTTTCTATACTAGTAGTAAATATCAAAACTCTTTCCTCAAACGATTTCAATACTATTTTAATACCAAATTCGTTTATAAAACCGTTTTCCAATCTATTAGCATATACAAACCTTTACCTCACTCGTATGAGAAATCTAATTAAACGACTTAGTAAAACAAGTGGTATGAAACGCTTGCGTTCACTTTGTTGGTTAATTCTTAGACTTGTTCGATTGAAACTCTTGTGACAATTTTCTAGTGGAGATCTACAATTTGTTCGTAAATATTTAAGTTAAGCTAGTGGTTATGTGACATGATGCTAAGCTCATATATTACTAGCTTACTGTAATCGACACTTCTCGTTGATCATGACGATCATCTTAGTGATTTAGACTAGTAATGTGCGATGTCTCTTTGTCTACGAGGGAGACTAAACCCCGTTTTGTGGAGTTTCGACTCAATTTGGTGGCATAGCAACCCATGGTCTTCGGGCCGTTTGTGGAGCTTCGGCTCAATTTGTGATGGTTAGCAACCATGGAATTAGCGTTCCGTTTGTGATACACGTGTTGGTGGGCTTTATGCTCCCGTTTGTGATAGGCCTCCCCCCCTTTGTGATTTCTGGATTTCTTGAGATGATTTCTAGAATTTGTGTTTCACCAATTTTCGTGATTTCCATTGATAAGTTTTATCAATATTTGTGCATTGGTGAATTTGTGCGTCATTGACTTTTGTGATTGACATTGATATTATTGTCAATATTTGTGCATTGGTGAATTTGTGTGTCATTGACTTTTGTGATTGACATTGATATTATTGTCAATATTTGTGCATTGGTGAATTTGTGCGTCATTGACTTTTGTGATTGACATTAATATAATCGTCAATATTTGTGGTTTGATGAACGAAATAAGGAGTATGGCATTTCTTTGATTCTTGTGTAAATTTGGTGATATTGATTAATCTCTCGTTGATTTTCAATTACTTATATATATCACAGCTAGGAATTGTGATTATTATGTGTTTAGTCATATATCTTATTCTATATCGTTTCATCTGATATCTATAGTTAGACTGATCCGTTTATTATTTTCTTGTTAAATAATACTCGGGTCAGACCGAGATGTTACAGGTGCTTCTGCTTGACTTCTCTCTTGGGATTGATTTCTCTGACTTTTGGCTTACTACTTAGATCGGTAGTTTATTTTGGTGTATACATTCGAGATATAGACTCCATAATGTATACTTATTCTTTTGTGTAGTTCATGTAACTATTCTTTTGTGATATTGTGGATCTTTTTAGACCACTAGTATGATGTACACTTCCTAGTGTAATATTCATATCTATTTCTGCCTTTGTGATATGAATTGTCTGTGACTGGTTTATGTTATGTTTATTTCTATATTTGTTTCCGAAGATATTATAGCCACCGTAGGATATCTTTGAGTTTGTGTCGGCATTACGGATTCCCTCTTGATAAAGAATTGCATGTTATACTATCTGACATATTGATGCTCGCACAAAGCAATTACACGGATAGTCGCTCCTCAATAGCCTTATTCTCCATGCTAGTTGACAGCATTACTTCGTAGTGTTCTCGGCTAGCGTGGGTATAGAGGTGGGGCGTCACAGCTTGGTATCAGAGCCAAACTTCGGAACAATATGGAATATTATAACAAGGATCATCGTCCTAAGTCCATCTTAGGAGTCGTGCTTTAGGATTTAATTCGAGTCTTCGAACCAATTCATCCTATTTTCCTTATGATTCCTTGTTTATCTATCAAGATTGCTTGATATTCAATTTGGTGAATAATCTTCTTCTTGTTCTTCTTTCTTTCTAAAGGAGGAGAAATGTCTAGACCAGGCCGTCCCAGAGCTGGACCATCTGGTGTTCCACCCCAAGATGGAGTTTTTATGACTTCTCAACAGCTTCTTGATTTAGTGACGAATGCTCAAGCAGCTGGAGCTAACCCGGAACCTACTCACCCAAAGTCGGGATTTGCACGCTTGTGTAGCGATTACACTAATTTGGGTGGGGAGCCATTCAAAGGTTCCGAAACTATTATTGAAGTACAGGCTTGGCTAAGGTCATGCGATCGAATCTTTTCTCGCATGAACCTTATTGACCTTCACCGAGTTCAGGTGGCCTCAAGTATGCTCCGAGAAAGAGCATTGGACTGGTACGAGCTTCTTATTTCTGTGGTTAATGAAGCGGATCTGACTTGGGAGAAATTCCGAGAACGCTTCGAGTTGAAATTTGTACCGGAAGCAGAGAAAGTGACATTGGCTCGACGATTTATAGACCTTGTTCAAGGTGAGTCCTCCGTGACTGATTACGTCGCCTCCTTCGAGTCGCTTTCCAAATATGGGCTTGAATACATCAACACCCCTTTAAAGAAGAACCAGAGATTCGTCTATGGCTTAAACAAAAATCTCAAGAAGCCATTACTTCTAAAATTAGAAGTTTCTTTCGACCAACTCGTTGATATCGCTCTTCGTCTTGAAGAGGCGGATAGGGAGAATGATGTTGAAGTGGTGGGTTCCAAACCAAACTTCAACAACAAAAAGAGGCCAAATAAATTTAAAGGACCTTATCCCAATAAGAAAGGGAAGCAAGCAACCTCCGTGGCAAAGACTTCTTCCTTTCCCCGTGGGGAATGCTATAATTGTGGTTCGAAGGACCATTATGCGAACAAGTGCCCAAAGTCTCTCTCTTGTCGCTACTGCAAAGTTCCCGGTCATGTTATATCTTCATGCCCCAAGCTTCAGGGCAGGAAAGAGGGAAAGCTTAATGTTGTTCAAGCCCCTGGCAACACATCTCATGGCCAAGGTATTTCTCATTCTATCCTTGATGGAATTATTTTATTTCATGATCATCCTATTCGAGTTCTTTTTGATACGGGTGCGTCCCATTATTTTATATCAAAAGAACTTGTTGATACTTTTTCTTTGGATGTTTTGTGTTTAATGACTTATTTGAGAATTGCGAATCCGGTCGGTGGATCCGCGACAATCAGTTTATTGTGTGAAGATGTCGATATTATTTTCTGTGATTTTTCTTTCCGAGCCGATTTGCATGTCATGCGATATTTAGGCTTTGGAATGATTTTGGGAATGGATTGGCTTAACCGTTATGAAGCTCATATCCTATGTCCTGAGCGGACTATTCATCTTCGACATCCTCAATCTGTTAAGCAGATTTCTATTAATCTTAGAGATTCAGATTCCAGCTTGGTTGCATCTTTATATTCTTTAAACCCTCGTGATGACGATGATGATGATGATGAGGGTGATATTATTTCTCTTATTCACGTCGTTTGTGAATTTTTCGATATATTCGAGCCCGTTTTAGGATTACCACCTAAGCGAGCAATTGAGTTCAGAATTAATCTTATTCCTGGAGCTCAACCTATCACTCGCCCTCCGTATCGTTTGTCCAATAAAGAAAACGAGGAGATGCGTAAACAATTATCTGAATTGGAGACGAAGCAATTTATTCGTTCTAGTTCCTCGCCTTGGGGAGCTTCAGCTATTTTTGTGAAGAAATCCGATGGAACACTTAGGCTTTGCGTTGACTACCGCAGGCTTAATGATCTTACTATCAAAAATAAATATCCTTTACCTCGGATTGATGATTTATTTGACCAACTTAGTGGTGCTAGAGTCTTTTCACAATTAGACTTAGCTACTGGATTTCATCAGCTTCGTATTGCAAAGGATAGTATTCCATTGACCTCGTTCCGTACTCGTTATGGATCTTATGAATGGCTTGTTATGCCATTTGGGTTAACGAATGTCCCGGCTTATTTCGTTGACTTAATGAATCGAGTTTTTAAAGACTTCCTCGATCGATTTGTTCTCATCTTTATTGATGATATTCTTGTGTATTCTAAAACCGAGGAGGAGCATGAAAAACATCTTCGGATTGTGTTGGAAACTCTTAGGAGTAATCAATTAAAGGCAAAAATTTCTAAATGCCATTTTTGGCAATCTCGTGTGAAGTTTCTCGGTCACATTATTTCCGAATCCGGAATTTCCGTGGATCCTTCAAAGATTGAAGCGATTCAAGATTGGAAGAGACCGGAGAGTGTGACGGAGATTCGTAGTTTCCTTGGATTGGCAGGTTATTACCGCCGTTTTATCAAAGACTTTTCTAAGATTGTCGTGCCTCTCACTAGTTTGACGAAGAAAGGTGTTAAATACATTTGGTCGGACAAGTGTGAAGCTTCTTTTCAGAAATTAAAAGAGCTTCTTTCTGATGCTCCTATTCTTGTTATTCCCGAGGGGAATCAAGATTTCGTTGTTTTTACCGATGCTAGTCGCGTTGGTTTGGGTGCCGTTCTTATGCAAAGAGAAAGTGTTATTGCTTATGCTTCTAGGCAATTGAAGCCTGCTGAGACTAGATATGCCACTCATGATTTAGAACTCGCGGCTATTGTTTTCGCTCTTCGGATTTGGCGTCATTATCTTTTAGGAGAGAAATTTGTTCTTTATACCGATCATAAATCTTTGAAGTATTTATTCTCTCAAAAGGAACTTAATTTGCGTCAACAGCGTTGGCTCGAATTTCTTGCTCCTTATGATCTTGATATTCTTTATACACCCGGTAAGAGTAATCGTGTCGCCAATGCTCTTAGCCGTAAACAACAAGATGTTGTTTCTATGATGATATCCGAATGGAACGATCTCGAGATCTTATCCACTTGTGAGATTCGAGACCGCGTATCCGATTTATGCTCATCATTTGTTTTATGTAGCCTTGAGGCTCATCCTTCTCTTTTAGACCGCATTCTTGAAGCTCAAAGGCTAGATCCCGACTTGGCTCTTCTTGGCCAAAATATTAAGGATAAAATTGATATTAAAGGTTTGAAAAACTTTGATATCGATTCTCGTGGCGGCATTCGGAAACTTGGTAGACTTGTCGTGCCAAATTTTGGTGATCTTCGTAAAGATATTTTAGAAGATTCTCATCATTCTAAATTTACCATTCATCCTGGTAGTAGTAAAATGTACGCGGATATGAAGCGACTTTATTATTGGGAGGGAATGAAACTTGACATCGCTAACTTCGTTAAGCGTTGCATGACTTGCCAACTCGTTAAGGCCGAGCATCAAAGGTCCGGTGGGTTATTGCAACCTTTAGAAATTCCAATTTGGAAGTGGGACCAAATTTCCATGGATTTTATAGATGGCCTTTCCCGTTCTCGTTCGGGTCATGATAGCTTGTGGGTGATCGTTGATAGACTTACTAAATCCACCCATTTTATTCCCGTTCGGTCTAACTGAACCGTTCCTCTTTTGGCCAAGTTCTTTATCAAAGAGATTGTTAAATTGCATGGAGTTCCTACTTCTATTGTTAGCGATCATGATCCATTGTTTACTAGTGGATTTTGGAAGAGTCTTCAAAAAGCTTTGGGAACGAAGCTTAATTTTAGCACCACTTATCATCCCCAGTCCGATGGACAAACTGAGCGTGTGAATCAAACTCTTGAAGATCTTCTTCGTGCATGTGTTCTTGATTTTGGTGGAAGTTGGGAGGATCATATTTCACATGTTGAATTTTCCTATAATAATAGCTTCCAATCTAGTATTGGTATGGCACCTTTCGAGGCACTCTACGGAAGGCCATGCCGATCTCCTTCTTGTTGGCTTGAGACCAGTGAGAAGCTGGTTTTAGGTCCAGATTTTATTCGTGATTCCATAGAAAAGATTGACCTTATTCATAATAGGATGAAAGAAGCCCAGAGTAGACAAAAATCCTATGCCGATAACCGGAGAAGGAAGTTAGAATTTTCTGTGGGAGATCTTGTGTTCATTCGTGTTTCACCTATAAAAGGTGTTGTACGTTTCAGTCGATCGGGAAAATTGGCGCCTCGATATATTGGGCCATTTCCTATCACCGAACGTATTGGTTCCATGGCTTATCGCCTTTTATTACCGGCTCAATTTTCTGCTATTCATGACGTGTTTCACGTTTCTCAATTACGGAAGTGCCTTCGAGATTCTGATTCTGTTCTTGAGCCCGGTGTTGTGGAAGAGAATGAAGTTTCGCCTAATTTAACTTATGAGCAACATCCTATTCGTATCATTGCTTCGGAAGTCAAACGACTTCGAAATAAAGATGTTCCGCTTGTTAAAGTTCAATGGTCTTCAAATCCTAAGGATTGTTCTTGGGAATCTAGAGAGTACATCGAGCGAACACATCCGGACTTACTTTCTCGTGCTCTTTGAGGTGAACTTCTTATTTCAAACTTCTTTTGTGTTGAATATGCTTTTATGGTTGTTACTATATATCTTCTTCTTAAAATATTGCGTGGACGCAATTTCTTTAAGGAGGGGAGTCTGTAACAACACGCATATTTGTCGATTTTATATTTAAATATTTTATTTAAATATTTCATCATTAGTCGGATTTTAGTCTGAAAAGCTACTTTTTGCATACGGTCGAATTAGGACTCGGGACCACTCCCATTGAGTTTAAAATGCCGTTTGCGACCTTTTTGAGTATAAGCTTCGATATGTTTGGAGAAAGTTGATTTTTGCTACTTTTCACTTTGGGTTTGGTTTTGGGCTCAGCCCTTTGTTAACTTATGCTCAAATTTGAGCCACTCTTCCCCACTCACCCTCATTCTCTTCTCTTTTCAGTTTTTAGAGTATTAATGGTGGGAGAGATTGGAAATTAAAACTCCAAAACCCTTGTTCCTCTTGCAAATTCAATTCCTTGCTCCAAATTCAGGAGAACCCATTGGTAAGCATTCTCTTCTTCTTCTCCAACTTATTCCCTTACCAATTTCAGAAATTCCTAAACCTAATTTTGTGAATGTTCTTGTTTTTGAGCTTAGATTCAAGCTCAATTGGGTTGTGTTGAAGAGAGGTTGATTCTCCATTTGCTTTCAAGCTTCTTCTTGTTTGATTTTGTGAAAAGGTGAGATTTTTATCTCACATCTATGCTTATATTTATCTTCGATTGTTAGGTATGAATTCCTAACATTTATTCGTGTGCATTTGCTTTTGGTTTGGATTGATTTGGTGAATATTCCAATTTTTAGTGTTTTGAGTTCAATCCTTTAAAAATCATAACTTCGATGTTTGAACGTGTGTTTGTTGATGCATCGAGGAGCATATAGGGCCGGGTAGCTGATTAGTATAATCCCTTAGTGCCGTTGCTCGAGAGAATGCAAATTGGTGGAGGTTGCACATCAATTAAATGGGCATCAATTTGCAGAGCATCAGGTTCGGCCGAGCGACCCCCCTGGTCCGGTCGACCGACCTGCTAGTATAAGTGCCTTTGTTTCTGGTTCGGCCGACCGACCCCCCTGGTTCGGCCGACCGACCCCCCTGGTTCGGTCGACCGACCTGATGCCCGAGAAGTTTTTTAAAACAAGGTTCGGTCGACCGAGCCCTGAGGCCGGCCGACCGACCTGATGTTATTTTGCCTAGTTCGCCTATTTTGTGTGGTTTCCAACTTTAATCGATTCGTGTTGTTTCGTATGTCTTGTTATCATTTGTTATGACTTTGATGACTCCTTTTTAGGGATTTTTGAGTATCCATTTTGATGGATTCTTTATCGGTTTCGTTGGATTTTTATTCACATCTTCGTATGTGAATTTTAGTGATTGATTCTTCTTACAATCTTCTTCGTGATTTGTCACTTTAAAAATATAAAGGTTTTCTATACTAGTAGTAAATATCAAAACTCTTTCCTCAAACGATTTCAATACTATTTTAATACCAAATTCATTTACAAAACCGTTTTCCAATCTATAAGTATATACAAACCTTTACCTCACTCGTATGAGAAATCGAATTAAACGACTTAGTAAAACAAGTGGTATGAAACGCTTGCGTTCACTTTGTTGGTTAATTCTTGGACTTGTTCGATTGAAACTCTTGTGACAATTTTCTAGTGGAGATCTACAATTTAGTCGTAAATATTTAAGTTAAGCTAGTGGTTATGGGACATGATGCTAAGCTCATATATTTACTAGCTTACTGTAATCGACACTTCTCGTTTATCATGACGATCATCTTAGTGATTTAGACTAGCAATGTGCGATGTCTCTTTGTCTGCGAGGGAGACTAAACCCCGTTTTGTGGAGTTTCGACATAATTTGGCGGGGTAGCAACCCATGGTCTTCGGGCCGTTTGTGGAGCTTCGGCTCAATTTGTGATGGTTAGCAACCATGGAATTAGCGTTCCGTTTGTGATACACGTGTTGGTGGGCTTTATGCTCCCGTTTGTGATAGGCCTCCCCCCTTTGTGATTTCTGGATTTCTTGAGATGATTTCTAGAATTTGTGTTTCACCAATTTTCGTGATTTCCATTGATAAGTTTTATCAATATTTGTGCATTGGTGAATTTGTGCGTCATTGACTTTTGTGATTGACATTGATATTATTGTCAATATTCGTGCATTGGTGAATTTGTGTGTCATTGACTTTTGTGATTGACATTGATATTATTGTCAATATTTGTGCATTGGCGAATTTGTGTGTCATTGACTTTTGTGATTGACATTAATATAATCGTCAATATTTGTGGTATGATGAAAGAAATAAGGAGTATGGCATTTCTTTGATTCTTGTGTAGATTTGGTGATATTGATTAATCTCTCGTTGATTTTCAATTACTTATATATATCACAGCTTGGAATTGTGATTATTATGTGTTTAGTCATATCTCTTATTCTATATCGTTTCATCTGATATCTATAGTTAGACTGATCCGTTTATTATTTTCTTATTAAATAATACTCGGGTCAGACCGAGATGTTACAGGTGCTTCTGCTTGACTTCTCTCTTGGGATTGATTTCTCTGACTTTTGGCTTACTACTTAGATCAGTAGTTTATTTTGGTGTATACATTCGAGATATAGACTCCATAATGTATACTTATTCTTTTATGTAGTTCATGTAACTATTCTTTTGTGATATTGTGGATCTTTTTAGACCACTACTCTGATGTACACTTCCTAGTGTAATATTCATATCTATTTCCGCCTTTGTGATATGAATTGTCTGTGACTGATTTATATTATGTTTATTTCTATATTTGTTTCCGAAGATATTATAGCCACCGTGTGATATCTTTGAGTTTATGTTGGCATGTCGGATTCCCTCTTGATAAAGAATTGCATGTTATACTATCTGACATATTGATGCTCGCACAAAGCAATTACACAGATGGTCGCTCCTCAACAGCCTTATTCTCCGTGCTAGTTGACAGCATTACTTCGTAGTGTTCTTGGCTAGCGTGGGTATAGAGGTGGGGCGTCACACCAGCAATGCATCATCAATAGATAACCACATCATCTCCGTTCGAGACAAACATATCCTTTCACAACATTTCAAATCAGAAATATTAACCAATTTAAGGCATTTTCCAAAAATCCCATCATCCATAAGCAAGATTTAATTAGACTCACCATTACAAATTAGATTAAATAGTTACCTCAACCACCTTTAAACCCTACTCACTAAACCATTAATTAATTACTTCCCAATTAATTATTCTTTAATCATCCATCTTATTTAATCATTTTTGAATTAATTATTCTTTAATTATATTAAGTAATTAACCTTTGATTACCACACAAATTAATTAGCCTTATCTATCTACATTAGTTAACTTATAATTAATTTGCTTAATTAATTATTTACATTCATTAATGATCCTCTAATCATTTTCAGTGATTAAATTACATTTATCAAGTAGTCTTTCAATAAATCTCAGTCATTGATTAACCTTACTAAATCTCATTCAGTACTTAACTACTCCTTAATTACTTAAATTAATAAATTATTAATTACATTATGTAATTAACTCTTAATTAATTACTCAAATTAATTATCCTTAACCACTTACAGTAATTAACCTTCAAATTAATGTTCCAAATTATTAAACTTAAATCATTCATTAATTAATCCCCTGATTAAATACAAAAGTAATTTCCTAAATTACTTCATCTACACATCATATAGTATTAATTACACTTAGTAATTATCATCTAATTACTTCCCTAAGTAATTATACTCCATTAATTACACCAAGTGTTTTCACTTATCAAATCATTAAATGATTTATTGATTTAATTAAACTAAGTTAATTTATTCATTTAATCATATCATCAAACTTAATTTCAATAGCTAATAAATCCTTTAATTAATTTTATCAAGTAATTACATTTAACAATTTTCAATGGATTATCTAAATTAATTCATCTAATTAATTATCAAAATTTATCACATTTCTTAATTAATAATCCTAATTAATTATTTTCATTAATTAAACAATTCCTTTATTTATTTCCTTTGTAAACTTTAATTCTAAATCACTAATTCTAACTTAAATAAAAAGTTATTCTTTAATTATCTCATTAATTAAATCACTTCAATATTTTAATTACTTCTAAGATAATTAATTTCTTTATTAATGACTTCTTTAATATTTAAAATGTATTAGAACATTACATTTTTAAATTTGAGTTTCAAATTCCATTTTGAATTTAAGATTCAAAAATGATTGGTGATTTAAACTTATCCAATTTAAATTCACTTATAAACTCCTTTAAATAAATGTACACAACATTTATTACTTCAAATATGAAGTTTATATAGAGAAAAGGCTTTTAAATTAAATTACTATGTAAAAACAAATTTTGAAAATACATTTTTAACTTGCAAATTCATTTATTTTCATTCAAAAACTTTTATAAAAGAATTCTTCAAAATCAAGTTAATATTTGCTTGAAACAAAATTTACTTTTTTTTAAAAACTATTTATTTAAACTATTTTTAAAACATTCATAATTTAAAATTGATTAAAATTTCATATTTGGATTTTAAAACAAACTTGTATCCATTTATTTAAACATTGATTTCCACTTTGTTTAAGCGTTGGTTTTAAATCTTAACAAAAATCCAAATTTCATTTTTTTATTTCAAAAGCTTTAACTCGATTTTATTTTAAACTTTAAATTCAAATACTGTTTTAAAACCTGGTTTAAATTTGAATTTAAAATTTCAAACATTGTTTACATAATTCTAAGAATTGAACTAAATTCTAAAACCTGAAACAAACAGGTTTGCAATAAAAAAAGAAAAAGAAAATAGGAATAACAATTCCTGACCACCAGCTCCTTCGAGTTCCCCGTCACCTTTCTTTGAGAAACCTTCCAATATAACCTGAGTTTTCCCCGAGGAAAACAGAACCCATAAAAAAAAGACAGGTTTCAAAACCTGTAGCAAACAAAAGCACTCCACTCCACCACTATTTAGAGTTTTCCCCCGCCTCTACTTCGAGAAAACTACCCACAAACCCGAGTGAAACCCCATGGAATAACTACACAACCCAAAAAAAAATTGACAGCCCTTCCACATGCACGGTGCACGTGCACCTTTCCTCCAGCCACCTACCAGTGTCGCTTCCCATCGCCGATCACCCCATGACCACAGCACAACCCCCAAAAACCACCGCAGCAGCTCAAAACGAAAATCGAGCAGCCTACTCGAACCTGGAAACACACGGCTCCTCCCCTCTTCAAACCTGTCAACTCTTCCCCCACGGCACTCCGACCATCTGCGTGCTTCCACCTCCGGCCTCAACTTCGACATCACCCAAACTTCGAACCCCCGAAGCATCGGAACACTCGAATCAACATTGAGGGCGAGGTGATCAATTTTCCACCATTGCTTAAAAACTAGGTTTAAAATTTTTAAATCAGAATTCCAAAATCCACATAGCTTAATTCTTTGATCCAATATTTTTCCTAGCTACCCCGTAAGCCCTTCTACCTCCTAGAGAAACCACGGCCAACCCAGTGCTTCCGACCACCCTATCTTGACCAAAACCCATTTTCCGTTCAACACAGCAATGCCCACTCATTCTATCACTAAAAAATATGATTCGAGTTTTAAAAATCCTAAATTTTATTAAGCAATCAGTTTGTAAACTTGAATCGACAATTCATGATGTTTGAATTTGTCACTTGTATTGAAATTTTAAACTGTCCTTACGTTTTCCCAGAGCAGATCACTTAATTTAGCATGAATTTAATTTTAAAATTTACTTCATACATACCCAAACATAATTTGTTTGTATGGTTTGTTCTAACAACCAATAGATTGAGCAAAAGTGGTTTTTGAAGTAACTCAATCTTCTAAAAATTTTAAACAGAGCAACATCCAGAAAAAAGAGAAAAAAAATATGCAGACTTCATCTTATCAAAAATCCAATGAACTGCATATAATTCACACAACACAATTTTTGATATTCATCATACAACTAAATTAAAACTTTAGAATATTTTAAAAATATGAAGTTACTCACCTGCAAAATCCCTTTGAACAGAAAGCATTTGATGGTTTGAAAACCTGTTGTTGAAACTGCCTGTATAGTTTCTGTTTTAAATTTAATCTTGAGCTTGATTCATGTTTCTTGTTTTTATTTTCCTCAGGTTGACTAAGTTTCTTTCTTCTTTTTTTGAACGAATTAAAAAGAAGATGGCCACATATATAGAAGAGAACAGAATACCTAAGGGAGGTTATAACTGGTTAAGTTGCTTTTTATCTTTGTTTATTGTGTCTAGGTTTTAGTACTGAAATATAAAGATTTGTAAAACTTTTGAATGGACAAAATGGTAGGCTGAGATGATGGCATTTAATGCCTTGGCTTCTTAATATGTTTACATAATTATTATTACAATTTTCTATATGAAGATATTATGTTAGAAAATATCCACTTACAGGCAAACACTTAGCTTATATATGAAGCTATCTTGTTTATAAATATTTGTCTTCTTTTGCATACAAAATTTTCACAGCAAACTTGTTATCATTTCTTTTTCCTTCGTTGTACATATGTCTACTACACAGCAACACCTTTCCTAGACTTATCTTATATATTTGGGTAAAGTTATTATAGTTATTATTAACATAACATCTTAGTTTTATTTTCTATTTATATCTTATATTCATAAGTTTACTTATATCTTATACTTATATTTTACATTGATGGAATTAAATGGATTTTAAATAATTAATGATAGAATTTGATTCTATTTCAAACATTATTATCTGTATATAATTTTACCAAATGCTAACAAGATAAAGCATTTTAAATTCAATTATATAAGATAAATTTTATTATAAATATTATTAAGAGATTTAATGTAAATTTACAAATCAAATTGCCCTTTTCAAAAATACAAATCTATATAAACAAAAGGCAAATATTTTCCGAAAATTCTATTCACTTTAAAATATCAGTTCACATGTTATTTAATTGGATTAAATATTTATTTAAAATAATGTGGCCAAAAATTTCGAGTCATCACATTCCTCCCCCCTTTAAATCTTTTCGTCCTCGAAAAGGAACGAAACCGGATTTATTAAAATGCTTAAAATCATATAAATTCCCCTTTATCATTCTTAAACTACTTCAAAAATCTATATTATATATCTAAAATAGTTTTTATAAAAATACTTTTATAATTCGATGTTTCGACAAGTCCATCCTTGTTCTTACGGAAATTCAGTCATACGTTGATCACGCGTAGGACTGAAAATCTATAAGTACTAGGTAAACCCGTTTTCAACACCCAGTAAAAATACTTGGAAAATAATTTTATTGAACATATAGAAAATAGTTTTTGAAAATAGAGGGAATATCTTTGGTGAGAATGCTTTGTGAATCATCACCCCCATCCATGGTACCAGTTACATACCAGGGTTACGTTGCCGTGGCAGCAAAAGTCCATGTAACTGCAGACTCTCCGCGGCCTCACGATTACGCCATGGAACCCACAACAGATCACAGTTACATTCCAGGGTTACTTTGCCATCACAGCAAAAGTCCATGTAACTGCAGGCTCTCAGCGGCCTCGATTTTCGCTGTCGAAATGAAACTTCTCCACTCCTACATAGGTCGTAGTCTACCGATGTAAAATCAAACAAAGATTGTTGGCTCTCAACGGCTCACATGACTTTCGCTATGTGGTATACCATAGGTCGCAGTCTACCGATGTAAAATCAAACGCAGACTGTTGGCTCTCAACGGCACACACAACTTTCGCTATGCTACACTACTCATAATCCTCAGGAACTAGTTTTGTCCGGACTCCTCACAAGATCAAGTTTAGAACCCCACTTGGGGCTCAAGGAAGCACCACTCAGTGGCACTCCTGAGAAGTTCATTTCAAGGGAGCGCCTTTTTCCCCAGAGCCATCATCAAAACACTTTATACTATACACATATAGTATCTTTCAAATCATACACCTAGTATGATCTCATACAAAGCTCCTTTACACAAAATCGATTATCCAAAAATGATAATTCTCAAACTAGGCTTTCCAAATACCAATATAGATTTTACCCAAAAATCAAAAGCCTTTCCAAATCCAAAGGTTCCCAAAACCTTTTCAAAATCCTCATAAGATCCTTTATATATATATATATATATATACATATATATATATATTCAGATATATATAATTTTTAAAACTTTGGATCCTTTCAAACTTGTATAAAACTCCTTTTATACTTCAAACACTTCCAAAAACCGTAGAAATATCCAATTTTCACCTTTATTCATTGTATATTTCTCACGATATTCTTTCATTTCAAAAGAACCATTTCACATTTCTTGTTCACAAATTTCCGATATCAATTTCATTCAAATCCGTACGATGTACACATATCATCCCTACGCTATACCAATCTGATCGCTCACTCGATCACACAATTTCACTTCCGAACTAGTATCGTCCACCCGACTTCCTAGTGCGGACTCAGATCTGCTTTCTTGATCAAAAACCGTTATTCTCCGTGCATAGCTATACTATGACAGAGAACATCCAGAACCAATCAACAATCCATATCCAGGTTCGCCGTCGAAAATCGAGTGAAAAATCCCGACTCGGATCGATAAACTATCTCGAAATTCTATGCTCGAATCTTGATCAAATCATTATGCGAATAGAATAATATACGTACATCCTACGTATTTAACTTCATTAATTATCAATCAAATCAATTTACTTTCTATTCGCATTCATTTAAACTTTCATTCACTTATTCACATTTGGCTTAATATCCCATCTGGATTATCACTTCAATCCTTATCTCGATTGGGTATTTAACCAATAACAGTTTGAACTCCGACCAGTTTATTTACAAAATAGCTTGAAAAAATTTAAGAATAGATAAGTAGTTGGAAAATAATTACTAGTTTGTAAAATAGGTGTAAAATAGTTAGAAAATAGTTAAATAATTATAGAAATTTTAGATAATTGTAAAATAATAGTAGGATAGTAATTAGTTTTCAAAATAATTGAAACATAGTAATTAGTTTATAAACAGTTGGAAAATTGTTAAACAGCTCCAAAAATAATTGTAAAACAAGTATAAAATAATTTGGCTTTAAGAAAGAACGGTTGTATATAATAAATAGCTTGGAAAATAGATTTGTAATAAAACAATTTATTTTGAAAATAGTCCAGAGACAAACTGTTCAATTCCCAACCTCCAATCCCATCAATTCAAATTTAAATTTCCATTTTCATTTAAGTTGACCCAATTCCAATTTAAATAACTCCAATTTCCATTGAAATTGATTTAATCCCAATTCAAGTTGAATTAACCTCAATTTCTTTCCAAATTCAAATCAAATTCTGTTTGATTTTAAACATATTCACCTTAACTACAAATCCTAAATTATTTAAATTAATTTATACGAATTTCAAGTTGAATCCACTAAAATTTCAAATCATTTTAATTTCTATGAATTTGTCCTAATTCCCATTTGAATTTGAACTCATTAAATCTTCAATTTTACTTCAAATTAATCCAATTCAAATTTTCCATTTGAATTTTTATACTTATCCATCTTCAATTTCAAAAAAAATTCAATTTGTACTAATGAAATTTAAATCTCAATTTTAATCCATCTCGAATTATATAAATTCAAATTAAATTCCCAAAGGTTGGTTCAACCCCTTAAATCAAATTAACCTTTATTTTTACATCGGTAACCTAAATCTTTAAACAATTTAACTTTGAGTCAAATTCTCAAAATTCCATTTTAAATTATATCTACTTAACTTTTCAAAAGTTCAAATAAGAGTTCAAATAATTTTATCTTAAAATTTTAATTTATTACTCAATTTTATCTTCTAGTTTGAAACCAATTCTTAAACAAGTTTAATTTACAAATTCAATTATTCAAATTTTCAGTTTAAAGTAATTCCACACCCTTACTTTCAAATTAAAGTTTAATTTCCCCTTTTATTTCAAAAATGAATATATTACCACACTTCATTTCTCATTCATTTAAACAAATCCGATCTACGATTTAAAGATTATTAATAACAATTGAATGATACAATCCAATTTATTTTAAAAACATCCATCCATTTTCAATTTCTAGATCTCAAACACATTTTTAGATCACACAAACTCCCAATTCAAATCAACCATTTAACTTTCCAAGTTAAATCTCAATTTCATCTTGAAATTTCCAATTCAAGTTGTTCATTCAAACTTATTTTACTTCTCCCAAGTTAAATTCATTTTACTTATTCCAGTCAACCTTGCTCAATTTGAATTCTCATTTCAAAATTTAAACTTCACATTATTAATCTTATAAGTTCGAAGACTTATCACCTTGGGTATCACATCACATTCCAAAGGAAATTCAAAACTCAACCTTAGAGTTTATTTCATCTTTATTCCCTTTACACACCAAGCTACTTTTAGATTTTAAACCACCCTTGGTTTTAATTTCAAAACAAATCCCTTAAAAAAAATCTTCCAAACATTTATTGTTTCAAAATAAGACTATATTCAAAATAGTCTGAATTATATTATTTGTTATTTCCTTAACCTTTTGTAAACAATTGATTTTCTCTAGACTTAGGGTTTCTTTTTTTTTCTTTTTTTTTACTTCACAATTTTAAAGCCTACTTATTTAAAAGTTATGCTCATCTTATAAATTTACTTCATTTGGCTTACTTAGTAACAAATATATCATTATTAAACACAATAATTATTTATGATAATACCAAGGTAATCATATCTAGATACCAATTTCTTTTTTATATTATTCCTAATTCTATAGATTCAAGATTAAAGTTTAGTTTGAATCCATTTCAAATTTACCTTTATTTAATTTTAATTTGGTTGTATTTCTATTACCATTTAATTTAATTCCAGTAGTTTAACAACCAATTTCCTTAATATTTATTAGAATGAAATATTGCTTTATATATGAAAATATAATCTTATATACAATCATTTAAAATCCATTTATAAGAAAATAACAAGTATGCTCTCTCATATATATACACTCAACTCATCCTAGGGTACTATTGACCCTTTCCTTAATGAGTAACCCCAACAGAGCCAAGGTTCTCGCTTAACCTTCAGCTCTGATACCAACTGTAACGACCCGGAATTTTCGAACCCGAAAATTCCAGATAGTTATGGAAAGGAAGAAAGAGGTGGAAGAAGAAGAAGAACAAAACACCAAACATCTCACATTCGCAACGGATAAAATATAATAATAAATAATAACAGTTCACAAAAGAATACTATATTTGTCGATTATGTTATAATACATCAGAGTTACACATACCTATATAGACACTGAATATACACAATTATCATGTCACAGATATACAACAATATAATACAGCGGAAACACTCCATACGTTCTTGCCATCCAGCTCGACTCCTGAACTCCAGTATGTCCTTACCTGAAAATCTGTAATACTCGGTCTGACCTGAGCATTACATTAAAGTAACACCCGGGTCAGGCTGGAAACCAGCATGAGTAAACCCATCTAACATAGGATACAAAGGTACACAACTCATATAAACCTGGGGTAACTTATATCAATTTTCACTTCACAAGTTGTTATAGACATCACTTGTTTCATTCATCAATTTCCAAGTGCCTGAACTTAGATTATATGGTCCAATCTACTTAAATCATTTCATTTCTACCTATTGACTCCACATATCAAATTTATTTAGAATCATAGTGGTTTCGGTTATTTACTAATACCCGACTCCGGTCTCTTCGAAATCCATACTATCTTAACTTTTTATTCAAGTGAATACACTTTATCCTTAAAATACAAGATGTCACTTCTACCCAGCAATGCATCAGCAATAGATAACCATATCATCTCTGTTCGAAACAAACATATCCTTTCACAAACATTTCAAATCAGAAATATTAACCAATTTAAGGCATTTTCCAAAAATCCCATCATCCATAAGCAAGATTTAATTAGACTCACCATTACTAATTAGATTAAATAGTTACCTCAACCACCTTTAAACCCTGCTCACTAAATCATTAATTAATTACTTCCCAATTAATTATTCTTTAATCAACCATCCTCAGCTTGATTCCCGTTTCTTGTTTTTATTTTCCTCAGGTTGACTAAGTTTCTTTCTTTCTTTTTTTTGAACGAATTAAAAAGAAGATGGCCACATATATAGAAGAGAATAGAATACCTAAAGGAGGTTATAACTGGTTAAGTTGATTTTTATCTTTGTTTATTGTGACCAGATTTTAGTACTGAAATATAAAGATTTGTAAAACTTTTGAATGGACAAAATGGTAGGCTGAGATGATGGCATTTAACGCCTTGGCTTCTTAATATGTTTACATAATTATTATTACAATTTTCTATATGAAGATATTATGTTTGAAAATATCCACTTACAGGCAAACACTTAGCTTATATATGAAGCTATCTTGTTTATAATATTTGTCTTCTTTTGCATACAAAATTTTCACAGCAAACTTGTTATCATTTCTTTTTCCTTCATTGTACATATGTATACTACACGGCAACACCGTTCCTAAACTTATCTTACATGTTTGGGTAAAGTTATTATAGTTATTATTAACATAATATCTTAGTTTTATTTTCTATTTATATCTTATATTCATAAGTTTACTTATATCTTATACTTATATTTTACATTGATGGAATTAAATGGATTTTAAATAATTAATGATAGAATTTGATTCTATTTCAAACATTATTATCTGTATATATATTTACCAAATGCTAACAAGATAAAGCATTTTAAATTCAATTATATAAGATAAATTTTATTATAAATATTATTAAGAGATTTAATGTAAATTTACAAATCAAATTGCCCTTTTCAAAAATACAAATCTATATAAACAAAAGGCAAATATTTTCCGAAAATTCTATTCACTTTAAAATGATCAGTTCACATGTTATTTAATTGGATTAAATATTTATTTAAAATAATGTGGCCAAAAATTTCGGGTCATCACAGAAACAAAAGATGCACGTGCTCAGTACTGTATTAACAAGGATCCACTAGCCCAAGTATCTCTCGAGCGGTGACGACGGACCAACTCAAAAAGCGATACTATAGGGCAACAAACCCGAAGGCGACAAACCCAAGTATCTCTCGAGCGGTGACGATGGACCAACTCCAAAAACGATACTATAGGAAAATAAACCCGAAGGCAACAAACCCGAAGGCACAAACCCGAAGGCAACAAACTGTAGTGGCGAAGGTCCGGAGGCCCGGTACTGCGCACCACTAACTGGCAATATGTGTCACAAACTCTCGAAAAGGAACCCAAAAGGTGTTAACGTTTGTCCCATACCACAAGTTCGCACTAAACAGTTTACCAAACGGTAGTCAATTCCACACTCAAAGCAGTATAAAACTTACCTCATGTCATCGGTTAACTAGACCCGAAGTTCAAAACTATCAAACGAATAGATTAGGAATTAATTGGAAAGATAAACGCACGTATTCCATTGTACATGTTTTACCCAACCATTTAATCACCTTCGCACTTCGTTCTAAGTGCAAAAGAGTGTAATTTTACTCAGAAAATAATTTGTAATGAGTTTATAAATCGTTTGAAAACACTTTGGAAATTGCCTTTGAAATTCTCCTATTATGGAGTAAATAATTTAATGCTTAAAAATAATAGTAAATAATAATTTCACAAGCGAATTTGTTTGAAAAACACTTTAAAATGCTTTATAAAACCCGTGCATGAAATCTAGAGAGAAAACTCAAGAATTCGGGAAAATATCAAAAATGGCGGAAATTATTCTAACTATAAAAACCGCTGAAATCAAGCTGTGATCACTAGTTCGGCAGCAGGTTTGGACCTGAAAACAGAGTCCAAATGACAGAAATTTTGCAGGATTGTATATTAACACCCTTACTCCAACCTGCAATAAACATTTATCTAACTCCGACTCGAAATGAAGATTCTGCGTCGCTTCGAAGTCGGACTTAAACCACTATAAACTGCTGTATAAAAACAGCGCAAATGTTCAACTTCGACAATGAGTTCAAAGGGGCAAATGAACCCAGGTCTTCGTGAAATATGTTAGGAGCATAGAATAATACTTCTACTACAATTTTCAAAAATAACCATTCGATTTCGATTTGAAATGAAGAAGTGGCGTCGTCTCAAAGTTGTACCGAAACTAGGATTTTCTGTTTATTCAAAACAGCGTTAAGGTCCGACTTCGGCAACGAGGTCGGCATAGCTAACCAACCTAGATTTTTATGAAACTATACAAAAGTGTAGATCATCACTTCTTCTTTCCAAAGAGACCAAGAGTGGCAGATTGCAACATCAGACGAGCCCGAGATGTCGTTGCAAAGTCTGGGTTTTGCGCTGAAAACAACGGGAGAAAAGAGACTAAGGTCTGTAGCTATGCACTAACAGGCCAGAGATGAAAAACCACAATTTTGGCATAGTAAACTTCAAATCTTGGCAAAATGAATTAAATAATAGTTGTAGCTTATTTTTTAAGCTTTTCGGAATGACCAAGATCGTCAAATTCCGATCAGGGATGAAAATTTTATGACTAAAACAATTCTCATATCTAAATTCTGTATCACTGTAGTTTCGCTCTCGGGATAGTAGTAAGAATGCATAGTTTTGACACAATTAACTTCGAAATTTCGTGAAACTCAAATCATGAAACTTTTATCCTTCTATCTAAACTTTCTAGAACATCCAAAATTATTAGATTTGGATAAGAAACGAGTAACTTATGGCAAAAACAATTTCAGGTTTTTATTTTATCAACCATGTCATTTGTTGTCAGGCCAGCAACAAACAATCGTTATTTCGACCATTCAAACCTCAAAATTATGCAAAGCTCAAAACATATAAATTGTAGAATACAAAATAAGCTTTCCAGAACATTAAGAAAATCCTAATTCCGATTTAAGATGAGTGAGATACGCCTAATTTACTAACAGCAATATACTAATTTTAATTTCAGCTAACATTGTGAGATTAAACTCACCTTTGAGCAAGAACAGAGAAAAATACTAGAGCAAGACTTGAGCTTTGGCTTCAAAAGAGGACTCAAGGACCTATATAACTCAAAATAGAGACATGCAATAAGGAACAAGCAAGCTACAGTAAATACGAGAATTTGATGAAATAGATATTGGTTTTGAGATTGATTATCTGTATATTCTCTTGAAATAAACTCTCTACAATTTTTAGATTTGAATTGGGGGTTTGATTTTAGAATTTGAGAGTAGCCATTTTTTTTCTTTTTGAGCTTTCTGGTTTGAGCTTTTAGGAAGGTGAATAGGAATGAGAAATGAGTACGTACAGGTGAGTTCTTTCCCCTTTCCTCCTTACTAAGCCCAATAACCCACTTGGGAATTTAAATTAGCTATTTGTTTTTATTAACACCCAACTTGATTTAAGCTACATTATTAAATCATGAACAAATTTTTTTTAACTTTCCAAAAATACAAACTATGATTATAAATTATTTTGAACAATTTTAAACATGATTTTACACATAAATCCATTCTTTTTCATATTTTAAACAAATTGCAAATTTTCTTCTTTTAATTGCAAAATCCTACATTTTTATTTCTATAAATTACAAAAGACAATACTTCATGTTTAAATAAGTTGCACCAACCATATAAAAATATTATACATGGTAAAATAATATTTTCAAACACAATTTAACATTTTTAAACACCTTTATCATTTAAATAAGCTTTTCCAAATGACACATTTTCACTTAAGAAAATATAATTATTTAGCACAAAAGCCATTTTTAATTGACTTTAGATAATCATTTTAATCATCCTCTCCATTATTTGATTTGATTTCACACATAATAAATTATTGTTCACATTATAATTCATTATTTGCAGGTAATCACAAAACCAGGGTTGTTACAGACCTCCCCCCTTAAGAAAATTGCGTCCCTGCAATTTCTACAACGGAAGTTATCTATAACCCTTTATTTCATCACAACAAAGATTCAAATCAAAAGATAGATCAAGAATGCTCACACTCAATCGAAAGAAGGAAAACCGAGATAAGATCGCTCGATGAATTGTTTGCTTTCCCAAGTACAATCCATAGGATAAGCGGACCATTGAATTTTCACAAGCGGAACCCTTTTGTTTCGAAGGTGCCTAACCTCCGAATCAAGCACAAGAATGGAATTCGGCACGTTACAGAAGTCGGTGAAAACTCGTGATCATGCAACATAAGAGAATTAGCAACTGAGATTAAATCTCGAAGGTACATACGAAATTGGGATACATGAAACATGACATGAATACCCAAAACTGAACAGAAACGATGCCCGGTAGAAATCGAACCAATGCGTTCAGTAATAGTAGATGGTCCTATATAACTAGGAGCCAACTTTCTGATTTTACTGAAATGCACTTAACTCCTTTAAAGGAGTAACACAAGTAAAGCACGATCATCAAATGGGTGATATTTCCAACTACCACCATTTCATATGACTGCATAAATGCAAATCATCCAAAGAATTTTTTTTATAAGAGTTTTCACTCAAATCCATTTTCTTTTGTTACACAAACATCAAATTTCAACATTTTAAATTTTTTAAAGTTACTTACTTAAATTTCAAATTCGACCATCTTTACTTTTGATTTAAAGTAAATCGAATTAGAGTTCTGCCATGCTCTAATTCTAAAATAAACGTACTACGATTTTGTAATATATTTTCCACCAAATTTACCAAATCTTAAACCATTTCACTTTATGATTTAAAAGCATACTTATTAGACTCTTCATCGGTGGCTACTGATTTTTTCTAAATAACTTTCTCATAAAAATGCTAAGTGTTTAACTTTTTCGAAAAATTCGACGCAAACTCCTTTGCACGGAGAGCCATTTACAATTTCACAAATATGAATTATAGTTATACATCGACCAAAAGATTGGAACACAATATATAAATCTATATATATATATATATATATATATATATATATATAATTCTAACCCTTAGAACACTTTGCAAATCATACCTTTCATTTTAGCGTTTAAAAAGCGAGCTTGCTTACTTTTTATACTTACTATTGCTCTAATTAATCATTCAATTATTCTCTTGCACCTGCACTTAACTTAAATGAAATACATTGGCCTGCATTTATAAACATATGAAACACTACATCCAAAGTTTAAAGAAGACAACAACTCAAAACTTCAAAATTTTCAAACTCAAACCTGCTGCAAAGACTCAGACTTTTGACATAGTAAATTGAAAATGTGAGAATACTCTTAAAATAAAAGTTGTTCCACTCAGTCCAAGTTTCCAGCGATATAAAGATCATCGAAATCTGAGTTACGGTTTGAAAGTTATGCTTAATTTACTTTCAGCCTTAATCTCAGAATTTATAAAATAGGACAGAGATGTCCGTCTGTTTTCAAACTCATTTTTACATAACCAACTGAAAAAAAATTCGAAAATGATACAAAGAATATTTCTAGCTTGCTGAAAGAACTTTCTTTTGCAAAAGAATGAACTCATTTGGATTTGTAAAGCATAAGTCATCGCTGTTTTAGTACAGCTCATTTTCAAATAAATTTTCAGCACTTAGAAAATTTTAAAGTCAAAACTCCCAAACCATTTTTAAATCTAAGTTGCACTATTTCAAGATAAAAAACTTTATACTAGTTTATTTATTACATAATGCATTTCTCTGGAAGGCTAAGACATTCCAAACTAAAAAAATTCATATGCAACAAGTTTCAAATCAATTTACTAAGTGAAACTTTTCACTAATTACACAAACCAAATTGTAATGAAGATGCATTTTAATTTAAGATAATAAATTTCTTCTACTAATAAGAAATCATTATTCATCTAAATAACTTTGGAATTACATATTGATTTTCAAATTTCTTTCAAAATTAAAGCTTATCTTGTTGACATATTCATTTATCATTTCTAGCATTTCTCAATAATTCACATTTTATAATAAATGAATCATTTATACATAATTTTTTTTTCTTCTCTTAACCACACAATTTAAATTTTCTTTTATTATCAAGTTAGATTAACTAAGGTTGAGAATAACTTAAACATGTTTTCATTTGAATTTCACAAATTCATATCTAACAAAATTTTAATACTCTTTAAATTTATAACCAAACTTACTCTGATGGTTTAGCTTCTTTATTCAATTTCATGCTAATTCAAAAGTACCAAATTAGCATTTCTCAAATTTTCTCAAAGATATAAATCTTATTTCTATCACTTACTATTAATCAAATGATTAAGCATTTAAACTAATCATCATAACTATCCTTTTGCTTTTTACTAAAATATTATTTCAATCAATATTTTAGTTTTCTAATCAATTCATTTCCTTAGTTTCAATACACTGCTTTATTAATCTCTTATCACATGATAATTTCATCCAATTAAGGTATTTCCTAAATTAAAATTATTTGCCATATAAATAAATTAACATAAGGTAATATTTTTAATAATACTATTCCTCAAAATCTTACTTAAGCATTTTAAATTTTCCATGTATGCAAACTTTCACAAACATGTAACAATAACAACAATGAATACGATTTATTTAAAAGTAACCATATTCAAATTTTCCAAATATCAATTTATAAAATGATACCATCTTACTTATTCATCTATAGTAAATGGCTTTATCAATGGCTGCAAAGTTGACTAAGCGATCACCATTGCCTTGCCATTGAGCTCTATGTCATACTGCTTTCATAAATCACTAAGTTTATATATAAAATACTTAATTCAATGGCAATTTAGAAACTTTCAAAATCTTTGCAATTAATGTATATTTTTACATTTACCATCCATACATGAAAAATATTATTTATTGCCATTTCAAAAAACATGTATCACATTGTCTCTCAAGCGTTTAGGAATCCCTATCGATAATACTGATCAGACGCATCGACCAGAATCCTTAAAAACTCACCAGACGATCGACACACTAAATTTATAAAACCTCCTTTTGATCCTTTAATGGATCTTACACTTGGTTGTAAAGATGTTTATTTTCAAAACATAAAACAATTTCTAATTATACAACCATGCAATCAATTCATAAAAAATCAAGTTATATACATATGTATATCTCTTGTTAGAAAAATTCTCAATTTACATGGATGCTTCATTTTGTAAAATTCTTTTAGCAATTTCGTTTCAAAAAAAATATGCATCCATACTAACCTCAAACATTAAATTTTAATTCATTTTAACCTTTAGTTAATTAACACTTATGAATTAAATTTCATTTTCACAATTTAATCTTACTAATACTTCTTGCTGTAGCTACAACTCGAAGACACCGCAAGTTCTTATCATTTGCATTGAGTAGGTTTCTAACTCTCAATTATATCGCCTACACAATAATATTTTGATAATTATTATGTTACAAAACATCCTTGCAATATTATATATTCACCCAAACAATAATTTACTAAAATCAAGTATTAATTGTGCTTGGCGAAAACAGTCTCAACGCTTCCGCTACGCACTCTGATCATTAAAAGATCAGGACACACAATTTAAATCTAAGCCATTCGAGGTCTAGTTATTATTATTTTTAAATAATATTATTTAAAAATCTCATTATATTATCAAGAACTTTTTACTTATTCAAAGGACACGAAGGAAGGGATTGGTAACACTTGTATTATACGACAATGTACTGTAATATATGTTTCTATTCTGTGTTTATTATATTTTGTT
The DNA here is from genome assembly GCA_030765085.1 of Allium cepa. NCBI lineage: Eukaryota > Viridiplantae > Streptophyta > Magnoliopsida > Asparagales > Amaryllidaceae > Allium > Allium cepa. The sequence goes on from CM060939.1 coordinate 812,703,735, forward strand.
CCGAACTTTGCTCTGATACCAAGCTGTAACGCCCCACTTCGAGAACCACATTAGCAAAGAATATTACAAGGTAACACCGTCTGCCCGATATGGAGAATAGAGATGTATAGGAGTGACCATCTATAGCCTTGTCTTAACCATCTACTGAATACGTTGATAAATGTCACATATTTTTTTTCCAGGTGGATCGACTTATCCAATGGATATTTAATACAAAACTATAATGGCTATAAGATCTAACAGAACAAAATATAACAACTCAAATGTAAAACACATCACAGAACAGTAGATCATCACATACATATACACATATACAGATACATCACAAAGTATACAAAATGATACATGTCAAGTGGTGTAGCAACCACAATATACAAGCGATTCAAAAGAAAATATATATATATATATATATATATATATATATCAGTGTTACAACCTAAAAGGACTACACAAAAATCTATAACAAAAGGAGCTAGCAGAATAGTCCATGCGAAAGCAGAATAGGCTAAGTTCAAATGTGCCTAACCTAAAACACCTCGGTCTGACCCAAATATAAAATACATGGGTCAGTCTAGCTAAACAAATCAGTTAGATAAGCTAAATGATGATGAACATGCAAGGTCATAAAGTATCATAAATATCTCTAAAAGAGATAATTCGATCATCTAACAAAAGATGAATCGTAACAAGCCTCATATCATCAGCAACTCAAATAAACAAAGGATATGAATATCCCAAATCAAGCCCAAAACGCAAATAACAATTACCAATAAAGGTAACATAAGGTTCCCTAAGGTAATCGCTATATATCGAGTGGTTCAAAATACCTACTCCGAAAGGCGATACTCTAGGGAAATATAAATATCAATGAAATAAAAGATGCATGTGCTCTGTACTGTATAAACAAGGATCCACAAGCCCAAGTATCTCTCGAACGGTGAGGAAGGACCAACTCCAAAAGCGATACTATAGGGCAACAAATCCAAAGGCGACAAACCCAAGTATATCTCGAGCGGTGACGATGGACCAACTCCAAAAGTGATACTATAGGTCAACAAACCCGAAGCCAACAAATCCGAAGGAACAGACCCGAAGGCACATACCCAAAGGCAACAAACCGTAGTGGCGAAGGTCCGGAGGCCCAGTACTCGACACCACTAACTGGCAATATGTGTCACAAACTCTCGGAAAGGAACCTGAATTGTAACGTTTCGATTTTTCGTTGCCGAAAAACCGAAATGTTATGGGTTTAAGAAAAGAATTTAAGAAAGGAAAAGAAAGAAAAAGATAAGAAGATAGAAAATAGAGAGGAGAGAAGATAGAAGATTTTAAAATAGAAGAAAAAGAGAAAAGAAAGGAAACAGAAAGAAAACAGAACGGAACTGAAAACAACAGAACAACATCAGAATCTCACAATTCACAGCGGAACAACATATAATAATAAATGAATAATCTTTAAACAAAGAACTATATCAGTTATTACATTACATTACATTTCATATCATCAGAGTATACAACAACAACAAATAGTGCAGCGGAAAAAGAAATACTATATAAACTAGTAATACGCCATGCCATCCAGCTTGCCTCCAGCAACTCAAGAATATCCAGAATATCCTGATAAACCTAACTCTTGACTGCCCGTGTGGAAATTGGTGGGCACCCAGAGTTTAGGAAGGAAAACAATAAACTCCAAGTCAGTCATGTGACTGGTGTGAGAACTCAAAACAGTTTATTTATCTTTAAAATCAAAATAGAGGAATATTTTTATTTCAATTCGCAATGCTTTTAAAAATGAGACTACCATAAGGCCTCCCGCACACACACACAATGCAAACGCAGAATTGGAGGAGATTTCTCCTTATGATAGTCAAAGATGTTTGATACGCATTTAAAATAACATTTGATATTATTACTAGTGTATAGTGTAGGGGAAAAATTCATTTTGAAAGTAGAATATAAATCTTAGCCAACATACGACCATTATCGTATGCCTACTATAGCTACCATCCAAACAGTGTTGCGACACCATAAGTGAATGATAGGTTCTAAAACTAAAACCGTACAAGTTTCATATTGTTTCTTTGGATTTCCAACAAATGATCAGGCCAAGGAACTTCCCATTGCCACATGAGAATGCCTCTGGAAAGACATCCCCGAGAACCAAACCGGAACTCTGCCAACACAAGGCCGGGTTACCCCTAACTGGGTAACTACTGACACGAACACGCCATTCCCCGATCGTAAACGACCTTTCTCACGGGATCCCGAAAACTAACAACCACAAAGTAATAAATTCGTAGTAACCACATAGGTTAAATATCTGGGCTCCATACCATGATACCACCTCTATCCAGAAGGAAATGTACATACCCTAAAGGGTGCTACCCCTCATAACCTTGCCGCATCTTTCCTGTTTTGACCATTTCCGGGGTGTGAGGTTCGACGAAGTCACGTCCACAAAAACATACTTTATACAAAAGCCATGCTTTGGGTCAACAAATGATCAACACAATGATCACCAAGATAGACGATCAAATAAACGACCCTATCACAATAATCAACACAATGATCATTTCAGCAACACTCAGCATGTCACATTACCAAATTGGGAATATATCGCTGATAACTTCAACTATATAACCTCTAAGCTCGTACGTTTCAGAGAAGGGTGTTAAGCTAAAAGAATAAATTCTCCGCCACCAACAGAAATATATTTGAAAGAAATCGGCTTTATATCTCAACTTGTAATGTCAGACATACAATCCATACAAGTCTGTTCCGGGCTCGAACAAAACCGAAGGCACTTCTTACGAAGCCCTTGTAATCCGGGTATTCACAATCCCGATCGAATTTCCCATCACTTAAGGAATCTCTATACCAGGAGCTACCCAGTGCAGAGACAATCGATAGGTCATCCTATCGCTTTCACAAATACTCGGTCTTCAACACCGATCTTCAAATGCAATTCATAACGACGTATCACATATTCGGAATGGGTTATACGACCCCATGGTCCTTTCCCGGTTAACCCGAATAGTGAGCGCTTATTCAAAAATAGGTGTAGCATTCACATTCAAACAAATCACATCAATTACCCATTCAAAGGGAAATATTGATAGTCGGTTATTGAACTATCAATGGATATGCACACATCACCAGATTCCAAATAATTTTCCAAATTATTTATTTTCCAAAATATCTTCACTAGATATATAAATTCAAAACTTCAAAAATAAATCAATATTTATTTTTAAACAAATTCTCCTTTTCATTCATAAATTCCATAGTGAATTTATAATCCAAAATATCTATGAATATTCAATTTCGATTATTCATTTCAATTTATCTTCAAAAAGATAAATTCTCTAATATTCACTTTATATTGGGAAAAACATTTCCATACTTATTTATTCATAAGTAATCCACAAATTTTATTTATTTTCAACACTTAGAAAATATTCAATATACTTAAATCGAAATTAAGTATATATTTCATTCTTTAAGGAAATCATTCTCATAAACATATTTATTTGGGCCCAAAACGAATGTTGCGTAAAACATCGTTACGACAAGCCAAAATCACTAGTATAGGGATTCGAATTTAAAATAGATATATATAAATCCCAATACTATACAAAACATTTCCTTTCGGAAATCATTTACTATAACAACAGTGTTATAGTCCACTATTTCCTTCTATTTCTCGAAAACGTCTATTTCAACAATAAATGTGGAAATCTATGGTTTCGAATCTCAACACATTTTAAAACATTGTTCGATCGTTTTAATTCTATTTAAAACATCCAAATCCAAAACAATTTCTTTAACGTGTTATTCACTATTCAAAAACGTGAATATACTTCATCAACAATTTCATCCTTTTATTCATTTTAATTCAAAGGATTATTCACTATTCAAAAATGTGAATATAACTCCATTTATAGGTTTCAACAAATTTTCTTGTCAAAATAAGTCATTTGCGAATTTATAAAACAACGTTTATAAATTCCATTTCTATTTATTTATAAAAACTTCCTTTTTATAAATTCTTTTATTAACCTATTCCAGTTTATAACTCAATTATAAACTAAAAGTTCATATTATAAGTTAAATACTTATAAAACGATTATTTTACAAAAATCGTTCCTTAGAATTTCATAATTATAAATCTTATAACTTATAATGTTCAATTATTTACCCAAGTCTATTCTTTTAATAACTTTACAAATTTTATAAACCTACTGTTTATAAAATTCCATTTATAACTTCACAGTTTATAATTCTATAAATTCCATTCATTTATGAAATTCATTTTCACTTCATTCAAACACTTATAAAAACTCGTTTTAAAATGTCCATATTTCAATTTATAAATATCCATTTATAAATCTCTTAATATAAATCAATTTATATTATTCTTTTTAAACGTCTTTAAATTCCTTTAAAAACTTCTTCCTTTTGATTCATAAAATAATTAAATTTTATAAATCCTATATTTCAACTTTTCATAATAAATTCAAAAATTCCGATTTAACTATTTTATAAAATCAATAGCATCATATTCTCAAAAATCAGTTTTTAACTGTATTTCACAAAAATCATAATTTTTATAACATTAAAAATTATAACGTTTATTTATTTAAAATGGATCAATTCCAAAATTATTTTATAAAACGTATACTTTCTAAAATCACTTTAAAATCATTTTAAAATTCCAAAATCTGGGTCCAATGATGCTACACACCAAATAGTCAATCACGACTACAACGATATCATATATCAATATGAAAATCCATTAAATATCAAAATATCTGAAATCAAATAAAAACTGTTGAGGAATCCAGTTGGATCCCTCCAACCTGTTTTCCTGCATCCACAAACGTTAGCACAATACCAATTTCGCTCCAGTACGAAATTATCGCGGTATATGTTCTTATTAAATATTATCCGCTTAATAGACGGCGCAATAGGGTCTCATCCGCTAAACAAATAAATGCGGGAAATCAATAACTCCAATATATACATATGCCAATATATATATATTGCTACTATATATAATACCAATTTCACTGTTTATGAAATATTCGCGGTATATGTTTTTAATAAATAACATCCGCTTACTAACGGCGTATAATGTCTATTTTAACAATCAATAGTTATTAATCATCATTCAAACATGCATTCAAATATTTTAAATCTAACTATTTAAAATAAAATCGAAACTGATTCGATTGAGTGAGAAGTTCTCACCTTGATTTTAAATTCCGTTTAGCGATTTATTTCGAATAAAATTAAACGGACGTTTAATTTTACCCAAAATTCTCACTAACTCCAAACGACTCCAAACCAACTCCATCGCGTAGTGCTCGTCCATACGATTCCAACGCAACTGAGTTTGCATTTTTTCGACCTCGTATGAAAAAGTTATGATTTTTATAAGATTGCACGATTTTATATAAACAAATTACAACATTTTATTTATAATTTCCTTAACCTAGCTAGTTCACTGCCGTTCGATCACACCCCCGCCATCTGAACCGTCCATCCACTTCATCTTCTATCACGCATACCCCAGGCAACACGAACCCACGGCCGCCGTTTCACCTTGAATTTTTGCCACCTCCTCGATGACTTCTAGCATGATCAGGTACCATCACCCTGTAGCCCCTCGAGTAAGCTACTATCGGCCCCAGTTGGGTGAAGCTCGGTCGCACGCAAATCGAGGAAAGCACGAACGAACGCACGCGGTTCAAACTCAAATTGCTGCCAATCGACTTCGAATTTTCTGATCATGACCGTTGATAATGTTGCCCTCGACGAGCTCTACAAGGTTGCTGAAGAAAGTTTTTGCAAATAGTGAGTAGATTGGAAGATTATGAGGGGAGAACGACACAACTTGCTGGCCGTTGAAACGATACAGCGGCGGCTAGGGTTTTATTAGGTTTTTTTTATTTTTATTTTTTTAAATTATGAAGATGGTGGTGCTATTTATAGAAGAAAATCGAACACTATTCATCCGGAAATTCCGAACTCCGATTTACGCGCCGTAACCAGCGTTTCTAGGGTTTAACCCGCGTTCCGGACACAATGGAACAGGTTTTGAAAGCTAATTCGGACATCTGTGCGAGTTATGGCTATAAACGCTCAATTTGAATTAAACCGATTTAAACCGATTTCTAGGCGTTTTAATTTGTAACGGACAAACGGTAAATCCAATTGACTTGAAATTTGAAACCTTATAATAATATCACATTACGGATCCGATGAAACTGGTTTCGTCGAAATCTGATACTTTTTGAAAAATGGCTATTTTCACTCGTCAAATTTAAATTAAAAATAAATCGATGCGTTTCGAGCTGGCACGATCAAACGATAACTCCGATTGACACGAAAATTGAAATCCGGTAATAATTAACTATTACGGATCCAATGGAACTGGTTTCGTTCAATTCTGAGACTGTTCAAAAATTGACTATTTTTACTAGTCGATTTTAATATTAAAATATTCAATTTTCACAATTTAACTTTTAATTCGATTTTAAAAGTTCTAAAATATCGTTCTAACTTCAACATGATAAAATAAAATTTTACAAATCATTTTCAATCATATTTAACTCAATTTTCAATTATTTCCATAATTTAACATATTAAATTATCGATTTAATTATTCAATTAAATCCAATAATTCAAATAAAAATTTATTCGACTTATAAATTCACTTATTAATATTTAAAATAAATTAAATATTCAAATTTTAATTAATAAAATTCTGGGTCGTTACAATCTTCCCCCCTTAAAAGAATTTCGTCCTCGAAATTACAAGTAAGAAAAGTTATAGAATCTATTAATTTTCCAAAAATTCATAATTAAACTTCTTACAAATCTTTACTAAGTTTTTAAAATCATACTTAGTTATCTTTTTCAAAAACAACTACTATAGTTTAACTTTCAACTTCAAAACTAAGTTAAAGTTTTCACAAAATTTCCAAATTTTCTCAAATTTTTTCTAACGCCTTAAATTTTCGGAAAAATTCGCCATAGTCTCCTTTGCGCGGCTCGATCCGAAAAAAAAATGACAGTATATATATCACAAATATACATCTCATCAAGTAATGAGGCATCCCGCAGGGAAAAAAGTATAAAAGTACAGTATTTAATCCGAGATATGTACCTTATATTTTATTAGCAAGCATATACGGCTAATATAGCGCAAAAGCGAGCTCCAAATGCGAAGCAAACGCGATCCGCACCTACTAATTACTCAACAAACAACATGAGAACATGCATATAGACAATAGTATCAATATACAACATATAGTAACATAATAACTATATATGTCACATAGCAAATGCAATAAAAGCATTATATTCAACCATCAACCAACTATAATCAACTAACATCCATAACCAATAAATATTCGTTTATATTTTCATTAATATTCAATGAAATGGTTTTCAATTTAATCACATTTGATTCATTTACATTGGGTTTACTAACATTCATTTTCAATTTGTTTATATTCACTAATTCAAGTTGGTTCACTTCCAATTCAAATTCAATTCAATTCAAATTTATTTACTTCTAATTTGAATTCAATTACATAGCTTTAAATTTCACTAATTCACTTTCATTAATACTTAATGAATTATATACAATCAACTAACAACCATATAACAATCAATGTATATTAATTACAACCAAATTCTTTTGCTTATATTCATTTTGGTTTTACACCTTTAATTAAATTGACTTCCATTCAATTTATTCAACTTCCAATAACATTAGATTTTAATGAATTAACACTTATATTCATTATTCCTTATCAACTTAATTCACATTCAATTGATTCATTCAATTCAATTACAACAGTTGAATTTCATTTACAACTCATATTCATAATATATCCATATAGTTTCACTTCTTATATATATAAGTTTATTTCACAATTGTAGATCACTTTAATTATAATTCAATTCTTATAATTCTTTTGCTTATACAATTATTCTTTTATTTAGGTTATTCAAACAACTAAACAATCAACTTATATACACTTTAATAATTCTGAAAAATTATTTCCTTTATATACAAAATATACTCAAGGTAAAATTATTTCATTTACCCAATTTTAAAACAATATTATGTCGAATTGTTCTATTCAAGTGTTTAGAAACCCCTTCGGCATAGTTTGACAGACCGTGCTGACGAAAGTTCATATGCCACTCAATAAACCAATCATCACAATATAAAACAATTTTTTATATTCACTATCAAATACGCTCTCATAGCTATTATTACACTCAAGCTCATCCTAGAGTACTACTGACTCTATCTCTAATGAATAATACCCAACAAAACCATGGTTGTCGCTTAACCATATGCTCTGATACCAAATGTAACGTTTCGATTTTTCGTTGCCGAAAAACCGAAATGTTATGGGTTTAAGAAAAGAATTTAAGAAAGGAAAAGAAAGAAAAAGATAAGAAGATAGAAAATAGAGAGGAGAGAAGATAGAAGATTTTAAAATAGAAGAAAAAGAGAAAAGAAAGGAAACAGAAAGAAAATAGAACGGAACTGAAAACAACAGAACAACATCAGAATCTCACAATTCGCAGCGGAACAACATATAATAATAAATGAATAATCTTTAAACAAAGAACTATATCAGTTATTACATTACATTACATTTCATATCATCAGAGTATACAACAACAACAAATAGTGCAGCGGAAAAAGAAATACTATATAAACTAGTAATACGCCATGCCATCCAGCTTGCCTCCAGCAACTCAAGAATATCCAGAATATCCTGATAAACCTAACTCTTGACTGCCCATGTGGAAATTGGTGGGCACCCAGAGTTTAGGAAGGAAAACAATAAACTCCAAGTCAGTCATGTGACTGGTGTGAGAACTCAAAACAGTTTATTTATCTTTAAAATCAAAATAGAGGAATATTTTTATTTCAATTCGCAATGCTTTTAAAAATGAGACTACCATAAGGCCTCCCGCACACACACACAATGCAAACGCAGAATCGGAGGAGATTTCTCCTTATGATAGTCAAAGATGTTTGATACGCATTTAAAATAACATTTGATATTATTACTAGTGTATAGTGTAGGGGAAAAATTCATTTTGAAAGTAGAATATAAATCTTAGCCAACATACGACCATTATCGTATGCCTACTATAGCTACCATCCAAACAGTGTTGCGACACCATAAGTGAATGATAGGTTCTACAACTAAAACCGTACAAGTTTCGTATTGTTTCTTTGGATTTCCAACAAATGATCAGGCCAAGGAACTTCCCATTGCCACATGAGAATGCCTCTGGAAAGACATCCCCGAGAACCAAACCGGAACTCTGCCAACACAAGGCCGGGTTACCCCTAACTGGGTAACTACTAACACGAACACGCCATTCCCCGATCGTAAACGACCTTTCTCACGGGATCCCGAAAACCAACAACCACAAAGTAATAAATTCGTAGTAACCACATAGGTTAAATATCTGGGCTCCATACCATGATACCACCTCTATCCAGAAGGAAATGTACATACCCTAAAGGGTGCTACCACTCATAACCTTGCCGCATCTTTCCTGTTTTGACCATTTCCGGGGTGTGAGGTTCGACGAAGTCACGTCCACAAAAACATACTTTATACAAAAGCCATGCTTTGGGTCAACAAATGATCAACACAATGATCACCAAGATAGACGATCAAATAAACGACCCTATCACAATAATCAACACAATGATCATTTCAGCAACACTCAGCATGTCACATTACCAAATTGGGAATATATCGCTGATAACTTCAACTATATAACCTCTAAGCTCGTACGTCTCAGAGAAGGGTGTTAAGCTAAAAGAATAAATTCTCCGCCACCAACAGAAATATATTTGAAAGAAATCGGCTTTATATCTCAACTTGTAATGTCAGACATACAATCCATACAAGTCTGTTCCGGGCTCGAACAAAACCGAAGGCACTTCTTACGAAGCCCTTGTAATCCGGGTATTCACAATCCCGATCGAATTTCCCATCACTTAAGGAATCTCTATACCAGGAGCTACCCAGTGCAGAGACAATCGATAGGTCATCCTATCGCTTTCACAAATACTCGGTCTTCAACACCGATCTTCAAATGCAATTCATAACGACGTATCACATATTCGGAATGGGTTATACGACCCCATGGTCCTTTCCCGGTTAACCCGAATAGTGAGCGCTTATTCAAAAATAGGTGTAGCATTCACATTCAAACAAATCACATCAATTACCCATTCAAAGGGAAATATTGATAGTCGGTTATTGAACTATCAATGGATATGCACACATCACCAGATTCCAAATAATTTTCCAAATTATTTATTTTCCAAAATATCTTCACTAGATATATAAATTCAAAACTTCAAAAATAAATCAATATTTATTTTTAAACAAATTCTCCTTTTCATTCATAAATTCCATAGTGAATTTATAATCCAAAATATCTATGAATATTCAATTTCGATTATTCATTTCAATTTATCTTCAAAAAGATAAATTCTCTAATATTCACTTTATATTGGGAAAAACATTTCCATACTTATTTATTCATAAGTAATCCACAAATTTTATTTATTTTCAACACTTAGAAAATATTCAATATACTTAAATCGAAATTAAGTATATATTTCATTCTTTAAGGAAATCATTCTCATAAACATATTTATTTGGGCCCAAAACGAATGTTGCGTAAAACATCGTTACGACAAGCCAAAATCACTAGTATAGGGATTCGAATTTAAAATAGATATATATAAATCCCAATACTATACAAAACATTTCCTTTCGAAAATCTTTTACTATAACAACAGTGTTATAGTCCACTATTTCCTTCTATTTCTCGAAAACGTCTATTTCAACAATAAATGTGGAAATCTATGGTTTCGAATCTCAACACATTTTAAAACATTGTTCGATCTTTTTAATTCTATTTAAAACATCCAAATCCAAAACAATTTCTTTAACGTGTTATTCACTATTCAAAAACGTGAATATACTTCATCAACAATTTCATCCTTTTATTCATTTTAATTCAAAGGATTATTCACTATTCAAAAATGTGAATATAACTCCATTTATAGGTTTCAACAAATTTTCGTGTCAAAATAAGTCATTTGCGAATTTATAAAACAACGTTTATAAATTCCATTTCTATTTATTTATAAAAACTTCCTTTTTATAAATTCTTTTATTAACCTATTCCAGTTTATAACTCAATTATAAACTAAAAGTTCATATTATAAGTTAAATACTTATAAAACGATTATTTTACAAAAATCGTTCCTTAGAATTTCATAATTATAAATCTTATAACTTATAAGGTTCAATTATTTACCCAAGTCTATTCTTTTAATAACTTTACAAATTTTATAAACCTACTGTTTATAAAATTCCATTTATAACTTCACAGTTTATAATTCTATAAATTCCATTCATTTATGAAATTCATTTTCACTTCATTCAAACACTTATAAAAACTCGTTTTAAAATGTCCATATTTCAATTTATAAATATCCATTTATAAATCTCTTAATATAAATCAATTTATATTATTCTTTTAAACGTCTTTAAATTCCTTTAAAAACTTCTTCCTTTTGATTCATAAAATAATTAAATTTTATAAATCCTATATTTCAACTTTTCATAATAAATTCAAAAATTCCGATTTAACTATTTTATAAAATCAATAGCATCATATTCTCAAAAATCAGTTTTTAACTGTATTTCACAAAAATCATAATTTTTATAACATTAAAAATTATAACGTTTATTTATTTAAAATGGATCAATTCCAAAATTATTTTATAAAACGTATACTTTCTAAAATCACTTTAAAATCATTTTAAAATTCCAAAATCTGGGTCCAATGATGCTACACACCAAATAGTCAATCACGACTACAACGATATCATATATCAATATGAAAATCCATCAAATATCAAAATATCTGAAATCAAATAAAAACTGTTGAGGAATCCAGTTGGATCCCTCCAACCTGTTTTCCTGCATCCACAAACGTTAGCACAATACCAATTTCGCTCCAGTACGAAATTATCGCGGTATATGTTCTTATTAAATATTATCCGCTTAATAGACGGCGCAATAGGGTCTCATCCGCTAAACAAATAAATGCGGGAAATCAATAACTCTAATATATACATATGCCAATATATATATATATATATATTGCTACTATATATAATACCAATTTCACTGTTTATGAAATATTCGCGGTATATGTTTTTAATAAATAACATCCGCTTACTAACGGCGTATAATGTCTATTTTAACAATCAATAGATATTAATCATCATTCAAACATGCATTCAAATATTTTAAATCTAACTATTTAAAATAAAATCGAAACTGATTCGATTGAGTGAGAAGTTCTCACCTTGATTTTAAATTCCGTTTAGCGATTTATTTCGAATAAAATTAAACGGACGTTTAATTTTACCCAAAATTCTCACTAACTCCAAACGACTCCAAACCAACTCCATCGCGTAGTGCTCGTCCATACGATTCCAACGCAACTGAGTTTGCATTTTTTCGACCTCGTATTAAAAAGTTATGATTTTTATAAGATTGCACGATTTTATATAAACAAATTACAACATTTTATTTATAATTTCCTTAACCTAGCTAGTTCACTGCCGTTCGATCACACCCCCTGCCATCTGAACCGTCCATCCACTTCATCTTCTATCACGCATACCCCAGGCAACACGAACCCACGGCCGCCGTTTCACCTTGAATTTTTGCCACCTCCTCGATGACTTCTAGCATGATCAGGTACCATCACCCTGTAGCCCCTCGAGTAAGCTACTATCGGCCCCAGTTGGGTGAAGCTCGGTCGCACGCAAATCGAGGAAAGCACGAACGAACGCACGCGGTTCAAACTCAAATTGCTGCCAATCCACTTCGAATTTTCTGATCATGACCGTTGATAATGTTGCCCTCGACGAGCTCTACAAGGTTGCTGAAGAAAGTTTTTGCAAATAGTGAGTAGATTGGAAGATTATGAGGGGAGAACGACACAACTTGCTGGCCGTTGAAACGATACAGCGGCGGCTAGGGTTTTATTAGGTTTTTTTTTTATTTTTATTTTTCTAAATTATGAAGATGGTGGTGCTATTTATAGAAGAAAATCGAACACTATTCATCCGGAAATTCCGAACTCCGATTTACGCGCCGTAACCAGCGTTTCTAGGGTTTACCCCGCGTTCCGGACACAATGGAACAGGTTTCGAAAGCTAATTCGGACATCTGTGCGAGTTATGGCTATAAACGCTCAATTTGAATTAAACCGATTTAAACCGATTTCTAGGCGTTTTAATTTGTAACGGACAAACGGTAAATCCAATTGACTTGAAATTTGAAACCTTACAATAATATCACATTACGGATCCGATGAAACTGGTTTTGTCGAAATCCGAGACTTTTTGAAAAATGGCTATTTTCACTCGTCAAATTTAAATTAAAAATAAATCGATGCGTTTCGAGCTGGCACGATCAAACGATAACTCCGATTGACACGAAAATTGAAATCCGGTAATAACTAACTATTACGGATCCAATGGAACTGGTTTCCTTCAATTCTGAGACTGTTCAAAAATTGACTATTTTTACTAGTCGATTTTAATATTAAAATATTCAATTTTCACAATTTAATTTTTAATTCGATTTTAAAAGTTCTAAAATATCGTTCTAACTTCAACATGATAAAATAAAATTTTACAAATCATTTTCAATCATATTTAACTCAATTTTCAATTATTTCCATAATTTAACATATTAAATTATCGATTTAATTATTCAATTAAATCCAATAATTCAAATAAAAATTTATTTGACTTATAAATTCACTTATTAATATTTAAAATAAATTAAATAATCAAATTTTAATTAATAAAATTCTGGGTCGTTACATGAATAGGGTTAACCTGTGTCCCATACCACACATTCGCACTAAACGGTTTACTAACCGTTAGTCAATTCCACACTCAAAGCAGCACAAATTTACCTCATGTCATCGGTAAACAAGACCAGAAGGTCAAAACGATCAAACGAATATATTAGGAATTAATTGGAAAGATATACGCATGTATCCCATAGTACGTGTTTTACCCAGCCATTTAATTACCTTCCCACTTCGTTCGAAGTGCAAAAGAGCGCAATTTTACTTAGAAAATAATTCAGAATGAGTTTAGAAATCGTTTGAAAATACTTTGGAAATTGCCTTTGAAATTCTCCTATTATGGAGTAAAAAATTTAATACTTAATAATAATACTAAATAATAATTTCACATGCTAATTTGGTTGAAAAATACTTTAAAATGCTTTATAAAACCCATGCACAAAATCTAGAGTGAAAACTCAAGAATTTGGGAAAATATCAAAAATGGCAGAAATTATTCTAAGTATAAAAACCACTGAAATCAAGTTGTGATCACTAGTTCGACGGTAGGTTTGGACCTGAAAAAAGAGTCCAAATGACATGAAATTTTTCTTTAACATAGACTGACACCCCTACACCAATCTACAAAATGATTCATCCAATTCCGACTTGAAATGAAGATTATACATCGCTTCGAAATCGGACTAAAACCACTATAAACTGCTGTGTAAAAATAGTGCAAATGTTCAACTTCGACGTTGAGTTCGAAGGGGCAAATAAAGCCAAATCTTCGTGAAATTTGGTAGGAGCATAGATTAATACTTCTACTACGATTTGTAAAAAGAACCGTTCGATTCCGAATTGAAATGAATAAGTGGCGTCGTCTCAAAGTTGGATCGAAACTAGGATTTTCTGTTCAAAACAACGGAAGAAAAGAGACTTAGGCCTGCAGCTATGCACTAACAGGCCAAAGACGGAAAATCCATAATTTTGGCATAGTAAACATCAAATTCTGGCAAAATGAATAAAATAAAAGTTGTATATTAGTTTCTAAGCTTTCCGGAATAACCAAAATCATCAAATTCCGATTAGGGATGAAAATTTTATGACTAAAACAATTCTCAGATCTAAATTCTATATCAATGTCGTTTTTGCTCTCGGGACAGTAGTAAGGATGCACTGTTTTGACCAAGTTAACTTCAAAATTTCATGAAACTCAAAACATGAAACTTTTAGCCTTATATCTAATCTTTCCATAACATCCAAAATTATTAGATTTGTAAGAAACGAGAAACTAATGGGCAAAACAATTTCAGCTTTTATTTTATCAACCCTGTCGTTTGTTGTCAGGCCAGCACCAAACAAACGTGATTTCGACCATTGAAACCTCAAAATTATGCAAAGCTCAAAACATAGAAATTATAGACTACAAAATAAGCTTTTCAGAACATCGAGAAAATTCTAATTCTGATTTAAGATGAATGAGATATGCCTAATTTACTAACAGCAATATACTAATTTTAATTTCAGCAAGCATTGTGGGATTAAACTCACCTTTGAGCAAGAATAGAGAAAAATACTAGAGAAAGACTTGAGCTTTGGCTTCAAAAGAGGACTCAAGAACCTATACAACTCAAAATAGAGACGTGCAAGAAGGAACAAGAAAGTTACAGTAAACCCTAAATTTTAAATATGAGAATTTGATGAAATAGATATTGGTTTTGAGATTGATTACCCATATATTCTCTTGATATAAACTCTCTACAATTTTCTAGCTTTGAATTGGGGGTTTGATTTTAGAATTTGAGAGTAGCCATTTTTTTTATTTTTGTGCTTTCTGGTTTGAGCTTTTAAGAAGAGAAGAGGAATGAGAAATGAGTACGTACAGGTGAATTCTTTCCCCTTTCCTCCTTGCTAAGCCCAATAACCCACTTAGGAATTTAAATTAGATATTTTTTTTTATTAACACCCAACTTGATTTGAGCTACATTATTAAACCATAAACAAATTTTTTTTAACTTTGCAAAAGTACAATATAAATTATTTTGAACAATTTTGAACATGATTTTACACATAAATCCATTCTTTTTCATATTTTAAACAAATTGCACATTTTCTTCTTTTAATTGAAAAATCCTACATTTTTATTTCTAAAAATCACAAAAGGCAATACTTCATGTTTAAATAAGTTGCACCGACCATATAAAAATATTCTACATGGTTAAATAATATTTTCAAACACAATTTCACATTTTTAAACACCTTTATCATTTAAATAAACTTTTCCAAACAACACATTTTCAGTTAAGAACCCAAATATAATTATTTATCACAAAAGCCATTTTTAATTGACTTTAGATAATCATTTTAATTATCCTCTCCATTATTTGATTTAATTTCACATATAGTAAATTATTATTCACATTATAATTCATTATTTGCAGGTAATCACAAAACCAGGGCTGTTACAAGTTTTAAAAATAAAAGTTATTTTGAATAACTTGATAAAGTTTTGAAATTTAAATAGTTTGATTTGAACTTAAATTCAAGATTTGAAATTAAGTTAAATGAATATATGTTTGGAAATTATGGTTTAAAAAGTTTATACAAATTGTATAATGTATATTTATGTGTTTTAAACCATTTTAAAAGTATTGTTTTGGGAATTTGAATTTAACCCAAGTTTTATACTTGAAGGGCTTTAACTTGTGCAAATGTAATCGGATTTGCCGACGAAAACTATTTGTTTTCAAATAAAAATAGCTTTTATATAAATAAAGGATTTCCAATTTATGTTGAAACGATTTCAATTTTTTGAAATGAAAATAGTTTAAAAGCTATGAATGAATCTTTGTGAAAGATTGTTGAACTTTTTTCTGAAATTGAAGAGGATCTTAAAGGTGTATCTTTTGTATAAAAGATTTGAAATGGAATTGTTTTGAAAGCTATGAATAAATATTTGTGGAAGATTGGTGAACTTTGTGAAGTGAATCTTTTTGTTTAAAGATTTTAGAATGGTAATCTGTTTAAACCATTGAAGAAAGGTTTTTGGGCTTTAAGTTGTGACTTAACTAAGATCTCGTATATACATATGTTTTTAAATATTGCATTCAGTATTCGGTTCATATAACCCATTTCGAATAATGATACGATGATATGGATAACATTTGAAGACCGGCTGTGAAGACCGGATATTTTCGAAAGCGAAAGGATAACTCATCGAATGTCTCTGCACTGGTTGATCCCGGGTATAGAGATTTGATCACCCTTTCTGATGGGGAGTCCGGACGTGATTAGGGATTATCCGGATTTGCAAGGGCTTCATTGTGAAGTGCCTTCGGTTCTGTATGAACCCAGAACAGTTTTGTATGGATGTGTGTCTGACATTGCACTATGAGAGGTAAAGCTGGTTTCTACCAAATACATTTCTGTTTGGTGGCGGAGAATTCATTCTCTTAGCTTAACACCCTTCTTTGAGACGTACAAGCTCAGATGTTATGTAGTTGATGGTTTCTAGTGACACATTTCCAATTTGGTAATGTGGCATACTATGTGCTGCTGATCACGTGTTAATCGAAGCAGGCTTTTGGGAAAACCATAGCATTGTGGACGAGACTTCTTCGGACCTCACAACCCGGAAATGGTCGAAACAGGAAAGATGCGAAACAAGGTTATTAGGGGTCGCGCCCCTAGGGTATGTCTATTTTTTCGAAAAAAGGTGGTATCATGGTATGGGGCCCATATATTTAACCTATGTGGTTGCTGCAAATTTATTACTTTGTGGTTGTTTCTTGTGGTTGAGGACCCATGGATAAAGGTCGATAACGACCGGAGATGGCATACTTGTAGGTTTTACTTCCGGGCAGGGGTAACCCGGCCTTGTGTTGGAAGAGAGATGGTTAAGATCTGGGGGCGTCCCTCCAGAGGCATACCTATGTGGAAATAGGAAGTTCCTTAGCCTGACCGTTTGTTGGAAATCCAATCATCCAATACGCGCCTTGTACGGTTTTAGCTGTAAAACCTGCCATCTAATATGGCAGCTATAGCAGGCTACTATAATGGTACGTATGCAGGATAAGATAAATATTATACCTGCAAATGTTTTCCACTATGCACTAATAATAGTATCAAAAGGATTTCGCGTATCAAGCATGTTTGACTATCATAAGGAGAAATCTCCCCCAAGTGTGTGATTGCATTGTGTGTGTGCCGGGAGGCCTTATGCTAGTTTCATTTTCTAAAAAAACATTACGGTTTTCTTTTAAATCCTTTTGTTTTCTTTTATTAAAGATAAACTGTTTTTATCTGCTCATACCAGTCGCATACTGACCAGGAATTTATTGTTCCCATTCTAAACTCTAGGTGCCCACAAATTTTCCACACGAACAGCCTAGAGTTAGATTTTCAGATATTCAGCTAGTAGATGTAGATTCGTTAGGCTTCAGCTTTCTATTTGGAATTGGTTTGGTGTCTTTGGATCTTAGCGATTGTATCGATGACTAACCTTGCTTAATACATCGTGAATCGATGACTAACCTTGCTTAATACATCGTGATTGGGGATTTCAGCTATCTTTAGTTTGGAGATGGAGTTGTGATTGCAGTATGGAGTTGGATTCTTTTGGAGGCTCTTCTGTCTTTTTGTGCTATCTTTCCGCTGCTATTTGTTACGCTGTTGTATATTTTTGTCTCTGATATTGTTGAACATCTATTGTATCATATTGTATCAGATTTTGTATTCATTGTTATATCAATGACATATATTGTTTTTCTTCTGTTGTGTTATTATACTTAATGTGTTATAAGCTCAGGCGAATCAGATTTGAATGTTTGAATCGGCGGCATTCGAATACGAGTGAAGTATGGATGTCGATTTTTGAACGCGAAAATTCGGGTCGCCACATTTGGTATCAGAGCTGAAGGTTGAACTTTAGCTTTTGGAGTATAACACATTAGGTAACTCATTAAAGATAGGTTACAAATGCCCTAGAATGAGTATATCCCTAAGATATTTGTCTGTATGCCTCCGTAAATTCTCTTGCTATCCACTGATAGTGAGTATGAGTGCAAGAAGTGGACAAGATAGGGGATAGGGAAGTACCACTTCCAGTGGTCAATACCTGCAACAACAAGGAATAATCTTTCTCTATCAGTTCCTTTTGTTCATCGTCTGATTCCAATTCTTTGATTGCTTCGTGGCAGCTACAAAAAGAAGCTTCGGGTGTGGTGGCGGCCTTGCGAATCATTGTAGGTAAGTTCCTAATTCGTATTCTCTTCATCGGTTTCCTATCAGTTTTCCGTTTTCAAACTTTAATGAATTTAAAAAATTTATTTAAAATAAATTAATGAATAAAATATGAAGATTTGTATCGACAAAACGATTTTGGTTAAAACCAAAATTTGAAATTTTGTTGGGATTTCTTGTGAAGATCAAAGTCCGAAGAGGGACAAGCTAGTGAATACTTGGGATATTCCAACCTGGATTGAGTATCCATTGTTTTTTATTGGGTCCGAATATATTCTATGAACGGTTAGTTATCCCTTCGAACTAACCAATGCCCCTGCATATTTTGTAGACTGATGACCTAAATATTTCGTGAATATTGAATCATTTTGTTCTCATAACTATTGATGATATTCTGATTTGGTAAGCCAAATGCAGAATAATAATTTCAGTTTGATCTGGTAAACTATATCTTAGATGTATTCATCTGATTTTTTTGTATCCCTGTCTAGCAAATTTCGAGGACGAAATTTTCTTAAGGAGAGAATCTGCAACGATCCCGATTTTTGAGTAAAATTTAATTTAGTAATTGATATAAATTTATGGATTAAAATTGTAAATTTATTTAATCTTTCCAAATTAAATGAAACATTTATTGTTTTATATATATATATATATACACACACACACACACACACACACACGAATTGATTTCAAATAGAATTTAAATTTGAAAAATCTATAAATATTTATTTTAAAATTATATTGAATTTGAAAACATTTTATTTTCAATTGTAGATATTTTTTATAATAATTTGGATTTATTAACTTTATATTTCCAAAGAACTAATATATATGGATACATATATATATATAATTATTTATTAGTAATGAATAATTTGATTTCAAATCATTTATTTTAAAATTGTATAAGTGCAAAATAAAATGTATGAATGTAAGACAAGAATAAATATAAAGCTTTGATATGTATATATATCTTTTGGAAAACTAATAAAATAAACATTTCTAAAATAGAAATATGATAGCCACGTTGAATATGAATTTGATAAAAAGATTAAAAATACATTTTTTTTAAAATGAATAAATATAGTTTGTATATTTTTTAATTTAAAATGTAAAACATTTACATATGTTAAGATATAAATATAAATTTAATTAAGGGTTTTAGTATAAAAAGACATGGCTTTGACATTTCTAAAATTTTAATTTAAACAATAAACAAGTGTAAGGTTTTAGTAATGGGTAGAAAACAAGTGGCATACCTATTTAATTTTAAAATTACAATGTTAATATCAAAGAATAAATCAGGTTATACATATTTTCTCAAATCTTCTCATCTCCTTCTTTCATTTTCAAATTGAAAATTAAAACCTGGGAGAGAAATTAAAATCAAACTGAAATCAATCAAAACATAAAGTAGAAAATCAAGGGAAAAGCAAATGCAAATAAAACTGAAAAAATTTTAAACAAGCAAGTACAGATCAGAAATTAGAAGCAATCAAAACCTAGGAATCAAATAAAAGCAACTTAAAGATCAAGGCAACCGATCAACTGAAACAATCAAGTGCTGATCAAGGTAGCATATCAAAGTATATCAAGCAATAACTCAATTTTTTTAAAGCTTCAGATCAGTTTATAAATTCAAGCTTCTAGTTATAAATCTCAAAACCCAATTTCCTTGTTCTCTACCTTCTGTACCACGTGAGCAAACTTCTTTGACCTGATCTTTGAATCAATATGGCGATTTATGTGGAAATGAAGCTTTGAAATCTAGTTGCATGTATGCAAAATTGTGTATATAAATGTAGATATGGTATGCATGTCTGTATGAATATGTTGAGCACTGTGCTTAAGATTACAGGTTCACTCTCATCAAAACAAATCAATATTTTTTTATCTCAACAGTTTCTGGCCAAGATTTCTAAAGTAAAAGTAATCATAAGAATGTAATATCAACTTTAAAAATAATTTCAAGCATTTAAATTTAGAAAATACTTTAAGTTTATATAAATTACAAGAAGACCTTTATAATCAGGGAAATTAACGATCATAACTTTATGATTTGATTTCATAAGTTGATTCGTGCCAGCAAATGATGAATTTTTAAATAGATATCTTGAATTTTAAGATTGGGATTATTGTGATATTATGGGTTAGCAGGAAATGCATATTTATCGAATTTCGATAGTTGGCGAGGTTCGGTTGCTTGCGCTTTACGCTGAAGGTACATTGGTGGTTGCAGAGGTTGGGAAAAATGATCAGCAAATTTTCCGATCATCAGGATGCGGCACGAGAGCTTTGTAGGGTTTACGTTCTAGGCGAGGTTGTTGTCTAATTCGAGGTTTGTTCTTTGTCTTCAAGGCTTCAGGCTTGCTTGGAGGTGGGGGAACTGGAAGGGGCGCGCTTGGCGTAGCTTCCGGCGCAGGCACGCGGTTCCAAATGGCCCATGATGGTCGAACGATAGGCAAGAAGTTGGTGGTTTAGGTTCAGGTGATGTTCGATTATACTCAAATTCGATTTCATCATCAACTCTTGGTTTTTGATGTTCATGATGCTCGTATAGGTCGAGGGCAACACGTTGGAGGTGGCGACAATGGTCGAAGCTATGGCGCTCGTCCGTGCACATATACGCGTGTCTGTGGGTATCAGTAAGTTTTGTGGTTGGGGAAGATGAATTGTTCTAAGGTTAGAAGCTCGGGAAAGGGATGAAACAACTCGAAGATGATCGCGAGTGTTTAAATATGTATACCATTTTTTTAACTATAACATGGTTTTCAAAAAAGTGGAAAGGAGGAGGAGGAAGTAGCTCGGAGAGGAGCTCAGGGAAATGGGGCTTGGATCTCGGGTTGGTTCCCGAAGTGGGTTTTGGTCAGATTGAAAACACAAACCAAGTTTGTATATATTAAATAAAACGTGTTTTAAAGTAAAACAAACTAATTCTGTCAAACAGGTTTTCAAACTTTAATTTTAAGTTTAATGTGACTTGAAATAATCTGATTTGGTTTTGAAAACAAATTTTGATTATATAATTTAATCTCTAAGTGGTTTTTCAAATAAAATAAAATTAATGTGATTTATTAAAGGTTAATTATGTAAATAAAAAAAAGTCAATTACTTAATGATTTAAGGTTAATTAATTAGCGTAATTAATCAAGGTGATTTACTAATGGATAATTTGTTGATGAGTTTAATTAATGGATAATTAATTAAAAATTAATTAATAATTAACTAAGGGTAATTAATTACTTAATGCTTAATTACTTAATGAAAGTAATTAAGGGAATTAATTAACGATTAAAGGTAAATAAACCAAATGAATTTTTTTTACTTAAGGTAAGTAATTAATGAGTTAATTGGTTAATAATTAAGAGTAAATTAATTGAGGAGATTAATTAATAATTAAGGGCTAATTAATTAATTAATGATTAAATTATGTGATAAATTAAAGTTGATTTAATTAAGGATAATTAATTAAATGGTAATTAATTAAGGGTTAATTAATTAAGGAAAGTTAATTAAAAGAAAATTAAATAATTAAAGGTTAATTATTTAATGATTTAAAAGATAATCAATTAATTAAGGGTTAATTAATAAATGATTAAAAGATAGTTAATTAAATGGTTTGTAATTAATTAATGTTAATTAACCTGGATTAGTGATTAATCTGGTTTCAATTAATCAGATGATTAATTAACCTTACTTATTGGTGTTTGAATTGCATGGAATGCTTTGAAATTGTTTGATATCCTTGATGTGCGATGCTTTTTGATATGAATTATTTTGATTTGAGCTATGATGAATGTAATCCATTTATCTATGATGAACGTATATTATTTATCTGTGAATCTGTGAATGGAAGATAAGCGTTATAAATTATACAACTTATCGACATTGATATGATTGAATCTGTAATGATTGATGATATTGCACTATTGTATAAAACCCCTGGACTGCACCATACGCACTCAAATTTGGATTGCACGAGGAAATTGGTTAAGTCGTAGATTTTTGAAATAATTTTAAAGTTGAATTTTGAATCCAAATGGTTTTGGAAATGGAGTTGGGTTAAATATGAAAAGCTTTCGAAAAGGAGTTTTAAAGATAAAAGTTATTTTAAATAACTTGATAAAATTTTGAAATTTAAATAGTTTGATTTGAATTTAAATTCAAGATTTGAAATTAAGTTCTATGAATATATGTTTGGAAATTATGGTTTAAAAAGGTTATACAACTTATACAGTGTATTTATATCGGTTTTAAACCATTTTAAAAGTATTGTTTTAGGAGACTGAATTTAACCCAAGTTTTATACTTGAAGGGTTTTAACTTGTGCTAATGTAATCGGATTTTCCGCAACGAAAACTATTTGTTTTCAAATAAAAGTAGCTTTTATATAAAGAAAGGATTTCCAATTTGTGTTCAAAGGATTTCAAGTTTTTGAAATGAAAATAGTTTAAAAGCT
Source organism: Allium cepa (assembly GCA_030765085.1). Classification (NCBI taxonomy): domain Eukaryota; kingdom Viridiplantae; phylum Streptophyta; class Magnoliopsida; order Asparagales; family Amaryllidaceae; genus Allium; species Allium cepa. The sequence goes on from CM060939.1 coordinate 812,727,397, forward strand.
ATGAATGAATCTTTGTGAAAGATTGCTGAACTATGTTTGAAATTGAAGAGGATCTTAAAGGTGTATCTTATGTATAAAAGATTTGAAATGGAATTGTTTCGAAAGCTATGAATAAATCTTTATGGAAGATTAGTGAACTTTGTGAAGTGAATCTTTTTGTTTAAAGATTTTAGAATGGTAATTGTTTAAACCATTTGAAGAAAGGTTTTTGGGCTTGAAGTTGTGACTTAACAAAGATCCCATATAACCATATGTTTTTAAATATTGCGCTCATTATTCAGTTTAGCCAGAAGAGGACTTTGTGTCATAAAACCCATTTCGAATAATGATACGACGATATGGATATCATTTGAAGACCGGTGGTGAAGAGCGGATATTTTCGAAAGCAAAAGGATAAATCGTCGAATGTCTCTGCACTGGCTGATCCCCGGTATAAAGATTTGATAACCCTTTGTGATGGGGAGTCCGAAGGTGATTAGGGATTATCCGGATTTGCAAGGGCTTCTTTGTGAAGTGTCTTCGGTTCTGTTCGAACCCGGAACAGACTTGTATGGATGTGTTTTTGACGTTACACTTTGAGATGTAAAGCTGGTTTCTATCAAATACATTTCGGTTTGGTGGCGGAGAATTTATTCTCTTAGCTTAACACCCTTCTCTGAGACGGACGAACTCAGAGATTACGTAGTTGATGATTTCTTGTGATACATTCCCAATTTGGTAATGTGGCATACGAATTGCTGTTGATCATGTGTTGATCGAAGCATGGATTTTATGAAAAGCCTAGCTTTGTGGGCGAGACTTCGTCGGACCTTACAACCTGGAAATAGTCAAAACAGGAAAGATGCGGCAAGGTTATTAGGGGTCGTGCCCCTAGGGTATGCCCATTTCTTCAGGAAAAAGGTGGATGGTATGGAGCCCAAATACTTAACCTATGTGGTTCCTGCAAATTTATTACTTTTTGGTTGTTGCTTTGTGTTGGAGGATCCTCGGATAAAGGTCGGTAACGACCGGAGATGGACCGAAGATGGCATACTTGTAGGTGCTACTTTTGGGCAGGGGTAACCTTGCCTTTTGTTGGTAGAGAGCTGTTTAAGTTCTCGAGGCACCCTCTAGAGGCGTACCCATATGGAAATAGGAAGTTCCTTAGCCTGACCATTTGTTGGAAATCCAACCATCAAATACGCGCCTTGTACGGTTTTATTTGTAGAACCTGGCATCTAATATGGTAGCTATAGTAGGCATACTATAATGATATGTATGCTGGCTAAGATTAATGTTATAATTGCAAATGTTTCCACTATGCACTAATAATAATATCAAAAGGATTTCGTGTATCAAGCATGTTTGACTATCATAAGGAGAAATCTTCCCCAAGTGTGCGATTGCATTGTGTGTGTGCCGGGAGGCCTTATGGCAGTTTCAATTTCCAAAAAACATTATGGATTTCTTTTAAATCCTTTTGTTTTCTTTTATTAAAGATAAACTTTTTTTGTTTACTCATACCAATCCCATGAATGATCTGGAGTTTATTGTTCCCTTTCTAAACTCTAAGTGGCCTCAAATTTTCCACATGTGCATTCTAGAGTCAGATTTTTAGATAGTCAGCTAGTAGATATAGATTCGGTAGGCTTTAGCTTTCTGTTTAGAATTGGTTTGGAGTCTTTGGATCTCAGTGATCGTATCGATGACTGACCTTGCTTAATACATCGTGATCGGGGGTTCGAGCTATCTTTAACTCACAAAAATAGATAAACCTACTTCATCGGCTTTTAGTGTTAAGTAAAGTTAATTTCCTTTTTATACATGTACGTAAACAACAAGATTAACATGTTTTCGACATTTCAACTTACAATGTTCCTCATTCAAAACTGAAGCCGGGTATGTTTGGGCACTGGTTGCTCCAAGTCTTACCTAGAGACCTCATTCTTGAATCTCACAAACAGACAAATTTGCTTGTCAGCTTATTAGTATTAAGCATAGTCATTCACCTTTGTCAAGACTTTTATATATGAAATAATACTTTAGAAATACTCGTAAATAGGTTTTAAATATCTATGTAAAATATTAGTTGAAAATAACTAATTTAGAAGTTCGATTAAAAACATGTTTTACATTTTTCTGCACTTTACTTCAAAAATTCATGAATAATCATTAAGACATTATTTAAACCTCTAATCTTTTTCTCATACTCAAATACATTTTATATGAACTTTCATTAAAAGAATTTATAAAGAAAAGGATTTAGGAACCATTTTTCCAAAACGTCGCATTTTAAATACCTGAAACTATAAGCGACTTGCTACAACATTTTAAGGCAATTAAAAGTCCTTGTTAAAACAACATTAAATGTACAGTCTTTGTGACTAGTTTTAATACCTAAACAAATAATTTGAGACTTGAAATTTTTATGGTAAGTACTACCATTAGATTACTTAAAAACTTTGGAAAGAAATCCTTAAGAATATCTTTCTATTTATTTATAAAAATTCTCAAAAATAAAGGATTCCAAAGTGCACTTATAACAACTATTCTCGTTACAAACACTTACAATATAAAGTTAGTATTTTCTTTCATAAGCAAGAGGGTTCCAAAGTTTATAACTTTACTTAGCTAATGTCACTTTAACTTTATAATTTGCACACAATATATATACACACACACATGCACAAAAACACATAATATATCATTAAGAGATAGTTAGATAAATTACTTATATCAATGCCTAATCCAAGCATAAAGCCAAAAATAACCAAAGAACCACCTCCTTCCATCAACACAAGCCCAACCTTTAGCACTTCCAAACCAAACCCAAGTTCTTCCTCCTCCTCCATGCTCACGACCCATCCAAGATCCCCCTCTTCCTCTCATCTCCTCCTACATCTTACTTTCTAATCATGCTTTCCATGGTACCTTTAACATAATGCCGAAGTTTAAAAGAGATTAGAGAATATTTGGTTAACTTTTGAAAAAGTTAGATAGTTATTAATGGATTAGTGCTTAAACACTTCTATCGTTTTCAACCCTCCTACTTCATCTTAAGCTTGGGAATTTATTTGTAATTATTATGTGAACCCTCCCCTCTATTTATGGTCTTCAAATGGTGAAGCATAAGCTTACTCTCACCCCCCTTGGAAGGCTTACCTCCCATCATGTCTACTTCATCATTTGGTTAACACGTAAGCATTTTCATTTATGCTTACTTTTAATTTATGTCACTTCTTCTTTAGGCTAATTACCATTATACCTTACCATAATCTCTCTTATCCTATAGGAAGATTATAGAACCTTCCAAGCGTGTATGAACATGAGAGTGTTTAATTAGTGGCCAATGTGTTCTTATATATTAGCTTAAGAGTTAATTATTTACATTTTTGCTCATTTTCCGTATTTTCTCATTTTCCTATTTAGTTAGCCATAAATATGAAAATATTTTTAGTTTCTAATTATCTCCATAATGATTAATCAGACATGTGCAAAAAGTTTGAAAAACTTTCGTTGAGAAACTAGCGGCTTATCGATAATAGGATTTTCGTTTATATTATCGATATTTTTTTAAAGTACTTATTTTTGTAAACATTTTTCCGAAACAAGTTTACCAGCATTAGTTATTATTTAAAAGGAGGTTAAAAGATTATTAAACCATTTTAATAACATTCAATCAAAGATTCAAATATTTAAATAATTCAGACATTTAAATATGAAGTGTCCGAAATTCATGATTGCTACATCACTTCTACGCTAAAGTAATATTTTTGCTTCATTAATCAATCGACATTCAATACCTAACTAAAAATTAAAAATTCCAAACATATTAATGTTTATACTGAAAAAGCTCGAAAATGGCATTTTGGAATTAATGTAAGTGGTCTTAAATCCAATTTCCATCATATATAAAATTTGGCTTTTTGACTCATCGATTGAACAACTTCTTGAAGTTTATGTTAATCATTTAAATATCTGACTATTAAAATATGGGTGGTTATAAGTTCTATTCGAGGTTGACGTATTTAAGACGTTGTTATTAAGTTCAATAGGTTTTATCTATTATAAATCTATTCCATCTCTACATTCTAATCATCCTAACATTATCATCAACTTTCCATACAACCATCGACAACATTTAACGTCATAAACTTCAGAACAAAACCCGATGGCCAAGTAGATGCATCCAAAGCATTGCTTTCTGCATGGTCGAAAGCTTGTCCTTCTAAGAATTGTGCATCCATAACCATTCCAAATGGTCATCTTCATGTTACCCATGCATGGTTTCTTGGTCCATGCAACAATATTGCAACCATAATGCGCGTTCAAGGAACACTAGTCTGTCCTACTACATTAAGCCATGATGTTACATTCAAGTATGTGAAAGGCCTATCCATTTTAGGAGGAATATCTGATGCTCAAGGCCAGTCATTATGGAAGTGCAATGCTTTTAACCAAAAATGCCCGACTGTTGCTACATTAAGTTTCTTATTTTTCTTATTCATAATATCTTATATTATTAAACGTTTACATAAATATGAAATATTATATTTAATATAGTCCTTGAAAATAGAGAATACGAGCATGATATGCACGTAATTGTGCATATATTTACATCCATATTTTATCTCTTTTTATTTAAATAATCATCATATTTGGGCATTTTAACATGTTTAAAACCAAAATTCAGTTATTTCCAAACCATCATATTTTCATCTTCATTCAGGGGCAAAACGGTCATTTTTGTGCATGTGTCAATTTAAGAATTTTTACTTGGACATTTTTTTGATAATTTTTATAGGAATTTGAATGCATATGGAAGAGGCTTATATGAAGATATATGCATGCACAAATGAATACAAAGGAAAGAAGAAGGAAATAATTCAAGCCATGAACATGGAGGACCCCACCCACTTACCTAAATGTACAATTTGGAGCTAATGGACAACTAAGTGGATGTTAAAGCTTCATGCAAAACAAATGATGGATTAATTAGTGGATAATGGTTACCTGGTGGCCACACTTCCTAAAGAGCAATTTAGGAAGCTCCCTAAAAATAGAATTAGGGTTTTATGCATGTATAAATAGCCCCCTTATGTACATGAAAAGATCATCTTCTACTCTTTCATCTTACTTAGGAAATTAAGAAATCAAGTGTAAGCACAATGTTCTATGAAATAAAAATGGCTTCCAAGCCTCTTTCTTCTCTCTTTTCTACATGCTTTTCTTTGTTTTATTGTTAATGTTTATTTCTATGCTCTCTTTCTCCTTATGTTCATAGCTTAGATTCTTGTTTATGCAAGTAGTTAGTAGCTAATCTCTTTTGCCTTCTTTACTTATTTTCTATTTTTCTTTCCTTTTTAATGTTGAAACTTACATGTGATGCTTCAATGCCACAAATGAGTAGCTAAACCCCTTCAATTTAGGGGTAATAAAGGTCTCTAACTTTATGTAATTTCAACATTTTTATGATTTATGATCTCTTTGTTTATGCTTCATGAATGTCAATTTTGATGTAAGTTTATACAAGTGGGTTTGATAGCTTATATTGTTTATGCAAATGAGCTATTCTTATTCAACATAAACACAATTTACATCATCATTTGCTAATTGATTTTTGATTATGAAATGAAAGTAAAAATGAAATTTGATGATCTATATTACTAGTTACAATAGTAAATAGATCATACTTAAAATAGCTTTTGGTTTGGCTTCATTTTCATGAGAATTATAAGTGGTATAATTGTTGTATTATAGTTTGATGGTTTGAGTTATGTTAAATAATAACATAAACAAACCATACTTATGATAAATACAATGATTATTCCACTTAATATCAAAGTTAGAGATAATAAATTATGTGTTTGTTGATTTACAAAAATTTGAGAGTGGATTTGCCTCTAAATTGTTCTTTAGTCTAATAGATTTCGAATCACATTTTTCTAGTGTTAGCCTCATTTTATTTATAGTTAACAATTTCTCAACTTTGGGTTAATTTGATTGAGTAGGAAATTTAAATCAACAATTCCTTGTGGATCGGCCCGTATTCGCCGCGTACTACATTCGTACACCGTGCGCTTGCGGTTATATTTTAATTCAAAATTCGTTCGACGGTTTTCTAAACCGATAGAACTTCCATCGACGAACAAGTTTTTGGCACCGTTGCCGGAGAATTTGTTTTGATTTTGATTTTCTATTTTTCGGATTATTTTTGTGTGATTTTATTTGTGTGTTTGTTGTGTTTGTTTGCATTTTAAAAAAAAGAAAAAAAAATTGTGTGTGACTTGTTCTTGCATTTTCTTGAGTGTGTTTGCATTTGTGTTTTTCTATTTTGCATTTGCATGTTAATTTGCTTTTGCAATTTGTTGTTGCTTTTCTAGTTCTTCTAGTTTTTTTAGAAAAAAAAAATACACAATTTCACTTGAAAAACAATTTTATTTCATTTCAATTTCAATTTTCAATTACAATTGCATTTGACAGACTTCATAAACATCTCCCATTCTCTCTATTCATTCAATTTGCATACTTCCTGTTGTAATCAGTCTCCCACCACACTTTCTACAATTTCTTTCGTTATACCATCATCTAACAACACCCTCTCCTTCCTTCTCCAATACTACAACATTACTACAAACCCAACCATCACCAATACACTTCCTCCTCCTGTCTAAACAACAACCATCCTCCTCCTTACACCTGCTTCAACAACCAATCACTATAACCTGCACATTTCCACACTACAAGACATCAAACCCCCTCAACCATTTCCTTCTCAAACTGTCAACAACCCCCTGACTTCAACATTGCAAATCATTCACTGCCTCTTCATTTTCTTCATCAATCACCGTACTTCACCTTCTGCAAACCACATCGCCAGTGCCATTCACTTCCAGTTTCCACAGTCACAACATAACCTCACCATTGTTACTTCAACAAGCACAAAATTGCCACTCCATCCACTGTTGCCACACACAACTCCACATTTAAACTTCCTACATAATTCCCTTAAACAGAAAATCCAACATCACAGTGCAGTTGTGCATACATACGCAGACAAACCACCATCACCAGAGCATCTTCCTACCAGAGATACTTCAACACCCACATTTCATCCAATTCAACCTCCTCTGCATCATTCCAAGTCACTGTCTTCTGCCTCTCCAATAACCATCAAACTTCCTTGCAGTCATTCCAAGTCCCTTCACTCACAACCTCCTACCTCAAGCGCAACCATCTGCCTCCCTTGCAGTCACCCACTGAATCGACTACCACTTCACCCAATACTTCACAGTCACTACCACCAACCTGTGACCAAACACTACAATTCACAACTTCCTGTTCACTGTCCATCTCCCCCTTCATCACCTTCAGCAACGCCCACACTTCAATCGTCACCACGTCCACTGAACAGCAAAGCATAACTCAAGCTCCCAACCGCCCCAATCCCTACGGACTGCTTCACATCTCCAACTCTCTGCAAATCACCGCCTCGACCTACCAAATCCACAACCGCTAGCCCATACTCCAACCACCTTCAATTCGACATCGAATCCACCACAACCCCACAGCCAACTCGAACTCCGCCCATCCCCTATTTCCAAATCTCCAGATTCCAGTCCACCTTCTTCGAACAATACAACCATCGCCTGATCATGACTTACTTTCACTTCTGGAAATTGTAGCTGATATGATTCGAATTTGGATTGAGAATACATTTTTTTGATGGATTCGTGAATTAGATGGAAAATTGTAGTTGATAGGAAATTGAGTCGGTTTGTGAAGTCGTGAGTCTGGGCTTTTCTTAATTTTTTTTTGGGCCGGGCTCTTCTGTTCTGAAAAGGAAAAAAAAAGTTTCTAAAATCTACTTCTTTGTTTTTAAGTTTTTTTTCTTCATTTAAGTTTTATTTTGAAAAAAAAGACAAGAAAAAAAATATTGTGTTTATTTAACTTTGTTTTCATTTGATTTAGTTTTAGTTGTTTTGGTTTAGTTCATTTCTGTTTTATTTTCCTTTATTTTAGTTTTTTTTTCCTTAGACATATATATGTAAAAAAAGCAATTTTTTTTCTTTTTTTAAGTAAAACCCTACTTTTAAGTTTACTTTCAAAAAAAAAACCAATAATAATAATAATAATAATAATAAGTTTTGTTCGAAAATCTTTTGTTTTGTTTCCTTTGATTTCAAACAGTTGTGTTATTTTCCTTTGTTTTATTTCATTCGATATATATATAAAAAAATTTGTAAATATATCTTGTTCTTCATTTCAAGTTGCCAAAGCAGAAATTCAAAAGGGATAAGTGTTTGCCAACAAATAAGCTGCTTTGCTTTGCTAAGAAAAATCGCCACTAAAAAAAAATATTGCTAAAATAATCTGCACGCTCTGGTATTGTGCTTCCATCTTTATTCGCATTGTTGGTTTCTTGCACTTGCAACAAAAAAAAATTTCAAAATCCAAAATACCAAAAACAAACTTCATTTTAGTTGCATTGTTAATACACGTTTAATTTCTTGTTTTGGGTTCATCTCATCTTATTTTATTTTCTAAGGGCAATACCCCAACTCACATAAGGTGAGGGATTTCATCACCTTTTCCTTAGCCCACAAACGCATTTCATCGTAGAATTTGACTAATAATAAAGGTTAGACGTTGGACCTAAGGGTGTCACAAGCTCACTTAGGGCTTAATTGTATCTTCACAATTGTTTTATTTGAACGATTTTATTTCTTGGTGTCTAGGCTACGGCAGAGTAATAACCAGTTATAAAAATTACGGTGATACGTAAATATTATGCTGGTTGTTCCTCTGAAGGTACTTAAACCTTCGGCTGCATTACTACGGTGATTCGTGGTGCACCGATAACTCCTGTCCGTTACCTGGCTGAGAAATATTTTTGTTGATTTAAGACAAAGTGTGATTATACAATTTTAGGTTAGGAGCTACTCAGAACAGAAAATTGTAATTAAGTCTTTTGCATTCATTTAGTTGCATTAGTTCATGCATATTTAAAAAAAATTAAAAAATCCAAAAAAAAATTTGTAAATTTTAACTTGATTTTTCATTCAAAAAAAAAGAAAAATCCTTTTCTTTCTTCCCTTTGAAAATATTAAAAAATCCAAAAAAAAACATATAATCTTTTCAAAAAAAGAAAAAAAAATTTGAAAAACAAAAATCAGTTTCCATTTTCTTCAAAAAAAATCTTTTTGGTAAATATTTGAAAATTCAAAAAACAAAAAAAAAATACAAAACCAAAAACATATAAAAAAATTTGAAAAACCAAAAACAAAATAAAAATTAAACTTTTCTTTTGAAAATAAATCTCACTTGTTAAATAGTTTTCTCCCTTGTAAAAAAAATTCAAAAAAATAAAATAAAAAACGTTTTCAAATCTTCTTTCGCTCCCTAAACTTAGTTCTAACTCCTTTCTCTTCTCGACTTTCACTTGTGCATGAGTACTTGGACTCGTGACACAACAACAAATCGTTGGACTCGCGACCCTTCTACAAACCGTTTAACTCGAACAGACGATCCTCCTGAAATGGCGAACGAAAACGCCCCTCGAACTCTTATGGATAGAATCTTTCCCGATAGAGTTTTTATTCCATCTTGCATCACGTTACCCGCCCCTACGGGTAACCATTTCGAAATCCATTCGAACCATATTGCCACGCTTCCAAAATTTGGCAATTTCGAGCACGATGATCCATACATCTTTTTGACTAAATTCGAACAAGTTTGTGCAACCATTAAACTCCAACAACTTTCTGATGATGGAATCAAACTTCGATTAATCCCATTTACTCTTACCGATTACGCTGAAAAATGGTTGTACAGTTTACCTTCGAACTCAATTAAAACGTGGGAAGAATTTGTAAAAGCTTTCTTAAAAAAGTTCTACCCCTTGGAAAAAACAAGTAGAATTCGAAACGAAATTGTAAATTTTCATCAATTCAAGGGTGAACCATTTGGAAAATATTTTGAAAGATTCAAAGAGCTTTTGATAAAATGTCCACACCATAACTTTGAAAAATGGACGATTTGCCAAATCTTATATGATGGACTAGAAAACAGCTCACGAACGATGCTCGAATCAATGTGCCAAGGCAATTTTCTTGCCCAACATCATGATGATGCTTGGAAATTTCTTGAAAACCTCGCTGAAAAGTCGTCCCAATGGGAATGCTCGAACGAAAAATCAATCTACTCACGATCGAGTGCACATTCGATAGGATCTTCTGTTGCTTTGGAAGCTAAGATCGACGCAATGATTAAAAAATTCGATAACGTTTTCTCATCGAATCAAATGAACCAAGCTTCCCAACCGATGTGTTATAAATGCAATGATCCTAATCATATAGCCGATCAGTGTCCCAACTCTATCGAACAAATCAATGCTTTCAATAAAGCCAAAAACGACCCGTTTTCTCCAACGTACAACCCTGGTTGGAGAAATCATCCGAATTTTGCGTGGATCCAAAACAATCCCAACACGAATATGATTCGTCCCAATTTTCAAGCATTTCCGAATAATGTTTCGAATCCTCCCTTTCAGCCTAATAATTTTCAACCAAACCTTGTGGGCCCGTCTCATAATCAACCACAACAACCAAATTTTCCACCAAATTCTGCTCATCCTCCACAAGACGATAAATGTTTAACTTCGCTTGAGAAAACTCTTGAAACATTGGCTAAGGAAACCACTCAAAGCCTTCAATCAAACAGCAATTTGCAAAATTTATTGACTTCATATATGCAAAACACAAACCAATCGATTGAAAAACTCGAAATGCAAATGAGTCAATTAGCCACGTCTGTAGGTGAACGTGAACGAGGAACATTCCCAAGCCAGCCCCTTCCAAATCCCAGAAATCAAAACGCAAATTCAAATCATGCCCATGTTTTTCAAGATAGAAACGTCACCCAGTTGAATGCTATCACAACTCTCCGTTCTGGTAAACAAATCGATAATCAAGTCGTTAATCCAAATGATTTACCGGAAACTTTTCTCGACGCTTCTAAAACAACGAACGACTCAGAACAGAACGTGGAGCCAAATGTCGAATCGAACGACAATCAAAATTCTTCTTCTTCTACTCGAGTAGACCCGCCTACCGAGTATCGTGTTCGATTTCCACATCGTCTTCGACCAAAGAAGCACTCGGACCAAATGGAAAAGATGTTTTAAATTTTTAAACAAGTAAAAGTGAACATCCCGCTTCTTGACATCGTTCAGCAAGTCCCCACTTACGCGAAATTTCTTAAGGACTTATGCACCCAAAAGCGACATACTCAAGTGCCCAAAAAATCTTCTTAGCCGCCAGTTTGAGTGAAGTCTTGTCCCAATCCATGCCCGTTAAATATAAAGATCCTGGCTGCCCTACGATTTCGTGTACAATTGGAGACAAGACGATTAACAAATGTTTGATAGACTTAGGCGCGAGTGTCAACTTGATTCCATACTCCGTGTACGAACAATTAGGCTTAGGTGAGCTCAAACCCACGAAAGTTAAGCTTCAATTTGCCGATCGTTCCATTAAGAAACCCGTGGGAGAAATCGAAGACGTACTCATTCGAGTAGGGCAATTTATATTCCCCGTTGACTTTATCGTTCTCGAAACACAACCTGTGATGAATCCCTCGATTCAAATTCCATTGATTTTAGGCCGACCATTCTTAGCAACCTCAAATGCCTTAATCAATTGTCATAACGGATCAATGAAAATATCTTTTGGAAATATGACTTTGGATCTTAATATTTTCAATCTTGGAAGCCAGTCGAATGAACCTTGTGACCAAACGTTGGAAATTAGTGCCATTCACGAAAATGTTGAAAACGAAACACTTGATCTTGACGATGAACGTGAGGCCGAGTATGAAAAATTGTTTCACAAAATTCCCAACGATATTGAATACACTCTTCCTTTTGAATCGCTTCCAGTTAAGTCTGAATCTCAACCCAATTCTTCGATCGAAAAAATTCCAAAGTTGGACCACAAACCGCTTCCCGACCACCTTAAGTACGCATACTTAGGTGAAAATGAAACTTGTCCTTTCATCATTTCTAACAATCTTTCTCTTGACCAAGAAGCTTCTCTTCTCTCTATCCTTTCGAAAAATAAGGAAGCAATGGGATGGTCGATTTCCGATATAAAAGGAATTAGTCCCGCTCTGGTTCAACATCGCATCCATTTAATCGATGATGCCAAGCCTGTTCGTGACGCGCAACGAAGGCTTAATCCAAAAATGAAAGATGCGGTACGTGATGAAATTCTTAAAATTCTCGACAACGGAATCATTTACCCAATCTCCGATAGTTCATGGGTTAGCCCAATTCACGTTGTACCGAAAAAGTCTGGGCTAACCGTAGTCAAGAACGATTCAAACGAGCTTATTCCAACTCGTACTCAAACGGGTTGGCGTGTTTGCATTGACTACCGAAAACTAAATGCCGCAACACGTAAAGATCACTTTCCTCTTCCTTTCATTGACCAAATGCTCGAACGTTTAGCCGGCCATGAATTTTACTGTTTCCTTGATGGTTATTCTGGCTATAACCAAATTCCAGTCGCTCTCGAAGATCAAGAGAAAACAACTTTCACATGTCCATTCGGTACCTTCGCTTATCGACGTATGCCATTTGGACTATGTAACGCTCCTGCGACTTTCCAACGATGCATGGTTGGAATCTTTTCCGACATGATAGAACGCTTTCTAGAAGTTTTCATGGACGATTTCTCAATCTTTGGCGATTCTTTTTCCCAATGTTTACATCATCTTGAGTTGGTCCTAAATTGATGTAGAGAAAAACATTTGACTTTGAATTGGGAAAAATGCCACTTTATGGTCAAACAAGGCATAGTCCTTGGACATATCATCTCAAATAAAGGCTTTGATGTAGACAAAGCAAAAATCGATGTCATTGCAAATCTGCCCATTCCTAAATCCGTTAAGGACATTCGATATTTCTAGGACATGCTGGCTTTTACCGTCGTTTTGTGAAAGACTTTAGCAAAATCGCCCGTCCTTTGACGACCCTTCTTGGAAAAGACGTTCCTTTCGATTTTAACTCTGATTGTATCTCTTCTTTTGAACGTCTTAAGAGCAAACTCATTTCTGCCCTAGTCATTTGTGCACCCAATTGGGATCTTCCTTTCGAAATAATGTGCGACGCTACAAACTTTGCCGTTGGTGCTGTCTTGGGACAACGCATCAACAAGATCCTTCATGTCATTTACTACGCGAGTATGACCTTGAACGACGCTCAACTCAACTACACAACAACTGAAAAAGAGCTTCTAGCTGTTGTTTTTGCGCTTGAAAAGTTTCGACCTTACTTGATAGGTTCACACATTACGGTCTACACTGACCATTCTACGCTTCGATATCTCTTCGCTAAAAAGGATGCTAAATACCGTTTGATTCGTTGGATCCTTTTACTTCAAGAATTTGACCTTACAATGAAAGACAAAAAAGGATCCGATAATGTCATAGCCGATCACCTATCTCGTCTTCCGAACGCACCATCTTCCTTGCTGATCAATGAAAACTTCCCCGATGAACAACTTCTTTCGATTTCTATCGATCCATGGTACGCTGATATAGTGAACTACTTAGTCACAAAAGAAACTCCATCATCTTGGTACAAACAGGACAAATGCAAATTCATGTCCCAAGTGAAATATTTCTATTGGGACGATCCATACTTGTTCAAATATTGTCCCGACCAAATCATCTGACATTGCATTCCGGATAATGAAATAAGGAGTTCTCTTTCGTTTTGCCATGATCAAGCGCGCGGTGGACATTTCGGTCCTCGAAAAACTGCGAAAAAAGTGCTTCAGTGTGGTTTCTATTGGCCTTCTCTTTTCAAAGACTCGTTTGAATTTTGTAAAACTTGTGATCGATCTCAAATGCTTAGACGAATTTCTCGATGAAATATGATGCCTTTAAACCCCATTCTTACGTTCGAAATCTTTGATGTACGGGGTATTGACTTTATGGGACCTTTTCCCAATTCTTTTGGAAACTTGTATATCCTTCTCGCTGTCGATTACGTTTCAAAATGGGTCGAAGCCGTTCCTTGCAAAACCAATGACCATAGAATTGTTGTGAAATTTCTCAAAGAAAATATCTTTTCGAGGTTCGGCACACCTCGCACAATAATCAGTGATAACGGAACCCATTTTTGCAACCGTTCTTTTGAAAGTGTAACGACCCGAAAATTTCGTTAACTAAATTTGTCATATTTTCCATAATTTTTAATAAAATGAATATTAGGAATTTGGTGTTGCCATTTGTTCTTATTAAAAGTTAACAATTTAAAATGAGATTTCCAATTCAATAAAATAATGTAAATATTGTGGTTTAATTTTTGAATGGAATATGTGAAAACCAGAGAAATTATGGAATAATATGTTATTTATTTAGAGTATTGAAAAAAAAATTTGTAAGCCAATTTTAATTAATGTTAATAATGCGATATAAGCTAATAAATTTGATCTCAATGCGATAACCATTTAATGAAGGTAATGAAACAGGATTTAGGAAAATGTATACTAGGTATAAATCAAATAGAAGGAAACAAACGTATGTATCGAATTGATTTATGAATAAATACTTTGGATAGTAATTGAATGTACAGTAATGGTAATTTAAAACCTATTTATAGTAAGACTGCATAAGATTCAGTAAATTAAGTGGTGGAAAGATTTTTCCTAGATATACTTTGAAGATGTGAAATTAAAGGTGAATATTAAAATTGGTTAATGTAAAATAACAATGATTAACCGTAAATGAGAATAAATTTGAAAATAAAAATTTATGTTACAAGTGGGTGAACGTAAAGATAAGGGTAAAGAGTGTTGGAATATGTATATTAGAATAACTATAAAGTGTAAATGTACGTATTTATAGCAACATGAATTATTGAAGGAAAATAATTGGTAAACGGGGTTTGGGCTAAGGAAATGTTATTGATTGTTTTGAAACCTTATTTATTATGGGAAATTAATTTAGCGTAAGCAAAACCAATGCAAATATCTAATTTATCAGTAAAGAAATAATAATGAATAGTAATCGATGCAAATTTATGTAACAATAGAATGTGAAATTTGTGGAATAGACGCAAAGTATATATGAGTTGCTAAAAGTATGCATAATAAGTGCAAATTTAATAAATCAATGTCCTGTAGAGGTTGGAGTATGGTTAGTAATAAAAGCTTTTAAAGGAAAAAAAAATACCTTTAATTTATAAATGAAAATCAATGCATTAATTAGGTGTAACTGAATGCATGTAAATAATTTTGTAAGAATAAGTTAATAAACAATTTATTTGTGCATACCCGATTTAATTGAAATAACAGAAAAGACAAGAACTTGATTTGCCTAGGTATATATATATATTGATAAACTATAACTAAATAGAAAGTTTGGTAGTAAATAGGATATAACAAGACAAAGGCAACTAGTAAATTAATAAATGAATTCATAATAATAAGTAGTAATTAATGCATATATATTTGGCATTAGTGATAATTACAAAACTTTACCCATTTATCTAATTTATTTAATTAAATCTAAATGTATGGCAACATTGTTGTAATGATGGTTGTAAGTGAATTTGAATGTAAAAAGGTAACAATTATTTAGGTTAACCATTTTGAGTATGTTAAGTTAAGAATGGCAATCGATTGAAATAAATCTAAATTAATTATTTTGTTTTGGTTAATGTGTTCTAGTTAATAAAGGGGAGTTTATAAGAAATGAAGCATGCACTAATGACATGTATTATAATTCAAATGTTATTTATACCCATAAAAGTGTCTATTTACTGAATAGAATGATTTTAAATCAATAAGCGAATTTATTGAGGTTCCAATTTATAATTTATAACATTTAATGTAGACTCAATTACAATTAATTGACTTAAATCGTGCAGTTAGCGTAGATTTGTTTTGTAATTGGAGTAGTTAATTCTATAAGATGAAGTTAATGCTAATTCTATTTATAATTGGACCATTTGTGGATATAGATTATAGAAAGCAAGATGTATAAATTTAATTAAAGTATCAACATTCAACAATTGTAATTATTGAAAATTAAAATGGAATTTGAGGATAATAAGGTGAAACCATGAACAAATGTTAATGCATCCTTATTACTGGTAAAAGATGAGTATATAAAAGTTTGAAAATCAAAAATAGGTTTTTGAAAACTTAATTTATAATTTCTAAATATAAGGAAGTGGAGAAATTAATAAAATTGTGGATATATTTTGAAACGTAAATGAAACGTCTAGATTTACATTTTTTAATACGTTTAAAATAAAATGTAAATGATAAGGAATTTATTTATTTCCTAAATCCGTAACGTGTGTAATTAATATTTTTTTATCTTTTGGGACCACTTCCGTTTGCACGTTAAAATTCATGCACACCTATTCTTTTGCGATCTATCTATAAATAGACGATTATAAACCCTAGCCTCCATTCTATTCTCTTTTGCTGTACATTCATTTCTTCAACTCTGTCTCTTCCTCAATGGATGCAATTTCAGATCCAATTCTATTCAAAAATCAAATGAAAATTTAAACATCTCAGAAAAATTCCAAAAAAATATATGTTGTAGATTTCATCGATACGAATCTGCATGTGGCGTATGTTTCTGCAATTAATGCTCGGTTCAGCCAGAAAACTTGGTCAAAGTTCAAAATCACGAAAACTTAAGTTCAATTTGGGGGTTTTTGATTTCGGCCTCAATCGAAGAAATTGAGATGTGGGTTTTGTGGAGATTGGTGTCTGGAGCCGTTTGAGGGGTGTCGCTCGGCCTAGATGATGGCGAGGCGGCCGGAATTTTCGAACTAGGGTTTGAAACCCTAGATGGGCGCCTGGCCAGGGCGGTCCTGGAGGCGTCATCAGATCGTGGCGAAGTCAAGGAGGGGAGGCGCGATTTTTGGGTTTGTTTCGGCGGCTAGGGTTTCTCCCTGATGATGTTGTTCGAACGCGTGAACTGGAGGGTGCGTTCCTGTAGCTGAAGCAAGCGATGACGTGGCCTAGTTTTAGCTGCGGCAAGTTTTGTTTGTTTTATTTATTTCGTTTTCAAATACAAATTTTGCTATAACTTTCTCATACGACATCCGATTCACGCGAAATTTCTTTTGTTAGGATCATAATAAAATTCCGGATCCGTTGACGCTGGTTTGGACAGATTCGGAGACCGTCAAAATTTTGAGTTTAAATTGAATTTAAATTCGATTTAAATTCAAAAGGTGAGTGTTTTAACCCACTCACAACATCTAAAAGTTTTTATGTTTGTTAAATTTATTTTAGATATGAGTAGAGATTTATTTATGACTGTTTGGCATGTTTTATTCATCATATCTGTTAAATCACATTTATTTAATATAACTGTTCATTAAATTTTATTACTGCATATTGATTGACAGTTATAGTTATTCATTTGCAGATAAACTGTTAGTTTAATAGTTGTTAAATTTATTTTCGAATATAACTGCCAGTTATTAACTGTTATATATTATCTGATATATATTGATATTGTTTGTTATTGGATGATGATTGTGATTTGGATGATGGATGATGATGGATGAATGGATGTTTTATTTTATATCATTAAACTACAAGTTATCATGCATTTTCGTTCCATTCAGGATTGTGGTTTGAAATGATATACAACCGCAAATTTTTATTTTTAATTTGCGGATTGAAATGATAAACATCCGTATCACTTGACCATAGGATAGAAAATTATATACATGCACCGTGGTCTATATATAAAATATTATAAAGTGATTTCTATGGTTTGGATGGGATACGGTTTATAAAAATTTTTAAGTTTTGATATTTTATAAATATTATTATTCTACATACATACATATGAAGTTAAAATTTTTGAATTTAGGCTGTGTTTAAATCTGTTAAATAAAAATGGAAAAATTGAGAAAATGGAATTTGATAATTTATATTATATGTTTAAGTTTGGAAATTTTAAGGTATGATATTTATAACTGAAGTTTTTCCAAGATAAATTTAAATGAATATTCTAGTATAATTATATTTAAGGAAATATTAAATTTCTAGAAATTGGAGTTGTATTTATGGATTTTTATGTGAATATTCAAGACTAAATAATAGAACAATTGATTTGTTGAAAGAATAAAATTCCAACTTTAGTTTTGAAATATTAATACTCCAAATGGATATATATATATATATATATAGAAATTGAAATGGTTTTGGAACTTGAAAGTGATATTTAAATTATGGTTTAGACTTTAAATAAGGAAATATATTTGTAAAGCAATGGAAATTATTTTTCTTTAAAAAGTAACCTTAAAGTCAAACCATTTATTTTATATACCGTTGAATATCCAAACCATTCATGTTCTAGAAGTTATGGTTTTAAAACTATGAATTTTCGAAATACTATGCTTTGAAAGTATAATTCAAATGTTTGTTTCCAGATATTATAGATTTTAAAGCAGTATGATTTTTGGAAAAGAATTATATTTGGATAAAATGATATCATATTGTTTTGGGTTTTAAAATGATATCGTATTCATAGTTCTGAAATGGAAATTTTTATTCTGGTTTTTAAGTATAAACTATTTTTAAATGACCGCGGTGTTATAATAACGATGGGTTGGCAAAGAGATTGGGATCGGATATGGACATACTCTCTGTCGATACAGAAAACCACTTTGACTAACCGTGTACGCGGTGGAGATTCCAGAATGAAGTAGGTTGGTGGCGACCTTTCCTGTAAGGTAAATACGTGGACCCATGTAACGTCCCGAAAATTTTCGACTTTCGAAAATTCAACATCGATACTCACTTTATCGACTGGCGAGAGATCGAAGGGCGGAAACCCGAAATGTTATGGTTTAAGAAAGAAGAAAGAGAGAGAAGGAGAGATAAGAAGATAGAAAATAGAGAGAAAAGAACATAGAAAATAGAACGAAACAGAAGAAAAACAGAACAATAACAGAATCTCACAATTCGCAGCGGAACAACATATAATAAATGAATAATTTTTAAACAAAGAACCATATCAGTTATTACATTACAACACATTTCATTTCATTACATCAGAGTGTACAACAACAAACAACAACAAACAGTGCAGCGGAAAAAGAAATACTATATACTAGTAATACGCCATGCCATCCAGCTTGCCTCCAGCAACTCCAGAATATCCTGATAAACCTTAACTCTTGACTGCCCGTGTGGAAATTGGTGGGCACCCAGAGTTTAGGAAGGAAAACAATAAACTCCGAGTCAGTCATGTGACTGGTGTGAGAACTCAAAACAGTTTATTTATCTTTAAAATCAAAATAGAAGAATATTTTTAAAGTCAATTCGCAATGCTTTTAAAAATGAGACTACCATAAGGCCTCCCGCATACACACACAATGCAAACGCAGAATCGGAGGAGATTTCTCCTTATGATAGTCAAAGATGCTTGATACGCATTAAAAAGAACATTTGATATTATTACTAGTGCGTAGTGTAGGAAAAATTTATTTCGAAAGTAGAATATAAATCTTAGCCAACATAGACATTTCGAACTATGCCTACTATAGCTACCATCTAAACAGTGGTGACCACCATAAGTGAATGGCAGGTTCTACAACTAAAACTGTACAGGGTTTCGTATTGGGAATTGGATTTCCAACGAATGATCAGGCCAAGGAACTTCCCATTGCCACATGAGAATGCCTCTAGATGGACATCCCCGAGAACCAAACCGGATCTCTACCAACACAAGGCCGGGTTACCCCTAAATGAGTAGCAAATGACCGAATATGTCATCCCCCGGTCCTTTGGGACCTTTCAACCGAGCGCTCGTAATCAATTCACACAATCATAAAATGTTTTCAACATGAGTAAGTATCTGGGCTCCATACCATGATATCACTCTTTTCCAGAAGGAAATGCACATATCCTAAAGGGCGCTACCCCTCATAACCTTGCCGCATCTTTCCTGTTTTGACCATTCCCGAGGTGTGAGGCTCGACGAAGTCACGTCCACAAAAACATACTTTATACAAAAGCCATGCTTTGGGTCAACAAATGATCATAGAAATGATCACAAAGATAGACGATCAAATAAATGATCCTATCACAAATAATCAACACAATGATCATTTCACAGCAACACTCAGCATGTCACATTACCAAATTGGGAATATATCGCTGATAACATTCAACTACATAACCTCTGAGCTCGTACGTCTCAGAGAAGGGTGTTAAGCTAAAAGAATAAATTCTCCACCGCCAACAGAAATATATTTGAAAGAAATCGGCTTTATATCTCAATTTGTAATGTCAGACATACAATCCATACAAATCTGTTCCGGGCTCGAACAGAACCGAAGGCACTTACAAAGAAGTCCTTGCAATCCGGATATCCACAATCCTGATCAGATTTCCCATCACATATGGAGAACTCAATACCGGAGCAACTCGGTGCAGAGTCAATCGACAGGTCATCCTATCGGTGTCGCAAATACCGGGTCTTCAACACCGATCTTCAATGCTATCCATTTCGTCGTATCACTATTTGGAATGGGTAATCCGAATAACGAGCGCAATAATTTAAAAATAAGTGTGCATTCAAATTCAATAAATCACAACAAATACCCTTTAAAGGTAAATATTGATAGTCAGTTATTGAACTATCAATGGATATGCACAACATCACCAGATCCCAAATAATTTTCCAAATTATTTATTTCCCAAAAATATCTTTACAAGATACATAATTTCAATATGTCAAAAATAAATCAATATTTATTTTTAAACAAATTCCACTTTCTTTTATAAATTCCATAGTGAATTTATATTTCAAAATATCTATGAATATACGATTTCAATTATTCATTTTCAATTTATCTTCAAAAAGATAAATTCTCAAAATATTCACTTTATATTGCAAAACATTTCCATACTTACTTATTAAGTAATTCTCAATCCATTTATTTTCTACCCTTGGAAAATATTCAATATACTTAAATCGAAATTAAGTATATATTTCATTCTTTAAGGAAATCATTCTCTTAACCATATTTATTTGGGTCAAAACGAATGTTGCGTAAAACATCGTTACGACAACCCAAAATCACTAGTATAGGGATTCGAAATTAAAACAGATATATAAATCCCAATACTATACAAAACATTTCCTTTCAGAAATCATTTACTATAACAACAGTGCTATAGTCCACCATTTCCTTTTATTTCTCGAAAACGTCTATTTCAACAATCAATGTTGAAATCTATGGTTTCGAATCTTAACACATTTTAAAACATCGTTAGATCGTTTTAATTCTATTTAAAACATCACATTCAAAACAATTTCTTTAACATATTATTCACTATTCAAAAACGGGAATATACTACGTTAACCAATTTCATCATTTCTATACATTTCATTTTAAAGGATTATTCACTGTCTAAAACTTGAATATAACTTCATAAATAAGTTATAAAAATTAACTTATCAAAATAAGTCGTTTGCGAATTTATAAAACAACGTTTATAAATTCCATTTCTATTTATTTTATAACAACTTCCTTTTATAAATTCCTTTATTAACCTATCTCAATTCATATCTCATGATATACTAGAAATTCATATTATAAGTTAAACACTTATAATTTATTCGTTTACAAGAATCGTTCTTTTAAACATCCCAATTTATAAATCTTATAATTTATAAGATTCGTTTATTTACCCAAATCTAGTCTTTTAATAACTTTACAAATTTTATAAACCTACTGCTTATAAAATTCCATTTATAACTTCACCGTTTATAATTCTATGAATTTCATTCATTTATGAAATTCATTCACAATTCATTCTAACACTTATAAAAACTCGTTTTATAATTCCAACATTTTCATTTATAAATATCCATCTTATAATTCTTTTATATAAATCAATTCATATCATTCTTTTATATAAATCAATGTATATCATTCTTTTAAAAATGTCTTAACTCCCTTTATAATTTCACCATTTTGATTTATAAAATAATCAAATTTTATAAATCCTATTTTTAAACTTTTTTATAATAAATTCAAAAATCCAATTTAAACTATTTTATAAAATCATTAACCCATATTTTCTCAAAAATCAATATTTAACCGTATTTCTCAAAAATCATAATTTTTATAACATTAAACATTATAACGTTTATTTATTTAAAATGAATCAATTTCCAAACATATAGTACATTTTCAAAAATCACTTTAAAAATCATTTTAAAGTTCCAAAGTTTGGTCCAATGATGCTACACACCAAATAGTCAATCACGACAACAACGATATCATGTATCAATATGATAATCCATCAAATATCAAAATATCTGAAATCAAATAAATACTGTTGAGGAATCCAGTTGGATCCCTCCAACCTGTTTTCCTGCATCCACAAACATTAGCACAATACCAATTCCGCTCTAGTACGGAATTATCGCGGTATATGGGATTTAAAATATTATCCGCTTAATAGACGGCGCAATAGGGTCTCATCCGCTATACAAATGCGGGAAATCAATAACTCCAATATATACATACGCCAATATATATATATATATTGCTATTATATATATAATACCAATTTCACTGTTTATGAAATATTCGCGGTATATGTTTTTAATAAATAACATCCGCTTACTAACGGCGCATAATGTCTATTTTAACAATCAATAGATATCAATCATTATTCAAACATGCATTCAAATATTTTAAATCTAACTATTTAAAATAAAATCGAAACTGATTCGATTGTGTGAGAAGTTCTCACCTTGATTTTATTTCCGTTTTAGCGATTTATTTCGAATAAAATTAAACGGACGTTTAATTTTACCCGAAATTCTCACTAAATCCAAACGACTCCAATCCAATTCCATCGCGTAGTGCTCGTCCATATGATTCCAACGCAACTGGTTTCGCGCGTTTTCGACCTCGTATGAAAAGGTTATGCATTTATGAAGTTATACGAATTAAAATAAACTAATATTTACAAATTTTATTTAATTAATCCCAAACCCACATCTGGACCGTGCATTTCCATCTTCTGCAATCCCCACCGTCCCTCGCCTTCTTCTTCATCTTTCACGCGCGCGCCTACAGTATAGCCGAACCCACTCTTGCTTATTAGGGTTAAATTTTCGAGCTTCCTCGCTTGCATCTATCTCGATCAACAACATGGGTTTCGAAGCTCTATGCAAGAGCTACCTACGGCCGAGAAATGGTGGAGCTCGGTCGCCATACGTTCTCGAAATTCATGCACGAAGCGATGACAAACGCGGCCAAAAATCTCCCTCCCTGTTGCTCCATTTTACATCTTGACCGTTGGATTTGTAGAGCTCGCAGAGCTCTACAACATTTAGTTGGAGATTTCTGATAATTGTTTGTGGATTTGATGAAAACGAAGGGGGAAAAGGAGAAGATATCGGCCATTAATCGTTTAGAACGGCGGATGGCTAGGGTTTAGTTTTATTTTTATTTTTATTTTATTTTTTAGAGAGAGAGGTGGTCTATTTATAGAAGAACGAACGACACTATTCATTCCGGAATTTCCGGACTCCGATTTACGCGCCGTAACCAGCGTTTCTAGGGTTTACCCCGCGTTCCGGACACAATGGAACAGGATTCGAAAGATAATTCGGAAATCTGTGCGAGTTATGGCAATAAACGTTCAATTTAAATTAAACTGATTTAAACGATTTTCTAGGCGTTTTAGCTTGTACCGGACAAACGGTAAATCCGATTGACACGAAATTTGAAACCTTACAATAATATCACATTACGGATCCGATGAAACTTGTTTCGTCAAAATCCGAGACTTTTTGAAAAATGGCTATTTTAACTCGCCAAATTAATATTAAAAACAATTCAATGCATTTCGAGCTGCCACGATCAAACGATAACTCTGATTGCTACGAAAATTGAAATCCGGTAATAACTAACTATTACGGATCCAATGGAACTGGTTTCGTCCAATTCTAAGACTGTTCAAAAATTGACTATTTTCACTAGTCGATTTTAATATTAAAAATATTCAATTTTCACAAATTAACTTTTAATTCGATTTTAAAAGTTCTAAAATATCTTTCTAACTCCAATATGATAAAATAAAATTTTACAAATCATTTTCAATCATATTTAACCCAATTCTCAATTATTTCCATAATTTAACATATTAAATTATTGATTTAATTATTCAATTAAATCCAATTATTCGAAATAAAATTTATTCGACTTATAAATTCACTTATTAATATATAAAATTAATTAAATATTCAAATTTAAATTAATTAAAATCCTGGGTCGTTACAATCTTTCCCCCTTAAAAGAATTTCGTCCTCGAAATTAACAAGTAAGAAAAGTTACAGAATCCATTAACTTTCCATAAATCCATAGTTAAACTTCTTATAATAACTTTACTAAGTTTTCCATATCATACTTAGTTATCTTTTCTAAAACAACTACTATTGTTTAACTTTCAATTCCAAATCAAAGTTAAAGTTTTCAAAAAAAATTCCAATTTTCTCAAATTTTTTCTAACGCCTTAAATTTCCGGAAAAATTCGCCATAGTCTCCTTTGCGCGGCTCGATCCGAAAAAAAATGACAGTATATATATCACAAATATACATCTCATCAAGTAATGAGGCATCCCGCAGGGAAAAAGTATAAAAGTACGGTATGTAATCCGAGATATGTACCTTATATTTTATTAGCAAGCGTATACGGCTAATATAGCGCGAAAGCGAGCTCCAAATGCGAAGCAAACGCGATCCGCACCTACTAAACACTCAACAAACAACATGAGAGCATGCATATATGAAAATAATCTCAATATACATCATATAGCAACAAAATAACTATATATATCAACATAGCAAATGTAATAAAAGCAATATGTTCAACCATCAATCAATTAGCATTCATAACCAATAAATATTCATTCATATTCTCATTAATATTCAATGAAATGGTTTTCAATTTAAATCACGTTTGATTTATTAACAGTGGATGTTCTTACTAACATTCATTTTCAATTAGTTTATATTCACTAATTCATATTCAAGTTGGTTCACTTCCAAATCAAATTCAATTCTATTTAAGATTCACTTAACTTCCAATTGAATTTCCAATTACTTTAGCTTCCAATTTCATCAACTCAATTTCATTAACACTTAATGAATTATATATAATCAACTAACAATCATATAACAACCAATTTTTATTAATTGCAACCAAATTCCTTTGCTTATATTCATTCGATTTGGTTTAATTAAATTGATTTTCATTCAACTATTCAACTTTCAATAATATTAGTTTTTAATGAATTTACACTTACATTCATTATTTCATACCAATTATTCACATTTAATTGATTAGCATTCAATCCATTAATTCAATTCAATTACAAAAGTTGAATTTCATTTATATAACTCAAGTTCACATTTATCACTTAACTTTATTATTTTATTTTGATACCAATATCAACTTCATTCAATATCACTTAAGTTATATTCCATTTAACTTTAAATTCATTTTTATTTACAACTCATATTCATAAATATATCCATATAGTTTCACTTCTTATATATATAAGTTTATTTCACAATTGTAAATCACTTTAATTATAATTCAGTTCTTATAATTCATTTGCTTATACAATTATTCTTTTATTTAGATTATTCAAACAACTAAACAATCAACTTATTTTCACTTTAATAATTCTGAAAAATTATTCCTTTATATATAAAAATATAATCAAGTAAAATTATTTCATTTACCCAATTTAAAACAATATTGTGTCGAATTGTTCTATTCAAGTGTTTATAAACCCCTTCGGCATAGTTGTACAGACCGTGCTGACGAAGGTTCATACGCCACTCAATAAACCAATCATCACAATATAAAACAATTTTATATTCACTAACAAATACGCTCTCATATCTATTATTACACTCAACTCATTCTAGAGTACTGCTGACTCTATCTCTAATGAGTAATACCCAACAGAACCATGGTTGTCGCTTAACCATATGCTCTGATACCAAATGTAAGGTCCCGGAAATTTTCGACTTTCGAAAATTCAACATCGATACTCACTTTATCGACTGCCGAGAAATCGAAGGCCGGAAACCCGAAATGTTATGGTTTAAGAAAGAAGAAAGAGAGAGAAGGAGAGATAAGAAGATAGAAAATAGAGAGAAAATAACATAGAAAAAAAAGGGAACAGAACAATAACAGAATCTAACAATTCGCAGCGGAACAACATATAATAAATGAGTAATTTTTAAACAAAGAACCATATCAGTTATTACATTACAACACATTTCATTTCATTACATCAGAGTGTACAACAACAAACAGTGCAGCGGAAAAAGAAATACTATATACTAGTAATACGCCATGCCATCCAACTTGCCTCCAGCAACTCCAGAATATCCTGATAAACCTTAACTCTTGACTGCCCGTGTGGAAATTGGTGGGCACCCAGAGTTTAGGAAGGAAAAAAATAAACTCCGAGTCAGTCATGTGACTGGTGTGAGAAATCAAAACAGTTTATTTATCTTTAAAATCAAAATAGAAGAATATTTTTAAAGTCAATTCGCAATGCTTTTAAAAATGAGACTACCATAAGGCCTCCCGCACACACACACAATGCAAACGCAGAATCGGAGGAGATTTCTCCTTATGATAGTCAAAGATGCTTGATACGCATTAAAAAGAACATTTGATATTATTACTAGTGCGTAGTGTAGGAAAAATTTATTTCGAAAGTAGAATATAAATCTTAGCCAGCATAGACATTTCGAACTATGCCTACTATAGCTACCATCTAAACAGTGGTGACCACCATAAGTGAATGGCAGGTTCTACAACTAAAACCGTACAGGGTTTCGTATTGGGAATTGGATTTCCAACGAATGATCGGGCCAAGGAACTTCCCATTGCCACATGAGAATGCCTCTAGATGGACATCCCCGAGAACCAAACCGGATCTCTACCAACACAAGGCCGGGTTACCCCTAACTGAGTAACAACTGACCGAATATGTCATCCCCCGGTCCTTTGGGACCTTTCAACCGAGCGCTCGTAATCAATTCACACAATCATAAAGTGTTTTCAACATGAGTAAGTATCTGGGCTCCATACCATGATACCACCCTTTTCCAGAAGGAAATGCACATATCCTAAAGGGCGCTACCCCTCATAACCTTGCCGCATCTTTCCTGTTTTGACCATTCCCGAGGTGTGAGGCTCGACGAAGTCACGTCCACAAAAACATACTTTATACAAAAGCCATGCTTTGGGTCAACAAATGATCGTAGAAATGATCACAAAGATAGACGATCAAATAAATGATCCTATCACAAATAATCAACACAATGATCATTTCACAGCAACACTCAGCATGTCACATTACCAAATTGGGAATATATCGCTGATAACATTCAACTACATAACCTCTGAGCTCTTACGTCTCAGAGAAGGGTGTTAAGCTAAAAGAATAAATTCTTCGCCACCAACAGAAATATATTTGAAAGAAATCGGCTTTATATCTCAATTTGTAATGTCAGACATACAATCCATACAAGTCTGTTCCGTGCTCGAACAGAACCGAAGGCACTTACAAAGAAGTCCTTGCAATCTGGATATCCACAATCCTGATCAGATTTCCCATCACATATGGAGAAGTCAATACCGGAGCAACTCGGTGCAGAGTCAATCGACAGGTCATCCTATCGCTCTCGCAAATACCAAGTCTTCAACACCGATCTTCAATGCTATCCATTTCGTCGTATCACTATTTGGAATGGGTAATCCGAATAACGAGCGCAATAATTTAAAAATAAGTGTGCATTCAAATTCAACAAATCACAACAAATACCCTTCAAAGGTAAAATTGATAGTCGGTTATTGAACTATCAATGGATATGCACAACATCACCAGATCCCAAATAATTTTACAAATTATTTATTTCCCAAAAATATCTTTACAAGATATATAATTTCAATATGTCAAAAATAATTCAATATTTATTTTTAAACAAATTCCACTTTCTTTTATAAATTCCATGGTGAATTTATATTTCAAAATATCTATGAATATACGATTTCAATTATTCATTTTCAATTTATCTTCAAAAAGATAAATTCTCAAAATATTCGCTTTATATTGGAAAACATTTCCATACTTACTTATTAAGTAATTCTCAATCCATTTATTTTCTACCCTTGGAAAATATTCAATATACTTAAATCGAAATTAAGTATATATTTCATTCTTTAAGGAAATCATTCTCTTAACCATATTTATTTGGGTCAAAACGAATGTTGCGTAAAACATCGTTACAACAACCCAAAATCACTAGTATAGGGATTCGAAATTAAAATAGATATATAAATCCCAATACTATACAAAACATTTCCTTTCAGAAATCATTTACTATAACAACAGTGTTATAGTCCACCATTTCCTTTTATTTCTCGAAAACGTCTATTTCAACAATCAATGTTGAAATCTATGGTTTCGAGTCTTAACACATTTTAAAACATCGTTAGATCGTTTTAATTCTATTTAAAACATCACATTCAAAACAATTTCTTTAACATATTATTCACTATTCAAAAACGTGAATATACTACGTTAACCAATTTCATCATTTCTATACATTTCATTTTAAAGGATTATTCACTGTCTAAAACGTGAATATAACTTCATAAATAAGTTATAAAAATTAACTTATCAAAATAAGTCGTTTGCGAATTTATAAAACAACGTTTATAAATTCCATTTCTATTTATTTTATAACAACTTCCTTTTATAAATTCCTTTATTAACCTATCTCAATTCATATCTCATGATATACTAGAAATTCATATTATAAGTTAAACACTTATAATTTATTCGTTTACAAGAATCGTTCTTTTAAACATCCCAATTTATAAATCTTATAATTTATAAGATTCATTTATTTACCCAAATCTAGTCTTTTAATAACTTTACAAATTTTATAAACCTACTTCTTATAAAATTCCATTTATAACTTCACCGTTTATAATTCTATGAATTTCATTCATTTATGAAATTCATTCACAATTCATTCTAACACTTATAAAAACTTGTTTTATAATTCCAACATTTTCATTTATAAATATCCATCTTATAATTCTTTTATATAAATCAATTCATATCATTCTTTTATCTAAATCAATTTATATCATTCTTTTAAAAATGTCTTAACTCCCTTTATAATTTCACCATTTTGATTTATAAAATAATCAAATTTTATAAATCCTATTTTTAAACTTTTTTATAATAAATTCAAAAATCCAATTTAAACTATTTTATAAAATCATTAACCCATATTTTCTCAAAAATCAATCTTTAACCGTATTTCTCAAAAATCATAATTTTTATAACATTAAAAATTATAACGTTTATTTATTTAAAATGAATCAATTTCCAAACATATAGTATATTTTCAAAAATCACTTTAAAAATCATTTTAAAGTTCCAAAGTTTGGTCCAATGATGCTACACACCAAATAGTCAATCACGACAACAACGATATCATATATCAATATGATAATCCATCAAATATCAAAATATCTGAAATCAAATAAATACTGTTGAGGAATCCAGTTGGATCCCTCCAACCTGTTTTCCTGCATCCACAAACATTAGCACAATACCAATTCCGCTCCAGTACGGAATTATCGCGATATATGGGATTTAAAATATTATCCGCTTAATAGATGGCGCAATAGGGTCTCATCCGCTATACAAATGCGGAAAATCAATAACTCCAATATATACATATGCCAATATATATAATACCAATTTCACTGTTTATGAAATATTCGCGGTATATGTTTTTAATAAATAACATCCGCTTACTAACGGCGCATAATGTCTATTTTAACAATCAATAGATATCAATCATTATTCAAACATGCATTCAAATATTTTAAATCTAACTATTTAAAATAAAATCGAAACTGATTCGATTGTGTGAGAAGTTCTCACCTTGATTTTATTTCCGTTTTAGCGATTTATTTCGAATAAAATTAAACGGACGTTTAATTTTACCCGAAATTCTCACTAACTCCAAACAACTCCAATCCAATTCCATCGCATATTGTTCGTCCATACGATTCCAACGCAACTGGTTTCGCGCGTTTTCGACCTCGTATGAAAAAGTTATGCATTTATGAAGTTATACGAATTAAAATAAACTAATATTTACAAATTTTATTTAATTAATCCCAAACCCACATCTGGACCGTGCATTTCCATCTTCTGCAATCCCCACCGTCCCTCGCCTTCTTCTTCATCTTTCACGCGCGCGCCTACAGTATAGCCGAACCCACTCTTGCTTATTAGGGTTAAATTTTCGAGCTTCCTCGCTTGCATCTACCTCGATCAACAACATGGGTTTCGAAGCTCTATGCAAGAGCTACCTACGGCCGAGAAATGGTGGAGCTCGGTCGCCATACGTTCTCAAAATTCATGCACGAAGCGATGACAAACGCGGCTAAAAATCTCCCTCCCTGTTGCTCCATTTTACATCTTGACCGTTGGATTTGTAGAGCTCGCAGAGCTCTACAACATTTAGTTGGAGATTTCTGATAATTGTTTGTGGATTTGATGAAAACGAAGGGGGAAAAGGAGAAGATATCGGCCATTAATCGTTTAGAATGGCGGCTGGCTAGGGTTTAGTTTTATTTTTTTTTATTTTTTTTATTTTTTAGAGAGAGAGGTGGTCTATTTATAGAAGAACGAACGACACTATTCATTTCGGAATTTCCGGACTCCGATTTACGCGCCGTAACCAGCGTTTCTAGGGTTTACCCCGCGTTCCGGACACAATGGAACAGGTTTCGAAAGATAATTCGGAAATATGTGCGAGTTATGGCAATAAACGTTCAATTTAAATTAAACTGATTTAAACGATTTTCTAGACGTTTTAGCTTGTACCGGGCAAACGGTAAATCCGATTGACACGAAATTTGAAACCTTACAATAATATCACATTACGGATCCGATGAAACTGGTTTCGTCAAAATCCGAGACTTTTTGAAAAATGGCTATTTTAACTCGCCAAATTAATATTAAAAACAATTCAATGCGTTTCGAGCTGCCACGATCAAACGATAACTCCGATTGCTACGAAAATTGAAATCCGGTAATAACTAACTATTACGGATCCAATGGAACTGGTTTCGACCAATTCTAAGACTGTTCAAAAATTAACTATTTTCACTAGTCGATTTTAATATTAAAAATATTCAATTTTCACAAATTAACTTTTAATTCGATTTTAAAAGTTCTAAAATATCTTTCTAACTCCAATATGATAAAATAAAATTTTAAAAATCATTTTCAATCATATTTAACCCAATTCTCAATTATTTCCATAATTTAACATATTAAATTATTGATTTAATTATTCAATTAAATCCAATTATTCGAAATAAAATTTATTTGACTTATAAATTCACTTATTAATATATAAAATTAATTAAATATTCAAATTTAATTTAATTAAAATCCTGGGTCGTTACAATCTTTCCCCCTTAAAAGAATTTCGTCCTCGAAATTAACAAGTAAGAAAAGTTACAGAATCCATTAACTTTCCATAAATCCATAGTTAAACTTCTTATAATAACTTTACTAAGTTTTCCATATCATACTTAGTTATCTTTTCTAAAACAACTACTATTGTTTAACTTTCAATTCCAAATCAAAGTTAAAGTTTTCAAAAAAAATTCCAATTTTCTCAAATTTTTTCTAACGCCTTAAATTTCCGGAAAAATTCGCCATAGTCTCCTTTGCGCGGCTCGATCCGAAAAAAAATGACAATATATATATCACAAATATACATCTCATCAAGTAATGAGGCATCCCGCAGGGAAAAAGTATAAAAGTACGGTATGTAATCCGAGATATGTACCTTATATTTTATTAGCAAGCGTATACGGCTAATATAGCGCGAAAGCGAGCTCCAAATGCGAAGCAAACGCGATCCGCACCTACTAAACACTCAACAAACAACATGAGAGCATGCATATATGAAAATAATCTCAATATACATCATATAGCAACAAAATAACTATATATATCAACATAGCAAATGTAATAAAAGCAATATGTTCAACCATCAATCAATTAGCATTCATAACCAATAAATATTCATTCATATTCTCATTAATATTCAATGAAATGGTTTTCAATTTAAATCACATTTGATTTATTAACGGTGGATGTTCTTACTAACATTCATTTTCAATTAGTTTATATTCACTAATTCATATTCAAGTTGGTTCACTTCCAAATCAAATTCAATTCTATTTAAGATTCACTTAACTTCCAATTGAATTTCCAATTACTTTAGCTTCCAATTTCATTAACTCAATTTCATTAACACTTAATGAATTATATACAATCAACTAACAATCATATAACAACCAATGTTTATTAATTGCAACCAAATTTCTTTGCTTATATTCATTCGATTTGGTTTAATTAAGTTGATTTTCATTCAACTATTCAACTTTCAATAATATTAGTTTTTAATGAATTTACACTTACGTTCATTATTTCATACCAATTATTCACATTTAATTGATTAGCATTCAATCCATTAATTCAATTCAATTACAAAAGTTGAATTTCATTTATATAACTCAAGTTCACATTTATCACTTAACTTTATTATTTTATTTTGATACCAATATCAACTTCATTCAATATCACTTAAGTTATATTCCATTTAACTTTAAATTCATTTTTATTTACAACTCATATTCATAAATATATCCATATAGTTTCACTTCTTATATATATAAGTTTATTTCACAATTGTAAATCACTTTAATTATAATTCAATTCTTATAATTCATTTGCTTATACAATTATTCTTTTATTTAGATTATTCAAACAACTAAACAATCAACTTATTTTCACTTTAATAATTCTGAAAAATTATTCCTTTATATATAAAAATATAATCAAGTAAAATTATTTCATTTACCCAATTTAAAAAAATATTGTGTCGAATTGTTCTATTCAAGTGTTTATAAACCCCTTCGGCATAGTTGTACAGACCGTGCTGACGAAGGTTCATACGCCACTCAATAAACCAATCATCACAATATAAAACAATTTTATATTCACTAACAAATACGCTCTCATATCTATTATTACACTCAACTCATTCTAGAGTACTGCTGACTCTATCTCTAATGAGTAATACCCAACAGAACCATGGTTGTCGCTTAACCATATGCTCTGATACCAAATGTAAGGTCCCGGAAATTTTCGACTTTCGAAAATTCAACATCGATACTCACTTTATCGACTGCCGAGAAATCGAAGGCCGGAAACCCGAAATGTTATGGTTTAAGAAAGAAGAAAGAGAGAGAAGGAGAGATAAGAAGATAGAAAATAGAGAGAAAATAACATAGAAAAAAAAGGGAACAGAACAATAACAGAATCTAACAATTCGCAGCGGAACAACATATAATAAATGAGTAATTTTTAAACAAAGAACCATATCAGTTATTACATTACAACACATTTCATTTCATTACATCAGAGTGTACAACAACAAACAGTGCAGCGGAAAAAGAAATACTATATACTAGTAATACGCCATGTCATCCAGCTTGCCTCCAGCAACTCCAGAATATCCTGATAAACCTTAACTCTTGACTGCCCGTGTGGAAATTGGTGGGCACCCAGAGTTTAGGAAGGAAAACAATAAACTCCGAGTCAGTCATGTGACTGGTGTGAGAACTCAAAACAGTTTATTTATCTTTAAAATCAAAATAGAAGAATATTTTTAAAGTCAATTCGCAATGCTTTTAAAAATGAGACTACCATAAGGCCTCCCGCACACACACACAATGCAAACGCAGAATCGGAGGAGATTTCTCCTTATGATAGTCAAAGATGCTTGATACGCATTAAAAAGAACATTTGATATTATTACTAGTGCGTAGTGTAGGAAAAATTTATTTTGAAAGTAGAATATAAATCTTAGCCAGCATAGACATTTCGAACTATGCCTACTATAGCTACCATCTAAACAGTGGTGACCACCATAAGTGAATGGCAGGTTCTACAACTAAAACCGTACAGGGTTTCGTATTGGGAATTGGATTTCCAACGAATGATCAGGCCAAGGAACTTCCCATTGCCACATGAGAATGCCTCTAGATGGACATCCCCGAGAACCAAACCGGATCTCTACCAACACAAGGCCGGGTTACCCCTAACTGAGTAACAACTGACCGAATATGTCATCCCCCGGTCCTTTGGGACCTTTCAACCGAGCGCTCGTAATCAATTCACACAATCATAAAGTGTTTTCAACATGAGTAAGTATCTGGGCTCCATACCATGATACCACCCTTTTCCAGAAGGAAATGCACATATCCTAAAGGGCGCTACCCCTCATAACCTTGCCGCATCTTTCCTGTTTTGACCATTCCCGAGGTGTGAGGCTCGACGAAGTCACGTCCACAAAAACATACTTTATACAAAAGCCATGCTTTGGGTCAACAAATGATCGTAGAAATGATCACAAAGATAGACGATCAAATAAATGATCCTATCACAAATAATCAACACAATGATCATTTCACAGCAACACTCAGCATGTCACATTACCAAATTGGGAATATATCGCTGATAACATTCAACTACATAACCTCTGAGCTCGTACGTCTCAGAGAAGGGTGTTAAGCTAAAAGAATAAATTCTCCGCCACCAACAGAAATATATTTGAAAGAAATCGGCTTTATATCTCAATTTGTAATGTCAGACATACAATCCATACAAGTCTATTCCGGGCTCGAACAGAACCGAAGGCACTTACAAAGAAGTCCTTGCAATCCGGATATCCACAATCCTGATCAGATTTCCCATCACATATGGAGAACTCAATACCGGAGCAACTCGGTGCAGAGTCAATTGACAGGTCATCCTATCGCTCTCGCAAATACCGGGTCTTCAACACCGATCTTCAATGCTATCCATTTCATCGTATCACTATTCGGAATGGGTAATCCGAATAACGAGCGCAATAATTTAAAAATAAGTGTGCATTCAAATTCAACAAATCACAACAAATACCCTTCAAAGGTAAATATTGATAGTCGGTTATTGAGCTATCAATGGATATGCACAACATCACCAGATCCCAAATAATTTTCCAAATTATTTATTTCCCAAAAATATCTTTACAAGATATATAATTTCAATATGTCAAAAATAAATCAATATTTATTTTTCAACAAATTCCACTTTCTTTTATAAATTCCATAGTGAATTTATATTTCAAAATATCTATGAATATACGATTTCAATTATTCATTTTCAATTTATCTTCAAAAAGATAAATTCTCAAAATATTCACTTTATATTGGAAAACATTTCCATACTTACTTATTAAGTAATTCTCAATCCATCTATTTTCTACACTTGGAAAATATTCAATATACTTAAATCGAAATTAAGTATATATTTCATTCTTTAAGGAAATCATTCTCTTAACCATATTTATTTGGGTCAAAACGAATGTTGCGTAAAACATCGTTATGACAACCCAAAATCACTAGTATAGGGATTCGAAATTAAAATAGATATATAAATCCCAATACTATACAAAACATTTCCTTTCGGAAATCATTTACTATAACAACAGTGTTATAGTCCACCATTTCCTTTTATTTCTCGAAAACGTCTATTTCAACAATCAATGTTGAAATCTATGGTTTCGAATCTTAACACATTTTAAAACATCGTTAGATCGTTTTAATTCTATTTAAAACATCACATTCAAAACAATTTCTTTAACATAATATTCACTATTCAAAAACGTGAATATACTACGTTAACCAATTTCATCATTTCTATACATTTCATTTTAAAGGATTATTCACTGTCTAAAACGTGAATATAACTTCATAAATAAGTTATAAAAATTAACTTATCAAAATAAGTCGTTTGCGAATTTATAAAACAACGTTTATAAATTCCATTTCTATTTATTTTATAACAACTTCCTTTTATAAATTCCTTTATTAACCTATCTCAATTCATATCTCATGATATACTAGAAATTCATATTATAAGTTAAACACTTATAATTTATTCGTTTACAAGAATCGTTCTTTTAAACATCCCAATTTATAAATCTTATAATTTATAAGATTCATTTATTTACCCAAATCTAGTCTTTTAATAACTTTACAAATTTTATAAACCTACTGCTTATAAAATTCCATTTATAACTTCACCGTTTATAATTCTATGAATTTCATTCATTTATGAAATTCATTCACAATTCATTCTAACACTTATAAAAACTCGTTTTATAATTCCAACATTTTCATTTATAAATATCCATCTTATAATTCTTTTATATAAATCAATTCATATCATTCTTTTATATAAATCAATTTATATCATTCTTTTAAAAATGTCTTAACTCCCTTTATAATTTCACCATTTTGATTTATAAAATAATCAAATTTTATAAATCCTATTTTTAAACTTTTTTATAATAAATTCAAAAATCCAATTTAAACTATTTTATAAAATCATTAACCCATATTTTCTCAAAAATCAATCTTTAACCGTATTCCTCAAAAATCATAAATTTTATAACATTAAAAATTATAACGTTTATTTATTTAAAATGAATCAATTTCCAAACATATAGTATATTTTCAAAAATCACTTTAAAAATCATTTTAAAGTTCCAAAGTTTGGTCCAATGATGCTACACACCAAATAGTCAATCACGACAACAACGATATCATATATCAATATGATAATCCATCAAATATCAAAATATCTGAAATCAAATAAATACTGTTGAGGAATCCAGTTGGATCCCTCCAACCTGTTTTCCTGCATCCACAAACATTAGCACAATACCAATTCCGCTCCAGTACGGAATTATCGCGGTATATGGGATTTAAAATATTATCCGCTTAATAGACGGCGCAATAGGGTCTCATCCGCTATACAAATGCGGGAAATCAATAACTCCAATATATACATATGCCAATATATATATATTGCTATTATATATATAATACCATTTTCACTGTTTATGAAATATTCGCGGTATATGTTTTTAATAAATAACATCCGCTTACTAACGGCGCATAATGTCTATTTTAACAATCAATAGATATCAATCATTATTCAAACATGCATTCAAATATTTTAAATCTAACTATTTAAAATAAAATCGAAACTGATTCGATTGTGTGAGAAGTTCTCACCTTGATTTTATTTCCGTTTTAGCGATTTATTTCGAATAAAATTAAACGGACGTTTAATTTTACCCAAAATTCTCACTAACTCCAAACGACTCCAATCCAATTCCATTGCGTAGTGCTCGTCCATACGATTCCAACGCAACTGGTTTCGCGCGTTTTCGACCTCGTATGAAAAAGTTATGCATTTATGAAGTTATACGAATTAAAATAAACTAATATTTACAAATTTTATTTAATTAATCCCAAACCCACATCTGGACCGTGCATTTCCATCTTCTGCAATCCCCACCGTCCCTCGCCTTCTTCTTCATCTTTCACACGCGCGCCTACAGTATAGCCGAACCCACTCTTGCTTATTAGGGTTAAATTTTCGAGCTTCCTCGTTTGCATCTACCTCGATCAACAACATGGGTTTCGAAGCTCTATGCAAGAGCTACCTACGGCCGAGAAATGGTGGAGCTCGGTCGCCATACGTTCTCGAAATTCGTGCACGAAGCGGTGACAAACGCGGCCAAAAATCTCCCTCCCTGTTGCTCCATTTTACATCTTGACCGTTGGATTTGTAGAGCTCGCAGAGCTCTACAACATTGTAGTTGGAGATTTCTGATAATTGTTTGTGGATTTGATGAAAACGAAGGGGGAAAAGGAGAAGATATCGGCCATTAATCGTTTAGAACGGCGGCTGGCTAGGGTTTATTTTTATTTTTATTTTTATTTTTTTATTTTTTTAGTGAGAGAGGTGGTCTATTTATAGAAGAACGAACGACACTATTCATTCCGGAATTTCCGGACTCCGATTTACGCTCCGTAACCAGCGTTTTTAGGGTTTACCCCGCATTCCGGACACAATGGAATAGGTTTCGGAAGCTAATTCGGACATCTGTGCGAGTTATGGCAATAAACGTTCAATTTAAATTAAACCGATTTAAACGATTTTCTAGGCGTTTTAGCTTGTACCGGACAAACGGTAAATCCGATTGACACGAAATTTGAAACCTTACAATAATATCACATTACGGATCCGATGAAACTGGTTTCGTCGAAATCCGAGACTTTTTGAAAAATGGCTATTTTAACTCGCCAAATTAATATTAAAAACAATTCAATGCGTTTCGAGCTGTCACGATCAAACGATAACTCCGATTGTTACAAAAATTGAAATAGGGTAATAACTAACTATTACGGATCCAATTTAACTGGTTTCGTCCAATTCTGAGACTGTTCAAAAATTGACTATTTTCACTTGTCGATTTTAATATTAAAAATATTCAATTTTCACAAATTAACTTTTAATTCGATTTTAAAAGTTCTAAAATATCTTTCTAACTCCAATATGATAAAATAAAATTTTACAAATCGTTTTCAATCATATTTAACCCAATTCTCAATTATTTCCATAATTTAACATATTAAATTATTGATTTAATTATTCAATTAAATCCAATTATTCGAAATAAAATTTATTCGACTTATAAATTCACTTATTAATATATAAAATTAATTAAATATTCAAATTTAAATTAATTAAAATCCTGGGTCATTACAACCCAACTCCCGTGAGTTGGCATAAGGTGGCTAAAACAGGAGCGATCGACGGGTTAATGAGGTCATTCCTCTGATCGGACACTCCTCTTCGATATTATACTTTGACTTTGGATTGATTCAGTGGCCACTTTTACTTTGATTTTGGGGGAGTTTGTCCGAGGTGGGCGGCAGCTGCGCGCTGCGCGTTTCCATCGGCCCGGAAGCGTAATTGGTATATCTACCCTGGCATTGCCTAGTTGTGCCGTGTCACCTACCATACCGAGCCTTGTACGAGTTTGGATTTCTCCCGTAGCCCGTGTGGTATCCTCTGGTGGCTTTCCGATCAGGATGGACTATGATATTGGATGGACTACTGGGACTATTACGTGTTAAGGTGGAAAATGTAAAGCCTTAATGCTATTTAAAAGTATGTTTATTTTATAATTAGACACTATTATAATAGCGCAGTATAGTACATAGTAAATAGTTTAACGGATCCTTAGGAGATGTAAATCCCGAGCATCTCTTGAGTTACTGCACTCATATTTATTCTGTTAATTTAACTTACATAAGATCTTTTAGTTCTGACTCGAGTGTTTTTGTCTTTTCAAATTCGCTCGGGTCAGTCCGAGCATTTCAGGATTTGAAGACGACGGAGATTCTATTATTATTATTAGTTACATTTTACTACACTCATATTGTTCCGCTGCATTGTTATTGGTATGTGTAACTCTGATATGTATTATATAAATGGTTTTGTAAACAGACTTTTAAACTGTATATTTGATTATTATATTTTATCCTTCAGCGGTGAGATTCTGTTTAGTTTTTTTTTTCTTTCTCTGTTTTTCTTATTTACCCCATAACAATCCACCCTTGCGTATGGTTTGAATTGGCAAGTGCGTCGATTTAAATCGTGCGAAAAGGTGGGACGTTACATCTGGTATCAGAGCTTTGGTTTAGCGATAAACCTTGGCTTTGTGGGGTTTGATTCTTTGTTAATAAGGTAGTAATACCCTATGGGAGTCGCTGAGTGTATATATCAGAGAGCGTATTTGTTAGTGTTATAAAAAGATTTTGATATTGTGTTAATCTGTTCCGTTTTGTATTTTATAAATTCTGGTTGGTGCATGGGACGTTATGACATCAATAGGGATTTCTAAACACTTAATAGGACAGACCGACATAATAATTGTTTTAAATATAGGTAAATGAAATAATTTTTTCTATTATATTTTCTATATATAAAATAATTTTTTTAAATGATATTATATATATATATATATATATTTTGGTTGCAATAGATTGGTTGTTAGGAATAAAATTTTAAATAATAGGTAAAATGAGATTGAAACTAAAGTCAATGAAATTTGGAAATTTTAGAACTTGAGTCCGGGATTTTTGAAAATTTGCTTTCAAAGGATTTATGAATTATAATAATTTTGTTATAAGTATTTTCTTATATAAATATTTAGTATAATTCGGAAGAATTGTTTTAAAGAAGATTTTGGAGAAAATAAGTGCCGTACTTTCCTCTCTGTCTCTGGAAAATAATTTCGGTGATGGCGGCCGCATCATCGACTTTCATTTTCGAGTTTCGAGGGGGAAAGGCCACTGTAGTAAATTCTACTGCACATTTATTTTGAAAATATCTAAAATTTTAAATTGTTTATAAGTTATAAGAATATATCTATCTATTATTTTTAAAATAATTTGAAATTTGACCCGGTATTTAATTCTTAAATTTCCATTAATTAATTGTTTAAATTATTTTAGTGGAATAAAAGGTAAGTAATTAATGAATTGAAATCTCTAATTTAGGCAAGAAATTTAATGCAAAGTTATAAATGGGAATTAAAGGAAATTTGAAATATGTAACATATGAAACGAAGAGTAATATTGTCGAACATTAAATTTAATTAAAAGATGAGATAAAACTTGTATAAGTTC
This sequence comes from Allium cepa, assembly GCA_030765085.1. Taxonomy (NCBI): domain Eukaryota; kingdom Viridiplantae; phylum Streptophyta; class Magnoliopsida; order Asparagales; family Amaryllidaceae; genus Allium; species Allium cepa. The sequence goes on from CM060939.1 coordinate 812,768,196, forward strand.
TTTCGCATTTTCTTTAACATATATAACTTACCAAATATGAAAAGTTGAAATGTTAAATAAGAGATTTGAATAGAATATTATACAAGTAGAAATTTTGGAAATAATGAAGTATTCAATGAATTGCTATTATAAATGAGAATTTAATGGCATAAACTTAAGTTATAATTGAAATTTTACCATAAGTAAAGGTAAGTATTATAAATAGGTGATTTTAAACTTAAGTAAATAAAACGAAACTCTTTAATAAATAAGGATTGATGTGTATGGTTATAAAATTTAGTATGATTTAAATGCTACTAGTTGAATAAAATGGAAAGTAGGTAATAAATTAATAAAATCCTTTATTTATAAGAATGGAGGTTATAAGGTTAAGAATTTAAGTGTAATTAAAAAAGGGTTACTGTAATTTAATATAATAGCATGTAAGCATTTAATAAATGATTGAATTTGAGAAGTGCATTAAATGTAATACAAATAAAAGAGGCTTACATAACCTAAATAAAATAAAAATGAATAATGGTAAGTAATAAGTAGAAATAAGGAAACAACCATTGAATGAGAAATAAAATTTGAAGTTTGTTAGAAATAAATGTAAATTACAAAAAGGAAAATTTATGTGGGTTGAATAAAAGAAAGGAAATCAAACAATTAAAGTATGTAATAAATTTATATAAGTTGAATTGATTTGTTGGTTTAAATCGATATTGTTTACTTTATAGTTGGTTGGGTAAGGAAATTTGAAGTTGTTGGATGAATAAATAATCTATTTTTGTCCCATCTAAGACTGTGAGTAAATAATGCACTGGATAGTTATTTTTCATTGCGTACCATTTCAAGTTTTGAACCCGAACAACTATTTGCTTGTTTGATTGAATGGTTGTTTTGTTTTGTTGTGCATACTGTTTGTTGAAATTGATGATTGTGTATTTATTGTTGTTAGTAGTTGAAACCATGAAAATATTTCACTTTATATAAATAGTTAACCTTTTTAGATTATATAAGTGAAATGCAGGTATGGAAGCAATTGTTACTGCTTTTGTTTCCATAAATTAAGCGTAATTTGCCCAACAAATAGGTACATTCCCGGTTTACGTTTTGTAGCGCTATTTTTATATATTTTCCCCTGTTGGGATATACTATTTTGAATATTCTATATGATACTTTGTTATATTTTGGTATTATATTTTCCCGAGCCTCTCCGTACAAAGGAGACTCTGCCAAAATTTTCCGTAAATTTTGGACTTAGAATTATGTTGAAAATGTTTTCCAAACTTTAATTATTTAAGTATAAAAGGATACAATGATTATAAAACGGGTATATTTTATTTAAGGTAATAAATTTAGTAAATTACTGTTTATAAGTTAAATATTTTGAATAAGTTGTATTGTTATTTAATTCTTTCTTCTCCCTTCTTTTCCTTTTCGGGGACGAAAAGTTTTGAGTGGGGGAGAGTATAATGACCCGAAAATTTCGTTAACTAAATTTGTCATATTTTCCATAATTTTTAATAAAATGAATGTTAGGAATTTGGTTTTGCCATTTGTTCTTATTAAAAGTTAACAATTTAAAATGAGATTTCCAATTCAATAAAATAATGTAAATATTGTGGTTTAATTTTTGAATGGAATATGTGAAAACCAGAGTAATTATGGAATAATATGTTATTTATTTAGAGTATTGAAAAAAAAATTGTAAGCCAATTTTAATTAATGGTAATAATGCGATATAAGCTAATAAATTTGATCTCGATGCGATAACCATTTAATGAAGGTAATGAAACAGGATTTAGGAAAATGTATACTAGGTATAAATCAAATAGAAGGAAACAAACGTATATATCGAATTGATTTATGAATAAATACTTTGGATAGTAATTGAATGTACAGTAATGGTAATTTAAAACCTATTTATAGTAAGACTGCATAAGATTCAGTTAATTAAGTGGTGGAAAGATTTTTCCTAGATATACTTTGAAGATGTGAAATTAAAGGTGAATATTAAAATTGGTTAATGTAAAATAACATTGATTAAACGTAAATGGGAATAATTTGAAAATAAAAATTTATGTTACAAGTGGGTGAACATAAAGATAAGGGTTAAGAGTGTTGGAATAGGTATATTAGAATAACTATAAAGTGTAAATGTACGTATTTATAGCAACATGAATTATTGAAGGAAAATAATTGGTAAACGGGGTTTGGGCTAAGGAAATGTTATTGATTGTTTTGAAACCTTATTTATTATGGGAAATTAATTTAGCATAAGCAAAACCAATGCAAATATCTAATTTATCAGTAAAGCAATAATAATAAATAGTAATCAATGCAAATTTATGTAACAATATAATGTGAAATTTGGGGAATAGACGCAAAGTATATATGAGTTGCTAAAAGTATGCATAATAAGTGCAAATTTAATAAATCAATGTCCTGTAGAGGTTGGAGTATGGTTAGTAATAAAAGCTTTTAAAGAAAAAAAAACCTTTAATTTATAAATGAAAATCAATGCATTAAATTAGGTGTAACTGAATGCATGTAAATAATTTTGTAAGAATAAGTTAATAAACAATTTATTTGTGCATACCCGATTTAATTGAAATAACAGAAAAGACAAGAACTTGATTTGCCTAGGTATATATTTATATTGATAAACTATAACTAAATAGAAAGTTTGGTAGTAAATAGGATATAAGAAGACAAAGGCAACTAGTAAATTAATAAATGAATTCATAATAATAAGTAGTAATTAATGCATATATATTTGGCATTAGTGATAATTACAAAACTTTACACATTTATCTAATTTATTTAATTAAATCTAAATCTATGGCAACATTGTTGTAATGATGGTTGTAAGTGAATTTGAATGTAAAAAGGTAACAATTATTTAGGTTAACCATTTTGAGTATGTTAAGTTAAGAATGGCAATCGATTGAAATAAATCTAAATTAATTATTTTGTTTTAGTTAATGTGTTCTAGTTAATAAAGGGGAGTTTATAAAAAATGAAGCATGCACTAATGACATGTATTATAATTCAAATGTTATTTATACCCATAAAAGTGTCTATTTACTGAATAGAAAGATTTTAAATCAATAAGCGAATTTATTGAGGTTTCAATTTATAATTTATAACATTTAATGTAGACTCAATTACAATTAATTGACTTAAATCGTGCAGTTAGCGTAGATTTGTTTTGTAATTGGAGTAGTTAATTCTATAAGATGAAGTTAATGCTAATTCTATTTATAATCGGACCATTTGTGGATATAGATTATAGAAAGCAAGATGTATAAATTTAATTAAAGTATCAACATTCAACAATTGTAATTATTGAAAATTAAAATGGAATTTGAGGATAATAAGGTGAAACCATGAACAAATGTTAGTGCATCCTTATTACTGGTAAAAGATGAGTATATAAAAATTTGAAAATCAAAAATAGGTTTTTGAAAACTTAATTTATAATTTCTAAATATAAGGAAGTGGAGAAATTAATAAAATTGTGGATATATTTTGAAACGTAAACGAAACGTCTAAATTTACATTTTGAAATACGTTTAAAATAAAATGTAAATGATAAGGAATTTATTTATTTCCTAAATCCGTAACGTGTGTAATTAATATTTTTTTATCTTTTGGTACCACTTTCGTTTGCACGTTAAAATTCGTGCACACCTATTCTTTTGCGATCTATCTATAAATAGACGATTATAAACCCTAGCCTCCATTCTATTCTCTTTTGTTGTACATTCATTTCTTCAACTCTGTCTCTTCCTCAATGGATGCAATTTCAGATCCAGTTCTATTCAAAAATCAAATGAAAAATTAAACATCTCAGAAAAATTCCAAAAAAATATATGTTGTAGATTTCATCGATACGAATCTACGTGTGGCGTCTGTTTCTGCAATTGATGCTCGGTTCAGCCAGAAAACTTGGTCAAAGTTCAAAATCACGAAACCCTAAGTTCAATTTGGGGGTTTTTGATTTCGGCCTCAATCGAAGAAATTGAGATGTGGGTTTTGTGGAGATTGGTGTCTGGAGCCGTTTGAGGGGTGTCGCTCGGCCTAGATGATGGCGAGGCGGCCGGAATTTTCGAACTAGGGTTTGAAACCCTAGATGGGCGCCTGGCCAGGGCGGTTCTGGAGGCGTCATCAGATCGTGGCGAAGTCAAGGAGGGGAGGCGCGATTTTTGGGTTTGTTTTGGCGGCTAGGGTTTCTCCCTGATGATGTTGTTCGAACGCGTGAACTGGAGGGTGCGTTCCTGTAGCTGAAGCAAGCGATGACGTGGCCTAGTTTTAGTTGCGGCAAGTTTTGTTTGTTTTATTTATTTCGTTTTCAAATACAAATTTTGCTATAACTTTCTCATACGACATCCGATTCACGCGAAATTTCTTTTGTTAGGATCATAATAAAATTCCGGATCCGTTGACACTGGTTTGGACAGATTCGGAGACCGTCAAAATTTTGAGTTTAAATTGAATTTAAATTCGATTTAAATTCAATTTAAACCGAATTTAAATTCAATTTAAAAGGTGAGTGTTTTAACCCACTCACAACTTCTAAAAGTTTTTATGTTTGTTAAATTTATTTTAGATATGAGTAGAGATTTATTTATGACTGTTTGGCATGTTTTATTCATCATATCTGTTAAATCGCATTTATTTAATATAACTGTCCATTAAATTTTATTACTGCATATAGATTGACAATTACAGTTATTTATTTGCAGATAAACTGTTAGTTTAATAGTTGTTAAATTTATTTTTGAATATAACTGCCAGTTATTAACTGTTATATATTATCGGATATATATTGATATTGTTTGTTATTGGATGATGATTGTGATTTGGATGATGGATGATGATGGATGAATGGATGTTTTATTTTATATCATTAAACTACAAGTTATCATGCATTTTCATTTCATTCGGGATTGTGGTTTGAAATGATATACAACAGCAAATTTTTATTTTTAATTTGCGGATTGAAATGATAAACATCCGTATCACTTGACCATAGGACAGAAAATTATATACAGGCATCATGGTCTATATATAAAATATTTTAAAGTGATTTCTATGGTTTGGATGGGATACGGTTTATAAAAAAATTTAAGTTTTGATATTTTATAAATATTATTCTTCTATATATATACATATGAAGTTAAATTTTTTGAATTTAGGCTGTGTTTAAATCTGTTAAATAAAAATGGAAAAATTGAGAAAATGGAATTTGATAATTTATATTATATGTTTAAGTTTGGAAATTTTAAGGTATGATATTTATAACTGAAGTTTTTCCAAGATAAATTTAAATGAATATTCTAGTATAATTAAATTTAAGGAAATATTAAATTTCTAGAAATTAGAGTTGTATTTATGGATTTTTATGTGAATATTCAAGACTAAATAATAGAACAATTGATTTGTTGAAAGAATAAAATTCCAACTTTAGTTTTGAAATATTAATACTCCAAATGGATATATATATATATATATATATATATATATATATATATATATATATTGAAATTGAAATGGTTTTGGAACTTGAAAGTGATATTTAAATTATGGTTCAGACTTTAAATAAGGAAATATATTTGTAAAGCCATGGAAATTATTTTTCTTTCAAAAGTAACCTTAAAGTCAAACCATTTATTTTATATACCGTTGAATATCCAAACCATTCATGTTCTAGAAGTTATGGTTTTAAAACTATGAATTTTCGAAATATTATGCTTTGAAAGTATAATTCAAATGTTTAGTTTCCAGATATTATAGATTTTAAAGCAGTATGATTTTTGGAAAAGAATTATATTTGGATAAAATGATATCATATTGTTTTGGGTTTTAAAATGATATCGTATTCATAGTTTTGAAATGGAAATTTTTATTCTGGTTTTTAAGTATAAACTATTTTTAAATGACCGCGGTGTTATAATAACGATGGGTTGGTAAAGAGACCGGGATCGGAAATGGACATACCCTCTGTCGATACCGAAAACCACTTTGACTAACCGTGTACGCGGTGGAGATTCCAGAATGAAGTAAGTTGGTGGCGACGTTTCCTGTAAGGTAAATACGTGGACCCAACTCCCGTGAGTTGGCATAAGGTGGCTAAAACAGGAGCGATCGACGGGTTAATGAGGTCATTCCTCTGATCGGACAATCCTCTTCGATATTATACTTTGACTTTGGATTGATTCAGTGGCCGCTTTTACTTTGATTTTAGGGGAGTTTGTCCGAGGTGGGCAGCAGCTGCGCGCTGTGCGTTTCCATCGGCCCGGAAGCGTAATTGGTATATCTACCCTGGCATTGCCTAGTTGTGCCGTGTCACCTACCATACCGAGCCTTGTACGAGTTTGGATTTCTCCCGTAGCCCGTGTGGTATCCTCTGGTGGCATCCCGATCAGGAGGGATTATGATATTGGATGGACTACTGGGACTATTACGTGTTAAGGTGGAAAATGTAAAGCCTTAATGCTATTTAAAAGTATGTTTATTTTATAATTAGACACTATTATAATAGCGCAGTATAGTACATAGTAAATAGTTTAACGGATCCTTAGGAGATGTAAATCCCGAGCATCTCTTGAGTTACTGCACTCATATTTATTCTGTTAATTTAACTTACATAAGATCTTTTAGTTCTGACTCGAGTGTTTTTGTCTTTTCAAATTCGCTCGGGCCAGTCCGAGCGTTTCAGGATTTGAAGACTTTATTTCTGGAGGACGAAGACGGAGATTCTATTATTATTATTAATTATATTCTACTACACTCATATTGTTCCGCTGCATTGTTATTGGTATGTGTAACTCTGATATGTATTATATAAATGGTTTTGTAAACAGACTTCTAAACTGTATATTTGATTATTTATTTTATCCTTCCGCGGTGAGATTCTGTTTAGTTTTTTTCTTTCTCTGTTTTTCTTATTTACCCTATAACAATCAACCCTTGCATATGGTTTGAGTTGGCACGTGTGTCGATTTAAATCGTGCGAAAAGGTGGGACGTTACAGAAACTTTAATGAAAAAATACTCGATAACCCACAAGTTATCCACTCCGTATCATCCTCAGAATTGTGGCCAAGTTGAAGTTTCAAATCGACAAATAAAACAAATCTCGGAGAAAAATGTCAATAAAAATCGAAAAGATTGGTCTTAGAAATTGACCGACGCGCTTTGGGCTTACCATACTGCTTTTAAAACTAACCCTGGGATGCCCCCATTTCGTTTAGTTTACAGTAAAGCTTGCCATTTACCCGTTGAAATTGAACACAAAGCGTTGTGGGCAATAAAAAACTTAAACTTGGATCATGAAAAAGCTGGCGAAAATCGAAAACTACAACTCAACGAACTAGAAGAACTTAGGAATGACGCATATGAAAATGAGAAAATTTACAAAGAAAGAACCAAAGTTTTTCATGACAAGTCAATCCTAAGGAAAAAAATTTCGCCTAACCAGAAAGTTCTTTTATATGACTCGAGACTTCATTTATTCCCTGGGAAACTTAAATCAAGGTGGACCGAACCATTTGTGGTACGAACTGTTTTTCCACATGGTGCCATAGAAATAGAAAACCCAAAGGATGGATCGATTTTCAAAGTCAACGGTCATCGGTTAAAACCCTTCTTGGAATTTCCCGGTAACCAAGAGGAGGAGCTCATGATCCTTCATGAGCCAAGCTACGTCTAGTAAGAATGTTAACCCCATTTTGTAAATATGTACATATTTTTCCTCGTTACACTCATTATATCATGCATCGAATGTGGGGACACAGTCAAAATTAAGTGTGGGGGGGAGTCTCATTATCATTTTTTCTTTAGTTTTTCATGGCATTTTTGAATTTTCATTTTGTTCAAAAAAATAAAATCTCAAAACTCCTAAATCTCAAAAAAAAAAAAAACATTTTCTTTTTACCATTTTGATTTATTTTTGAAGAAACACTATGGGATAAGTATAAGTTTTGGCTAATAAATTGAAATTTTATTTGTCTTAACAAAAAATAAAAATAAAGTTTGATTACAAATAACAATGGTTTTACTAGTATATAGGAAGGTTCATCTATGTTAATTATGAAGTATGTTCTAATTGAAAATCTTTGTTTAAAAAGTGATAAATTTAAAGTAAGGATATAACATTTTTGTCTTCTAAGTTAAATGGTGCTAAGATGGTTTTGCAAAACTCTCTCTCTCATAAAAAAATATACATATAAAAAAAAATATAAAAAAAAATATACAAAATAATAACATCTAAAGTATTCACTCTCATTTAAAAGTCCTCACGGTTATGCATGAGTGAATTACTTGGAATCTTTGATTATGTGCTTACATACTCATTTAAAAGTACTCACGGTTATGTATGTATGGAACACATACCCAAAAAAAAACAGACTTAATAAAAACCACATACGGTCGATAGGTGTATGCACGAAAGTGTGTGCACTCGCCATGCTCTGTACTCCCCTCACATAAGCCCGAAAGGCAGTGTATGAGTGGTATATCTGGCCTCAGTTTACCTGAGCTAGGTGTGTAATTTTTTGCAAATAATGAGAGAGCAAGCAATTGAAATCCTAGCACTATTTTAACTTGTTTGATTTAACTTGTTATTGAAAAGAAATGAAAATACCACTTTAATAAACTTTGATAATCAACTAAGGATCCATTTCATAATTACATTGTGTTATCAACCGAAACAACTAGCCAAACTATGGCCTATCTGTTATGCCAACTTGATTTTCATTGGAAATTTTGACGAGTAAAATTTTCAAGACAATGACCAAAACTTATATTTAACTTATTCGTGTCAATTTAAAAATAAATCCTTCATTTGTAAATATTTTCAAAAACTCGCATTCATCTCTTTGTAAATAAATCTTGCATTTTGTAAATATTTTCATCCTGCATTTGGATTTTGTGGGCAGTATCCGCTGAAAACCCTCACGAGACAACACTCGTCCTACTGGGGACACCCAGAGGTTTAACGGCTTATTGCATACGCTCAATGCAATCGTGCTCCCTACGAAAACGGATTTATCTTAGTTTTCCTCTATTCGAGGACGAATAAAAAGATAAGTGTGGGGGTATTTGATATGCACGTAATTGTGCATATATTTACATCCATATTTTATCTCTTTTTATTTAAATAATCATCATATTTGGGCATTTTAACATGTTTAAAACCAAAATTCAATTATTTCCAAACCATCAGATTTTCATCTTCATTCAGGGGCAAAACGGTCATTTTTGTGCATGTGTCAATTTAAGAATTTTTACTTGGACCTTTTTTTTTAATTTTTATAGGAATTTGAATGCATATGGAAGAGGCTTATATGAAGATATATGCATGCACAAATGAATACAAAGGAAAGAAGAAGGAAATAATTCAAGCCATGAACATGGAGGACCCCACCCACTTACATGATAATTAACCGCTTAACACTATTAAACAATGAAATGATTCACTTGGGAATGTATGCTAGTAATTATGTTATAGTACAAGGAGTCTTTATTAAGGTGCCTGGAAATAGTCCAACACTGATGGATTTCATGTTCAGATGTCAAGTCATGTGAAAGTTCTATTGGAAAAATATTAGATGAAGAGTAGAATTGAATTTAGAAAAAGATATATGAGATATTAGAGAAGAAACATATTTTTATTATAAAGAGGAAATATAACTTTGTTGTAAATGTTTATATTTTTTCTTCACACAAATTGAGCGAGTCACCTCTATTTATACTATTTCACATCTCAATAAAGGGTGGAGATTCAATTGATCTAATGGTTCTCCATAAATATCTCATAAACCTTCTCTAATACATTTTCAAATATATTATTCTATAAATATCAAAACATATGTATTCTGGATATTTCCTATATGGAAAAGTCCAGAACAAAAAAATACAAAATTAAGTTTACTTTACCCCGTAAACTTTATTTTGTAAACGAGCGAAAGTTGAAACCTTTATATTTCATGTGCTTTGGAAGGAATAGAGATATTGTCCAAACTTTCTTAGTTGTGTTGATATTCATACCTACCGTTGAGATCGTCGATGCAATTTCACTAATCTTTTTTTTACTTCTTTCATTTCTTCCTCCTTCATTAAATAATTTTTTTTGTAAAGTAAACATTCTAACTTTCACCTTGTTCAAGTATCATAAATTTTTAACAGCCATATATGTTACCATTGCATTTTTTCATAAATACACCCTTGCACTTTTTGACCAATCTGGTTCCTTTGTATGTTTTTCAAATTTCATTTTTTCATGACTTTTCAATATCTGATGATTGAAAAATACAATTCGTCAAAATAAAAATCATATACTCTTTGTTTACCTCTTTGTTCTCACCACCATGAAACTCAACAGTAATCGCTTTGACTCTCTCTTTGACTACTTCTATTTCTGCTTTTTTAATATTCTCTGTTTCCATTTCTTCAAATTTTTGCACATATTTTGAATATTCTTCAAGCTCTTGAATATCATATCCTTGGTTCATATTTTCTTTGTTTTCATCTCCTTTGTTTTCATACTTTTTACCATTTGTGTCATCTTCTCTCACTCTATTTGCTTTATCTTCTATTTATTATTATTATTCTTCCAATTTTCCTTCTTTTTCATTTCTTCTTCCACTTTCAATTTTTTTCTACCTTGCCTCCTTTTTTACTTCATTAGTTTTTGTAACATGTTCACAGTCAAACCTTTTGACTTTCTCTTCGGTTACTTCTTTGATCATCGGTAGCTCTTTGTCGTTCATTTCTTCGATTTTCTCTTCGGCAATCTTTGGAAGCTCTTCTGCAATTTTCTTATCCATATCACTCTTCGTTTTATTTTCCAATTTTTTCTTAGCTTTCTCTCTCTTCTCAGTTGTTTTCACTTCATCCATACCGTCAACTAACATTTCTTCTTGGATATATTCTCGCTTAATTTGTAGTTGAATTTTCTTCATTTTATTAACTCCTTTAAATCTATTTTCCAAATCTCCCATACTTTCTTACTAGTATACGCATTTTCTACGTTCTCGGACATAAGTTCTTCCAAACCATAATGAATAATAACAAGTGCTTAAAGATCCTTCTTCTTCAAATTCATCAAACTATCCCTTTTAGTTTGGAATAAAATTGTGACAACAACGGGTTCTTCATACCTATTTTCTAAGATATCTCACACATTTTGTGATCCGAGCAATGTCTTCATGCGAATGCTCCAACTACTACAATACCATTTTTTAGTAAGGGGACTTCTAAAAAAGTCAATCCACTTTCCTTTCTTCTTTGATATCAACCAAGCTTTGATAAAACTGTTGGAAAAAGTTTAGATGAAGAATATATTTGATTTTAAAAGAAGATAGACGAGGGATTGGAGAAACAAAACTATTTTTTCATATAAGGAGGAAAGATAACATTATCGCAAAACTTTATTATAAATGTTCATAATTTTTTTCTTGCATACAAAATGAGCGAATACACCTCTATTTATACTAATTCACGTATGAAAAATAAATGGTAGGGATTCACTTGATCTAATGGCTCTCCATAAATATCTCCTGAATTTTCTCGTTTACCTAGTAAAATATATTATTCCATAAATATATAAACATTTATACTCTAGATATTTCCTATACAAACTATAAAATTAAGTTTACTTTAAAATGTCCTTGGTTCGAATATACAAACGGGAGATGACTGCCTATTAATTGCTGAGGGAACTTCTAATATATGGACCGAGAAGGTAAACCTTGGGCCTGGACATGAAATAAGCATTGGCAGTTTAGGGGGTCATAGAAACAAGATGTAGCGTAGAATGTTATAGTAAAATCTATAGTTTTTTCAGGTACGTAGAATGGAGTTAGAAATTAAGACATAAGGAAAACCGAATGCTGGTTTTGTTGCCAGAGTTGTGTTTTAGAATGTTGTAATGAAAAGCATATAAAATACAATTCTAGTTGATCAAAACAATTGCCTTGACCATTTAAATTGTCGGAACCATTATTTAGGAATCAAAATTAGCAAAGTGATGCTCAGAGATATACAATGTTTGACAGCATAAAAACAACAGTTAAATTTGATTTTTTTTGTTGAAAGAATCCATGCAAAGGAATGATATTGCAAAATGTTAAACTAACATATGCGAATAGTATTGCTGCACAAGAAAGCTATAACAATGTGAATGGGAATTCTTTGGTTTTGTTTTACCTTCAAGTTGTTTATGACATGGAATATTTTGGGATTCATGTATAGTATACAGGAGAAGATAGTTTCTGACAAGCTCTTTTAAGTATTTGTTTAAAGGAACATATTCTGAGAGATCATGACTGGTCCAGTTTGATGTATGTATAAGATAATTTTAGGTGAGATTGTTGTTTATATTGTTTAAGTACGAGAAATGTCTTTTGCGACATGAAATGTCATTTGCCCTATATCAACCGTACCACGCATGACCAAGAATGAAATACAAGTTTTGATTTATGAACTCCGATCTTTACAAATGCATCAGTAGTGCAGCAAAAACTAAATAAGTTAGAAAATGATGTGATAATGAGATGATTAATGATAGAAACATTAGTCTTTTAAATTAATTTATAATTTCATAATTATTATTTTTCTTAACATAATACGTTGTGCTTGTTATCAGTGTGTATAATATATAATATAAATTATATAATAGGTAGAGATATTGGAACATGATCATCTCAAATCACATACATGTAAATAACCGTAAGATTTAAAAAAAGAGATGCACGGTACATAAGGCTGGCATAGAGTGTGGCCCACCAACCCCTTGGGCAGGGGCAGTCCATTAGACATTGGGCTACATCAAATATATTTTATGTTAAAAATTATATATAAAAGATGTAAGCCCAGTATTACACAAATGATTCATTGGTGTAGTGATAATTATCCAAGTGCATGTTTTTTCGAGCTAGTGTTTGAAACCTCCATAAGGCAATATTCTTTATTTGTTCCTAAAATGAATTCTCATTCTCATTTTGGATTGGGCAAGAAAAACTATAGGCTGGCCCTACTGGTATAGTTGTTGGGTGGAAATTAGGTTAAAGGGTTTCTACTTGCAGGGTAATAAGTTTTAAGGACAGCACTTTTGAATAATTAGTTTTAAGGACAATTTACAACATAATGATAAATTCATTTATCTTTTTAAGTTATACAGAAAAATGATAAATCCTTTTATCATTATTTCTGTATAACTGAAAATGATAAATTCTTTTATCTTTTTCCTGTAAAATGTCCTTAAAACTAATTTTTCAGATGTAGTGTCCTTAAAACTTATTACCCTGCACAAATAAGCCATTGAAGTGAAAATCCCCTATAGTTGGCTAACGCACGTATCAATCATTTATTTCTCCATATGTGTCTGTGTAATAATTGAACGAATTAGTTAAACACAAGGACTTCAATATATAATCCTTGTATTAATGTAGTATTTGGTTATTTGATCAAATAAAAGCGGAAGCATTCATTTAGACTTTTTCTCCCCCTTAGAATAATTGTGGTACTTTATCTAAGTGGAGCGCTTATTTTTATATTTTGGGTTTCCCACTTGAACCAATTATCCTCGGCACTTTCACTTAGAATTTGTTGATTTTTCCAGTTTAAATTAGTTTCCTTGTTTAATGAAGCTATTATTGCCAAAGAATAATGGATTGGCCATAAATATTATTTAACTCTATTTTTTCTTTATCCGTGGCTTTAAAACAAAAATGGTAAAATGAAAAGTAAAGTTTTGAATTTTTTCGACTTTACAATTTTCATTTTCAAAAAGTAACTTGAATATTTGAAAATTGAGGATATTTGAGAAGGTGAAGGGCTTGATTTCTTAAATTTGAAGTGTTTGATGTTTAGAAAATAAATAAATATTTGAAAATCATGAATTATTGAGAAGTTTGAATTTTTTTAAACTTTCGTTTTTTGATAACTTTGAGAATGAATTTAATTTGAGGGTATTTAGTTTTAAGGACACATTTTAGAAAAAAACTAGATCAAAGTTCTACAAAAGTTCATTATTACATTAAGGACAATGAACTGATTAAATTGTGTAAACACTAAGCTTACTATAATTATTCATTTTCACTAAATTAACAAAAAATAAAAATTACCTAAAAATTGCTAGAAAAAATTGATTTCAAAAATATCTTAATCGATTAATGTTTGCATAATAATATAAAAGTAAACAGCTCAGAAAGCTAAATGAATATAGCTTTATATAACATAAAGATTTGAGATATATTATATCACTTAAACCTTAGAATCAACCAATTGGGAAAGAAATTTCCGTTTTTTTGAATAATGTTAGGTTTAAATAATAAAGCTATAAACATTTAGGGCCCATTTGATTTAATTTTACATTTTTTGTTTAGCCTTTTCGACATTAATTACAAAATATGAGAAGAGCAGAAGGACGATGGAGGGGATGGAAGGAAGGTGGTGGGATCGATGGAGGGGATAGAGGTATGATGAAAGAATGAATTATTTCTCGTGCTTTTATTTTTCCCTAAACACAAAAAATAAAAATAAAATTATTTTTTATTTTGTATGCTAAATTTACTTTCAAAATTGGTTGTTTTTCAAATTATACGTGTGTCGTGCGCATTTTTTATATGGTTGAAAATCGAAAATTTTACCTTTCCATAACAAAATTTATAATACATGATAGTATTTCTCCAATATTAGCATTATATATGATTTTGATGTACGAAATATTTAATTTACATATTTATAATCTAAGTTACATTAGCACTAACATATAAATTAAAATTATTTATATAAATTGCAATTTCACAATGCAATGAACAAAACTGTATTAGGTTGATCGCACTATAAACAATGCAATGTTATATTGTATAAAATGCAAGAAAAAGCCGGTGTTTGTTTCACATTTCTATAAAATACAAAGGGCAATTTTAAATTTTCAATACTTTCATAGGGACAATTTATACAGTAATAAAACTTAAGGGTTTCTTAATATTGTAAAAGAAGTAACTATGTAAACATAGTGTCCACTTCTTAACAAATAATTTACCTTTAACTAATTATAACCTGCATTAACTATTTTTGAAACCATTTAAGTCTATACATATACATATATGGACATATTACACGATTTATGCAAAATAAAATTATTCATCCTCTTAGCTGAAATTAAGTATGATTTAACTTATGCCCAGATTAAGGTAATAAATATGTATTTTGAATCAGAATGTCTTTGTGTATTTCATGTATATTTGAATAGTTAACATATTGTGGTTTATTATTCCTAAATTGGCATAGTAGAAGTTATTACCGTACCAGACAAAATCCATGCACCGTTAAAACAATAACCATACAAAACAGTGATACAACCAATTTATTATTTGGTAATAAAACAAACCACCAAATATTAAGAAAATCATTTTAGAGTTAATGGACATAAGATGTCTTACCTTTTTTTGTCAACTTTCTTCCTCTTCTTCTTATAAATATGCACTTCGTCTCACTATTAATTCGCAACTTATTCTCTTTAATTTCCAACTACATTTCAATAAAGCAAATAATATAAACAATGTCAGCTTCACAAAGTGATGTTCATGTGTTGGCAGTGGATGATAGCCCAATTGACCGAGTGGTGATCGCACACTTGCTTCATAGCAAGAAATATAAAGGTTCATTTATCTAAAATATGCTTGAATATTTAGACAACCATTTCAGAATTTTATCACCCTATGTTTTTTTGTTTATAATGACAACTGTGGATAGTGGGAGGCAAGCACTTGCTGAACATGATTTGTAATTTTTTCCTAATATTTCATAATTTTGACTAAGTGTTTGAATCTCTTTGTATTTCTATGATGTTGCAGGAGCCAAATGTGAATATGATAATTACTGACTATTTCATGCCTGACATGAACGGATTTGAATTATTAAAGAAGATCAAGGTATTTTTTAAACAATTTTCAATATAGTTTAACATAGATTATTACATTTGGTTTGTTTTATAGTGTTCCACGCCACTCAAAGAAATTTCTTTAGTGATTATGACCTCTGAGAATATTCCAAATAATATCAACAGGTGCTATTATAATAAATTTTTGAGATAATTTGTAAATTCATTTGTGCAATATTGTGATTTTAGTTTTGAAATATTAGATGCATGGAAGCAGGCGCTAAAGATTTTTTGCTACAGCCAGTTCGAATGTCTGATATGCCAAGATTAATGCGAGGGCTGCAAAGTCTACAGTAAATGCTTTTAATTGTGATGTCCAATGGAATATTACTATAATAAGAGAAATAATTTTTTTAAGGAACGCATGAAGATTTGATATTTGTTAGACAATATTTTTTCCATAATGTATTACTATTGAAAAATTGACCTAGTACATCGACGATGATTTGTTTAATAATTATGAGTTATTTGAATTTTGTAATTTTCTTGAGAATTTGATTAAGAAGAAATGAACATGCTAATGAGCTAGAAAGCCCTGATGAATGGGAAAACCAATTCATACTTCATTAGTACAAAGTTTCACATAGTGTAATGCATTCATATGTATTATATTAGAAAACTCTAAACAATCACAAGATTGTTATGCATGCACCAAATATAATTAATCTCGACAATTTAAAAAGTGCAAAACAAATTTTATCAGAAGAAGAGGAATTGAATAGTTTTAACAAAAATGATAGAAAATTTTGAATCATGTAGTTATATTTTTTTTCCAATACTGAATTTTGCAAGATTAGGTAATAAATTAAAGAGTGTAAATTATAAATAATGCATAATAATACATTTTAAATAGTTGCTAACTGCAAGGAAAAATATCTACAAAATAGAAGAATAGATGTTGACTCAAAATATGATATTGATTATCATAGTTTTAACATAAGTTGTATCATATTTCTTTCTCTTCGTAGTTATAAGTGTTTTAATTGTTGATAATTTTTGGGGGAAAATTTCATAATATTAGCTTGCATATGTATACAAAATAGCTAATGTAGTTGATTATTTTTTAAGTGTTGCAAGTTTCATAATAAGAGACCAAAAGTACATACATGTAGAAGTAATTTGGCATGGTTGTATTCCAAAAGAAATAGGTGTAAAACTAGAAAAGAAAACATTGTAGAAAAAAGGTGATTAATTTTGTATATAATTTTAAAATTGTTTTACTACAATATATATTTGTTTCAAGTAAATTTTACACTAAATAAGAAACAAAGTAAATGCCAACATGTTAGGGGAAAGAAATCAGTCTTGTGTATTATATCGTTTATGAGGAGAATCAATTTGTTTGGAGATGGATTGGTAAATGTAAGACCGACAAGAAAAATTGACTATTTTACTAGAAATTAGGTATTTTTTCTTAGTGTTGCATTATTTTATTAGATACATTATTATTATTGGACCGCCAATTTATAAGAGGTTCGATAAACAAGTATATTTCTTTATATGGTTCAACTTTCTCTATCGTAGCAATGATCGAATTCTTGGTTTGATTTGAAACCAATAGAAAATATCAGAATAAAATAATCGTCACACAAGAAAGAACCAAAAAAAATTAAACAAAAAAAGTTCAAACTCAAAACCAAACGGATTGAGGAATTGGTTCAGATTGGTTGATTGATTTAATAACCAATGTTCAAATGGTTGACTAAGTCTACATATATAAAAACAGATGATGATGCTTTAATTTATAGATACTAACTGCTTGTCTTTAAAAAGTATTAACATGCACTGAAAGAAAAATAATTTTGTTAAGATAATGATACAAATGATTATCATGGCACTGATAAATATAATCTTTTAGGATAATATCAGTTTCATATTTGGTTTAATTTGTTCATTCATTCTATAAATAGTAAAAATTGAAACTAACCAAAATACATAATGAATTCAAAAGTACAGGTACGCTCATCCAAATATCTAACAGAACCGAACTGGACCAACAAAACTTATTTGGATTGATTGGTTTATTTGATTCAAACTAATAAATGCCTACCCTACTCTATGCATATTTATGTTCAGGTGTTTTCTTTCCTGCATATTTGTTGTATGAGTTTATAAGGAGAATAAGTTGTACTATGAACCACACCCTAATTATCTCTACCAGTCATTTTATTTTGACCTTAACTGTAACCTCATTCTTTATCTTCACTGATTTTTTTTTTTAAATTAAGCAGAGATGACAAAACTTTACAAACTTAGGGTGTGTTGTTTCGTTAAATAAAAGTTGTACTAAAAGGACATGAAGGTTATTGTTTAACGAAAGGAGAAGGCATTCTTGTGTTGTGAAAGGGGTATTTGAAGGGGAAACTAATTATTTTGATATGTTATTATTAATTATACGTGATTATTAATTATTTATGTTGTAAGGGGGCCCAATGTATTAATAAGAAGGACTAAATATTAACTATCAATATATACTTTTAGCGGCTGTCGACTCGGAAGTTCGAACATATCAGTTTGTCGGAGCTAGGGCAGAGTTGATCGAAACGAAGGCCACCATCATCTTTGTCTTCACAACATGCTACATCCAATACCATCATCTAGAGGTGTGATTGACTAGTGGGACATGCAACTTTTCTTGGCTACAGTAGCAAACTACATGTCGCTTTTTCTACGCCTTGATCGAGCTACACAAGATTGGGTCGACCATAGAGAGAACGTGAAGAGAAGTTCATTGCAATCGACGATGCGTAATTTAGTAGAAACAAGGGGGATGGGAGGAGAGAAGCTGTGCATGTATAGGGATTGTTATATTTGGAATGATTAAGTTATAGAGATAATTAAATTTTATTAAGTTAGTAAGTTAATTAATTAAGTTAATTGACCAAAATTCTTATAAATCTGTAACTTTGCATAAGGGGTTCGACCAAGATGCCGACTTAGATATTGGACTCATGGTAAGATTTTCTATTTTTTGGTTTGGCTTGGGCTTAGGTGAGTTAACGTGTCATTTAGTTTGTAGAATATTGTTTGTATATTGGATGTTGTTAAAATATAAATCAAAATCATTAGCAATACAAGTTATTACTTTTGGGCCTCTCCTTCATTTGAGAACAAGTAACAACAATATATGTAGTATACATTCTCTTTAAAACCCTCTAAAATATATGACATGGCCGATAATGTTGTTTATGTGATTGATACATTGTGGTGAATGGTTAAAGCGAAATAGTTACTATAAACGCACTTTGAAATCCATTGTATACAAGACATGTTTAATTGGTTAAACTGTGAAAATATTATCGATATATATATATATATATATATAGGTTGTACATTACATACATTTTGGTGTGTCTAACATAAAGGAATTGGTTTAGGAAGTTAAAGAAATTGTGAAGCAATGTGGTGATAGTTAGAAGCGAAATATCGGGATAGCTGCACTTTGAAAATGCCTTGTGTTTGGTTATTTTCAAACTTGACTTTGAAAGACATCCTAGGACTTTGCATTTTTAATAAATACTAGTCTGTTTATTATTAGAAAAATATCGATGTTTAAATATACTTTTAAGAACTATTTGAGAATTTTTAAAGTAAAGGATTTTAAATTATAAAACACATTTTTACGGTTTTTAAATAAATTATAAAATAGATATTTTAAGTAATATTTATTATAAATTTTTAAATCATAGTATAATTTTCGTTAAAGTATTTTTAAGTCTATATAGGTTTTAGAAAATTAGTAAAATAATTTATTAAAAAATAGAAGATTTTGTAATATAATATCTTTATAATTTTTTGTACTATTAAATATTTTATTTTATAAATAAGTTAGCATACACATTTATATCGTTTTAAAAAGGTTTTTAGTAAATATATAAGTTAGGAAAAACAAGTAAAATCAATCATAAAGAAATATATGAATATTTAGATTATAATACTTAGGTTAAAATATATAGTTTTGTAAAGGCAAGTAAGTATATTAACTTGTTAAATTAGTGTAAGATTATATTAAGATTACAATTAAGATTGTAATTTGGAATATAATTAGAATTAAAATTGAGAATATAATTAGAAGTATAATGTGAAATATGATTAGAAGTATAAATTGGGATATAATTTTTAAATAATTTGGATATAATTCGAATTATAACTTAGAATATAATAAGGGCTTAAATAAGGAATATTTTAATGTAATTATTAGTGAATGGTTTTGGGGTTGTAGTAAACAATGTTTAAGCAACAATTGTTTTTTACCCTTTAAAATATAATTAAATCTTTAAAAAGCAGGTTTTAAAGATATTGTTTAAAGTTGAAAGTTATTTTGGTTTGTAATAAATAATGTTTAATAACATTTGTTTTTAAACCCTTGTGTTATATTTTGAAGTAGGAAAATATTTTAAATATAACTAGATATCTAATAATAGAATTTTAAAGATAATAACTGTTTGAAATGCGGAATACGGATCTTGAGGCTTGGATTAACACTAGAGGGGGTGAATAATGTTTAAAGAAATTACTAAATCTTTTTGAGTTTTTGTTAATTTGAACACAGTTGTATGCAATATTCAGACATAGATATGATCATAGAAACAAACACAGATTCAAATATAAAGTAAAAGCAGTAAAGGAAAGAACACACCGGATTTTATACTGGTTCAGAGTTACCCTACATCCAGTCCAGCACACAAGTATGGATTTCCCTTCAAAAGAAATTATACAATTACACCCCCAATTTCAAGGCTACGAGGTACACCCTCCAGATTCACAATCCTTTGGGTAGAGATACTTGATTTCAGGGGCAACAAGTTCACCCAATTGATTTCCTAGATTATAATCACACCTTTTCTCGCTTGATTGATTTCCAAGGCTACAATCACACCTTTTCTCACTTATTTGATTACAAAGAAGTTTATAACTCTGAATAGTACTGAGGATCTTATTGAGATAGCGATAGAGAATCAAACTAGAAATGATCTAGTTAGATTCAATGTTGATTTTGGCAGAGTACTGGTAAGACTATGTATAAAGAAATATGGAGGAAGAAGAGGAGTGAAAACCAGATAAATATGATTAGAAATTCGTTGAAAACAACCCTATTCATAGAAGAACAACAACCATGTCCATTCGTGAAGGGGTAAGACGAATAGACACTTCTTTTGAAATTCAATTTTTTGAAATCAACCGACACTATGTCGACATGGGTAACTTGGGTATGTCGATATCCCAAAGGAAATTTTGGTGTTTTGTTTTTCTTTGAAAATAACTTTTATCTTATATTAAAACTATTTTAAACTTTTATAAATATACTCAACTATAGTTAAAATACATAAATAAATATAAAGATTATTATTTTTGGTATATATTAAATTTTACTATAATTTTATATTTAAATCTAAGTATTAAAAGTAAAATACATTATTATTAAAAGATAGTTTAAAACTGAGGATAATTTGATTTTGAAATTAAAGATTATTTTTAGGCTAAAAGTTTTTAAAATCAGGAAAGATGTTTTTGATTCTTTTAAAAGGAAGATTTTGAAAACATTTTGAAAACAAGATATAATTTTGTAAAATCATTTTGACCAAAAGGTTAGCGGATACAAAGCAATGCTCCACTAAATTTTTCGTAGGTTCCATCATACTTAGGGTTCCATCCCTTTAACAGGATTGAAGTGGATTCCATTCCACGAATAAATTGGATTTTATGATGTCATTGCTTTTCTAGGAGTTTTAACAAAATTCTTAATTAAATTTCTTATTCTTGAAATCTTGAACTCTTGATAATCTTGATATTCTTGATACTCATGAGTCCTCAATCTTGATATCTTGAATTTCTATACTGTATAGTCATCATTCTTGGTACCTGTATGTTTAAATCCTGCATATACATATATATCTAAACTATAATGTTAGTTTTTATATTTTATAATCCTATTCTAAGGTTGTTGTCATCAAAACCTTTATCTTAAGGACTAACAATCTTCCCCTCTTTGATGACGACAACCTTTGTTTATAAGATATTACTTCTATCCTAATAACTCCCCTTAAAACTAATAACTCCCCTTAATCTATGCCTAACTATCCTATTTTATACTTCTCCCCCTTTGTCATCAACAAAAACTATCCCTAAACCATAAAACTATAAAACTCCAAATAATATAACTCCCGCTTAACTAATACTCTATGATATGTGATTATAATGATAGTGTTATCATAAATAATCAACACTTATCTCTAAAACTTAAAACTTAGTCCTAAACTACTAACTATCCTAACTAAGTATCCATATAATAATATACTTTTAATAGAACACATATAAGAACACAACTTATTTATTAATAGTATAGTTATATTTATATTTTCGTGGGAAATGTAAGAAAGAACATACAACAAAAGGAAAAAGAGAAAAGAAACTAATGAGTGTCTTTGAAAATGGGAGATCTATGTACTGAACAATTTGGATAGTGGAAACAAAAATTTCCACGTTGTTCGACAAGATCTCCATCTTTGTTAAAGCACACTTCACCAACCCAAACGACTTTGTTTTCATCTTCCGCGTACATTTCTTCCATGGGGGCTTCTTCTTCTTCTTCATCGCTGGCCTCTTGTAGTTGATCTCCTGAAGAGTCTTCATTAATCAAGATCGGGTTAGCGTGATTGTCCATTAGAAATTTTTGTAAATTCCTAATGATTTTGCCTTGCCTCTCTTGTTCTTTGGCCATTCGAAGTTGCATCACTTGGATTTCAGTCATTAACTGCAGTGCATCCATTAGAGAATCCTCCATTTTCATCACACGAGCAGGCATTGTTCGTTGAAACGGTCCAGAAGTAGGAGAAGGGAATGAAAAGGTTGAATTTTTGTTTTATTTGGAAGAGGAGGCCATGGTTTAATTTATTTCAAAAGTTGGAATTGAGGAAGAACAGAGAGAATGATCAAAATTTCGAAAATAAGAAGAATATATAACCAATTATTTGAATTTTGGTGGGAAAAATTTCAAAAATAAAAAATCGTTATATGTCGACATGGGTTGGGGGGTATGTCGACATGGTCCTCGAAATATTTACTATTTGATTTATTTTGATTTAATTTTTAATTATACTTTGTTATTTATATTTTTATATTTCAGTTATTGAACAAATTCCTAATTCTCTTCTAAATTTAGTAAATATAGATTCATTTAAGGGTTTTGTTAATATATCAACAACTTGATTCTTGGAATTAATATAATCTAGAGTAATTACTTCCTTATTTATATTATATTTGAGAAAATGATGTCTTATATCAATATGTTTAGTTCGAACATGTTGAGTAGTATTTTTGGATAAAGTTATCGCACTAGTATTATCACAATAAATTGGTGATTTTGAGATATTTAAACCATAATCTTTTAAAGTTTGTTGCATATATATTACTTGAGAACAAGCCAAAGCAGCAGAAATATATTCTGCTTCAGTTGTTGATAAAGAAACTACGTTTTGCTTTTTACTAAAGCATAAAATCAGAGAATACCCCAAAAAGTGACAAGTTCCACTTGTACTTTTTTGTTTGATTTACAACCAGCATAATCAACATCATAGTAAGATATTAATCAAAAGAATTATTTTTTTGGGTAAAATAAGCCATAATCAGAGGCGTGTTTAACATATTTTATGATACGTTTTACGACTTTTGTGACGACCTGCAAATCCGTACCCTTTGAATCGACAATAATCCATACATGTCCGACCCAAAAAGCACAAACTGACGGAAAGTCAAGAGAAAGAAAAGAAGAGAGAAGAAGAGAAGAGAAGAAAGAGAGAAGATAGAACCAAATAGAACAATACAGAATCACATCGTAGCGGAAAATATATAATATCATATCAATGATCTTTTCGAAACAGAAACTGTATATATACATACATAAATCAGAGTTCAACAATCAGTCAGAGTTATCAGCCTGGATAGTTAAAATAACATGTCCTCACAATTGCTGATAATAACAACAACTAAGCACATCGGTTAATCAATAATCAAAACAGATACGTGTATATGAAATGAAGATCTCCAGCTCTCCTGCCGAAGCTCCAAAAGCACCAAAACATAACCTATAAGTATACTTGGTCTGACCCGAGCACTGAAAGGGAAAAACATCCGGATCAGTCTGGTAAACCAGCGTGAGAAACACACTCATCTGAATTTATTAAATTACCAAACTTTTTCTTTATCAAAACAAAAGTATCTCGTAAGACAAGTCAACACATAAACACAGACATGTTTTTACCTTAGGATAACTAAAACATCTCATATGAAATCCTCTTATATTATAGTAGCGTCTACTATATACAAATAATATTAATCAAAGACGAAATTGTTACACCGATTAAATTCCAGCATATAGCCCAATTGGGTAATACGATCAAAATGGCAGGGACGTAGTGAAGTTTGGATTTTCATACAAATGACCAGATGAAGGGACTATATTCCGGTAATACATCTCTAGAAGTATGTACCGAGAAACCATCACAAAGTTTCTCTACCAACACTAGATCGGCCACTCTATAACTAGATGGTACCGAATATGTCATCCTCCGGTCGTTACGACCTTTACCGAGGGCCTATTAGTATACAAACCACAATAATCAGATACACGAAATCATAGCGTGCAAAGATATATCTAGAAGAGGATGATCATATCCTACTTAGGAAGGACCCACTTAGCCTTGTTACATCTAACCCTGTTTTGGTAATTTCCGGTTGATGATGCTAGAGGTAACGGTTAGCTTTCACAATCACATATCACATCACTTTGAATGTCACACGGCCATTTCCGTTGACTACTAATTGCCTTCCACAAAAATACAACCCTTAAGCTCGTATATCTCAAGGAGGGTGTTATGCTAGGATAAGTTGCCTTCTTCGCCACCACTCATGTATGTTTGTAAAAACCAATGTGTAGAAATGCAATGTCAGACAAACATCCATTCAAGTTGTCCAGGAATAGGACAAACCGAAGGTACTTTCCTACCACATCCTGTCAGGAAATCCCTAAGATTAGTAGCGAATAGTCCTCACATTGGATATTTCATAATGAAGAGACCACTGCTACTGGATGTATATGGGGATTTTAACCCCAAACGATCAACAAGCAGTCCCCTACTATGAAAATCCGGAATATCAATATCATCACAAGCCACCTGCACAATCGTCACATATACGTTGGTCCGAAGTAGTTTTCAGATAAATCTGATCCCGTTCTCTTCTCACCAACAACGCAAAAGCATTTCTCAACCTCACACAGAAACCAAGTCTCTTAGATTTATCACGTCTCCAACTTTCAACTTGCTATCCTTCGGGCCAAGAAGAAAGCTCGATAGATTAGAGTAATACTCCGCACTATACGAATCAACATCCTCAGCACAAATGATAATCAAGCCAACATAGAAGGCAAAGTACTAAGTGTACGACTAAATTGTTCCCACATCAAGTCGAGGAACTAAAATTTTGGCCAAGTCTGATAGTCGGTTATTTAACTATCAAAACAAACAAACAAATATTCAACACCATAAAATCACCAGGCCCTTTTAATTTAATCTTTTATTAATCAAATTACTTGCCAAATATTCACTTCCATTTTATCTTTAAAAGATGTAATCACAAAACATTTCACTTCTTATTGGAAAACATTTTCAAATACTTATTTAATAATAAGTAATTCACAAATCAATTTATTTTCAACACTTAGAAAATATTGTATATACTTAAATCACGATTAAGTATATACTTTATTCTTTAAGGGAAACATTCTCTTTAAACACATTTGTTTGGGTCAAAACGAATGTTGCGTAAAACATCGTTACGACAACCCAAAATCACTAGTATAGGGATTCGAAAATAAGATAGATATATAAACCCTAATACTCCTTTCGAAAATCATTTACTAGAACAATAGTGTCATAGTCCATTATTTTCTTATTTCTCGAAAACTTCTATTTCAACGATGAATGTTGAAATCTATGGTTTCGATACTTAACATATTTTAAAACATCTTTTAATGATTTTGTTCCATTTAATAATATCACTTCCCAAAACATTCGTTTTAATATATTATTCACTATCCAAAATCGTGAATATACTTCATTTATCAAATTCAAAGCTTTTACACATTTATTAAAAGATTATCCACTGTCCAAAATCGTATATATAATTCCCAACCAAATTCTTTATTATTACAACATTTAATTTAAAGGATAATTCACTGTGAAAATCTCAATTTAAACTATTTTACAAAATAGTTAACTTCACATTCCAAAAATCATATTCTGGTTTTATTTCACAAAAATCATAATTTTTATAACACAAAAATTATAATGCTAATTTATTTAAACTGAATCAATTTCAAAATTCAATAGAAAGTATACTTTCAAAAATAACTTTAAAATCGTTTTGAATTTGGAAATCATCCCTTCAACATTTTTAGATTCCAAAATATAGGCCCAATGCTGAAACAACACTAAATACATCAATCACGGCATCCAAAACATCATATATCATATGATAACAGCATATGTCACAATATCTGTAAATAAATAAACAGTGGTGAGGAATCCATTTGAATCCCTCCAACCTGTCACCTACAACAAATATACATATTAGAATATGTGTACAATGCCCGCTACAAGGCAGACGCACGTACAAAGGATCATCCACTCATACACGGGAACGTATAGGGTCATCTGCTCCACTAGGCTGGTATACATCCAAATATCAATCAATGTATCATATATCATCCAAACAATCATCAATCATCACATAATAAATTATTTCCCACTTATATAAAAATATCAGTGAGTCAGAAAGAGTGAGTTGTACTCACAATGGTTCCAATAGCAGTTGCAGTGTTTTGTTCTTAATAAAATTAAACGCACGTTTAATTTAACCCAAAATTCACACTAGCTGCAATCAACTCCAAACCAGCTCCATTATGTAGTGTTAGTGAATACGGTTCCAACGCAATTCGTTTCGTGAGAAACGGACCTCGTATGAAGAAGTTATAGCTTTTTAAAGATTGTACAAATTTAAATACATAATCAATTTCAATTTTTTAATTTGTTTTATAAACCTTTTAATCCTGGCCGTAGATTCTGAAAACCTAGATCTAGGCCATGCGTGCCTTTCTTCCTTCACCAGGCATTTTTTGAATGCAAGAACCCATTGTGGCCGCCTTCATCCCACAATTATCGAGCCACCTACGTCTATCGATTAGACAATCAAGCACCGCCATTCGAAAGGCCACAACGAACACCACCCACGGCTTGAATACTGACAAATGCGATCGTTCATATGCGCATAAAATCGAGCCTGTGATGCCCCACCTCTATACCTACGCTAGCCAAGAACACTACGGTGTAGTGCTGTCAACTAGCGCGGAGAATAAGGCTGTTGAGGAGCGACCATCCGTGTAATTTCTTATCACACGGTGGCTATAAAATGATCTTCGGAAACAAATATAGAAGTAAGCATAACATGCGAATCAATCACAGATATCCATATCACAAAGGCGGAAAGAGATATGAATATATATCACATAAAAGTGTACATCAGAGTAGTGGTCTAAAAAGATCCACGATAATACAAAAGAATAGCAACGCGTGCTATACAAAAGAATACAACTATGAGTCTATATCTCAAGTGTAAACAACAAAAGCTGCTAATCTAAACAAGTAGCTAAAAGTCTGAGTAGTGAATCACTGGGGGAGGAGTCAAGCAGTAGCACCTGTAACATCTCGGCCTGACTCGAGTATTATTTATAAGAAAATAATAAACGGATCAGTCTAGCTATAAATATCAGATGACATGATATAAAATAAAAGATATGGCATAAACATAAAATATCCATACTGACATACTACTATAAGTATGCAATTAATGATCAACAGGAGATCAACCGATAAGAGATAAATCAATATCACAAGAATCTTCTCAAAGATCCAAAGAGGGCATCATACCCTAAACTTGTACTCATGACAAGTCAAAGAGATAAATTCCAGAAATCAACACAAGAAATCCAGAAATCATAAAAAGGGAAAGAGGCCTATCACATGACGGTCCGAAGACCATGGGGAGCTACCCCACATGTGTGAATGGAATCACACAGATTGAGGTCAAGACTAACCAAAAAGCAGAAAGGTATGTGTGAATGGAATCACACAACTGGTGTCTAGTCTAACCTTCCAATGAAAGAGACATCGCGCAATTGCTAGTCTAATTCATAAAGCGATCATCAAGATCAACGAGAAGTGTCAATTACACTAAGCTAGTAAATATAGAAGTTTAGCTTCATGTCCCATAACCACTTGCTTAACTTAAATATTTACGAACAAACTGTAAATCTTCACTAATAAAATTGTCACAAGAGGTTCAATCGAACAAGTCCAAGAATTAATCGACGAAGTGAATGCAAGCGTTTCATACCACTTGTTTTACTAAGTCGTTTAATTAGATTTCTCATCCGAGTGAGGTAAAGGCTTGTATATACTAATAGATTGGAAAACGGTTTAAGAAAAGAGCTTTGTTATTAAAAATAGAGTTGAAATTGTTTGTTAAAAGAGTTTTGATATTTACTACTAGTATTGAAACCTTTATATTATAAAGTGACAAAACACATAAGCAAGTGTAGAAACAATCAGTCACAAAGATCGCATACGGAGATGCGAATAAAATCCAAGGAAATCAGCTCAATGTTTTTCAGATAAGATCCCCTACGGAGGGGGGGTCCAGGGGGGGTGGCAACCCCCCAAGGTGGGGGTGCGGGGGCAACGCCACCGCTTACGGGGTTCGACCTGCCCGGTCAGGTCGCGGGGGTCCAGGGGGCAGCGCCCCCGGCGGGGCGGCACGACCTAGTGAAGACCAAAGGAAGGATAGGATCGAGCGACTTAAAGGGTTTCGACCTAAAGAGTCACGACCTAAAGGAGTAAGCGACCCTAAGGAAACTCGCGACCTAATCATGGCCGAGCTAAGGTGAGGTGCGACTCAACCAGGTAAGCGACCTAAGGGAGACGAGCGACCTAAGGAACTCGCGACCTAACAATAGCACAGGTCAAGCGACCTAAGGGAGACGAGCGACCTAAGGAACTCGCGACCTAACAATAGCACAGGTCAAGCGACCTAAGGGAGACGAGCGACCTAAGGAACTCGCAACCTAACAATAGCACAGGTCAAGCGACCTAAGGGAGACGAGCGACCTATGGAACTCGCGACCTAACAATAGCACAGGTCAAGTGTAACAACCCTGTATTTCGTGTCGATTTAGAATCGACATTAAACGATTAATATTTTCGCTTATTGCCAATTTAAGTTTAATATTTTAATTAATATTCTTTTATAAATTATCAAAAGGGAATTTTGGGCTTTGAAATCATGGCCCGTGAAAATTTACAAGGCTCATACTGTTTTCTTTCGTTTTCTTTTCTCATTCATTCATAAACCCGTCTCTTTTATTTTTCCTTCGTTCGTAATGGCGGCAGTTCCTCTTGCGAAATTTAGGGCTTCATTTCTTCGCTCCAATTTGGGGGTTTCGATTCCGATGGTTTCTCGTCTCTCGTGGTGCTCGCGGCCGCTAGATTCGTAACCATTTCTGCTAAATTCGTCGACAAGGTGAGTTTGCTCACATCTGATTCGTCTTGGTATTGTGCTTTGCGTATGATTATTTTCGATATTGATGATTTCTCTGTTGTTTATTTTTATATCTATTGAATAATACAGTGTTGATTTTTTTTTGAATTGGCTTTGGTTTAATTTCTATGATTACGACTTGACTTTAAATTATTCAATTGTATACTTTTAAGCATGCATTTGAAAGCTTGTTGAATTTTATATTACACCGTGCATCCTTATTAATTTCTGAAACCTTAACTCCACTCCTAACTGATTTTGCATATATCTCGTGCATTTTTGTGTGTGTATAACAACTGAACTTGTGTGTGTATACTTGTACCTTAACCTTGTAATCACACTAGAGTTTAGTTCTTTTGAACTGTGTATCGTTGCATTTGAGTACTTGGTCGGCTCTTGCTACAGTTGAAACTTTTATGTTGCACTTGAACGTGTTATACTTGAACTGTCAACCTTGGTTTACTCTTCTGAACTTATCTTGAACTGTTGCATTCATGTTATGACATTAGCTTGCTTTATTCATAACTACATATATGTTGGGTGGTCATGCTAGTGTCCAGTCATGTTGTTTTATTGGACAGTTCTTCACTGTGCCTTTTTCACTTTGACCACTGTCCAATTTCATTTATTTGTTAAATTGTGCATTATGTCTTCACTGCATATTATGCTGTATTGAACACATCACTTTCTATTTTTGCATATATATGTGTAAGCATGCTACTGCTCACATGTTGATATATTCACTTGGGTACAGTATTCAGTTTTATTGCCATATTGGCTTCACTGAATTTTTATTTATGCACTCCTTACTTGTTGCACTACCCAGTTTTCAGCACATACATGATGCACCTTAGGCACACATACTTGCTGTTGCACATTTCCGGTCTGGTTTCCTTTTGATGTCATGTGTACTTTTGAGCATTTGAACTGCTATGCCTCATGTTTTGAACTAGTGCTTTCTTTGCATTGCTTTAAGTTGAACTAGAGCTTGTCTCTGAACTGTTGTATTCATTCATGCATGAGTCTACACTTGGTTTAAGCATTTTTGAAGCCAAACTTTGTACCTATATTGATGGCCGCTCCTCAACAGCCTTATTCTCCGTGCTAGTTGACAGCACTACACCGTAGTGTTCTTGGCTAGCGTGGGTATAGAGGTGGGGCGTCACAGCTTGGTATCAGAGCCTGGAGTTTAGAACAAATATAAAACATAACTTAGATAGTACATGTGTTACAACTGTTTGTCGACGTTTTATCTCTCATATTTGCATATGATTATCTTTGATTGTTAGGTATGAATTCCTAACGCTTATTCATATGCATTTGATTTTGATTCTTGTGTTTTCGGCTTTGATTTGATTTAGCCGATGATTGATTTTGTTCGAATCTCAGCGATTCCGAACTTGATATTTTATGTTTTCCTCGGATTGATTTCCATTCGACTTCGGTCACTTTGTTTTGAGAAATTTCTAAGTTCTTGATTTCCAAGACTCTGACTTGGTTTGCCGTTGAGTCCTTTGATGATGATGTTGAATCGTTTTGTACTCTATTATGGCCATTAATTGTTGACTTCGACATTGACTTGATTTTTATTTTTGTTGAAGTCATTTATGCATTTATGCTCGTTTTGCTTCGTTATCCCATTTGTTAATCGATTCTTGTTAATTTCCCGATTTATTGCTATCATTTATTAGCAACTTTAATAACATTTTCTTCGGGATTTTCGTGAACATACTTTTGGATGGATACAGTATCGATTTCTTTGGATTCTATTCACGTCTTCGTATGTGAATTCTTGTGATTGATTGTTTCTACAATCATTTTTGTGATTTGTCACTTTAAAAATATAAATGTTTCAATACTAGTAGTAAATATCAAAACTCTTTTATCAAAATGTTTTCAACTCTATTTTCAATATCAAGATCTTTTCCTAAACCGTTTTCCAATCTATTAGTATATACAAACCTTTATTTCACTCGTATGAGAAATCTAATTAAACGGCTTAGCAAAACAAGTGGTATGAAACGCTTGCGTTTACTTCGTCGGTTAATTTTTGGACTTGTTCGATTGAACCACTTGTGACATTTTTCTAGTGAAGATCTACAATTTGTTCGTAAATATTTAAGTTAAGCTAGTGGTTATGGGACATGAAGCTAAACTTTTATATTCACTAGCTTAGTGTAATTGACACTTCTCGTTGATCTTGATGATCGCTTTATGAATTAGACAAGCAATTGCGCGATGTCTCTTTCATTGCAAGGTTAGACTAGACACCACTTGTGTGATTCCACTCACGCATACCTTTTTTCTTTTTGGTTAGTCTTGACCTCAATCTGTGTGATTCCATTCACACATGCTTAGTGTAATTGACACTCCTCGTTGATCATGATGATCGTTCTGATGGTCAGACTAGACACCACTTGTGTGATTCCATTCACACATACCTTTCTGCTTTTTGGTTAGTCTTGACCTCAATCTGTGTGATTCCATTCACACATGTGGGGTAGCTCCCCTTGGTCTTCGGACCGTCATGTGATAGGCCTCTTTCCCTTTTTCTTTGATTTCTAGATTCCTTATGTTGATTTCTGGAAATTTTATGCTTCACCTATTTTTGTGCATTGGTGAATTCATATGTTATTAATTTGTCATGAGTACAAATTTGGGGTATGATACCTCTTTGGATCTTTGAGAAGATTCTTGTGATATTGATTATCTCTTATCGGTTGATCTCCTGTTGATCATTATTTGCATACTTATAGTTGTATGTCAGTATGGGTATTTCATATTTATGCCATACCTCTTATCGGTTGATCTCCTGTTGATCATTATTTACATACTTATAGTAGTATGTCATTATGGATATTTTATGTTATGCCATATCTTTTATTGTATGTCATACTCTCCTTCGAGTTTTCATACTCCAGTTCGAGTTCTCATACTCTTATCTTGTGATTTCTGGATTTCTTGTGTAGATTTCTAGAATTTGTGCTTCACCAATTTTCGTGATTTCTATTGATAAGTTTTATCAATTCTTGTGCATTGGTGAATTCGTGTGTTATTGACTTGTTATGAATACAAGTTTAGGGTATGATATCCCTTTCTATCTTTGAGAAGATTCTAGTGACATTTTTGATGAACGAAAATTCATTGGTATTATATTTTGATGCCAATTATTTCGATGAAATTTTGACGTATGTCGAAGTTGCTACTGACATTGCTATTTTAATCACGTGTTTTAAAAATTTGTTATTCTTCAAAATATTTCAAAATATAAATCAAAATTGTTTTCAAAATTTTTACGATTTGTGCTTTCAAAAGAATGAGGAAGCGAATTAAACGTTTCAGAAAAATCGAGGACTATGACCCCTTTCTTTTACTGATTCGCTTAATTCCGGACTTGTCCGTTTGAGAACGTAAAACGTTATTTATTTAAAATACACAATTTTGCACTTTCAAGGAAACGATGAAGTGAATTAAACGATTTAGTAAAACTCGTGGTTATGGGTCATGTGCGTTTGCTATTTCGGTTAATTTCGGACTCGTTAATTGAAAAATTGGTAATTTCTGATTATCGTTTTGATAATTGGATGTTTATGATTTCTGATTTATCGTTTTTGATAATCAGATATTTATTGTTTCTAATTATCGTTTGTGATAATTAGATATTTGTGGTTTGATTATCGTTTGTGATAATTAAACATTTGCGATTTGAGATTTGATTATCAATTGTGATAAATAAATATTTATGATTTGAAATTTGATTACCGTTGTGGTAATTTCTGATTATCGTTTTGATAATTGGATGTTTATGATTTCTGATTTATCGTTTTTGATAATCAGATATTTATTGTTTCTAATTATCGTTTGTGATAATTAGATATTTGTGGTTTGATTATCGTTTGTGATAATTAAACATTTGCGATTTGAGATTTGATTATCAATTGTGATAATTAAATATTTGTGATTTGAAATTTGATTACCGTTGTGGTAATTTCTGATTATCGTTTTGATAATTGGATGTTTATGATTTCTGATTTATCGTTTTTGATAATAAGATATTTATTGTTTCTAATTATCGTTTGTGATAATTAGATATTTGAGGTTTAATTATCGCTTGTGATAATTAGATATTTGAGATTTAATTATCGTTTGTGATAATTAAATATTTGTGATTTAAGATTGATTTTCGATTTTGATAATCGAATACTTGTTGATTTGATTATCGTTTTTGAATAATCGAATATTTGTGATTTGAGATTTCTGAATTATCTATTGATAATTAGATATTGTTGATAATTTGTGAATTTCTTTTATGAAATTAAAAGATTTCTTTGGCGTTTATATTGTACTACGCCGGTGTACCGACTCAATTTTCTGCTATTCATGATGTTTTCCACGTCTTCCAATTACGGAAATGCCTTAGGGATTTCCGATTTCTATTCTTGAGCAACCTTATATTCACATCATTGCTTCGGGGGTGTAGCACCTTCGAAATAAAGATGTTCTCTTGTGGAGATTCTCAATGGTTCTCAAATTCTATGGACTTCTCCTAAGAATCCAGAGAATTCATCGAGCAAAACACGTTCAGGCTTACTCTTTCATGCTCTTATGGTCGTTACCATTTGTCCATTTATTCCTTATGATTGCGAGGACGCAATTTCTTTAAGGAGGGGAGTCTGTAACAACCCTGTATTTCGTGTCGATTTAGAATCGACATTAAACGATTAATATTTTCGCTTATTGCCAATTTAAGTTTAATATTTTAATTAATATTCTTTTATAAATTATCAAAAGGGAATTTTGGGCTTTGAAATCGTGGCCCGTGAAAATTTACAAGGCTCATACTGTTTTCTTTCTTTTTCTTTTCTCATTCATTCATAAACCCGTCTCTTTTATTTTTCCTTCGTTCGTAATGGCGGCAATTCCTCTTGCGAAATTTAGGGCTTCGTTTCTTCGCTCCAATTTGGGGGTTTCGATTCCGATGGTTTCTCGTCTCTCGTGGTGCTCGCGGCCGCTAGATTCGTAACCATTTCTGCTAAATTCGTCGACAAGGTGAGTTTGCTCACATCTGATTCGTCTTGGTATTGTGCTTTGCGTATGATTATTTTCGATGTTGATGATTTCTCTGTTGTTTATTTTTATTTCTATTGAATAATACAGTGTTGATTTTTTTTTGAATTGGCTTTGGTTTAATTTCTATGATTACGACTTGACTTTAAATTATTCAATTGTATACTTTTAAGCATGCATTTGAAAGCTTGTTGAATTTTATATTGCACCGTGCATCCTTATTAATTTCTGAAACCTTAACTCGACTCCTAACTGATTTTGCATATATCTCGTGCATTTTTGTGTGTGTATAACAACTGAACTTGTGTGTGTATACTTGTACCTTAACCTTGTAATCACACTAGAGTTTAGTTCTTTTGAACTGTGTATCGTTGCATTTGAGTACTTGGTCGGCTCTTGCTACAGTTGAAACTTTTATGTTGCACTTGAACGTGTTATACTTGAACTGTCAACCTTGGTTTACTCTTCTGAACTTATCTTGAACTGTTGCATTCATGTTATGACATTAGCTTGCTTTATTCACAACTACATATATGTTGGGTGGTCATGCTAGTGTCCAGTCATGTTGTTTTATTGGACAGATCTTCACTGTGCCTTTTTCACTTTGACCACTGTCCAATTTCATTTATTTGTTAAATTGTGCATTATGTCTTCACTGCATATTATGCTGTATTGAACACATCACTTTCTATTTTTGCATATATATGTGTAAGCATGCTACTGCTCACATGTTGATATATTCACTTGGGTACAGTATTCAGTTTTATTGCCATATTGGCTTCACTGAATTTTTATTTATGCACTCCTTACTTGTTGCACTACCCAGTTTTCAGCACATACATGATGCACCTTAGGCACACATACTTGCTGTTGCACATTTCCAGTCTGGTTTCCTTTTGATGTCATGTGTACTTTTGAGCATTTGAACTGCTATGCCTCATGTTTTGAACTAGTGCTTTCTTTGCATTGCTTTAAGTTGAACTAGAGCTTGTCTCTGAACTGTTGTATTCATTCATGCATGAGTCTACACTTGGTTTAAGCATTTTTGAAGCCAAACTTTGTACCTATATTGATGGACACTTTATGTTCCACTTGCTTAGTGCATAATTGAATTTGTAGTCTAAGTGGGCTGGTTCATTCATGTAGTTATCCTTTCATCATCACTGTTTTGGGTATTTGAACAATTGATGTTTAGATTGCGTGCACAATTCATGTGTTGCCAATCTGGGTCTGTTGTAACTTGTTGTTTCACTGCTGCATTACATCTGGGCTCCCTCAATTGTACTCGAGGCATGGAGTTATGAGTTTCATTTTGATGGCACTGTCCCATTCATTTTACTGTTGCTTGAAACATGCTATCCACTTCATTTCACTGTTGCATATATGTGTGATCCTATACTTATATTGCTGCACCACTGTTGTCATCTTCACTTGCTACTTTTGAGCTTGATTTTTGTCTCGACTTAGGCTGCTTGCATTGCATATTTTCTTCAATATGCAGCCTGGTCGACATATATGTTGTCCCTACCCACTCTGATCTAATTCACTGTCATGTGTATATATGTACACATTGTCCATTGCCATTCTGCTATGACCATTGAGGCAGCGGCATTGATGTTTGAATCTTCGGTTGCTTGTGGGATCACTGAACTGTGGTATCACTCATTCACATATTTATGTGCTGTTGTCATGTGCATTATCTTTGTCTTTGTACCTTTGTACCTGGTTGCAATTGTAGTTTCATTGTGACCTTTGCTTTGCATTTGCTTCTGTACAGTGAGTTGAACCTGATTTTGGGTTTGACCTTGTGTTCGTTTGTGAACTTTCATTGTGTACATTTGGGTTCGCATTTATATCGTCCAAACTTGACCTCTGCAGTTTTTGATTTGCTGTCGGTATTCAATGGGTATATCATCACTGTAGTGGCACGGCAGTGCACGCAAGCGTGAACTGTAGCCACACGGTATTCATTGGGTACCTCGTCACTGTAGTGGCAAGGCAGTGCACGCAAGCGTGAACTGCAGCCACACGGTTTGATTTTGTGATATTCTATTTTGTTTTGATTTATTAATCTTTTGCGTAGTTCATGTGCTGTAGTGGCAAGGCAGTGCACGCGTGCGTGTACTGCAGCCCTACTCGAGTTGATGTTTTAATTGATGTTTCAATTGTTTGAACTGTTTTGTTTATTCAATTCCGTATTCTGATTTGGTTTAAATTGCTGATTTGATGTTTAACACTGTTGCGTGTTATATTTATCGTTATCCGATTTCTTTATTTAAGGATCGGATAGACGAGATTTATTGTGACTGTCATCTATTCATATTTAATTATTATTGCTTCTGTGCACTAATAACTGAGTTTGAATTAGACTGACCCGAGTATTATTTTCTTTTGAATCTAATACTCGGGTCAGACCGAGTATTTCAGGTTGTAGATATTCTGCTTTGGGTTGCTGCTAGAGCTATGAAGTTCTTTCATAACTTTTGGAGTAGTCGTCGTTATTTGTAGTAGTCTGTATGATTGTATAGGAAGATATGTATTCATGTATATTATATACGTTAATGTACTTGTATATGTAACTTCCTGAGTCGACTGTTGTAGTTGTATCATATGTACCGTGTCAAATGTATTGTAACTGACATCAGTTATTATATATATATATATATGAGACTTTCTGTTTCATCTGTGTTCCGCATCTATATTATCTGTGTTGATATTTTATATTTACTGTCCTAAACTATTATGAACCATCGTAGATCGTTTTATACTGGAATTGGGGTATTTCGATGGGAGAAAACAAATCAGAGATGAAAAATGAAAGAATATATATATATATATATATATATCACTCCTATCGAGATAACCAATACTAGTGTAAGGCCAACTATTGATGGCCGCTCCTCAAAAGCCTTATTCTCCGTGCTAGTTGACAGCACTACACCGTAGTGTTCTTGGCTAGCGTGGGTATAGAGGTGGGGCGTCACATCAAGCGACCTAACGTTTTAAGGCCGAGCGACCTAATTAAACTCGCGACTTAATGGTGTGAAAGGCGTGCGACCTAAAGTGTTACGACCTAAGGGTCGAGCGACTTAGTGGAACAAGGTCATACGACCTAACGGAGTAAACGGTCGAGCGACCTAACAGGTTATAGGTCATGCGACCTAGTGGGTTAACGGCCTAACGACCTAAGGGTTATAGGCCCAACGACCTAACGGGTTATAGGTCCAACGACCTAGCGGGTTAGAAGGTCATGCGACCTAAAAATGGAAGGCAAGGCCGAGCGACTTAAAGAACCAAGGCCACACGAGTTAAGGCCTAACGGCCTGACGACCTACGACCTAAAGGCCCACGACTTACAACCTAAGGAGCCAGAGCGAGCGACCTAAGGCTGTATAGGGGACTTAAGGCCAGAAACGACCTAAGTGTTTGCGACCTAACGACCTAAAAGCCCGCGACCTACGACCTAAGAGCCATACGACCTACGACCTAATTCCGAGTGCCGAGCGACCTAACGTTGTAGGCCATTTTAAGGTCGGAAACGAGCTATTTTGAGGCCGAGACTTTTCCACGCGAACGACCTAGCATAGGCAGAACGACCTAAGTGCAGAATTTCACCAAAAACACTAAAAATTGGAGTTTTTCGCCAATTCGATTCAAACCAAATGCAAATGTGCATGCAAAAGTGACAGGGAATCATTCCCAACAGTCCAATATAGTTATAGACTAGAATTGTGAGATAAAAATCTCACCTTTGCACTAAAGTTTATGAAGATGAAGCTTGAAAGCAAGGAGAAGCAATCCAAAGCTTGAATCCAATATCTTCTACTTGAATTTGGAGTTGAATGTTGGATTTGCAATTGAATTTGTGCTTGGAGTTTTAATTTCCCATTCTTTTCACCATTAATGCCCAAGCTTGAGTTAGTTAGGAAATTTATGAAGAGTAAGGAGAAGGGGGTTGGAACTTGGGCTTAATAGGCTAAACTAACTCAAAGTCCAAAGCGGGAAAAGTTAGTGAAATTTCGCTAACTCCAAACCTATCGATGTTTATACTTAAAAATTTGTAAACGGCATTTCGAACTCAATGGAAGTGGTCTCGAGTCCTAATTTGACCGTTTGCAAAAAGTAGCTTTTCGGACCAATATCCGATTAACGACCTAATATTTAAATAAAATATTTAAATATTAAATCGATAAATATGCGGGTTGTTACAGAGCCGAAACCTCATACGATCACGAGTAAAATTCTCCTTCATCGTTGTGTCGATCACGATCATCGCCATATAGATTGAAAGATCCCGTTATTCTCCACAATCTTCTAGTTGATAATTTTCGAAACAATGCGTGGATTGAAAGAAAATAAGGGAGAAAGAATCGAACATTATCATCCATAGAAAATAAACTGGCGGCTAGCACTTGTTTCAATTAGGGTTTTGCAATATGAAGATATTCACGTCCTTTTATAGAAAATTAGGCGATGCTATTCACCCGAAATTTTTTCGAACTCCAAACAAAGCGTGCCACCTTACGTTTATAATACCCCCATTCCGAACACAATGGAATATCTATCAGGAGCCAATTCGATCGTATTTGGAAGATAGCTTTTCGAATCGACAAATTTAAACTTAAAATTCACTTAAACCGATTTCCTATGCTTTTTAGCTTGCCCCAGACAAACCGTAAATCTGATTGAAACAAAATTTAAAATCTTACAATAATTTAACATTACGGATCCTATGAAACAGGTTTCGTCGAAATTTGAGACTGTTTGAAAAATGGTTAATTTTACTCCTCAATTAAATATTAAAATATTCAAATTTTACAAATTAACTTTTAGTTCAATTTTAAGAGTTCTCAAACATCATTTTAATTCAAATATAATTTAATATCACTTTACATACCATTTTTATTCACATTTAATTCAATTTCCAATTATTTCTGCTATTTCAAAAATTACATTAAAAATTTAATTATCCAATTAAATCTAGATATTTGAAATAAAAGTTATTCGACTTTTAATATCTACTTTTGAATATTTAAAATCAATTACATATACGAATTTCAAATGATAGACATTCTAGGTCGTTACATTCTCCCCTACTTTAAGAATTTCGTCCTCGAAATTACCAAGTAAGAAAAAGTCACAATATCCATTAACTTTTCAAAACAATTCAATCAAATTAGATTTACCAAATCTATTTAACTTTTCCAAAATCCTTAGTTAAACTTCTTACAAAAACTTTTCTAAGTTTTCAAATCCATATATATAGTTATCTTTTCAAAACCCACTATCACGTTTAACCTTTTAACTCAATATCAAAACTTCAGCTATCAAATTTTTTTCCAATTTTCTCAAAATTTTCCAACGCCTTAAATTTTCGAAAAAATTCGCCAGCGCCTCCTTTGTGTGATTCGATCCAGAAAAAAATAACAATGTATATATCACAAATATACATCTCATCATCAAGGATAACGCATCTCGTAAGAAAAAAAGTGTAAAAGTACGATATGTAATCCGAGATATGTACCTTATATATTATTAGCGAGCATATACGGCTGATATAGCGTAAAAGCGAGCTCCAAATGCGAAGCAAACGCCATCTGCACCTACTAAATACTCAACAAACAAATGAGAAACATGTATATATGAAAATAATATCAATATACAACATATACCCACAACTATATATGCCAATATAGCAATTGCAATCACCACAACAAATCCAACAATCAAACAACTATAATCGAACTAAATCCAACAAACCCATAACCAAACCAATATAGCTTCACTTCTTATTAATATCCATTGAATTGATTAACAATTTAATCACATTAGAATTATTTACATTGGATTTTTATTACCATTCATTTGTTCATATTCAATTAGTTAACGTTCACTAATTTACATTCAAGTTAGTTGACTACCAAATAAAATTAAATCAATTCTATTTGAATTCACTTAACTTCCATTTTGGATTCAATGATTTAGCTTCTAATTTCATTAATTCAACTCCATATGAATTTCTATACAATCAATTAACATCCATCTAACAATCAATGCATATCCAACATTACCAAATTAATTTACTTTACATTCATTCAATTTGATTCAACACTTTTAATTAGCTTTAAATGAATTTACACTTACATCCACTATTCCACATTAATTCTTTTTCAATTAGATTGCTAATTCATCTAACCACTAAAGTTGAATTTCTTTATATAACTCGAGTTCATAATAATTTTATTTCACTTTATTAATTTACTTCGATACCAAAATCAACTTCATTCAACATCACTTAAGTTTTCTTTATTTTCAATTTCATTTACCTTCACTTTCACTATACAACTTAAGTTCACTTCTAATTTAATTGAAATTCTATTTTATTTAGATTTTTTACTTAAGTCAAAATCATATCACCATTCAAATTCAAATTTTGTTTGCTTAACAAAACTATTTAACCATTTTAACAATTGGTTTTACTTACCTTTCCCCATTTTATAAGTTATACCACTTACTTATTCGTAATTCCGTGAATATCTACCTAAGTTCACTTCCATTCACTAAACTCATTCTTTATAATTTCAATTCATGGTAATGCAATCACTTTATAACTTAGGTTTATTTAAACTTTCAAATTCAATTATGTAATCACTTCACCACTTACGTTTAATTTCCATTTCAATTACATATATAATCCAATTAAAATCCAATTTCTTTTATTTAACTTTCCTTTAGTTAAATTTCAAATCATATATTTTATTATGCTACTCACATTTATTTCAACTTTACAAAGATAAATTTTACTATCTCATATATTATAAATCCAAATTCATTTCACTTATTTTTATCAATTACAACTTGGATTTTAAATTCAAATTTGTTTATCACAACAAAACTTCAATTTCAATTTACTATTTGTAGCAAATCCATCATACAGAAACTCGAAAATGATATTAATGATGCTGCAGTCATCACCCTTATATTTTCTAGCAACATAGTGAATTTAGTGCTTTATATTCTTTTATATTTACAAATCACATTTATAAAATCTTTACTTATATAATTTCACTTATTTTCTATTTATTATAATATAACCTCTTTAACTTTGAAGAACAACTTTCGAAATCACGGGATTAAAAAAAATTAAATTCTTAGTTAAATCCATTTTTTATTTACAACTCATATTTATAAATATACCCATATAGTTTTACTTCTTATATATAAGATTATTTCACGACTGTAAATCTTATTAATTATAATTCCATACTTATAATTCATTTGCTTATATGATTTATTCTTTTACAATTGTTCCTTTTATTTAGATTATTCAAATATCTTTATTAACTTATGTATATTTACATTTTCAAACAACCAAACAATCAATTTATAGACACTTTAATAATTTTGAAAAATTGTTCCTTTATATATAAAATATAATAGAGGCAAATTATTTTATTTACCCAGTTTAAAATAATACTATGTCGACTTGCCACATTAATTGTTTGGAAATCCCTATCGATAATACGGCGTCCCACATACCGACCATAATTCACAAACAGCTCAACGGATAAGCAAACACAATGTAAAACATTTTTATATCACTAACAAATACGCGCTCATATACATATAATACACTCAAACTCAATCTAGGGTGCTACTGTCCATATCTATACCGAGTACACATCAAAGCTTAGGAACATACAAAATCTAAGCTCTGATACCACGTGTGACGATCCGCAAATCTATACCCTTTGAATCGACAATAATCCAATCGTGTCCGACGCAAATAGCACAAACTGACGGAAAGTCAAGAGAAAGAAAAGAAGAGAGAAGAAGAGAAGAGAAGAAAGAGAGAAGATAGAACCAAACAGAAAATACAGAATCTCACACCGCAGCGGAAAATATATAATATCATATCAATGATCTTTTCAAACCAGAAAGTGTATATTGTGTTTGCTTATCATATCACTGAGGAAATCTGATCCTTGTCTCTTCGCACCAACAACGCAAAAGTGTTTCTCAACCTCACACAGAAACTAAGTCTCATAGACTTATCACGTCTCCAACTTTCAACTTGCTATCCTTCGTGCCAAGAAGGAAGCTCGATAGATTGGAGTAATATTCTGCACTATATGAATCGACATCCTCAACACAAATGATAATCAAGCCTACATAGAAGGCAACGTACTAAGTGTATGACTAAATATTTCCCACATCAAGTCGAGGAACTAAAATTTTTGCTAAGTCTGATAGTCGGTTATTTTACTATCAAAACAAATAAATAAATATTCAGCACCATAACAATCACTAGGCCCTTTTAATTTAATCTTTTATTAATTAAATTACTTTCCAAATATTCACTTCCATTTTATCTTTAAAAGTTATAATCACAAACATTTCACTTCATATTGGAAAACTTTTCCAAATACTTATTTACTAATAAGTAATTCACAAATCAATTTATTTTCAGCACTAAGAAAATATTACATATACTTAAATCACGATTAAGTATATATTTTATTCTTTAAGGAAAACATTCACTTTAAACACATTTATTTGGGTCAAAACAAATGTTGCGTAAAACATCGTTACGACAACCCAAAATCACTAGTATAGGGATTCGAAAATAAGATAGATATATAAACCCCAATACTCCTTTCGAAAATCATTTACTATAACAACAGTGTTGTAGTCCATCATTTTCTTATTTCTCGAAAACTTCTATTTCAACAATGAATGTTGAAATCTATGGTTTCGATACTTAACATATTTTAAAACATCTTTTAATCATTTTATTCCATTTAATAATATCACTTCCCAAAACATTCATTTTAATATATTATTCACTGTCCAAAATCGCGAATATACTTCATTCGTCAAATTAAAAGCTTTTACACATTTATTAAAAGATTATCCACCGTCCAAAATCATGGATATAATTCCCAACCAAATTCTTTATTATTACAACATTTAATTTAAAGGATAATTCATTGTCAAAAATCTCAATTTAAACCATTTTACAAAATAGTTAAATTCACATTCCAAAAATCATATTCTGGTTTTATTTCACAAAATCCATAATTTTTATAGCACAAAAATTATAGTGTT
Source organism: Allium cepa (assembly GCA_030765085.1). Classification (NCBI taxonomy): domain Eukaryota; kingdom Viridiplantae; phylum Streptophyta; class Magnoliopsida; order Asparagales; family Amaryllidaceae; genus Allium; species Allium cepa. The sequence goes on from CM060939.1 coordinate 812,811,963, forward strand.
TATTTATTTAAAATGAATCAATTCCAAAATTCAATAAAACGTATACTTTCAAAAATCACTTTAAAATGCTTTTAAGTTTGGAAACCATCACTTTAACATTTTTAGATTCCAAAGTATAGGCCCAATGCTGAAACAGCACTAAATACATCAATCACGGCATCCAAAACATCATATGTCATATGATAACAGCATATATCACAATATCTGTAAATAAATCAATAGTGGTGAAGAATCCAGTTGGATCCCTCTAACCTGTCACCTACAACAAATATACATATTAGAATGTGTACAATGTCCGCTTCAAGGCAAACGCGCGTACAAAGGATCATCCGCTCATACACGGGAACATATAGGGTCATCTGCTCCAATAGGCAGGTATATATCCAAATATCATTCAATATATCATATATCATCAAAACAATCATCAATCATCATATAATAAATTATTTCTTACTTATATAAAAATATCAGTGAGTCAGAAAGAGTGAGTTGTACTCACAATGGTTCCAATAGCAGTTGCAGTGTTTTGTTCCGAATAAAATTAAACGCAAGTTTAATTTAACCCAAAATTCACACTAGCTCCAATCAACTCCAAACCAGCTCCGTCACATAGCGTTCATCAAAACGGTTCCAACGCAATTCATTTCGTGAGAAACGACCCTCATATGAAAAAGTTACAGCTTTTTAAAGATTGTACAAATTTAAATACATAATCAATTTCAATTTTTTAATTTATTTTATAAACCTTTTAATCCTGGCTGTAGATTCTGAAACCCTAGATGTAGGCCATGCTTTCCTTTCTTCCTTCCCCAGGCATTTTTCGAATGCAAGAACCCATCGTGGCCACCTTCATTCCACAATTATCGAGCCACCTACGTCGATCGATTAGACGATCAAGCACCGCCACTTGAAAGGCCACGACGAACTCCACCCACGGCTTGAATGCCGACAAACTCGATCGTACGTATGCACCGAAAATCAAGACGAAACATCATATGAACGCTAGTAAAATTCTCCTTCTTCGTTGCATCGATCACCATCATCGCCATATAGATCGAAAGATCTCGTCATTCTTCACAATCTTCTAGTTGATAATTTTTTGAAACAATGCGTGGATTAAAAGAAAATAAGGGAAAAAGAATCGAACATTATCGGCCATAGAAAATAAACTAGCGGCTAGCCTAGTTTCAATTAGGGTTTTGCAAAATGAAGATATTCACGTCCTTTTATAGAAAGTTACGTGACATTATTCATCCGAAATTTTTCCGAACTCCAAACGAAGAGTGCCACCTGGTGCTTTATAATGTTTTACCCCTATTCCAAACACAATGGAACATATATCGGGAGCCAATTCGATCGTATTTGGAAGATAGCTTTTCGAATCGATAAATTTAAATTTAAAATTCACTTAAACCGATTTCCTACCTATTTTAGCTTGTCCCGGACAAACCGTAAATACGAATGACACGAAATTTGAAATCTAACAATAATTTAACATTACAGATCCAATGAAATAGGTTTTGTCAAAAACCGAAACTGTTTGAAAAAGGGTTATTTTTGCTCGTTAGTTAAATATTAAAATATTCAATTTTTACAAATTAACATTTAGTTCAATTTTAAAAGTTCTCTAACATCATTCTAAGTCAGATATAATTTAATATCACTTTAAAAATCATTTTTATTCACATTTAATTCAATTTCCAATTGTTTCTGCAATTTCAAATATTAAATTAAAAATTTAATTAGCCTATTAAGTCTAGATATTTGAAATAAAAGTTATTCGACTTTTAAAATTTACTTCTTAATATTTAAAATCAATTACATATACGAATTTCAAATGATAGAAATTCTGGATTGTTACATTCTCCCCTACTTAAAAGAATTTCGTCCTCGAAATTACCAACTAAGAAAAAGACACAATATCCATTAACTTTTCAAAAAAATTCGTTCAAATTAAATTTACCAAATCTATTTAACTTTTCCAAAATCCTTAGTTAAACTTCTTACAAAAACTTTTCTAAGTTTTCAAATCCATATATATAGTTTTCTTTTCTAAACCCACTATAACGTTTAACCTTCTAACTCAATATCAAAACTTTAGTTATCAAATTTTTTTCCAATTTTCTAAAAAAATTCGAACGCATTAAATTTTCAAAAAAATTCACCAACGTCTCCTTTGCGCGATTCGATCCAAAAAAATAACAATGTATATATCACAAATATACATCTCATGTAACGACCCAGAATTTTTAACAATTTAATTTGAAAATATTTAATTTATTTTAAATATTTGAATGATGGGTTGGATTGAATTTCCAATATAACTATGAATTTGACGATTAAATTATAGAATTTAATCTATTGAGAGTCGAATAAAAATTTGAATCTTCAAATTTAAGCCAATTAAAAATATTTCAAAGGCTTGTAAAATTCATATTGACAATACTGAAGATTTTAGATGCTTCAGAATTTAATTTGAAAGTGATTTGAACAGTTTTGAAATTTATATCGTTTGAATCGATATTTAAAATAGCCGTCCGAGGCACAGTCTCGGAATTCGACGAAACTAGTTCCATTGGGTCCGTAATATTGAATTATTCTCGGATTTCAAATTTCGTATTTTTCGGAGTTGATATGTGAGCACACGACGAATAAATGCATTGAAATTGAAACGAATTCAATTTGAAATTTAAATTTAAATTGGTCAACATCAAAACACAGTAGAGTGTAAGGTGAGCACGATCTTTCCTCTGCAAAGCCACGAACTCTTGTCCCCTTCATTCCCTTTATTTACGTGAGCAACACAGATGAAAAAATTCACAAACGAAGCTTAATAAAAATGGCGATAGTCTTCACCTTCTCGTTCCTTGTCCGTCCTCTTAAAACCGTGTTCTCCCCTCGTTTATTCATTTCAAACGAAACTATCAATCAAATAAAAAAAAAAGGGGAAAGTTCGAAATCAAGCCGGTGGCCACGACGCGAAGGGGGATAGGGGCGGCGCGCGCTCACGCGAGGCGGTGGGTGGTTGCTGATGTAGGTCGCGACTTTGAGGTAGGGCAGCGACATCAATTTTGGGGGGTCGCTCGCGTTCAAGCTGCAACCTGATAAAGTCGAGGCGAGCGACGTTAGGCGTGGGCCGCGCGCGAGATGAGAGGCGCGAGATGAGAGGCGCGAGATAAGAGGCGCGGCGGCTACAGGCGTTCGCAAATGTTGGTGGCGCGCGTAGACCGAAGCGGCGACGTCGCGAGGCAGTGGAGTGGGGTCGATCGCAGGCACGCGTGGCTAGGGCATGAAGGCGGTGGCGTTGAAGGCGGCGATCATTTGGGGGTTTCGATGATGGCCAGAAGGTGTGCATTCATTTTTAATTCATTTATATAAGGTATATATATATATATACATATCTTTGAGTACTGTAAAATTTTAAATCGGGATGAATTATATTATGTGCAGTTTGAAAGAGAAAAATATGGAAAAATAGAAAATAGATATATACATTTTAAAATCACTGATTAGTTTAATTTATTTGTAAAAGGAAGTTTAATTGTTTAAATTAAATTTTAGTTAAATAAATTATAAAAAGGAAAACTTGTTTTATAAAAGGGAATTTAATCATTAGTTCGATAAATTTAATTATAGTTAAAAAGAAATTCAATTTATTAAGTGAAAGATTTATTTAAAAGAAAATTAGTTAGAAATTGTACTTATTTGATAAAATGACTTATCAAAAGAAAATATTATTTATTATTGGAAAAAATGGGTAATTAAGGACTAAAGGATATTTTATAAAAGAAAAATTTGTTTAAATTAAATAGTTAGTTAATAAAATTTATTTAAATAGAAATTAAATTTGTTCGACAAAAATTGAATTTATAAAGAATAGAATGAATTTAATTTTTGTTAAATCAAAGTATTAAAAAGAAATTGTTTGAAAGCCAAAAACAATTTATTAAAAAGGGATTTACTTTTCAATTTGTAACCTTTAGTTAAACAAATTGAATTAAAGAAAATCAGTTTGAATCTTTAATTTTTAGTTTAAAATAAAAAAAATCAATAACTTGAGATTTAAATAATTAGTTGGATAAATTTAATTTAAGGGTAAGTTAATTAAATCTATTTAAGAAGAAAATTTAGTTTTAAAATTAAATTGTAGTTGAATAAAATTATTATAGGAATTGGTTTAGAACAAAACCATTGTATAATTAAAACAATCAAAAATGAAAATTTATTATTCGATAGTTTCAAATATTAATAAATTGTGTATAATATTTATACAAGGTATAAATGAAGAAAACAAGTTGAATTGGAAGTGGATGGCCAACGAGAATAAAGGTGAGAACTTCTCACTCAAAAGGAATTGTGTTGTTTATTTAAATTTTAAATAGTTAGATTTAAAAATTTGCTTGACTGTGTTGATTGAATGCTTGAATGATGATTGTTATATATATTGGATGTGAATAGACCCTATACGCCGTTAGTAAGCGGAGGTTATTTATTACACACATATACCGCGATATTCCACCTCGAAGTGGAATTGGTATTATATTATATATAGCAATATATATATATATTGGCATATGTATATATTGCAGTTGATTGATTTCCCGCATTTTCTTTTAGCGGATGAGACCCTATGCGCCGTTAGTAAGCGGATAATATTTATAAAATCCCATATACCGCGATATTCCGTCTTGAAACGGAATTGGTATTGTGCTAATGTCTGTGGATGCAGGGAAACAGGTTGGAGGGATCCAACTGGATTCCTCACAAATATTTATTTGATTTCATATATTGTGATATTTGATTGTTTATCATGGATGATATATGATGGTTGAAAGTCGTGATTGACTAATTGATGTGTTGCATCATCGGATCCAATTTTGAAGCTTAAAATAATGATTTTGATTTTAAGGGATTCTAAAGTGATTTTTGAAAATATACGTTTATAAAATATTTGTAATATCCCGGAATTTTGGACAATATAAATTTAATAATCTGGATTTAAATTTATATTGAAATGATAAATTTTGTTAATAAATTGTTTCCTATTTAATAATGTATATGTATTTATGTATATATTTTAAATAGACAATTTGTTTAGTTAAATTAGTATGGTATAATTTTAATATGTTTTGAAAATAGAAATTGTGATTTATTTTGGATTTAAGCTTTTCAAATATATTTAATTAAATACTATATGATTTTATATAGGAAATAAATGTTTTATTTAGTTTCAAATTCTTTTTAATTCAAGTTGTATATTAAAAAGCTCTTTTATAAATTTGTTTTAAAGGTTTCTTTTCAAAATGAATTACTTGTATATTGTTATAATACTTTGTTTATTTCTTTAGAGATTATTTAAATACATAATTATGTATAAGATTTAATTAACTATGTTTAATACTTACTTAACTCTAAATATAAACACTAATTATTCATGAAGACATGTGTATGTATTTTGGAACTTAAGCTAACAAATGTAATCTTATCACATTTTTAAAATGACATGTGTCCATTTCATTTTCATTTTTCTTTTAATTCATTTAAAACTGAAAATACATTCATATCATTTTGTTTCTTCATTCATATGCATTTTTTTCATTCCTTAATCAAGAAAAGATCAACTTCATCCTCATTCATGTTCAAATCTGAAAACAAAGCTCTGCATTAACTCATTTTTCCAAAAACTCTGATTCAATCTTCATCTGAAACCAAACAAACTTCTCAAAACTCAAGTATAATTGCATCTGGAAATAGGGAGATCTGCATACCTTAATTTCAAACAAAGCCCTACATGTTCTTGCATCTGCAAATTCAATCAAAGACATGCATTTCAATTTCATTTACAAAAATCCTGTGACTCCTCTTTCCAAAATTACAACCTGCATCTCAAATCTCATCCACATCCATAATCAAGATGCAATACTTCAAAACTGCATTCCTTTGCATCTGCAATTTCAAGCAGAGAGGCCTGCATGCAACCATTTGGATCTGCATTCATGAAATCTGGTGAATCAAGTTGAGCACTGTATTTCATCATGAAAGCAAAGACCTGCATGTTCTTGCATATGAAAACAAAAGCTCTGTTCAATCTTCATCAAGTTTGAAGGCCTGCATGCATCATTTATAAATCAAGTTGAAGCTCTACATTTCTAAGCATCTGAAACAAAGGGGTCTGCATACCTTAAAATTCAAACAAAGGGCCTGCATGCTAAAATTTGGATTGTGCTCTGCAATTTTCAAAACAGTGAGTAACACTTAATTTAAAATAAATTTAGTAGGATTGCATTGTTTGTTATCTGCTGAGTTAAGTTTTGTACATGTTTTTTTTTTTTTTACTGTCTGGTAAATAGGAATGCAATGCATGTTTGATTCCAAAGTTCTAATTGCTATAGCTTAAGTTCAAATTTGATAAACAGTTTTCCTTCTTGATCTGGATGAATTTGTTTTCTGGAAGTAGTAGATATATCATAGATCACTAGAGAATTATTGAATTGATTTACAATTCAAATTTGGGGTTGAATTGTGGCATTACTGTGATGAACCCTAGTTTATGTGGGTTACAGTTTTGGGTCGATTTCGAACTCCTCTGTGCATCGAGTTCAAAGATGTTTGGGGTATTGATGGATGGTGAAGTGATGAAGCTAGTGCCGGAGTTTGGACGATGATGATGGTCGGAGTTGTGAAATATCGGCGTTGACAGGTTTTAGGAAGCTTGGGTATAGGCTGTTCCAGGTTTGGGTTGGTTTTGGGTTGCAGTGTTTTTATCTCGGGATGGACTCGGGTAATTTGATAATTAACTCGAAGCAAGTAAGCTTCTAACTCGAAGCAAAATTTATGGTGACTCGAGTATACCATTTTTGTTTCAGACTTTAACAAACAGAGCTGTTCTGTTCTGGTTTTTAAATTTTTTTTAAAAGTTAAGTTTAGATTTAAATCTGGAGTTTAGCTTAGGATTTAAACTTAAACCTAAGGATGAATTCAAACTTGTTTGAATTATTTTTCTGTAATAATTTAAATGCAGAATTTTAAATTGGTTTTATAGAAGAAAAAAAAAAGGGAAACAGAAACTATTTCCAGTTTATAAAGTTAGAATTAAAGTGTAAACTAAGTTGTGACTTAGAATTTTGAAAACTGAATTTTAGTTGAATTCAAATAGGTTTGAATTATGTTTTTGAAAATAATTTAAATTCTGGGAAAATTCAAAGTTTGATCTTTCTTGATAAAACAGAAAACTGTTTCTGTTTTAAATAAAAAGGGTAGGTTTAAATTTTTAAGTGGAGATTTAAATCTGAGATTAAGTTTGAAATTTGAATATGAATTCAAATTTAATTTATCAGAGATTTGAAACCATATTGTGTTTTTAAATTTAAATTTGATTTTAAACCTTCAAGTATAAAATGCATTATTGTTTTGCATTTGAAGTAAGAGGTTAAGTATTTAAAATAGGAATTCAAATGAATTCAAAACTGAGTTTTTAAATCTGGATTTAAATTTTTAAGCTTCAGTTTTAAAATAAAGATTTAAAATTTAAATTGCTTCCAAATGATTTACGTTTGAATTGAAGGAGAAATGGTAGAAAGAGTTTTAAAGAGTTTAAACTAAATTGAGAATGGAAGTTATATTTCAATTTTGAAATTTAAAGATGTTTTTAAATTGATTTGAATTTGATTTGAATTGAATTTAAATCCTTTTCAACTTATTAATTAAGTTTATTTTTCTTGTAAACATATAAGATTAAGTTTGTTTTGTTTTAAAATCTTATTTTAAATAAATTTGGATCTTAAGTTAAAAGAAGTGTTAATTGGAATTTAAAGTGAAATTTAGAAACATTTTGTTTTAAATGTTTAATTAAATAAGGAATATTTATCTAAAAGATAAATAAAAGATTAATGATTGGATTCATTAATTATTTAGGAAATTAAGATGAATGTTAATTATTTAACTAATTAATAATATGGATGTTTAATTAAATAATTAATGATAATTAATTTAATTTGAGATTAATTAATTAAGTTTAATTAATCTTTAATTAAGGATGGTTAACTAAATTTTAATTTATGATTAAGATTTATTTAATCAAGTGATTAATGATAATTTAGATTTTAATTAACACTTAGTTAATTAATAATTAGAGATTAATTAAATGGTAATTAAATATTAATTACTTAATAATTAATGATGATTAGTATAAGTTAATTTCTTAATTAAGTAATTAAGAAATGTTAATGAAGTCATTAACAATTAATTAATGTGATTAATTTTTGGTAATTAATTAGATTAATTAATTAATAATCAATTGTTTAAGTTTTAATTACTTATGAAAGTAATTAGTGAATTAATTACTTAATGTAATTAATTAAGGATTATGTGATTTGTTTAGATTAATTAATTAAGTTTAATTAATTTAAACAATTGTGGATTGTTTGATAATTACTTTATGTAATTTAGGAATTTGTAATTACTTAAGGAAGTAATTAATTAATAATTACAGAATGTAATTAAGGATATTTATTATAGAAGTAATTTGGATTTAAGTTACTTTGAAATTAATCAAGGGGATTAATTTAGATAATTAATTAAGAGTAATTAATTATTGGGTTGAGTAATTAATGTAGTTAATTACTGAATGGCTATTAATCAAGGGTGATTAATATATATGTAGGGTTTAATATAATTAACTTGTGTAAATAATCTTATAAGCTAATTACTTATTGTAATTAGAGATGATTAATCAATAATGATTAATTGAAATAAATATTAAGATGATTTATAAATTGATTTGAAATCAATTGATGGTTAAGATAAGCAGAATCTTTATGATGAAGTAATTAATTTAATTCATTTTAAATTAATTAGAGATTGAGTAATTAATTTAATTCATTTTAAATTAATTATAGAAAGTGAGATCAGTAGATCATTTGCTTATGTTTGATGAATGGTATTGATTGTTTAGTATGGTTTGTAATCTCAGTTATGAGATGAATAGAGTATGTGATATGGATGCATTGGTTGCTTTTGGATGATAATATGTATTATCTGATTATGATATGATTATCTGTTGATAATGATAATGTTGATTATCTGTGGTGTTGTGAATTATCTATCTGTATTTAGATAATAAATTGAATTGTTTTAAACTTAAAACAACTTGGCCTTAAAAGACACGCTTTGGTTTTCGATGAGACCGGGATCGGGTTTCCATATTTGGACATCCGAAAACCACATCGATTCCAAATAACGTTAGGTCGTTAATCCAAGTGGAGCGAGTGAAGACTCGAGGTGTAAGGGCTATACGTCAGTATAACTCTGTGGGTGATTCCGTAATGAGTTTGACGGAATAGTACTTATAGATTCGAGATGGTGAATCAGAGTGCAAGGGTTATTGTCGTTAACTCTGAGGGTGATTCCAATATGAGTGTAACGAGATAATGCCTTCGGTTTCGTTCGAACCCGGAACGAACTTGTATGGATTGAATGCTTTCAGAACATCGTCAGGTGGACGATGAGCATTCTAAGTGATGTGTCCTATAAAGGTAATCGCAGCCTCAAGCCTCATCAACCGGGAATGGCTAAAACAGGGGAGGTGCAGCAAAGCTTCGTGGGTAGCCCCCACTTGAGAGTAAGATTTACCCCTGTCTAGAGGTCCCTTTATATTTCGGCTGTGTGGGACGGTTGATCATGACAACCGTCGGGGTTGTCTTATTTGGAACTGTTCAGTAAGGAACGGGTCCGGCTTTGTGTTGCAGGGGAGTTAGGGTGGCTCCTCGGTACGGTGATCTAGGCCACGTACTGTGACGGGCGGTACCCCAGTAGCCCTGCCATTGTATGGAATCCAAAATCCAATAAGTGCCGTACGTATTAGTTGTGCCCAACTATGTTGGAATGTGAGATGTAAGCATTTCAGCTATTTCTGTATTTTATTTTGAAAACCCTAGACACTATTATAATATCATCGGATTTCCTATCAAATGTTTTGGTTAGCGTAAGGTAAAAACTTTTCCATGTTTATGTGTGGGAAGTCTTACGTGATACCTTTCTTTCAAAGGTTTTTAAAAGTTAAGCAACTTTAACCTGTTACTCACACCAGACCCATGTCTGACCCGGAGTTATTTCTGTTTTTCTTTAACTCTTGGGTACTCAAATTTTTATGAGTAGCCAAGGGAATTCAGGTTAGGATTCAGGATTGGCTTTGACGATTTGTGGAGGAGCATATGGAGCAGGAGGCTTCTGCGTATAGTTATATAGTTCCGCTGTGTTTGGTCTTTGAGTGATCTGTTTGTATTGAGTTGTAATAACTAGACAGGTGTTTATAACTGTCTAGTATGTGTTGTATATGTCTGTGTACTCTGATAATTGATGTATACTATGTAATACTTTGTTATTAATATAATTTATTCGTTTCCGCTGTTGAGATTCTTGTGTTGTTTCTTTCTTCTCTTCTTTCTTTTCTTCTTCTATCCCTTTCTTTCTTAATTCATGACGCGATTTTCCGGGAGTGGAAATCGGGTCGTGACATCTTGGTATCAGAGCTGTAGGTTGAGTGAATACCTAGGCTCTGAAGTGTGTTTTTCTTTAGGGAGCTGTAGGTTGAGTGAATACCTAGGCTCTGAAGTGTGTCTTTCTTTAGGGAGCGTTAGGTTGAGTGAATACCTAGGCTCTGTAGAGGTGTCTTTCTTGAGAGAGCGTATTTGTAATTTTATATGTATATATATATATTTATTGGTTCTACCTATTTGTTGGATTACCTGTTCGGGTTTTTCCAATATAAGTTATAAAGGTAGATGAGGTAGAAGTGTGTGTAACACGACTACCATTGGTTAGAGTTTGATGGATGATGTTGGAAGTGTATTTGTCGAGACCGTAGACCTAATACTGTCTCGAGTAAGTTTTTCTTGGTTGAAGGACTTCATCGATCTCTGAAGGTAACCTGTTAAGGTTCGGAGTTCATCTTTGAAGTGTTGAATTGAGTTTTGATCTGTCGGTTGAGCTGAAGCAAGCAAGTGATGGTATCTTAATATCTCAGGAGATAGTAGCTGCGTGATGAGATGCAGTGACTATGGATGTTTCCGAAGATGTTTTCTTTGGAACAAGAATAAGAAGTGAGTCAGCACGGTGATGTGGCTGAGTTTAGCAGAGTATTCTGAGTTGATAGGGAGTCTTCTGGCTGGGTAGTTTTTCTGAAGTGGAGTTCAGAAGCATCCGAGTGGATCCGTTTCTCTGGTAAGTTGGCTAAGTCAGCATAAGCTATTCTGTTTGGTTAAGAGAGAGAGAAGTTTCTTTGGATTTAGGCTGAGTTGATCGCAAAAGTGACTTGCGATAGTATGTTCTCTTGTGTTTGTTGGAGATTGTCTGGATGTCTTCTGGAAGTCAGAGTTTGTCTGCATCTGGAGATCGAGTTTTCTTTCCAGGATTGGAACTGATGGTTCAGTTAGTAGTTGGATGGTTCCTTGAGATAGAAGTTGGTGAAGCAACTCAGGTTTGGGAGGAACATCCGAGTTTTTCTCTATGGATATGTGGAACATTATTTCTGTGCTGGGTTGTTTTAGTCTGTGCTTGTGCTCTTTGTCAGCATTTTCTTCTGTTTCGGATCAGAGTTGTGTAGCGGAAGCAGTTTGGGTGTGTGTTCTTGGTTTTTGAGTGATCATAAGGATCATTGGATTGTTTTTGATTCAGTCTGTTTCTTTTGGAATCAGCAAGAATTGAGCTGATCAGGATGGATGTTGGTAGCTCAGGATTGTCTGAAGAATTTTTATGGATAAGAGACAGAGAATTTGGATTCTGGAATTGGAGATTTGATTTTGGTTAAGTTTTTTCTCTGACCCAAGGAGCTGTAAGTTTGGGAAGCTATCTCCGAAGTGTTTTGGTTTCTTCTGTGTTGGGTAAGACCAGTGTTTGGTTTTCTAGAGTTGAATTGCCAGCTTGGATAACTGGGATTCAAGGTGTTTCACGTATCTCTGAGGGAGTATGTGTTTGATATTTCTGGTTTTAGAACTAGCAGTTTAGGATGGTTTGTTTGCTGAGTCAGACTCGTTTGTAGTCTGATATTCTGTATAGAATGGTTGTTAGGAGCTCTATAGTTTAGTTGTATTGATTGTTTGTATTCTATAGAGCGAGTATCCCGATATATATATATACCGGGGAAACTCGTGAGATTTTATCCAAAATTCTTTTGGATAATTAGATTTATTCTGATTGTGTGAATTGGTTGCTTTGGTTGTTGGCATATGTTTAACATATGCTGTGTTTTAAAATAAAATCTGTAAATAGATTATTAAATTGCCTTTGTTTTAAATTTCGGGGACGAAATTCTTTTAAGGGGGAAGGATTGTAATATCCCGGAATTTTGGACAATATAAATTTAATAATCTGGATTTAAATTTATATTGAAATGATAAATTTTGTTAATAAATTGTTTCCTATTTAATAATGTATATGTATTTATGTATATATTTTAAATAGACAATTTGTTTAGTTAAATTAGTATGGTATAATTTTAATATGTTTTGAAAATAGAAATTGTGATTTATTTTGGATTTAAGCTTTTCAAATATATTTAATTAAATACTATATGATTTTATATAGGAAATAAATGTTTTATTTAGTTTCAAATTCTTTTTAATTCAAGTTGTATATTAAAAAGCTCTTTTATAAATTTGTTTTAAAGGTTTCTTTTCAAAATGAATTACTTGTATATTGTTATAATACTTTGTTTATTTCTTTAGAGATTATTTAAATACATAATTATGTATAAGATTTAATTAACTATGTTTAATACTTACTTAACTCTAAATATAAACACTAATTATTCATGAAGACATGTGTATGTATTTTGGAACTTAAGCTAACAAATGTAATCTTATCACATTTTTAAAATGACATGTGTCCATTTCATTTTCATTTTTCTTTTAATTCATTTAAAACTGAAAATACATTCATATCATTTTGTTTCTTCATTCATATGCATTTTTTTCATTCCTTAATCAAGAAAAGATCAACTTCATCCTCATTCATGTTCAAATCTGAAAACAAAGCTCTGCATTAACTCATTTTTCCAAAAACTCTGATTCAATCTTCATCTGAAACCAAACAAACTTCTCAAAACTCAAGTATAATTGCATCTGGAAATAGGGAGATCTGCATACCTTAATTTCAAACAAAGCCCTACATGTTCTTGCATCTGCAAATTCAATCAAAGACATGCATTTCAATTTCATTTACAAAAATCCTGTGACTCCTCTTTCCAAAATTACAACCTGCATCTCAAATCTCATCCACATCCATAATCAAGATGCAATACTTCAAAACTGCATTCCTTTGCATCTGCAATTTCAAGCAGAGAGGCCTGCATGCAACCATTTGGATCTGCATTCATGAAATCTGGTGAATCAAGTTGAGCACTGTATTTCATCATGAAAGCAAAGACCTGCATGTTCTTGCATATGAAAACAAAAGCTCTGTTCAATCTTCATCAAGTTTGAAGGCCTGCATGCATCATTTATAAATCAAGTTGAAGCTCTACATTTCTAAGCATCTGAAACAAAGGGGTCTGCATACCTTAAAATTCAAACAAAGGGCCTGCATGCTAAAATTTGGATTGTGCTCTGCAATTTTCAAAACAGTGAGTAACACTTAATTTAAAATAAATTTAGTAGGATTGCATTGTTTGTTATCTGCTGAGTTAAGTTTTGTACATGTTTTTTTTTTTTTTACTGTCTGGTAAATAGGAATGCAATGCATGTTTGATTCCAAAGTTCTAATTGCTATAGCTTAAGTTCAAATTTGATAAACAGTTTTCCTTCTTGATCTGGATGAATTTGTTTTCTGGAAGTAGTAGATATATCATAGATCACTAGAGAATTATTGAATTGATTTACAATTCAAATTTGGGGTTGAATTGTGGCATTACTGTGATGAACCCTAGTTTATGTGGGTTACAGTTTTGGGTCGATTTCGAACTCCTCTGTGCATCGAGTTCAAAGATGTTTGGGGTATTGATGGATGGTGAAGTGATGAAGCTAGTGCCGGAGTTTGGACGATGATGATGGTCGGAGTTGTGAAATATCGGCGTTGACAGGTTTTAGGAAGCTTGGGTATAGGCTGTTCCAGGTTTGGGTTGGTTTTGGGTTGCAGTGTTTTTATCTCGGGATGGACTCGGGTAATTTGATAATTAACTCGAAGCAAGTAAGCTTCTAACTCGAAGCAAAATTTATGGTGACTCGAGTATACCATTTTTGTTTCAGACTTTAACAAACAGAGCTGTTCTGTTCTGGTTTTTAAATTTTTTTTAAAAGTTAAGTTTAGATTTAAATCTGGAGTTTAGCTTAGGATTTAAACTTAAACCTAAGGATGAATTCAAACTTGTTTGAATTATTTTTCTGTAATAATTTAAATGCAGAATTTTAAATTGGTTTTATAGAAGAAAAAAAAAAGGGAAACAGAAACTATTTCCAGTTTATAAAGTTAGAATTAAAGTGTAAACTAAGTTGTGACTTAGAATTTTGAAAACTGAATTTTAGTTGAATTCAAATAGGTTTGAATTATGTTTTTGAAAATAATTTAAATTCTGGGAAAATTCAAAGTTTGATCTTTCTTGATAAAACAGAAAACTGTTTCTGTTTTAAATAAAAAGGGTAGGTTTAAATTTTTAAGTGGAGATTTAAATCTGAGATTAAGTTTGAAATTTGAATATGAATTCAAATTTAATTTATCAGAGATTTGAAACCATATTGTGTTTTTAAATTTAAATTTGATTTTAAACCTTCAAGTATAAAATGCATTATTGTTTTGCATTTGAAGTAAGAGGTTAAGTATTTAAAATAGGAATTCAAATGAATTCAAAACTGAGTTTTTAAATCTGGATTTAAATTTTTAAGCTTCAGTTTTAAAATAAAGATTTAAAATTTAAATTGCTTCCAAATGATTTACGTTTGAATTGAAGGAGAAATGGTAGAAAGAGTTTTAAAGAGTTTAAACTAAATTGAGAATGGAAGTTATATTTCAATTTTGAAATTTAAAGATGTTTTTAAATTGATTTGAATTTGATTTGAATTGAATTTAAATCCTTTTCAACTTATTAATTAAGTTTATTTTTCTTGTAAACATATAAGATTAAGTTTGTTTTGTTTTAAAATCTTATTTTAAATAAATTTGGATCTTAAGTTAAAAGAAGTGTTAATTGGAATTTAAAGTGAAATTTAGAAACATTTTGTTTTAAATGTTTAATTAAATAAGGAATATTTATCTAAAAGATAAATAAAAGATTAATGATTGGATTCATTAATTATTTAGGAAATTAAGATGAATGTTAATTATTTAACTAATTAATAATATGGATGTTTAATTAAATAATTAATGATAATTAATTTAATTTGAGATTAATTAATTAAGTTTAATTAATCTTTAATTAAGGATGGTTAACTAAATTTTAATTTATGATTAAGATTTATTTAATCAAGTGATTAATGATAATTTAGATTTTAATTAACACTTAGTTAATTAATAATTAGAGATTAATTAAATGGTAATTAAATATTAATTACTTAATAATTAATGATGATTAGTATAAGTTAATTTCTTAATTAAGTAATTAAGAAATGTTAATGAAGTCATTAACAATTAATTAATGTGATTAATTTTTGGTAATTAATTAGATTAATTAATTAATAATCAATTGTTTAAGTTTTAATTACTTATGAAAGTAATTAGTGAATTAATTACTTAATGTAATTAATTAAGGATTATGTGATTTGTTTAGATTAATTAATTAAGTTTAATTAATTTAAACAATTGTGGATTGTTTGATAATTACTTTATGTAATTTAGGAATTTGTAATTACTTAAGGAAGTAATTAATTAATAATTACAGAATGTAATTAAGGATATTTATTATAGAAGTAATTTGGATTTAAGTTACTTTGAAATTAATCAAGGGGATTAATTTAGATAATTAATTAAGAGTAATTAATTATTGGGTTGAGTAATTAATGTAGTTAATTACTGAATGGCTATTAATCAAGGGTGATTAATATATATGTAGGGTTTAATATAATTAACTTGTGTAAATAATCTTATAAGCTAATTACTTATTGTAATTAGAGATGATTAATCAATAATGATTAATTGAAATAAATATTAAGATGATTTATAAATTGATTTGAAATCAATTGATGGTTAAGATAAGCAGAATCTTTATGATGAAGTAATTAATTTAATTCATTTTAAATTAATTAGAGATTGAGTAATTAATTTAATTCATTTTAAATTAATTATAGAAAGTGAGATCAGTAGATCATTTGCTTATGTTTGATGAATGGTATTGATTGTTTAGTATGGTTTGTAATCTCAGTTATGAGATGAATAGAGTATGTGATATGGATGCATTGGTTGCTTTTGGATGATAATATGTATTATCTGATTATGATATGATTATCTGTTGATAATGATAATGTTGATTATCTGTGGTGTTGTGAATTATCTATCTGTATTTAGATAATAAATTGAATTGTTTTAAACTTAAAACAACTTGGCCTTAAAAGACACGCTTTGGTTTTCGATGAGACCGGGATCGGGTTTCCATATTTGGACATCCGAAAACCACATCGATTCCAAATAACGTTAGGTCGTTAATCCAAGTGGAGCGAGTGAAGACTCGAGGTGTAAGGGCTATACGTCAGTATAACTCTGTGGGTGATTCCGTAATGAGTTTGACGGAATAGTACTTATAGATTCGAGATGGTGAATCAGAGTGCAAGGGTTATTGTCGTTAACTCTGAGGGTGATTCCAATATGAGTGTAACGAGATAATGCCTTCGGTTTCGTTCGAACCCGGAACGAACTTGTATGGATTGAATGCTTTCAGAACATCGTCAGGTGGACGATGAGCATTCTAAGTGATGTGTCCTATAAAGGTAATCGCAGCCTCAAGCCTCATCAACCGGGAATGGCTAAAACAGGGGAGGTGCAGCAAAGCTTCGTGGGTAGCCCCCACTTGAGAGTAAGATTTACCCCTGTCTAGAGGTCCCTTTATATTTCGGCTGTGTGGGACGGTTGATCATGACAACCGTCGGGGTTGTCTTATTTGGAACTGTTCAGTAAGGAACGGGTCCGGCTTTGTGTTGCAGGGGAGTTAGGGTGGCTCCTCGGTACGGTGATCTAGGCCACGTACTGTGACGGGCGGTACCCCAGTAGCCCTGCCATTGTATGGAATCCAAAATCCAATAAGTGCCGTACGTATTAGTTGTGCCCAACTATGTTGGAATGTGAGATGTAAGCATTTCAGCTATTTCTGTATTTTATTTTGAAAACCCTAGACACTATTATAATATCATCGGATTTCCTATCAAATGTTTTGGTTAGCGTAAGGTAAAAACTTTTCCATGTTTATGTGTGGGAAGTCTTACGTGATACCTTTCTTTCAAAGGTTTTTAAAAGTTAAGCAACTTTAACCTGTTACTCACACCAGACCCATGTCTGACCCGGAGTTATTTCTGTTTTTCTTTAACTCTTGGGTACTCAAATTTTTATGAGTAGCCAAGGGAATTCAGGTTAGGATTCAGGATTGGCTTTGACGATTTGTGGAGGAGCATATGGAGCAGGAGGCTTCTGCGTATAGTTATATAGTTCCGCTGTGTTTGGTCTTTGAGTGATCTGTTTGTATTGAGTTGTAATAACTAGACAGGTGTTTATAACTGTCTAGTATGTGTTGTATATGTCTGTGTACTCTGATAATTGATGTATACTATGTAATACTTTGTTATTAATATAATTTATTCGTTTCCGCTGTTGAGATTCTTGTGTTGTTTCTTTCTTCTCTTCTTTCTTTTCTTCTTCTATCCCTTTCTTTCTTAATTCATGACGCGATTTTCCGGGAGTGGAAATCGGGTCGTGACAATATTTTTAGAAATTGATTCATCTTAAATAAATAAACGTTATAATTTTTATGTTATAAAAATTATGATTTTTGAGAAATATAGTTAAAAGTTGATTTTTTTTTGAAAATATGGGATTAATGATTTTATAAAATAGCTGAATTGGGATTTTTGAATAAATTATAAAAAGGTAAAAAAATAGGATTTATGAAATTGGATTATTTCTAAATCAAAAGATGAAATTATAAAGGAGTTTAAAGATGTTTTAAAAAATGATATAAATTGATTTATATAAAAGTTTTATAAATTGATATTTGTAAATTAAAATATTAGAATTATAAAACGAAGTTTTTATAAGAGTTAGAATGAATTGTGAATGAATTTCACAAATGAATGAAATTTATAGGATTATAACGATGAAGTTATAAATAGAATTTTATAAACAGTAGGTTTATAAAATTTGTAAAGGAAAATAAAATAAAATTCATAAAGTTATTAAAGGAATGGATTTGGATAAATAAATGAATCTTATAAGTTATAAGATTTACAAAATTTATGAAGTTTAAAGGAACGGTTTTATAAACAAATAAATTATAAGTATTTGACTTGTAATATGAATTTTTAATATATCATTGTGATATGAATTGAGATAGGTTAATAAAGGAAATTTATAAAGGGAAGTTGTTATAAAGTAAATAGAAATATAATTTATAAACATTGTTTTATAAATGCGCAACGACTTATTTTGATAAGTGAATTGTTGTAATTTATTAATGGAGTTATATTCACGTTTTACACAGTGAATAATCCTTAAAATAGAATGAATAGAAATGATGAAATTTGTTAACGTAGTATATTCACGTTTTTAAATAGTGAATGATATGTTAAAGAAATTATTTTGGATGTGATGTTTGAAATAGAATTAAAACGATCTAAAGATGTTTTAAAAGGTGTTGAGATTCGAAACCATAGATTTCAACGTTTATTGTTGAAATAGATGTTTTCGAGAAATAAAAGGAAATGGTTGATTATAACACCGTTGTTATAATAGATGATTTCCGAAAGGAAATGTTTTGTATAGTATTGGGATTTATATATCTATTTTAATTTCGAATCCCTATACTAGTGATTTTGGGTTGTCGTAACGATGTTTTACACAACATTCGTTTTGGCCCAAATAAATATGTTTAAGTGAATGATTTCCTTAACGAATGAAATATATACTTAATTTCGATTAGAGTATATGGAATATTTTCCAAGTACAGAAAATAAATAAAATCTGTGAATTACTTATAAATAAATAAGTATGGAAATGTTTTTCCAATATTAAGTGAATATTTTGAATTTATCTTTTTGAAGATAAATTGAAAATGAATATTTGAAAACGAATGGAAATCGTATATTCATAAATATTTTGGAAATATAAATTCAATATGGAATTTATAAATGAAATTGGAAAATGGGTTTAAAAATAAATGTTGATTTATTTTTAAAGAATGTAAATTATGTTTATATCTTCTAAAGATATTTTTGGAAATTAAATAATTTGGAAAATTATTTGGATTCTGTTGATGTTGTGCATATCTATTGATAGTTCAATAACCGACTATCAATATTTACCTTTGAATGGGTATTGGTTGTGATTTGTTTGAATTTGAATGCACACTTATATTTTTTTTTAAAATAAGCGCTCACTATTCGGGTTAACCGGGAAAGGACCATGGGGTCGTATAACCCATTCCGAATAGGTGATACGACGTTATGAATTGCATTCGAAGACCGGTGTTGAAGACCCGGATATTTTCGAAAACGGAAGGGTTTCTTGTCGAATGTCTTTGCATCGACTGGTCCCCGGTATAGAGACTCCATATGTGATGGGAAGTCCGAACGTGATTAGTGAATATCCGGATTGCAAGGACTTCTTTGTAAGTGCCTTCGGTTCTGTTCGAGCCCGGAACAGACTTGTATGGATTGTATGTCTGACATTACAATTTGAGATATAAAGCCGATTCTTTCAAATATATTTCTGTTGGTGGCGGAGAATTTATTCTTTTAGCTTAGCACCCTTCTCTGAGACGTACGAGCTCAGAGGTTATATAGTTGAAGTTATCAGCGATGTATTCCCAATTTGGTAATATGACATGCTGAGTGTTGCTGAAATGATCATTGTGTTGATTATTGTGATAGGATCGTTTATTTGATCGTCTATCTTGGTGATCATTGTGTTGATCATTTGTTGACCCAAAGCATGGCTTTTGTATAAAGTATGTTTTTGTGGACGTGACTTCGTCGAGCCTCACACCCCGGAAATGGTCAAAACAGGAAAGATGCGGCAAGGTTATGAGGGGTAGCACCCTTTAGGGTATGTACATTTCCTTCTGGATAGAGGTGGTATCATGGTATGGAGCCCAGATATTTAACCTATATGGTCACTACGAATTTATTACTTTGTGGTTGTTGGTTTTCGGGATCCCGTGAGAAAGGTCGTTTACGATCGGGGAATGGCGTGCTCGTGTCAGTAGTTACCCAGTTAGGGGTAACCCGGCCTTGTGTTGGCAGAGTTCCGGTTTGGTTCTCGGGGATGTCTTTCCAGAAGCATTCTCATGTGGCAATGGGAAGTTCCTTGGCCTGACCATTTGTTGGAAATCCAAAGAAACAATACGAAACCCTGTACGGTATTAGTTGTAGAACCTATCATTCACTTATGGTGTCGCAACACTGTTTGGATGGTAGCTATAGTAGGCATACGATAATGGTCGTATGTTGGCTAAGATTTATATTCTACTTTCGAAATGAATTTCTTCTACACTATGCACTAGTAATGATATCAAATGTTATTTTTAATGCGTATCAAGCATCTTTGACTATCATAAGGAGAAATCTCCTCCGATTCTGCGTTTGCATGTGTGTGTGCGGGAGGCCTTATGGTAGTCTCATTTTTAAAAGCATTGCGAATTGAATTTAAAAATATTCTTCTATTTTGATTTTAAAGATAAATAAACTGTTTTGAGTTCTCACACTAGTCACATGACTGACTTGGAGTTTATTGTTTTCCTTCCTAAACTCTGGGTGCCCACCAATTTCCACACGGGCAGTCAAGAGTTAGGTTTATCAAGATATTTGGATATTCTGGAATTGCTGGAGGCAAGCTGGATCGCATGGCTTATTACTAATATATAGTATTTCTTTTTCCGCTGCACTGTTTGATGTTGTATGTTGTTGTACACTCTGATGATATGATGTAATGAAGTATGTTGTAATGTAATAACCGATATAGTTCTTTGTTTAAAGATTATTCATTTATTATTATATGTTGTTCCGCTGCGAATTGTGAGATTCTGATATTGTTGTCCTGTTCTGTTTCTGTTTTATTTTCTGTTTTCTTTACTCTCTATTTTCTCTTTTCTACCACTTTCGTTTTCTTTTCTTCTTTCTTAAACCCATAACATTTCGGGTTTTCGGCCTTCGATTTCTCGGCAGTCGATAAAGTGAGTATCGATGTTGAATTTTCGAAATTCGAAAATTTTCGAGGCGTTACATTTGGTATCAGAGCTTATGGTTAAGCGACAACCATGGTTCTGTTGGGTATTACTCGTTAGAGATAGAGTCAGCAGTACTCTAGAAAGAGTTTGAGTGTAATAATAGATAAGAGCGCGTATTTGTTAATGAATATAAAATTGTTTTTGAATCGGGTAAAATAAGATAATTTTGCCCAAAACTATTTTGTATAGAAAAGAAATGATTTTCTATGAATTATAGTATATGGTTGCATGATTGTTAAGAAGTGATAATATAGAATTATTATCATTAGTAATTAAATAAAATAAGATGAATTAAATTCAAGTAAACTAACTTGATAAATTATTAATTCATGAACAAATGAATTGGAATTTGAATTAGTTAAATTAAAATTTAGTCGTGAACTAAATTTGAAGATAGATTTGAATTTGTATATAAGTTCAAGTAAGTAAAAAGAATAAATTGAAATTCTCTTTGTTAGTAATTAAGTAAATTCAAGATGAATTGGATATGGAAATTAAAAATTGAAATGAATTACTAAATGAAAGTTAATCGATAGAATTCAATATTTAAAATTAAGAATTGAATTCGAATGAAATTTAAAAAGTGAATTGAATTGAAATGTAAAATTGAATGAGAATGGATATGTAACTTCAATAGTGAAGTAAAAACGTATAAGAAGTATATATTGGAAATTTTGTAATAGAATTGGCAAAATGGTTTGAATGTTGGATTTGTATGCTACTACTACTAGCAGGTTATACAGGTGTATAAAGGAAATGAGATTTTGATTTCAAAGATAAAATTGAATTGCTCGACAAAAAGGTACGTTTTTCAATTTCAGTATGAGATTTGATGGCTTTCTTCTCTAGCCACTTGGCTTTTCTCTTTTCTTTTTGATTCTGAGGGGCCGTGGTGCCATTTTGTAGTCGTACCGAGCTAGCCGCGCAAAGGAAACGCTGGCGAAATTTTTCGAAAATTTAGGGTGTTAGAAAAAATTTGACAAAATTTTGAAAATTTGAAATTTGAATTTGAATTTAAACTTGAATTGTTTAGGAAAACAATGTGGGTTGAAACTTATAATTGAAGTTGGAAAGCTAGTTGAAATGATAATGAAACTCTAGTAAAAAGATTTAGGCTAGTAAGTTGATAAAACTATTTAGATTGTTAAAAATAGTAGATGGGATAAGGGCATTCTTCTTAACTTGTAATTTCGGGACGAAATTCTTTTAAGGGGGAAAGATTGTAACGACCCAGAATTTTTAACAATTTAATTTGAAAATATTTAATTTATTTTAAATATTTGAATGATGGGTTGGATTGAATTTTCAATATACTATGAATTTGACGATTAAATTATAGAATTTAATCTATTGAGAGTCGAATAAAAATTTGAATCTTCAAATTTAAGCCAATTAAAAATATTTCAAAGGCTTGTAAAATTCATATTGACAATACCGAAGATTTTAGATGCTTCAGAATTTAATTTTAAAGTGATTTGAACAGTTTTGAAATTTATATCGTTTGAATCGATATTTAAAATAGCCGTCCGAGGCACAGTCTCGGAATTCGACGAAACTAGTTCCATTGGGTCCGTAATATTGAATTATTCTCGGATTTAAAATTTCGTATTTTTCGGAGTTGATATGTGAGCACACGACGAATAAACGCATTGAAATTGAAACGAATTCAATTTGAAATTTAAATTTAAATTGGTCAACATCAAAACACAGTAGAGTGTAAGGTGAGCACGATCTTTCCTCTGCAAAGCCACGAACTCTTGTCCCCTTCATTCCCTTTATTTACGTGAGCAACACAGATGAAAAAATTCACAAACGAAGCTTAATAAAAATGGCGATAGTCTTCACCTTCTCGTTCCTTGTCCCTCCTCTTAAAACCGTGTTCTCTCCTCGTTTATTCATTTCAAACGAAACTATCAATCAAATAAAAAAGAAGAAGGGGGAAAGTTCGAAATCAAGCCGGTGGCCACGACGCGAAGGGGGATAGGGGCGGCGCGCGCTCACGCGAGGCGGTGGGTGGTTGCTGATGTAGGTCGCGACTTTGAGGTAGGGCAGCGGCATCAATTTTGGGGGGTCGCTCGCGTTCAAGCTGCAACCTGATAAAGTCGAGGCGAGCGACGTTAGGCGTGGGCCGCGCGCGAGATGAGAGGCGCGTGATGAGAGGCGCGGCGGCTACAGGCGTTCGCAAATGTTGGTGGCGCGCGTAGACCGAAGCGGCGACGTCGCGAGGCAGTGGAGTGGGGTCGATCGCAGGCACGCGTGGCTAGGGCATGAAGGCGGTGGCGTTGAAGGCGGCGATCATTTGGGGGTTTCGATGATGGCCAGAAGGTGTGCATTCATTTTTAATTCATTTATATAAGGTATATATATATATACATATCTTTGAGTACTGTAAAATTTTAAATCGGGATGAATTATATTATGTGCAGTTTGAAAGAGAAAAATATGGAAAAATAGAAAATAGATATATACATTTTAAAATCACTGATTAGTTTAATTTATTTGTAAAAGGAAGTTTAATTGTTTAAATTAAATTTTAGTTAAATAAATTATAAAAAGGAAAACTTGTTTTATAAAAGGGAATTTAATCATTAGTTCGATAAATTTAATTATAGTTAAAAAGAAATTCAATTTATTAAGTGAAAGATTTATTTAAAAGAAAATTAGTTAGAAATTGTACTTATTTGATAAAATGACTTATCAAAAGAAAATATTATTTATTATTGGAAAAAATGGGTAATTAAGGACTAAAGGATATTTTATAAAAGAAAAATTTGTTTAAATTAAATAGTTAGTTAATAAAATTTATTTAAATAGAAATTAAATTTGTTCGACAAAAATTGAATTTATAAAGAATAGAATGAATTTAATTTTTGTTAAATCAAAGTATTAAAAAGAAATTGTTTGAAAGCCAAAAACAATTTATTAAAAAGGGATTTACTTTTCAATTTGTAACCTTTAGTTAAACAAATTGAATTAAAGAAAATCAGTTTGAATCTTTAATTTTTAGTTTAAAATAAAAAAATCAATAACTTGAGATTTAAATAATTAGTTGGATAAATTTAATTTAAGGATAAGTTAATTAAATCTATTTAAGAAGAAAATTTAGTTTTAAAATTAAATTGTAGTTGAATAAAATTATTATAGGAATTGGTTTAGAACAAAACCATTGTATAATTAAAACAATCAAAAATGAAAATTTATTATTCGATAGTTTCGAATATTAATAAATTGTGTATAATATTTATACAAGGTATAAATGAAGAAAACAAGTTGAATTGGAAGTGGATGGCAAACGAGAATAAAGGTGAGAACTTCTCACTCAAAAGGAATTGTGTTGTTTATTTAAATTTTAAATAGTTAGATTTAAAAATTTGCTTGACTGTGTTGATTGAATGCTTGAATGATGATTGTTATATATATTGGATGTGAATAGACCCTATACGCCGTTAGTAAGCGGAGGTTATTTATTACACACATATACCGCGATATTCCACCTCGAAGTGGAATTGGTATTATATTATATATAGCAATATATATTTATTGGCATATGTATATATTGCAGTTGATTGATTTCCCGCATTTTCTTTTAGCGGATGAGACCCTATGCGCCGTTAGTAAGCGGATAATATTTATAAAATCCCATATACCGCGATATTCCGTCTTGAAACGGAATTGGTATTGTGCTAATGTCTGTGGATGCAGGGAAACAGGTTGGAGGGATCCAACTGGATTCCTCACAAATATTTATTTGATTTCATATATTGTGATATTTGATTGTTTATCATGGATGATATATGATGGTTGAAAGTCGTGATTGACTAATTGATGTGTTGCATCATCGGATCCAATTTTGAAGCTTAAAATAACGATTTTGATTTTAAGGGATTCTAAAGTGATTTTTGAAAATATACGTTTATAAAATATTTTTAGAAATTGATTCATCTTAAATAAATAAACGTTATAATTTTTATGTTATAAAAATTATGTTTTTTGAGAAATATAGTTAAAAGTTAATTTTTTTTTGAAAATATGGGATTAATGATTTTATAAAATAGCTAAATTGGGATTTTTGAATAAATTATAAAAAGGTAAAAAATAGGATTTATGAAATTGGATTATTTCTAAATCAAAAGATGAAATTATAAAGGAGTTTAAAGATGTTTTAAAAGAATGATATAAATTGATTTATATAAAAGTTTTATAAATTGATATTTGTAAATTAAAATATTGGAATTATAAAACGAAGTTTTTATAAGAGTTAGAATGAATTGTGAATGAATTTCACAAATGAATGAAATTTATTGGATTATAACGATGAAGTTATAAATAGAATTTTATAAACAGTAGGTTTATAAAATTTGTAAAGGAAAATAAAATAAAATTCATAAAGTTATTAAAGGAATGGATTTGGATAAATAAATGAATCTTATAAGTTATAAGATTTATAAAATTTATGAAGTTTAAAGGAACGATTTTATAAGCAAACAAATTATAAGTATTTGACTTGTAATATGAATTTTTAATATATCATTGTGATATGAATTGAGATAGGTTAATAAAGGAAATTTATAAAGGGAAGTTGTTATAAAATAAATAGAAATATAATTTATAAACATTGTTTTATAAATCCGCAACGACTTATTTTGATAAGTGAATTGTTGTAATTTATTAATGGAGTTATATTCACGTTTTACACAGTGAATAATCATTAAAATAGAATGAATAGAAATGATGAAATTTGTTAACGTAGTATATTCACGTTTTTAAATAGTGAATGATATGTTAAAGAAATTATTTTGGATGTGATGTTTGAAATAGAATTAAAACGATCTAAAGATGTTTTAAAAGGTGTTGAGATTCGAAACCATAGATTTCAACGTTTATTGTTGAAATAGATGTTTTCGAGAAATAAAAGGAAATGGTTGATTATAACACCGTTGTTATAATAGATGATTTCCGAAAGGAAATGTTTTGTATAGTATTGGGATTTATATATCTATTTTAATTTCGAATCCCTATACTAGTGATTTTGGGTTGTCGTAACGATGTTTTACGCAACATTCGTTTTGGCCCAAATAAATATGTTTAAGTGAATGATTTCCTTAACGAATGAAATATTTACTTAATTTCGATTAGAGTATATGGAATATTTTCCAAGTATAGAAAATAAATAAAATCTGTGAATTACTTATAAATAAATAAGTATGGAAATGTTTTTCCAATATTAAGTGAATATTTTGAATTTATCTTTTTGAAGATAAATTGAAAATGAATATTTGAAAACGAATGGAAATCGTATATTCATAAATATTTTGGAAATATAAATTCAATATGGAATTTATAAATGAAATTGGAAAATGGGTTTAAAAATAAATGTTGATTTATTTTTAAAGAATGTAAATTATGTTTATATCTTCTAAAGATATTTTTGGAAATTAAATAATTTGGAAAATTATTTGGATTCTGTTGATGTTGTGCATATCTATTGATAGTTCAATAACCGACTATCAATATTTACCTTTGAATGGGTATTGGTTGTGATTTGTTTGAATTTGAATGCACACTTATATTTTTTTTTAAAATAAGCGCTCACTATTCGGGTTAACCGGGAAAGGACCATGGGGTCGTATAACCCATTCCGAATAGGTGATACGACGTTATGAATTGCATTCGAAGACCGGTGTTGAAGACCCGGATATTTTCGAAAACGGAAGGGTTTCTTGTCGAATGTCTTTGCATCGACTGGTCCCTGGTATAGAGACTCCATATGTGATGGGAAGTCCGAACGTGATTAGTGAATATCTGGATTGCAAGGACTTCTTTGTAAGTGCCTTCGGCTCTGTTCGAGCCCGGAACAGACTTGTATGGATTGTATGTCTGACATTACAATTTGAGATATAAAGCCGATTCTTTCAAATATATTTCTGTTGGTGGCGGAGAATTTATTCTTTTAGCTTAACACCCTTCTCTGAGACGTACGAGCTCAGAGGTTATATAGTTGAAGTTATCAGCGATGTATTCCCAATTTGGTAATATGACATGCTGAGTGTTGCTGAAATGATCATTGTGTTGATTATTGTGATAGGATCGTTTATTTGATCGTCTATCTTGGTGATCATTGTGTTGATCATTTGTTGACCCAAAGCATGGCTTTTGTATAAAGTATGTTTTTGTGGACGTGACTTCGTCGAGCCTCACACCCCGGAAATGGTCAAAACAGGAAAGATGCGGCAAGGTTATGAGGGGTAGCACCCTTTAGGGTATGTACATTTCCTTCTGGATAGAGGTGGTATCATGGTATGGAGCCCAGATATTTAACCTATGTGGTCACTACGAATTTATTACTTTGTGGTTGTTGGTTTTCGGGATCCCGTGAGAAAGGTCGTTTACGATCGGGGAATGGCGTGCTCGTGTCAGTAGTTACCCAGTTAGGGGTAACCCGGCCTTGTGTTGGCAGAGTTCCGGTTTGGTTCTCGGGGATGTCTTTCCAGAGGCATTCTCATGTGGCAATGGGAAGTTCCTTGGCCTGACCATTTGTTGGAAATCCAAAGAAACAATACGAAACCCTGTACGGTATTAGTTGTAGAACTCATCATTCACTTATGGTGTCGCAACACTGTTTGGATGGTAGCTGTAGTAGGCATACGATAATGGTCGTATGTTGGCTAAGATTTATATTCTACTTTCGAAATGAATTTCTTCTACACTATGCACTAGTAATGATATCAAATGTTATTTTTAATGCGTATCAAGCATCTTTGACTATCATAAGGAGAAATCTCCTCCGATTCTGCGTTTGCATGTGTGTGTGTGCGGGAGGCCTTATGGTAGTCTCATTTTTAAAAGAATTGCGAATTGAATTTAAAAATATTCTTCTATTTTGATTTTAAAGATAAATAATCTGTTTTGAGTTCTCACACTAGTCACATGACTGACTTGGAGTTTATTGTTTTCCTTCCTAAACTCTGGGTGCCCACCAATTTCCACACGGGCAGTCAAGAGTTAGGTTTATCAGGATATTCTGGAATTGCTGGAGGCAAGCTGGATCGCATGGCGTATTACTAATATATAGTATTTCTTTTTCCGCTGCACTGTTTGATGTTGTATGTTGTTGTACACTCTGATGATATGATGTAATGAAATATGTTGTAATGTAATAACTGATATAGTTCTTTGTTTAAAAATTATTCATTTATTATTATATGTTGTTCCGCTGCGAATTGTGAGATTCTGATATTGTTGTCCTGTTCTGTTTCTGTTTTATTTTCTGTTTTCTTTACTCTCTATTTTCTCTTTTCTACCACTTTCGTTTTCTTTTCTTCTTTCTTAAACCCATAACATTTCGGGTTTTCGGCCTTCGATTTCTTGGCAGTCGATAAAGTGAGTATCGATGTTGAATTTTCGAAATTCGAAAATTTTCGGGGCGTTACATCTCATCATCAAGGATGAGGCATCCCGCAGGGATAAAAGTGTAAAAGTACGATATGTAATCCGAGATATGTACCTTATACACTATTAGCGAGCATATACGGCTAATATAGCGCGAAAGCGAGCTCCAAATGCGAAGCAAGCGCCATCCGCACCTACTAAATACTCAACAAACAAATGAGAAACATGTTTATATTAAAATAATATCAATATACAACATATACCAACAACTATATATGCCAATATAGAAAATGCAATCACCATAAAAAATCCAACAATCAAACATCTATCATCCAACTAAATCCAACAAACCCATAACCAAACCAATATACCTTCATTTTTTATTAATATTCATTGAATTGATTATAAATTTAATCACATTTGATTTATTTACATTGGATTTTTATTAACATTCATTTATTCGTATTCAATTAGTTAACATTCACTAATTTACATTCAAGTTAGTTGACTTCAAAAACAAATTAAATCAATTCTATTTAAGTTCACTTAATTTCCAATTTGGATTCAATTATTTAGCTTTCAATTTCATTAATTCAACTCCATATGAATTTCTATACAATTTATTAACATCCACCTAACAATCAATGCATATCCAACATTACCAAATTAATTTACTATATATTCATTCAATTTGGTTCAACACTTTTAATTAGCTTTAAATGAATTTACTCTAACATCCACTATTCCACATCAATTCATTTTTAATTAGATTGCTAATTCATCTAACCACTAAAGTTGAATTTCCTTATATAACACAATTTCATATTCATTTTATTTCACTTCATTAATTTACTTCGATACCAAAATCAACTTCATTCAACATCTCTTAAGTTTTCTTTCTTTTCAACTTTATTTACCTTCACTTTCAGTATACAACTTAAGTTCACTTCTAATTTAATTGAAATTCTATTTTATTTAACTTTTTTACTTAAGTCAAAATCATATCACCATTCAAATTCAAATTGTGTTTGCTTAACAAAACTGTTTAACCATTTTAGCAATTGGTTTTACTTACCTTTCCCCATTTTATAAGTTATACCACTTACTTATTCGTAATTCCGTGAACATATACCTAAGTTCACTTCCATTCACTAAACTCATTCTTTATAATTTCAATTCATGGTTATGCAATCACTTTATAACTTAGGTTTATTTAAACTTTCAAATTCAATTATATAATCACTTCACCACTTACGTTTAATTTTCATTCCAATAACATATATAATCCAATTAAAATCCAATTCCTTTTATTTAACTTTCCTTTAGTTAAATTTCAAATCATATATTTTATTATGCTACTCACATTTATTTCAACTTTACAAAGTTAAATTTTATTATCCCATATATTATAAATCCAAATTCATATCACTTATTTTTATCAATTACAACTTGGATTTTAAATTCAAATTTGTTTATCACAACAAAACTTCAATTTCAATTGACTATTGATAGCAAATCCATCACACAGAAACTCGAAAATGATAGTGATGATGCTGTAGTCATCGCCCATATTATTTTCCAGCAACAGTAGTTAATACAGTGCTTTATATTCTTTTATATTTACAAATCACATTTATAAAATCTTTACTTGTATAATTTCACTTATTTTCTATTTATTATAATATAACCTCTTTAACTTTGAAAAACAACTTTCAAAATCAACGGGATTAAAAAAATTCAAATTCTTAGTTAACTCCATTTTTTATTTACAACTCATATTTATAAATATACTCATATAGTTTTGCTTCTTATATATAAGATTATTTCGCAACTGTAAATCATATTAATTATAATGCCATACTTATAATTCATTTGCTTATACATTTATTCTTTTATGTTTATTGCTTTTATTTAGATTATTCAAATATCTTTATTAACTTATATATATTTACATTTTCAAACTACCAAACAATCAATTTATATACACTTTAGTAATTTTAAAAAATTGTTCCTTTGTATGTAAAATATAATAGAGGTACAATTATTTCATTTACCAATTTAAAATAATACTATATCGACTTACCACGTTTAAGTGTTTGGAAATCCCTATCGATAATATGGCGTCCCACATACGACTAGAATTCTCAAACAGCTCAACGGATAAGCAAACACATTATAAAATATTTTTAGATCACTAACAAACACGCGCTCACATATATATAATACACTGAAACTCAATCTAGGGTGCTACTATCCCTATCTACACTGAATACACATCAAAGCTTAGGAATATACAAAATCTAAGCTCTGATACCACGTGTGTCGATCCACAAATCTGTACCCTTTGAATCGACAATAATCCACACATGTCCGGCCCAAAAAGCACAAACCGATGGAAAGTCAACAAAAAGAAATGAAGAGAGAAGAAAAGAAGAGAAGAAAGAGAGAAGATAGAACCAAACAGAACAATACAGAATCTCACATTGCAGCGGAAAATATATAATATCGTATCAACGATCTTTTCAAAACAGAAACTGTATATTGTGTCTGCTTATCGTATCACTAAGAAAATCTGATCCCGGTCTCTTCGCACCAACAACGCAAGAGCGTTTCTCAACCTCACACAAAAACTAAGTCTCGTAGAATTATCATGTCTCCAACTTTCAACTTGATATCCTTCGGGCCAAGAAGGAAGCTCGATAGATTAGAGTAATACTCTGCACTATACGAATCAACATTCTCAACACAAATGATAATCAAGCCTATATAGAAGGAAATGTACTAAGTGTACGACTAAATAGTTCTCATATCAAGTCGGGTAACTAAAATTTTGGCCAAGTCTGATAGTCGGTTATTTAACTATCGAAACAAACAAACAAATATTCAGCTTCATATCAATCGCTAGGCCCTTTTAATTTAATTTTTTATTAATTAAATTACTTGCAAAATATTTACTTCCATTTTATCTTTAAAAGACATAATCACAAAACATTTCACTTCATATTGGAAAACATTTCCAAATACTTATTTAATAATAAGTAATTCACAAATCAATTTATTTTCAACACTTAGAAAATATTACATATACTTAAATCACGATTAAGTATATATTTTATTCTTTAAGGAAAACATTCTCTTTAAACACATTTATTTGGGTCAAAACGAATGTTGCGTAAAGCATCGTTACGACAACCCAAAATCGCTAGTATAGGGATTCGAAAATAAAATAGATATATAAACCCCAATACTCCTTTCGAAAATCATGTACTACAACAACAGTGTTATAGTCCATCATTTTCTTATTTCTCGAAAACTTCAATTTCAACAATGAATGTTGAAATCTATGGTTTCGATACTTCGCGTATTTTAAAACATCTTTTAATCGTTTTATTCCATTTAATAATATCACTTCCCAAAACATTCATTTTAATACATTATTCACTGTCCAAAATCATGAATATACTTCATTTATCGAATTCAAAGCTTTTACACATCTATTAAAAGATTATCCAATGTCCAAAATCGTGGATATAATTCCCAACCAAATTCTTTATTATTACAACATTTAATTTAAAGGGTAATTCACTGTAAAAAATCTCAGTTTAAGCCATTTTATAAAATAGTTTACTTCACATTCCAAAAATCATATTATGCTTTTATTTCACAAAACTCATAATTTTTATAACACAAAAATTATAATGTTTATTTATTTAAATGAATCAATTCCAAAATTCAATAAAACATATACTTTCAAAAATCACTTTAAAATCCTTTTAAATTTGGAAATCATCACTTTAACATTTTTAGATTCCAAAATATAGGCCCAATGCTGAAACAGCATTAAATACATCAATCACGACATCCAAAACATCATATATCATATGATAACAACATATATCACAATATCTGTAAATAAATCAATAGTGGTGAGGAATCCAGTTAGATCCCTCCAACCTGCCACCTACAACAAATATACATCTTAGAATGTGTACAATGTCCGCTTCAAGGCAGACGCGCGTACGAAGGATCATCCGCTCATACACGGGAACGTATATGGTCATCTGCTCCACTAGGAAGGTATATATGTAAATATCAATCAATATATCATATATCATCCAAACAATCATCAATCATCATATAATAAATCATTTCTCACTTATATAAAAATATCAGCGAGTCAAAAAGAGTAAGTTGTACTCACAATGGTTCCAATAGAAGTTGCAGTGTTTCGTTCCGAATAAAATTAAACGCATGTTTAATTTTACCCAAAATTCACACTAGCTCCAATAAACTCTAAACTAGCTCCATCACATAGTGTTCGTCAGTACAGTTCCAACGCAATTCGTTACGTGAGATACATACCTCATACGAAGAAGTTACAGCTTTTAAAGATTGTACAAATTTAAATACATAATCAATTTCAATTTCTTAATTTATTTTCTAAACCTTTTAATTCTGGCCGTAGATTCCGAAACCCTAGATCTAGGCCATGCATGCCTTTTTTCCTTCCCCAGGCATTTTTCGAACGTAAGAACCCATCGTGGCCGCCTTCATCCCATAATTATCGTGCCACCTACGTCTATCGATTAGACGATCAAGCACCGCCACTCGAAAGGCCACGGCGAGCTCCACCCACGGCTTGAATGTTGCGAACTCAATCATACGTATGCATAGAAAATCGAGCAGAAACCTCATACAAAGGCGAGTAAAATTCTTCTTTATCGTGGCATTGATCATGATCATTGCCATATAGATTGAAAGATCTCGTTATTCTCCGCAATCTTCTAGATGATAATTTTTCGAAACAATGCGTGGGTTGAAAGAAAATAAGGGAGAAAGAATTGAACATTATCGGCCATAGAAAATAAACTAGTGGCTAGCCCTAGTTTCAATTAGGGTTTTGCAAAATGAAGATATTCACGTCCTTTTGTAGAAAATCACGCGACACTGTTTAGTCGAAATTTTTCCGGACTCCAAACGAAGCGTGCCTTCTGGCGTTTATAATGTTTTACCCCCATTCCGAACAAAATGGAATATATATATCTGGAGCTGATTCGATCGTATTTGGAAGATAGCTTTTCAAATCGACAAAATTAAATTTAAAATTCACTTAAACCGATTTCCTACGCGTTTTAGCTTGCCTCGAACAAACCGTAATTCCGATTGACATGAAATTTTGAAACCTTATAATAATTTAACATTACGGATCCGATGAAACTGTTGTCGTCGAAATCCGAGACTGTTTGAAAAATGGTTATTTTTACTCATCAATTAAATATTAAAATATTCAATATTTACAAATTAACTTTTAATTCAACTTTAAAAGTTCTCTAACATCATCCTAATTCAAATATAATTTAATATCAGTTTACAAATCATATTTATTCACATTTAATTCAATTTCCAATTATTTCTACAACTTCAAATATTAATATAACAATTTAATTATCCAATTAAATCTTGATATTTGAAGTAAAGGTTATTCAACTTATAAAATCTTCTTTTGAATATTTAAAATCAATTACATATACGAATTTAAAATGACAGAAATTTTGGGTCGTTACAGCTTTTAAGTGGGACTCTTTAGGTTGGGATTGATATCTTGCACAGAGACAAATACTATGCATGATATCAGGTCTACTAGCAGTGATATAGAGTAGTGATCCAATCATTCCCCTGTATAATTTTTGATCTACATCTTTCGAGAGATCTTCTTTACTAAGGTACTCATTGGTTGCCATGGCAGTTGGTTTTCCACTCGCAGTAGTCAAACCAAATTTACTAATTAGGTCTTTAGCATTTTTTTTGACTAATAAAGACACCATTATCTAATTGTTATATTTGTAATCCGAAAAAGAAATTTAATTCACCCATATGATTCATCTCAAACTCTTTTGTCATTATATCAGAAAATTCTTTATTCATTTCAAAATTAGTTGATCCAAACATGATATCATCTACGTAGACTTGTACTAGTTGAATATCATTTTTATTTCTTTTAATAAAAAGAGTATTATCTACTTTACCAATTTCAAAGTTTGATTGTAATAAAAAAGATCTTAGTCTATCATACCAGGCTCTAGGAGCTTGTTTTAGACCATATAAAGCTTTCTTAAGTTCGTAAACATGATTTTGTAATTTTTCATTTTCAAAAGTGGTGGTTGTTCAACATATACTTCTTCTTTTACAAATCCATTTAAAAAATCACTTTTAACATCCATTTGAAATAATTTGAAATTATTATGATTTGCGAAAGCAAGTAGAATCCTAATGGCTTCTAATCTTGCTACGGGAGCAAAGGTTTCATCAAAATCTATTCCTTCTTCTTCACAATAACCTTGAGCGACTAACCAAGCTTTATTTCTAACAACCTCTCCTAGTTAATTCATTTTATTTTTATAAACCCATTTAATTCCAATTATAGTTTTATTTTCAGGTCTTGGAACAAGTTCCCAAACATCATTTCTAGTGAATTGATTTAATTCTTCTTGCATAGACAAAATCCATGAATCATCAGTTGATGCTTCTTTTTGGATTTTTGGGTTCAATAGTTGATATAAAAGCTACATTACTCATTACTTAGTTAATTTCTAGTTTTAACAAAAGATTGCATATCTCCTAGTATATTTTCTATAGGACGATCTTTTAAAAGTTTAGTCCTTTTATTAGGATAATTTCATTCTTAGTTTCAGTTGACTCTTGATTTTGAGTGATTAAATCCTCTTCATCACTTGTATCTTCAAATTTTTGAGATTTTCATCGAACGAAACATGCATTGTTTCTTCGATAGTGTTAGTTCTTAAATTAAATACTCTGTACGCTTTACTTCTATTAGAATATCCGATAAAGATACCTTTATCGGATTTCGGATCAAATTTATCTAAGTTATCTTTAGTACTTAAAATAAAACGTTTACTTCCAAAAATTCTAAAGTAAGATACTTTTGGTTTCTTTGAGTGCAGAAGTTCATAAGAAGTGTTATCAGTTAAAGGTATAATTAAAATTCTATTTAAAATATAACAGGCGGTAGCAACTGCTTCTGCCTAAAAATTCTTTGTTAATTTACTATCCGAAAGCATAGTTCTCGCACACTCTTGAATCGTCCTATTTTTATGTTCTACTACTCCGTTTTGTTGTGGAGCTCTTGGAAATGAAAAATTGTGAGTTGTTCACTTTTTATTGCAGAATTCCTCAAACTTTTCTTTTTCAAGTTCACTACCGTGATAACTACGAATGGTTATAATTTTTAGAGAATGATGATTTTGAATCCTTTTTGTAAAGTTATTAAACATTCAAAAGTATCATTTTTATATTTCAAAAATATTGTCCATGTAAATCTAATCATCTACAATTACAAAAACATATTTACTATGATTTACCGACAAAATTTGAGATGGACCAAATAAATCATGGTGAAGTAACTCAAGAGGTTTTAAGGATGAAATCATATCTTTTAATTTAAAGGAACTTTTTCTAAGTTTTCCTAATTGACATGCATCACATAGACTATCTACTTTAAAATTCATTTTAGGGAGACCCCTTACTAGATCTTGTTTTGATAGTCTAGATAAGAGTTTGAAATTCATATGTCCAAATCTCTTATGCCAAATTCAAGGGTCACTTGTATTTGCCAAAAGACACTGGTTATCATTTGAAACTTTCATACTAAGAATATAAATATTCTTTTTCCTAAATCCCTCAAATATTATGGTTGAATTATTATCTTCAATGTGACACTTATCTTTTTCAAATTTAATTTTATATCCTTTATCGCAAAGTTGACTTATACTTAGCAAATTATGTTTCAGATTCTTAACTAGCAAAACATTAGTAATAATAAGAGTTTTAGAGTTACCGACTTTGCCGATGCCAATCACATATCCTTTTGAATTGTCTCCAAAGTTAACCAGCCCTCCGTCTTTGTATATTATATCATTCAGCATATCTGGATTTCCAGTCATGTGTCTAGAGCATCCACTACCGAGTATCCATTTTTTTTTGAATTAAACAATTTTTCCGTTGTGGATTGATTCCTTAATCCCCATAAAGCATGTTTCCTGCGCATCAAACAATTTAGGTAGACAACTTAACATTGATTATATGCAGACTTAAGACTAAATGATGATCTCAATATTTCTAAACTAGTATTAACAAAGATAGCCATTTTAAAAACTTTTTCAGAAATCATATTATGAAACTTTGAAAACCTTGCTCTGATACCAAATGTTAGAAATACAGAACACAGATCTTAAGGCTAGGATTAACACTAAAGGGGGTAAATAGTGTTTAAAGAAATTACTAAATCTTTTTTAGTTTTTATAATTTTCACAGATGTATGCAATATTCAGACACAGATACGATCATGGAAACAAACACAGATGCAAATATAAAGTAAAAACAGTAAAGGAAAAAACACTTTGGATTTTATACCGGTTCAGAGTTACCCTACATCCAGTTCCGCACACTAGTACGGATATCCTTTCAAAAGCAATTATACAATTACACCCTCGATTTCAAGGCTACCAGGTACACCCTCCAAATTCACAATCCTTTGGGTAGAGATACTTGTTTTCAGGGGCAACAAGTTCACCCAATTGATTTCCTAGGCTACAATCACATCTTTTCAAGCTTGATTGATTTCCAAGGCTACAATCACACCTTTTCTCGCTAGATTGATTTCCAAGGCTACAATCACAACTTTTCTCACTTAATTGATTACAAAGAAGTCTATAACTCTGAATAGCACCGAGGATCTTGTTGAGATAGTGATAGAGAATCAAACTAGAAATGATCTAGTTAGATTCAGTGTTGATTTTGGTAGAGTAATGATAAGAATATGTATAAGGAAATGTATAAGAAGAAGAGGAGTGAAAACCAGAAAAATATGATCAGAAATTCATTGAAAACAGCCCCTATTTATAGAAGAACAATAGCCTTGTCCATTCGTGAAGGGATATGATTAATAAACACTTCTTTTGAAATTGTTATTTTTGAAATCAACTGACATTTTGTCGACCTGGGTAACTTGGGTATGTCGACATCCCAAAGGAAATTTTGGCGTTTTGTTTTTCTTTGAAAATAACTTTTATCTTATATTAAAACTACTTTAAACTTTTAAAATATACTTAACAATAGCTAAAATACGTAAATAAATATAGAGAATAATATTTTTGTATATATAAAATTTTACTATAATTTTATATTTAAATCTAAGTATTAAAAGTTAAATATATTATTATTAAAAGATAGTTTAAAACTAAGGATAATTTGATTTGGAAATTAAAGATTATTTTGAGGCTAAAAGTTTTTAAAATCAGGATAGATGTTTTTGATTCTTTTAAAAGGAAGATTTTGAAAACATTTTGAAAACAAGATATAATTTTGTAAAATCATTTTGAATAAAAGGTTAGCGGATACAAACGATGTTCCACTAGAGTTTTCATAGGTTCCATCCTGCTTAGGGTTCCATTCTGTTAACAAGCTTGAAGTGGATTCCATTTCACGAATAAATTGGATTTTAAGATGCCAGTGCTTTTCTAAGAGTTTTAACAAAATTCCTAATCAATTGACTTATTCTTGAAAGCTTGAACTCTTGATAATCTTGATACTCGTGACTCTTCAATCTTGATATCTTGAATCTCCATACTGTACAGTCTTCATTCTTGGTACCTGCATGGTTAAATCCTGCATATATATATATATATATCTAAACTATAATGTTAGTATTTATATTTTATAATCTTGTTCTAAGGTTGTTGTCATCAAAACCATTATCTCAAGGAGTAACAATAACAAGTATGAAATCTTTTGAAATAAAGATAGAAAAATTACATGTTTAATTTATCAAAAAGAAGAAGTTTATAGTAACGAGGTTTTAGTAACATTTTTTAACCTCTTTGACATATTTTAAAATAGGTAAATCCTGTTAATCATTTGTGAATATACATATAACATTTTAGATAAGTATATGAATATTTTTGAAGTATACAAGGAGGATAAATAAATAGTAAATATGTAAATAGTAAATACGTGAATATATCTTCTATAAAGGGAAACTAAACATATGTACAAGTTTAAATAAGTTAAGTTTTCATTAATAAGAAGTTTAATTAAATAAAATCAGTTTAATTAAATAATTGTGTTTTATTAATAAATGATTTCAATTAATAAACGAGTTTAATTAATAAAGGAGTTTAATTAATAAATGAGTTTAGTTAATAAAAGATTTTTAATTAAAAATGGGGTACTAACTAATAAAGGAATATTTAATTAATAAAGAATTATTAATTAATGAAGGAAGTTTTGGTTAATGAAATAAGTTAAATTAGATAAAAACTACTAATAAAACCGATTTTTAATTAATAAAGGATAAATTAATATAAAAGGGATTAAAAGTCATTTAGGGGACTTAATCATGCATTGCATGATTTTGTAGTGCTTATATGTTTAGTTGCATATGGTAAGTATACATGACAAGTTTCCTTAAGAGATCAGTCTCATTATTGTTCAATATTACCAAATTCGTTGATTCAGTCATAGAGAGAGCAGGATTAGTAAGTGTTCTACTTATCAAAACCACTCCATGGCTAGGTTATGTGTTCCATCTCTTGAAAGTGCATCTGTTCAGGATGCTAGAATCCAATTGGGGATTCATGATTTGTTCAAGTGCCGATGGCTAGTGTAAAGATGTCGAACATAGCTTCGACATTGAAAAATATCTAAA
This sequence comes from Allium cepa, assembly GCA_030765085.1. Lineage (NCBI taxonomy): Eukaryota > Viridiplantae > Streptophyta > Magnoliopsida > Asparagales > Amaryllidaceae > Allium > Allium cepa. The sequence continues at coordinate 812,851,484 of CM060939.1, forward strand.
GACAAAGTAGGATGCATATTTCTGGGTTATAGTTGAACCATTGGGGGTACATCAACTCCATATCTAGAGTATGCTTACCGATGTATTGCACATGGGGAGTAATTGGTACTTGGTTCACATTGTTCAGAAAAGTGTTTGGATGCTGGGCTAGTTGTGTTTACTTTATGCTATATTTTATCTAGAGATATACAACACTCCTAAGGTGTTTTCTGATCATTACCAAGGGTGATCGGTCTCAGCTTACTGAGGAGGTCTTCGTGGATAATCCATTTATACAAAAGTGCCTTAGCAGCTTTAGATTTAATCTAGTATGCTTGAACGTGAGATGCAAGCATTTTAGCTATGTTATATATCCATCTTAAACCCTAGAGACTATTATAATATCAAAAGATTTTCTAAAAGGAATGGCTAGGTTATCTTATGATAAAAAATCGTCCGTGTTTATTTATGGCATGGTTTTACGAGGTACCTTTATTTTTAATGGGTTTTATAACTATAAAAATCCATATGATTGAGTTTCTCACGTTGGTTTACCTGACTGATCTGGGTGTTATTTCTTATAATGTCCGGGTCAGCCCCAAGTATATTTCCAAATTCAGTTATAGATGCTATGGGTTCCTGGAGAGGAGCCGGATGTTTACCTAGCATAGATAATTATTTCAGTTACATTACTTTATGGATATTCATAACAATAAAACTTATCAACGTCCTAAAGCTTAGTTGTTAACAAGAAATGCTGTTAACACCTGAACAGAAAGTTTAGATGTGAACAATCTCTTTGAAACCTTTCAAACGAGTTAATCAGGATGGACTGCATATGGAGGATAACCTTATGAAAATGTTAATAATTATTAAGCAATCCAATCAACTCAGTCAAATGAAGGTCAAAGAAAGAATAACTCCTTCATATCCCCTTTGGAGCCAGTCGAAAGGGTAATTTGCATCTCCTTTCATGTGAGAAGTAAGAAATTGATGATTTATCTCTTTCAATTGCATCGAAAGTATCATTCAGGCTCTAAAAGGGGAACATGCTTTCGACAACATTGCTTTTGTTATTTTTGGAAAGAATCCCTTTGAAAGGGTTATAGGTACTCCTTTCGAAGGTATCCATCTTACTAGTATGACTTAGTATTCATGCATCGAGTCCCGTTCGAAACATACCTTTCGATTTGGTCGAAAGGGTGATAATTCTTTCAAAGCGGACTTGATGTATGATATACAAGTCCTATATTCAATATGCAATGGAAATAACATCTTGGACATTATAAGTCCTAGGAACTTATTAACATCGAAACACAATCATCATCTGAATTTGACATTTGATATCATGACACACGATGATAGAATGATTCGAATTTACATTGTCTAAGTTTATCCCATTGCATCACAAAAGACATATAAGAGTCAAGAAAATAAGTAAGCATTATGTGCAATTGGTTATTAGCCAAGCTAATGGCAGAAATGATATTTCTCATGATCAAAATCTATACTGAATACATGTGCTTCCACCTTTTTGTATTTACACAAATTGAGTTACAAGAATGAGAGTTTTTCCCAAATTGATTTAGAGTTACAACGATTGGACATGCTATGAATTGAGAGAAAGAATTTGGAGTTCCCAAAATTCGGTCCACAAACTGGACCCCTAGGTCATATTTATAGATGTGGTTGAACCCCATTCGCATCCATCCTTTTATCTCAGTCGAAAGGTCTTCCTTCAACCTTCTGCGTGCATCCTTTCGACATTGTCAAAAGGCCTTCATTCAACCTTCTACGCGCAACCTTTCAACGTGGTCGAAAGGCCTTCCCTCAACCTTCTGTGTGCCTTCTTTTGATGTTGTCGAAAGGTATTTCTTTTAACCTTTCTCATCCATTCTTACGCCTTTACCTTTTCATATCAGACCTTTCAACCAGTCGAAAGGATTTCCTTGTCAACCCTCAATTGCCGTTAAAATTTGAACGTCCTTTACTTCTCTTTTTGCTAGACTGCTTTCGACTTCATCAAAAAGGGGGAAGGAGCGCTCTCATCTTTGCGCTACTAAGCTGTTGCAAGTGAGATATGAGTTAGGCTTTCACATAGCTTCGAAAGGAATGGTGAGTGACAACTAGTTCTTCGCTGAAGAATGTTGGGCCTTCATGTGGAGTTTTCATCATGCCTTCGATGGGTTCCAAACAATTTCGAAAGGCTGGCTGTTGCTTTGGAAAGGTGTGTATTAGAGTACTTCTTCAAGTAGTAGATTGACAGTGATGAAACCCGCTATTTTGAAGGAATTAGTTCTTGTGTGTGAGTCTATCGTCCAACATCTTCGAAAGATGCTTCGAACCCATACTAGGCTTTCTTATATATGTGGATCCATCTGTGTCGACAGGTCTAGATGAGGCGGAAGGATAGGTTTGCATTCATTTCCATCCCTTCGAAAGCTTTTATTTCGCTTGTCATTTGTAAGGGCACCTAGCGTTGCGACTCCTTTGAAAGCTATCTCAGTGCCTTAGAAACGCTGCTTTTGAACTTCGACGAAATCCACGTATTCAATTCTTGTGGAGCCTAGCACTTTTCAATAAGCCTTCTTTCATACGTTTATTCTGTAGTGAATTTTTATGTTTAACATTTTTGCCTCCCTTTAAAAAAGCTTTTGTTCTTTGGAACAAAAATTTAACGATTACTCCATTCTTGACAACATCATTTCCCTGCAAAGTTCAAAGCAAGTAACATTTTACACTACTAGATTAAGATTTACATAAAAATATTTTTAGTGATTTGTTTTCCATATAATTGAAGATGACATTAGTATAGTAGAGTTCTTGAACTCCAATTTTAAAGTAATTTGTTGACCATCATCTAGAGTTAATAAATTCATAATTGTAAATGATTGGGAACCAAGGACTCTTGTGTGACAATAATGAAAGTCCAACCATTCCACTTTTGTAGTTATAAAAGAAGTTCATAAATTGAACTCTCATCATATCAATATAAAAACATGCATATATCAATTAAAGTCCTGGAGTTTTATGTTGGTGACAACAAATGTTTGGTAATAAAAGGCCATGAGCTGTCTTCTAGAAATAAGTCATAGAAAAGTATGAATCCTTATTTAGGATAAGTAATAGGTATTTAGAAACTTCTATTATAAACAATAATAATCCAGGGACTGAGATTCATATATTGATAAATATTGTTCAGAAGTTAATAGTAATAAACTAGTTACCCTGATTCGGGTATAAATAAATAAACCTCAAAGTTTTAATTGAAGACCAGATGTCCATTGAGATCTCAGTACTGGCTGCCTTGGAACCCAAATTCGAGCATTGAAAAGTGAAATCCAAAAGTCGATGGTAAAAGACCCGAAATCCCAATTCAGGTATTAGAAAGACCAAAGTACAAAAACGTGGATTCGCGTATTAATAAATGAAGTTCAAAGGTCAGTAGTAAGATATCAAAATCCCAGATCCAACTTTTTGTAACTGATAATCGAAAATCCATAAAAATGATCTCCACAATTAAAATCTAGGGCCCAGATTCAGGCATTAATGAGTGAAGTCCAGGAACAAGTAGTAATAGCTCTGAAATCCCGATTCAGATATGACAAAAATATATTATTAGTAAATATCCAAAATCCTGATTCGGGTATTGATAAGTGAAGCCTGAACTTAATAATGAAAGACTTGAAACCCAGATTATGGTATCTGTAAGCATGGTTTAGAAATTCTTCTCTGATTATTATTTGAAGGCTATATATTCTAATTTAAGCCCTTTTTTCTATAGGTTTTGACTCTTTTGACATGTGTTACCCTCTTTAGGCCTTGTATGTAGCCTATGTTTAATTTGTCGCTTCTCAAGGTCGGACATTTAAGTCCATTGTTTGATATGCCACTTCTCAGGCTCGGACATCTTAATTCATTATTTGAAATGTCTCTTCTTGGGTTTGGACATCTTAGTCCATTGATTGATATGCCGCTCCCCAGGTTCGGACATCTTATTCTGTTGTTATTTGATGCGCTTAGTTAGCTTATCCATAAGCAGGACCCAAGGACTTGCCCAACGCCCTTCTTGGAGGCGCTCCGGCCAAGCCTTATAGGCGGGACCAAAGGCTTGTTTGGTGCTTGGGCCAGGCCATAGCGTGGCGAGACCAAGGGCTTACTCCATCCTCCATTCAAGAGGCACCTTGACCTAGCCATAGTGTGCAAGATCAATGGCTTTTTTGGTGTGTTAACCTTGCCATAGCGTGGCATGGATAAAGGCTTGCTCTAGCCTCCCTCCAAAAGCCGCTTTGACATGGCCACCTTGGCGTGGATAAAGGCTTTAACCGTTTAAGGCAATGTCCAAGTGCAAGGAAATTTCTACTCCCAACTATGAAGACTTTTCTTTAGGGAAGAGGTGCTTTATTCATTCATTGTAGGAAAATATGGTCGTAGGTGTTCCGCATTCCACGTTCTAAAAACCCTATCGTCGTCCAGTCAACATAACTTGTAAGCTCTAGGGGGAATTACTTTGCATATAGTTAGGGGACCTTTCCAGTTTGGTCCTAGCAATCTATTTGCAAGATTTCTTGTGATTGCCATCACCTTTCGGAGTACTAAGTCTCTCTCTTGAAATGGTCTTGTCTTCAGTTTTGAATTGTAGTATTTTGAGATTCTTCTCTGATATTCTACAGTTTGGATAGGTGCTTCATCCCTTAATCCATGTATTAAGTCTAATGACTCTTTCTTCAATTCTTGGTTTGGGTCAAATGCATACGCGATGCTTCGATACGAGGGTATCTCAATTTCAATTAGCAACATCGCTTCACACCCATATGTTAGAGAATAAGAAGTATGCCCTATTGTAATTCTAACGGATATTCGATATGCCCAGAGTACAAGTTGTAATTCTTCTACCCAATATCCTTTGGCTTTATTCAATCTCTTTTTCAAGATAGTCTTAATAGTCTAATTTGCAGCTTCAACAACTCCATTAGCCTTTGCATGTGCCATAAAAGAAAAGCTATGAATAATTCCATTCATATGGAAAAAATGAGAAAACTCTTCACTCACAAATTGTGTTCCTTTATTAGACATAATCTTATAAGGGATTCTGAACCTGGTAATAATGTTTTTAATAACGAATCTAAGAACTTTCCCAGAATTGATTTTGGGGAGTGGTTCTGCCCTCTATTGTAACACCCCGATATTTTATGAGAAATATAATTAGAAAAGAAATTAAAAGCGCATTTGGTACAGTGGTAAAGGCGCATGTTGACTTCCTTAGTAACCAGGGATTAAGTCCCTTTGTCGCCCAAAATCTGGAGCGATGTTGGTTCATTTCCAGTGATTTTCCTACGTATTTCAGCGTTGTTTCTGACATGTGGTGGCTTCCCATTCGCTCCAGTGATGTAATAGGATGAGATGGCTAAATTTTATTTGCTGAGTGATATGTATATGCTAGAACGGATAATCATTAAGTGTACGAAAGAACCAGATATAATCTAAAATAATCTAATCGATTATGCTCACTCAAAAAATCTATAAATAAACCAACAAACCCAAACTTAATCTCTTATTCAGCAGTCTCCATAATTCTATGGTGTAATTAGTGTGCATTATTCTTCCTCCTTTTCTCTACTAAATAAAGAAATCTCTACCAAATTAATATATATATATATGTATGTGTGTGTGTGTGTGTGTGTGTGTGTGTATTCATGCAATTTGGGGAGTTTAGAGAAATCAAAAGAAGAAAAATTATAACAAAGCATTTTCAAATTTGTACAAGCTCAAGTGCCAAGTGAATGGGAATTAATATGAAATAGAAACATAAAGTAGTTCAATTTCAGTTCTTTTTTAGCACGTTAATATGAATTAATTTCTGTTATTAATTGAGAATAGATGTAAATTATTGCAACTTGTTCTTCTTTCACTTCTCAAATCTAATTCATGTTTAGTTTAAAATATGTGACATATAAATAGTCTATTCATCTTTTATTACATAAATAAGATTGAAATTTATGTAAATTATCGTATCTTCTCCTTCTACCACTTCTCAAGTATAATTCGTATTTGATTGAAATTTGGAACAAACAAATTGTTATCCACATTCCATAGTGTAAATAAGATTGGTTTAATTAAATTGAACTAGGATTGTTATTCAATTTCTAATGGTAGAACAGGTTAGTTGAATAAATTTAGAATATGTTATTTGAATAATATTATGGTTTTGATTGATATAATTATATAATTTTGAATATAGTTTTGGAACAAAATTAGGAAGTCTATTTGTCATAATTGTTTCTTTCATGTGGCCTAAAAATGTAAAAGTGGAATTTTGCGTAATTAAATGGTTTGTGGCTATTGGATAAATTTTTTGTACAGATTAAATCTCTAAAGGAGAACGTAAATTAGGGTAGGAAAAAAATGTAAATTAAATGGACCCTAATGGCTAGTGTAAATTTGTAACAAAATGGCATAAAAATTACAGATGAACCATATGGACTGAACGGACATGAAATTGAATACAATGTATGAAAGAAAACGGAAATTTTGAAATCACCAAATCGGATGTAAAAAAAGGCCTTAAGCAGATTAATGAAATTAAATAGTATGTTAACCGTAATGGTAAAATTAATTAATCTGGAAGCGATTTGGTACGCAGACCTTATAAAGGTCTTGATAGGTGTTTCATGCAGTTAAGCCCAAAATATAGTTTTGGATGTACGTACAAGGAGTGGGCAAGCACTTTTGCGAAGATGGTAGTTACCTTTCATAGGTTGCTAGTAAGTAGGATAGGTAACATCCGCAATCGTAGGCTTCTTTAGGTAGATCGACGCGGACAGATAGGAAAAGTGTGCTCCGACGTAGGCTTCTTTAGGCAGATCGTTGGAGGATTTTGCGCAGGCAACCCAGCTACGCGCACTCTTTTAGAGAACTAACACTATGGATAGGGGATGGTCCAAGTTAGTGGCCGAGGAGACAGTAGGTTAGGAGTCTAGTTTGGCGGATCCTGAGCGCAACTTCAGGATCCTGTGAGGTTGTTTGAGTCAGTGACGATCAGACGTAAGAGGCATTTAGTCACAATGTGCAGGTGTAGAGCATGAGTTTCACGCTGTAGCATGTGGATACGTAAGAACAGCAGGTCCGACAGGCCAATTGACGTTTAGTATTACTGCATGATTGACTTCTCTAGAGTAACCATGGACTTTGGCTTCTTAGGAACTGTATCTAAGAAGGATTCGCTACATTTTATTATTCACCCTCTGCAATGTTCGGGAAAGTCCTAAAATTAAATTGTTTTATTCTTTCTCTTTGTTTTATTTCTCAATCACCATACTTTATGTCTGACCCATTCCTATTTTTCCTACTTTCCCCAAATCGCAGGAGGGCGGGTCTAGGTTGTAGTTCTTTGTGGCTTGGAGGGTCATTAGAGCAGTATATATCTTTAACTTTTGTTTCTTTTGTTTCATGTACTTCGTAGACTACTTGGTACTACTGGTTTCAGAAATAAATTTAGGATAATGTTGTTTTTAATGAAGCTGTTTTGCTATTAATTTATAATCAGTGAAAGTTTTCTTCCACTGTAATATTTTAATCATTTTATGTTGTTGCCTTAGTCTCTGTGCTATGTTGTAGATTTTTATTTCACGTGACCACCCGTGCTTCTAGTTATGTCCGATTTTCAAGGTGCCTAGAGGTGCGGGGTATCACAGTTGTTATCAGAGCTAAGGTTTCGGTAATCCTTAAAATATTTTAAAAATATAAAGGTTTTCGAATCATTTTTAAAGGGTATTCCAAATAATACTTTTAAAATTATATGTATATATTTTGGAAAGAAAAGAAAATTTTGAAATGGATCCCTTATATCTCTTCCTCCCCATCTATTGAACTATTTGTGGAGTACCTAATCCCATCTATCTAATATCCACAGATAGAAATGTCTGAACCATAAGATATCTTTGAAGTTCCAGGCCTTAATATGCCTGCTTGGTTCAAAAATTATTGCGGGCTACTACACGAGCAGAGCCATCGGCTTAGGAAGCAAACCATTTCTTGGCACCGAGTCATATACTGAGGCGAGAACTTGGATCCGTAGTTGTGAGTGGATATTTGGAATTTTGGGATTGGAGGACTTGGCTCAGAGACAGTTGGCATCATGGCAGTATAGAAAGAGGCTCTTTGTTGGTGGGAGATTGTGAAGGCTGAGGCTGATAATTTGACTTAGGCGGATTTTCGTACTAGGTTCGAGAGGAAATTCTTATCACAGGCTAAAGAGGGAGTGCAGGTAGAGAAATTTATATAGCTCAAGCAAGGAGATATGATGATTAAAGAATATGTTAATCAATTCAATGAGCTTTCCAGATTTGGGCTAGACCTGATCAATACTCCTCATAAGAAGGTGCTGAAGTCGCTAAGGGTTTGAGTCAGCTGCTGTAGAGTTTGGCGGTGAGCCACATTCCGATGGAAGCCACTTTTGAGGGATTGGTAGAGATGGCTTTACTTGCTGATACTGAGAAGAAAAGAGATGTGGCATAGAAGAGTGATGGGAAGAAGAAATGGAATGGAAAGTGGAAAGGAGGAGGAGGGCCAGGTGGAAAAATAAAAGTTCCAAGGAAGGACTGGAAGTGCAATACTTAAGGGAAACTAGGTAATGTTCATAAGGATTGAAGAGGGACAGAAGAGCGACCGAGACTGAGGTGCTCTCTTTGCGATCATGTGGGGCATATGGAAAAGGACTGTCCGTCGAAGCCCGAGGGCTGTTCATAGGCACATTCACAGCCAGCTCAGGCTTATGCTTTAGAGAAAGCTCCTTCCTCTAGTACTCATCTGGTTGTGGTCAAGGGAAAGATGGTGATCATCGAAGGTGTGTTACTATCTCTGAATTTCCTATGCCTGCCCTATTTGATTTTGGAGCTTCGCACTCTTTTTTGTCTAGTACTCTAGTAAAGAGTCTTGGTCTTAATGCTTGCTTAGTGACCAACCCGGTAGTAGTATCAAATCCTATAGGAGGATCGACCTATTTGTCCATGTTATATCGGGATTTGAAATTATTTATTTTAGGGGTTGAATTTGACTGTAGTGCCTTTGTATTGGGCCTTTTCGGGTTTGGGTTGATTCTTGGTATGGATTAGCTATCCGTGTATGGTGTTGTTCTTGATTGCGATAAGAGGGTGGTGAGGTTGGGCACTTGTACTGGATGAACCTTGGAGGTGTCTTGTGATCCTAGAGGATCAGTCATGTTGAGCTACATTTATACGCTTGACTTATCGTCCGATAGTTTGAGTCAATACCCATTATTAGAGACTTTCCAGATGTGTTCAATGAGGTTGTTGGCCTTCCACGTCAAAGAGAGATCGAGTTTAAGACTTATCTTGTCGATAATGCCAAATCAGTTCCTTTATCGGTAAGGCAGATGGCTCCTAATGAATGTCGTGAGTTGAGCAAGCAGATTGGAGAGCTATTGGAGAAGGGCTTCATTCGTAGGTGCATTTCACAGTAAGGTGCACCCGTCATCTTTGCCACTAAGGCGGATGGCTTTCTTAGACTTTGCATGGATTATAAGAAGCTTAATAAGTCGACGAAGAAGAATCGTTATCCTCTACCATATATAAACGATCTCTTCGATGGGCTAGTAGGATTTGAGGTATTTTCGCAGCTCAATTTGGCCATGGGATTTCACCAGTTGCGTGTGGTGGAGGATTGCATCGAGAAGACTGCATTTAGGATCCCGGATGGGTTATTTGAATGGTTAATCATGCCATTTGGGCTAACCAATGCTCCAGCATATTCTATGGACCTGATGGTCGAATATTTCGTGAATCGTTGAACAATTTTGTGGTGGTGTTCATCGATGACATTTTGGTTTATTCTCAAAGCAAGGAGGAGCGTACTGTTCACTTGAAGTGCTTAGGACCCTGTGAGCACATAAGCTGAAGGCGAAGTTCTCTAAGTGCCACTTTTGAAGGGATGAGGTTCTCTTTTTGGGACACATCGTTTCGAAGGATGGACTTGCAGTAGATCTAGCAAAAGTGCCAGCATTACAGGATTGGCAGACCCCTAAGAATGTCACGGACATAGGGAGTTTCCTAGGCCTTGCAGGTTATTATAGGAAATTCTTTAAGGACTTCGCTAGGGTATCGACTCCACTTACCCACCTTACCAAGAAGCACCCATCTTTTGTTTGGGATGCCAAGTGTGAGGATGCCTTTGGTCGATTAAAGGAAGCTTTAACTACAGTCTCGGTATTGGTTTTACTGGATGGAACCAAGCCTTTCTCAGTTTATACGGATGCTTGTGGTACGGGGCTAGGGGTGGTACTGATACATGAGGGTGGGGTAGTGTGTTATGTGAGTAGACAGTTGAAAATGCATGAGAAGACTACCCGACGCATGATCTTGAGTTGGCAGCTATAGGTTTTGCTCTCAAGTCTTGGAGGCACTATCTCTTAGGAGAAAGATAAGAGATTTTATGGACGTTAAGTCTTTGAAGTATCTATTCTCTCAGAAAGACTTGAATTTGAGAAAGAAAAGATGGATGGAGTTTTTATCCTCTTGTGAATTTGAGATTTCCTATATTCCTGACAAGGGCAATGTAGTGCAAATGCATTCACTCAAACCTTTCAAAATCATTCAAAATAAACCTTTCAAATTCATTGAACTCAAACCTTTTGAAATCATTCACTTAAACCTTTCAAAGCCTTTAAACTAAAACCTTTCGAAATCATTCAGTTAAACCTTTCGAAGCCTTTCAACTAAAACCTTTCGAAATCATTCACTTAGACCTTTCGAAGTCATTCAATTTAAACCTTTCGAAATTATCAAACCTTTTAAAACATAAACCTTTCAAAGACTTATTGGGCTCAATCTAAAACAGGTGAAAACGCTTCTTTTAAAATCTTTCGACACCATTGGAAGCAACCTTTCGAATAAGCTGAAAGCTCTACTTCGAAAGCTTAGTTATGCTTCACTTACAAAACGAGGTTAAATCACCTAAGTCAAAAGCTTCCTTTCGAAATAATCGGGAGAAGCGGCTGGTTTTGAAACAAGCAAACCTTTTTCCTTTGTTGAAACATTCAAAACAAAATAAATCAGTAGTAACCTTTCGACTGTGTCGAAAGTTTTAAAAACAAAATAGTTTCAAAACAGCAGTAACCTTTCGATTCTGTCAAGGTTAAAAACCTTTCATTTAAACATTTGACCTGTTCGAAAGCAACCAAGTCGAAAGCTCTTATTTTAAAGCAAAGCAAGTGAAAGCTTTTGGTTTATAAAACATACATACCCCCAACCACTTTGGCCATCAACCTTTCGATTAAGAACCCTTCGACATTGTCCAATTCATTACATACTAAGTAACTTGATGCCATATGCATTGGTTCGACCTTGTCAAAGGATAGAACCTCTCGACCATGTTAAAAGGTCTGGGTCGGAAGGTTAATTGCCGTAAAGGCTAAACAGGCTAAAAGTGTGATTTCTTTTTTTAACTTAAAAGGATAACTTTTCAACTAACTTGGCTTTGTTTTACAAATTCTCATTGGTTAATAAATACTTTTCAGAAACGTGCTGCCACTATTTCCATAGTTAAATAATAATATAATTTTATAAAATGCGCCGCCTCCTTAATTAAATATATAAAACATTTAAGTCCCATACCTTAAATAATTTTATATATTCATCAAAATACTTTGGAAAAGTCTGGAAAAATCCCAAAAAATCTATTTTTGTAATGTTTTCTAACATATACAAATTTCAAACCCAAATCATTATTATTTTAACCATAAATAATTTATAACCCAATAAACGATCTCCTTCACTAGAAAATTAATATAAAATCCACAATAAATCAGAATATTATAAAAATTGAAACTCACCTCTAAAATATCATTTCTGAACTATATTCCAATTTATAAGGCACTCGGATGTCATCTAATAGGTTTTACATATCAAGCATATCATAAAACAAGCATGAACATACATAATCATTAACAAACATATACATAACGTTAATTGTCAAAACATGGCATATACTTATAAAAACATTTTAGATCCAGTTTTAAAGCCGAAAACTATAAGAAAAGATTTAGTAATTATTCACCTTAGCTTTGAGATTTTATAGATGTGAGATTTGATGTTGATTTAGTTGATTACTTTCCTCCCCTTGAATCCTAGCTTTAATCTTCCTCTTGAGAAAGAAAATGGCGGTCGACCTTAGTATGTTTAGTTTGAAAATAATGAGAATTAACATGAGTTGTATTTCCGAAGAGTTCAGTGTACAAGCTCCACATATTTCCCATATTGCCCTTCTCATATCCTAACACATTAACTTAGGTTATAATTGTAGTTTGTACACTAACATGGCACGGCTACCCTTATCTAACCAATTATCAACTTATTAATCTCCATATTATTTTATTTAATGTTATTAAAATATGGGGTGTTACAGACTCCCTACCTTAAAGAATTTCGTCCTCAAAATTATGATAAGGTGCACAACAAAGCAATCCAAGTAAAACATACCATCAAAAAAATCAGGGTAAAAGTCTCTAACTCTGCTCTCCTTCTCCCAAGTACAGTCTCTAGCATGGTTACTCCACCGAACCTTTACTAACTTGATTGTCTTTTTCCTCAACTTCTTCTCATCTCTAGCCACAATCCGAATCTTCTTTGTTACTATAGTCAAATCTGGCACTGCTACTGAATCTTCTAACACTGTAGGTGCTATAGTAGTCTCCAGTCTCTAACACATTTCCAAAGATGAGAAACATGGAAAACATCACAGATTCAAGCAAAACTACTCGGTAACTCTATTATATAAGAGAGTTTCTTAATCCTCTCAACAATATAGAATGGTCCAACGAATCTAGATGCTAACTTTCCTGACTTCCCAAATCTACTCACACCCTTCATTAGCGAAACCTTAACAAATACATAGCCTCCAATAGAGAATTACAAGTCCTTCCTTTGTCTATCAACATAACTTTTCTACCTTGGTTGAGCTTCCTTCATTCTAATTCGGATCAACTCAATCTTCTTCGTGGATTCCTTTACCAAATCCGGACCAAGAAAAAATCTATCCCCAGTCTCTACCCAATATACGGGAGATTTTAATGGCCTTCCATACAAAGCTTCAAATGGTGCCATCCCAATACTCGCCTATAAGTATTGTTATACGAGAACTCGACTAAATGAAGATGGTCCTCCCATGATCCCCTGAAGTTCAATACACGGGCTCTTAGCAAATCCTCCAAGATTTTGTTAACACTTTCCGTTGGCGCATTAGCCTGTGGATGGTAAGTGGTACTCATGTTGAGCTTGGTCCCTAATGCATCCTGTAGACTCTTCCAAACCTCACTAGTAAATAAAGAATCTCTATGACTGATAATACCACCAGGAATCCCATGCAGTCTAACTCCATTCTTCATAAATAGCTTCGCCAAATTAGTTGCCGTCCTAATTGACTTTACCGGAATGAAATGGGAACTCTTAGTCAGTCTATCTACTATGACCCAAATGATTTTATTTCCCTTACTTGATCTTGGCAACCCATCAATAAAATCCATAAAGATAGAATCCCATTTCCACAATGGAACTTCTGATGGTTGAAGCAATCCACTAGGCTTCTGGTGTTCAGCCTTTGCCTGTTTGCAATTCAAGCACTGCTTAACACATACTCCAATATCCCGTTTTATACCTTCCCAGAAGAAACTTCTCTTCATATCCTGATACATTTTCGTTCCTCCTGGATGGATAGTGAAATTCGAACGATGGCACTCACCCAAAACATCCTTCCTCTTGTCTCCTATATTCCAAACACACAACCTTTCTTTCTTTCTCAACCACCCTTTCTGGTCAAGACTAAAATCCTTAAAGTCATCGCTCTTTTTTCCTTCCCTTAGCCTTCTGATCCATTCAGCCAAAATTGGATCCTCCTCCTGCTTAGAAGCTATCTTCTTAATCATCACCGGTCTAACTTCTAAACAAGACAATACAACACTACCAGCACTAGAACCTAACTTAGATCTAAACCGCTCACTACAAGCTGACAATGCTACCAAATCTTTCCACTCAACAATCACAGCCAATACTACATTATGATGCTTCCTACTAAGTTCATCCGCTACCTTATTTCCTTTTCGTTGTGTTACTCAATTCCAAAATCATATGTAGCAATAAAATCCAACCATCTCTACTGTCTCATGTTCAGCTCCTTCTGAGAGAACAAGTACTTCGACTTATGATCAGTATGAAGCTCGAATCGCCCTCTCAAAAGATAACGCCTCCATACCTTTAAAGCTAATATAACAGCATAGGATATCTAGCTTCATGCGGTCTAAGCTTTCTAGAAGCATAAGCAATCACTCTACCTCTTTACATCAACAAAGCTCTCAATCCAGCTCCACACACATCAGCATGAACAATTAAACCCCGATTCCCCTTCGGAACCACCAACATCGGCACATGGGTAAATAAGTGTTTCAAACTCTAGAATGCTTCCTCACATTTATCAGTCCATACAAACTTCACATCTTTTCGCATAAGCTTAGTCATCGATGCAGCTATCCACGATAAATCCTTGATAAATCTTCGATAATATCCTGCTAATCTAGGAAAGCTTTTTATCTTGGTCAGCGTCTTAGGTCACCTCCAATTATTCATCCCCTCAACCTTAGTTGGATCTACAGTAAACCCTTTCACTAAGACGACATGACCAAGGAACTTCACTTCCTTCTTCCAAAAATGACATTTTAAAAACATAACCTTCTACTGATGCTCCATCAACGTCTCAAGCACAACTCTAAGATTAACTTCATGCTCCTTCTCATCCTTAGGTTATGTCAAAATGTCATCTATGAAGACCAACACAAATCTGTCCAAGTGCTCTCGGAAAATTCTATTCATCGGATCCACAAAGAATGATGACACAATAGTTAGTCCAAACGACATAACTAACCTTTTGTACGATCAATATCTTGTCCTAAACGCCGTTAAAGGAATACTATCCTCTGCCACTCTAAGCTGATGACATTTGGTCGCCAAATCGAGCTAAGAGAATACCTTGGCTCCACTTAACTGATCGAATAAATCATTAATTATGGGCAATGGATATCGGTTTTTTATCGCCTTCTCATTCAACTTACGATAATCGATACACAGCCTTAACGATCCGTCCGGCTTCTTAACAAACACCGCAACAGCTCCCTGGGGGAACTGCTCGGTCGAATAAAACTCTTGCCTTCCAAATCCACCAACTACACCTTCAACTCCTTTATCTCTGTAGGTGACATTCTAATTGGCGACCTAATCACCGACTCTGCTCCATGTGTCAAATCAATCTGAAACTCTATAGCTCGTTTCGGTGGCAGTCCAACTACCATCTCAAACATATCAGCAAATTCTCTAAATATAAGGACTCCATGCAACTCTTCCTCTAATTCCATGACACCCAATAAAGCAATCATCTTGCAACTAGGTTCCTCTATGGTGTAAACTATTCGATTACTACAATTCGGTTGACTAAGTGATATCTTCCTATCATGGAAAAATATCCTAGCATCATATTTACTTAAACAATCCATGCATAGGATAATCCGAAACCCCGCAAAGTCAAACACATGAAAAAAACAATCAAAAGTATTTCCAAGAAAATCAAACTCTAAATGGTCATACCTCATCTCAAATGTTACATACCGTCCTATCGGATTTGCAACCCTTAAGGAAGTAACTAAGTATGAGGGCTCTAGGTTAAGAAAATCTGCCAACCATCGAGAAATCAAAGAATGAGATGCTCCAGTATCAAAAAGAATGCTAACAGACATATGTGAATTTACAGCGAGCCTCCTAAAACAGCCTTCCCTTTTTCCTGCATTGCTGGCCTTGGAATTGCGGGCTCCAATGAATACATCGGTCCCTTTCCTTCTCTAGCAGGCTCAGGGCATTTGAGTTTATAATGGCTGATATGATCACAATTAAAACATCTGACATTCTTCTTTACAACATCATCTATCCCTTTTCCTTTTCCATTCTCGGTACGACACTCATCGGCATATTGTCCATTTGTATCGCATTTGTAGCAAATCACTTCAGCCCTCCCTTTCTTCCGTGCTCCTCCCTTCTGAGCATTCTTCTTTTGGAAAAACTTTCTTTGCTGGCCCTATCCCACCTGGGACTTTTTCATCTTCTTCCTCAAACATGATAACTCCAGTTCTTTTCTTAGTGCCATTTCCGCCACTACATCACTGGGATCTCTCAAGTGCGGTAAAGTAGCACTTATCAACACCGACCTCAAGCTCCTTATAAACTTTTCAATCATGCTGATCACTATATCACCTAAAGCATACCCGTACTGGGCCAATTCCTCAAGCTTCCTTGCATACACCGAGATGGACATCTCTTCTTGTTCCAACTCTGCAAACTTCCTCGCTAACGCCAATTGCGCCATTACTGACATAAACCTTTTTTAATACCTTCTCTTAAACTCCTCTCAAGTTATGGTTTCCTCCTCAACTCTAGTAACAACAGTATTCCATGAGAATAAAGAAACTCCTTGAAGATGTCTCGAAGCCAATTTCCTCTTATGCTCGTCATTCAATCCTAAGTCAGCAAAAATTCTCTCACAATGCAATAACCAATTTTCCTCCTCGATCGCATCTTCAGTACCAATGAACGGCTTCCCTCCAAGCCTGATGTCATCTCTACTCAAGTTAGCATACTTGTTGACCATCGGAGCTTCCTAAACTCCACCTCCAATAGCATTACCTCAGACAATTCCAACTGCTATTTCAGCTTGAACCATGATACATTACTCCCATGTCCATCTGGGGAACCCCAATACCAACAGTTTCTGCTTGAGCCTGACCTGGACCTCTCCTAGCATTTGGCTGAATAATTCCATTAGTGGTGGTGCTATCTCCTCTAAGATTAACTCTACCTCTTCTTCCTTCCATATCTGTATTCAAACCTCGTGATATACAGATGAATAGCCTAATTAAGATAGGAATCTAATGATATAACGTATACTTATATATATAGCAAATATAAGTATGTTACTATAGTGTTATCCTATACCCCGTTCTTAAATCTAATCACTGAGGATTATTTTTTCAAAAATCATTTTTCGTTAAAGCATTTCATAAACCATGCTTTGGTACCAAGCCTTAACATCACCTATCTACTGGCCCAAAACTAAGCGCTACAGATGATGTAGTCATATATAGTATTAGCTTTCGGCGACTAAATACAACTATGTTAATAATATCAATAATATCAGAAGCACTTGAATATGAAACAAAACACAAATTTCAAAACCACATTTACTTCATTAGATTTCAAAACCATTTGTTTCACATTCACAACATGTAATCCCAAATTGTTCCCAGGCATAAATCAAATACAATTATTACAAATTACGCTAAGAACAGTATATGAAGATGCCCCCTTGGTTGATCAGGGTCATAAGGTCATAATAGACCAAATACAAACAATACGGCAAAAAATTATACAAAACATAACAAGAACAACAAATCATAAATAGCTATCTGTTACCTCCTGCATGTCTCTGTTAGCTTTTTCATCAACATTCTATTAACCAAAAAAGACCATAAGCCCTAAGCCTACTAAAATTAATTTTTAGCACCTGAGAGTTTAAGGGAAAAACATATACTTCGAGTAAGACATAAAGCCGAGTATGAATAATATTATACATCCCGCTTTAATCTTGTTATGCGAGACCAAGCCACTTAGCAAAATGGTTTCCCCTTACTAACATCCTTTTAAAACATATCTTTGCAAAACCTTTCATAAAACCTGTTAGGAAATCAATTCTATAGTTTCGATGACGACAACTATACAATGGAAATCGAATATGCATACATATTTCTATTCACAGGTAATTGTTAAAGTAACATCACCAAAGAGACAAGAACAAGACTCAAAGAAAGTATCAAGAGGCTACAAGTCGATAGGATTAGAAGAGCAATGACACAGACACAAGAAAAGCAACATGCACAAGTTCAGACGTCCGGGTGCACTAGCCAGACGTCTGATTGAATCCTCTGGTTCGCAAATTAGACAGTACCAGACATCTGGTTAATGTACTCAAACGTCTGAAAAGTTACCATATACAAAAAATATATAAGAGCCAGACGTTTGGGACATATTCCAAACGTCTGATTTTGAACTCAGGTGTTGACACTCAAAGTACAACTGTCACAATTGAAAAGACACTTTCGCTCCTCTTCATCTCTTCATCACCATCACAAGCGACCATAGAACACTTGTTAATGGATGCAACTACTCAAGGATTCTCTCTACTGCTATAAATAGCATGAAGAATTCAAGAGAAGATCTCACCTTACTTACTTATGCTCTTTAATCTTTGACTACGGTATGGTCTTGACCTCTCGCAATCATATATTTGCATTTCACTCTTCCATACATACATAATTCTTTAATTAATATCCTATAGATATATTTTGGAAGCATTTGTACTTAATAGTCAATATCCGTGTTATAGAACACACACTTAACAAGAACAAGCTTTTGTAACCAAGCCAATTCCGCTAGGCGAAGTGAGGGTGTTTGATAGTCGAATTCCGAAGAGGAGCTTCGAGACTGGACGTAAGATGAGAGGTCTAAACCAGTATAAAATCCTGGTGTGCTTATTTCTGTTTACTTTGCTATTATCATCTATTAAGTTTATATTAGATACATCATATAGCTAGTCACTTATACTTTCATATATATACACTACACAATCGATCATATAGAATTACAGTTGGTATTAGAGCAAGGTTTGATCAAAGAACAGTAACACGTTTTTGAATCACTTTAATATGGAAAGTATTTTTCAAGGAGGAAAATCCACAACACGACCCCCTTTTTAATGGATCTAACTATGCATATTGGTCAACACGTATGAGAATTTTTCTGGATGCTAATGACATAGAAATTTGGTCAGCCACACAAGATAAGTATGAAGAACCTACTACTGCTATGAACACATGGACCGATGCACAAAAGACCTTAGCATCCAACAATGCTAAAGCTATAAATGTTTTATTTTGCTCTCTAGATAAAAATGAATTTCCACATGTCATGTTATGCACAACTGCATTTGACATTTGGCGTACCTTACAAATTACACACAAAGGTACAACAAAGGTCGAACAAACTATGATTTCAATTTTGCAAAATCAATTCTCGTCATTCAAAATGAAGCAAAATGGAACTATTGTTGACACGTATACTAGATTTCAAACTATCCAACATGATCTTATGACATTAGGAGTCAAGTTTACTGATTTTGATTTAGTTTCTCGAATACTTAACTCTTTAACATCGGATTGGGAAAGAAAGGTATTAGCTATTGAAGAAGCTAATGATCTTTCTACTCTCAAAGTTGAAGAGTTGATAGAAAATTTAATGTCCTATGAAGCTAATTTGCAGGCACGAAAAGACTTAAATTCGGAGAAGAAGAACATGGTGTTCCCAGCAAACAAAAATGAGGACTCTGATTTAGATGAAGATGAGATAGCGTTCATTGCCAATATTTATAATAAATTCAAGAAATTTAGAAATATTACCAAATTCCAAAAAGAAGGAAAGTCCAACACAATAAACCTATCTCAAATCAAGTGCTATGGATGTGATCAATACAGACATATGAAGAAGGATTGCCCCTCCATAATGACAAAAGGAAAAACAAATTTGAAAAATTCAAAAAGAAGAAGGCTTTCAAAGTAACATGAGATGACTCGGATTCTTCATCATCTGAAATTGATAGCGATAGTGACGGAGAATAAGCTAATGTGTGTTTTATGGCACAAACTAATGAGGTATGTTCGGAACTTAGCTATGATGAATTATTAGAACTTAGCATGCAATTAGATAATAAATTTAGACAAATTAAAAAATTAAACAAAGAATATATAGTCAAAATAAATAGATTAGAACTTGAAGTAGGAATGTTAAAAGACGAAAAAATTATCTTACAAGAAGGACTATAATTATCTCAAGGAAAAATTAAAAAAGAACTTAATAGAAAGTGAGACTATTGCTATTGAGTTTGAAAACACTAAAATAGTGAAGGATAATTTGTTAAAAGAAAGTGTCAATTTAAAAAGCAATATTGAATTATTGAAAATTTAGAATTGATAGAAAAATTAGATAAAATTACAAATAATGTGTCAAAATTTAATAAAGGAAAATAAGATTTGGAAAATCTTAAACCATCAGGCAATAGAAATGGAATAGGATTTAAAAATATTTCTAACAAAAAGGAAATGATGCTAAACATTTTAATTGTAAAAAACTAAAAGCTCACCAACGTCCAATATGAATACCAATAATATAAAAATTTGGATTCCTAAGACAAATAATAATTTGATTAGACAAAAATATATTAATAGTTTCTTAGAGAATGTAGTCTATAATAAAAAATTATATTTATAAAGGTACCAAACCATCTTGGGTATGGCTACCTTCACCTAACAATTAGGACCCTAACAAAATATATGGATACCAATTAAAACATCTTTTATTTTGCAGGTACCGAAAATAAAAAATAAGGAGAAATGGATAATAGATAGTGGATGATCCAAGCATATGACCGGGAATTCAAAAATGTTATCAAATATAACAAACATCGATGGTGGAACGGTAACCTTTGGTGATAACTCAAAAGGATATGTCGTGGGCATTGGAGAAGTCATCAACTCTGGTGTTTCTAACTCTCATATTATTTCTAATGTTTTTATTAGTAGATCTCTAAAACACAACCTACTAGGTATTAGTCAATTATGCGATAAAGGTTTTCAAATTAATTTTGAAAAAGATAGATGTAATATTTTCGATAATAACAAACAACTTGTATTTGAAGGTTTTAGAAAAAAAATATTTATGTATTAAACATGAATATAAATAAAATTCAAATTTATGTTTAACCGCCAAATATGATGATCCATGGTTATGGCATAAATGATTTTGTCATTTCAATTTTAAAAATATTGATAAATTGGCAAAATATGAGCTACTTAGAGGTCTACCTAAAATAAATTATAAAGTAGAAAATTCATGCGACGATTGTCAAATTGGAAAACTAAAGAAAAGCTCTCTTAAATCTAAAAATAATATTTCTGCAAAACAACCATTAGAATTATTACATTTAGATTTATTTGGACCAACACAAATACGATCTATAAATCACAACAAATATGTTTTGGTAATAGTTGATGATTTTTCAGGATATACATGGACTTTGTTTTTAAAACATAAAAGCGATACTTTTGGTATGTTTAAGATATTTGCTAAAAGAATTAAAGCGCAAATGGACTTGAAAATTAAAAATATTAGAAGTGATCATGAAGGAGAATTTGAAAACGATCTATTTACTAATTTTTGTAATAAGAAGGAATAAGTCATAATTTTTCTTTTCCTCGCATAACTCAACAAAACGGTGTTATGGAAAGAAAAACTCGAATGTTACAAGAATGCGCACGAACAATGTTAAATAGTAGTGGTTTACCAAAACAATTTTGGGCAGAAGCTATTGTTACAGCTTGTTATGTATTGAATCGAGTAACTATACGTCCTATGACTAAACAAACATGTTTTGAAATATTTTTTTGGAAGAAAACCTTAAGTATCTTATTTAAAACTTTTGGTTCAAAATGTTTTGTATTAAATACAAAAGATAACTAAGGAAAATTTGACTCGAAGGCCGAAGATGATATCTTTGTTGGATATTCGGATCGTAGCAAAACATATAGAATTTTTAATAAACGAAATAATACCATTGAAGAAAGTTTACATGTTTCGTTTGACGAAAATATTTTTAATCATCATATTAATGATGAAGAAGAAATTATTCCACTAACAAATTCTATTAATAATGAAACAAATGTGCAAAATAACACTTTGATATCATCCTCTAGAATTCCTAAGAATCTTCCAAGAGATAATATCATTGGAAATCTCAAAGAGTAACTCGAAATCAAATTAATCAAATAAGCCATATAGCATTTGTGTCAAATTGAGCCAAAAAAATATAGAGAAGCTTCAAATGCTAATTTTTGGATAATCGCTATGCAAGAAGAATTAAATCAATTTGAGCGTAATAATGTTTGGGAATTAGTACCAAGACCTGAAGAACAATCGGTTATAGGAACAAAATGGGTATTTAAAAACAAAGCAGACGAGAATGGAAATTTTGTCAAAAATAAATCACGTTTAGTTGCTCAAGGCTATAACCAAGAAGAGGGTATCGATTATGACGAAACCTTTGCTCCAGTAGCTAGATTAGAGGCCATTCATATATTACTCGCCTTTGCAACTCATCACCTTTTTAAATTATTTAAAATGGATGTCAAAAGTGCCTTTTTAAACGCTTTTATTAAAGGAAATTTATATGTAAAACAACACCCATTATTTATTCATGAAAAATATCCCGATCATGTTTTTAAATTACACGATGCATTATATGGATTAAAACAAGCTCCACGAGCATGGTACAAACGTCTTAAAAATCATTTAATTACGTCTGGTTTTCAAATAGGCAAAATAGATACAACATTACTTATTAAAAGAGAAAATAATGATATTTTAGCTGTACAAATTTATGTTGACAATATCATTTTTGGTTCAACCAACGAAATCTATGTAATCAATTTTCAAATATTATGAAAAATGAATTTGAAATGTCACATATGAAAGTATTGAATTTCTTCTTAGGTTTATAAATAAAACAACTTGAAAATGAAATTTTTAAAATCAAGAAAAATATTGTAACAATCTATTATGTCGTTTTGAAATGGATAAAACTTCAAGCAAACCAACACCAATGAGTACCACTGTTAACTTAGAAAAGGATGATAACGGAAAAGATTTTGATGAAAAATTATATCGTAGCATGATTGGTTCTTTATTTTATTTGACGGCTAGTCGACCCGATATTATGAGTGTATGTCTTTGTGCTCGATTACAGGCAAAACTAAAAGAATCTTATCTAAGAGCTGAAAAGCATATTTTACATTATCTGTCTAGTACTAGTGATTATGGTTTGTTTTACCCTAAAGGATCATCATTTGAAGTAGTTTCATATAGCGATGCGGATTTCGGTGGATGTTGAACAGATCATAAGAGTACTAGTGGAACTTGTCACTTTACCGGACAATAATTGGTTTCTTGGTTTAGCAAAAAGCAAACTTGTATTTCTTTATCTACTTGTGAAGCCGAATATATCTCTGCAGCTCTAGCATGTGCACAAGTGATATACATGCAACAAACACTTACGGATTTTGACAAAATTATCAACAAATCTCCAATATATTGTGATAATACAAGTGCTATAAATTTATCCAAAAACCATGTCAATCATTCACGAACTAAGCATATAGATATACGACATCATTTTTTATGAGACAATGTTGAAAAATGAACTATTTCATTGGAATATGTAAACACCGAAAATCAAATAGCAGACATCTTTACGAAACCACTAAATGGACAAACTTTTATTAAACTTTGACGAAATTTAGGGGTTTTCTCACTTCATGATCTCCTTCCTTAATAGCAATTCCTTCATTTAGGCTATGATTAGTCATTTATTTTACTACCCACAAATTATAATTAATAATTTCTGATCCTTTAAATTTTAAATAGTTAGTTTTTCTATAAATAATTTTTCAACTTATATATAAACAGTTATACAAACAAGAAAAACTATATACACTAAATTCAAATACTCTTCAAGAAACAAAAATATAGCCATGTCTTCTGAGAACTTTTATATATCCATCTTGACACCTACGATGGATAGCTCGGCTGATACACCACAATGACTTCCTACACTTACACCAAAGCAGGAACCGACGTATATGTGGTCCTCGTATCACACGGGATTTACCCGCGATAGCAAGAAAACCAAAAGATCTCTGTTTGTTTCTCCTAACACAAAGGAGATAATTGATGAAATTCATCACTATCAGAAACAACAGATAGATCTACAAAGAGAATTATATTTTGAACAAAAAGTTACAACATGACGACTATGCTTTTTGGAGCAAATAGCGATGAAGTTTTTTACATCAAGGAAGAAAGATGTCCATGAATCACTTTCGAAACTTTGTAGTACTTTGGTCCCCTCGTCTTTGTATCGTACTCCTTCGGATCCTTCACCAAGGAAATTTTCTGGTTCCCCGAGAACTCACAAACGTGGAAATATATAGTCTCCGCCTAAACCATAGAAGGATAACGAATCAGGAGATCATAAAACTCCATTGCCTTCTAAACAAATTATATTTGTTATTGAATGTATCTATTTTATTTGTTATTTCACACAAATAATAGTATATTTTTATTCATTAAAAAGAATCAAAAAATAAGCAAAACCATCAAATTTTATGCTATTTTTAGAAAAACTGTTTATTTCAGACGTTTGGATATAAACCTCAAACATCTGACACTCTGATATACGTCTAATTTTTAAAATAATGTGCATATGTCAAACATCTGAAATACCCCCTAGACATCTGAAAATTTGTTCTGTATCCTCGAAATAAAAATCATAAAATTCCAGACGTCTGAAATTCGACCCAAACGTTTGAATTAGTTCTCTGCCGCAAAAAATTTCAACTTTATCCTATTTCAGACGTTTGTTTTTAAACCCAGATGTCTGGTAAAACTCTTTGACTATCAAATTTTGTAAATTCGACCAAACCAGACATCTAACCCAACAACCAAACGTCTGAATTTATCTACTATACCCAATTTAGGGCAAACCAGACGTCTGATTTCAATTCATGACGTCTGAAATTCAATCGACTCTTTAAATTAGCCTAGATAACGTCATTTTTTTCTTTTATCTCAAAATTTTTAAAACCTCCGATCTTCCCAGAGGCGATTTTTTTTTTAAAAAAATTCATCTTTACGCAAATCAAATCATAATGCCTCCTCGAACTAAGAATCCAAAGATTTCCAAAAGAAAACAAGACAAACCAATATCATCTTCAAATCCGCAAGTTTGCTCGGATGATCAAATTGAAAGATGGATGAATAGAGCACCACATTCAATCAAGAGGTATGAAGATATACAAAAGAATTTGCACATGTCCACTCTAAAATCTACTTAAATTTTCAATGTATGATTTGGATGAAATATGTTAGAATGCCGGGTTAGAAACCTTGATTTCATTCACTCCCAATGACATCCAAATCGATCAATTGGCGATATTTCTATTCTATACAAATTTGGATAGCACTTCAGTGTGGAAAACCGAAGATGAAGATAACTAGCTCTAGTCAAGTGCGTATGGCAACACGATTAGATTAACTTCGGGCATAATAGGTAGAACCCTAGGATGCTTTGACACAGGGGAAGATTTATTCAACATTACTGATATGTGCTTCAAGCCACGGAATAGTATAACTCATCAAATTTAGGAGGATGAAATGCCAAAATTTGCCTCTAAATATCTACGTCCAAAAGCTCGACTTCTAACTCGAATGATAATCAATACCATCGTTCCATATATGGGAAGCCACGACCAAATAACCGAGTATGAGCACAAAGCCCTATATGCTCTACTTAGTGGAACAAGGGTGAATTGGGCCAAATTCATCTTCGACGAGCTCAAGCGTTTTGGGACTCGATCATGGCCATCAATTATTTACCCAACTTGTATTATGAGACTTCTTCGTGCATATAACATTCCATCCTACCTATCGACCTTCGAAGAAATCTCACCTAAATATGCCTCCACCAAATTTTTCTCCCTTATGAACCTACCCGAGATTCCCTCAGAATTTATATCCTTTGAAGATTGGACGCACAATCGTCAATCTAGATGAGTTGAGCCACCTCCTCAACCACACATTGAACCATCTCAAGAGGAGGAACAACATCAAGAAGCACCTCCACCTCCTCGTGCACCATTTGATTATCTAGGACAAGATGAGACTATGGAGACCCGAACGGACACAAATCCATATGAAAGTGTTTGAGACTCTTCGAGATCAATATATATTATCTCGAAATCAAAAACTCTTGGCTAAGTGGATTGAGAACTTCGAAACATCATTTCCTACATGCCTAGCCACAGTTGTAGAATTTCTTTCAACTGTGTTGATGGTTCTTATAGAAGTACTACAATGGGTTCGCGGTCCAATACCACCTTCTGAAGATTGGCCAACCCCAGTACCTTCTCCTCTCGCAAAACATTCCAAACTTTCTGAGGATGAACCTCTCAAGCAAGCTTTGACATCTTCTATAAAGGCTAGCACTTCTGAATAAGAAGAAACAAAGGAAGACGACCAAGATAAAGCTTCTCCAAAAGAATCATAGATTTTGGAATAATAGATTTTAGGTTTTTGGGATATCAACGTTTGTAAATTCGACAAAATCTATGTATGCAATCACTTCTGAATTATTAATGAAAATTTTCTTTTTGTTTGGCGATTGGCTAAATTATTTATAATTCATTCTGATAATGCCAAAGAGGGAGAAATATAATTATAATTATAAAAAATTAAGAATTAGCATATATTCATGGGGAGATTTATAATTTATAAGTACATTGAAAAGTTGTCATCGTCAAAAAGGGGGAGATTGTTAGGAAATCAATTCTATGGTTTCGATGACGACAACTATACAATGGAAATCGAATATGCATATATATATATTTCTATTCACAGGTAACTGTTAGTGTAACATCACCAAAGAGACGAGAACAAGAATCAAAGAAAGTATCAAGAGGTTACAAGTCGATAGAATCCGAAGAGCAATGACACAGACACAAGAAAAGCAATGTGCACAAGTTCAGACGTCTGGGTGCACTAGCCAGATGTATGATTGAATCCTTTGGTTCGCAAATTAGGCAGAATCAGATGTCGGGTTAATGTACTCAGACGTCTGGAAAGCTACCATATACAAAAAATATAAAAGAGCCAGACGTTTGAGACATATTCCAGACATCTGATTTTGAACTCGGGTGTTGACATTCAAAGTACAACTGTCATAATTGAAAAGACACTTTCGCTCCTCTTCACTGCAACTTTTCATCACCATTAGAAGTGACAATAGAACACTTGTTAATGGATGCGACTACTCAAGGAATTTATCTACCGCTATAAATAGCATCAAGAATCTAAGGGAAGATCTCACCTTACTTACTTATGCTCTTTACTCTTTGACTCTGATATGGTCTTGATCTCTAGCAATCATGCATTTCCAATTCACTCTTCCATACATACATAAGTCTTCAATTAATATCCTTTAGATATATATATATATGTATATGTATATGTATATATATATATATATATATATATATATATATATTGGAAGCATTTGTACTTAATAGTCAATATTCGTGTTATAGAACACACACGTGACAAGAACAAGCTTTTGTAACCAAGCCAATTCCTCCGGGCGAAGTGTGGGTGTTTGATAGTCGAATTCCAAAGAGGAGCTTTGGGACTGGACGTAGGACGGGAGGTTCGAAACAATATAAAATCCTGGTGTGCTTATTTCCATTTACTTTGCTATTATCATCTATTAAGTTTATATTAGATACATCATATTGTTAGTCACTTATACTTGCATATTGTTAAATACTTTCTTATGCGACTTAGCGACTCAACAACCGAAGCGATCTAAAGAGGTTAACAAGTTGGAGTGACCCGACGACTTACATAAGCACGGCGATCTAAAATGTGAAGCGACTTACCGACCTAAGAGATGGGATGACTTAACTGCTTAAGGGAGTAGGCAACCTAACGACTTAGAGAAGTAAGCGATTTAACGACCTAAAGGTGGCACGACTTAAAAGGTGTAGCGACTTAAGAGGTGGAACGGTAGAATGACCTAACGTATGACCGAGCTAGGAAACACAGCGACCTAACAGGCAGCGACCTACCAATCTAAAGAGATGGACGACCTAACTGCTCACAGGAAGCCACGACTCAGCGAACTAAAAGACCTGGCGGCCTAGCGACCTAAATCACAAGCGACCTAATGACCTAATGGGCTATGCGACATAGTGGGTTAACAAGTCAGCTTAGGTCGCTACATCGGATATCTTAGTACTATAAGGTCATCAACCTTTCCCCTAAGTTGTCCACGACCTAGTACTTGATGTTAAAATCATGCCGCTTTCCTCTAGGTCGTTATGACTCCCCAGCTAGTTCAAATGACCAAATATGAACCAGTTAGGTTGTAACTCGTATCCCTTTAGCTCGCTGACGACTCATGACCCCTCTTAAGTCGTAGCCTTCGACTTACGACTTACCTTAGGTCGCTCACGACTTACGGCCTGTCCGAAAACCGCTATAAATACAACATGAGCTACGACATTTGGGGGATCTTTGGGCTCATTCTTGAAGCAGCGATACTCTACCATTTTCTCAACTCGAACAGCACTTCAAGCACTCCAAACACCAAGGACACTACGACAAACTTCAAGAGAAAATCTACATCATTCAACATGGATTCGAAAGATTATTCTCCATCATAGTTTGGACTACTAGTCTAAAGTGTGTTGTAACTGAAGAAAGTTGTATAAGTTGTACTTGAATCAGTAATAAAGAGATATAAAGTGGACGTAGGCTTGACTATAAGCCGAACCACCGTAAAAACTGTGCCTTTTATTGTCTTTCTGAGATTTTCCTGCTTATTTCTGATTCCCGTGTCAACGGGTGGTGCTTTCACGTTTACTCTACATACACCGGGGTGTTAGCGTGTGATTTTTACGTTAACAATTTTGGTGCTTTCACTGAGAACCCAACTCAGGATACTGTCATCATAGCTTCGCAGAAATTTGTGGAAAGGATCTCTCTAAAAACCAGAAGTTTGTCAGAAATAATGGCTCCTGGAAGAAAGCGCAAGTCTGTTAGATCCAACGATGTTCACGAGACTACTGCCATTTCTCCTCCTTTAAGTCAAACAACTCCAACTGTCGGAGTAACGCGAGCAGAATTTGATGCTGCGGTTTCTGGGCTATATCAGCAGATGGAAGCCCAAAACAATCTGATGTTGGAAAGGTTGAACACTTTGCTTGGGGCTAACCGTCAACCGATGAATAACGAACCAAACTTTGCTAATAATGTTCATGATGTGGAAGAAAGAGATGTCCCTCAAAGGGCAGCTGGCCTGGTTAAAGGCACACCTCCCCAAGTTGGAGGATCGGGACAACAGCCAACTGTCCGTGAATGCCTATCAAGGCAAACTTTTGAAAAGATGGCCGATGCCTGTCCTGCTGAGCCCCTTAATGATGAGGAATATTTCTCAGGGATGGTCCGACAAATCATGAAGGAAAGTATGCAAAGGGAGGAAGACGAAAATGAATGGGGGTTCGCTCCGAGCAAGACTCCATTCACTGAAAGGATTTTGAAAGCAGAATTTTCTAGGAAGTTTGTTCCTCCTACCATACCGTTTATAAGGGGACAAGCGACCCTAATAAATTTCTGTACAAGTATGATTGGCACATGATTGGTGCCAGAGCTTCAGATGAAATCAAATGCCGGTATTTTTCGGTATATCTGGAGGGAGTCGCTTTACTCTGGTTCACAAAACCGTCGGTCCGGTCAATAGACCAATTTTCTGATTTGGCTCGAAAGTTTAAGGAACAGCTCAGATTGTACGCTTCGAAGGCAAAAGATATAATGTTGTTATCCAGCTTGGAGCAGAATCCTGGAGAATCCATTAGAGCTTTCTTGAATCGCTTCAATATAGCTCTGGCTGAAGTAGACAATGCAGAACCGAGAATGATTTTGACGTACCTGATGAAGGCTATTGATAAGACAAGTGAGTTCGGGAGGTGGTTGAAAATGAAAGAACCGAATTCGCTTGACAAGTTTTATAAGAAAGCCCATGAATTCATGCGCCTGGAAAGCCTCCAAGTACCGGCTAAGGTCGTATCGACATGGGCTGGAAATTGTAATACTGTTCCGAATAAGAAGGAATCTGGCAATCAGAAGAGGGGGAATGATGGTCAGAGGAAGCAAGGAGATACAAAGAAAAGTCGTCATTTCAACTTCACTCCTCTGACTGAAACCCCGGAGAACATCTATTTTGCAAACAAAGACACGATCGAATTCTCCGCACCAGCTAAGCAAAGAGTTAATAAGAAAGATGAGAAGAATGGAAGGTTTTGCCAGTTCCACAACCAACCCGGGCATGATACTAACGAATGCCGTCACTTGAAGGAGTTAATTGAGGAATTATTGAAGGAAAACAAGCTCCAGCAATATGTAAGGAGGAACAGGAATGTCCCAACTTTGTCAACTCAAGGACAACAGGTTCCTGATTATCGTCCTAGCTCAAGTGAAAAGGCGGCAGCTCATGAATCAGAAAGGCCCGTTATAAATGTGATTACAAGTGGTCCTCACCCAGCTGGCAGGAGTTGGGGGGAGATGGAAAGATACGCCCGTGCTTTGAAGTATGCGCCGGCAGATGAAAGTATTTTTGTGTTAGAGGATGCTGCACCCCTGAAGCAGTAGAAAACTTTTAATGATGACATTATCTTCAGAGTCAGGGATTCCATGGGTTTTGAAGCCCCTACCATAGATCCCTTGGTTATTTCTGCTGGCATTGGGCCAGCTATTGTAAGAAGAGTACTTGTTGATTGTAGTGCTTCTTGCAATATTCTTTTCAAGAAGACTTTTGATCAGATGAAGATCCCAATGACTGATGTTCAAGCTTCATCGCAAAAGATCGTTGGGTCTACTGGGGAACCCAGGCAGCCGGTTGGGACAATTGACTTGTTCGTGGAACTGGGAGAGGGGTAGAAGAAGGTCATTCGAAGGCAGACTTTTGTAATTGTTGATGAATTTTCTGCTTACAACGCCTTCCTAGGCCGTCCAACTGTTGCAGCCTTTAAAGCAATCCTCGCCCCATAGTGCCTTACCATGAAATTCCCCACAGATAATGGAGTTGGTGTTGTTAAAGGGGATCAGAATGCAGGGCGGGAATATTATCTGATAGAACTGCATGAAGCAAGAAAGAGAGAGATAGGAAAGGATGCGGCAGCCCCAGTCCGCATCAAAGAATCAACCTTGTAGCAATTACAGGGCGGACCCTGTACTGGCGAGTGTAGCGAAGCACGAAGAAAAATGGATCCCAGAAAAGCCAGCGCAAGGGAGAATCAAGTGGTGCCAGTGGAAGTAACGGTACCAGTACTTGTTGACCCAAAAGACCCAAACAAGGTGCTGAATGTGGGTTCACAACTTAGTGCGGCAGTTCAGAATATTTTAATATCATTCCCGAAAGAAAATCTGGATGTATTCGCTTGGATCCATGCTGATATGTGTGGTATATCACCTAAAGTTGCAGTACATACTTTGAATATTGATCCGAAGTTTACACCTGTGAAGCAGAAAAGAAGAACCCAGGGTCCCGAAAGATCAGCAGCATTGAGAGAAGAGGTGGATCGGCTCATGGTCAATGACTTTATCAGAGAATCGATTTATCCGAATTGGGTCTCAAATCCGGTACTGGTTAAGAAAGCTAACTGAAAGTGGAGGGTATGCATCGACTTTTCAGATTTAAACAAAGCCTCTCCCAAAGATTGCTTTCCGCTACCTCGGATTCACCAGTTGGTTGACGGAACAGCGGGACATGAATTGTTATCTTTTATGGATGCTTACTCCGGATATAACCAGATCATGATGCATGAGCCAGATCAAGAGGACACGAGCTTTATTACCAATTTCGGTCTCTACTGCTACAGAGTCATGCCCTTCAGACTGAAGAATGCAGGGGCAACTTACCAAAGGCTTGTTAATGCGATGTTCAAGCCACAGATTGGAAAGACCACGGAAGTTTATGTTGATGATGTGTTGGTTAAATCAAAGAAAGCAGTAGACCATATGGACCACTTAGCGGAAATGTTCGCCGTCCTACGAAAGTATGGAATGAAGCTTAATCCTTTGAAGTGTTCATTTGGGATGGAGTCCGGAAAGTTCTTGGGTTTCATTGTGAGCGCTAGGGGCATAGAGGCTAATCCTGCTCAGATCACTGCCTTAAGAGAAGTCAAAGCTCCCAGAACGAAGAAGGAACTGCAAAGTCTCAATGGAAAAGTCGCTGCTTTAAGCCGATTCATTTCCAAAGCTACTGATAAATGCATTCCATTCTTTGATGCTCTAAAGAAAGGAAGGAAAAACTTTGACTGGACTCCAGAATGCCAGAAAGCCTTTGATGAGTTAATTCGTCATATGGAAACTCCTTCGATACTTTCTAAACCCGACGATGGCGAAGATCTCTTTGTATACTTGGCAATCTCAGCTCATGCTCTTAGTGCGGCATTGGAGCGAGAAGACGCCAAAATTCAGCACCCAGTATACTATATTAGCAAAAGGTTTACTGGGGCAGAAATGAATTATTCAAAGTTGGAGAAGCTTGCCTATTGTCTACTGATCGCATCAAGAAAATTGAGGCCATATTTTCAAGATCATCCAATCAAAGACCTCACTGATCAGCCGCTGAAGCAAGTCCTCTTTCGCCCTGAGACTTCGGGTCGACTTTTAAAGTGGAATATTGAACTTAGTCAATATAACATCACTTATCATGCCCGGAAAGCAATCAATGAACAAGCTTTGGCAGATTTCATCGCAGAATGTACAGACAAAGGTGATAGTAAGGAAATAGTGATCGATAATCCCCCAATTCGATGGAAATTGTTTGTTGATGGCGCAAGAAACGATTACTGTTTCGGGGCTGGGGTTGTGCTTGAAACCCCTGAAGGGCGGTCATTGTGCTATGCTTTAAGATTGGAATTCCCTTCGACAAACAATGAAGCAGAGTATGAAGCTCTTATTGCTGGTTTGAGAATTGCTAAGGAGTTAAATGTCAAAATGTTGCAGATCTTCAGTGATTCACAACTTATTGTATGTCAAGTCAAGAAAGAGTTTCAGACTAAAGGGGGAAATCTGCCTGCTTATTTGTCAAGAGCCTGGGAGCTTCTCCAGGACCTTGACCATTATACGATAAATCATATACCCCGGGAAGAGAACATGAAGGCAGATTCTCTCGCAAAGTATGCAAGCACTGGAGCAAGAATCATGGATGACTCCGATATTTGAATATCTGTGCGACGGTTCTCTACCAGAAAACTCAAAAGAACAACGAAAGTTGTTAAGAAAAGCATCCAGGTACATAATTCAAGATGGCCGATTGTATAGGCGGGGATTCTCAATGCCATTACTCCGATGTGTGACCAAGGAAGAAGCTGAGACAGTTCTAACTGAGGTACACGGAGGAGAGTGTGGAGATCATTCAGGTGGTCAAACTTTAGCAAAGAAAATTCTCCGTTAATAGTATTTTTGGCCAGATATTAATCGTGATGCCGCAAGTTACGCCCGAAAATGTGACCGATGCCAGAGATTTTCAAAATCCCAAGAGCACCTTCCACTGAGATAACACAGATGGTCAGTCCGAGGCCATTTGCTATTTGGGGAATAGATCTCATCGGGCCTTTGCCAACTGCAAAATCCGGAATCAAATATGCTATTGTTGATGTTGATTATTTTACTAAATGGGCTGAATCTGAAACATTAGCTACTATTACCTCTAAGAAAATGATAAACTTTGTAACAAAGAATATCATTTGCAGGTATGGTGTGCCTAAAAAGATAATCACAGATAATGGAACCCAATTCGAAAGTGAAGAATTCCAAGATTTTTGCAAGAAATTCAAGATCCAGAAAAGCTTCTTAGAAGTAGCTCATCCGCAGGCAAACGGGCAAGTGGAAGCAGTAAACAAAATTATCAAATCAACCATCAAATAACAGCTGGAAAAAGCGAAAGGTGGTTGGGTCGATAAACTTCCACTAGCACTATGGGCATATAGAAATACACATAAAACTGCGACGGGGCACACTCCATTTTCATTGGCATATGGATCATAGGCAATGATTCTGGTAGAAATAGAGGTCCCTTCACATAGAGGAATCCATTTCAATCAAGCCGAAAATGAAAAGCTGCAACTTGAAGCCCTTGACTTACTTGATGAAAAAAGAGAAGAAGCTGAGCTCAGAATTGCGGCTCATCAGCAAAGAATAGCCAGGCACTTCAATTCCAAAGTTCGCCAACGCTGCTTTGAAGTTGGGGATCTAATCTTAAAACGAATTATGACACCTACAGGCGTGTTTGGGCCGAACTGGGAAGGGCCGTATGTCATAGGCCAAAAACTTCTTGATGGCACATTCAAACTCATAACTATCGAAGGAGACCCAATTCCAAGAGCTTGGAACACCAATCATTTGCGCCCATATTTTACTTAAAGGCTTTAATGAAATATTGTAAAAGAATGATGAATGTATGATTCTTGTATTGAAAGCCGTTGTAAAGCCAGTGCAAGTGAATAATAAGAACTATAAAGTGGATGTAGGCTCAGTTCTTGGCTGAACCACTATAAATCTTGTGTTCTTTACTATTATAAACTGCTTTGTTTTATTTCGATATATAAAATACGTCAATTGTATTACTAAAATATCGATTTAATAATGCAGGCCATAAAAACAAAGCTTACTCATTGAAGGACCAAGCAATCCCTGACATCACCCAAGAAGCAAACGTTCAGTCGTTCAAAATTTCCATATTCAAATCCTACGAAAGGAGTTCTTCAAGCAAAAAATTAGTGATTCTGTTGGAAGTGGGCCCTTGCTAACTAATTGTGGGTGTTTGCACAAACGAGCATCCAGTTAAATAGCCTGTGTCCGCCACCACCAACTCTCTTAACTATGAAGTATACTTCTTTGGATAAAGGAAATTGTTGGCAATTAAAAGAGAAGTGTATTTGGAAAAGATGACGGGGACCGCCGATATGATTAGATGCCAAAGAGACATGGGCGAGCAAGTATCAAACAGCCAAAGACCTCTTCGGAGGCACAAGCCCTCTTCGGAGGCACAACTCTTCGGAGGATAAAGACCTCGAACGGGGCATACCGGAAGACTTTCTCAACAAAAAAAGATTGGTATAGAATGACCGGGAGCACCTTCTCGACTGGAAGGCAAGGCGCTTGTTCACTAGCTGAGACAGCTTGCGCAGACAAGCGTCCAAGTAACTTGCGTTCGCCCCGTGAATCCATACGATGATCGGAGGCACCTTCCCAAGTGGAAGGCAAGGCGCTTGTTCACTAGCTGAGACAATCCGCGCAAATAAGCGTCCAAGTAACTTGCGTCCGCCTCGTGAATCCAGCCAACCATGAGGAAGAAACTTCCAGGCATACTCGGAGGCACGCATTCCATCGAGATTTGAAATAAAACTTCACAAGTGCTGGAATGTGAAAAGCCCTCTTCGGAGGCCCATTTCACCATAGTTGAAATGCAAAAAGACCTCGAGCGGGCCTCGCCAGAAAAAGAGAGTTTTTTCTCGACAGAAAGTTGCGGACTGATCGGTGGCACAGAACACTCGTGTCCGCCCCGTGAATCCATCCAACTAAGAGAAAGAAACTCCAAACTTCCAGGCAAAAGCCCTACTCAGAGGCACACATTTCACCTTGATCTGAAATAAAACTTCACATGAGTCAAAATGTGAAAAGCCCTCTTCGGAGGCACGCTTCCCAGTGAACAGGGAAAAGATAAAAGCCTCTCCTAAGAGGCAGAAACAAAAAGACCTCTTCCCAGAGGCATAATCAAAAAATACCTCTTCTCAGAGGCGCAACCAAACAAAAAGACCTCTTCCCAGAGGCACAATAAAAAAAAACTCTCTTCGGAGGCTCAAGCAAGTTGAAGCCCTTTTTCGGAAGGCCCACTGTACTATGAAGCAAAATTCACTTGCCAAAGCAAAAGTGACTTTTTTCATAAAGTGAAGTGTAAATACTTCGCAAAAAAAAAGGGGAAAACTCCTCCAATATGAAGTGCATTCTACTAAATTAGAAAAATATTTTCTTGAAACGAAAATATTATCCTATAAATTACAAATGCAAACTTCCTTCAAATGAAAGAAGTGTTCTCTAAAGGAAGAGTACAAGTCTTCTCGAAACAGAAGAGTTGTTCTCCGAAACTTTGCTAATGCGAAAGAGATTGCAATAAACCATGGTATGATGGCAATATAGTCATCACAAAAATGAAAACAATGCTCAAGAAACATACCATAGGTTTACTACAATCTCACATAAAGAGGATAAAGAAACTTGCATGAAAACAGAAAATAAAAGCGTTCTCAAATACAGACAGAAATTTGTATAGGTAAAAGAATTATTTTATTCCATACTATGAGAATTTTATACATATGCAGGTTTCAAAGTAAAAGAAAGTGGGGACTGGTACCCGCACAATCTCCTATCAACACAAGCTTATATACGAGCAAAAAAGTAAAGAGCGAGATAAAAAGCACAAGACCAAAGCCATCATTTCTTCTTCCCTCCACCTTTTGAGCCTGCACCTGGCCGGATGACCAACTTCGTGCGCCGGCTTGAAAGAGTAGGGGAAGAAGGAGAAAGGGGAACAATCAGACTTGTTCCTGCTTTTTCCTCGCCAGCTGAAGCTTCTTTCTTCTTTGAGACTCCACGTTTCCCCCTTTTCTTCGGAGAAGACCCACTTCCTGGAGTAAAAAGTGTGGCTAACGGCGTTTCGTCGGAGCCAGTTAGTTCCGGAGTCTTTTCGCCCTCCTCAGTTTCTTCTCCCCTATGTTCTTGAGAAGCAATGGGATCGTCCAAGTCTTGGAGAGCTTCTATTTGCTCCTCTTGTGATCCCGGTTGAGAGGCAGAAGGAGGAGTGACCTGAAGAGACGGGGGAGGAATAACTGGAGGAGGGGAAGTCTGAATAATGCTCAGTACTTTTTCTACAGAAGAAAAGAAGTTAAAATCAGTAAAGAGAGGAGATAAAGGCTCGTTGAGATTTAGGAAATAATCAAGATGCTCATCAAGCTCATGAGAAGCAAATGAGCAGTCTACTTGAGCAGGATCAGCATTAAAGTTACCTGGAGAAGTTGGCTTTCTAACGTCAATTTCATAAACTTGTGCTTCTGTGCTTTCTTCGCCTTCATCCCCACCCTGTGCGCTTGTAATTTCAGTTATGACTTTAGCCGTGGGCGGAGAATGGGAACTGGAGCCCATGACATCAATGTCGGCCGAAGTCGAAGGAGGGACAGGGGCAGCTAAAGGTGCTTCTTTCTCTAGATGCTCCCCTCCCATCGTTTCGGCTCGTACTTTAGCAAGCTGCTCCTTTCCTTTGGTAAGAGCGGCATGAGTTTCGTCATCAAAGTAATGCGCCTCAAGTTCATCTTCGGAATAACCGGCACCTCTAAGCATATCCAGTACAGCCACCCACACTTCAGCTAAAGTGATTTCATATTTAGGCCCCAAAAATGCAAGGCTTCCACGCCCCAAGACGCTTTGGACGTAAAAATCAAACACAGTAGAGCTGATGTTGGCTTTTGTCTCTTCATGAGATTGTTCAACGGCTTTCTTTCCAGCCATGGCCTCATCACGTTCTTTCTCAGTCTTTAATAATTGAACTTTCAGCCTCATGATTTCTAAGTCCTGGGAGTTAGCTTTCTCCCGTAACTCTACAAAATCAGCACGATATTTTTCCTCCGTCTTCTGTGTAGCTTCAAGTCGGGTTTCGACATACCGTTGAGCGGCATGAGCATCTCGAACTTGCTTCTGAAGCACTTCTTCCTTTTGAGTATAAGAGGTGGAAGAAGTGGCGAGCTCGTGCTTAAGTTTCTCGACCTCCGCCTCAAGGTTTTCGTTGTACTCAGCAATGTTTTTCTTCTTGGTGTTGTGCTGATCAAGAATTTTCTGCCATTCAGACTTGTCGTTCTCCATCGTCAGCATAGCTTCAAGGTTGGCCCGGTTCACCCTCTGAAGCTCATCGATGAGCTTTTGCCACCCTAACATTCTCTCGATATCAAGTTTAACAGTGTCAAGATTTCATAGCATGGCCTCTTTGTCGATGGGAACCAAGTCAAGGTCGAAACGGACTCCCTTTAAGCACCAATGCGGGAAACGACTTTTAAGGGTTGGAGGACCTCTCTCAACTTGGTACGAGGGTCTGCCGAGAAGTGTTTGAATGTCGGCTCCTTCAAGGGCAGGAGACTTTGAAGGAATTTTAAGAGAAGTGAGAGCAGCGGCTTTTTCTAAAGTTGCAGATGCGGTCTTTTCATCAAGCCTGGCCCGCTTGCTTGGGTCTCCGATGTCATGACTCTTTCCTCTATCGTCATAAGTTTTTCTTTTATGAGAGTCATCACCTCTGCGAGAAGAGTCATCTTGCTCATCCCTTCTTCCATACCTTTCTTCATACACTCTTCTTTCTTGAGCTTTTCGAGCAGCTCTCTCTTCGTCAGTTTCCCTGTGGGTGGGAAGATAGCGCCTATAATCATACTGACCACGCCTTCCGTACTGTTGAAAGTCGTCATAATAGGAACCGCTACGCCCCATTAGAGAACCTGAAAATGAGAAAGAGGCAAAACTTGAAAATCCTGGAAGTAAAGTGTATGAGAGTACATATAAATGCTGAAAAATCCTAAGTGTGTGTAACGTCCGAACTACGCGCGTCAAACTACGAACCACTCCTTGGTTGCGGAGAAATGATGGGTGTAGTAGCTAACGTCAACCCTTGAGTCGACGGAATCTATTGCAAGATAGAAGTTGCTTCAACTACTGAAGAAGAAACACAAGTGGTAACAGGGTCATCTTTAAAGAGCTCCTGTGAGGTGATAAACAGGTCACTCAACCCTTCAAAGGTGTCATCCCCGCTCTGCTTGACAGGACTTGTTTTCCCAGCTCCCTCATCACCGGGCTTCCCTGAATGTTGGGGAGATTCTCGAGGCTATTCTTCTTCAATGACCGGGGTAAGTGCAAATTTTCCAGATGACCCCGCAACATCAGTAGAAGTAGAGCACTTCACCAGAGAAGCCTCAGGAGCAGTTTCCTTCAGTGTAGGCTCCTCAGCAGAAACTGGGACATCCGGTGCCTCGGACGGAGAATCAGGAACTTCATAAGGCTGAGTAGAGCGGGAAGGGTGTAAAAGTCCGAACTGATGTAGGAATTCATCCTTCAACAGAAATTTTATACTTCTCTCCTCAGCAGCGACAGCGTTCAGTCTTTCAAAAATCTGCTTGTGGCTTGGATCTCTACAGGGAGGTGGAAGGACTGCAAAAGTAGAAAGAGAAGTTAACATTTGGATCTCGCAAAGCTCAGAAAAGGAAAGAATAGGGATAAGCAAGCCTACCCCCTACTCTCCAGATAGCGTAAGATCCCTGGAGGCAACGGACAAAGAAGAACTGGTTTAGGAAACCATGAGCGCTATTAGAGAGATCAGTGATAAGCTTGCGATTTCTGACGCTTCTCACATATATAATGGAAGGATGGTCTTTACTTCTCGCAAATGTGTATAAATAGCAGATTTCTTCAAATCTTGGGAGGCGGTCAAGCATCCTTCTGAAGAGAACGCATAATCCCATCAAAATGGCATAGCCGTTGGGGTGCAATTGAAAAGGAGAAATAGCCAATCGACGAAAGAGTTGTTGGAGAAAATTGTTGAAAGGAGGAATGGCACCACAAAGGCACATTTGGCAGTTAACGGCAACAAAGCCAAAGGTAGAACTATCAGCAAAATCATTTAGCCCAGGGAGAATAGCATCTGCTTCTACAATCCCAAATTGGGCGCGTAACTGATTGAACACCCGGTAACTCAGTGTAGTTGGAGTTTTTTTGGTGGGTTGACCAATGGACCTGGCATCGGGAGGGCCTCTCCCGTTTGTACTACTTCTTCCTCTTGACGAGAAGACATTCTACACAAGGAACTGGATATTCAAATATGAAGGTGTGCGTTTCCTAAATGTGTGAAGTGTTGTGTAAAACTAATAAAGCGATAAGCAAATATAACTGAAATTAAAATAATGAACATGTGTCAATTGTTAAATTTCGAAACTTGTCGCTCTAAGTTCAAGTACAAGTGCAGTATCAATGCAAACAAATCAGCTTTAGTTGATTAACATTGCTTTACTATTTCACTTGAATTTGTTGACTCACAGCATTTCATACAATTTCCTTAAGTTGAGTTAATTATCTTTTATCGACTAATCTGTCATTCGATGTGGGCGGTCAATGACAGTATACTCGCCCTAGTTTTCTACAAATTTTGTATTTAACAGGTTATTAGCGTCAAATTTGGTATAATCCGTTAAGAAAGCATAGTAAAGTCATGCGAGTTATCTTGACAGTTCAAAGTTCAAATTAAAAGGCTTCAAGTCAAGGCAGTGAGGATTCGCTCAAGTCCTAGGTCGTACGCGACCTAACAAGTAAGCGAGATAGGTGTAAGCTGCAAGAAGCTTCTTGGCAGTGCAAAATCATCCAAGTCCTAGCTCGGCCGCGACCTAAAGCCTAAGTCGTAGATACAATAAGTCGCAAGTGAGTTAAGTCGTGCGCGATTTAAGTCGCGGGCACTAAGGTCGTTTCAGCACATTAAGTCGTAAAGTCTCTTAAGCCGTTCGGATCTGTTAGGTCGCCTCTGATGAAACTTGGCAGCCTTGGACCATCTCCAGTTGGCACTACTATGATTTTTTTCCTAGCTTGCTTCCTTCCTCTCTATCCAGCAGCTCCTACGTCCTAACCCGGTAACTCATTAGCCATGAAGATCCACCATCTTCTCAATGAAACTCATCATCAATCCATACCACCAAATCACCCAAACACTGATCTGAATCATCTCAGATCTATCATAAACATAGTACCATGCTATGATCTCATGGATTTCAATGGCAACATGGCTAATGGCGATCAGCATAACTCGAGAATGAAGCGCAATGTACAAAATTGGTAAGCAATCGGAAGATTGGAATTCATGATTTGATGGTGATAGTGGATAGGATAAAGGTCGAGTTTACTTACACAATGCAATGGTGAGAATGAATCGACAACTGGCAAGCCCAAATTCGCCTATGGAAGCTCGAATGTTTGTTATTGGCGGCTTAGAGTGATGGAGCAGGTAAAGTGAAGAAGGAGCGGGTCAAGCAATTTATATGAAAGGAAGGCATACCGTCGCGCGACCTAGCAAACCGTTTGATTCTCTCACAACCTAAGGAACTAAGTCGAAGCACACGACCTACGTCCTAGGCATGTACTTCGAGGGGCAAATGTTAAATCATTTCTTATGCGACTTAGCGACTCAACAACCGAAGCGATCTAAAGAGGTTAACAAGTTGGAGCGACCCAGCGACTAACATAAGCACGACGATCTAAAATGTGAAGCGACTTACCAACCTAAGAGATGGGACGACTTAACTGCTTAAGGAAGTAGGCAACCTAATGACTTAGAGAAGTAAGCGACTTAACGACCTAAAGGTGGCACGACCTAAAAGGTGTAGCGACTTATGAGGTGGAACGACAGAACGACCTAACGTATGACCGAGCTAGGTAACATAGCAACCTAACAGGCAGCGACCTACCAATCTAAAGAGATGGACGACCTAACTGCTCATAGGATGCCATGACTCATCGAACTAAAAGACCTGGCGGCCTAGCGACCTAAAATCACAAGCGACCTAATGACCTAATGGGCTATGCGACATAGTGGGTTAACAAGTCAGCTTAGGTCGCTACATCGTATACCTTAGTACTATAAGGCCGTCAACCTTTCCCCTAAGTCGTCCACTACCTAGTACTTGATGTTAAAATCATGCCGCTTTCCTCTAGGTCGTTATGACTCACCAGCTAGTTCGAATGACCAAATATGAAACAGTTAGGTTGTAACTCGTATCCCTTTAGCACGCTGACGACTCATGATCCCTCTTAAGTCGTAGCCTTCGACTTACGACTTACCTTAAGTCGCTCATGACTTACGGCCTGTCCGAAAACCCCTATAAATACAGCATGAGCTACGACATTTGGGGGATCTTTGGGCTCATTCTCGAATCCGATACTCTACCATTTTCTCAACCCGAACAGCACTTCAAGCGCTCCAAACACCAAGGACACTACGAAAAACTTCAAGAGAAAATCTACATCATTCAACATGGATTCGAAAGATTATTCTCCATCAAAGTTTGGACTACTAGTCTAAAGTGTGTTGTAATTGAAGAAAGTTGTATAAGTTGTACTTGAATCAGCAATAAAGAGATATAAAGTGGACGTAGGCTTGACTATAAGCCGAACCACTATAAAAACTATGCCTTTTATTGTCTTTCTGAGATTTTCCTGCTTATTTTTTATTCCCGTGTCAACGGGTGGTGGTTTCACGTTTACTCTACATACACCGGGGTGTTAGCGTCTGATTTTTACGTTAACACATATATACACACTACACGATCCATCACATAGAATTACAAAGCCATGTACTATGCTCCTACATTCATAATGGTCAAATACTATAAAGCAATCATTATGTAAACATACATAAATATCAGGCAATAACAAACTGTCTGTTCAAACACACAATTTTTATTTAGATAACTTTTAATCTTAGGCTGAATCGGGCTTACCAAACAATATAATCTAACATTTTTTAGATATTCTTCTTCTGGGTTATCTTCCCTAAACTATCTGTTAAATATTTCACTTCTGGATGGTCCGTCCATAACTATTTGTTAAATATTTCACTTCTAGATGGTCTGTCCCTAACTTATTCATTTACTAGGTCTTCCTGATCCTAAATGGGGTTTACCAATAACCTATGTGTACAAACATATATTTCTTTCGGTGTGTAATCATAATTTTAGTCTACCTATGACAAAGCCCTACACACTTGAATTTTAGACAAAAATTAGTTGGGGCTATTAGCTAATGTATAGGGCGTGACCTTATATTTATCCCGTCTGCTATTCTAATTTCTAAGTTATTTTTACTTAAGGATCCCCTCCAATAATTTTCCTTGAAAACATTTTTAAAGTGATTTAAAACTATTAAATCAAACTTATACAGGGAATTATAATTTACTCAAAATCATATTACCATGTCATATTCATATTCTTTACTCAAACCTTAGTTGATGAAAACATTTAAACATATGAAAGCACCTCTTTCAAAACAAAGTATAAACCTTTCGAAATCAAATCTCAAACCTTTTGAAACTACTCTCGAAACCCTTTGAAATCATTAAGAAACAAACCTTTCAAAAGAAAATAAACTTTAGACGTCCTCCTTTAAAAACCACTTTAAAACATTACCTGAGAAAAACTATGGAAATCCTTCCATCTTTAACCTTATAAAACCATTGAATTAGAACCTTTCGAAGTCATTGAATCCAAACCTTCTGAAATCATTCGAAATAAACCTTTCGAAATCATTAAACTCAAACCTTTCAAAATCATTCACTTAAACCTTTTGAAATCATTCAAATAAAACCTTTCGAGATCATTCACTTAGACCTTTGGAAGCTTTTCTACTAAAACCTTTCGAAATCATTCACTTAGACCTTTTGAAGTCATTTGAAATCATTCATTTAAACCTTTCGAATTCATACAATTTAACCTTTCAAAGTCATCAAACATTTTAAAATAAAAACATTTCGAAGACTTACTGGGTTCAATCTAGAGCAAGTGAAAAACCTTCTTTTAAAATTTTTTGACACCATTGGAAGCAACTTGTCAACTAAGTCGAAAGCTCTGCTTTGAAAGCTTAGGTACAATTCACTTAGAAAATGATGATAAATCACTTAAGTCAAAAGCTTCCTATCGAAAGCATTGGGAAAAGAGACTGGTTTTAAAATAGTAAACCTTTCGTCTTTGTCAAAAGGTTCAAAACAAAAAAAGCAAAGGTTTAGAAACAAAATAGTTTTAAAAAGCAGTAACCTTTCTACTGTGTCAAAATGTTTAAACCTTTGCTTTAAACATTTGACCTAATAGAAAGCAACCAAGTCGAAAGCTCTTATTTGAAAGCAAAGCAAGTGAAAGCTTTTTGTTTATAAGACAAACATACCCCAAACTCTTTGGCCACCAACCTTACGACTAAGAACCCTTCGACCTTGTCCAATTCATTACATACCAAGTAACTTGATACCATATGCATTGGTTAGACCTTGGAAAAATCTACGAACTTCTCGACCTTGTCAAAAGGTCTGGGCTAGAAGGTTTATTGCCGTAAACGCAGAAACATGCTAAAAGTATGATTTCTTTTTTAACTTAAAAGGATAACTTTTCAACTAACCTACCTTTGCTTGTCAAATTCTCATTAGTTAATAAATACATTTTAGAAATATGACACCATTATTTTCAGAATTAAAAAATAATTTTATTTTATAAAATGCCCCTTCTCCTTAGTTAAATATATAAAACATTAAAGTCCGTATCTTGAATATTTTTATATATTCGTCAAACCACTTAGGAAAAATTTGGAAAAATCTCAAAAAATCCATTTTAATAAGTTTTTAATCATATAAACATTTCTAACCCAAATAATTATTAATTTAGCCTTAAATAATTTATGACCCAATAAACAATTTCCTTCACTAGAAAATTAATATAAAATCCACAATACTTCAGAAAATTATAAATATTGAAACCCACCTCAAAATATCATTTTCTAACTATAGTCAAATTTTCAAAGCATTTGGATGTCATCTAATGTGTTTTCATATCAAACATATCATAAAACAGATATGAAC
The DNA here is from genome assembly GCA_030765085.1 of Allium cepa. Lineage (NCBI taxonomy): Eukaryota > Viridiplantae > Streptophyta > Magnoliopsida > Asparagales > Amaryllidaceae > Allium > Allium cepa. Next base: position 812,895,977 of record CM060939.1, read on the forward strand.
ATACATAATTCACCAAGGAATATATATATATATATATATATATATATATATATATATATATATATAACCTTAATCATCAAAACATGGCATATACTTGTATAAATATTTTGGATGAAGTCTTAAAACTGAAAAATAAAAAGAAAATGAGACGTGGTAATTATTCACCTTAGCTTTGAGATTATAGATTTGAGATTTGGTGTTGATTTAGTTGATTACTTTCATTCTCTTCAATCCTAGCTTTAATCTTCCTCTCGAGAAATGGTTGCCGGCCTTAGTATTTGTAGTTTGATAAAAATGAAAATGAATGTGAGTTCTACTTCCCAAGGGTTAGGGTATAAGCTCCACCTATTTCCTATATTACCCTTCTCATATCCTCTTATTTCATTTTAGTTTGTTGACTAACTTGGCACGGCTACCCTTAGCTAATCTTATCAACTTATTAATCTCCACATTATTTTATTCAATTTTAGCTAATTAAATATCCTAAATAATGTTATAAAAATATGGGGAGTTATACCTTCTTTCTTTAACACATACAGAACCTACTTTCAAGGCCTTTGGAAGCGTTCTCCCTTTAACACATGCAGAACCCTTCTTTCCACCCCTTCGGAAGCCTTCTTTCGTTGACTTATTCTTAAATGGATTTATGATTAAGATATCTACATATTTCTCTTTAAATAAACTAAGCCGTAATCTGATTTATATATCTAATTTATTTTATATATGCATTTATTGTTGTTCCAAATTTCCAAAAATTCATATACATATATAAAGTTCAAAATCCTTGTTCCAAAAGCCACTTATGTGAGTACTCATCAATTCTTGAAATGATAGATTCATTTTCCAAAATTAGTTTAACATAAATAACCATTGTATTTAGAAATGAATTGGGTTTATATTTCCAAAACCAAGTTTCCAAAAATCCATGACCATTTATAATGCCAATACTATATATATAACTACTTATCAAAAAATCTTATATAAAAAGAACTTGATTAATTTAGAAAATGAGTTTAATATTTGTAAACTTAAAACAAAATTTCTATTATATAAAATGTATAGACATAAGTATATAATATTCTAATCCTTTGAATCAAAGTGATTCAAATTCCATAAGACACAAAAGAATTCACTACAACTAAATCCAAAGTCACAATAAGATTGTAGCCATGAATTGGTCCACATAGTTTGACTTAGATATCATCTACAAATCTATTTTTAAAAATTTATTCTAATAGAAAATATGAGTTGAAATTGCCTCCATAACACATTATAATCATCTATCCGAAGCATAGCAACACCCAACAACAAACAGGACGACGGACGAATGAGCTAAGGGCAATTTCCGAGAGTTGAAGATAGTAATGGCCCGTTTTTCCATAACCTTTGAATCGACAGTAAACCACACATGTCCAACTCAAATTGCACGAATAAGCGGATCATTAAGGGTAGAAAGAAAATAAAGACAGAACAGAATCTCACACGAATGGAATAACATATATTATTTCAATAATAATCTTTACCGTGGAAAAATTTAAAATACAATATCAAAATCTAAAATAGGTTCAGCCTAGACAGTTATAACACCTATCCTTATAAATGATGAAAACCAACAAAACAAATGAAATAGATGCAACGGATAATAGAATACGTCTATACGATGATGAAGATCTCCAGCTCTCCTCCGAAAACTCCAACCGTCTTCAACTTGACGTGAATCTACTAGGATCTGACTTGAGTAATAAAAATACCCAGATCAGGCATGATAAACCAGCGTGAGATACTCATAGTTTTAAATGTATAGATCATGACGATGATATCAAAACCTTTGAAAAGAAGGGTATCTCATAAGACCACGCCCACACATAAACACGAAGGAGTTTTTACCTTATGATAACCAAAAAAATTTATACCAAAATGCACTTGATATTATTTTAATGACATTCTTTTGAAACACTTTTCACATAAAATTATTCAAATAAGGTATCAATACTCGGACTAAATCTAAGGTAATATATCCGGACCGTGTAAACGGAACATACCGAACAGAATATATGATACCAAAAAGGGGTAATCGAAATGTTTGCAAGTCATTACATCTATTTTGGAACTAAAATCAAAACCGTAAATTCCATATTGGGATTGGATTTCCAACATAATAGAGAACTAGTGGAAAGATCAATCTGTATCCACGGCTTACGTCCAAGACTCAGATGCCTTTATACAACCATACAAATGGCTAAAAGGAGATACAATCTACGAATAACATTCAAAGACTTGGACTTCGCGCATCCCTACCATGAGGCCCAGACGTATCTGGTACCTAGGTCTAAGAGCATCTGATAACCCAAATCACTACTAACCAAAATGCGAGCAAACATCTGACCATATAGAATCCCATCAAAACCAAGGTGTGAGGCTCGCGAGGCTACGATCAATTTCTTCAAAGCCACACTTTTCATACAAAACCACGCTTTGATCATAATAGGTTGCACTTTGAATGCCACATTACCATTCTTTTGATCACTATTTGACTCTCACAAGCATACAACCTCAGAGTTGTATGTCTCAGAGAAGGATGTTAAGCTAAGAGAAGTTGCCTTCTCCACCATCAAGTAGATGTACATTTGTAAAAGTAAAAGGTTATGTCTCAGAAATACAAAATGAAATCGAAGGCACTTTGCTCGGCCATTACTAGGCGAGAAGCCCTTGCAATCCGAAAAAAATGTCCACAACAAGTAGGCGATTGCTATATATTACTGTATAATGGGAGTGACCCAGAGCATGTATACAAGAAGTCCTCCCGCTATGAAGATCCACGGTCTTCAACAATCATCATCTATGACTTGTCTTCACTTTCGAACGTATACATTTGTTCGAAGTGGTTTTCAGATAGGAATCACCTAAATTCGACACCGGTTCCTTTGAAACCAATTATCGATAAAAAGATGTTTAGTTCATATGTGGATATCAATCATGAATCAATTACTACATTTTTATTTAAATCAAATATCTTTCTTAGATATATTATTTTCAAGTTATTCCGTTTTCTTTTCAAATGTATATGGAATCATTAAGCCTTATTTATCAAATCATTAGGTTTATTTAAACCTTACTTAAATCCTGGAATAATTTCAAATCATTTTCTCTTTTACTTAGGAAAACCTTTCCAAATCATTCTTTAAAACTTAATCAAAGATTTCTTTCATTCAAATCATAACTTTTAACTTAGGGAAAATATTCCCAAATCATTTATTAAATCTTAATCAAAGATTTCTTCTATTCAAGTTATGACTTTTAACTTAAGGAAAATATTCCAAAATCATTGATTCAATCTTAATCAAAGATTTCTTATATTCAATTTATAACTTCTAACGTAAGGAAAATATTTCCAAATCATTCACTAAATCTTAATCAAGGATTCCTTCTCAACTTCAAATCATATTCTTGCAAATCGATGATTTTCATAACAGAACATTACTACTACCTTAGATATGGTAAATTTCACCTCCAAGGACTAATGGCAAGTAATCCTACATCATGAAGATCTTTGTCATCAATGATCTTTATCTTCAATATGTTTTATTTCGAAAATTAGTTTGAAGGTGTTTTCAAATAGCAATCACCCAAATCTGATCCTAGTTCCTTCGTGCCAATCATCGAATAAAAGATGTTTAAGTGGTTAATTAACATTCCAAGAATTTTTTTTCTTTTCTTTTATCTTGGAAAAACTTAAATACGAATATTTTAGAGCATTTAGGCTTTCCTTTCGCTCTATTCCATCCCTCGCCTAAAAAGAGAAAACAGAGGCCATGTAAGTTCAAGGCACTGGTTGCTCCATTCCAAACCTTAGTTAAACATCTTGTTTTATCTTTTAAGATCTCACAAGCGGGTAAATGTAGTAGTTGTTTCCGCATACTCAATTTGTTAGTACATTCAATATTCTTTACTTTTTGTTTAAGTTTTACAAACAATTTCTCTTAACCACTTATTCAAACTTTTATTAAAACTTCCAAACCATCTTTACATTACTTAATTATTCCTTTGGAATCATTCACAAAAGATTTAGCAAAGAACTGTTAAGTTTAAACTCATATTCCAAAAGGTTACAAAATTTGAAGCATAAAAGTGTTGCCAAAAGTGCTATATAAGCTTATTTGATTTAAACAACTATTTAATATTTTAAAATTCACATTTTCCATTCCAAGTCTCTTTTAAACCATTTTAATAGATTTATCAAATTTATTTCATATTTTTAATCATTTAAAAATATCATTTATAAAGAAATCCTTTTTTGGATTCCGAACTGCAAAACCGCAATGTTTTTAGAAAATTATTTTGGACATATTTCAAAATCTACCTAATGAAATCATGATTTTCTTTCTTCGTTGGGAAACTATGGATAAAATAGACCAAAAAATTCTCGTCTTGAATAATTCCAAGATATATTTCACTTTGTAGACTTATGTTACTTTTATGACGCGAAATCGCGAACTATCGTTTTAAACTCATTTCAAACAATACATTTATTTCATACAATAAAACTATCGTTTTGACTTATTTTTCAATTTATTTCATACTTCTTGGAAATACTTTTAAATGTTTATAAAACATTTCTAAATCTTTTTAAACTCATTTTAAACAATACATCCATCATTAGAAACTCATTTTTCAATTCATTTCATATTATAATATTATATTATTATAATATCATTTCCAATCTTTTTAAATATTTTAAAATCATTAAGAGGCTAAATAATTTCCATACACACGTTTATATGGATTTAATTCTCATTTAATTAACTATGCTTACTAATCATTTCTCTTATAATTTATCAAATAAGTTATCAACCACATAAACAATCATTGAATCAACCAATTTTGCATCCAAGTTATCAAACATTCAAACAATTTATTCAAGGGTTTTAATGGACATATTAAAATAGTTGTAAGGATGATTTAACTTCAAATAAACATCGAGTACTCACCATTAGTTGCACTCCACCAAACTTTTTCGTAGACTTTCCTTTTGATTCCGGCAGCACCTTCTTCTCTTTTTGTCGCTCCGGAGCTCCTTGAACCTGCTCCTTCTCCTCCATAGGTTCGGCCTCCTCTTGATCCTCCCTTTCCTCCTTCATTTCTTCACTTCTTAAATGCTAAATCATGTTTTGGTGACTAACTAAGCTCTTTGGCCAAGTTTTTTGGTGTGTTGACTTTGGTTGATATGGTTTTTGAAAAATTTAGTAAGGAAAGTGAAGAGAAGAAGCCATTAGACAGTGGAAGAAAAGCTTGAAAATGGAAGAAGAAGAAGTGTAAAAAGGTGAAAAAGTGGATGCTTATTTAGAGAAAATTTTTGGATTAAAATAATATTTTGAAAAAAGACCAAAACACCCTTTACTTACCTTTTAAGCAACCTTATTTTTTCAACACTTAACATCACATTTCGAATTATTACTTTATGTCATTTTCACTTATAAAGTAAGGAATATAATAATTGTATTTGGTTTGATTTGATGTTTACCTTTTGCTTTGAAATGAAATGTTTGCTTTTTGTGCCTACTTTTTCTTAATTATATTCTAGAATTTTCTAAGTATGTTTGGTAAAAGTAAACTTGATTAATGAATCAATCAATACTTATACTATTTGAATATATGTTTATACATAAGAAAATAAAGGTGCGACGATGTTGCTATAACTTTTAATCGACAAAACATTGATTTTCGACAAAATGTTCTTGTAACAAGCGCGACTTTTCGACGCTCGAAAACTGACATCAATACGTCCACTGTATCAACTGCCGAGCAATCGAATGCCGGAAAACCATACCGTTATGGTTAAAGAAGAAGAAAAAGGTAGAAGAAGAGGAAAAAAAAAGATAAAACAGAACAGAAAGAAACAACAGAACAATATCAGAATCTCACAATCGCAGCGGAACAACATATAATAGGTAAATGAATAATCTTTAAACGAAGAACTATACAGTTATTACATTACATCATATTACACTACATTACATCATCAGAGTGTACAACAACAAACAACAACAACTAGCGGAAAAGAAATGCTATATACTAGTAATACAATACACCATTCCATCCAGCTTGCCTCTAGCAACTTCTGAATTCTAGAATATCCTGATAAACCCGACTCTTGACTGCCCGTGTGGAAATTGGTGGGCACCCAGAATTTAGGAAGGAAAAAAAATAAAATTCGAGTCAGTCATGGGACTGGTGTGAGAACTTAAAATAGTTTATCTTTAAAATAAAGAACGGGATAATTTTAAAATAGATTCGCAATGCTTTTTAGAAAATGAGACTGCCATAAGGCCTCCCGCACACACACACAATGCAAACGCAGAATCGAAGGAGATTTCTCCTTATGATAGTCAAAGATACTTGATACGCATTAAAAGAAACATTTATATTATTACTAGTGCATAATGTAGGAAAAAAACATTTCGAAGGTAAAGATATAAATCTTAGCCAACATACGACCATTATCGTATACCTACTATAGCTACCATGTTCAATAGCAGGTTACCGCCACATTCCATGGCAGGTTATACAACTAAAACCGTACAGGGTTCGTATTGTTTCTTTGGATTTCAATCAAATGGTCAGGCCAAGGAACTTCCCATTGCCACATGGGTATGTCTCTGGAAAGACGACCCGAGAACCAAACCGGATCTCTGCCAACACAAGGCCGGGTTACCTTTCAAACTAGGTAACTACTGATACGAATATGTCATTCCCCGATCGTAACCGATCTATATCCGAGGATCCTCAATTTCCAACAACCACAAACCAATAAATTTGCAGCAACAACATAGGTTAAGTATCTGGGCTCCATACCATGATACCACCTCTATCCAGAAGGAATGACATACACTCAAGGGGCGCTATCCCTTAATAACCTTGCCGCATCCTTCCTGTTTTGACCATTTTATGGGTGTGAGGTCCGACGAAGTCTGGTTCACAAAGCCACGCTTTATACAAAAGCTGTGCTTTGATCATCAAATGCTCAACAGCACTTCGTATGCCACATTACCAATTTGGGAATGTATCACTAGTAACCATCAACTACATAACCTCTAAGGGTGTAAAGCTAAGAGAATAAATTCTCCGCCACCAACGGAAATATATTTGATAGAAACCAGCTTTACATCTCAAATTGTAATGTCAGACACACATCCATACAAGTCCGTTCCAGGATCGAACGGAACCGAAGGCACTTACAAAGAAGTCCTTGCAATCCGGATATTCACTAATCACGACCGGACTTCCCATCACAAAGGGTAATAAATTTCTATATCGGAGATCAGCCGATGTAGAAACATTCGACGATAATCCTTCCGTTTTCACAAACATCCGGCCTTCAACACCGGTCATCAAATGCAATCCATAACGACGTATCACATACTCGGAATGGGTTATACGACCCCAAGGTCCTTTCCTGGCTAACCCGAATAGTGAGCGCTTATTCAAAAATAAGTGTGGCATTCAAATTCAACCAATCACAATAAATACATATTTAAAGGTAAATATTGATAGTCGGTTATTTAACTATCAATAGGCGTGTTCAACATCACCAGATTCCAAATAATTTCCCAAATTATTTACTTTCCAAAATATCTTTACTAGATATATAATTTTCCACGCTTCAACCATTTGAAAACAATTCAAATCACTTTTCACCTTTACCACTTTTGAAAACAAATTTCAAATCGTTTCCATACACGGGATATATTTTCATTTCAAAATGGTTCATTTAAACCAATTAAATAAATCCTTACCGATTTACTTTATATTTACGTTCCAAATCCGTTAATTTACTCCCACACTTCAAAAATAAATCAACGTTTACTTTTAAACAAATTTTCCTTTCTTTTATAAATTCCATAGTGAATTTACAATTCCAAAATATCTATGAATATACGATTTTCAAATCGATTTCTAATATTCATTTTCAATTTATCTTTAAAAGATAAAATCTCAAAATATTCACTTCATATTGGAAAACAATTCCATACTTATTTAATAATAAGTAATTCACGAATCCATTTATTTTCGACACTTGGAAAATATTCAATATACTTAAATCAAAATTAAGTACATATTTCATTCTTTAAGGAAAACATTCACTTAAACACATTTATTTGGGCCAAAACGAATGTTGTGTAAAACATCGTTACGACGACCCAAAATCACTAGTATAGAGTTTCGAACTTAAAATAAATATATAAATCCCAATACTATATAAAACATTTCCTTTCAGAAATCATTTACTATAACAACAGTGTTATAGTCCACCATTTCCTTATATTTCTCGAAAACGTCTATTTCAACAATGAATGTTGAAATCTATGGTTTCGACACTTAATTCATTTTAAAACAACTTCAAATCATTTTAATACTATTTAAAATATCACTTTCCCAAAACACTTTAATATATTATTCACTGTCCTAAAATCGTGAATATTCTTCGTTAACCAAATTCAACATTTTTCTACACATTTTGTTTAAAGGATTATCCACCGTCCAAAATCGTGAATATATCTCCTTTAGAAATCTAAAATAATTGACTTATCAAAATAAGTCGATTTTAGATTTATAAAACAATGTTTATAAATCCCCATTTATATTTTTATAAGGACTTCAATTTACAAGATTTAAAAATCTTACTACTTATAAAATTCCATTTATAACCTCATTTTCAGCATTAATAGAACTTCTTTTATAATTCAATTATTTCGATTTGTAAAATATATATTTTATAAATCTCATCTATAAACCATTTATACTTATTCGAAAATCTCAATTAAAATGCCAAAATCCAATTTATAAGTTAATTACTTATAAATCTTTTATTTTATGAAAATCTATTCATTTTATAATGTCACAATTTATAAATCTATAAATTTTATTCACTTGTGAAATCCATTTATTCTTCATTTTAACACTTATAAAAACTCGTTTTATAATTCCTATATTTTTTGATGTAAATATTAATCTTGGAAATCTTTTATATAAACCGTTTATAATGATTCAAAAATCTCAATTTAAATATACCAATCCTTTTAAATAATTTACAAAACGTTATTTGAAAAATATATAACTCCAAAATTATACTTAAGTATTATTTTCCAAAAAAAAATATCTTTTATAACAATAAAATTATAATGTTTATTTATTTTAACAATTCAAAATTCAATAAAACGTATACTTTCAAAAATCACTTTAAAATTCTTTTAAAAATCAAAAATCATTATTTTAAAACCTAAAAAATCGATTCGATGATGCAATGGCACCAAATAGTCAATCACGACATCCAAATATCATATATCGATATGATAATCAACAAACATCACAATATCTGTAAATAAATAGATATAGTTGAGGAATCCAGTTGGACCCTCCAACCTGTTTCCCTACATCCAAAGATGTTAGAACAATACCAATTCTGTTCCAGTACGGAATTATCGCGGTATATGGGATTTATAAATTATTATCCGCTATTATACGGCGCAATAGGGTCTCATCCGCTATATAATGCGGGAAAGCAACTCCAAGTACATAAATAATACCAATTTCACTATACAGTGAAATATTCACGGTATATGTTTTAATAAATAATCTCCGCTTAATAAAGGTGCATAATGTCTATTTTGACCATCAATAGATAACAATCAGCATTCAAACATACAATCAACAATTTAAAATTTACCTATTTAAAATTTAAATCGAAACAATTCGATTGAGTAAGAAATTCTCACCTTTCTTTCAATTCAGTTTTCGCGTTTTATTTCAAATAAAATTAAACGCGCGTTTAATTTTACCATAAATTCAAACTAGCTCCAAATGACTCCATTCCAGTTCCATAGCGTAGTGCTCGTCAAAACAAACCCGACGCAATTCGTTTCGTCCAAAACCGACCTCGTATGAAAGAGTTATAGCATTTTGAAGTTAATACAAATTTTTATATAAATAAATTACAACATTTATTTTTATTTCTAACCCTAACAGATCATCACCGTTCGTTCCTCTTTTGCAAATTCGTGGCCGCATGATTTGCCTTCTTCCCCAACAGGAAATACGTACGCAAGCTAAAACCATATTAACGCTCGAACTCCTCCAGGTCGCGCCCCCATCCTTCACGTTCAGCTCGATCAACAACTCCCATTCGAAGATCATCACGAGCTTCACCCGCGGCTCGATTTGTTTGAAGCTCGGCTAGGCATTCTTCACGAAAAACATGCACAAAGTCGCGGCCTTCATCTCCATTTTGCCATCGATCTAATGCACTTCAGACGATCTTGACCGTTGAATATGTCGATCACTCGATGCTCCATAACTTTCATGTTGAAAGTTTCGCGAATTGGTTAGTGGATTGCAAGAAATTTGAGGGAAATGAAGAGATAGTTTCGGCCATTGATAATCATAAGTGGTGGCTAGGCTGAAGCAAACCCTAGGGTTTAGGTTTCTTTTGAAAAAATGAATTTTAAGGGGCTTTTATAGAAAAAACGACGAAACCCTATTCATTCCGAATTTTCCGAACTCCAAATCTCATGCGGTGACCGGCATTTCTAGGGTTTACCCCGCATTTCGGACACAATGGAATAGGTTTCGGAGGCTAATTCGATCATCTGTGTGAGTTACGGCAATAAACGATCAAATTTAAATTAAATCGATTAACTAAATTTCTGTGCGTTTTAGCTTGCCACGGACAAACCGTAAATCCGATTGGCACGAAATTTGAAACCTTACAATAATATCACATTATGGATCTGAAGAAACTGGTTTCGTCGAAATCCGAGACTTTTTTGAAAAATTGCTATTTTAACTCGTCAACTAAATATTAAAATATTCAATTTTCACAAATCAACTTTTAATTCAATTTTAGAAGTCCTATAACATCGTTCTAACTCCAACATGATCAAATAAAATTTTAAAAATCAATTTTAATCATATTAAACCCAATTTCCAATTGTTTCTGGAATTTCAACTATTAAATTATCGATTTAATTATCCAATTAAATCCAGATATTCGAAAAGTAAATTATTCGACTTATAAATTTCACTTATTAATATTTAAAATCAATTAAATATTCGAATTTTAATTGACAAAATTTCTGGGTCGTTACAGTTCTAGGGTTACATTTTGACATTTTAGTTAAACTATTTATTTATGTAAACCAAATTTGAAAAATAAATTTTTATACTGCTATTTTAAAATATAAATACTCATAAATAAATTAAAATAATTTACTTAAACATTGAAACTTATATTTCTAAAATAAGTATTATGTCACTTTTGTCGATATAGGCAAATGTTACTATTTTTGTGTATACTTCTCTTTCCAAATCCTATCTAATATTGTTTGAATCATATAACCTTACTTATTTTACATTTAAAATCACTTTAAATAGTATATGCTAAAGTGGTCAAATTCTGGGTCGTTACATTCTCCCCTACTTAAAAGAATTTCATGCTCGAAATTACCCAAAACAAAAGTTTGCCGAAAACATTTATCTTTAAACTTAATTCCATATAACATACACAAATCATTAGTATGAAGTATCTTATTTGATCCCCTATTCGAATACACAACTTTACTTCTAGTATCTATCCTTCGATCCTCCAGTGTAGACTTTAATCAAGCTCTTTGCTTAGAAACCTTTACTTTCCTTGGATAGCTCTCAACTATGATAGAAAACTCAGGTACCTAACCAAAAATTCTCACCAATGTTCGCCGTCAAGAATCAAGTGATAAATCCTTTTTCGGACCAATGTAAACACCTCAAATTTCCGTACTCGGATATTGGATCAATATTTATGTGACAAAATGATTTACATATAATATATGCGTTTATTAACTTTCAATAACTTTTCATTAACGTTTATCTTAAGCTCAAACACTTTATAAAGGTGCTTCTTTGTATAATCCCTTTAATTATTTGTTTCCAATTATTTTTATTAAAGGAAAATATTATAAATAAACCAATTTTCACTCAAAATATGATTTATCTTTATTTAAAAAAAATTCCACAATCCTCTAACTTTGTATATTTCTTTTAACATTAGAATTATTTATGAATCATTTCGTAAAACTAATACTTAAGTTTATTACATTTGATAACTTATGTAAATCAATCACATTTTAAAAACATAAGTCCAAATCCTTAATTAATGCTAAAATTCATTCATAAAACATTTTCCAGGTTATAATTTACTTTTTAAAGAGCCATTATTTTACTTAATAGTTCATGACTTAAATTTGTATTTTTAAGATATACCTTTACATACAAAGAGTATATACACAAATTCCAAATTTTAGATTGATTTACTTAAATCTGTCTGCCAATAAATTTAAAATTTGTTGTAATTTACTATTATCTCCAATTCATTAGTTATAAAACTTAATTCTTATTTAATACTATTATTCATTTTCTAGCTTTGAAAAACAAATTTTAAAACTACTCGTATTCAAATCCACATAATCTTAAATTTTCTTTATAAATTAGATTTATAAATTATCCTTATCTTATTTCATTTACTCCAAGTATTTCACAATATTTCATCAATTTCTTAGCTTTGAGTTATGTATGATTCAAAAAATTTCGACTGTCCAAATCATCGAGAATTTTGTTCTATCTTATCAATTAGCGATCCCAATTTATCTTTGGTTTAAACACTTTTATAAAGAATACTAATCAATGATTCACATTACCTCTATTACTTAATAAAATTATACAGGTCGAGTAACTCTAAAATAATCTAAGGAACGAGGTACTACCAATAGTATCATATATCCTGTTAACAAGAAGAGTAATACTTAAGAGAAGTGTTTACCATCCGAACACATTTCTTGCCCATTTTTAGTTTATTTTCGAGCCAATCGAATTAGTTATCATAATATACCTCTTTTTATTTGAAATAATACCATTTTCAAAATTCTTTGGAATTGCTTTACCATTTGAAATAGTATCCACCGCTTACGTCCAAGACTCAAACGCCGTTATACAACAACACAAATGGCTAAAAAGAGATACAATCTACGAATAGCATCCAAGGACTTGGTCTTCACGCATCCCTGTCATGAGGCCTAGATGTATCTGGTACTTAGCGCTCAAAACACCTGATAACCCAAATCACTACTATCCGAAATGCAAGCATACATCTAACCACATAGAATCCCATCATAACCAGGGTGTGTAGCTCGCGAGGCAATGATCAATTTCTTCAAAGCCACGCTTTTCATACAAAACCAGACATTGATTGTCACGACCTGAATTTCCGCGTTCGAAAATCGACACTAGTACTTCACTTGTACTCGAATGCCATAGATTCAACCATTGAAATCTGATTCGTGCATATTTGGTATCAAAGCCAGGTTGATGTATTCATTGTCGATTTCTGAAGGTCGAGTCAGGGTCGTTAGATTCATCATAACAGGTTCCACTTTGAGTGCCACATTATCATTCCTTTGATCAGTATTTGACTCTTACAAGCATAAAACTTCTGAGCTCGTATGTCTCAGAGAAGTGTGTTAAGCTAATAGAAGTTGCTTTCTTTTCCATAAGCAGATGTACATTTGTAAAAGTCAAACGTTGCGTCTCAGAAATGCAACGACAGACATTCGTCTATACAAGTTCGTTCTAGGATTGAATGAAACCTAAGGCACTTTCCTCGGCATTACTAGGCGAGAAGCCCATGCAATCTGAAAAAACTATCCACAACGAGGAGATCATTGCTATATGTAACTGTATAATGGGAGTGACTTAGAGCATGTCAACAAGCAGTCCTCATGCTATGAAGATCCATGGTCTTCAGTAATCATCATCTTCAACTTTTCTTCACTTTCGAACGTATACATTTTTTTTAAAGTGGTTTCGGATAGGAATCACCTAAATCGGACACTGGTTCCATCGATACCAATCGTCGATAAAAAGATGTTAAGTTCATATGTGGATATCAATCACGAATCAATTACTTCATCTTTTTTAAATCAAATATCTTTTGTAGATATATTCTTTTCAGGTTATTCCATTTTCTTTTCAAATGTATTGGAATCATTAAGTCTCATTTATCAAATCATTAGGTTTATTTAACCCTTACTTAAATCCTGGAATAATTCCAAATCATTTTCTCTTTTACTTAGGAAAACCTTTCCAAATCATTCTTTAAATCTTAATCAATGATTTCTTATGTTCAACTTATAACTTATAACTTTGGGAAGGAAATTTGAAGTGTACCTTCAAAAAGAAAATGGTAAGAAGTTCGAATTATCATTTCAGATTCCCATGTGCACTCCTTGGGATAATCTCCCCACTGAACCTTCACTAGACAAATTTCTTTGTTGTGTAATCTCATGACGCCATGTTCCAATATACGGGTGGGTGTACGATGAACAAGTGATTCGTGCTCTACCTCCACTTCCTTTAGCTGATCAGGTTCTACTACTACTACTACGGAATCATTTAGACACTTCCTTAGATGTGAAACATGAAAACTTCGTGAACTCCTACCAACTTATCTAGAAGATCAACTCTATACGCCACTTTTCCAATCCGTGCAGTAATAAGGAAGGGTACTACAAATCTCAGTGCCAACTTCCCCACTAAGAAAAATCTCATAATGTTTCTCAAAGGTGAAACTTTAACAAAAACCATAGATCCAACCATAAACTCCAAATCTAAACGTCTTTTGTTGGCATATGACTTTTGTCTATCTTGTGCAGTCTTCAATGTCTTGTGAATCAAATCCACCTTCTTGGAAGTTTCCCTCGCCATGTCTGGTCAATGCAAGATCTGATCGATGGTATCCCACTGACGGGCTGGTGATCTACATGGTCGGCCAAAGAGGGCCTCGAACTATGCCATCCCAATGCTTGCTTGATAACTATTATTATATGCAAACTCAACCGAAGGTAGGTGGTCTTCCCAAGAGCCTTCGAAGTCAATGATGCGCAATCTGAGCAAATCTTACAAAACCATGTTTACCCTCTCACTCTATCCATCCATTTTAGGGTGATATGCCATGCTCAAATTCAATTCCGTTCTGAAAGCTTACTGAAGACTCCTCCAAAACTCACTGGCGAATAATGGATCTCTATCACTCACAATGCTGGTGGGAACACCATGAAGCCTAACTATCTCCCTTACATAAAAATTCGCCAAAGAAGCTGCCGCCCTATTACTCTTAATAGGTGTAAAATGAGCGATATTTGTCAGTTCATCCACAATGAATCCAAATGCTTGTGTTTCTTCTCCGTGACCTTGGTAATCCATCCACGAATTCCACAGAGACGCTCTCTCATTTCCATAATGCAATATCCAATGGCTGCAACAGTCCTTCGGGCTTCTTCTATTCTACCTTTAACCTTTGGCAAGTGATGCATTTCGATACATACACCACCACCTTCTTCTTCATTCTGGGCCAATAGAATACCCTCTTCATATCCCAGTACATCTTATCACCACCGGGGTGCACTGTCATCCTAGAATAATGTGACTCGGCCAATACCCCATCTACTAAATCCTCACTGTGGGGAACACAAAGTGTACCAACCCTTCTAAGCCATCCCTTGGTGTCCATGGTATAGTGCCTAAGATGGTGTGATGGCTCTCCTCTACCAAGCATATATAAAATTTCCTTTAACTTTTCGTCCTACTTGCCTTGCTCCAATCTGCTCAATCAAAGTTGGCTGGACGTCGAGGGCTACTAACAATCTCGGAGCTAAATTCGATGGAGGTCTAAAATCAAAGGTAGCAATTTACTCTAAATGCTTCCATTCCAAAAAAAGGACTTAAAATCACTTTACATCAACTCAATGCATTTACCAGTGCATTACACTTGTTAAGGGTATGGGAAATCTCAAAGTCATAAAAGGCTAAAACTCCATCCATCTTTGCATCTCAAATTCAAGTCTTTTGAGAGAGTAGACACTTTAAAGACTTATGATCCATGAAAAGCTCAAATATTTCTCCTAAGATATAGTGCCTTCAAGACTCGAGAGCAAAAACTATAGCTGCCAACTCAAGATCATGCATCGGGTAGTTCTTCTAATGCCTTTTCAACCGTCTACTCGCATAGCACACTACTCTACCCTCTTGCATCAGTACTATCCATGGCCCCGTACTACAAGAATTTGTATAAACTAAGAAAAGCTTAGTTCCATCTGGTAGTACCAATACGGACGCAGTAGTCAAAGCTTCCTTCAATTGACCAAAGGCATCCTCACACTTGGCATCCTAAACAAAAGCTGAATTCTTCTTGGTAAGGTGGTCAAGTGGAACTGATATCCTAGCGAAGTCCTTAATGAACTTCCTATAGTAGCCCGCAAGGCCAAGGAAATTCCTTATGTCCGTGGCATTCTTATGGTTCTGCCAATCCTGTAATGCTGCCACTTTCACCGGATTTACTTCAAGTGCATCCTCCAAAATGATGTGTCACAAAAAGCGAACATTGTCCCTTTAAAAGTGGCATTGGGACAGCTTCGCCTTCAACTTATTTGCTCGTAGGGTCCTAAGCACTTCTTCGAAGTAAACAGTATGCTCCTCCTTGTTTCATGAATAAACCAAAATGTTACCAACGAACACCACCACAAACTTTCTCAACGATTTGTGAAATACTCGACTCATCAAGTCAACAAAATATGCCGACGCATTGGTTAGCCCAAATGGCATGACTAACCACTCATATAACCCATCCAGAGTCTTCAACGCATTTTTCTCAATGCCATTTCCACCATACGCAACGGATGAAATCCCGTGACCAAATTGAGCTGCGAAAATACTTTTGCTCCTACTAGTTGGTCGAAGAGATCGTCTATACGGGGAAGAGGATAACGGTTCTTCTTCATCAGCTTATTCAGTTCCCTTTAATCCATGCAAATTCTGAGTGAGCCATCCGCTTAGTGGCAAAGATGATGGGCGCACCCCGCATAGAAATGCTCTTACGAATGAAGCCCTTCTCCAAAACCTCTCCAATCTGCTTGCTTAACTCACGACGTTCATTAGGAGTCATATGCCTTAATGTTAAAGGAACCAATATGGAATTATCGACAAGATAAATGTTGAACTCGATCTCTCTTCAAGGTGGAAGGCCAGCAACCTCCTTTAACACATCTGGAATGTCTCTAACAATGGGCACCAAACTCAAACTATCGGGCGATAAGTCAAGAGTATAAAGTGTTTGCGCAAAAATTGGTCACAAACCCCAAGTGTTGTGAAAGCACCAGTGTATGAATATAAATCAACAATATTCAAACAAAAATCACATATTTAAGCAAGCAGCAAGTAGCAATTCAGAAATAATGAACAAGGACACACGATTTATAGTGGTTCGGCTGTCTCCGGCCTACGTCCACTTCAAAGGTTTTTCTCTTTATTGATGTTCTCTTGATGATTACAGTTGGTTACAGCAAGTTACAGTGGATTATAGCTCTGAAACTTGAATGCAACAACAATAATAGAATTGAATCCGGTAGAGTCTTGGCGCTTCAGAATTCCAATCCCCTTTTTTGAATGACATGGGGCTCTATTTATAGGTGTACGAGGCTAATATTTCTCCTAAAAATCCGGTAGACCACTTCTGGCACTTGAGGGGGCCCATATGCTCGGCCTCAGGAAATTTGGGCCCACTTTGGATCGATTCGAACTCCATTCGAATCGATCAAGAAATCATCCAATCGAGATGAAATTTGACGTGGACATTCTTCAACATGTATGTAACCTCCTATAAAAATTTCATTGCATTTGGATTTGTAGATCTCAAGATATGGCCAATTCGAATTGTTATTCTCGAGTAGGTTGCTTGCTTCGACTCGATGTTGTTCGAATCGTTGGGTTCGACTCGTTGGTTCCACGTGCTTTCGTGATGACGTGGTGCGCATTCTTCGTGTCGATCCCCTTTTCACTCCGGTTTGACTGGGTCGATTCCATGATCTTCGCCACTTTGACTTAGTGGATTCGAGGGCTTTCAGGGATTCGAACAGAGGCTCGTTCGTATCGATCGTGGTATGCTCTGGCCGATCGATACGAAGCTGTTGTAACATGATCGATTCGAAGTGGAGTAACTGCACGGATTCGAAGGAAGGCCAGTGGAATGGATACGAAGTTGGCCATCTGATGGATTCGAAGCATAGGAGACTTGATGGACTCGAACATGTTGCTTTGGGCAATGGATACGAAGTGGGGTTACAGGATGGATTTGACGAGCGATTGTCTGATGGATTCGAACTGTTGCTCGCTGATGGGTGCGAACTAGATGGAGTCGAGCTGAGACATGAGGATGGGTACGAACTTCATGGATTCGAAGTACTCCAAGCTGATGGATTCGAAGTGGAATGTCTCCATGGATTCGAAGCACTACAACTTGATGGACACGAAGTAGCTTAGCTGGATACGAACGGAACCCTTGTCTATGGATTCGAACAAGGGCTATCTCCTCTATCTTGAATCGATCATAACTTGAGCGTACGAACTCAGATTGACTTGAAATTTGAACACTGGCTTCTACAGCTTTGCTAGTCATGTCTCATCAATTGTGGCACGATCCGGACCCGGACATAATTTAACGATATCCATGGTTATCCTGCAATGCACAGTTGATATTCAAGAATAATAATTATCGATTCTTAGTAAATTTTTGGATATCTCGACTTTGCCAAAAGATGAGATAACATAAAGGTAGCTCAACATGACTGATCCTCTAGGATCACAAGATACCTCCAAGGTACGCCCACTACAAGTGCCCAACCTCACTACCTTCTTGTCACAATCAAGAACATCACCGTACATGAATAGCCAATCCGTACAAAGAATCAACCTGAACCAGGAAAGGCCCAACACAAAGGCACTACCGTTAAACCCAATCCCTAAAATAAACAATTTCAAATCCCGATATAACATGGACAAATAGGTTGATCCTCCTATGGGATTTGATACTACTACCGAGTTGACCACTAAACAAGCATCATGACTAAGACCCTCTACCGGAGTACTAGATTTAAAAGATTGCGAAGCTCTCGCATGAAATAGGGTACAAAGAGGAAAATCAAAAATAGATAACACAACTTTGGTGATTACCTTCTTTCCTTTGTCCACAACCGGACGAGTGCTAGAGAAAGGTGCTGGCCCTAAACATATGCCTAAGTTGGATGTGAAGGTTTCTGTGTACTATCATTGGGCTTCGATGTCCAGTCCTTTTTTGTAAGCCCCACTTGATCGCAAAGATAGCACCTCAATCTCAGTCGCTTTCTTGCCCCTCTACAATCCTTAGCAAGATGACCTAGTTTCCAAAAAGTATTGCACTCCCAGTCCTTCCTTGGTACTTTTCTTTTCCCATCTGACCCTCCTCCTCCTTTCCTCTTACCTTTCCACTGCTTCTTCCCATCACTCTTATGTTCTACATCTCCTTTCTTCATAGTATCAGCAAGTAAAGCCATTGCTACCAATCCCTTAAAGGTGGCTCCCATCGGAATAGGGCTTACTGCCAAACTATACAGTGGCTGACTAAAATCCTTAGAGACTTTATTGCCTTCTTGTGAGGAGTATTGACCAGCTCTATTTCAAATCTGGCAAGCTCATTGAATTAATTAACATATTCCTTAACTATCATATCTCCTTGCTTGAGCTGTATAAGTTTCTCTGGCTACACTCCCTCTTCAGCCTGCGATAAGAATTTCTTCTCTAACCTAGTACGAAAATCCACCCAAGACAAATTATCAGCCTCCACAATCTCCTACCAACAAAGAGCCTCTCCCTGCAACTGCCATGAATCCAACTGCCCCCGAGCCAAGTCCACCAATCACAAAAGTCCAAATGTCCGCTCACAACTACGGATCCAAACCCTCTCCTCAATATATGATTCAGTGCCAAGAAACGACTTGCCTCCTAAGCTAGTATAGTCCTTTGCATAACTTGGGAAAATCGAGAATGCCCGGTGGATGGGCTAGAGCCCCTTCCACTAGAGCAGCATCTCTAGCTAGTAGCTCTACTCGTGCAGTATCCTACAAATAACATCTGAACCAAGCAGGCATATTAAGGCCTGGAACTTCGAGGATATCTTATGGTTCAGACATTTCTATCTATGGATATTAAAAAGACGGGATTAGGTGCTCCACAAATAGTTCAATAGATTTGGAGAAAGATATACGAGGGACGGATTCCTAAAATTTCTTTTCTTTCTAAAATATATATATATATATATATATACACTTTTAAAAGTATTACTCGGAATACCCTTTAAAAATTATTCGAAAACCGTTATATTTTTAAAATATTTTTAGGATTACCGAAACCTTAGCTCTGATACCAACTGTGACACCCCGCACTTTTAGGCATCCTGAAAATAGGACATGACTAAAAGCATGGGTGGTCAGGTGAAATAAAAATCCACAACATAGCATAGAGGCTAAGACAACAACATGAATTGATTAAAATATTGCAGTGGAAGAAAATTTTCACTAATTATAAATTAATAGCAAAACAGCTTCACTAAAAACAACATCATCCCAAATTTATTTATAAAACCAAAAGTACCAAGTATTCTCCACCAAAACATAAAATATAACAAAGATCATAATATAGGTCCCCATACATAGAGTAAAGTATGAAAAAGAAAAACGGAGTGCATGAAACAAAAGAAACAAAAGCTGGAGATAATAACTAGTGTAATGACCCTCTAAGCTGCAAAGAACTACAACCTAGACATGCCCTCCTGTAATTTCGGAAAAATAGGAAAAATAGGAATGGGTCGGACATAAAGTCAAGTGAATGAGAAATAAAATGAAGAGAAAGGATAAAATAGTTTAATTCTATGTCTTCCTCGGATATCGCAGAGGGTGAATAATATTATGCAGTAAATCATTCTTATATAAAGTTCCGAAGAAGCCAAAGTCCATGATCACTCTATTAAAATCGACCATGCAGCAATACTAAACATCAATCGGCGTGTCGGTCTTACAGTCCTTACGTATCCATATGCTACAGCATGAAAGTCACCTTCTTCACCCGTGCATTGTGACTAAATGCCTCTTACGTCTAACCACCGCCGATTCAAACAACCTCATAAGACCCCAAAGTTGTGCTTAAGCTCCAACAAACTGGATTTATATACTCCGGTCCACTCGATCACCAACGTGGACATGCCTCTATCCAAAGTGTCATTCCTTCGAAAGAGCGTCCGCAGTTAGGTCGACTGCACAAAATCCTCAACGATGTGCTTAAAGATGCCTAAGTTGGAGCACATTGTCCTGTTATGTCCGCATCGATCTGCCTGAAGAAACCTATGATTACGGATGTTATATATCCTACATACTAGCAACCTATGAAATTAACAACCATCCTTGTGAACCTACTTGCCCGTCCCTGGTACGTACAACCAAAACTATAATTTGGTCTTAACTGCATGAAACACCTATCCGGACCTTTACATGTCCTGCCTACAAAATTGCTTACAAATTAGTTAATTTTACCATTACAGTTTACATACTGTTTATTTCCATTACTTTGCTTTAGGCCATTTTTACATCCGATTTGGTTATTTCACAATTTCCCTTTCTCTTTCATAAATGGTATTTCAGTTTCACGTCCGTTCAGTCTGTATGGTTTGTCTGTAGTTTTTTTGCCATTTTGTTACAGACTTACACTAGCCTTTAGGTTCCATTCAATTTCCATTTTTTTCCAACCCTAATTTTCATTCTCCTTTTAGAGATTCAGTATGAACTAAATCTTTATCCAATATCCACAAACCATTTAATTACACAAAATTTTACGTTTACATTTTTAGGCCACATATAAAACAAACAATTATGCCAATTAGACTTCCTAATTTGTTCCAAAACCATATTCAAAATTATGTAATTATATCAATCAAACCCTAATTTTATTCAAGTAATGTATTCTGAATTTATTTAACTAACCTATTCTACCATTAGAAATTGAATAACAATCCTAATTCAATTTAATTAAACCAATCTTATTTGCACCATGAAACATGGATAACAATTTGCTTGTTCCAAATTTCAACTCAAACATGAATTAGAATTGATAAGTGGTAGAAGGAGAAGATACAATAATTTACTTCAATTTCAATCTTATTTATGCCATAAAACATGAATAGACTATTTATATGTCCCATATTTTAAACTAAACATGAATTAGATTTGAGAAGTGAAAGAAGAAGAAGAAGTTGAAATAATTTACATCTATTCTCAATTAATAACAAAAATTATTTCATATTAACGTGCCGACAAAGAACTGAAATTGAACAACTTTATCTTTCTGTTTCATGTTAATTCCCACTCACCTAGCAATTGAGCTTGTATAAATTTGAAAAGTTTTGCTTTAATTTTTCTCCCTATGATTCTTCTGAACTCCCCATTTTATGTGGATATATATGTAATTTAATTTGGTAGAGAATTTTTTATTTAGTAGAGTAAAGGAGGAAGAATAATTCACACTAATTTTACAATAGAATATTGCGATGGCTGAATAAGAGATTAGGTTCAGATTAGTTGGTTTATTTTTAGATTTTTTTAGTGAATATAATCCATTAGATTATATTAGAGTAAATATGGTTCTTTTATACACTTAATGGTTATCCATTATAGCCTATTCACATCACTCAACAAATAAAATTTAGCCATCTCATCCTATTACATCACTGGAGCGATTGGGAAGACATGTCAAGAACAATGCTGAAATCCATAAGAAAATCACTGAAAATGAGCTAGCCAAAAAAACATCACTTTAGATTTTGGGCGACAAAGGGACTTAAGCCCTGGTCACTATGGAAGTCAACGTTCGCCTTTTCCAATGTATAAAATGCACTTTTAATTTCTATTTGATTATATTTCGCTTAAAATATCGGGTTGCTACAGTAGAGGTAGAACCACTCCCTAAAAATCACTTCTGGGAAAGTTCCTAGATTTTTCATTAAAAACATTATTACCAGATTCAAAATCACCTATAAGATTATATCTAATTAATGGAACCCAATTAAAAGTGAATACTTATCTCGGTTTTTCCTTAAGAATGGGATTATTAAAAGCTTTTCCTCTATGGCACATCCAAAGGCTAATGGAGCCGTTGAAGCTGCAAATTAGACTATTAAGACTATTTTGAAAAGCGATTTAATAAAGCCAAAGGAAATTTAGTAGAAGAATTACAACTTTTACTCTGGTTTTATCGAACATCCACTAGAATTATAATGGGGTATACCCCTTATTCTCTAACATACGGGTACAAAGCGATGTTGCCAATTGAAATTGAGATATTTGAAATTGAGATACTATCGTATCGAAGAATCGCATATGCATTTGATCCAAACCAAGAATTGAAGAAAGAGTCATTAGATTTAATACATGGATTAAGGGATGAAGCACTTATACAAACTGTAGAATATCAGAGAAGAATCTCAAACTACTACAATTCAAAGTGAAAACAAGGCCATTTCAAGAGAGAGACTTAGTACTCTGAAGGGTGATGGAAAACATAAGAAATCCTATGGATGGACCATTAGGATCAAACTAAGAAGGTCCCCTAACTCTATGCAAAGTAATTCCTCCTAAAGCTTACGATTATGTTGACTGGACGACAATATGGTTCCTAGAACGTTTAATGCGAAACACCTATGACCTTATTTTCTTACAATGAATGAATAAAGCACCTCTTCCTTAAAGAAACGTCTACATGGTTGGGAGTAGAATTCTCCTTACATAGGGACATTACCTTAAATGGCTAAAGCCTTTGTCCACGCCGAGTTGGCCAAGTCAAAGCGGCTATTGGAGGGAGGTTAGAGCAAGCCTTTATCCACCGTATGCTTTGGTAAGGTCAAAGCACCGAACAAGTCCTTGATCATGCCACACTATGTCCAGGTCAAGGCACTTCTTGGAGGCAGGACAGAGTAAGCCCTTGTTCCCGCCATGGTATGGCTTGGCCCAGGCATCGATCAAGCCTTTGGTCCCGCTTATAAGGCATGGCCTGAGCGCCCCCGGAAGGGGGTTAAGTAAGTCCTTAGGTAATACTTGTGGATAGGGTCACCAAGCGCACCAAACAACAATATACTACGACATTCAAACCTAAGAAATGGCATATCAAACAATGGACTAAGACGTCCCAACCCAAGAAGCGGCATATCCAACAATGGACTGAGATGTCCAAGCTCGAGAAGCGATAAATTAAACATAGACAACAAACAAGGCCTAAAGAGGGTAATACGTGTCAAAAGAGTTAAAAACTACAGAACTTAGGGCTTAATTATGAATCTATACCCTCCGACTAATTATCAAAGAAAAATTTCTAAACTATGCTTACTAATACCCGAATCTTAGTTTCATGGCTATCATTATTAAGTTCGGGCTTCGCTTTTGAATACCCGGACCAAGGTTTCGGGTATTTACAAGTAAATATAGTTTTGTCATATGTGAATCTTGGTTTCGGAGCTATTACTACTAGTTCATGGACTTCACTCATTAATATCCGAATTTGGGCTCAAGATTTTTATTGTGGAGATCATTTTTATAGATTTCTGATTATCAGTTACAAAAAATTTGAATTGGGGATTCGGATATCTTACTATTGACTTTTGAACTTCATTTATTAGTACTGAATTCGTGTTTTTGATCTCTGGTCTTCCTAATACCTGAATTTGGATTTTGGTTCTTTTACCATCGACTTTTCGATTTCACTTTTCAATGCTCAAATTTAGATTCCAAGGTAGCTAGTATCGAGATACCAATGGACTTCTAATCATCGATTAAAACCTTGAGTTTTTTTATTTATACCTAAATCAGGGTAACTACTTTATTACTATTAACTTTTGAACAACGTTTATCAATATATGAACCTCGGTCCATGGATTATTATTGTTTATAATAGAAGTTTCTAAATACCTATTACTTGTCCCTAAATAAGATTCATAGTTTCTAAGACTTATTTCTAAAAGAAAGGTCATGGCCTTTTATTACCAAACATTTGTTATCACTAGCGTAATACTCCAAGACTTTAACTGATTTATGCATTTTTTCCATTAATATGATGGGAGTCCAATTTATGAACTTCTTTTATAACAACAATTGTGGTATGGTGGGACTTCCATAATTGTCAGACAAGAGTCCTTGGTTCCCATTCATTTACAATCGTGAATTTATTAACTCTAGATGATGGCCAACAAATTTCTTTCGAAAATGGAGTTCAAGAACTCCACTATACTAGTGTCATCATCAATTATATGGAAAAAAACCACTGAATATTTTTTTATGTAAATTTCGATCTAACAATGTAAAATGTTACTTGCTTTGAACTTTGCAGGGAAATGAGGTCGTCAAGAATGGAGTAGTCATTTAATTTTTGTGCTAAAGAACAAAAGCTTTTTTAAAGAGGGAGGGGAATGTTAACCTTAAAAATTCACTTCAGAATAATGGTATGAAAGAAGGCTCATTGAAAAGTGTTGGGCACCATAAGAATTGAAGATATGGGTTTTGTTGAAGTTCAAAAGCAGCGTTTCGAAGGCATTGAGATAGCTTTCAAAGGAGTCACAAGCACCAGGTACCGTTACAAATGGCAAGCGAAACAAAAGCTTTCGAAAGGATGGAAATGAATGCAAACCTACCCTTCCACCTCATTTAGGCCTTTCGACACAGTTGGATCCAAAAATATAAGAAAGGCTAATATGAGTTCGAAGCATCTTTCGAAGATGTTGGACAACAAACATGCACATAAGGACCAATTCCTTCAAAATAGTTGGTTTCATTGTTATCAATCTACTACTTGAAGAAGTTACTCCAATACACACCTTTCGAATGCAATTACCTGCCTTTCGAAATGGTTCGAACCCACCGAAGGCATGGTAAAAACTCGACATGAATGCCCACCATTGTTTAGCCAAGATCTCACCATTCCTTTCGAAGCTATATGAAAGCGCAACTCATCTCTCACTTGAAACAACTTAGCGGCGCAAAGCGGAGAGCGCTCTTTCCCCCTTTTGATGAAGTCGAAAGCAGTCCAGCTGAATGCAAAGTAAAGGAGATGCTCAAACTCTAACGACAATGGAGTTTTGACAAGGAAACCCTTTCGACTGGGTCGAACGGTCTGATATGAAAAGGTGAAGGCATAAGAGTGAATGAGAATAGTTAAAAGAAATACCTTTTGACAACATCAAAAGAAGGCACATAGAAGGTTGCAGGTAGGCCTTTTAACCACGTCGAAAGGTTGCGCGCAGACGATTGAATGAAGGCCTTTCAACTATGTTGAAAGGATGCACACAGAAGGTTGAAGGAAGGCCTTCTCGACTGAGGCGAAAGAATGTGTGCGAAGGGGGGCCAACCCGCGTCTAAATACGACTCTAGGGATCCAAGTTTAGGGATAAAATTTTGGGAACTCTAAATTCTTTCTCTCAATTCACAGTAGATCAAATCTTTATAACTCTAAATCAATTTGGGAAAAGCTCTCATTCTTGTAACTCAATATGTGCATATACAAAAAGGAGGAAGTACATGTATTCAATATAGATTTTGATCATGAGAAAGATCATTTCGGCCATTAGCTTGACTAATGGCCAATTGCACATGATGCTTACTTATTGTCTTAACTCTTATATGTCTTATGCGATGCAATGGGATCAAGTTATAAAATGTAAATTTCAATCATATTTTCAGCATCTGTCATGGAATCAAATGTCAAATTTAGATGATGATAGTGTTTTGATGTTAATATGTTCCTAGAACTTATATTGTCCAAAATGTTATTTCCATTGCATATTGAATATAGAAGTTTTATATCACACGTCGAGTCTACTTTGAAAGAACTATCACCTTTTCGACCTGATCGAAAGTGATGTTTCGAAAGGGATTCAATGCATGAATACTAGGTCTGACTAGTAAGACTTAGGCCTTTGAAAGGAGTACTTATAACCCTTTCGAATGGGTGCTTTTTAAAAATAACATAAGCAATGTTGTCGAAAGCAAATTCTCCTTTTAGAGGAAGAATGATCCTTTTGATACAATTGAAAGAGATAAATCATCAATATCTTACTTCCCACATGAAAGGAGATGAAAATAACCCTTTCGACTCGTTGGAAAGGGGATATGAAGGAGATGATCTTTCCTTGGCCTTCATCTGACTTAGTTGATGGGATTTATTAACCATGATTAACATTTTCATAATGTTATCCTCCACATGCAGACCATCCCAATCAACTCGTTTAAAAGGGGTTTCGAAGAGATTGTTCACTTCAAAACTTTCTTTTCAGGTGTTAATAGCATTTCTTGTTAACAGCGTAGCTTTGGGATACTGATAAGATTTATTGTTAAGAATATCCATAAAATAATGTAGCTAAAATAATAATATATGCTAGGTAAACATCCAACTCCTCTTCAAGAGCCTATAGCTTCCATAAATAAATTAGGAAATACACTTGGGGCTGTTTCGGGCATTATAAGAAATTAACACATAGATCCGTTACGTAAACAATTGTGAGAAACTAAACCATATGGGTTTTTATAGTTATAAAACCCATTTTATAAAACCCATTAAAAATAAAGGTACCTCATAAAACCATGCCACAAATAAACACTGATGGGTTTAGCGGTTATTTTTACAAAATCTTTTGATATTATAATATTGTCTGGTGTTTAAGATAGATATATGACATAGCCAAAACGCTTGCATCTTATGTTCAAGCACATTAGAGTAGATCTAAAACCACTAAGGCACGTTCGTATAAATGGATTATCCACAAAGACCTCCTTAGTAAACTGAGACTGACCACCCATGATAGTGATCAGAAAACACCTTAGGAATGTCGTAGATCTCTAGACACAACTGGCCCATCATCCAAACACTTTTATGAAAAATGTGAACCAAGTATCAATAACTCCCCATATACAACATATCGGTAAGCATACTCTAGATATGAGTTGATTTACCCCTAATGGGTCAGTTATACTCTAGGAATGTGCATCCTACTTTGTCTTTAGACATTTTTCAATATCAAGGCTGTGTTCGGCATCTTTACACCAGTCATCGGTACTCAAACAGATCATGAATCCGCAATTCGATTCTAGCATCACGAACGGATCCATTTCCAAGAGATAGAACACATATCTCAGTCTTGAAGTGGTTTTGATAAGTGTAACACTCACTAATCCCGACCTCCCTAAGACTGAATCAACGAATTTGATAATATTCAACAATAATGAGACTAATCTGATAAGTAAACTAGTCATATATACTTACCATATGCAACTAAACATAAAGCATTTCCAAATCATACAATGCATGATCAAGTCACCTAAATAACTTTAATCCTTTTTGTATTAATTTATCCTTTGTTAATTAAAAATCTGTTTTATTAGTAGAATCCTTTTTGTCTAATATAACTTATTTCATTAATCAAAACTTCCTTCATTAATTAATAATTTATTAATTAAAACTTCCTTTACTAATCAGTACCACTTTTAGTTCAAACTCCTTTATTAACTAAACCATTTATTAATTAAACTCCTTTATTATTTAAATTTGTTTATTAATTGAACTCGTTTATTAATAAAACACATTTATTTAACTAAACCGGTTTTATTTAATTAAACTTCTTATTAATGAAAAATTAAATTTTTTAAAATTGTATATATCCCTTTATAAAAGATATATTCACGTATTCACTATTTACAAATTTACTTTTTATTTATCCTCCTTCTGTACTTCAAAAGTGTTATATACTTATCTCAAATGGTATATGTATATTCACAAATGATTAACAAGATTTGCATATTTTAAAATAAAATCAAAGAGGTTAAAAAATGTTGCTAAAACATTGTTACTATAATTCTGTTATTAGATATTTAGTTATATTTATAATCAAAGGGTTTTAAATTACAAACTTCTTCTTTTTGATAAGTTAAACATATAATTTTTCTATCTTTGTTTCAAAAGCTTTCATACTTGTTATTATCTTCGAAATTTTATTAGATATCTAATTGTAATTATAATATTTTCCTATTAAAATATAACTCAACTATTTAAAAACAGATGTTATTAAAACATTGTTACGACAAACCCAAATTACTTTCAACATTAAACAATATCTTTAAAACCCGCTTTTTAAAGATTTAATTATATTTTAAAGGGTAAAAAACAAATGTTGCTTTTACATTGTTTGCTGCAACCACAAAACGATTCACTAATAATTATTTAAAAATATTCCTCATTTAATCCCTTATTATATTCCAAGTAATAATTCGAAATATGTGCCAAATTATTTACAAATTTTATCCCAAACTATACTTCTAATCATATTCCCTGTTATAATTCTAATTATATTCCTAATTTTAATTCTAATTATATTCCTAATTACAATATTAATTGTAATCTTAATTATATTCTTACACTAATTTAACAAGTTAATATACTTTTACTTGACTTTAAAAAACCATATATTTTAACCTAAGTATTATAATCCAAATCTTCAGATATTTCTTTATAAATGATTTCGCATGTTTTTCCCAACTTGTATATTTACTAAAAACCTTTTTTAAATGATATAAATATGTATGCTAATTTATTTATAAAATAAAATATTTAATAGTAAAAACAATTTAAAACGATATTAAATTACATAAGCTTGTATTTTTTTTAATAAATTAATTAACTAATTTTCTAAAACCTATGCATACTTAAAAAAATACTTTAACAATAATTATACTATGATTTAAACATTTATATTAAATATTACTTAAAATACCTATTTTATAATTTACTTAAAAACCGTAAAAATGTTTTTATAATTTAAAACCCTTTACTTTAAAAATTCTCAAATAGTTATTAAAAATATATTTAAACGTCGATATTTTTTTAATAATAAATACACTAGTATTTATTAATAATGCAAAGAAGCCCTAGGATGTCTTTCAAAATTAATTTTGAAAATTGCTAAACACTAGGCATTTTCAAAGTGCACTTCTCACGACCTTTCTCTTCTAACTATCACCACATTGTTTCACAATTTCTTTAACTTCCCAAACCAATTTCTTTATGTCAAACGCACCAAAATGTATGTAATGTACAACCAATATATATATATATATATATATATATATATATATATATTCACATGTTAACCAATTAAACATGTCTTGTATACAAGGGATTTCAAAGTGCGTTTATAGTAACTATTTCGTTTTAACCATTCACAACACTGTATCAAACACGTGAACAACATTATCGACCATGTCATATATTTTAGAGGGTTTAAAAGAGCATGTATACTACATATAATGTTGTTACTTGTTTTCATAATAAGGAGGGGTCCAAATGTAATAACTTGCATTGCTATTAATTTTAATTTATATTTCAACAACAACCAATATACAAACAATATTATACAAAATAAATGACAAGTTAACTCACGTAAGCCCAAGCCAAACCAAAAAATAGAAAATCTCACCATGAGTGCAATATCGAAATCGGCGTCTTGGTTGAACCTCTTATGCAAAGTTGTAGATTTTATAAGAATTTGGGTTATTAATTAACTTATTAACTTAATAAAATTTAATTATCCATGTAAAATCATCTTCCCCAATATTACAATCCCTGTTTCATCGGATCCGTAATATTATACTATTGTAAGATTTCAAATTTCGTGTCAATTGGATTTATGGATTGTCCGGGGCAAGCTAAAACGCGCAGAAATCAGTTTAAGTGAATTTTAAATTTTAATTTATCGATTTGAAAACCTATCTTCTAAATATGATCGTATATGGCTGTTTGTTTGTTAGGAAGTGATAATATTAAATTATTATCATCGATTATTGAATAATAAAATTGAAATCATAATCAAAAGTTGAGAAATAAATCCATATACAAATGAGATTTGTAAATATAAATTGTAAATGTGATTCATAATTTGAAATGGAATTTCAGAGTAATATTTGAAAACAAATTTAAAGAATTTGAAATTTTGAGATTTGGGAAATTTAAATTCTTTGGAATTTGAAAATGATTTTTAAGGATTTTGGAAAATTGTTTTGAAGGGAAGAAAGCACTAAACTCTTTTCGGTCGCTGGAAAATAATTCTGATGATGATCGCGACATCATCAGTGTACATTTTCGAGTTTCCATGAGAGGAATTACTGTCGAATTATAAATAAATGGAAGTTGTTTGTGAGATTGAGTTTGGTTTTGGAAATTCAAAAGATAATTTGAATAGATTTCAAAAATAATTTTTGAAAGATTGAAAAGACTCTGGAATGTTATATAAAATGTTTATGGAATAATAAATAAGTTTGGATGACTTAGGAAATTCAGATTTAAACTAAAATTGACCTGAGTTAACTGGAATAAAAGTGAATTTTAGAAGTCTAATAGACTAAATGATTGGAATACAATTATTAAATTGGAAAATAAATTGCGAATAAATAAAATTTGCAATTGCAATTGCGAGAAAATAAAATTGAATGTTGAAATTCATTTCGAATTTGTAAGTAAATAGAACTGGAATTGGAATTGAATTTGATTTGTGAAAAACAAAATGAGGTATTAAACTAAAATAAGTAAGTGCAACTAATTAAAGAATGACTAGATGGATGTGGACTTGAGTTATATAAATGAAATTCAACCTTATTTGTTAAATGAATTGGCAATTGAATTAGTAAATGGATTGAATATTAATCAATTGAATGTAAATGAATTGATATGGAACAATGGATGTAAGTGTTAATTCATTAGAAGATAATGAAGTTGAAAAAAAATTGAATAATTGAATGGAAGTCAATTTAATATCAACCAATTGAAATTAGAAGTTTTAAACCAAATTGAATGTAAATTTAATAATTTGGTTATGTTGGTTATGATTTAGTTGTTATATGATTGTTAGTTGATTGTATATAATTCATTAAGTGTTAATGAAATTGAATTGATAAATGGAAAGCTATGTAATTGAATTTGCATTAAAGGTGAACTAATGTGAATTGGTAGCAAGCAATTAAAATTTGTATCAAAACCTTATAAATTGCTTATGGGAATTATTTTGATTGCATTACTTATGAAAACTATGTGTTTTCAATTGAAAATTAGTAAAATGTAATTGAATTTCCTATATATGTCACTTACATGTTTAAATTGAGTATGTACAGGTACTGGGGCTGTAGTTGGCTGGATTTGGTCACGCTAAAATGCTAATAAATAACTGATTTGCTTAAAAATGCTAAAAAGGTATGCCTACGCAATAAAAATAGGAAATATGAACAGTTTTTCTGTTTTACGACCGTGTGGGTCGATGTATATATATTTATATCTATTGGGATATTGCAAAAGCTCCTCCGTACAAGGGGACTCTACCAAAAATTTTCGTAAATTTTGGAAGTTAGAAAATTTTTGAAATTTTTGGAAATTTTTTTGTTAACGAAAAGTCGATTTCTAAATTGAAATGAAAATGTAGGAATTGAACTAGAAAAGTGTAACCATCGGATTTTGGAAAAGTTAAGAAATTTAAATGAATTTGAAATTTAATTTGAACAAATGGTTTTGAAAAGTTAATGGATTCTGTAACTTTTTCCTACTTGGCAATTTCGAGGACGAAATTCTTTTAAGGGGGGAAGTTTATAATGACCCAGAATTTCTGCCATTCGAAGTTCGTCTATTTAATTGATTTTAAATTTTAGTAAGTAAAATTTGTAAGTCGAATAAATTATATTTCGAATATCTAGATTTAAGTGGATAATTAAATCGATAATTTAATATTTGAAATTACAGAAATAATTGAAAATCAAGTTTAATGTGATTATAATTGATTTGTAAAGTGGTATTAAATCATATTGGAGTTAGAATGATGTTATAGAACTTTTAAAATTGAATTTAAAGTTAATTTGTGGAAATTGAATATTTAAATATTTAATTGACGAGTAAAAATAGTCATTTTTCAAACAGTCTCAGATTTCGATGAAACTAGTTTCATCGAATCCGTAATATTATATTATTGTAAGATTTCAAATTTTGTGTAAATCGGATTTATGGTTTGTCCGGGGCAAGCTAAAATGCGTCGAAATCGGCTTAAGTGAATTTTAAATTTAAATTTGTCGATTTGAAAACCTATCTTCTAAATATGATCGAATTGGCTCCCGATATATATTCCTTCGCGTTCGGAATAGGGGTAAAACATTATAAATGCAAGGTGGCACGCTTTGTTTGGAGTCCGGAAAAATTTCGGGTGAATAGTGCACGAATATTTTTTATATAAGGACCTCAACATTCTCATTTGCAAACTAATCAACCCTAGGGTTTCACAGCCGCCACCTTCAGGTTTAATGGCCGAAAATATTCCTCCTTCTCCCTCAATTTTCTTCAAATCCGTAAATCGATTTGGAAAACTCTCAACTACAAAAATGAAGAGCATACCGAGCTCTATAATCTCAACGGTGGAGATCGTTTAAAACGTAGCCAATCAACGGCAATTCAAGCTCAAACTCACCACGGTCATGCACGTTTTCCGAGGCACAGGGATGTCCGAGTTGCATAAGATTCACGGTGAAGGTGAAGCTCGGCTTTGGCTTCGAAATGGTGGTAGTTGATCGACCTAAAATCGATCATAAATGGCGCGAGCATTAGGGTTTTGCAGCGGCTCTAATGGGTTGTATCATGCGCAATAACCTGATGAGGAAGAAAGTATAGTGCGGCCGAGATTTGTATTCGAAAATGAGTGGCCCAGATCGATATAAGGTTCAAAAATATATAAAAAAAAGATTTGTAAATTAATTTATATAATTCGTGTGATATTTAAGACTGCATATCTTTTTCATACGAGGTCCTTTCACACGAAACGAGTTGCGTCGGGTTCGTATTGACGAATACTACACAATGGAGCCGGATTGTGACTGATTGGAGCTAGTGTGGATTTTGGGTAAAATTAAAGCGCATATAATTTTATTCGGAACGAAACACGGCAGCCGCTATTGGAAAGAAGGTGAGAACTTCTCACTCAATCGAATTTGTTTCGATTTAAATTTTAAATAGTTAGATTTAAAATTGCTTGATTGTGTTGATTGTATGCTTCGATGATAAATTACTATCTGTTGTATTGAAATAGACCCTCTACGCCGCATATTAAGCGCAGATTATTATATTAAACACATATACTGTAACAACCCGCATATTTATCGATTTTATATTTTAATATTTTATTTAAATATTTTGTCATTAATCGAATATTGGTCCGAAAAGATACTTTTTGCAAATGGTTAAATTAGGACTCGAGACCACTTCCATTGAGTTCGAAATGCCGTTTACAATTTTTTTAAGTATAAACATTGATAGGTTTGGAGTTAGTGGAATTTCACTTACTTTTCCCGCTTTGGACTTTGGGTTACTTTAGCCATTATAACTCAAACCCACTTCTCTCCTTCTCCTTGCTCTTCATAAATTTCCTAACAACCAAGATTTAGCATTAATGGTGAGTGGAAGGGGAAATTAATATTTCGAGCTCAAATTCTCTTGCAAATCCAACATTCAATTCCAAATTCAAGAAGAAGATATTGGATTCAAGCTTGTGATTACTTCTCCATTTCTTTCAAGCTTTTCTTCATAAATTTGGTGCAAAGGTGAGAATTTTTATCTCACAAATCTAGTCCATATCTATATTGGACTGTTGGGAATGATTCCCTAACACTTTTGCATGCACGTTTGCATTTGGTTTGGATTGGATTGGCGAAAAACTCCAAATTTTAGTATTTTCGGTGAAAAAACTGCACTTAGGTCATTCTGGAAGAATTGGCACTTCGGAAGTAGGTCGCTCACGAGTTAACTCGTTAGGTCGCTCGCGAGTTAGTACCATAGGTCGTATGGACCTAGGTCGTAGGTCGTAGGTCGTATGGACCTTAGGTCGTAGGTCGTATGGACCTTAGGTCGTAGGTCGTATGGACCTTAGGTCGTAGGTCGTATGGACCTTAGGTCGTAGGTCGTATGGACCTTAGGTCGTAGGTCGTATGCACCTTAGGTCGTAGGTCGTATGGACCTAGGTCGTAGGTCGTTGGCTTTTTCTTAACGTTGGGTCGCGATGCATTTTAGGTCGTGTGATCTTCTTACCTGTTAGGTCGTTGGACCCACATCCAGTTAGGTCGCTAGGCCACGTTTCTAGTTAGGTCGCAAGACCTTTTAAACCGTTAGGTCGCGTGACCTATATCCCGTAGGCCCTTAGGTCGTTAACTCGTTAACATGTACGGATCTTTACCATTTTAGGTCGCGTGAACTTGTAATTGACTTAGGTCGTTAGGTTGTTCAACGATGCAGCTTGGCCTTTGTCCCTTAAGTCACTCGCCTCCCTTAGGTCGCTCGATCCTATCCTCCCTTTGGTCTTCACTAGGTCGTACCGTTTTGGACGGGGCGCTACCCCGCACCACGCCGGGGGCGCTGCCCCCTGGACCCCCGCGACCTGGCCGGGCAGGTCGAACCCCGTAGCAGGGGCTTTGCCCCCGCACCCCCACCTTGGGGGGTTGCCACCCCCTGGACCCCCCTCCATAGGGGATCTTATCTGAAAAACATTCAACAGAACTTGTTGAGCTGATTTCCTTGGATTTTTATCACATCTTCGAATGTGATCTTTGTGAATTGATTGTTTCTACAATCGCTTCTGTGATTTGTCACTTTAAAATATAAAGGTTTCAATACTAGTAGTAAATATCAAAACCCTTTCAACAAAATGATTTCAACTCTATTTTTAATAACAAAGCTCTTCTCTTAACCCGTTTTTCAATCTATTAGTATATACAAACCTTTACCTCACTCGGATGATAAATCTAATCAAACGGCTTAGTAAAACAAGTGGTATGAAACGCTTTCGTTTGCTTCGTCGGTTAATTCTTGGACTTGTTCGATTGAACCTCTAGTGACAATTTTATTAGTGAAGATTTACAATATGTTCGTAAATATTTAAGTTAAGCTAGTGGTTATGGGACATGAAACTAAACTTTTATATTTACTAACTTAGTGTAATTGACACTTCTCGTTGATCATGATGATCATTTTATGATTTAGACTAGCAATTGTGCGATGTCTCTTGGTTTGCAAGGTTAGACTAGACCTCGTTGGTGTGATTCCGACTCGCACATATATCTTTGTCCGCAACGTTAGTTTAAACACCATTTGTGTGATTCCACTCACACATACCTTTTTGGTTGCAAGGTTAGGCTAGACACCATTTGTGTGAT
The DNA here is from genome assembly GCA_030765085.1 of Allium cepa. Taxonomy (NCBI): domain Eukaryota; kingdom Viridiplantae; phylum Streptophyta; class Magnoliopsida; order Asparagales; family Amaryllidaceae; genus Allium; species Allium cepa. The sequence goes on from CM060939.1 coordinate 812,932,177, forward strand.
TCCACTCACACATACCTTTATGCTTTTTGGTTAGCCTAGACCTCATCTGGGTGATTCCGACTCACCTATATGGGGTAGCTTCCCATGGTCTTCGGACCGTCATGTGATAGGCCTCTTTCCCTTTTTCTGTGATTTCTGGATTTCTTGTGTTGATTTCTGTAAGTTATGTCATTGACTTGTTATGAGTACAAGTTTAGGGTATGATGCCCTCTTTGGATCTTTGAGAAGATTCTTGTGATATCGATTTATCTCTTATTGGTTGATCTTCTGTTGATCATCATTTGCATACTTATAGTAGTATGTCAGTATGGATATTTTATGTTTATGCCATATCTTTTATTTTATACCATGTCATCTGATATTTATAGCTAGACTGATCCGTTTATTATTTTCTTAAATAATACTCGGGTCAGACCGAGATGTTACAGGTGCTTGTGCTTGACTTCTTCCCGGGATATGCTACTCTGACTTTTGGCTAACTATTTAGATTAGCAGTTTTTGTTGTATACACTTGGGACATAGACTCATAGTTGTATTCTTTTGTATAGCACGTGATGCTATTCTTTTGTATTATTGTGGATCTTTTTGACCACTACTCTGATGTACACTTTCATGTGTTAGTTATATATTCATATCTTCTTCCGCCTTTGTGATATGGATGACTGTGACTGATTTGTGTTATACTTATTTCTATGTTTGTTTACGAAGATTATTTATAGCCACCGTGTGATAAGCAATTACATGGATGGTCGCTCCTCAACAGCCTTATTCTCCGTGCTAGTTGACAGCACTACACCGTAGTGTTCTTGGCTAGCGTGGGTATAGACGTGGGGCGTCGCAGCTTGGTATCAGAGCCAAACTTCGGAACAATGTAGAATAACTTAACAAGGATCATCGTCCTAAGTCTATCTTAAGAGTTATACCATAGGATTAATTCGAGTCTTCGTACTGATTCATCCTATTTCCTTTATGATTGCTTGTTTTATCTATCAAGATTGCTTGATATTCATTGGTGAATAACCTTCTTCCTTCTCTTCTTTCTTTCTTAAAGGAAGAGAATGTCTAGACGAGGCCGTCCCAGGACTGGATCATCTAGTGCTTCTCCCCAGGATGGATTTTTTATGACTGCTCAACAGCTTCTTGATTTAGTAACAAATGCTCAAGCAGCTGGAGCCAACCCGGAACCTACTCACACAAAGTTGGGATTTGCACGCTTGTGCAGTGATTACACCAACTTGGGTGGGAAGCCCTTCAAAGGTTCGGAAACTATCATTAAGGTCCAGGCTTGGTTAAAATCATGCGATCGAATCTTTTCTCGCATGAACCTTATCGATCTCCACCGCGTTCAGGTGGCTTCCAGCATGCTCCAGGAGAGAGCATTGGACTGGTACGAACTCCTTATTTCAGAAACTAATGAAGCGGATCTCACCTGGGAGCAATTTCAGGGACGCTTTGAGTTAAAGTTTGTACCAGAAGTTGGGAAAGTAACCTTGGCTCGACGTGTTATAGACCTTGTTCAAGGTCAATCCTCTGTGACTGAATATGTCGCAGCCTTCGAGACGCTTTCCAAATATGGGGTTGAATTCATCAACACCCCATTGAAGAAGAACTAGAGGTTCGTTTACGGCTTAAATAAGAATCTTAAGAAGCCACTGCTCCTGAAACTAGAAGTCGCATTTGATCAACTCGTCGATATCGCTCTTCGTCTTGAAGAGGACGATAGAGAGAGTGATGTTGAAGTGGAAGGCGCTAAACCAAACTTCAACAACAAGAAGAGGCCAAACAAATTCAAGGGTCCTTATCCCAACCAAAGGGGTAAGCAAGCAACTCCTAGTGCAAAGGCTCCTTCTCCTAGTATTGTGAGATGCTTCAATTGTGGAACTACGGATCATTATGCGAACAAGTGCTCAAAGCCCAAATCTTGTCGCTATTGCAAGAGCCCGGATCATTTTATACATCAATGCCTCAAGCGTGAAGGCAAGAAAGAGGGAAAGTTGAATGTGGCTCAAGCCCCTGGCAACACATCTCGTGGCCAAGGTATTTCTCACTCCATTCTTGATGGTATTATTTTATTTCATGATCAACGAATTAGAGTTCTCTTCGATACGGGTGCATCCCATTCTTTTATATCAAAGGAACTGGTAGACACTTTTTCCTTAAGTGTTACTGCATTAATGACTTCTTTAAAAATTGTGAATCCTGTTGGTGGATCCGCAACTCTTAGTTTGCTTTGTAAAGATGTGGAGATTATTTTATGCGATTTTTCTTCCGTAGCCGATTTGCATGTTATGCGTTACTTAGGCTTTGGAATGACATTGGGTATGGACTAGCTTAACCATTATGAAGCTCATATCCTATGTCCTGAGGGGACTATTTATCTCCGACATCCGCAATCTGTAAATCCGATTTCTATTATTCTTAAAGATTCGGATTCTTCTTTGACTGCATCTTTATATTCTTTAAATCCTCGATACGATGATGATGATGAGGAGGAGGACATCATTTCTCAAATTCACGTTGTCCGTGAATTTTCCGACATATTTGAGCCCGTTTTAGGTTTACCACCTAAGCGAGCAATTGAGTTCAGAATTAATCTTACCTCTGAAGCTCGACCTATTACTCGTCCTCCTTATCGCATGTCCAATAAGGAAAACGAAGAGATGCGCAAACAATTATCCGAATTGGAGACGAAGCAATTTATTCGCTCTAGTTCCTCGCCTTCGGGAGCTTCGGCTATTTTCGTAAAGAAATCCGATGGTACTCTTAGGCTCTGCGTTGATTATCGCAAGCTTAACGATCTTACTATTAAAAATAAATATCCTTTACCTCGGATTGATGATCTATTCGATCAGCTTAGTGGTGCTAAGGTCTTTTCACAATTTTGGACTTGGCTACCGGTTTCCATCAACTTCGTATGGCAGAGGATAGCATTCCTTTGACACCATTCCGTACTCGATATGGATCTTATGAATGGCTTGTTATGCCATTTGGGTTAACGAATGCTCCGACTTATTTCGTTAACCTCATGAATCGAGTTTTCAAAGATTTCCTCGATCGGTTTGTTCTCATTTTCATTGATGATATTCTTGTGTATTCTAAAACCGAGGAGGAACATGAAAAACATCTTCGGGTTGTATTGGAAACTCTTAGTAGTAATCAGTTAAAGGAAAAATTTTCTAATGCCACTTTTGGCGATCTCGTGTGAAGTTTCTCGTTCATATTATTTCCGAATCCGGAATTTCCGTGGATCCTTCAAAGATTGAAGCGATTCAAGATTGGAAAAGACCTGAGAGTGTGACTGAAATTCGTAGCTTTCTCGGATTGGTGGGTTATTACCGTCGTTTTATTAAATACTTTTCTAAGATTGTCGTGCCTCTTACGTGCTTGACTAAGAAGGGAGTTAAATACATTTGGTCGGACAAATGTGAAGCCTCTTTTCAGAAATTGAAAGAACTCCTTTCTGATGCTCTTATTCTTGTTATTCCCGAAGGGAATCAAGATTTTGTTGTTTATACCGATGCTAGTCGCGTTGGTTTGGGTGCCGTTCTTATGCAAAAAGAACGTGTTATTGCTTATGCTTCTAGGCAATTGAAGCCGGCCGAGACTAGATATGCCACACATGATTTAGAACTCGCGGCTATTGTTTTCGCCCTTCATATTTGGCGTCATTATCTATTAGGAGAGAAATTTATTCTTTACACTGATCATAAGTCTTTGAAATATTTATTTTCTCAAAAGGAACTTAATTTGCGTCAACAACATTGGCTCGAGTTCCTTGCACCTTATGATCTTGATATTCTTTATACCCCCGGTAAGGGTAATCGTGTCGCTGATGCTCTTAGCCGTAAACAACAAGCAGTTGTTTCTATGATGATATCTGAATGGAACGAACTCGAGATTTTATCCACTTGTGAGATTCGAGAGCGCGTATCCGATTTATGCTCATCACTTGTTTTATGTAGCCTTGAGGCTCATCCTTCTCTTTTAGACCGCATTCTTGAAGCTCAAGGGCTAGATCCTGAATTGGCTCTTCTTGGCCAAAATGTTAAGGATAAAATTGATATTGAAGTTTTGAAAGACATTGATATTGATTCTCGTGGCGGCATTCGAAAATTTGGTAGACTTATCGTAGCAAATATTGGTGATCTTCGTAAATATATTTTAGAAGATTCCCATCGTTCTAAATTCACCATTCATCCCGGTAGTAGTAAAATGTACGCTGATATGAAGCGACTTTATTATTGGGAGGGAATGAAATCTGATATTGCTAACTTTGTTAAGTGTTGCATGACTTGCCAACTTGTCAAGGCCGAACACCAAAGGCCTGGTGGGTTATTGCAACCTTTAGAAATTCCAATTTGGAAGTGGGACCAAATTTCCATGGATTTTATAGATGGCCTTCCCCGTTCTCGTTCGGGTCATGATAGCTTATGGGTGATCGTTGAAAGACTTACTAAATCCGCCCATTTTATTCCCGTTCGGTCTAACCGAACCGTTCCTCTTTTGGCCAAACTCTTTATCAAAGAAATTGTTAAATTGCATGGAGTTCCTACTTCTATTGTTAGTGATCGAGATCCATTGTTTACTAGTGGATTTTGGAAGAGTCTTCAAAAAGCTTTAGGAACGAAGCTTAATTTTAGCACTGCTTATCACCCCCGGTCCGATGGACAAACCGAGCGTGTGAATCAAACTCTTGAAGATCTTCTTCATGCTTGTGTGCTTGATTTTGGGGGAAGATGGGAAGATCATGTTTCACTTGTTGAATTTTCCTATAATAATAGCTTCCAATCTAGTATTGGTATGGAACCTTTCGAGGCACTCTGTGGAAGGCCATGCCGATCTCCTTCTTGTTGGCTTGAGGCCGGTGAGAAGCTGGTTTTAGGTCCAGACTTTATTCGTGATTCCACAGAGAAGATTGAACTTATTCGACATAGGATGAAAGAAGCCCAGAGTAGACAAAAATCCTATGCCGATAATCGAAGAACGAAATTAAAATTTTCTGTTGGAGATCTTGTTTTTATTCGTGTTTCACCTATGAAGGGTGTTGTACGTTTCAGTCGATCGGGGAGTTAGCGCCTCGATATACTGGGCCATTTCGTATCATTGAACGTATTGGTTCCATGGCTTATCGCCTTGCATTGCCGGCTCAGTTTTCTGCTATGCATGACGTATTTCACGTTTCTCAGTTACGGAAATGCCTTCGGGATTCCGATTCTATTCTTGAGCCTGCTGTTGTGGAAGAAATTGAAGTTTCGCCGAATTTAACTTATGAGCAGCATCCTATTCGAATTATAGCTTCTGAGGTTAAACGACTTCGAAATAAAGATGTTCCGCTTGTGAAGGTTCAATGGTCCTCAAATCCTAAGGATTGTTCTTGGGAATCCAGAGAATTCATCGAGCGAACACATCCGGACTTACTTTCTAATTCTCAATAAGGCGAACTTCTTATTTCAAATTTCTTTTGTGTTAATATGCTTTTATGGTTGTTACTTTTTATATCCATCTTATATATTGCGAGGACGCAATTTCTTTAAGGAGGGGAGTTTGCAACAACCCGCATATTTATCGATTTTATATTTTAATATTTTATTTAAATATTTTATCGTTAATCAAATATTGGTCCGAAAAGCTACTTTTTGCAAACGGTCAAATTAGGACTCGAGACCACTTTCATTGAGTTCGAAATGCCGTTTACAATTTTTTAAGTATAAACATTGATAGGTTTGGAGTTAGTGGAATTTCACTTACTTTTCCCGCTTTGGACTTTGGGTTAGTTTAGCCATTATAACTCAAACCCACTTCTCTCCTTCTCCTCACTCTTCATAAATTTCCTAACAACCAAGCTTTAGCATTAATGGTGAGTGGAAGGGGAAATTAATATTCCGAGCTCAAATTCTCTTGCAAATCCAACATTCAATTCCAAATTCAAGAAGAAGTTATTGGATTCAAGCTTAAGATCACTTCTCCATTGCTTTCAAGCTTTTCTTCATAAATTTGGTGAAAAGGTGAGATTTTTATCTCACAAATCTAGTCTATATCTATCTTGGACTGTTGGGAATGATTCCCTAACACTTTTGCATGCACGTTTGCATTTGGCTTGGATTGGATTGGCGAAAAACTCCAAATTTTAGTGTTTTCAGTGAAAAAACTGCACTTAGGTTGTTCTGGAAGAATTGGCACTTCGGAATTAGGTCGCTCACGAGTTAGCTCATTAGGTCGCTCGCGAGTTAGTACCATAGGTCGTTTGGACCTAGGTCGTAGTTCGTATGGACCTTAGGTCGTAGGTCATATGGACCTTAGGTCGTAGGTCGTATGGACCTTAGGTCGTAGGTCGATGGTCGTATGGACCTTAGGTCGTAGGTCGTATGGACCTTAGGTCGTAGGTCGTAGGTCGTATGGACCTTAGGTCGTAGGTCGTATGGACCTTTGGTCGTAGGTCGTATGGACCTAGGTCGTAGGTCGTTGGCTTTTTTTTAACGTTGGGTCGTGAGGCATTTTAGGTCGTGTGATCTTCTTACCTGTTAGGTCGTTGGACCCACATCCAGTTAGGTCGCTAGGCCACGTTTCTAGTTTGGTCGCAAGACCTTTTAAACCGTTAGGTCGCGTGACCTATATCCCGTAGGTCGTTGATCCCCTTAGGTCATTAACTCGTTAACACGTACGACTCTTTACCATTTTAGGTCGCGTGACCTTGTACTTGACTTAGGTCGTTAGGTCGTTCAACGATGCAGCTTGGCCTTTGTCCCTTAAGTCGCTCGCCTCCCTTAGGTCACTCGATCCTATCCTCCCTTTGGTCTTCACTAGGTCGTACCGTTTTTGACGAGGCGCTGCCCCGCACCCCGCCGGGGGCGCTGCCCCCCGGACCCCCGCGACCTGACCGGGCAGGTCGAACCCCGTAGCAGGGGCGTTGCCCCCGCACCCCCACCTTGGGGGGTTTCCACCCCCCTGGACCCCCCTCCGTAGGGGATCTTATCTGAAAAACATTCAACAGAACTTGTTGAGCTGATTTCCTTGGATTTTTATCACATCTTCGAATGTGATCTTTGTGAATTGATTGTTTCTACAATCGCTTCTGTGATTTGTCACTTTAAAATATAAAGGTTTCAATACTAGTAGTAAATATCAAAACTCTTTCAACAAAATGATTTCAACTCTATTTTTAATAAGAAAGCTCTTCTCTTAACCCGTTTTCCAATCTATTAGTATATACAAACCTTTACCTCACTCGGATGAGAAATCTAATTAAACGGCTTAGTAAAAAAAGTGGTATGAAACTCTTGCGTTTGCTTCGTCGGTTAATTCTTGGACTTGTTCGATTGAACCTCTAGTGACAATTTTATTAGTGAAGATTTACAGTATGGTCGTAAATATTTAAGTTAAGCTAGTGGTTATGTGACATGAAACTAAACTTTTATATTTACTAACTTAGTGTAATTGACACTTCTCGTTGATCATGATGATCATTTTATGATTTAGACTAGCAATTGTGCGATGTCTTTTTTTTTGCAAGGTTAGACTAGACCTCATTGGTGTGATTCCGACTCGCACATATATCTTTGTCCGCAAGGTTAGTCCAGACACCATTTGTGTGATTCCACTCACACATACCTTTTTGGTTGCAAGGTTAGGCTAGACACCATTTGTGTTATTCCACTCACACATACCTTTATGCTTTTTGGTTAGCCTAGACCTCATCTAGGTTATTCCGACTCACCTATATGGGGTAGCTCCCTATGGTCTTCAGACCGTCATGTGATAGGCCTCTTTCCCTTTTTTTGTGGTTTATGGATTTCTTGTGTTGATTTCTGGAATTTATGTCATTGACTTGTTATGAGTACAAGTTTAGGGTATGATGCCCTCTTTCGATCTTTGAGAAGATTCTTGTGATATCGATTTATCTCTTATTGAGTGATCTTCTGTTGATCATCATTTGCATACTTATAGTAGTATGTCAGTATGGATATTTTATGTTTATGCCATATCTTTAATTTTATACCATGTCATCTGATATTTACAGCTAGACTGATTCGTTTATTATTTTCTTAAATAATACTCGAGTCAGACCGAGATGTTACAGGTGCTTCTGCTTGACTTCTTCCGGGATATTCTACTCGGACTTTTGGCTAACTATTTAGATTAGCAGTTTTTGTTGTATACATTTGAGACATAGACTCATAGTTGTATTCTTTTGTATAACACGTGATGCTATTCTTTTGTATTATTGTGGATCTTTTTGACCACTACTCTGATGTACACTTTCATGTGTTAGTTATATATTCATATCTTCTTCCGCCTTTGTGATATGGATGACTGTGACTGATTTGTGTTATGCTTATTTCTATGTTTGTTTCCCAAGATTATTTATAGCCACCGTGTGATAAGCAATTACATGGATGGTCGCTCCTCAACAGCCTTATTCTCCGTGCTAGTTGATAGCACTACACCGTAGTGTTCTTGGCTAGCGTGGGTATAGAGGTGGGGCGTCACATATACCACGATATTCCACCTTGAAGTAGAATTGGGTATTATATATGTACATGGAGTTGATTTTCCCGCATTATATAGCGGATGAGAACCTATTGCGCCGTATAATAGCGTATAATATTTTATATAAACCATGTACCGCGATATCCCACCTTGAAATGGGATTGGTATTGTGCTAACATCTGTGGATGCAGGAAACAGGTTGGAGGGATCCAACTGGATTCCTCAAATAATTTAATTTGTTTCAATGTTGTGTGTTGATTATTTATAATCTCTTTGTGATTATCTTTGTGATTGAAATCGTTAAAGGCTAAAATTTAGCCGAATAAAATTTTGGTATCGTTCGATGTCGGAAATAAATAAAAATTTGATTTTTGAAAATTCAGGTTGAAAGTTTATATTAAAATTTTATTTTTGAGAATTGGATAAATTTAAAAGAATGAATTCTAAAATAATAAATTTTTATTTTCAATCTTATTGAATAAAATTTCAAAATATGGGAAAAGCATTAATAAATGGATTTCGGGTAATATAATTTAAAAGTTGAAGAATTTACTCATCATACGGATTTTAAAGAGTTTGAAAAAATAAAAGAATTGGTTTTCTTTAAAAGGAATTTATTTTTAAAAGGAAATAAAATTTGAAACCCATTTGGGAATTGATTTTTGGTGATTGAATTTAAATCTTTTGAAAATCCATTTGGAAATTTATTTGGTGTTTTGAAGTGAATATTTGAAATCGATTTGAAAATCGTATATCAGTAGATATTTGGAAATGTGAATTCACAAGGAATTTATAAAGAAAAGGGTAATTTGTTTAAAAATAAACATTGATTTATTTTTAAAGTGTGGAAATAAATTTACGGATTTGGAACGTACATTTAAAATAAATCGGTAAGGATTTATTTAATTGGTTTAAATGAACCATTTTGAAATGAAAGTGTATTCTCCCTGGAAAGCCGAATAAAATTTCTAAATAGCTTTGAAAGATATATGCTATATATATAGATATAATTCTAGAATTGGTTTTGAAAAGGATACTTTGGAGAAATTAACTTCTTAAATTGTTTTAAATCCTTTGAGTAAAGATTTATTAAGTTATTATAGAAATGATTATTTCTAAGATTTAATTGATAATTGTTTTAGAAAATAGTTATTTAAATAGTTTTACTCTATCTACTAATTTTTATTTTGAAAATTAGTTTGGACTTAAGTTATATGTAATATTGGTATAATATTTTTATAACTAATATTTTAAGTAAAGTGTTTAAAGAAAAATACTTTTATTTCAAAGTGTTTTCCCGATATATTTTGGATAAGTGTTATAAATTATTTTAAAGTATTTGAACTCGGTAGATTTCCAGTGAAAATGAATAAATATTTGGAATTGTTTCCGCGAAAGGAAAATGATTTGAAATTTATTTTCAAAAGTTGTAAAGGTGAAAAGTGATTTGAAATTTGTTTTCAAATGGTTGAAGTGTGGAAAAATATATCTTCAAAAGATATTTTTGGAAAATAAATAATTTGGGAAATTATTTGGAATTTGGTGATGTTGTGCATATATATTGATAGTTAAATAACCTACTATCAATATTTACCTTTAAATGGGCATTTGTTGTTATTTGCTTGAATTTGAATGCTACACTTATTTTAAAATAAGCGCTCGTTATTCGGTTTAGCCGGGAGAGGACCTTTGGGTCATGAATCCCATTCTGAATAGTGATATGTCGTAATGGATAGCATTTGAAGACCGGTGTTGAAGATCGGATATTTTCGAAAACGGAAGGATTACCATCGAATGTCTCTGCATCGGCTGATCGCCGATATAGAGATTTTATCATCCTTTGTGATGGAAGTCCGGACGTGATTAGTGAATATCTGGATTGCAAGAGCTTCTTTGGAAGTGCCTTCGGTTCCGTTCGATCCCGGAACGGACTTGTATGGATGTGTGTATGACGTTACAATTTGAGATGTAAAGCTGGTTTCTATCGAATACATTTCTGTTGGTGGCGGAGAATTTATTCTCTTTGCTTAACACCCTTCTCTTAGACGTACGAGCTCAGAGGTTATGTAGTTGACGGATACTAGTGATACGTTCCCAATTTGGTAATGTGGTATACGAAGTGCTGCTGATCATTTGTTGATCAAAGCATAGTTTTTGTGAAAAGCGTAGCGTTGTGGACGAGACTTTGTCGTACCTCACAACGCTATAATGGTCAAAACAAGAAAGATGCAGCAAGGTTATAGGGAGTAGAGCCCCTTAGGGTATGTGCATTTCCTTATGGATAGAAGTGGTATCATGGTATGGATCCCAGATACTTAACTTATGTGGATATCGCAAATATATATGACTTTGTGATTGTTGTTGGTTAAGGATCCTCTGATAAAGGTTGTTTACAACCGGGGGATGGCATACTCGTGTCAGTAGTTACCTACTTTTGCAGAGGTAACCCGGCCTTGTGTTGGCAGAGATCCGGTTAGGTTCTCGGGGCGTCCCACTAGAGGCGTACCCATGTGGCAATGGGAAGTTCCTTGGCCTGACCATTTATTGGAAATCTAAACTCCAATACGCACCTTGTACGGTTTTAGTTATAGAACCTGCCATTTACTTATGGTGGTCACCACCGTTTAGATGGTAGCTATAGTAGGCATACGATAATGGTCTTATGTTGGCTAAGATTTATATTGTACTTTCGAAATGTTTTCCTGCACTTTGCACTTATAGTAATAATATCAAAGAAATTTTTCTGCGTATCAAGCGTGTTTGACTATCATAAGGAGAAATCTCCTCCGATTCTGCGTTTGCATTGTGTGTGTGTGTGCGGGAGGCCTTATGGTAGTTTCATTTTCCAAAAGCATTGCGGATCTATTTTAAAATATTTCTTTGTTTTTTTAAAGATAAACTTTTTATGCTCTCGCACTAGTCCCATGACTGACCTGGATTTTATTATTCCCTTCCTGAACTCTGGGTGCCCATCATTTTCCACACGGGTAGCCTAGAGTCAGGTTATTAGGATATTCTGGAATTTAGGAAGTGCTGTGGAGCATAAGAGGCGAGCTGGATGGCGAAACTTATCACTAGTATATAGTATTTCTTTTCCATTGTTTGTTGTTGTAAACTCTGATAATGTAATGTAATGTGATGTAATGTAACAACTGATACAGTTCTTTTGATTTAAAGATTATTCATTTATCTATTATATGTCCGCTGCGATTGTGAGATTCTGATTTTTTTATGTTGCTTCTTCTTTCTTTCATCTTCTATCTTTTTCTTCTTCTTAAACCCTAAGTGTTCAGTTTTTCGGCATTCGATTGTTCGGTAGACAGTGGACGCATAAATGTCGATTTTCGAAAGTCGAAGAATCGGGTCCTTATAATCTGTTTTTATATATGTAGACTCAGTCATCCATTTCAGCAATGGTTATTCAATCAATCAAACAACATGAACCAATTCCTTAATTCGTTTGGTTTTGAGTTTGGTCTTTTTCTAGTTTAATTTTATTAGGTTCTTTCTTATGCAGCGATTAAATTATTCTGATATTTTCTATTGGTTTCAAATCTAACCAAGCATTCGATCATCGCTACGATAGAGAAAGTTGAACCCTATAAATCAATATACTTATTTATCGAACCTTTTATGAATTTGTGGTCCAATAATAATAATGTATCTGATAACATGATGCAACATTAAGACAAAATACCTAATTTTTAGTAAAATTATCATCTTTCTTATCAGTCTTACACTTACCAATCCATCTCCAAACATTTTCCTTTAAACGATATAATACACTAGATTGATTTCTTTCCCTTAAAATGTTAGCATTTACATTGTTTTTTATTTAATGTAAAATTTGTTTGAAACAAATATATATTGCAGTAAAATAATTTTAAAATTATATACAAAATTCATCACCTTTTTTCTACAATGTTTTCTATTCTAGTTTTACATTTATTTCTTTTAGAATAAAACCATGCCAAATTACTTCTATATTTATGTGCTTTTGGTCTCTTACTATGAAACTTACATCATTTAATAAATAATCAACTACAGTAGCTATTTTGTATACATATGCAAGCTAATATTATGAAATTTATCCACAAAAATTACCAATGATTAAAACACTTGTAACTACGAAGAGAAAAAAATATGATACAACTTATGTTAAAACTATGATAATCAATATCATATTTTGAATCAACATCTATTCTTCTATTTCATAGATTTTTTTTCCTTGCAGTTGACAGGTATTTAAAATGTATTATTATGCATTATAATAATTTACACTCTTTAATTTATTACCAAATCTGGCAAAATTCAATATTAGAAAAAAATCACTTATCATTTACATTTTATATTATTTTTGTTAAAACTATTCAATACCTCTTATGTTGGTAAACATTTTTTATTGCACTTTTTAAATAGTGGAGATTAATTTTATTTGGTGCGTGCAAATAATCTTGTGATTGTTTAGAGTTTTCTAATATAGTGCATATAAATCCATTACACTATGTGTAACTTTGTACCAATAAAGTATGAATTGATTTTCCCGTTCATCAAGGCTTTCCAATTCTTTAGCATGTTCATTTCTTCTTAATCAATTTCTATGAAAATCACAAAATTCAAATAACTCATAATTGTTGAACAAATCTTTGTCCATGTATAAGGGCAATTTTTCAATAGTAACACATTATGAGAAAAATATTGTCTAACAAATACCAAGTCTTAATGTGTTCCATAAAAAAGTTATTTCTCTTATTATAGTAATATTCCATTAGACATCAAAATTAAACAAGAAACGAGTTACAGGTCCCTATTTTTGATGTTGTTATAAGAAAAATCCCTTTATATATAAGTATGTAAATTTAGTCCCTATTTTTCGAAAAATAGAAAACGCAAGGTGCTTTGCACTTTTCTGACGGAAAATGCAAGCTAACTTGCAACTTATATCAGAAAAGCGCAAGCTAGTTTGCGCTTTTTTATTTTGAGATTTTTTAAAAAAAAATGAAATTTTCAAAAAAAAAATTTGAAAAGCGAAAGTTAATTTGCACTTTTATAAGAAAAATGCAATATAGTATCCTCTTTTTGATTTACAAAAAACAGGGACTTAATTTGCATACTTATTATCATAGGGACTTTTTTTACAACAACATCGAAAATAGGAACCTTCGGTGCAAAGCCCGAAAATTAAAAACATTTATTGTAAACTTTGCAGCACTCGTGTTAATCTTGGCATATCAGACATTCGCACTGGCTTCAGCAAAAAATCTTTAGCGTCTTCTTCCATGCATCTAATATTTCAAAACTAAAATCACAATATTGCACAAATCAATTTACAACTTATATCTCAAAAATTTATTACAATAGTACATATTGGTATTATATGGAATACTCTCAGAGGACATAATCACAACATGAATTTCTTTGAGTCGCGTAGAACACTGTTAAAAAACCAAATGTCACAATCTATGTTAAACTATATTGCAAATGGTTTAAAAAAATCTTGATCTGCATTAATAATTCATATCCGTTCATGTCAGGCATGAAATAGTCAGTAATTATCATATTCACATTTGGCTGCTGCAACATCATAGAAATACAAACAGATTCAAAGATTTGGTCGAAAGTATGAAATATTAGGGAAAAAATTACAAACCATGTTCAGCATTTCTAGTGCTTGCCTCCCACTATCCATAGTTGTCACTATAAACAAAAAAACATAGGGAGATAAAATACTGAAATGGTTGTCTAAATATTCGAGCATATTTTAAAAAAATGAACCTTTATATTTCTTGCTACGAAGCAAGTGTGCGATCACCACTCGGTCAATTGGGCTATCATCCACTGCCAATACATGAACATCACTTTGTGAAGCTCGCATTGTTTATATTATTTGCTTTATTGAAATGAGTTGGAATTCACAGAAAATAAGTTGTGAATGAATATTTAGATGAAGTGTTAATTTATAAGAAGAAGAGGAAGAAAGAAGAGGAAGAAAGATGACCAACAAAAGGCAAGACATCTTATATCCATTAATTCTAAAATGATTTTCTTAAAATTTGTTGATTTTCTTTTGTTACCAAATAATAAATGATTGGTTGTATCATTGTTTTATATGGTTAGTGTTTTAATGGTGCAAGGGTTTGTGAGATTTTGTCTGGTACAGTAATAACTTCTACAATGCAAATTTAGGAACAATAAACAATAATTTGTCAATTGTATAAATATACATGAAATGCACAAATACATCCCGATTCAAAATATCATCTTTATTACCTTAATCTTAACGTAAGTAAAATCGTACTTATTTTCAGTTAAGAGGATAATTATTTTTATTTTCTACAAATTTCATAATATGTCCATATATGTATATGTTGCCTTAATTCAAAAGAGTTAATGTAGGTTATTATATGTAAATTATATATTAAGAAGTGGAAATTATGTTTACACTCTTACTTTTTTTTAAAAATAATACTAAAGAACCTTTATCACTATATAAATCGGTCCTTTGAAAGTATAGAAAGTATAAAATGGCCCACTGAATTTTACAGTAATGTGAAATAACCCCTATTTTTTCTTGCATTTTATACAACACAACGTTGTATTATTTACGGCATGACTAGCCTGGTACTATTTTGCTCATTACAACATTCTAAAACACAACCCTGGTAGAAAAACCATCATTAGGTTTTCCTTATGTATTAACTCTAACTCCTTTCTACGTTCTGGAAAAAGCAATAGATTTTACTATAACATTTTATATCATATCTTGTTTCTATGACTCCCCAAAACTCCCAATGCTTATTCCATATCCACGCCCATAGTTTACCATCTCAATCCATATATTAGAATTTCGTTAACCAATTGAAAGGCAGTCGTCTACTATTTGCATATTTGAACCAAGGACTTGTTGAAAGTAAAATTAATTTTGTCGTTAATTAATCTAGATTTTTCGATATAGGATATATCTAGAATATATATGATTAGATATTTATGGAATAATATATTTGACCAAGTATAAGAGAAAATTTGGGAGATGTTTATGGAGAACCATTAGATCAAGTGAATCGCTACCATTTATTTTCATATGTGAATTAGTATAAATAGAGGTGTACTCACTCATTTTGTATGCAAGAAAAAATTATGAACTTTTATAAAGAAGTTTTGCAATAAAGTCATCTTTCCTCCTTATAAGAAAAATCTTTTTGTTTCACCAATCCCTTGTCTATCTTTTTCTAATATCAAATATGTTCTTCATCTACTCTTTTTCTAATAGTTTTATCAGAGCTTGGTTAATATCAAAGAAGAATAGAAAGTGGATTGAGCTTTTTTTAAATTTCCCTTAGTAGAAAGGTGTATCAAAATAGTTGGAGAATTCGCATAAAGACATTGCTTGGATCGTAAGGTGTGTGGCGCATCATATAAAATAGGTATAAAGAACCAATCGGCGTCACCATTTTAGCCCAACGTAAAAGAGATTATTCGAAGAATTTAAAGAAGAAGGATCTATAAGCACTTGTTATTATTCCTCAAGATTTGGAAGAAGGTAGAATATGTGTATACTAGTAAGAAAGAATGGGAAGTTTTGGAAAATAGATTTTGGAGGATTAATAAAGTGTAGAAAATTCAACTACGAGCTATGTGAGAATATATTCAAGAAGAAATGTTAGTTGACTGGAAGGACGAACAGAAAAAAAACGAGAAGAGAGAGAATGCTAAGAAAAAAGACAAAAAGAAAATAAAGAATGATATGGATGAAAAAATTGGAGAAGTTCTTCCAAAGATAACCGAAGAGAAAATTGAAGAAATGAAAGATAAAGAGCTACCGATGGAAGAAGAATAATGAATAGAAGATGAAGAAAATAGAGTGAGCAGAGATGATGTATATGATAAAAAGCATGAAAACAAAGGAGATAAAAATGAAGAAGACATGAATCAAGGATATATATTAAAGAGCTTGAAGAATATTTAAAATATGAGCAAAAATTTGAAGAAATGGAAACAGAGAATATTAAAAAAGTAGAATAAGAAGTAGTCAAAGAGAGAGTCAAAGGGACTATTAGTGGATTTCATAAGGTGAGAACAAAGAGGTAAACAAAGATCATATAAATTTATTTTGAGAAATTGTATTTTTCGATCAGCAAATTTTGAAAAGTCATGAAAATGTGAGAAACATATAAAGGAATTGGATTGGCCAAAAAGTGGAAGGATGAAGTTATGAAAAATACAAAGATGACATATATGGCTCATTGAAAATTTATGATACTTGAACAAGCTGGATGTTAGAATGCTTACTTTGTTGAAAATCTTATTGTAATGATGGAGGACGAAATGAAAGAAGTAGAACAAAATTATTGAAATTGCATCGAAGATCTCGGTGTTGGGTAAGAATATCAACACAGTTAAGAAAATTTAGACAATATCTCTATTCCTACCGAAGCATGTGAGATATAAAGATTTCAAGCCTTGCTCGTTAATAAAAAGTCAAGTTTACGAGGATGTCGAATGTGAAATTAATTTTTTATTTTTTAATATGGATTTTTCCACTTTGGAAATATCTAAAATATATTTGTTTAGATATTTCTAAAATAATTTTTTTGAAAATGTATAAGAGAAAGTTTATGAGATATTTATGGGGAACCATTAGATCAGGTGAATCTCCACCGTTTATTGAGATATGAATTAGTATAAATAGAGGTGATTCACTCATATAGTGTGAAGAAAATAGTATAAACTTTGTAATAAAGTTATATTTCCTCTTTATACGAAAAATACATTTCATTTCCAATCTCTCGTATATCTTTTTCTAAAATCAAATTTACTCTTCATCTAAAGTTTTTCCAAAAGAACTTTCACTTGACTTGACATCTGAACCTGAATTCCATCAGTATTGAACTGTTTCCAAGCAACTTAATAAAGACCCATTATATTATAACATAATTACTAGCATACATTACCAGGTGATACATTTCATTGTTCAATAGTGTTAAGTTGTTGATTATTATGTTGCTCGTATGCTCTATTTTCAAAGACCGCATTAATTATTATATTTCAGATTATGTTAATGTTTAGTGATTCAAGGAATTATGAAGAAGAAGAAACTTTCTGCAGCACCAGCATGGCAGGTTTAGTTAGAAGCCGTACACTTCCATTATGTCTGGCCTTGAGCATCAAGTGTTCCTCCTAAAATGGACAGGCCTTTCACATACTTGAACATAATCTTGTTTTCATCATGGCTTAAACTAGTAGGACAGAGTAGTGTTCCTTGAATGCACATAGTGATTGCATTATTGTGGCATGGACTAAGACACAATGCATGGGTAATAAGGAAAGGACCATCTGGAATGGTTATGGTTGTAGAATTCTTGGAAGAACAAGCTTTAGATCATGTAGAAACCAATGCTTTGGATGCATCTACTTGGCCATCATGTTTTGCGTCGAAGTTTATAATGTTAAATGTTGTCGATAATTGTATGGAATATGATGATAATGTTAGGATGATTAGAATGTGGAGATGGAATAGATTTACAGTTGATAAAACCTATCGGACTTAATAACACCATCTTAAATACATCAACCACAAATAACGCTTGTAACCATCCATAATTTTGATAGCTAGATAGTTTAATGATAAAAATACATTTCAAAATGCTGTTTAATCGATGATTCCAAAAAGTCAAGCTTTACATATGATGGAAATTGGAATTAAGACCACTTATGTTAATTTCAAAATGCTATATTGAAGCTTTTTGAGCACAAACGTTAATATGTTTGGAATTTTGATTTTTTAGTTAGATACTGAAAGTCGATTGATAATTGAGGCAAAAAGACTACTTTAGCATAGAAGCGATGGAACAACCCCGAATTTCTAGCACTTTGTATTTTAATATTAGAATTATTTAAATATTTGAATCTTTGGTTAAATGTTATTAAAATGATTTAATAATATTTTAACCACCTTTTTAAACTGTAACTAATGATGGTAAATTTGTTTCGGTAAAATGTTTACAAAAATTTGTACTATGGAATTTTGTTTATAATATGATCGAAAATCATTTTATTGATAAACAGCTTTTTTCTCAATAGAACATGTTCAAACTTTTTTCACATGTCTAATTAATGTATGTAACTAGCAACTATAAATATTTTTATGTTTATGGCTAACTAAATAGGAAAATGAGCAAATAAGATAAATGAGAAAAAATGGTAAATAATTAACTCTTAAGCTAATATCTAATGAACACATCAGCCACTAATTAAACACTATCCTCTTTATGCAAGCTTAGAAGGTTCTAGAAGCTTCCTATAGGATAAGAGACATTATGGTAAGGGTACAATAGTAATCAGCCTAAAGAAGAAGTGAGATAGAGTAAAAATAAGCATAAATGGAAATGCTTACGTGTTGAGAAAATGATAAAGTAGATGTGATGGGAGGTAAGCCTTCTAAGGGAGTGAAAGTAAGCTTATGCTTCACCATTTATAACTTATAAATAGAAGGGATGGGTTCGCTGAATAATCACAGATAAATTCCAAACTTTGATATGAAGTAGGACGGTAGAAAATGGTGGAAGTGTTAAGAATTAGTCTACTAATTACTCTCTAACTTTTCCAAAAGTTAACCAAATCTTCTCTGATCTCTTTTAAACTTTGGCATTATGCCAAAGATATCATGGAAATCATAGTTAGCCATAAATAGTAGGAGGAGGTGAGAGGAAGAGGGGGATCTTCGATGAACCATGAGCATGGAGGAGGAGGAAGAAGGTGGCTTTGGTTTGGAAGTGCTAAAGGTTGGAACTTTAGGCTTGTGTTGATGGAAGGAGGTGGTTCTTTTGTTTTTGTAGCTTTGTGCATAGGTTAGGCATTGATCTAAGTGAGTTATCTTACTATCTCTTAAGTATATGTTGTGTGCATATATGTCGTGCTAAATTGACATTAACTAAGTAAAGTTAAAAACTTTGGACCCTCTAGCGTATGAAAGCAAATGATAACATTATACTTTATAATCTCACTTTAATTATCCTCTTAAACATGTGGCATGGCCTTGACTTAATGTTTAAATGGTTGTTTATCTTTTGTGTTAAAGCGAAGTAAGTTCGAAAGTGTTTAGAATGAGAATACTTGTTATAAGTGCACTTTGGGATCCTTTATATTCGTGAATTTTTATAAATAACTAGAAAGATGTTCCTAAGGATTTCTTTACTTGATTTTTATGTACTCTAATGGTAGTACATGCTATAAAAATTTCAAGTCTTAAATCGTTTTTTGAGTGTTAAAACTAGTCGCAAAGATTGAAACTTTCAATGTTGTTTTAACAAGGACTTTTAACAGCACTAATAAATACCGGAGTAAGTCGATTATAGTTTTAAGTGTTTAAAATGTGACGTTTTGTCTAAATTTTTATGATTTAAATGGTTTATAAATTCTTCTATTTGTAAATTCTTTTGATCAAAGTTCGTAAGAAATGTATTTTGGTATGACAAAATGATTAGGAGTTTAAATACAGTCTTAATGATTATTTATAAATTTTGGAAGTAAAGTGCTGCAAAATGTAAAACATGTTTTTAATCAAACTTCTAAATTAGTTCTTTCCAAGTAAAATTTACATGGATATTATAAACCTATTTAGATCCATTTCTAAAGTATTATATATAAGTTTGGACAAATGTAACAACCCGAAATTTTTGTGAATGTTATAACTCTGATGTATTAATGTAAATTAACTGATATAGTTTTCCTTTGTATAAGAATTATTATTTGATATTATATTTTATTCGCTGCAAATGTGAGAATCCGTGTTTTGTTCGTTTCTTCTTTTATCTCTTCTCTTCTTTTTCTCTCAATATCTAGGGTTTTTGAGATCGAAAATTCCGGGTCGTTACATTTAATGTAACGACCCGAATTTTCGATCTCGAAAATTTCGGATAGTTAGGCAAAGAAGAAAGGAGATAGAACAAGAAACAGGAATGGAACACAGAATCTCACACTCACAGCGGATCAAAATATAATGTCAAATAAAGTAATAGTTATACAAAGGAAAATTGTAATAGTTAATATGCATTAATATATCAGAGTTACATCATTCTCACAAAACACTGGACAGTAAAAGAAACATGTCCCAATTAACTACAATATCACAGCGGAATACACTCCATACGTTCCTGCCATCCAGCTCGCATCTTGAGCTCCAGAACGTCCTTACTTGAAAATCTGTAATATTCGGTCTGACTCGAGCATTACATCAAAGTAACACCCTGGTAAGGCTGGAAACCAGCGTAAGTAAACCCATGCAATTTGAAATACTAAGCTTCAAACATACTTTTAAATCCTGGGTAACTCGTACATCACTACAAGTTCACAACTTGCTATAGTCAACACTTATTTCAAAAATCGATCCGTAAGTACCTTTACTTAGATTTACATGGTCCAATCATTTAAATTATTCCATTTCAGCCTATTGATTTCACATATCGATCTACAAAGAATCATTGTATCTTACAAATCGAAATAGATTCGGGTATCTCGGGTCAGACCGAGTATTATAGATTTTCAGATAAGGACGTTCTGGGGCTCAGGAGGCGAGCTGGATGGTAGGAATGTTTGGAGTATTTCCGCTGTGATATATTGTTTGTATTTCTGGGACATATAAATCTTAACTGTCCAATTGATATGTGAATGTTGTAACTCTGATGTATTAATGTAAATTAACTGATACAGTTTTCCTTTGTATAAGAATTAGTATTTGATATTATATTTTATCCACTGCGAATGTGAGAATCTGTGTTTTGTTCTGTTTCTTCTTCTATCTCTTCTCTTCTTTTTCTCTAACTATCTGGGGTTTTCGGGATCGAAAATTCCGGGTCGTTACAAAAAAGGTAATTGATTATGCTTAATACTAATAAGCCGATGAGTAAACTTGTCTGTTAGTGAGATTTAAGAACGAGGGTCCAGGCAAGACTTGGACAACCAGTGCCCAAACATACCTGGCTTCACTCTTAAATAAGGAACAATGTAAGTTGAAATGTCGAAAACATGTTAATCTTATTGTTTACTTACTTGTCTAAAAGGTTAATTAACTTTACTTAATACTAAAAGCCGATGAAATAGGTATATTTATTTATGAGAGTTAAAGATCAATCTCGAGTAAGGACGAAGAAATTGAGCTCTAACCTACTAGGCTTCCCTTTTGAATGAGAATAGTTAAGCTGGGATGTCGAAATTGAGTTAAGTACACAAATATTGATTTATATAATCAACTGTTTTAACTAGATAACCAGTTAGTCGACAATCAAACTTAACTTATTATTGAACCTAGATCTTTAAAACTAAGGTTTGTAAAGTTAGGTACAAGTAGGAAAATGGTTTGAGATTGTAGATTCAATGTGTTAATCACATTCGTCTTTAACCCTTTTTGTTTACATTTTAGGATGTGGATAAATCTTTAAAAAGAATGTTTTAAAGAAAAGCATAAGTGAAATGGCTTTGTGTAACGACCCGCTACTTTGAACCATTCGAATCGACAATAAACCACACATGTCAGACTTGAATTTCTCAAAACAACAGATTGTTATTTATATTTGGCAAAACTTAACATATCCGATAAATAAATCAATCATCGAATCACAGACATGGAGTAATAAAACAATACGCAGCGGAAGAGATTAATACTAGTTTATGAAGCTGCTACATAAACATTAGAGTCTAAAGATAATACAACATAAGTCCAAATACAAAGCAATCTCTAATATAGAAGAAAATGACAAGTCTGAACATAAATAATTGAAAATAATTGAGATAACTGAAAAGCTGAATAGATAAAGATAGATCGCCAAATAAATCTTCAAGCTCCAAAGGTGAGTCTCAAAAGTTGTAATACTCAGGTTGACACGAG
Organism: Allium cepa; assembly: GCA_030765085.1. Lineage (NCBI taxonomy): Eukaryota > Viridiplantae > Streptophyta > Magnoliopsida > Asparagales > Amaryllidaceae > Allium > Allium cepa. The sequence goes on from CM060939.1 coordinate 812,954,546, forward strand.
TATAAAGCAAAACACAAAACACTCAAGTCGGGATTAACAATCTTATGCAAGTAAATCAACTCAAGTGAAATGTTAAGATAAAATGCAATATAATTTAAATAATGCTTGGGATTTCCATCAATTAAGGATCAGTGGAACTGTCTACATAATAATACAATACGCTACGTAGATAACGTCTACAGTAAAGTAAAATATTAAAGTATCATTAAGGTTTACCCATATCCCCCCTAACACATTTTATAAATATCATAGCGTATACAGTACTGTAAAATCCTCCAAACTAGTGGGCTATCAGAGAGAACCTCATAGGTACGACACAAACCAAACTCGTAGTGGGTGCGATTAGGATAAATTTGACAAGGCATGCGAGGAAATGCCCAGGGTAGGATACTGCCGCTTTACACTCCAGGACTGTGGTAACGCATCATAGCTACTTCCACCCACCTCGATAAACACTCCCAAATCAAAAGCGTGTACACCAAAATCAAATCACCAAAGTAATAGATATGGTTTCGTAGAAATGTGCCCGATAGAGAGGAGCGACCCCAATAGACCCGGTATAGCTCCTGTTTTAGTCATAATAATTATGACCCGATTGTCAAGGCTATCCATCATCGTTCTCTAACTTCATTCCAGTACCATTCGCCAAGCCATCCTACTTCATTCTGAATTCTCCACCATATGCACAGCCTTAAAGTGGTTTTCAGTATTGGCAGAGAGTGTGACAATATCTGATCCCGGTCTCTTTACCAACCAAATGCTTGTTTCATACCATGGACAATTTATATAATCACTTTAATAAAATCTCAAATTACAAATTAAAATCCATAATTGAATATATAACTTCAATTTTATTTAAGTTTTGAAAATATTCACTTAATCACCTTTAATCAAATAAAATTACAAAATCATGTATTTAAAAACAATAATTTCTAATCAATTCTTATTTGAATTCAACTTTGAAAACAGTTTCAATTACAAATTAATTCTGGCTTTCCTTTCCGAATCTCATTTATTAAAGTTATTGAACAAGTTTGTTTTATTATATTAATTTAAATATTTTTAAAACATAATATATATATATATATATATTTTATTAAAAAAATCCTATACTATATATTTAAAAAAAATATATACTTATAAGTAAAACCTTAAAATTTACCAACATAATTATAAATTTAAAATTCTTAAAACATATAATTTAAAATCTAAATTTTCACACATACAAAAATAAAATATTTTTTTTAAATCTATTAAAACACATATATCCAATATTTCAAAAATCACTTTAAAAACAGACCGATAGTGTCCGTATGTAGTTTTCTATCTAACGGTCAAGTGATACAGATATTTGTCATTTCAATCAGCAGTAATTTGAAATTTATGGGTATATATCATTTCAACACGCAATCCTAGTTTTACAAAATCAATAAAATCTCTTAGGTTTATCATTTCAACCCATAACAATTTTCCCTAATCTATAAGATCATTCGGGTATGTATCATTTCAACCCACAATGATTTTCTAAAGCTAAGGGAACTTGCAGCATGATTTGCATAAAATAAATAACATAACACATAAATTGCATAACAAATTACATAACATAGTATATTAATTGCATAACATATTACATGCCATAACACATAACTCGCATAAAAATTTACATAACATAACATATTACTTACATAACAATTATATAACATAGCAGATTATTTACATAACATGTTACATAACGTAGCATATTACTTACATAAGATGTTACATAACATATCATATATTCATATTTCAACATGGAATGTGACATGAAATTAATACCCTAACATATTATATAATCAATTCTAACAAAGCACTTAGGTGATTTTTCTATATTACAAATATAACACACGTATAACATATCAATTTTTTTTATTTCGTAACACATCATTTTTTTCACATAACACATAATCGACATAACATGTTTGACAAATTTTAATCATATAACATTTTTTTCTCAACGTAGCAATTTTATATCAACATCATGAGACATATATCCTACGCATATCATCAAATCTATTTTATAAGTGAACATCATATTATCAATATCCATATTGTGTAAAAATCATAAGTGAACGTAAGTGAACATGTATCATATTAAACTCATATGCAAAACCATACAAAATCCTAACTGCCACAACACTCCATATGACATATAAATTGATGTTAATTCACTTAACATAAGATTATCAATCATGAGTGAATGGCTCACCTTTCGAGGTTGGAGGATTTGACAAAACAATAGCTATGAACTTGAATCACAAACTCAACAAGCTCTAACAATTTCAAATAACAATTCCAAAGCAAAGCATAAACTAGAAATCAATGGATCACAAAATATATAAGAATATATATTTCTCTATTGTTACTTTTAAAAGAGAAGGAAGAGAGGGCTAAGGAGGTCCGGCCTTGGGAGGTAAGAGGGCACAGCCTAGGATTTTTGGGTTGGTTTGGATGTAGACAAGGTAGAGTTAGGTTAGGGTTTGGGTGCAGCTAGTCTAGGGGAGGAGATGTTGGTCGAATTGATGGAGTTTGGTGGTGATAGGGTCCGGCTATGGCTTAGAGAAGAGGCTGGAGTTTCGGCTTTGGAAGAAGGGGATGGTGGCCGAGAGTAGGAGGGGAGGAAATGGCCTTGGATCGTGGTGGAGAGGGCGGCAAGAGGAGAGAGGATAGATGTAACGACCCTGTATTTTGGGCCCTGTTATTTTAATAAGTATTTAATCTAATTAAATTAAATGTAAGCTGATCATATTAAAATGAATATGATTTGGAAATATTTCCATTTATTTATATAAATTTTATTTTTAAAAGGAGATTGATTTGGGAATTTAAAATAAATCTCAATAATGTTTGCAATAAAATTATTCTTATATAATTCGGTTAAAATAAAATTTATCTTATATGATTGAATTACAATACTTTGTCTTATTAACATGTGATTAATAAATATATTGATGTGAATGATAATTTTCAAAATAAAATCAAAGTTTATCAATATAAAATATAAATATTAAATATAAGTAAAATTTAAGAATATAATATAAATATTGATAATCAAAATATAAAATATAAATATAAATAAGTAAGCATATGAATATCATTTAAATATTGATAGCTAAGATATGAATACAAACGAATATAAGTAACTAAACCACATGAATTTTTCAAGCTAGAACAACTATCTTTATATACAAAACTAATGTCAATCTGCTAAGTGTATAAAGCTAAAATTAAAGCACAAGTATAAAATGAAACAAGACCAAAGTTAAGTAAACCTGACATGTATATGTATAACAATTCAAAATGAAGTTAATAGCAACCATGTATATTGTAGTTCAATTAGAAGTCAATAAAGTAAACATCTCTGAACAAATTATAGAATAAAATAGAAAGAAAAAAAATAAGCACAAGGTATAAAAGTAATACCAGACATATGTATATAAACCATTTCAATCAGAAGAAATAAAACAAAATGTTTACATACATAAAGTATCTTCTTCTACAAGACCCTAGTCTATCTGAAATAGATATGTATATACAAGTATCTTCATACAAGACCAAAGCATAAATCAATACCTGACAAAAACATGCGTGAATAAACTATTTGGACTAGAGGTAATAAGGAAAATGCTTACATACAAAATAAAGATTCATTTGCAAGCAAACTATTGCCTGCAAAATATATGTTTGCATATAAATATCTATGTACAGATAAACGTAATAATTATGTAAACATATTTGGTAAACAAAACATGTACTTGCTATCTACTCAGCCAACATATTGGTCAATTCAAATATTATAGAAGATCTGTTCATATAAAACAAAGAAGTCATTGGTCCAGATACTACCATCCCCTATATCCAACTATTATCTTTTTTATTTATAGGTATATTCATCTTGTATTTGATTCGTTTAGTGAACTATAGAAAGGAAAAAGAAAACCTGAGAAAACTAAAGTCAGAAAAAAAAATATAAAGCTCAGGTTTAAAATAAAAATCAGGAAACTATCCAGGCAGTTTCAAAGCAACAGGTTTTCATAACATCAATGCTTTCTGTTCAAAAGGAATTTAGCAGGTGAGTAAACAAATTTTAAAGCTTTATGTTTAAATTTAAAATCAGTAAAAATGATTTCTTATAGGGTATTTGTACATGTTTTATCTTGAACATGATTCCGTGTTACACTGCACATTGTTCTTCACTGTGTATGAATAAGGGTTGATTTTTATTCAAAATCAAATTTTGCTTTCAACTAAATCATGGTAGGTTTTCATTTTTATTTAAAAATCAAACAAGATGTTGAAACTTCAAACAAGTCGAAGCTGATTGAATATGTTAGTGAAGTATTCCTACTGTAAAACTGTTTTACAGGAAATCAAAGAATATATTGATAAATTCAACTGCTATAAAAATCTAATTCAAGTTTATAAATTGAAAGCTTGGTGAAATTTATGATTTTTAAAATGAAAATGAGGATTTTTACATTGGTATTTCGTGAGCAGTTCATATGTGAATAAAAACTGCATTTTTATCAATTTCTCAAAATTTAATCAATAATAAATGATGAAACTTCACTTGAAGCAAGTTTAAGCCTATGTGATTTATGGAAATTATCAGAAAATTTTTATATTGCTTGAAATTAGAGTACGAGGTCCATTTAGGGCTTGAGTTCCAGTTTTTATCCATGTTTGTAATGTGTCGAGATCGTCATCATAACGCGATTGAGTGGCTTGAGTTTCTGGAAGTTGGAGGTTGATCGTGATGGTGTCGTGTGGGCGAAAGCTTGGGCGCTGCTGGTGGATGGAGCGGCGGTGGCGAGGCGATTTACCGAGAGTGTTTTGTTACAGTTTTTCGTCCAAACGTTTAAATTTCGAATTCGAATTTATGTGGGTGATTTGAGCTTTGATTTCGAGTTTGGGGGTGGATTGTGACCTGCCGATGTTGATGGTGATCGCCGGAGTCGAATCGTGCCGTTGTGCACGTGTACGGCACGAAGGCAGTATCAGTGACGTTTATCAGAGATTATCACGAGAGTATGCTCGAGTCGACCGGCTGTTTCCTTCGGGTTTGAATTCGAGTTGAGTGCGTGAGTATTTACTGATGTTTTAATTTAAATCTAAAGTTAAAACTTAACTTGCTGAAAGAAAAAAAAGGAGAATATGAAGTTTGCGTGGGAATGGGGGTGACTCGGGGAAACTTCATGCAACTCGAAGTACCACTCGAGTAAACACATGGTAGTCTCGGGTCTCTTTAAAATTGTAGTATTTAAAATAAAAGGAAGTTAAGCAAATTTTGGGCTTATCAGGATTTAAACACTGTAAATTTAATAAATGTTGACAATTTGAGTTAAAAACTTTAATACAAGTAGAATTATTAGTTAATGTATACCAATGTTTAAACTCTTAACAAATATTTTAATTAAGTGATTAATTTAAGTTAGTATAAAATTAATTATTGTTTGAGGTTATAGTTAATAATAAGTTGGTTTCCCAAAATTTAAAGAAGACTTTTAAATGTTCAATTAAGTTGAACAGTTAATATAAATTAATTATTTTAGAAAGAAATTAAGAATAATTACATTAGAATTATAATAGGAGATTCGTTAATCAATGAATTATGTGATTAATTAAATTGTAATTAACTACATAAGTTAATTAATGAATGTTTAATAGATGATTAATTAAGTAATTTAATTATGAATTAATAATGAATTAATTAAGTAACTAATGGTTAATCAGTGGATAATTAAGTTTTATAAGTTAATAATTAAAGTTATTAATTAATAGTTAAGAGTAATTAACTAAGTAATTAAGATATAATTATTAATTAAGAGATGATTTATCAATTAAATAATTTGAAATGGAATAAGTAATTAGTTGATAACTAATGCTTAATTAAACAAGATTAAGAGATTAATTCTCAAGTAATTGATTTAATTGAATTGATTAAATTGAGAATTCAAGATGATTGCTTTGGATTGTTATGTATGTAGAATATCCGATTGTGATAATTATTTGGTGATATTCTGTAATATTTTTGTAATATGTTCTGATATATCTATGATTATTGTGTATGATTTATCTGTGATAAATGTTATTTGAATTCGATCATTGAATTAAACTGTTTAAGTTAATTAGACAACTTGGCCCTTGAAATGACGTTTGGATTTCGATGAGACCGTGGTCGGGTATCAATTTGATATTCCGAAAACCACATCGATCCAATTTAAACGTTAGGTCGTGAATTCTGAAGTGGAGATCGAGATGGTGTTTTCAGAATGCAAGGGTTATCGTCGTTGACTCTGAGGGTGATTCCAAAATGAGTGTGACGACATAATTCCTTCGGTTTCGTTCGAAACCGGAACGAACTTGTATGGATTAAATGATTTCAACACATCGTCAGGCGGGCGATGAGCATTCTAAGAGATATGTCCTGTAAAGGTAATCGCAACCTCAAGCCTCATCAACCGTGAATGGCTAAAATAGGGAAGGTGCAGCAAGGTTAGGTGGGTCATGCCAAAGCAGGATGAGATATACCCATGTCTAGATGTCCCTTTATTTTTCGGCTGTGTGGGCGGTTGATTGCAACAACTGCCGAGGTTATCTTGTTCGGGATTGTTCGGTAAGGAATGGTTCCAGCCTTGTGTTGCAGGGGAGTTAGGGTAGCCCCTCGTACGGTGATCTAGGCCACGTACTGTGACGGGCGGTACCCCAGTAGTCCTTCCATTTGTATGGAATCCAATCTCCAATAAGCGCCGTACGTTTTGATTGTGCCCAACTATGTTAGAATGTGAGATGTAAGCATTTCAGCTATTTCTGCATTTTACTTGAAAATCCTAGACACTATTATAATATCACTGGATTTCCTATGAAATGCTTTGGTTAGCGTAAGGTAAAAACTTACCCGTATTTATTTGTGGGGAGTCTTACGTGATACCTTTATTTTCAAATGTTTTTCAAAGTTAAACAACTTTAAACCGTTTACTCATACCAGACCCATGTCTGACCCGGAGTTTATATTAGGTTTTTCATAAACTTTGAGTACTCAAATTTTTATGAGTAGCCAAGTGATAGGTTTTAGACTTTGATTTCTGGAGGAGCTTGGAGCAGGAGTTCCAGACGTATATAGATATCTATCGAGTTCCACTGTGTTAGTTAATGTATGCTATATCTCTGATGTATATAGTGACAGATGTATGTATGACTGACATGTGTATTGATATTGTATAACTCTAATATATGTAAAACTATGTAATAGTTATGTGATATATTATATTTTGTTCTGTTCCGCTGTGATATTCTGATTTTATGATCTTTCTTTTCTATTCTTTTCTATTTCTATCCCTTTCTTTCTTAATGATGATACGTCTTTCTGGGAGTTAGAAGGGCAGGTTGTCACAGTTGGTATCAGAGCGCTAGGTTGAGTGAATACCTAGGCTCTTGAGTGATTTCTTTCTTAAGAGTGCGTATTTGTAATTATATATATATATGTATATATACCTATTTGTTGGGCTACCTGTCCGGGTTTTCCAATATAGTTATGAAGGTAGATAGGGTGGTGGTGTGTGTAACACGACTACCAATAGTGGAAGTTTTGAATATTTGAGGTAGGAAGTGTATCTGTCGAGACTGTAGACCTATCACCGTCTCGAGCAAGCTTTGGGTGCTGTAAAGATTTCATTGATCACTGAAGGAAACCTGTTAAGGTTCGGAGTTCATCTTTGAAGTGTAAGTTTGGATGAGATGGAGATTTGGATCTGTTGGTTGGACGAAAGGAAGTCATGATATCTGTTACCTCAGGATATAGTAGCTGTGTGATGAGACACAGTAACTATGGATGATTCCAAAGATGTTTCTTTGGGACAAGTTAAGGAAGTATGTCTGCTTCGGTGTCGTGTTAAGTTCAGTAGGATGTTTTTGTTTGATTCGAGATCTGAGTTTCTCGAAGAGTTTTGGATAGGCAGCCTTCGGGCATCTGAGTCAGCAGTGTTGCTCGAAGTGTTCTGTGTGCCGCCAAGAAGATTTTCTAGCAATTTTCCTTGAGGTAATTTCAGAAGTAGCAGAGTGGATCCATTTCTTTGATGGATTGGCTCGACAAATATAAGATGTTTTGGATTGTGATGAGGGAACAGTTTCGTTGGAAATTGATTTGGATAGAATTAACAGAGTGTCATGTCATAATTTTGGAATTCACTTGAGTAGTCTTTTACATGGAGTTGAGACTTGTCAAGAGAAGGTTGAAGTTATCGATGTGGACCAAGAATTCCCTGATGTATTCAAGGAAGTCAAGTTTTGCCTCCCCATCGAGAGATAGAGTTTCGTGTTGATTTGTTTCCAGGAGTAGGGCCGGTGATTCAGCCTAGTAGGAGAATGGTTCCGAGAGAGAGATAAGAGTTGGTTAAGCAGACTCAGAATCTTTTGGCAAAAAGGGTTGATCGGGCCTAGTTTTCCTTGTTGGGGTTCTGCTGCGGTGTTATCACCAAGTCGGATGGATCGCTAAGGTTCTGTGTGGATTTTTGAGAACTGATTAAGTTTGTTTTGGTCTATTCTAATTCTGAAGAAGAGCACAAGCAGCATTCGAGGATAGCGTTGGAGACACTGGGAAGGCATGTTTTGAAGGCGAAGTCTCTGAGTGCCATTTTTGGAAATCAAAAATCATATTTTTTGAGGCACATTGTTTCTGGTAAAGGTATCTCTGTAGGTCCAGCGAAGGTCGAGACTTTTTTTGAATGGATGCAACCGAAGTCACCGACGGAAGTTTATATTTTTCTGAAATTAGCTGGTTACTATAAGAAGTTTATCAAAGAAAAGTAGCTAATTCAAATGGACACCCCGATGTGAAGAAGCTTTTCAAGAATGGAAGACGAGGCTAACCAGTGCACCAGTGCTTGCTATTCCGGATGGGAAGAGCAAATTTAAGTTTATACAGATGCCTTTATAGTTAGGTTGGAAGTAGTATTGATGCAGAATGATAGAGTAATTGGTACGCGAGTCGAAAATTAAAGCCTCATGGAAGGAACTATGCTACGCACGATCTTGAATTATTAGCCATTGTTTTTGCTTTGAATATTTGGAGACATTATCTCTTGGGAGAGAAGTTTGAATTATTCACGAATCATAAACCGCTGTAATATCTTTTCTCCCAAAGGGGATTTTAATCTGAGGCAGCAGCGATAGGTCGAGTTTTTGGCATCATACGATTGGATATTCTATATACCCCGGGAAAAGCGAATGTTGTAGCTAATGCTCTTAGCAAGAATGCAGTGTTGTCTCTTTTGGTAGTTGTTCCATCTCTCCAGGAAAGAATCGTAAGTAAGCAGATAGAAGATTGATCTTTTGAGGATTAATGGTCGTTTGTGTATGCCTAATATTAATGGATTGAGGCAAGAAGTCTTAGTTGAGTGTCATCGCTCCAGACTGGATATTCAACCCAGAATTTCTAAGTTGTATAAAGATATGAGAATTTTTTGGAGGCCGAGCATGAAGAGGGATGTAGCTACATTTGTTTATAGTTATGCTATCTGTCAGCAAGTTATAGGAGATCAATAGAAGTCAGCCGGTTTATTGCAGCCTTTGGAGATCCCAGAATGGAAATGGGAGATGATTTCGATGGATTTCATCGACCATTTGCCTAGAACCAAGGAAGGAAACGATGGTATATGGGTTATTATGGATCGTCTACTAAGAGCAACCATTTTGTACCAATTTAGGGAAACTCGTACAATAGTTTCTCGGGCAGAAATTTTCTTGAGAGAGATAGTCAGATTGCATGGTGTTCCTGACAACATAGTAAGTGACGTGATACTATCTTCACCGGCAAATTTTGGGAGGCTCTGCAATTAGCCTTGGAAGCGGGTTTGAGATTGAGTACAGTTTATTATTCTCAGACAGACGGACTGACGGAGAGACTGAGCCGTATTCTAGAAGATGTATTGCGAGCTTGTGATTTGGATTTTGGTGGATCTTAGGAAGACCATCTTCATTTGGTAGAATTCTTATATAATAATAGTTATCAAGCGGATATTAAGATGACTACTTATGAAGCTCTGTATGGAAGACCGTATAGATTCCGATTCTGTTGGAGAGAGGCGAAAGTTCGTCTTGTGCTTGGATCAGATTTGATTCGAGATGTTTCTGCTAAAGTTGAGCTTATCAGGAAAGGATGAGAGCTGTTTAGGACCGTCAAAAGAAGTACACAGATTTGAGAAGGAGACAATTGAAATTTGTAATTGGTGATTTAGTTTTTGTCAAGTTTACCCCTATTAAAGGAGCTATAAGATTCAGAAAGACGGGAAAATTTGCCCCGAGATATATTGGATCATTTCGGGTATTGGAAAGAGTTAGTTCTGTAACTTACAGAGTTGAATTGCCAAAACGGATGTCTGGAATTCATAATATATTCCATATATCTCATTTAAGGAATTTGTTCATAATCCATCATTAGTTGTTGAACCAGTAGCTCAGGAAGATTTGGAAGGAGAACCGGATTTGATTGGGGTCAGGAATCCAGTTCGGATTGTTGATCAAGACGAGAGGCAACCCAGAAGTAACGTAGTGAAGCGTGTCGAAGTGTAGTAGAGTGAGGATCCTAGAGATTGCACCAGGGAAACTCGGGATAGTTTTACGAAAGCTTATTCGGATTTGTGTCCGAATAGCTAATGATGTTTGTTAGGATAGTCTATTTGATTGGTTGCTAATGTATGAATAGTATGTATGTTTGAATAATTGGTACAACAACTTTTAAATTATCTTTGTTTTAAATTCGGGGACGAAATTCTTTTAAGGTGGGAGGAATGTAACGACCCTTGATTTTGGGACATGTTATTTTAATAAATATTTAATCTAATTAAATTAAATGTAAACTGATCATATTAAAATGAATATGATATGGAAATATTGCCATTTATTTATATAAATTGTATTTTAAAAAGGAGATTGATTTGGGAATTTAAAATAAATCTCAATAATGTTTACAATAAAATTATTCTTATATAATTCAATTAAAATAAAGTTTATCTTATATGATTGAATTACAATACTTTGTCTTATTAACATGTGATTAATAAATATATTGATGTGAATGATAATGTTCAAAATAAAATCAAAGTTTATCGATATAAAATATAAATATTAAATATAAGTAAAATTTAAGAATATAATATAAATATTGATAATCAAAATATAAAATATAAATATAAATAAATAAGCATATGAATATCATTTAAATATTGGTAGCTAAAATATGAATACAAACCAATATAAGTAACTAAACCACATGAATTTTTCAAGCAAGAACAAATATCTTTATGTACAAAAATTATGTCAATCTGCTAAGTGTATAAAGCTAAAATTAAAGCACAAGTATAAAATGAAACAAGACCAAAGTTAAGTAAACCTAACATATATATGTATAACAATTCAAACTGAAGTTAATAACAACCATGTATATTGTAGTTCAATTAGAAGTTAATAAAGTAAACATCTCTGAACAAAGTATAGAATAAAATAGAAAAAAAATAAGCACAAGGTATAAAAGTAATACCAGACATATGTATATAAACTATTTCAACTAGAAGAAATAAAAAAAATGTTTACATACATAAAGTATCTTCTTCTACAAGACCCTAGTCTATCTGAAATAAATATGTATACACAAGTATCTTCATACAAGACCAAAGCATAAATCAATACCTAACAAAAACATGTGTGAATAAACTATTTGACCCAGAGGTAATAAGGAAAATGCTTACATACAAAATAAAGATTCATTTGCAAACGAACTATTGCCTGCAAAATATATGTTTGCATATAAATATCTATGTACAGATAAACGTAATAATTATGTAAACATATTTGGTAAACAAAACATGTACTTGCTATCTACTCAGCCAACATATTGGTCAATTCAAATATTATAGAAGATCTGTTCATATAAAACAAAGAAATTATTGGTCCAGATACTACCTTTCCCTATATCCAACTGTTATCTTTTATATATATAGGTGTATTCATCTTGTATTTAATTCGTTCAGTAAACTATAGAAAGGAAAACGAAAACCTGAGAAAACTAAAGTCAGAAAAAAATATAAAGCTCAGGTTTAAAATCAAAATCAGGAAATTATCCAGGCAGTTTCAAAGCAACAGGCTTTCATAACACCATTGCTTTCTGTTCAAAAGGAATTTGGCAGGTGAGTAAACAAATTTTAAAGCTATATGTTTAAATTTAAAATTAGAAAAAATGATTTCTTATAGGGTATTAGTACATGCTTTATCTTGAACATGATTTTATGTTACTCTGCACATTGTTCTTCACTGTGTATGAATAAGGGTTGATTTTCATTCAAAATCAAATTTTTCTTTCAACTGAATCATGGTAGGTTTTCGTTTTTTTTTTAAATCAAACAAGATGTTGAAACTTCAAACAAGTCGAAGCTGATTGAATATGTTAGTGAAGTATTCCTACTGTAAAACTGTTTTACAGGAAATCAAAGAATATATTGATAAATTCAACTGCTATAAAAATCTAATTCAAGTTTATAAATTGAAAGCTTAGTGAAATTTATGATTTTTAAAACGAAAATGAGGATTTTTACATTGGTATTTCATGAGCAGTTCATATGTGAATAAAAACTGCATTTTTATCAATTTCTCGAAATTTAATCAATAATAAATGATGAAACTTGACTTAAATCAAGTTTAAGCCTTTGTGATTTCATGAAAATTATCATAAATTTTTTATATTGCTTGAGATTAGAGTACGGGATCCACTTAGGGCTTGAGTTCCAATTTTTATCCATGTCTGTAATGTGTCGAGATGGTCTACATAACGCGATAGAGTGGCTTGAGTTTATGGAAGATAGTGGTTGATTGTGATTGTGTCGTGTGGGCGAAAGCTTGGGCGCTACAGGTGGATGGAGCGGCGGTGGCGAGGCGATTTACCGAGAGTGTTTTGTTACGGCTTTTTGTTCAAATGTTTAAATTTCGAATTCGAATTCATGTGGGAACTTTAATCTTAACGAAGTTGTTGAAAACATGGTAATTGAGTTGGATTTCAATTCTTTTGAGGGTGTGGAACCAAATTTAAAATTCGATCTTCCTTTTGTCGATTCTGAAAATTTGAATACAACAACTTTGGATTTTGAAATGGATACATCCGATGAAGTTGTTGATAATCCAACGAAGGAAGATGAATTTAACGAACGCGAGTTTTATGGACTTTTCCCAAATGTGTCATTAAATTCTGATAGGGAAGATTTCGATCACCATTTTAACTTTAAAATCGATAGTTTGAAGGAAGTTTTCAATGATAAACTTGAATTTCAATTTGGTGAAAATAAATGTGAATTTCAATCAATCGTTATATCTACCCCAAAAATCATCGAAAATAAAACAACTCGTAAGATTTTTAATAAAACAACATTCCTTATTCCAGTCCACATTCGACTTCAAAATCTTTTATGATTTGGTTTTTCGAGCTTAAGCTGTCTTGTATACTTGACGAGACAAATGAATCGGTCTTTGGTAGACCGTTTCATTTACTTTTTGACGATATACTTTCTGATCTTGTGTAAACACCATTAATTTTCATTTAAATAAAGGTCATGTTTTTATTTTATTTTTCTCCTTCCACTTGGGTTGACTGTGGGGACACAGTCAAAATCAAGCGTGGGGGAGATTCACCTTCATTTTTATTTCTATTTTTTATGGTTTATTTTTGCTTTAAAATCTCAAAAAAATTAATTAAAAAAATACTAAAAACAATTTTCTTTTGATCTATTTGTAAAAGAAACACTATAAGATAATTACATGGTTTTGGTTCATTAAATTGAAATTTTTGAAAATTCATTTGTCTTAACAAAAATAAAAATGAAGTTTGATTACAAACAATAATGGTTTAACTAGTATATAGAAAGATTCATACGTGTTAACTATGAAGTACACCCTAATTGAAAATCTTTGTTTTAAAAAGCGGTTGATTTAAAGTAAAGAATATAACATTTTTTTTGTCTTCTAAGTTAAATGGTGCTAAGATGATTTTGCAAAACTCTCTCTCCCTCTTAAAAAATAAAAATAAAAAAATAAAAAATAATAACATCCAAGTATTCACTCTCATTTAAAAGTCCTCACGGTAATGCATGGGTGAATTGCTTGAAATCTTTGATTATGTGCTTTCATACTCATTTAAAAGTCCTCACGGTTATGCATGTATGGAACACATGTAAAAATTTTTTAATAAAAACCACCTACGGTCGATAGGTGTACGCACGAAAGTATGTGCACTCGCCATGCTTTGTACTCCCCTCACATAATCTCGAAAGGCAGTGCATGGATGGTATATCTGGCCTTAGTTTACCTAAGCTAGATGTATAATTTTTCTTGAAAATAACGAAAGAGCAAGAAATTGAAATCCTAGCACTATTTTTACTTATTTGATTTGATTTGTTATTGAAAAGAAATGAAAATACCACTTTAATAAACTTTGATAATCAACTAAGGATCCATTTCATAGTTACACTATGTTATTAACCAAAACTACGAGTTAAACTATAGTCTATTTGTTATGATAATTTGATTTTTGTTGGAAATTTTGACGAGTAAATGAATTAAATTTCAAGATAATAACCACAACCTATATTTAACTTATTTGTGTCTATTTAAAAGTAAACCTTTCATTTGTAAATATTTCAAAAACTCGCATTCATCACTTTGAAAATAAATTTTGCCTTTTGTAAATATTTTCATCCTGGATTTGGATTTTGTGGGTAGTATCCGCTGAAAACCCTCACGAGACAACACTTTTCCTGTTGGGGACACCTAGAGGTTTAACCGCTTGTTGCATACGCTCAATGCAATCGTGCTCCCTTCGAAAACGGATTTTTCTTAGTTTTTCTTAATTCGAGGACGAATAAAAAGATAATTGTGGGAATATTTGACGTGCACATAAATGCGCATATTTTTACCACCATATTGAATCTATTTAAATTAAATAAATGATCATATTGGGTATTTTAACTTGTTTTAACCAAAATCCATATTAATTCCAAATTGTCACATATCCATCTTCATATAGGGGCAAAACGGTCATTTGTGTGCATATATTTCTTTGAGAAAAATTAATTGGAAATTTATACATATTTTTGTAGGAATTTGATCTCAAATATGAGTGGTTTCATGAAGGAATATGCATGCACGAAGAAGATACAAAAGAATGAAGATGTAAATAATTCAAAGTGAAGAACATGGAGGACCCCACCTACCCACCACCTTAATGTACAAACTAGAGGCTAATGCACATGCTTATGGAATTAATGGCTTCATGTACAATTAAATGGGAATTATGACATGCTAATGATTACTTTGTGGTCACACTACCTCATGGGCATTTTGGGCATTCCCCAAAAATATGAATTAGGGTTTCATACATGTATAAATTCCAATATGTTTCATGTAACCTCTCTCCTTAGCATCTATTTAATTAGTTTTAGGCTCAAAATAAACAAAGCTCTTCTCTTTCTTTTTTCATGGCTACTTAGCCATTTTTATTCTCATGTAATTTTTTTTATGCAATTTAATACATGATCTTTTCCTTTCTTTATTTATTTCCTTTCATGTTGTAGTGTAGATCTCTTTTTCTTTTATGCAAATAGAATAGATCTCTTTTCCTTTAGCTTTCATTTTTCTTTCTTTTTGCTTTCATGTTGTATGCTACTTGTGTTGATATGATAACACAAATGAGAGGCTAATCCCTTCAATTTAGGGGTAATGAAGTCACTAATCATGTAGCTTCAACATTTTAATGTTTTATACTCTCTTTTTGTGCTTTAATGAGAATGTGTGAAGTGGTTAACTTGTTGTTTTTGCTTTGAATTTGATAGCCTATATTGTTGACACCAAATAGGCTATACTTAAACAATCACTAACACAAATTACCTCTTCATTTACATATGATGATGGTAATGAAGTGAATGTTGAGATTAAAATTTGATGGTCTATATTTCTAATTAATAGTTAATAGACCATACTTAAAATAGATTTTTCTTTCAACTTTGTTATCATTTTTCATGTGAGTTAGTAAATGGTTTAAGGGGTGTGCTATAGTTTGATGGCTTATGTTGAGCTAATTAATAGCACAAATAGGGAATACTTATGATAAGCACATCAATTAAGCTAACTAATGACAAAGAAAAGAGAGATCATAACTTCGTTTTTTTGATTTATGTGATCAAGAGAGTGGAAGTTGCCTCTAAATTGTCTTAACACTCTCATATTTTTGTCTATTTTCTTTTGTCATTTTTCTCTTTTTTTAGTTAATCACTCTTTCAACTTTGGTTAATTTGATTGAGTAGAATTTTAAAATCATCAGTTCCATACGGATCGACCCGTATTCACCACGTGCTACATTCGTACACCGTGCGCTAAAAGTTATTTTTTAATTTAAATTCGTTCGACGGCTTTCTAAACCGATAGAATTTCCATCGACGAACATTGACCTTTTGTTATTGAATCCAAAGATGGGTTCCATGTTGGGCTCTAGTTCTTCCTCAGGAATGTTCATTTGATCGATGGCATGCTTGAAGATAACGCTAACTGCACTACCTATGTCTACAAGAATTTCGGAGATGATGGGCAATCTGATTTGAGCAGTAATCATCAATGGATCGTTTTGCGGATGGTGAACCCCTTCTATCATCTCTTAAGGGACGACAACAAGATCGGCGTTTGAATACTGAGTCGTGGATTATTTGATTGGGGCTATTGGACATGGAAGACGCCTTCTTTAGCTTCCATGATGTATTTGTTTCGGGCCTCTTTGTTATTCGCTGCCGGATGTGGCCCACCATGAATTATGTCAACTCTGTTTATCAATGGGCTAAAGCTCAATGGGTCCTCATTCTCTGGTACATTAATGGCATTGCCATGTTTCTTCTGTGGATCATCCCCTGTTTATTGAGTTTTTGCTTGTCCTGAATAAATTCTTTCAAGTAACCCACGTGGATCAGTTTCTAAATGATTCCAGCCAGAACACTACACTCATCGTTCTTGTGACTTTTTGCCTTCTGATATGCCCACTAGTTGCATCTCTTTCTTTGTTCTGGGTTGTTCAAAGCTTTAAAAGAAATCAAGAAGTTGACTCTTTCTTTTGCTATAGCATACACGTTAGAAAATGGCCTGTTCAAACCAACTGCGTTAGCCATTGGCTCCTCCCATTTTGTTCTTTATATGCTCAGTCTTGGCGAAATCTTCCTCCTTCCCTCTACGAAATTGCTTTTCTTTTGGCATAGCATAGCTCATCTATCTGCATAAACTTGTTAGCCTGGAAATGGAAATCTTGTTAATCTTTACACCCATTGACGAAGAACCGCTTCCACAAGGGGGTGCTCTCTATTAAGCCGGTATGTACCATAATTATCTCGTCTCGATCATTCATGTCTTTCACTTTTAGTGCTTCAGCATTGGATCTCTTCAGATTGTCTTCCAAAGATTCCCCCGGCTTTTGCTTTATGTTGGCCAAGACTATATAATATATAGTGGGGTCTTTACAAATGCAAAACCGGGAAGAGAACTCGTAAGAGAACTGCTTCCATGAATAGATGGTTTTCTCTCAGCATTTTCTGTACCATTTGGTCGCAACTCCTTGGGTAGTGACTGGGAATAATCTACATCTAACGTGTCCCAATGCATTATATAAATCCATCTGGCTATCGAAAACCATTAAATGGTCATCTGTATCCATGATTCCATGATATTTCATTGTGGAATCTTCATGTAAGATGGGTTCATAGTTGCCATAATCTCAACAGTAAAGGGGGCACTCGCTCATTATTATTGGCATTTTCATCTATGGTCCTCTGCCCCTTGCTATTCATTGCATCATCGATTGCTTTCTCTACAGCGTCCATCAAATAAGTCTCAACATCTCAATAGTTTTTCTGGTCCAGAAAGTATTCATTTGATGTAGGACAACCAAATTGTTCAAGCGATTTATCGAGCACCTTCCCTTGATGATTAGCTTTAGACTGAGGATATTCCTTCTTCCTAGAGGATGATAGATCTATCTTGCTCTTATTTTCATTGGATTTAGCTTCCAAATTCCTTATTGGGGAAATTACATCTTTCCCTTGCGTTGGCATAGCCGTTTCCAAAGATTTTTGGGGCAGCCCCATTTTGAGGACCTCTTGCATTTCTTGCAGCTACTGCTCTAAATGTTTGATCATAGTGGCATTCTCATCCTGTTGAGATGATGACGAAGGTTGCCCTTGAAGGACCCCATCCAAATTAAAGGTCGGGGCTATTTTCTCCTAAAGAGTTGTTGTGTGGATAACTTCTTCATTCATTCTGCCGAGTCATTTGGGTTTCATTTTCCTACGCCAAGTCAAATAATCCATAATTTGTTTATAAGATAATGACAAGGCCGGAGGTTTGAGCCCTCCTTCTAGGGCCAAAAATGAATAAAAAAACTTATCAACATTCCCAAAGCAATATGAATGGTAAATGAGGGGATAAGGATGTTAAAGAGATAGCTTCTTTTGAATCCCGCCTTTTGACTTGGATTGATCTAGTCGAAACAGTCTCAGAGATTGGATTAGAAATGTAGCAAAAAGAAGAAGCATTCAACTCAAAACCATTGTTTTGAATAAGTAGGAAATAACTGTTTGTTTCAACCTCTTATTCCTTTCGATCACGTTGAAAGGTATATTTTAGCCCTTTTGACTGTGTCGGAAGGTATGCCTGTTTCATAAAAGTTGAACAGCTGCTTTGGACTTCTTTGTTTTCATTCCTTTGTGTTGAGGAACCCCTTCGAAATGGTGCAGACATATTGGAAGATAGGCTCCTTTCGAAGGAATTCCTTTTCATGTTCACTTGTCAATTCCATATTGGATACCCTTCGAAACACCCTTTTCGACAAGGTTGAAGTAGCTCTATCCTTTCGAATCAGACCCATTTGTAATTGCCTAAGCATTATTTGGTTTACTTTATATTAGATCACCCTAGATATTCCTAAGCTATTCTAACTCATCAATATCAAAATATCATCGCCATCATTGTTTTCTGTTTTTTGAGATTGGTTTTGATGGTGATGTGTCTCGCATGTCTATGTCCAAGTCGATCTTAATGAATTGCATAGACAATAAGAAAATCAGAGAATAAGATACAATCATGTGCAACGTATCATTAGTCTAGCTAATGATCATAATGATCTTCCTCATTGCCGACATCCTTGCTGAATCTACAAATCCTTCCATTTTCATTAATGAAAAATGAGTTACAATTATGAGAGCAGTTCCCAAATTGATTTAGGGTTTACAATGATGTTTTCTATTGCAAAGAAGTTGAGTGAGAGAAATGAGCTTAGGATTCCAAAATCCGGTCCTAAAAAATGGACCCCTTGTGTCTTATTTATAGACGTAGGTCGCCACTCTTCCGTGCCTACGCCATCGATCCAGTCAAAAAGCCCCTCTTTATGTGCCGCCTCTTTCCTTTCGACTTGGTTGAAAGACCCGATGTGCATGTATGTGCATATTTTTACCGCCATATTTATTCTAATTGATTTAAATAAATGATCATATTGGCAATGTTAGCTTGTTTTAACCAAAATCCATATTAATTTAAAATTGTCACATATTCATCTTCATCCAAGGGTAAAATAGCCATTTTTGTACATAAATTAACTTGAGAAAATTTAATTAGAAATTTCCATACTATTTTGTAGGAATTTGATTTCAATTACAAGTTGTTTTATGAAGAAGATATGCATGCACAAAAAGAACACAAAGGAATGAAGATGTAAATAATTCAAAGTGAAGAACATTGAGGACCCCACTTACCCACCTATCTTAATGTAAAAATTAGAGGCTAATGCAAATTCTTATGAAATTAATGGCTTCATGTACACTTAAATGATGATTAGTAGAAGCTAATGATTACTTGGCCTCCATACTTTCTCATGGCCGTTTTTGGCATTCCCCAAAAATATGAATTAAGCTTTAACACATGTATATATACCCCTTATGTTTCGTGTAACCCTCTTCCTTAGTCTCTCTTAGTTTTAATTTAGGCTCAAAATAAAACTCAAAGCTCTCTTTCTCTTTTCATGGCTAATTAGCCATTTTTTTTATGTTAATTTTATGCAACTTTCAAATATTTCTCTTTTCTTCTCTTGTTTATTTCCTTTTCATGCTAGTAGTGTAGATTTCTTTATTTTATGAATGTAGAATAGTTCTCTTTTCCATTAATTTTCATTTTTCAATTTGTAATTTCATGTTGCATGCTACATTTGTTGTTTTGATAACAAATATGAGAGGCCAATCCCTTCAATTTAGGGGTAATGAAGCCTCTAATCATGTAGTTTCAACATTTTGATATTATTTTTCTCTTTTTATACTTAATGGAAGAATGAATATTGATGTGATTTATTATTTTATGTTGAATTTGATAGTCTACGTTGTTCATAACAAATAGGCTATGCCTAAACAGTCACAAACAAAAAAATTGCCTCCATCTAAATATGATTATGGCAAAGAAGTGAATGTTAAAATTGAAATTTGATGGTCTATATTTTTAATTAATAGTTAATAGACCATACTTAAAATATATTTTGCTTTCAACTTGTTGTCATTTTTCATGAGAGTATAAAAGTGGTTTAAATGGTGTGTTCTAGTTTGATGGTTTATGTTTAGCTAATTAATAGCACAAATGGGTCATACTTATGATAAGCACTTCAACTAAACTTACTAATGACTAAAAAAGAGAGACAATAATTTCATGTTTTGTTGATCTATATGATAGAGAGAGTGCAATTATCTCTAAATTGTCATTATTCTCATATTTTTCTCACTTTCTTTTCGATATTTTTCTCATTTTCTAGCTAATCACACTCTTCAACTTCGGTTTAATTTGATTGAATAGATTTTTAAAATCATAATTCCCTACGAATCGACCCGTTCTCACCACATACTTCAATAGTACGCCGTGCGCTTGCGGTTATTTTAATTTGAATTTTTCGATTATTTTCTAAACCGGTAGAAAATTAACCGATTAACAATTTTTTGGCGCCATTGCCGGCGAGTTGATTTTAATTTCTATTCTTCGAAGTATTATTGTTTAATTTTTGTGTGTTCATTTTGTGTGTTACGTTAAAAAAAAATTGTGTGTGTTTATCGTTTGATTTTTGTTTTCAAATTATTTGTGTGCTTGTTGTTTGTTTGTTTGTTTTGCATTTGCGTAGTAAAAAAAAACATTGCATTTTATTTCACTTTTTTTTACATTTCAATTGCAATTTTTTTCAGTTACAGTTCATTTACGTTTTTGTACATTTTCAGTTTCTAAAGAAGAAAAAATTGCGCTGCTTCCCTATAAATAACCCTGCACGCTGCATATCATTTCTGTGCATCAACTTTGCATACCTTCACTGTGCAGGAACCCCTTTCCTTCACTTCACCTACAACACCTACCTCCTCTAAACCAGACCGCAAAAACTACACTGCCTGAAACCAAACATACCACTCTGTTCAACAACCCCAACAGCCAGTTGCACGACAACCACTACTGTTCCAATCGAACTGCAATCATCCCCCTGTTCGACAACCTAACTGTTGCCTGCCCTCCTCAACAAACTGCCTAAAAAACATCCACTGTCATCTTTCTTTTTTATATCTACATCTTTCTTTTTCTCTGTTTTTTTTTACATTGACAATTTTCTTAAAAGAAAGTCACTGTGCAACAACAGTGCACAGTTTTTGTGCAGCTCCTCTGGCCATCCTTTCTCTGTCACCAGAGCCCCAAACGTCCTCCACTCCATTATAGTGCTACTGCCATTGCCCACAATCTCACAAACTGTCAGTTCCACAATTAAGCACTCCTTTGATCAAAACCATTCACATCCCCTGTCAATTGCACTTCTTCAAGCCACCGCAAGCTGCTTAACACACTGCATTCACCAAACAACTAATAGTCATCAACCTTACATACCAACCCATTCTCAAAGCTGTTTCACATCACATTTTCCTTACCATACATTGATACCACTGCTTTGCCTACAACTGATGCATCCAACAACCATTTTCCCAAAAACTCATCCACTACTGCCAGTACTCAATCTACATACAATTTCATCCAAAACTGCCTCATCAAACTGTGCAAATCAAAAACCTGTCCAACATTCAAATTCCTGACCATCTACAAAACATTTCCTCCATCTCTGTCCATATCTAACTGCAATAGTCCTACTGCATTGCAACTACAAACATACATCACACCCTTCATCAGTCCTCTGCCATTTACTTCCTTAAACAACACGCAACTAAATCACCTCTGTCGATTCACTTCACACCACCATTCAAACCCCTTTCCACAAAGATAAAGTTTGAAAGAGAATGTTGTATATCTTTTTGTATTGATCAGAAGAACTAAGTGTATATTTTACAGTAGGCATACAAGCCTTTATATAAGCAATTTACATAAGTGGGCTGCGGGTTGGCCCATATAAAACAACCCGCATTTGATACGTATCCAATACAAGCTGCAGTTATAATATATCGCTTATTCACCCCCCTCAAACCCAAATTAGGTTTAGGGTTTGCAAGCGATTTCAGATCCGCTTCTTCCTTGAAAAAAAAAACTTTGAGAGAAAATAAGTGGGCGATACAATAGATCCACTGCTTATATGAAAGATTTGCGGGCGATTCTTTAGATGCGCAGCAAACTTGAAAGCTCTGAGAGGATTAAGTGAAAGTGATGGCTTCAAGATTAGAGCACGATGATTTTTTTTTTGATGCATGCTTCACCGAGATTTGTTTTCAGGTCAGATAAGTTCCCAGTCATTGTACTCTTCAGATGCTGATTCAGGAGCTTTAGGGATGTAAGTCTGTGTTTTTGACCTCAGATTACTATCCATTTCATCAACGTTGAGCTCACGCCTGAGACGAGTAAAGCTCTGTCTCGATAGGGGCTTAGTTAGTATGTCAGCTTTTTGGTAAGTGGAAGGTACGTAGTTAACCCTTAAATCTCCTTAATAACTTGCTCTCGTACGAAATATAGATCCAGTTCTATATGTTTCATACGAGAGTGTAGAATTGGATTGGCTGTGAGAGATATTGCACTTTGATTATCGCACCATATAGTAGCTCTTCTGTTGAAATTAACATGTAGTTCACTTAAAAGAGATTTTATCCACATAATTTCGACAGTAGTGCTTGCTATGCTTCGGTATTCAGCTTCAGTGCTAGATCTTGAAACTGTTTGCTGTTTTTTTGCGCACCATGATATTAAATTGTTGCCTAAGTACACATAGTAGCCAGTGGTTGATTTTCTATCGTCATAATCTGTTGCCCAGTCTGAATCATAATAACCAGTGATGTGTAGTGAGGAACATGATTGTAGAATTAGCCCTTGATTAATAGATCCTTTGAGATATCTCAAAATCCTTTTTACAGCTTTCCAATGTTCATCTAGTGGTCTTTGCATGAATTGACTGACTTTATTAACACTATAGGCGATATCTGGTCTAGTTATAGTAGCATACTGCAATGCACCCACTATACTTCTGTATTGCTTGTCATTCAATATTGGATCACCTTTGTTTTTTGAAAGATGTAAATTACTTGTCATTGGAGTGGGAAGAGGATTAGCCTTTTCCATCTTAGCTTTGACCAAAATATCATTGAAGTATTTTTTCTGGTTAAGATGAATTTCAGAATCAGATACTCTTTTTACTTCAATGCCTAAGAAATAATTTAATTCTCCCAGATCTTTAATGGAGAACTCTTCTTTTAGGCATTGTGTGATGTTATCAATCTCAGATTTGCTATTTTCTGTAATGATAAAGTCATCCACATAATTAGTATATATGTTATGGTATGATTAAAGAATTTAATGAACATAGAGTTATCAGATTTAGTTTGATGGTAGCCGTGTCTGCATAATGTAGTTTTTAATTTCTCAAACCAGACTCTAGGAGCTTGTTTGAGACCATACAGTGCTTTGTTGAGTTTGCACACAAGTTGTTCACTGCCACTCTTTATGAATCCAAATGGTTGCTCCATATAAACTTCTTCCTGCAATTCACCATTCAGAAAAGCATTATTCACATCTAATTGTTGAATTGCCCAATTCTTATGCAAAGCAATAGTTAAAATTATTCTGATTGACGTTGGTTTCACAACAGGGGAGAATGTTTCATTAAATCAAACCCATTTTGTTGTGAAAATCCCTTAGCCACTAATCTTTCTTTGTGCCTAAGAATTGTGCCATCTGGATTTTTCTTTAACTTGTATGTCCATTCGCATCCTATAATATTTTTATTTATAGGTCTTGGCACAATATCCCAAGTGTTATTTTTTATTAATGCATTATACTCCTCACTCATAGCAACTCTCCAGTTGTTATCTGCAACTGCCTGTTGATAAGTGCTGGGCTCACATGTATCTGATTCAATACTGAAGACTTTTGGTTTGAATATACCACTTTTTGCTCTAGTTATCATGTGGTGACCAGTGTTTGCAGGAACAGTGGACTGAGTTTCATCTGTATCAGTGGTCCTTTGTTGATCATCAGTGAACTGCTGATCATCAGATACTTGATATGGATCACCCAAGTTGTTGCTGTCAGAAGTAGTGACTCTTGTTGATTCTTCATTCTGCCCATGACCTGGTTCACTTGTGAGCATTGTGTGTTGTGGGATGATATCTCTCCTTGCATGATTATCTTCACTACAAACTGGTATGATTATCTCTGGTGATGGAATTATAGGAGGTATAGAGTGTTTTGCATTATGAATTTTTTGAGATGTTTTGATATTTACATTGCTAAAGGGGAATTCATGCTCATTAAATATCACATGCCTTGATATATAAACCTTGCCACTACTGTCAAGGCACTTGTAGCCTTTTTGATTGGTAGGATAACCCAAGAATGTGCAAGGTGTAGACCTATAGTCTAACTTGTGTGTGTTATATGGTCTTATATAGGGAAAACATTGACAACCAAACATTTTTAGAGTTTGATAGCTTGGTTTGACTTTGGTTAGAACTTCCATTGGACTCTTGTATTTCAATACTTTTGTGGGCAGTCTGTTAATTAAATAGACTGCGGTAGAAAAGGCATCTGGCCAGAATTTAAGTGGCATAGATGCTTGTGCTAACAAAGTCAGACCAGTCTCGACAATGTGTCGATGTTTTCTCTCAATGAGACCATTTTGCTCAGATGTGTAAGGACAAGTGATTCTATGTGTGATTCCTTTGTCTTGAAAATATCTTTTAAATGGCAAGAATTCCTTACCTCCATCTGTCTGCATAATTTTCACCTGATTATTTGTCTGTCTTTCAACATTTGTGATGAATTGTATCACTGCATTGTTAGTCTCAGATTTTGACTTTAAATAATATATCCATACATGTCTAGAATAAGCATCAATAAAAGAAATATAATATTTGTAACCGTAATCAGTATTAATTGGGGCAGGCCCCCAGAGATCTGCAGCAACTAGTTCAAGTGCATTCTTATACACAGTTTCTGAATCTGGAAATGAATGTTTGTGACTCTTACCTAGTTGAGAATATGTGCATATATAAGAGTTGGGAATTTGTTTAACAAGAATATTATCACATTCATTCAAGACTTGTTTAACAACATTTATACTGGGATGTCCCAGTCTGCAGTGCCATACATCAAAATTACCACTGGATTTTTCAACACTACTAGATTCAATTACATGACATAATTTGCTTTTGCATTCAGGTTTTCTTGTGCTTATGACATCAAATTTGTATAAGCCATTTTGTTCTCTACCCTGCAAAAGAACTTAATTAGTTAGATTATCTTTCACAACACAATATTTAGTGTGAAATTCAAAATAGACATTATTGTCTTTTGCAAATTGTGAAACACTCATCAAGTTTTTTCTAATTAATCGTACTCTTAGTAAGTTCTTGAGATATAATTGCCTAGTACCATTAATACTTGCATTTCCAGTGTGTGATATGTGTATAGACTTACCATCACCCAAATATAATAGATTTTTACCTTTGTACTCTCTATTTCCAAGGTTTAGTTGACTCAAGTTGCTTGTCACATGGTTGGTTGCACCAGAATCAGGAAACCAGCTATCATCTTGAATGTCTTCAACCTTTGTTATGCTGTTGTTTGAACTTTCTTCCTTGGTTTCTTGCTGAATATTTACCAAGTTAACACTGTGATTTTGAGATCTGGTATTATTGTTATTCTGTTGCACAGGAGTAAAATTAGCATCAAATCTGAAATAGCATTTGCTTGCAGTGTGACCATACTTCTCACATATTTGACATCTTGGTTTGTTGTTGTTGTTATAATTTGATCTGCCACTTCTACCCCTGCCTCTGTTAGATTGACTGCCTCTGTAAATCCCTGACTGATTTCTGTTGCTTTGGTTTCTGTCTGGATTCCTATTTCTATTGATTGATGCATAATTGACATTGCATTCCACATTAGTAGGTTTCTTTAACTCTAATCTCCCTTCATGAGCAATTAGCATTGACTGAACAGATTGAAGTGAGGGTAGTTTTTCATTGGATGATATTATGGCTACAACAGCTTCATACTCTTCATCCAACCCACTTAAAATACAAAGTATCTGCTCTGTATCTGCTACTTTATGTCCAGCACATGCAAGTTGATCACAAATAGTTTTTGCCATAGACAGATAGTCTCTCATGCTGTCATTCTCTTTCCTTAAGTTCTGCAATTGTCTTTTAAATTGCATTATTCTTGCTGCGGATTGTGAGTTGAAAATTTGTTCAATTGTGTGCCAAATCTCATGTGCTGTCTTGCAACCAACTAACTGTGGCATGAGATTTGCACCAACTGAAGATAGTAGCCAAGAACTAATTAGACTATCTTGTCTTTCATGAGTAATATAATCTTTGTTACTGATAAGTTTTCCCTCATTGTCTGTAGTGAATTTTGGTGGGGTGATGGAAGTGCCATAAACAAATTCTTGCAAGCCATATCCTCTAATGGCTGTTTCGATCTGGAATTTCCATAACAGGAAGTTGGATTCATTCAACTGAATTATAACGACCCTGACTCGACCTTCGAAAATCGGCACCGAATACGACACTCGTATTCAAATGCCGCAGATCCAAACGTCGAGCCTGGTTCGCCGGAGCTTATAACACATTAAGTAAATAACACAGCGGAAGGAAATGAACAACATATATCAATATACAACATTTGATACAATATCAGATATCATATGATACAACAGATGATACAATAGATGATACAATAGATATCAACATACATCAGAGATACAAAGAATAGCAGCGGAAATAAAAGATAACACACAGCAGCGGAACAATATCTCCAAAATAGTCTTCAGGGAAGAACTCCAGTGTAACTCCATCTCCAAGGCATCAATCCAGAAATAGCGAGAACTCCCAAATCAAGATGAAGAGAAGCAACTCGATCCAATGCGATTGCCAAATCCTAAGGCTGAAAGCTATCGAATCTACACCTATTACTGATTATCTGAAAACCCCAACTCTAGACTGCCCGTGTGGGAAATAGTGGGCACCCAGAGTTTAGGAAAGGAACAATAAACTCCAGGTCAGTCATGGGACTGGTATGAGCAAACAAAAACATTTGGTCTTTTAAAACAGATAGAGAAATTTAAATTTGAAATCCGCAATGCTTTTTAGAAAATGAAACTACCATAAGGCCTCCCGCCACACACACAATGCAAACGCAGACTTGGAGGAGATTTCTCCTTATGATAGTCAAATATGCTTACTACGCAAAAATCAAATCATTTTTGATATTATTATTAGTGCATAGTGTAGAAAACAATTTCGAAAGTAGAATATAAATCCTAGCCAACATAGACATTCCGAACTATGCCTACTATAGCTACCATCCAAACAGTGGTGACCACCATAAGTGAATGGCAGGTAATACAACTAAAACCGTACAAGGCACGTATTGGATGAATGGATTTCCAACAAATGGTCAGGCTAAGGAACTTCCTACTATCTATGGGATCGCCTCTGGCGGGACGTCCCGAGAACTAACGTTACGGTTAGATCTCTGCCAACACAAGGCCGGGTTACCTCTGTAACTAGGTAACTACTACAC
The DNA here is from genome assembly GCA_030765085.1 of Allium cepa. Lineage (NCBI taxonomy): Eukaryota > Viridiplantae > Streptophyta > Magnoliopsida > Asparagales > Amaryllidaceae > Allium > Allium cepa. Next base: position 812,982,680 of record CM060939.1, read on the forward strand.
GAATATGTCATCCCCCGGTCCTTTGGGACCTTTATCCGAGCGCTCGCAACAACAACCACAAAGTATCACAAAGTAATAGATCTGCAGTATCCACATAGGTAGGTATCTGGGCTCCATACCATGATACCACCCTTTACCAGAAGGGAATGACATACCCTAAAGGGAGCGACCCTCATAACCTTGCCGCATCTTTCCTGTTTCGACCATTTCCGGGGTGTGAGGTCCTGATGCAGTCTCGTCCACAAAGCTACGCTTTGTGCAACAAAGCCATGCTTTGGGTCAACAGATGACCAAAGCAATGATCACAAAGATAAATGATCAAACAAGTGATCATATCACAAATGATCAACCAATGATCATCACACAGCAGCACTCAGCATGCCACATTACCAAATTGGGAATATCACTGATAAATATCAACTACATAACCTCTGAGCTCGTACGTCTCAGAGAAGGGTGTTAAGCTAAGAGAATAAATTCTCCGCCACCAAGCAGAAATGTATTTGATAGAGATCAATTAACATCTCAAAGTGTAATGTCGGACATACAACCATACAAGTCTGTTCCGGGTTCGAACAGAACCGAAGGCACTTCCGAAGAAGCCCTTGCAAATCCGGGTATCCACAATCCCGATCGGACTTCCCATCACTAAGGAGAACTCTATACCGGAGCAACTCAGTGCAGAGTCAATCGATAGGTTATCCTATCGTTCTCACAAATACCCGGTCTTCACCACCGGTCTTCAAATGCAATCCATAACGTCGTATCACTATTCGGAATGGGTTATATGACACAAGGTCCTCTCCCGGCTAAACCGAATAGTACGCGCCATATTTTAAAACATATGGATATGGGATTTTAGCTAAGTCACAACTTATAAAATCCAAAACTTTCTTTCAAATGGTTAAACAAATTACCATTTTAAATCTTTAAATAAAAAGATTAATTTCACAAAGTTTCACCAAATTTCACAAAGATCTATTCATAGATTTCAAAACAATTCCCATTTCAATTGGATTAACCCAATTAAATCTTTAAATTAAAGATTTATAGCTTTCAAAACACATTTCCAAAAATTTATCTAAAACTTGGAAAACAATTTTCCTTTTAGACTTGAAAATCCTTTTAACACAACTTGAAAGTCCATTTCTTATGAGAAAGCAAATCTAATTTATATAAGTTGAAATCTTGAGTTGAATTTAAATTTCAAAACATCACCTTGAAAAATGGTTTAAAACCATATAACCCATTTGTAAGTTGAATAACTTTTTTAAACCCTAGTTTCCAAGTCATAGAATTCAATTTCAAATATTGAATTCAAATTTAAATCAATTTATTTACATTTCAAAAACTCAATCAAGTTATTCAAATAACTTTTATTTTTTTGAAAACTCATTTTCAAAAGCATCAATTCTAATTCCAAAACTATTTTTGGAAAAAAATTCAATTTTAAAACGATTTTTAAAATCTGTGACTTAACCCATTTCCACGTGCAATCCATATTTGTGTGTGTATAGTGTGGTCCAGGGGTTTTACACAATAGTGCACAACATCATCAATCAGCACAGATTCAATTATTACAATTCGATGTGGGTTTCGGATAACCAAATGGAATCCGACTCCCTGTCGCATCGAAATTTAAATGTCGTTCTACGGGTCAAGGGGTTGCATATACATATAACAATATATACGTCACAATTAAAATAGCCCAGCACAAAGCATTACATAGCATCACAAAAAATATCAATCCATCATGAAGCATTGGCAATCAAACATCTATAATTAAGATGAATAAATCTATGTGGTTTTAAATCTATTCCTCACATAATCACTTTCATTAGTAATGAACTATCCTTAATTGCTTCTTTAATTACTTCTAAATTAATTACATTAATTTATTACCTATTATTGATTAATTAATCCAAATTAATCATCCTTAATTACATCACTAATTAAATAATTAATGATTTAAATTATTTCTTAAATTGATTACTCAAAGTAATTAACAACTTAATTACTATATTGACCCAAATTAATTATCCTTAATTTAATTTCTTAAATTAATTATTTGATTAATTACTAAATAATTAATCCAAATTATCTCCCACTTAAACATCTCCACTTAATTACAATCTGTAAATATTAAACAATTACTTAACTATGTAATTTCCAAATCATTAATTACATAAAGTAGTTATTTATAAAACCCAAATGTTTAAAATTAATTAAACTTAATTAATTAAATTAAACAATCTCATTTAATTAAATTAATTACATTAAGTAATTAATTTCTTAATTACTTAAATTAATTATCCATTTCATTAATTAATTAATTATATTAATTAACCATTTGTACTACCTTAATAATTTAATGAATTACAAATCATTAAACTTTTCTTTATCTTTAGATAAACATTCCTTATTTGAATTATGCATTTAAACACAAAATGTTTTTAAATTTACATTAAATTCTATTTAACATTCTCTTTTAAACTCAAGACTCGAATTTGTCTTAAATAAGCGTTTAAAACAATACACAACTTAATCTTATATGTTTAAAAGAAACATATACTTTATTATTAAGTTCAAAAAGATTCAAATTTAAATCAAATTCAAATCAATTTAAAAAATTTCTTTAAAATCTCAAAATTGAAATATAACTTCTAAACTCATTTTAGTTTTAATTCTTTAAAACTCTTTCTATAATTTACACCTTCAATTAAAATGCAAATCATTTGAAAGCAATTTAAATTTAAATCTTTACTTTAAAACTGAAGTTTAAAAATAGATTTAAAAACTCAGAATTTGAATTCATTTTTAAATCCTTAATTTTAAGCACTTAACCTTTCAATTCAATATGCAAAACAACAATGCATTTACACTTGAGAGTTTAAGATCAAATTTGAATTTAAAACATAAATGTTTTCAAATATCTGACAAATTAAATTTGAATTCATATTCAAATTCCAAACATACACTCAGTTTAAATCTCCACTTTCAAATTTAAACTTACCTTTTTATTTAAAACAGAAAACAGTTTTTCTGTTTATTTAAAAACTTAAACTTTGAAAATTTCCAGAATTTAAATAATTTCAAAAGAACAGAATTTAAAACTTATTTAAATTCATTATTAAACTCAGTTTTCAAAATCCAAAGTCTCAATATAATTTGCACTTCGATTCAACTTTAAAAATCTGGAAACAGGTTCCCTGTTCCTCTTCTTTTATATTTTTATATTTCAAATAAAATTTGAATCTCTGCACTCACATGTTATCAATTATCAGAATCCAAAGTATTTGAATTCAACTTAAGATTCAAGTTTAAATTTTGAGTTTACATTTCCAGATTAATTTAAAACTTTAAATTTTAAAATTCTAAAACAGAACTGTTCTGTTGCTTAAAATCTGAACACAAGACACAGAACTACCCTAAATGACTTCGAGTCATTTACTTTCTTGCTTCGAGTCATTTCCTATTTACCCCGAGACTAACCCGAGTAAAAATCCCTGCAACCCAGAACTTACCCCAAACCTGAAACAGCCTATACCCACTGTAGTGACAAACCTGTCAACACCCAATCCTATCATCTCCGATCACCATTTCACACTATACTCCGAAGACTAATTCATCAACCCACCATCTACTGCCACACCAAAAATCTTTGAACTCGATGCATCCCTGAAGTCGCAGCACCCAAATCTTTTTTTAACCCAGTAAACTAGGGTTCTTACTGTAATTACCAAAATTACAACTAAATTTTGAATTGTAAATCAATTTATTGATTTTCTTGTGATCTATGATTTATAAACTACTTCCAGAAAACAATTCACTCCATTTAAAGGCAAGGATCAATTGATTTTGATAAAATTGTAAAATACAGTTCACATGAACTGCATTTTATTTTCTTAACACTGCACTTAATCTTTGATCTAAAATTCTTGCATCCACTTAATGATTCAATAAGTAAATCTGAACATTAACTCATGGTACCTATGTTTCCCAATTTTAACAGAATTTAGTTTGTGTTTTATTTTTTTCCAGACATCACAGAAAACTAAACAACTTATATAGGCTTAAAAATTTATTTTATCAGGAAATAAACCAATTCCTTTCAAATTCTAATTCCTAATAACAACCAGATTAATGCAAGAAAACTATTTATCAAATTTTATCTTAAACTATAGCTATCAGAACCCTGAAATCAATACATGCATTGCATTCATATATGCACAGGCAGGAAAAAAAATGAAAACATGTACAAATATTTAACTCAGTAGAAGGTCAAGCAAGCAATCCAATATCAACAAGCAAGCACAACAAAACAATTCACTGATTCATAGATATCAGATTCAAAGGGGAGATTTTCAAGTTTGCTCACCTTGGAGTTGCAGCAGAGATAAGAACAGAGACAGGCTTTTGATTTTTCTCATATTCTGAATTTTGATTTGCTTTTTGAATTCTTGGTTCTCTTTACTCCTGAACTGATAAATACAATTGTTTTTAAATCTTTTCTTTGTTACTGATTATCACTTCAGATTCAAATCCTTTTTAAAAGAAATTTTACTTGCCTTGTATTTGTTTTAGAAATTACTGCACTTGCTTCCCAGGTTGAAGCATTCTTCTGTGTTGTTTTGAATTGCTCTTGAATTGTTTTGCTTGAACTTTGTAAACTTAAATCTGAAGCTAACAGGTTGTAGCTCTGACTCCTTTCAATTGCTTCAGGTTGAATCATTGATTTGTGAAATGCTTTTAAGTTGAGTTGCTTTCAGATTTGATCTCTCTTTTGATTTTCTTCCTCAGGTTCTTGTTGTTGAAGAAGATTTTTCAGATTTGAACTTGCATGTTTACTGAGTTTTTTTTCTTTTTCTTTTTAGCTTTCATTTGCTCTTGAATCTTTGGTGCTGTGGTTTCTGAGATACCAATCTTTGGTACTGTAGTTTCAGATTTGGTGAGATGTTATTATAATTGCATATGGGGAACTCAAAAGTTTTCCTCAATTTTTTTTATTTAATTAAATAAAATGAATGCCACTTGTTTAAAAGAGATGATTATGAGATCTCTATGAAATGTCCACTTCTTTATTCATTTGTATGTGTAGTGTTTTCTTTCATATCTATATTCACAAAATTTACATTCTCACATGTGCATGTTTGTATATGTTTATATTTATTTTAAAGTTCAATTCAAATTGAATTATAACCACTTATGTACATTTATATATATTCATATCCATACATTTATTTAGAAAAAAGTTATATCTACACAATTTACATTCATACATATTTTTATTTATTTATTTATTTTTGTACAATCTTTTATAAAAAGAAAAGAATGACTTTTAAATACTTTGATTTTATATTAACAATAGTTATATTTATTTATTTGAGGGAATTTGACTTAAGAATAATATTTCAAAAATGAGTACACTAATTTTTTTCTTTTTAACCACTTCCAAATATTAATATAATTAAAAATTTAGAAAACAACTTTTACTATCATTTTATTAATCTCAAGCTTTTTAATTTCTATTATTTTTTTCACATTTTATTTTGAAGTTCAATACTTGTTCTATAAATCACTTATTCTTAAATTTCTAATATAAATTTCTATTTATAATCAAATTATTTATTTATTCTGGAAAATTTTCTAATTAAATCACAATTTATTTCCAAAAATTAATTTAATTGCCAATTTAAACTTGATAAATTTCAGGAATGTTACAGATTTCCCCCCTTAAAAGAATTTCGTCCTCGAAATTGCAAAGAAGACGACAAAGAATAGATAATAGATAAAGAAATGATTGAACATATCAGAATCGAGATATTTATTCTGCATTTGGTCTACCCAAATCAGAATATCAATAATATGAGAACGAACTCATACAATTTTTACACAGATATTTGGGTCCACCGGTCTACGAATGTGCAAGGGCATTGATTAGTTCGAAGGGATAACTAATCGTTCGTAGGCTATGTCGGATCCCAGAGAATAAATAGATAGATTAAATCTTCATATTAGTTAACCAGTTTACTTAATTTAAAATTTCCAATTTATTTAATTTTATAAATTTCAAATTCATTAGAGTTTAGATCGAAAAGCTGATAAGAAATCGATGAAGATACGAAGTAAGGATTTTCTACAACGAGTCGTAAGGTCATCATCACACCGAAACTTCTTTCTGGAGCTGTCACGAAGCAATCAAAAGAATTTGTGAATCGAATCAAAGGAGATTGATAGAGAAAAGATATTTCCACTGTTGCAGGGTATTGACCATTTGTAGTGGTACTCCCCCGTCCCCTATCTCGTTCTCTTCTCGCACTCATACTTACTATCGGTGAATAGTAAGAGAATTTACTGAGGCGTTCGAACAGATATCTTAGGGATATACTCATTCTAGGGTTTACTTCACCCTATCTCTAATGAGTTACCTAATGTGTTATACTCCTGAGCTAAGGTTTTAACCATCAGCTCTGATACCACTTATAACGACCCTGACTCGACCTTCGAAAATCGGCACCGAATACGACACTCGTATTCAAATGCCGCAGATCCAAACGTCGAGCCTGGTTCGCCGGAGCTTATAACACATTAAGTAAATAACACAGCGGAAGGAAATGAACAACATATATCAATATACAACATTTGATACAATATCAGATATCATATGATACAACAGATGATACAATAGATGATACAATAGATATCAACATACATCAGAGATACAAAGAATAGCAGCGGAAATAAAAGATAACACACAGCAGCGGAACAATATCTCCAAAATAGTCTTCAGGGAAGAACTCCAGTGTAACTCCATCTCCAAGGCATCAATCCAGAAATAGCGAGAACTCCCAAATCAAGATGAAGAGAAGCAACTCGATCCAATGCGATTGCCAAATCCTAAGGCTGAAAGCTATCGAATCTACACCTATTACTGATTATCTGAAAACCCCAACTCTAGACTGCCCGTGTGGGAAATAGTGGGCACCCAGAGTTTAGGAAAGGAACAATAAACTCCAGGTCAGTCATGGGACTGGTATGAGCAAACAAAAACATTTGGTCTTTTAAAACAGATAGAGAAATTTAAATTTGAAATCCGCAATGCTTTTTAGAAAATGAAACTACCATAAGGCCTCCCGCCACACACACAATGCAAACGCAGACTTGGAGGAGATTTCTCCTTATGATAGTCAAATATGCTTACTACGCAAAAATCAAATCATTTTTGATATTATTATTAGTGCATAGTGTAGAAAACAATTTCGAAAGTAGAATATAAATCCTAGCCAACATAGACATTCCGAACTATGCCTACTATAGCTACCATCCAAACAGTGGTGACCACCATAAGTGAATGGCAGGTAATACAACTAAAACCGTACAAGGCACGTATTGGATGAATGGATTTCCAACAAATGGTCAGGCTAAGGAACTTCCTACTATCTATGGGATCGCCTCTGGCGGGACGTCCCGAGAACTAACGTTACGGTTAGATCTCTGCCAACACAAGGCCGGGTTACCTCTGTAACTAGGTAACTACTACACGAATATGTCATCCCCCGGTCCTTTGGGACCTTTATCCGAGCGCTCGCAACAACAACCACAAAGTATCACAAAGTAATAGATCTGCAGTATCCACATAGGTAGGTATCTGGGCTCCATACCATGATACCACCCTTTACCAGAAGGGAATGACATACCCTAAAGGGAGCGACCCTCATAACCTTGCCGCATCTTTCCTGTTTCGACCATTTCCGGGGTGTGAGGTCCTGATGCAGTCTCGTCCACAAAGCTACGCTTTGTGCAACAAAGCCATGCTTTGGGTCAACAGATGACCAAAGCAATGATCACAAAGATAAATGATCAAACAAGTGATCATATCACAAATGATCAACCAATGATCATCACACAGCAGCACTCAGCATGCCACATTACCAAATTGGGAATATCACTGATAAATATCAACTACATAACCTCTGAGCTCGTACGTCTCAGAGAAGGGTGTTAAGCTAAGAGAATAAATTCTCCGCCACCAAGCAGAAATGTATTTGATAGAGATCAATTAACATCTCAAAGTGTAATGTCGGACATACAACCATACAAGTCTGTTCCGGGTTCGAACAGAACCGAAGGCACTTCCGAAGAAGCCCTTGCAAATCCGGGTATCCACAATCCCGATCGGACTTCCCATCACTAAGGAGAACTCTATACCGGAGCAACTCAGTGCAGAGTCAATCGATAGGTTATCCTATCGTTCTCACAAATACCCGGTCTTCACCACCGGTCTTCAAATGCAATCCATAACGTCGTATCACTATTCGGAATGGGTTATATGACACAAGGTCCTCTCCCGGCTAAACCGAATAGTACGCGCCATATTTTAAAACATATGGATATGGGATTTTAGCTAAGTCACAACTTATAAAATCCAAAACTTTCTTTCAAATGGTTAAACAAATTACCATTTTAAATCTTTAAATAAAAAGATTAATTTCACAAAGTTTCACCAAATTTCACAAAGATCTATTCATAGATTTCAAAACAATTCCCATTTCAATTGGATTAACCCAATTAAATCTTTAAATTAAAGATTTATAGCTTTCAAAACACATTTCCAAAAATTTATCTAAAACTTGGAAAACAATTTTCCTTTTAGACTTGAAAATCCTTTTAACACAACTTGAAAGTCCATTTCTTATGAGAAAGCAAATCTAATTTATATAAGTTGAAATCTTGAGTTGAATTTAAATTTCAAAACATCACCTTGAAAAATGGTTTAAAACCATATAACCCATTTGTAAGTTGAATAACTTTTTTAAACCCTAGTTTCCAAGTCATAGAATTCAATTTCAAATATTGAATTCAAATTTAAATCAATTTATTTACATTTCAAAAACTCAATCAAGTTATTCAAATAACTTTTATTTTTTTGAAAACTCATTTTCAAAAGCATCAATTCTAATTCCAAAACTATTTTTGGAAAAAAATTCAATTTTAAAACGATTTTTAAAATCTGTGACTTAACCCATTTCCACGTGCAATCCATATTTGTGTGTGTATAGTGTGGTCCAGGGGTTTTACACAATAGTGCACAACATCATCAATCAGCACAGATTCAATTATTACAATTCGATGTGGGTTTCGGATAACCAAATGGAATCCGACTCCCTGTCGCATCGAAATTTAAATGTCGTTCTACGGGTCAAGGGGTTGCATATACATATAACAATATATACGTCACAATTAAAATAGCCCAGCACAAAGCATTACATAGCATCACAAAAAATATCAATCCATCATGAAGCATTGGCAATCAAACATCTATAATTAAGATGAATAAATCTATGTGGTTTTAAATCTATTCCTCACATAATCACTTTCATTAGTAATGAACTATCCTTAATTGCTTCTTTAATTACTTCTAAATTAATTACATTAATTTATTACCTATTATTGATTAATTAATCCAAATTAATCATCCTTAATTACATCACTAATTAAATAATTAATGATTTAAATTATTTCTTAAATTGATTACTCAAAGTAATTAACAACTTAATTACTATATTGACCCAAATTAATTATCCTTAATTTAATTTCTTAAATTAATTATTTGATTAATTACTAAATAATTAATCCAAATTATCTCCCACTTAAACATCTCCACTTAATTACAATCTGTAAATATTAAACAATTACTTAACTATGTAATTTCCAAATCATTAATTACATAAAGTAGTTATTTATAAAACCCAAATGTTTAAAATTAATTAAACTTAATTAATTAAATTAAACAATCTCATTTAATTAAATTAATTACATTAAGTAATTAATTTCTTAATTACTTAAATTAATTATCCATTTCATTAATTAATTAATTATATTAATTAACCATTTGTACTACCTTAATAATTTAATGAATTACAAATCATTAAACTTTTCTTTATCTTTAGATAAACATTCCTTATTTGAATTATGCATTTAAACACAAAATGTTTTTAAATTTACATTAAATTCTATTTAACATTCTCTTTTAAACTCAAGACTCGAATTTGTCTTAAATAAGCGTTTAAAACAATACACAACTTAATCTTATATGTTTAAAAGAAACATATACTTTATTATTAAGTTCAAAAAGATTCAAATTTAAATCAAATTCAAATCAATTTAAAAAATTTCTTTAAAATCTCAAAATTGAAATATAACTTCTAAACTCATTTTAGTTTTAATTCTTTAAAACTCTTTCTATAATTTACACCTTCAATTAAAATGCAAATCATTTGAAAGCAATTTAAATTTAAATCTTTACTTTAAAACTGAAGTTTAAAAATAGATTTAAAAACTCAGAATTTGAATTCATTTTTAAATCCTTAATTTTAAGCACTTAACCTTTCAATTCAATATGCAAAACAACAATGCATTTACACTTGAGAGTTTAAGATCAAATTTGAATTTAAAACATAAATGTTTTCAAATATCTGACAAATTAAATTTGAATTCATATTCAAATTCCAAACATACACTCAGTTTAAATCTCCACTTTCAAATTTAAACTTACCTTTTTATTTAAAACAGAAAACAGTTTTTCTGTTTATTTAAAAACTTAAACTTTGAAAATTTCCAGAATTTAAATAATTTCAAAAGAACAGAATTTAAAACTTATTTAAATTCATTATTAAACTCAGTTTTCAAAATCCAAAGTCTCAATATAATTTGCACTTCGATTCAACTTTAAAAATCTGGAAACAGGTTCCCTGTTCCTCTTCTTTTATATTTTTATATTTCAAATAAAATTTGAATCTCTGCACTCACATGTTATCAATTATCAGAATCCAAAGTATTTGAATTCAACTTAAGATTCAAGTTTAAATTTTGAGTTTACATTTCCAGATTAATTTAAAACTTTAAATTTTAAAATTCTAAAACAGAACTGTTCTGTTGCTTAAAATCTGAACACAAGACACAGAACTACCCTAAATGACTTCGAGTCATTTACTTTCTTGCTTCGAGTCATTTCCTATTTACCCCGAGACTAACCCGAGTAAAAATCCCTGCAACCCAGAACTTACCCCAAACCTGAAACAGCCTATACCCACTGTAGTGACAAACCTGTCAACACCCAATCCTATCATCTCCGATCACCATTTCACACTATACTCCGAAGACTAATTCATCAACCCACCATCTACTGCCACACCAAAAATCTTTGAACTCGATGCATCCCTGAAGTCGCAGCACCCAAATCTTTTTTTAACCCAGTAAACTAGGGTTCTTACTGTAATTACCAAAATTACAACTAAATTTTGAATTGTAAATCAATTTATTGATTTTCTTGTGATCTATGATTTATAAACTACTTCCAGAAAACAATTCACTCCATTTAAAGGCAAGGATCAATTGATTTTGATAAAATTGTAAAATACAGTTCACATGAACTGCATTTTATTTTCTTAACACTGCACTTAATCTTTGATCTAAAATTCTTGCATCCACTTAATGATTCAATAAGTAAATCTGAACATTAACTCATGGTACCTATGTTTCCCAATTTTAACAGAATTTAGTTTGTGTTTTATTTTTTTCCAGACATCACAGAAAACTAAACAACTTATATAGGCTTAAAAATTTATTTTATCAGGAAATAAACCAATTCCTTTCAAATTCTAATTCCTAATAACAACCAGATTAATGCAAGAAAACTATTTATCAAATTTTATCTTAAACTATAGCTATCAGAACCCTGAAATCAATACATGCATTGCATTCATATATGCACAGGCAGGAAAAAAAATGAAAACATGTACAAATATTTAACTCAGTAGAAGGTCAAGCAAGCAATCCAATATCAACAAGCAAGCACAACAAAACAATTCACTGATTCATAGATATCAGATTCAAAGGGGAGATTTTCAAGTTTGCTCACCTTGGAGTTGCAGCAGAGATAAGAACAGAGACAGGCTTTTGATTTTTCTCATATTCTGAATTTTGATTTGCTTTTTGAATTCTTGGTTCTCTTTACTCCTGAACTGATAAATACAATTGTTTTTAAATCTTTTCTTTGTTACTGATTATCACTTCAGATTCAAATCCTTTTTAAAAGAAATTTTACTTGCCTTGTATTTGTTTTAGAAATTACTGCACTTGCTTCCCAGGTTGAAGCATTCTTCTGTGTTGTTTTGAATTGCTCTTGAATTGTTTTGCTTGAACTTTGTAAACTTAAATCTGAAGCTAACAGGTTGTAGCTCTGACTCCTTTCAATTGCTTCAGGTTGAATCATTGATTTGTGAAATGCTTTTAAGTTGAGTTGCTTTCAGATTTGATCTCTCTTTTGATTTTCTTCCTCAGGTTCTTGTTGTTGAAGAAGATTTTTCAGATTTGAACTTGCATGTTTACTGAGTTTTTTTTCTTTTTCTTTTTAGCTTTCATTTGCTCTTGAATCTTTGGTGCTGTGGTTTCTGAGATACCAATCTTTGGTACTGTAGTTTCAGATTTGGTGAGATGTTATTATAATTGCATATGGGGAACTCAAAAGTTTTCCTCAATTTTTTTTATTTAATTAAATAAAATGAATGCCACTTGTTTAAAAGAGATGATTATGAGATCTCTATGAAATGTCCACTTCTTTATTCATTTGTATGTGTAGTGTTTTCTTTCATATCTATATTCACAAAATTTACATTCTCACATGTGCATGTTTGTATATGTTTATATTTATTTTAAAGTTCAATTCAAATTGAATTATAACCACTTATGTACATTTATATATATTCATATCCATACATTTATTTAGAAAAAAGTTATATCTACACAATTTACATTCATACATATTTTTATTTATTTATTTATTTTTGTACAATCTTTTATAAAAAGAAAAGAATGACTTTTAAATACTTTGATTTTATATTAACAATAGTTATATTTATTTATTTGAGGGAATTTGACTTAAGAATAATATTTCAAAAATGAGTACACTAATTTTTTTCTTTTTAACCACTTCCAAATATTAATATAATTAAAAATTTAGAAAACAACTTTTACTATCATTTTATTAATCTCAAGCTTTTTAATTTCTATTATTTTTTTCACATTTTATTTTGAAGTTCAATACTTGTTCTATAAATCACTTATTCTTAAATTTCTAATATAAATTTCTATTTATAATCAAATTATTTATTTATTCTGGAAAATTTTCTAATTAAATCACAATTTATTTCCAAAAATTAATTTAATTGCCAATTTAAACTTGATAAATTTCAGGAATGTTACATGAATGGTGATGATCTGACTTTGGGGCTTGATGATAGATTTGATCAATTCTTGGGTATCATTCGAATGATCTTGAGTAGTTCTTGGAACTGAACTCTCAGACATTGCAATGTTGCTGTTTTCATCAGCCATTGAGAGCAACTGCAGTAGAAAAAGAACTTGAAAACAAGATCGTGATGACCAGAAAAAGGTCAAGAACTGCAGTAGATAGCAAGAAGATGCAACCGGTATTGGTGAATGATGATGAAGCTCTGACACCTATACTTTGGTAAGGCACAGAGGTAAGAAAGAATGAAGTTCTTGAATGTTCTGATGATACAGGTGCAGCCGATGATGGATCTGTGATGAGATTTTCTCTGAGATCCCTCTTCTTGGCACGACACTTGGATCAAATGATGAATAATGCTCTCAAATGATGAAATCTCTTCTGATGAGAGAATCTGCTGTTAAGCAGTTTTGATAAAAAGCTCTGATACCAAGATAAAGTTTGAAAGAGAATGTTGTATATCTTTTTGTATTGATCAGAAGAACTAACTGTATATTTTACAGTAGGCATACAAGCCTTTATATAAGCAATTTACATAAATGGGCTGCGGGTTGGCCCATATAAAACAACCCGCATTTGATAAGTATCCAATACAAGCTGCAGTTATAATATATCGCTTATTCACAACTTTCAAAAACTGCCATAACATCTTCTACCACTACTCTAACCATCGAACACTACGTCGATCAACATTGCATTTCTCTCGACTTCCCCCTGACAGTTTCTCCTCTGCCTCCCAATACTTCACTTCATAGCCTCCTCCTTAACTTCATAATCTACCACGTAAAAGAAGACAAGCTTCATCTCCAAAACATTGCCAAAGTACACTTCGCCTCCGCCACCTACCTCCCAAATCGCCGCAACCTCCAGCAATCCAAATCGAAGACCAGTTCAAGCAAATCGAGACACAACCGCAACCATCGCGACCCAATGGAGCGAACCAAAACCTTCGCCTCCGCCAACAATCATTGCCTCAAATCGCGTACTAACGAAAACCGCATCATGTCAGAGATTGATTTCATTTTTTTTTTTGCGAATTTCGATTTAATTTTTGGAACGAGCAATAAATTTTTGATTAGGAATTGATTTTTTTTTTCATTTTCATTTTCCTTTCGAGTTGGTTTTTTCAGTTTGGTTCTGGGGATGATAAAAGTTGGGACAGTTTTCTTCCGGGCCGGGTTATAAGCAAGTGGGTAATTTTTTTTGGGATTTTAGGCTCAAGGAAAAAATTAGAGAAAAATTTCGTTTTAAAGACAAGAAGTTTGTTTTTTAGGCTGAATGACACATTTTAGTGTAAATCACAGAATGATAATTGTAACTATCATTTTCAGTTTACACTAAAAAGTGTCATTTAGACTAAAAAGCAAACTTGTTGTCCCTGAGACTCAAATTTTTTTGCAACTTCTTCCTTTTGTCTATTTACCTGATTTTTTTTTTCTTTTGTTGTTTTAGTTTTGTTTTGTTAATTTGTTGTTAGTCCAATTTAAAAAAAAATCTTTGCTTAATCTGATGTGTTTACTTTGTTTTTATTCTTAAAAAAAATGTAATTTTGTTTTGTTTCGAGTTAATTTCTTATTTGATATATTTAAAATAATAATAATAATAATAATAATAAACCGTATATATATATATATATATATGTGTGTGTGTGTGTGTGTGTATGTGTGTCTATATATATGTATATTGTTTTTATTTTCAGGTTGATAAAGCAGACAGGAGCAGAAGTACTTGTTAAAATAAATTTCTTGCTTTATTGAGCTTGCCAAAAAAATAACCGCTTGCTTATTTATAATTTTCTTTGTATTTGCTTTGCATTGTATATATCTAATTGTGTTTGTTTGTCTTGCATTGTTGTTTACTTGCATTTAAAAAAAATCCATTTGTAGTTGCATTGTTAATTCACATTTAATTTCTGCTTTGCATTTCTTTCTAGAATTTTGATTAATAATAATGGTTAGATATCGATAACACTTAATTGTATATTGACAAGTTGTCTTCTTTGAACAATTTACTTTCTTGGTGTCTAGGCTACGGTAGAATAATAACCATTTATAAATATTATGGCGATTCGTAAATATTATAGTGGCTGTTCCTCTTAAGGTACTTAAAACTTCGGTTGCATTGCTATGGCGATTCGTGGTGCACCGATAACCTCTGCTCGTTACCTGACTGAAAACTATCTTGTTTATCTAAAATAATGTATGAGTATACAATTTTGGGTCTACATAGGATAAACCATTTGTAATTAAACACTACATTCATTTAGTTGCATTAATTCATGTATATTTAAAAAAACAAAAAAAATCAAAATCCAAAACAAAAAAAATTGTAAATATTCCTTTTCTTGTTCCTTTGAAATTTTTAAATCCTTTTTCTTTGAAATTTTAAAAATCCAAAAAAAAAATTAAAAACCAAAATCCAAAAAAATAATTAAAACTTTTCAAAAACAAAGAAAAAATTTGAAAACCAAAAAAAAAAAAAATCAATTTCCCTTTCAAAATAAATTTTATTTGTAAATATTTTTCCCACTACTAGAAAAGGCTCTTAGTCCGACAGCTAGGGGCAATGGCTTCCGACGGGCCGTCGGAAGCCGTCGGAAATCTGCGAATTACAGTGCTCGGCCGAGCCCTCTTCTTCCTCATTATCACATTCGAAAATTTAACCCAAAAAACCCCAATTCCCTTCTCCAAGTTTCCAATCTCTAATTTCCAGCTTTTGGATACTCAACGGTTGTTTAATCAAAACTCTATTACTCTTATTCTTAGGTATAATATCGTTTTTTGTGAAAAATTCAGTTTTCACACTAATTCTAGATTTGCATAAATTGATAATTTAGGGCGAATTAGTGATTGCAATTGTTTCCAATAGTGTAATAACGGTTTATAACATCACATGGTATACCTGTTTCATCTTTTATCATGAAATTGTGAAAAGCATGTATAATTTGTGGTTGTTCATGTATATGTAAATCGTTGTGTATGCCTTAATTCTACGATTGTATATGTGTGTAGCGCTGCTATCATTGAATTGTGTTAGTTAGAATAAGATAAAATGAATCAACGAGCTAGGAGTATTATATTGTGCACGTATTGACTTATGAAACAAAAAAAAATGCATGAGTCTAATTTATAATTGTGTGTATTGAAAAATGACAAAAATGTTAAACCAGCATTAAGTTCATGTAGTATGTCAAATAAATATGTTAAATTAATTTATATTTTTGTAAATGTGAACAGTTAGTAAAACTGTAATTTTTTCGTAAAATGCGCGCATGTAATTGACAAATGTCCCTTAGAGAGTTTTTGGCCCCGTCTGACGAGTGTTGTACATGATCGTTGTATAAATAGTCGTTTTTTTCGAAAAACGACCATTCATTTTCATCTGGTATAATGTTTGTTGGTTTTGTTTCTGTATTGGACAAGTTATGAACACAGTAAGCATTTATATTTTGTATACTATTTCATCTCAAACGGTTCATAAAATTTCGGCCTAACTTTTCTTTTTTGTTTTCTACGTACACGCATTTGTGTACAATGCGGAGAAAAAAAGGGAAATGCTACCGAAATTTTGTTGAATCATTTGAGAAGAAGTAATATACGAAATGTAAATGTTTACTGTGATTGTAATGGGAAGTAGGATGCCTGACCAATGAAAAAAAATTATGCAATTTTTTATATCAATACGTTAAAAAATAAAATGTGCCCTATTTGAAAATATTTTTAAATTTGTGAAGTTGTTCTTTAAATTCAAATACTATACGACCATGAAAATAATCTTTTTCGAATTTGTATTCTTGAAAATAAATATTAAATTTTGATTCTCATTTTGTCAAACAGGAAAAATGATTGATTATTTTGTTGATCGGAGGAGATGGATGTACCAAAGGAAAGGACTGAAGGGCTCAATAAAAGAAGATTTTTATAATAGTATAAACGTGTTTGTTGAATTCTCTTTAAGTAATAACGAAAACGATCCAGAAATTCGTTGTCTGTATAGTAGGTGTAGACATTAGAAGTATTTGTTACCAGATATTGTGAAAGTTCATTTGTGCCAAAACGGTTTCGTACCCGAGTATTATGTTTGGGATCGGCATGGAGAAGTTGTAGCAAATACTTTTGTAGAGTCTTAAAGTGTCGTTAACGAAATAATTTCGTCGACCCGTATAGAAAATATGGTCGAAGATGCAGCACGATCAATGTTTCCTATGGTTGAAATTGATGACGATGATGGAAATGTTGAAGAACCAAATATTGAAGCAAAATTTTTTTATGATTTACTAGATGCTGCTAAGAAACCTATTTGGGATGGTTGTAAAAGCGGTACTCAGCTGTCAGTAATCACAGAATACATTGCGATGAAGTCAAAATACAACATCACTAAAGCTGGATTTACGGCTGTTGTACAAGCTGCAAAAAGACATATGCCGCCTGATAATCCAATGTGTGAAAATCACTATGAAGTTAAAAAACTTATGTTGGATTTTGGTTTACCTTGTCAGAAAATAGATACATGTTTGAAAGGCTGCATGTTCCTTTGGAAAGAAGACACAAACCTTAGAAATTGTAAAGTTTGTAACCAGGAGAGATACAAACCAAGAAAAAAGAAGGGGAAGGAAGTTCCGTACAAGCGTATGCATTACTTACCCACAACTTCAAGACTTCAAAGATTATATGCATCCTATGTAACTGCATCTAATATGAGATGGCATAGCGTGAGAACGGAGGAAGAGGGTACGTTGACACATCCGGCCGATGGAGAAGCATGGAAGCATTTCGATAAAACGTATCCAAATTTTGCAGCGGAGAGTCGAAATGTTAGATTACCATTATGTACGGACAGTTTTTCTCCATTTTCTCAATTTGGTTTTAAATATTCATCCTGCCCCATTATCGTCACACCGTATAATTTACCTCCATGGATGTGTATGAAAACGCGATATATGTTTCTTACTGTTGTCATTCCTGGTCCCGACGATCCGACACAAGGAATCGATGTGTATTTACAACCGTTGATTGAGGAGTTAAAAATACCGTGGAACGAAGGAGTAGAAACATACGATCTGTCCAAGAAGAAAAATTTTCGTATGTTTGCTTTTTTGTTGTGGACTATAAGTGATTTTCCTGCCTATGCAATGCTTTCGGAATGGAGTACTATCGGTCGTCTAGCATGTCCATATTGCATGGATAAACACGAGCGTTTTCTTTACCTCACGGTAAGAAAATTTCATGGTTTGACTGTCATCGATATTTTCTCCTCCCTTCAGAGGAGACAAGAAAAACTTTTTAGCTAATAGAGTAAAAACCAGACAACCACCGACGATATGGTCAAGCGAAGACATATATGAACTTGTTAGGGACTATCCAAAGATATATGGAACTGGCGAGCAAACAGAAATTAAAGGCAAATCAGTTGTTCATAACCGGTGCAAACAAACTATTTTTTGGGAGTTGCCGTATTGGAAACATCTTCTGCTTCGTCATAACATAGATGTGATGCACAATGAGAAAAATGTATTTGATAATGTTTTTAACACAATTTTGAATGTGAAAGGGAAGACGAAGGATGATTTGAAATCATGACGTGATATAGAAGAATTATGCAAACGTCCTGAGCTTCATACGAAACCAAATGACGGTAAAAGATCCAAAGCATGTTACAAATTAGATAATAATCAAGATAAAGCTGTGTTAAAATGGGTGGAAGGGTTAAGATTTCCTGATGGGATATCATCAAATCTTCGTAGATGTGTTGACTTTAAAAATGGTAGATTGAGCGGAATGAAAAGTCACGACTATCACATAATGACGGAAAATTTATTTCCCGTTATGTTCAAAGAACTACTGCTGTTAAAAATTTGGTAGGTAGTAACGGAGCTTAGTATGTTTTACAAAGAGCTTTGTTCAACTACTTTAAAGTGCAACATTTACGTAAACTTGAAGTGGACATTCCTATATTTCTTTGCAAATTAGAAAAAATATTTCCGTTAGGTTTTTTTTAATGTAATGAAACATTTACCTGTTCATCTCCCATCTGAAGCACGACTTCGAGGTCCTGTCCAATATGGATGGATGTATCCATTTGAGAGGTATGTAATATGTTATCACGTAATTTAATTGCATTTGAAAGATGAAGTTAATATAAATTAATTTTGCATAGATATTTGAATCATCTGAAGAAAAAAGTGAGGCAAAAAGCACGAGTTGAAGGTTCGATATGTAAATCTTACATCGAAGAAGAAGCTTCGTTCTTTTTCTCTCACTATTTTAGTGACCATATGAATATTTCATTTGAAAGTGTTCCTCGTAATGACGAAGGCAACGAACAAGAGTCCTCTCAAGCAATGTTATCTATTTTTAGACAACATAGTCGGCCTTTTGGAAAATGTGTGGAAATATGGCTAGACGATAGAGATCTTCATGTAGCACACACTTATATTCTTCTAAATTGTGCCGAGGTTGCACCGTAAAATAATAATTTGTGTTTTATTCTTTTCTATAATGCATGCGCGTGTATTACCTAATGTAATAATTTGTTTATATAAACAGTGTTCATGAACGTGAACATTCGAACGGAGATCTCAGTAAAGAATTTTCCGGTTGGTTTTCAAATTACGTTTATGAGCCGAGAAATTGTGTTGTTGACGAAGGTTGAATCATCTTGCGATGGGACCAAAAAGAGTGGTCAAGACATATCCAATATATTTTGTCAATGGATATAAATTTAACGCCAAAGAATACGGTGCAGAAATATTAACAAGTAATACTGGTGTATTTGTTAAAGGTAGTGACGATTCAGAAAATCACTTAAATGATTTTTATCGCGTTCTAACACAAATTTTGCAACTGGCATATTTCTCACGACCCGCGGAGGAGGTGTTTCTATTTAGATGCACTTGGTTTAGCAATGTTCCAGGTTTTGGAATTAATGTGCACAAGGATTATAATCTTATCGAAATAAAGCATACATCGCACTATCACAAGTATGATCCTTTTGTACTAGCCCAACAAGCATTGTAGGTTTATTACGCTCCTTATCCATCTCTAAAAAGAGATAAAGCAAATTGGTCTGTAGTTTTTAAAACAAAGGCCAGATTCACATTCGATCGGAAGTATATTCCGGATGAACAAGCTTATCAGGCAGATCTTGAGCAAAATAACGAAATAATAATTACAGACGATCATATAGATTTTGGTCCTTTGATCGAAGAATCAAATGTTTTGGTAGAAGTGTTTGACGGTGCAGAGGAAAATATCGTAGAAAACGAGACCAAATCTGAATCAGAAGACGATGATGACTGATATAAATCTGAATCTGCTTTTTTTGCAATTGATGTAACTATGTCGAATTCTTGATGTATTATGAAATTGATGTAACTATGAAACCAAATCCGTTTACCATTGTCTACATGTTTTATGTCATTTCCATTTGTCATTTATTTAGCAATTTTTATTAAAAATGCAATGAATTGCTTATCGTCGGAAGAGTACACCCATTATGAATCAAGTATAACACACTTCCATTTCTACTTCCATTTCATTCATTAACTAAGCAATTTATACCATTGATGTCATTTTCATATGAAATATATCTCATTATCATGTTATTATTCTCATATATAATGATGTGTATATATGTCACAAGTTTATCATAATGTCATATAGAGGTAGGAGCTCTTCCCGATCATCAGGAGACGATGGCAGTGGCCCATCGCAAGACCCGCAACGTCCAGTAGTTTTGTTAGACCCTAGAGCAGAGGGGTAAGAATTAAATTTTATTCAGCATATTTTTTTTATGATATACGTACTCACTTATCTATATCATATTTAAAAACAGGGGGTTCGACCTACTTCCCTCGAAGGTTATGCTGTATGTCTCTAGAGTTTCTTATCGCAGTAGGATGAGTGATTGCTGGTCGAAGTGGGATAACACCCCTCCTCACATCATAGAGTGTATATGGCAGGATGTCCTAGTATGTATATTTTTCTGTTTTCCATTTTTAATTCGTTTTTGTCGTTTTTCTACTGTTTATCGTTTAAAGTGTAATTTTTTTTACTTTTTATCGTGAAATACATGCTGAGATAGACATTCAGATAGACGATATGATAGTGGCACGAGGGTACTAGATGAAGAAGATGCGGAAGAACTACTGGGACACTATATCTGAGATTAAGAAACATGGTAAGAAACCACGGTGGATGGGGGAGAGCGTATGGAAAGCTTGGTTGAGATACTGGGAAACGAACGAGGCGAAGACAAGTATACTAATTTTTTTTTGAATTATTAATTTGACATGTTCGAAAAATAATGTATCAAATTTTGAATGTATAAGCAGAGTCGGATAGAAACTCTACAAACAGAAATAAGAATCCCGTCACTCATCGCAGAGGATAGAAGTCATTTCAGCAGTATCGGCAGGAGTTGGTAAATTTACTGAATAATAAATGTAAATAGTTTATGCTATATAATTTTAAATGTATAATAATTGTATGTAACAATCAAATTCAGGAAGCTGAGGCACATGGTCCTGTGGGCTACATGGACGTGTTCACCCGTACGCATGCTATCGAGAATGTTAATCCGGACGGGACTGTTTCGTATACATGGCAGGACGATAAATCCAGCAAAAGCCATGTAAGCATATTTCATTTTATTCAATATTAGTAATTGTTTTTCTTGTTAAACTATAATGAAATAAGATATGATATTATTAATCTGTTAATTCAGAAGAAGTTTATGGAGCAGCGGTAGAAACTCCTTGCTGTTACGGGTTGAGATCAGCTGACGACTGATGAGGAGGACGCTATTTTTGGGTCCGTTATGTATCCAACAGAGCATGGTCGATGATACAGATTCGGAAATCAAGTGGTAAATAATTTATTTATCTTAAAATACTTCAAATATGATATTTTGATCTTTTCAAAACAATAAACTTAGATTTTATTCATTTTTCCATTATTGCAGGCCAGTAGTCAGAGTAGGGGACGACGAAGTAGCGCTCAGAGCGATCTAGCAGATATAGAAGAATTGCAGACTAGAGTGTCCCACCTGGAGGAGAAGAACCGCCAACATGCCATGCAGACCACACAGTTGCTAGAGTACATGCAGTAGTTTGGTGGCCGCTTCCCTTCCTCGGCTGGCTCTGGATCTGGAGGAGATTGATTCATTGCTAGCTTGCTTGTTCACGTATGTTTTTTTGGTTTTGAATGATTTGGTAGACGGTGGAGGTAGTTGTTGATTTTTGTATAATTATGTTTGGTACATTTGGTATTGTAGTTGTGTGAGGATGTGGATGAAGATGTTGATGATTTTGTGTATTTATAACACGGTAGAACACCTATTGTTAGGGTTATTGTCTATGTTGGAATGCTTATTTATATTATGTATTTTATTTTGATGTAATTTTATTTATTTGTGTGTTTATTGAATATTGTATAGTTTGGGTTTTGATATTTGGTTGGAATATTGTATACTGGATTGTGCAATATTGATGTAATAGTGTTTGGAAGAGAAATGTGCATGGAAGGCTATATTTGCAGCAGAATTCAAAAAAAAAACAGTAGATTTTCGACGGCTTCTGACGGATCCCGACAGCTTACAGGTTAAAATTTCTGACGGCTTCCGACGGCTACTGACAGCCTGTAGCACTTCATCTCCGACGGCTTACGACGGATACCGAGATGTGTCGAGATCCGTCGGAAGCCGTCGGAAGCCGTTGGATTCCGTCGGAACAGAATACGACACCTAGTGTCGGAAGCCATCGGAAATACTGCTCCCGATGCAGTATATTCCGACGGCTTTTTCCGACGGCTTCCGACGGCCGCCGACGGTTATCAGCCGTCGGAAATCATTAATCTCCCTGCAGTGTTCTTTATAAAAAAACCAACAACATCCTTGAAAAATTCCGAGTTTCCCCACTCACTTGAATTTTACAATTGTTGTGAAAATCAATATAATCCATATTATTTCACTCCAAATTCGTATGCATAATTTAACACCAACTATTGTTTAAATGATTCAAATTTCGAATCATAAAATTTTCAAAATAACGAGCAACCCTCAAATCTTGAAAATAGCTGCACAACAAAATCAAATGATAAATGGTTTGTGCAATTCGTATTTCTTTGATAACCCGAGTCAATGTTTTCAAGTATTTCACAATTTGAAAATTCAATTCAAAATTAAAATGATTTCGATGATAACCCATGCCAATTCAATTTTGAACTCCAAAATGAATTTCAAAATCCAAAAGGAAATGTGATCCACTTTTCAAATAATTTTGGCAATGAGAATAATCTTGATTATGATACGAGAGAAATTATTTGTTCTCAACAGATCCAAATCGAAAATTCTCAAATTAATAACTATAAACTGGATTTGGTTATGCAAATAAATGAAATTTACGATGATGACACAAATTTATTGTTTGAAATATATATGAAACAACGTGAAAAACAAAACCAAATCCCAACGTGTGATGGGTCGAGTGATAAACCATCTTTTACCCAAATCGACGATTTTCAAATAACAACTTTTGAAATTGAAAACAAGAATCTTAATGAAGTTGTTGAAACCACGGTAATTGAGTTGGATTCCAACTCTTTTGAGGGTGTGAAACCAAATTCAAAATTCGATCTTCCTTTTCTCGATTTCGAACTTTTGAATACAACAAATTTGGATTTTTAACTTGAGACATGTAATAAAGTTGTTGATAATCCAACAAAGGAAGACAAATTTAGTGATCATGAGTTTTTTGGACTTTTGGATGACGAGTGGTTAAATTCCGACAGGGAAGATTTAAATCACCACTTTGATTTTGAAATCAATAATTTGAAGAATTTTTCAGTGACAAACTTGAATTTCAATTTGGTGAAGATAAACTTTAATTTCAATCAATCGTTATATCTACCCCAAAAACCATCTAAAATAAATCAACTCGTACGATTTTCAATAAAACGACATTCATTTTTCCAAATCAATATTCATTTTTGAAATCTTTTACGATTTTGTTTTTCGAGCTTAAGTTGTGTCTCGTATACCCGACGAGACAAATGAATCGGTCTTTGGAAGACCATTTCATTTACTTTTTAACGATATATTTTCTGATGTCATGTAAATACATTTCATTTTCATGTAAATATAATAAACTTTTCTTTCACTAGAGTTGACTGTGGAGACACAGTCAAAATTAAGTGTGGGGGAGACTCACCTTCTTTTTGGTTTTTTTCATTGTTTATTTAACATTTTCTTCTCAAACCACTAAACAAAACAAAAAAAACAAAAATTAATTTTTTTGAAGCATTTTGATTTATTTTTAAAGAAGCACTATAAGATATATATATGGTTTTGGTTTATTAAATTGAAATTTTGGAAAATTTATTCATATTAAAGAAAATAAAAATGAAGTTTGATTACAGACAACAATAGTTTAACTAGTATATAGGAAGATTCGTACGAGATAATTATGAAATATATCCTAACTGCCAATCTTTGTTTTAAAAAGTGGTCAATTTAAAGTAAAGGATATAACATTTTTTTGTCTTCTAAGTTAAGTGGAGCAAAGATTATTTTGCAAAACTCTCTCTATCAGAAAAACAAAATTTTTTATATATGTAAATATTTTCTATTAACACCTACGGTCGACAGGTGTACATACTTGTGTGTACACTCGTCGTGCTGTGTACCTTTCTCACGTAAGCCCGAAAGGCAGTGCACCATCGGTATGTCTGGCCTCGGTTTATCTTAGCTAGGTGTATATACAAAAATTCTTTTTAATAATGCCTAAAGTGAATAGGTGCTCAAACTTGTGTGTTCACTCGCCACGCTCTGTATTCCCCTCACATCAGTCCGTAAGGCAGTGCATGTGTAATATATCTGGCCTTAGTTTGTCTAAGTAAGGCGTATGTAAATATTGTTAATATCAATATAGTTTTCAAAAGAAAAAATGGAGAGAGTAAGCAAATGAAATCCAAGCACTATTTTAACTTATTTGATTTGACCTGTTATTGAACTGAAATAAAAATACCACCTTGATAAACTTTGATAATCAACAAAGTATCCATTTCATAATTAAACTTTGTTATCAGTCGAAATAATTAGTTAAACTACAGTTAATTTGTTATGATAACTTGATTTTTATTGGAAATTTTGACTAGTGAATGAGTTAAATTTTCAAGATAATGACCAAAACTAATATTTAACTCATTTGTGTCGAATTATAAGTAAATCATTCATTGTAAATATTTTCAAAAATTCACATTCATCGCTTTGTAAATAAATCTTGCATTTTGTAAATATTTTCATCCTCTATTTGAATTTTGTGGGTAGTATCGGCTGAAAACCCTCGCGAGACAACACTCGTGCTACTTGGGACACCCTTAGGTTTAATGGCTTATTGCATACGCCCAATGCAATTGTGCTCCCTACGAAGAGGAATTTATCTTAGTTTTTTTCTTTTATTCGAGGACGAATAAAAAGATAAGTGCGGGGACATTTAATGTGCACGTAAATATACATGTTTTTACCACCATATTTATTCTACTTAATTTAAATTAATGATCATATTGGGCATTTTAACTTGTTTTAACCAAAATCCATATTAATTCTAAATTGTCCCATATTCATCTTCATCCAAGGTCATAACAGTCATTTTTGTGCGTAAATTAACTTGAGAAAATTTAATTTAAAATTTTCATACTATTTTGTAGGAATTTGATTTCAATTACAAGTTGTTTAATGAAAAAGATATGCATGCACAAAAAGAACACAAAGGAATGAAGATGGAAATAATTCAAAGTGAAGAACATGAAGGACCCCACTTACCCACCTACCTTAATGTACAAATTAGAGGCTAATGCACATGCTTATGAATTAATGGCTTCATATACACTTAAATGATGATTAGTAGAAGCTAATGATTACTTGGCCTCCACACGTTCTCAAAGGTATTTTGGGCATTCCCCAAAAATATGAATTAGGGTTTAACACATGTATACATACCCCTTATGTTTCATGTAACCCTCTTCCTTAGTCACTCTTAGTTATAGTTTAGGCTCAAAATAAATCTCAAAGCTCTCTTTCTTTTTTCACGGCTACTTAGCCATTTCTTTTAAGTAATTTTTATGCAACTTTAATATATTTCTCTTTTCTTTTCTTGTTTATTTTCTTTTCATGCTAGCAGTGTAGATTTCATTATTTTATGCAAGTAGAATAGTTCTCTATTCCATTAACTTTCATTTTTATTTTTTTAGTTTCATGTTGCATGCTACATTTTGTTGTTTTGATAACAAATATGAGAGGTTAATCCCTTCAATTCAGGGTAATGAAGCCTCTACTCATGTAGCTTCAATATTTTGATATTATTTCTCTTTTTTTGTACTTAATGGAAGAATGGATGTTGATATGATTTATTGTTTTATGTTGAATTTGATAGTCTATGTTGTCCATAACAAATAGGCTATGCTTAAACAATCACAAACAAAAAAATTGCCTCTTCATCTAATTATGATTATGGCAAAGAAGTGAATGTTGAAATTGAAATTTGATGATCTATATTTCTAATTAATAGTTAATAGACCATACCTAAAATAGATTTTGCTTTCAACTTGTTGTCATTTTTCATGAGAGTTTAAAAGTGGTTTAAATGGTGGTGTTATAGTTCAACGGCGTATGTTGAGCTAATTAATAGCACAAGTGGGTCATACTTATGATAAGCACATTAATTAAACTTACTAAGAACTAAAAAAGGGAGATAATAATTTCATATTTTGTTGAACTATAGAAAGAGAGAGTGGAATTATCTCTAAATTGTCATTTATTTTCATATTTTTCTCACTTTCTTTTTGATAATTTTCGCAATTTCTAACTAATCACACTCTTCAACTTCGGTTTAATTTGATTGAATAGATTTTCAAAATAACAATTCCCTGCAGATCGACTCGTACTCGCCACGTACTTCAATAGTACTCCGTGCTCTTGCGGTTATTTTAATTTGAAATTTTTTGACTATTTTATAAAACGATGGAAAATTTGTCGATTAACAAGGCCTCGTCTGCCTTTGACGTATTCGAAAGGCATCTCTTTCAAATTCTTTAACTCACCATTGCGTTTTCCTTATCTTACTCCAGACCTTTTGACTAAGTCGAAAGGGTCTTCTATCAACCTTTCGCCTAGTGAGTCTTCAATATTCATTTTCCTACTTTCTCCAGAACTCCTTTCGACATCGTCGAAAGGTCCTCCAATGCGCCTTTTTCATCATGTGGCTTTGTTTTCATTAGAAGTGAAGATAGGAGCTTCTGACTTTGTCGATAGGTTGTCCACACGGGCTTCGAAGATGTTGAAGTATCAATGGCTTCGATGTAGTGTGTAGCTTTCCAATGCATGCATGTGAATTAATGTGGAACCTTCTCCTGATGTCATTGGCTTCGACTGGATCGAAAGGTTTGCGTATACTTTTTGAAAGGGTTGTTATAAAGGCGCAACGTTTAGTTCCAAAAGGTTTGGCGTGCATGCATATCAGTGGTTGATGTTCATTGCCCTTGAAAGGTGGTTTCGAGCTTGTCCTTGCTTTCTTTAATTACATGATTCCATTTGCATCTTGAAAGTGGCAGAAGGGTAGTCCTACCTTTCTCTTCTATTTGACCCGAAAGCTTTCACACCGTATATTACTTGGAAGGGCCCCCAGTGCCTCCGACTCCTTTGAAAGCCTTATCATTGCCTTCGAGCGTTCTTTTGTTACCTTTGTCAAAACCCATGCCCGTAACTCCAGTAGAGCCTGATATTTTCATTAACCTTCTTTCATACTTCTATGATTAAGTAGATTTTATGGCTAACTAGTCTAAAAATACACTAGCATCCGTTGTTGCTAAGTAATAAAAATAGAAATTCCAAGGCTAAACCAACTTTTTCCTTATTATCGCTTACGTTCACTCATATCAACGACCCTAATGCACTTCTAAATTCACAAATTCCAGCTCAATTTGTCTTCTCTACGCTTAATATATGGCCTTCGAGATCAAAGAAATCATAAAATTCTTTCTTACTTCTCAAATTTATGCATCATTAGAAAAATAAATTGCCAAAATACATAGAAGCACAATTTATATTAAAATCAATTTTTAGACAAAAAATCTAAAAATAATTTAAGAGCCAAAAATAACTTAAATCCAATATCATTTTTTGAAAAGAGGAAATTTTCAAAATATTTCCTACTCAAAAGTTTTAATATATCAAGCCACATTCATCATAGTCAGAAGTCAGTTATGCACTAAATGCATAAAACAAGATCAAAAAATCTACAACTAACCTTTACCCATAAATAAATAGGACATTCTCATAACATCGTGCATGCATTTTTAAGAGACAACTAACAGTTTTACGAACCTAAAGAAAAAGGATTCGTGCTAGAAATCAAAAGACACAACAATCCTAAATAAAACCATTTTCTATGAACTATGAGAAGGTCTTGCTTCATGGCTAGAGCTTGAGCCTTCGCCACAACCACGAAATAGTCGTAGCACGGCAGCTATGAACCTAATCTTACGCCACTGGCACTACTGCTCCACCGTAACCTATCAGAGCTTTTCCTAAACCTAATAGATAGCAACAAGATTAGGACTTAGGTATCCCTCAATGCCCTACGCTACACCCACTTACCGATGCTACTACTATGGCTGCTGCTTCTGTATGGGAACAGGTGGCATGGTTGGTGGTAAAGGAATATTCATCTACTTAATAGTGGTACGTTCGATGGCAGGAGGGATCTTCCTTATTACCGACTCTGCTCTCAAATTTACCTCGTAATGCCCAAATACTTGAGTGAGTAAGTGGCCAAATGGAAAGTAAGTCCTCGAGGTACCAATTCCTCGATCGATAATATAAAGCACAACAAGGATGTCGTATATCATTAATGCAAGGACAAATGCACTAAATTGTTAATAAAATCATGTTTCCACACATTAACAATAGGTTGTTGCATGATAGCAATGCACAAAGGGTTGTTGCACATCAATAACATTGGTAAGGATGTCAAAAATCATTAATTTTCATGGGACGTTGAAAGCCATGCAAGGAGAAAGGAAAAAAAAATCATTAATACAAAGAGGGAGAGATCAAGAGGGTTTAGCATATTTTCATTAACTAAGCTTCAGAGGCATTCATATTCTACTACAGACTCCTTGTTGAGGCCACCAACAAAATAGTGATCATGAGATATGTTCATGCTAAAAGATTTCATGACTAATGGCACCATTATGGCCAAACATCTTATCAAGTCATTAATCCATACCAATTCATATTAACTGGCATAAGCAAGCCTTAAATCCTTCCAATGGTTACAAATAGAGATCCACCTCCTCATGGAAAGAGGACCCTAACATCATTCCCACTCTTAGCATAAATCATCATTTTGGACTAGAACTTTTCTAAGTTCTCTAAGGAGCTTGAGTGCTATTTTAGTGGCAAATGCCCAATAAAGAAGATAAAGACGTGGAAAATTGCATATGAGGATTTGAACCGTTAGAAATTCGCATATTTGACTTATTTTGTAGCATGCCTTAAAATTGAATATAGAATATGACTTGTTCATATTTCATATTATATCCATTGATAATAAATCAAGATTTATTTCATATTTTGACTTCCCTATTTTGTTCTTGAATACTTGGTTTGGATTTTAAATAATTTCACGAATAACCATAAAATGTAGGGGTATCATTGGAACTTTTTTAATATGCCCCCTGTACAATATTTTGGGTGTTGAACCAAAGCGTAATTTAACATTTTGGCTTAGAAGGATGGCTCGAACCTTCGAATGTTAGAAAAGTGATCGAAATACCCTAAGGTTTGAATTTTATGTATTTCGAAGAAATTTTCAAATCCGATCCTTCTTTGTTTTTTAAATCTGGAAACTCACAACTGCCAATATTTAATATATGCAGGTAACAACATACAGTCTCAACTGAAAAGTTTAATTGATCTAGTGATAAGCAAAAAAGTTGTTGATCTCCCTTGATAAGCTTCGATATCTTGTATCATTTCGCATACATGCAACATCCACTGCTTTACTATATGACTAATCACAAAATTAATTTCCACCATCTTCGCACATGATCCTCTTTTACTTTATTCTATCACCTTCTAGTTTAAACAAAATATTTCCTTATTTTCCCTTTTTCTATTCTCTTCATACCCTCTTCTTATATACACTCACTTACGATATCATGCTCACTTACAACATCGCTTGGTTTACGACATGATTCAATCACATGATCTACCATTATTTTATTCTGCCTATTCCCTACGCAACCAACCTATCTTCTCTCCACCCTTCTCTACTTTCAAAAAGAAATATATAGTAGTATATAAAAGAAACTCAACTCATTCCAGCAGCTCGATCACCTTTGACATCTCATTCCGCATCTAATTAAAAGCTTCAGATGATGTCATAAGTGTTGGGTGATTTTGGCCAAGTCAAGTTTTAGCCATATCAAGTGATTCAAATGCAAACCCAATCATGCTGTATGGCTCCAAAGATGTTGTATCAATTAGGTGATATTGGCCATCGAAGATGTATGTATATCGATGGATTTACATGTCATAGACATCTAGATTTCATATATGTGTGTATATATATATATACATTTTAGTGTATGCATACATATCGAGTTTTTGAAGATATACAGCTTTGAAAATAAATAAAGTATTTGTATGCATCGATCTCAAATATATATTGGTTTCGATAATATCAGTTTCGACTTAATTGTTTCATACATATAGGTTTCAAATATTTATAATGTTTCATTACCTCAAAAGTATAAATCTTTATGTTTATATTTAAGTTTCGAATATGGAATGTTTTATATGTGATTTTGAATATATTTTATATATACATAGAATTCAAATACTTAAATATGATCATGTTTCATATATATATATATATATGTGTGTGTGTGTGTGTGTGTGTGTGTGTGTGTGTTCCAAGTTTATATAGTTTCATAAATATTGTTTTGTATATATAAAGTTTCAAACACATCAAATTTAGTGTATACAACAAATATCGAAGTTATAGGTTTTAAGTCGAAGTTAATGGATTCATGTAGAAGTTATAGGCTTCATTTCAAAGATTACCAGGTTTCAAAAATAAAGGATTTCAAAAGTAAAGAGTTTATCAATTTCAAGCATATATCTAGTTTTCAAAAAATATATTGGTTTGGTAAATGTAGATTTCAAATGTAAAGTTTTCGAATATATGTAAGTTTCACATATAAGATTTTGAATATTATGATTTCAAGTTTATATGATCACAAATATATAATTTCGATCTTATATGGAGGTTTCAAATATATAAGATTTCATATGACTCTATATTACACAAGAGGATTTTGATGTACAATATGGATGGACTATGGGGAACAATACTCTAAAATATAATAATGAAAATATAATAACAACAAGAGTAGAATATAGGGTCCTTGAGCATGCTTGCAGGCCACGTACAAATTTTTTTCTCACACTCGCTAATTGTTCTTTTCGATACATAATAACATGCCTATTGCTGCCAATTTGAAACAAAAAAATTAAATACAATTACTTGAATAAAGCGACAGCACTGAGTTGTTGAACGTTAGTAATTTAGCAGCAGTAATGGATAAGCGAAAAAGTTTCCCCCAACAAAGTGGGACATTTGTGTGCACAAGAATTTACTCTAGTTACAAATTTATTTTCCTTTACATTACATATTTTTGTGAAGGTTGAATAATTAATTTTTACCACAATTGGTTTTAGAGATCTTGAGAAATGTCGTAACACAAATATAGCAACACTAACAGTTTTTGTACTGAGAATGAAATTTTTATTTGCGATAAGTAATCATTTATCCAATGTTGATTTGAAATGAAATATATAAAAACATTCATAATTTTTGAGAATGATGGAGTAACATCCCCTTTCTACAGGCCCAAAGTAAAGCGCTATAGATGGTGCAGTCATCTACAGTATTAACTTCCGGCGACTAAATACGGCTATGTTAATGGTATATATAATATCAGAAGCACTTGAATATGAAACAAATATTGATTTCAAAACAACATTCTTTTCCATTACATTTCAGAACAGATGTTCCATATTTAAATTACATAATCCCGTAACGTTCCCAGGAAAAGGTAAATTATATTACAAAATGCAGCAAGAGCGACATATGAAGATGTTCCCTTAGATGATCAGAGTCACATGGTCATAATTGACGTAATACATACACAACGGAAATAAACACAAAACAAAGAACTGGAACTCCTAAATAAATTTCCATTAGTCTCCTACTTCTCTCCGGTAGCTTTGTTTTTCATCCTACTAAACCTGAAAGAACCTCAACCCATAGACTACTCAAATCAATTTTAAGCACACGAGATTTTAAGGGGAAAACATAAACTTCGTATTAGACATAAAGTATGGTGTAAATAATACTATACATCTCGATTATCTATGTTAAGTGAGACCACACCACTTAGCGAAACAGGTTTCCCCTCACTAACACCCTTCTGAAACATATCTTTTGCAAACCTTTATCTTGCAACAATAACTGGTTAAAACTGTAAATCATCATTAACTAAACATACATACATACATATATATATATATATATCAGGTAACAAGTGCACTATCTGTCCGAACACTATAGTTTTGTTTGGCTTACTATTAACCTTTCGCTATCTCGGGCCTACCAAACTAGATAACAAAATAATTTAACAACTGTTAGACACCTCTTCTGGGCAGTCTGCCCTTAACTATCTTTTTTAAATGCTTCTTTTCTAGACGGTTTTTCTTTAGCATAACATTTTCTAGGGACACCCGATCCTAGTTGTTTTGCGGGCTCACCAATAACCTATCTGTATACATCATGTATTCCTTTCTGTGTTTAACCATCATTTTAGTCCTACCTATAACAAAGCCCTACGCTGGAATTTTGGACTAAAATTAGCTGGGGCTAGTAGCAAATTTATAGGGCACGATCATATGCAAGTCCCATCTGGTATTCTAATATATGAGTCATTTCACTTTGTGATACCTTCCCATAATTATCCTTAAAGAACTTTTCATCTAAAATTGATTTAAAACCATTTTTAAACCTAACTTAAACAAGGAAACATTATACTGTTTGATTTACTCAAAATCACCTTGCCATGCTATATATAGTTTACCCAAATTTTGGTTGATGAAAACCTTTAAGCATTAGAAAATACCCCTTTCGATCCTATTGAAAGTACCCCTTTCAAAACCATGTAAAACCTATCTTTTACTAGGCCGAAAGACCAAACCTTCATTTCGAAAGATTCATATAACTTTTTGAAACCATTGAAATTCCTTTCCCTTTGAAAGCTAAAAACCTTGGACATCTCCCTTTAAACCCATTAAACATTGCCTTTCGAAACCATTGGAAAACCTTCCCTTTAAACTTTTTCAAAACCATTGGAAAAACCTTTCCTTTAGACCTTTCAAATCATTGGAAAATACTTCCTTCCACCTTCTTCAAAACCTTCTAACAATCACCTAATCAAAACCATTTTCAGAACCTTTTAAAAGCATTAACCTTTAAAAACTCAAACCTTTCAAAAGCACTTAGGTTTAATTTAAAACATGTGGAAAACATCTTTTGACCATTTAAGTCGAAACCATTCTCTTTCAAAACCATTGGTTTTTTAAAAAAAAATCACTAGGAGTCACAAGCAACAGGGTCGAAAGCTATCTTTCTCGAAAGCTATAACTTAAATAAGAAAGTGATAGTGTCGAAGAAACCCCTTTCGAAAGCATTGGAGAAGCAACAGGGTTTTATAAAACAAAATGGTCCTCTTCGAAAGCTCTGTTTCGAAAGGAAGCGGCAGTTTAGACTTCAACATAGTCAGAAGCTATTATTTTAAAAATAAAGTTATAACTATTTCAAAACCGTTAACTTAGTCGAGAGCACTAAGTCGAAAACTAGTACTTAGAACAATGGTGCAACCTTAAAATCAATTGACCTAGTCGTAAGCCAACTAAGTCGAAAGCATCTTAGTCGAAAGCAAAGCTGGCTTTTTTCTCTTTTAAAACATAAAAGTTCTTCAACCCCCTTCAGAACCCCCTTTGTTTTCGACTCCTACCATCCGCCTTTTTCCATTTCACTATATACCAATAGGTTGATACTATGTGCATTGGTTTGAGGCAGAGGGTCTTAGTCGAAAGCTACCTAGGCGAAACCAAATTAGGCAAAACACACTTTTAACATGAATTTCTAATTTAAAATGTTTTTTAAGTAAACTTTTTAACTAACCCGCCTTGTTTGTCAAATTTTTATTGGTTGCTAATTCTTCATTTCTAAAAGTAGAGCCATAATTCCATATTTTATTTATTTAAATAATTTGCAAAATACCCCTTCTCCTTAATTAAATATATAAAATATTTAAGTCCCATACCTTAAATAATTATATATATTCATCAAAACTCATTGGAAAATTCGACAAAAATTCCAAAAAAATCCTTTTTGATATGTTTTCTAACATATATAAATTTCAGACCCAAATAATTATTATTTTTTCCATAAATAATTTATAACCCAATAAACCATTTTCTTTACTAGAAAATTAACATAGAATCCACATTAATTTAGAAAATTATGAAATTTGAAACCCATCTCTAAAATGACATTTCTAGTCTATATCTAAAATCGTAAGGCATTTGGATGTCATTAAATAGGGTTTTCACATAAAAACATATCAAAAAATCTATATAAACAAGTATAAATCATCAACTTGTATATATAAACACTTGCTCTTCAAAATCATGGCTAAATCATGCAGAATTAACTCGGATTTCATCTAAAAATCGAAAACATATAGAAAGTGAGATGTAGTCATTGTTTACCTTAGCTTTGTGATTAGCATGTGAGATTTGATCTTGAATAATTGGTTTGATTCTTCCTATTGAAAAACCTAGGTTTATCTTCCCTTGAGATTGAAAATTGTGGCCGGCCTTGTGTATTTTGCTTCAGAGTAAATGAAATGGAAGTATGTTTCCATTTCCTAAGGGTTTCAGGTATAAGCCCCTCCTATTTCCCATTTTTCCCTTCCTTATTTCCTAGCACTTAATCCCATATTAGTTTATTTATTTTTATTCATTAGTAGGGCTCGACAACCCTTAGTCTTTAATCAAATATCTCAATTCATAATTAACAAATTATTTCATTTAATTTAACTAAGTATCCTAAATAATGTTACCAAAAATATGGGATGTTACAATCTCCTCTCCTTAAAGAATTCCTTGCTCGAAATTACGATAAGGAACACATAAACAATAAATGGTTAAAACATATCATTAAACAAATCAGGATAAGCATCTTTAATCCTACTCTCAGTCACCCAAGTACAGTCTCTATCGTTGTCACTCCACCGAACTTTCGCTAATCTGACTGTCATGTTCCTTGGTTTCTTCTCATCTCTCTCGACTATCTGGATAGGTTTCCTTGTTATAGTCAGGTTTTGTTCCATTACTAAATCCTCTATTGGTGTTATAGTAGTATCTAGATCCATAACACACTTCCTTAGATGAGATACATGAAATACAACGTGGACACCTGCCAAACTACTAGTAACTCAACTCCTTATGCGAGTTTCCCGATCCTTTCGAAGATAGGAATATGTCCTATGAACCTCTGTGCTAACTTCCATGGCTTCCCAAACCTGATAACACCTTTCGTCGGCGATACATTGACGAAAACATAACCTCCAACAGAAAATTCCAAATCTTTCATCTTTTGTTTGCACAGTTTTCTGCTTGGACTGAGCTTCTTTCATTCTTGCCCTTATTAGCTTAATCTTTTCTGCTGTTTCTTTTACCAAAACAGGACTAAGAATCAATCTATCCCCGGTCTCTAACCAACATGCGAGGGATTTGCATGGTCTTCTGTACTAATCCTCAAACGGTGTCATTCCTATACTAGTCTGATAACTGTTGTTATACCATAACTCGACTAGATGTAGGAAGCCTACCCATGATCCCCCAAAGTCTAGTACACAAGCTCGCAATAAGTCCTCCAAGATCTTGGTAACTCTTTCCTTCTGCCCATCCATCAGTGGATGGTAAGCGGTACTCATCTTGAGCTGTATTCCTATGCTCCCCTTAAGGCTTTTACAGAACTCTCTAGTGAATAAGGAATCTCTATCACTTACTATACTAATGGGAATTCTGTGCAGTCAAACCACATTCTTCATAAATAACTTAGCCAAAATACGTGTCGTCCAAGTTGACTTTACTGGAATGAAATGGGCACTCTTGGTCAATCTTTCCACTATGACCCATAAACTTTCATCCCCCTTATTTGATCTCAGCAATCCATCAATAAAATACATAGAGATGGAATCCCACTTCCATACCGGAATGTCCAATGGATGAAGTAATCCACTCAACTTCTAATGTTCGGCTTTTACCTTTTGACATTTCAAACACTGTTTTACCCATAAGCCAACATCCATCTTCATGCCTTCCCAGAAGAAACTTCTCTTCATATCCTAATACATCTTCGTTCCTCCTGGATGGATCATAAACTTCAATCGATGACTCTCTTCAAGAACTTCCATCCTTAAGTTCTCTACATCTGATACACATAATCGTCCATTCTTTCTCAACCATCCTCTTTGGTCAAGACTAAAATCCTTTAGGTCATCAACCCCTGATTCTACCTCAAGCCTTCCAATCCTTTCGGCTAAAACTGGAACCTCTCTCTTCTTAGAAGCTATCCTCTTGATCAACACTAGTTGAACTTCTAAACAAGATAACATGACAATACCCTGACTTAAAATAGTAGAAGATCACAACTACATACCACAACTGGCCAATGCTTCTTAATCCTTTCACTTTTCCATCTTCGCTAACATCACATTCTGATGTTTTTTTCTAACAGCATCTGCCACCATATTGCATTTCCCATGAGTTTAATTTATATAAAAATCATAAAGCATAAGCAGTTGGAAACTCCAACCATCTTTGCTGTCTCATGTTCAGCTCCTTCTAAGAGAAGAAGTACTTCAATGACTTATGATCTGCATAATGCTCAAATCTCTCTCCCAAAAGGTAATGCCTCTACACCTTCAATGCAAATATAACTGCAGCCAACTCCAAGTCATGCGTTGGATACCTAACCTCATGCGGTCTATGCTATCCAGAAGTGTAGGCAATCACTTTACCCCTCTATGTTACTACGTCTCCCAACCCAGTACCACACGCATCAGTATAAAGAACTAAATATTGATTCCCTCCAGAACACTTAACGCACGTGCATGGGTCAATAAGCGCTTCAAGCTCTAAAACGCTCCCTCCCACTTATCGGTGCATGCAAACTTTACATCCTTTCATGATGGCTTAGTCATTGGTGCTGCAATCCTCGAGAAATCCTTTACAAACCTCTGATGATATCCCGCTAATCCAAGGAAACTCCTTACCTCATTTACTGTTTCTGGTCTCTTTCAATTATTAGCGGAATACTTGTTGTGTCGTCAAAGGAATACAGTCTTCGGCCACCCTAAGCTGATGGAATCCTTTTGCCAAATATAACTGAGAGAATATATTGGCCCCACTCAATTGATCGAACAAATCATCAATCATTGGCAGTGGATATCGATTCTTTATCATTTCTAATTCAGCTTACGATAATCGAAACATGGTCTTGGCGATCCATCCGGAATCTTAACAAATACTACAGCTGCTCCCAAGGTGAACTACTTGGTCTAATAAAAATCTTTCCTTCCAAATCTACTAACCGAGCTTTCAACTCCTTCATCTATGTTGGTGTCATTCTGCTTGGTAGCCTACTCACTGGTTCTGCACCAGGCATAAATCAATTCGAAACTCA
The DNA here is from genome assembly GCA_030765085.1 of Allium cepa. Classification (NCBI taxonomy): domain Eukaryota; kingdom Viridiplantae; phylum Streptophyta; class Magnoliopsida; order Asparagales; family Amaryllidaceae; genus Allium; species Allium cepa. The sequence goes on from CM060939.1 coordinate 813,020,860, forward strand.
ATGGATCATTTTAGCGGCAATCTAACTAAAAGTTCAAAGACATTTGAGAATTCCCTAATTAATGAATGCGATTCAATTCATCTTCCAACTCCATAACACCTAACAAGGCATTCACCTCACAACTGGGGTTTTCTACAGTATAAACTATCCGTTCATTACAATCTGTGTGTCCAAGTGATATTTTCCTATCTAGGCAAAATATCCTTGCATCATAGTTACTTAACCAATCCATAGCCAATATAAATTCGAACCCAAAAAAAACAAAATATATGCAATCTGCAAGCAAAGGTGTAACCTAGCAAATCAAACTCTACTTGGTCACACTTCATCACAAGTATCATACCCTTCTATTGGATTTGCAAATCTTAAGGAAGTAACTAAATATATGGCTGCTAGGTTACGTTACCTACCAAGCATCGAGATATAAAAGAATAAGATGCACCACTATCAAATAAAACGCTAACAAATGTATCATGAATCTGAAGAGTACGTTCAAACATAGCCTTTCCCTTTTCCTGCACTGTCGGCTTTAACTTAACAGGCTCCAATGCAAACACCTAGCCTTTATCCCCTTTTGCTGGCTGTTAGCACTGGTTCTTGTAATGCACAATTTGATCATAGTTAAAACATCTGATCCCTTTCTTCTTAGAAACCTTCTTCCCTTTGCCTGTCCAGAACTCGTGAGCATGATGGTCTTTCTTATCACAATTATAGCAGACCACCTCAGAATTTCCTTTCTTTACTACACCTCGTTGCCGAGCATTCTTTTTGTTGAAAGTTTTTATCTTTCGGCCCTGTCCGACCTAGGCCTCTTTCTCCTCCTACTTCTCCAAACAAGCTAACATCTCTTCATGTCTCAGCGCCATTTCACCTCTACATCAAATGAGTCTCTGATGTGCGATAAAGTAGCCCTATCCAACTCCTGCTTTAGACCACCAATAAAATTTTCGTTTCTTTTCAACACTATGTCAACAGTGGCATACCCATACCAAGTTTGCTCTTCGAATCTACTTGCATATTCCAAAACTAACATTTCACCTTTCTCCAGCTCAGCAAACTTCATAACCAAGACAAACTGCGCCATTACTGACATGAACCTTTCTTGAAACCTCCTCCTTAATTCCGCCTATGTCATCATCTCTTTATCCATGCCAAGAGTTACCGTATTCCACCAAAACAATGCGGCTCCTTGAAGCTGCCTTGAAGAAATTCGTCTTTTCTGGTCATCATTGAGCCGTAAGTGAGTAAAAATCCTCTTACATTGCAGCTTGTTTTCTAGTTTGATAGAATCCTCTGTCCGGATAGACAGTTTTACTCTGAGCCTAGTATAGTCTATACTCGAGTTAGCATACTAATTGATTACTGGAGCTTCCTGAACTCCTCCTCCAGCAGCATTACCTCTAACAACTCTAGCTGCGATTCTATCGTGCATCATGTTTACAAAAACTGATAGATGGCTCCCATATCAACTTGAGGAACCCCAGCGCCAATGTTCTCAACCTGAGCCTGACCTCTTCTAGCATTTGGTTGGGCATTTCCATTTGTAGTGGTGATTTCTCCTCCAAGATTAACTCTACCTCTCCTTCCATCCATATCTGTATTCAAGACTAATGAGGTACAGAAGAATAGTCTAACCAAGATAGGAGTCCAGAGATAAAGCGTACACTTATATATAATAAATACAAGTACATTACTAATGCGTTATCCCATACCATGATCCTATCACTAATTCCTAATGGTTGTCTTTTCAAAAAATCATTTTTAATTAAATTATTTCATAAACCTATGCTCTGATACCAAGTTGTAACTTCCCCTTTCTAGAGGCCTAAAGTTTAGCGCAATAGATGTTGCAGTCATCTATAATATTAACTATGACTAAATACGACTATGCTAATGGTATCTATAATATCAGAAGCACTTGAATATGAAACAAACCACGGATTTGAAAACAATTTTTTCCATTAGTTTCAAAAGAGATGTTCAATACTTAGATTACATAATCCCATAACGTTTCCCAGGCAAAGATAAAATATACTTATTACAAAATATGACTAGCGTGACATATAAAAATGTCCCCTTGGAGGATCAGAGTCACATAGTCATAATTGACCTATTACATACACAACGAAAATAAACACAAAACATAAAACTACAACTCCTAAATAGCTATCTGTTAGCCAGCTGCTCCCCTCTGATAGCTTTATTCGACATCCTACTAAACCTGAATGAACCTCAACTCTCAGCCTACTCAAATCAATTTTGAGGACCCGAGAGTTTAAGTTGAAAAAATAAGCTTCAGGTCAGACATGAAGCCTAGTGTGATAATACTATACATCTCAGTAATCAATGTTATGTGAGATCTTGCCACTTAGTGGAGCGAGTTTCCCCTCACTAACATCCTTTTAAAACATACCTTTTGCAGATCTTTATCCTACAACTAGAACTATTTAAAATTGTGAAGCATCATTATGTAAACATACATATATAAATCAGGTAACAAACGGATTATTTGTGCTAACACTATAGTTTTATTGGCTTACCATTAACCTTTGGATGACTTGGGCCTATCAGAAAAAATAACAAAATAATCTAACAACTGTTAGACACCTCTTCTAGGCGGTCATCCCTTAACTATCTATTAAACACTTCTCATTTGGACGGTCTGTCCTTAACTTAACATCACCTAGGGTCATCTTGTCCTAATAGTTTTACGGGCTCACCAATAACCTATCTGTATACATTATTTATTCCTTTCTATGTGTAAAAACCATTTTAGTCTTACCTGTGACAAAGCTCTACATACTATAATTTTCGACTAAAATTAGCTAGGGCAAGTAGCTAATGTATAGGGGAACCTATGCTAATCCCATCTAGTATTCTAATATTTGAGTCATTTCACTTAGGGATACCATCCTATAATTTCCTTGAAAACCTTTCATCTGAAATTGATTTAAAACCCTTTTTGAACCAAATTTAAACAAGGAAACATTATACTCTTTCCTATACCCATAATCTTCTTGCCATGCTATATATACTTTACCCAAAAATTTTGTTGATGAAAAACATTAAACATTTGAAAGTACCCCTTTCAATCCTATTGAAAGTAACCCTTTCAAAACCATGTAAAACCCATTTTTTATCTAGGCCGAAAGGCCAAACCTTCCTTTCGAAACCATTTATATAACCTTTCGAAACCATTGAAATCCCTTTCCCTTCGAAAGCTAAAAACCTTAGACATCTCTATTTAAATCCATTAAACATTGCTTTTCGAAACCATAGAAAAACCTTTCCTTTAAACTTATTCAAAACCATTAGAAAATCCTTTCCTTTAGACCTTTCAAAACATCTGGAAAACACTTACTTCTGTCTTCTTGGAAACCCTCTTAGGAATCACCCCTTCAAAAGCATATTCGAAACATTTTGAAAGCATTAACCTTTTATAACTCAAACCTTTCAAAAGCACTTGGGTTCAGTTTAAAACATATAGAAATCACCTTTTGAAACCATTTAAGTCGAAACCATTCTCTTTCGAAACAATTCTGTTATTTTTTTAAAAAATCACCAAGGGTCACAAGCAACAGGGTCCAAAGCTATCTCTTCCGAAAGCTATAACTTAAATAAAAAGTGATGGTGTCGAAACTACCCCCTTCCAAAAGCATTGGAGAAGCGGTAGGATTTACAAAACAAAGCAGCGCCTTCGAAAGCTCTGTCTCAAAAGGTAGGAAGCGACAATATAGACTTCGACATAGTCGAAAGCTATCATTTTTAAAAAGAGGTACAACTCTTTTAAAAACATTAACTTAGTCGAGCGCACTAAGTCGAAAGCTGTTGCTTAGAACATGGGTGCAACCTTAAAATCAATTGACCTAGTTGGAAGCCAACTAAGTCGAAAGCATCTTAGTCAAAAGCAAAGCAGGTGCTTTTCTATTTTAAAACATAAATTCGCTTCAACCCCGTTCAGAACTCCCTTTGCTTTTGACTCCTGCCTTTCGTTGTTTTCCGATTCACTGTATACCAACATGCAAATACTATGTGCATTGGTTTGAGGAAGGTAGCGGATGGTCTTAGTCGAAAGCTACTTGGGCGGAACCAAATTAGGCAAAACAACTTTTAACATGAATTTATGATTTAAAACCTTTTTTAAGTAAACATTTTAACCACCCTGCCTTGTTTGTCAACTTCTTATTGGTTGCTAATTCTTCATTTCTAAAAGTGCTTCCATGATTCTAGAATTTATTTATTTAAATCATTTGCAAAATAGACCTTATCCTTAATTAAATATGTAAAACATTTAAGTCTCATACCTTAAATAATTATATATATTCATCAAAACTCTTTGGAAAATTCCATAAAAATTCCAAAAAATCCTTCTAGACATGTTTTCGAACATATATAAATTTCAGACCCAAAGAATTACTTATTTTGCTATATATAATTTATAACCCAATAAATCATTTTCTTTGCTAGAAAATTTATATAGAATCCACATTAATTTAGAAAATTATGAAAATTGAATCCCATCTCTAATAACATTTTTGGTCTAAACCTAGAATCGCAAGGCATTCATATGTCATTAAATAGGGTTTTCACATCAAAACATGTCATAAAATCTATATGAACAAGTATAATCATCAACATGTATATACAAACATTTTTCTTTTCAAAATCATGGATAGATAATGCAAGATAATCTCGGATTTGATCTTAATGCCGTAAATATATAGAAAAGTGAGATGTGCTTATTATTCACCTTAGCTTTGTGATTAGGATGTGAGATTTAATCTTGATTAATTGGTTTGATTTTTCCTCTTGAAAAACCTAGCTTTATCTTCCCTTTAGATTGAAAATGGTGGTCGGTCTTAATATATTTTGTTTGAGAGTAAATGAAATGAGCCTATGTTTCCATTTCTTAAGCGTTTAGGGTATAAGCCCCTCCCATTTCACATTTTTCCCATCCTTATATCCTAACACTTAATCCCATATTAGTTTATTTATTTATTCAGTAGCATGTCTCAACTACCCTTAGTTTTAATCATGAATCTCAATCCATAACCAACACATTATTTTATTTAATTTAACTAATTAGATATCCTGAATAATATTTCCAAAAATATGGTGTGTTACGATCACCCTACTTAAAGAATTTCGTTCTCGAAATTCGATAAGGAACACTCAAATAGTCATAGATAAAAACATACCATCAAACAAATCAAGATAAGCGTCTCTAATCCTGTTTGTAGTCTCCCAAGTACGCTCTCTAGCATCATCACTCCACTAGACTTTCATTAATCTGACTATCTTGTTCCTCAACTTCTTCTCATCTCTCTCGACTATTAAGATAAGCATCCTAGCTATAGTTTGGTCTGGTTCCACTACTAATTCCTCTAACACAATCGGTGCTATAGAAGTATTCGGATCCTAAACACACTTTTTCCGATAATATACATGGAATACATCGTGGACACCTGCCAAACTACTCGGTAACTCAACTCTAAATGCGAGTTTCTCGATCCTTTCCAAGATAGGAAATAGTCCTACGAACCTCAGTGCTAACTTCCCTGTCTTTCCGAACCTGATATGTAACATTCCTGAAATATTAGCCGAAATAATTCAATAATTAAATTGATTTTGAATTTAAACGGTGAATTTAATTGTGAATTAATTTGAGATTTCCAAAATAAACTTAAAAATTTTAGATTATAAATAGAAATTTGGTGGGAATTTAAGGATAATTTTATTTGAGATGAATATGCACTATAATTTGAATAAATATGTATATATTGAAAGTTAAAATTTTAAATAAGATTTTGATTTTGAAAATTCAAAATGTATATATTTATAAAATTGGATTTGAAAACCACATAATTTATACTAGTAGAAATTTGGCAATATTTCTTTTGAAAATTTTATTTTGAATTAGATATAAATGATATAAAACTAAGCTTAAAAATAATATTGGTTTAAAAAGTAATATTATAAAATTGATATAAATAAATAAAAAATTACAAAAGCTATTTCAGAATTTTAATTCAACCATATTATGTACTTTTTTATTTGATTTGATAAAAAGATTTAAAATACATCTTCTTCTGGAAAAGAATATAGTTTTATATTTCCAAAATTTGAAATGTAAAAATATTACAAATGTTAGGAGTATGAAAATATAAATAATACAAATCACTTCCATATTTACAAATCAATAATACAAAAGGGGTAGAACATGAAAAATATATATATTACATATGTATATGTACAAACAATGTAATCATACCTTTAGATCTTACATGTTAATATACATACAAATAGCATCATTTCTTTTGTTTAAAATAATGAAAAAAAAAACAAAAATACAAGAAACTTCACATCTTCCCATATGCCATCATATAGTATCTTAGAAAATCTGAAAAAAATAGTAGAAAAAGATTTGGCTTCACATCTTTCAAAGCCATAAAGCTGTTCAAAACATAAGATAAGGAAGAAAAAAAAACAATTCAGTTTGAACTCAAAACAAAAGAAAAACCCAAAATCTTCATTCTCAAACCATATACAAAACTGCATTTCTCAAAACCTGATAACATATGCATTCAATTCCTCTTCATAATCAAGCAAATATTCAAACCTGCATTTCAAATCTGAAACCCAAACAAACCTTCAACTCCTCTTTCCAAAAATTGCAAATCTGCATCAAACAATCCAACTCCTCTTCTTCAAAATACAAGCCTGCACATCAATTTAAAGCATGCATGTATGAATCAAAAAGCTCTGCATATCATTTATAGATCAAGTTGAAGCTTTACATTTCTAAGCATATGAAGAAAGAGGTCTGCATTCAAGGAGCCTGCCTGCATTTCATATTTTCAAAAGTCTGATACCCTGCAAGTTGATTGTGCTCTGCATTCTGCATAATTAGGTGAGTAACACTTAATTTAAAGTAAATTAAGTAGGATTGCTTGCTTGATTTTCTACTGAGTTAAATGTTTGTACATGTTTTCTTTTTACTGCCTGTGTATTTATGAATGCAATGCATGTTTGATTCCATGGTTCTGATTGCTATAGTTTAAGTTCTAGTTAATAGAAAAATCCTATTTCTTTCGATTTGTTTGCTGTTATGTTTCAATCTTGATTGAAATTTGCTTATTTCAAAATAAAGTAAGCATTAAAAAAAATTATATAAGTTGTTTAGTTTTCTGTGTTGTCTGAAATATAAACACAATTAAATTCTGTAACTTGAAAAAAAAAAATAGGTATCAGGAATTAAGGTTTCAAGTTTATAAATAGAATCATAAATGAATTCAAGAATTTTAAAAACAAAAATTCCAAATTATTTTGTGTGGTAAATATAGTGCAGTTTTCAAAGGCACAGTATTCTACATTTTTGATCAAGTTCAGTTGATCTTTGCCTGTGAACTAGTTAATTTGTTTTCTGAAGATAGTGTATCTATTAAGGATTGTGGGAAATTATTTAATTGAGTTGAAGTTGGGTTTGGTGTTGAAATTTGGAAGGTTTCTGTTATGAACCCTAGTTCCACTGAGTTGCTGTAATTGCTCGAGTATGAACTCAAGGGTTGATCGAGTTCAAAGATCTTTGGGGTGTGTATTGATGATGTGTTGAAGGAGTCATCGCCGGAGTATGGTGTGTGATGATGGTCGGAGATGGTTGATAATGGAGTTGACAGGTTTGAAGTGGAGGGGGGTTGGTCTGTTTCCAGGTTTGTGATATGTTGGGTTGCAGGGTTTTTGACTCGAGTTAGTCACGGGGGAAGTAGGAAATAACCCGAAGCAAGTAGGAAAATGACTCGAAGTCAAATAGGGTCTGTGTATTTTGTTGTTTCAGGCTTTTATTGACAGAAACTGTTACTGTTCTGTTTTTTTGATTTTAAAAAGCCAAGTTTAGATTAAATCTGAAATTTGAATATGAAGATGAATTCAAAATATTTGAATTCTGATGTTGTAATAATTTAAATGCAAGAATTCAAATAAGATTAAGTTGCATTGTTTCAGGTTTTATTTAACAGACCTGTTCTGTTTTTTTTTATAATTTTGAGAATCAAGTTTAAACTAAAATGGAAATTTGAACTTAGGATTTAAAATTGAACCTAGGGATGAATTCAAATTGTTTGAATTATTATTTTGTAATATTTTAAATGCAGAAATTTTAAATTGGTTTAAAAAAAAAAGAAAAAAAAAAGAAAGGAGGAACATGAGCCTGTTTCCAGATTTTTAAGGTTTGAATTAAATGCAAACTACAATCTAACTTAGGTTTTTGAAACTCAATTCAAATATGAATTTGAATAAGTTGAAAATTCTGTTCTTTTGAAATTATTTAAGTTCTGGAAATTTCAAAGTTTAAGTTTTAAAGTAAACAGAAAACTGTTTTCTGTTTTAAGTATTAAGATAAAGTTTAAAATTTGCAGGTGTAGGATTTAAACTGAGTGTAAGTTTGGAATTTGAATATGAATTCAAATTTAAATTTGTCAGATATTTGAAAAAATTTATGTTTTAAATTTCAAATTTGATTTGAAACTCTCAAGTATAAAATGCATTGTTGTTTTGCATTTGAAGTAAAAGGTTAAGTATTTAATTTAGGAATTCAAATGAATTGAAAACTGAGTTTTAAATCTTAATTTAAATTTTAAAACTTCAGTTTTAAAATAAAGATTTAAATTTAAATTGCTTTCAAATGATTTGCATTTTAATTGAAGGTGTAAATTATAGAAAAAGTTTTAAAGAATTAAAACTAAAATGAGTTTAGAAGTTATATTTCAATTTTGAAATTTAAAGATATTTTTAAAATTGATTTGAATTGGATTTTAATTTGAATTTAAATCTTTTTGAACTTAGTAATAAAGTATATGTTTCTTGTAAACATATAAGATTAGGTTGTGTATTGTTTTAAACTCTTATTTAAGACAAATTTGAGTCTTGAGTTTAAAGAAAATGTTAAATGGAATTTAATGTAAATTTAAAAACATTTTGTTTTTAAATGCATAATTTAAATAAGGAATGTTTATTTAAAGATAAAGAAAAGTATAATGATTTGTAATTCATTTAATTATTAAGGTAGTACAAATGGATAATTAATATAATGAATTAATTAAGAAATGGATAATTAGTTAAAGTAATTAAGGGTTTTAATTTGATTAATTAAAGTTCAAGATTAATTTTTCTTAGAATAATTAATTCGTAATTAAGAAATCATTAATTGAATGATATTAGATTTCAAATTAATAATTGAAGATTTATTAATTGAATAAATATGGATAGTTAATTAATTAGGAATAATAAATGAAAGTGATCATGTAGGTAATAAATTTAAAACCACCCAGTTTATTCATCTTAATTGTAGATGCTGATTGTTAGTGAATGTTGTGTGATGGATTGATATGTTTGGTATGTGATGTGATGCTATGTGATACTTTGTGCTGAACTGCTATATTTGTGATGAATATACTGTCGTATGTATATGAAACCCTTTGACCCGTAAAACGACATTTGAGTTTCGATGCGACAGGGAGTCGGATTCCAGTTGGTTATCCGAAACCCACATCGAATCATGTTAGTGAATTTTTGTGATTGATAATTTACTTTATCTATGAATCTGTGAATATAAATAAGCGCTATGGGTTATACCGCTTATCTTTATGATTGAATCTGTGATGATGATGTTGTGCACTATTGTGTTGAACCCCTGGACCACACTTATACACACACAAACATGGATTGCACGTGGAAATGGGTTAAGTCACAGATTTTGAAATTGTTTTAAAATTTGAATTTTTGAATCCAAAATAGTTTTGGAATTAGAATTGAAGTTTTTGAAAAAAATGAATTTCAAAAATAAAAGTTATTTGAATAACTTGATTGAGTTTTGAAATTTAAATAATTTGATTTAAATTTGAATTCAATATTTGAAGTTGAATTCTATAATTTGGGAACTAGGGTTTAAAAAGTTATCCAACTTATAAATGGGTTTATATGGGGTTTTTAAACCATTTTAAAAGGTGATGTTTTGAAATTTAAATTTAACCCAAGATTCCAACTTGTATAAATCGGACTTTTCTGAAACGAAAACTATTGTTTTCAAATAATAGAAGCTTTCATATAAGAAATGGGTTTCCAATATGTGTTAAAAGGAATTCAAGTTTTGAAATGAAAATGGTTTTCCAAGTTATGAATAAATCTTTGGAACGTGTTTTGAAAGCTATAAATTAAATCTTTAATTTAAAGGTTTATTGAGTTAATCCAATTGAAATAGAAGTTGTTTTGAATCTATGAATAGATCTTTGTGAAACTAGGTGAAACTTTGTGAAATAAATCTTTTTGTTTAAAGATTCAAAATGGTAATTTGTTTAACCATTGAAAGAAAAGTTTTGGATTTTATAAGTTGTGACTTAACTAAAATCCCATATCCATATGTTTTAAAATATGGCGCTCATTATTCGGTTTAGCCGGGGGAGGACCTTGTGTCATATAGCCCATTCCGAATAGTGATACGACGTTATGGATAGCAATTGAAGACCGGTGGTGAAGACCGGATATTTCCGAAAACAAAAGGATAACTCATCGATTGTCTCTGCACTGGCTGATCCCCGGTATAGAGATCTCCATATGTGATGGGAAGTCCGGACGTGATTAGGGATTATCCGAATTTGCAAGGGCTTCTTCGGAAGTGCCTTCGGTTCTGTTCGAACCCGGAACAGACTTGTATGGTTGTATGTCCGACATTACACTTTGAGATGTTAACTGATTTCTATCAAATACATTTCTGCCTGGTGGCGGAGAATTTATTCTCTCAGCTTAACACCCTTCTCTGAGACGTACGAGCTCAGAGGTTATGTAGTTGATATTTATCAGTGATATATCCCAAATTTGGTAATGTGGCATGCTGAGTGCTGCTGTGTGATGATCATTGGTTGATCATTTGTGATATGATTATTTGGTTGATCATTTATCTTTGTGATCATTGCTTTGGTCATCTGTTGACCCAAAGCATGGCTTTGTGCCAAAGCGTAGCTTTGTGGACGAGACTGCATCAGGACCTCACTCTCCGGAAATGGTCGAAACAGGAAAGATGCGGCAAGGTTATGAGGGTCGCTCCCTTTAGGGTGTGTCATTCCCTTCTGGTAAAGGGTGGTATCAGGTATGGAGCCCTGGTATTTAACCTATGTGGTTGCTCCAATCTCATTTACTGTGTGGTTGTTGCTTTGAGGCGCCTCAGATAAAGGTCCCAAAGGACCGGGGGATGGCATATTCGTGTAGTAGTTACCTAGTTACAGAGGTAACCCGACCTTGTGTTGGCAGAGATCTAACCGTAACGTTAGTTCTCGGGACGTCCCGCCAGAGGCGATCCCATAGACAGTAGGAAGTTCCTTAGCCTGACCATTTGTTGGAAATCCAATCAAAACAATACGAGCCCTGTACGGTTTTAGTTGTATAACCTGCCATGGAATGTGGCGGTAACCTGCTATTGAACATGGTAGCTATAGTAGGCATACGACGAAATGTCGTATGTTGGCTAGGATTTATATTTTACTTTCGAAATGGTTTTTTCCACACTTTGCACTTATAGTAATAATATCAAAGAAATTTCTCGTATTAAGCATATTTGACTATCATAAGGAGAAATCTCTTCCAATTCTGCGTTTGCATTGTGTGTGTGGCGGGAGGCCTTATGGTAGTTTCATTTTTCAAAAAGCATTGCGGATTTCAAATTTAAATTCTTTTGTTTGTTTTCAAAGACCAATTGCTTTTGTTTGCTCACACCAGTCCCATGACTAAGCTGGAGTTTATTGTTCCTTTCCTAAACTCTGGGTGCCCACTATTTTCCCACACGGGCAGTCTAGAGTTGGGGTTTTCAGATAATCTATAGTAGGTGTAGATTCCGATAGCTTTCAGCCTTAGGATTTGGCAATCGCATTTTGGATCGAGTTGCTTCTCTTCATCTTGATTTGGGAGTTCTCGCTATTTCTGGATTGATGCCTTGGAGATGGAGTTACAGCTGGAGTTCTTTCTTGAAGCTACATTGGAGATTTTGTTCCGCTGCTAGTTTTATCTTTTATTTCCGCTGCTATTCTTTGTAACTCTGATGTATATTGATGTTCATTGTATCATTCTGTTGTATCAGATATTGTAAAAAATGCTGTATATGAAATATATTATTCATTTCTTCCGCTGTGTTATTTACTTAATGTGTTATAAGCTCCGGCGACTCGAATTTGAACGGTCGAATCTGCGGCATTCGAGTACAATGTTAAGTATGGATGTCGATTTTCGAACGCGAAAAATTCGAATCGTTACACTTGGTATCAGAGCTGAAGGTTAAAACTTTAGCTCAGGAGTATAACACATTAAGTAACTCATTAGAGATAGGGTGAAGTAAACCCTAGAATGAGTATATCCCTGAGATATCCGTTCGAATGCCTCAGTAAATTCTCTTACTATCCACTGATAGTGAGTATGAGTGCGAGAAGAGAACGAGATAGGGGACAGGGGAGTACCACTACAAATGGTCAATACCCTGCAACAGTGGGAATATCTTTTCTCTATCAATCTCCTTTGATTCGATTTCGAATTCTTTTGATTGCTTTGTGACTGCTCTAGAAAGAAGTTTCGGTGTGATGATGGCCATACGTATTGTTGTAGGAAAATCTTACTTCGTATCTTCATCAATTTCTTATCAGCTTTTCGATCTAAACTCTAATGAATTTGAAATTGAAAATATTAAATAAATTGGAAATTTTAAATTAGTAAATTGGTTAACTAATATGAAGATTTGATCCATCTATCTATTCTCTGGGATCCGATATATTCTACGAACGATTAGTTATCTCTTCGAACTAGTCAATGCCCTTGCATATTCGTAGACCGATGGACCCAAATATCTTGTGTAATATTATTTGAGATTTTTCTCATATCTATTGTTGATATTCTTATTTGGTAAGCCAAATACAAATTGTTATCCAGTTCGATTTGGAAAGGTATTTCTCTATCTTTCATCTTTTCTTTTCGTCTTCCTAGCAAATTTCGAGGACGAAATTTCTTAAGGAGGGGAACCTGTAACATTCCTGAAATATTAGCCGAAATAATTCAATAATTAAATTGATTTTGAATTTAAACGGTGAATTTAATTGTGAATTAATTTGAGATTTCCAAAATAAACTTAAAAATTTTAGATTATAAATAGAAATTTGGTGGGAATTTAAGGATAATTTTATTTGAGATGAATATGCACTATAATTTGAATAAATACGTATATATTGAAAGTTAAAATTTTAAATAAGATTTTGATTTTGAAAATTCAAAATGTATATATTTATAAAATTGGATTTGAAAACCACATAATTTATACTAGTAGAAATTTGGTAATATTTCTTTTGAAAATTTTATTTTGAATTAGATATAAATGATATAAAACTAAGCTTAAAAATAATATTGGTTTAAAAAGTAATATTATAAAATTGATATAAATAAATAAAAAATTACAAAAGCTATTTCAGAATTTTAATTCAACCATATTATGTACTTTTTTATTTGATTTGATAAAAAGATTTAAAATACATCTTCTTCTGGAAAAGAATATAGTTTTATATTTCCAAAATTTGAAATGTAAAAATATTACAAATGTTAGGAGTATGAAAATATAAATAATACAAATCACTTCCATATTTACAAATCAATAATACAAAAGGGGTAGAACATGAAAAATATATATATTACATATGTATATGTACAAACAATGTAATCATACCTTTAGATCTTACATGTTCATATACATACAAATAGCATCATTTCTTTTGTTTAAAATAATGAAATAAAAAAAAAACAAAAATACAAGAAACTTCACATCTTCCCATATGCCATCATATAGTATCTTAGAAAATCTGAAAAAAATAGTAGAAAAAGATTTGGCTTCACATCTTTCAAAGCCATAAAGCTGTTCAAAACATAAGATAAGGAAAAAAAAAAACAATTCAGTTTGAACTCAAAACAAAAGAAAAACTCAAAATCTTCATTCTCAAACCATATACAAAACTGCATTTCTCAAAACCTGATAACATATGCATTCAATTCCTCTTCATAATCAAGCAAATATTCAAACCTGCATTTCAAATCTGAAACCCAAACAAACCTTCAACTCCTCTTTCCAAAAATTGCAAATCTGCATCAAACAATCCAACTCCTCTTCTTCAAAATACAAGCCTGCACATCAATTTAAAGCATGCATGTATGAATCAAAAAGCTCTGCATATCCTTTATAGATCAAGTTGAAGCTTTACATTTCTAAGCATCTGAAGAAAGAGGTCTGCATTCAAGGAGCCTGCCTGCATTTCATATTTTCAAAAGTCTGATACCCTGCAAGTTGATTGTGCTCTGCATTCTGCATAATTAGGTGAGTAACACTTAATTTAAAGTAAATTAAGTAGGATTGCTTGCTTGATTTTCTACTGAGTTAAATGTTTGTACATGTTTTCTTTTTACTGCCTGTGTATTTATGAATGCAATGCATGTTTGATTCCATGGTTCTGATTGCTATAGTTTAAGTTCTAGTTAATAGAAAAATCCTATTTCTTTCGATTTGTTTGCTGTTATGTTTCAATCTTGATTGAAATTTGCTTATTTCAAAATAAAGTAAGCATTAAAAAAAATTATATAAGTTGTTTAGTTTTCTGTGTTGTCTGAAATATAAACACAATTAAATTCTGTAACTTGAAAAAAAAAATAGGTATCAGGAATTAAGGTTTCAAGTTTATAAATAGAATCATAAATGAATTCAAGAATTTTAAAAACAAAAATTCCAAATTATTTTGTGTGGTAAATATAGTGCAGTTTTCAAAGGCACAGTATTCTACATTTTTGATCAAGTTCAGTTGATCTTTGCCTGTGAACTAGTTAATTTGTTTTCTGAAGATAGTGTATCTATTAAGGATTGTGGGAAATTATTTAATTGAGTTGAAGTTGGGTTTGGTGTTGAAATTTGGAAGGTTTCTGTTATGAACCCTAGTTCCACTGAGTTGCTGTAATTGCTCGAGTATGAACTCAAGGGTTGATCGAGTTCAAAGATCTTTGGGGTGTGTATTGATGATGTGTTGAAGGAGTCATCGCCGGAGTATGGTGTGTGATGATGGTCGGAGATGGTTGATAATGGAGTTGACAGGTTTGAAGTGGAGGGGGGTTGGTCTGTTTCCAGGTTTGTGATATGTTGGGTTGCAGGGTTTTTGACTCGAGTTAGTCACGGGGGAAGTAGGAAATAACCCGAAGCAAGTAGGAAAATGACTCGAAGTCAAATAGGGTCTGTGTATTTTGTTGTTTCAGGCTTTTATTGACAGAAACTGTTACTGTTCTGTTTTTTTGATTTTAAAAAGCCAAGTTTAGATTAAATCTGAAATTTGAATATGAAGATGAATTCAAAATATTTGAATTCTGATGTTGTAATAATTTAAATGCAAGAATTCAAATAAGATTAAGTTGCATTGTTTCAGGTTTTATTTAACAGACCTGTTCTGTTTTTTTTATAATTTTAAGAATCAAGTTTAAACTAAAATGGAAATTTGAACTTAGGATTTAAAATTAAACCTAGGGATGAATTCAAATTGTTTGAATTATTATTTTGTAATAATTTAAATGCAGAAATTTTAAATTGGTTTAAAAAAAAAAGAAAAAAAAAAGAAAGGAGGAACATGAGCCTGTTTCCAGATTTTTAAGGTTTGAATTAAATGCAAACTACAATCTAACTTAGGTTTTTGAAACTCAATTCAAATATGAATTTGAATAAGTTGAAAATTCTGTTCTTTTGAAATTATTTAAGTTCTGGAAATTTCAAAGTTTAAGTTTTAAAGTAAACAGAAAACTGTTTTCTGTTTTAAGTATTAAGATAAAGTTTAAAATTTGCAGGTGTAGGATTTAAACTGAGTGTAAGTTTGGAATTTGAATATGAATTCAAATTTAAATTTGTCAGATATTTGAAAAAATTTATGTTTTAAAATTCAAATTTGATTTGAAACTCTCAAGTATAAAATGCATTGTTGTTTTGCATTTGAAGTAAAAGGTTAAGTATTTAATTTAGGAATTCAAATGAATTGAAAACTGAGTTTTAAATCTTAATTTAATTTTTAAAACTTCAGTTTTAAAATAAAGATTTAAATTTAAATTGCTTTCAAATGATTTGCATTTTAATTGAAGGTGTAAATTATAGAAAAAGTTTTAAAGAATTAAAACTAAAATGAGTTTAGAAGTTATATTTCAATTTTGAAATTTAAAGATATTTTTAAAATTGATTTGAATTGGATTTTAATTTGAATTTAAATCTTTTTGAACTTAGTAATAAAGTATATGTTTCTTGTAAACATATAAAATTAGGTTGTGTATTGTTTTAAACTCTTATTTAAGACAAATTTGAGTCTTCAGTTTAAAGAAAATGTTAAATGGAATTTAATGTAAATTTAAAAACATTTTGTTTTTAAATGCATAATTTAAATAAGGAATGTTTATTTAAAGATAAAGAAAAGTATAATGATTTGTAATTCATTTAATTATTAAGGTAGTACAAATGGATAATTAATATAATGAATTAATTAAGAAATGGATAATTAGTTAAAGTAATTAAGGGTTTTAATTTGATTAATTAAAGTTTAAGATTAATTTTTCTTAGAATAATTAATTCGTAATTAAGAAATCATTAATTGAATGATATTAGATTTCAAATTAATAATTGAAGATTTATTAATTGAATAAATATGGATAGTTAATTAATTAGGAATAATAAATGAAAGTGATCATGTAGGTAATAAATTTAAAACCACCCAGTTTATTCGTCTTAATTGTAGATGCTGATTGTTATTGAATGTTGTGTGATGGATTGATATATTTGGTATGTGATGTGATGCTATGTGATACTTTGTGCTGAACTGCTATATTTGTGATGAATATACTGTCGTATGTATATGAAACCCTTTGACCCGTAAAACGACATTTGAGTTTCGATGCGACAGGGAGTCGGATTCCAGTTGGTTATCCGAAACCCACATCGAATCATGTTAGTGAATTTTTGTGATTGATAATTTACTTTATCTATGAATCTGTGAATATAAATAAGCGCTATGGGTTATACCGCTTATCTTTATGATTGAATCTGTGATGATGATGTTGTGCACTATTGTGTTGAACCTCTGGACCACACTTATACACACACAAACATGGATTGCACGTGGAAATGGGTTAAGTCACAGATTTTGAAATTGTTTTAAAATTTGAATTTTTGAATCCAAAATAGTTTTGGAATTAGAATTGAAGTTTTTGAAAAAAATGAATTTCAAAAATAAAAGTTTTTTGAATAACTTGATTGAGTTTTGAAATTTAAATAATTTGATTTAAATTTGAATTCAATATTTGAAGTTGAATTCTATAATTTGGGAATTAGGGTTTAAAAAGTTATCCAACTTATAAATGGGTTTATATGGGGTTTTTAAACCATTTTAAAAGGTGATGTTTTGAAATTTAAATTTAACCCAAGATTCCAACTTGTATAAATCGGACTTTTCTGAAACGAAAACTATTGTTTTCAAATAATAGAAGCTTTCATATAAGAAATGGGTTTCCAATATGTGTTAAAAGGAATTCAAGTTTTGAAATGAAAATGGTTTTCCAAGTTATGAATAAATCTTTGGAACGTGTTTTGAAAGCTATAAATTAAATCTTTAATTTAAAGGTTTATTGAGTTAATCCAATTGAAATGGAAGTTGTTTTGAATCTATGAATAGATCTTTGTGAAACTAGGTGAAACTTTGTGAAATAAATCTTTTTGTTTAAAGATTCAAAATGGTAATTTGTTTAACCATTGAAAGAAAAGTTTTGGATTTTATAAGTTGTGACTTAACTAAAATCCCATATCCATATGTTTTAAAATATGGCGCTCATTATTCGGTTTAGCCGGGGGAGGACCTTGTGTCATATAGCCCATTCCGAATAGTGATACGACGTTATGGATAGCAATTGAAGACCGGTGGTGAAGACCGGATATTTCCGAAAACAAAAGGATAACTCATCGATTGTCTCTGCACTGGCTGATCCCCGGTATAGAGATCTCCATATGTGATGGGAAGTCCGGACGTGATTAGGGATTATCCGAATTTGCAAGGGCTTCTTCGGAAGTGCCTTCGGTTCTGTTCGAACCCGGAACAGACTTGTATGGTTGTATGTCCGACATTACACTTTGAGATGTTAACTGATTTCTATCAAATACATTTCTGCCTGGTGGCGGAGAATTTATTCTCTCAGCTTAACACCCTTCTCTGAGACGTACGAGCTCAGAGGTTATGTAGTTGATATTTATCAGTGATATATCCTAAATTTGGTAATGTGGCATGCTGAGTGCTGCTGTGTGATGATCATTGGTTGATCATTTGTGATATGATCATTTGGTTGATCATTTATCTTTGTGATCATTGCTTTGGTCATCTGTTGACCCAAAGCATGGCTTTGTGCCAAAGCGTAGCTTTGTGGACGAGACTGCATCAGGACCTCACTCCCCGGAAATGGTCGAAACAGGAAAGATGCGGCAAGGTTATGAGGGTCGCTCCCTTTAGGGTGTGTCATTCCCTTCTGGTAAAGGGTGGTATCAGGTATGGAGCCCTGGTATTTAACCAATGTGGTTGCTCCAATCTCATTTACTGTGTGGTTGTTGCTTTGAGGCGCCTCGGATAAAGGTCCCAAAGGACCGGAGGATGGCATATTCGTGTAGTAGTTACCTAGTTACAGAGGTAACCCGGCCTTGTGTTGGCAGAGATCTAACCGTAACGTTAGTTCTCGGGACGTCCCGCCAGAGGCGATCCCATAGACAGTAGGAAGTTCCTTAGCCTGACCATTTGTTGGAAATCCAATCAAAACAATACGAGCCCTGTACGGTTTTAGTTGTATAACCTGCCATGGAATGTGGCGGTAACCTGCTATTGAACATGGTAGCTATAGTAGGCATACGACGAAATGTCGTATGTTGGCTAGGATTTATATTTTACTTTCGAAATGGTTTTTTCCACACTTTGCACTTATAGTAATAATATCAAAGAAATTTCTCGTATTAAGCATATTTGACTATCATAAGGAGAAATCTCTTCCAATTCTGCGTTTGCATTGTGTGTGTGGCGGGAGGCCTTATGGTAGTTTCATTTTTCAAAAAGCATTGCGGATTTCAAATTTAAATTCTTTTGTTTGTTTTCAAAGACCAATTGCTTTTGTTTGCTCACACCAGTCCCATGACTAACCTGGAGTTTATTGTTCCTTTCCTAAACTCTGGGTGCCCACTATTTTCCCACACGGGCAGTCTAGAGTTGGGGTTTTCAGATAATCTACAGTAGGTGTAGATTCCGATAGCTTTCAGCCTTAGGATTTGGCAATCGCATTTTGGATCGAGTTGCTTCTCTTCATCTTGATTTGGGAGTTCTCGCTATTTCTGGATTGATGCCTTGGAGATGGAGTTACAGCTTGGAGTTCTTTCTTGAAGCTACATTGGAGATTTTGTTCCGCTGCTAGTGTTATCTTTTATTTCCGCTGCTATTCTTTGTAACTCTGATGTATATTGATGTTCATTGTATCATTCTGTTGTATCAGATATTGTAAAAAATGCTGTATATGAAATATATTATTCATTTCTTCCGCTGTGTTATTTACTTAATGTGTTATAAGCTCCGGCGACTCGAATTTGAACGGTCGAATCTGCGGCATTCGAGTATAATGTTAAGTATGGATGTCGATTTTCGAACGCGAAAAATTCGAATCGTCACATGATAACACCCTTCATGGGCGATACATTGATGAAAACCTGATCTTCAACAGAGAATTCCAAATCCTTTCATCTTCCATCCGCATAGCTTTTCTGCTTGGATCAAGCTTCCTTAATTCTTGCCCTTTTCACCTTAGTCTTTTCTACTGCTTCTTTTACCAAATTGGGACCAAGAATCAATCTATCCCTAGTCTCTAACAAACATGCGGGGGATTTTCATGGTCTTCCATACAAAGCCTCAAACAGTCCCGTCCGTATACTAGTTTGATAACTACTATTATATAAAAACTCGACTAGATTTAGGTGTTCGTCACATGATCCCCCAAAGTTCGGTACACAAGTTCGCAACAAGTCCTCCAAGATCTTGTTAACTCTTTCCGTCTGCCCATCAGTCTGTGGATGGTAAGTGGTACTCATCTTGAGCTTTGTTCCTAAGCTCTCCTGAAGGCCTATCCATAACTTGCAAGTGAATAAAGAATCTCTATCGCTTACTATACTACTAGAAATTCCATGCGGTCTAACCCCATTCTTCATAAAGAACTTAGCCATAATAGGTGCTGTCCTAGTTGACTTTACCGGAATGAAATGGGTACTCCTGGTCTATCTATCCATCATGACCTATATACTTACATTCTCCCTATTTGATCTCGGCAATCCATCAATAAAATCCACAGAGATGGAATCGCACTTCCATACTAGAATGCCCAATGGCTTAAGTAATCCACTCGGCTTCTGATGTTTGACTTTTACCTGTCGACAGTTCGAACACTGTTTTACCCATAAACCAATATCCATCTTCATGCCTACCTAGAATAAACTTATCTTCGTATCTTGATACATCTTCGTTCCTCCTAGATGGATCGTAAACTTCGATTGATGACTCTCTTCCAGAACATCCCCCCTTAAGTTTTTTACATCTGGTATGCATAATCATCCCTTCTTTCTCAACCATCCTCTTTGGTGATGACCAAAATCCGTTAGTTCATCAACCCCTAATTCTACCTCAAGCCCTCCAATCACTTTGGCTAAAACTGGATCCTCTCTCTGCTTAGAAGCCATCCCCTCAATCAGCACCGGTCGAAGTTCTAAACAAGATAACATTGTAGTACCCTGACTAAGACTAGCAGTAGATCTCAACTGCGCACCACAACTGGCAATTGTTTCTAAATCCTTCCATTCTGCCAGCATCGTTAACACCACATTTTGATGTTTTATGCTAGAGCGTCTGCCACCTTATCGCCTTTCCCAGAAGTACACTATATACTGAAATCATAAGCGACTAGAAACTCCAAACATCTTTGTTGTGTTATGTTCAGCCCCCTTTTGGGAGAACAAGTACTTCAATGACTTATGATCTGTATAAAGCTCAAATCTCTCTCCTAAATGGTAATGCCTCCACACCTACAATGCAAATATAACTATAGCCAACTTTACATCATGCGTTGGATACCTAACCTCATGCGGTCTAAGCTGTCCAGAAGCGTAGGCAATCACTTTACCCCTCTACATTAGTATAGCTCCCAACCCAGTACCACATGCATCGGTATAAATAATTAAATGTTTATCCCCCTCCGGAACTACTAACACAAGTGCATAGGCCTGTAAGTGCTTCAAGCTCTAAAATTCTTCCATGCACTTATCGGTCCATAAAAAATTTACCTCCTTTCGCATTAGCTTAGTGATTGGAACTGCAATCTGCGAGAAATCCTTTATAAACCATCAATAATATCCTGCTAATCCAAGGAAACTCCTTATCTCGGTTACTATTTTTGGTCTCTTCCGATCATTAACAGCTTTGATCTTCTTTGGATTAACCAACACTACTTTATCTGAAACCACATGACCAAGAAATTTCACTTCCTTCTTCCTAAAATGGCACTTTCTAAACTTCGCCATTAGCTGATGCTGACTCGGCATTTCTTGCAAAACTCTAAGATAAACTTCATACTTCTTATTAGCCTTAGAGTATATCAGATTATCATCTATAAAAACCAACATGACTCTATCCAAGTGCTCCCTGAAGATTCGATTCATCAAATCTACATGGAATGTCAATGCCTTAGTGGGTTCGAGCGGCATAACTAACCATTCATATGACCCATATCTTGTTCTGAGCACCATCAAAGGAATACTGTCTTCCGTCATCGTAGGCTGATGGAATTCTGTTGCAAAATCTAACTAAGAGAATATCATGGCTCTAGTCAACTGATCGAACAAATCATTAATTCTTAGTAGTGGATATCGATTCTTTATCATCTTCTCATTCAGAACATTAGCATTTTAAAAGCAGTAATGGCTAAGCTAGAAAGTTTCTCCCAGCAATGTGGGACATGTGTATGCACAAGCATTTACTCTAGTTATAAATTTATTTTCCTTTACATCACATATTTTTGTGAAGGGTTGGATTATTAATTTTTACCATAATTGGTTTTAGAGATTTCGAGGCATGTCATAACCTAAATATTGTAACACTAATAGTTTTTGTACTGGAATGAAATTTTTGTTTACGATAAGCAATCATTTATCCAACGTGTATTAAAAAGGAAATATATAAAAACATTTAGAATTTTCAAGAACGATGGTAGCGGTCCAATATGTAGAGGATAATAGAAAGTAATTAAATGTTATACCATGCATTAGGCAATTATATGTGTGTCAAATATACACCTTTGTTTTCATTGTGTCCAAATGTATGGATTGTAGTAGTCCGCTTATTCTACCACTATTAAACTATCGTATTATAAATTTCAAAGTTAACACTTGATTTTATATCTACTGATGCAATTAGAAAGCTATCTCTAGTATGTTAAGTTATCCAAGGCGATGCTTATTTTGTAGGATAACATGAAAACTTTAAAATGAAAAAAATCCAAGAAGTGAAGTATTTTCTGCACCTTCAAATTCTGATTCCAACCAGGGAGAAACTCTACTCATAAAAATTTCTAATTTGATTTATTTTTATTCGAAATTTACCATGAGTGAATACAAAATTTAAGTTCATTACAAGTTGAAACAAAGAATAACTTATCAACACTAATTTATTATGTGTAGACATCGAAGAGACTCCAAATTTTGTTGTTAAAGTATGATGGGAATTCATATTATTAGATGTTTTTCTGAATTTCAATTGTCAGAAGGATTTCTGGATTTCTTATTACTAGATGGATTTCTAGACTCCCTATTATCAGATGGATTTCTGGATTTCTTATTATCAGATAGATTTCTAGCCACTTTATTATCAAATGGATTCCTAGATTTATTACAATTAGATGGTTTCCATGTATTCATATTATTAGAAGTATTTCTGGTCTTTTGCATTAGATGGTTTTCTAGTCTTCTATTAGGCGGATTTCTGGTTTTCCATAGAAAAGGATGATTTAAATATCTGAGATAAAATGTTTCTCTATCTCAAAGCATGGACTTAAATATAAGAATGGATTTCGTTGTGGACTTCTAAATAATTATCGATCCATAATTACAAACCAATTTTCGAAGAAAGTTAGTATTTAAAATCCTCTTAAAAGAAGAGATTCTTAAAGAAAAGTTTGCTCTTGTCTATAAAGTCTATCAGTTCAAGAATCATGAATCATCGGACTTACAAACCGGACATTCTTCTTGCTAAGCAAAACCAAAAGTGGTACGATTATACATATCATATAAAGGTGGAGCAATATGCACCTATATTTATTTTAATGAGTTTTTATCGCGAAAGTTTTACAAAAAGCATCTTTGAAAGAATATTTTTATGAAACTATTACTAATTACCTTATTGATGGAGGAAAGCACCAACTTATCAGTTTTATAGATGGTTTATAAACATTCAAAAATACATTGCTTAACATTGGTAATCTCATATAAAAGATTTTGATCTACAATTTGTTGATAAAAGCATTCTTAAAGTTTTCATAAATCATTGAAAAACAGAAATCTATACGTATTTTCCAAAGTAAATTTTTGGAACTATTAAAGCTTTTAAGCACCGTTAAACTCTATATAGAGCGATCTATTTTCGATTAAAGGACTATTGGGTTTTGGATTACGAACAAATAGTCTCCTATTTGAGATTTGCAATTCCATAATGAGATTTTCCTAAGTTTGCCCATGATGAACGGAATACTTTATAAAAACGGTTCTAACTTCCTCACCTAAGGTGTGTTCATATTGAAAATCGCTTAAGACTTTTAAAAGAAGCAGATAACGGATTCTATAGAGATCATGCCAATGGAATGAAATTAGCAAAATTGGTCAAGACGTAAGGTTTTTATTGACCCCAAATGAGTAATGATGTAATGGATTCTGTAAAGAGGTATGAGAAGTGTTAGAAATTTTCTACAATTCTACATATGCTCTCAGTGAGCTAACCGTGATCGAAAACACATGGCCCTTGGATAAACATGAAATTAACTTAATTAAAATGATACCTACCTCAAATGATAGAGTTGAACATAAAGAAATAGTAATCGATTATTTTATTAAATGGGTAGAGGAACAATAGTTAAGTACTAACGACTGTGACTAAGATAATAGTTATTCGATTTGGAAGAATAAATGAAGAAAGATCCAAGAATGAAGTTCGATTTGGAAGTAAGGAGTCCAACCGATTTCATAATAAGGATGGGGAAATCGAAAATATTTCATCCATAATTCATACCAAGGCAAATGTTGCTATATTGGTTGAAATAACATCGCTTTAGACACTTAAGAGATTAGAAAAGAATACCTAGATTTGATAAATAAATCATGGAATAGAGCAGCCAAACGACCTGTCGAATATCAACAAAAGGTATGGAGGTATTTTGACCACTAAATTAAGAAAAGATCATTTCAAAAAGAAGATTTTGTATTCCGAAAAGTTATACTTGGATCAAACTGGAAAGAACCACTTGATGTCCATAAAGTAATCTCGACATAAATTTATCAACTATGCCAACATAATAATATGATAGCAAAAAGTAAGTCGGATATTTGAGACCATATTTTTCCATAATGGAAGAATAAGAGTTTTGAAGACAAGTATACTTATGGAATCGATAAGTCAAAGGATAAAAAGGAACCCATAAAATAAAGGGAAAAGCTTTGGATCCCGCCAAGATGGACTATTCAATGCACCTCTTAGTGGGCGGTCAACGTAAATCTTTAGTCTCGCCAATAAGGCCTAGCTGTAGCACTATGAACTTTTGTCCCACCTACATGGCCTAGCCAAAGCATAAGCCCTTAGGTCCGCCTGTATCGAATTTCCAATGTACCTCCTAGAGGGACGTCAGTGTAAATTTACTTAGGTTCCACCTAAGATGGTCTGGCTAAAGCACTGCAAGCCACTTATCCCACCTAAGTGGCTTGATCAAAGTGGCTCCTAGAGGGAGGATGGAGTAAGCCTTTTGTTCCACATAAGATGTCCTAACCAAAGCACCAAACTAGCCTTTAGTTCCGCCTATAAGGCCTAACCAAGTGCCTAATCTGTGGTTTTACCTAAGATTGCTAACCAAACACACCGACGAGCCAAAATCATTATCTATAAGGTAATATGGAGTTCAAGCCAAAATCATCATCCAAAGAGTGATAAAGGGCAAAGAAAATTAAATTTCAAATCATTACCAAAGAGTGATAAGGGAAAAAGAGAATCAAATTCTAGGTCCTTACCAAGAGTGTAAGAAGGGAGGAATAAATCCAAAGCCCAAAGAAGAGGCAAAAGTAAACCAGTCAAAGTCTAAATCATTACCTAAATAGGGTAATAAGAGATTCAATCAAAGCTTAAATCTCTACCACAGATGATAGTAAGGAGTGAAAAAGAAAAGAGCATAAGTTACTACCAAAGATGGTAGTAAGAAATGAAAATGCAAAGAAGGTAAATCACTATCGAAGATGGTAGTAAGAAACGAAAGCAAAAGGCTTAAATCATTATCAAAGATTGAAGTAAGAAAGCAAAAGGCTTAAATCATTATCAAAGATTGAAGTAAGAAAGCAAAAGGCCCAAATCATAAAGGAGGATGGCAGTATGAAATGAAAGCAAAAGGCTTAAATTATTACCATAAATGGTAGTAAGAAATGAAAAAGTATGAAGCTTAAATCACTGCCTAAGATGGTGGTAAGGAATTAATCACAGCTTAAATCATTACTAGAGGGGTAAGAATTGATCAAAGACTAAACCTAGTATCATCACTGTTTAGGTAAGGAATGCTAACTTTATCTACAAACATTAACTGTTTTCAATTCCCTTGGGTAAATAGTCCTTCCATAGGATCCCTTCAAAAGGAGTGCTTATGCCAGAAAGTGTAGACTCCCTTCGAATGAATTCCTTTGTGATTGGTTGTTAGATACATAACACAGAATTCCTTAAGAAAGTACACTTTTCGAGTTATTCGAAAGGCATTCCTCCTTTGGAAGCAGATCAAGATTAACACTCTTTAACTCCCTTTGTTTTTCTTATACAAGACAAATTTTGTTATCTCCATGACCCATGCATTCAGCATATTTGACACGCCATCGTCACTTTTGCATTCCGTGTTTAGTATAGGTCTTGATAGGGAATGTCTAAAGTGATCTTATATATAACATAGATCAAAAGAGATGAGAAAAAGGTTGAAATCAAGTGCAATTGATCCTTAGTATATCTACTGGTCTTAATGATCTTCCTCATTGACAGTATCCATCATGAACGAGCCATCTCATTTTAGTCATTATCCAAAATGAGTTACAGGAAGTCGAGTTGTCTTCCCAATTCAATTTAGGGTTTCTTCTAAGTACAATTATCACTATTAAAGTAGAGAAAGAAAAGGAATTCATTATCTAGAATCCTGCCCCCAAAACTGGAGCCCTTAGGTCTTATTTATAAATGTTGGTTAGCCTCCTGTCGTGCTTTCGACGGGGTCGATTGGTCCCTTTTATATGCCACCTTAAAACTTTCGACTTTATCAAAAGGTTATGAACCCTTCGACCGTGCCAAAAGGTTATGAATGTCTTTTACTTCTTGGTTTGTTTCTTCACTTCCTTGCCTTCGACCAGATCGAAAGGTCTTCTTTCATATGCTATTATGAACCCTCCGACCTCATCGAAAGGTTCTCCCTTGTTATGAACCTTTCATTTTGGTTGAATGGTTTGTCCCTATTATGAACCTTTCGTATTTGTCAAAAGCTTTTTCTTTGTTATGAACCTTTCGTCTTTGTCAAAAGGTTTTTCCTTGTTATAAACCTTTGTCTTTGTCAAAAGGTTGATCTTCATGTGCTATTATGAACTTTTCGACCTTGTCGAAAGGTTTTCCATTCTTATGCCGTCACGAACCTTTTGACTTGGTTGAAAGGTTTGCCTTTTATATCCTTTTGTGAACCCTTCGTCCTTGACGAAAGGTTTGTACTCCACCCGAACATTGTTGAGAGCTATACTTCCCTTCACGGTTGTTGAAAGGTTTTTTTTCATTTCTTTGCCCGTGCTGACTTTTGATTATCGCTTTATTCATAGCACATTTCGACCTTATCGAAAGGTATCTTGGATGTGTCTTAACTAGTTCGAAAGGTTTGCTATGCTTTTGAAAAAGGTCACTTTTGGGTGAATCCTTTGACTTTGAAAGCTTTGATGTGTGGTTGAGGGAACACTATGGATTACTTTCGATAAGGTTTCGAAGTCATCATTGCCTTCTCATCGGTGTCGAAAGGGATGCTGTGGCAGAAGTTTCTATTTGTTTTCATCTAGATCAAAGGTGTAATGACCCTGGATTTTGGTCCCATTTATTCTATTAAATGTTTAATCTAATTTAAATAAAATGTAAATTGATCATATTAAAATGCTTATGCTTTGGGAATACATCCAATTTATTTCTTTAAATTGTATTTTTAAAAGGGAATTAGACTTTGGGAATTCAAAATAAAATCTCTTAATAATATTTATAATAAAATTTGTCTTATATAATTAAATTAAAAGGTTTTACATTGCTAACATTGATAAACATATACATATGAATAATAGTGTTTGAAATTTAAATTAAATCTCCATATAATATTTATCTTACATTGTTAAATTAAAATACTTTCTTTGTTAACATTTGATAGAAATATCTATAGATGATAATGTTTGAAATTTAAAATCAAATTTTAGTAATATAAAATAAATGTAAAATATGAGTCAAACTCACGTATATAATTTGAATAAATTATAATTGGAAATAAATATAAAAATAAGCATTAAATATGAGTAAAACTTAAGAATATAACGTAAATATTGATAATCAAAATATAAAATATAAGATGTAACTAAGGATATATATAATGCAAACATAAGTTATAACTAGAAAAATAAAATACAAGTATCAAAGGTTTGGTAATTTAAATTACTAAGAGGATAAGATTTAACAATTTTAACCATAATAATCATACATGAACAGTACAAATAAAGTAAAACTAGGATGCTAATAATGAACTGTAAAATACATTTGTTCAATGCAGAAAGACAAGTGTTTATAGCATATTCAAGTCTATTTTTATCCTCAAAACAAATCAGGTTTTACAAACAAGGAGATGATGTCAAGTACGAAATGAAACAAGAACAAACTATATGTATATGCCACTGAGATATGTCAGGCTGCACTAATAATTAAAAAAAAAGGAGAAGGATAAATACAAGCCTTTAAGAACAAGTTTTCCTGCAAGTATATGTTTATGTTCAAATATAGTGTTATGTACAGGCCGTAAGTTAACTACAAAATGATGATGGTGTAAACATAATTACAGTGTGTAGACCTATTAAGAAGCAAAATATGTACTTGCTATCATCTCAGCCACTCTTTTGTTCAAAGCAAATATAGCAAATATTTTCTTCGTAATAAATGAAATCTGTTTAAAACAGAACAAAGCTAAGTAAATACCTGACCAGTTGAGCCTCCCTTTATGTCTCTTCTTATCTTCTATATATACATATGAATACATTTTCTTTTCAGTTCGTTGAGATAAAGGAACTTAGGAAACCTGAAACAAATAATAAAGCAAGCAAAACTCAAAATGTAAATTCAATACAAAACAAAGAAAAATATATACAGGCAGTTTTAAAGCTTCAAGTGTTTAAAATTCGAGTGCATCTTTCTGTTTAAGGGAATTTTCGGTGAGTAAACATACATATTGAAGTTTAAGTTTGATGATTAATTATGAAATTTTATGTTTCTGTATATTCAGAAATGTTGGAAGCTCTGTTATATGTGTTCTTCTACATTTCAAGCTACTGTATAAAGTAAAGCAGTGAATAGTTTAATTACATCTTCATATTAATATTTAAACTTGATAATTTAAGTTAATTAAACTGGTTTAAACTAGAATCATGGCCTGGAAGAAATGTTTGACGGTGTACAGTGTAGTTAAAACACTGTATATTAAATTTTACCGTAAAAGGGAAGATCAAGGTGGAAATTCGAATAAATAAATTTGTTAGTTTGGATTCAAATCTTGAATAAACATTCCAAGGTGGGATTTTTAAAACAAAGATCAAAATTTAAAATTTTATATTCAAGAAGCAGTTTGGGCTTAAAGAAAATTTGCATTTTTGCTTAATTCAAGAGATTGATTTATTTTTAATTAATGAAACTTGGATTGAGGCAAGTTTATACATCTATCAACTCGGGAAAAATGTAAATTAATTTTTCTATTGATTGAACTTTGAGCACGAGACTTTATTAGGGTTTTATTTTGGTGTTTTGTTCTTCTCTGTAAATCATCGATCTCGCCACCATAACGTGATCGAGTTGTGCGAGAGTGTGGGAGAGGGAGGATGGTCATGTTGTCTGGGTGTGGACGAGTTTTCGTCACCTCCGGTGGACCGTGCTTTGGTGGCGAGGCAGTTTGTTTCAGGAAGGTCGTGCGTTTGTTTTGGTCGAACTTCTAAATTTTGTAATCGAATTTTTAAAGGTGATTTGATTTTAATTTTCAAGTGTTTGTGTTGATTGTGACTTGCTTGATGCATTGGAAGTTCGTCAGAGTCATGTGCACCGCCGTACACGTGTACGGTAGTGGTGGCGTATCAGCGATTGCAGGGAAGCATGGTCGCGGGTTTTACTCGAGCGAGTGGGAAGAAAGCCTCGGGTTTTTGTTTGTTTTTAGCACGTTCGACGTAGGAGATTTCCCGATTCTTTGTGTATGCTCAGTTAAAACTTTAACTATAAAAAATATAAAAAAAAGAAGAAGAAGGAGCTTCAGGGGGGACTCGGGGAATGTTTGCTTGAACCCGGAGTTATGCTCGAGTCTAGGCAGGGAAGTCTCGGGCTTGATTACTGCAGTTTTGCAGTGGGGTTGTAGTTGAGTAAAATTGTTTTTTTTTGTTTCTACAAATTTGATTAAAAATAGTTTGAGCTTAGAGAATATTTAAAGGATTAAGTTAAGATTTTGTCAAGTTTTAATTATTGTAGTCAAAATCTTAACGACTTTTGTTAAACACTTAAATTATTTTAATTTAGGAAATTATTTAGTTAAGTATAATGGTTAATTATCTTTTAAGTTTGGGGAACTTTTAAGTGTTAACTAAATTGAGTAATAAAAATTAAATGAATTATTTCTAGAAAACAATTAAGAATAATTACTTTTTCGATAATAATTAGTAATAGATCGTGGGAAATAAATGAGTAATTATCTACTTAAGTTAAATTATGAATAACCAATAGGTAATTAATCAAGTGATTTAATTAAGAAGTAAGAAGTAATTAAGGAGTTAGCAAATAATAATTTAGCGATTAAGTTTTATTAATAAATAATTGAAGTTATTAATAAATGATCAGGAAATAGATAATTAGTTAATTAGAGTTAAACAACTTGAATAAGGAGTAATTAAGTTAATAGAGTGAAATAATTAAGTAACTAAATAAAATAAGACTCAAAGATGACTGCTTATGGATTGTTATGTTGAATATCTGATTGTGATATTTATGTGATGATATTCTGTGATGCTCTGTGATATGTCATGTTATATCTATGATGTTTGCATATGTTTTATCTGTGATAAATGCTATGTTAATTCAATTGTTGAATTTAAATTATTTAAACTGTTAAGTTAATTAGACAACTTGGCCCTTGAAATGGCGTTTAGATTTCGATGAGACCGGGATCGGAAGAATCAAATTTGATTTTCCGAAAACCACATCGATCCAATTTAAACATTAGGTCGTGAATTCTGAAATGAAGGTCGAGATGGTGTTTTCAGAATGCAAGGGTTATCGTCGTTGACTCTGAGGGTGATTCCAAAATGAGTGTAACGAGATAATGCCTTCGGTTTCGTTCGAACCCAAAACGAAGTTGCATGGATTGAATGTTTTCAACACATCGTAAGGCGGACGATGAGCATTCTAAGAAATCTGTTCTATAAAGGTAATCGCAGCCTCAAGCTTCATCAACCGGGAATGGCTAAAACAGGGGAGATGCAGCAAGGTTAGGTGGGTCATGCCCAAGCAGGACAAGATAGTTCCCCTGTCTAGATGTCCCTTTTTATTTCGGCTGTGTGGGCGGTTGCTAGCTGCAACCGCGGGGTTTATCTTGTTCAGGACTGTTCAGTAAGGAATGGTTCCGGCCTTGTGTTGTAGGGGGTCGGGAGTGATTCTCGGTACGGTGATCTAGGCCCGGTATTGTGACGGGAGGTACCCCAGTAGCCCTGCCATTGCTGGAAATCCATTTTTCCTACGAGACCCTACGGTTTTTATTTGTATTACCCACTTTTGTGGCTAGTAGCTGGAATTTAATCATGTAACAATTTCGGCTATTTTCTATTTACTTGAAAACCCTAGACACCATTATAATATCACTGGATTTCCTATGAAATGTTTTGGTTAGCGTAAGGTAAAAACTTACCCGTATTTATTTGTGGGGAGTCTTACGTGATACCTTTATTTTCAAATGTTTTTCAAAGTTAAACAACTTTAAACCGTTTACTCACACCAGACCCATATCTGACCCGGAGTTTATATTTTGTGTTTTCATAAACTCTTGGGTACTCAAATTTTATGAGTAGCCAAGTGATAGGTTTAGGACCTTGATTTCTGGAGGAGCTTGGAGCAGGAGATTCCAAACGTATATAGCTATTTATGTAGTTCCGCTGTGTTAGTTGATATGGACTGTACCTCTGATGTATGTAGTGATAGATGTATGTATGATTGTCATATGTATTGATATTTTATAACTCTGATATATGTAAATCTGTGTAACAATTATATGATATATTATATTTTGTTCCGTTCCGTTGTGAGATTCTGATGTTGTTGTTCTTTCTTTCTCTTTCTTTTCTATTTCTATCCCTTTGGACCGTATAAGTAGTTAGTCTTTCAAAACATCCTTTTGAAGTCCTTCAAGATGACTCAGCCTGCCTCATCAACAAAACTTCAATTGTGTTATCCTTCTTTCATACATCTACTTTCAAGTAGATTTTATAGTTTACATTTCGCCCCCTTTTTTGTATGAAAGAAGTTTTTGTTCTCCAGGATAAAATTTTCAGAGCTTTCTTGCTCTTCATAATCCCGACTTTCTTGTAGAATTCAAATTAGAAGAACCATTATTACTATCATACATACATGTATGTTTAGCAGTTTATCAGTAGATTAGTGTCCTTATTTGCTTGATAAGCATCATTAAATAGCACCAGACTTTTAAATCTGGCATTAGAAAGAACAGTTTGGAGTTTTCGATTGTCTGCAACGGATTCAATTGCATTATATTGATCATGGAATCCGACCCAAACTAGGGAATCAACTTATGACACTAAGAAATCGATAACGTGACATCCAAAATCCAGATAGCAATATCCCAAAAGCAGTTCTACATATGGCATTTCTAAACCCCGATTCAGCTTTTTATGGCCAAATAATTGAGAATTAGAAGTATGATTCTCATATTAAACTTTGAGTCTAGATCAGAACGTATTTGAGTCAATCTCTTTGTAGAAAGAATCATCAGCCTAGATTAGGGCACATATTTGTGTAAGCGGATAGCTGTTAAGCTAAAAGTCACTTGCTCATATTGGGTGTGCTTTGAATAACTAGAAATTTACAAAAATAGTCTTCATAATAGATGCCATGGACCAAAATAAGGGTATTCAGACAAAATCTGATAATAATCCTGAAACCCAAGTTCAAGTATTATGAATTGTAGTGATCGACAATTTTCTCATACACTGATTCGAGCTTAGTAAAGATGGCAATTGATAAAATCCCCAAACCCAGATTTGGGTATTAGATGCTGAAATTCATATATAAGAATCCCGTAGTCCAGATTTGAGCATTAATAGATGATGTTAAGGAAGTCCCAAAACCAAGGTTTGGTAATAATAAATGGAGATCCGTTTTACTCCTTTTATTTTGTCTTTTTCGACATACAAGAAACCTTTCGGTTTTGCATGAAATAATTTGACTAGCTGTCTCATGATCTTGGATGTCTTAGTCCATAATTTGATGAGCCTTTATCTGAGCCATGACATCTTAGACCTTACGTGATTGTACCACTTCTCAGGCTTGGACATCTTAGTCCATGGTTTATTGAGTCTCTTCTCTTGGTTGGACATCTAAGTCCATGGTTGATTGAGTCTCTGCTCGAGCTTGGATGTGTAGTCCATTATTTTCCGGTGCTCTTGGTCAGCTCATCTTAGAGGCTGGAACCAAGGACTTACCTGACCTCCCCCAAGGAGGCGGACTATCCTGGCCCTTTTGTGGCATGGACATGGGCATGTTCAGTGCTCTTCACTGGCCATCTTATGGCATGGATGGAGGATTACTTCATCGTCCCTCTAGGAAGAGCCTTAACCTGGCCATAGCATGGCGTGGATAAGGGATTATTTGGTGCTCTAACATGGCCATCTTATGGCGCAAATAAAGGCTTACTCCATCCTCCCTCCAAGAGATGTCTTGATCTAACCATAGGCATGGCCAAGGGCTTGTTTGGTAATTTAACATAGCCATCTCATGGCATGGCTAAAGGCTTACCCGCCCTCCTTCCAGGAGGTGCTCTACCTTAGCCATCTCGGTGTGGAAAGAGGCTTTTTTACCATCTTAGGTAGACTGCAATCTTAGGTAGCGTCCAAATTTGAGTAGTATTTCTCTCCCAACCATGTGGATTTTACTCTTTTGAAAAAGAAGCTCTTTATTAATCCATCTTTGTAAAGTATGGCCTTAAACGTTCGACATTCTATGTTCTAGGAACCATATTGCCATCTGGACGACATAATTTGTAGGCTCTCGATAGGATTACTTTGTATATGATTAATGGCACCTCCCAGTTTGGTCCTAGGGGTCCATCAGCAAGATCCTTAGTATTGGCCATTACTTTGCGGAGTACCAAATACCTTCTTGAAATGACCAAGCTCTTACCCTTGAGCTATAATATTTAGAGATTCTCCTCTGATATTTGGCGGTTCTTACCGCTGCTTCATCTCTTAACTCACATATTAAGTCCAGTGATTCTTTCTTCAATTCTTGATCCTTATCAAATTCATAGTCAATCCTTCGGTGTAAGGGTATTTCAATCTCGATTGGTAGCATTGCCTCGCAACCGTATTTCAAAGAATATGGTGTATGTCCCATTGCCATTTTAGTAGATGTTCGATAGTCCCATAGCACTAATGGTAGCTCATCTACCCAATTTCCTTTCGCTTTTTCAGAATGGTTATTATGGTTTTATTTGCATCCTCAATTAATCCATTAGCTTTTGGATGTGCGATTGATGAAAAACTTTTAACAATCCCATTTTGGTTGTGGAATCGGGATAATTCTTCACTTTCAAATTACGCTCCATTGTCGGAAATTATCTTTTGAGGGATCCCGAACCTAATTAGGATATTCTTAGAAACTAATCTAAGTACTTTCCTAGAAGTGATTTTGGGAACTGGTTCGGCTTCAACCCATTTGGTAAAATAGTCAATGGCCACTATGGCATATTTAGCTCCTTCTTTGAAATCGATAACAGGCCGATCAAATCTATTCCCCATACATCAAAGAGCCATGTACTTGATATTAGAGTTAATCGACTTGAAGGCAACCTAGGTATCTTTTAAAATTTCTGGCATTTCTCGCATCTATTACATAGTCTATGGCTTGGCTCACCATGTGTGGCCAATAAAACCATTATCTTATTATTTTATGTGAATGGTCGTCGCAATACACTTCATGTGCTTTAGTTATGAGTCTCATCCCATCATTCATGCCTACACACCTAAGATATTGTAGAGCATACCCTTACATATAGAGGATTTTGTCCATCATAACAAAGGTTGGAGCCTGTCTCTTAATCTCTCTTACTTCTTCTTTATCGTATGGTAATGCCTCCTTTAACTAAATACTCAACAATGGTCGACATCTTTGTATCCTCATATGTGCTATTTGGTTTTGGTTGGATCATCCTTTTTTCTGTTAACTCTTGACCACTCTCTATTTCTTCTCCCCTCTAAGACTTGGCCTGAGATCTTGTCATAACAAGAAAGTCTTTCCCTTGCTCGGATATCTCTTTTTCAATACTTGGCTTTTCTTGATGTCTAACAGGGACAATTCGTGTCTCTGGTGCTCCCATTGAGCTGGCCAATTTTGCTAAAGAGTCTGCCCGTGCATTTTCCGCCATTGGAACTTGATTTACCGAAAAATCCCCAAACAAGGCAAGCACTTGCAATATCTTCTTCACATCTAAAGATAGCTTAGGGTCCTTTTATTGGTATATTTGTTTCGGTTGATTTACCATTAGCTGTGAGTCACTAAAAATCAATATTCATGGGATTTTCAGTTCTAATACCAGAGTTAGTCCCGCTATCATTGATTTATATTCCGCCACATTATTGGTTGCAGGAAATCCCAATTTTGTGTCTTAGTGCAATCGATGTCCATCTGGGGTTATAATTACCTCCCCTGCTCCAACACCTTGCTCATTTGATGCCCCATCCATAAATAGTTGCGCATGGGCTTCTGGTCTTTCCCTTTTTTCGATTGTTTCTTTATAAAGTTGGTGCATACATTAATAAAGTCTACTAGGTCCTGGCCTTTGATTAGGGCCCTTGGTTAATAATCTATTTCGTATTGGCTGAGTTAAATCCCCTGTTTCACCAACCTCCCTGAAGTCCCACGCTAACTGAAAACTTTCTTAAGAGGAAAAATTTTCAATACCCTAATCGAATGTGGTTAGAAGTATGCTCTGAGCTTTCGAGCTATAAGAATCAAGCAATAAGCTAATTTCTCTATAATTGGGTATCGAATGCATCCTTTAACTGCCTGATTACAGAATATACCAAGAGTTGTTCTCCTTTGTCCTCCTGAATGTGTACTGAACTGACCGCATGTTCCGATACCTCCATATATACATACAAAGTTTCCCCACTCTCGAGTCTTGAGAGTAATGGTAGTTTCTCCAAATGGTTTTTTAATTCCAAGAAAGCTTTTCTACGTTCTTCTCCGAATTCGAAGTTATTTCTTTTCTTAATTACATCGAAGAAAGTTATGCATTTATTAGCAGCTTCTGAGATCAACCCGCTTAGGGCAGCTACTCCTCCATTTAAGCTCCTAACTATCTCTTATCGCTTGAATTTAGTCGAGACTCGTCTCTATTCCTTGAGCACTTACCAAGTAGCCTAAGAACTTTCCAGGATGAACACCAAAAGAGCACTTTTGCGGATTTAACTTCAATTGATCCCTCGGCATTATCTCTAACATTTCCTCCAAATCCTGAGATGGTTTTTAGGGCTCAGCTGATTTTACCAGCATGTCATCAGCATAAACTTCCATATTTCTGCCAATCCGTTCCTTGAACATTCGATTAACCAATCTCTGATAAGTGGTCCCTGGATTCTTTAGACTAAAAGGAATGGCTCTATAACAATAAATTCCCTATTCGTTTATCAAGCTTGTATGATTTTCATCTGGATTGAACATCGGTATTTGATTATACCTTGAATAAGTATCCATAAGAGATAACAACTTGTGCCCACTCATTGCATCCACCAACTGATCTATTCATGGTTGCGAGAAACAATCCTTTGGGCATGGTTTGTTTAGATCTGTTGAATCAATGCATGTCTTCCATTTCGCATTTGACTTTTTCACCAGAACTGGGTTGGCTAACCATTCGGGGTAATATATCTCCTGGATTAATCCATTTTCTAGGAGCCTATCAACTTCTTCCTTTAGAGCATCTTTCAAACTTTATCCAACTATCTCTTTTTCTGTCTTATAGTGGTTGCTCCTAGGTTGATGTTATAGGCATGGCACATGACAATCGAATCAATTCCCACCACATCAGATTGTGACCAAGCAAACACGTCCTTGTTGGCTTTGAGAAACTGAATTTGTCTTTCTTTAACTGGATATCAAGATCTTTCCCCGCTTTGACCACTTTAGAAGCATCTTTTAAATCTATATAAGTTCCTTCAAGGTCTTCTACGGGTCTTATTCTCTCTGTCCCGCCTTGGCAGTTCAACTCTATGACTATTAAGCCTTCTACTTTTAAGTTAGTGTCAACCCTCTTCCTCTTGGTTCCTACAAGAATGTACCTTTGGTACATACGCTTATTAGGCTTCTTAATATTAATCTTTTCTTCAAATGTTGGATGTGAAAATCCATCCATCGAAGGCTGTGAAATAGTGAAAGAATCAAAGTAAGCAGAATACTCCCTTTTTTATTGCTCAAGCATGACAAAGTACATTTCACCGGAGCTAAATTGTTCGACCATGCTGCTTCCCTGCCTCGCTTAGTTAAGACTATCA
The DNA here is from genome assembly GCA_030765085.1 of Allium cepa. NCBI lineage: Eukaryota > Viridiplantae > Streptophyta > Magnoliopsida > Asparagales > Amaryllidaceae > Allium > Allium cepa. The sequence goes on from CM060939.1 coordinate 813,058,319, forward strand.
CTATAAAGTACTTTAGGGAGATAAAAGCATCAATATCATAGGGCTAGTCCGTCGAAGAAGGCATTGTAGTAGGAAGGTTGGCCAATTATCACAAAGATGGTTTCGAATGTGCGGCAAGTTGGAGGGACTCCCATTTGTACAAGTAGCTTTATCTGCCCTATTGGAGTTGACCCCTTGTTATTGAACACGAATATTGGTTCAATGCTCGGCCCTAATTTATGCTCCGGTATATTCATCTGGTTGAAACCATGTTTGAAGATGACATTGTCTGCACCACCTATATCGACCAGAATCTTAGACACAATAGACATCCCAATTTGTGTAGTAATCGTAATGGGGTCGTTATGGGGATGATGGACTCCTTTGCGTGGCTCTAGCTGGGTGATGACCAGATTAGGCATTTGGATGTTATGACATGGGCTCTTTGTTAGGGGCTCCTCTTGAACAAAATAAATTCCCTCCTTAGCCTCTTTAATATATCTACTATGAGCCCCTTTACTACTTCCTACAGGAGGTGGTCCACCATAGATCACATCTATTCTATTAATTTGAGGGCTTAAGCTAAGAGGGTCTTCATCTTTTAGGACATTTACGATGTTTCCTGGGCGTTTCTAGGGAGCATTTTCAATTTGTTGGGATTTGTGCTGATCTAGGATAAATTCTTTAAGATGGCCTTCTCGAATCAGCTTTTGAATTATTCCTGCCAGAACTCTGCATTCATTTGTTTTATGGTCGTTAGCTTTATGATAAGCATAGTAGTCCCTTCCCTTCCTCTGTTTTGGATTATTTTTAACTTTGTAGGAGGTCGAAAAGTTAACTCTTTCCTTAGCTGTAGCATATATATATATATATAAGAGAGTGGCTTGTTTAAAGCAAGTGCATTAACAATTGGTTCTTCCCACTAGGTCCTTTTGTTCCCACGGTCGTGGCCAAACCTTCCTCATTCCTTCCTAGGAACTGTTTTCTTCTTGATGTAATAAAGCTCATTCATACAAATGAACTTGTCCGCCTGGAAATGGAAGTCTATAGATCTTTACAACCATTGACAAAGAGCTACTTCTAGAAAGGGGTATTCTCGATCAATCTAGAACAAATAGATATGAGCTTATCACGATCGTACATATTCTTAGCCTTCAAAGCTTCTGTATTGAATCTTCCCATGTAGTCCCCCAAAAATTCATGCTGCCTTCATTTTATGTTTGCCAAGATCATGTAACCAATAGTAGGATCCTTGCAAATACAGAATTGAGAATTCATAAGAAAACTGTATCTAGGAGTAGATGGTTTTTTCTCTGTACTGTCTATATCATTTGGCTAACACCTCTTGGAGAGTAACGGGGAACAGTCAGCATTTGACTGCCCCGGAAGCATTGTAAATGTCCATCTGGCTGTCAAAAGCTATAAGATGATCATCAAGATCCATATCCCTATGATATTTCATGGACGAAATTTTGACATATAGAGGTAGTTTTGTTGCCATGGTCTCGTGGATGAAAGGTGGTACATTCTCATTATCATTGACATTCTCGTTCATGGTTCTTTCTCCTTTTGCATTCATAGCATCTTTGATAGCTTTCTCTGCAGCATCTTTATGAAAAGCTACAAGATTCTGTAATTTGGGTAGTACTCTTTAGATTTTGAGCTACCAGACTGCTCTAATGACTTGTCAAGAGCTCTCCATTGGTGATTAGCTATGGCTTGGGGAAGCTCTTTCTTTTTTAAGGAAGTCAAGTCACTTTATATTTACACTCTTTGGAGTTGGCTTTTAGATTTCTCCTTGGTGAGACCACTTCTTCTCCTTGAGTCCATCATAGAGTTTTTGATGATTTCCGAGACAAAGCAATCTTTAGCAGTTCTTGCATTTCTAAATGTTGTTGTTCCAAACGCTTGATTTTTGCTGTGTTTCATCTTGCCATTTTGGCAATAAAATTTGCCCAAGAAGAACCTCATCTAGGTTGAAAGTTGGAGCTATATTTTCCTCAAAGGCAATAGTATGTATTGCTTCCTCTTCTAGGGCACACGAACACTTTGACCTCTTTTTCCTATGCAAGAAAAATGAACAATAATTACTCTATATAAAGTAACAAGGTCGGATGTTCAAGCCCTACTTCTAACGCCAAAAATGTTAACAAGAAACCTTATCAACATACCTAATGCTTTTGTATGATTATTTTATGTGAACACAACCATGTGGTTGAGGGGATTCATGTTTTGTGAGCGTATCTTTCAAATAGAATGATTAAGTCGAAAGGATTTGAAGTGATAGCTCTAGCTTTCGATTAAGATGACCTGACCAGAATGAATGACAAACTGCAAAACATTTGACATTGTCGAAAGGTTGTGGAGGCCGTTCCCACCTTTATTGATTAGATAGCGTAATAGAAGATTAACTAACATACCAACCATGTTGAAGGATTACATGCCACTCCAACCTTCTGAGTTGGTTGGGATAGTAGTAGATTGTTAAATCTTTTGGCCTTATCGAAAGGTTAGTGAGGCTACTCCAACCTTCCAATTAGGTTAGAATATAAGTAAATTGTCAAACCTTCCCAACCTGTTGAAAGGTTATTAACATGACCACTCCAACCTTTCTACTAGATTGGAATTGAAGTAAGTTGTTGAACCTTTCGACCTTGTCAAAAGGTGTGACAAGCCCATTTCAACCTTTTGAATGGTTGAAGTAATTCACAAGTATTTAGCTCTCATCATCATCATCACTTTATCGAATCCCATTTCCACTTGGAATTGATAGCATGATGTCTCCCACCCTACTTTCGATTGCGTTGGAAGGTTACATTTAAGATCCTTTGACTTTGTCAAAAAGGAATGCTTACTTTATCAACAAACACTAACTGTGTTCAATTCCCTTGGGTTAATAGTTCTTTCATAGAATCCCTTCGAAAAGAATGCTAATGCCTAAAAGTGTAGACTCCTTTCAAACGAATTCCTTTGTGAATGGTTGTTAGACACATAACCTAGAATTCCTTAAGGAAGTGCGCCTTTCGACTTAGTCGAAAGATATTCCTCCTTTCGAAATAGTTCAAAATTAATACTCTTCAACTTACTTTGTTTTTCTTATACAAGACCAATTCAGTTATCCACATAACCCATGCATTCAGCATATTTGAAACGTCATCATCACTTTTGCTTTCCGTGTTAAGTATAGGTTTTGATGATGATAAGCTTTGATAGAGAATATCTAAATCAATCTTATATATAGCATATATCAAAAGAGATATGAGAAAAAGGTTGAAATCATGTGCAGTTGATCATTAGTCTAGCTAATGATCTTTCTTATTGATAATATGCATCATGAACGAGCCATCTCCATTTTATTCATTACCCAAAATAATTTATAAGAAGTTGAGCTCTCTCCCAAATTCAATTTTGGGTTTCTTCTAAGTACAATTATCACTATGAAGGTAGGGAAAAGAAAGTGAATTCAATATCTAGAATCCAACCCCTAAAATTGGAGGCATTGGGTCTTATTTATAGATGTAGGTTAGCCTCCTAGTGTGCCTATGCTTTTAAATAGGTCAAAATTCCCTTTTTATACGCCACCTTAACCTTTTGACTTCATCGAAAGCTAATGAAACCTTCGATTGTCGAAAGTTTACGAATCTCTTGTGCTTCTTGGTTTGTTTCTTTGCTTCCTTGCCTTCGACCGGGTCGAAATGTCTTCTATCATATGCTATTATGAACCCTCCGACCTCATTGAAAGGTTTGCCCTTGTTATGAACTTTCATTTTTTTTTGAAATTTTTGTCTTTGTTATGAATATTTTGTCTTTGTTGAAAGGTTTGTCCTTGTTATGAACCTTTCATTTTTGTCGAGAGTTTTGTCCTTCATGTGTTATAATGAACCTTACGACCTTGTTGAAATGTTTGCCATTCTTATGCCTTCACGAACCTTTTGACTTGGTTAAAAGGTTCGCCGTTTATATCCTTTTATGAACCCTTTGTCCTTGACGAAAGATTTGTACTCCACCCGAAAGTTGTCATAGGCTATACATCGTCATAGGCTATACATCCCTTCAATGTTGTCGAAAGGTTTTCTTTCATTCCTTTTCCTTTTTTTATTTATGAGTATTTCTTTCTTCATCGCACCTTTCGACCTTGTCGAAACGTATCCTGGATGTGTCCAAAATGGTTCGAAAGCCTTGTTATGCTTTCAAAATGGTCACTTTGGGGTGAATCCTTTGACTACGAAAGGTTTGATGTGTAGTTTAGTGAACACTATTGATTTCTTTCGAAAAAAGTTCTGATGCCATCAATGCTTTCTCATCTATGTTGAAAGGTTGTTTGTGATGGAAGGTTCTATTTTTTTCATCTAGGTCGAAGGCCTTTGCATCATATAAGTAGTTGTTCTTTCAAAACATCCTTTTTAAGTCTTTCATGATGACTTAGCCCGTCCCTTCAACAAAACTTCAATTTTGTCATCCTTCTTTCATACTTCTGCTTTTAAGTAAATTTTATGGTTAACAGATATAATAATCTTCAAAGGAGAGTCGAGGTGATGGAAGTTATACAAAGTAATCCATCTACTAAAGCATGTACGCTAGAAAGGTAAGACGCTATTATTGCTGCAACCAGCATGAGAGGCTGGTATAAAACAAAACCCTGGGCATGTGCTGAATAAAACATCAAGTTCTTCGTGGAACATTAATCAAAGTCCAGATAAATGTCCGCATGCATGGAAAACGCAACAAAAATCATTTATTAATGAGATTGAAAACCCATTAGTTGATAAGAGAATATGAAGAATGATCTCGTGAAAACTCCATCATATTCAGGTAAAATCTCTGACCATAAAGGATTCTTAGAAAGTGTTCATATTTCCTAAAATCATTTCCAAGGTCACTTTTCCATAATGAAAAAAAATCTGAAAGCTAGTTTATCTTATAATCCATGAATAGTCCATTTTATAAATACCCGAATTAGGATCTTCTATTCAAGAAAACTACAAAATCTCTTATGATATATAAGAAATATTCACTTTCCTAATAAAGATGGAACACATGTTCTACGAATTTAAGAAGTAATTTCTCTTCCAAAGATATTTTTGACAAATTTCAAAAGCTTTATCCAATTATTTCTCTTCAAAAGGTTTAAATAAAAGTTTTTTAATGATGAACATCCAATTTTCATGAAAAAGGAGGGTTAAAAATGAAAAAACATAAAAATTATTAAAATAAATGCCTAGGAAAGAAAGGGTGAACTACTTTAAGCGATAAAAAGGAGTTAGAAAAGAAGTCAAAATGCAAAAATGATTCAAGCCAAAAGGAGAAAGTCGAATCATGAAGATCAACTTATCGTAAAGATAGATTTACAATATAAATGGGAATATTCTAAACTTTTTAAAGAGATAAATGTGTCAAATTAGCGATTGGCAATATGGGAGCTATTGGAAATACATTAAAGAAACTACCAGTAATGCAAAGGATGTGGTTGTTCGAATAAAAAATATACAAGAGAACGGAAACAAATGGATAGTGGCTCCAAAACAAGAGTCGCAAGAAAAATAAAAGAAAAAGTGCAACGTTGGTTTTACACTAAAGTCTAAAATGCTTCTTTTACATAAGAAGGGAGGCGAACATTATCCACATATTTTGGTAGAAGAAATAACAAATACTAAGATGACATTGAATATGATAGAGGTGTCACGAATCATCAATATATGGTAATGGTTGTTGCATATTATCAATATAATGAATGATGTTGGCAATTAAGGATGCCAAATCCTTATGATAAGGGATTTCGGTAATTTAGACAGAAGGAGAGATGTTAAGCTTCAACATGAAATATGATATCATAAATCTATAATGGAAGTAGATATCGAATATTAATAATGAAAAGAAGTACGAAAAGGTTCAACAGTATGAACAAGGTGCCGCATTTCATCAATATGAAAGAGGTTGCCACCTGAAAACCATAGGAAGGGATGTAAGATGAATACTTTAAGGAAATGTGCAAAAGCCGACAACATTATATAGATGTCATAAATCCACCAACATTTAACTAGATGTCGTGTATCATCATTATAATAGAAGGATTATGTACGTATCATGGGTTTGCTAAGATATCGTAATCCATCGGTGCAGTAAGGATGCCAAAGACCATCAATGTTCACAGTTGATCACCCATACTACAAGAATATCGTATACCATCAAAGCAAGGACAAAGATCATAGATTTTTAATAAAGCATGTTGCCATGTATTAAATATAGGTTTCCGCCGATAAGAAATCTTATCGACATTCTAAAGCCAAGTTGTTAAAAAGAAATGCTGCTAACACCTCAAGATAAAATTTTAGAAGTGATCTATCTCTTCGAAACCTCTTTCCAATGAGTTGATTGGGACAAATTGTCTTTAGAAGATGGCCTTATGAAAGTGTTAGTTGTAGATAAGAAGACCAATTAACTCTTTGAAACGAAAGTTAGAAAGAGAACAACTCACTATTGATCCTTTTCGAGACGAAAGTTAGAAAGAGAACAACTCAGTCTTGTCCCCTTTCGAGTGAGTCGAAAGGGTCATTCACATCTCCATTTAAGCAGATCAAAAGGATCATTCTTACCCAACTATCGAATACGTCGAAAGGGCCATTCTGCATTTAAAAGAAAAGTTCACTTCCAAAAGTATAGTTTCTGCTGCCATGGATGGTACTCCTTCGAAAGGGTTATATTCTGGAGTATCTGAGCTCCTTTTGAAGATGTCCAACCAACAAACATTACTGAATGTTCATATATTGAGTCCCTTTTGAAATCCCTTTTGATCGGGTCGAAAGAGTATTTACCCTTTTAAAAGGGCTTGATATATAATATATGACATTTACATTCAATATGCAAGGGAATAACATCTTGGACAATATAATATAAGTTCAATGAACATATTAATATCGAAATGTCATCATCAAGTCAATTTAACATTTGATACCAAGAAACATGATGATAATATGATTCGAATTCACAATGTCTAAATTGGTCCTATGCCACTGCATAAATCAAATAGGGGTTAAGAAAATAAGTGAGCATCATGTGCAATTGGTCATTAGTCAAGCTAATGGCTGAGGCGATCTTCCTCATATTCAAAATTGATATTTGATACATGCGTCTACTCTTTTGCATTCATCTAAATTGGATTACAAGTAAGTGAATTTTCCCCAATTTGATTTAGGGTTATAAAAGTTTGTTCTTGCCATGAAATAAGAAAGAGAATTCAAAATTCCATTCCCCCATAAACTCGGACCCTTAGGGTCGTATTTATATATGTAGGTTGACTCCCTTTCACTTCCATCCTTTCAAAGCGGTTGAAAGGTCTTTATCCCAGCCTTTAACATTCATCCTTTTGCCTTCTTCCTTTCACTTCAATAGCTTTGGAGGTAGCTGCTTGGGTTTCCTATTATGCTTAGGTTAACCCTTTAGCCTTCATCAATAGTGAACAGACAGTGGAAGTTGCTCTAAAAATCCTTAATATTGCTTTCGCGCTCCTCTAGAAGCTTTCGACACCTTCAAAAAGTATGTAGAGAAAGGGTCAGGGTTCCCTATAACATTGTTTTGATGTAAAAAGAAGCAACCCTAATTCATTTTTCTCCTTTGACACCTCCTTAGGTTGCTTTGGTATGGTGTTAACAATGATGATTGATTATTTAAGTAAGAAAAGGGAAGCTTTCGTATAGTTTCATAAGGATTAGTAGGTGACGACTGGATCATTGCAAATGGTCACCCGGCTTCATATGGAGTCTTATTTATGCTTTCAAAAGGTTCCAACCGTTTTGAAAGGCTTATTCTTGCTGCTGACAGGTGCCGGTTGATAAACTGTCTTTAAGTGGAATATTGACACCAACGAAACCAACAATTTCATTAGTTTTTTTCCTATGTGTGAGACTGTTGTCTGATAAGTTTGAAAGGTGTTTCGAATCCATACCAGCATATTTCATATATGTGAATTAACTGCATCGAAGGGTCCAACTGACATGGTAAGGTAGCTTTGTCTTGTTTCCTACTCCTTCGAAAGCTCTTGTTTCACCTGACACTTGTAGGCATATCAGTTGCTTGTGACTCCATCCTAATCTCTTCGAAAGCCATCTTAATGTCTTTGAAACACTGCTTTTGAATTATGGAGAAATCGTTGTTTTGAATTCTTATGGAGTTGGACATTTTTTACGAGCTTTCTTTCATGTCTTTATTTTTAAGTGAATTTTATAGTTAACAAACGCCCCCTACCCCCCACATATGAAAGAAGTTTTTGTTCTTTAGGACTAAAGTGTTTACAGCTTTACTTTTGTGCTTTTCCCATCTTTAATGACCTCATTCTCTTGCAAAGTTTAAATTAAATAACATTCTCTATAGTTAGTTCAAAATTTATATAAAAATATTCTCAGTGATTTGTTTATACTATGATGGAAGAAAATGCTAGTATAATAGAATTCCTAAATTTTAAGTCTGGAAACAAGGAAAGGTAACTGACCATCATTTGGAGTTAATAAGTGGTAAGAAATCCATAGTTGTGGATTATTGGAGACCAAAACTTCTGTCTTGCAATAATAGAAGTCCTACTACTAAACTTTGGCAATAACAAAAGAAGTTTATCAATTAAGCGTCTGTTATATTAATAGAAAACCAGACATGCAGTCTAAATCCAACTTTTATAACTGAAGTCCAGGATTTTTCTTCTGGAATAAGTCATTGAAAACCATAAATCCTTATTTGGTGGTAATAATGGGTATTTAGGAAGCCTTATTGGAAATAATAATAATAATCCGGAAACCGAGATTCATATATTAATGAGTGCCATTTGAAAGTGAGTAGTATTAAATCGGTGACCCTGATTTGTGTATTACTAAGACAAACTAAGAGTTTTAATTTGGTGACCTGAAGTCCATTGAGATTTCAACACTAATTACCTTGGAACCCAGATTCGAGCATTAATAAATGAAATCTAAAATTAGTAATAAAAGGCTTAAAACCCAAACTCGTGTATTAAAAACATGCTGTCCAAGATCCCATGATAAAGTTCTTAATAATGGATGTCCCAGATCCTATATTGAGAATTAATAAGGGAAATTCAGAAATTAATAATAAGAGATATGAAACCCAGGTTCATGTATTATAAAGACCAAAGATCAATAGTAAATTACCGGTAACCTAGATTTGAGTATTAATAAGTGAAGTCCAGAAGCCAATAGTAAGAGACCCGAAACCCGGCTATCAATAAGTGAAGTCCACAAATCCACCTTTTTCAATAGTAAGAGACCCAAAACCTGGATTTGGGTATTAATAAGTGAAATCTAGAAATCCTCTTTTGGAACTTATTCAAAGGCTGTAGATTATTATTTGAGCCTCTAGTTTTCTTCGCTCTATGGTTTCCCATTCTTTTATCATATGAAACCCTTTAAACCTCATATGTTACCATTGTTTTATATGACACTTCTCGGGCCCGGACGTTAGTCTGTTGTTGTCTTTGTTTGATATGCAACTTTTTGGTCTCGAACATCTTAGTCGGTTGTTGTCTTTGTGGGATATGCCACTTCTCGGGATTGGATGTCTTAGTCTATTGTTGTCTGGTGTGCTTCGTTAGCCTATCCACAAGTAGGATCCAAGGATTTATGCAACCTTCCTCCAAGAGGTGCTCTAGCCAGACCATATAGGTGCCTTGGCTTTTTCGATGCCTTGGCCAGGCCCTAACGTGGGAGGACCAGGAGCTTACTTGGTCCTCCATTTAGGAAGTACCATGACATGGCCATAGCGTGTCACGATCAAGCGCTTGTCGACGCTTTGAACTGGCCATAGCATGGCGCAGATAAAGGCTTACTCAAACCTCCCTCCAAGAGGTGCCTTGATCTGGCCATAGCATGGTGCAATCAAGGGCTTGTCGATTCTTTTACCTGGCTATATCATGGTGTGGATAAAGACTTACACTAACCTCCCTCCAAGAGGACTTTGACCTGGCCAACTCAGCGCTGACAGAGGCTTTGACTGTTTAAGGTAGCTTCCAAATTCAAGGATAACTTTGCCCCCAAACATGTAGACTTCCTTGTAAAGAAGAGCTGCTTTATTTGTTCATTATAAGAAAATATGGTTGCAAATGTTCCGCATTCCACATTTTAGGAACCATATTGCCATCTAGTCGACATAACTTGTATGTCTCTCGGGGAATTACTTTGCATACGATTAGGGGACCATCCTAGTTTGGTCCTAGTAGTCCATCCGTAGGATTTCTTCAATTTTCCATCACCTTATAGAGTATTAAGTCACCCTCTTGAAATTATCTTCTTTTTACCCTTGAGTTATAGTATTTCAAGATTCTACTCTGACATTCTGCATTCCAAATACCTTCTTCATCTCTTAGTTCATGTATTAAATCTAATGACTCTTTCTTCAATTCTTGGTTTGGATCAAATGCATATGTGATCCTTCGATGTGAGGGTGTCTCAATTTTAGTTGGCAACATTGCTTCACAACTATATGTTAGAGAATGAGGGCTATGACCAACCGTAGTTCTAGTGGACGTTCGATGGGCCAAAGTACAAGTGGCAATTCTTCTACCCAATTTCTTTTGGCTTTATTCAATCACTTTTTCAAGATAGTCTTAATAGTCTTATTTTCCGCTTCAATGGCTCCATTGTCCTTCTTATGTGCATGAAAGAAAAGCTTTTGATAATCCCATTCTTATGGTGAAACTGGGAAAATTCTTCACTTTCAAATCTTGTTCCATTGTCAGATATAATTTTATAAGGGATCCCAAATTTGGTAATATTTTTTTAATGACGAATCTAAGCACTTTCCCAGAAATGATTTTGTGGAGTGGTTTCACTTCAACCCACTTAGTAAAGTAGTTAGTGGCCATTGCAACATATCTTGCTCCTCCTTTGGAAATTGGAAATGGCCCAATTAAGTCGATTCACTATATATCGAAGGGCCATGGACTAGAAAAGTGGGTCAACTAACTTGGTGGAAAACGAGGAATCTTTGACTATTTTTGGCATCACTCACATTTCTTTACATAATCAATAGCTTGACTTAACATTCAAGGCAAATAAAAACCTTGTCTCATAATTTTCTTTACCAACTTTGCCCCGTTGGATTGGTCCCCGCAAAATCCTTCGTGCCCTTCCACACATAATTCCATACCATATACCAGACTAACACATCTTAGCAAGGTAAGGCAAATCCATTCTTGTAAAGAAATACACCTATCATTTTAAAATCGGGGCCTGTCGCCTGCTTTACCTAGCTTCCACTTTGTCAGATGGTAATATCTCCTTGGAAAGATATTCGACAATAGGTGACGTCTAAGTATCACTACAATGGTCATCTATCCATGGATGATTAATCCTCTCATATGGCATTTCTTCATTAATTTCCCTTTCTTCTCTTTCTTGTGCAATGGAATGGGATCTAGTTAGAACTAAAAATTCATTCCCTTGTTCGGGTTTTTCCTCTTCGATACTTGGATTTTCTTAGCTCCTTATTAGCATGATACGAGTTTCAAAGGCTTCTTTTGAACTAGCCAACTTTGCTAACGAATCCACCTGGGAGTTTTCTCCATTTGGAACCTGGTCTATAGAAAAATCTTCAAATAATGCGAGCATTTTAAATACTTTCTTTACATATAAAGATAGTTTGGTATCCTTAGTCTGATATACTTGCTTGATCTGGTTTACCACTAGTTAAGAATCACTAAAGACTTGAATTCATGGGATCTTAAGCTCTAAGGCTAGAGTCAATCTTACCGCCATTGATTCATATTTGGCTACATTATTTGTTGTCGGGAAATCTAACTTCATTGCATAGCATAGGCGGTGCCTGTCTAGTGTTAATATAACATAGCCCGCCCTACCTCCCTACTCATTTGATGCGCCATCCACAAATAACTGCATATGGGTTTTTGACTCGTTTCTTTCTTCGATTGTTCTTTAATGAAGTTTGCACACTCATTAATAAAGTGTGCCAATGCTTTCCCATTGATAGCTACCCATGGAAGAAATTCAACATCATACCAGCTATGCTCAATTCCCCACACTACTAACTTCCTAGCTTACAGAAGATTTATTTGATAGGAAAGTTAGTCAATACTCTGATTGGATGTGCTTGAAAGTATGTTATAAGTTTTCATGCTATAAGTATTAAGAAGTAGGCTCATTTTTATATTACTGGGTATCGAACCATTGCGCCATTTAACCGCCTGCTCACGTAATAAACATGAAGTTGAGTCCCATTTTCTTCTATAATCAAAACTGAACTAACCACATGTTTCGAAACTACCATGTATATTTACAAGAGTTCCCCATTCTCGGGGTTGGATAGTGTTGACAGTCTTTCCAAATGATTTTTCAACTGTTGAAAGGATTTCTTAGAATCCTCTCCCTATTCATAGTTTTTCCTCTTCTTGATTACGTTTAAAAAGGGAGTACAATTATTAGTTTCTTTGTACATGAACCTACTTGGGGCAGCTACCCTACCATTTAAACTCATTTCAACTTTTCCGGTCTTGGGCTCAGCCTTGTCTTTGATAGCCTAAATCTGGTCTGGATTGGCTTCAATCCCTTGAGCGCTCATAATATAGCCTAAAAAATTTCCAAAACGAACTCCGAAAGAGTATTTTGGGGGATTTAGTTTCATTTTCTATTTCCACAATGATTCAAAAATCTCTTTTGGATCTTCAAGGTTACTCTTAGCTTCATAAGATTTTTGTAACAACCTGATATTTTTAGCCATTCGCATCCACACGTGTCGGACTTGAATAGCTCAAAATACCACATGTGAATAAATTTGGAGCAAATGAAAAACAATCACAGAATCCAGACACAGATATACCAGAATAACTTGCAGCGGAAATTAAAATACCATAGTAGTTCATGAAGCGACTATAACAAACTCTCAAAACGAAATACATAATATCAGTCTGAAAATCATATACAATAGAAATCTCAAATACATAGAAGTTTATAAGTACCAGAGCTGAAATAGAACAACTGAACTGAAACGGAGAGATAACTAGATAAGCAAAAATCTCCAGCGATTCCTAGCTCTAGAAAAGAAATCCAAATCTAAGCTGTAAATACTCAAGCTGACCCGAGCGTAAAGTAAAACACAAAACACTCAAGTCAGGACAAACATACTTATATAATGTAAACCAACTCAAGTGAACTGTATTAGTAAGGCATAATAAGTTAGAGGATGCTTGAGATTGCCCATCCTCTAAGGATCAGTTAAACCATAAATTAAATACATCCCATAGTTAAAATTCCAAAATGGTAATTCATACTTCGAAATCAAATATCATTTCAAAATTCAATATCATTTCAATTTCATTTTCATATATGAAAATATCATGCTTTTCCAAAACCTCATTCATATTTATTTAATTTAAATACCATTTCAAATCACATTTTGAAATGGTTTATATTTCAATCAAATATTCCATTTAAAACCAATAAGAATGAAGTTATTATATTTAAAAATCAAATATTCAATTCTCAAAATTTTACCATTTTCAAAATTCATTTATTCATTTCAATTTATTAAAATAGTGAAATTTCAGTTTTCGCAGCATTTAGAAAATGCTACGGAAAATTTACATTTGAAAACAATTCATTTTAACAAAGATAGCATTTACAAAAATACTGTAATAGGTTTTAGTTTAGTTTCTACAACTACAGCACTAACAAAGTGCTATAATAGCCCTTAGTTCAATTTAGTCTTTAGTTTATTTATATCAGCTACAACATTTACAAAATGCTGTAATATTTTTAACTTTAGAATTGATAGAATTTCTGAAATGTTGTCAAATTAAATTCCAAATTTTCAATACAATATCATAAACAATTAAATTTAATTTAATTTCAATAAATTTAAACTTATAAAAGTAATATATTTTACTTTTGAAAAACAATCATTTAAATACCCTTTAATTTATGATTACATAAAGTGAGATTTTCATAAAAATCAACTTTTAATAATCAATTTACTTATTAAATTAATGCACAATTTCATTTACTTTACATTTTAATTAAATTTACCATTTCATAAATTAAATTTAAATTCCATTTTATTTTTTAACTTAACTTTTATTTTTTTAAAGCCCATTTCATATTTTCCATGTTAAGTTATATTTCAAATTTCAATTATAAACATTTATTTATTCAACTATTTTTAATTTATAGAAAACCAACAACACTTTATAAAAATCATTTTAAATTCAAATTATAATTAAATTATCATATTTTCTTACTTAATGTAAATTGCATTTATGAACAAAATCATAAATTCTAAAATTTACTTATATTTCAAATTCTACTTTACCATTTATTTATTTGACTTATTTAACTTATAGAAAATCACCAATATTTACAAAAATCATTTTTAATTAAATTTAAATCAAAATATCATAATATTTACATTTTTAAAATATTTTAAAAAATTTAGAAAAATATATTAACCAAGGTTGTATGTGAAATTTTCTTACCTAAATCAAATGATACAGATAATACCATTTCAAACCGTAATTTACAAAGGAAAAATTCGGGTTTTATCATTTCAAACCCGCAATTCCAAGTAAAATAAAATACATAAATATCGTTCAGACCTATCATATCATCCCATAATGATTTTTTTCCTATCCTAAAATCCGTTCGGGTGTGTATCATTTCAACCCATAGTGATTCTACTCTACAGGGAACTTGCAGCGTGATAAACTGATATAATAAACAGAATAGCATTATGAAACGGTAACAAATGATATAACATGTGTATAAACTGGGATGAACATCATATGATCATAGCATGAGTAGTTATAACATGATGATATGGTTTACAGATTCAAATGCTATCAGTTTACTAGTTATATAAGTATAAATGTCTGGTGAGAATTACTCACCTCTATAAGCTGGAGATAACAACCAAACACACAACAGAGATCCAAAAGATACGAAAACACAACTATGATTCAAGTGAGGGAGAGCCAAAGCTATTTGTCTTGTGCGTATGAAACAAAACAATATATATATATATAACATGAATTTCAACCCAAAATACAATTTTAAACAATCTCGAAATCATATACAACAAAGAATCAAATCCTTGCACTTGCTTCTGCCATCACTATGCTCGGCCTAAAGAGTGATAAGGCATGACCATAGGGTGTGTTTGGTCAAGTGTGGGTCAAGTATGCTCTTAACTATGGTAATGAAGGTGTGTAAGTTGATATGCATGAAAATACAAGTACAAGGCAGACAAGTGGATTTTTGTGCAAATATGGTTCGGCCATAGGCATGTATTGGCATGGCTAGGCCTAGTGGGGACACGAATGATGTGGTAGTGGTCTGTGGGTTAGGTAGGGGCTGGAGAAGGTGGTGCAAATGGCGGCCAAGGGGTTGTATGAGGTTATAATGGTAATAGGAGCTCGGCTATGCATGATATAGGAGGTGTGTGCATTATTTTTGTGGATCTTCTCATCAATGGTGGCCACAGCCATGACATGATAGAGGTGACATAGGAGATGGCAACTGAGTATGATGGTGGTGGAGGTGGTGCTGATGGAGGAGGCTAGGGGCCGAACATATAGGTGAAAGCATAGGCAAGATAAATAATAAACAAAGAAGAAAGTAAGAAGAAAAATGAAAAAAACATTACCAAACTTTGTTCAGATGATGATGGCCGAAAGTATTACGGTTGAGAAACTTTTCTTTGCGTGAAAATAAAAAAATTACGGCCGAAGAAAAGATTAGGCCGGCTCAAATTGATAGCAAGTGTTATTTGGAATTTAAAAGGCAAATGCATACCAAAAGTCATGGGTAAGTGAAAGATTTCAAAACTCTTCAAATTTCCTTTACTCTTTATTCATTTTTAAACAAATGAAAAATGTAAATAAAAAAAAATAAAAAAAATTTATGAATAAAAATAAATAAATAAATTTTTGATAAATATGGATTAATTGATAAAATAGCTTAAAAATAGAAACTAGGGTTTAAAAATTGAAAATAAAATACAATAAGCTTTGGAAAATTATAACATCACTTTAAAAATGTTTTAAAATAAAATATATATCTAACATGTCATATTATTCATATTAGAACATGATATGACAAATAAAAATATTATTTATATAATTTAAAATAGACAATTTTATTAAATAAATCAATTTACATACAATTTTGTAAAAGGCATAACTTTCCAATATAAATCAGATTTCAATGAAACGAAAAGAAATATTCTTGAAATTAAAGTATTTTCATAATGAAAGATAAAATTCAAGAATTAAAATATTTAAATTTTAAATTTGAAAGTTAAAGTTCGACAAGATTGAGCAGAAATCCACTTTTCTGGAAAATATTCTATTTATTCAGGTTTGAAACTATAATTCACATTAAAAAATATACTTTTAAAATAACAAAATTTATCCATTCAAATAAATATAATAAAGTTTTTAAACCAGAAATTCAAAAAAATAATCAAAAAAAGCAATTAAAATAAATCACAAAATACAGGATTGTTACACTCTCCCCCACTCAAATCTTTTCGTCCTCGAAAAGAACGAACAAGGAAAATAAGGAAACAAGATACAAAAAAAATAGTACCTGAAATAAGCAATTCCGGATTCGAAGCATGAGTGCACTCCTCCATCATCCAAGTACAAGCTTGATCATCAATACTCCATTGTATTTTGATCATACTAACAGATTTCCTTCTTAGCTGCTTCGTACCTCTGCTGACAATACGAAGTGGCTTACTCTCGAAAGCAGATTAAGCTCACTATCAAAAATATCAAGAGCAAAAGGATGAAAAAAAGAGATGAATCATGAAGATACCAGCGACGATGCGAAACATGGAATACATCATGCACTCCAGAAAGTTTCTCGGGCAAATCCAAACGATAAGCCAAAGAACCAACTCTTTCCACAATGCAGAAAGGACCCTCAAATTAGAAGAAGGTGGAAGAATAGGAATAGCTAGAATGGAAAATAGATTGAAAGACAAGGATGAACCATTATTTTAAAACCATATACATTTCAATTAATTTTTTTTATTTACAACCATTTAAACATTTTATAATATGATGAATAGTCATTTGATTCAATTTTTTTTTGTTCGAAGTAAACAATATTTAAAACATTTTAAATTAGTTAGACAAGTAAAATAAATGATCAAAAATATCCTTTATATAATACTTTATCAAAATACTTTTATAACTTGATGTCTTAACAAGTTTACTTTCGTTCCTATAGATTCTGGCCATGCGTTGATCTGGCGCAAAGCTAGAATTCTCCAGGTACTTAGTAGACTTGTTTCAAAACCCAGTGAAAATATAAGAAAACTAAAAAAAAAACAGATATGGAAAGTACAATCCAAACAAAACAACTGAACCAAACATTTGTCTAACCATGGATCGCAAATACACAATGGTTATGCTTGGATCCCCTAGGAAACATCCGTACCTGTCAGCTATCTCAGCCTGCAAATTACGCCATGATGACTAGTAGACTGCAGATACACAATGGTTATGCCTGTATACCCCAGGAAACATCTGTAGCCTTAAGCTATTTCAACCACCTGATTTCGCTACTAATATGACCTGCATAGATCGCAGGATACATAATGGTTATGCCTGGATCCCCCAGGAAACATCCGTACCCCTAGGCCATCTCAGTTAGGTGAATTACGCTATGCAGTCACACTCATAAGACCATGGAGATCGCCATGGAGTTCGATGGACACTCGATTATCATATCCGGAAAACCCAAATCAGAGTGAATAATATCGATAGAATGAATCCACAGTGTGGCCACAAAGCGGATACAAGCAGAAGGCACTTTCCATATCTTTACTTCGAAAATATATATCATATAGTACCTTTCAAATCACTTTCAAATATCATACTTATATAAAGTCCATTATATAAAAGATTTCATTTTCAAATCAAATGCTTTCCAAATCAATAGTATATCAAATTACACCTACATAGAGTTTGATTATATAAGATTTTCCTTTCCAAATTGAGTACCTTTTCAAATCAACAGTTTTCAAATCAATTTCATACTTATACAAATCCATTTATATAAGTTTGATAACTCCCAAATCAAGTATTTAGTAAAACAAATTTCTCAATTTCAATTCGTTTCAATAACATTTCGGTTTCAAAATCATACATGATTTTGCCAAATCATTTCTTCCAAATTACATTTATTCGGTTTCAAAATTTCTTTAAACAATTGATTTAGAAAATAATTCAAATTCCCAAATCAACAAAATTTATATCAAACCAATCCATTTCCAAAACATCATATAAACACTGGGTTTTACTATCCAATCTATTTTAAAAACCAAATATCTTTCTCAAAATCACTTACACCCAAAATGATATCCAAGTTTAATCCCTTTAAAACCTTTAAACTATTTATTTCAATTCAAAAGTTCAATTTACCTTTTTCAAACTACTTAAAACTAAATTTTATTCAAAACATTCCAAAACTAAATTCCATATCAGTATTATTCAAAATAGTCTTATTCATTTACTTAACAAAAAAATTTCAACTCATTTACTTAATCGTATGATTTATATTTTTTAGGATTACTCAGCTTTGAAAATTTAAACGTTGATTTGGAAATGCCCGAACTTTAAAAATATAGTCGAAGAAATCGTATTTAAAATCCAAAAGTTGGAAATCACCAATAAATCAGTAAATCAATTCCAATAGATAAGGTTATACCAAAACAAATCTGAATCTCGAGGACTGAACACCGGCTTACGTTAAATCATTTCAAATATATATATACATATATCTATCGACAATCAAATCAGACTTCAAAATCTGAAATGAAAATTGGTTTCACAAAATCACTCTTATAGCAAAGCTACTAGAAGCCTCTCCCCCACTCAACAACTCGAAAATCAATGTCGATAATGCATGTATTCATCACCGAAAATATTTTCCATCGACATGGGTTCTGGACTTTTATTTTCTTGAAAACTACTTTGAAATCTCTTTGAAATCATTGGAATTCATTCGAATACATTTGAAACATTTCTTATTCCGAAAATATCTTTAAATCATATTATTATACATTTTCCAAAATCTTAAAACCATATTCAAAACACTGGAGTTCGATTCCTCAAAATTCAAATTTAAAACCCTTCAGTTATAAATCATTTTTATATAAATCAAATTTCTTATGTATTTCAAAATTTCAAATCCTATCGAAACTTCAAATTTTCAAAGAAAGAAAAATATATAATCCTTTCAAAGCTTCAAATTTTCATTTTCAAAAGATATAAAATCCTTATTGAAAACATTTTACTTTTATTAAAATGTGGTCATCCTTATCAAAATAATAATTTTGATGTATGCACGATTTCATCATACAACCAAACACAAATTTCCCAAGAATGTTTCAAGATTAGATTTCAAACAAATAGAGATTCAAATTTAGAGGAACTCTAATCAGATAGAATTTTGGTTCAAAGATAAGCTCGAACGAAGACGAGATAATTTAATTACCAAATAGAAGATGGATAACCTTTATAAATCGCGGTTGACCTACACCGATCAACCATGACTTCAAGAATATAATCTGCGGAAATCTAAGGCAAATCGACATTCGATCGCCAGAGATAGAATCCAGATAGAGCCGAGATAGATAACATTATAAACCGAGGATATAGAATTCTCTTGTCAATCAATGCCAAATTGTAAAGGAGTTTCACCCCTTTACAAATCATTCAAAATTTATGGAATCACCGATCTCTATAGAGGTCATTCAAAATGGAGTTATGGAATGCTCCAAAATCAAAAGGATAAAATAGGGAAGACAAGATTGGATTTCAGAACCAGTGGAAGCGTTCCAAAGTTTAAGGAATCCTAATTGATAAGAATTCTAACTAAGAGATTTCTAACAAGGTGGATACCGAAGGGATGAAGTTTAGAAGATTTTGATTGCAAAATAAGGGAAAATTTTATACCAATATAATCTTTGAAAATCCTTTAAAATAATTTAAAAATCATTTTATACTTTGAAAATACGTTCTCTCACAAAGAAATGATTCTGAGATTGATCTCACTCATTCTAGGGTATTTCTACCATATCTAATGAGTTTTTGCTCCGTAGGCTAAGCTTTTGCCTAAAACCAAAGCTCTGATACCAACCGTAACAACCCGATATTTTTAGCCATTCACATCTACATATGTCGAAATTGAATTTCTTAAAATACCGCATTGTAAATAAATTTGGAGCTAATGAAAAACAATCACAGAATCACTGACACAGATACACTATAACAAATCGCAGCGGAAATTAAATACCATATTAGTTCATGAAGCTACTATAACAAAATCTAAAAAAAAAAATACATAATATCAGTATGAAAAACATATATAATAGAAATGTCAAATACATAGAAGTTTATAAATACCAGAGCTGAAATAGAACAACTGAACTGTAATGGAGAGATATCTAGATAAGCAAAAATCTTAAGAGATTCCTAGCTCCAGAAAAGAAATCCAAAGCAAAGATGTAAATTCTCAGGCTGACCGAGTGTAAAGTAAAACACAAAACATTCAAGTCAGGACATACATGCTTATATAATGTAAACCAACTCAAGTGAACTGTAGTAGTAATGCACAATAACTTAAAAAATGCTTGAGATCGCCCATCCTCTAAGGATCAGTTAAACCGTAAATTAAATACATCCTGTAGTTAAAGTTCCAAAATGGTAATTTATACTTGAAATCAAATATCATTTCAAATTCATTTTCGTATATCAAAATATCATATTTTTCCAAAACCTCATTCATATTTATTTTATTTAAATACCATTTCAAATCACATTTCAAAATGGTTTATATTTCAATCAAATATTCCATTTAAAACCAATAAGAATGAAGTTATTATATTTAAAAATCAAATAATCAATTTTCAAAATTTTACCATTTTTAGAATTCATTTATTCACTTCAATTTATTAAAATAGTGAAATTTCAGTTTTCGCAGCATTTAGAAAATGCTACGGAAAATTTACGTTTGAAAATAATTCATTTTAACAAAGATAACATTTACAGAAATATTGTAATAGGTTTTAGTTTAGTTTCTACAACTACAGCACTTACAAAGTCCTATAATAGCCCTTATTTCAATTTAGTCTTTAGTTTATTTATATCAATTACAGCACTGACAAAATGCTGTAATATTTTTAACTTTAGAAATGATAGCATTTCTGAAATGCTGTTAAAATAAATTCCAAATTTTCAATATAATGTCATAAAAAATTAAATTAAATTTAAATCAATTTAAAGTTATAAAAATAACATATTTTACTTTTTAAAAACAATCATTTAAATACCCTTTAATTTACGATTATATAAAGTGAGTTTTCATAAAAAACAATTTTTAATAATTAGTTCACCTATTAAGTTAATGTTCAATTTTATAACATTTCATTTACTTTACATTTTAATTCAATTTACCATTTCATAAATTAAATTTAAATTCGATTTTATTTTTTAACCAAACTGTTATCTTTTTAAAGCCCATTTCACATTTTCTAAGTCAAGTTATATTTCAAATTTCAATTATAAACATTTATTTGTTCAACTATTTTTAATTTATAGAAAATCAATCACAATTTATAAAAATCATTTTAAATTCAAATTATAATTAAATTATCATATTTTCTTACTTAACGTAAACTGCATTTATAAACAAAATCATAAATTCCAAAATTTACATATATGTCAAATTCCACGTTACCATTTATTTATTTCACTTATTTATAAAAATCATTTTAATTAAATTTAAAAAATCATTTTAATTAAAATTATAAAAATATTTTAATTAAATTTAAAAAATATCATAATATTTAAAATTTTGAAATATTTTAAAGATTTAAGAAAAATATATTAAATTTATAAAAATATATTCAAAAATTTATAAAAATCATTTTAGTTAAATTTAAAACAAAATATCATAATATTTACATTTTTAAAATATTTTAAAGATTTTAGAAAAATATATTAACCACAGTTCGTATATAAAATTTTCTAACCTAAATCAAATGATACGGACAATATCATTTCAATCCGTAATTTACAAAGGAAAAATCCGGGTTTTATCATTTCAAACCCACAATCCCAAGTAAAATAAAATGCACAAAAATCGTTCAAGCCAATCATTTCAGCTCATAATGATTGTTCCCTATTATAAAGTCCGTTCGGGTATGTATCATTTCAACCCATAGTGATTCTATTATACAGGGAACTTGCAGTGTAACGACTCGATTTTTCGTTGACGAAAACCGACTTCAATGTGTCCGCTGTATCAACTTCCGAGCAATCGAAAGCCGAAAAACCGTACCGTTAGGGTTTTAGAAAAAGAAAAAGTAGAAGAAGATAGAAAAAGATAGAACAGAATAGAAGAAATAACAGAACAACATCAGAATCTCACCATTCGCAGCGGAACAACATATAATAAATAAATGAATAATCTTTAAACAAAGAACTATATCAGTTATTACATTACATTACATTTCATCATCAGAGTGTACAACAACAAACAACATCAACAGCGGAAAAGAAATACTATATACTAGCAATACGCCATGCCATCCATCTTGCCTCAAGCAACTCCTGAATTCTAGAATATCCTGATAAACCTAACTCTTGACTGTGCGTGTGGAAATTGGTGGGCACCTAGAGTTTAGGAAGGAAAACAATAAACTCCGAGTCAGTCATGTGACTGGTATGAGAACTCAAAACAGTTTATTTATCTTTGAAAAAAAAAATAGAGGAATACTTTTAAAGTCAATTCGCAATGCTTTTAAAAATGAGACTACCATAAGGCCTCCCGCACACACACACAATGCAAACGCAGAATCGGAGGAGATTTCTCCTTATGATAGTCAAAGATGCTTGATACGCATTAAAAAGAAACATTTGATATTATTACTAGTGCATAGTGTAGAAAACAATTTCGAAAGTAGAATATAAATCTTAGCCAGCATAGACATTTCGCACTTATGCCTACTATAGCTAACATGTTCAATAGCAGGTTACCGCCACATTCCATGGCAGGTTCTACAACTAAAACCGTACAAGATCGTATTGTTTCTTTGGATTTCCAACAAATGGTCGGGCCAAGGAACTTCCCATTGCCACATGAGAACGCCTCTGGAAGGACGTTCCCGAGAACCAAACCGGATCTCTGCCAACACAAGGCCGGGTTACCCCTAACTGGGTAACTACTGACACGAATATGTCATCCCCCGATCGTAATCGATCTATCCGAGGATCCTCGATTTCCAACAACCACAAAATATGCAGCAACAACATAGGTTAAATATCTGGGCTCCATACCATGATACCACCTCTATCCAGAAGGAATGACATACACTAAAGGGGTGCTACCCCCTAATAACCTTGCCGCATCTTTCCTGTTTTGACCATTTCCGGGGTGTGAGGTCCGACGAAGTCTCGTCCACAAAGCCACACTTTATACAAAAGCCGTGCTTTGGGTCAACAAATGATCACCAATATAAATGATCAAATAAATGATCCTATCACAAATGATCAACACAATGATCATTTCACAGCAACACTCAACATGCCACACTACCAAATTGGGAGTATATCACTAATAACCTTCAACTATATAACCTCTGAGCTCGTACGTCTCAGAGAAGGGTGTTAAGCTAAGAGAATAAATTCTCCGCCACCAACAGAAATATATTTGAAAGAAATCAGCTTTATATCTCAATTTGTAATGTCAGACATACAATCCATACAAGTCTGTTCCGGGATCGAACAGAACCGAAGGCATTTACAAAGAAGTCCTTGCAATCCGGATATTCACTAATCACGACCGGACTTCCCATCACTAAGGGTGATAAAACCTCTATATCGGAGATCAGCCGATGTAGGGTAACTCGATGGTAATCCTTCCGTTTTCACAAATATCCGGTCTTCAACACCGGTCATCGAATGCAATCCATTACGACGTATCACATATTCGGAATGGGTTATACGACCCTAAGGTCCTTTCCCGGCTAACCCGAATAGTGAGCGCTTATTCAAAAATAAGTGTGGCATTGAAATTCAAACAATCACAACAAATACCTATTTAAAGGTAAATATTTATAGTTGGATTATTTAACTATCAATAGGCGTGCTCAATATCACCAAGTTCCAAATAATTTCTCAAATTATTTACTTTCCAAAATATCTTTACTAGATATAAAAATTTTCACACTTCAACATTTGAAAACCAATTTTCAAATCACTTTTCAATACTTTATCATCTTTTGAAAACAAATTTCAATCATTTTCCTTACTCGGAAATACTTTCATTTCAACATGGTTCATTTAAACCAATTAAATAAATCCTTACCGATTTACTTTATCTTTACGTTCCAAATCCGTAAATCAATTCCCACACTTCAAAAATAAATCAACGTTTATTTTTAAAAAAATTCCCCTTTCTTTTATAAATTCCTTAGTGAATTTATAATCCCAAAATATTTATGATATACGATTTTCAATCGATTTCAAATATTCACTTTCAATTTATCTTTACAAGGATAAATTCTAAAACGTTCATTTCACATTGGAAAAATATTTCCATACTTATTTAAAAATAAGTACATCACAAATCCATTTATTTTCAATACTTAGAAAATATTCAATATACTTAAATCGAAAATTAAGTATCTTAAACACATTTGTTTGGGCCAAAACGAACGTTACGTAAAACATCGTTACGGCGACCCAAAATCACTAGTATAGGGAATCAAAGTTTAAATAGATATATAAATCCCAATACTATACAAAACATTTCCTTTCGGAAACCATTTTCTATAACAACAGTGTTATAGTCCATCATTTCCTTCTATTTCTCGAAAACGTCTATTTCAACAATGAATGTTGAAATCTATATATTCGATACTTAATGCATTTTAAAACGTCTTTAAAATCATTAACTTCATTTCATAATGTTCCTTCCCCAAAAACATATCCATTTCATTTAATAATATATTCACTGTCCAAAATCGTGAATATAATTCCTTTCACATATTCCTATATCCAATTTATCAAATTCAATTGATTTTGGATTTATAAACAACATTTATAAACTCCATTTATATTTTTATAAACTTCTATTTATAAAAATCCTTTTTATATCTCATTTTAAATGCCAAAATTCGATTTATAAGTTGATTACTTATAAATCTTATATTTTACAAAATCTATCCATTTTATATATATTCATATTTCATAAATTTATAAATCTCAATTCACTTATGGAATCCATTTTTTTTATTTCACTTTATTACTTATAAAAACTAGTTTTATAATTCCAGTATTTTAAATTTATAAATATCAATTTTGTAAATCTTTTATATAAACCGTTTATAATAATTCAAAATTCCCAATTAAACCATTTTATAAATTAATCACTATTTATTTCAAAAATCTTAATTTGGTTATATTTTACAAAAATTATAACCTTTATAACATTAAACCTATAACGTTTATTTATTTGAAATAAACCAATTCAAAATTTTAATAAAACATATACTTTCTAAAATCACTTTAAAAATTCCTTTAAAATCCAAAATTATTATTTTAAAACTTCAAAAATGGATCCGATGATGCAACGGCACCAAATAGTCAATCACGACATCCAAATATCATATATCGATATGATAATCAACAAATATCACAATATCTGTAAATAAATCAATACAGTTGAGGAATCCAGTTGGATCCCTCCAACCTGTTTCCCTGCATCTACAAACATTAGCGCAATACCAATTCCGCTCCAGTACGGAATTATCGCGGTATATGGGATTTATAAAATATTATCCGCTTAATAGACGGCGCAATAGGGTCTCATCCGCTATATAATGCGGGAAATCAACAACTGCAATATATACATATGCCAATATATATATATATATATATATATATATATATATATATTGCTATTATATATAATACCAATTTCACTGTTTATGAAATATTCGCGGTATATGTTTTTAATAAATAACATCCGCTTACTAACGGCGCATAAGGTCTATTTTAACAATCAATAGATAACAATCATCATTCAGACATGCATTCTACAATTTTAAATCTAACTATTTAAAATTAAAATCGAAACTGATTCGATTGAGTGAGAAGTTCTCACCTTGATTTTATTTCTGTTTTTCAGCTTTTATTTCGAATAATTTACCCGAAATTTTCATTGACTCCAATCGTCTCCAAATCAGTTGCATAGCGTAGAGCTCGTTAATACGAAGCCAACGCACTTTGATTCGCCCAAATCGGACCTCGTATGACCAAAATACAACATTTCAAAGATTATACGATTTATAATAGGATTAAATTACATTTTCTTTTATAATTTTCAAATCCTCACTGCATCTACCGTTCGTTGCTTCAGGAAGAATCTGGGTCGCACGCACGTTTCTCTTCCCTTTCTTCATACGCGCTCAGTAAAAACGCATACACGATGAAACCCAAGGCCGCCGCTTCTCTTGCAATTTCGCACGCCACCACACTCGCTTCCAGTATGATCAGAGACCTCCACTACGAAGGTCGTAGCCGACTCCATACTCGGCTCAAATTTCATGAAGCTCGGACGCCATTTGCTCGAGGAAAATGAGCCCGAACGCACGCTGTTTGAACGCGCACTGCAGTCAATCCACCACCCCGATTTCGATCATCACCGTTGGATGTGGAGTACTCGGAGCGCTCTACGATTCTCTAGTTGAGGGTTTTTGAAATTATTGAGTGGATGTAGAGAAAAATGGGGGAAAAAGAAAGAACATTTCGGCCATTGAATGGGTATGGAGGCGGCTGGACATAATTAGGGTTAGGGTTATTTTTTTGGAAAAAAGAAAATAATAAGGTGTTATTTATAGAAAATTTTCTCAATCACTATTCATTCCGGTTTTCCAAAACTCCGATTTACGCGCGGTAACTGACATTTCTACGGTTTATCCCGCATTTCGGACACAATGGAACAGGTTTCGAAAGCTAATTCGATCATCTGTGCGAGTTATGGCAATAAACGTTCGATTTAAATTAAACCGATTTAAACCGATTTCGATGCGTTTTAATCCGTACCGGACAAACGGTAAATCCGATTAACACGAAATTTGAAACCATACAATAATATCACATTACGGATCCGATGAAACTAGTTTCGTCGAAATCCGAGACTTTTTGAAAAATGGCTATTTTAACTCGCCAAATTAATATTAAAACAATTTCGATGCGTTTCGAGCTGCCACGATCAAACGATAACTCCGATTGCTATGAAAATTGAAATCCGATAATAACCAACTATTACGGATCCAATGGAACTGGTCTCGTCCAATTCTGAGACTGTTCGAAAATTGGCTATTTTTCAGTTGATACTTAAATATTAAAATATTCAGTTTTCACAATTCAACTTCAAATTCGATTTTAAAAGCTCTATAACATCACTATGACTTCAATATGATATAATAAAATTTTAAAAATCAATTTCAATCATATTAGACTCGATCTTCAATTATTTCTGAAATTTAACTTATTAAATTATCGATTTAATTATCAAATTAAATCCAATATTCGAAAAATAAATTATCCGACTTATAAATTCCACTTATTAATATTTAAAATTAATTAAATATTCAATTTTAAATTATTATAAATTCTGGGTTGTTACATGCAGTGTGATAAACTGATATAAATAACCAGAATAACATTATATAACAGTAACAGATGATGTAACAAGTGTATAAAGAGGGGTAAACATCATATGATCATAGCGGGACAGTTATAACATGATGATATGGTTTACAGATTCAAATGCTATCAGTTTACTAGTTATATAAGTTTAAGTGTCTGGTGAGAATTACTCACCTCTACAAGATGGAGATAACAACCCAACACACAACAGAGTCCAAATGGCACGAAAACATAACTATGATTCAGGTAAGGGAGAGCCAAAGCTATTTTTCTTGTGCATATGAAACAAAAATATATATATATATATAACATGAATTTCAACCTAAAATATAACTTTAAACAATTAGGAAATCATATACAACAAAGAATCAAACCCTTGCACTTGCTTCCACCATCACTATGCTCAGCCTAAAGAGTGATAAGGCATGACCATGGGGTGTATTTGGTCAAGTATGGGTCAAGTACCATCGGCCTAACTAAGGTAATGAATGCATGGAAGTCGATATGCATGAAAATGCAAGTACAAGGCAAACAAGTGGATTTTTGTGCATATATGGTTCGGCCATAGGCATGTATTGGCATAGCCAGGCCTCGTGGGTTTAGGGAATGATGTGGCAGTGCTCTTTGGGTCAGGTAGGGGTTGGAGACGGTGGTCCAAAAGGGGTCCAAGGGGTTCTATGAGGTGATAATGGTAATAGGATCTCGGCTATGCATGATATATGAAGTGTTTGCATTATTTTTGTGGATCTTCTCATCAATGGTGGTCGCGGCCATAACATGGGAGAGGTGCTGGAGGAGATGACAGCTGAGTATGATGGTGGTGGAGGAGGTGGTGGTGGAGGTGGTGGTGGTGGAGGAGGCTAGAGGCCGAACATATAGGTGAAAGCACCGACAAGATAAATAATAAACAAAGAAGAAAGTAAGTAGCAAAAGAAAAAAAACATTACCAAACTTTGTTCAGATGACGATGGCCAAAAGTATTAGGGTTGAGAAACTTTTCTTTGCATGAAAATAAAAAAATACGGCTGAAGCAAATATAGGGTCGGCTCAAATTGATGGAAAGTGTTATTTGGAATTGAAAAGGCAAAATGCATACCAAAAGTCATGGGTAAGTGAAAGGTTTCAAAACTCCTCATATTGCCTTTATTTTTTATTCATTTTTAAACAAATGAAAAATGTAAATAAATAAAATAAAAACAAAACAAAATAATGTACGAACAAAAATAGATAAATAAATTTTAGATAAATATAAATTAATTGAGAAAATAGTTTATAAATAGAAACCAGGGTTTAAAAATTGAAAATAAAATACGATAAGCTTTGGAAATCTATAACATCACTTTAAAAATGTTTTAAAATAAAATATATATCTAAAATGTCATATTACACATATTAGAACATGATATTACAAATAAAAATATTATTTATATAATTTAAAATAGACAATTTTATTAAATAAATCAATTTACACACAATATTGGAAAAAGCATAACTTCGCAATATAAATCAGATATCAACGAAACGAAAAGTAGTGTTCTTGAAATTAAATGTATTTTCATAATGAAAGAACAAATTCAAGAATTAAAATATTTGGATTTTAAATTTAAAAGTCATAGTTTGACCAGATTTACCAAAAATCCGCTTTTCTGGAAAATATTCTATTTATTCAGGTTTGAAACTATAATTCACAAAAAAATAAAAATATACTTTTAAAATAAAAAAATTATCCAGTTAATTAAATACAGTAAAGTTTTTAAATCATAATTTCAAATAAAATCATCAAAATAAGCAATTAAAATAAATCACAAAATACAGGGTTGTTACAATTTTACTAGCATATCGTCAACATAAACTTCAATATTTTGACCGATCTGTTTTTGAACGTTCTGTTGACTAATCTTTGGTAGGTGGCTCCTACATTCTTTAACCCGAAAGGCATTCTTTACACTAGAAAATTCCTTAAGTGGTAATGAAACTTGTATGTTCTTCATCCGGTTTAAACGTTGGTATCTGATTGTATCCCGAATAAGCATCCACGAGGGATAAGAGTTTATGTCCACAAGTTTCATCAACCAATTGATCTATCTAGGGTATTAGGTAATAATATTTTGGACATGCTTTGTTCAAATCAGTATAATTAATGTGGGTTCCCCACTTGCGATTCAGCTTCTTTACCAATACTGGGTTTGCTAGCCACTTTGGGAAAAAGACTTCTTGAATGAATCCATTTTCGAGTAGCCTTTTAACCTCTTGTTTTAGGGCATCAAATTGCACTTTATCAAATTGTCTCTTCTTCTGTCGGATGGGGTCACTTCTATATTAATATTTAGTACATGGCACAGAACTGATGGATCAATCCCAACCATATCTGAATGAGACAATGCGAACACGTTTCTATTGTACTTAAGAAACTGAATTAAGTCTGCTTCCAAGTTGTTTGTAACATCCCCCACTTGGAGGCCCAAAACTAACGACTATGGATGTTGCAGAAATCTATAGTTATTAATACTCGATGACGAAATACGGTAATGTTAAATACATTGATATAATAGAAATACATAGATATGGAAATTTTTAAAGATCATCAACCAACTTTCACATTCCTTAAATCATTTCAACATTCATTACATAATCCCATGTTCGAGAATAACGTTCAGAAAAAAATACAATTTTTACAACATACGCCAAAAGAGACATAGGAAGATGTCCCTATGGATGATCAGAGTATATATAACTAGGCAATTATACAATTTTTCCTTTACAATAAAACACAGCAGAATCAAATAGAAATGAACTCCTATTAACTAGCTTGTCATCTGAATGTCTCACGGAACTTATTTATCTACGGAGAACCTAAAAAATTCAACTATTAAACTACTCAAAATCAATTGACTACCCAAGAGTTTGAGAGGAAAACATAAACTTTGAGTTAGACATAAAGCCTGGTATGAATAATAATCTATCATCTCAAACCATTTTAGATATCTAGTGAGACCACGCCGCTTAGCGGAACGGGATTTCCTCCCATTAGTATCTTATCCAAAACTTTATAAAAACCATATACCATGCTTCTATATCCATAATAGTCAAAAACATAACTATTTAAAATATTATGATGATATGAAAACAAGTAAATCAATTTTGAATTACCTATCCCCATTCAATTTGACTATCCGTCTTGGTTTTAGTTTGTAGGGTCATTATTAACCAACTAATTTTGATGGGCTTACTAATAACTTGTTTAAAAATTATGGACTCCCTATCCGGTTTCATAGTTTTCATGGGATCACTAAGAACCAACTGACCCCTTCCAATAACTTTATTATCTCATAGGTTCTCCCTAAACCTTTGGTATCACCAATAACTTCCTTCGCATCCTAGTTTTAATTGGTTGATAGGAACCTATTGACTTCTATCAATAACTTAATCCAGATATAGTTTTTATGGGTTCGCTACAAACCCATTGGCCCCTGCCAATAACTCTTTCTAACATAGTTTTCATGGGTTTACCATAAACCTATCAATCTTTTAACTTTAATAATAGTTTCAGGCATCCTATATTTTGGTCTTTCTGACCTTTTGGAAGCAATTCTACTCATACAAGAGTTAACTCAATTTACAATCACTATATGGTCAACCTATCAAGTTATTTTTCCCTCTCCCCAAAATATAGGTCCACTTAAAGTGAACATATATATTAGAAGAAGCAAACATAATATCATGATAATACTAACACCGATGGTTTAATGTCTATGAAATCATTTTCATATGAAACATGGTTAATCCCTTTAACCTATTATTTTATCAAGGAAAGCTTCTTCAAAAACACCATACTTAAAAGTCATTTTAAAACTCCTTTATTAATGCTATTGTTTTTTTAAAATGACATTGTGCTCTTTTTTTTAAACTAAAGCTTTCGAAACCTTAAACTTTTACTTTGGAAAATGTAATGACCTAGAATTTAATTGCTTTGATTGGGAAATATTTAGTTATTTTTAAATAAATCAATATATAAATTTATAATGAAAATAAATAAACTCATGTTTATTAATTAATAATGATGGTAAAATCGTTCTCGATATTTTGCCAAATTAAATAGATCGTAGAAAAACATAAAGTGTGACTGAAGAACGTATTCCAAAATTTTGACCTTTCGACACTGGAAATTGTCGAGAATGTTGTTCGTCTTTGTGCACTGTATGCACATATATATAAGAGTTAATTGACTAAATAATAATGTACATAAGGATATATTATTTTATGTTAATTTTGTTTAGCAAGTGATGTGACAATTCACAAATTTAAAAATAATGGTCTTATATATATATTACTCTCTTTTCGTGTCTTAGATTTGTATTCATTAACCATAATTATTTATTATCACATCTTAGCTAATTAATAATTAAAATTATATAGTAAACTTATGTACATATATTTATCTCTTGTGACATCTTAGGTTTATCATCGTTAACCATCATTACTTACGTGACATGACTAGAGAGGGAAGGAAATGTGACATGAGGGAGAGAAGAGAGTGATGTGAATTGACAAAATGATGAGGTGTGAAATCTTACTTATAAATAGCCCATATGTTTCTCTATTTTCCTCCTCTTTCCACCAACCTTTTCTTCCTCATTTCTAAATCAAATGGAGTTTATCTTTTTTAAACCATGTGAAATTTTAATGGCTACAAGATTCTAGTTGACCACTTTTTCAAGTATCTATCATAGCTATGTCAAAACACCAATTCTTTAAAAAGGTAATTTTGAGCATAGAATTTAAATTTCAAAAATGGTCCATCTTCATTGGACCATAACTTGTAAAGTCAAATTGAAAATGAGCAATTCTTTCGTTGAAATGATAGAAGAAAGAAACTCCAATAACTTTCCCTTAAAGTGCCTTTTGAAATTCCGTGAGTAGGTAGCTCAAAAGTCAGTTGCAAAATGACCTATTTTCTGGTTTATTTTTTAGAATTCGATGTTTGTCCAAAATCGCTCCACCTTAGCAAAACAAGATCGCTTCCTCTTCCCTTCAAGGCAAAGCCTAACTAGTGCATTTAGGGTTCGACACTCTATCTTGTTGCTTTGGAATGGAAGTGCTATGTCATATTCTAATTTAGCGAGTGTTTGGAAAGCTTTCTGAGAGTAAATTCCTAATCTTTTGGAAAGAACATTCCTTTATATGTTGTGTTGATCCTTAGCTATATGTATGTTATATATATGTTGGATCTTGGCATGTTTGAAATGTATGATAAGTGCAAATGTATGGGTTAGTGTTAGTGTTCAAATGGATGTATTATTTCAAAGTTAGTAATTGTACATATATTGCTATATGCATACAATTTCTTGTATGAATGTGATGTGTGAATATAAAGTATTGATGATGAACTTCACTATGGTCATGATGGGTTGAGAAAAAAGTTGAAATTTTGTATCTAATGGCGATGGATTTGAGGTCAGATTTGAAATCAAACTCCTTTCAAGAGTTAAAGTTTAGAATTTGGTTAAAGTTTGCGTAATTGGTTTTAAGGTGTGAAAATTAACTAAGGCACTACGCCATAGAATGCATACTGCAACACCAAGAAGTGATGCAGGAAGTGCCAAAAAATGTTGATTTGGGCTAAGAAAGGGCAAAGGCAACACATTCTCGGTGATGCATTTTGCCGCATTGCCGTAGAGTCAAAGGTAACATCTTTGCATCCCTAGGGCAACATCGGTTCTGTTGTTGCCACAGGTACCAAATTTACTAAAAAAGTGGGCCCCGCAATCTGGGCCCCAACATATGGGCCCACATTGTGGGGCCCACTAATTCTATGGCCCACCTTACGGAACCCTGTTGTGGGCCTATATTCATTAACTTATTGTACCACTTTTACCATCCAATGGCAACACTTTGCCAGTTTATTACCACATTTAACATCACATACTGCAACATTATATCATATCTATGGCAACATCTTTTGCAATTTAGAATGGAAATGTACTGCGACATTATGCTACTGCAACATTATATCATATCTATGGCAACATTACACCGCAACATTATATCATATCTAATGGCAGTACATACTAAATTCTTAAGCACCCATGTTAGGGTTTGCTTATTACAGCCAATACATTCATATTCATAGTTACAGTACAGTCATACTAAATATCTAATGGTAGTACATTCATATTCATAGTTACAGCCAGTACATACTAAATTCTACTTATTAAAAGTATAGTCATATTTGCGAGCCTCCAGTGCCATCAGTGCCTCCAGTGTCATCACTGCATACGGTCGCACAAAGATCCCCAACATCAATTTGCATGTCAGGGTTTTCTTCGCCTAATTTCTTAAGCACCCATGTTAAGTTCTCCTAAACTTTTCGGTTCACCTTCGCATCAAATTCATTTTGGACCTTCTGGCTCACCTTTGCTTCGACTTCATCAGCTATATTTTCCCTTATCTTTGCTGTAAGCTCCTGTATGTATGTGCTTGTTGTTGGGGCATATTCTCAAACTTCTACAGACTTTGTGTGCCGTCCTATAAGCCAAGATGGACCTTGTGACTTTCCATCAGAAATCAGTTCTTGAACAACTCCATAACTTCCTCCTTCACCTATTGCTTTATCAATCTTATTATGAAAAATAAAGCAGTTTCAAAATCTAACATTAAATAAGATATACAATTCTGAAATAAGTTTCTTAAACAAGAATTGTTTTACAATATCTATTAACAGTTTTAAAATGGATTCAGAAAATATCTTGCTATAGGTTTCAACAAAATAGGATCTAATTCTACAAAAATGTTGATGCACAAAATGAAGCATGACATCTGATTGAAGAGAAAATAAAATTCTTACAATTTTGTACTTCATTATTGAAGTATCAGTCTTGTACACCTTTCCATCTTTCCGCTTGTGAGTTTTAACAAAAAGTTCTCCATCTGATTCGCTGGACTGATACAAATTAAATGAAAAAAGTTAGACAGCAAAAGGATATCAAACCAATTTTTCCAGAATTATATATCACTAATCAATTCAGAAATTATACTCAAAGTCAAAGCAAAACTAAGGTAAATATGATCGCTTTTACATAAAAACAAATCTCGGTTCAAATGAAGAACAGAAACCACAAGTGGACACAAGCTAAAAGTCTCGAGCAACTCACAGATGCAAAAATGGAGCAACAACAAGTTCTCAATCAGCTTACAAGTGCAAAAATAAAGAAACAACAAGTATAAAATCACAACATATGTAGCAACAATATCAGAGCTTTTTCAAGTATAGTATCAAGTGATGTACTAGTTTTGCAAAATTCAAGGCTGAGCTAAGGAAAATTTACATAGTAAATATCCCATATGTCTTTGCTTTTAGATATTAACTGTAAGCACAGAGATAACAAATATCCCATGATTCATCTTAGATTCTGATGCAAAACTAAGATTACCCCATGATTAATCCATGAGCCATGAATATATATATATATATATATATATATATATATATGCATATATATATATATATATATATAATACTAAAATGATTTAAGCTTAGCAAGGCAGTAAAGCCATCAACATACAGCAGACAAAAGACAGTCATCAGATGGACATCCATATGCTTAAGAGTTAAGAGTTGTTAATGCTAAAAATTGGAGGCTAACACCCTGGTGTATGTAGAGATTAAGTGAAAGCACCATTCGTGAACACGGGAATTAAAAACAAGTAGGAAAGTCACAGAGAAAGCAGTAAAAGACAACAATTTTATAGTGGTTCGGCTTCAGGTTAAGCCTACGTCCACTTTAATCCTCTTTATTACCAAATCAATTACAACTTTACAACAATCTTCAATTACAATACTGATGAGACAAACAACTAGAATTCCGATGTAGAAGAATTCATTGAATCCATGTTGATTGTGTTAGATTTTCTCTTGAAGTTAGTTGAGATGCCTTTCGCGTTTGAAGTGTCGAGTGAGTCGAGAATTCAGCAGAGTATCGGCGTTCCAGGA
Organism: Allium cepa; assembly: GCA_030765085.1. NCBI lineage: Eukaryota > Viridiplantae > Streptophyta > Magnoliopsida > Asparagales > Amaryllidaceae > Allium > Allium cepa. The sequence continues at coordinate 813,094,027 of CM060939.1, forward strand.
ATGAGCCAAAAGATCCCCTTTTTAGTTGGAGTAGGTGGGGTATTTATAGGAGAGTTCGGCATTAGGTCGTAGGTCACAAACGACCTTGGATAGGTCGTAGGTCGCTCGCGACCTAGTGGGAGTCGTTCACGGCTTATACATGGTACACTTGATCGTTCTGGAGAAGCTAGCAAGTCATAGGTCATGGCCGACCTAGGCAGGAAGCGGCATAGGAAGCTCCTCTGGTATGTTTGAGTTGTGAGCGACCTAGGTATAGGTCGTAGATCGTGGGCGACTTAGTAGACACGGTTTACGGCCTAACAGGAGCACCCTTGATCATTCAAACAAGTCATAGATCATGGGCGACTTAGGGTAGGAACGACATAAGGAAGACAAGTTACCTTGGCTTTGTATAGCTCGCTAGGTCGTTAGAGAGTTTCATTCCTATCAGGTCGCGTCTAAGTTAACTCGTTCACACTTTAGGTCATTAACCCGCTGTTGGTCCATTAGTCCGTTAGGTCGTAATGCCTTAGCTCGCTGCAGAACTATATCCCTGTTAGGTCGCTCCCCTTATTAACTCGTTAGGTCACGTACACCTTTAGGTTGCTAGGTCACCTCAGTCCATAGGTCGTTTAACTTGCTGAGCCGCTTTATGTGTTAGGTCGCTTACTCCCTTATGTAGTTAGGTCGCGCCTTCACATAAGTCGTTAACCCATTGACTCATAGGTCGCTGGACTATCTACTCCTTTAGGTCGTTGGACCTTTCAATTCTCTAGGTTCCTGAGCTCTGTAGATCGCTGACGAGTTGAGTCGCTAGGTCGCTGCATTCTCTAGATCGCAGGGTCGTAGAAAGAAGAGGGCTAACACTTGCCCCTCGAAGTATATGCCTAAGAGTTAGGTCGTGTGCTTCGATATCTTTCAACCCGTGCAAGCTTAGATCGTTAAGTCGCGGGCGACTTATGAAGGAGTTAAGTCACTTGTGTCGATTCGTGTTCCTTTCTCTCCCCTATATAAGCCGTTAGGTCGTTTTCTTTTTCCTTCACCTTATTGTATTCTGCTGCCGCCATTACCATCTTTGAGCTTGAGAACTTTTGAAGCCAATCTTCCTGTTGATTTGATCATCATCTTCTCAATCTCATTACATAAGTGAACTCGGCCATTGTTCAACCACGACCACCATCGAATTGTGAATCCCCCAGTTTTCAGCCCTATCCCGATCTTGCATGCTGCATTTCGCCGTAGATCATGTCACGATTAACCTTTGATCGTTGTCGTTGTGATTCACGAGAGTACAACAACGCATTGGGTTTGTGATGGATTAGAGGCGATTTGCGTTGGTTTTGGGTGATTGGGTGGATTGGAGATACGGTAGATTTGATTGTAGAAGGGTTAACATGTTATTGGGTTAACGGGTTAGGTGATTTGCCGAGAGGAGAAGAGTTAGCGAGTTAAGGGGAGTAAGGTCGTGCTCGACTCAAGAACCTTGAACGACTTAGGGCTTTAGCGGTTCGAGACGTGAATCATGATACTTAGCTCGGCAAACGGCTTAAATAATCAGTGCGACCTAAGAATCCTTACGACCCAAAAAAGAGACCGAGCGATTTAACTGATAACGACTTAAACTTTAGATCGCGTGACCGACCTAGTCTTTACGTCGTGTGAACCACATAGTGCTTAGGTTGTGCGAACGACATAGGACTTAAACAACTTTTGAGTTGCTTCTTGTTACCTAGACCAATCCCAATCCAATCTGTTAGGTCATGAGCGACCTAGGACTTAGAGAACTTTTTGACTTGGATTGTGACTTAAGGACTTGAACGAAACTTGGAAGCTTCAGAATTTTGATAGAACTCGATTGTATTTCTAACTTGAACTGCTAGAATGAACTGGTTAAACTTTGAACTGTCTGAACTTTAAACTGTTTGAACTTTGAACTGTCTGGACTTCTTTACGGATCATATTCACTTGTAAGTTAACAACCTGCTGAACACAACATTTGCAGAAAACTACGTCGAATATACTGCCATTGATTGCCCACATCAAATGACAGATTAGTCGATAAAAGATATTCAACTTAAAGAAACTTTATGAAGTGCTATGAATCAACAAATTCAAGCGAATTATTAAAGAAAAGAAATATTAATCGATTAAAACTGATTTATTTGCATCAATACTGCACTTGCATTTGGACTTAAAACAACAAAACCTGAAACTTTGTAACTGACAAATGTCTGTTAGTGTAATTTCAGTTATATTTGCTTGTCATTTTATTAGTTTTGCACAACACTTCACACATTTAGAAAACGTGCACCTTCATATTTGAATATCTAGTTCCTTGTGTAGAATGTATTCACAAGAAGAGATAATCGAGCAATCTGAAGGAGTCTTCCCGATAGCCGACCCATTGGATAATCCTCCAGAAAGAACTCCAACAACCCTGAGTGAGCGGGCATTCGACCAATTACGTATCCAATTTTGGATTGTCGAAGCAGATGCTATACTTCCTGGCCCAAATGATACTGCTGACAGGCCACCTCTCGGTTTTGTCGCCGTCAACCGTCAGATGTGCCTTTGTGGTAACATTCCTCCTTTCAATGAATTTCTTCATCAACTCCTTTTTCGACTAACCATCTCTCCCTTTCAATTGCATCCCAATGGCTATGCCATCCTGATGGGATTGTGTGTTTTATTCAGGAGGACACTTAACCGTCTTCCGAGCTTCGAAGAAATCTGCTACTTATGAGCATTCACAAAGAATAAAGACCAACCCTCCATTATACTCGTGAGAAGTGCCAGAAATCGTAAACTTATCACCGATCTTTCCGAAAGTTCTCACGGTTTTCTGAATCAATTCTTCTTCGTCCGCTGCCCCCTAGGGTTTTATGCCATCCGGAGAATAGGAAGTAAGGTTGCTCATCCCCATTCTTTCCGTTTCAGCTTTTCAAGATCCGAATTGCTAAGTGATAACTTCATTCTTTTCTTTTACAGCACTTCCTCCTCCCTTTAGAAATCCCAGTCACAAGACGACTTTTGATAGATTAAGTGTCATGCTGGTTGAAGAAAGAAGTAATAAGTTTTTGCTGAATGATGAACTTCTGCATCAATATGGGTTTTTGCACCCTTCTCGTTCTACCCAAACTCATGAAGTCCCCAACTCTCCAGTAAAAACATCGAATGCCCCAGTTCCTATTGGAGAACTTACACCGAAAGAACATACTGTTGAGGCTTCCTTGGTAAAGTGTTCTACTTCAATTGATGTTGCAGGGTCATCCGGCAAACATGCACTTGCCCCGGTCATCGAAGAAGAGGAGCCTCCTCAACAACCCGAGAAATCTGGTGACGAAGGAGCTGAGAGAACAAGTGCCGCTAGGCACAGCGGTGATGATACTTTTGAGGGGTTGAGCGACCTGATGATTACTTCACAGGAGCTTCTTAAAGATGATCCTATCCTGCTAAAGTCACTTCTCCAGCGGTCGAAGCGACATCCGTTCTGCAACAAACTCCATCAGCCCAAGAGTTGATGCTGGTTATTAAATCCATCATCACCTCCCAACCCGGGAGTGGTTCGTGATTCAACGCACGTAGTTTGCACGTTACACACACTTAGGACTTTTCAGCACTTACATGCGTTCAACACTCTTGCTTTCAAGATTTTGAGTTTATCTTTTCTTCATTTTGGCTCCTACTACGACGATTTCCAGCATTATGGGAAGCGCGGTTCTTATGACCCCAGCAGGTATCTTCCTGCCTTTTGGGAAACTGACGAAGAAAGAGCTACGAGAAGAGCTCGTGAAAGGTGCGCCTACGAAGAACGCCACGAAAGACGAGATGAGCGACATGATTCTTCCCAGAGGGAAGATGATTCTCATAAACGGAAATCCCATGATGATATAGGGAAAAGCCACATCCCTGAAGATGCGAGTAAAAGGGCCAAACATGGCGAAAACCAGCGTCCGAACTTCTTGAAAGGCCCGCTGCTCCTGTACCTTCTCAATCTCCTGCCCTTGCTCGTACTGATATTCAAACAATTATTGGCAGGCCCTCATATCAGGTTAGACAAGGCCCGACCACTCTTCAAACTCGGTTTCCGCATTGGTGTTTGAAGGGAGTGCGCTTTGCCATTGATTTGGTCCCGATTGACAAGCAAGCTATGTTGCGCAATCTTGATGCGGTCAAACTCGATATTGAGAGAATGTCGGGTTGGAAAAATCTTGTCGACGAGCTTCAGAGGGTAAACCGCGCAAACCTTGAGGCCATGCTAACAATGGAAAACGGCAAATCTGAATGGCAGAAAACTCTTGAGCAGCATGACGCGGAAATGAGGAGCATAGCCACTTATAATGAAAAACTTGAAGTAGAGGTCGAAAAACTTAAGGAAGAGCTCGCCACTTCTTCCACTTCTTATTCTCAGAGAGAAGAAGTGCTTCTAAAAGAAGTGAGAGATGCTCACGCGGCACAGAGAGATGCCGATGCTAAATTTGAAGCACAGCAACAAGTTGTGGACAGCTACCGAGCCGATGTCGCTCAACTTCGAGAAAAACCAACTCCCAGAACTTGGAGATTGAACTGCTCAAAGCTCGACTTTCTAAAGCTGAAAAGGAGCGTGATGAAGCTGCTGCCGGCAAAGCTGTAGGCGAAGAATCTCATATGGCAACCAAAGCCGAAGTCAGCTCCACTCTATTCGAGTTTTACATCCATAGTGTTCTCGGGCATGGTAGCCTTAAGTTTTTAGGACCGACATATGAAATCACTTCGGCCAAAGTATGGGAGCCCATACTTGACATGCTTGGAGGAGCCAGATATGCCGAAGTAGATTTAATGGCGCACTATTTAGATGATGATGCGTGTGCCGCTCTTGCTAGGGGAAAGGAGCAACTCGCCAAAGAGAGAGCCGAAACGATAGAAAGAGAACATTTAGGAAAGACAATCTTAACCGACCCAGTTCTACCTTCAGTTTCAGCCGATATCGATATTGCTGGCTCCAGTTCCCATTCTCCTCCTCCTGCTAAAGCCGTTATTGAAAGCACCACCGCTCACATTGGAGATGAGACTCAAGAAAGCGCTAAAGCGCAGGATGTCGAAGTTGACATAGTAAAATCTACTTCTCCAGGTAACCTCAATGTTGATCTCGCTCAAGTGGATTGCTTGTTCGCTTCGACTGAGTTCGATGAGCTTCTTGCTTATTTCTTAAGTGTTGATGAGCCATTATCCCCTCTTTTATGAGGAATACCGACTTTAATTTTTCTTCTCCTGCAGAGAAAGCGCTAAGTGTTATTCAGACTTCCCCTCTTCTGGCTGTTTCCTCTCCGCCACTTCAGATTACTCCTCCTTCTGTTTCTCAACCGGGGTCACAAGAGGAGCAGATAGAAGCTCTTCAAGGCTTGGATGACCTGGTTGCTTCTCAAGAACAGAAAGCCAAGGAACCTGATGAAGGTGAAAGAACCCCGGAGCAGACTATTTCTGATGACATAACGCTGTCTGCACTTTTCACTCCGGGCAGTGATCCTTCCTCAAGGAAGAAGGGGAAGCGTGTAGTTTCAAAGAAAAGGAGAGAAGCTTCTGCCGGTGAAGAAAAAACAGAAGAAAGTCCAATTGCACCCCGTCCTCTTTCTTCACCTACTCCCACAAGCCGGCCCAAAAAGTTAATCATCCGGCCAGGCGAAGGTTCAAAAGGTGGCAGGAAGAAGAAGTAACGGGTTTAGGACTTATGCTTTTCACCTTGCTTTTTGCTTTTTAGCTTGTGTATATAAAGACTTGCGTCGATCGAAAATTGTGCTGGTCCGCCTCTTTTTATTTTAAAACCTGCACCTGTATAAAAAATTTATAGTATGGAATAAAATGATTCTTTTACTTGTACAAACTACTGTCTGTATCTGAGAATGCATTTATTCTCCTTTTTTTATACAGGTTTCTTTATTTTCTCCATGTGATGTTGCAGTAAACCTATGGTATGTTGTTTGAGCATCGTTTTTATTTTTGTAACTATATTATATTGCCCCCATAACTTAGTTTATTGCAATCTCTTTTACATTGGCAAAATTTTGTATAACTACTCTCCTGTTTCGAGAAGACTTCTACTCTTTCTTTAGAGAACAGCTTTTCCATTTGAAGGAGATTTGCATTTGTACTTTACAGGATAATATTTTCGTTACAGGGAAATATTTTTCTGATTTAGTAGAATGCGTCTCGTATTGGAGAAGTCTTCTCTTTTTTTTGGTTGCGAAGTTTTTACACTTCACTTTTGGAGAAAGTCACTTTTATTTTGGCAAGTGACTTTTCCTTCGTGGTAAAGTGGGCCTCCGAAAAAGGGCTTCGACCTGCTTGTGCCTTCGAAGAGGGCTCTTGTTTGATTGTGCCTCTGGGAAGAGGGCTTTTTTTATTAATTGTGCCTCTGGGAAGAGGGCTTTTTGGTGTAATTGTGCCTCGGGGGAGAGGGCTTTTTTGTTTATGCCTCTGGGGAGAGGCTTTTATTTTTCTCTGTCCACTGGGAAGCGGGCCTCCGGAGAGGGCATTTCACATTTCAACTCGTGTGAAGTTTTATTTCAGATCGCGGTGAAATGTGTGCCTCTGAGTAGGGCCTTTGCCTGGAAGTTTGGAGTTTCCTTCTCTCGGTTGGATGGATTCACGGGGCGGACACAAGTAACTTGGATTGTTTGTTTGCACAAACGTTCTGAGCTAGTTAACGAGTGTCCTGTGCCACCGGTCAGTCCAAAACTTTCTATCAAGAAAGAGAACTCTCTTTTTCTGGCAAGTCCCATTAAAGGTCTTTTAGCAATTCAACTATGGTGAAATGAGCCTCCGAAGAGGGCTTTTCACATTCCATCACTTGTGAAGTTTTATTTCAAATCTCGGTGGAATGCGTGCCTTCGAGTAGGGCCTTTGCCTTGAAGTTTGGAGTTTCCTTCCCTCGGTTGGATGGATTCAAGGGGCGGACACAAGTAACTAGGATTGTTTCTTTGCACAAACGTTCTCAGCTAGTTAACGAGTGTCCTGTGCCACCGATCAGTCCCCAACTTTCTATCGAGAAAGAGAACTATCTTTTTCTAGCAAGTCACATTAGAGGTCTTTATCCTCCGAAGAGTTGTGCCTCTGAAGAGGGCTTGTGCCTCCGAGGAGGTCTTTTGCTCTTTGCTGCCTGCTTGCCCATGTCTTTTCGCTATTTGCTCATATCAGCGATTCCCTATTATCATTTCCAAGTGCACATTCCTCTCTTTTGCAAGTAGCTTATTCTATCCAAAGAAGTGTACTTCATTATTAAGTGAGTTCGCAGAGGCAGACACATGCTAATTAATCGAATGTTTGTTTGCACAAATGATCACAATTAGTTAGGAAGGGTCTACCTCTGGCAGAACCACTAACTGTTTCCTTGAAGCACTTCTTATATAGGATTTGAATCTGGAATTTTTGTGGCTAGATGTTCATTTGTTGAGTGATGTCAGGGATCGCTTGGTCTTATGATGGGTAAGCTTTGTTTTAATAGCCTGCAATATTAAATCGACATTTTAGCAATACAATTGAAGTACTTTATATATGGAAATAAAACAAGTAGTAGAGAACACAAGATTTATAATGGTTCGGCCAAGAACTGGGCCTACATCCACTATATAGTTCTTACTATTCACTTGCACTGTCTTTACAATGGCTTTCAATACAAGAATCATACATTCATAATTCTTTTTACAAATTTAAGCAAAGCTTTTAAGTAAAATATGGACGCAAATGATTGCTGCTCCAAGCTCTTGGAATTGGATCTCCTTCGACAGTTGTCAGTTTGAAAGTGCCATCGAGAAGTTTTTTTCCTATGACATATGGCCCTTCCCAGTTTGGCGCAAACACTCCTGTTGCTGTCATGACCCTTTTCAAGACTAGATCTCCAATCTCAAAGCTGCGTTGGCGAACTTTGGAACTGAAGTGCCTGGCAATTCTTTGCTGATGGGCTGTAATTCTGAGCTGAGCCTCTTCCCTTTTTTCATCAAGGAGGTCAAGAGCTTCAAGTTGCAACTCTTCATTTTCAGCTTGGTTGAAATGAATTCTTCTATGTGAAGGGACTTCTATTTCTACCGGAATCATTGCTTCTGATCCATATGCTAATGAAAATGGAGTGTGCCTGGTCGCAGTTTTGTGGGTAGTTCTATATGCCCATAGTGCTAGTGGAAGCTTATCGACCCAACCACCTTTCGCTTTTTCCAGCTGTTTTTTGATGGTTGATTTGATAATTTTGTTTACTGCTTCCACTTACCCGTTTGCCTGCGGATGAGCCACTGCTGAGAAGCTTTTCTAGATCTTGAATCGCTTGCAAAAATCTTGGAACTCTTCACTTTCGAATTGGGTTCCATTATCTGTGATTATCATTTGAGGCACACCTTACCTGCAAATGATATTCTTAGCTACAAATTTTATCATCTTTTTAGAGGTAATAGTAGCTAATGGTTCAGATTCAGTCCATTTAGTAAAATAATCAACAGCAACAATAGCATATCTGATTCCGGATTTGGCAGTTGGCAAAAGGCCCGATGAGATCTATTCCCCAAATAGCAAATGGCCACGGGCTGACCATTTGTGTTATCTCAGTGGAAGGTGGTTTTGGGATTTTTGCAAATCTCTGGCATCGGTCATATTTTCGGGCATAGCTTGCAGCATCACCATTAATATCTGGCCAAAAATACCCATAACGAAGAATTTTCTTTGCTAGAGTTTGACCACCTGAATGGTCTCCACACTCTCCACCGTGTTCTTTAACTAGAACTGTCTTAGCTTCTTCCTTTGTCGCACACCGGAGTAATGGCAATGAGAATCCCCGCCTGTACAATCGGCCATCTTGAATTATGTATCTGGAGGCTTTTCTTAGCAACTTCTGACATTCTTTTGAACTTTCTGGTAGAGAACCGTTGAGCAGATATTCCATTATCGGAGTCATCCACGATTCTTGCTTTTGAGATATAGTCATGATCCAGTCAATATCCATCTCATCAGTGCTTGGAGATGACAGGACTTTCACAGGAACTAATCCCAATAATTGAGCTTCACCGGTGCTTGCGTACTTTACGAGAGAATTTGCCTTCATGTTCTCTTCCCGGGGTATATGACTTATCGTATAATGGTCAAGATCATCGAGAAGTTCCCAGGCTTTTGACAAATAAGCAGGCTGATTTCCTCCTTTAGTTTGAAACACTTTCTTGACTTGACATACAATAAGCTGTGAATCATTGAAGATTTGCAACACTTTGACATTCAATTCTTTAGTAATTCTCAGGCCGGCAATAAGAGCTTCATATTCTGCTTCATTGTTTGTCGAAGGGAATTCCAATCTCAATGCATAGCACAATGACCTCCCTTCAGGGGTTTCAAGCACAACCCCAGCTCCGGAACAGTAATCGTTTCTTACACCATCAACATATAATTTCCATCGATTTGGGGGATTACCGGTCACTTCTTCCTCACCAACACCTTTATATGTACATTTTGCGATGAAATCTGTCAAAGCTTGTCCATTGATTGCTCTCCGGGGATGATAAGTGAGGTCGTATTGGCTGAGTTCAATATTCCACTTTAGAAGACGACCCGAAGTCTCAGGGCGAAACAGGACTTGCTTTAGAGGTTGATCAGTGAGGACTTTGATAGGATGAGCTTGAAAATACGGCCTCAACTTTCTTGACGCATTCAGTAGACAATATGCGAGCTTTTCCAATTTTAAATAATTCATCTCTGCCCCGGTGAACCTCTTGCTAATATAATAAACCGGGCGTTGAATTTTTGCATCTTCCCGTACCAACGCTACACTGAGAGCATGAGATGAGATTGCCAAATATACGAAAAGATCCTCACCATCGTCGAGCTTAGAAAGTATTGGAGGTGTTTCCATATGACGAATCAATTCATTGAAAGCTTTCTGGCATTCAGGAGTCTAGTCAAAATTCTTCCTCCCTTTCTTCAGTGTATCAAAGAATGGAATGCATTTATCAGTAGTTTTGGAAATGAATCGACTTAAGGCAGCGACTTTTCCATTATGACTTTGCAATTCTTTCTTCGTTCTAGGAGCTTTTACTTCTTTTAAGGCAGCAATCTGAGTAGGATTAGCTTCAATGGCCCTAGCACTCACAATGAAACCCAGAAACTTTCCAGACTCCACCCCAAACGAGCATTTCAAAGGATTAAGTTTCATTCCATACTTTCGGAGGATTGCAAACATTTTCACCAAGTGGTCCATATGGTCTACCGCCTTCTTTGAATTCACCAACATATCATCAACATAAACTTCCATAGTTTTGCCAATCTACGGTTTGAACATAGCATTGACGAGTCTTTGGTAAGTTGCCCCTGCATTCTTAAGTCCGAAAGGCATGACTCTATAGCAGTAGAGACCAACATCGGTGATGAAGCTTGTATCCTCCTGATCTGGCTCATGCATCATAATCTGGTCGTATCCGGAGTAAGCATCCATGAAAGATAACAATTCGTGCCCCGCTGTTCCATCCACCAACTGATCTATCCTGGGTAACGGGAAGCAGTCTTTGTGGCAGGCTTTGTTTAAATGTGATAAGTCAATGCAAACTCTCTATTTCCCATTAGCTTTCTTAACCAGTACTGGATCTGAAACCCAATTCGGATAAGTAGACTTCCTGATGAAACCATTCTCCATAAGCCGATCAACCTCTTCTTTCAACGCTGCTGACCTTTCAGGACCCTGTTTCTGTTTTACCGGTGTAATCTTCGGATCAATATTCAGAGTATGTACTGCAATTTCTGTGGATATTCCGCACATATCAACATGAGTCCAAGCGAATACGTCCAGATTTGCCTTCATGAATGATATTAAGGAATTCTGAACCGTCACATTAAGTTGTGAACCCACATTCACCACTTTGTTCGGATCTTTCGGGTCAACAGGTACTGGCACCGTTACTTCCACTAGCACCACTCTATTCTTCCCTGCACTAGCTTTTTTGGTATCCATTTCTCTTCGTGCCCCGCTATGCTCGCCACTGCATGGTCCATCCTGTAATTGCTACAAGGTTGGTTCTTTGATGCGGACTGGGGCTGCCGCATCTTTTCCCATCTCTCTTTTCCTGGCTTCAAGCAGCTCTATTAGATAACATTCTCGCCCAGCGTTCTGATCCCCTTTAGTAACTTCAACGCCATTATCTGTGTGAAATTTCATAGTGAGGCACCATGGGGCGAGAATTTCCTTAAAAGCCGCAAGAGTTGGTCGGCCTAAGAAGGTGTTGTAGGCAGAAAATTCATCAACAATTACAAAAGTCTGTTTCCAAACTACCTTTTCCCACGCCTCTCCAAGCTCTACGAACAAGTCAATAGTTCCAATGGGCTGCTTCGGTTCTCCAGTAAATCCAACAATTTTTCGAGATGAAGCTTGAACGTCGGCCATTGGAACTTTCATTTGGTCGAACGTCTTTTTGAAGAGAATATTGCAAGAAGCGCCGCAATCTACAAGCACTCTTCTTACAATAGCCAGCCCAATGCCCGCAGAGTTGACCAAGGGATCCATGGTTGGAGCTTCAATATCCGTAGAGTCCCTGACTCTGAACACAATATCATCGTTAAAAGTTTTCTGCTGCTTCAAAGGTGCAGCGTCTTCTAGCACAAAAACACTCTCTTCTGTTGGTGCATATTTCAAGGCACGGGCATATCTTTCCATCTCGCCCCATCTTCTGCCTGCTGGGTGAGGGTCTCCTGTAATCACATTAATAACCGACCTTTCTGATCCATGCACAGTATTCCTCTCACCCGAGCCAGATGGATGAGTAGGAAGTTGCTGACCCTTAGTAGACGAAGTTGGATCATTTCTACTTCTCTTAACATATTGCTGCAACTTGTTCTCTCTCAATAGTTCTTCAATTTAATTTTTCCAATGGCGACATTCGTTGGTATCATGACCGGGCTGATTATGAAACCGACAGAATCTCCCACTTTGAGCAGCTTTTTTGCTAACTCACATCTCCGGCAATTTAGGATATTTTGCTGCATCTTTGGTAGCAAAAAAGATATTCTCCGGAGTGTCAGTCAAAGGAGTGAAATCTGATGGTTTTAAGAAGCAAGGTTTCTTCATATCTTTCTGTTTCTTCCCACCATTATTCTCCCTTTGCTGACTTCCGGATTCCTTTTCGGTAGGAGCAGTGGCATTATCCTTAACCTCTGTCAATGCCACTTTAACTGGTGCTCGAAGGTTTTACAAGCGCATGAATTCATCGGCTTTCTTATAGAATTTCTCAAGCGAATTCGGTTCTTTCATCTTCAGCCACTTCCCAAATTCGCTTGATTTTTCGATTGCCGTCATCAAGTATGTCAAGACCATTCGTGGTTCTGCATTGTCCACTTCAGCCAAAGCTATGTTGAAGCGGTTCAAGAAAGACCTGATGGATTCCCTAGGATTCTGTTCCAGGCTTGAGAGTGACATAATATCCTTTTCCTTTGAAGCATACAACCTGAATCGCTCTTTAAACTTCCGAGTCAAATCGGCGAACTGGTCTATGGATCGGACCGGAAGCTTTGTGAACCAGAGCAGAGCCACTCCTTCCAAGTATACCGGAAAGTACCGGCATTTGATCTCATCAGATGCTCTAGCACCAGTCATGTGCCAATCATACTTATGCAGGAATTGATTGGGGTCGCTTGTTCCCTTATAGGCCGGGATGGTAGGAGGAACAAACTTCCTTGGGAATTCCGCCCTTAGAATCTATTCAGTGAACGGAGTTTTTCTCGGAGCGAATCCCCATTCCTTCTCATCTTCATCCCTTTACATGCTTTCTTTCATGATTTGTGGCACCATGCCCGAAAGATATTCTTCATCATTTAAAGGATCTACAGGACAGTCTTTGGCCATTTTCTCGGAAGTTTGTCTGGACAAACGTTCGCGGAGAGTTGGCTGTGGTCTCGATCCTCCAGCATGAGGAGGTGTTTCTTTGATGGGGCAAGCTGGTCTTTGAGGAATATTCCTTTCCTCAGGATCAGAATATCATCTGCAAGGTTTTCTTTGTTATTCACTGGTTGACGGTTTGCTCCGAGCAACGCATTTATCCTCTCAAGCATTAAAGCATTCTGAGTTTCCCTATGTTGGTATAATCTAGATATTGCAGCATCAAACTCCGCTCGTGTAATTCCGGCGCTTGGTGCTGCTTGACTTGACGAAGGAGAAGTGGCAGTATTTTCATGGACATTACTAGGTCTTGCATATCCACGCATTCTTCCAGGAGCCATTATCTCTGATAGACTTCTGGTTTTGAGAGAGATCCTTTCAACAAACTTTTGCGAAGCAATGACGAAGATAGCCTGAGTTGGGTTCTCAATGAAAGCACCAAAAATGTTAACGCTAAAAATTGAACGCTAAGACCCCGGTGTATGTAGAGATTAAGTGAAAGCACCACCGGTGAACACGGGAATTAAAAACAAGTAGAAAAGTCATAGAGAAAGCAGTAAAAGACAACAATTTTATAGTGGTTCTGCTTCAGGTTAAGCCAACGTCCACTCTAATCCTCTTTATTACCAAATCAATTACAACTTTACAACAATCTTCAATTAAAATACTGATGAGACAAACAACTAGAACTCCGATGTAGAAGAATTCTTTGAATCCATGTTGATTGTGTCAGATTTCCTCTTGAAGTTAGTTGAGATGCCTTTCGCGTTTGAAGTGTCGAGTGAGTCGAGAATTCAGCAGAGTATCGGCGTTCCAGGAATGAGCTAAAAAGATCCCCTTTTTAGTTGGAGTAGGTGGGGTATTTATAGGAGAGTTCGGCATTAGGTCGTAGGTCGCAAACGACCTTGGATAGGTCGTAGGTCGCTCGCGACCTAGTGGGACTCGTTCACGGCTTATACATGGTACACTTGATCGTTCTGGAGAAGCTAGCAAGTCGTAGGTCATGGCCGACCTAGGTAGGAAGCGGCATAGGAAGCTCCTTTGGTATGTTTGAGTTGTGAGCGACTTAGGTATAGGTCGTAGATCGTGGGTGACTTAGTAGACACGGTTTACGGCCTAACAGAAGCACCCTTGATCAATAAAACAAGTCATAGATCGTGGGCGACATAGGGCAGGAACGACATAAGGAAGACAAGTTACCTCGGCTTTGTATAGCTCGCTAGGTCGCTAGGTCATTATAGAGTTTCATTTCTATTAGGTCGCGTCTAAGTTAACTCGTTCACACTTTAGGTCATTAACCCGTTGTTGGTCCATTAGTCCGTTAGGTCGTAATGCCTTAGCCCGCTGTAGAACTTAATCCCTGTTAAGTCGCTCCCCTTATTAACTCGTTAGGTCGCGTATACCTTTAGGTTGCTAGGTCACCTCAATCCATAGGTTGTTTAACTTGCTGAGCCGCTTTACGTGTTAGGTCGCTTACTCCCTTAGGTAGTTAGGTCGTGCCTTCACATAAGTCGTTAACCCGTTGACTCATAGGTCGCTGGACCATCTACACCTTTAGGTCGCTGGACCTTTCAATTCTCTAGGTTGTTGAGCTCTGTAGGTCGTTGACGAGTTGAGTCGCTAGGTCGCTGCAATCTCTAGATCGCAGGTCATAGAAAGAAGATGGTTAACAAGAGTGTATCCAATAGTTTACAAATTACTTAATTTCCACAGAGATGGATTGGACTCATATTTAACGTTTAATACGCATCTAATATGCAAACGTATATTGACCAAATGCGTACAAATGCATGAGCATGATGAACACTTGTTTGGAAAAGAAGAATTGAGTTTTCTATGCCAAAGGGGGCAAAGAAAGGCTCATTTATATTTTTATAGATTTTATGTACTTTTTTAGCAAATGTTATTAATAGCTATTGAGTTGTAAATTAATGTGAAAATGCAAAAATAGTAAGGAGATACAATAAAAATTAATACATTAAAATTGAAATTAAAACATTTGCTGGATGATTAATGTGACAGATCAGATTATATAGCCTGCTTGTAATTCTTTTAGTCACAAACTTTATATCATAAACAGAACATATATCGCTAATATTTATTTTGCTTATTTGTTTGAGTGAGGTGATATTTTATTTTGGAACATATATGGTTATTTTAATTTTTATTTTGGAACATATATCGCTTTTCCAAATAAGGAGAGAATTTCAAATAAAATGCATACCTCCAGCCAACCATAAAAATAAGCAAAATACATACCATCTTATGCCGAATTTGGGAAAAAAGTTTTGGACCAGCAGTGTGTGTGTCTGTATACAATTTCTGACTTACACAATTTGTAAGGGCTTTGGACTACAAAAACATGAAATAAAGATGTTTATCTGCCTGATTTGAATGTATAAAAATGGAAAAAAATTAGTGATAAAACTTAAAATTATAGCTGAATTTTTTCATCTCCCCAATACATCAAGAGTACTCTGAAATCCGCAAGTGGAATTTCGTCCGGCCTATTTTCAAGCCTCTCTTCATCAGTTTCATAAGCCGTATAATGTGCCTTTTTAATGCGACTCTTATACCGCTTCTAAGAGTCACGAATTGACTTCAAAACCCAATATTCACATTCATCCGGAATATTATATCGTTGCTTAAATACAAATCAAACATTAAAAAGAATAGTCATGCTACTTTTGTGGCAAGTTTCATATATTTAAGTAAAATTCAGCTAAGTTTGAAAATTACCTTTACATAGTTCCACAGCGTGCCTTTCAAACTTGAAGGAACATCAAACCAAGACTTGTAAGTAAGTGGAACACTACTCTTCAGTGTTCCTAAAAAAGCACTCAGTTCAGACATTACTTAGTCATCGTCTGAAACAGGTTGGCCCCGATGATTCATTTGGTTTAGAACTCTTTTGTCACATGACCTTGAATGAACTTTATCCATCTTTGTTTTTCCCCTGAACCTTCTGGGAGCTCCCACTACTATTACAAAGTACATACAATAGTAATGAGAAGGCTAGACATAACATAAATGTGAACTTAAACTATTAAAATCAGAACTCAATTAGATAATACCTTCATCTTCTTCGTTTTCAAAATGTGTCGAGACATTTCCGACAACAGCCTTCTTCCTTGCACTTCCACTTTCACTACTGTTATTCTTCTAGCGTTCTCGCATAGCCAAATAAGCAGCCATTGTTCCTATTCCTTCATTGTGTGGTAACTCAACGATACATGGTGGATCAACAGTTTGTGTAGGAACTGGATTTTCCCCTGCCTTCGGAGCTGCATTCTTATCAGTTAAAGATTCAACAATGACCCGTGAATGAGTTGTTGGTCCAGACCAAGGCTGTGTAATCGTAACCTTTTGGGTTCTCTAAAATACGCACACCAAAACAATAAAATAAAAAAATAAGGAAGCTGGTCTATAATTACCAACATAAAATTAAATCTTCAGCTATAATGCACCTTTACTGGATTTTTTTGAAGTATCATCTTCACTAGGTTCCTCTTGTTCTGGAGCATAATCCTCGCTTTCAGCTGACATCATTGATTTTCCTTTACCTTTTTCAAATTCATTTATCAGTCCAGTAACTAATGTAGGCATCCCAAGAGCTTCAAAAACACTATTCTTCTGCGACACATGTATAGCTCTCTCCTTTTTGTATTTTGTAAGCGGTGGAGGTGGAGGAGGTGGTCGATCATCATCCTGAAAGTAATTTAACAAGACATTATTGTAAATATAAGCAAAATATATGTAGAACGTCATATTAGAAGATCAGATTGTAGTCTTCTTACTAGAATCTCATTTTCATCCATATTTTCCTCTTCATCTGGAGGATTATAGAAATCCAATTTACTCCTGACACTTCCTGAGTTGACATTCAAAGTTGCATCGCTGACTTCAGTTGGATTTTTCTTCTCTGGTATCTTCGTATAACTACTGACTTCAGTTGGATTTTCCTCCGGTAACTTTGTAGACCTACCGACTCCAGTTGACTTCTTGCTTATCACCTTTTTCCTGCCCATGCGTGGACTCACAACAGCTTCGCTCACTTGTGGATTATTTAGTTGTGCCGACTTTCTAGGACTAAAGACTTGATCGGTCAACGTCTCATTGGTAAGTGGATTGTTTAGTCGTGTCGACTTTCTAGGACGAAAGATTTGATCAGTCTGCGTCTCATAGTTAAGTGGATTGTTTAGCCGTGCCGACTTTCTAGGACCAAAGACTTGATGAGTCTGTGTCTCGTCAGTAAGTGGATTGTTTAGCCGTGCCGATTTTCTAGGACTAAAGACTTGATCATTCTGCGTCTCGTCGTTAAGTGTATTGTTTAGCCATGCCGATTTTCGAATCGGAGTAAAGTATTCAGTCTGCTTCATTTTTTTGCTGCCTGTTGCAGATGGTGAGTGGTAACAAATTGACGTTTCTGTGATTTCGCAGCTCTAAACATACAATGACATAAAAGGCAAGTTTATCATGTCATAAACATAATTATTTAAACTTAATTAAATAATTTAAGACTTGATCATATACACTAATACCTGGAGACAACAGATTCTTCCTTGGGCGTAAGATGACATGTGGCTGCATTTGTTTCATTGGCTTAATTTTGTCATCGACCACGGTGTCGACATAGATATCAATGTAATCACCATTATTTTTAATTGCATCAATTCCCATAGATCTACATCACTGGTCACCAATTTCCACCCACTCGTTGGACCTTTCAATGAATATGCTCCTCCAATTTCAGTGTACTTTAGCTCATCCCTGACATACTCCATTAGTACTGTGTAAGAAAACATATCCAGATCAACGCTTATGACAAAAGTCTCTTCTCCACCAACATATCCATTCTTCTCAAATTTTCCTTTGAGATAGAATTTAAGATTTTCCTCCATCCTACACAAAATGAAGGAATTCACATTCGAATGACATAATTACAAATTAAAATAAACCAACTTCATTATAAAATAAAACAGTCACTTCACTAAAATGTAATAAAGGCAGAAACACTAAAAAAGAGACAAAAAAAGGCCACAAATATGATACATCGGTTACAACATTTGATCAAGGCAAAAACAACATTTTCTTACTTAAATTTGATACATTAGTTACTTAATTAAATATAATAATGATACACAGAAATTAAGAAGCATTTTCTTTCACTCTGCTAGGTGGAAGGCGGATTCGTCTTATTGGGACATCATCTCTACACCAACGAACATCAAATCTTGATTTCCCATTCCATAGGCAGGCTGGATATCATTCAAATCTTCATTTGCATCTTTGCTTTCGATTTCACACCAGTCTCTCGGCAATTTCTTGATAACATTGTGGCACATCTTATCAATTGGATCTTCTATATAACACCTGTTGTACTTGTGAAGCCATAACATTAGGATCAGATTTCTGGCACAATCGATTAAAATTGACACGAGTCAGCCGATATAAATCTTTCTCTTCTCGGTACCAACAACACTTAAATAAAACCATACTAAATTCTCCCCAATAATCTAGTTGTAATATTTCCTCAATTGATGCATAGTAATTAACTTCACCAACCAATGGATTTTGATCTTTCGAACTTGCAAAGCTAGTAGTCAAGGCTGTCAAAAATACACCACTGTTTTGTGCTATACATTTGGCATCCCTGAACCTTGTATAAAATCTGTATCCATTGATAACATATCCAGTAAACCTCTTAGCTGTTGGAAGAGGTCCCATTGCAAACAGTTGTACTTCTTTTGAAATGTCCTCCTTTTTCCCAACCTCTTCCTTTTACCACTTCCAAAATTCTTCACTGTGTTCTCTCTCTCTCTTTTATATTTTTTTGGATAATGCATGATGTTAACTCCTCTTTTGAGCGACCTAACGACCTAAATAATAAGCGACCTAGCGACCTAGTGAACTCAACAACCTAGCGACCTAACTATCACAGAAGACCTAGCGACCTAGTGAACTCAACAACCTAGCGACCTAACTATCACAAGAAGACCTAGCGACCTAAAGGATTAGAAGGTCCAATGACCTACGACCTACCAAGCTAACGACCTATGGAATAAAACTGTTCAATGACTTAATTATTTAAAGGTCCTTGCGACCTAATAGATTCAGCGACTTAGAGGAGTAAGCGACCTAACATTTGAAGCGACTTACAGGAAGCCGCGACCTAATGACTTAAGTGCCTCGCGACCTACCAAGCTAAGAAGACTCAGCGACCTACCGAGATAAAAAGACTTAGCGACCTAACGAGTGAACGACTTAGCTTAGGTCGCTACATTGGATGCCTCAGCACTACAAGATTGCCAGTCACTCTCATAGGTCGTCTACGACCTATAACTTGCTAACCCGTTCCAGACTAGAGTGCAACCTTGTCCTACTAAAATTCTAACACTGCTCGCGACCTATGACCTATGATAGGTCGCTCGCGACCTAAGCAGGCGAAGACAAGTTTAAAATGCAACATATATGGAAAGTTCCTTAGGTCGTCACCGACCTACAACCTACGACCTAACTTAGGTCGTCCATGACCTAGGACTTGGAAGATAAATCATGTCCAGAATCACGCCTATAAATGCACGACCACCTCCAACATTCGGGGGACGGTAGGAGGGGGGAATCATTTATCTTCAAGGCATTGGAACTTTACTATCTTCTAAGCAAGCTACACTTCATCACTTCAAGTTCACGCAAGACGCTTAGATAAAACTTCATACAAAGATTCAACACATTCAATCATGGATTCGAAGAACTTTGTTGCATCGAAGTTTTCTCTAGCTACTTGTCTTTTGAACGGAATTGAATTGTAATTGGAAGAGATTGTAATAAGTTGTAATCCAATCAGCAATAAAAGGATTGAAGTGGATGTAGGCTTGATCATAAGCCGAACCACTATAAACTCGGTGTTCATTTACTGCATTTCCTGTTACTTACTGCTATTTCTTGATTCCCGCATTCACGGGTGGTACTTTCACACTGTTTCTACACACACCGAGGTGTTAGCGTCAGAATTTCACGTTAACATTTTTGATGCTTTCACTGAGAACATCGATCTCAGGGTATTTACATCGTTGCTTCACCAAACTTTGAGGAAAGAATCTCCGTTAAGACCAGAAGTCTAACAGAAATTATGGCTCCCGGAAGGAAACGTAGATCTTCCAGATCTGATGATGTTCAAGAGAACACCGCCACTTCTCCTCCTCTGAGTCAGACAACTCCAACTGTGGGAGTTACGCGAGCGGAATTAGACGCTGTGGTTTTGGGATTGAATCAACAGTTAAATGCTCAAAATGCACAATTAGAGGCTCAGAATGCTCAGAACACCTTGATATTGAATAAGCTAAATGATTTGCTCGAGGCTAATCGTCAGCCAACAAATAAAGAAGGAAACTCTGCTGATAGAGCTCAGGATGTTAGAGGGAATACTTCTCAAAGGGCGGTAAGCCCCGTTGAAAGGCCACTTCCTCAGGATGGAGGATCGGGACCTCAACCGACCCTTCGTGAACGACTGTCAAGGCAGAACTCTGAAAGAATGGCTGACGTTTTCCCTGGAGGGCCTGTGGATGATGAAGAGTATTTTTCAGGGATGGTCCGTCAAATCATGAAAGAAAGTATGCGAAAGGACGAGGATGAGAAAGAGTGGGGCTTTGCTCCAAGCAAAACTCCATTCACCGAGAGGATTCTGAAAGCTGAATTCCTAAGAAAATTTGTTCCGCCCACTACTCCAGCTTACAAAGGAACAAGTGATCCTAAAGAATTTCTGTATAAGTATGACTGGCATATGACTGGCGCCAGGGCATCCGATGAGATTAAGTGCCGGTACTTCCCGGTGTATTTGGAAGGAGTAGCTTTATTATGGTTTACCAAGCTGGCAGTTAGATCCATTGATCAGTTCTCGGACTTAACTATGAAGTTCAAGGAGCAGTTTCGGTTGTACGCCACTAAAGCAAAGGATATAATGTCATTGTCAAGTCTGGAGCAAAACCCAGGAGAATCCATCAAATTGTTTTTGAATCGATTCAACATAGCTTTGGCCGAGGTTGATAATGCTGAGCCACGCATGGTCTTAACATACTTGATGAGGGCAATTGATAAATCGAGCAAGTTTGGAGAATGGTTGAAAATGAAAGAACCAAATTCACTCGATAAATTCTATAAAAAAGCTGATGAGTTTCATGCGCTTGGAAAGCCTTCAAGCATCGGCTAAGGTGGCGTCAGCAGAAACTAAGAATGATAGTAACGCTCCAGACAAAAAGCAATCCAATGCTCAGAAAAAGGGGAATGACGGCAGAAAGAAACAAGGGGATGCAAAGAAGGGTCGAGCTTTCAACTTCACACCCTTGTCTGATACCCCTGAAAATATCTTCTTTGCAACCAAAGATAATATCAGTTATCCTACGCCACCTAAGATGAGGGTTGGAGGTAAAATGGAGAAAAGTGGAAGATTCTGTCAGTTTCACAATCAGCCTGGTCATGACACTAACGAATGCCGGCACTTGAAGGAAGTAATTGAGAAACTCTTGAAAGAGAACAAGCTCCAACAGTATGTTAAAAGGGGTAGGGACACAACAACCTCATCAGTCCAAAGGCAACAAGTCCCTGCTCACCATCCAAGCTCGAGTTAGAAGGCCGTAGAGCATGAGTCAGACAGGCCTGTCATTAATGTGATAAGGGGAGGTCCTCACCCAACAGGCAGGAGCTGGGGTGAGATGGAAAGGTATGCTCGTGCACTGAAGCATGCACCCACAGAGGAATGTGTTTTTTTGTTAAAGCATGCTGCGCCATTGAAACAACAGAAAACTTTCCCTGATGACATCATATTTAGCGCCAGGGACTCTATGGGTATTGAAGTCCCTACGATAGATCCTCTGGTCATTTCTTCCGGTATTGGTGCGGCCACTGTGAGAAGAATTCTGGTCGATTGCGGGGCTTCGTGTAATATTCGCTTCAAGAAAACTTTTGACCAGATGAAGATACCAATGGCTGACGTTCAGGCTTCGTCATTGAAAATTGCTGGCTTCGCTGGGGAGCCAAAGCAACCGATTGGGACTGTAGACTTAATTGTAGAGCTCGGAAAGGGTCGAGAAAGGTAGCTCGAAAGCAGACCTTTATAATTGTTGAAGAATTTTTTGCTTATAATGCTTTCTTGGGGCCGACCGACCCTGCCTGCATTCAAAGCTGTTCTCCCCCCATGGTGTCTAACTATAAAATTTCCCGTTGATAACGGAATTGGGATAATTAAAGGGGATCAGAACGTGGGACGGGAGTGCTATCTTGCAGAGCTACGTGAAACAAAGAAGAGAGAAATGGGAAAAGATGCGGCGCCTTCAGTCCGCATCAAAGAACGAACCTTGTAGCAACTACAGGTTGGTCCCTGCACTGGCGAACATAGCGGTGCCCGGAGAGAGATGGATCCAAGAAAAGCTAGTGCAGGGGAGAATAGAGTAGTGCCGGTAGAGGTGACAGTGCCGGTACCTGTTGACTTAAAGGACCCAAACAAGGTGCTGAATGTGGGTTCACAACTCAACACTACAGCTTAGAATATTCTGATCTCATTCTTGAAGGCAAATTTAGATGTATTCGCATGGACTCATGCTGACATGTGCGGAATATCACCAGAGATTGCAGTACACGCTCTCAATATTGATCCAAAGTTCACGCCAGTAAAACAGAAAAGAAGAACTCAGGGTCCAGAGAGGTCAGCAGCATTGAAAGAAGAAGTCGACCGACTCATGGAGAATGGTTTCATCAAAGAATCTGTTTACCGAGATTGGGTCTCAAATCCCGTCTTGGTTAAAAAGGCTAATGGGAAGTGGAGAGTATGCATTGACTTCTCAGATCTGAATAAAGCTTGCCCCAAAGACTGTTTCCCGCTGCCTAGAATTGATCAGTTGGTAGACAGAACGGCGGGACATGAATTGTTGTCTTTTATGGATGCTTACTCCGGGTACAATCAGATCATGATGCATAAGCCAGATCGGGAGGACACGAGCTTCATAACAGATGTTGGTCTTTACTGCTACAAAGTTATGCCCTTCGGACTCAAGAATGCGGGGGCAACTTACCAAAGGCTTGTTAACACCATGTTTAAACCGCAGATCGGAAAGACAATGGAAGTCTATGTCGATGATATGTTGGTAAAGTCAAAGAAAGCAGTGGACCACATGGATCACTTGGCGGAAATGTTCGCGGTCCTCCGGAGATACGGAATGAAGCTTAACCCGTTGAAATGTTCATTCGGAGTGGAGTCCGGAAGGTTTTTGGGATTTATTGTGAGCGCTAGGGGCATTGAGGCTAATCCTGCTCAAATCACTGCCTTGAAGGAGGTCAAAGCTCCTAGAACAAAGAAGGAACTGCAGAGTCTTAACGAAAAAGTTGTTGCTTTGAGCCGATTCATTTCTGAAGCTACTGATAAATGTATTCCATTCTTTGACG
This sequence comes from Allium cepa, assembly GCA_030765085.1. Taxonomy (NCBI): domain Eukaryota; kingdom Viridiplantae; phylum Streptophyta; class Magnoliopsida; order Asparagales; family Amaryllidaceae; genus Allium; species Allium cepa. Next base: position 813,117,314 of record CM060939.1, read on the forward strand.
CTCTAAAGAAAGGAAGAAAAAACTTTAATTGGACCCCCGAGTGCCAGAACGCATTTGATGAGCTGGTTCGTCATATGGAAGTGCCTCCAATACTCTCAAAGCCTGACAATGGTGAAGATCTCTACATATATCTGGCAATATCATCTCACGCTCTGAGTGCAGCATTGGTTCGAGAAGATACAAGAATCCACTGACCAGTCTATTACATTAGTAAAAGATTCACTGGGGCAGAGTTGAATTACTCGAAGATGGAGAAACTCGCCTATTGCCTATTGATTGCATCACGGAAATTGAGGCCGTATTTTCAAGCTCATCCCATCAAAGTCCTCACTGATCAACCTCTGAAGCAAGTCCTATTTCGCCCGGAGACTTCGGGCCGTTTTTTAAAGTGGAATATTGAACTCAGTCAATATGACATCACTTACCATACCCGAAGAGCTATCAACGGACAAGCTTTAGCAGACTTCATTGCAGAATGCACAGATAAAGGTGATAGTGAGGAAGAGGAAACTAATGACGCCCCGGTGAGATGGAAATTATACGTTGATGGCGCAAGGAATGACTACTGTTCTGGGGCAGGGGTTGTCCTTGAAACCCCTGAAGGACGATCATTGTGTTATGCACTGAGGATGGAATTTCCTTCGATGAATAATGAGGAAGAATATGAAGCTCTCATTGTAGGTTTGAGAATCGCTAAAGAGCTAAATATCAGAATATTACAGATCTTCAGTGACTCTCAGCTTATCGTATGCCAAGTCAAGAAGGAATTCCAAGCTAAAGGAGGAAATCTACCCGCTTATTTGTCAAAGGCCTGGGAGCTTCTTGAGGATTTCGATCATTATTCAATAAGCCATATTCCCCGGGAAGAGAATATGAAGGCAGATTCTCTCGCAAAGTATTCAAGTACTCGTGAAGCTCAACTATTGGGATTAGTCCCCGTAGAAGTCCTGTCAGCACCAAGTACAGACGAGATGGATGTTGACTGGATTATGAATGTATCTCAGGAACAATAATCATGGATGACTCCAATACTGGACTATCTACTCAAAGGTTCTTTGCCAGAAAATTCGAGAGAAAGACAGAAGCTTCTAAGGAAGGCCTCCAGATATATAGTCTAAGACGGCCGATTGTACAGGCGGGGTTTTTCAATGCCATTACTCCGATGTTTAACTAAAGATGAAGCCAAGACAATTCTAGCTGAAGTACACGGAGGGGAATGTGGAGATCACACGGGTGGTCAAATATTAGCAAAGAAAATTCTCCGTTATGGATATTTTTGGCCGGAAATTAATCGAGATGTTGCTGCATATTCTCGGAAATGTGACAAGTGCCAGAGATTCGCCAAAATTCCTAGAGCACCTTCCACTGAGCTAACACAGATGGTCAGTCCGTGGCCATTTTCCATTTGGGGAATGGATCTCATTGGGCCATTACCGATTGCCAAATCAGGGATTAGATATGTTATTATTGCATTTGATTATTTTACTAAATGGGCTGAAGCAGAACCTTTGGCTACCATTACCTCTAAGAAAATGATAAATTTTGTGACTAAAAATATCATTTGCAGGTATGGTGTGCCACAGAAAAATAATCACACACAATGGTACTCAATTTGAAAGCGAGGAATTCCAGGACTTCTGCAAACGATTCAAAATCCAGAAGAGTTTTTCAGCAGTGGCTCATCCGCAGGCGAACGGGCAAGTGGAAGTAGTAAACAAAATCATCAAGTCAACCATCAAAAAGCAATTGGAAAAAGCAAAAGGTGGCTGGGTCGATAAGCCACCACTGGCACTATGGGCATACATAACTACTCATAAAACTGCTACTGGGCACACTCCATTCTCATTGGCATATGGATCAGAAGCGATGATTCCAGTAGAGATGAAAGTCCCTTCACATAGAAGAATTCACTTCGATCAAGCTGAAAATGAAAAACTTCAACTTGAGGCACTTGACCTCCTTGATTAAAAAAGAGAAGAGGTTAAACTCAGAGTTGCGTCTCATCAGCAAAAAATAGCCAGGCATTTCAACTCCAAAGTCCGCCATCGCAGCTTTGAAATTGGGGATTTAGTCTTGAAAAGAATTATGACAGCAATAGGAGTGTTCGGGCCAAACTGGGAAGAGCCATATGTCATAGGCAGCAAACTTATTGATGGCATATTCAAACTCATAACTGTTGAAGGAGATTCAATCCCGAGAGCCTGGAACAGCAATCACTTGCGTCCATATTTGACTTAAAAGCTTTACTGAAATGTTGTAAAAGAATTATGAATGTATGATTCTTGTATTGAAAGCTCATGTAAAACCAGTGCGAGTGAATAATGAGAACTATAAAGTGGATGTAGGCCCGACTTTTGGCCGAACCACTATAAATCTTGTGTTCTTTACTGTTACAAGTCGCTTATTTTATTTCGATAGGTAAAGTACTTCGAATATATTATTGAAATATCGATTTAAATTCGCAGGCAATTCTAAAAAAAAAAAAAAGGCAGACTCACCCATCGCAATATCAAGCAATTGCAATCCTTGGCATCACTCAAAAGCAAGCAAGCTTTAAGCAGCAAAAGACACTAGGGCCGAAGTACTATATAGGAAGTACTTTAAGCAAACGATGGTTCCGCTGGAGTACATTCCTTTGAGAAGTACTTTAAGCAAACCATAGTTCCGCTGGAATACATTCCTTTGGATAAAGCAACCCAATAATAAAATGATGCATGCTTAAAGATGGTACCAAGAGATTACCAATATGGACAACCAGCAAAAAGAAATGGGCAAGCTGACCAACACCAACAAAAGACCTCTCGGAGGCCCACATTTCACCAAGATTGAAATAAAACTTCCAAGTGTTGAAACGTGGAAAAGCCCTCTTCGGAGGCACAACTCTTCGGAGGATAAAGACCCCTGACGGCTCAAGCCGCTAAATGAGAGTTCTCTTCCTCTATGGGTGAGACGATCGGAGGCACCTTCCCTATGGGAAGACGAGGCGCTTGTTTACTAGCTGAGACAGTTTGTGCAACGAACGTCCAAGTAACTTGCGTTCGCCCTGGGAGTCCATAAGACGACCAGAGGCACCTTCTTCCCCGCGGGGAGGCAAGGCACTTGTTCACTAGTTGAGACAATTTGCACAACGAACGTCCAAGTAACTTGTGACCGCCCCGTAAATCCATCCAACCATGAGAGAGTAACTCCCAGGCAGTAGCCCCACTCAGAGGCACACGTTTCACCGAGATTGAAATAAAACTTCCAAGTGTTGAAGCGTGAAAAAGCCCTCTTCGGAGGCCCATTTCACCAGGAGCTGAAGTGTAAGAGTCGCTCTTCGAGGGTCCACTTCACCAGGGGCTGAAATGATAAAAAAGACCTCTTCGGAGGCACACGTTTCACCGAGATTGAAATGAAACTTCCAAGTGCTGGAACGTGGAAAGCCCACTTCGGAGGCCCATTTCACCAGGAGCTGAAGTGTAAGAGTCGCTTTTCGGAGGTCCACTTCACCAGGAGCTGAAATGAAAAAAGACCTCTTCGGGAGCCCACGTTTCACCAAGATTGAAATAAAACTTCCAAGTGTTGAAACGTGAAAAGGCTCTCTTCAGAGGCACAACTCTTTGGAGGTACACGTTTCACCAAGATTGAAATAAAACTTCCAAGTGTTGAAACATGAAAAGTCCCTCCTCAGAGGTACAACTTTCTAAAGAAGCATTTCATCAGAAATGCGAAAAAAAGAGAGAAGAAAGTCCTCTTTAAAGCTACATTTTAGCTCTTGAAGGAAGACCGGTTCATCTATATTTAAAAAAAAGAGACCCTTCCTACAAAGACTAGAGTGTTCTTCAGAGGCCCGCTCTACTACATAGGAGAATTCACTTTGTAAAAAAAATAAAATATATATATATGCAAAGAAAAAGTGATATTTCTAAAGGGTAGGGCGTGAGAACTCATACGAAACGAGGAGAACTCTATTTCAAGTAGAATAGTATTCCTCCAAGAACGGAATAATTATTCTCCAAAAAGAGAAAAGAGTACAAGTCCCCTCGAAATTGAAAGTATTGCAACGAGCTTATGTATGGGGGCAACATGGTATAGCTACATTAGCAAAAGTAATGCTCAAACAACATACCATAAGCCCACTGCAATATTATATAAAGAAACTTGTACAAAAATAAAAAATAAATGCATTCTCAAATACAAACAAGAAGTTTGTACAAATATAGGATCATTTTATTCAATTCTATTACAATTTCTTACAGATACAAATTTCGAAATAAAGAAAGTGAGGGCCGGTACCCGCACAATCCCCGACCAGTACGTGCAAAAAAAAACAAAAAGCTAAAAACTGGAATCTTCATTTCTTCTTGCCACCTTTGGACCCTTCACCCGGCCGGATGGTTAGCTTTTTGGGTCGATCTTTAGGTATGAGGGAAGAAGGAGAGGGTGGCACAACTGGTTCAACTTCCGGTTCCTCTTCAGTAGCAATGATGCTCTTCCTCCTCTTCTTTGATGTTCCGCGCTTCTTTTTCCTCTTTGAAGAAGATTCACTTCCTGGAGTAACAAGTTTAGACAAAATTATGTCATCAGAAGGAGTCCACTCCGGAGATATCTCACCTCCCTCAAGTCCTTCGTCCTTTTGCTCTTGCGAAGCAGCTGGGTCATCCAAGCCCCGAAGGGCACCTATTATTTCTTCCTGTGATCCCAGATGAGGAGTAGGAGTGATTGGGGGAGGCAGAGGAACAGTAAATGGAGGTGGAGAAGTTTGAATGACGCTCGGCGCTTTCTCTACAAAGGAAAAGTTAAAAGTGTCAGTATTTCCCACAAAAGAGGAGACAATGGCTCGTCGAGATTCAAGAAATAATCAAGAAGCTCGTCAAATCTGTAAGAAACTAGCAAGTTGTCCCCCTAAGCATTATTAGGGTTACCTGGAGAAGTTGGTGGAACTTCGTAGTCTAAAGCTTCAGCACTCTCTTGTGGCTCATCTACGGCTTGTGTAATTATGGCTCCGGTATCAACTTTAGTAGGAATCGGTGTATGAGAGCTAGAACCAGCAATGTCAACATCGACTGAAGTTGAAGGAAGGACAGGGGCAGTCAAAGTTGTTTCTTTTTCTTGATGCTCTCCCCCCATCATTTCAACTCGCGATCTAGCAAGTTGCTCCTTCCCTATAGCAAGAGCTGCGCGAGCTTCGAAGTCTAAATAGTGCGCCTCTAGCTCCTCTTCAGTGTACCCGGTGCCTTTAAACATATCAAGCGCGGCTTCCCATACTTCAGCAAGGGTAACCTCATATTAGGGACCCAGAAATGCAAGACTGCCATGCCCTAACACGCCTTGCAAATAGAATTCAAATAATGTCGAGCCGATGTCAGCTTTGGTAGTTTCATGAGCTTCTTCGGCTGCAATTCTACCAGCAATAGCCTCATCTCGCTCTCTTTCGACTTTAGATAGTTGAGCTTTCAATTTTTCAATTTCCGCAACCTGAAAGTTAGTTTGCCCTCGTAACTGAGTAATATCAGTACGGTAGCCCTCTACAATTTGCTCCAGCCCATCAGTCTTGGCCTCGGCATCCCTTTGCACAGCATGAGCATCCTGCACCTGCTGCTGGAGCACACTCTCCCTTTGAGAAAAAGAAGTGGAGGAAGTGGCAAGATCCTCTTTGAGTTTCCCAACTTCCGCTTCAGTTTTTCATTATAATCGGCAATGCTCCTCATTTCTGCATCATGCTGCTTAAGGGTCTTTTGCCATTCGGTTTTTTCATTCTCCATGGTCAGCATAGCTTCGAGATTGGCCCGATTCACCCTTTGGAGCTCATCAACAAGTTTTTGCCAATTTGACATCCTCTCAATGTCAATTCTAACGGCATCAAGGTTTCGTAACATGGCATTTTTATCTATGGGAACCAGGTCAAGGTCAAAGCGAACTCCTTTTAAGCACCAATTTGGAAATCGACTTTGGAGAGTGTCTGGACCTGGTCCAACTTGGTAAGAAGGCCTGTTAATGATTGCCTGGATATCAGTACGGGAAGGGGCAGGAGACTGAGATGGAATAGGAGCGGTAATCTTTTCAGAAGTTGCAGGCATTGGTTGCTCACTGACTTTAGCCCGTTTACTTGGGTCATCAGTTATGTGACTCTTCCCTCTGTCATCGTGAGATTTGCGTTTGTGGGAGTCACCCTCTTTGTGGGAAGAATCATATCGGTCATCCGGTCTTCCATAACGTTCTTCATTGGCACGTCTCTCCCGAGCCTTCCGAGCGGCCCTCTCATCATCAGTCTCTCTATGAACAGGAAGATAGCGCTTATAGTCATACTGGCCGCGCCTCCTGTATCGCTGGATGTCATCATAATACGAGCCACCTCGCTTCATTGAAGAACCTTAAATTGGAAAAAACACAACTTTAGAATTCTTCAAAGTACAAAAAGTCAGAAGCATAAAAGTGCCGAAAGTCTAAGTGTGTGTGATGTGCAAGCTACGCGCGGCAAACTACGAACCACTCTTTAATTGTGGAGTAGTTGTGGGTGTAGTAATTAGCGTCAACTCTTGAGTCGACGGAGTCTGTTGCAGAGTAGAAGTTGCCTCGACCACTGAAGAAGAAACCCCGGTAGTGATAGGATCATCTTTAAAGATCTCTTGTGAGGTGGCAAAGAGGTCGCTCAATCCTTCGAAAGTGTCATCCCTGCTCTGCTTAACAGCGCTAGTTTTCCTAGCTTCTTCATCACTAGACTTCTTTGAATGAAGAGGAGATTCCTGAAGCTCTTTTTCTTCAGTGACCGGGGCAAGTTTGCCAGATGACCCCGCGACATCAACAGAAGTGGAGCACTTCACTAGAGAAGCCTCAGAGGCAGGTTCTTTCGGCATGGGTTCATCGGTTAAAACTGGGGCATCCAGTGCTTGGGTTGGGGAGTCTGGGACTTCATGAGGGTGTGTAGAATGAGAGGCATGCAAAAGTCCGTATTGATGCAAAAATTCGTCTTTCAACAGAAATTGAATGCTTCTCTCTTCAACTGGCACGGCCATAAGCCTCTCAAAATTTGGTTTATGACTAGAATCCCTAGAAGGAGGAGGAAGCGCTGAAAAGTAAAAGGCGAAGTTAACATTTGACAATTCAGGCTATGAAAAGCTCAGAGAAAAACATCAGGAACAAAGATAAATGCTCTTACTTCCTACTCTCCAGGTAGCGTAGAATCCCGGAGGACAGCGCATGACGAAAAATTGGCTTAGAAAACCGTGAGCACTTTCGGGAAGGCCAATTATTAATTTACGGTTCCTAGCGCTTCTCACAAGAATGATGGAAGGATGATCTTTATTTCTGGCAAATGTGCACAAATAGCAAACTTCATCAAAACTCGAAAGGCGATCCGGCGTCCTTCCGAATAGCACACATAACCCCATCAGAATAGCATAGCCATTGGGGTGCAGCTGGAAGGGGGAGATAGCTAGTCGGAGAAGGAGTCGTTGAAGAAAGTCGTTAAAAGGAGGGATAGCTCCACTCGTGCACATTTGACGATTAACTGCTACAAAACTAGAAGGTGGTATATCGGCAGTATCGCTTCTCTCAGGAAGAATGGCATCTGCTTCAGCAATGCCAAACAGAGCGCACAGTTGGCGGAAAACTTTGTATGCTAGTGTGGTTGAAACTCTCTCTGGAGGACTAACCAATGGTGTAGCAATTGGGAAAGTCTCTTCAGCCGGTTCTGTTTCTCCTTGTTGAGAAGTCATTCTATACAAGGAACTAGACATTCAAATAAGAAGGTGCACGTTTCCTAAAAAGTGTGAAGTGTTGTGCAGAACTAACAAAAGAAGAAAGCAAACATAACTGAAATTAAACTAGTTGACAGTCAGTTGACTATGTGGTTTCAGAACTTGTTAATACAAAACTCAAGTGTAGTGTTAATGCAAACGAATCGACTTTAATTGGATATTTTAGTTTTGCTTCAATACTTCACTTGAATTCATTGGTTCGCAACATTTCATTCACACAGTTCATTTAAGTTGATTATTCATTATCGACTAATCTGTCATTCGATGTGGGCGGTCAATGACAGTATATTCGTCCCATTTTTCTGCAAATGTTGTATTTAACAGGTTGACAGCTTTAAAGGTTAAAATAGTCTGCAAAGAAGTACAGCAAAATTCAAGTCTAAGCAATTCAGTCAAATTCCCTCAGAATTTCACAAGTCCTAGGTCGTCCAGCGACCTAGTGTAGGTCGGAGCTTCTTTAGGTCGCACTGTGTAAGATTAGAAGGTTAAAGGCAATGCAGATTTATCCAAGTCCTTGCTCGGCCGCGACCTAAAGCTTATGCCGCAAAAGATTAAGCCTCTTATTCGATAGGTCGCAATCCAAGCCAACAGTTCAACGCAGTGTGCATTCGGTGAAGTCCTAGGTCGTATGAATAAAGAAGCGACCTAAGGAGTTAAATCATACGCGGTCCAAGTTGCAAGTTGTTAGGTCGGTCAAGTGTTCTAGGTCGCGAAGGTTCATGGGTCGCTCAGATTCATTTGGTTGTCTCTAATGGAAACTCGAGCTATCTTCAGCTCAAGCTAATACCTCGCTTCCCTTCACCAATTGCCTCCCTCTGCACTCAGAAGCCCATTAACTCATCAACCTACAACCCGATAACCCGGTATTACCTAAGTAACGAAAATCCATCATCCTCTCAGCTAAATCAGTCACCTATTTATACCACCGACTCACCCAACCCCAATTCGAATCATCTCAAATCCATCGCACTGCTTTGCTCTCGTGAATTGCAACAGCAGCATAGCTAATCGCAATCGAAATCGATCGCAACTCAACTTGAAAGTGAATCGAGACATACGAAGTTGGACTAGGTCAGGAGATGGGAATTGTGGTTCAAAGGAGACCGTAGTTGGATCTAAGGTGAATTCACTTACGCAATGTGATAACAAGAATGGATCGTCGACTGATTAGATCAAATTCACCTTTGAGAAGCTTAGAAGATCGTTAATGGCAGAAAGGTTTATTGAAGCAGTTAGATAAGGAGGAAGGAGCGAGTTAGCACTTTATATAGGGCAAGGTATAGAAGGAGGCGAATGGCCACGCGAGTTATCAAATTTCTTAGGTCGCTCACGACCTAGCGGCATTAGGTCGAAGCACACGACCTACGACCTAGGCGTGTACTTCGAGGGGCAAGTGTTAACTCCTCTTTTGAGCGACCTAACGACCTAAATAATAAGCGACCTAGTGAACTCAACAACCTAGCGACCTAACTATCACAGAAGACCTAGCGACCTAGTGAACTCAACAACCTAGCGACCTAACTATCACAAGAAGACCTAGCGACCTAAAGGATTAGAAGGTCCAATGACCTACGACCTACCAAGCTAACGACCTATGGAATAAAATTGTTCAACGACTTAATTATTTAAAGGTCCTTGCGACCTAATAGATTCAGCGACTTAGAGGAGTAAGCGACCTAACATATGAAGCGACTTACAGGAAGCCGCGACCTAATGACTTAAGTGCCTCGCGACCTACCAAGCTAAGAAGACTTAGCGACCTACCGAGATAAGAAGACTTAGCGACCTAACGAGTGAACGACTTAGCTTAGGTCGCTACATTGGATGCCTCAGCACTACAAGATCGCCAGCCACTCTCATAGGTCGTCTACGACCTATAACTTGCTAGCCCGTTCCAGACTAGAGTGCAACCTTGTCCTACTAAAATTCTAACACTGCTCGCGACCTACGACCTATGATAGGTCGCTCGCGACCTAAGCAGGCGAAGACAAGTTTAAAATGCAACAGATATGGAAGATTCCTTAGGTCGTCACCGACCTACAACCTACGACCGAACTTAGGTCGTCCACGACCTAGGACTTGGAAGATAAATCATGTGCAGAATCATGCCTATAAATACACGACCACCTCCAACATTCGGGGGACGGTAGGAGGGGGGAATCATTTTTCTTCAAGGCATTGGAACTTTACTATCTTCTAAGCAAGCTACACTTCATCACTTCAAGTTCACGCAAGAGGCTTAGATAAAACTTCATACAAAGATTCAACACATTCAATCATGGATTCGAAGAACTTTGTTGCATCGAAGTTTTCTCTAGCTACTTGTCTTTTGAACGGAATTGAATTGTAATTGGAAGAGATTGTAGTAAGTTGTAATCCAATCAGCAATAAAAGGATTGAAGTGGATGTAGGCTTGATCATAAGCCGAACCACTATAAACTCTGTGTTCATTTACTGCATTTCCTGTTACTTACTGCTATTTCTTGATTCCCGCATTCACGGGTGGTGCTTTCACACTGTTTCTACACACACCGAGGTGTTAGCGTCAGAATTTCACGTTAACACATGACCATCAATTAAAGCTTGATGTTCCCTAGAGTAAAGACCTGTTAATAAAAGATAGAAACAAATTTTCCGATTCTTCAATAATTACTAAAATAAAAATAAAACTTAAAAACTTACTCAAGTAAACACTCTATTTCCTTGTTACCACAATTGAATAGAATGTAACAGTGACATGCCGTCCATTGAGAATCTTTAAGATGCATACTTTTTCCATCTTTGTTTCTTCTTGTGCCAATAGGATATTCCAGATTCTGTGGACAGGTTTCAAATTTCATTTTTCCTGCTCCATCGCCACCTAAGAACCTTGAACAGAATATCAAACATTCTTCTGCAAGATAACCTTTCGCAATGGACGCCTTAGGTTTACTTTTGTCGCGAACATGTGATTTCAGTTTACAAAGATAACGCTCAATAGGAAACATACAACGAAGATGTGCAGGTCCACCATATTCAATTTCCACAATTTCCTTTTGTAGCCTCTTGAGATCAGCCAAATTGATAATTTTACTCCAAAGATTTCTTAGAAATGCTCCTCATCTTATCATAGGTAATGCAACTTCAGGTTTTAGAGATTTCTTCACAGCAAATTACAACAGGTAGTGGAGAAGAAAATGAGCATCAGGGCTCTTATACCCTGCAATTTCCCTCTCTTTCTTGTTTACATACTGGCTGATATTAGCTGCACAACCATAAGGCAGTTTAGCATTCTCCAACACCGAGAAAATTATTTCTTTCTCCTTGTTCGTCATTGCAAATATGGTAGCCCTGATCTTAAGGTATTTCCCATCAGTTGATAGAACCGGATATAGGACCTCCCTGATGCCTATCTCTTGTAAATCATACTGAGCACTTAAATGGTCTTTCGACTTCCCATCAATATTTAGTAAAGTGCCAAGTATGTTATCACAAATGCTTTTCTCTATGTGCATAACATCAAGGTTATGTCGACATACATTGTGACTCCAATATGGTAAATTAAAAAATATTGACTTCTTTTTAAAAGGGTATTCATTTTTATGCTTGTTGACCTCTTTCTGCCCAAAAATATTTTCATAACCAGCCAATAATTCTTCAATGTCTGTCCAGGATAAAATTCCCGGAGATGTTCCCCTTTCAATTTCACCATCGAACTTTTTCTTACCAAACCTCCACTTGTGTTCCAGATCTAAAAATTTCCTATGATTCATGTAGCATATTTTTTTTACTATGTTTCAAGTAAGTTGAAGAAGTCTCGAAATGGCATATGGGACAAGCTAAATAACCCTTTGTGCTCCAGCCGGATAACATTGCATAGCCCGGAAAGTCACTGATCGTCCAAAACACGCTTGCACGTAACGTGAAATTAGCACCAGTTATGGCATCATAAGTTTGTATGCCAAGACCCCATAATTCTTTCAATTCTGCGATAAGAGGCTGCATGTAGACATCAATGCTATTCTTAGGAAACTGTGGACCAGGGATAAGGGTTGAAAGTATCAATTTTTCTGGCTTCATGCATAACCAAAGTGGAAGGTCATAATTTACCAATATGATTGGCCATGTGCTGTGAGCTGTAGTCATTGTACGAAAAGTACCAAATCCATTAGCTGCTACTCCTAACCTAATATTTCTGTTTTCAGACGAAAAATGAGGATATTCTGCATCCATCGTCTTCTAAACCTCGCCATCAGCTGGATGTCAAAGTCTTCCATCATTTTTTCGTCATACTGCACGCCATATCATAAGTTCTGCATACTCCTTGGACATGAACATCCTTTGCAGCCTTGGTTTTTGTGGAAAATAACGTATCACTTTTACTGGTACTTTGTGAATCCGCTGCTCCGGATCATTGTCAACACCCGCTTTCTTTTTCGGTATAGCCCACCTTGAAAAACCACAAGTTTTGCAGTTATTTTCCTTTTCATTTTCTGCCCAATATAGCATGTAGTCATTTGGACATGCATGTATTCTTTCGTAATCTAAGCCTAAATCTTTAATGATATTTTTGGTAGCATTGAAAGATAAAGGGATGTGGGCTTGTGGAAAAGCTTCTTTTAGCAACTCTAATAAATCGATAAATGCAGACTCGGTGATTCCATGTAGGCATTTTAAAGAATAAAGCCCGACGATGAAACTTAATCGCAAAAATTTAGTACAACCGGGATATAATGGCTGCTTTCCCCCTTCAACACAATGATGAAATTTTCTAGCACCGACATCTACTCCATTAATTGCTCCATCAGAAGATCCACCTTCATTGTTCTACATATTTCCACAAGTACGATGCAGCATCTCATCGAGATTCTCCAAAATTTATTCCCGCTTCACGATCCATGTCGTTATCGCTGCTTTTAGGATCTAGACAGGAAACTTCACAAATCCATTTCACGTACAATTCAGATGGACCATTCCAAATCAGATGGTCATAGACTACCTCTTGACGAGGCCACTTGCGACAATGACACTTTTTGCAAGGGCATGTTATTTCATTACCTACCGCGAATCTAGAAAAAGTATTTGGAATAAAATGTTTCACTCCACTGATATATCCTTCACTGAATTTAGGAAGTTCTGCCCATATTTTTTCCTCGTCATTCATCACTAATTTACACACAAATAACATGCAAAGACAAACATAATAATAAAATCAAGAATATGATTACACCTGAACTCACAAGTAAATCAATAAATTAGGCAACACAACAATCAAATCAGGAAAAACTTGAAATATACATAGAGTGATACCTTAAGCAGCAGATTAAATCAAAGCCGTAACTGAAATTCAAAATCCAAACGAACCCCAATTGAAGACCTAATTGAAACACCGAAGCCCTAATTGAACTTGAACTCGAACTTGCCGTAATCGAAACACAATTAAGCTTGTAAATATAGAACTTTTGTAACGACGCTGAATTTTGAACAATTTAAATTTGAAAATATTTAATTAATTTTAAATATTTGAATAATGGTTTAGTTTGAATTCCCAATATAACTATGAAATTGGCGATTAAATTTTAGAATTTAATCTATTGAAAGTTGAATAAAAATTTGAATCTACAATTTTAAGCTGATTAAAAAATATTTTAAAGGCTTAGAAAATTCACATTGATAGTACTGAAGATAATAAAAGCTTCGGAATTGAATTTGAAAGTGATTCATATAGTTTTGAAATTTTATTGTTTAAATTGAATTTAAAAATAGCCTTCCGAGGCACAATCTCGAAATTTGACGAAACCAGTTCCATTAGGTCCGTAATGTTGTATTATTACCGGATTTCAAATTTCGTATTTATTTGAGTTGTTTTGTGAGCATACGCCGTATAAACGCGTTGATAAAAATTGATGTTGAGAAAAACAAATTGAATTTAAAATGTAAAATGAAAATAATAATAATAATATGATATTCTTTTCACCGGTACCCTAAATCACACCGCTACATACTCCTAAAACCACGCAGAGAATCACGAAGAAAATCATGTAAGGCATGTCTCGTTCTATTTTAAGTACCTCGATACCCTTCCTACATCATTTCAAAGAAAAAAATCAAACGAAAGAATAAAAAAATGGCTGCTCCATCCTTATCTCGTTCATTCCTTTTCGTCCTCCGTTCCAATATTAGGGCTCGTTGGATTCGAAGGCGCCGGCTTCGATCTTCTCGATTGATTCCTTCGCCTCGCTCGCGGCTGATTCAAGCTAAGGTGAGTGATTTACTTCACTCGCATTTAATTCAAAGTCCTGTTGTTTTCTGATTGCTTAAGCTGATTTGTTCGAGGATAAGGCCAAGTTGGCTTCGTGTTTACAAATTGGTTTAAAAAAAAAACTGTTTCTTGTTGACTTCGGTCATTTTGATTTTTTTTTGAAAATTTGTTGTTGTGATGAGGATTTCTTGGTTCACTTGTTCGAAATTCTGGTACTGATTTTCTGGTGACTTCGGCAGACTTCGAATTCAAACTAGTGTTGTTGGACTGGGTTTGAAAGCTTGATTTTGCGGAAAATTTGGGTTCGATTTTTGATAAAATTGCTATTTGACTATGGTCATTCTTGAAACTTGCTGTCTTATTTTTGATAACATCATCTCTGTCCTGATCATCTCTTTGATCATGGCTTTGGCTTGGTTCGATGTGGACTTTGATTTTGATTGGAAGTGTTGTTGTAGCCATGGCCTACAGTCTTCACTGTACTCTTCTTTGCATAGTATATTTGTGTGCTTATCACTGTCTTCACTATAATTTGTTCAACTCGAAATTGTTTCAGGCACTTGTTCATTTTTTGACCATTGTGTCACCCTGCAGTTGTTTGATTTTGATACTCATGGCATTGACTTTTAAGCTTGAAATTGAATTTGTGAAGGTATTTGAGTTCAGCACTGTTTTGATTTTTGCAGTTTACTGCTTACTTATTTTGCGTGTCTTCATATGTGTTCATACATACAAGTTCGTGCATGTATTATTGAATTTGAACTGTAATTATCTTGGTTCAAAACTGATAATTGCTCTTGGGCATTGTATTTTTACTTGTAATTGAGTTGCCTTAGTTTGGGTACACATGCCTATTTCACTTTTTGAGACAGTTTGATTTAAGTTGAGTTTTATGTTGGCATCGGCGTTGACCTTTAATTGTTGTGTGCTGTGGTGCCATATCTATGGTGCCCTCACCTTCATACTGCTGTGTTCACATAGTTGTATCCTTTTGTTGGCGATGCTTGAGATTTATCTGACTTAGTTTTGAATTTTAGTTCCTCGGCTCAGGCATTGATATTTGATATTTTTGTTCTCTCTTTAAATCCAAAGATATGGATCTGTTGCAAGTGGTATTTATATATGAGTTCTGTGGATTGGTTGTTCACTTGTGGCCTTACTTAATTTCGCTGAGCTGGTCTGGTTTGTTTCATTGATTTGTAGTACTTGAATTAGTGCAGTTTGGTTTCATTGGTATGATGTTGCATTGCATCATGTTGTCTTTGTACCTATGCATATCTTATTTGCAGTTACACTTCAGTTGCTCGGATATATGTATACAAGTGCTCCCTTGATTCATTTATTTTACTTGAGCTTGAATCTTGTTATCACCGCATTCATGTATAAGTCTGCGTTGAATCACTTCCAAGCATAAGCTTTCATCTCTGTTCTTTCTTCTTCAAAAACTGTGAGCAACATCACCATTTTAAATTGTTAAGTATAAAATTAGGTTGCCTGCTTATCTTTGAAGTATAATATGCTTATGAATATGGTGTTTTTTTTTGAAAAAAACTCTGTTATATAAAAGAAATTCGAACTATAAAAGCTTCAAGAGATTAAAAAATAAAATCTTCCAAGCAAACATTTTGTCTCTGCCTTTCCCTGTTCTCTGTCAACATATTTCAAAGTGAGTAAACACTTTGTTTTAAAAACAATCTAAGTTATGGATGGCTCTAATGCCTGGGTTGATCTGATATTTGATAGTTTTCATTAACCTGTAGCAAACTGTTTCAATTGTGTATTCGACATTGCTCTTCATGTTGAGCTTGTTTCTGGTATGGATGTTGTTTCTTGCTCGTGTTCATTCATGTGTAAAACTGGTTTGATTCACTCGTTCATTGTCTTGTATTATTGATTTGTACCTGTTGTTCCATCACACAAGTGCCTTGCCTTCATTTTATTGTTTGTGCACTTATTAAATGTAACACTCGAGTCTTGTTCAAGCCTTCAGACATTGTCCACTAATCACTTGTTTATGTGTCCTTCACTGGACTTGGGTAGAATTTTGAGTCTCAAGTTGAGGTTGTGTGCACTTCACACTGTGTAGTCACTTAATAATACATAGACTGTGTTTACTTGTGTGTTGGTCTTCATTTGAATTGTGCAGTAGGTTGAGCATTGAGCTTGTTGTAGTGGTTATCTCGCTTGATTTTTGTTGAGCTTGTCACTGTGTTGCACTTGCTTGACCCAGTATGGTAGTTGTATATTTGCTGTGCCCTTGAATACTTGTGGTGGCTGCAGTTTTGTTGCAATTTGCCCTTGTATTCATTTGGGACTGCAGTTTCGTTTTTTATGCAGTCTTGCCCTTGTCGGTTTGCGTTGCATTGATGTAATTCGATTTGTTTTTCTAATTACACCTGAGTTGAATCCAGCTTAAATGCTCGGGTTTGACCTTGTGCTCGTTTGTGAACTTCCATTGAGCTTTTTGGTACATGATCACTATCGTGGCAGGGCAGTGCACGCAAGCATGAACTGCAGCCACACGGCATGTTTTTTTTATTGATATACTATTTTGTTTTGATTTATAATCTTTTGCATATTCCATATACGGTAGTGGCGAAGCAGTGCACGCAAGCGTGAACTGCAGCCACACAGAATTAACGTTTTAAATGTGGCGAGGCCATACACGCATGCGTGTACTGCAGCCAATCGGTTTTTGAAATTTTAAAGTAATTTTTCAATTGTTTGAATTGATTTGGTTATAAATTTGATGATTTTGTTGTTAATTGCCATTTAGGCAATTTTGATGTCTTTCTTTTTTTCTAAATTATCTTCATTTATAATTCCTTCCTCTATCTTCGTTGATAATTTGAATCTGCTGATTTATTGTCTAACACTGTTAAGTGTCATATTTACCATTATCCGATTTCTTTGTTAAAGGATCGGATAGGTGAATTTATATTTGACCGTCGTCTAATTGTTATTTGATTATTATTGCCTCTATGCACTAATAACTGAGTTTGAATTAGACTGACCCGTGTATTATTTTCTTTTGAATGTAATACTCGGGTCAGACCGAGTATTTTACAGCTTGAAGATTTTCAGGCAGCAAAGTTAGAGAGAGAGGGGGAAAACGCTTACTTTAGCTTTTCAGGGATTTTTGTACTTAAAAGAAATATTCCACTGTATAAATTAATGCATTGTATAAACTCTGATATTTGTATAAAAGAAAAAATTCATTTATGTTAAATATAATTATTCTGTGTTTCTGTGGCTGATTCTGATTAAACTCTATAAACTAAATAACAATCCGTCATTTTGAACGTTTCAAGTTGGTTTAATTACCGACTGGGGGCGGTCAAAAGGGCGGGATGTTACAAGGTGGTATCAGAGCTTTGGTTTATACAAAGCTTAATTTACTGCGTTTAATATGAATAGTTACTAGAATCATTTTAAAGAAAACGTATTTCAAATCTAATGAAGTATAAAAAAAAATTGATTTCAAATGTTTTGAAAAAAAAATACTAGTAGTATATACGGGAAGAAAATTTTTCAAGTAATTTTTCAAAATATTTCCGAAAAGAGTAAAATAAAATAAATTTTGTTTTTATGTTTCAAGCAAAGTTCAATACGCAAGTATGTATATATATGTATATTTCAAATGTTTGAAATAAAATCCGGAGTTGAATCTCAAGTTTGGTTGAATAATAATCCTATATATCAGGATAATGTAAATTTGCAAATTGTCTTGGGAAAATGATTGAATAATCCAACCTTTGCTAATAATGATTGTAAATTTTAATAGGAAACTTCAAAAATATCTTGTTAATTAAAATGGCGAAAACCGAAGCACAAAAAGCAGCACGCCGTGAACAAAGAGAAACTGCCCGTAGAGAAGCAGCAGTGGCATGTGCGGAAATCGAAAGTAAAATAAATGAAAGGCAAGCACCTGGTCCCTATGATGATGTTGTCTGTTATCGATGTCATAAAAAGGGACATTATGCCGTTACGTGCCGAGAGAAGAAAAAGAAAAGGCATGTGGATGTCTAGTTTGCTCGTCTTGAGATTGTGTGTATTAAATGTCAGGGGAAAGGGAATTTTCTTAGTCATTGCCCTAAAGTGAAAAGGAAGAAGCGCGTACTCGATTTACCCATCGACAGATTGACAATCTGCTACCATTGTCGCCAGACTGGACGTATAGCCAGAAGCCGCACTGAAAGACAACATGGAAAGAAAGCTATAGCCCAATCAGCTAGAGCAAAAAGTGTAAGGGTGATAGATAAGGATGGAAGCATCTCATATTTTTGCGGGAACTGCAGGAATTGGGGACATGTAGATTTTGAATGTGTTAATCCTCCTTCGATACAACTTGAAATAGTGTAAACCGTGGAGGGAAGTTGTCAAAGATGCGTACTACCAGATAGGAATTCGATAGTCCTCAATAATTCTAAATCTTAAACTAATCAATATATTTTGTAGTACTATCTTTTGTAATCCAAAATCTTCTATGTACGTATTTTAAAAGTATTAAGCTATGGATAGTTGTACGGAACGAAGTATTTTAATAAAATAGCATCTTGGGAAGGAAATTTATTTGTTGACTTAACGGTATGAATCAAACTAGATTTGATGTAAAGCTTATATTTCAAGTTAAAACTAATGTCTAAAATAGTGAATGTGGAGATATGAATTTAATGAAACCATGTCGTGAATGGCTTACTAAAGAATTAGCTGATTAATTTGGAAATAGAAAGAAAATGCAAAAATTCAAATGGAATTTAGATTTAAAATTTGAAGTTGTCAACGTGATAATCCATAATAGGTTTAATAGATTCAGTGATGAATTTGAATTTGAGCATCAAAGAATTAAGTAAGTGAAAAAAACTTAATATTGAAAAGTTTGAAATCGGTCTAAAACCAATATTGTGAAAAGTATGTGGGAATTCAAACTATGAAATAAGTCCAAGTGTTGAATTTGGTAAACGATGTATATTCACGATTTTGGACAGTGAATATATTATTGAATAAACGGGTATGATTTGGAGAAGTGAAATTTAAAAGAATGAAGTTAATTGTTTTAAAAGATGTTTTAAAAAATGTATTAACTATTGAATACATAGATTTCAACATTCATTGTTGAAATAGACGTTTTTGAGAGAAATAAAAGGAAATGGTGGACTATAACACTGTTGTTATAGTAAATGGTTTCCGAAAAGGAATGTTTTATATATTATTGGGATTTATATATCTATCTTAAATTTGAATCCCTATACTAGAGATTTTGAGTTGTCGTAACGGTGTTTTACGTAACATTCATTTTGACTCAAATAAATGTGTTTAAAAGAACGCTTTCCCTAAAGAATGGAATATATACTTGATTATGATTTAAGTATATTGAATATTTTTCAAGTGTTGAAAATAAATGGATTTGTGAATTACTTATTATTAAATAAGTATGGAAATGTTTTCCAATATGAAATGGAAAGTTTGAAATTCTATCTTTTAAAGATAAATTGAAAAGTGAATATTTGAAATTTGTTTCAAATGGTTAAGTGTGGAAAATTATATATATCTTGTAAGGATGTTTTTGGGAAATTTGGACAATTAGTTCGACTTGAATTTTTTCAAAAAAAGATTGAATTTTGAGTTAAATTGAGTTTAACTTCGACACCAAAAACAATATAAGTTGAGCTTTGAATTTCGGATAGTCGATTGGGATTGTATGTCTAACATTGTGAATTGATGGCATAGCAATTGATCTCTATTAAATATATATCTGTTTGGTGGGCAGAGAATTTATTCTTTTAGCTATATACACCCTTCTCTGAGACGTATGAGCTTAGAGGTTATATATCGGCAGACATCAATTATTTGTTGATAATTGACGATGTAACATGAAATCAAAATCGAATGTGAAGTCGATAATGAATTGGATTATGAATGTGAATTGGGTTTGAGATAACCTTAAATTTTCAAAATCGATTTAGAGGAAAATTTTAAATCGGTAACGAGATGGAAAATTTAGAAATCCTCTATTTATTATGGGTATAGGATATTGTGGTTTTCGGAACTTATATATGTGAATGTAATAATTCGAAAACCATCAGTTTGGAAAGTCATTATTATGAAAATCCTATGTAAGTTTACATAGGTATGATATGCACGAAATGTGAAATGAAGTGCTATATGTATATGACATTATGTTTTCTAAACTGAGGATATGGACGAGTACCTTCCATTTAAAATTTGTGAAGGTGTTGGAACTCGGTGTGAGTGTCCATTTGAAATTCGTAGCTACGTAGAATTTCCATAAGTTGGAATGTCCATTTGGATTAGAATCCCTCATGATGGATCATCGTGATGGGATCATGTGAATTGATGATGATTTATGCTAGCGTAATTCGTGGGGCATGATGCCTACAGTTACAAGCGATTTCACTGGGATAGTGGCGCAACCACCGCGTAAACTACGATCTAGAGGCCGAAGCACAATTTGAGGGGTGAGATGCCTACGGTCATAAGCGATTCTACTGGGATAGCAGCGTAACCGCCATGTGAACCGCGATGTATGGCAACAACCATGGCGAAATTCAAGAGATGTGAAATCTACAAATTACAAGCGTTTCTACTGGGATAGTAGCATAACCGCCGGGTAAAACTGTGATCCATGGGGAAACGTGCTTTCCATATCCATTTTTAAATTAATTTTTAAAAGTATTTTTACTGCGAGTTGAAGCAAGTATATTTAGTACTTGGAGATTTTTAGTCCTGCGCCTAACCAGCGTATGCCTAATGTCTGTGAGAACGACGATAGACTTGTTAAATTTCGAGTTAGCAAGTATTTTCAAAACTTTAGATAGCAAATCAATAGTCTGAAATTAGAATTACATAATTCTAACCTAATTGAATTAAGGAAGAAGATCTTTAAAATATCTTGAAAGTCCACAGCTTTGAAATATATATATATATATATATATATATATATATATACACACATATGATATGCAAATCTCTAACATGAAGAATTCCAAGTTTAAATCTGAGTTTTGTAAGTCAAAAAAAAATTTTGGTAAATTTTGTGTCTTGATTGTGGAAATCAATGAACAAAGAAGATAATGAACAAAGCTAGTGAGATAAAATAAATGGAATGAATCCAATATTTATTTTTAATAAGATTCGAACTTGGTAAAAATTGTGTAGGGTATAAATATCGGTGAGATTTTAACAATCGTTTTTCCCAACTTATATTTTCAGGACGAAATTCTTTTAGGTGGGAAGATTGTAACGACCCTGAATTTTGAACAATTTAAATTTGAAAATATTTAATTAATTTTAAATATTTGAATGATGGTTTAGTTTGAATTCCCAATATAACTATGAAATTGGCGATTAAATTTTAGAATTTAATCTATTGAAAGTTGAATAAAAATTTGAATCTTCAATTTTAAGCTGATTAAAAAATATTTTAAAAGCTTAGAAAATTCACATTGATAGTACTGAAGATAATAGAAGCTTCGGAATTGAATTTGAAATTGATTCGTACAGTTTTGAAATTTTATTGTTTAAATTGAATTTAAAAATAGGCTTCCGAGGCACAGTCTCGGAATTTGACGAAACCGGTTCCATTAGGTCCGTAGTGTTGAATTATTACTAGATTTCAAATTTCGTATTTATTTGAGTTGTTTTGTGAGCATACGACGTATAAATGCGTTGATAAAAATTGATGTTGAGATAAACAAATTGAATTTAAAATGGAAAATGAAAATAATAATAATAATACGATATTATTTTCACCAGTACCCTAAATCACGCCGCTACATACTCCTAAAACCATGCAGAGAATCACGAAGAAAATCGTGTAAGGCATGTCTCGTTCTATTTTAAGTACCTTGATACCCTTCCTCCATCATTTCAAAGAAAAAAAATCAAACGAAAGAATAAAAAAATGGCGGCTCCATCCTTCTCTCGTTCATTCCTTTTCGTCCTCCGTTCCAAAATTAGGGCCCGTTGAATTCGAAGGCCCCGGCTTCGATCTTCTCGATTGATTCCTTCGCCTCGCTCGCGACTGTTTCAAGCTAAGGTGAGTGATTTACTTCACTCATATTTAATTCAAAGTCTTGTTGTTTTCTGATTGCTCAAGCTGATTTGTTCGAGGCTAAGGCCAAGTTGACTTCGTGTTTACAAATTGGTTTAAAAAAAAATTGTTTCTTGTTGACTTCAGTCGTTTGGATTTTTTTTGAAAATTTCTTGCTGTGATGAGGATTTCTTGGTTCACTTGTTCGAAATTCTGGTATTGATTTTCTGGTGACTTCGACAGACTTCGAATTCAAACTAGTGTCGTTGGACTGGGTTTGAAAGCTTGATTTTGCGGAAAATTTGGGTTCGATTTTTGATAAAATTGCTATTTGACTATGGTCATTCTTGAAATGTGACGACCCGGAATTTTCAAGGATTTAAAATTAGAATATTTAACTGATTTTAAATAGTCAATAAAGTAATTTTAACTTGAATTACGAGCATCACTAATTATTGAATTAAATAAGTGCAGTTGGGTAAAATGTTGAATCTGAAATTTTAAGCTTGTTAAAAATAATTTGAAGGCTTATAAATTTTATGTTGATAGTACTGATGATAATAGAAGTTGTAAAATCGAAATTAACAGGGTTTGTTTAGTTTTAAAAATATATCGTTTAAATTGAATTTAAAAATAGCCTTCCGAGGCACAGTCTTGAATTCGACGAAACCAATACCATTGGATCTGTAATATTGAATTATTATCGGATTTCAATTTTCATAGGTTTTGGAGTTAGTGTGTGAGTGTACGATATATAAGTGCGGAAAAAATTTAATTGATAACAATTTACGGAAATTTAATTTAATTTATCAGGCTTCTTGTATACGCCATTTTCAATCCCTTCCCCAGCACGCTACTTTCTCCTCAATTTCGTGTCTTGCCCTTTTGTATATACGCTAGAGCATACCAAACAAAAATAAAATCATTTTCGTGACGCCCATTGTATTTTGAAATCAACAATGGCCGAAGCCATTAATTTCTAAATCTGTAAACTGAAAATAAAAATAAAATATAAATCAATTAGGGCCAGCCTCTAATTCTCCTCCATTCAAATAGAATGCGAGCTCATTCCTTCAAATCCTATTGCTTCGAGCGCGAGATTTTCCAATCGCTCGTACGATGCGGTCACGTTCTAATTCAGGGAGGGGGGCGACCGAGTTTCCTTGAGTCAAATCGATTCGAGAACCGCGCGCACTCGCGAGGTCGTAAAGAGGAAGAGGGGTTAAGGGGGAAATCGAAACACGATTGTGGTAAACTCGAGCTTGAGTTTGGGAAGCATGGCCGAACTCATCTAGATCTGTCATCGTTCCAGTTAACGAGGAGGCTATTGAGAGTGTTTCAGGCGACGTGAGGGGTGCTTGCGAATTTGGGCATGTGCTCGGGGAGTTCGTCTCTTCATGCTGTCAACAGGTTAGAACTAAAAATTTGTAAGCATGGGTTAGTTGACAGTGTAAATCGGGGAAGATGAAAGCTATTCGTCAGCGATTTGGTGAAGGTATATTCTGTTAGTTAAGCTTTAGCATAGATCTGTTGGTATAATCATAGTAATTAGGAAGTATATTAACGGATATATATGTATAAGGCTCTAAAAAAAAAGAAATAAAATAAAAATATTTTAAAACAGCAAGTTATTTTATTTACTAATTGAAACGGTTTATTTTATTTTAATAATGGATTTGGTGGAAAGAAAAATGGTTTAACTAACCTATTTAAATTAGTTACTAAAAGATCGGAAAAAGGAAATTAGTTTAAAATTAAGTCATTAGTCAAATTTTAATTCTTGGATAAAGTTAAATTTATCAAACGGTAACTGGTTTCTCGATTAGTTCGAATATTAATAAAATAATCTAATGTTTGTTCAAGGTCATGAAAAACAAGTCGAGATGGATATGGTGGCAAATAAAAGGCAAAGGTGAGTTAATCTCACTCAGTTAATTTCAATTTAAATGATTAAATTTAAATAATTGTTTGAATGGTTGAAACTGATTGATATGCTATAGTATAGTATATTCTGGAATTGGTATATTATGTTGTGCTAACATCTGTGGATGCAGGGAAAACAGGTTGGAGGGATCCAGCTGAATCCCTCAACATTTATTTAAATTGTTTAATTCCCTCAATTGTGATTATATTGATATTCTATGATGAATTATAGTGGAATATTAAATGCTATGGTTTTATTGGATGTAAGTGGGTATAATGAATTACCAAAAATATAAATTTGATTTTGGAAATGAAAATAAAAGAAGTGAAATTGCAAGTAAAATAATTATGGAATAAATTGTAGAATGCATTGGAAAGAAATAAAGTAACTGTGAAGTTTTAATAAATAAAACTAGAGTATAAAAAGTAAATTTTGAATAACGGGAAGTTAAATGAATTTTATACTGTAGTGTTATTATTTATGAGAACAAAACATTTATTTAAAAATTTAAGATTTAAATTATTGAAAAGAATAAGGAAGAAATTGAGAAAATCTGGAATTTGTATATTTCCGTTAAAGGATTTAAAATCAAACGGAGGATAATAACAAAAATAATAAAACCTATAATTAATGAAATTTGAAATGAACTAAGTAAGTAAAGAGATTTATTTCAAAATGGAATAAATCGGAAATCAATTTGGAAAATTGATTTAAGTGATTGAAGTTAGAATTTTATCTGGATAACCAAGTACGTTTTTTTTAAAGTAAATTTTTAAATATAAATTAAATGTTTTAAAGTTGTTTTTAAATAAAGCAATTTTTGTAAAATTTACTATTTCTAATATTTAAAATCTCAAGTAAGTATTTCTTTTAACCTATTATCGCAGTAATTATTAAAGTAACTTAGTATTTTGTTTTTAAAAGTAGAAACCTGATTTTATTTATTAAGTACATTATTTTCAAATGTTTATATAGTAAGTATTTTAGTAAATTATTAAAGTAGCTTTAACTTAAGTGTTAAAAGGTAAATTCCAAAGTAAGTATTTTTATTTAATCTATTATCATAATAATTATTTAGAGAATGATTTGGTCTTTTGTTTAAAGTATTATTATAAATTTAGTATTAAAGTAAATTTTCTAAATTGAATGTTAAATAAATTTTACAACAAAGAGACTTTAAATTATTTTAAAAAAAATCTAAAGTTTTGTAATTGATGATTACAGTGAAAAAAAAGAAATGCTCGGAATTTATTCTGAGAAAAATGAAGATAGTTGAAAATTTGTTTTCAAAGGGATTGAAAGGTGGAAATTTATCTTGTGAAGATATTTTTGAGATTAATAAATAATTTTGGGAAATTATTTATTGTTTGATGGATGTTATGAATAATTAGTTGATAGTTAAATAATCGACTATCAATATTGGACAAATACGTTGATTGTTTCGAAGAGACCGAGATCGAGATTAATTTCTCGAAAACCACTTCGATCCAGTTTGTACGTTTCGTGAAAGGTGTTCGAACTCGAAGATGGAGCAGTGAAATGCAAGGGCTAGTCGCTACTAATCCTGAGGATATTTCCAAAATGGATGTAATAGGAATAGTGCCTTCGGTTCCGTTCGAACCCGGGACGGACTTGTATGGATGAATACTTGCGAAAACATCGTCAGGTGGACGATGGGCATTCTAAGGGATATGTTCTTAAAAAGGTAACGCTTAACCTCAAGCCTCATCAAATGGGAATGGCTGAAAATCAGGGGTTATGCAGCAAGGCTTCGTGGGTAGCCCCCACTGGAGGGTGAAGTCATCCCTGTCTAGATGTCCCTTTTATTTCGGCTTAGTGGGCGGTTGCTGATCCCAACCGGGGGGTGATCTTACTCGGGACTGTCCAGTTAGGGATGGTTTCGGTCTTGTGTTGCAGGGGAGTCAGGGTGGCTCCTCGGTACGCTGATCTAGACTAGGTACTGTGACAGGTGGTACCCCAGTGCCTAGCCATTAGTTGGAATCCATTTTCCCTACGCTCCCGTACGATTTTGATTGTTCCCAACTATTGCTGAAACGTGAGATGCAAGCATTTCAGCTAGATTTTATTTTACTTTCTATAGACACTATTATAATATCAGAGGACTTTAATAAAAATGTTTTAGCTATCGTAAGGTAAAAACCCGACATGTTTATTTGTGGCGTGGTCTTACGAGATGCTTTTGTTTTCAAAGGATTTTTGAAACTTTAATAATCAATTGGGTGTGATTTTCTCACGCTGGTATTCCAGACTGACTCGGGTGTTATTTAACTATAATGCTCGGGTCAGACCGAGTATTATAGGATACAGGTTTTGATGCTGAGGAGCTCAGGAGACGAGCAAGATGACGATACGTACACCTGTAATTCTTTATATATATATATATATATATATATATATATATATATATATATATATATATATATTCCGCTATGTTGAGTTGTGTATCCATTTGTATGTTGTTGTTGAGCTGTGATTGTTGTACTCTGATGATGTAATATATAAATAGCTATATTTGATTTTGAGTAAAGATATGTTAATATCTATTATATTTTATACCGCTGCGATGGTTAGATTCTGTTGTTGTTCTCTGTTTTCTCTCCTTCTGCCTCTTCTTCTTTAACCAATGGTTCGTATTTCTGTGCAACTTGAGTTGATTGTTGTAGAATATTGCTGACTTAAGGGGTACGAATTTGCGGGTCGTTACATTTGGTATCAGAGCTTAGGTTAGCGATAACCTTGGCTCTAGTGGGAATTACTCATTATTAATAGAGTCTATTATACTCTAGAATGAGTTTGAGCGTATTAATAGATATGAGCGCGTATTTGTTAGTGAATATAAATTTTTTTAATATTGTGCTGATTGGTTTATTGAGGGGCATATGAACCTTCGTCGACACAGTCTGCGCAGCTGTATCGAAGGGTTTCTAAACACTTGAATAGAACAATCGACACGGTATTGTTTTAAAATGTGGGTAAATGAAATAATTTTACCCAAAATATATTTTGATATAAATAAAAGTTTTGTAAACTATTTTAGTTGATATATGGTTGGTTGGATGTTAGGTAGAATAATATTAAAGCAATACCATTGTTAAGTGAAAATTTAACTAGAAATTGAAAATATAACCGAAGTTTAAGGGAATAAATTTATTATAAAATGAAACTTATAAATATGAATTATAATTGTAATTTATAAATTGAAATATAATCAAATAAGAATTTGTATGAGCATAAGCTGTGCAAATGAATTATAGTAAAATTGATTTAAGCAGGATTAGAAAATTTATATCCTGTAGATTTTGGAAGTGTTTTGAAAATAGATAATAACACAATTGTTTTGGAGATATTTCTGAAAGGAAATTTGTGTAAAAATGGATTTTGGAAGGGAGATAGCATTGAATTCACTTCAGTCACTGGAAAATAACTTCGGTGATGACTGCAACATCATCGATGTTCATTTTCGAGTTTCTAAGTGATGGATGCTGCCAAATTGATTTGATCAGAAAAGTTAGTTGTTTTTGAAAATCTCAAAGGAAATTTGTTGGAAATAAAACCAGGATTGGTTTAATTATTGAGAAATATGATTTGAGATGTTGGAGATTTCAAAACAATTGGAAGCCAAAGCTGGGTGTTTAAAAATCCGGATAATATAAGTTGTAAGCTTATAAATGGAAATGATTTGTAAATCAGGAGGAAATTTAAGTTTTGGATAATGGAATATAAATCTAAAGTGAAAAGTTAAAATGAATTTAACTTGGATTGGAGAATAAAATTTAACTAGATTAAAATAAATGGAATAAGCTGAAATAATATCCAGTTGTATTCGAATCATGTTGAAATCGAATTGAGTTAAATAAATCTGAGTTAAAATAAAATTGAATTGGAATAAGGATTCAATTGAATTATTGAACGAAATTAGATTCTTACCTGAATAACTGGGAAATAAGTTGGATAAGAATTAGAAATCCATGAAACAAAAATATGCTTGGGTTATAAATAAGCGTAAGGCTTGGGTTAAAAATTAAAGATGAATATATTTAAGCCTTGAATGAATGGGATTGTGTAAAGAATAAGTTGTGACTTGTTAAATTTGAAGGTGAGATAGAAAACCCAAAAATAAATATTTTTGGTGAATTGGAAAATAAACAGAAAAGCCAAACTTGAATTATAAAATAATTTGAACTAAGAAAACTAAATGAAGTGATATTTGGAAATAAAATCAAGTATTGAACTATAAATAGGAGAGAACTAATTTGATAATAAATTAGTTAATAAAATGTGTAAATGGGAATGTAATGTAGTTTAATAAAAAACTGAATTGGTGAGTTAATATTGAAGTTTGGAAACAAAACTCAAGTTATAAATCAAATTCGACCTGGGTCGATAGTGTAGTAAATGTAATTAAATTGTGGTTAGTAAATTGGGTGGTAAATTGAAAATGGATAGTGGATTTAAAACTTGAGTTATAAATTGAAAATTTTGGTTGAAGTATTAACAAATTAAATATAATTAAAGTGTATCGGATAAAAATGTAAATGGATTAAAATAGCAATGGTTTGAATGTGCAAATAAAATCCAAATAAGTGAAGATAACTTGCAAATTAGCCAGGTAATAAATTGAATGTGCTGAATCTAAAAAGTTAAAATGTATAATAATTGATCGAATGAATGTGTAGTTTGAAATGGGATTGGATCAAAATAGAATCAAGTTAAATTGAAAAGAGAACTTTGTTTGTATGATGAGAATGAGCTTAAGTGTAAAATTTGAATAAATTGAAGTAAACTGACTTAAGCTAAATGAATGAAGGAGAGTTGAATTGAATTCAACTTGAACCAAGTTTAATGATATTGGGTCGGATTTAAATCAAGCGGAAATGAATTTTAATCGAAATAAAATTCGGAGAGTTATAAATAATATTTGATGGAATGATATTCTTAAATAAATAATTGTAAACCGTGTAAATTATTAAGGGATTGAAATAACTTGAGACAATAAGGAAAATAGAATGTTTCGAGTTTATTAGAATAGTTTAAGTAAATGTGGATAAACTAATTATATTTAATAAATAAATGATGGAATAAATAAGTATCAAATGAAATGTGGTTTAAATAAGTTGAGAAATGGTTATTGAATGAAATAGCTTGGATGGTCTTCAAGCTAAATAAAATAGTTTGGAATAAACTGGCATGGAATGAAATGTAAATAAATGGATTGCGAATAAAATGAGATGAAATGTGTCGAGCTATATAAATGGTTGTGAATGAATTTAAATAAAAGGGAAATTTAAGTGACAATCAAGATGAACCTAGGTTGTAAATAGTTTTGAATGAACTAGTTGGTTAGTAAAATGAGATGCAAAGTGAATGGTATTCAAATTTTAAATGCAAGGAAAATGAGAATATATGGATTGTGAATAAATTGAAAATGGAATAGAATTAAGTATAATTTGAGTTGAAATCCATTTAAATTGGTTATAAAACATAAATACCTATTTATTCACATAGATCTCGTCAAATTGCATAGAATAAATTGTCATTGGATGTAAATGGATGTAATTAAAATCCTATGAGTTGATAGAAGTAAAATAAATTGATTTTGAAAGCAAATGAATTAAATATGAGTCCAGTTTGCTTAAAAATAAATTAAATGTAAATTTGTGAGTTGTTAACCATTCGAATTAAGTGAAGGATATGTGGTTGGTTGTAAACAATTAAAATTAATATGGGAATATTTAAATTGCTTACTTTCAGAATTCATATGTTTTAACTATTGCAAATAAGTGAAATATTGTTAATTTTATATGTTTGGTACTTACATGTTTAAATTGAGTAAGTACAGGTACCTGGAAGCCGTGTGGCTGGATTTGGTTGTGCTATTTGCTAAAAATAATAAGCTGCTTGCTTAAAATGCTAAATAAGGTACGCCTACGCAATAAAAAAATAGGAAATATGAACTGTTTTTGTTTTTCCGACCGTGTGGGTCGATGTATATATATTTATCTCTTTTGTCAAATTGCAAAAGCTCCTCCGTACAAAGGAGACTCTACCAAAAATTTTCGAAATTTTGGGAGTTAGAAAATTTTAGAAAATTTTGGAAAATTGTGTTAACAACTAACGAATTCAAATTGGAAACTAAACTAAATTAGTAAAGGAAACCAACTTAAAGTAATGATATGAATTAGTTATTAATGGAAAATAAAATTTAAAGTTTAGAGTTGAAAATAAATTGAATTCGTGTGGAAATGAAAGAATTAATTTGAATAGGAATGGATATAAACAAATGTGGTAAGATGAAAATGAATATAAGAAACATATGAAATGCTTATGTTAACTTAAGAAAGGAATGGTCAATTCTTAATTGGAAATTGAATATTGCAAATGTATTCTAAGTTGATATTTGGAGAAATATTGACATTCGGTAAGGAAGTCGATAAAATGTTCTGGAATGTTGAGATTGGATATTAGTGCTAAGCAGGATATGCGGGTATTGTTAACGCTAAAATTTGAACGCTAACACCCCGGTGTGTGAAGTGTAGTTGTGAAAGCACCACCCGATGATTCAGGAACAGAGTATAAGCAGAAAACTGCAGAAAAAACAGTAAACAACAGCGATTTTATAGTGGTTCGGCTTAATAGTTTGCCTACGTCCACTTTGAATATCTTTATTGATGAATTTGTTACAGATTGATACAATTCTTCCCAAGTACAATACACTTTGAATTACTAAACACTTTGAACGAATGGCTTAAACTTCAATGTGAGTGAAAGTCTTCAAATCCATGTCGGTTGTATGAGATTCCTTATTGAAGTTGTTGGTAGCGTTCTACGTGTCTTGAAAGCTTTGAGTGTCGAGTCGATATGGAATGCAGCAGAGTATCGGCGCTTGGAAAGAATGAGCAAAAGTCCCCCTCATGTTGGAGTTAGCCCTCTATTTATAGATAATTCTAGGTAGCGGTTTTCGCCGAAGTCATGAGTCGTGAACGACTCATTTAGAGTCGTAGGTCGCGCTCGACTCAAGGTTCAAGAGTCAGCAGGCAGTGGAGTAGGTGAAGTGGTACTGAGCTTTTCTTCATTCACCTGGATATAAGTCCTAACTCGTTCACGAGTTAAGGAGTCATGGCTAAAAATGAGGCAGCACTAAAATTTCGGTTCTGTGGTTTTAGGTCGTGTTCGACTTATACTAGTTCGTAAGTCGGTCACGACTCAAATGCAGTCGCTCTCGCCCTCCTTTGTCTTGAGTCACTAGGTCGTTCTGCCTTTAGGTCTTTTAGGTCGTAGCCCCTTAAGTCGTGTACCTTCCTGAGTCCTGACATATCTTAAGTCGCGGAGGCCTTAAGTCGCAGATTTCTCTGAGTCGTGAGTCGCTCATTCTGCCAACTCATTAAGTCGAACAATCCTTAAGCCGTAAACCGTTCACCTCCTTAAGTCGTAAGTCGCACAGTTCTTTAACTCGTGCAACTCCTCAATAGTTGAGTCGGTATCTTGTTGAGTCGGCCAACACCTTTAAGGCATTAAGGCTATAACCCGGTGAGTCGCTGTCCCTCCTGAGTCGTTAAGTCGGCAATCAGCTGAGTCGTCGTTCATTTTAGGTTGGCAACGAGTTAAGGCTGTTGAGTCGGTAATCATTGTGAGTCGCGAGCCTGGTTTGAGTCGCTTGAGCAGAGGAGTTAACAATTTCCCCTCGAAGTGCACGCTTAAACCGTAAGTCGTGTGCTTCGACCCAGTGCATGAGTCGTAAATGACTCAAAGAGGCTCATGACTCACGACTCGTTAGTCCTTTCATCTTCCCCCCTGTTTCGCATATAAGCCGTTGAGTCGGTATTTCCTCCTCACTTTACTGCTTATCTGTTTTATTTGATCCTACCATTAACGATCCTTCAAGTTTCCAGAGACGAATCCAAGCTAATCAGACATCAACTCATCTTCATCTTTATATTGCGTAAGTGAATTCACCTTCTGTTCAATCAACCATCACCATTGACGCACGAATCTGGACTCCCCATTTTCTGACTCCAATTCATTTCTGTGCCGTGTTCCACCGCGAACAACGTTTCTGATTGATATGCGACTGCCATTGATCGTATTGTTGTTATCATTCACGATAACATAGTAGTGCACCAGATTTGCCGCAAACTTGAAGCGATTCGAATTGGTTTTTTGGGTGATTTCTGACCATGTGAGGAGAAGATAATGAGTTACAGTGTCTCGAATTATCTGGTTTGTGATTTTGGAGGAGATGAGAAGGTCCTTAGCGGGTTAATGGGTTAGAAGAGTTAATTGGTTGAGGCGTTGACTTAGAATTCTCACGATTCAGTTGGTTTTTTGGATCTACCAACTTAGGAATGCCTTGCAATCTCATCCGTCCACGACCTAATTTTTGGGTCGTGTTGATTTCCTGGCAATTTAAGACTTAGGTCGTACAAGTGATTCAGCCCTTTAGATCCTTACCACAACTTATTCTTTAGACCGTGAACGTCTCAAGCCATAAGTCGTGAACGACTCAGCACTTTGGCTATTTTCCATTCCGAGTTGTTTCTTGTGGCTTAACCCTTGACCGACTCAAGTAGGGGGGGACCTAGGCTTTGAGTCGCGGCCGAGACAGGACTTTGAGAAATTTGCTTTGTTCTGATTTGAGGCTTTTTCCTCCATGCGCATTACGACTTACAGAACTTAACTTAACTCGCCGCATATCCTTTAGGTCGTGAACGAGTTGCCACTTGAAAGCATAATCCCAACTTGATTATTGAACTTGTATTACCGGATTGAATTGCCTAAACTCTGAATTGCCCAAACTTTAAATTGTTTGAACTTTGTTGCATTATTCCACAAATCCTGTTAACTTATAAGCTAATTACCTGTTGAAAATAACAACTACAGAAAACCAGGGCGAATATACTGTCAATTACTGCCCACATCAAATGACAGATCAGTTAACAGAAGGCAATTAACTTAAACAGATTGTGTGAATGAAGTGCTTCAATTCAATGAATTCAAGTAAAGTATTAAAGCAACATTGAGACAGTCGATTGAAATCGATCGGTTTGCACCAATACTGCACTTGAACCCTTTTTTTTTTTGAAATTAACAAGTCCTGAAGTTTAGTAATCGATCAATTGTCGATTAGTTTAACTTTAGTTATATTTACTTGTCATTATTAGTTTTGCCCAACACTTCACACTTTTTAGGAAACGTGCACCTTCACATTTGAATATCCAGTTGCTTGTGTAGAATGACTTCTCAGGAAGAAGTTACAACAGTTCAGGCTGGAGAGGCAACTGTTATTCCGGCTTCACTAGTCAATCCTCCCGAAAGAGCCCCTACCACGCTATCATACAAAGTTTTTCGCCAGTTATGCGCTCAGTTTGGCATTGCTGAATTAAATGCCATTCTTCCCGAGAGAAGTAACACTGCTAACATAGCACCCCCTGGCTTTGTGACAGTTAACCGACAAATGTTCCTGAGCGGGGCTATCCCTCCTTTCAACAACTTTCTCCAGCATCTTCTTCGTCAACTGGCCATCGCTCCATCCCAGCTACACCCAACGGTTATGCCATTCTAATGGGGTTGGGTGTGCTATTTAGGGGAACGCTTGATCGACTTTCGAGCTTTGAAGAAATCTGTTACTTATGTTCCTTTACCCGGACCAAAGATCGTCTTTCTATTACTGTCGTGAGATGTGCTTGAAATCGTAAATTGATCATCGGTCTTCCTGACAGCGCTCATGGGTTTTTGACTCAATTCTTTTATGTCCGTTGCCCCCCGGGGTTTTATGCTGTGTGGAGAGAAGGAAGTAAGATCATCTACCTTTCCCTCCTCTATACTCTGAGTTTTTTGAAGTTCGAATTGCCAAGTGTTAACTTCATCATCATTTATTATATTTATTTTTTTTATTTCAGCGCTTCCCCCTCCTTGTAGAGATCCCAGTCACAAGCCAACTCTGGAGAGGCTTGTAGCTGTACCGGTTGAAGAGCGGGATATGAAATTTTTGCTGAACGACGAATTCCTTCACCAGTTCGGACTTATTTACTCTTCTCGCTCCACACACCCCTGCGAGGTTCCAGACTCCCCACCTAAAGCATCAGATGCCCCGGTTTCTTCTGACGTACCTGTACCAAAAGATCCCGCTCCCGAAGCTTCTTTAGTGAAGTGCTCCACTTCTGTTGACGTCGCGGGGTCATCTGGCAAACTTGCCCCGGTCACTGAAGAAGAAGAGCCTCGGGATTCTTCTCTGCATTCAAAGGAACCTGGTGACGAAGAAGGTGAGAAAACCAGCCCTGTCAAGCAGAGCAGGGACGACACTTTCGAAGGACTGAGTGACCTCTTTTCCACCTCGCAAGAGATCTTTAAAGATGATCCTATTACTACCGGGGTTTCTTCTTCAGTAGTCGAGGCGACTTCTATTCTGCAATAGACCCCGTCAACTCAAGAGTTGATGTTAACTTCTACTCCCATAACTACTCCACAATTAAAGAGTGGTTCGTAGTTCGATGCGTGTAGTTTGCACATTACACACACTTAGAATCTTTCGGCACTTTTATGCTTCTGACTTTTTATATTTTGAAGAATTCTAAAATTTAGCTCTTTTATTTCAGATTCTCCAATGGGATGCAGCGGATCCTACTATGATGACTTCCAGCGCTACGGGAGGCGTAGCCAATATGATTATAGGCGTTACCTCCCCTCATATAGAGAATCCAATGAAGAAAGAGCCGCCCGAAAGGCTCAAGAGAAGAGGGCTCAAGAGGAGCGTTATGAAAGAAGAGAGAGGGAGGAGCGCCACGATTCTTCGCAGAGAGGCGACGATTCCCATAAAAGAAAATCCCATGATGACCGAGGAAAAAGTCACATGGTTGAAGATTCGAGCAAGCGAGCCCGACATGGTGAGAAGCACACCTCTACAACTCCTGAGAAGGTTACTGCTCCCACCTCGCTTGACATTCCTTCCGGTTCTCCCGCTCTCGGGAAGACAGACATCCAAACAATAATTAGCAGGCCCAAATTCCATGTCGGACCGGGCCCGACCACTTTGCAAAGTCGGTTTCCACAGTGGTGTCTGAAGGGAGTAAGGTTCGACCTTGACTTGGTCCCCATTGACAAGTCTGCCATGTTACGAAACCTCGATGCCGTCAACCTTGATATTGAGAGGACGTCGAACTGGCAAAAACTTGTTGACGAGCTTCAAAGGGTTAATCATGCAAACATAGAGGCCATGCTCACTATGGAAAATGATAAAGCCGAATGGCAAAAGGTTCTTGAGCAACATGACACTTAAATGAGGAGCATCGCTTCTTACAATGAAGAGCTTGAAGCAAAAGTTGAGGAACTGAAACTAGAGCTTGCTGCTTGCTCTACTTCCTATTCCCAAAAAGAAGAAGTGCTCCTAAAACAAGTGAGAGACGCTCATGCCAGCCAAAGAGATGCCGAAGACAGGCTTGAAGTGCAGAAAAGAATTAGTGAGGGCTATGTTGCTGATATTGAAGAGATTCGGAAGAAAAACAGCTCCCAAGAGGCGGAGATTCAAATGCTTAAGCTTCAACTTTCCAAAGCTGAAAGGGAGCGTGATGAGGCCGTTGCCGGCAAAATTGCGGCTGAAGAATCTCACGAGGCAACGAGGACCAACATCAGCTCGACATTATTTGATTTCTACCTGCATAGCATCTTGGGGCGCGGTAGCCTCGCCTTTCTAGGCCCCAAGTATGAAATTACTCTGGCTGAAGTTTGGGAGGCCGCACTCGATATGCTTGGCGGTAAAGGCGCTGGTTATGCTGAGTCAGCTCTTGAGGAGCATTATCTTGATGATGATGCTCGCGCCATTCTTGCCAGGGGGAGAGAACAGCTTGCAAAATTAAGGGCCGAAACAGCGGCAGGAGAATACTCAGGAAAAATTATCTCAACTGCTCCGATTCAACCTTCTCCTTCAGCCGAAATTGATATCATCGGTTCTAGTTCCCACTCCCCATCTCCTACTAAAGTTACCACCGAAGCCACAATTACACGAGCCGTAGTTGAACCACAAGAGAGTGCTGAAGCTGTAGACTACAAAATTGATGTGATACCACCAACTTCTCTAGGTAACCCTAATAATGCTCAGGGGGACAACTTGCCAGTTTCTTACGGATTTGGCGAGCTTCTTGATTATCTCTTGAATCTCGACGAGCCATTTTCTCCTCTTTTTGCGGGAAATACTGACACTTTTATCTTTTCCTTTGTAGAGAAAGCGTCGAGTGCCACTCAAACTTCTCCTCCTCCAGTTACTGTTTCTCTGCCTCCCCCAATCATTCCTTCCCCTCATCTGGGATCACAGGAAGAAACAATAGGTGCCCTTAGGGGCTTAGATGACCCAGCTGCTTCGCAAGAGCAAAAAGATGAAGGACTTGAGGGAGGTGAGATATCCCCGGAGCGGACTCCTTCTGATGACATAATTTTGTCTAAACTTGTTACTCCCGGAAGTGAAACTTCTTCAAAGAGGAGAAAGAAGCGCGGAACATCAAAGAGGAGAAAGGAAGAGCATCATTGCTACTGAAGAGGAACCGGAAGTTGAACCAGTTGTACCTCCCTCTCCTTCTTCCCTCATGCCTATAGATCGGCCCCAAAAGCTAACCATCCGGCCGGGTGAAGGTTCCAAAGGTGGCAAGAAGAAATGAAGCTTCCAGTTTTTAGCTTCTTTTTTTTTTCCTCGAAACTTGTATCTGTAAGAAATTGTAATAGAATTGAATAAAATGATCCTTTATTTGTACAAACTCTTGTTTGAATTTGAGAATGCATTTTTATTTTTTATTTTTGTACAAGTTTCTTTACATGATATTGCAGTGAGCTTGTGGTATACTGTTCGAGCGTAATTTTACCGATGTAGTTATACCATGTTGCCCCTATACCATAAGCCCGTTGCAATATTTTATATTTTGAGGGGACTTGTACTTTTATTTTCCAGAGAATAATTATTTCATGCTTGGAGGAATATTATTTTGTTAAAAATCAGAGTACAACTCCCTCCAAGTAAATTTTTACACTTCATCCTTCGAAGATATCACCTTTTCTTTTGTGCATATACACATTACCAAGTGAATTCTTCTATGTGGTAAAGCGGGCCTCTGAAGGATACTTTAACTTCTTTTTGAGGAAGAGTACTTTCCAGAATAGGTGAATTATTCTTCCTTTGGAAGTTAAAGTGTGCCTTTGATGAGGGCTTCTTTTTTGTTACGCCAAAGTAAAGGGCTTTTTGATTTTTGTTTCTTTGAAAAGTTGCACCTCCGAGGAAGGCTTTTTCACGTTTCAACACTTGGAAGTTTTATTTCAATCTCGGTGAAACGTGTGCCTCCGAAGAGGTCTTTCTGCTTGATTGTGCCTCCGGGAGGAGGTCTTTTCATTTCTGCCTCTGGGAAGAGGTCTTTTCATTTCTGCCTCTGGGAAGAGGTCTTTTATTTTTGTATTTCAGCTTTGGTGAAGTGAAACTCCGAAGAGCGGCTATTGCATTTCAACTCTTGGTGAAATGTGCCTCCGAAGAGGGCTTTTTGGTTTCTGCCCTATGAGAGAGGCTTTTATTTTTCTCTGTTCGCTGGGAAGCGGGCCTTCGAAGAGGGTTTTTCACATTTCATTTTACGGGAGTGTATCGACCAATGATGAAACGTGTGCCTCTGAGCTGGGTTACTGCCTAGAAGTTCGGATTTTCATTCTCTCGGTTGGACGGATTGACGGGAGTGTATCGACCGATCATTCCACAACTTTGTATCGAGAATGATCTCTCTTTTTCTGGTTGGACCCGCTCAAGGTCTCTGATTTGGACTCTGAAGAGTAGCTTGGACTCTGAAGAGTAGCGTAGGGTCTCTGAAGAGAAGCACTTGGACTCTGAAGAGTAGCGTTGGACTCCAAAGAGTAGCATTGGACTCTGAAGAGTAGCGTTTGGACTCTGAAGAGTAGCGTTGGACTCCAAAGAGTAGCATCGGACTCTGAAGAGTATTGTTGGCACTTGTGTTTTTTATTCCCTGCGCTTCTTAGCAATCCCTACCCATAACATCAAGCACATGTCCCATTCTTTTCATTTGTCCTTTAATAGAGAAATGTGCATTGTTGCTGAGTGGGTCCATGGGGCAGGTGCATGTTGCTCCACCAGATGTTCGTTTACACAAGCAATTGTGGTTGGTTAGCAATGGCTCAAAATCTCCCTATTAGGAAGGTGCCCTCTTTGGTGGAATCCTTAATAGTTTGCAAATTGCACTCCTTTCGAATTACTTGAATTCGGAACATTTGTCACTTGTCATTTGTTTACTCCGTGATTTGTAGGGATCACTTCGCTCTGTGATATGTTGGATGAGCAAGCTTTATCCTGATAGCCTGCAA
Source organism: Allium cepa (assembly GCA_030765085.1). NCBI lineage: Eukaryota > Viridiplantae > Streptophyta > Magnoliopsida > Asparagales > Amaryllidaceae > Allium > Allium cepa. Next base: position 813,155,629 of record CM060939.1, read on the forward strand.
TACTAAATCGATATTTTTTAGCAATATTTGCATATCAAAATGATACGGGTATTTCAATGGTATTAAGGAATACAAGGTTTATAATTGCTCACTATTGATTCACATCAAATTCACAGTGGTTAACAGCACAGGAGTTATACTTCCATGATCATTTTACAAAGTTATGCAATGCTATTAAGTAAAATATGGATGTAAATGAATGCTATTCCATGATTTTGTGATTCATATGTTAATCAATAACCAGCTTCTCGGATTCCTTCTCTGTAGTTCTGTTGCCTGAGCTTGATCGATAAGCAAGACATGGCTGCCGCTGAGTGGACGAGGTTGGGTCAATTCCGTCTTTCTTCGCATACTGTTGAAGTTTATTCTGTTTCAGCAGTTCTTCAATCACATTCCTTAACTGGCGACATTGATCAGTATCGTGACCGGGTTGGTTGTGAAATCGACAGAATTTCCCATTTTGCACTGCACCTCTTCCCATTTCAGTTGGTTTAGGGTATTTGACAACATCTTTTGTTGCCAAGAAGATCTTCTCCGGTGTGTCAGTTAAGGGGGTGAAGTCTGAAGGGTTAAAACATCGAGGTTTTTTCTTATCTCCCTGCCATTTCCTTTCATCACCCTCCCTTTTCTGGTTTCTAGATTCTTTCTCGTTGGTGATGTCATCGTTATTCTTGATTTCGGCTATCACTGCTTTTACTGGCAGTGAGAGGTTTTCTAGGCGTATGAATTCGTCGGCCTTTTTATAAAACTTTTCGAGTGAGTTTGGTTCCTTCATTTTGAGCCACGTCCCAAATTCACTCGACTTGTCGATGGCCCGGACTAAGTATGTTAAGATCATTCGGGGTTCCGCGTTGTCCACCTCGGCTAAAGCTATATTAAAACGGTTCAAAAAAGACTTGATGGGTTCTCCGGGTGCTTGTTCTAGGCTAGACAATGACATTATATCTTTTGCCTTTGACGCATACAATCTGAATTGTTCTTTAAATTTCCGGGATAAATCGGAGAATTGATCTATGGATCGAACCGGTAGCGTGGTGAACCAAAGCAAAGCCACCCCTTCTAAATATACTGGAAAATACCGACATTTAATCTCATCCGATGCTCGTGCCCCGGTCATATGCCAATCGTATCTGTATAGAAATTGGTTAGGGTCACTTGTCCCTCGATAAGCCGGGATAGTAGGAGGTACAAATTTCCTGGGAAATTCCGCCTTTAAAATCCTTTCAGTGAATGGAGTTTTGCTCGGAGCGAATCCCCAATCGATTTCATCCTCATGCCTCCGCATGCTTTCTCTCATGATTGACCGAACCATCCCTGATAGATACTCCTCGTCGTTTTGAGACTTTGCCCGTAAGAAGTTAGCTGCCCTTTCAAAATTTTAAAAGGTAGGTTGTGGCCTTGAACCTTCAGCTTGGGAAGGTGCCCCTGCAGCGGTAATGCCTGGTCTTTGAGGAATATCTTTCTCTTGGGGGTCATGGGCATCTTCAGCATGGATTGTTTCATTATCATGTCGTTGGTGACTTGCCTCAAGCATGGTGTTTAACCTATCCATAATCAAGGCATTCTAGGCATTCTGGGGCTCTAATTGTGCATTTTGAGCATTTAACTGTTGATTCAATCCCAAAACCACAGCTTCTAATTCCGCCCGTGTAACTCCCACATTTGGAGTTGTCTGACTCAGAGGAGGAGAAGTGGCGATGTTCTCTTGACAATCTTCAGATCTGACAGATCTACGCTTCCTTCCGGGAGCCATAATTTGTGTTAGACTTCTGGTCCTAACGGAGATTCTTTCAACAAACTTTCGTGCAGCAATGACGATAATTCTCCTGAGTTCAGTTCTCAGTGAAAGCACCAAAAATGTTAACGCTAAAATTTGAACGCTAACATCCCGGTGTGTGAAGTGTAGTTGTGAAAGCACCACCCGATGATTCGGGAAAAGAGTATAAGCAAAAAACTGCAGAAAAAACAGTAAACAACAGCGATTTTATAGTGGTTCGGCTTAATAGTTTGCCTACGTCCACTTTGAATATCTTTATTGATGAATTCGTTACAGATTGATACAATTCTTTCCAAGTACAATACACTTTGAATTACTAAACACTTTGAACGAATGGCTTAAACTTCAATGTGAGTGAAAGTCTTCAAATCCATGTCGGATGTATAAGATTCCTTCATGAAGTTGTTGGTAGCGTTCTACGTGTCTTGAAAGCTTTGAGTGTCGAGTCGGTATGGAATGCAGCAGAGTATCGGTGCTTGGAAAGAATGAGCAAAAGTCCCCCTCATGTTGGAGTTAGCCCTCTATTTATAGAGAATTCTAGGTAGCGGTTTTCGCCGAAGTCATGAGTCGTGAACGACTCATAGAGAGTCGTAGGTCGCGCTCGACTCAAGGTTCAAGAGTCAGCAGGCAGTGGAGTAGGTGAAGTGGTACTGAGCTTTTCTTCATTCTTCTGGATATAAGTCCTAACTCGTTCGCGAGTTAAGGAGTCACAGCTCAAAATGAGGCAGCACTAAAATTTCGGTTCTGTGGTTTTAGGTCGTGTTCGACTTATACTAGGTCGTAAGTCGATCGCGACTCAAATGCAGTCGCTCTCGCCCTCCTTTGTCTTCAGTCACTAGGTCGTTCTGCCTTTAGGTCTTTTAGGTCGTAGCCCCTTAAGTCGTGTACCTTCCTGAGTCGTGACATATCTTAAGTCGCGGAGGCCTTAAGTCGCAGATTTCTCTGAGTCGCGAGTCGCTCATTCTGCCAGCTCATTAAGTCGAACAATCCTTAAGCCGTAAACCGTTCACCTCCTTAAGTCGTAAGTCGCACAGTTCTTTAACTCGTGCAACTCCTCAATTGTTGAGTCGGTATCTTGTTGAGTCGGCCAACACCTTTAAGGCATTAAGGTTATAACCCGGTGAGTCGTTGTCCCTCCTGAGTCGTTAAGTCGGCAATCAGTTGAGTCGTCGTTCATTTTAGGTTGGCAACGAGTTAAGGCTGTTGAGTCGGTAATCATTGTGAGTCGCGAGCCTGGTTTGAGTCGCTTGAGCAGAGGAGTTAACAGGTATTATAAAAGGGAAAAGAGAATTGGTTTTTGATTTCAAGAAGATAAATTTGAAATGCTCGACAAAAAGGTATGTATTTAAAATTGGTGTGAATTTGATTGGGATTTTGGATTGAGCCACTTGGCCTTTTGTTTTCTTTTTGAATTTGGAAGGCCGTAGAGCCATTTTGTAGTTGTACCGAGCTATCCGCGCAAAGGAGACGCTGGCGAAATTTTTCGGAAATTTAGAGAGTTAGAAAAATTTTGAAAAATTTTGATAATTCAAAATTTGATTTTAAATTGAAACTCGAATGGTTAAACAAATGGTATAGTTTGAAACTAGGGAAAAATTTAGAGGTTAATAAGGATGATAATGGATCTTCTATAAAAAGATAGTTAGTAAGATGTTGAATTGTTTGGTTTTGGAGGTAAGTAAACGGGTATTGGACCATTCTTCCTAATTAGTAATTTTGGGGACGAAATTCTTTTAAGGGGGGAGGAATGTGACGACCCGGAATTTTCAAGGATTTAAAATTAGAATATTTAATTGATTTTAAATAGTCATTAGAGTAATTTTAACTTGAATTACGAGCATCACTAATTATTGAATTAAATAAGTGCAGTTGGGTAAAATGTTGAATCTGAAATTTTAAGCTTGTTAAAAATAATTTGAAGGCTTATAAATTTTATTCTGATAGTACTGATGATAATAAAAGTTGTGAAATCGAAATTAACAGTGGTTTGTTCAGTTTTAAAAATATATCGTTTAAATTGAATTTAAAAATAGCCTTCCGAGGCACAGTCTCGGAATTCGAGGAAACCAGTACCATTGGATCCGTAATATTGAATTATTATCGGATTTCAATTTTCGTAGTTTTTGGAGTTAGTGTGTGAGTGTACGATATATAAGTGCGCTAAAAATTTAATTGATAACAATTTACGGAAATTTAATTTAATTTATCAGGCTTCTTGTATACGCCATTTTCAATCCATTCCCCAGCATGCTACTTTCTCCTCAATTTCGTGTCTTTCCCTTTTGTATATACGCTAGAGCATGCCAGAACGAAAATAAAATCATTTTCGTGACTCCCCTTGTATTTCGAAATCAACAATGGCCGAAGCCATTAATTTCTAAATCTGTAAACCGAAAATAAAAATAAAATATAAATCAATTAGGGCCGGCCTCTGATTCTCCTCCATTCGAATAGAATGCGAGCTCATTCCTTCAAATCCTATTGCTTCGAGATCGAGATTTTCCAATCGCTCGTACGATGCGGTCATGTTCTAATTCAAGGAGGGGGCGACCGAGTTTCCTTGAGTCAAATCGATTCGAGAACCGCGCGCACTCGCGAGGTCGTAAAGAGGAAGAGGGGTTAAGGGGGAAATCGAAGCACTATTGTGGGAAACTCGAGCTTGAGTTTGGGAAGCATGGCCGAACTCATCGAGATCTGTCATCCTTCCAGTTAACGAGGAGGCTATTGAGAGTGTTTCAGGCGATGTGAGGGGTGCTTGCGAATTTGGGCATATGCTCGAGGAGTTCGTCTCTTCATTCTGTCAACAGGTTTGAACTCAAAATTTGTAAGCATGGGTTAGTTGAGAGTGTCAATCGGGGAAGATGCAGGCTGTTCGTCAGCGCTTTGGTGAAGGTATATTCTGTTAGTTAAGTTTTAGCATAGATCTGTTGGTATAATCATAGTAATTAGGAAGTATATTAATAGATATATATGTATAAGGCTCTAAAAAAAAGAAATAAAATAAAAATATTTTAAAACAGCAAGTTATTTTATTTATTAATTGAAACAATTTATTTTATTTTAATAATGGATTTGGTGGAAAAAAATGGTTTAACTAACCTATTTAAATTAGTTACTAAAAGATCTAAAAAAGGAAATTAGTTTAAAATTAGGTCATTAGTCAAATTTTAATTCTTGGATAAAGTTAAATTTATTAAACGGTAACTGGTTTCTCGATTAGTTCGAATATTAATAAAATAATCTAATGTTTGTTCAAGGTCATGAAAAACAAGTCGAGATGGATATGGTGGCAAATAAAAGGCAAAGGTGAGTCAATCTCACTTAGTTAATTTAAATTTAAATGATTAAATTTAAATAATTGTTTGAATGGTTGAAACTGATTGATATGCTATAGTATAGTATATTCTGGAATTGGTATATTATGTTGTGCTAACATCTGTGGATGCAGGGAAAACAGGTTGGAGGGATCCAACTTGATCCCTCAACATTTATTTAAATTGTTTAATTCCCTTAATTGTGATTATATTGATATTCTATGATGAATTATAGTGGAATATTAAATGTTATGGTTTGATTGGATGTAATTGGGTATAATGAATTAACAAAAATATAAATTTGATTTTGGAAATGAAAATAAAAGAAGTGAAATTGCAAGTAAAATAATTATGGAATAAATTGTAGAATGCATTGGAAAGAAATAAAGCGACTGTGAAGTTTTAATAAATAAAACTAGAGTATAAAAAGTAAATTTCGAATAACAGGAAGTTAAATGAATTTTATACTGTAGTGTTATTATTTTTGAGAACAAAACATTTATTTAAAAATTTAAGATTTAAATTATTGAAAAGAATAAGGAAGAAATTGAGAAAATCTGGAATTTGTATATTTCCGTTAAAGGATTTAAAATCAAACGGAGGATAATAACAAAAATAATAAAACCTATAATTAATGAAATTTGAAATGAACTAAGTAAGTAAAGAGATTTATTTCAAATGGAATAAATCGGAAATCAATTTGGAAAATTGATTTAAGTGATTGAAGTTAGAATTTTCTCTGGATAACCAAGTACGTTTTTTTTAAAGTAAATTTTTAAATATAAATTAAATGTTTTAAAGTTGTTTTTAAAGAAAGCAAGTTTTGTAAAATTTATTATTTCTAATATTTAAAATCTAAAGTAAGTATTTCTTTTAACCTATTTTCGCAGTAATTATTAAAGTAACTTAGTATTTTGTTTTAAAAGTAGAAATCTGATTTTATTTATTAAGTACATTATTTTCAAATGTTTATATAGTAAGTATTTTAGTAAATTATTAAAGTATATTTAACTTAAGTGTTAAAAGGTAAATTCCAAAGTAAGTATTTTTGTTTAATCTATTTATCATAATAATTATTTAGAGAATGATTTGGTCTTTTGTTTAAAGTATTATTATAAATTTAGTATTAAAGTAAATTTTTCTAAATTGAATGTTAAATATATTTTACAATAAAGAGACTTTAAATTATTTTAAAAAAATATAAAGTTTTGCACTTGATGATTCTAGTGAAAAAAAAGAAATGCTCGGAATTTATTCTGAGAAAAATGAAGATAGTTGAAAATTTGTTTTCAAAGGGATTGAAAGGCGGAAATTTATCTTGTGAAGATATTTTTGAGATTAATAAATAATTTTGGGAAATTATTTATTGTTTGATGGATGTTATGAATAATTAGTTGACAGTTTAATAACCGACTATCAATATTGGACAAATACGTTGATCGTTTCGAAGAGACCGGGATCGAGATTAATTTCTAGAAAACCACTTCGATCCGGTTTGTACGTTTCGTGAAACGTGTTCGAACTCGAAGATGGAGCAGTGAAATGCAAGGGCTAGTCACTACTAATCCTGAGGATATTTCCAAAGTGGATGTAATAGGAACAGTGCCTTCGGTTCCGTTCGAACCCGGGACGAACTTGTATTGATGAATGCTTTCCAAAACATCGTCAGGTGGACGATGGGCATTCTAAGGGATATGTTCTTAAAAAGGTAACGCTTAACCGCAAGCCTCATCAAATGGGAATGGTTGAAAATCAGGGGTTATGCAGCAAGGCTTCGTGGGTAGCCCCCACTGGAGGGTGAGTCATCCCTGTCTAGATGTCCCTTTTATTTCGGCTTTGTGGGCGGTTGCTAATCCCAACCGTGGGGTGATCTTACTCGGGACTGTCCAGTAAGGGATGGTTCCGGTCTTGTGTTGCAGGGGAGTTAGGGTGGCTCCTCGGTATGCTGATCTAGACCAGGTATTGTGACAGGTGGTTCCCCAGTGCCTAGCCATTAGTTGGAATCCATTTTCGCTACGCGCCCATACGGTTTTGATTGTGCCCAACTATTGCTGAAACGTGAGATGGAAGCATTTCAGCTAGATTCTATTTTACTTTCTATAGACACTATTATAATATCAGATGACTTTAATAAGAATGTTTTAGCTATCATAAGGTAAAAACCCGACATGTTTATTTCTGGCGTGGTCTTACGAGATGCTTTTGTTTTCAAAGGATTTTTGAAACTTTAATAATCATTGGGTGTGATTTTCTCATGCTGGTATTCCAGCATGACTCGGGTGTTATTTAACTATAATGCTCGGGTCAGACCGAGTATTATAGGATACAGGTTTTGATGCTGAGGAGCTCAGGAGACGAGCAAGATGACGATACGTACATCCGTACTTGTTTATATATAAATATATATATATATATATATATATATATATATATATATATTCCGCTGTGTTGAGTTATGTATCCATTTGTATGTTGTTGTTGAGCTATGATTGTTGTACTCCGATGATGTAATATATAAATAGCTATATTTGATTTTGAGTAAAGATATGTTAATATCTATTATATTTTATTCGCTGCGTTGGTTAGATTCTGTTGTTGTTCTCTATTTTCTCTCCTTCTGCCTCTTCTTCTTTAACCAATGGTTCGTATTTCTGTGCAACTTGAGTTGATTGTTGTAGAATAATGTTGACTCAAGGGGTACGGATTTGCGGGTCATTACATGAAACTTGCTGTTCGATTTTTGATAACATCGTCTCTGGCCTGATCATCTCTTTGATCATGGCTTTGGCTTGGTTCGATGTTGACTTTCATTTTGATTGGAAGTGTTGTTGTAGCCATGGCCTACAGTCTTCACTGTACTCTTCTTTGCATAGTATATTTGTGTGCTTATCACTGGCTTCACTATAATTTGTTCAACTCGAAATTGTTTTAGGCACTCGTTCATTTTTTGACCATTATGTCACCCTGCACTTGTTTGATTTTGATAAACTCATGGCATTGACTTTTAAGCTTGAAATTGAATTTGTGAAGGTATTTGAGTTCGACACTGTTTTGATCTTTGCAATTTACTGCTTACTTATTTTGTGTGTCTTCATATGTGTTCATACATACAATTGTATGTGTTTATGCATGTATTATTGAATTTGAACTGCAATTATCTTGGTTCAAAACTGATAATTGCTCCTGGGCATTGTATTTTTACTTGTAACTGAGTTGCCTTAGTTTGGGTACACATGCCTACTTCACTTTTTGAGACAGTTTGATTTAAGTTGAGTTTTATGTTGGCATCGGCATTGACCTTTAATTGTTGTGTGCTGTGGTGCCATATCTATGGTGCCCTCACCTTCATACTGCTGTGTTCATATAGTTGTATCCTTTTGTTGGCGATGCTTGAGATTTATCTGACTTAGTTTTGAATTTTAGTTCCTCGGCTCAGGCATTGATATTTGATATTTTTTTCTCTCTTTGAATCCAAAGATGTGGATCTGTTGCAAGTGGTATTTATCTATGAGTTCTCTGGAGTGGTTGTTCACTTGTGGCCTCACTTAATTTCACTGAGCTAGTCTGGTTTGTTTCTTTGATTTGTAGTACTTGAATTAGTGCAGTTTGGTTTCATTGGTATGCTGTTGCATTGCATCATGTTGTCTTTGTACCTATGCATATCTTATTTGCAGTTACACTTCAATTGCTTGGATATATGTATACAAGTGCTCCCCTGATTCATTTATTTTACTTGAGCTTGAATCTTGTTGTCACCGCATTCATGTATAAGTCTGGGTTGAATCACTTCTAGGCATAAGCTTTCATCTTTGTTCTTTCTTCTTCAAAAACTGTGAGTAACATCACCATTTTAAATTGTTAAGTATAAAATTAGGTTGCCTGCTTATCTTTGAAGTATAATATGCTTATGAATATGTTTTTTTTTAAAAAGAAATCTATTATATAAAAGAAATTCTAACTATAAAAGCTTCAAGAGATTAAAAAAAAAAAATTTCCAGGCAAACATTTTGTCTCTGCCTTTCCCTGTTCTCTGTCAACATATTTCAAAGTGAGTAAACACTTTGTTTTGAAAACAATCTATGTTATGGATGGCTCTAATGCCTGGGTTGATATGATATTTGGTATTTTTCATTAACCTGTATGTAACAACCCGGTATTTTGCATCAATTATAATCGACAATTTAAAAACGATTAATATTGACACAAACTTCCATTTGAAGTTTTTTTTTAATATGAATTAAAATTCATTGATAAATTATTAAAAGGAATTGTGGGCTTTGTAAATTAATTAGTGGTCCACGTCTCCTTTTGTTTCGTTTGTACCGATGGTTATCAAAGCATAATAACCGGCCCTTCTTTATTTTTATTTTTTTTGGTTCAAAACCTAAAATCATCGAAAGAAAAAAATAATGGCTGCTCGATTTCGTTCGCCCCTCTTCTTCGTTCCTCTGCGAAGCTAGGACATAGAAATCAAACACGATAGATGGCGCTCGCTCGTTCCCTGATGATCGAGTTCGCAAATCAGGTAAGTGATTCCTTCACTTACATCTAATTCAAACCCTAGTTTGATTTCTGACTTGTTCCAATTCTGTTTATTTGGACTTGGTTCGAATTTGTATGCTCGCTTGTTGTGTGCTAACGTGGCTTTGATTTCTAGTTGTTCGATTTTCATGTTGACGTGATTTTGAACTGTCGTTTTTCTTGGAAAATTCAAATTCGATGTTTCAGATTTCTTGTTTGCTAGTTATCACGCCAATGCTTTATCTCGTGACCACCCCGGCTTGATATTGACTCTGTTCAATTGCCATGGCCACTGTAAGTTTCTGGAAGTTTTGGTTTCATGAATGTTGCACGATGGTTGCTATTTGGACATATTTCCAAGTTGCCTCGAACACATGTATATATTGTTCGTTGGTGACATTGGTAATCACGACTCTGATTTGATATTTGAGCCTGCATTTATGTTGCTCGACTCGAAGATTGGTACTTATGTAACGTATTCCACTGTTGCACTTGTGGGTATATCACTTGTTGCCAGTTACCATCTTTAGTCTGCATATCACTGTAAGTCCATCACTACACTGCTTATTTGCATATAAACTTGTATTCTTTGTTACATCACTGCATTTTCATCACGGCTGTTGTTTCATTGTCTTCCGAAAATATGGGGGTTATCTCGAGTTTGCACTTGCATATCCACTTTAAATGGCTATCTCACCCTTTCATGTTTACACATATATGTTCTAGTGATATTTCTTTTAGTATGTGCTGTCTGCACTCGTTTCTTCTCATCTTCATCAATGCTGTTTGATAACTTCTGTTGGTTCATGCCTTGTTAATGACTGTTGTTTTGCTTCTAGTCAATTTACTTATAACATTTGAATTATGGCAACTGGTCATGCATACATGTGCACGGATTTCACTGTGCGATCATGTGTACATCACTTGTTGTTCCCTTTTATTGCCTGTTCTTCGAGGCAGGTAATTCAGGTGCTATTTTACTTTGATGTTGAACATTATCATGGTTATTCTGGCCTTGACTCGAGCTTGTTCGAATTTGCTTATGTGATATTTCTGATGGCTTCGGCCTTGATTTGAAACTTCATCGACCCGTACACTTGAGCGTTGTATATCTCTGGAATTCAATAGTTTGTATTGGGTTCCATTTGTATACTATTGCATTTGTTAGCTCTTTGGGTTGTTTATTTTGTTGGCAGGTCTAAATTGAGTCTATGGCAGTGTTGTTATTTATTTGCGTTACTCATGCTACTGAATTCAATCATAATTGTGCATGCTTGTAGCGTAATTGACTCATACCTTATTTGTACTCTGATTTATCACTTGCTAATTTGTTTTGATAAATTACTGCTTGGATTTTGGAAAGGAGAACCAACTGCTATATGAATTTCCTTTTGTTCGAAGTCCTCTTTGATGACTCATGGCTTGGACTTTGAAACTGTTTGATCTTTCCATTGTTTTTGCCGTCGACTCGACATTGTTTGATGTTTGATATTGACTGCTGTTTTTGTAGCCTCGAGCTCTGTTAACTATTATTCGAGTCTGCACATATGTGTTACCTACATTTGTATGTATGTATGTACATATTGTTGGATTTATACTTAGCTTGAGTCATTTTTCGTGTGATTGTTTTCACTGATGTTTTTCACTGTTGCATTGTTTTGAGTGTTTGTTGTACATATGAAATTGATTCATATGTATGCTAGACATTGTTTCTCAGTGACAATTACTTGCACTCATTTGCTTAAATGTTTTGGGTTGATATTGACCTATTTTGTTGTCACTGTGTTATTACGGTGCATTGTGCATATCACTGCACTTTTTCATTCCACTTCATATGTTTGCATACATGTTGTGTCTTGACATTATTTGCTTGAATGTCACTTGTTTTGTTGCTAGTTTGCCCTTTATCTCATTGTGCATGCTTGTTTTCCTTTTCCATATAGCAGTTGCTCGGCCCAGTCATGATTCACTGTCATGCACTTCACTGTGTTCTGATTCTTGATGGCTAGCATGATGGTGTTTATGTATGTACTGTCTCTGGACATTTTTCTATGACATCCATGTTGATTTTTTTTTAAAATTTACTTGAGTTGAATCCAGTTTTAAAAACTCGGGTTTGACCTTGTGCCCGGTTGTGTACATCGTTACTGTTGTGGCAAGGCAGTGCACGCAAGCGTGAACTGCGGCCACACGGTATTGAGATTTTGGGCACGACTTCACTATAGTGGCAAGGCAGTGCACGCAGGCGTGAACTGCAGCCACAAGGTATGGCGTGTATGATATTCTATTTTGCTTCGACTTATGGATCTTTTTTGCGTATTCCATATTCTGTAGTGGAGAGGCAGTGCACGCGTGCGTGTACTGCAGCCCTACTCAAATTAATATTTTAATTGATATTTCAATGGTTTGAACTATTTTGTTTATTCAATTAAATATTTTGAATTACATTCTGATTTGGTTTAATTACCGTCGTCTATTCATTATTTAATTATTATTGCTCCTGTGCACTAATAACTGAGTTTGAATTAGACTGACCCGAGTATTATTTTCTTTTGAATCTAATACTCGGGTCAGACCGAGTATTTCAGGTTGTAGATATTCTGCTTTGGGTTGCTGCTAGAGCTATGAAGTTCTTTCATATCTTTTGGAGTAGTCATCGTTATTTGTAGTAGTCTGTAAAATTGTATAGGAAGATATGTATTCATGTATGTTATATACGTTAATGTACTTGTGTATGTAACTTCCTGAGTCGACTATTGTACTTATATCATATGTACCGTGTCATATGTATTGTATCAAATGTCTTGTAATTGGCATCAGTTATTATATATATATATATGAGACTTTCTGTTTCATCTGTGTTTCGCATCTATATTATCTGTGTTTATATTTTATATTTACTGTTCTAAACTATTACGAACCATCGTAGTTCGTTTTATACTGGAATTGGGGTATGTCGATGGGAGAAAATAAATCAGAGATGGAAAATGAAAGAAAATATATTTATATACCACTCCCATTGAGATAACCAATACTAGTATAAGGCCTAACTATTGATGGTCGCTCCTCAGCAGCCTTATTCTCCGTGCTAGTTGACAGCACTATACCGTAGTGTTCTTGGCTAGCGTGGGTATAGAGGTGGGGCGTCACAGCTTGGTATCAGAGCCTGGAGTTTAGAACAAATATAAAACATAACTTAGATAGTACATGTGTTACAACTGTTTGTCGACGTTTTATCTCTCATATTTGCATATGATTATCTTTGATTGTTAGGTTTGAATTCCTAACGCTTGTTCATATGCATTTGATTTTGAGTCTTGTGTTTTCGGCTTTGATTTGATTTAGCCGATGATTGATTTTGTTCGAATCTCAGCGATTCCGAACTTGATATTTTATGTTTTCCTCGGATTGATTTCCATTCGACTTCGGCCACTTTGTTTTGAGAAATTTCTAAATTCTTGATTTCCAAGACTCTGACTTGGTTTGCCGTTGAGTCCTTTGATGATGATGTTGAATCGTTTTGTACTCTATTATGGCCATTAATTGTTGACTTCGGCATTGACTTGATTTTTATTTTTGTTGAAGTCATTTATGCATTTATGCTCGTTTTGTTTCGTTATTCCAATTGTCAATCGATTCTTCTTTTCCGATTAGTTGTTGTCATCTTTGTCGACTTTGAAAACTTCTATTTCTGGAATTTTTGGATATTCCTACTTTGATGGATTTAAGAATCGAATTCTTTGGATTTTATTCACGTCTTCGAATGTGAATTTTAGTGAATTGATTTGGTTTCCAAATTTAATCGATTTTTGATTATTTCCCGATTTGTTGCTATCATTTATTAGCAACTTTGATGACCATTTCTTCGGGATTTTTGTGAACATACCCTTCGATGAATTCGGTATCGATTTCTTTGGATTCTATTCACGTCTTCGTATGTGAATTCTTGTGATTGATTGTTTCTACAATCATTTTTGTGATTTGTCGCTTTAAAAATATAAATGTTTCTATACTAGTAGTAAATATCAAAACCCCTTTGTCCAAACGATTTCAAAACTATTTTACTACAAAACTCTTTTCCTAAACCGTTTTCCAATCTATTAGTATATACTAACCTTTATTTCACTCATATGAGAAATCTAATTAAACGGCTTAGCAAAACAGGTGGTATGAAACGCTTGCGTTTACTTCGTCGGTTAATTTTTGGACTTGTTCGATTGAACCACTTGTGACATTTTTCTAGTGAAGATCTACAATTTGTTCGTAAATATTTAAGTTAAGCTAGTGGTTATGGGACATGAAGCTAAACTTTTATATTCACTAGCTTAGTGTAATTGACACTTCTCGTTGATCTTGATGATCGCTTTATGAATTAGACTAGCAATTGCGCGATGTCTCTTTCATTGCAAGGTTAGATTAGACACCAATTGTGTGATTCCACTCACGCATACCTTTTTGCTTTTTGGTTAGTCTTGACCTCAATCTGTGTGATTCCATTCACACATGCTTAGTGTAATTGACACTCCTCGTTGATCATGATGATCGTTCTGATGGTCAGACTAGACACCACTTGTGTGATTCCATTCACACATACCTTTCTGCTTTTTGGTTAGTCTTGACCTCAATCTGTGTGATTCCATTCACACATGTGGGGTAGCTCCCCTTGGTCTTCGGACCGTCATTTGATAGGCCTCTTTCCCTTTTTCTGTGATTTCTAGATTCCTTATGTTGATTTCTGGAAATTTTATGCTTCACCTATTTTTGTGCATTGGTGAATTCATATGTTATTGATTTGTCATGAGTACAAATTTGGGGTATGATACCTCTTTGGATCTTTGAGAAGGTTCTTGTGATATTGATTATCTCTTATCGGTTGATCTCCTGTTGATCATTATTTGCATACTTATAGTTGTATGTCAGTATGGGTATTTCATATTTATGCCATACCTCTTATCGGTTGATCTCCTGTTGATTATTACTTACATACTTATAGTAGTATGTCATTATGGATATTTTATGTTATGCCATATCTTTTATTCTATGTCATACTCCCATTCGAGTTTCCATATCCCGTTCGAGTTCTTATACTCTTATCTTGTGATTTCTGGATTTCTTGTGTAGATTTCTAGAATTTGTGCTTCACCAATTTTCGTGATTTCTATTGATAAGTTTTATCAATTCTTGTGCATTGGTGAATTCGTGTGTTATTGACTTGTTATGAATACAAGTTTAGGGTATGATATCCCTTTCTATCTTTGAGAAGATTCTTGTGACACTTTTGATGAATGAAAATCCACTTATCAAAGTTGCTACTGATGTCGCTGTTTTAATCACGTGTTTTAAAAAAATGTTTCAAAATATAAATCAAAATTGCTTTCAAAATTTTTACGATTTGCGCTTTCAATAGAATGAGGAAGCGAATTAAACGTTTCAGAAAAATCGAGGACTATGACCCCTTTCTTTTACTGATTCGCTTAATTCCGGACTTGTCCGTTTGAGAACGTAAAATGTTATTTATTTAAAATACACCATTTTGCACTTTCAAGGAAACGATGAAGTGAATTAAACGATTTAGTAAAACTCGTGGTTATGGGTCATGTGCGTTTGCTATTTCGGTTAATTTCGGACTCGTTAATTGAAAATTTATGATTTTTGATTATCGTTTGTGATAATCAGATATTTGCTGTTTCTGATTATCGCTTGTGATAATCATATATTTGAGATTTAATTATCGTTTGTGATAATTAAACATTTGAGATTTGATTATCAATTGTGATAATTAAATATTTGTGATTTGAAATTTGATTTCCGTTGTGGTAATTTCTGATTATCGTTTTGATAATTGGATGTTTATGATTTCTGATTTATCGTTTTCGATAATCAGATATTTATTGTTTCTAATTATCGTTTGTGATAATTAGATATTTGAGATTTAATTATCGTTTGTGATAATTAAACATTTGCGATTTGAGATTTGATTATCAATTGTGATAATTAAATATTTGTGATTTGAAATTTGATTTCCGTTGTGGTAATTTCTGATTATCGTTTTGATAATTGGATGTTTATGATTTCTGATTTATCGTTTTTGATAATCAGATATTTATTGTTTCTAATTATCGTTTGTGATAATTAGATATTTGAGATTTAATTATCGTTTGTGATAATTAAACATCTGCGATTTGAGATTTGATTATCAATTGTGATAATTAAATATTTGTGATTTGAAATTTGATTTCCGTTGTGGTAATTTCTGATTATCGTTTTGATAATTGGATGTTTATGATTTCTGATTTATCGTTTTTGATAATCAGATATTTATTGTTTCTAATTATCGTTTGTGATAATTAGATATTTGAGATTTAATTATCGTTTGTGATAATTAAACATTTGCGATTTGAGATTTGATTATCAATTGTGATAATTAAATATTAGTTGATTTGTGATTTCTGATTATCGTTTTTGATAATCAGATAATTATTGTTTTTGATTATCACTTGTGATAATTAGATATTTGAGATTTAATTATCGTTTGTGATAATTAAATATTGGTGATTTAAGATTTGATTATCGTTTTGATAATTGAATATTTGCTGATTTGAAATTTGATTACCGTTGCGGTAATTCCTGATTATCGTATCGATAATTAGATATTGCTGTTTCGTGATTTCTGTATTCTGATTATCTATTTGATAACCAAATTTTGTTAAGAATTTGTGAATTTCTTTTATGAAATTAAAAGATTTCTTTGGCGTTTATATTGTACTACGCCAGTGTACCGGCTCAATTTTCTGCTATTTATGACGTTTTCCACGTCTTCCAATTACGGAAATGCCCTTGGGATTTCCGATCCTTATTCTTATTCTCGTGCCACCTTCTATTCACATCATTGCTTCGGAGGTTCAGCATCCTCGAAATAAAGATGTTTATCTCGTGAAAGCTCAGTGGTTCTCAAATCCTATGGATTTCACTTTGGAATCCAGAGAATTCATCGAGCAAACACGTTCAAGCTTACTCTTTCATGCTCTTATGGTTGTTACCTTTTGTCCAATTATTCCTTATGATTGCGAGGACGCAATTTCTTTAAGGAGGGGAGTCTGTAACAACCCGGTATTTTGCATCAATTATAATCGACAATTTAAAAACGATTAATATTGACACAAACTTCCATTTGAAGTTTTTTTTTAATATGAATTAAAATTCATTGTTAAATTATTAAAAGGAATTGTGGGCTTTGTAAATTAATTAGTGGTCCACGTCTCCTTTTGTTTCGTTTGTACCGATGGTTATCAAAGCATAATAACCGGCCCTTCTTTATTTTTATTTTTTTTGGTTCAAAACCTAAAATCATCGAAAGAAAAAAATAATGGCTGCTCGATTTCGTTCGCCCCTCTTCTTCGTTCCTCTGTGAAGCTAGGACATAGAAATCAAACACGATAGATGGCGCTCGCTCGTTCCCTGATGATCGAGTTCGCAAATCAGGTAAGTGATTCCTTCACTTACATCTAATTCAAACCCTAGTTTGATTTCTGACTTGTTCCAATTCTGTTTATTTGGACTTGGTTCGAATTTGTATGCTCGCTTGTTGTGTGCTAACGTGGCTCTGATTTCTAGTTGTTCGATTTTCATGTTGACGTGATTTTGAACTGTCGTTTTTCTTGGAAAATTCAAATTCGATGTTTCAGATTTCTTGTTTGCTAGTTATCACGCCAATGCTTTATCTCGTGACCACCCCGGCTTGATATTGACTCTGTTCAATTGCCATGGCCACTGTAAGTTTCTGGAAGTTTTGGTTTCATGAATGTTACACGATGGTTGCTATTTGGACATATTTCCAGGTTGCCTCGAACACATATATATATTGTTCGTTGGTGACATTGGTAATCACGACTCTGATTTGATATTTGAGCCTGCATTTATGTTGCTCGAGTCAAAGATTGGTACTTATGTAACGTATTCCACTGTTGCACTTGTGGGTATATCACTTGTTGCCAGTTACCATCTTTAGTCTGCATATCACTGTAAGTCCATCACTACACTGCTTATTTGCATATAAACTTGTATTCTTTGTTACATCACTACATTTTCATCACGGCTGTTGTTTCATTGTCTTCAGTGAATCTGCGGGTTATCTCGAGTTTGCACTTGCATATCCACTTTAAATGGCTATCTCACCCTTTCATGTTTACACATATATGTTCTAGTGATATTTCTTTTAGTATGTGCTGTCTGCACTCGTTTCTTCTCATCTTCATCAATGCTGCTTGATAACTTCTGTTGGTTCATGCCTTGTTAATGACTGTTGTTTTGCTTCTAGTCAATTTACTTATAACATTTGAATTATGGCAACTGGTCATGCATACATGTGCACGGATTTCACTGTGCGATCATGTGTACATCACTTGTTGTTCCCTTTTATTGCCTGTTCTTCGAGGCAGGTAATTCAGGTGCTATTTTACTTTGATGTTGAACATTATCATGGTTATTCTGGCCTTGACTCGAGCTTGTTCGAATTTGCTTATGTGATATTTCTGATGGCTTCGGCCTTGATTTGAAACTTCATCGACCCGTACACTTGAGCGCTGTATATCTCTGGAATTCAATAGTTTATATTGGGTTCCATTTGTATACTATTGCATTTGTTAGCTCTTTGAGTTGTTTATTTTGTTGGCAGGTCTAAATTGAGTCTATGGCGGTGTTGTTATTTATTTGCGTTACTCATGCTACTGACTTCAATCATAATTGTGCATGCTTGTAGCGTAATTGACTCATACCTTATTTGTACTCTGATTTATCACTTGCTAATTTGTTTTGATAAATTACTGCTTGGATTTTGGAAAGGAGAACCAACTGCTATATGAATTTCCTTTTGTTCGAACTCCTCTTTGATGACTCATGGCCTGGACTTGGAAACTGTTTGATCTTTCCATTGTTTTTGTCGTCGACTCGACATTGTTTGATGTTTGATATTGACCGCTGTTTTTGTAGCCTCGAGCTCTGTTAACTATTATTCGAGTCTGCACATATGTGCATACCTACATTTGTATGTATGTATGTACATATTGTTGGATTTATACTTAGCTTGAGTCGTTTTTCGTGTGATTGTTTTCACTGATGTTTTTCACTGTTGCATTGTTTTGAGTGTTTGTTGTACATATGAAGTTGATTCATATGTATGCTAGACATTGTTTCTCAGTGACAATTACTTGCACTCATTTGCTTAAATGTTTTGGGTTGATATTGACCTATTTTGTTGTCACTGTGTTATTACGGTGCATTGTGCATATCACTGCACTTTTTCATTCCACTTCATATGTTTGCATACATGCTGTGTCTTGACATTATTTGCTTGCATGTCACTTGTTTTGTTGCTAGTTTGCCTTGTATCTCATTGTGCATGCATGTTTTCCTTTTCCATATAGCAGTTGCTCGGCCCAATCATGATTCACTGTCTTGCACTTCACTGTGTTCTGATTCTTGATGGCTAGCATGATGGTGTTTATGTCTGTACTGTCTCTGGACATTTTGCTATGACATCCATGTTGATTTTTTTTAAAATTTACTTGAGTTGAATCCAGTTTTAAAAACTCGAGTTTGACCTTGTGCCCGGTTGTGTACATCATTACTGTTGTGGCAAGGCAGTGCACGCAAGCGTGAACTGCGGCCACACGGTATTGAGATTTTGGGTACGACTTCACTATAGTGGCAAGGCAGTGCACGCAGGCGTGAACTGCAGCCACACGGTATGGCGTGTATGATATTCTATTTTGCTTCGACTTATGGATCTTTTTTGCGTATTCCATATTCCGTAGTGGCGAGGCAGTGCACGCGTGCGTGTACTGCAGCCCTACTCAAATTAATATTTTAATTGATATTTCAATGGTTTGAACTATTTTGTTTATTCAATTAAATATTTTGAATTGCATTCTGATTTGGTTTAATTACCGTCGTCTATTCATTATTTAATTATTATTGCTCCTGTGCACTAATAACTGAGTTTGAATTAGACTGACCCGAGTATTATTTTCTTTTGAATCTAATACTCGGGTCAGACCGAGTATTTCAGGTTGTAGATATTCTGCTTTGGGTTGCTGCTAGAGCTATGAAGTTCTTTCATATCTTTTGGAGTAGTCATCGTTATTTGTAGTAGTCTGTAAAATTGTATAGGAAGATATGTATTCATGTATGTTATATACGTTAATGTACTTGTGTATGTAACTTCCTGAGTCGACTATTGTAGTTATATCATATGTACCGTGTCATATGTATTGTATCAAATGTCTTGTAATTGGCATCAGTTATTATATATATATATATATGAGACTTTCTGTTTCATCTGTGTTCCGCATCTATATTATCTGTGTTGATATTTTATATTTATTGTTCTAAACTATTACGAACCATCGTAGTTCGTTTTATACTGGAATTGGGGTATGTCGATGGGAGAAAATAAATCAGAGATGGAAAATGAAAGAAAATATATTTATATACCACTCCCATTGAGATAACCAATACTAGTATAAGGCCTAACTATTGATGGTCGCTCCTCAACAGCCTTATTCTCCGTGCTAGTTGACAGCACTACACCGCAGTGTTCTTGGCTAGCGTGGGTATAGAGGTGGGGCGTCACACTGTAGCAAACTGTTTCAATTGTGTATTCGACATTGCTCTTCATGTTGAGCTTGTTTCTGGTATGGATGTTGTTTCTTGCTCGTGTTCATTCATGTGTAAAACTGGTTTGATTCACTCGTTCATTGTCTTGTATTATTGATTTGTACCTGCTGTTCCATCACACCAGTGCCTTGCCTTCATTTTATTGTCTGTGCACTTATTAAATGTAACACCCGAGTCTTGTTCAAGCCTTCATGCATTGTCCACTAATCACTTGTTTATGTGTCCTTCACTGGACTTGGATTGAATTTTGAGTCTCAAGTTGAGGCTGTGTGCACTTCACAATGTGTAGTCACCTAATAATACATAGACTGTGTTTACTTGCGTGTTGGTCTTCATTTGCATTGTGCAGTAGCTTGAGCATTGAGCTTGTTGTAGTGTTATCTCGCTTGATTTTTGTTGAGCTTGTCACTATGTTGCACTTGCTTGACCCAGTATGGTAGTTGTATATTTGTCGTGCCCTTGAATACTTGTGGTGGCTGCAGTTTTGTTGCAGTTTGCCATTGTATTCATTTGTGACTGCAGTTTCGTTTTGTATGCAGTCTTGCCCTTGTCGGTTTGCGTTGCGTTGATGTAATTGGATTTGTTTTTCTAATTACACCTGAGTTGAATCCAGCTTAAATGCTCGGGTTTGACCTTGTGCTCGTTTGAGAACTTCCATTGAGCTTTTGGGTTCATCATCACTATAGTGGCAGGGCAGTGCACGCAAGCGTGAACTGCAGCCACACGGCATGTTTTTTTTTATTGATACCCTATTTTGTTTTGTTTTGTGATATTTTGCATATTCCATATACGGTAGTGGCGAGGCAGTGCACGCAAGCGTGAACTGCAGCCATACAGAATTAATGTTTTAAATGTGGCGAGGCGGTACACGCGTGCGTGTACTGCAACCAATCAGTTTTTGAAATTTTAAAGTAATTTTTCAATTGATTGAATTGATTTGGTTATAAATTTGATGATTTCGTTGTTAATTGTCGTTTAGGCAATTTTGATGTCTTTCTTTTTTTCTAAATTATCTTCATTTATAATTCCTTCATCTATCTTCGTTGATAATTTGAATCTGTTGATTTATTGTCTAACACTATTAAGTGTCATATTTACCGTTATCCGATTTCTTTGTTAAAGGATCGGATAGGTGAATTTATATTTGACTGTCGTCTAATTGTTATTTGATTATTATTGCCTCTATGCACTAATAACTGAGTTTGAATTAGACTGACCCGTGTATTATTTTCTTTTGAATGTAATACTCGGGTCAGACCGAGTATTTTACAGCTTGAAGATTTTCAGGCAGCAAAGTTAGAGAGAGAGGGGGAAAACGCTTACTTTAGCTTTTCAGGGATTTTTGTACTTAAAAGAAATATTCCGCTGTATAAATTAATGCATTGTATAAACTCTGATATTTGTATAAAAGAAAAAATTCATTTATGTGAAATATAATTATTCTGTATTTCTATGGCTGATTCTGATTAAACTTTATAAACTAAATAACAATCCGTCATTTTGAACGTTTCAAGTCGGTTTAATTACCGACTGGGGGCGGTCAAAAGGGCGGGATGTTACAACTTTTGTAAGTGTTTTGTTAAGTGTTGGAGAGTTTCACGCATTGTTTTTGCCACTTGGTTTTTGCTTCACGCGTCACCCCGCGTTTTTTTCAGCCGCGCTCATTTTTTATAATATTTTTATAACTCTATAGCTACTACAACATAGTGTTGATATCTATGCTAACATCCTAAAGCTAATTTTGTAATAGACAAAAATCAGCATAGCTATCGTTACGTTGTAGCTAGCAACATCTTGTATTTTCGTTGCAATAGGCCATCTATGGCGTAGTGAGGTATATTTCAGTCACAAAATAGTCTGGCTTTAGTAAAGTGGTTTCACTTAAGGGTGGTTTAGAGCAAACTACACTTATAGCGACAGTCACTATGGATGCAGTTCGACAAAGGTTGAATTTCTATTTCGAATTTATTTTATTTTGAAATTAGTTTACAAAGTTTTTCATACTTAATTTCTAATATTTAAAAGTAATTAAGTTGTATGATTAGTTAATTAGTTAGTTAGTTAGTTAATTAAAAGGTAATTAACACTTAATTGGTAATTAAGAAGGTGATTAAAGGTTAATCATCAATTAAGTTAAGTTAATGACTGTTAATTGACTAATAAAGTTTTAATAAATTTTTCATATGGTTAAGAAGTAATTAAGTGATTAACAATTATTTAATTAAGATTAATGGTTAATTAATTATTAAGTAATTAATGGATAATTTAATTAATATTTGATTAAACAGAGTTTAACTTTTAAATAATATTTTTAGCCTTAACCAAGTTGCATTAGTGCTTAATCAAGTTCATTAAGCCTAAGTGGAATATAATTATGACTTAAGCTTGATTAATAAGGGTTACTTAAGATTTGGTTGGGGTTCAAGCTGAATACATCTATTTAAATATTTTCAAAGGTGTTTTAAAACTGAACTGAATGTGTTTTAAATCAATCTCTTTTTTTAAAGTGAACCGATTCCAAATCCAAGGATCAGTTGTCTGGACCTTAAGTAACCCTATATGATTAGGAAGACTAAATGACATTTGATAAAAGAACAAAACACTATTATGCTATAATGTAAGTGATTTGATTTTGTTGACATGTGTTAACAGAATAAATCACCGTTCTGCTATGAATTGATTGAATTATTTGAACATCTGTTTAGCAGGACAAATCATCCTCCTGCTATTATGTTATTTGGAAATGTATACGATAATTTGTTCATATTGACTTGTTATTCCCTGATTTGGACATGAGTTGCATTTACATACAAATTGCTTATGTAAACAACTGTTAAGTGAACTAGAATTGAAATTTAAGGGTAACTTAAATTAGTACCATTGGGATTGCTAAGCCTCCTTTTGAATTTATAAAGTATTTTTTTCAATGAACTTCAGTTCCTAAATAAATTTATAGTTTAGAGTTTATAAATGATTTCCAAGTTGTGCCATTATGTCATAAAGTTATGTGATAAACCGGTTTTTTGGACATAAGATAATTTGAAATTTTCTGATTCAACAAATAAATGTGATAACCTCCTTTGTAAATTATTTAGAATTGGCAAGATTATTATTTTCAAACAATAATAATAATATGTTGTTTATATATATTATATAGATTTTTAATAGAATTATCATTTACAAATTAAATGCGTGTTTATATATATATATATATATATATATATATATATATTTGAGGTAATTTTAAATTCAAAAAAATAGATATCTTAAAATATTTTGGATTTAAAAATATATATGTATGATTTTTTTAGAATATAATTTGTTATATAAAAAGGGTTTATTTATATAAATTAGGAAATGTATTTATTAATTAAGAAATTTAATTGTAAAAGTTTATAAATCCATTTATTAATAAATAAAACATGGCTAATTCACATGTATGTTTAAACTAATAAATGTAACAAGTGTAAGTGATTTAAATAGGTATATGACAAATGTTAAATGAATTAACAAGTGGCATCCTTTTTTTATTTTTAAATAAATACTAATTAAACCTTTATAAACATTTATCTCACCTCCTGACTTTTTTTTCCTATCATTATAAATCAAACATTAGAACAAAGACTGTAAACCATTTTTATTCAAACCCAAAAAAATCTGTAAACCCAAACCAGGAATGTAATCAAGCAATCTTCTGCCTGAATTTTTAAGCTACTGCAAAACTAAATCAAGCCGAAAATCAACTCTTGCATTTCAGATTAAGAATTAACAAAGCTAGCAATAAATCAAAGTCAAAAATCAGACCAGGGCTTCCTGATCAAACTCAATTAACATTAATAGGTTCCAAGCCTTCTGCTTTCAAGTCAAAGTGTGTAATCTTGCTCACTTGATCTTGAATCTGTGACATGTTTTGTTATTTATAGTTGTTTAGAAAATGTTAAAGATTATATCTGCATGTGTATATGGATATATGTATATATATGTATGTATGTATGTATATTAGGATTTAAACATGTATGCCCAGGCATGTATCCATGTTCTTATATTTACGGGCTAGAAAACAGAAACAAAAATCATAATCTCATCCTATAATCATGTATAGGCTTTCATGTATTAATTGGAAAGCCTTGAATTAACAAAGTATTTGTTTTTAAAATAGTTTTAGGATTTTATATTCAGTAAATTTCACAGAAATAACAAATACAGTGAAAATCTAAATATATGTTAAAAATCAAACATTTTAATTCTCTATTTTAATTACCTTATTTGATTCATAATTGAAATTGGTGAATTTTAAGGGTAATACCATGATTTTTAAAAGTGAAATTATTGTGATAATTCGGGTTGATCGGATTCAGCATTTTTGCCAAATTCCGACGAACAAGAAGAGTGATGACGTCGGGCTTTGGTCTGAGTGTAAGCGGTAGCAGGGTGGTTTCAGGAAAAATAGGGAGGTAATTTTCCGATAGCGGTGGCGTCTTGACTGAGTCAAACTAGGGTTTGAATGTCGGGTTTGATCTGTTCGGTTTCTCGAGGTCGTGCTTCGCCGTGGTGTAGCTGGTATGACGACCTAGAATTTTGAACACTTGAAATTGAAATATTTAATTGATTTTGAATATTTGAAAGTTATTTTAACTTGGATTTCAATTATTACTATGGATTTGGAAATTTAATTATTGAATTAAATTTATTTAGATTGGGTAAAAAAATTGAATCTTCAGTTTTAAGTTGTTTAAAAATATTTTAAAGGCTTGAAAATTTTATAATAATAATAATGAAGATAATGGGAGCTTCAGAATTGAATTCGAATGTAATTTTTTCAGTTTTGAAATTTTATAGTTCAAATCGATATTTAAATATAGCCTTCCGAGGCACAGTCTCGAAATTCGACGAAACCAGATCCATTGGATCCGTAATATTGTACTATTATTGGATTTCATTTTTCGTAGCATTTGGAGTTGTCGTGTGGTCGTACCACAAGCAAACACACTGAAATTTTTATTGAAATTTAATTTAATAACTGGGTTCAAAAAGCTATCTTCTCCAGACGATCGAATTTAGACTCGAAACCTTTTCCATTGCGTTCGAAATAGGGGTATAATATTATAACGCCTGGTGGCACGCCTCAATTAGAGATCGAAATTTACGACTTCGAATTCAAAAACAATTAAAATTTAATTTAGATTTAAAATATTATATATATTTGATATAATGTTTTCTTAAGGCAAAAATCTTACAAGTTGCTTTCCTTACAACACTTGGCAAAGTTGTGAACATGCGTTCAACCCTTAGTAAAAATAAAGATAATAAAACAAGTAAATGAAATTCTGTTCGTTCAAAATTAAACAATAGCTTTAGAAAAAGAAAATAATGGCCGAGAGAAATCAGAAAAAGAATATAAAACTACTTGCAATTTAAAAATCAAAATTTAATTACCGCACAGCACTCGCATCAAATCTCTTCAAATCAAAATCGAGATGTCTCGAAATCAAGTGGCCACGAGCTAGGGCTTTGGTGGCGGTGGCATTCGCAAGCTCGTTCATGGATTCGTCTTTGTTAGTGTGGAAGCCTGTCATGTTCAAGATTTGGGAGTTAATCGAGCAAGGATAGCGAAGTGTCTGCGGCATCGAAGGAGGATCGCGACGCTGTGGGTTTCGCATTGATAGGCATTCGTCTTCGCGATTGTTAGGTGGGCTGGGTCGCGCTCGCGCACGCGAGGGGGGCTATGACCTGGCAACTGCAAGGAGGTGTAGGCGGTCGAACATGGGCGATGTGATCTATGGGTGAAGTAGTGGAAGTCTTGATGTCGTTCGATGATCATGACTATGAGCTGGGTTTGAATTCTAGATCTTGTTGGAATTGGCATCTGCCGTTCTCAATTTCTAGGTACAGATTTCTATTTGAATTTAAAATATAATAGTGTGTGTGTGTGTGTGTGTGTATAAAGATTAGATCTTCAAATCTATCTTGGTTATTTTACAGATACATATATATCTAGTTGCAAATGAAGAATAAATATATTGTTTAGTTGACTTATCTAAGATTACTTAAGTTACTAAAAATATTTATTAAAGGAAATTTAGTTAATTTAATTTTCAGTCAAATATTTTTTTTTACTAAATATAACTTATCGATTAAAAGAAAATTGATCAATAGATTAGTTTAAATTAAAAATGTTAATTTAATAAATCTATTAAATGAAAATTTATTATTCGATTTATTTCGAATATTAATCAATTGTATAAATTGTTTATAGAAGGCCAAAATCATAAAGGAAACAAGTTGAAAAGGAAATGGGTTGCATGCATGAGCAAAGGTGGGATCTTCTCACGCAAAATTAAAATAATTGACAATTTCAGTTATTGATTGAAGATTGAATCGTGATGGTTAAATCTGAATTGTTGATTGTGTGCTTGGATGATAAATGATTATCCGTTGTATTGAATTAGACCCTATATGCCACATAATAGCGGATGATAATATATTAAACCCATATACCACGATATTCCATCTCGAAGTGGAATTGGCCTTATATATGTATTTGGAGTGATTGATTTCCCACATTATATAGTGAATGAGACCCTATGTGCCGCATAATAGCGGATGATATTATATAAAATCCCATATGCCGCGATATTCCACCTCGAAGTGTAAATGGAATTTAATTGTCGTGCTAACGTCTGTAGATGCAGGGAAACAGGTTGGAGGGATCCAACTGGATTACTCAAATATTGAATTTGTTTCATATGTTGTGTGTTGATAATCTTTGTGTGATTACATTGTAATTGAAATCACTGTAGGCTAAAATTTAGCCGAATATATTTTTGGTATCGTAGGGTACCAAAAATAGATAAATTTGCATTTTTGAAATTTAAGTAGAAAATTTATAGCAAAATTTATCTTTGAGAATGAGATAAATTCAAAAGGAGGAATTTTAAAAGGATAAAGTTTTATTTTTGAATCCTATTGAATAAATTCCAAATTATGGGAAAATATTTTAATAAATAGATTTTGAGCAATATTGTAAATAGTTGAAGAATTTATTTAAAATCGGATTTTTAAATAGTTTTGAAGAAATAAAGAGATTTATTTTAAAAGAAAATAAATTTGGGAAATCGATTTGAAATTGATTTGGTGTTTGATAGGAAATCAACATGAAAAGTTGATTTGGTGTTGGAAATGAATTTAGAAAATCAATTTGGAAATTGATTTGGTGTTTGGAAATCAATTTGAAAATCAATTTGGGATTTGATTTGGTATTTGAAATAAATTTGGAAATCAATTTGAAAATTTATTGGTGTTGAAAGTGAGTATTTGTGAATCGATTTGAAAATCGTATATCAGTTGATATTTCGAAATCTAAATTCACAATGGGAATTTGTAAAGGAAAGGGAATTTTGTTTTAAAAATAAACATTGGGTTATTTTTAAAAATTATGGAAAGGAATTTACGGATTTGAAACGTAAATTTAAAATAAATCGAGAAGGGTTTATTAATTGGTTTAAATGAACCATTTTGAAATGGAAAGCATATTTTCCCTGGAAAGCCAAGTATTTTTTTCAAAGTAGCTTTAAAGTATAAATTAAAGTTCTAGAGATGGTTTTAAAAAAGATATTTGGGAGAAATTATTTTCTTAAGTGATTTTGAAAATCCGTAAAATAAAGATTTATTTGATTAATTATAGAAGTGATTATTTAAAGATTTACATAATATTTGTTTTAGAAAAAGGTTATTTAAATATTTATACCCTATCTACTAATGTTATTCCAAAATTGGTTTGGACTTGAAGTTTCTTATAAGATATTAGTATAATATTTTCATAACAAATATTTAAGCAAGTGTTTTGAAATCCCAGTATATTTTGGATAAGTGATTTGAATTATTTTATAATATTTGAACACGGCAGACTTTTAGTGGAAATAAATAATATCGGAAACCTTTTTCCACGAATAAAAAGTAATTTGAAATTTGTTTTCAAATGGTTGGAGTATGAAAATATATCTTGCAAAGATATTTTGAAAATAAATAACTGAGAGAAAATTATTTGAAATCCAGTAAATGTTGTGAATGTTGATTGA
Organism: Allium cepa; assembly: GCA_030765085.1. Taxonomy (NCBI): domain Eukaryota; kingdom Viridiplantae; phylum Streptophyta; class Magnoliopsida; order Asparagales; family Amaryllidaceae; genus Allium; species Allium cepa. Next base: position 813,183,993 of record CM060939.1, read on the forward strand.
TAGTTAAATAACCGACTATCAATATTGGCCTTTAAATGGCGTTTTAATTTCGATGCGTCCCGGGGTCGGATTCCAAAATGGATATTCAAAAACCATATCGATCACTTTTGATTGTGATGATCTTTGGTTTAAAAGATCAAAGCGAAAATTTGTTGTGATATGTTTGAAATCTGAATGTAACACTTACTTTTAAAAAATAAGCGCTCATTATTCGGATTAGCCGGGAGAGAACTTTGTGTCATAAAACCCATTCCGAATAATGATATGATGAAATGGGATTGCATTCAAAAATGTTGTTGAAGACTGGGTAATTTCGAAAGCGAAAGGATTACCTGTAGAGTGTCTCTGCACCGAGTTGCTCTGGTATAGAGATTTTATCACCCTTTGTGATGGGGATTACGGACGTGATTAGTGAATACCCGGATTGCAAGGGCTTCTTTGGAAGTGCCTTCGGTTCCGTTCGACCCCGGAACGGACTTGTATGGATGTGTGTCTGACGTTATACTTTGAGATGTAAAGCTGGTTTCTATCAAATAAATTTCTGTTGGTGGCAGAGAATTTATTCTCTTAGATTAACACCCTTCTCTAAGACGTACGAGCTCAGAGGTTATGTAGTTGGTGGTTACTATTGATGCATTCCCAATTTAGTAATGTGGCATACGAAGTGCTGCTGATCATTTGTTGATCGAAGCATGGCTTTTGTGAAAAGCGTAGCTTTGTGGATGAGACTTTGTCGAGCCTCACAACCCGAAAATGGTCGAAACAGGAATGTTGCGGCAAGGTTTTTAGGGATCGTGCCCCTAGGGTATGTCCATTTTCTTCTGGATAAGAGGTGGTATCATGGTATGGAGCCTAGATATTTTACCTATGTTGATGCTGCAAATTTATTATACTTTATGGTTGTTACTTTGTGGTTGAGGATCCTTGGATAAAGGTCGGTAACGACCGGGGATGGCATAATTGTGTGGTAGATACCTATGTTATAGCTTGGTTAAAGCGTGAGGTAACGTCGGCCTTGTTTGGCAGAGATCCGGTTAGGTTCTCAAGGATGTCCTTCCAGAGGCGTACCCATTTTGGTGTAGGACGTTCCTTTGCCTGACCATTGTTGGAAATCAAAAGAAACAATACCTCCATGTATGGTTTTAGTTGCATCACCTGCATGGAATGTGGCGGTAACCTGCTATTGAACATGGCAGCTATAGGTTGCATACGACGAAATGTGATATGCTGGCTAAGATTAATATTATACTTTAGAAATGTTTTCTGCACTATGCACTAATAATAATATCAAATGGTTTTCACATATCAAGCATTTTTGACTGTCATAAGGAGAAATCTCATCCAAGTGTGCGCTTACATTGTGTGTGCGGCGGGAGGCCTTATGGCTGTTTCATTTTCCAAAAGCATAGCGGATTTCTTTTTATTTTCTTTGTGAAAATAACTATTTTTAAGATCTCACAATAGTCCCATGACTGACATGGAGTTTATTGTTCCCTTTCTAAACTCTGGGTGCCCATAATTTTCCACAAGTGTAGCGTAGAGTCTGGTTATCATTATTCTGGAGCAAAATCGAAAAAGTTGCTATGGAGATCTGAAGTTCAAGCTGGAAGGCAAGACGTATCACTTTACAATGTAGTGTCCATTGCGTTGGGTGGTGTAAGTCTGAATTTCTATGTAAGCAAGTTAAAGTTAACTACCAGTGTTGTATTGTGTCGTTGTAAACTTTGATAATGTGATGTATAAACTGATATAGTGCTTTTGTTTTAAAGATTATTCATTTATCTATTATATGACAGAATCTCACATTTCGCTGCGAAATGTGAGATTCTGTTTAATGTTTCTGTTCTTCTTCCATCTTCTTCTTCTTTAACCATAACGGTTCGGATTTACGACATTCGACTGTGCGGCATTTGATACAGTGGACATTTTAACGTCGACTTTCGAAAGTCCAAAAATTGGGTCGTTACAAAGTGGTATCAGAGCATTTGGTTATGCGGCAACCTTGGCACTGGTGGGTTTTACTTATTAGAGATAGAGTCAGTAGTACTCTAGAATGAGTTTGAGTGCAATAATAGATATGAGCGCGTATTTGTTGGTGAAGATAAAATGGTTTTCTATTGTGTTGAATTATCGGTTGATTATTTATAGATTCTGGTTGGTGCAGTTTGGCCAACTGTATCGATAGGGGTTTCTAAACTCTTAAACGAGATAAACCGACACAGTATTTTTTTTTAAAATCGAGTAAATAAGATAATTTTACCCAAACTATTTTTGTATAGAAAAGAAATCATTTTTTGTAAAATATTATAGTATATGGTTGCTTGGTTAGGAAGTGATAATATTAAATTATTATCATTATTGAATAAGAAATGAAATCATAATCAAAAGTTGAGAAAATAAATCCATATACAAATGGGTTTGGTAAATATAAATTGTAAATGTGGTTTTAAATTTGAAATAGAATTCCAAAGAAATATTGGAAATGTTTTTGAAAGAAATTGAAAAGATTTGAAATTTGGAAATTAAATTCCTTTTTAGTTTGAAAATGATTTTCAAAAGTTTTGGAAAGATAATAGTGATATTATTTAGGGAAAATATTTTGAATTGAATTTGGAATTTGGTGGAATTTAGAATTAAAAAATTTGAAATTGTTTTTGGAGGAATAAAAGCACTAAACTCTTTTCGGTCGTTGGAAAATAATTCCGGTGATGATCTCGACACCATCGGTGTCATTTTCGAGTTTCTAGGAGAGGAATTGCTGTCGAATTATTTTAAATAGAAGTTGTTTGTGAACTGGGTTTGATTTTGGGAATTCAAAGGATAATTTGAATTGATTTCAAAGATGATTTTGAAAGGTTGAAAAGACTCTAGAATCATATTAAAAAAATAGCAATGGAGTAAAAATCGATTAAAGTGGAAAATAGAATTGTGAATGAACAAATAAATTTACAATTGCAAGCAAATAAAAGGGAAATTCAATGTTGAAATTCATTACAAATTTGTAAGCTAATAGAACTCGAATTGGAATTGAATTTGATTTATTGTAAATAAAGTGAAGTATCGAAATAAAATTAGTAAGAGAAACTAATTGAAGGAATGACAAAGAAAATATGGTTTGAAATGAATTGAGTTCAATAATTATAAATGAAAGGTAAATTGAATTCATATGGAATTTGAAATCCAGTTTACATATAAGTTGATATTAACCGAAGTGGCAAATTGGAAATAAATTTTAGAATAAACAAAAGAATAAAAACTGGAATTGAATATTGAAAACCAATTTGAATTGTGTGAGATAAAATGAATTGGAATTTGAAATAAATTAGTAAATGAAACTAATTTAAAATAGTGATATGAATCAGTTGTGAATGAAAGATAGTTGATAAAATTCAATATTCAGAAGGTAAATCGAATCCAAATAGAATTGAAATTGTAAATTGAATTCAAAGGAAACTAAAAATGCAAGATTGAATGAAAATGGATATATAACTTCAATAGTGAAGTAAAAATGGTATAAGAAGTATATATTGAAAATTTTGTGAAGAAATGTGCAAAATGATAAGCAAGATATACAGATGTGTCAAAATGGAATTGGATTTTCATTTCGAAGATAAACATTGAATTTCTCGGAAAAGGAATGTGTTTAAATTTCTAGTATGAAATTTGATGATTTTCCTGTCCAACCGCTTGGCTTTTGCTTTCTTTTGAAATCTGGAGGCCATTTGTGCCATGTTGTAGTCGTACCGAGCTAGCCGCGCAAAAGAGACGCTGGCGAAATTTTTCAAAAATGTAGGCAGTTAGAAAAATTTTGAGAAAATTTTGAAAATCTAAACTTTGAATTTAAATTTAAATTTAAATTGTGGAATAAATAATTTAGTTGGAAATTATGGAAGATTTTGGAGAGATAGTTGAAATGATAATGGATCTTTGATAAAAATATTTGTTTTGGCAAGTTGATAAAACTATTGGGATTTGGGAAAACGATAACGAGTTAAGAATCATTCTTCTTGACTTGTAATTTCGGGACGAAATTCTTTTAAGGGGGAAGGATGTGACGATCCAGAATTTTGAACATTTGAAATTGAAATATTTATTTGACTTTAAATATTTGGAAGTCATTTTAACTTGGATTTCAGTTATAACTATGGATTTGGTAATTTAATTATTGAATTTAATTTATTGAGACTGGGTAAAAAAATTTGTATCTTCAGTTTTAAGCTGTTTAAAAATATTTTAAAGGCTTGAAAAATTTATAATGATAATACAGAAGATAATGGAAGCTTTAGAATTGAATTCGAAAGTAATTTGTACATGTTAACTCCTATTTCTACCACGACCTAAAACTCCGCAACCTATAACTCAGCAGCCCAACGACCTAAGAGTACTTGACGACTTAATGGTCTCAACGACCTAACGGCATAATTGTATTAGCGACCTAACTCCACGAAGCAGCTATGCGACCTAAAGACTTAAGCATTGTCACGACCTACGACCTATGGGGAGTAGCGACCTAATTCCTGAAGATATGGAGCGACCTATCAAGCTTTGCGACCTAACAGAGAGCTGCGACCTAATGGAGGCCGCGACCTACCAAGCTTCACGACCTAACCAGATAAGCAAGCAAGCAACCTAAAGACTTTATGCGACCTAACTGTCCACCGACCTATGAAGTTTCGCGACCTAAGGGATTCAGCGACCTAAGATCAGCTATGGCCACAGGAAAGTACTCACGACCTAGGGTAGGTCGCTAACGACCTAAACACGTAAATAAAGAGGCCGCCTCTACTATGCCGCTGAGTGTTAGGTCGCGCACGACCTAGAACTTGTTGAAAAAAGCATGCGCCTACTCATGAAAAAGGAAAACCGGAGCTTCATAAGTCGGAGACGACCTACGACCTTACTTAGGTCGGTCACGACCTACGACCTAAGTCCGAGCAAAGCCTATAAATACACCCCTAATTCCAACTGAAAAAGGACTTTTTGGCTGATTTCCTTCAAACACCGTTACTCTGCTGCATTCCAAACTAATCCAATCCAACACTTGAAGCTCTCAAGATATTAAGAACGCTACAAACAACTTCAAGAAGAGATCACATACATCCAACATGGATTCGAAAACTCTCATCTCCATCGAAGTTTAAGCTACTTGTTCTAAGTATCTTGTAATTCAAAGTGTATTGTATTTGGGAAGAATTGTATCAGCTTGTAACGAGATTATTAATAAAAGTACTTAAAGTGGACGTAGGCTATACCCTAAAGCCGAACCACTATAAAATTGTTGTTGTTTACCGCTTTTCTACTATTATCTGCTTGTAATCTGTTCCCGAGTCGTCGGGTGGTGCTTTCACAATTACAACTCATACATCGGGGTGTTAGCGTTCAAATTCGAGCGTTAACATTTTTGGTGCTTTCACTGAGAACTGAACTCAGGAAAGTTATCATCATTGCTTCACAGAGGTTTGTAGAGAGAATTTCCCTGAAAACCAGAAGTCTATCCGAGATAATGGCTCCTGGAAGGAAGAGTAGATCTGTCAGATCTGGGAATATTCAAGAGGGAACCTCCGCTTCCCCTGTACCTAATCAACCCATTCCGTCTGCTGGGGTTACGAAAGCAGAGTTGGATGCTGTAATATTAGGACTGAACCAGCAGATAAACGCCCAGAATGCACAATTAGAAGCTCAGAGTGCCCAAAATGCTCTAATTCTGAATAAGTTGAATGATTTGCTCGGGGCAAATAATCAACCGGCTGGTAATGGAAGGAATTATACTGGCAACATTCATGATGCTAATGAGAGGAATGCTCCAGAAAGGGCTGCCAGTCCCTTTGAGCAAACGCTTCCTGAGGTTGGTGGATCTGGAACTCGACATGATGAGGAGTATCTTTCTGGAACGGTCCGGCAAATCATGAGAGAAAGTATGCAAAGGGTTGAAGATGAGAAAGAATGGGGTTTCGCCCCAAGTAAAACTCCATTTACTGAGAAAATCTTAAAGGCGGAGTTTCCAAGGAAGTTTGTCCCTCCAACTATCCCAGCTTACAAAGGGACAAGTGATCCGAATGAATTCTTGTATAAATATGATTGGCACATGACAGGTGCCAGGGCCTCAGACGAGATAAAGTGCCGATATTTCCCCGTATACCTTGAAGGTGTGGCTCTACTGTGGTTCACCAAGTTGCCAGTCCGATCTATTGATCAGTTTTCAGACTTGACCCGAAAGTTCAAGGAACAGTTTAGACTATATGCTTCAAAGGCCAAAGACATCATGTCATTGTCAAGTATAGAACAGAATCCTGGTGAATCTATCAGATCTTTCTTGAACCGCTTTAATATAGCGCTGGCAGAGGTGGACAATGCTGAACCGCGAATGATATTGACTTATCTGATGAGGGCTATTGATAAGTCGAGCGAATTTGGGAAATGGTTAAACATGAAGGAGCCAACCTCCCTCGAAAAGTTCTACAAAAAGGCAGACGAATTCATACGCCTTGAAAGCCGTCCTGTACCGGTGAAGGCAGTGTCAGAAAAAGCTGAAGATAACACTGTTGCACCACGCAAGATTGAATCTGTAGGGCAAAAAAGGGAAAATAACAATGGGAAGAAACAGAGTAATCTGAAGAAGCCCCGATCCTTCAAGCCATCAGAGTATACTCCTTTATCAGACACGCCGGAGCATATCTTCCTTGCCATTAAAGATTCTGTTGACCTCCCTAAACCTATCCCTTTGAGGACCGGAAAAAAGGCTATACAAAGTGGGAAGTTCTGCCGCTTCCATAATCAACCCGGTCATGAGACTGATGAATGCCGCCAGTTGAAAAATCTGATTGAAGAATTGCTAAGAGAAAACAAGCTGCAGCAATTTGTGAAAAAGAATAGCAACAATCCTACATCGTCAAGTCAGGGGCAACAGGCTCCTGTTCATCAGCCTAGGATAGGTGAGAAAGCTACGGGGCATGAATCTGGAAGGCCCATTATCAATGTCATTACAGGAGGGCCTCACCCACCTGGCAAGAGCTGGGGAGAGATGGAGAGATATGCCAGAGCTTTGAAATATGTTCCAGCCGAAGAAGACGTCTTTGTTTTAGAAGACACTACGCCCCTGAAACAACAGAAAACTTTCAGTGATGATATTATTTTCAGAGCCAGAGATTCCTCAGGTATCGAAGCTCCTACCCTAGATCCCTTGGTCATCTCTGCTGGTATTGGACCGGCCATTGTCAGAAGAGTTCTCATTGACTGCGGAGCATCATGTAATATCCTCTTCAAGAAGACATTCGACCAAATGAAAATCCCTATGGTCGATGTACAAGCCTCATCGCAGAAGATCGCTGGCTTCACTGGGGAGCCAAAGCAACCAATAGGAACCATCGATCTGCTAGTAGAACTTGGGGAAGGAGAAAGGAAAGTGGTCCGCAAGCAAACATTTGTGATTGTCGATGAATTTTCTTCTTATAATGCTTTCCTTGGCCGTCCAACGCTCGCAGCATTCAAAGCTATTCTAGCCCCGTGGTGCCTCACTATTAAATTCCCTACAGACAATGGAGTAGGAGTTATAAAAGGGGATCAAAATGCTGCGCGAGAGTGCTATTTGACAGAGTTGCGAGAGTCAAGAAAGAGGGAAATGGGAAAGGATGCGGCCACTCCGGTCCGCATCAAAGAGCCAGCCATGTAGCAATTACGGGGCGGACCCTGCACTGGCGAGCATAGCGGGGCACGGAAAGAGATGGATCCCAGAAAAGCCAGTGCAGGGGAGAATAGAGTAGTGCCGGTTGAAATGACGGTACCGGTACCTGTTGACCCGAAGGACCCAAATAAGGTGTTGAATGTGGGTTCACAACTTAATGTGTCAATTCAGAATATCTTGATATCATTCCTGAAAGCAAATCTGGATGTCTTCGCTTGGACTCATGCTGATATGTGTGGAATATCTCCAGAAGTTGCAGTACACGCTCTGAATATTGACCCAAAGTTTACACCAGTAAAACAGAAAAGAAGAACCCAAGGTCCAGAAAGGTCAGCAGCATTAAAAGAGGAAATTGATCGACTCATGGAAAATAACTTCATCAGAGAATCTACATATCCGAACTGGGTTTCAAATCCTGTGTTGGTTAAGAAAGCTAATGGAAAATGGAGAGTGTGCATCGATTTTTCAGATCTGAACAAGGCCTGCCCCAAAGATTGCTTTCCTTTACCCAGGATCGATCAACTGGTAGATGGAACAGGGGGACATGAATTGTTATCTTTCATGGATGCCTACTCCGGATATAACCAGATCATGATGCATGAACCGGATCAGGAGGACACGAGCTTTATCACCGATGTTGGTCTTTATTGCTACAGAGTTATGCCCTTCGGTTTGAAGAATGCAGGGGCAACCTACCAAAGACTTGTTAATGCTATGTTCAAACCGCAATTGGGCAAAACTATGGAAGTCTACGTTGATGACATGTTAGTAAAGTCTAAGAAAGCAGCGGATCACATTGAACACTTGGCAGAAATGTTCGCAGTCCTCCGGAAATACAGAATGAAGCTTAACCCTCTGAAATGCACGTTTGGGGTCGAGTCCAGAAAATTCTTAGGGTTTATCGTCAGCGCTAGGGGCATTGAGGCTAGTCCAGCTCAAATTACTGCCTTGAAAGAAGTCAAAGCTCCTAGAACAAAGAAGGAATTGCAAAGTCTCAATGGAAAAGTTGCCGCCTTAAGTCGGTTCATTTCCAAAGCCACAGATAAATGTATCCCATTCTTTGACGCCCTAAAGAAAGGAAAGAAAAACTTCAATTGGACTCCCGAATGCCAAAAAGCCTTTGATGAGTTGATTCGCCATATGGAGACGCCTCCAATACTTTCTAGGCCTGGCGATGGCGAGGATCTTCTTATATACTTGGCAGTATCATCACACGCTTTAAGTGCAGCGCTGATACGGGAAGACAAAAGGATTCAACATCCAGTTTACTATATCAGCAAAAGACTCACTGGGGCAGAGATGAATTACTCTAAGTTGGAAAAACTCGCCTATTGCTTACTAATTGCGTCTAGGAAGTTGAGGCAATATTTTCAAGCTCATCCTATCAGAGTCCTCACTGATCAACCTTTAAAGCAAGTCCTGTTTCGCCCTGAAACTTCGGGTCGTCTTCTAAAGTGGAATATTGAACTCAGTCAGTATGACATCACTTATCATCCCCGGAAAGCGGTCAATGGACAAGCTTTAGCAGATTTCATTGCAGAGTTTGCAGATAATGGAAACAGTGAGGAAGAAACGTTCGACAATTCCCCTATCCAGTGGAGGTTATATGTCGATGGTGCAAGAAATGATTACTGTTCTGGAGCCGGAGTCGTACTTGAGACTCCTGAAGGTCGGTCATTATGCTATGCACTAAGATTGGAATTTCCTTCAACAAACAATGAAGCCGAATATGAAGCTCTTATCGCAGGACTGAAAATCGCTAAAGAACTAAACATACGAGCATTACAGATCTTTAGCGATTCTCAGCTTATTGTATGTCAAGTCAAGAAGGAATTTCAAACGAAAGGGGGAAACCTGCCCGCTTACTTGTCGAAGGCTTGGGAACTTCTGTGTGAGCTCGATCACTATTCAATAAGCCACATTCCTCGGGAAGAGAATATGAAGGCAGATTCCCTCGCAAAGTATTCAAGTTCTGGTGAAGCTCAACTATTGGGATTGGTCCCTGTAGAAGTCCTTTCAGCACCAAGTATAGACGAGATGGATATTGACTGGATTATGAATGTATCTCAAGAACTAGAGTCATGGATGACTCCAATACTGGACTACCTACTCAGAGGTTCTCTGCCAGAAAATTCGATAGAAAGACGAAAGCTACTAAGGAAAGCCTCTCGCTATGTAATTCAGGATGGCCGATTATACAGACGGGGATTCTCAATGCCATTGCTTCGATGTGTATCCCGGGAAGAGTCCAAAACAATCCTAGCTAAGGTGCATAGAGGAGAATGTGGTGATCATTCAGGTGGTCAAACATTAGCAAAGAAAATTCTCCGATACGGATATTTTTGGCCAGAAATTAATCATGATGCTGCAAGCTATTCCCGAAAGTGTGACAAATGCCAAAGATTTGCCAAAATTCCTAGAGCACCTTCAACTGAACTCACACAAATGGTCAGTCCATGGCCATTTGCAATTTGGGGAATGGATCTCATTGGGCCGCTACCGACTGCCAAATCAGGGATTAGATATACTATTGTTGCAGTTGATTATTTTACGAAATGGGCTGAAGCTGAACCATTGGCTACTATCACCACTAAGAAGATGATAAGTTTCGTGACCAAGAATATCATTTGCAGGTATGGTGTGCCTCAGAAAATAATCACAGATAATGGTACTCAGTTTGAAAGCGAGGAATTCCAAGATTTTTGCAGGCGATTCAAAATCCAGAAAAGCTTTTCAGCAGTTGCTCATCCGCAGGAAAACGGGCAAGTGGAAGCAGTAAACAAGATCATCAAATCAACCATCAAAAAGCAACTCGAAAGAGCAAAAGGTGGTTGGGTCGATAAGCTACCACTTGCACTATGGGCATACAGAACCACTCACAAAACTGCGACTGGGCACACTCCTTTCTCATTAGCATACGGGTCGGAAGCAATGATCCCGATAGAAACAGAGGTTCCTTCACACAGAAGGATCCATTTCAACCAAGCAGAAAATGAAAGGCTACGGCTTGAAGCGCTAGATTTCCTTGATGAAAAAAGAGATGAGGCCAATCTCAGAATTGCAGCTCATCAGCAAAGAATAGCCAGACATTTTAATTCCAAAGTTCGCCAACGCAGCTTTGAGATTGGAGACCTAGTCCTGAAGAGAATTATGACAGCGACAGGTGTGTTTGGGCCAAATTGGGAAGGACCGTATGTAATAGGTCAGAAGCTTCTTGACGGCACATTCAAACTCACCACTGTTGATGGAGATCAAATTCCAAGGGCATGGAACAGCAACCATTTGCGTCCATACTTTACTTGAAAATTTTGTTGAAACATTGTAAAAAGAATTATGAATGTATGATTCTTGTAATTGAAAGCAATTGTAAAACTGATGCAAGTAAATAATGAAAGAATATAAAGTGGATGTAGGCCCAATTTCATGGCCGAACCACTATAAATCTTGTGTTCCTTATTATTATTATTATTACATGTTTGCTTTATTCTCGATATAAAAGGTACATAGAATGTATTGCTGAAATGTCGATTTGAATTTTTGCAGACAATGGAAGTGAAACTTGCACATAAAAAGACCAAGTGATTCTCGCCAAATTTCAAGTCACAAGAGCCCCGAATTCAAATCCTAGATAGGAAGTACTTCAATTGAACAGCCTATGATTTCGACAGAAACGGGTTTTTGCTAATAAATTGAGATCGTTTGAACAAACAAACATCCAATTAAAAAGCTAGTGCTCGTTCTCACGAAATTGCCTGACAATGAAGCACACTTCCTTGGATTAAACAAGTTACTTGTAAAAAAAAAAGAAAAAAAAGAAAAAAAAAAGAAAAAAAAGGGGGCAGAGGATCATTGAAAAGGCATAAGCAAGTGAACAGAGGAACAACCAAAGCTATCATCGGCAGCACAAGTCCTCTTCGGAGGCACGACTCTTCGGAGGATAAAGACCTCTAATGGGTCATACGCCACAAAAAAGAAAGTTCTCTACTCAACAAAAAAGATTGGAGGAGTCATGACCCTCCAACCATGAGAGAGTAACTTCCAGGCGATGAAAACCCTCTCTGAGGCACATTTCACCAGGAGTTGAAGTGTTATGACCGCTCTTCGGAATTTCACTTCACCAGAGTTGAAATGCAAACAAAATAAAAGCCCTCTTCGGAGGCCCATTTCACCAGGAGTTGAAGTGTTATGACCGCTCTTCGGAATTACACTTCACCAGAGTTGAAATGCAAACAAAATAAAAGCCCTCTTCGGAGGCCCATTTCACCAGGAGTTGAAGTGTCATGACCGCCCTTCGGGATTTCACTTCACCAAAGTTGAAATGCAAACAAAATAAAAGCCCTCTTCGGAGGCCCATTTCACCAAGAGTTGAAGTGTAACAACCGCTCTTCGGAATTTCACTTCACCAAAGTTGAAATGCAAAACAAGATAAAGACCTTCCTGGAAGCCCATGTTTCACCGAGGTTGAAATAAAACTTCCAAGTGTCGAAACGTGAAAAGGCTTTCCTCGAAGGCACAACTCTTTGGAGGTACACGTTTCACCAAGATTGAAATAAAACTTCCAAGTGTTGAAACGTGAGAAATCCCTCCTCAGAGGTACAACCCCCTCCCAGGGACACAATTAAAAAGAAAGACCTCTTCAGAAGCCCACGTTTCACCGAGATTGAAATAAAACTTCCAAGTGTTGAAACGTGAAAAAATCTCTCCTCAGAGGCACAAATTTTTATTAAAAAAGAAGAAAGAGAAAAATCCTCATCAAGAGCGTACTTGATGACTTTACCTATTCTAAAAAAAAGAAGGGGGAAGAAAGTTAAGTACATTCATAGGTCCGCTTTACCACATAGAAGAATTCACTTGGCAAAATATATACATACGCAAAAGGAAAAAGTGATTTCTTCGAAGGACAAAGCGTAGAAACTTATATGAAGGAAGTTGCACTCTACGAAAATTCTCTTCGAGAATGAAGTAATTATTCTTTAGAAAACGAGAGTGCAAGTCCCCTCAAAGTATACGATATTGCAGTAAGCTCATGGTATAGGGGCAACATGGTATAGTTACATACAAAGCGGTATAACTATGTCGGTAAAGTACGCTCAAACAACATACCACAAGCTCACCGCAACATCGTATAAATAAACTTGTGCAAAAATGAATAATAAATGCATTCTCAAATTCAAACAAAAGTCTGTACAAATAAAGAATCATTTTATTCAATTGCAGATATTGCAGATACAGGTTTCAAAATAAAAAGCAGGGGCCGATGCCTGCACAACATCCGACCATTACACAAAAAAGGAATCAAAAAGCTCAACTCTTCATTTCTTCTTGCCGCCTTTAGACCCTTTACCCGGCCGAGTGGTTAGCTTTTCAGGTCTTTCAGGTTGGTCTGAAGGCATAAGGGAAGAAGGGGAGGGAGGTGCAACTGGTGCAATTTCCGGTTCCTCTTCAGTGGTGATAATTTTCTTCCCCCTCCTCTTCGATGTCCCATGCTTCTTTCTTCTCTTCGAAGAAGACTCACTCCCCGGAGTAACGAGAGCGGACAAAACTACGTCGTCAGAAGGAGTCCGCTCCGGAGAGATCTCGTCTCCTTCGAGTCCCTCATCTTTTTGCTCCTGCGAAGCAATAGGGTCATCCAAGCCATGAAGAGCCTCAATTTTCTCCTCTTGTGACCCAGGTTGTGAAGCAGAAGGAGGAGTCACCTGAAGAGATGGAGGAGGAATAACCAGAGAAGGCGAAGTCTGCACGGCACTTGTTGTTTCAACTGCAGAAGAAGAAAAATTGAAAATGTTAGTATCTTCCCGAAAGAAGGGAGATATGGGTTCATCGAGATTCAAGAGGTAATCGAGAAGCTCATCAAATTTTTGAGGAATAAGCAGGTAATCCACCTGAATCGGACCAATGTCGAAATTACCTGAAGATGTTGGCTTCGTCAGTTCAATCTCATAATTCTGAGCCCCAATGTCCTCCAAAGCCTCTTCATCAGTAGGGGTAATTACCCCGGTTCTTGTAGGAGGCGGCGAATGAGCACTAGAGCCTGTAATGTCCACCTCGGGAGAAACTAGAGGACGTTCAGAGGTAGTAGGCGGTACTTCTTTTTCAGAACGCTCCTCTTCCGCCATCCCGGCCCGCGCTCTGGCAAGCTGCTCCTTTCCCTTGGCAAGAGCGGCACGGGCTTCATCATCAAGATAATGCTCTTCAAGGGCTGACTCAGCATATCCAGCACCTTTACCACCGAGCATATCAAGTGCTGCCTCCCAAACTTCAGCCAGTGTGATTTCATACTTGGGGCCTAGAAAGGCAAGGCTGCCACGTCCCAAAATGCTGTGCAGATAAAAATCGAATAATGTGGAGCTAATGTCAGCTTTGGTTGCTTGATGAGCCTCTTCGGCCGCAAGTTTACCAGCAACAGCCTCGTCGCGCTCCTTTTCGGCCATAGCAAGTCGAGTTTTTAACAACTCTATCTCCAAGCTTTGAGAGCCGGTCTGTTCTCGCAGTTATACTGTTTTAGCACGATATTCTTCTATGACCTTTTCCTTGTATGCAAGCTTATCTTCGACTGCTCTTTGACTGGCATGCGCATCTCGTACTTGTTGCTGAAGCATGCTCTCCTTTTGAGAATGGAAAGTAGATGAAGTAGCTAATTCTTCTTTAAGTTTTTCTACTTCCGCTTCCAGCTTTTCATTGTAGGAAGCAATACTTATCATTTCGGCGTCATGCTGTTCGAGAGTCTTCTGCCACTCAGCCTTATCATTCTCCATTGTTAGCATGGCCTCGAGATTGGCTCGGTTAACCCTCTGAAGTTCGTCGACGAGTTTTTGCCAGTTCGACATTCTTTCGATATCGGTCCTGACAGTATCAAGATTTCGCAGCATAGCCGGTTTGTCGAGAGGAACCAAGTCGAGATCAAATCGAACCCCTCTCAGGCACCACTGAGGAAATCGACTTTGAAGAGTGGGAGGACCTTGCCCGACTTGGTATGCGGGCCGGTTGATGATTGCTTGAATGTCGGAGCGAACGGGAGCAGGAGATTGAGTAGGGACATGTTTAGAAGCTGAAGGAGTTGTTTCTTCAGTAAGTCTAGCCCGCTTGCTAGAAGAATCGTCTATGTGACTCATTCCTCTCTCATCATGAGATTTTCTCTTTTGGGTATCATCATCTCTGTGGGGAAGATCATGTCTTTCTTGTTCCCTTCGGCGACGTTCTTCATATGCTCGTCTCTCGTCGGCTTTCCTGATGGCCCTCTCTTCATCCGACTCTCTGTAAGAAGGAAGGTAACGCCTGTAATCATACTGGCTACGCCTCCCGTAGCGCTGGAAATCATCATAATACGAGCCGCTGCGCCCCATAGGAGAATCTGGAATTAAAATAATAAGCTTTAGAAATCTTTAAAGTACAAGAAGATAAGTGCATAGAAGTGATGAGAAATCCAAAGTGTCGTGTGACGTGTAAACTACGCGCATCAAGTTACAAACCACTCTGTGGAATAGAGGTAGTGATAACTTGAGTAGGAGGAGTTGACATTTGTTGAAAAGAAGATGTCGCCTCGATTACAGAAGAGACAGTTTTAGAAACATCATCTTTGAAAAGTTCTTGAGATGTCACAATTAAATTGCTCAACCCCTCAAAAACATCATCGCCATCTTGTTTTTTGGAGCTTGCTTTCTTAACTCCTTCACTAGTAGATCGAGGGGGTTCTTCCTCTTCAGTAACTGGGGCAAGTACAGACTTGTCAGATGGCCCCACAACATCTTTCGGAATTGAACACTTAACTAGTGAAGTTTCTATAGAGGTTCCTCTCTGCAAGTGCTCTTTAGTGGAGACTGGGGCGTGAGGAGTGCTTGTCGGAGAATCAGGAACCTCCGTTGGAACTTCATGTATTTGAGTGGAACGAGAAGGATGTAGAAGCTCAAACTGATGAAGAAGTTCTTCTGTCAATAGAAATTTTGCGCTTCTTTCTTCAGCAGCCACAGTGCTTAGCCTTTCAAAAACTGACTTATGGCTGGAATCTCTAGAAGGAGGAGGAAGTGCTGGAAAGTTAAGGAATGGAATCAGCATCTAGCAATACGAACCAGGTAAAACTTAGAATAAAATTAAAGAGAAAAAAGATCTCACTTCCTACTCTCCAGTCTGCGTAGAATTCTGCGGGGCAACGAATGTAGAAGTATTGATTCAGGAATCCATGTGCACTCTCCGGCAAATCCAAAATAAGTTTGCGGTTCCGCGCACCCCTTACAAGTACAATTGAAGGATGGTCCTCGTTCTTCGCAAAAGTGCACAAGTAACAGATTTCCTCAAAACTCGGAAGACGATCAAGAGTCCTCCTGAACAGAACACACAATCCCATCAAAATAGCATAGCCATTGGGGTGCAGCTGAAAAGGAGAGATCGTTAGTCGAAGTAGGATTTGCCGGAGAAATTCATTAAAAGGAGGAATTGCTCCACTCAAGCACATTTGTCGATTAATGGCAACAAAACCGTAAGGTGGTCTATCAGCAGAGTCATTTGGTCCAGGGAGTAGAACTTCTGCCTCAGCAATGCCAAATTGAACGCATAATTGATTAAGCGCCCGCTGTTTCAAAAGGGTAGGAGTTCTTTCCGGAGGATTCTCTAGTGGAATAGCAATCGAGAAAACCCCTTCAGCGTGTTCTATCATCTCTTCTTGTTGAGACATCATTCTACATAAGCGACTGGATGTTCAGATGAGAAGGTGCACGTTTCCTAAAAAGTGTGAAGTGTTGTGCAGAACTTTAAAAAAAAAAAAGCAAACATAACTGAAGTTAAACTAGTTGACAATTAGTCGACTATGAGATTTCAGGACTTGTTAATATAAAGCTCAAGTGAAGTGTTAATGCGAACGAATCAACTTTAACTGGATATTTTAGTTTGGCTTTAACACTTCACTTGAATTCATTGGTTCACAGCATTTCATTCACACAATTCATTTAAGTTAATTACTCTTTATCGACTAATCTGTCATTCGATGTGGGCAGTCAATGGCAGTATATTCGTCCCAGTTTTCTGCAAATATTATGTTTAACAGGTTATTAGCATTAGAGATAATCTGCAAGGAAGTACAACAAAATCCAAGCTCAAACAGTTCAATCAAAGTTGTCTCAAAATGTCACAAGTCCTAGGTCGCCCGGCGACCTAGCATAGGTCAGAACCTTCTTAGGTCGCGCTGTGCAAAGTAAAGGATAAGGCATTTCAATCTCGTCATAGTGTTAGCTCGGCCGCGACCTAGAGTCTATGTCGCAAGAAAGTTAGGTCGTGCGGTTCCTAGCTCGAGTAACTCTTAGCTCATGAAAAGTCTTAGGTCGCGCAAATATTAGGTCATTCAGCGACCTAGTATGGGTCGAAACTATTCCTTAGGTCGCAAGGGTTCTTAGATCACGAATTATCTTAAGTTGCTCAAATTCACTAGGTCGCTAGCTTCCTCTCCACGCAATGCTTCACCGGACCTGATAACCCGCTATCAACTACACCAAAATCCATCATCCTATTCGTGAAGTTCATCATCTTTTCATACCACCAAACCATTCGAAAAACCGATTCAAAGTATCTCCGATCTATCATAAATCTAACTCACTACTGTGCGTTCGTAAATCGCAACAACCACAATAACCAGTAACAATCAAAAATCGATCACAGCGCAACTCAAAGTAAAGCGCGACGCACAAAATCGATTTGAGGTTCAGAGGTTGGAGTTCGTGGTTCGATGGTGGTTATGGAATGAATAAAGATCGAAGATGCTTACGTAATTTGATAGCAAGAAGGAATTGATGAATGATTTGGTTGAATTCGTCTTTGAAATCGCAGAATTCTGTTAATGGCAGAGCAAGAAATTGAAGCAGTTAGGTAATGGAGAAGAAACGACCTAGCAATTTATATGGAGCTGAAAGAAGAAGGCGAGTAGACACGCGAGTTAGCGTATGTTTTAGGTCGCTTACGACCTAGCAAAGTTAAGTCGAAGCACACGACCTATCACATAGGCCTGTACTTCGAGGGGCAAATGTTAACTCCTATTTCTACCACGACCTAAAACTCCGCGACCTATAACTCAGCAGCCCAACGACCTAAGAGTACTTGACGACTTAATGGTCTCAACGACCTAACGGCATAATTGTATTAGCGACCTAACTCCACGAAGCAGCTATGCGACCTAAAGACTTAAGCATTGTCACGACCTACGACCTATGGGGAGTAGCGACCTAATTCCTGAAGATATGGAGCGACCTATCAAGCTTTGCGACCTAACAGAGAGCTGCGACCTAAAGGAGGCCGCGACCTACCAAGCTTCACGACCTAACCAGATAAGCAAGCAAGCAACCTAAAGACTTTATGCGACCTAACTGTCCACCGACCTATGAAGTTTCGCGAACTAAGGGATTCAGCGACCTAAGATCAGCTATGGCCACAGGAAAGTACTCACGACCTAGGGTAGGTCGCTAACGACCTAAACACGTAAATAAAGAGGCCGCCTCTACTATGCCGCTGAGTGTTAGGTCGCGCACGACCTAGAACTTGTTGGAAAAAGCATGCGCCTACTCATGAAAAAGGAAAATCGGAGCTTTATAGGTCGGAGACGACCTACGACCTTACTTAGGTCGGTCACGACCTACGACCTAAGTCCGAGCAAAGCCTATAAATACACCCCTAATTCCAACTGAAAAAGGACTTTTTGGCTGATTTCCTTCAAACACCGTTACTCTGCTGCATTCCAAACTAATCCAATCCAACACTTGAAGCTCTCAAGATATTAAGAACGCTACAAACAACTTCAAGAAGAGATCACATACATCCAACATGGATTCGAAAACTCTCATCTCCATCGAAGTTTAAGCTACTTGTTCTAAGTATCTTGTAATTCAAAGTGTATTGTATTTGGGAAGAATTGTATCAGCTTGTAACGAGATTATTAATAAAAGTACTTAAAGTGGACGTAGGCTATACCCTAAAGCCGAACCACTATAAAATTGTTGTTGTTTACCGCTTTTCTACTATTATCTGCTTGTAATCTGTTCCCGAGTCGTCGGGTGATGCTTTCACAATTACAACTCATACATCGGGGTGTAGCGTTCAAATTCGAGCGTTAACAGTACAGTTTTGAAATTTTATCGTTCAAATCAATATTTAAAAATAGCCTTCCGAGGCACAGTCTTGGAATTCGATGAAACCAGTTCCATTGGATCCGTAATACTGTACTATTATTGGATTTCAATTTCCGTGGCATTTGGAGTTGTCGTGTGGTTGTACGATAAGCAAAGACACTCAAATTTTTATCGAAATTTAATTTAATAACTGGGTTCAAAAAGCTATCTTCTCCAGACGATCAAATTTAGACTCGTAACCTTTTCCATTGCATTCGAAATAGGGGTATAGAATTATAAACGCTTGGTGGCACGCCTCGATTGGAGATCGAGATTTTTGACTTCGAATTCAAAAACAATTTAAATTTGAATCTAGATTTTAAAATATTATATATATTTGATATAATGTTTTCTTAGGGCAAAAATCTTGCACGTTGCTTTCCTTACAACACTTGGCAAAGTTGTGAACACGCGTTCAATCCTTAGTAAAAATAAAAATAATAAAAAAAGTAAACGAAATTTTCTTCGTTCAAAATTAAACAATAGCTTTAGAAAAAGAAAATAATGGCCGAGAGAAATCAGAAGGAAAAAAATATAAAATTGTTTGCAATTCAAAAATCAACATTTAATGGTCGTGTAGCACTCGCGTCAAATCTCTTCAAATCGAAATCGAGATGGTGCGATAATTAGAAATCGAATTCGACTTCAGTTCGAAATAAAATGGCCACAAGCTAGGGCTTTGGTGGCGGTGGCATTCGCAAGCTCATGCGTGGGTTCGTTGTTGTCAGTGTGGAAGCCTGTCATGTTCGAGATTTTGGAGTCAATCGAGCAAGGACAACGAAGTGTCTGAGGCGTCGAAGGAGGATCGCGATGCTGTGGGTTTCGCGTTGATAGGAGTTCGTCTTCGCGATTATTAGGTGGGCTGGGTCGCACTCACGCATGCGAGGGTAGGCGGCGACCAGGCAACTGCAAGGAGGTATAGGCGGTCGAACATGGATGATGTGGTCTGTGGGTGAAGTAGTGGTAATTTTGATGTCCTTCGATGATCAGGACTACGAGCTGGGTTTGAATTCGAGATGGTGTTCGAATTGGCGACCGCCGTTCTCAATTTTGAGGTATATATTTATGTTTTAATTTAAAATATAATAGTTTATATATATATATATATATATATATATATATATATATATAAAGATCAGATTTTTAATTCTATCTAGGTTATTTTATAGATACATATGTATCTAGTTGCAAATGAAGAATAAATATATTCTTCAGTTGACTTTTCTAAGATTACTTAAGTTACTAAAAAGATTTATTAAAGGATATTTAGTTAATTTAATTTTTAGTTAAATAAATTTATTTAATTTATTTTTGTTACTAAAGATAACTTATCTATTAAAAGGAAATTGATCAATAGATTAGTTTAAATTAGAAATGTTAATTTAATAAATCTATTAAATGAAAACTTATTATTTGATTTATTTCGGATATTAATCAACTATATAAATTGCTTGTACAAGGTCAAAATCTTAAAGGAAACAAATCGAAAAGGAAATGGGCTGCATGCATGAGCAAAGATGAGATCTTCTCACTCAAAATTAAGACAATTGAAAATTTGAGTTATTGATTGATGATTGAATCGTGATGATTAAATTTAAATTGTTGATTATGTGCTTGGATGGTAAATGATTATCAGTTGTATTGAATTAGACCCCATGCACCGCATAATAGCGGATGATATTATATTAAACCCATATACCGTGATATTCCACCTCGAAGTGGAATTGGTATTATATATGAATTTGGAGTGATTGATTTCCTGCATTATATAGCGGATGAGACCCTATGCGCCGCATAATAGCAGATGATATTATATAAAATCCCATATACCGCGATATTCCACCTCGAAGTGGAATTGGTATTTAACTGTTGTGCTAACGTCTGTAGATACAGGGAAACAGGTTGGAGGGATCCAGTTGGATTCCTCAAATATTGAATTTGTTTCATATGCTGTGTGTTGATAATGTCTGTGTGATTATATTCTAATTGAAATCATTGTAGGCTAAAATTTAGCCGAATATATTTTTGGTGTCGTAGGGTACCAAAAATAGATGAAATTGGATTTTGAAATTTAAGTGGAAACTTTATAGTAAAATTTATCTTTGAGAATGAGATAAATTTAAAAGAAGGAATTTTAGAAGGATAAGGTTTTATTTTTGAATCCTATTGAATAAATTCCAAAATGTGGGAAAAGATTATAATAAATGGATTTTGAGCAATAGTGCTAAATAGTTGAAGAACTTACTTAAAATCGATTTTTAAACAGTTTGTAAGAAATAAAGAGATTTATTTTAAAAGAAATAAATTTGGGAAATCGATTTGAAATCGATTTGGTGTTTGAAAATAAATCTTTGGGAAATCAATTTGAAATTTTGACTTGGTGTTGGAAATGAATTTAGTAAATCAATTTGGAAATTGATTTGGTGTTTGGAAATAAATTTGGAAATCAATTTGGGATTTGATTTGGTATTTTAAATAAATTTGGAAATCAATTTGAAAATTGATTTGGTGTTGGAAGTGAATATTTGGGAATCAATTTGAAAATCGTATATCAGTTGATATTTGAAAATCTAAATTCACAATGGGAATTTGTAAAGGAAAGGGAATTTTGTTATAAAAATAAACATTGGGTTATTTTTAAAATGCGTGGAAAAGAATTTACGGATTTGAAACGTAAATTTAAAGTAAATCGAGAATGGTTTATTAATTAGTTTAAATGGACCATTTTGAAACAGAAAGCGTATTTTCCCTGGAAAGCCAAGTATGTTTTCAAAGTAGCTTTCAAGTATAAATTAAAGTTCCAGAGATGGTTTTAAAAGGATATTTTGGAGAAATTATTTTCTTAGGTTATTTTGAAAATATGTAAAGTAAAGATTTATTTGATTAATTATAAAAGTGATTATTTAAAGATTTAAATAATATTTGTTTTAAAAAAAGGTTATTTACATATTTATACCGTATCTACTAATTTTATTCTAAAATTTGTTTGGACTTGAAATTTCATATAAGATATTAGTATAATATTTTCATAACAAATATTTAAGCAAGTGTTTTAAAATACTTTTTATTCTAAGTATTTCCAATTATATTTTGGATAAGTGATTTGAATTATTTTAAATTATTTGAACTCGGTAGACTTTTGGTGGAAATAAATAATATCGGAAATCTTATTCAACGAGTGAAAAGTGATTAGAAATTTGTTTTCAAATGGTTGGAGTGTGAAAATATATCTTGCAAAGATATTTTGAAAATATATAACCAGGGGAAAATTATTTGAAATCCAATAATTGTTGTGAATGTTGATTGATAGTTAAATAACCGACTATCAATATTGGCCTTTAAATGGCGTTTGAATTTCGATGTGACCAGTGGTCAGATTCCAAATGGATATTCGAAAACCACATCGAACACTTTTGATTGTGATGGATCTTTTGTTTAAAAGATCAAAGTGAAAATTTGTTGTGATTTGTTTAAAATCGAAATGTAACACTTATTTTTAAAAAATAAGCACTCGTTATTCGGATTAGCCGGGAGATGACTTTGTGCCATAAAACGCATTCTAGATAATGATACGACGAAATGGCATTGCATTTGAAGATGGTGTTGAAGATAGGGCATTTTCGAAAGCGAAAGGATTACCTATCGAATGTCTCTGCGCCAAGTTGCTTCGGTATAGAGATTTTATCACCCTTTGTGATAGGGATTCCGGACGTGATTAGTGAATATCCGAATTACAAGGGATTCTTTGGAAGTGCCTTCGGTTCCGTTCGATCCCGGAACGGACTTGTATGTTTGTGTTTCTGTCGTTACACTTTGAGATGTAAAGCTAGTTTCTATCAAATACATTTCTATTGGTGGCAGAGAATTTATTCTCTTAGCTTAACACCCTTATCTAAGACGTACGAGCTCAGAGGTTATGTTGTTGATGGTTACTAGTGATACATTCCCAATTTGGTAATGTGGCATACGAAGTGCTGCTGATCATTTGTTGATCGAAGCATGACTTTTGTGAAAATCGTAGCTTTGTGGACGAGACTTCGTCGAGCCTCACAACCCGGAAATGGTCGAAACAGGAATGTTGCTGCAAGGTTTTTAAGGGTCTTGCCACAGGGTATGTCCATTTTCTTCTGGTTAAGAGGTGGTATCATGGTTTGCAGCCCAGATATTTTACCTATGTTGATGCTGCAAATTTATTATACTTTGCGGTTGTTGCTTTGTGGTTGAGGATCCTCGGATAAACGTCGCTTATGACCAGGGATGGCATACTTGTGTGGTTGTTACCTATGTTATAGCTTGGTTAAAGCGTGAGGCAACGTCGGCCTTGTTTGGCAGAGATCTGGTTAGGTTCTTGGGGGCGTCCTTCCAAAGGCGTACCCATTTTGGTGTAGGAAGTTCCTTTGCCTGACAATTGTTGGAAATCCAAAGAAACAATACGCACCCTGTACGGTTTTAGTTGTATAACATGCTATGGAATGTGGCGGTAACATGCTATTGCACATGTTAGCTATAGTAGGCATACGACAAAATGTGGTATGATGGCTAAGATTAATATTATACTTTCGAAATGTTTTCTGCACTAATAATAATATCAAATGGTTTTCGCGTATCAAGCATTTTTGAATATCATAAGGAGAAATCTCCTCCAAGTGTGCGCTTACATTGTGTGTGTGGCGCGAGGCCTTATGGCAATTTCATTTTCCAAAAGCATAACGGATTTCTTTTTATTTTCTTTACGAAAATAACTATTTTTAGATCTCACACCTGTCCCATGACTGATATGGAGTTTATTGTTCCCTTTCTAAACTCTGGGTGTCCATAATTTTCCACATGGGCAGCCTAGAGTCAGGCTTTAATTATTCTAGAGCGAAATCGAAAAGGTTGCTATCGAGATCTAGAGTTCAAGATGGAAGGAGAGACATATCACTTTACTATGTAGTGTCCGTTGCGTTTAGGCTGTTGTAAGTCATAATTTATATGTAAGCAAGTTAAAAATAACTGCCGGTGTTGTATTGTGAAGTTGTAAACCTTGATAATGTGATGTATTAACTGATATAGTTCTTTTGTTTTAAAGATTATTCATTTATCTATTATATGTTGTTCCACTGCGAAATGTGAGATTCTGTTTATTATTTATGTTCTTCTTCTATCTTCTTCTTCTTTAACCATAACGGTTTGGTTTTTCGGCATTCGACTGTGCGACATTTGATATAGTGGACGTATTATTGTCGGCTTTCGGAAGTCGAAAAATTGGGTCGTTACAACCGGACTCGTTTGCGAGTTGTGGTAATGACTAAGAAGTTTGTAATGCTGCTTGGGTTGGAAGGGGATGGGCTCCGATGGATAAGGTCGTTGTCGGTGAGAGGTCATAGTCGGTAGGTTTGATTTCTGTTTTAATCGAAGTGCTCGATTTCGATTCGAGGAGGAATTGTTGTATTTGGGTGGTCAAAAACCCTAGGGGTTTTGGAGGGGATGAGCATGGATGGTTGGAGGCAAGTTCGTCTACCAGAAGAGGGTGTGCATGTGCACCGTATCCTTGTATGCACAGTGGGAGGGAAGGTAGGAGTAGTAACATACGAAAGAAGAAGAAGAGTTTCGATTGGGAGCAGGCTCGAGTGGTTTGGGTACTGACTCGAAGATGAGGTGATGAGAGCGCGGTTTTGGCTCGGGAATTATACTGTTGGTTTAGGAATTTTGTAAGTTGAAGAAGTTAAGTTTTAAAAGCTTAACAAGTGGGATAAGTTTCAAAAAAAATGTAAACCGAATCTTTAAACAAGGTATTAACAAGTTTTAAACAAATTTCCAATGTTTAAAATGTTTCAAAATGTTGTATTAAGCAATTATTTAATTGATTAAATCCTAAATGTTTTAAGGTGAACTAAAGTTGTAATTAAATAAAACTACAAATTATATAATGTATTAGGATGGTTAATTGATTAATTAATTAAAGGTAAATGAATTTGTGAAATCAATTTTAAAGATTGCTTATCTAATATGATTAATTAATTAAGCTATTAATTAAAAGTTGATTAATTAAGGATTTATCATTTAATGTAAGTAAATAATGATAATTACTATAGCTAAAAGATAATTGCTTAATGTCATGGTTTATTACTAAAGGTGATGTATTAAAAGATGATTACTTATTGTAAGTAATTGAAAGATTAAACTAATAAGTAAATGAAGATTAATTGTTGATTAATAAATTAGTAATCAAAGTATAATTAGCAAAAGAATGATTAATAATTGTGATTAGTTATTAATTTAGGTTAATTAATCAATGTAATTAATCAAGGTAATTAATTAAGGACAAATGATCAAAGGGATAATTATTTGATGAAAATAATTAATTTGAGATAAATTACTTAAAGGAAGTAATTAAGGATTAATTACATAAAGTAATTAATTAAGGATTGATTGATTAAGGAAAGTAATAAAGGGATTACTTAATTTAATGAGTGTGATTAATTAAAGAATAATTAATCAATGCCGATGAAGATAAGGTAATTAATTTGAGTAATTAATTAAGGTCAACGTAATTAATATGGATATGTAAAGATTAATTAATTAGTGTAATTAATTAAGAGTAAATTACTTACTGTAATTAAAGAATAATTAACCAAAAATGATTAAGTTGGATAATTAAAAGATGATTAATTAATTGGTTTGTAATTAATTAATGTTAAGTAAGATCTAAGTGATTAAGATTAGTAATTAATTAATGATTGAATGATGTTAAATGCCTTGAATTAGTTGATACCTCTGATATGAAATGTTTTATGATATGATATTTTTGGGTAGGCAGTGGTAATGCAGTTATTTATCGATGATAAATTGATGTGTAAAGTGACATCTAGTATTTAAATTTAAGTTGTATTCACTTGAATAACTTGGGTCAAGATGACATTGGATTCGAAGAGACCGTGGTCGGGTATTAGCAAATACCTGAAACCACTTCGATTCTTTATAGATTGATATGTGAAATCGATAGGCTAGAATGGAATGATTAGACCATTTAATCTAAGTTTTGGTACTTAGTTATGGATATGTGAAATAAGTGATGTCTATAACAACTTGTGAAATTGTAAATTGATACAAGTTACCCTGGGTTTATATAAATTGTATGCTTTTGTATTCCATGTTAGATGGGTTTACTCACGCTGGTTTCCAGCTTGACCCTGGTGTTACTTTGATGTAACGCTCGGGTTAGACCGAGTATTACAGATTTTCAGTAAGGGCGTTCTGGAGCTCAAGTGGCGAGCTGAATGGCAGGAGTGTTTTCCGCTGTGATATATTTTTGTATATTGGGGACAAGTTATTTTAACTGTCCAGTGATTGTGAAATGTTGTAACTCTGATGTATTAAAAACGTGAAGTAACAATTACATCTTTCTTTGTATATCTGTTATTTTATGTGATATTATATTTTGTCCGCCGTGAATGTGAGAATCTGTGCTTCTTTCTGTTTCTCCTTCTTTTTTCCCTTCTTTTCCCAACTAGCTGGAATTTTTTGGATCGAAATTTCCAGGTTGTTTCATTTGGTATCAGACCTGAAGGTCAAGCGAAAACCTTGGCTCTGGTGGATTACTCATTAAGGATAGGGTCAATGGTACCCTAGAATGAGTTGAGCCTGCATATATATATATATATATATATATATATATATATATATATATATATATATAGGAGAGCGTACTTGTTATTTTCTTATATAAAGATTTTAAATGATTTTGTATAAGATTATATTTTGATATATAAAGAAATCTAATAAATATTTAGGTAAGTGGTTGTTAAATTATTGGAATTAAATTAAGTGGTAATAGAAATACAATCAAATTTAAATTAAATAAAGATAAGTTTGAAATAGATTCAAACTGAAATTAAATTTGGAGAAGAATTTTCAGAATAAGATAATAGTGAATTGATTTCTAGTTGTAATAACGTTGGTTATTATCCTAAAATGATGAAATGTTTTAGGGTAATAAAACATTTAGGGAAGTGTGACTTATAAATTGGAACTGAAGATGATCTAAATTGTGAAGTTTTAAATCTGGGTCCAGAATTTGAAGATTGTTTCGATGTGATAAGAAAAGAATAAATAATATTATTCATACTATTTTTGAATGAAATTTTATTTTAAAATAAGAAATTGTTTGGAAATTTTAAGGAAATTTGGTTTGAATTAAAAACCAATGGTGGTTTAAAATTTAAGGACAACTTGGTGTGTAATGGAAATAAATATGTATAAATGAGGAATATTCATAATATCAAAGATGATTTGAAATAAACTCTAAGGGGAGGAGTTTAAAGTTTCCTTGGCATGTGATGTGAAAACCCATAGTTAAATAAGTTTTTGAACTTATAACTGAGAGGATTATTAATAAGAAGTTTAAAACTTGAAGTGGGAATTCAAAAGTGGGTAAAGTTGACTGGATTAAGTAAATTGAATTTAATTTGGGAGAAGTTAAATAAGTTAACAAGCAACCTGAATTGAAAATTCAAGATGAAATTGGGATTTTACTTGGAAAGTTAAATGGTTGATTTGAATTAGGAGTTTGTGTGATCTTAAAATGGGTTTGAGATCTGGAAATTGAAAATGGATTAATGTTTTAAAATAGTTGGAATGAACCATCCTGTTGTTATTAATAATCTTTAAGCAGAAACTAGATTTGATTAAATAAATGAAGAAATGGGGTGTGGTAATGTATCCATTATTATGATAAAATGGAATCATTTTTGACTTAATATTTGAATGTTTAAGATAAAACTTCAAAGGTTTGGTTTCAAAATTGAAATTTGGTGATAAATTGAATTTCAAAGATTTAGTTGTTTAAAAAGGATTTGAATTATTTTTTGAACTTTGAAATAGGTTAAAAATGGAATTTGGATTCAGAATTAAATTTTTAAAGATATAAATTGATTTGATTTAAAGGATTAAATCAACATTTAAAAATTTAACCCGAAGTTATATAATTCGGGATGGTTTAAATTTGAAATTTGAATTGAATTAGTTGAAATTGTGATTAAAGTTGAATAAGTAAATTCAAATGGAATTTGATTTGAATTTCGGAAAGAAATTGAGGATTAATTCAACGTGAATTAGGGTTAGATCAATTTTAATGGAAATTGAAGTTATTTAAATTGGAACCGAGTCAATTTAGATGGATGTGGAAATTTAAAATTGAATAGATTAGAAATGGAGGTTGGGAATTGAACAGTTTGACTCTGGACTATTATCAAAATAAATTCTTTTAATATAAATCTATTTTTTCAAACTATTTACTATACAACTTTTCTTTTTAAAACCTGAAACTGTCTTATACTTGTTTTACAATTATTTTTGGAACTATTTAAAAAAATTCAACTGTTTTATAAACGAATAATTATTTTTGGACACTTTATAACTAAGTACTATTTTACAACTATTTTGCAATTATTTAAAATTTCTATAACTATTTGACTATTTTCCAACTATTTTACAACTACTTAACTATTTTATAGCTATTTTACAAACTAATAATTATTTTTTCAACTACTTATCTATTTTTAAATTCTTTGAGCTATTTTCAAATTTAAGCTGGTCAGAGTGCAAATTGTTTATGATTAAATATGCATTTGAGATAAGAATTGAGGTAGTAATCCAAATGGGGATTGAGGAAATGGTGAACAATGGAATATGAAACTAAGGGAATGTGAATAGAAAAGGAGATTGATTTAGTTAATAATCAACGAAGATAAATGCATAGGATTTACGTATATTATTCTATTCGCATAGTGATTTGATCCAGATTCGAGCATAGAATTTCGAGATAGTATATCGGTCCGAGTTTGGATTTTCCACTCGAATTTCAATGGCGAACTTGGATATAGATTGTTGATTGGTTCTGGATATTCTCTATCATAGTTAGGCTATGCAAGGAGAATGATGGTTTTTGATCAGGAAACCAGATCCGAGTACTAGGAAGTGGGTGGACGATATAGTTCGGAAGAGAAATTTTGCGATCGAGTGAGCGATTAGATTGATATACTGTACGCATATGTGTACATCGTATGGATTTGTATGAAATTGATATTGAAATTTGTGAATAAGAACTGTAAAATTGTTTTTGAAATGAAAAGTATATTTTGTGGAATATATGATGAAATAAAGTGGAAATTGGATATTTCTATGGTAGAAATTTTCTTTGTGGAAGTGAGTAATATGGTTAATAATTTTATAAAAAAAGTAATCAAATTTGAATATTTGATTTGAATAAACAAAGTTATATATCTTTGTTATTTAAGATAAATCTCCCCTTGTTGAATCTATAGCTAGAAGGAAAGGTTTTTGAAAGTATTTGAAGTAACAAAAGGGAATTTATGCAAGTTTGAAGAGATCCAAAGTTTTTAAAAGTTATATATACATACATACATATATACATACATACATACATACATATATATATGCATAAAGGATCTTATGAGAGTGATTTTGAGAAAAGGTTTTTGGAACCTATGGAATTTGGAAAGGCTTTTGATTTTTGGGTAAAATCAATATTGGAATGTGAAAAGCCTAGTTTGAGAATTATCGATTTTGGGATAATCAATTTTGTGTAAAGGAACTTTATATGTGTTTCATATTAGGTGTATGATTTGGAAGATACTATATGTGTATAGTATAAAATATTTTGAAAATGGCTCTTGAGAAAAAAGCGGTCCCTTGAAATTAACTTCTCATGAGTACCATAGGTTGGTACTGCCTTGAGCCTCTAAGGGAGAGGTTCTAAAGTTGATCCTGTGAGGAGTCCGGACAAACTAGTTCCTGAGGATTATTGGATAGAGAAAGTCGAGGGCGCTGATGCCTACAGGGGCACTTGGTCTATGTTGTGACGACAGTGTAACTCGATGTCGCTGCGATCTACTATGGACCATAGCGGAAATCGTATGGAGGTGAATGTCAACGGTCTACGTTAGATTTTTTCGGGAAGGCATTGTAACATCAGTAGACTGTGATCTATGGTCGAGTGGAGTGGGGAAGTTTCATTCTTTTGGCAGTGGAATTAGAGGGCGCTGAGGGCTACAATTATATAGGTTTTTGTTGTGACAGCAACGTAACCCCAATTGTAGCTGCCATCTGTAGCGGGTTCCATGGTATAATCGAGTGGCGCGGAGGCCTATAGTTATATATGGATTTTTCCGAGACGGCAACGTAACCATCGGTTTAACTACGACCATGGATGGGGGTGATGATTTCCATAGCATTCTCATCAAAGATATTTCCTCTATTTTCAAAAATGTTTTCTATATTTTCAACAAAATATTTTCCAAATATTTTCATTGGGCATTGAAAACGGGTCTGCTAAGTACTTATAGATTTTCAGTCGTACGCCTGATCAACGTATGACCGAATTTCTATAAGAACAAGGATGGACTGGTTGAAACATCGAGTTATAAAGAGTATTTTTATAAAAACTACTTTATAATATTATGTAGATTTTTAAAGTGTTTTAAAAATGTTCAAAGAAAATTTATCTGATTTTAAGTATTCAATAAATTCTAGTTTCGCTCCTTTACGAGGACCAAAAGATTCAAAGGGGGGAGGAATGCGATAATCCTGATTTTTGGACTTAAGATAATTTGAAATTTTTTGATTCAACAAATGTGATAACCTCCTTTGCAAATTATTTAGAATTGGCAAGATTGTTATTTTCAAAGAATAATAATAATGTGTTGTTTATATATATTATGTAGATTTTTAATAGAATTATCATTTAGAAATTAAATGTGTGTTTGTTTATATATATACACACACATATTTGGGATAATTTTAAATTGGATTTTAAAATTTAAATTTAAATTTGAAATTCAAAAAAATAGATGTCTTAAAATATTTCGGATTTAAAAATATATATGTCTGATTTTTTTAAGAACATAATTTGTTTTATAAAAAGGGTTTATTTATATAAATTAGGAAACGTATTTGTTAATTAAGAAATTT
Source organism: Allium cepa (assembly GCA_030765085.1). Lineage (NCBI taxonomy): Eukaryota > Viridiplantae > Streptophyta > Magnoliopsida > Asparagales > Amaryllidaceae > Allium > Allium cepa. Next base: position 813,214,791 of record CM060939.1, read on the forward strand.
AATTGCAAAAGTTTATAAACCCTTTTATAGATAAATATAACATGCATAATTCACATGTATGTTTAAATTAATAAATGTAACTAAGTGTAAGTGATTTAAATAGGTATATGACAAATGCTAAATGAATTAACAAGTGGCATCCATTTTTTATTTTTTTTTCATTTTTTAAATAAATACTAATTAAACCTTTATAAACATTTATCTCTCCTCTTAACTTTTTTTTTTCCTATCTTACAAATCAAACATAAGAACAAAGCCTGTAAGCCATTTTTATTCAAACCCAAAAAAATCTATAAATCCAAACCAGGAATGCAATCAAGCAATCTTCTAACTGAATTTTTAAGCTACTGCAAAACTAAATCAAGCCAAGAATCAACTCTAGCATTTCAGATTAAGGATTAACAAAGCTAGCAGTAAATTAAAGTCAGAAATCAGATCAGATCTTCCTGATCAAACTCAATAGCATTAACAGATTCCAGGTCCTCTACTTTCAAATCAAAGTGAGTAATCTTGCTTACTTGATCTTGAATATGTGAGATGTTTTGTTATTTATAGTTGTTGAGAAAATGTTGAAGATTATATCTGCATGTGTATATGGATATGTGTATATCTATATGTATATGAGGATTTAAACATGTATGCCCAGGCATATATCCCAGTTCTTATATTTACAGGCAAGAAAACAGAAACAAAAATCATAATATCATCCTATAATCGTGTATAGGCTTTGATGTATCAATGGGAAAGGCTTGAATTAACAAAGTATCTGTTTTTAAAATAGTTTTAGGATTTTATATGTAGTAAATATCACATAACAATGTACAGTAAAAATCTTGATACAAGTTAAAAATCAAACATTTTAATGCTCTATTTTAATTACCTTATCTGATTCATAATTGAAATTGTTGAATTTTAAGGGTGATATCATGATTTTTAACAGTGAAATTGTTGTGATAATTCGAGTTGATTGGATTTAGCATTTTAGCCAAATTCCGATGAACGAGAAGAGTGACGACGTCAGGCTTTGGCCTGAGTTTAAGGGGTAGCAGGGTGGTTTCAGGAAAAATAAGAATGTAATTTTTCGATGGCTGTGGCGTCTTGACGGAGTCGAACTAGGATTAGAACACCGGGTTTGGCCTGTTCTGTTTCTCGAGGTCCTGCTTCGCCTTGGTGTAGCCGGACTCGTTCGCGAGGTGTGGTAATGACGAAGAAGTTTGTGACGCTGCTTGGGTTGGAAGGCAATGGGCTCCGATGGACGAGGTCATCGTCGGTGAGAGGTTATAGCCGGTGGGTTTGATTTCTGTTTTAATCGAAGTGCTCGATTTCGATTCAAGGAGGAATCATTGTATCTATGCATTCAGAAACCCTAGGTGGCTCGGAGGTGATGAGCAGGGATGGTCGAAGGCAAGTTCATCGACTAGAAGAGGGTGTGCATGTGCACCGTATCCTTGTATGCACAGTGGAAGGGAAGGTATGAGTAGCAATAGACGAAAGAAGAAGAAGAGTTTGATCGAGAGTAGGCTCGAGTGGTTTGAGTACTGACTCGAAGACGAGGTGATGAGAGCGCAGTTTTGGCTCGGGAATTATATTGTTGGGTCGAGATTTTTGTAAGTTGACGAAGGTAAGTTTTAAAAGCTTAACAAGTGGGCTAAGTTTAAAAAACATGTAAATCGAGTCTTTAAACATGGTATTTGCAAGATTTAAACAAATTTCCAACGTTTAAAATGTTTCAAATTGTTGTATTAAGTAATTATTTAATTGATTAAATCCTAAATGTTTTAAGGTGAACTAAAGTTGTAATTAAATAAAAGTACAAATTATTTAATGTATTAGGATGGTTAATTGATTAATTAATTAAAGGTAAATGAATTTGTGAAATAAAATTTAAATATTAATTATTTAATATGATTAATTAATTAAGCTATTAATTAAAAGATTATTAATTAAGGATTTATCACTTAATGTAAGTAATTAATGATAATTGCTATAGCTAAAAGATAATTGCTTAATGTCATGGTTTATTACTAAAGGTGATGTATTAAAGGATGATTACTTAAATATAAGTAATTGAAAGATTAAATTAATAAGTAAATAAAGATTAATTATTGATTAATAAATTAGTAATCAAAGAGTAATTAGCAAAAGAATGATTAATTATTAATTTAGGTTAATTAATCAATGTAATTAATCAAGGTAATTAATTGAGGATAATTAATCAATGGGATAATTATTTGATGAAAATAATTAATTAAAGACAAATTACTTAAGGAAAGTAATAAAGGATTGATTACATAGAGTAATTAATTAAGGATTGATTGATTAAGGAAACTAATCAAGGGATTAGTTAATTTAATGTGTGTGATTAATTAAAGAATAATTAATCAATGTAGGTGATTATAAGATAATTAATTTGAGTAATTAATTAGGGATCAATGTAATTAATATGGATTTGTAAAGATTAATTAATTTGTGTAATTAATTAAGAGTAAATTACTTATTGTAATTAAAGAATAATTAATCAAAAATGATTAAGTAAATTGGATGATTAAAAGGTGATCAATTAATTGGTTTGTAATTAATTAATGTTAAGCAAGATCTAAGTGATTAAGATTAGAAATTAATTAATGATTGAATGATGTTAAATGCCTTGAATTAGTTGATATCTCTGATATGAAATGTTTTATGATATGATATGATATGTTTGGGTAGGCAGTCATAATGCGGTTATTTATCGATGGTGAATTGCTGTGTAAAGTGACATCCAGTATTTAAATTCAAATTGTATTCACTTGAATAACTTGGGTCAAGACGACATTGGATTCGAAGAGACCGGGGTTGGGTATTTGCAAATACCCGAAACCACTTTGATTCTTTATAGATTGATATGTGAAATCAATAGGCTAGAATGGAATGATTGGACCATTTAATCTATGTTTTGGTACTTGGAAACGGATGTGTGAAATAAGTGATGTCTATAACAACTTGTGAAGTTGTAAATTGATACAAGTTACCCCGGGTTTATATAAATTGCATGCTTTTGTATTCCATGTTAGATGGGTTTACTCACGCTGGTTTCCAGCCTGACTCGGGAGTTACTTTGATGTAATGCTTGGGTCAGACCGAGTATTACAGATTTTCAAGTAAGGGCGTTCTGGAGCTTAGGAGGCGAGCTGGATGACAGGAACGTATGGAGTGTTTTCCGTTGTGATATATTTTTGTATATCTGGGACAAGTTATTTTATCCGTCCAGTGGTTGTGAAATGTTGTAACTCTGATGTAACGACCCGCCGCTCTGACCGCCTCTAGTCGGTAATTAAACCAACTCGAAACGTTCAAAATAACGGATTGTTAGTCAGTTTATAGAGTTTAAACAGAAACAGCCACAGAATCACAGAATAATCATAATATTATTCATAAATGAATTTTTCTTACATACATATATCAGATTTTGTACAATGCATTTAAATTTTTATACAGCGGAAACAATTTATTTTATTAAGTACAAGAAAATTTCTTGAAAAGCTTTAGTGAAGTGCTTTCCCCAACTCTCTAACTTCGCGGCCTGAAAATCTTCAAGCTGTAAAAATACTCGGTCTGACCCGAGCGTTTATTGCAAAACACAAAAACACTCGAGTCAGGATTAATCTTAATTCAAGTAATTAAATTTGCAATGAACTGAAATAAATGGTAACAGAGATGACGAATCACATGAATCAATTTAGATCTATTATGGATTTTCACATTAACAACTTCAATTTAATTATCATTATTTTTTTCCAAATCTATCAATCCTGTGTGGCTGCAGTGCACACATATATTTGTACACATGTGCACTGCCTCGCCAACATGTGTGCACATGCCAACAAGAGCAAGTGTGCAAGTGCAAATCACAAAGACCACAAAGAAATGCTCAAGACAAAACTAGTGCCAACTTGAACAAAAACATACAGCAACAAACATGCAGCAACAAACATGCCACATCAAACATGCAAAACAGATCATGTACAAGGGCAGTGAACCCTGTAAAATTTCAGTGAAACAGGTAACACAAGCTACAAATAATACACAGCAGCACAGTGAAATGAACAAGAAACACAAGTACAGGCAGCAGTCTCAAGTGATACAGTGCAAACAGCACTGTCAACACAGGCAGCCAAGGCAGAGTATATGCAAATGAAGATCACAAATGCAAGTGCAGAATTAATTTGGCACCAAACTGAACCCAACACCATAGGAACAAGATGAGACAGCAATAAATGAGGTTGCAAAGTCAAATTTTTAACAAAATGGCAAAGGTCAAGCTACTGACCAAACACACAAATGCACACAGGCACTGTTACTACATAATGCCAACAAAAAGGAGGTGAAAGCACAAAAATTATGCAATGAAATGTGAACATTGTCCATCATACATATGAATCAATTTCATATGTACAACCAATATCCAACAATGCAACAGTGAACAACACCAGTAAAAAGGGTCACAAAGAAATGGTTCCAAAATGAAATGAACCAGAGAAATGCAACTTCAAGACATGAATCCATAGTGAAACAGACCAAGTGACAACAATGCAGAGCTCCACCAGGCAAGATGATAACCATATATATACATACAAGAATGCATATATATATACATACCAGAAATCAAGAAGACGATGTAACTTCAAATGAAAACATATGGGTCAGTGCAACATGTGCAACTCAGTGAATTAGAGGCACACAAAAAATCAGGCAACAGGAGCATATGGTGGTGCAGACTACAAATCTTGCTTGATTACTTAATCTTTCCCTTCAATTTTTTTTCTGTTTATATTGTTACAGGCATATTCTTTTTAGAATTTATAACTTAAATTCATTTAAATGGGAAGATACAAATTTTCCTATTTAGTTTGAGTCTGCAATTTAAAACAGAGAGGAGCAAACAGCACTCAAATGCAAGTGCACAACTAGACCCAAGTCCAACAGACTCAAGAGGATGCAACAACATGTCAACAGAAATGGGCAGAAATCAAATTTGCAGAGAAACCCCAAATTCACATATTTTACTTCATTTAAAAACCTGATATTTTAAAAATCATAACATCCAACATCAATTCAGTCTATATAAATGAATCAGAGAATTGTGTTAACTGATTTCTAACATATTTTATAAAGTTTGTACTGTAACTACTATATCTTCCCAGTTACTACATACCTAAAACATGTTTAACTAAATTTTAGATTCTAGTTCAACTTAAACAAACTTAATTTGTTTGAAAATACTCAGGCATGAATCAACTACAAAGGACAGGCATATGTGGACATGAAGACCGGAACAACTACAATGGTTTAAGGCTGAGGCACCCAATGCACCAATGCACAGCACACAAGGTGCAGACACCAGGCTAGACAATGGAAACCAAATACAAGTTCGAGTGCTCAGTGCAGGCCACAAAATGCATGCTAAGTCCAGCTACTCAAGTATACAGTCAACAGAAATGACCAAGTGCACAACAAATTTAGTGAAACCCAAAGCTAATCAGAGCCAACACAAAATGACAACAACAGAAGTGATCAAAGCAAAGCACAAGTGTGCAGCATCAAGTAGGACATACGAGCACACAGCAAAGCATGGACAAAGTTCCAAGTAAAAAATTACTAACAAGCATCCTTTTCAACAGTTAAAAAAACAAATTCAAATAGCATTTGTCCTTATCAATTTAAAATCAAATTTACAAATAGCAATTTTTCTTATCAGTTAAAAAAAATAAAAAAATTCAGATAGCATCTGTTCTTAACAGTTAAAAAAAACAAAATCGATACCATCTGTTCTTAACAATTTAAATTAACATTCAAGTAGCATCTGTTTTTAACAGTTTTCAGTGATAGCATTCTGTTCTCGTCAGTTTAAATTCAAGCAATCGAGCAAATGATAGCAAATAACCCCCAAATCATAGCATGCAACCAAAACCCAATTCAAACAAATTCAAACACTTGAATAAAAATCAATCGTGAGCAAAGAACTCACCAAAACTCGAATCGAAACAGCTGAGGCGAGAATGAGCAGAGCACAATCGAACCAAGGCCGAAGCCCCAAATTGGATCGCAAGCCCTAATTGATAAACGACGAAGAGGAAGCCGCCATTTTTATTTCTTTCGTTTCTTTTTTTTTCGTTTGATTTCTGAAGTGATGGAGGAAAGGGGTTCGTGTATTATGCAGAGGAGAACGTGAATTTGCGTGGAAAAAGGCGTGTTTGAAGGCACGTTTTTAGCTGGTAATAGGTAAGGTAGTGTACATGTCTTATTATTTTATTTATTTTTTTATTTTTTTATTTTTTATTTATTTATTTATTTTATGTTTTATTTTTATATTATAAATTCAATTTGTTTTGTATAATCTTTTTCTTAAATAAACTTATAAACGTTTTGCAGTTCAACATTAATTTATAAGTTTACATAAATATAAATTTGTAAATCCAAATTATTTTTCTAAGTTAGTTCGAATTTTTATATACAAATTAAATATTCAATTTCAACTTCAAAGTCAAAAATTAAATTTTATTCAACTTTAAATAGATTAAATTCTAAAATTTAATCGTCAAATTTCATAGTTTTGTTGGAATTCAATTTAAATCATCATTCAAATATTTAAAATTAATTAAATATTTTTAATTTAAATTGTTCAAAATTCAGGACCGTTACAATCTCCCCCACTTAAAAGAATTTCGTCCCGAAATTATAAGTTAGGAAAACGATTGCTAAAATCTCACCGATATTTATATCCTACACAATTCTACCAAGTTTCAAACTCGCAAGTAATTATAGGATTCATCCCATTTATTTTATCTCACTAGTTTTGTTCATCAATTTTAAAAATCAAGACACAAAAGTCTTTTACCAAATTTTTTTTTTACTTACAAAACTCAAATTTTTAAACTTGAAATCTTTCATGCTAAATATTTGCATATTACATCATTTCCAAAGGCTGTGGACTTTCAAGATATTTTAAAGATTTTCTTCCTTAATTCATTAAGTTAGAATTATGTAATTCTAATTTCAGATTATTGATTTTCTATTTAAAGTTTGAAAATACTTGATAACTCGAAGTTTAACAAGTCCATCGTCGTTATTACAGACATTAGGCATACGCTGGCCAGGCGCAAGACTAAAAATCTCCAAGTACTAAACATATTTGCTTCAACTCCCAGTGAAAATACTTTTTTTTTAAAAATTCTTTTAAAAATGGATATGGAAAGCACGTTCCCCCATGGATCACAGTTTACCCGGCGGTTACGCTACTATCTCAGTAGAATCACTTGTAATCTTAGATTTCTCATCACTCTTGAATTTCGCCATGGTTGTCGCCTTAGATCGCGGTCCACACGGCGGTTGCACTACTATCTCAGTAGAATCGCTCGTAGCCTTAGGCATCACGCCCCTCGAATTTCGCTTCGGTTTCCAGATCGCAGTTTACTCGGCGGTTGCACCACTATCTCAGTGGGATCGCTTGTAACTGTAGGCATCACGCCCCACGAATTACGCCAGCATCAATTCACATAATCCCAAACACGATGATCCATCGTGGGGAATATCATATCAGTCCCAATGGACATTCCACTAATGGAATTCTACGTAGCTACGATTTCCAATGGACACTCCACCGAGTTCCAATCACCTTCACACATAGTAAATGGAAGGTACATTTCCATATCCTCAGTTTTTAGAAAACATATGTCACATACATATAGTACTTCATTTCACATTTCGTACTTATCATACCTATGTAAACCTACACAGGATTTTTCATAATAATGACTTTCCAAACTGATAGTTTTCGATTATATTCACATATATAAGTTACGAAAACTTAATTCACATTCACAACAAATAGAGGATTCCAAATTTTCCATCACGTTTAAAATTTTCCTCTAAATCGATTTGAAAATTTAAGGTTATCTCAAACCTAATTCACATTCATAATCCAATTCATTATCGACTTCACATTCGATTTGGATTTCACGTTACATCGTCAATTCTCAACACATAATTGATGTCTATCGATATATAACCTCTAAGCTCCTATGTCTCAGAGAAGGGTGTTAAGCTAAAAGAATAAATTCTCCGCCACCACAGATATATATTTAATAGAGATCAAATGCTATGTCATCAATTCACAATGTTAGACATACAATCCCAATCGACTATCCAAAATTCAAAGTTCAACCTATATTGTTTTTGGTGTCAAAGTTAAACTCAATTTTAACTCAAGATTCAATCTTTTTGAAAAATTCCCAAGTTGAACAATTGTTCACATTTCTCAAAATAATATCTTTACAAGATATATAATTTTCACACTTAGCCATTTGAAACCAATTTCAAATATTCATTTTTCAATTTATCTTCAAAAGATAAAATTTCAAACCTTTCATTTCATATTGGAAAATATTTCCATACTTATTAAATAATAAGTAATTCACAAATTCTTTTATTTTCAACACTTTGAAAATATTCGATATACTTGAATCAAAATTAAGTATATATTTCACTCTTTAAGGAAATCATTCTTTTAAACACATTTATTTGAGTTAAAACGAATGTTGTGTAAAACATCGTTACGACAACTCAAAATCACTAGTATAGGGATTCGAATTTAAAATAGATATATAAATCCCAATACTATAAACAACATTTCCTTCCGGAAACCATTTACTATAACAACAGTGTTATAGTCCACCATTTCCTTATTTCTCAAAACGCCTATTTCAACTTTAAATATTGAAATCTATGTATTCGATAGTTAATGCATTTTAAAACATCTTTAAAACCATTAACTTTTTCAACTTCACTTAATTCATAGTTTGAATTCCTCATACTTTTCACAATATTAGTTTTAAACCAATTTCAAACTTTTCAATATTAAGTTTTTCACTTAATTTAATTTTTCCGCACGTTTAAATTCAAATTCATCACTGAATTTATTAAACCTATAATGGATTATCCTGTTGACAACTTCAAATTTGAAATCTAAATTTCATTTGAACTTTGCATTTGCTTTCTATTTCAAAAATAATCAACTAGTTCTTTAGTAAGCCATTCATCAACTTGGTTCCATTAAATCTATATTTCCATATTAACGATTTTAGGCAATAGTTTTAAACTTGAAATATAAACTTCACATCAAAACTAGTTTGATTCATACAGTTAAATCAACAATTAAACTTCCTTCCCAAGATGCTATTTCATTAAAATATTTCCTCCGTACAAAATTTTACATAGCTTAATACTTTTAAAAGACGTACACAAAAGATTGTGGATTACAAAGGATAGTATTACAAAATATATCAATTAGTTTAAGATTCAGAATAATTAAGGACTAACGACTTCTTGTCCGATAGTATGCATCTTTGCCAAACTTTCATCTTCGGATGACACTATTTCATGTTGTGTTAAAGGAGAATTAACACATTCAAAATCCACATGTCCCCACTCCTTACAGTTATTGCAAAAATATGAGATGTTTCCATCCTTATCTATCACCTTAGCACTTTTCGCTCTAGCTGGTCGGGCTATAGCTTGCTCTCCCTGTTGTCTTTCGGTGCAGTTTCTGGCTATATGTCCAGTCTGACGACAATGGTAGCAGATTGTCAATCTATCGACGGGTAAATTGAGTACGCACTTTTTCCTTTTCACTTTAGGGCAATGACTAAGAAAATGCACTTTCTCCCGACATTTAAAACACACAATCTCAGGACGAGCGAACCGGTCATCCACATTCCTTTTCTTTCTCCTTACTCGGCACTTAATGGCATAATGTCCCTTTTTATGACATCGATAGCAAATAACCTCATCATATGGACCAGGTGCTTGCCTTTCACTGAATCTCCTTTCAATTTCCGCACGTCTCGCTTCTGCTTCTCTACGAGCAATTGCTCTTCGTTCACGGCGTGCTGCTTTTTGTGCTTCGGTTTTCGCCATTATAATTAACAAGGTGTTTTCGAAGTTTCCTATCAATATTTGCAATTCTTATTAGCAGAGGTTGGATTATTCAATCATTTTACCTAAAACATATCTGTTTTATTCAATAATATATTCACTGTCCAAAATCGTGAATATACTTTGTCAACCAATTTCATCATTTCTACAACTTATTTTTATTTTTAAAGGGTTATCCACTGTCCAAAATCGTGAATAAAATTCCCAACCAACATTTACTATCACAATATTTAACTTAAAGGATAATTCGCTGTCCAAAATCACGAATATATCTCCTTTAATAACTTCTATTTTTCATTTATCACATTCAATTGGTTTCGAATTTATAAACAATCTTTACAAATTCCATTTCTATTTATAAACTTCGATTTATAAATCTTCTTTATTAATTCAACTCAATTTATATAACTCAATTATATACCAAAAGTCCATTTATAAGTTAAATACTTATAATCCATTCATTCACTAAATCGTTCTTCAAAACATTTGAAATTAATTTTCAAAAGAATTCAGAATCAAATTCTCAAGTTATAGTTTAATTATCCTCTTGGCTATAACTAAATTGAAATATCATTTTATTTCACAATTATTATTTTGTAGATATTCACAATATTTGATTCAAACCAATTTAAACAATTTCATTAATTCACTTCACTTATATTTTATTTTTCATAAGTCTCAATAATTCGATAATGGATTTCGAATGAGAAACTATCGCAATCCCAAATTTAGAGAGGGGAATTTTCAAAATAATTCTAATTTTCAAAATACTTTTTATTTTCCAAAGAAAACAATTTCAAACTTATTTAAATTTGAAAAACATTTTTCTTTAAAGTGTTTCTAGTAACTATTCATATTAAACATCATAAACTAAGCTTTGAGTAAACCAAAGCTCTGATACCACTTTTGTAACGACCCACCGCTCTGACCGCCTCTAGTCGGTAATTAAACCAACTCGAAATGTTCAAAATGACGGATTGTTAGTCAGTTTATAGAGTTTAAACAGAAACAGCCACAGAATCACAGAATAATCATAATATTATTCATAAATGAATTTTTCTTACATACATATATCAGATTTTGTACAATGCATTTAAATTTTTATACAGCGGAAATAATTTATTTTATTAAGTACAAGAAAATTGCTTGAAAAGCTTTAGTCAAGTGCTTTCCCCAACTCTCTAACTTCGCGGCCTGAAAATCTTCAAGCTGTAAAAATACTCGGTCTGACCCGAGCGTTTATTGCAAAACACAAAAACACTCGAGTCGGGATTAATCTTAATTCAAGTAATTAAATTTGCAATGAACTGAAATAAATGGTAACAGAGATGACGAATCACATGAATCAATTTAGATCTATTATGGATTTTCACATTAACAACTTCAATTTAATTATCATTATTTTTTTCGAAATCTATCAATCCTGTGTGGCTGCAGTGCACACATATATTTGTACACATGTGCACTGCCTCGCCAACACGTGTGCACATGCCAACAAGAGCAAGTGTGCAAGTGCAAATCACAAAGACCACAAAGAAATGCTCAAGGCAAAACTAGTGCCAACTTGAACAAAAACATACAGCAACAAACATGCAGCAGCAAACATGCCACATCAAACATGCAAAACAGATCATGTACAAGGGTAGTGAACCCTGTAAAATTTCAGTGAAACAGGTAACACAAGCTACAAATAATACACAACAGCATAGTGAAATGAACAAGAAACACAAGTACAGGCAGCAGTCTCAAGTGACACAGTGCAAACAGCACTGTCAACACAGGCAGCCAAGGCAGAGTATATGCAAATGAAGATCACAAATGCAAGCGCAGAATCAATTTGGCACCAAACTGAACCCAACACCATAGGAACAAGATGAGACAGCAATAAATGAGGTTGCAAAGTCAAATTTTTAACAAAATGGCAAAGGTCAAGCTACTGACCAAACACACAAATGCACACAGGCACTGTTACTACATAATGCCAACAAAAAGGAGGTGAAAGCACAAAAATTATGCAATGAAATGTGAACATTGTCCATCATACATATGAATCAATTTCATATGTACAACCAATATCCAACAATGCAACAGTAAACAACACCAGTAAAAAGGGTCACAAAGAAATGGTTCCAAAATGAAATGAACCAGAGAAATGCAACTTCAAGACATGAATCCATAGTGAAACAGACCAAGTGACAACAATGCAGAGCTCCACCAGGCAAGATGATAACCATATATATACATACAAGAATGCATATATATATATATACATACCAGAAATCAAGAAGACGATGTAACTTCAAATGAAAACATATGGGTCAGTGCAACATGTACAACTCAGTGAATTAGAGGCACAAAAAAAATCAGGCAACAGGAGCATATGGTGGTGCAGACTACAAATCTTGCTTGATTACTTAATCTTTCCCTTTAATTTTTTTTCTGTTTATATTGTTACAGGCATATTCTTTTTAGAATTTATAACTTAAATTCATTTAAATGGGAAGATACAAATTTTCCTATTTAGTTTGAGTCTGCAATCTAAAACAGAGAGGAGCAAACAGTACTCAAATGCAAGTGCACAACTAGACCCAAGTCCAACAGACTCAAGAGGATGCAACAACATGTCAACAGAAATGGGCAGAAATCAAATTTGCAGAGAAACCCCAAATTCACCTATTTTTCTTCATTTAAAAACCTGATATTTTAAAAATCATAACATCCATCATCAATTCAGTCTATATAGATGAATCAGAGAATTGTGTTAATTGATTTCTAACATATTTTATAAAGTTTGTACTGTAACTACTATATCTTCCCAGTTACTACGTACCTAAAACATGTTTAACTAAATTTTAGATTCTAGTTCAACTTAAACAAACTTAATTTGTTTGAGAATACTCAGGCATGAATCAACTACAAAGGACAGGCATATGTGGACATGAAGACTGGAACAACTACAATGGTTTAAGGCTGAGACACCCAATGCACCAATGCACAGCACACAAGGTGCAGACACCAGGCTAGACAATGGAAACCAAATACAAGTTCGAGTGCTCAGTGCAGGCCACAAAATGCATGCTAAGTCCAGCTACTCAAGTATACAGTCAAAAGAAATGACCAAGTGCACAACAAATTTAGTGAAACCCAAAGCTATTCAGAGCCAACACAAAATGACAACAGCAGAAGTGATCAAAGCAAAGCACAAGTGTGCAGCATCAAGTAGGACATACGAGCACACAGCAAAGCATGGACAAAGTTCCAAGTAAAAAATTACTAACAAGCATCCTTTTCAACAGTTAAAAAAACAAATTCAAATAGCATTTGTTCTTATCAATTTAAAATCAAATTTACAAATAGCAATTTTTCTTATCAGTTTAAAAAAAAAAATTCAGATAGCATCTGTTCTTAACAGTTAAAAAAAACAAAATCGATAGCATCTGTTCTTAACAATTTAAATTAACACTCAAGTAGCATCTGTTTTTAACAGTTCTCAGTGATAGCATTCTGTTCTCATCAGTTTAAATTCAAGAAATCGAGCAAATGATAGCAAATAACCCCCAAATCATAGCCTGCAACCAAAACCCAATTCAAACAAATTCAAACACTTGAATAAAAATCAATCGTGAGCAAAGAACTCACCAAAACTCGAATCGAAACAGCTGAGGCGAGAATGAGCAGAGCACAATCGAACCAAGGCCGAAGCCCCAAATTGGATCGCAAGCCCTAATTGATAAACGACGAAGAGGAAGCCGCCATTTTTATTTCTTTCGTTTCTTTTTTTTTCGTTTGATTTCTGAAGTGATGGAGGAAAGGGGTTCGTGTATTATGCAGAGGAGAACGTGAATTTGCGTGGAAAAAGGCGTGTTTGAAGGCACGTTTTTAGCTGGTAATAGGTAAGGTAGTGTACATGTCTTATTATTATTTATTTATTTATTTATTTATTTATTTTATGTTTTATTTTTATATTATAAATTCAATTTGTTTTGTATAATCTTTTTCTTAAATAAACTTATAAACGTTTTGCAGTTCAACATTAATTTATAAGTTTACATAAATATAAATTTGTAAATCCAAATTATTTTTCTAAGTTAGTTCGAATTTTTATATACAAATTAAATATTCAATTTCAACTTCAAAGTCAAAAATTAAATTTTATTCAACTTTAAATAGATTAAATTCTAAAATTTAATCGTCAAATTTCATAGTTTTGTTGGAATTCAATTTAAATCATCATTCAAATATTTAAAATTAATTAAATATTTTTAATTTAAATTGTTCAAAATTCAGGACCGTTACATCTGATGTATTGAAAATGTGAAATAACAATTACAGCTTTCTTTGTATAACTGTTATTTTATGTGATATTATGTTTTATTCGTTGCGAATGTGAGAATCTGTGTTTTGTTTCTATTTCTACTTCTTCTTTTTCTTTACTTCTTTTCCTAATTATTTGGAATTTTCTGGATCGAAATTCCAAGTCGTTTAAAGTTATTTATAAGTAATAACTTGTTTATAAAAGGATTTTACTTAAGATTTACAAAGTGTTTTGTAAATGATAAATTTTAAATGATATTTATGAAGGAAATTTTATGAAGGTTTTACGAAGAAGTTTTATATAGAGTTTTGAATTAGAAAGAGATTCATTTTAGAGATTTCAAGGAAGTTTAAATCTAGTTTAGGAATTTATAAAGAGGTTTGAATGTGAAGTAAATAGGTTTAATTGTAGATGATGTTTTTAAAGGTAATCGTTGGCCATTTAATATAGAATTTTGAAGAGAAAATTTCCAAAATGTTTTTGGTAAATAATGTGAATTGTTTCAAGTTTAAAGGGAACGTTAGGAGTTTGGGAAAAGTATTTTGAAAAGACCTTCTAATAAGGTTTTATAAAGTGATTTTATTAACTGAGGGTTAATTAACAAAGGTTTAGAGGATTCCATATGAAATCGAATCAAGTTTGATTGTTTTGTTTAATCTGATAGTTAAATTACTAACTATCAGATATGGATCAAAACGTAACTTTGGAAATATCTAGGAGAAACAAGGGATTTATATGTTACGATTACCGTCGAATGTGCTATACTATATGTATGAACTCGTTTGTTCTTCTTAGACGAATGATATGGAAATATATCCACAACTGGTTAGGAGGTGAACTCCGCTCTATTCATTTTTCTGTTTATTTCCTAAAGAACCGGGGTTGAATTTTGTAGAAAATATCGAAAGTTGTTTCGAAGAGACCTGGATTGGATATGTTATCCAAAAACCACTTTGATCCAACTCAAGCGTTTTGTGAAGACATATTGAAGCGTTGGATCAAAGATGGAGCATTGAAGTACAAAGGTTGCTTGCTACTAATCCTAAGGGTGATTCAAAATGGATATAGTAGAAGTAGTGCCTTAGGTTTGTCCTTATCCTGGACAGCATGTATAGATAAATGTTGACACTGCATTTCTGTCGGGAGGGCATTGTTAGCATTCCAAGAGGGACCGCTATTCTAAAACGTAAATGGTAGCCTCAAGCCTCACAACTGGGAGGGATGGCAAAAACAGTGCATGCAGCAGGGCTATTTAGTTATCTACCATTAGGAGCAGTCATCCCATTCTAGATGTCCCTTTCGAAGTTGGTTTGCGCCCAAACACCGTGGTAGTATATTGCCTCGGTCTCAAGGGGTGAGGTAATCCGGTCTGCCAAGTTATATGGGCAGCCGACTCTGTGTCAGCATCAATGCATTTTCTAGAAGTGTATCATCAAAAGGTAATTCCTACCTTGCCATTATCGTGATCCAATCTTCAATGCATGCCTTACGTTTTCGATTGTAGAGCTTAGTAAGTTCAAACGTGAGTTCCAAGCATTTCAGCTATTTTATCTATTTACTTTAAGCCTAGACACTATGATAATATCACTGGATTTTGATATAAAATGTCTTGGTTATCTTAAGGTAAAAACCCATTCGTTTATATGTGCGGTGTGGTCTTACGATATACCCTTTGTTTGAAAAGCTTCAGATGTAGAAATCAGTTTGTTGTTGCTTATTATCGAGTTTAACTCACTCTGGTTTGTCGGACGGACCCGGGCGTTATTTCATGTAATGCTCGAGTCAGACGGAGCATGTTTTCCCAGGTTTAGCTAGATACTTTGGAGCTGGAGAGGAGCTGCATGGTCAAGACGTATTCATGTATATTTTTTTTCGTTCTATCATAGAGTCTATATGTTTGTCAACGTAAGGACAGGTTTCTATAACTGTTCCAATTTAGGACAAATCTAGTGTACTCTGATGTTGTATATATGTATAAAGATGTTTTCGTTTTGTATAGATCATTATTGTATTATATGTTGTTCGTTGTGTTGTGAGATTCTATGTTATGTGGTTTCATCTATCTTCTACCTTCATCTTGCACTCTAGCAAGTTAGTATTTCTGGTATTTGAATGTTCGGTAAGTGATACAGTGGACATATTGGTGTCAATTTTCGAGGGTCGAAAATCCAGTTCTTTGCAACATGGTATCAAAGCTGAAGGTTAAGCGATGACCTTGGCTTGGGTGGGGTAACTCAATATAGATAGGGTAAGTGACAACCTAGAATGAGTTTGAGTGTATAATACATAAGATGGCACATTTGTTAATGCTATAAAAAGGTTTTATATTGTGTTGTTTGAGCCGTTGAGTGGCATAAGAATTTTGGTCGATGTGTTTGGCCAACATTATCGATAGGGATTTCCTAAACACTGGAACGAGTTCAATTGACATGGTATTGTTTTGAAATTGGATAAATGAAATAAATTTGCCTTGAATATATTTTATGTACAAAAAAAGAATGATGTTCACAAAGAGTGCAGTATAGTTGGTTGGGATGTTAAGATATAATATTATGTTACTATTACTATCATTTAGGGTTTGTTTAGTCATGCTCATTTAGTGTGAGCATTGACTACCGTTAGTATGTTCCCTTTTTAAGATATGGGTTGGGTAGATCAGGATTGGGAAAAAATTGGAAAAGAACACCTTGTGAAATAAGTTTCATAGTTTGACTATAGTGCGTTTGATGTTAATGCTAAGGTAGTTTTTGATTTAAAAGTTAGAATATTTCGGGACAAATATTTTAAATGATTTAATAGAAGTTATTTATAAAATGGGTTTATAAAAATGTATCATTTAAGTTGGAAGAATTTAGGTTGAAAACTTGAGAAACTAAATCCCGATGCTTTTGGAAAAATGATTTTCAATGTTTTAGGAAAATAATAATAATAATAATAATATTTGAAATCAATTTGGTTTAAGTATAAATTTTGGGAATAAAGTATAAGTAAGAAGTTTTATCTTGGATTGGTACGGGGAACGAGTCTTGATTATTTTGTGAAGATCGGAATATTCTGCTAAGTGACCACCGGATTTTTGCCTAGGCGAACGTCGTAATGCACTTAGTAATTATTCTCTTTTTCATTGTACGATCAAACAAGTTCAACCCGAACAAACTAAGAGTGAGTTAGTGATAAATGTTGTCGGAAAATGTAAAGTATTGTTTCAAAAATGCGAATTTGAAATAAAAGGAATATTTTTAAGTTAACTAGTTCGAGTAGCTCGAAAATGGCATAAAATTAGGAAAGGGATATGCTTAGGTGGTAAACACTTCTCTTGAGCATTACTCTTCTTTGTAAGGGAATGTAGAATACCGTTTGGTAGTATGCAGTCCCCTAGTATCATTTGGAGTTACTCGGGCTATATCTATACATTAGTATGATTTAAATTATAGAGTTCCATTTCAGAAGTTAAAAAAGCCAGGTATTTGGATCTTGAATTTCCTTAGGAAAGTAAATGAAATAGTGGAATAGTGGAATCAAATAGAGGTATATACTCTCAGGCTGTTGTGGATTATTATCTAATTTCAACCAGTGTAGTTTATGAAATGTTTTCATAAATGATTTAGTGGAAATTGAATTGGTATTAGGGAGAACTAATTAGTAAGTGTGTAGGGTGGACGTAGATCATTTTCCTTTTCATATATTTTTGATACAAGATTCGAGTACATGACTTTGTGGTGTTTGTACCATCTTTAAAAAACGATCTATTGCTCGACTTTTGACGGCGAGCACTTGAAGAGGGTTCTTGGTGTGGCACTAAAGTTTTCTATCATAGTTACAACTATATAAGGAGAATAGAGGTTCCAAATCAAGGAGCCCGATAGGGGTCCGCACTTGAAAATCGGGTGAGCGATATTAATTTGGGAGGAAAATTAGATATTCGAGTTGAGATCGATTCAGATTTTGCATAAGAATGATCCATGTATATCATAAGAGCTGATGTATAGCGTTAAGTGTTTTCTGGGATAGGTTGAGGTGTAATTTCGAGGACAAAATTCTTTTAAGAGAGAAGAATATAATGACCCAGAATTTCACTGCTTTGATTAGTGAATATTTAATAATTTTGAATATTCAATATGTAGGTTTATAATGAAAATAAATAAATCTATTTTTGTTAATTAATAATGATGGTAAAATCATTCTCAAATTTGTTTACCAAATTAAAAAGTTCGTAGAAAAGCAAAAAGTGAGACGAAGAACGTTTTCCTAAATTTTGACCTTTTGACGTCGAAAGTTGTCGAGACTATTGTTGTTTTTGTGCACTATATTTAATATATATATATATAAGAGTTAATTCAACAAATAATAATATACTTAAGGATAGGTTATCTAATGTTAATTTTGTTTAGCAACTGATGTGACAATTCATAAATTTAAAAATAATAATCATATATATATAAATATATATATTCCTCTCTCATCACATCTTAGATTTTTAATCTATAACCACCATTATCTCTTGTCACATCTTACTTAATTAATAATTAAACGTATAAACATATATAAGGAGAGTGATGTGATAATTCATAACTTGGAAAATAATAAACTTATATACATACATACATATTTATCTCTTGTCACAACTTAGAGTTTTCATCATTAACCATCATTACTAAGGTGACATGACTAGAGAGGGGAGGGCATGTTACATATGAGCGGAAGAAGTGGGTTATGTGACTTGTCAAAATGGTGAGGTGTGAAATCTTGCTTATAAATAGCCCATACGTTTCTCCAATTTTTCTTCCTCTTTCCACTACCTTTTTTCCCTCATTTCTAACTCAAATGGAGGTTTTCCTTTTTTTGAAACCATGTGAAATTTTAATGGATGAAACATTCTACTTGACCATATTTTCAAATTTCTATCATAGCTATGTCAAAACACCAATTCTTTACAGAGCAATTTGAGCTCAGAATTTAAATTACGAAAATGATCCATCTTATTTCCACCATAACTTCTTCAAATCAAATCGTAAATGAGTGATCTTTTTCTTGAAATGATTGAAGAAAGAAATTCCAATAACTTTCCCTTTGAGTGCATTAAGAAATTCCATGAGTAGGTAACCAAAAAATCAGTTGCAAAATGACATATTCTTGGGTTGATTATTGAGAATTAGATTTTTATCCGATGTCACTCCACCTTACCAAAACAAGTCTCACTTCCTCTTCCCTTCAAGGCCGAGCCTACCTAGTGCATTTAAGGTTCAAGACTCATCTTACTGCTTAGAAATGGAAGTGCTATGTCATACTCTAATTTAGCAAGAATTTGGATAGCTTGTGGTGAGTAATTTCCTAATCTTTGGAATGAACTTTCCTATATATGTTGTGTTGATCCTTAGCTATATGTATGTTATATATATGTTGGATCTTGGCATGTTCGAAATGTATTGATAAGTGAAAATATATAGGTTAATGTTAGCATTCAAATTGATGTGTTATTGCAAAATTAGTAATTGTATATATATATGATGCAGCACAATCTGAAATTTCTGGAAATTCACAAGTCTTAGGTCGCTCACGACCTAAGAGAGAAATCTTAGGTCGTTCACGACCTAACAATAGTGATCTACGACCTAACGGGACTCGTGAAGTAGAGATACGACTTAAGGATGAAGAGCAACGACCTAAAGAAAGGAATTTGGGTCGGCCACGAGTTAACATCGCTCTAGGTCGTGTGGAAGAAGTTTGGGAGTTAGGTCGTTGGGAAGTTTTAAGTCGTTGCCAACCTAAAGAACACTGCTCACGAGCTAACAGAGACACTCTAAGTCGTTTACGACTTAACGAGATAAAAGGCAAAGAGTTACAGGAACCAAAGCATATTTTAGGTCGGCCCCGACCTAAGGAGGAGAAACTGCAAGTTAATGAAGCCACTTTAGGTCATCTGCGACCTAAAGAGTCCCGAGTTATGACGTGCCGACTTAACCAAGATGAGTCGTAAGTCGTAGGTCGGCATGAAGATGAGTCGGTCGAAGGTGTGGTGTTGTAATTCATTGAGTCGTATATGATGTTGAGTTGTTATGTTCTTAAGTCGGTCTCGTTTAGGTCGCGTGATGGTAATTCTGTGTTGTCCGATAAGTCGGCAACGACCTAGTATAGGTGGTGTACTGTGCTGTAATATCTTAAGTCGCGTTTGATTGAGTCGGTCTGTATATATGTTGTATAGGTCGTGTGTCTGGGTCGTTAGGTCGCTGCCGACCTAAGCTGGATCATGAGTCGGTGCCGACCTAAGTGTCGTTAGTCTATGTGTATTGTAACTCCTATAAATACGCGTGTGTTGTACATTTTGAGGAGGTTGATTTTTGAAATAAAATTTCTTGTTGATTGCTTTGTGCTTTCTTCTCCAATTGGTAGTTGAGTGTAATCTCCTATCTCCTCTTTCGGTTAATCGAGTGCGCTCGATTCAACGATCGTAGAAGCCGATTCCCGGAATCTACTGCGCTAGATCAACGTGCGAAGAATCGTAGACCTTTGAACACGGTATAGTGCGCTATCAACGTGTTTGAGATAGCTACAATTCGGTATCTTCGGATCAACGAATTTGGGCATTTCGGTATCTTCATTCCATCGATCGCTATTTTCACCGATTGAAGTTTGTTTCGATTAATCCGCTGCGTCATTATTGGTATCAGAGCCATACTTAGCCAATCATAGCTAAGTTGAGTCTTGGAGCCAAGTATTTGAAGTTGAAGTTTGAAGTTGTTCATCGTGTTCATCTTGAAGTTGCAACGAGAGGAGAACTTTTAATCTATCTCATTTTGGATCTAGATTTGGAGAAGTGTTTGAATTTGAAGTTAGGCCGTGTATACTTGGAAAGTAGCCGAGCCTAGTGAAGTTGTTTGAAGGTTGAGCCGTGACTTATTGTTGTTTTGTTGAAGTGTTGTGTTGATGCAATCATGCCGCCAAGGAGAGCTAACCGCCATCAAAATGTTGAAGCTTTGTATCGAAGAGAAGAAGCCGATCAAATGGAGCAACGTATGCATGAGAAGATTGATGAAGGCATTGGTAGGTTGGAGAAGCTTATGATTGATATGAATCAAAGTAGAAGAAGAAATTCACCTGAATCCATCCGTGGGGGTAGTAGAGTGTCATCACATTCAGAACGGGAAAGGAGAGAAAGTCAAGAGCCTAGGAGTATTGATAAACGAAGTAGGAGGAATGTTGATGATCATGATAGACGGGATGTTGGTAGTAGGAGTGGTGGTAGAGATGCTGGAGGGCGTGAAAGACAAAGATATGCGTCAGACTTTGATGAGGAGTTTGATGGTGAGAGGGGAAGTATTCACTTCAGAGACCGAGATCAGGGACAACGTCAGTATCGGGTTATTGATGATGATCGACGTTGGGAATCGGGAATGAAGATGGAGATTCCGGAGTTTAAAGGAGGGATGGTAGCTGAAGAATTCTTAGATTGGTTATCTAATGTGGAGGAAATCTTTGATTTCAAGGAGGTTCCGGAGAATCAAAGGGTGAAGTTAGTTGCTACAAGGCTGAGGGGAAGAGCTTTGGCATGGTGGCAGCAAACTAAACTTACTCGTGAACGAATGGGGAAGTCAAAGATAGAATCTTGGGAGAAGATGAAGAAATTGATGCGAGCTACATTCTTACCATACAACTATCAATCACTTATGTACCAGAGATTGCAGAATCTGAGGCAAGGGACGAAGTCTGTTAGTGATTATGCTGACGAATTTTACCAACTCATTGCCAGGAATGATATCATGGAAACGGAAGAACAGTTAACTGCTAGATTCATTGGGGGATTGAGAATGCAGATCCAGGATATGGTTAATATGTTTGATCCTAGATCAGTGGCAGAGGCACATCAGAAAGCGTTGGCTTGGGAGAAGCAAGGAAGGCGTGGAGGTGGTGTGTTTACTAATTCCAATAATCAAGCGAGGGGTGTTAGTGGAAGTTCTAATGTTCCTAAACCTGTCAATAAGCCAGTGGTGAAGGAGGCTGAAAGGGCGAAGGTTAACAGTGTTTTCAAATGTTATAATTGTCAGGAGTTGGGTCACAAAAGCAATGAATGTCCGAAGCCGAAGAAGAGAGCAATGGTTGCAGAAGTTGAGGAGGATGATAATAAGGAGGCAGAATGTTCAAATGCACCTTATGTTGAGGAGGAAGAAGAATTATCTGGAGATGAAGGTTGTAATCTTATGATGAGGAGGTCATGTCTTACACCAAAGCAAGAGGAGGATTGTAGTTGGTTGAGAAGTAACATATTTTAGTCGACATGCACTATTCTAGGAAAAGTTTGCAAGTTCGTTATTGATGCTGGAAGTTGCGATAATATTATTTCTACCGAGGCTGTGAAGAAGTTGAACTTGAAAACTGAGAAACATCCTAAACCGTACAAGCTAGCATGGTTAAGGAAGGGTGGTGAAGTGAAGGTGTGTCGAAGGGCTTGTGTGAATTTTTCTATTGGGAAGAAGTACAAAGATGAAATTTGGTGTGACGTTGTAGACATGGACGTAGGTCATCTGTTGTTGGGCAGACCGTGGCAGTTTGATAGATCAGTTCAACATGATGGTCGTGCCAATAGCTACAGTTTCATGTTCGAGGGTACTAAAATCACTTTGGTTCCCAAGAAGCAACAACAGAAGGAGAGCAAGCTAGAGGATATTGAGGAATTGAAAACTCTGTTGACTTTGAAGGAGTTTGTTAAAGAAGTTGAAGAGGAGCCTGAAGTCTATTTGTTGATTGGGCGAGAGAGCAGTGAAGAGGTTGAAATTCCTGAAGAAGCAAAGCCAGTTTTGAAAGAGTTTGAAGATGTATTTCCAGAGGAGTTGCCAAAGGAGTTACCACCATTGAGAGACATTCAACATCGAATCGATCTTGTTCCGGGAGCCGTATTACCACATAGGCCACATTACCGAATGAGTCCGAAGGAACATGAAGAGTTACGAAGGCAGGTGGAAGAGTTGTTAGAACAGGGACGTGTTCAGGAAAGCTTGAGTCCTTGTGCTGTGCCAGCTTTGTTGGTGCCGAAGAAGGATGGAACATGGATAATGTGTACCGATAGTAGAGCTTTGAACAAGATTACTGTTCGTTACAGATTTCCTATGCCGAGGTTGGATGATTTGTTAGATCAGTTGAGTGGGGCAACTATCTTTTCGAAGATTGATTTGAAGAGTGGTTGTCACCAGATTCGAATTAGACCTGGAGACGAGTGGAAGACAGCGTTTAAGACAAGAGAGGGGTTATACGAATGGTTGGTTATGCCATTTGGTTTATCAAATGCACCTAGTACATTCATGTGGGTGATGAATCAAATCTTTAGACCATTCATTGGGAAGTTCGTGGTGGTTTATTTCGATGATATTCTGATATATAGCAGGAGTATGGAGGAGCATGTTCTACATTTGAGGGAAGTGTTGATTATTCTTCGTGAGGAACAATTTTATGCTGCTACGAAGAAATGTGTGTTTATGACAAGAAGTGTTTTATTTCTGGGGTATGTTGTTTCGGAGGAAGGTATTCAAGTTGATCAGAATAAAGTTGAAGCAGTCAGGAATTGGCCACAGCCAAAGACAATTACGGAAGTAAGAAGTTTTCATGGGCTAGCGTCATTCTACCGGAGATTTATTCCACACTTCAGTAGCGTGATGGCTCCAGTTACTGATTGCATGAAGGGGAAACAGTTTGTATGGTCAGAGGAAGCGAGAGTTGCTTTTGAACGAATCAAAGAACTGTTGACGACAGCGCCAATTCTTGTTTTACCTAATTTTCAGTTGTTGTTTGAGCTACACACTGATGCATCAAAGGTTGGGATTGGAGGAGTGTTGAGTCAACAAGGGAGACCTATTGCACATTTCAGTGAAAAGTTGTCAGGGGCAAAGATGAGATACAGTACATATGACGTCGAATTTTATGCTGTTGTACAAGCTGTTAAGCATTGGAGGCATTATCTGTTTCAGAAGGAATTTGTTCTGTACACTGATCATGAAGCTTTGAAGCATTTACAGGGGCAGGATAAGATTTCAGCGAGACATGCATCGTGGATAGCATATTTACAGCAGTTTACCTTTGTTGTTAAACACAAATCGGGGGTGACGAACCGGGTAGCTGATGCTTTGAGTAGGAGGAGTCATTTATTAACGACAATGAAGGTTGAAGTGACAGGGTTTGAAATGTTGCCAGAATTGTTTGGGGAGGATCCTTACTTTGCAAAGTTTGTTGAGAAAGTTAAGGATGGAAGTTCGGATGAATTTGTGATGGTTGATGGATTCTTGTTCAGAGGAAATCAATTATGTATTCCAGATTGTAGTTTGAGATTGAAAATTATCAAGGAGTTGCACGAGGAAGGACATGTTGGCCGTGATCGTACTTTGCAAATGATTTCACAGTCTTACTTTTGGCCGTCGATGAGGAAAGAGGTTGAAAGATTCGTGGAGAGATGCCATATTTGCCAGGTGTCAAAGGGAACAGCGACGAATGCAGGGTTGTATATGCCGTTGCCTGTACCATCTAAGCCATGGGTTGATATTAGCATGGATTTCGTTTTGGGTTTGCCTAGAACTCAACGGGGAAATGATTCTATATTTGTTGTGGTGGACAGATTTTCTAAAATGGCACATTTTATTGCTTGCAAGAGGACGACGGATGCTATTCGTGTTGCTCAGTTATTTTTCAAGGACATCTATCGACTTCATGGATTACCAGAGTCTATTGTGTCGGATAGAGATACTCGTTTTCTGAGTCACTTTTGGTTAAGTTTGTGGAAAATGGTGGGAACAAAGCTGAAATTCAGTAGTGCTTATCATCTGCAAACTGATGGACAGACAGAAGTTGTAAACAGGTCATTGGGAAATTTGTTGCGATGTCTTGTACAGGATAATTTGAGAAGTTGGGATATGAAATTATGCCAAGCAGAATTTGCTCATAATCATGCCATGAATCGCAGTACGGGATTCAGTCCATTTCAGATTGTTTATTCAAATTTACCCTGGGGACCGTTGGACTTAGCGGTGGTACCACAATCGAAAGAGACAGTTAAACGAGCTGCTGATTTTGTTGAAGGGTTGACGGAATGCCACAGGATCGTTCAGGAACGATTGGAAAAGTCGAATGAGAAGTATAAGAAGTCTGCAGATTTGAAGCGACGAAATGTTGAATTTAACGAAGGCGATTTGGTGTATGCTGTGTTAACAAAGGATCGTTTTCCACTGGGCACTTATAATAAGTTGAAAGCCAGAAAATTTGGACCTGTAGAAGTTGTGAAACGGATCAATGAGAATGCTTATAAGTTGAAGCTACCGGAGGACGTATACACTTCTGACGTGTTCAATGTTAAGCATCTTATACCATATTATGGGGATGAACAATCTGAGGTGAAGGAATTTACAAATTCGAGGTCGAATTTTTCTCAACCAGGGGAGGATGATGCAGCACAATCTGAAATTTCTGGAAATTCACAAGTCTTAGGTCGCTCACGACCTAAGAGAGAAATTTTAGGTCGTTCACGACCTAACAATAGTGATCTACAACCTAACGGGACTCGTGAAGTAGAGATACGACTTAAGGATGAAGAGCAACGACCTAAAGAAAGGAATTTGGGTCGGCCACGAGTTAACATCGCTCTAGGTCGTGTGGAAGAAGTTTGGGAGTTAGGTCGTTGGGAAGTTTTAAGTCGTTGCCAACCTAAAGAACACTGCTCACGAGCTAACAGAGACACTCTAAGTCATTTACGACTTAACGAGATAAAAGGCAACGAGTTACAGGAACCAAAGCATATTTTAGGTCGGCCCCGACCTAAGGAGGAGAAACTGCGAGTTAATGAAGCCACTTTAGGTCATCTGCGACCTAAAGAGTCCCGAGTTGTGACGTGCCGACTTAACCAAGATGAGTCGTAAGTCGTAGGTCGGCATGAAGATGAGTCGGTCGAAGGTGTGGTGTTGTAATTCATTGAGTCGTATATGATGTTGAGTTGTTATGTTCTTAAGTCGGTCTCGTTTAGGTCGCGTGATGGTAATTCTGTGTTGTCCGATAAGTCAGCAACGACCTAGTATAGGTGGTGTACTGTGCTGTAATATCTTAAGTCGCGTTTGATTGAGTCGGTCTGTATATATGTTGTATAGGTCGTGTGTCTGGGTCGTTAGGTCGCTGCCGACCTAAGCTGGATCATGAGTCGGTGCCGACCTAAGTGTCGTCAGTCTATGTGTATTGTAACTCCTATAAATACGCGTGTGTTGTACATTTTGAGGAGGTTGATTTTTGAAATAAAATTTCTTGTTGATTGCTTTGTGCTTTCTTCTCCAATTGGTAGTTGAGTGTAATCTCCTATCTCCTCTTTCGGTTAATCGAGTGCGCTCGATTCAACGATCATAGAAGCCGATTCCCGAAATCTAGTGCGCTAGATCAACGTGCGAAGAATCGTAGATCTTTGAACACGGTATAGTGCGCTATCAACGTGTTTGAGATAGCTAGAATTCGGTATCTTCGGATCAACGAATTTGGGCATTTCGGTATCTTCATTCCATCGATCGCTATTTTCACCGATTGAAGTTTGTTTCGATTAATCCGCTGCGTCAATACACACACACACACACACACACACACACACACACACACACACACATATTGCTATATGTATATAATTTCTTTTGTGAATGTGATGTGTGAATATAAAGTATTAATGGTGAACTTCACTATGGTTATGATGGGTTGAAAAAAAGTTGAAACTTTGTACATAGTCGCGACGGATTTGGGGTCGGATTCAAAATCAAACACGTTTCCAGAGTTAAAGTTAAGATTATCGTTAAAGTTGGGATAATTGGTTTTAAAGTGTGAAAATTTACTATGGTATGTTTCAATCATAAAATAGAAAGGTTTTAGCAAAGTGGCTTCACTTAAAGGTGGGTTAGAACAAACTGCACTAATAGTGACAGTCGCTATGGATGTAGTTCGGCAGAGGTTGAATTTCTATTTTGATTTTGTTTTATTTTAAATTAGTTTAAAAAGTTTTTCATACTTAATTAGTAATATTTAAAAGTAATTAAGTTGTAATACAATTAATTAATTAGTTATTTAGTTAATTAAAAGGTAATTAGCAATTAGTTGGTAATTAAGAAGGTGATTAAAGGTTAGTCATCCCTTAAATTAAGTTTATGACTTTTAATTAATTAGTAAAGTTTTAATTAATGTTTCATATGGTTAAGAAGTAATTAAGTGATTAATAATTATTTTACTAAGATTAATGGTTAATTAATTATTATGTAATTAACGGATTTTTAATTAATATTAATAAATTAGGGTTTAACTTTTAAACAATTTGGTTTAACCTGAAGCAAGTTGCATTAGTAAGTTAATTAGCGCTTAATCAAGTTAATTAGGCCTAATAGAATTTAATTATGACTTAAACTTGATTAATAAGGGTTAATTAAGATTTAGTTGGGTTTAAGATGATTAAATCTATTTAAATATTTTCTAAATTGTTTTTAAAACTGTACCGCATGAGTTTAAATCAATCTCTTTTTTTAAAGCGAACCGATTCCAAATTCGAGGATCTCTTGTCTGGACCTTAAGTAACCATATACGACTAGGAAGACTAGATGACATTTGTTAGCAGAACAAAACACCATTTTACTATAGTGTAAGTTATTTCATTTTGTGGATATGTGTTAGCAGAATAAATCCCCGTCCTACTATGAATTGTTTGGATACAAGTTTTATTTACATGTTATTCCTTGATTTGGATATGATAGTTAGTTCGTATTGACATGTTATTCCTTGATTTGGATATGATTTTTACTTACATACATGTTACTTATGTAAATAACTGTTAAGTGAATTGGAATTGAAATTGAATAGTAACTTAAATTAGTACCCTTGAGATTGCAAGCATCCTTTTGAATTTATAAAGTAAGTTTTTGAATTAACTTCAATTCTTAAATAAATTTAGAGTTTAACGTTCATAAATGATTTCCAAGTTGTGCTATTATGCTGTAAACTAATTTATAAGTAATAAGTTGTTTATAAATGGATTTTACTAAAGGTTTACTTAAAGTGTTTTACAAAAGATAATTTGTAAATGATATTTTATAAAGGTAATTTTATAAAGGTTTTATGAAGAAGTTTTGTAAAGATTTTTAAATTCGAAAGGGATTTATAAATCATTTTTGAGATTTCAAAACAAGTGTTAACCTCGTTTTGAAATAACCTCACGACCTAAAAATGGGACGACTTAACTGCTTAAGGGAGTAGGCGACCTAACACATGAAGCGGCTTACGGGAAGGGACGACCTAACGACTTAGAGAAGTAAGCGACCTAACGACTTAAGAAGTGGATGACCTAACTGCTTAGAGAAGTAAGCGACCTAACGACTTAAGAAGTGGATGACCTAACGACTTAAGAAGTGGACGACCTAACTGCTTAGAGAAGTAAGCGACCTAACGACTTAAGAAGTGGATGACCTAACGACTTAAGAAGTGGACGACCTAACTGCTTGGAGAAGTAAGCGACCTAATGACTTAAGAAGTGGGACGACCTAACTGCTTACAGGAAGCCACGACCCAACGACCTAAGTACTTCACGACCTAAGGAGATAAAGCGGCAGCGACCTAGTGCTTTCACAATCTACTTTAAGTTGCTCACGACTTAGAACTTATTGAACCATGCCGCTCTCCGTTAGGTCGCTAGAACCTACTAGCTAGTTCAGATGGCCAGGTGCGAACCAGTTAGGTCGTAACTCATATCCCCTTAGCTCGCTGACGACTCATGACCCATCTTAAGTCGTAGCCTTCGACTTACGACTTACCTTAATTCGCTCACGACTTAAGGCCTGTCCGAAATCCCCTATAAATACAACATGAGCTACGACATTCGGGGGATCTTTTGGGCTCATTCTGGAAGCACCAATACTCTGCCGTTTTCTCAACTCAAACAGCACTTCAAGCACTCCAAACACCAAGGACACTACGACAAACTTCAAGAGAAAATCTACGTCATCTAACATGGATGCGAAAGATTATTCTACATCAAAGTTTGATCTACTAGTTAAAGTGTGTTGTAATTGAAGAAAGTTGTATAAGTTGTACTTGAGTCAGCAATAAAGAGATTGAAAGTGGACGTAGGCTTGATTATAAGCCGAACCACTATAAAAACTGTGCCTTTTATTGTCTTTCTGATATTTTCCTGCTTATTTCTGATTCCCGTATCAGCAGGTGGTGCTTTCACACTTGCTTTACTTGCACCGGGGTGTTAGCGTATGATTTTTACGTTAACAGGAAGTTTAAATCTAATTTGGAAATTTATAAAGAGATTTGGAATGTGAAGTAGACATGTTTAATTGTAGCTGATGTTTTTAAAAGGGAATTGTTGGCCATTATATGGAATTTCCAAAAAAAAATTTGGTAAATAGTGTGAATTTTTTCCAAGTTTAAAGGGAACATTAGGGGTGCGGGAAAAGTGTTTTGAAAGCCCTTTTGATCATGTTTTACAAAATGATTTTATTAATTAAGGATTAACAGATAAAGGCATAGAGGATTCCATATGAAATTGAATCAATTTTTGACTATTTTGTTTAATTTGATAGTTAAATTACTAACTATCAAATATGGACTAAAACGTAACTTTGGAAATATCTACGAGAAATGTAAGAATTATATGGTACAGTTATTGTTGAAGGTGCTACATTGGACGCATAAACTTGTTTATTCTTCTAGGAAGAATGATGTGGAATTCCATCCATAGACGGTTAGGAAGCAAACTCGCTCTTGTCATTTGTCTATTTATTTCCTAAAGAATCGAGGTTGAGTTTACCGAAAAATACCGAATGTCGTTTCGAAGAGGATGAGATTGGATATATTATCCGAATTCCACATTGATCCAACTCAAGTATTTCCGAACGAGGACATCTTGAAATGTGTGATCGAAGATGGACCATTGAAGTACATGGGTTACTTGTTGCTAATCCTGAGGGTGATTCCAAAATGGATGTAGTAGAAGTAGTGCCTTTATTTTGTGCTTATCCCAAATAACATGCAAGATGAGTGTTGGCACTGCATTACTATCGGCAGCGCGGTGTCAACATTCCAAGAGGGACTGCTATTCAGAAAGGTAAAGCATAGCCAAAAGCCTTATAGTCGGGAGGAATGGGAATAATAAGGCACGCGGTAGGGCTGTGTGGTTAGCTACAACTAGAAGCGGTCGTCCTATTCTAGAGGTCCCTTTTAGTGTTGGTTTGTGCGCAAACACCATGGTAGTATAAGGCCTCGGTTACAAGGGGGTCCGGTCTGTCACATTAAAGGGGCAGCTAGCTCTACATTTAGATTAGTGCATTTTTTAGAGGCGTATCATCGGAAGGTAGTCCCTTATCTTGCCATTATTGGGATCCAATCTCCAATCAGTGCCTTTGTTTTTATTGTAGAGCCTAGTATATTGGAATGTAAGATGCAAGCATTTCTGCTATTTTATCTCTTTACTTTAAACTTAGACATTATGATTATATCACTGGATTTTGATATCAAATGTTTTGGTTATTGTAAGGTAAAAACGCAACCATTTTTATATGTGGTATGGTCTTACGAGATACCTATTATTTGAAAAGTTTCAAATGTAGAAATCAGTTTGGTTGTCATTTGTTATCGAGTTTTACTCAAGCTAGTTTACCTGACTGACCCGGGCATTATTCCTTATAAAGATCGGTTTAGACCGAGCATGTTTTCCTAGGTTTAATTGGATACTTTAGAGTTGGAGAGGAGCTGGATGGTCAAGACATGTTCATGTATGTTTTTCTTTCGTTGTACCATAGAGTCTATATGTTTGTCAATGTAAGGACGGGTTTCTAGAACTGTCCAAATTTAGGATTATTCAAGTGTACTCTGATGTCATATAAATGAATAAAGATGTTTCCTTTTTGTGAAGATCATTGTTCTATTATATATTATGCGCTTTGTGAGATTCAATGTTGTTTAGTTTCTTATACTTCTTCCTTCTTCTTCATTCAAAAAATATCTTTTGCGCCAAAGTGAATATAAATGAAAGCATCCTTTTCGAAACCATTATACTTCATATAAAAGTGTCTAGGGGAACTGATAGCTTCGGAACCTTCCTTACAATAGCTTAAATCGTTTAAGTAAAACATTTAAGGGATAGCTTTGACAGCCCTTTCGAAGCCGTTTCCTTCAAAACCACTAAACCCTTTAGAAAGCTTTAGGAAGTGGCTTATTACATTTATATACAAAAGCTACCTTTGGATCTTGTTTTTGACTTCAATCAATTCTAGAGGCATGTAGTCGGCAGCATGGCTTCGATTAGGTTAAAACTAGTTTATGAAAGCTTTGATTTAAAAACAATGCAGCTCATTCGAAAGCATTACTTTCGAAACAAAAAGGCATAAATTTTTTCGAAAGCCATTTAAATGGGTTTCGTCCCCCTCGAAAGCATCCTTTTGAAAACAAGGCAAGCACATACCTTTGGAGAGTAAACAAAGGCTTCGACCCCTTCAAAACCTACGTTTCAACGCCATACCTTTTGCCTTTTTTCAATCCACTACTACCAACTTATTGATACCTTGTTTATTGGTTTCCGCTTGGTTGAGGTGGAAGTATAAAGTCAAAAGGTACTATTGAAAGAGGCGAAACATAATTTCTACGTAAAGACTCTTTCAATGCCTTTTTTAAGTAATTGCTTTTTAACTAACCTGCCTATTTATTAACGTTTAGTTGGCTGCCATAAACTCCAAATTCTTTTCCAAAAACTACCACAATTATTTCAGATCATAATCGAGCAAATAAGCCCTTCAATTAAGTAAGAAGATTAAATCATTTAAGTCATCCATCTAAAATAATTTAATTTCCAGTAAATTGCTTAGGAAAAATCCCAAAAAATAAAAGAAATTCACTTTTAATATGTTATCTTACGTATGTAAATTTCAGACCCAAATTCCTTCAAATAATAGCCGAAATAATTTTAAACCCAATTTGTTCATAATTTCCTTTGAAACTTCATAATAAATTTTCCATAGCTTGAAAAATTACAAATACTAAAACCCATCTCCAAAATGAGGTTTTACATAACAGATAAATCCTTATGGCATTTAACACCTAATATAAATGATTTTAGCCTTAAAATTGTATATAACATCTATCAAACTTGTTCGAATATAACTTATCATGAAATCCAAGCATATCATCATCAAAAATCATCATAATGAATTAAAACTTAAACCCGAAATCAAATGATCATTAAAAAATAAAAATAGAGATAGTTTTGATTATTATTATTCACCTTGATTGGGATAAGAAAGTCGAGATTTGATCATTGATTAATTCCCCTTGCTGTTTGCTTAACATAGATTTGATTTTCCCCTTTTTCTTCCCTAGTAATAGCCGGCTTGAACCTTTTGTTTACATTTTTGAATAATGAAAAAATGAACTGCAAAGGAAATGGAAACGTTATTTTTTAGGGTAATGGAATTATGTGTGTGTCTATTACCCATAAGGCGCATGTTCTAGTATCTTATTAATTCTCTAATAAACCATTTCCACTAACTTATTCTTTAAGTTTAATTAAGCACGGCCTCTAGTTAAACTTTCAAATCTCAATCCTCTTGTAAATCTAGTATTTATATTATTCTATTTAATATATCTAATTAAATCTCATGAATAATGTTACTAAAAATTAGGGGTGTTACTCTTTTCCACCTCCTTTCCCACTTTGACTATTTTGGTGGAATCATTTGGGTCTGTACATGTTTCATTAAGGTCTTCTATAGGTTTTATCCTTTCCACTTCCCCACGACAATCAAATTTAGTGATGATTCCTCCTTCTTCTATGGAATTAGAATTGGTCTTTTTTTTCTTGCTTTCAAGGGAAATGTACCTTTCAAATACACGTTTATTAGTTTAATTAGATCTTACTTTTACTTCGAATGTTGAATTTAAAATTCCACCATCCAAAGGCAAAAAAATAGTAAGAGAATCATAGTAAGAAGAATATTCCCTCCTATATTGACTAATCTTAGCAATGTACATCTCGCGGGAGCTGAATTGTTTTCCATGGACAGTGCCTTAACCCTTCTTAGTTAATAAATTTACCATTAGATATTTTATCGATACAAAATCGTCCATCTCATCAAGTGTGGGGCAGCCAAAGAAAGCATTATAGTATGATGGTTGGTTAATGATTATGAAGAGAGTTTCAAAAGTCCTGCAGCGTGGTGGTACTCCCATCTACACTAGCAACTTCGCTTGCCCCATCGGGGTTGACACCATGTGGTTGAACCCAATGATATGTTCAAGGCTAAGTTCTAACTTGTCCTTCATGATGCACATTTGATCAAAGGTATTTTGAAAATGACACTGACAGCACTCCTAGTGTCTAAAAGAATTTTAAACACTATAGAAAGTCCAATTTGGGCCGTGATCATGAAGGGATCGTCATGAGGTCGATTGATTCCTTTCCTTAACACTTGGGGAGTGGAATTGGTACATTGACTCATGGAATTTGAAGCGAGGCTCTTCTTAAATGGAGAAGACTCCTTCTCTAGTTTCTTTATTCTGTCTGTTTTCGACTACCTTTCTAATCCCTGCTGGGTGTAGCCATCGATGGATTACATTAATCGTATTCAATGTCGGACTGAAGCTTAATGGATCTTCTCCTTCAAAGACGTTGACAGCATTATGAGGAAATTTTTGGTGACCATCACTAGTCCGATGTGCCTTTTCCTTGTCTCAGATGAATTCCTTGAAACTCCATTCATATACTAATTTATGAATGATTCGAGCCAATACTCAGCATTCATCAGTTTTTTGGCCATCCTCTTTGTGATAAGTGCAATAGTGCTCCCCATTTCTTTGTTCAGGTTAATTTTCAGCCTCGAACGAAGTTAGGAAGTTAACCTTCTCTTTTGTCTTGGAATATATATAAGACAAGGGCTAGTTTAAAGCAATTGAATTAGTATTAGATTCCTCCCATCTTGTTCTCTTATATCCTCGGTCTGATGCAGATCTTCCACCTTCCTTCCTTGGATTAGCTTTCTTTTTAACATAAAATAATTCATCCATTCGAATGAATTTATCAACTTAGAAGTGGAAATGTTGTACATCATTACATCCATGCACAAAGAGTTCCTTCCAAAATGGTGTATTCTCTATCAGCCCGGAATGCACTATTATGAGCTTATCCCTTTCATTCATTTCTTTAGCTTTTATTGCTTCTATATGGAATCTTCTGAGGTAATCGCCTAGTGATTCCCCTACCTTTGCTTAACGTTTGCTAGAATGGTGTAATCGATGGTCAGATACTTACAAATAAAGAATTGGGTAGAGAATTCATAAGAAATTTAAATAGTGTAATCGATGGTCGGATCCTCACATTTAAAGAATTAGGTAAAGAATTCATAAGAAATTTGCTTCCATGGGTAGATATTTTTCACACAATATTATTGGTGCCACTTTGTAGCTGCCCTTGAAGTGTTACTAGGAATAATCTACAATGAATTGCTCCAAAGGCATTATATAAATGCATTTGGCTTTCAAAAGGCATCAAGTGATCAATAGGATTAGTGGTACTACGATATTTTAGGTTGGGATCATGACATAAGATGTGATAACCACTGGCATGATCGCGTCTGTGGACGGAGCTACTTGTTCATTGTCATTTGCTCATTCATCCAAAATTCTCTTTCCTTTTGCATTTAGCATGCTCTTGACTACCTTTTCTGCTACATCTTTCAAATAAGCTTCAGTGTCATGATACCCTTTTCAATTTGGGTTACATTCTTTGAGATCGAGATTCCAGATTGCTCGAGAGATTTATCTAGCATCCTTCCTTGACGATCGACATTAATCAGATGATGTTCTTTTTTCTTCGACGATGTCAGATTTATCTTAACCTTGCACTCATCGGTATAACATTTTAAGTTTCTTCTTGGAGAGATCACCTAATCTCCAATTGTTGGTTTTACATTTATGGAAGACTTTTGAGATAGAGTTGCTTTGAGAAGTTCTTGCATTTCCAGCAATTATTGCTCTAGATGCTTTATCCTGATTGAATTGTCATCAGGTTGTGCTTGGGTTAACGACTGTCCTTGCACACTCCCTCCTTATTGCAAGTTGAAGCAATGTTTTCGTCCCAAGTTGTGTTGTGCATTGCTTCTACATCCATTCGACTAAGCCTTTTAGATTTCATTTTCCTACATCAACCTAGACAGTCCGTAATTAGTCTATAAGGAAACCAAAAGGTTGGGGGTTCGAGCCCTCCTTCTAGTGCCAAAAATGTTAACAAAAAATTTTGTCGATATCGTAAAGCTAAGCTGTTATCAAGAAATGCTGCTAACACCTCAAGAGAAAATTTTGGAAGCGATCTATCTCTTTGAAACCCCTTTTGAATGAGTTGATTGGGACAGATTGTCATCCGAATATGGCCTTACAATAGTGTTAGTTGTAGATAGGACGACCAATCAACTCTTTGAAATGAAAACTAGGAAGCGAACAACTCACTCATGACCCATTTTGAGTGAGTTGAAAGGGTCGTTCGCATCTCCTTTTAAGTGGATTGAAAGGATCATTCATACCCCCCTTTCGAATGCGTCAAATAGACATTCTACCTTTAAAAGAATAATTCACTTGCAAAAGTATAGCTTCTGTTGCCATGGATGGTACTCCTTCAGAAGGGTTATATTTTGGAATATCCGAGCTCCTTTGAAGATGTCCAACTAGCAAGCATAACTTAATGTTCATATGTTGAGTCCATTTTGTAACTTCTTTCGATTAGGTCGAAAGTGCATTTACTCGTTCAAAGGGGCTCAACGTACGATATAGGAGATTTATATTCAATATGCATTGGAATAACATCTTAGACAATATAATATAAGTTCAATGAACTTATTAATATCTAAATATCATCGTCGTGTCGATTTAGCATTTGATATCACAAAACACGATGATAATATGATTCGAATTCACAATGTCTAAGTTGATCCCATAGCATTGCATTATTCAAATAAGAGTTAATAAAATAAGTGAACATATGATCAATTGTTCATTACTCAAACTAATGGCCGAAGTGATCTTCCTCGTATTCAAATCAATATTAGATCCATACATCTACTCTTTTGCGTTCATCTAAATTGGGCTACAAGTAAGAAAATTTTCCCCAAGTAGATTTAGGGTTACAAAATTTTGATCTTGCTATGAAATAATAAAGACAATTCAGACTTCCAATCCCCATCCCCACAAACTTAGAACCCAAGGGTCATATTTATAGATGTAGACTGATTCCATTTCGCCTCCATCTTTTCAAACTGGTCGAAAGGTCTTTATCCCAGCCTTTCACATTCATCCTTTTTCCTTCATGCTTTCGCTTCCGTAGCTTTGAAGGCGATTGCTTAGGCTTCCTATTATGCTTAGGTTAAACCTTTCACCTTCATCAATAGTGAAATAGAAGTGTAAGTTTCTCTAAAACACCTCAATATTGCTTTCGTGCTCCTCTAAAACCTTTCCACACCTTCGAAAGGAATGTAGAAAAAGGAACAGGTTCCCTATCACATTGTTTTGATGTAAGTAGAAGAAACCCTAATTCCTTCTTCTCGTTTTAAATCTTCCTCGGTTGTTTTGTTTGGTGTTAACCATGATAACTGATTACTTGAATGGGCAAGGGAAGATTCCGTATAGTTTTGAAAGGATTAGTAGGTGACGACTGGCTCATTGCGAAAGGTCACGTGGCAACATACAGAGTCTTTTTTTGCTTTCGAAGGTGCCAACCATTTCAGAAGGTTTATTCTTGCCGCCGATAGTTGCCCATTGATAAAATATCTTTGAGTGGAAGATTGGCACCCGTGAAACTAATAATTTCGTAGGGTTTGGTTCCCATGTGTGAGCTTGTTGTCCAATACCTTTGAAAGGTGTTTCGAATCCGTACTAGGCTCTTTCATATATATGTGGATTAACTGCGTCAAAAGGTCCTGCTGAGGCGTAAGGGTCGCTTTGTCTTCTTTTCTACTCCTTCGAAAGCTCTTGTTTCACTTGATGCTTATAGGCGCATCGGTTGCTTGCGACTCCGTCCTAATCTCTTTGAAAGCTATCTCAATGTCTTCAAAACACTACTTTTGATTTATGGCGAAACCCTTGTCTTGAATTCTTTTCTAGTTGGTCATTTTTTATGAGTTTTCTTTCATGCCTTTATTCTTATGTGAATTTTATGGTTAACAGTTTCTGCATGCCAACAATGCATAGAAGGTTGTCGCATATCACCAGCATTTAGAAGGATGTCCAAAATCTTAAATTTTCATAGGATGTCAAAAGACATGCAAGGAGAAAGGACCCAAAATCATTAATACAAAGACAGAAAAATCCAGCGGGTTTAGTGTGTTTTCCTTAATTAAGCTTCCAAGGCATTTATATTCCACCACATACTCCTTGTTGTGGCCACCACCAAGATAGTGATCCATATGATGTGCTCAAGCTCAAAGAGATCATGGAAAGTGACTCCATAAAGGCTAACCATCTTGGCAAGTCATTAATTCATGCTAAATCACATGAACCAATGGAAGGAAGACTTACCTCTTTCCAACCCCTTTAAATAGAGATGCACCCTCTCGTGGAAAGGGGCCCCTAACTTCTTTCACTCTCTTAGCATAAATCACTTTTTAGACTAGAACATTTCTAAGTTCTCCAAGGAGCTTGAGAGCCATTTTAATAGCAAATGGCAAACAAAGAAAACGATGACATGGACAATCGTGTAAAGGGACTTGAGCAATTAGGGATTTTCAGATTTGACTAATTTTTTAACATGCCTTAGAATTGAACAAAGAATATGACTTGCGCATATTTCCTACTTTACCTATTGACAGTAAATCAGCTCTTGTTGCATTATGCTCACTATTTACACAAATTTTTTCATAAGTGAGAAGGATGACTAATTAAGGTATCTACGGTTGGCCTAGTCTGATCCAACCAGGCTGGGTATAATCAGCTCACAAGCCAGCAACAAATAGGGGAAGATCACATGGTTTTCTTATGTATGCTGATAACCTGATTCCAACCTATGCCCACATTGGCTCCTCTACTTAATTGCACGTCAAGCCATCTTCTAGTGAATTCTCCCTATGTGGAAACCCCAAGGACTTGTTTGCCCTTCAAGTTAATGCACAAGCCCAGGTCAGCCCATCTCTTATTAGTCGACCTACTCTCTCTTTGGTCCCCTTGCAACTCGGCTCCAGGCCACCTCGCTCTCTTAAGCATCTCTCCCTCGGCTATCTCCCGATCGGCATAGTAGGAAACTATCTCAAGGGTGGCCCATCATCGATCTAGCTACGATACATCTACCTACGATCTGAAATCCATCTCGTCTCATCCAGCACTGTGCACCCCCGGCTCTCGCCAATTCCCTATCCTACTTACAGTTTCAGCAGACCAGCTCAGCCCGTCTTGCCACTTAGGCATATGGGAGCAAAGCGACAAGGGGCACTACCTGATATACATGTTTTTGAAAAGAAGCACGTTTCATTTTCTAAAAGCATACGTCAAGTACAAGCACTTTCTCCGATTGACCTTCATCTTAGCCACACATTCCTTTCTTTTACTAACTATCTCTCATCATGTCAATTAAGCTAATGGCTAGGTGCACTTCACGACTATTTTTCAACATGATCCTAGTTGGGTAATAATTAGTTCAACCGCTATATGCATGACCACTTCCAAGGATTTAGTTAGATCATAGTAGAGGGAACACAGTTTGGTCGGGAACTCGGTAAAGGGTAACCTAGTTGGTTGGGCCCCTAATGATGGGACCCTTGTGATATCCCGAAAATTTGGCAATATAAATTTTTAATAATCTGTGTTGAAAATTAAATTGATTTGATAATTTTTGATAATAAATTTTGAATTGATCTAATAATCATCTTTTAATAAATATTTAAATTGGTAGATTTTATCTTTTTAAAGCATATAAATTGTTTTCTGTTTATAATATATATAATTGTATATATTGTAAATTGATAAACTTTGATTTGGAATTTAGTAAATGAACTAATTTTCTAATTTTAACTTATATTTGGAAAATTGGAAATTTGAATTTAAATTTAACATTTAACCTTTCAACACAATTCAATAAATAATTATATGGTTTATACTTATGATAAATCTTATTTTTTTAAACTTATATTCTAATTGGCTTAAATATGAATTTAAATCAGATTGACATAAAAGCTTTGTTTATTTATTTTTAAAAATATTGCTTGAAACTTATATATAAGAAATTAAAATACAATTAACTTATGATTTTAATTTATTAAGTAATAGAAGTAAATTATAATTTCTTTTATAAATCATTTAAAAAAATTTAATTTGTTATTTTCAAACAATAATGATAATACTTAGTTTTTATATTCATAAATAGTTTTTGTAAGAAATAGGATTTGTTATTTTAAATTTAATAAGAATTATATATGCACATATATATAAGTTGTGTTTTTTAAATTGGATTTGGTAAATTAATTTAAATTTGAATTTGATGTTGTGAAATTCAATAGAATAAATACTTAAATATTTTTGAATAAGCTTATATTTTAAATTTGTTGTTTTCGTTTCTTTTTAATCTAAAAAGAAATAAATTCATTTATATATACATAAGAAGTAGTAAATTAATATTTAAAAGTTTATAAACAATTTTAAATTAAAATTAAAATGCTCTTAATACATGTGTAAGTTTCTTAATACACCTAAGTAGACATGTGTTAGGCCATAAATCGAATAAGTGACAAATGTTTAAAATTTGAACAAGTGTAATATTTAAATTTTCTTTTTCATTTTATTTTTATTAAAATCAAAATCTACTTACATAAATACGTCTCTCCTCATTTCATATTCTTTTCTATTCTTCTTTTTTTCAAAATTTAAGATCTTCAGCCTAAGAGAAAATAAAAATCTGCCAACTTATTGTTCAAAACAGAAAACAAAATCTATTCAACGAATTTATGAATCCTCTCTAAAACCAAAATCTGTTATCCCCTTAAAATCAAATCTACAAATAATTCCCCCAAAGAAACCAAAATGAAACCAATTTGCAACACTCTAAGGTCCTGAATGCATTTTCTTTTGTGGAAGCATGCATACAAAATGAAATCTGGGAACATGCAAATAAATCTGGAATTAAAGCTTATAAAAAAAATGTAAGAAGAAGCAACCTGAAGCTTTCAAAGGCCTGCAATTCTTTTCTTTTTGGAAGCCTGCATATTTTCTAAAAACCAACATGCATGCATCACGGAGCAAAGCATTGTGCAAAAGCAAGTTTATAATAGCAAAATACAGTTTAAAAGCAAATGGAAGTTCAAAGTCATAAG
The DNA here is from genome assembly GCA_030765085.1 of Allium cepa. Lineage (NCBI taxonomy): Eukaryota > Viridiplantae > Streptophyta > Magnoliopsida > Asparagales > Amaryllidaceae > Allium > Allium cepa. The sequence continues at coordinate 813,255,402 of CM060939.1, forward strand.
CAAAAATAATAAAAGAAGAAATCTGAAGCTTTCAAAGCACCATTCAAGTTCTTCATAAACACGTGTGCTCTGCTCAGGAAAATCAGTGAGCAGCATTTTTTACTAAATAACTTAAATATGAATCTATTTGCTGTTTTACTCTAGAAATAAAATGTTTTTATTCTAAGAGATGGACGATGAGCATTCTAAGAGATGTGTTCTCTAAAGGTAATCGTAGCCTCAAGCGTCATCGACTGGGAATGGCTAAAAGAAGGGAGATGCAGCAAGGCTAAGTGAGTCATGCCCAAGTAGGACAAGATTTTCCCCTGTCTAGAGGTCCCTTTTTATTTTGGCTGTGTGGGCAGTTGGACGTACGTCAACTACAGGGTTGTCTTATTCGGGACTGTCCAGTAAGGGATGGTTCCGGTCTTGTGTTGCAGGGGAGCGGGTGTACTCCTCGGTACGTCGATCTGGGCCACGTACTGTGACGGGTGGTACCCCAGTAGCCCAGCCATTGATGGAATTCACAATCCAATAAGTGCCAGCGGTTTTGATTGTATTACCCACTTTTGTGGATAGTAGCTGGAATTTGATGAACGTAACAATTTTGGCTATTTCATATTTACTTGAAAATCCTAAACCTATTATAATATCACTGGATTTACTATCAAATGTTTTGGTTAGCGTAAGGTAAAAACTTTTCCATGTTTATGTGTGGGAAGTCTTACGTGATACCTTTCTTTTCAAAGGTTTTTCAAAGTTAAGCAACTTCAACCTGTTACTCACACCAGACCCATGTCTGACCCAGAGTTTATCTTTTATTTCCTTAAACTCTTGGGTACTCAAATTTTTACGAGTATCCAAGGGATTCAGATTAGCTTTGACGAATTATGGAGGAGCAATGGAGCAGGAGGCTTCGGCATGAGATATATAGTTCCGCTGTGTGTTCTCTATGTTGGTATCTCTTGTTTGAGTTGTATTTAGTTGTATTAACTAGACATGTGTTTATAACTGTCTAGTATGTGATGTATATACTGTATAACTCTGATTAGTATTGTAAACTATGTAATATTTAAGTTATTAATATAATTTATTCGTTCAGCTGTTGAGATTCTGATGTTGTTTCTTCTTTCTTCTCTTTCTTTTCTCTTTTATATCCCTTTCTTTCTTCATAATGATGCGAATTTGTGTGTAGAAAAAGTCGGGTCGTCACAACCCTGGTTGGTTGGGCTCCTAAAAGTAAGGACCTGCAAGGTTGGACCCCATAATCAGCTGCTCAAATCTCTTGATACAACAGCTACTTAAGATTAGCAGCTTTATTAGTCTTTGAATTATCTTCTTTTCTTATTATTCTCTTGCTATTCCATATTGTTGCAAGAGAGCCATATAGTAAAAGAACTTCACAATGAACGTAAATAGCTTGGCCAAACAACTTTACACCTTGTGTCATTTATTTTTAAATGCTTGTTTTCCTTTATTTTCTTGTCATTAAGTCTAGTGACAAGAAACTAAAATTGTGACAAGAAAGTAAAATTTTCTTTTCTTAATATATTATCATAAATCCAAGGTTGACGAAAAATACGTTAGCATTTTTGTGCTAAAAGGAGAGCCGACTTCCGATCTTATCGTTAGTAGCCTTATGTATAAGCTTTTACCATGCTTGGTACCTCGCATTTAGTATGGATAATGGAAACAATGGACAGTGTTTGACCCCCTGCTCTAGTCACCAAGAAGATTTTCAATAGTCTCAATTTAGCTTTATGCCATGCACAGTTGTTTTGTATGCCTGCTCATCTCCTCACATTGCTACTACTACTGACCAAATTATGGAAACCATACGTGAAATTTGTATGAGGGACATGCCCAATTACTAAGAAATATAGCTCTAAAGGACGTCCTAATCCATTTTCTTTATGGTAAAAACCAATGGTAGGGTAACCCCTAACCATCTTGGGTATCCACCAAGCACCTCTACGTAGGAATCCTAGAGACCTAGCACTCTTGTTCATGCTAGGATAAACCACCTACAGATCACCAAATATTTATCTCATTTGTCTTCACCCTCAATGGCATCAAAAAGATGTCAAATGTATGCTCGCATGTCTTAAGACACCCAGACTCCACCGCCAGCACCTTTCTGGAAATCACTTCTGAGGCTATAAGATCTTATAATGAATGCATCGAAGACCATATTGATGGATCGTTAAATACCTCCACCTTTTCCAATGAGGATGAGTTATCACATGCTCATTACCTTATTTGAGGAGAACCAGCCTTTGTCATCCAGAACTACGCAACCCACTGCTTCCTTCCTGTCTGGTTGGCTATAAGCGAAGTTGAACTATTGAGAATCCATTACCTTGTTGGGGACAGGATGGCTTTCCAGCAAGATTGAATCACTATGCACTCAATTCCTTGCTTGAGGACTTCCCTAAGAGTCAAGGTGAGGCGACTATCCCCTTCATGTCGATGAAAACCGATAATCAAATACACGACCACAATGGTTTGTATCCTTTGCACATGATGCAACCCATCCTTCGAACAGGTTATTATTAAGATCGATGCTATTATCCCAAGTGATGCAATCCAACATCTGAAGTATGTCTACATGGAAATAAGCCAGGCTTAACGCTTTAGTGAAATGTGTTATCATGGAGAACCTTCAAGCACCTCAGCGCTTAAGTTCAAACCGTGACCTCTTGTCAGCTCAATATTACAACATCATCTTGGGCAACCATTAAGATCCCCGGTGCATAGGTTCAAGCCCATACCACCTTTCAGCTTTTAATGTAGTTGTCATCCTAGATAACTTTCAAGCCCCTCACCAATTAGGTACAAGTTGAGACCATCTGTCCTCTTAATATTACAACATGTCACCTCATAGAACCTTTACACCTCATGCGTGACCTCCTGTTTGCCAAGAAAAAGGAGGACAGTTTGAGGAGTTTAGTCTAGGGTTTCTTACAGATCATGGTTACTTTCTTATCTTAGTATCAAACATCTTTTGTAGTGTTCTCACCGCGTGCATTGGAGTCGCTTAGTATGCATTTTAGTCTGCAGCTTGGCTTTCATATAGATTCGACAGTTCTATATATATATATATATATATATCTTGTTTCGTCTATCTTCTTTGACTATTATCTTATTTTAATTTTGAGGACTAAATGTTTTAAGTGGGGGAGAATGTAGCACCATAGAAATTTGTACACTTTATCTGCGCATATCGTAATGATGTGAAATATTATTAAGTATTATAAATGTCATTTTATAACCTCGTTAAATATCGGTTAATTAATAAATAATGATAAGAAATTAGTTTTTTAAATTTGTTTATAATAGTATATTCTTTGAAGAAAAATCGATAATGCGATCTAAAATCGATTTATCGATTAACAGCTTTTTGATCGATATAAATTATTCGAACTCTTTTGCGCTTGTCTAATGATTAATTTAACACATTGGCAACTAATTAACACACACTACGCTTCATAAACCAGTGGAAAGTTCTAGAAGCTTCCAAGTGGATAAGAGGTATTATTACGTAAGGGTATAAGAGAAATTTGCCTAAAGGAGAACTGATGTAAAGGAGGAGTGATGGGAGGTGATTCTTCGAGGGCATGGTGGGGGTGTGAGCAAGGATAAAGAGCATCATTTGAAGCATATATAAGGATAGGAAAACCTTTGTTAATAAATCAAATATTCACAAAGAAAAACCAAGAAATTTTCATGGCTTCTTCTTCAATTTGTGAAATAATTGTAGAGCTAATCTAAATTAACTCAAATTTGGACGGAAGCCTTAGGACAACATTACAAGCACATCCTATCTAGTTAGAAGTTAAAGTAGCAGATCAAATCCCTCACCACACTCAATGTCCATGAGAAAATAGTAGGGGGAGAAGGTCAAAGTAGGATACAACATGAGGAGGTAGGAACGAAAGGTAGTTGCAAGGAAGAGGTTGGGCATGGTTAGTTTGGACTTCGTTGTTTAATTTCTTAAAGGTAGGCTAACACACCACTTTGAATGTATATATAACACATATTTGTTTGTGTTTGATCGTGTTTAAGTTATTTGAACTAACATAAATTTTGTTGAAACTTTGGTTTTGATTCCTGCTTTGAAAGCAAGTGACATACGTATGGACTTGAATGGACTTGAAGGAACTTGAGCAGACTTGATTGTACCTATGTACCATATGGCTTAACCTTGAAAATAAGCACATAGGTTATGGACGGACCTTGTTTTAGATTGGACTTTGATTTGGAAGCGCACTTATAGCAACAGTTGCTTTGGATGCACATTGGAATCGCCTTATTTTTAGCGATTTTGATGGAACGTTATAAAGAGATTGGTGGAGATTTCTCACCTTATTTATTATTTTTTATATGTATGCTTAATTTCCATAAAATGTTTGGACAATAAAAAGCTAAGTAACATTTTGAGAAGTAGCCAAAGCTTCACCTGTGCAAAACTGCCCCGTTTAGCCTTGAAATTTTGACTTTAATGGTTTGAGAAGATATTTAAATTTAAGTGTTTTATTTTATTCTGTTTTTACTAACTCGTATTAGTATATTTCAAAAGCACTTTAAGATATCTAAGTATATTTAAGAATTAGTTGTCAAATTTTAAATAACAAGTTTTTATAATGAAAACTTATTTTTTCAAGTTTTAAAGATTTTATAAACTTTTTCAAGTGATATTTTGGATAAATGTTTTAAAACCTATCATAAGTGCTTTAAAGTATTTTAAAAGCATTTTTAAACATATATAGGTTTTATAAGATTAGTTGATTATTTTATTAAAGTATAAAAAACCTTAAATAATGTTATATTTTAAACTGTTTTATTAAACATCTAGTTTTATAAATAAAATTACAATACGTATGTATATCATCCTTAAAGGGATTTAAAAGTAAAACAAAAGGTTTAGAAAGGGTTAGAAATTGCTTAATGGCCAAATGGTTAATCATTTAAGTACTTTTTTAAGAGGTAATTAATAATGGTTAATACAAAAAGTCGACGAATTACAGTTATCAATTTGTGAGGGTTAAAATTAATGTTCGAGTAGGGATAGAGCAATAGAGCTCTAACTAACTGGCTTCACTCTTGACTAAGGAATATTTAATTTGGGAACATTTAAAACATGTTAATCATGTTGCTTTCTTACTTGTTTATGGAAATCATGAATACTATACTTAACACTAAAAGATGACGAGGAAGACTTATTCATTTGTGAGATTCAAGAATGAAGTGTATAGGCATGGGTTTAATACTACCAGTGTGCCAACTTACCTGGCTTCATTCGTCGATGAGGAAGGTTAAGTTAGAATGTTGAAAACGGGTTAAATATATGAATATTGATCTGCATAAACAATTGTTTTTTACTAGATAGTCGACTAATCAGTAATCATACATAACCTAATATTAAATTAAGAATTATCGAAAGTTTTCATGATTTCATACCAACGAGAATCCCTCAGGATGAGAATTGGTAACAAATGTCTCTATCTTTTGCTTACTTCTGAAAGAACTGAAATTGAGTTAAATTGAGACTCATTGATTGATTTGGAAGAGTATAGGAATGGTAAGTGCTTTGCTTACCGAATACCACTTCAAAACTAGTAAACGGGTTCAATATTTTTGAAGGTGTTGCAAAGAAGAATCAATGTGGAGATTCGAAATCTATTTGAGAGGCTCGAATCCATATAGCAATTCATTATTTGTTCAAGATGATGGAACCCTTTTCAGGATTCATGCTCATTTTGAGTGATGAAGACTCGTGTGAGAGATGGTGAAAGTGACCTCAACATCGGGAATGGCTAAACATGGGGTGGGGATGCACAATCTTGGGCTAGCTAAACTTTGATGGTATATCAATGCCGTTATGTAGAGATGCTTATAGACTATACTAATAGGAGATGTTGGCACTTGGTTCCATGCAGTTCATACTATGTTATGGCGATGGGCTAGTTGTGCTTATCTTATGGTGTATTTTATATAGAGAGATACGATGTTCAAAAGGGAGTCTTTGGTCCTTGCCATAGAGATTTTCTTTAGTTTACAAGAAGAATCTCCATGAAAAAATCCATTACATGAACGTTCTTTATCGGTTTTGATTGCAATCTCTAATATATTGTTGATTGTAACCGGTGTAACCATTTTAGCTCATTGATATGATTTATATTCTACACTCTAGATACTACATATCATATCACTGTATTAAACTTAATGAATGGTCTGTTTTATTTTATGGGAAAACCGTTATGTTAATATGTCCGATCTCGATGGTTACTGTTACTTGTTGCTTATTTCTTGAGTTTCTCAAGCTGGTTTACCATACTGATCAGGGTGTTATTTTCTTATAATGCTAGGGTCATCCCATGTGTACTTCCAAATTTGTCTTTGGACACAGTGGAGCTTATAGAGATAAGCCAAATGTTTACCTACCATAGTATTCTTATTTCCGTTTCATTATTGTATTCCATATATTAGCATTATGAAGACATGCAATTACAACTGTCTAGGTTGATGATCGTATTCATGCTTTGGTAACTCTGAAATTTATAAATTTGGAGTTACCCTTTATACTATTCCTTTGATATTGTATATTATGCATCCATTGTGAGACTCTAATGTTGTATTCTTTCTTCCTTGTTCTATCTTCTTTTTTCTTTTATTTAACCCTATCAGTTTATCTTTTCGGCACTTGAATGCTCGGCTTGTAAATACCATGGATATATCACTACTGACAATGGAATTAAAATGTCCGCCTATTACATCTATCCTAGAATGATGGGACACATCCGGTACATGTCTAACAACTCCTTAATAAGAAGGATATACAACCTACCATCTATTCATAGCCATTCTCTTAAATTACTACGATGATGGTTCAAATGATTTGAATGCTATCAGTTGTCCAACAACTCAAAATATCCAATAAATCCATGTTGGCTGTTAACTTGAAACAATAAGCCAAGGTTAAACGTCTAAAGGTTCCAATAGACCTAGTAATGTAAGTTGAAGGTCGACAATCATATAAAAATTTACTCGAAATGCGTGCATTCTAAAACCATAAGACTTGCATCACATGCTTCTTGCATAGGGATCGACTACTATATTTCCTTTACCCAGAGTATGTGAATTACTAAAACCAGATGAAGCCAAGAACTCCATTAATCTCTACTTCCTCGTATGCAAACATTTTGTAGAGAACCCACACTTCAAAGTTTTTTTAACCGCTAAATAACTCAAATCACTCCCTAGAAGATAATGCCTCAAAGATTTGAGGGTAAAATCAATAATTGCCAACTCAAGATCATGAGTTAGCTAACTTTCCATTTGTACTTTTTATTTTTTACTAACATGACAAATAACTCTACCCTCTTTCATTAAAAAAACATCCAATCTTACATATGCATTAGTATAGATTGCAAATGCCCTCGAACCATCAACGAGTACTAAGAAAGCTTAAATAGTTAACAACTCCATTACCTTAATTAAAGCATGTTTACGCACTGAATACCATTATAAAAATAAATTCTAATGGATATCAAAACCAATAAAATTGTTCGCCTCTATAGCATCCTTTGTTATGCATCAATCCAGTATTAGGATACACTGATAGTCGATGCTAAAAAATAACATGCCCTAGAAAGCAAACTTCCTTGTGCCCGAAGTGACATTTTGAAAATTTTGCGTTCGATTTATGCTTATGCAGGGTATTGAGAACTTCTTCGAAACACGACCGGTGCTCCTACTTGCTCTTTGAACAGACAAGTATATCATCAATGAATACCACCACCATCTTATTCTATAACCCTACAAAGACCTGACTAATGAGGTTGGTAAAGTATGTTGGTGCACTAGTCAGTCCAAATGGAGTGGCTAACAACTCATTATGTCTATCTGGGATACGAATAGTGGACTTTTGAATAATACACTCAGCTACATCCAAATAATAGATTTCGGTAGCAAAGTCAAGCTGAGGGAAAATCTTTGCCCTAAATAACAGGTCAACAAGATTGTCTTTGCGGGACAATCAATAACAATTCTTTTTTAGTTTATTTAGCTCACCATAACCGATGTAATGTTTCAAAGATCTGTCCACTTTAGTAGTGAAGAAAATAGGTGCTCTTCATTCCTCAAAACTCATCTGAATAAAGCCCTTCTCAAATAATTCAATTTCTTGCATTTGAGCTTTCATCTTTTTTGGAAGCTAATGCATAAGGGGTAAGGAAACATGTCTAGCATTCTCTTCTAGATAAATTCAAAATACAATCTCCAATGGGAAGATGCATAGAAAATTTTAGTTGAGACATCTGGAAAATCAGAAAATATAGGAACAAAAGCCAACTCATCATGTGATAAGTCAAGAGAATATAGGTAACTCATCATAACTGAACTTTTGGGATCATAGTAATCCTCAAGGCTATGCTTACTACAGACGCCCAATTGAACCACCTTCCTTTCACACTCTAGGTTGCTATAGAAATAGCCATTTGGTCCACCACTAAAATTAAACAAAACCCCGAAAATGAAATCATCACGATCGAATTTAGTACCAAAAATATGTAATTTCAAATCGTTGTAAACTATAGATAAGTTGATCGATCCTCCATCAGGGTTTGTAGTTATACTAGTCTCAAAGTGCAATTGATCCACTAGCTAAGTCAAAATAAATGAGTATGATGCTCCAGTGTCAAATAATGTAAGAATAGATAAATTAGAAAGAGTTAACGCACCTTCAATAACGACCTTCTTTTGCATGATGAAATTATTGTTTTAGCTAATTCAACGAGAAGATAACTAATACCCTTCGTAATTTAAAACAATTGTTTTACTTAAAGGTTTAACGAAAATAGCTACTATTTGATTTTCCTTATTAATAAATTCTAGAGAAATGATTTCTTTTTCAACGGTATCTCATGGAAAATAATGAGATAGATCAACTTAATTTTTTATGGAATGATTGACATGATTTTTAAGGAGATTAATTGCACTTGTATCATCACAATTTATAAGAAGTTTCTTAATATTTTTCTCGAAATCATGAAGTGTTTATTGCATATAAATAACTTGAGCACATGCCAAAATGGTTGAGATATGATCGACCTCACATGTCAATAATGAATTACAATTTTGTTTCTTACTAAACTGTTAGAGCAAAGATTGACCTATAAAGTAAGAGGTGTCACTCATACTCTTTCGATTCGCCTTGCAACCTCCAAAATTGGAAACGCTATATGAAACTGATTCAGAAGAGTAACCATCTAAATAAAAGAGTCCGTAAACTTTTGTGTTGGTTAAGTATCGCAAAATTCGTTTCACGGCTCGGTGATGTGATTCTAAGGTTGTGCTTCAAATTGAGCACAAAAATAACACCCATCATGATGTTAGGTATACTAGTTGTTAAATAAAGCAAGTAGCCTATCATACTTATATGCAGTATTAGGTCAAAATCCTTACCATTCTCATCTTTGTCCGAATGTAACTAGTATTCATTGGAGTTTGTTTACTTGAAGTGTTATCCATTCTAAAACATTATAATAATACTCTATAATATTTTTCTTTATAAATGAAAAATTCATTTTCTAATTCTTTAATTTATACTCCAAAAAACAAATTTAATTCTCTCATATGAGACATTTCAAATTCATTTCCTATGGTAGTTGCAAAATCATTACACAAATTTTCATTTGTAGATCTAAACACTATATCATCAACGTAGAATTAAATGATTAAAATGTCATCATTTTCCTTTTTGATAAATAACATGGAGTCCATTTTACCGATTCGAAAACGAGATTTTAATAAGTGGCTTTTGAATCTATCATACCAAGCACAGATGCGTGTTTAAGACCATGAAGTGCCTTTTCAATTTTGAAAACATGGTATGGAAACTTTTCGTGAGAAAATTGAGCTTTTTTTTTTTACTTCTCTTAATTTTCTAGTTTCCAAAAATATCATCCTCCACCTCCTTATTTTTCCTGTTAGAATTTCTATGTATAATTTTAACCTAATAAAAATCACAAATCATCTCGGATTTAACCTTTACCCATCCAAACCTTAATAATTCTGACAATATCACTACGTCGGAAGCTATCACAAATTCATCCCCCTAAATGAATTTCCCTTTTAGTTATTTGCAACAATTATCTTCAAATATTTAGTGGTACTCAGACCATAAGACTGGAAACAAAATGATGGAAATTAATCACCAAGGAGAAAAGACTTAGGATATTTGAGCTAGTGAAGGAATTAACACTGTGAAAGCAAGTTTGATGTCACTAAGGAAAAGTCAAGTAAAGATAATAATGACGCTGATGCTTTTGGAACTGAATAACTAAAATATGAGATTTGGCATCCTTTTAATCGATAAATTCATAAGAAATGACTAATGTTGATGCCAAAAAAGAGCATCAACACCCAGTAGAATCGAACAGAGATTAAATGTAATAACCCGAATTTTTGAATACCCGTAATTTTTAGATTAATTAATGGAAATACCGATTTATAAGTTAAATAAATAATTCTGGAAATGAAAGTATATATCTGAATAAGTATTGGTTTGATAAACTTTCCAGTATAATTAATTAAATTGGCAAAATTGATGTTTTCAAAACAAATAATAATGATTGTTTATATATAGATATAAATAGATTTTATTTTAGGAATAGGATTGTTTTTTTTAAATTGAATAAGTAGTTACATATGTATATATGTATAACTTGATCTCTAAATCAAATTTAAAATTTGATTCAGACTTGAATTAAAGTTTTGAAATTCAAAAGTATACATTTTAAATTATTTTAGATTTTAAAATATGTGTATAAGCTTTTATTTATAAATATAATTGGTTTTTTTTTTAAAAATTTATCTACACACACATATATATACTAATTAACTAATTCATTTAAGCTTGATCTTGTATTAATCTTTCATTAACATTTAAACTTTAACTAAATAACTAATTAACCTTAAAAGAGACATGTGTTAGATTGATAAGCATACTTATATGACAAATGTAAGTATATAAGACAAGTGTCAAAATTTAATTTAGTTTTTCTTCTATTTTTATTTTTAACATTTCAGCCTATATGTTTACAAAATCTCTTTCCTTCATTTTTTTCTTATTTCCTTTTTCAAAAGATAAGTTCAAATTTAAAGCTAAACACAAAGTCTGAAAGGAAAAAAAAAGAGGGAAAGAAAGAAACAATTCCTCTAAAACCAAGATCTGTAATTAAACAAACAATGCAAATCAAACTGTCTCAAATCTGGAAGAGATCAGCTTCAAAAACAAGATCCAACTCAGATCCAAAAGTTAAACAAACAAAATCAAATGCAAATTGCAGTTTTTCCAAAACCTATTTTCAAGTACAAATCTGGAGGCAGAACAGAAATCAAAGTCCTTTGTTTCAATCCAGATAATGAAGTACCTACAGTTCTTCCCTCTGTTTCCAGAAATAAGGTGAGTAAACTAAAGCCTAAACTGTTTAGATATGGTTCATGCTAATAATGTTTGGAAAGAATGATGAAGCATGAATGAAATTATGTTTGCAAGTTTAGAATATGGAAGTGTCAGGATGCATGACTGTATATACAACATAACACAGTTTCTTTAATCATGAGAGTAACTGCACATTTAAAAAAAAAATTAAGCTTCTCTGTTGCATACAAGTGAGCAAACAATGCGTTTTGAAATAGGTTCAAGTTTGTTCTTATCTTGGATGCAATGATAAATCGGTGTAATATTGAGGTAAATATATTTTGAATGAATATAATTTATGAATGTAAAAGAGAAAAGAGCTATGCATGTCTGTATGTAATCTGTCTACTCTGTTTGAGTTACATCACTGATCAACTGAAAAAAAAATTATACTATCACAAGAAATCAATATTAGACCATGATCATTTAAAAGAAAAGGCTGGAACTAATGTAATTTCATTTCCAAAAATGGTTTCAAGTAAAAGCATTTAGTAACTACTGTAAACTGGAAATCTCAGTAAATAAACATAAAAGGGGAAAAACTTGAATAGTGTAAAATAAACATTTACCTATATGAATGGTTTCACTGTTGGAAATGATGATTTTTGAATATGGTCTCGAGTTGTTTTGTAAGGTATCGAATGGGAATTTGGGAAGCAAACAGGAATTGGCTTTCCACCAAATTCCGGCGAACCAATGAGAGATGGGAATCGATTTTTAGCCAGGGGTTGGCAATCCCTGAAAAAATGGGTTCGATTTTTTTTAGTGGTTAAGTTGACTGGTCGAGGTGATATTAGGGTTTAGCGTGGCATGTGGAAGGATGTCGGGTCGAGGGGAATGACGAGCTGCTCAAGGGAATGGAAGCATGCGGTACGGGCGAAGATGATGAAGGAGGGAACGGGGAGGCTCAAGTCATCATCTGGTGGTCGTTAACGTCTTAGTTCGTCGACGCGAGGTGATTTTGGGTGAATGGAATATTTCCAGTCAGTGGCAGGAAGGTGAATCGGTAAAGGAAAGTGTGGCGACGAGTTCCAGGCAGGTAGGCATGATGGCATGGTCGCGAGTGACGCGTGGGGTTGGTGGGCGACCATCGGCGATGAACTGCGACGATGTGCACGTGCACGTATATCCTCTGGTATCTGAATCTTGGCAGTGGTTTTAGCTTCGAGGTAGATGATGGGTTAACTCGATGTTCTCTTCGGGTTTTAGTTTGGTAGTTGGAGCTGTGCGTGGATAAGAGAACTAGCAGAAGGAGGAAGGGAAACTCGAAGTTGAGGGAAAGATAGCTCGAGAAAGTTTGTTTTGGAACCCGAAGTTATTGAAGGGTGGGATCAGGTATACTTTGTTGTTTACAGGGTTTAGAATTGAAACCTGTTCTGTTTTTTTATATTTAAAGGTTAAGTTTAAGTGTAAACTAAAATTTGAACTAAGTTTAAACCTGAATTTAAATATTAATCCAGATAGTTTGAATCTGGGTTTTTGAAATGATTTGAACTCATAAATTTAAGTTGTGTTAAATAAAAACAGAAACCTGTTTTCTGTTCTAAAATTAAAAATAAAGTTTGGAAACGCCAACTGGAAATGTAAACAAAGCTTAATTATTAAGTGAGTAACCTTACCTTTAAGCATTAATTAGTTTAATTACAAAGGAATGGTTAAGGAATTAATTAAGGAAATAAATTTACTTGATTGATAAATAATTAAGGATTAAAGATTAATTATTTAAGATTAATTAATTTGTAATCAAAAAAATCATTTACTAGATTATTAATTAATGATTAGGGATTCATTAATCAAGTAATTAAGTATGATTAAACTTAATTTAATCAAGTAGCTAAGATTTACTAATTAAGTAATTAGTGAGTAAGTAATTAAGCAATTAAGGTTACTTAACTAATAATTAAGAAGTGCTTAACTTGTAATTAAGTAATTATTAATTAATATTTAAGGTTTTTATTAATTAATAAATAAAGAATAATTAATCCATAATTAGGATAATTAAAAAGTTGTTAAGTGGTTGATTAATCAATAGTGATTAAGGATTAATCAAATGATAATTAAGGATTAAGTATCTTTTAATTAGGGATGGGTTAACAGTTAATTAAGGATTCTTAATTGATAAATAAAGGATAATTAGTCTGGGATTAGGGATTGATAAATTGATTGATTGAGTTAATCAAGGATGTGATTAATTAATTAAGGTTAGTAATTAATTAATATTGTATAAGCAAGATTAAGTGATTAATTCTTACGAATTAATTTTATTTAAGTAATTAAATTAATTGTGATATGAATTAATTTATGTTATGATATGTCGGATGGGTGATGATAATGTGATTATCAATCAATTAGGAATTTGCCGTTTAAAATGTTATCCGATAATTAAAAGTTGAGTTGTATTTTATTAGATTACTTGGTTTTAAATGACATTGGATTCGAAGAGACCGGAGTCGGGTATTAATATATACCCGAAACCACTTCGATTCTTTATAATTTGATGTGTAGAATCAAAAGAAGGGAAGGGAATGATTAAAGTGAATTGGATCATTTAATCTAAATTTGGTACTTAGAAATTACGGTGTGATGTAAGTAATGTTTATAACAGCTTGTGAAGTTGCAAATTAAGTTACCCGGGTTTACATAAGTTGCATGATTTTGTATTCTTGTTAGATGGGTTTACTCACGTTGGTTTCCAGCCTGACCCGGGTGTTACTTTGATGTAATGCTCGGGTCAGACCGAGTATTACAGATTTTCAGGTAAGGACGTTGTGGAACTCAGGAACGAGCTGGATGGTGGGAACGTTTGGAGTATTGCCGCTGGATATATTGTCGCATATCTGGGATATATTGATTGTATATGTCTATTGTATATATATGTTGTAACTCTGATGTATATAAATATAAACTGACAGGTACAGTTTTCTTTTTGTATAACTGTTATTATTATGTGATATTATATTTTTATCCGCTGCGAATGTGAGGTTTCTGTGTCATGTTCTTGTTTTTTTTCTTCTTTCTATTTCTTCTTTTTCTCTAACTATCTGGAATTTTCGGGATCGAAATTTCCGGGTCGTTACATTTGGTATCAGAGCGAGGTTAAGCGAGAACCTTGGCTCTGTTGGGATTACTCATTACGGATAGGGTAAGTGGTACCCTAAAATGAGTTGAGTGTATATATATAAGAGAGCGTACTTGTTATTTTCTTATATAAAGGTTTTTAAATGATTTCAAAAGTAAATGAATCTTATATAAGATATAGATTATCTATTATATTTAGGAAATTGGTTGTAATATTAATTAAATTAGAAGTAATAGTAAGAATTAAGTGGTAATAGAATTACAACCAAATTGAAATTAAATTAAAGACAAGTTTGAATTGAATTCAAACAAAAAAAATTAAATCTTGAATTTGGGAAAGGTTTCAGGATAAGGATAATCAATTAATTTGTGTAATTATTTAAATTTTATTTAATGAGATTATTTAATGGATAATAATTGGAAATGATAAATTAAGAGGAAGTTACTTAATGAAGTATCCAGAGATAAGTAATTTGAAGAACAATTACTTAATGAAGGTAATTAAGAAATAAGTTAATTACGGAATGTAATTAATTAGAATTAATTGATGAGGTAATTAATTTAAAGAAATAATAAATAATATTATTTAATGCATTTGAATGAAATGATCCTATTTCAAACAAGAGTTGTTTGAAAATTTAAAGTAGTTTGTTGAAAACCAAAGGTGGTTTAAAATTTTAAAGTAAAATTTGGTATGTAAAAGAAATTAATATGTATATATGTGAATATACATAATATAAAAGGGTGGTTTGAAATAAACTCTAAATGGTGAGTTTTGAATTTGGAATAAGATTTGAAACCCAAAGTGATAAGTTTTTGAACTTAATAAGTAGGAAGATTATTTATGAAAAGTTTAAAATTTGAAATGAAAGTTCAAATTGGGTAAGGTTGACTGAATTAAGCGAATTAAAATTAACTTGCAAGAAGTTAAATATGTTGGAATGTTCAACCTGATTCGTAAATTTTAAGATGAAATTAAGATTTAACTTGGAAAGTTAAATGGTTGATTTGTATTAGGGGGTTTGAGTGATCTCAAATTGGGTTTGAGATCTGGAAATTGTAAATTGATGGATGTTTTAAGATGAAATAGATGATATCATCCTATTGTTGTTAAAAAAATATTTAAGTTGTGAATTAGATTTTTTAAATGAATGAGAAATGGAGTATGGTAATCAATTGTTGGAATAAAAAGGTAAATTGGTTTAAAGGAATTAAATCAACATTTGAAGTTTTAACTCGAATTTATATAATTTGAGATGGTTTAAATTTGAAATTTGAAATTAGTTCAAATTGAATTTGATTTGAATTGATTGAAATTGTGATTGAAGATGTATGAGTATAAGATTCAAATGGAAATTGAATTGGATTAATTTGAAACAATTTGAAATTAAAGTAGGCTCAATTTGAAATTAAGTCCGAACTGATTTGAATAATTTGGAATTGTAATTAAAGTTGAATAAGTTTTAAATTCAAATGGATTTTGAATTTAATTTGGGAGGAAATCAAGAATAATTCAACTTAATTTGGAAATGGAATTTGAAATTGGGATTAATTCAAAATGGAGTTGAAATGGATTGGAATTGAAGTGGGTTCAATTGAATGGATATTAGTCCAAAGTGATTGGAATAACTTGGGATTGTAATTAAAGTTGAATATGTTTAAAATCAAATGGAATTTGATTTAAATTAGAAAAGGAATTGAGAATTAATTCAATTTGATTAGGAATGAATCAATTTCAATGGAAATTGGAGATTATTTAAACTGGAGTTGGGTCAATTTAAATGGAAATGTAAATTTAAATTGAATTAATGAGAATGGAGATTGCGAAGTGAACAGTTTTGACTCTAGACTATTTTTAATATAAATTGTTTTAATATAAACCTATTTTCTAAACTATTAATTATATATACAACCTTTCTTTTAAAATCCAAACTATCTTATATTTGATTTACAATTATTTTTGAAACTGTTTAACAACTCTCCGACTGTTTTGTAAACTAATTACTATTTTACAAAACTAATTTCTATCTTACTATTATTTTGCAATTATCTAAAATTTCTATAATTATTTAACTATTTTCTAAATATTTAACACCTATTTTACAAACTAGTAATTATTTTCCAAGTACTTATCTATTTTTTACTTTTCAAGCTATTTTCTAAATTTAAACCGGACAGTGTTTAAACTGTTATTGGTTAAATACCCAATCGAGATAAGAATAGAGGTGATAATCCAAATGGATTGAAGCAATTGTGATAAGTGAATGAAAATCAAAGTGCATGTGAATAGAAATGGAATTGATTTGGCTAATTACCAAAAAAGATAAATACGTAGGATATACGTATATTATTCTATTCGCATAATAATTTGATCCAGATTCGAGCACAGAATTTAGAGATAATTAAGTCGATCCGAGTTGAGATTTTTCACTCGATTTTCGATGGCGAACCTGGATATGGATTGTTGATTGGTTCTGGATATTCTCTATCATAGTTATGACTATGCAAGGAGAATGACGGTTTCTGATCAAGAAACCAGATCTGAGTCCGCACTAGGAAGTCGGGTGGACGATACTAGTTCGGAAGTGAAATTGTGTGATCGAGTGAGCGATCGGATTGGTATAGCGTACAGATGATATGTGTACATCGTACAGATTTGAATGAATATGATATTGAAAGAAATAATCAAATTTGAATATTTGATTTTGAGTCAACAAAGTTAAAAATCTTTGTTTTATAAAATGAAACTCCCCTTGTTGAATCTTTTGCCAGAAGGAAAGGAATTTGAAAGTGTTTGAAGTATAAAAGGATTTTATACAAGTTTAAAATGATCCAAAGATTTTTATCAAGGATTTTATATATATCTATATATATAAAGGATCATATAAGGATTTTGGAATAGGTTTTGGGAACCTTTGAATTTGGAAAGGCTTTTGATTTTTGGGTAAAATCAATATGAGAATTTGAAAAGCCTAGTTTGAGAATTATCGATTTTGGAATAATCGATTTTGTGTAAAGGAGCTTTGTATGAAATCATACTAGGTGTATAATTTAAAGATACTATATATGTATAGTATAAAATGTTTTGATGATGCTCTGGAGAAAAAGGCGCTCCCTTGGAATGGACTTCTCAGGAGTACCACCGGGTGGTGCTGCCTTGAGCCCCAAGGGGGGTTCTAAAGTTGATCCTGTGAGGAGTCCGGACAAAACTAGTTCCTGAGGATTTTTGGGTAGCGAAAGTCGAGGGCGCTGATGCCTACAGGGGCATTTGGGTTATGCGGTGACGACAGGGTAACTCGATGTCACTGCGATCTACTGTGGGGACCATAGAGAAAATCGTGTGGAGGATGAGTGTCAACGGTCTACACTTGATTTTGCTGGGAAGGCAACGTAACATCGGTAGACTGCGATCTATGGTCAAGTAGAGGGGAGAAGTTTCATTCTTTTGGCAGCGAAATTCAAGTGCGTTGATGTCTACAGTTATATGGGTTTTTGCTGTGATAACTACGTAACCCCAGTTGTAGCTGCGATCTGTAGCGGGTTCCATGGTGTAATCGAGGGGCGCGGAGGCCTACAGTTATCTGTGGATTTTGTCGGGACGGCAACGTAACCATCGGGTTAACTGCGACCATGGATGCGTGTGATGATTTCCCGAGCATTCTCACCAAAAATATATCCTCTATTTTCAATTTTTTTTTTATATTTTCAATAAAATTATTTTCAAAGTATTTTCACTGGATGTTGAAGATGAGTCTACCAAGCAATTGTAGATTTTCAGTCCTACGCCTGACCAACGTATGACCGAATTTCTATGAGAACAAGGATGGACTGGTTGAAAAATCGAGTTATAAAAAGTATTTTTACAAAACTATTTTGGTAATATATATATATATATATATTTAAAAGTGTTTTAAAAATTTCTTAATAAAAAGAGTTTATAGAAAATTTGTCCAAGAATAAAACTTTCTGATAAATATCAATTTAATAAAATTCTAGTTTCGTTCCTTTTCGAGGACGAAAAGACTCAATGGGGGGAGGAATGTAATAACCCGGATTTTTGAATACCCGTAATTTTTAGATTAATTAATGGAAATACTGATTTATAAGTTAAATAAATAATTCTGGAAATGAAAGTATATATCTGAATAAGTATTGGTTTGATAAACTTTCCAGTATAATTAATTAAATTGGCAAAATTGATGTTTTCAAAACAAATAATAATGATTGTTTATATATAGATATAAATAGATTTTATTTTAGGAATAGGATTGCTATTTTTTAAATTGAATAAGTAGTTACATATGTATATATGTATAACTTGATCTCTAAATCAAATTTAAAATTTGATTCAGAATTGAATTAAAGTTTTGAAATTCAAAAGTATACATTTTAAATTATTTTAGATTTTAAAATATGTGTATAAGCTTTTATTTATAAATATAATTGGTTTTTTTTTAAAAATTTATCTACACACACATATATATACTAATTAACTAATTCATTTAAGCTTGATCTTGTATTAATCTTTCATTAACATTTAAACTTTAACTAAATAACTAATTAACCTTAAAAGAGACATGTGTTAGATTGATAAGCATACTTATATGACAAATGTAAGTATATAAGACAAGTGTCAAAATTTAATTTAGTTTTTCTTCTATTTTTATTTTTAACATTTCAGCCTATATGTTTACAAAATCTCTTTCCTTCATTTTTTTCTTCTTTCCTTTTTCAAAAGATAAGTTCAAATTTAAAGCCAAACACAAAGTCTGAAAGGAAAAAAAAAAAGAGGGAAAGAAAGAAACAATTCCTCTAAAACCAAGATCTGTAATTAAACAAACAATGCAAATCAAACTGTCTCAAATCTGGAAGAGATCAGCTTCAAAAACAAGATCCAACTCAGATCCAAAAGCTAAACAAATAAAATCAAATGCAAATTGCAGTTTTTCCAAAACCTATTTTCAAGTACAAATCTAGAGGCAGAACAGAAATCAAAGTCCTTTGTTTCAATCCAGATAATGAAGTACCCGTAGTTCTTCCCTCTGTTTTCAGAAATGAGGTGAGTAAACTAAAGCCTAAACTATTTAGATATGGTGCATGCTAATAATGTTTGGAAAGAATGATCAAGCATGAATGAAATTATGTTTGCAAGTTTAAAATATGGAAGTGTCAGGATGCATGACTGTATATACAACATAATACTGTTTCTTTAATCATGGGAGTAACTGCACTTTTTCTTAAAAAAAAATTAAGCTTCTCTGTTGCATACAAGTGAGTAAACAATGTGTTTTGAAATAGGTTCAAGTTTGTTCTTATCTTGGATGCAATGATAAATTGGTGTAATATTGAGGTAAATATAGTTTGAATGAATATAATTTATGAATGTGAAAAAGAAAAGAGCTATGCATGTCTGTATGTAATCTGTCTACTCTGTTTGAGTTACATCACTGATCAACTGAAAAAAAAAATTATACTATCACAAGAAATCAATATTAGACCATGATCATTTAAAAGAAAAGGATGGAACTAATGTAATTTCATTTCCAAAAATGGTTTCAAGTAAAAGCATTTAGTAACTACTGTAAACTGGAAATCTCAGTAAATAAACATAAAAGGGGAAAAACTTGAATGGTGTAAAATAAACATTTACCTATATGAATGGTTTCACTGTTGGAAATGATGATTTTTGAATATGGTCTCGAGTATTTTTGGAAGGTATAGAATGGGAATTTGGGAAGCAAACAGGAATTGGCTTTCCACCAAATTCCGGCGAACCAATGAGAGATGGGAATCGATTTTTAGCCAGGGGTTGGCTGAAGGGATGGCGAACTCTGGAAAAATGGGTTCGATTTTTTTTAGTGGTTAAGTTGACTGGTCGAGGTGATATTAGGGTTTAGCGTGGCATGTGGAAGGATGTCGGGTCGAGGGGAATGACGAGCCGCTCAAGGGAATGGAAGCATGCGGTACGGGCGAATATGATGAAGGAGGGAACGGGGAGGCTCAAGTCATCATCTGGTGGTCGTTAACGTCTTAGTTCGTCGACGCGAGGTGATTTTGGGTGAATGTAATATTTCCGGTTAGTGGTAGGAAGGTGAATCGGTAAGGGAAAGTGTGGCGTCGAGTTCCAGGCAGGTAGGCATAATGGCATGGTCGCGAGTGACGCGTGGGGTTGGTCGGCGACCAGAGGCGATGAACTGCGACGATGTGCACGTGCACGTATATCCTCTGGTATCTGAATCTTGGCAGTGGTTTTAGCTTCGAGGTAGACGATGGGTTAACTCGATGTTCTATTCGAGTTTTAGTATGGTAGTTGGAGCTGTGCGTGGATAAGAGAACTAGCAGAAGGAGGAAGGGAAACTCGAAGTTGAGGGAAAGATAGCTCGGGAAAGTTTGTTTTGGAACCCGAAGTTATTGAAGGGTGGGATCAGGTATACTTTGTTGTTTGCAGAGTTTAGAATTGAAACCTGTTCTGTTTTTTTTATGTTTAAAGGTTAAGTTTAAGTGTAAACTAAAATTTGAACTATGTTTAAACCTGAATTTAAATATTAATCCAAATAGTTTGAATCTGGGTTTTTGAAATGATTTGAATTCATAAATTTAAGTTGTGTTAAATAAAAACAGAAACCTGTTTTCTGTTTTAAAATTAAAAGTAAAGTTTTGAAACGCCAACTGGAAATGTAAACCAAGTTTAATTATTAAGTAACCTTACCTTTAAGCATTAGTTAGTTTAATTACAAAGGAATGATTAAGGAATTAATTAAGGAAATAAATTTACTTGATTGATAAACAATTAAGGATTAAAGATTAATTGTTTAGGATTAATTAATTTGTAATCAAAAAGATCATTTACTTGATTATTAATTAATGATTAGGGATTCATTAATCAAGTAATTAAGTATGATTAAACTTAATTTAATCAAGTAGCTAAGATTTACTAATTAAGTAATTAGTGAGTAAGTAATTAAGCAATTAAAGGTTACTTAACTAATAACTAAGAAGTGCTTAACTTGTAATTAAGTAATTATTAATTAATAATTAGGGTTTTTGTTAATTAATAAATAAAGAATAACTAATCCATAATTAGGATTAATTAAAAAGTTGTTAAGTGGTTGATTAATCAATAGTGATTAAGGATTAATCAAATGATAATTAATGATTGAGTATCTGTTAATTAGGGATGGGTTAACAGTTAATTAATTATTCTTAATTGATAAATAAAGGATAATTAGTCTGGGATTAGGGATTGATAAATTGATTGATTGAGTTAATCAAGGATGTGATTAATTAATTAAGGTTAGTAATTAATTAATGAATGTATAAGCAAGATTAAGTGATTAATTCTTACGAATTAATTTTATTTAAGTAATTAAATTAATTGTGATATGAATTAATTTATGTTATGATATGTCGGATGGGTGATGATAATGTGATTATCAATCAATTAGGAATTTGCTGTGTAAAATGTTATCCGATAATTAAAAGTTGAGTTGTATTTAATTAGATAACTTGGTTTTAAATGACATTGGATTCGAAGAGACCGGAGTCGGTTATTAATATATACCCGAAACCACTTCGATTCTTTATAATTTCATGTGTAGAATCAATAGAAGGGAAGGGAATGATTAAAGTGAAATGGACCATTTAATCTAAATTTGGTACCTAGAAATTAAGGTGTGATGTAGGTAATGTGTATAACACCTTGTGAAGTTGTAAATTAAGTTACCCGGGTTTACATAAGTTGCATGCTTTTGTATTCTTGTAAGATGGGTTTACTCATGTTGGTTTCCAGCCTGACCCGGGTGTTACTTTGATGTAATGCTTGGGTCAGACCGAGTATTACAGATTTTCAGGTAAGGACGTTGTGGAGCTCAGGAACGAGCTGGATGGTAGGAACGTTTGGAGTATTGCCGCTGGATATATTGTTGCATATCTGGAACATATTGATTGTATATGTCTACTGTATATATATGTTGTAACTCTGATGTATATAAATATAAACTGACAGATACAGTTTTCTTTTTGTATAACTATTATTATTATGTGATATTATATTTTGATCCGCTGCGAATGTGAGGTTTCTGTGTCATGTTCTTGTTTTTTCTTCTTCTTTCTATTTCTTCTTTTTCTCTAACTATCTGGATTTTTCGGGATCGAAATTTCCAGGTCGTTACATTAAGTGAAGAATAAAATTAAAACGGAGCAGAAATTGTAAATGAACATACATGATTTTTATAGTGTTTTGCCAATCTTGGCCTACATTAACTTAATATTTTTATCGATATTCCACTTGATTATCATTATAAGAGTGTTTTGGATCAACTGGAATCCATTAGTACAAAAGTGAAAAATAAAAATGACAGAGCCTAGGGAAAGAAAGAAGCCCCCTTTTTTGACGACATGCTTGTTTTATTTATAGGGAAAGACGTGCATGGATCGGACCGAAATTTTGGCAAAAGGTTTAGGAGACCGAGACGAGGCGACCTAAAAATTTGCAGGCCAATTGAGGCCCACAATAGGGGTTGGTATCAATCCCTAAAAATGAATCCAAATGTGTTGCAACGTCTATAAGGGATTCCCTCTGATGTTACCTAGTTTCCCTCCAAGTTTCATACAATTCCGACATACGATTTGTGAGATATCGCACTTTCCGTGAAGTAGTATTTCTTGAATTCTGATTTCTACCAATCCCTCTAGAGGGATAGGTACCAATCCCTCCAAATTGCTCCAAATGTCATGCGATCCCTATAGGGTCCTTCATATATCCTAATTAGTTTATACTCCAAGTTTCATGTTGGCAACATTTGTAGATTTTGAGTTATTGACCGATGATTGTTCCAATATGTAGTGAAAGCTGAATATGGACGATCCCTTTTATAATGATACCTCTTTATACCAATCTCTTTTATGTTGATCCCTTTTATATGGATCCCTTTTGATAGGCGAAGTAACTTGCTCATAACATGAGCATACAAACTCCAAACGACTTGAAAATTGAAATATAGTCTCATGAGGCATTCCATGTCACTCTGTATCGATCTTACCAAGTTAGCGACATTAATTGAGGATATGTACCAATCTCCTAAGGAAAGGGATATGCACTGCACCCCTACATAGGAAAGGCATTATTCCATACTTAGAAAATTCTGAAGAGTCTATCCGTTGGCCTCAGTTGATCTTCGCTTCATATGATTACCTGCGCTTGATCTCTGAGCCTAATAATCATCTATTCGGGTTGTCTACCTCGATGATCGCCCAGTCTAACTTTCCCAATCAGTCTGAATATAACCAGACCAAAATGCTAGATAACATTTGCTTCCAAAGTACATCTTGTTGCATATATGACGTGCTTTGAAATAAAACAAGTTTGAGTCGCAAGAAAGAAATCCATCTAGTTTTCGAAATATTCGTTATCCTTCCATTTTATCCTCCTAAAGTGTTGTGTCCCTCTTTGATCTTCATGATTCTCGATCGATTTCCCAGTTGTGTAAATTCAGGGTTGTATTCCATCAGTTGCCATCTTTTTCGGTTCTACATGACCAGTAAGCTTTGGCTATCTGATCTAGTCTTTTCTTTATTACCCCAAATGAAAATTCAATTTCTGTCGATCTCAAGATGTCGAATTTTTTGAATATACACGTGCACGTTCATGTACATATTCTTGTCATTGGCTCCTGGATATATTTATACGATCATGTGTTGTCACCATTTCCTTCTGGTTCAATTGAAAATGGACTGTAGTTCCTTGTTTATATATTATTTTATAATTAAGTAGGTGTTGTAGAAAAGTCACTCAATGTGAGGGGACTTTACGTTCTACAGGGATGATGGCTTTGGAGCCGTAAGCAAGGATAATGGAGTATGGCCAATCATGGATTTATGGGTTGTTCTGTTATGCCTATAATGCTGATGAGAGTTCATTGTTCCACTTGCCTCTAGCCTTATCCAAATTTGTTTTAGAATAAACTTTATGATTTTTTTCCCAGCTTCAACCCATCCATCTACTTGAGGGAGAGTAACTACCGCAAATGCCTTTGCAATATGATGTCGATGACAGAAGTCCTTAAATTTAGCTCTGTCGAATTGGGCTTCATTATCAATTATAATGGCTCATAGAAGGTCAGAATTATAGATGATGTCCCGAATAATGAAGTTGATTATTTTCTTCATGGTGACCATGGTTAAAAGTTCTACTTCAGCCCATTTGGTGAAGTAATCAACTATTATGATGGCGTATTTTGCACCAGCTTTAGAATCGGAAAGTAGCAAATGATGCCAATGCCCCCAAGTGGAAAATGCCTATGGACTAGCCATTTGAGTAATTTCCTTCAGCGGGGCTATCGAAATTTTTGCAAATGTCTAGTACTTGTCGCATTGTCTAGTGTGATCGGCTGCATCTCGATTGATAGTTGGCTGGTAATACCTGCAGCGAAGTATTTTCTTTGTCAAGGTTTACCCCCGAATATGATCGTCGCATTCATCTTTATGGACTTCTCTCAAGACTCGTTGGATTTCATCATGGGTAGTATGCTGAAGTAGGGGAATGGGGAAAGTCCTTTATATACATGATGATGCATCGTGAAGCTTTGAGGGGGAGCTGTCATTTTCCATTCCTCCATTCAGGATGAATCCCCATTGTAGATAGCCTTTGATAGGAGTCATCCATGACTACTTTTATGTCCCCGTCTCTAAGATTTTATCGATCATAGCCTGTCAATGCTTGGAATATTAACTACTTCAACCAGGCAAAGTCTATTTATTGTGCATCCCTGATTCTTGCCAGCACGGCCAGTGATTCAGCTTTTCAAGTTTTATTATGAGGATGTGTGTAATGGTCTAGTACTCGGAGTCAGGAAGTAGCTCTTGGACCCAGCTAATATAAGGAGCAAGACATTGCTCTCTAGCAAGATAATCTTTCCTAACTTGGCATAGTACTAAATGGGAAACACAAAAGATATATAAACTTTCCATTTCCTATTATCTAGCAAGTTTGAGATTGGCGATCAATGCTTCAAACTTAGCTCTGTTATTTGTTGGAAGGAAGTAGAGCATCAGGGCACAATAGATCGATCGTTCCTCAGGAGTCATTAATGCAACTTCGATGCCAGAACACCGATCATTAGAAGTTTCATCGGTGTATAATTTCCGTCGGTTGGTCGGTTCTCCACTGCTCTTCGGATAGTTATCTAATGTAGTGAAATCGGATATGAAGTCTGATAATGTTTGTCCATGGATAGACCTTCAAGTGATATAAGTGATATCGAATTGGCTTAGCTCGATATTCCATTTGAGCAAACTTTCAAATGCCTCAGGTCGTTGTTGGAGCCGTCGTAACGGCTGGTCAGTGTATACGTTGATTGGGTGAGCTTGTCAAGCACTTGCTAACATAATATATTGGCCTTTGGGTATGATTATCTCCACGTAATAGTGTGGCACTTATGGTGCGTACCGACATAGCTAAATAGAGTATAAGTCTTAAAATCAAATGACTTGAATAAGATGAGAAATCTCTCTTAGTGATTCACCGGAGCTTGGAACACGTCTTTACAATCCTGCATCCATTCAAAGTTTTTCCCCACCTTCTTAATTGTTTTCAGTAGCTAGATGTTTTAAATTGCTTCAATCTTCTTAGGGTTGGCTTCAGTTTTGTGAGAGTAGAACATTAAACCCATGAATTTCTGTGACATAATGCCGAAAGAACTTTCCAAGGGACTGATTTTCATTCCATATCTTCGGATAAACTGAACATCTTCGCTAAGTCATCGATGTGGCCATTTGATCGTCATGACTTCATAAGTAAATCATCCTCATATACTTCCGTCGATTGCTTAAACTGATCTTTGAATATCTGGTTTACTAGTCTCCACTAAGTAGCTTCAGCATTATTTACTTCAAATGGCATCACATGTAAGGATATAGCCTTAGATCGGTAATGAAGTTGGTGTGCTCCTGGTCAAGGGCGTGCATCAGGATCTAGTTATATCCAGAGTACACAACAATAAATGAATGCAGTCCATATCCGGTAGTTAAGTCTACTAGCGGGTCGATCCTCAATAGTGGAAAGTTATCTTTCAAGCAAGCTTTGTTCAAGTCTGAGTATTTGACGCATGACCGTTACCTTCCATTAGTTTTCGTCACAAGAACTGGATTTGACACCCATTTTGGGAAGTGGGTTTCTGAGAAAACCTTTTTTATTGAGCTTATCCACTTCCATTTTAAGTCAAGTAGACCTCACTGGATGGATGACACATTGTTTTTTGCCTCACCAGGACATGCCTCTTTTCGATATTTAGTGAATGACTCGTGATAGCTGGTGACATCACATGCATGTCAGAATGGGTTCAAGCAAGCACATCAAGGTTCATTCGGAGAAAGCCAGGTAATTCCTTCATCTTCGTTGCACTGATCTTTGATCCGATCTTTAATACTCGTGATGGGTCGCTATGTCTGATTATAATGTTGACTGTCGGCTCAGCAGTCTTGGATTCTTTGAGTTCGAATGTAACTATTTCGCGTAACAATAAACGTGAAATTCGATTGGGAAAGTCAATGATGATGGTCCTTCCGGTCGAATCCCAGAGTCTTGTTATGAGTTATTAAGTTTGATAGGGAAGGCCTCTAAATTTTTTGAGCAATTATCTGCAATGGCCAAAGATTAGGCTTAGAAGAACGTTGAAGAAAATGTCGAGTAGGGGTTAGCCTCGAGTTGTGTGCATCTGGTAGCTGGCACTTTCTTTTAATTTGAGCCTGCTTGTGTGTTCAAGTAACGTGCTCTCCATTCAAATTGTTATCGAACTGCTGCTCGTCGTTTAAGTTGGAATGATATTCAGTTGCCCATGAGCTTGGGATCAATTCGATGATACTATATCTAGGCATCCTTTCGGTCGTTGCATTGAGTGGTTGTAAAACTATATATAAGTTACAATATTGAGCAATAGCAGCCATTCTATGGATGATCACACTTCTGCTCCCGGTGTCGGGTTGATAAATGTACTACATGGACGGTCAAGTCTCGTCTTAGATATGTTTATACTACCACCTAAGCTCCAAAGACATAGAGTTGATCGTTGAATGGTCAATTCATATTCATCATGTTTCTTGCTCGTACCCCCAAGTCTAGGGCATTCTTCAATGAGTAGGAAGGCAAACCATGTCCACTTTAGCTTTAGACTATTTCCCTTTGAAACGAAGGTAAGGTTGGTTGATGCAAGGCCGAGTCTCACCTATCCTAGATTGTATTCTAGTTTTTCCTTCCAGGAGGAATACTTCGATGATTCATTATATTTCGAGCATGAGTTAGGTATTGGATGGTCAACCATGTCCACTTTAATTCATATTCTATAATGAGATCTGCGGGTAAAGTTGGCTCAATTGCAGTCGGGTCATGCACATCCAGTTTCATACTCCTCCTAACTGATCAAAGGAGGGTGCCAGAGAATTAATGATCAATTCTTCATGGTTTATTCTCCTTTCCACATTCTGGTGATCATAGATTTCGACGGACATCTGGGTCATATTTGTTTTTGTTTGGTATGGATCAATATTAACCCTCGATTTGTTGGAACGATATAGTCGGTCACTGGTAACTTCGGATGTCGTTTCGACTGATTTTGTATTGAGGCCTCCTTGTAGTTGTTGCCTTAAGTTGTGAAGAACACCAAGTCAGTGCTACAATGAGTTGTTATATTCGGCTTTTAGCGTTTTGAACTCTTGTCCCCACCATTGATTTGGCAAGTCCATAAGTCGGATGGTTGAGTTCCATCCTTAGCGAGTTTATACTCCTCCTATAGATTTCAAGTCGGAGTTTGTAGAATAGAGAACGGTCGAAATCCACTCATCTATTTATCCATGTTTATACACCAGTTAACATTCTGGGGACTTACAGTTATTCTACGAGTGTTCGACTCGCGCCCAATTTATGTTCATACTCCATTTCGAGCTCAAAGACTTAGAGATTTGGTTGAATGGTTTGTACTCTAGTCCACGGTCGGGGACGTAAAGTAATCTAGTCCATACTCCAGGGACTAATAGATTTTTATGGAGTCATTTGTACTCTAGCTCGTGCTCCGGGGACATAGAATACCCTAGTCCTTGCTCGGGGGACTTAGAGATTTTTATTGAGTCGTTTATATTCTAGCATACACTCCGGGGACTTAGATTACTATAGTCTGCGCTTCGGGCACTTAGAGGTTTTTGTTGAGCCGTTATACTCTAGCTTGCGCTCTGTGGACTTAGATTACTCTAATTCGCTCTCCGGGGACTTAAAGTTTTTTGTTGATTGGTTTATACTTTAGTCCATCCTCCAAGGACTCAGAGTACCCTAGTCCACGCTCCGTGGACTTAGAGGTTTTGTTGAATCGTTTATATTCTAGGCCATACTCCTAGGAGTTACAGTACTCTAATCTGCCTTACGTGGACTTAAAGATTTTTGTTGAGTAGTTTATATTATAGCTCGCACTTCGTGGACTTAGAGCACTCTAGTCCGTGCCCTGGCGACTTAGAGATTTTTGTTGTGGGGACTTATAGATTTTTGTTGAATCTATTGTACTTTAGACCATGCTCCATGGATTCAGAATACTTTGGCCGCGCACAGGGGAATTAGAGATTTTTGTTGATGTTTGTACCAAAATTGGGCACAACACTCTTCGGAAGTTTTTGAAGAGAAAATAAATGAAGAATGTAAATTGAAAATGAGGATTATCTATAGAAAACTCCAATTAACAAGAATATAAATGCGAAGGCAAGCGATTTATAGTGGTTCGACTTGTTGCCTACATCCACTATGAAGTTTTTGCAGTTTTATTGATTCTCTTTCAATGATTACAAGAGATTACAGCGAACAACGGCAAGTACAATTGGAAATTCGAAATCAACAGCAAGAATATGATGTAGGATGATGGAGATCTTGATCCGGGAGTGTCTAGGCGCTTGAGAATCAAAAGATCCTTTTTCTATAGGCTTTGGGGCTCTATTTATAGGCGTATGAGGCTGAGACTTTGCTCAAATCTCGAGAGACTTTTTCTGGCACGTGAGTGGGCCCACGCGACCAACCTCAGGAAGTTTCGACTCGATCGGCGATCGATACGTAATCATTTCATATCGATCAAGATGATGTCCAATCGAGCTGAAATTTGGTGTAGACATTCCTCAGCATGTATGCAAGCTCCTGTGAAAATTTCATGGAATTTGGATTAGTGGATCGCGAGATATGGTCGATACGAAATGGAAATTCTCGTTGGCTGATTGGTTCGAATCCATCATTTCGAATCGATCCCTTCGACTCGATAAACTCACGCAGACTTGTGATGACGTGGCACGTGCACTTCGCCTCGATCCGGTATTTGCTCCGAGTTGACCGTGTCGACTCCATATATCTCGCCTCGTTCGTATCGAGGGATGACACATCACCCTGGTCTAATGACTTGTTGGATACGAAGTGGTCAACAACCATGGATTTGAACAACTGTTACATCGATGGATACGAACTAACAAAGGTTGATGGTTACGAACATGACTTTTGTCGATGGATACGAGCTACATAGCTTCTTAATGGACACGAAGTCAATCGATACGAATCAGGATCTTCTGATGGATATGAAGTAGGATAACCTGATGGATACGAAATAGAGCCATCTGATGGATACGAAGCACTCTTCCCAAATGGATTCAAAGAGAAGCTTCCATGATGGATGCGAAGCGGACATTAGCCAATCGGTACGAGGCACAACTCCTGATGATGGATTCGAAGCCCATCGATACAAACTCGATGGATTCGAACACTGACGACCTGATCGATACAAAGTGATGAGACCTGATCGATGCGAATAGGATCGATACGAACTGAACGTACTTCGATGGATACGAAACCAACAACAATGATGGATATGAACTCTAGGTCGTTCCTTCTATATTGAATCGATCATAACTTGAGCATACGAACTCGGATTGACTTGAAATTTGGAACGTTGGCTCTCTTGGCCTTGCTAGCCATGTTCTATCAATTATAGCCCAATCTAGACTCGGATAAAATTCATCGATATCCATAGCGAATCCGTGCATGTTTGGTATCCAGGAAGGGTGATCCATGGCTTTCAATCAGTTCCTTGGTATCTAGACCTTGCCAAAAGGTGGGATAACATTTTCCCCCCAAAGTACGTCTCATGGAAATATGAAGTGCTATGAAAAGCTGCAATTTCTCTTTGAATAATCGTCGTATCTTTCGTTGAAAGTTGTACTCCATATTACTGTAACCGATTACTATGTGACAGTGATTAGCTGTTTGTCGTCGAAATCGCAATAAGATGAGTATTCAATCCCTGTGAATATTAAAAATCGAATATTAGTCCGACATATGCATATATGTTAACTTGACTTTCGTTAACGATGCGCGTTCACGAGTCGTTGTCATTTTTTGTTTGTCATCCTGAATTTCGTATCGATCCTCTCCTGAACCGATGCGAAATTTAAGCTGCAACAACGTTTGACAGTTGTTTTGTGGAGTTCCTTCGTATCGATCCTCTCCTGAATTGATATAGAAGGTCGAAAGATTGACTTCGCATCGATAAATTAAGAATTTGCTGGATGCGTAATGCTTATTCGCGTCGATGCTAATGCTTGAGTTGTGAAGGATACGAAACCGTTGTTCATATCGACGGTCTCAAACTTCGATGGACTTTGCTTCGCATCGATGAGCTTTGGTTGTAACTTCTCATCAATTCAACCGTATAAGCCATAACGGATACGAAACTGCCGTTCATACCGATATGTAGTGGATGGCGTCGTGAACCTGTTGGGGGCGAACATGGGCTTCGAGTCGATGCGTTCGCTGTCCGTTTCGAATCGATAGGAACTTTTGTTTGATGGAGTCGAACGGGGCGTTCGACTCGACTTAGGGTTTGACCGGTTATGACCGGTCAAGTGGACTGGGAGGCGAATCGGCCCGGTTGCTTCCTGAGTCCCATATAAATATACTGGACTCGGCCACTTTTTCACTTTTTACTTTTCACTGCCGTCTTCAATCTTTGTATCGATTCAAAGCATCAGAGAAAACAAAACGGCATCATGTCATTGATACGAAAAAATTCAACCCTTAACTTCTTCGCTTCCCACTTTCAAATTAGGTAATCAAACATGAATTCAAGCAACGAAACTATTTCAGATCTACTCTGCCTTCATCGTTTATCCATTTTGGTAATTAGTAAAGCTGGATCTGGTTTGGAGAAGAAAGAGTGGGAAGGACAAGATCGAATCGATCTGGGGACTTGTGTTAGAATCGATGAAGGCGGCAATACTTTTCTTTGGATTTCGCATCAATCCCTAGGATGCTGTAATGGAGATGAAGTAGTTCGTACCGATGGCTATGGCAATGGATTGTATCGATACGAAATGATCGATACAAAAAGTAAGCTAACGGTCGATTCGAGTTCCTGAACTTTAGATCGATACGAATTACATTTTTATGATCGATACGAAAGGTATCAATTCGAACGTAATCGATGTCAAGTTGAAGCCTTCCTGATCGGTACGAACCAGGCAACCAAGGATCGATTCGAAGTCATCCTATATTGATCGATACGAAACCGACCCTTGATTATCGATTCGAAACGTGCCCCTTCGTATCAATTCGAACTGGTATCCTGATGGATTCGAACGAGCTTACTGCGATCGATTCGAACCCTCCCTTTGATGGATACGAAATTTTTTGGCAATCGATAGCATGATTCCGATGTGCTTCATCCTTGCATATCTGAGTTTAACTATTAAACTGCACACTTGACTATCCTTTTGAAGCCCGTCGATGGAACTATAACTTAACACCGCAATAACGAACTTTAACTTGAATCGATTACCAACATCTGAATGATACAGTTGTGACGGTCAGCGATGACGGTCACTCCTACTGGACTCTGATTATCTTTGTTGCTTGCAAGTTCTTTTTAATTCTGCAAAATATTTTCAAGTAATGCACAGCACTACACAACACACATTCTACACATGGGGAACGCATGGGTTATTTGTCGCCTAACGATAATTTCTCGTATGTTAGCCAGTTATGGAACCATCAAGTTCATAGCCGTAAGAAATCCAAAGTAAAAT
The DNA here is from genome assembly GCA_030765085.1 of Allium cepa. NCBI lineage: Eukaryota > Viridiplantae > Streptophyta > Magnoliopsida > Asparagales > Amaryllidaceae > Allium > Allium cepa. The sequence goes on from CM060939.1 coordinate 813,288,037, forward strand.
TCCTCCGAGACTTGAAATTCCGGACATTGAGCCCGAAATTATTGGTCCAGCCCTGGACGAATTACTCGATGCATCTTTCATCACCAATCCATCGGAATCTGTTCGATCCAACGTATCTGAAGATATGCTAGGGAGAATATGCTTAAGGCATGGCCTGTCAATGGACGACGTATTATTACCGAGACCAAATGACAGACCGCACAATCCGCCAGAGGGATACACCGCATTCAATCGTCACGCATGTGCGGCCGGAACGCTCCCACCGATCAATGAGTATATAAGAGAAGTGTTTTTTTTTTGGGGAATGCTCCATCTCAACTACACCCAAATGGATGTGCTTTAGTGAATAGCTTGTTCATCGTCTTTATGCAGTATCTTCATCGACCACCGATCCCGATTGAAATCAGATATCTGTTCAACTTCAAAAGCCGAAATGATAACCCATCCTTTACATTCTTGGAGACAGTAAGGAATTGTCAAGTGGTCACTGGTTCCTGGAACAGGCTATGCTACTTCAAGACAGAGTGGTTTTACGTTAGATGCCCCCTAGGGTTCGCCCGACGATGGTTATTCAGACGTGAGTATAGATGTGTTCTCAAGTAATCATTAAGGCGATTGCAGTTGAAGTGAAACTTATATTCTTTTCTTCCTTTTTTTCCAACAACAATTCAGCGACCCGAAGGTGGATACTTCAAGGGGATGGTCCGGGTTCTTCAGGAAGTCCCGAGCGAAGATAGGAATATTGAATTGCTCTTGACAGATAGAAATATCAGAATCCTTGGGTTGATCGACCGGAGCAAAAGCATAGTGCTTGACGACGCATTAAGAACAGTCTCAAGAGAGCGAGTCAAGCGAAAAAAGCCTAAAGTTGTCATAATTGAGGAGGCTGATTTCGAGAGGACTCGCACTAATGAGGAACCCCTGGGCGAACCTGCTAATGTAGCCCAGGGCACTGAAGAACATAGAAAAGGAAAGGCAGTCGTTTTTAAGTCGCCTAAAAAGGGAAGACGAAAATCGGTCGTCACGTCCCGGCTCGCCTCCGGAATTAGAATTTCGAAGATGTCTCCCCAAAGAACAGAAAGTCTCTATGAAGGGCTTGCCGATCGTCCAATCCCGGACGATGTGTCTTTCCAGCATGATGCCGGGTTGGAGGAATTCCACCATACCCTAGAATTGAGCGAGCCTTTTACTACTAGCGTGGTCGACACTTCCGGTTGGTCGGTGGGATGCATATTCATACACATTTCACAGCACTACACAACCCTTAACCATAGGTCATCTGTTTTGAAAAGCCACAAACTCTGCTTTCATTTTGCTTTGCGGATACTATGACTGGACACATTTTGATGTTGGAAAGTCTTCGACAGGTTCATAAATCTTCCACATATTATGAGTCGCAAAGAAGTGAAGGGGATAGAGATTACGATCGTAGATACTCTGGATATTCTAGCCAAGAACGATACGATAGAGATAGGGACTACAGACGCCGATCTCGATCTCACACTCCTCCTCCCAGAGCTTCTGTATAACCTCCGGTCTATGTTTCTCGTCCTTCTAAATCTTTGCGGTGAAAGTCAGCTTCTCGTTCTTCCAGGCCCGAGCCCCATCATCCTAGATCTGAGGCAATAGCCTAGTAGTTGCGGAACAGCCACCTACGCAAATTTCGAGGGAAGGAGCGATCAGCCTTGCTCAGTTAAAGAAGGACTTCCCGAACATTTGCTTTGATAACTACATTTTCCCTCCTCATTTGAAAAGAATCCAGCCGGAGGCTGAGTAGATAGCGCTCGATTATGTGCATGACTTCTATGCCCAGTATAAGGCGTGGTCTAAAGCGGTTGAGAAAGCGTCGTCATTAGCCTTTGAACGAGCGGCTATAATTGAGAAGCTACAAGCCGAGCTAGCTCAAAAAGACCGTATTATACCAATACTTAACACAGAAGCCGAATCATCTTGAAAATCAGAGATGGAGGCTCTTAAGAAGGCTGATGAAGCTCAAGCGGCTATGGATAGAATGAAAAAAGAGCATTATGTCACGGTGGAAGACATGGGCCACCGAAACACCATTTTCATCGCCGAGCGGGATGCGGCTCTGAAGGAGCTTAATGAGCGTAAGGCCAAAGTTTCGAAAATCATGAAGGAAAGGGATACCGCCAATATTTCTGCACAAGAGGCATGTGATCAGGCGGTAGAATTTCAGGTCGAGCGAGACGTGGCGGTGGCTAAAGTACTGGAGATCGAAGCCGAAGTTGATAGAAAAATTGAAATTGCCGAGCCCAAGCTGGAGACCGACATCGAAGACCTCCTCGTCACTTATAACGCTAATGTGTTAAAGCAGAAGAATTTGTCTTGGCTCGAGAATTATCTGGTACATCTTCACAGCGCTTGGGGCCGGTTGATTGAGGAGGAGAAAGCAGCGCATCCAGATGAATCAATTGACCAATTTGAGCTTGAAATCGGTTGCTGACTGAAGACGAAAATAAAATCCTTCATGATGCCATAATTTCTTTTGAGAAGGAGATGGTCGGCGCCCGACATCTGGAGGTAGGGGAAGGTTCAGGTGTTGAACACCAGGCTACAGTTCTTGAGATCACCGCTCCACTCCCGTCAGAGCCTACATCTACGGTTGATTCACAGTCTGTCCCAGCCTATAACCCGAAACAACCGCAACTATATCCTATCCGGGAGCATGGTTCTGAAGCCGCTCAGTCGTCAGCAGGCCAAGTTGAGGAAGGTACTCCAAACTTATCTCAAGTGTGTTCCAAATGGAGGGTTTGTTTTGAAGCGATTACTAATAACTTCTTCTTATCTTTACTCAGTGACTGGAGTTACGCCGATTGCTGTGACTCAAGAATCAAGTCAAGGGCAGAAAGCCAACACTACCGAGACGACTGTCATGACAACAATAGTGTCAACTGAGATGACACAGGGGGCACACTATCTCTTGATGAGCAAATGGTGAGCGAGCTACTCGGCCAACATGGTGGCTCCTTTACAGACTTGCGGTTCATCATTAGTGGACTCTCGCCAACCTCAAGCTCTTCAGTGCAGACTACAGATGCCCCTAGCCAGGCCCAAGCGATTCGTGAAGAAGAAATTCTGTCCGAGATTAATGCTGAATTAGAGGATGCGGGGTAAGGTGGTAGTGTCGGTTGTGATACGGCTGTGCACAGCCCAGCGCTTCTAAGGATAATATCATCGGGTGGCACTGTTGTTGATACCCGGGTATCTGTTCCATCTTCCGTTGCAGATCTAGTCCCTCCAACTCCTCCGGTTGGCAGTATACACCTGGAATCAAGCTCAGAGGAGGACGTTGACATTATGCCCCCAGTTGGGGAGCAACCATCGGAGGGGAGATGCTCAAAACGGAAGATTTCTAGCGAGTTGGAGGGTTCCCCGTTGAAGAGAAAGCCGAGGAAGAAGAAATAGATTGGCCACTTAAGCAATTTTTTGATAGATAGGAATTTGTTTTTGCTTCTCATTAGTAGGCCGTGTATAGATGCTGGTTCGGCCCCTGCTAGTAGGAATTCATGGAAGAATTTGCATATAAGCTCTTGTTTCTAGTTAGTTGAAATAAAATTTAGCTTTCTTCATTTCAACTATTTTTTCTTTCTTTACTTGTTTAAATTTTGTGATGATCAGCTTGTGACTGCACCTACTACAGATCTGGAGCACATGTCCGCGCTCTGGGGACTTAGAATAATTTGCAAGCGATAATTTGGTTTGCACTCCGGGAATCCGATAATTATCGATGTCTATGACACAGTTCGCACTCCGGGAACTACGAGTTGATACTTACACTTCAATTCACACTCTGGGAATTTGGAGTTAGCGTTTACGCTTTGGTTCGCTCTCCGGGAACCTAAAGTCGATGTTTATACCCCAATTCACACTCTGGGAATTTGGAGTTAGTATTTATACTCCGGTTCGCACTCCGGGAACCTAGAGTTGATGTTTATATTCCAGTTCAAGCTCTGGGAACTTGGAGTTAGCCGACAGATGGTCCGTCACATCTGTTTGAGCTTTTTGAGAATTCGTTCACACTCTGGGAACGATGGACTTATCGGGATCGTGGATGGTCGGATCACATCCACCCCGACGTAACAAGTGAGGTTGTTAGATGGATGGGTCCATCCTCCTCGAACTTGTTTAAGATACGGTCGAAGTCGTTAGGAGGACGGATCCACCCGCTTCGAAACCGTATTTACAAGCTTTATACTCCGACTCACGCTCTGGGAGTTTGAAGTTAGAATTTATACTCCAGTTCGCGCTCCGGGAATTTAGAGTTGAGGTTTATACTCCAATTCGCACTCTGGAAATTTGGAGTAGTGTTTATACTCCAGTTCGTACTCTGGGAATCTGGAGTTAATGGAAGGATTGTCGTGTATCAATCCTTCTAGATGTTGGTGTGGTGACATGCCCCGAGCTCAGGTTTCACTTAGTGAGTGACTGGTCGTATCTCAATCACTCCCTATTTGAAAAAATCCCACCGTATGATGGAACTTAGCTCTCCGTTCATCGTGATGTTGTATGTCATATTCAATAAATCACAGCTCTAGCTCGAAGAGATTGAATTTTATTGCTGAAATATGAAAATATGGCGAAGTCATTTGCCTTATTACAAGTTCAAATTTCGAAATGCGAAAATAAAATGCAAAGGAAATAATAGGCTAAAACAAATAAAGCCTGTCACGTATAGTTGCGACGGAGACTCTTGCTATTCCAGGATCTCGGCAGAGTAAGACCGTCAACGGTCGATAACTTGAATGTGCCATCTCCAAGCTTCTGTGAAATGACATATAGTCCTTCCCAATTAGGTTTCATGTGTGAAGGAACATGGTAGATCCTCTTGAGTATGAGATTGCCGAGTTCAAAGGTTCGTGGCCGGACCTTGGCATTGTATATTTGGGCGACTCGACTCTGATACACGGCTGCCCTCGGATCAACCTCTTCACTCTTTTCATCAAGTAAATCCAAAGGTTCAACAAGTAGTATGGCATTCGTTTTCGGATCATAATATGTCACACGATGAGAAGACACTTCCATCTCGACTGGAATAACGGCTTCTGAGCCATAAGATGGAGAAAATGGAGTGTGTCCAGTTGTAGTCTTGTGGGTCGTTCGATAAGCCCATAAAGCCATAGGAAGTTCATCAACCCATTTGCCCCCCGCTTTTTCCAGTCGTTTTTTCAGAATAGATTTGATAACCTTATTAACAGCTTCGACTTGGCCACTCGCTTGAGGGTGTGCAACTGCAGAGAATTTCTTATGGATACAGAATCATTGACAGAAATTCTTGAATTCAACGCTGTCAAACTAGGCTCCATTATCGGTGATAATAGTATGTGGGAGACCAAACCGACAGATAATGTTGCATACTACAAAGTTGATTACTTTCTTCGTCGTGATCGTTGCAAGAGGTTCAGCTTCACCCCATTTGGTGAAGTAATCGACTGCGACGATGGCGTACTTCGCGCCACCTTTGGCCAAAGGCAATGTACCAATTATGTCAATGCCCCATACTGCAAACGGCCAAGGACTGACCATTTGGGTTATCTCAATAGGTGGGGCTCTAGGAATCCGAGCATGCTTTTGGCATTTTCATAGGAATCATTGTCTTGATTTAATAATATTCACTCAATTTTCATAGGAATCATTGTCTACCTATTCTAAGAGTGCTCGAGAAATTTAGGCTCAAAATACATTAAAGGGGAAAGTCAACACCAACCTCTCATTTTGACGCTGTTGATGTCGCAATTGCTTAGGACGCCAACATATGGAAATAGAATAGTGCTGTAAAAATTATAAGTCATTCCAAGATAAAGAAAAAAGTCATTGTTGGCCACTTAGGAAAAAAGGATGATATCTGGTTGTTTTGGAGAGAGGTAGATAGTGAGTTGTTTTGGATGACTAATGATCAATTGAAATAACATGAAAGACTTAAAATCAAGTAGCATGAAGGATGCATGAAGAATAGAAGTGATTCGAACTATAGTGAGAAGTTAACCCCAACAAGATCATGTCAGTGCCGACATCTGGTGTTAGCTCAGAAGATTCTGCAACTTTGAACACTATTTTGGACTAAAATTTGGACTTTAACCTAGGTGGTTTTTGGCCTAACACGAATGTTTCCTATGTAAATACAAGCTTACCTACAACCAAAAAGGGGGAATTATTTAAGTACAAAGACCATTCTACTTCTTCACCTTTAACCTATCCTAAATTAAAGTAACCTAGGAAATAATACATGCTATTCTAGGACTTCAATTAGCTGATTCTTAGTATCAGTGAGTCTCAAACTCTCTAGAAACATCATTGCATGTCTATGATCCACTAGAAAGTGTGTAGATCTGAGATGATTGGTTGAAATCTAGTGAGACAAAAACTAATAAAAAGATTGAAATGGACATAGGCCAAAGATTTCACCGAACCATATAAAAACTTATATGTGTTCTTATCCATTTTTTGCTTTTTTTGATTGTTTAATTTTAAGTAATTATTCCATCTTGATTTTTGGTGTTGATTCATTTTTTGACTTAACATTTTGGTGCTTCCGTTGTGAACAAAGCTAGATATTAGAACTTGAAGCTTGAATTTGAGATTTAGGGAAGATGAAGAGGCCTAATACTAGTTCTAAAACCGAAACAAGTCAACCCAAGCCTGGGGGTAGCCAAGAGGTGTCATCGAATTACGACCAACCATCCACGCAACCAAGAAAGCGATGGAGAGAATGATGGAGAAAATGCATGATGGATTGCCAACTAGACCATAAGAAATGCTTGAAGGATTCTTCCCAAAGATGAGACCATAAGGAATAACTAGATTTGCTGGAATTAAAATTCAAAGGACAATTAGATAAGGAAGGAACTTCTAGATGTAGAGCAAAGAAAATTGAAACAGTGCCTCCACAACTCGGGGGCACAATCGATTTGGATCTAAGATGAGCTTTAATGAATGTAACAGGAGATCTTGGAGCCAAAATGTCAAATCGAAATATGAATACATGACAGGAGGAGCTGGAACCAGAAGCCCGTTGAGGGAACATGAGAAAGATTGAAATTATGGACAAGAGAATTCCATTGGATGACGGACCCATGATTTGGATGGATTGGGGTTGGGTTTGATTCCTTTACCCGACTTTGAATAAATGATGCAATATAACTCAGGCCACTTACACATTGTACGGAATCCCGAATGGTCCCTAAACATGCTCTGACTTGAATACCTAATTACATGACTATTTAGGACATTACAAGAATATTTAGGACAGTAATAACCACAGACCACATAGACATGCGTAAAACTTAGACTGGTCCCTAATCGTGCTCTAATTTGGATGTCCGTGGTGATTGCTTAGGATAATAAAAACCCTCGGCTACTATGACGTGCACAAAACTAGATTTATCTCTATTCACATTATGAGTTGGATGTCCAAAATGAACACTTAGGATTTTTTTATTCTTTTTAATTTGGTTATTTAAAATTTGAAATTCCACGGAGAGTGATGACTGATTTGATTGCCTTAGAGTCCTGACAAAAGTGATGGGACCAGAGAGCAAGGTGCTAGTCCACTCGCCATTGTGTGAGGGATGTATTATACGATATTGATAGTTTTACTGAACCGACCAAAGAGATGGGATAGGAGTGAAAGAAGTCGATTCCCACATAGAAGAGTGAGGGATGGGTTTGCTTGGTCGTTGAGTCCCTTTACTGGAGAGCAAAACGATTCAGCAAGGATCCAGAGAGATAGTCCCCTCAGCTTAAATAGTAAACGATTTGGTGAGATTATCCCTGTAACTTAAACATTACATAATCCAGAAAGATTGCACATTTAATAAATATAAAACGATCCGAAGAGATCCTATAGTAAACTGAATACAAAACAATCTAGAGAGATCGAACCTTAAAATAGACACAGATTCCATAAAAAGAGTTGAATGCCTTGTAATAAGAGTAGATTTGATCAATCTTGGACGGACATCGGCCTATTTTGGATATGAAATGTAATAAATTTGAATGAAATTAGACGTGTGATGTAATAAGCGATATGTGATGTAATAACTCCGAGTGAAACCGGAATGATGGTGATGTATAAACCATACTTAGTTAGAGCCTATAGCCTTAGGCTATAATGGGTTTGGAAGGACTGATGATTTACAAGAGAATCAAGAGCAACTACACGATTTACCAAGATTAAAGGAGCTAAAGAGCTCAACTATGAAAGACTGATTACTAGAAATTGCGCTTGAGCAAAGCAAACTTCACATTCAAAAGGAACACTTTGGGGGGCAATTGTTAACCAGCTTTTTTGAAAGCAGATTTCAACTGGACTTAGAAGAATCAAACAAGGACAAAACGACCTAAAAATTGGCAATCCCTCTTAGACAGAACGAAGAAATAGCTTTGAGATGTTTCACCTCAAAATATGCTAAGGAGTGAAGTCGGTACCAACATGATCATGTCGGTCGTGACTTCTCCCAGTTTCGTATTTCTCACACAAATTTCACTGAAACCATTGTCTGTCTATTCTAAGGGTGCTTAAGAAATTGGACTCAAAATACATTATGGAGATAAGTCAATCCCGACCTCTCATGTCAACCCCGAACTCTTAGGCGAACTCCTTATATGTCATGCCCCCTTAGGATGCCTTCGTATGGAATTAGAAGATTGTTGTAAAAATTACAAGTTATTCCGAGCTAAGGAATAAAGTCACTGCCGACTTCTCGGACAAAAAGGCTGATATTAGCTCTTTTGGAGAGTGGTAAGCACCGACTAGATTTGGATGACCAATGATGGAAGGAAATATTATGGAACACCTTAAAATCAAGTAGCATGAAGGATGCAAGAAGAATTGAAGCTATTCGAACTGCGGTGAGTAGTCAACACCAACATGATCAAGTCTGCCCCAACATCTAGTGCTAGCTCGGGAGATTCGACAACTTTACACTTAATTTCGATGTGATATTCAGACACTGCCCTATATGTTTTTTGGCTAACATGAGTATTTCCTCTGTAAATAATAGTCTACCTACAACCAAATGGGGGATTTTCTAACTGCAGACATCGTTCAACTTATTCACCTTAACCTCTCCTCCATTAAAGTCATTTATGAAGTAACTTTCTTCTATTTTATGACTTAGACTATCAAATTCTTAGTACTAGTCACTCCCATGCTCTCCAGAAACATCATTGTAAATCTTATACCCATTGGATTATCATTAGATCTGAGAAGACGGGTGTAATCCATAGAGAGAATAAATAAAAGAAATTGATTGGACAAAGGCCAAAGATTACGCAAAACCATTATAAAATCTTTTACGTGTTCTTATTTTTTTTCTTCTTTTCGGTTTATTTAATTTGAATTGGTGCTTTCACCTTGATTTAGGGTGTCTATCCATTTTTTAGGTTAACACATCACTTGTCTATGTTATTAGGGAAAACATGATTATTGTAATAGTTTATTTATTGAAGAGATATGATCATTTGTAATATCATTTAGGAGATTCTATAGCTTGATTATATATTTTTTATTTATGTGTAGATCTTTACTGGTTTTTATTTCCTATTTTGTGTCTATGTGCTATTATGTTTATTTATGCATTAATAGACACATGGTTGGTTATTAGACTTTTCATCAAATTTTGGAATAGACCTTTGATGTGTTGGATACTTAGCAATGTCGGATAAACATTTATAAGTACCAGATGTTAAGAAGCATTTCATCAAGGTATGCTTAAACATTTCTTTCTTATTTCATCGTGAAATTCCTTTGCATTCATTTTCCTAATGAAACCACCTTAGCATTAATTATTATTATTTTTAGAAAAGTGTTGGAGTAAAAATAAGTACCCTAAAAATAGGGTTTGGGGGGGAGGGGTAGATAAGGAGAGTTGGTAGGTTGGTTTGCATTAACTATCTCTAAACTACATTTCAAAACGCATATACCATTTGAGTCTATGCTTTTTTTGCTACTATATTAGGTTCACAAATTTTTCATGGATTAAACGAAAATCATGGTTTATTAATATCTTAGAAGCACCCTTTTAATCAAAAAAATCATCAGCCTACTATGGTAACATTAACGATCAATAATTAACAAAAATTAGCAAAAATGTACAAATTATACCCTCTATTTTATCCACATGTGCTCACCTGCGTAAAATTGTACACAACTAACCGTGCACATATAAATGCATAGGGTAAATGAAATTTTTACCGTAATTCGTATATACAAAAAGTTAAATGTATGTAAAGAGCTCCATTTGTAAGACAGCTGGCTAATTTCATTCCTAAAAAAGAAGCATTTTTGGTACTCACAAAACATCATTTTCGAAAAAAGCAAGCTTTGTTGTGTATCACTTGAAATAATGGAATATAACTTCTAGATTAAGCTAATTGTCCATAGTAACATGAAAGAAGTTGACGTTTCTTCATAAACAGAGGAAATGTAAACTTACAGTATTTATTTTATAAATATCGAATTGCATACAATCTAAAAAAATTTGAAGCAAACATTTAGACAATAATGAAAAATTGCAGATCATGCTTTTGGCAAAAATTATCATGTTTCAAAAATGACTAATGAGAAATTGGATTTTTACAAATGTATAATATCAATATTTATAATGATAAGAAAATCATAGTTTTTCATGTGTTTCTAGTATTTACTACATAATAGAATGCAAATAGAAATAAATTTTAGATCGATCGGGATATTAGAATAATTTATATGAGTATGGACGTAATTTTATATCAGTAAAATATATATTTTTATTCAATAGGGGTCTTATGCTAGATTCCCGTTGTGGAAAATTATTTTTTCTTTGATTAAGAAAACTATTGATCTAAAATAAATCCGTTTTTTCTTTCAAATAATAAAAAAAGATTTCTTAAACCGTTATAACCAAATTACTATTTCGACACCAAATGGATAGTAACAATCTCATTAAAAAGGCACAAAACTCAATATAAAAATTAATGTTAGTAACTTATAATTACAACATAACAATTTAACACTGTCGGTAAGAAATAAAATATCCACAATAAATGTTTTTGAACAGTCACGGAATCTAATATGAAAATCAACACCGACTTCAACATATAAAAAATAGCCGATTATAAACAAACATCATAATTATGGATATTTTAAATAAAATGTCAATTGGTAATGAATTATATTTCTATTGACTTTTTTCGCATTCAGATTTCTAGTTAGTTTTAAACAATGAATATGCTAATACATAAAGCATAATCTATTACTTTCTCTGGATTCATCCAATAAAGAACTAATTAAAAAGCTATTACAATATTACAAATGTTCATTAAAAATATTTGGAAGTTATTAATATAAAACTTATAGGAAAATATTATTGCAAATTGTATCTATATATCTTAATATATATAAGTCTAATATGATTAATGTATCGACTATAATAAATTAATCTCCATAACAAATTCTTACGTGCTAATTATTAGGGTATAAATTTTATTGTTAGATTTCCTTCTCCACTTAATCCTATGAAATACCAAATCAGCTATATAAATACCATAGGGAATTTCACTCACAATTGAATATGGAATATCAAACTAAAAAGTGGATCTTCTAAAGAGTTTATTTTTTGTAGTTCTTGCCATGTCAATACTAAATGTAACAAGAATATTAGTTTATTCTAATATTGAAATTTTTTGAACGGAAGTTAGTGAGAAAGAAATGTCACAAAGCCACGAAACAAACATTCAATCTGCTACAGAAGCATTGATGGAAGATGTAGAGAAAGAAGCAATGGAATATCCCATTGAGCCGGATCCTGATCGTTTCCACCCTCATGCTCCATCTTCAGAAGAACATGCTTCTGCTCTTTTTCATCACCGCCACCACATGCACCATGGTTATGCTCCATCTCCACACGATCACCACAAACACCCTGCTCAAGCTCCAACTCCCCAATGACACTATCATGACCTTCACAGACACTACGCTCATACTCCCTCTCCCCACAGCCTCCTCCATCGCTACAAGCACCGTGGTCATGCTCCAATGCCACACCATCGCCATAAATGCCACGCTCATGCTCCAACTCCTTGCCAACACCACAAACATCATCTCATGCTCCAACTCCTTACCATCGCCACAAACACCGTGGTCCTTATCCTACCTCTATCCATAATTCCCTTGCTAAAATTGACCACCAAGATTGATCATTATATCCTTAGTTATGAGTTATTTATTTCTACTTGTTTATTAAAATCAAATGGATTTCGATAAAATTATTTTTGTTTAAAAGCTGCAAACTATGGCATATATACCGTTCTACAAATTGATTGTATATAAATCATCTTTATAATGTTAATTTAAATGATGTTAATTTAAATGATATTAATTAGATAATATTCAATTTATAATGCATCATTAAATTTGTGTTGAAAGTAGCAGTTAATCATATTGAGGACTAATAGTTGTATCAACTTTTTTGGACGTATACCTTAGGATCTGTTTGATTTTTTACATTTCAATTTTTTCCAATTTTTGTTTTTACAAACTAGTAAAAGTTATTGTTATATAGAACTTCCCAAAACACATAATTTTTACAATGATTTTTTTATAATAAAGTTGAAAATTTTCTATTTTCGTTTTACCCTAAATTAGAACCTATAAAATAAAAACGAAAAACCAAGAAACCATATAAATACATTGTAAGGAAAAAATACATTTTCTTGATATTGCCTTCCGTAATATTTCTAAGGAAAAAATCAAATATTCTTCACGTGTATTTCTCTTATTGTGTTTAATATTTTCCTCTCCCATACAATCATTCATTCCCCTAAAAATCACCCTTATCTTCGAATCTAGTCCCAATGTCATTTAGTTAATTTAATTGGATCTTCCATATGCAGTATAAATAATCATTTTTAAGTTAATTTGATGTGTATTTATGATGAATTATACATATTAGATTGGTAGCTAGGTTGTTTGTGCTAGTATAATTTTGAAATATGATGTCTCTTACCAAGGTTTAAATCATCATTTACCAATTGTCTTTTATCGAGATCAAATAATTTGAAACATTACATATATATAATTTATAATAATAGCAAAAAGTATCTATCAATGCAAAATCATATTATTATGTTATCAAATTCTTTGAAATAGGATGTCAATGAAATTGGCATAAACTATGAATGCAATGAGTGGAAGATTACATATTTGTCTTCCAATAAATAACCAAAAGAAAAACAAGATATGGTCACCATAAGCACAAGTGATATTAACATATATATAAAGATACAAAAACTATTAGATATGGTTGATTTTGTTGTTGTAATTATGTACTTACAGAAATTAATCCACTAGTTTTAAAAAACATACATTATCCAGACACAATACAATACTTAAAGTTCCAATATATTTTCAGATGTTGAAGTTAACAAGCTAAAAAAAAAATTTAATAAAGTTTTAGAAACTTGTGGGTAGACACAACACAAACGCACACATGTATAAACAATGAGTTATGTCTAGTTATTAGTTTTGGATATTGTATGATGAATAATGATCTAAACATAGGCAACAATATTGAAGCATATAGCATAAACACCAAGGTAATAAAACGAAACAATATTAATTATTGGATCATGCTATTTATCTCATAGCTCATAAAAACATGAGTGCATCATGGGTTTTTAATCATGATGCCTGAATTAGTAAGTTAATGTTTATTTATACTATATATAGTACAAATACACTAAATTATTACTTTAGAATGGTATTTACGAGATGATCTTTTACCAATAAGAAATAGTTTCTTTCCCATTTATTCATTATAATAGTATAACTGGATATTTTATTTTTTAAAATATAATTAGTTTGCAAATTGTAATTTTATTTGTTCTTGATAATTTTACTTATTTGTTGGCGAAGCTATATTGCCATAAGTAATTTTTTTATCCTTTTTGGACCTTAAGTATTCCACTTGGATAAGCATGGAAAAATAATAATAGATTTTTAGGTGAAGATTTATCACCCAATCTTATGATGATTTCCATGTTTGAGATATTAGCTTCACATTCATATCTCACTTTTTCCTATATCGTAGGGTAAAACCGAACTTCGGATTATTTATCACCTTTTTATATTCTTTTAAATTAGGTTTTTTCAAAATCCTTTGTTATACCCCTCCCCCTAACTTTTTAAAGCTGTTGATGAAGTATCATGAAGAAGAATCTCAATTATATCATAGGCATAGAACTGATGGAGTAGTAGTTGTTAACAAGAAAACTTGTTAACACCCCAAAGTAGAATTTATAGTGCAGATGACCATCATTTTTAATTAGGAAGGGATCGGTAGAACCTTATTAGTCCCTTAAAACAACCTATCAAATAGGTCATTGTTGTTAATCCTTCTTCTTGTTCAATCTTTCGACATGGTCGAAAAATCTAATTTTGTTTATTATACCGTTTTAGCAAGTTAAGTTAATACTGCATCTTATATGACCTTCCAACACAGTCGAAGCACCTGCTTTCCTATTTATTATTATGCCCTTCGAACTAGTTGAGTAAGTTTGGAATCCTCTCGACTCAGTTGAGGTGACCCTAAGTTTGGTTCTATTGGGATAAGGATGTGAATTTATAGGATAGGTTTCTTCTTGTTCGAAAGCTGACCCTTTCGACAACTTGAGGATATAAGCCTAAGCCCTAGGGATGTTAGTTGAGCTAAGGGTTTCGACATACTCTCGTAGTGACCCTTCAATCAAGTTGATAGACGAAGGTTATGAATTGAATCTAATTAGAATATTAAATCAACCTAATATCTAAAATTCCATAATCTTGATTTGAATAAATTCAAGTAGTACAAATTGATTAAATTCGCAGTCTACTTTTAGAATTTGGGCTTACAACTTTAAGAAAATACAAGAATGGAGTGAAATAATTAGGATCCCTCAAACAAGACTACTAGGGTCTTATTTATAGATGCGAGTTGGTACCTTTTGAATCGGTCCTTTTGAATTGGTCCAAAGGTGGCCTTAGAGACCTTTTATTGCAGTTTACATTAAGGCATCCTTCCGCATCGCTTTCAAATGGACTTGAGTGCTATCAACTTCATCTAAAGGGGTAGATATTGTTCTCCATCTTGCATTGCTGTGTTGTTGCTAGTAAGAAGAGGCTTGAGCTTTTGACCCTATTAATAGGTGGATCTTTGGGGTTTCGATGGTGTTGAAATGTTGAGGGTTTTAAAGCGGAAGGTAACTTTCAAAGGCATGTTGATTAACGCGGACCACTTCTTCTAGTATAGGAGATTGCCATATTAAAATTTAGTAAACTTTTCGTTCTTAGTTGTGAAATGTTCAGTTCAAAAGGCATAGTAATGCTTTCGAAGGGCTTGCTTTACCAAAACATCTTTCCATGGATATGAACGAAGGCAAAACCTTCAGCTAGGAAAAGTTTGGTGCACATGTGAGTGGACGTAATTCGCTACCTTTGAAATGTGTTCCTCAACTTATTCAAAAGGTATTCATGCAAGCGAAAGCATCTATTTCTAAAGGGTTCTTTAATCCCCTTTCGACCCCTTCAAATGCTTACAGCACACTTAACCTTTGCCATAGCATACCTTCAACTCCTTTGCAATGCGTTGTTGACGTTATCATCTTTTGTAAATTCTCCTCTTCTACTCTCTTTAGTTTCAATAAGGTTGATGTGAGAATTGGTGCTAACGCTTGCCCTTTCCCCTCTTGCGAAGGGATGCTCTTCACTTTCCAAGTCATCTATTTCAAAACCTACAAAGTTTCCCGCCTTTTGATATTCTAAATAGATCTATACCGTTCTTTTAAATTTGATCACACGCTTTCATTGTACCTACTACTTTTATAAATCACACTTTCTTCTTCTCCTTTTCATTTACCTGCCATTGAAAACTCACAGCAAAAATTAAAAGTTAACAACCTCCTTTTAAATCCTTGTTTTCATTCAATACAATTACAGATCAAAGGTATGTGGTTGTTGTTTTATCCTCAAAATTAATTTATCGCTTTTGATTTTAATTTTAAAATTTGGAGGTTTTAACCTGTATTTCTATTTTTAGTTTAATAAGATGGTTTGACTTTTCATTTGTACGAATTATTCTTGGATTCGACTTATGATGTTAATTTTGAGTTAGAATTCAAATTCAATTAGATTTGGAGACCGTTTGTCAATACTACACATTAACCCATGCTTTATTCAAGAAAATGATTTAAGCTTGAATTTGAGGTTTTCATTGTTGTTGGGCATAAATTCACACTCGAATGAACTGAATTGTTAATATTTTGAAGTATTAGGCTAAAAATGAATTGGGGAAGAAGACATTATTCTGGTGGCTTCAAAGAAAAGGCTAAGTTTAGTTTACCTTTTCAACCATTTCGAAGGGGGGTTGAGGCGGTTAATTTCATTTTACTATTCCAACCTCTTCCGAAGGGGTCGAAAGGAGTTCATGTGTTCACCTTTAAGTGAACCCCTTCGGAAGAGTTGATGTAATCGATATGGAGTGTACTTCTTTGAAAGCAAGAGTAAGTTTTGACACTCTTCGATACCTTTCAAGGAAGTAACCTTAATGTGTCACATAATACATACATTTGAAAATCCAATTTCCATTTTAAAGAATTCGAAACCTAATGTTTATAAAGGTAAATTTAGTCTACCGTTTGTTTCATACCTAATTTTAATTTGCTTTAGAAGATGTTGGGAGTGAACAATTCACTCTTCTCACTATGAGCTAGATTGAAGAAAACATGTTTTATTTAAGTTGAAAATCAAATCAAACCTTTTGACTTGATTGAAACCTACTATATCGAATCAAGTTCGGTTTGGTATGTTTTCGAAACCATACACCTCTTCTCAAATTGCTTGAAATTCATTGTATTTAACTGAGATTTGATCATTATTTTATATAAACACAGTCCAAACGTCCCAAAGCCCTTCCATTTGTATTGATTTTATTTAAACCCAAGTCTTTTGACTTGGTTGGTATAGGGTTTTGACAGCGTTCATATTTATCGATAAAACAAAATTTATGGGTTTCGACATTATCAAAAGGTTTATTTATCCTGTTTTTAGAATGTTGTTAGCATACATTTATATTCAAATTAGTTGCGCAGGCATTACCTATTCCTCTATTAGTAAAATATTCCTTGGGCTTTCGACATTGTCGAAGGGTGGTTGTAGGTTTTCCCAATTCATTTAACCCTTCGACACTATTGAAGCTCAACGAATTTCATTTCCTAAATTTACTTTAACATTCTTTCAAGGATATGAAATCACAAATTTTGGTTGATATTTGAGTTGTTCTAATTGGTTTTCAACATCCTTAATAAATGTTAGTTAATGGAACAAATTATAACCTTTTAGGGAAATTATTTCACACAACGGGATTATGGGTGTGAAAAAGGGCTCCAAGAAACTAGAAAAAGATATGGTAGTAGTGGTAGGATCTTCTTTAAAGAAGGTTGAAGCTGTTTAAAAACATTCTCTAATATCTTTCCAAGATGAGGTTGACACTATTATAAATGACTCTGCAAGATTGGGGTAGAAGCAATTCCCCCAAGTGACAGAGATACCATTCAAAATCCTCCTAAAGGATATTTTTCCAATACTTCCATTCATATTTAGCATCGTGGCTTCTACCTTTCCTAGACTTCTTGTCCAAGTTCTTGACCCGCCTAGGCACTAAAACTATCTAGTTATCTCCAAACGTTGTACACGTACCTTCTCTCTTTGGAACTTATGGCTCTAGAGTTAGGCATTCCTTCATTAAATGCTAAAGTTCTCAACTATCTAGTCTAACTAGTCAAACTCAGCAATCTAAACAACCAAATTTTCAGAGTCGCCCCAAAAAGCTAATTTCAGAAGGGGTGAATAAGTTTATAGATTAGGAGACACAGTTCTTCTTGGCCAAATTCTTTACAAACATTAATGGAGTCTTTTCCTCTCCTCGTGAGTTGGTCATGGTATTTATCTTTCTTTAGTAACTGTCTTTTGCTATACACTTTTTTATCAGGTCATTCTACTAAAGATCTCAATGATCAATATAAAAATACTGTCAAGTTGTTGATTGCTGCTTCAAGTAGCATCAGAAATAGCTCAGGCTGTTGACTCTACCAAATCTCCGAAAACAATCTCTTTTCCCCATAATTCAGAAAGTCTTTAGTCAATCCCGACTTGTTTAACATACTTCTCGGAGCAAACACTTCCTTGTCATTGGGTAATCCTAGAAACTTCTCTCAAATGCCTCTAATTTTCCCAAACCATCCTGGTAAGCTTAAGCGTAGCACTTGTAGTTCATTATTATGTTACTTCCTAAATTTCTTCACTGACTTGTTATTTATTTTGAATTCTCAACAACTACTCCTTAGGTTGAATCAATTACAAGCGATCTTGTTCTCTCAATTTCTGAATCTAGTGCATCATCCTAGACTCAGGCCATCGCTAGTAGAAGATGATTGGTTAAAGAAAATTGGGTAAGGTGGCTGTAGAGGGACCATCTCTTAAGAAGGCTAAGAACGTTGAAGTTCTAGATTCTCCGCCACTGGAATAGGGTGAGACTACTGATGTGTGCAAAACTTTAGAGGGTCCTATTGTCGAAGTTTCCCTCAAGTGATCCAAAACAACTCCCTCAAAAGATGATCCCCTATCTTGCATCATCGTTTCCTGCTCTCCTAATTTTATTAAGCAGATGCAAAATGTTTTGGGAACTTTAACTCCCTCCCATGAGTTGAACCCTTCTAGACCCACGTCACCATTGCCTTCAAGCAATTATGAAAAAAATAGTTCAAAGTATCCCAAACTCTTCATCTTTAACTTCTATTCACCCTCCTTCTTCTTTTGCTAAACCAGTTAGTCACTATCGATCTCTAATAGAGCAATAACTTCTGGTACGCTTCATATTATTTAACCTTGTTGTTATCGTTTCACTTTAAATGTTGGCTTATGTCATAATTTTCCGTTAAGATTTCCCAAAGCTAGCTTTCTTTTTAAGAAACACGTCAAAATATTCTATATAGACATCCATGCTTCAAGAAGAAATCTCAACCTTGAATAGCTAGATAATTTCCGTATTCGCTGACAAAAATAATGCCATGAAAAAATAAGAAAGATTGGGAGCCTCTCTTGCTCAAGCAGAGTCTATTTTTCTAAGAAGAGGAAAGCAAAACTACTTCTAGCCGATGAAAAATTGGCTCTGAAAATGGCTCTGAAAGAGTTTGAAGATGAAAAACTCGAATGGTGTCCAAACGATCCTTTCTCAAGAAGAAACCGGAGAAAAAGAAAAGTTCCTTAAAGTTAGCTTTCAACACTATCTCTGATGCCAAGCAAAGGGTATCACAATTTCTGAGTCCCTTGACAACTTCATTGTAAACTCTTATGAAGATGCCCTTATGCTTGCGTATGCCGACAACATTGAAAAATGTCCAAATTTGATCTTTCCTTCCCTCGACCATGCACTTGTCAATAGATTTATGGACAAAGTCAAAGAAATGGAGCAGGGGGTTGAAATCCCTAATAGAGAGGAGATTGATGCTTCCAAAATTTTATCTTTTAAAGTCCCTTCTATCAAAATAGACTCTGATTCTGACGATGAAAGTGATGAAGGCGAAGTCGTCGTCGAAGAAGGTGACAATGATGACGATGACAATGATAATGATGATGATGATATTTAAGATAGAGACCAGGGTTCCGGTGGCAACGGAGGTCGTTACGCCATTTTCATGGTTATGACATCACCGAAGCTTCAGAGAAGCTCAACGCCGATCCAAGTATCCGTGAAGCAAGCCCGCCAAGCCCGCCTGAACCACTCGAGCCTTCTGACCTTCAAGAAAGGACTTCTAACATAAATGTTGAAAAATGAAGAAAGAATAAGCACGTCTCTCAAACTTCAGTTCCCCTCTCTCAAGTATGCATCCTTGTTTAATTGGTTCTCAATGCCAAGATAATAATAGTCGACATCTTTTATTTCAGATTAGAAGAAAATCAATCCCACTTTATAAAACAAAGAATGAAAGAAAATAAGTAGAAATAAATAGCTTGCATAGAGAGTTAGATAAGCAGTTAAAAGAACACAATACCTTCTCTGACAAGTACCATAGGCTAAATAAGAGTGCAACACTATTAGCGACTTTCAAAGACCATGAAGCTGCCACCCGACTGAAGAAGGCATGCCTCTGATATGATTGACTTTTGGAAGAGAACTGGGAATTAATCACACTCTTTTGGATGTTAGTTGAAGAGAGGAACATCGTTGTAGACTTTCTATACTAAGCCTGTTGAAAACATCCGATTGTAGATTTTTCATACTTAGGTAAGTATAGTGGAGGTCTACTTAGGCGTTTACATAGGAGATATTTGGATGAATTTGGTTTAGATCCACATTAGGGGGCTTGCTGGAATTTACCATGAGTCATATCGATTCCTCATAAGTTGCCTTCTGAAAAACTTAAATATGTAAGGACAAATTTATTTCAAAGTTATTCAAAAAGTCCAAGTTGCATGAGTTGGATGAACACTTATAATTTTGTAATAATATTAATTTATAAATTACCCACTCTAGCTTCCTTTTATATTTAATTTCATTTTATTACGTTATCATAGATAATTTTTTTTCGAGAAACTCTGTTTCTGAAGATTATTTAAGCAAATATGTTAGACTAAGAAGATATTATCTAGAAAAGGCTTCGCTTTTGAAATCGTCAAAATTAGCCAGATACTTCTTTCTTAAAGACTTCCAAAGACTTTACATGGAACAACCCCGCCTCCATTTTGATTTTCTTGGTGAAGAAAAAGAAAATCTTCTCAAGGAAATTCGAACAAATGATACCAAATTAATATGTGGCTGTGATAGTCCTCCTATAAGGGAGTAGGACTGTAGCAAATATCCTAGCAATTAACCCAGAAGGATTTGATGCTCGTTTTGACTCAACGGTTACTCTTTTGGCTAACAGCTTGAAAAAAGTCAAAAATAAGGTTTCTCAACTTTAAGTGCAAAACAGACTTCCCATGAAATTGTACTTTTTGTTTCATTTCTACTTAAGTCGTAATCTTTTATTGTTATAATAAAAGAGATTGGTTATTTGAGTCTTGACATTATTTTCTTTTTGTTTGTTGAAATAAGAGTTACAATTATCTACATTGCCACTCTCATTAGATTCAATATCTTGCATTATCAGCATCAGATATAGGTTAGAAGCTGATATTGAAAAGACGAAGCTCCTTAACAGTCCTTTGTCTGCTCATGTTCAAGGAAACACTAAAGCGTTGGAATGGCATAGGAAATTTTTTCTTTAGATGATGATTATTAGAGATATTACAATCAGATTACAAGTATCGAAGAAGACATCAAGAATAAAGACGTAACAATTTCTCAACTAAAGCGTCAAGTTAAATTAAACCCCTCGATTGACTTTGATCCAGAGTTTTCCAAGATCCTTCAAATGATAAGTGATTTAGAGATAAAAATGAAAAATAGTAAAGCCCAGTGTAAATCCCTAAAGTTTATCATGGGGGATCACACAATTCATAATATCAATTTACCAATTTCTCTGATTGCCTCGTCTGATGTGAAATCGACAAGGTCGTCATCTTTAGCTATTTAAAAATTTCCAGCTACGACTAACCCTCCACCTAGCATAGACGAAAGTGTAGTAGGGGAATGGTGTAGAAAGGTTGAATTTGAAATGATGAGATATTTTGACGACCAACAGAAAGTAAGGTACTCACAGCATATAAATGAGTATGCAGCCAGGATTCAGAAACTTGAACATGATATATATCTTCTTTGAAATCACATTGCATATTTAGAAAGGAAAAATAAAACACTCATAGTTTCTAATAAAGCTTCTGACTGTGCCTTAAAGCCTCACAACGATTCCATCAATGATGAAACAAGGAAAAAAGAAACCAAGCTTTAAGAGATTCTTTGTGTTGCAATTCATCGTATTATTGATCCTTTGATTGCTGAATATCTAAATAAGATTATTCAGGAACAGTAAAATGTTAACCCTAACTCGTTCACAAGTTAACAGGTCCACGACTCAAGGCATGTACGACTCAAGGCATGTACGAGTTAAAGGATACATGAGTCAGCAACTTCCTACAACTTAAAGACCTCTACGAGTTAGCAAGCTTACGAGATAAGCAGCCTACGAGTTAAGGAGTACCCGAGTTAAGCTACTTGCGAGATAAGCCTTTACGAGTTAGCATATCTACAAATTAGCAAGTGTACGAGTTAAGATCTTTAACAAGTTAAGCCTCTACGAGTTAATCCTCTGCGAGTTAAGATCTTCTACGAGTTAGCAGGCATACGAGTTAAGAAAAGCTAACGACTTAAGGTCTTTACGACTTAAGGAAATTGATGGCCTACGACTTAATGATAACTACAGTTTGTACGACTTAAGACCCTTACGACTTAAAGAAGTTATACGACTTAAGGAGGATACGACCTAAAGACACACCTCTTAACTCGTCTATGAGTTAAGACTTGCTTTAAACCAGTTGCAATTAGTTAAGTCGACTACGACTTACGACATAAAAAGAGTCGTATACGACTTAAGAAAGGAAATTAGCAATTGCAGCCAGATAACTCGCACACGACTTAGAACTTAGGGATGGGTTCAAAAAAGGGGAACTGCCATAGACTCGGCTCAGTGACCCGGGGACGACTTACCTTAAGTCGAACACGACTTATCTTAAGTCGGCCACGAGTTAGGACTTAGCACTTTTTCCGCCCAGAACTCTCTATAAATATGAAACCATCTCCAACATGCAAAGGACTTTTGGGGGCTCATTCTCTTCAAGCGCCATTACTCTGCCGAATTCCAGACTACTTCAAAGCTTTTTAGATCCAACAAACTTCTAAAGGAACTCCATGAAGGAATCATCCACATTCGCCATGGATTTGAAGATGATTGTCAACATCAAAGCTTGAGCTACTTGTTTCACATATCCTATCACTTGAAGTGTGTTGTAATTGAAAGATCTTGTAAAGAATTGTAATCAAACTAGTGATAAAAAGATTAAAGTGGACGTAGGCTGGATTATAAGCCGAACCACTATAAATACTGTGTCTCTTACTGTTTTTTTTGCATACTTTCTGCCTATTTCTGTTTCCCGTACGAACGGGTGGTGCTTTCACAATCACATCTTATACACCAGGGTGTTAGCGTTTAAATTTTTTCGTTAACATTTTGGTGCTTTCACTGAGAATTGAACTCAGGACATCTATCATCATTGCTTCAGAAAGATTTGTAGATAAAGTTTCTTTAAGAACCAGAAGTCTATCCGAAATCATGGCTCCTGGAAGGAAAAGTAAATCTGTGAGATCTGCAAACATTCAAGAGGGAACCTCCGCTTCCCCAACACCAAATCAAGCCACTCCAGCTGTTGGAGTTTCAAAAGCGGAATTGGACGCTGCTATCTTTGGGTTGAATCAGCAAATAAATGCCCAGAACGCGCAATTGGAAGCTCAGAATGCTCTGATTCTGAATAGGTTAAACGATTTGCTCGGGGCAAACCGTCAACCTGCGAATAATGAAAGGAACTTTGTCGGTAATGTCCATGATGCTGAAACTAGAAACATTCCCGAAAGGGCTGCTAGCCCCTTTGAACAGACATTGCCTGAGGCTGGAGGATCCAGAAATAGGAATGACGAAGAATATCTTTCTGGTATGGTTCGACAGATTATGAAAGAAAGTATGCAAAGGGTCGAAGATGAGAAAGAGTGGGGTTTCGCTCCGAGCAAGACTCCGTTTACTGAAAAGATCCTAAAAGCTGAATTCCCAAGGAAGTTCGTCCCTCCGACCATTCCAGCTTACAAAGGGACAAGTGATCCAAATGAGTTCCTGTACAAATATGATTGGCACATGACAGGTGCCAGAGCTTCTGACGAGATAAAATGCCGCTATTTTCCTGTGTATTTGGAAGGGGTAGCTCTGCTTTGGTTCACAAAACTGCCTGTCCGGTCCATCGATCAGTTTTCAGACCTAACCAGGAAATTTAAAGAGCAATTTAGGCTATATGCTTCAAAGGCAAAAGACATCATGTCGTTATCCGGTTTGGAACAGAATCCGGGGGAAACTATCAAGTCTTTTTTAAATCGCTTTAATATAGCGTTAGCTGAGGTGGATAATGCAGAACCCCGCATGGTCTTGACCTATTTGATGAGAGCTATTGATAAGTCAAGTGAATTCGGAAAGTGGCTGAACATGAAGGAGCCAAATTCTCTGGAAAAGTTCTACAAAAAGGCGGATGAATTCATGCGTTTGGAAAGCCGTCCTGTCCCGGCAAAGGCAACAGTAGAGAAAGCTGAAGACAACACTGCTGCGCCACGTAAGAATGGATCTGTGGGACAGAAAAGAGAAAATAATGATGGAAGGAAACAACACAATTCAAAGAAGCCTCGATCCTTCAAGCCATCAGAATATACTCCTTTGTTAGAGACACCAGAGCGCATCTACCTGGCTACAAAAGATTCTTTTGAGTATCCCAAACCTCCTGTTCTCAGAACCGGAAGAAAAGCTGTGCAAAGTGGGAAGTTCTGTCGCTTCCATAATCAGCCTGGTCATGACACAGACGACTGCCGTCAATTGAAAAATATAATCGAAGAATTGCTAAGAGAAAATAAGCTGCAGCAATTTGTGAAGAAGAGTGGTAATGATCCTGCTTCGTCAAGTCAGGGGCAACAAGCTCTTGCTCATCAGCCCAGGACAAATGAGAAGGCCGCAGGACATGAATCTGGAAGGCCAGTTATTAATGTCATCACAGGAGGACCCCACCCAGCAGGCAGAAGCTGGGGTGAAATGGAGAGGTACACTCGAGCTCTGAAACATGTGCCAACTGAAGAGAATGTCTTTGTTTTAGAGGACTCTACACCCCTGAAACAACAAAGGACTTTTAATGATGATATTGTGTTCAGGGCTAGAGATTCCACGGGCATTGAGGCCCCTACTTTGGACCCGTTAGTCATCTCGGCCGGTATTGGACCGGCTATTGTCAGAAGAGTTCTTATTGATTGCGGCGCATCTTGCAACATCCTCTTCAAGAAAACGTTTGACCAGATGAAAATCCCGATGGCGGATGTGCAAGCCTCATCTCAGAAGATTGTTGGCTTCACTGGGGAGCCAAAGCAACCAGTAGGAACCATTGACTTGCTTGTGGAACTCGGAGAAGGAGAAAGAAAAGTAGTTCGCAAGCAGACTTTTGTGATAGTAGATGAATTTTCTGCTTATAATGCTTTCTTTGGTCGACCTATTCTTGCTGCATTCAAAGCTGTCCTTGCCCCATGGTGTCTTACTATTAAATTCCCTACAGACAATGGGGTAGGAGTTATTAAAGGAG
The DNA here is from genome assembly GCA_030765085.1 of Allium cepa. Classification (NCBI taxonomy): domain Eukaryota; kingdom Viridiplantae; phylum Streptophyta; class Magnoliopsida; order Asparagales; family Amaryllidaceae; genus Allium; species Allium cepa. Next base: position 813,313,382 of record CM060939.1, read on the forward strand.
ACCAGAACGCTGGGCGAGAATGTTATATGACAGAGCTGCGAGAAACAAGGAAGAGAGAAATGGGAAAAGATGCGGCAACCCCAATCCGCATCAAAACACCAACCCTATAGCAACTACAGGGCGGACCCTGCACTGGCGAGCATAGCGGGGCACGAAAAGTGATGGATCCTAGAAAGGCCAGTGCGGGGGAGAGTAGGGTGGTACCAGCAGAAACAACGATACCGGTGCCCGTTGATCTGAAGGACCCAAACAAGGTGCTGAATGTGGGTTCACAACTTAATGTGTCAGTTCAGAATGCCTTGATATCTTTTTTGAAAGCAAACCTGGATGTTTTCGCTTGGACCCATGCCGATATGTGCGGAATATCCCCAGAAGTTGCGGTACATGTTCTGAATATTGACCCAAAGTTCACGCCAGTAAAGCAGAAAAGAAGAATCCAAGGTCTAGAAAGGTCGACAGCATTGAAAGAGGAAGTTGACCGGCTCATGGAGAATAATTTCATCAGAGAATCTACCTATCCAAATTGGGTTTCAAATCCAGTGCTAGTTAAGAAAGCCAATGGTAAATGGAGAGTGTGCATCGACTTTTCAGATCTAAACAAGGCCTGTCCCAAAGACTGCTTCCCATTACCCAGGATCGATCAACTGGTAGATGGAACAGCGGGTCATGAATTGTTGTCTTTTATGGATGCCTACTCCGGATATAATCAGATCATGATGCATGAGCCAGATCAGGAGGACACAAGCTTTATCACCGATGTCGGTCTTTACTGTTACAGAGTTATGCCCTTTGGGTTGAAGAATGCGGGGGCAACATACCAAAGACTGGTTAATGCTATGTTCAAACCGCAGTTGGGAAAGACTATGGAAGTTTACGTTGATGACATGCTAGTAAAATCTAAGAAAGCAGTGGACCACATCGAACACTTAGCAGAAATGTTCGCAATTCTCCGAAGATACGGAATGAAGCTTAACCCTTTAAAATGTTCTTTCGGGGTAGAATCTGGGAAGTTCTTGGGTTTCATCGTGAGCGCTAGGGGCATTGAAGCTAGTCCAGCTCAAATCACTGCTCTAAAAGAAGTCAAAGCTCCTAAAACAAAGAGGGAATTGCAAAGTCTCAATGGAAAAATTGCCGCCTTAAGTCGGTTCATATCCAAAGCTACTGATAAATGCATTCCATTCTTCGACGCTCTAAAGAAAGGAAAGAAAAACTTTGACTGGACTCCCGAATGCCAGAAAGCTTTTGAAGAATTGATTCAACATATGGAAACGCCTCCAATACTTTCCAGGCCCGGCGATGGCGAGGATCTTCTTATATACTTGGCAGTTTCATCTCATGCTTTAAGTGCAGCGCTGGTACGGGAAGACAAAAGGATTCAACATCCAGTTTACTATATCAGCAAAAGACTCACTGGGGCAGAAATGGATTACTCCAAGTTGGAAAAACTCGCCTATTGTCTATTGATTGCCTCAAGAAAGTTGAGGCAATATTTCCAGGCTCATCCTATCAAAGTCCTCACTGATCAACCTTTAAAGCAAGTCTTGTTTCGCCCTGAGACTTCAGGCCGCCTTTTAAAGTGGAATATTGAATTGAGCCAATATGACATCACTTATCATCCTAGAAAAGCGATCAACGGACAAGCTTTGGCAGATTTTATTGCAGAATTTACAGACAAGGGTAACAGCGAGGAAAAAACAATCGAGAACCCCCCAATCCAATGGAAGTTATTTGTAGATGGCGCAAGAAATGATTACTGTTCAGGTGCTGGAATTGTTCTTGAAACTCCTGAAGGCCGGTCATTATGCTATGCGCTAAGATTAGAATTTCCTTCAACAAACAATGAAGCAGAATATGAAGCTCTGATTGCTGGTTTGAAAATTGCTAAAGAACTAAACATTCGAGCGTTACAGATCTTCAGTGATTCGCAGCTTATAGTATGCCAAGTCAAGAAGGAGTTTCAAACGAAAGGAGGAAATCTGCCCGCTTATGTGTCAAAGGCTTGGGAACTTTTATGTGAATTCGACCATTACACGATAAGTCATATTCCTCGAGAAGAAAACATGAAAGCAGATTCTCTCGCAAAATACTCAAGTTCTGGCGAAGCCCAATCCTTAGGGTTAGTTCCAGTGGAAGTTTTGTCAAATCCGAGCATTGATGAAATGGATATCGATTGGGTTATGAGTATGTCGCAAGAGCAAGAATCATGGATGACTCCAATAACAAAGTATCTACTCAATGGCTCTTTACCAGAAAACTCTAAAGAACGACAAAAGCTACTGAGAAAAGCTTCTCGATATATAATCCAGGATGGTCAATTATACAGACGAGGATTCTCAATGCCATTGCTTCGATGTGTATCCAAAGAAGAAGCCAAAATAATCCTATCAGAGGTACATGGAGGAGAATGTGGGGATCATTCAGGTGGTCAAACTTTAGCAAAGAAAATTCTCCGATATGGATATTTTTGGCCAGAAATTAATCGGGATGCCGCAGATTACTCCCGAAAATGTGACAAGTGCCAAAGATATGCCAAAATTCCTAGAGCACCTTCTACCGAACTCACACAGATGATCAGTCCATGGCCATTTGCAATTTGGGGAATGGATCTCATTGGGCCGCTACCAACCGCTAAATCAGGGATTAAATATGCTATTGTTGCGGTTGATTATTTTACTAAGTGGGCTGAAGCTGAACCATTGGCTACTATCACTTCTAAGAAAGTGATAAGCTTTGTGACCAAGAATATCATTTGCAGATACGGTGTGCCTCAAAAAATAATCACAGACAATGGTACTCAGTTTGAAAGTGAGGAATTCCAGGATTTTTGCAAACGATTCAAAATCCAGAAAAGCTTTTCGGCAGTAGCTCATCCGCAGGCAAACGGGCAAGTGGAAGCAGTGAACAAGATCATCAAATCAACCATCAAAAAGCAACTCGAAAGAGCAAAAGGTGGATGGGTCGATAAACTACCACTTGCACTATGGGCATACAGAACTACTCACAAAACTGCAACTGGGCATACTCCTTTTTCGTTAGCATACGGATCGGAAGCAATGATCCCGGTTGAAACAGAGGTCCCTTCACACAGAAGAATCCATTTCAATCAAGCAGAAAATGAAAAGCTGCAACTTGAAGCGCTGGATCTCCTTGATGAAAAAAGAGATGAAGCTAACCTCAGAGTTGCAGCTCATCAGCAAAGGATAGCCAGACATTTCAATTCCAAAGTTCGTCAACGCAGCTTTGAAATTGGAGATCTAGTCCTAAAAAGAATTATGACTGCGACAGGTGTGTTTGGGCCAAATTGGGAAGGACCGTATGTGATAGGTCAGAAACTTCTTGACGGCACATTCAAGCTCACCACAGTTGATGGAGATCAAATTCCAAGGGCATGGAACAGCAATCACTTGCGTCCATACTTTACTTGAAAATTTTGTTGAAACATTGTAAAAAGAATTATGAATGTATGATTCCTGTAATTGAAAGCAATTGTGAAACTGATGCAAGTAAATAATGAAAGAATATAAAGTGGATGTAGGCCCAATTTCATGGCCGAACCACTATAAATCTTGTGTTCCTTATTATCATTATATGTTTGCTTTGTTTTCGATATAAAAATACATAAAATGTATTGCTGAAATGTCGATTTAAATTTTTGCAGACAATGGAGATAAAACTTGCGCATAATAAGACCGAGCGATTCTCACCATCATTCAACAAACAAATTTCAAGTCACAAAGACCCCGAATTCAAATCCTAGATAGGAAATACTTCAATTGAACGGCTAATGATTTCGATAGAAACGAGCCCTTGCTGATAAATTGAGATTGTTTGAACAAACAAACATCCAATTAGGAAGCTAGTGCCCGTTCTCACGAACTTGCCTGGCAATGAAGTACACTTCCTTGGATTAAACAAGCTACTTGCAAGAAAAAGGAAAATAAAAAAAAAAGGAGAGGATCGCTGAGAAGGCATAAGCAAGTGAACAGAGGAACAACCAAAGCTACCATCAGCGGCACAAGTCCTCTTCGGAGGCGCAACTCTTCGGAGGATAAAAAGACCTCTAATGGGTCATACGCCACAAAAAAGAAAGTTCTCTACTCAACAAAAAAAGATTGGAGGAGTCATGACCCTCCAACCATGAGAGAGTAACTTCCAGGCGATGAAAACCCTCTCTGAGGCACATTTCACCAGGAGTTGAAGTGTTATAACCGCTCTTCGGGATTTCACTTCACCAGAGTTGAAATGTAAACAAAATAAAAGCCCTCTTCGGAGGCCCATTTCACCAGGAGTTGAAGTGTTATAACCGCTCTTCGGGATTTCACTTCACCAGAGTTGAAATGTAAACAAAATAAAAGCCCTCTTCGGAGGCCCATTTCGCCAGGAGTTGAAGTGTTATAACCGCTCTTCGGGATTTCACTTCACCAGAGTTGAAATGTAAACAAAATAAAAGCCCTCTTCGGAGGCCCATTTCGCCAGGAGTTGAAGTGTTATAACCGCTCTTCGGGATTTCACTTCACCAGAGTTGAAATGTAAACAAAATAAAAGCCCTCTTCGGAGGCCCATTTCGCCAGGAGTTGAAGTGTAGCAACCGCTCTTCGGAATTTCACTTCACCAAAGTTGAAATGCAAAAACAAAGACCTTCTTGAAAGCACACGTTTCACCGAGATTGAAATAAAACTTCCAAGTGTTGAAACGTGAAAAGGCTTTCTTCAAAGGCACAACTCTTTGGGGGTACACGTTTCACCAAGATTGAAATAAAACTTCCAAGTGTTGGAACGTGAGAAATCCCTCCTCAGAGGTACAACCCCCTCCCGGGAACACAATTAAGAAGAAAGACCTCTTTGGAAACCCACGTTTCACCGAGATTGAAATAAAACTTCCAAGTGTTGAAACGTGAAAAGGATTTCTAAAGCATAACTCTTTGGAGGTACACGTTTCACCGAGATTGAAATAAAACTTCCAAGTGTTGAAACGTGAAAAAATCCCTCCTCAGAGGTACAACTTTCTATAAAAAAAAAAATCCTCATCAAAAGCGTACTTTAACTTTCAAAGGAAAAGTAATTTGCCTACTATGGGAAATGATCGTAAAAAGAAAAGAAGTTAAAGTACCCTTCAGAGGTCCGCTTTACCACATAGAGGAATTCACTTGATGAGATATGCACATAAGCAAAAGAAAAAAGTGATTTCTTCGAACGACCAAGCGTAAAAACTTATACGAAGGGAGTTGTACTCTATAAAAATTTTCTTTAAAGAATAAAATAATTGTTCTTTAACAAATAAGAGTGCAAGTCCCCTCGAAGTATAAAATATTGCAGCAAGCTTAAGGTATGGGGGCAACATGGTATAGTAGTATAGATGCATCAGCAGAGTAATACTCAAGCAACATACCATAAGCCCGCTGCAACACTATATAAACAAACTTGTGCAAAAATAAATAGTAAATGCATTCTCAAATTCAAACAGAAGTTTGTACAAACGAAGAATCATTTTATTCAACTATAATGCAGATACAGGTTCTCAAAATAAAAGCGGGGGCCGATACCCGCACAACTCTCGGCCAGTTCATACAAAAGACAAAAAGCTAAAGTCTTCACTTCTTTTTACTGCCTTTGGACCCTTTACCCGACCGAATGACCAGCTTTTCAGGTCGGCCAGTGGGTATAAGGGAGGAAGGAGAGGTAGGCGCAGCTGGCCCAACTTCTGGCTCCTCTTCAGTGGCAGTGATTATCTTCCCTCTCCTCCTTGATGCTCCTTGCTTCCTTCTCCTCTTTGAGGAAGACTCACTTCCTGGAGTGACAAGTTTAGATAAAGTTATATCGTCAGAAGGAGTCCGCTCCGGAGATATGTCACCTCCCTCAAGTCCCTCATCTTTTTGCTCTTGCGAAGCAACGGGATCATCCAGGCCATGGAGAGCTTCTATTTGTTCTTCTTGTGACCCAGGTTGCGAGGCAGAAGGAGGCGCCACTTGAAGAGATGGAGGAAGGATCACCGGGGGAGAAGAAGCTTGAGTTTGACTCGGTGCTTTCTCTACAAAGGAGAAAAAACTTAAAATATCAGTATCTTTCGAAAAGAGAGGGGATGACGGCTCGTCAAAAGTCGGGAATTCATTAACATTTGAGGAATAATCAAAAGTCGGGAATTCATTGACATTTGAAAAATAATCAAGAAGATCGTCAAGTTCACAAGGAGCGAACGAGCAGTTCACCACTTGGGCTGGTCCGGTGTCAAGTTTACCTGGGGTAGTTGGATCTCTGAGGCTGATTTCATATCGCTGTGCTTCGTTGCTTTCACCACCTTCATCCCCGCCTTGTGCACTTGTAGTTTCAGTTACTGTCTTAGTTGCAGGCGGAGTAGAGGAGCTAGAACCCGTGATGTCAACCACAGGAGAAACTGGAGGTTGGACAGAGGAAGTAAGCGTTAATTCCTTTCCAGAACGTTCCTCTTCCGCCATTCCAGTTCTCATCCTGGCAAGTTGTTCTCGCCCCTTCGCAAGAGCAGCGCGAGCTCCCTCATCCAGGTAACGCGCCTCAAAATCTTCATCGCCATACCCGGCGTCTTTAAACATGTTAAGAGCAGCTTCCCACACCTCGGCCAGGGTGATTTCATACTTAGGACCAAGAAAAGAGAGGCTGCCGCGTCCCAAGACACAATGTAAATAAAAATCGAATAAAGTCGAATTGATATCGTTTTCCATGGTCTGAGCAGTTTCTTCGGCTGCAATTTTGCCAGCCATGGCCTCATCTCGATCTTTTTCGGTCTGAGCAAGTTGGGCTTTTAGCGCTTCAATCTCCATGTCCCGGGCGCTCAGTTTATTCTGCAGCTGGGTGACATCAGTGCGGTGGTTCTCTACAGCTTGTTCCAACCTCTCAGCTTTAGCTTCAGCGTCCCTCTGGCTGGCGTGCGCATCTCGCACTTGTTTTTGCAATACCTCTTCTCTTTGGGTGTAAGTATTAGTAGAAGAGGCAAGATCATCTTTGAGCTGCTTTACTTCAGCTTCGAGTTTTTCATTGTATTCGGCTATCTCCTTCATCTCAGCGTTGTGTTGATCAAGAATCTTCTGCCATTCTGATTTGTCATTTTCCATGGTCAGCATTGCTTCGATGTTAGCCCGATTAACTCTTTGAAGTTCATCAACCAGCTTTTGCCATCCAGACATTCTATCGATATCAAGCTTGACAGCATCGAGATTTCTGTACATAGCTTCTTTGTCGATGGGGACCAAATCAAGGTCGAAGCGTACCCCCCTCAAACACCAGTTCGGGAATCGGCTCTGCAAAGTCGGGGGGCCCCTTTCAACATGGTATGAAGGCCTGTTGAGAAGTGTTTGGATGGCACTTCCTTCAAGAGCAGGAGATTTGGAAGGGATGTCAATAGAAACTGAGGCACCAGGTCTCTCAGATGTCACGGGCACGTGCTCCTCGCCAAGTTTGGTCCGCTTTCTCGAATCCTCAATATGGCTCTTCCCCCTATCATCGTGCGTTTTACGTTTATGGGAGTCATCATCCCTTGGGAAGGATTCATGTCGCGTGCCCGCTCCCTCATGACGTTCTTCATACCTTCTCCTCTCTTCAGCTTTTCGCGCAGCTCTCTGCTCATTGGTTTCTCTGGGATCGGCATAGTATTGCTTGTAGTCATAGCTGCCACGCCCTCCATAGCGTCGAAAGTCCTTGTAATAAGAACCGCTGCCGCTGCGCCCCATAGAGGAATCTGAAAAGGCAAAAATAGCAAGTCTTAGAAACTTCCGGAGAAAAGAAGTTAAATATGAACAAATGCCAAAAAATCCTAAGTGTTGTGTGATGTGCAAGCTACGCGCATTAAGCTACAAACCACTCATTGGTGTAGAGGTGATGATAGCTTGGGTATGAGGAGTTGGTGTTTGTGTTGGTGTTAGTCGAAGAAGGGACGTCGCCTCAATTATAGGAGAGATAGTTTTAGACACGTCATCTCTAAAAAGCTCCTGTGAGGTCACTATTATGTCGCTCAACCCATCATAAACATCGTCACCATCATGCTCGGTGAGACTTGTTTTCTCAGTTCCTACATCAGCTAATCCCCCGAGAGGCTGTGAAGGTTCTTCTTCTTCCTCAATCGGGGCAAGTGCCGTCTTACTAGATGACCCCATAATGTCGGTAGGGGTGGAACATTTCACCAATGAAGCTTCGATGTTAGACTCTTTTGATGAAGACTGTTCGATAGTAACGGGGGCATCCGATGCTTCAGTCGGGGAATCGGGAACTTCAGTCGGGGCTTCATGAGGCTGAGTATAGCGAGAAGAGTGAAGAAGCCCGTATTGATGTAAAAAGTCATCTCTCAGCAAAAACTTTATACTCCTCTCTTCTACTGGCACAGCATTCAATCTTTCAAAAATTTGCTTATAGCCTGGGTCTCTAGAAGGAGGTGGAAGCGCTGAAAAGTAAAAAGGGAAATTAACATCTAACTACTCAGGCTATGAAAAGATTTTATAAGGAAAACATGTGTCAGGAATAAAGCTGAACGCCCTTACTTCCAACTCTCCACACACCATAAAACCCCGGAGGGCAACGAACATAGAAGAATTGGGTTAAAAACCCGTGAGCAGTATCAGGGAGGCCAACAATCAGTTTGCGGTTTCGGGCGCTCCTCACAACAGTAATGGAAGGATGATCCTTAGTCCGAGTAAAAGAGCATAGATAACAAACTTCACCAAAGCTTGGAAGTCGATCAAGTGTTCTCCTAAAAAGCACACACAACCCCATTAGAATGGCATAGCCATTGGGGTGTAGCTGGGATGGAGCAATGGCCAGTTGACGGAGAAGTTGTTGGAAAAAGTCGTTGAAAGGAGGAATGCCTCCACTTAGGCACATTTGCCGGTTAATTGTCACAAAGCCAGAAGGAGCTATATCGGCAGTGTTATTTCTTTCGGGAAGAATGGCATCTGATTCAACGATACCAAACTGAGCACACAACTGGCGAAAAACTTTGTATGATAGTGAAGTAGGAGCTCTTTCGGGAGGATTAACCAGTGGAGCCGGAAGAACAGTTACCTCTCCAGTCCGAACTGTTGCATCACCTTCCTGAGAAGTCATTCTACACAAACAACTGGATATTCAAATATGAAGGTGCACGTTTCCTAAAAAAGTGTGAAGTGTTGTGCAAAAAACTAATAAAAAAAAATAACAAGTAAATATAACTGAAATAAGACTAGTCGACGATTGATCGATTACAAAAATTTCAGAACTTGTTAGTCTTTAGTTCAAGTATAATATTAATGCGAGCTGGTCAATTTTAATTGACTATTTCAGTATTGCTTTAGTATTTTACTTGAAGTTAGTAAGTTGAGCACTTCATTCACACAATCTGTTTAAGTTTAATGACTGTTATTAGCTAATCTGTCATTCGAAGAGGGCGATCAATGGCAGTATATTCGCCCCGGTTTTTCTGTAAATGTTGTATTGGACAGGTTGTTAACTTGCGAGTCAAAGTAATTTGTAAAAGAAGGCATCAAAGTTCAACAGTTCAACATCACTGCAACAATTCAAGGTTTAAGCAGATCCAAAAAAAAAAAAAAAAACACAAGTGCTAAGTCGTATCGAACACAAGTGCTAAGTCGTATCGAACACAAGTGCTAAGTCGTATCGGACTCAAGTGCTAAGTCAAAACCGACTCAAGTACTAAGTCGCAACCGACTCAAGGGATGAGTCGTTCCTATCCTCAGCCATCAAACACATCAAGCTGCTTATCCTCTAAGTCCTAAGTCGTAACTCGGGGAACAGGAGAAAGGCTCTGATCCAAAACAACTAGAAATCCTCCAAGTCTTAACCCGGCTACGGCACATGGAAATCGCTAAGTCACATGGAAGAAGCCGAGTCATATATGAGACGATCCCTTGTTATTTTCAATCAACCTATTCGACCAACTCGCCTCCCTTTCAAATCTCTTAACCTGTTCATCCTTGGCTTCTTCAGCAGCGACAACCTTAACCCGTTACACTATGAATCGCCCCAAAGCGCGAATCACCATAGGCCAAATCAGATGAATTTTAGTTCATCGGTAATCAATTCGAATAGAATTCGCAGGGTTTGAATGGGGCAAACCAAAGATGATGAACTGAATACATAAAGTAACAATGGTTAACGGTCGAAGTTTGAAGCAAGATCTCTTACGATTGTTTGATGCTAGAAAGAATCAGAGATGAATCGGGTCGAAATCGCCTCGGAGAGCTTGAAGATGCGTTAATGGCAGAAAGCAGTTTAAAAGGTTAAGTGATGAGAAGAAGGACGACTCAGGCTTTTATATCTGGAAAGGTTGGGATTTGAAACGACATGACCGAGTTATGATAAGTCGAAGCACACGACTTACGATTTAAGCGTGTGCTTCGAGGGGCAAATGTTAACCCTAACTCGTTCACAAGTTAACAGGTCCACGACTCAAGGCATGTACGACTCAAGGCATGTACGAGTTAAAGGATACATGAGTCAGCAACTTCCTACAACTTAAAGACCTCTACGAGTTAGCAAGCTTACGAGATAAGCAGCCTACGAGTTAAGGAGTACCCGAGTTAAGCTACTTGCGAGATAAGCCTTTACGAGTTAGCATATCTACAAATTAGCAAGTGTACGAGTTAAGATCTTTAACAAGTTAAGCCTCTACGAGTTAATCCTCTGCGAGTTAAGATCTTCTACGAGTTAGCAGGCATACGAGTTAAGAAAAGCTAACGACTTAAGGTCTTTACGACTTAAGGAAATTGATGGCCTACGACTTAATGATAACTACAGTTTGTACGACTTAAGACCCTTACGACTTAAAGAAGTTATACGACTTAAGGAGGATACGACCTAAAGACACACCTCTTAACTCGTCTACGAGTTAAGACTTGCTTTAAACCAGTTGCAATTAGTTAAGTCGACTACGACTTACGACATAAAAAGAGTCGTATACGACTTAAGAAAGGAAATTAGCAATTGCAGCCAGATAACTCGCACACGACTTAGAACTTAGGGATGGGTTCAAAAAAGGGGAACTGCCATAGACTCGGCTCAGTGACCCGGGGACGACTTACCTTAAGTCGAACACGACTTATCTTAAGTCGGCCACGAGTTAGGACTTAGCACTTTTTCCGCCCAGAACTCTCTATAAATATGAAACCATCTCCAACATGCAAAGGACTTTTGGGGGCTCATTCTCTTCAAGCGCCATTACTCTGCCGAATTCCAGACTACTTCAAAGCTTTTTAGATCCAACAAACTTCTAAAGGAACTCCATGAAGGAATCATCCACATTCGCCATGGATTTGAAGATGATTGTCAACATCAAAGCTTGAGCTACTTGTTTCACATATCCTATCACTTGAAGTGTGTTGTAATTGAAAGATCTTGTAAAGAATTGTAATCAAACTAGTGATAAAAAGATTAAAGTGGACGTAGGCTGGATTATAAGCCGAACCACTATAAATACTGTGTCTCTTACTGTTTTTTTTGCATACTTTCTGCCTATTTCTGTTTCCCGTACGAACGGGTGGTGCTTTCACAATCACATCTTATACACCAGGGTGTTAGCGTTTAAATTTTTTCGTTAACATAAAACATACACTTGTGTTGTACGCTTGAAAATTTTGTAAATCATGTAAATTATGTAAATATCACCTAGTTTTTAGTCCATTCTGACGATGTTTTTTCTGAAATTTGCTTTCTGATAACTTGCACTATGGTTTTGGTATTTGCTGGCCTATTCACTCTTCCTTTCTGATCGTATTTCCCTGAAAAGTATGAAGTAAACCATATTCTTTATTCTTAACTTGAAATCTATTTAGAAGTTTATATACATTATTAGCGGAGGTTAGTAGATATTATGTAAACATACTATAATAAGTGAAAAGTGATTCTATAATTGAATATGATTGAATGTCTTGAATCCCATCTTTGGTAATGATGAGAGAGCCAAGAATTCAATTTTGACAACATTGGTAGAATACCAGTAATCCAATGATAGGGAAACAAAAAATTCTATTTTGGATTCAATCATAGATATTTGGAAATTCATCTTCTAGAGATAGTTAATTGAAAATCAATAATAATCCTTTAATAGACGTCGAATTTAAAAAAGAATTCATACGAATCTAAATATCTTTTTCTTTGGAACCTAGATTCGGGCATTAAGGTATGAAATTTTGAAAGAAAAAGATCTGAAACCCAAATTAGGGTTTATGTGGATGATAACAAGAAATCCTAAATAATAATCTCCATAATAGGTATTTGGAGCCTAGATTCACATTGATGAATAAAGTCCAGTAATAGACTTGAAATCTATATTTGTGTATGATGAAGACTATAATTACTAGTGAAGACCTAAAGCCTTGATTCGAGTAGTAAAAAGAAAAGTCTCGAACTTAGTAATGAAAGACCTGAGACCACGATTGGAGTATTTATAAGTGAAGTTCAGAAATACCTCTTTGATAATTAATCAAAGGCTGTAGATTCTAATTAAAGCCTTATGTTCTGTACCGCTCCTTTGGTCCTAACTCTTTAAACACGGGTCACCTTTTAGGCCCTGTATGTAGTCACCATTTGCTGTTCCATTTCCTAGGCTTGGACATCCTAGTCCATTGTTTGATATGCCTTTTCGGGTGCTCGGACGTCTTAGTCCGTTATTTGATATGGCGCTTCTCAGGCTCGGACGTCTTAGTCCTTTGTTTGATATTCCGCTTTTTGGGCTTAGACGTCTTAGTCCATTGCTACTTGGTGTGTGTGGTTAGGTTATCTGCAAGCACGACCAATGTACTTACCCAACCTCCCTTCAGGAGGAGCTCCAGCCATGCTTTATAAGTGGGACTGAAGGCTTGTTTGGTGCCTTTGCCAGGCCATGGTGTGGCGGGACCAAGGAGCACAATACTCTCTTGAATAGTGCTTCACTTTCTATACTTCCACTAATGCCAAGATTTGTGTATATTCAAAGCAAAGCTTTCAAATTGAAAACTTAGAGAATTCTTAAGACAAGAGAACTGTGTAAATCATTCGCATCGATATTTTCTTTTTATCCGTAGTTATACTAAACCAATAGAAAACTATCAACTAAGGCGTTCAATAGTTATCTAATAACTATTAGTACATAACCCATAGGTACCCCAATGGCCAGGAATAATACACTGCCTAACATTTGGAGAGCATTACATACTCTAATTTTAACGGTTACATCGATATCCAATCCCGATGCATTTTGACGATGAACATTTAAAATAATGCATTTTATAATATTGTGATACAATACTCATGATTACAACTATGTGTAATTACTTCAATTAAGCATTTGATTATTTATAACACATTATAAAAAATTTATAGCCGAAAGAATAACATCGTTATTATGAACGATAGTTAATTACAGTGTTAATTAATTTACAATAAATTACAGAATTTTCCCTAGAGCATAAACCTAACTCTATCTTATTATATTATGTTTATACTGTTGAGATATGTACTTCTTTTTTAAGTTCCATTCTGAGGATTTTATCGTTTTCCTATGCTAATTTTATATTCTCATATTATAAAACAACAGTACATTCACTACAAAAAAATGTTTATTAGAGACTCTTTTATTTTGTCTCTAAACAAAAGATTATTTCTCTAATTTACATTTGAAATCAACCTAAGAAAAATAATATTGTCTCTAAAATAAGGACTCCATATAAATAGAGACCACAGACTTTCATCCCTAAAATATTTGCGACGTCACTAATGGTCTTAAATAAATTTCTACATTATATACTAGTTAGAGGCGATTTTATCGGTCTTTTGCATAATAATAGGGACCATATTCAAGGTTCCAAATCATTCATTAGTATAGTCATTATCGTGTATCAATTGCATACAACAAATGAAACATAATGTTATTTCAATTTCATCACATATCAATGAATAAAAAAAATATAATGTCTAACACAACATATAGCGAGATAATAGATAAATTTTCAATACATGTATAAAAAGAAAACCAATTGTCTATTGTTAGAAAAACATAGTAGAATATCCAAAGTACAAATATCATAACTAAAAGAAGCATATATGAGTTATATTCAACAATCTATTCCTGAAACAAATCTAGAAAAAAAAGGGAATAAAATTCTAAAAGTAAAGACAATTTTTCCCAATAGTGCATACTTGATATTTTTAGAAGCTAGCAAGCAAGAAACATTCATACATAGTCTTTACTTTGAGATCAATGTTTCATGAGGGTTCCATGCTTGATTATGATTGGGTTGATCTTGTGTTATAGGCCTCAGTAGTTTCACGAATGATCCAATTTGTTCTGAAATGTTTTCAAAATTTGATTAGAAAGGCACATACATTGTTGATATTGTTCGAATATTTGTTGATAATGAATTAATGATTGTGTAAATTGAAAAAGTGATTGATAAGACTGACCAGATGATTGCCAGATATGATTAGGAATTGTAGAAACAATTGATCACATGGTTATGATGCCTGACATGGTGGCTATGAGAGAAAACTTAGAGGTTGGAGGAATGTGTAACGGCCATCTTTTTATCCCTTGAATATCAACACTAATACATCCATGGTATTCACGTATCGAGCACCCAAGTGCCGGAAAGACTGATTGTTAGGGCAAAAGAAAACGTGAAAAGAAAAGGATTAAGAAAGATAAGAATAAATACATCAGAATATCACAATGAAATGATAGCATGTAATATCAAAAGATAATACACAGTGTTACCCTAATATACATAGCTTTTACTAGTCTAATTACTATTATCAGCCTGGATGGTTATAACGACCCGTCCTTACAATTGTTGATATATATCCGTAAAGTAAGATAGCTAAAATAATAATCTATGCTAGGAAAACATCCGGCTCCTCTCCAAGAGCCCATGGCGCCCATAACTAAATTTGGAAATATACTAAGGGTTAAACCGAGCATTATAAGAAAGTGACACCCGGATCAGGCTGGTAAACCAACATGCCAAACTCAATCATATGGATTTTTATAATTGTAAAACCCTTTACAATAAATGTATCTCGGAAGACCATGGCACAATTAAACAAGGATGGTTTTTTATCATACGATAACCAAACCATTCCTTTTAGAAAAACTTTTGATATTATATTATTCTCTAAGGTTTAAAATAGATATATAACACAACTGAAATGCTTGTATCTCACCTTCAAGCATACTATAGTAAATCTAAAACTTCTAAGGCACATTCATATGAATGGATTATCAACAAAGACCTCCTCAGTAAACTGAGACCGATCTCCCATGATAATGATCAGAAAACACCTTAGGATCGTCGTATATCTCTAGATAAATTATAACACAAGGTAATACAACTGCCCCATCATCTAAACACTTTTGTAAACAATGTGAACTAAGTATCAACAGAGCCTGATATGCAACATATCGGTAAGCATACTCTATATACTGAGTTGATGTACCCACAATGAGTCAGCTAAAACCTAAGAACATGAAATCTACTTTGTCTTTAGAGATTTTTTCAATGTCGAGGCTATGTTCAGCATCTTAACACGAGTAATCGCACTCGAACACATCACCATTCACCAATTGGACTCTAGCATCTCGAATAGATTCACTTCCAAGAGATAGAACTCATATCTCAGCCTTAAAGTGGTTTTCGATAAGTAAAACACCTACCGATCCCGGTCTCTTCAAGACTGAATCAATGAAATTGGTCATATTCAGCAGAAATGAGAATGAATGCATAAGGAAACTAGTCCTGCATACTTTCCATATGCACTAAACATACAAGCACTATCAAATAATACAATGCATGATCAAGTCGCCTAAATGAAGTTTAATCCCTTTTGATTAATATATACTTTATTAATTAAAAATCCATTTTATTAGTAGTATCCATTTTATCTAATATAGCTTCTTTCATTCATCAAAACTTCCTTCATATAATTAATAATTCTTTATTAATTAAAACTTCCTTTATTAATTAGTACCCCTTTTGAATTAAAACTTCTTTATTTATTAAACTCATTTATTAATTAAACTTTATTATTAATTAAACTCATTTATTAATAAAACATATTTATTTAGTTAAACTGATTTTATTTAATTAAACTTCTTATTAATGAAAACTTAGCTTATTTAAACTTATATACATATAGTTTCTCATTATAAAAGTTATATTCATATATTTACTATTTACATATTTACTATTTATTTATACTCCTTCTATGCTTCAAAAGTATTTATATACTCATCTCAAATGGTATTTGTACATTCAAAAATGATTATCAAGATTTATTGCTTTTAAAATATAATCAAAGAGGTTAAAAAATGTTACTAAAACATCATTACTATAGACTTCTTCTTTTTATAAATTAAACATATAATTTTTCTATATTCATTTCAAAAGATTTCATGCTTTTTATTATCTTTAAAATTCAATTATTAAATATATAATTATATTTATGTTATTTTCTTACTTTAAAAATACAACTCAAGGGTTTAAAAACAAATGTGGTTAAACATTGTATATGACAAACCTAAATCACTTTCAACTATAAATAGTATCTCATAAGCCCATGTCCACACATAAACACGGACGTGTTTTTACCTTATGATAACTAAAACACTTTTATATATCAAAACATTCGATATTATTCTTAGTGATATCTCTTTGAAAACATTTGCAAATAGACTTACTAATCTTAGGTTAAATTGTTACCATTATTAAATTCCAGCATACTAGGCTCTACAAACAAAACCGTAGGTTCTTATTAGAAAATGGATTTCAATACAAATGACCAGGTGAAGGATCTACCTTCCGAAATTGGTACACCTCTAGATGGATGGCCCGAGGAACAGCACAAAGGAACCTCTACCAACACAAGACCGGCCTACCTCTATAACTAGATAGTACTTAATATGTCATCCCCCGATCGTTACCGACCTTTAATCGAGCGCTCGATTTCCATAACCACATTAATTTATGTCCCGAACATAATAGCAAGAAGAAATATTTAGAATGGGATGACAATACCCTACTTGGGAATGACCCACTTAGGCTTGCCACATCAAATCCTATTTCGGTCATTTTCGGTTTGATGAGGCTTGAGGTTACGATTGCCTTTTCACATAGCACATATCACATCTTTAAATGCCACATTGCCATTTCGGTTAACTACTAATTACCTTTCACAAAAATACAACCCCTGAGCTTATACGTCTCAAGGAGGGTGTTAAGCTAAGAGAAGTTGCCTTCTCCACCACCATTGATGTACGTTTGTAAAATCCAATGTACGTAATCTTTAAAATGCAATGTCAGACAAATGTCCATACAAGTTGTCTAGGAATAGGACAAACCGAAGGCACTCTCCTTCTACCACTAGTAGCGAGTAGTCCTTGCAATCCTAAAAATCTCCATCACGAGGAGACCACTGCTATAAATAACTCTATAAAGGGGGCCAACCGAAGCATATTCAATAAGCAGTCTTCACGCTATGAAGATCCACGGTCCTCAATTATCATCATCTTCAATAAGTCTTCACGTTCAAACATATACAATGGTTCGAGGTGGTTTTCGGATAGGAATTACCCAAATCCGACCCTGGTTCCTTCGAAATCCAATTGTCGATAAAATGTGAATATGAGTATACAGAATTTATTATGTCTCTTTTCACTTTAATTCTTTTCGGATGATTTTGAAATATCTTTCTTCTGATTAGGATAATTCTAAGTAATTCATTCTTTTGCTTTGGATAATATCTCAAATTTCCTCACTTAACTCTCGATCCAAATTCCTTAACTTTTAGGCGGGTCAAAAACAATGTTATTTAAGACATCGTTTGCAATAAACCCTAAATCAATTTGAGTAAACATTTTGGAGTAAATAGGATGATAGAAATCATTCATTTTGAAGATTGCTTAACTTTTGGATAATACCAATTTTATTTTATTTTGAAAAACGTAACAGAATCTTTTTTATTTTAAGAGCATCCGGGCTTTCCTTTCAATCTATTCCACCATTCGCGTAAGAAATGAAAAATGTGCCATGTAAGTTCGGGGCACTGGTTGCTCCATCCCTAACTTAGTCAAACACCTTGTTTTATCTCCCTAGATCTCACAGGCGGGACAAATGTACTAGTCGTTTCCGCACACTCGTTATCAACTTAATTTTGGAATTGATTAAAATTATTCCAAATTATCTTTTAAACACTTAAATTTTCTTTTAAAAACATACGCAATTGATTCTGAGAAAAATCATTACGTTTAAACTCATGTTCAAATAGTTATACAATTTGCAGCATAAAAGTGCTGAGGGAAGTACTATATAAGCTTAATTAATTTAAACAACTTTTAAACATTTGATAATTCGTATTTTTCAATCGAAATGTGTTTTAAACTATTTAAATATATTTATCAAATTTATTTCATTTTTTTCATAATTGAAAACGTTCGCTTAAACAGATTTCCTTTTATGGTCACTTAACTGCACTAGCGCGATTTATTTGGAAATTTTTTTTGGACTTAATTCAAAACCTACTCAATGAAACTTTGATCTTCTTTCTTCGTTTAGAAGATATGGATATAATAGTCTAGAATTTTCTTATCTCAAAGAATTCCGAGCTATATTTCACTCTACGTATTCATTTGAACTTTTCGGCGCGAAATCGCGAACTACCGTTGCGTGACGCATCTAGTTTTAACTTATTTTTCAATATTTGAAATAATCCATTTAAATTGAATTCTAATTCTTATAAAATCATTACAAATCATTTTAAATCAATATTTCTCCTTTTCATGTATTTAAAAATGAATTTTCACTATTACCATATTATTATATTTACATTATTTTAATATTAAAATTTAAATTCCAATTTCAATTCAATTTCAATTCTAACTTCAAATTAAACACATTTAAAACCTAGATTTCAAATCTAATTTCAATTTAAACATCAATTTAACCTTAATCTCAGCTTTAATTTTTCAAAACCGATTTTAATTTCGATTTCACAATTCATCTTAATTTCAATTTCGAATTAACTATCCTATTTAAATCTGTTTCACTTCAAATTTCAAATTCTCTTTTATTTTAACTTTAATTTCACTTCGAAATGAAAAGAGACTTATTTTTTTCCAAGATATCTCATATCACTAAAATGTGATCTGATTAATAAAGGTGATTACTTTAATCAAAATGAACATAATCAATATCCATCTTTATAACTATCATAACATCCATTCAATCAATCACATAACATATGATTTCAAATCCAACACTCACTATTTATACGACAACGAAATACGATCACAATTCAATTATCTAACCAACAATCAAACATCCATATTAATAATTAAATAAACATTCATGTGTCATAAGGGTATAAATATGATTGTTTTAGCATAGCCAAAATAAAAATTCGAAAGCGATAAGAGTTTCTCACCTTCACCCAAAACGTTTAACTTCCTACCAACATTCATTTAATTCAATGCTTCACTATACCACCACCTAAACATTCTTCCACATTTTTCAAGTGCTCGGCCATCGCTTCTACCTTTGCTTTGGTCTCGACCATGCCTCCCTACCTCCATATTTCTCACGGAAATGCGCCTTTTTTTAAGAAGAGAAGAACAAGAAGTGAATTAAGAAGAGGTTAGAGAGTAACAAGTGGATTAGTGCTTAAGCACTCCACTATTTTTAACCATCCTACCACGATTAAAGAGAGAAGCCATTAAAATTGCTTAAAAGAAGAAGAAGAGAATGATTTGTGTGAAAATGGAAGAGGTATGCATGGCTATTTATAGGAATAAGTTTGGAATAAAATATTATTATGTAAAATGACCATAATGCCCATTACTTACTTTTTAAGAAAGCTTACTTTTTTCAACACTTAACATCACATTTCAAATCATGCTTTATGTCACTTTCACTTAAGGAGTAAGAAAAGTAAAGTAATAATTATGTTTGGTTTGACTTGACATGTTTTGTCCTTTTGTGTTTACTTTTGCACTCTTTTGTCAAATCATGTACTTTTTGAATTATTTGTAAACCTTAACTTTTCAAAGTGCATTTGTTAAATGTAATATGTAACATAGTTTGTTAAGTTGTATTTATATGTTAAAAAATGTATCAAGTTGCAATAACTTGCCGATAATTTGTTTCGGTTGAAAACGGTGTTTTTGTCAACAAATTTTACTGTCAAAATTTGACGTTTTTGTTAAGCTATATATTGAAGTAAACCAAAATTTAAAATGAACTTTTTACTTCTTTAAAAAAATTTAAACATGTCTCTTTATATTATAAAATCATATTTAATTTATATCAAAATCTCTATTTTTATAGTGTATGTAAAACTGACAAAATACGACAAATTTTGGTTATTTGTAAAACAAATATTAACATATTTTAAAATCTTTTAACATACTTTTATTATCTTTATTAGATATTTTAAATAAGATTTAACTTATCAAATAAATATTTAAACTTATTTATTTAAGCCTTTATTTATCAAGTGTAATGGCACGCGCTTCGCGCGTGAATTGTTTTTCTTATAAATTTTATGTATATGTTTAAATCAGTTAAAAAAATAATTTTTTATTTTCAAGTAATATTTTGTAAAGAAATATTTTGAATCTGTAAAGAAGGTATGATTTTAGATCATATTTTTAGAAGCGTTTTGAATTTTAAAGCTTGTTTAGTTATTAGATCCTACTTTTATGGGCATTTGAATTTGTAAAAGAAATTTAGTATTAGATCCTATTTTTATGCAATTAAGATTAGATATATATAGAAGGGAATTTTTGGTAGTTCACGTTGATGCCAAAAAAGTGTGACACCAAGTTATTACAACTATTATTAAAGATTAACAAAACTTAACTTTTGTCGATTTGTTCTAAAATCAAAATTAATACTTTTTAATTTATTAAATACAAGAATATATAATTTCTTCATTATTATCTACTATATATAACATTTTTATTTAAGTTTTAATTCCTTTAAAATTTAAAATACACAAAATCCGTCATTTTCGTAGTAGCGAGATTACGGTGTAACGACCCAGAATTTCTGTCATTTGAAATTCGTATATTTAATTGATTTTAAATATCAACAAGTAAAATTTATAAGTTGAAAAGTTTTATTTCCAATATTTGGATTTAATTGGATAATTAAATCGACAATTTAATATTTGAAATTATAGAAAAATTTGGAATTTGGGTTTAATGTGATTAAAAATGATTTATAAAGTTATATTAAATCATATTGGAGTTAGAGTGATGTTTGTGAACTTTTAAAATTGAATTAAAAGTTAATTTGTGAAAATTGAACATTTTAATATTTAATTGACTAGTGAAATAGTCATTTTTCAAACAGTCTCGGATTTCGACGAAACCCATTTCATCGGATCCGCAATGTTATATTTCTATATGGTTTCAAATTTCGTGTCAATCGGATTTACAGTTTGTCCGGGGCAAGCCAAAACGCATAGAAATTGGTTTAATCGATTTAATTTAAATTTGATCGTTTATTTTCTGTAAGTCGCACAGATGATCGAATTAGCTCTCGATACCAATTCCATTGTGTCCGGAACGCGGGGTAAACGCAAGAAACGTCGGTCACCATGCGAGACAAGGAGTTCGTAAAATTCGGATGAATAGTGTTTTTGTTGAAATTTCAATAAAAGCCCCCCTCTATCTTCATTTTGCAAAACAACTCAAACCCTTGGGTTTCAAGAGCTAGCCGCTAGTTACAAATTCAATGGACGACGTTTTCCCATTTTCTTTTTTTTGATTTCTTCCAATCCATAAACAATTAGCTCAATATCCCAACTACAACATTGTAGAGGGTGACGAGCTCTTCGAATCTATATGGAGATGATGGGATATGGCACGACGATGCAGGAGATATAGGCCCGCGTTCGTGCTTGATTTTGCATGTTTTTCTGAGCAAGAGGGAAGGCCAAGCATTATCATTCTCTGGCCGAAGGTCGAGCTCCAAGGGAGCTTCATCGTGGCACTCTCTGATCAACTTCTCTTCGACGATGGTGGTCGCGTTAATTGATGGAGCGGGCGGCCATTTGGGTTGCGTGTGCATTTATTACTTGGAAGAGGAGAAGATGGAGAGTGCGGCCCAGATCCAAGGGTTCAAGATCCAACAGATCTGATTAGTTTAGGTTTAAAATATTAAATAAAATTGTGAATTAATATATAGTTAAATTTGGGTAAACTTCTAAATGCAATAATTTTTTGATACGAGGACGGAATTGGACTAAACTACTTGCGTCGGGTTCGTTTTGTCGAGAACTATGCATTGGAGCTGGTTTGGAGTCGTTTGGTTCTAGTGACAATTTCTGGTAAAATTAAACGCGCGTTTAATTTTATTCAAAACAAACGCTACAACTGTTCTCGGAAAGTCAAGATGAGAACTTCTCACTCAATCGAATTGTTTCGATTTAAATTTTAAATAGTTAAATTTAAATTTCTTGATTATGTGATTGGAGGATATTTATTATCTGATGTATTGAAATAGACCCTATACGCCATACATTAAGCGGATGTTATTTATTAAACACATATACCGTGATAATTCCAACTTGATATGGAATTAGTATTATATATTTATTAGAGTTGATTTCCCGCATTATATAGCGGATGAGACCATATTGCGCCGCATAATAGCGGATAATATTTTATTAAATCCCATATTCAAAGTGGAATTGGTATTGTGCTAACATCTTTGGATCTAGGGAAACAGATTGGAGGGATCCAACTGGATTCCTCAAACATTTGAATTTATTTCATATGTTGTGTGTTGGTTGATTTATAACCCGTGTGATTTTCTTTGTGACTGAAATCGTTAAAGCTAAAAATTTAGCCGAATTTATTTTTGGTATCGTTACATGTCGAAAATGAATAAAATTAGATTTTTGAAAATTTAAGTTGAGAATTTATAATAAAATTTATTCTTGGGAATTGGATTAATTCAGATGAAGAAATTTTTAAAATGATAAAGTTTATTTTTATCTCATTGAATAAAATACCAAAATATGGTAAAAAGGCTAAATAAAAAGATTTTCGACAATATTATTCAAAGGTTGAAAATTTATTCAAAATATGGATTTTGAAGAGTTGGAAATAAAAGAATTTGTATTCTTTAAAAAAAATTATTTTGAAAAGAAATAAATTTAGGAATACATTTAGGAATTGATTTTGGTAATTGAAAATAGATCTTTTGGAAATCCATTTGGAAATTTATCTGGTGTTTTGAAATGAATTTGGAATCAATTTGGAAATTGATTTGGGGTGTAGTAGAAATTGATTTCAATTTGAAATTTGAATGAAATTTACTTAGTGTTTAATTTCTTGGAAAGTCAATATGGAATTTGATTTGGTGTTTAGGGAAATCAATTGAAAACTGATTTTGGTGTTGAAAGTGAATAATTGAAATCGATTTGAAAAATCATATAAAAAGTGAATATTTGGAAATGTAAATTCACAATGGAAATTTGTAAGGGAAATTTGTTTTAAAAATAAACATTGATTATTTTTAAAAGTGTGGAAATAAATTTACGAATTTGGAACGTAAATTTAATAAATCGGTAAGGATTTATTGAATTGGTTTGAATGAACCATTTTGAAATGAAAGTGTATCCTCCCTGGAAAGCCGAATAAAATTTCTGAATAGCTTTGAAAAAAAAATATTATTCATATATATAAAATTCTAGCATTGGTTTGAAAAAGGATACTTTGAAGAAATTTACCTCTTAAATTACTTTAAATCCTTTAAGTAAAGATTTATTTATTGTTTATAGAAATAATTATTTCTAAGATTTAATCAGTAATTGTTTTAGAAAATAATTATTTAAATAGTTATACTCTATTTACTAATTTTATTTTGAAAAATTAGTTTGGGTCTAAGTTTATATAATATTGGTATAATATTTTATAACTAATATATTAAGTACAGTGTTTAAAGAAAAATAGTTTTATTTAAAAGTGTTTTCCATATATATTTTTGGATAAGGAATTTTCATTTATTTTAAAATATTTGAACTTGGCAGATTTCCAGCAAAAACGAATAACTATTTGTAAGTGTTTTCCGCTTATGGAAAATGATTTGAAATTTAATTTCAAAAGTTGTAAAGGTGAAAATTGATTTGAATTTTTTTTTCAAATGGTTGAAGTGTGGAAAATATATCTTATAAGATATTTTTGAAAATAAATAATTTGGGAAATTATTTGAAATCGGGTGATGCTGTGAATATTTATTGATAGTTAAATAACCGACTATCAATATTGACCCTTAAATGGTTATTTGCTGTGAATTGGTTGAAATTGAATGCTATACTTATTTTTAAATTATTACGCTCGTTATTCGGACTGCCCATTCTGAATAGTGATACGACGTAATGGATAGCATTGAAGACCGGTGGTGAATACCGGGTATTTGTGAAAACGATAGGATGACCTATCGATTGTCTCTGCCCCGTTAGCTGTGGTATGGAGATTTCCTTTGTGATGGGAAATTCGATTGGGATTGTGAATACCCGGATTGCAAGGGCTTCTTTAGAAGTTCCTTCGGCTCTATTCGAACCCGAAACAAACTTGTATGGTTACGTGTCTGACATTACATTTTGAGATATATAGTAGATTTCTTTCAAATACATTTCTGTTGGTGGCGGAGAATTTATTCTCTTAGCTGACACTCTTCCCTAAGTCGTACGAGCCCAGAGGTTTTGTAGTTGAAGGTTATCGGCGATATACTCCCAATTTGGTAATGTGGCACGCTGAGTGTTGCTGTGTGATGATTATTTATTGATCATCTGTTGATCAAAGCATGGCTTTGTGAAAAGCGTAGCTTTTTGGACGAGACTTCGTCAAACCTCACACCCTGGAATGGTCAAAACAGGAAAGATGCAGCAAGGTTATTGGGGGTAGCGCCCCTTAGGGTATGTGCATTCCCTTCTGGTTAGAAGTGGTATCATGGTATGTAGCCTAGATACTTAACTTATGTTGATATCACAGATATATATACATATATTACTTTGTGATTTGTTGCTGGGGCCTCGAATAAAGGTTGGTTACAAACGGGGAATGGATTACTCGTGTCAGTAATTACCCAGTTAGGGGTAACCCGACCTTGTGTTGGCAGAGATCCGGTTAGGTTCTCGGGACGTCCCGCCAGAGGAGATCCTATGTGGTAGTAGGAAGTTCCTTATCCTGACCGTTTGTTGGAAATCCAAAGAAATAATACGAACCTTGTATGGTTTTAGTTGTATAACCTGCCATGGAATGTGGCGGTAACCTACTATTGAACATGGTAGCTATAGTAGGCATACGATAATGGTCCTATGTTGGCTAAGATTAAGATTCTATTTTCGAAATGCTTTCTACGCTATGCACCAATAATAATATCAAAAATGATTTATTTTGCATACTGTAAGCATCTTTGACTATCATAAGAAGAAATCTCCTCTAATTCTGCGTTTGCATTGTGTATGCACGGGGAGGCCTTATGATAGTTTCATTTTCCAAAAGCATTGCGGATATTTTTCACTTCCCTTGTTGTTGTTGTTTTAAATGATAAATAACTGTTTTAAGTTCTCACACCAGTTCCATGACTGACCTGGAGTTTATTGTTCTCTTCCTAAACTCTAGGTGCCCATAATTTTCCACACGGGCAGCCTAGAGTCAGGTTATCAAGTCATTCTGGATTCAGGAGTGCTATGGAGCTCAAGTGGCAAGCTGGATGGCGAGACGTATTACTTGTATATGATATTATCTTTCCGCTGTAAATTCACATGTAAGGACACGTTTGTATAACTGTCCATTGTTTTTTGTGTTGTATATTGTTGTTGTACACTCTGATGGTGTAAGGTAATAACTGATATAGTTCTTTGTTTTAAAGATTATTCATTTATCTATTATATGTTGTTCCGCTGCGATATGTGAGATTCTGATATTGTTTTCTGTTCTGTTTTCTTACTTCTTCTATCTTTTTCTTCTACCTCTTCTTTTAACCCTAATGGTTCGGTTTTCCGGCATTCGATTGTTCGGAAGCTGATACAGTGGAGGTATTGATATTGATTTTTGGAAGTCGAAGAATCGGGTCCTGACAATGTATTATCATAGCATATGGTTAAGCGACAACCTTGGTTCTGTTGGGGACTACTCATTAGAGATAGAGTAAGCAGTACTCTAGAATGAGTTGAGTGTAATAATAGATATGAGCGCGTATTTGTTAGTGAATATGAAATTGTTTTGTATTGTGTTGACTTATCAGTTGATTGTTTATAGATTCTAGTCAGTGCAGTCTAGCTAACTGTGTCGATAGGGGTTTCTAAACTCTTAAACGAGATAAACTGACATAGTATGGTTTTAAATTGGGTAAATGAAATAATGTTACCTCGATTATACTTTATATATAAAGGAATAATTTTTCAGAATTATCAAAGTGTATGTAAAATTGAATTGTTTGGTTGTTGAAAATGTAAGAATATATATATATATATATATATATATATATATATATATATATATATAAGTTAATTAAAGGATGTTCGAATAATCTGAATAAAGACAACAATTGTGAAAGAATAAATTATATAAAAGCAACAATTGTATAAGTATAGAATTATAATTGAATGATTTATAATTGTGGAATAATCTTGTATAAATAAAAGGAAACATTTTAAAAGAACAAGAAGTAGTGAATTCACTATTGTTGCCGGGGAATAATAAGGGAGATAACTGCAGCATCATCAGTATCATTTTCGAGTTTGTTTGTGATGGATTTGCTACCGTAGTAAATTGAAAATTGAAGTTTTGTTGTGATAAAAAACTTTGAAATTAAAATCCAAGTTATAATTGACAAATAAAAATGAAATTAATTTTGGACGTATAATATAAGATAATAAAGATTTAACTTTGGTAAAGTTGAATAAATTTGAATTAGCATGATAAAATATATGATGTGAAATTTAACTAAAGGAAGTTAAATAAATTATATCAAATTTGGAAGTTGAATAATAAGTTGTATAACTTATTAAATGTGAAGATGTAAGTAAAACCAATTATTAAGATGGTTAAACAATTTTGTTAAGCAAAACGGGTATGAATCTGAATAAGTGATAAAATTGACTTTGGTAAAAGTTAAGTAGAATTTACTTTAGAGTTGGAATTTGAATTGGATTTTAACTGGATTAGATATGTTGTTGAAATGAAAATTTAAGTTAGGTTAAACAAATGATGTTTAAAAGGAATATAACTTAAGTGATGCTGAATGAAGTTGATTTTGGTATCAAAATGAATTAATGAAATGAAGTCATTAAATGAATATAAACTTGAGTTATATAGAGGAGATTTAACTTCATATGTAAAATAAATTAGTAATTGAACTAATGAATTGAATATTAATCAATCGAATGTAATGAATTGATATAGAATAATGGATATAAGTGTTAATTCATTTAAGGCTAATTGAATGTTAAACCAAATTGAAGGTAAACAAAGTGAATATGAATGTTGAATGTAAAGTGAATTAATTTGGTTGTATTGGATATACATTGGTTGTTAGATTATTGTTAATTGATTGAATAGAAATTCGTATGCAATTGAATGAATAAAATTGAAAGCTAAAGCAATTAAATTCAAATTGGAAGTTAAGTAAATTTAAATTGAATAGAAATTGATTTGAATTGAAATTGAACAAATGTGAATGTAAATTAGTGAATGTAAACTAATTGAAAATGAATAATTTAATGTTGTTGTATATAAATTGGTTGTAAACAATTACAAGCAATGTCGAAATCAAATAAGTTGTTTATAAACCTTGCTTAGTATGCATTTCTTTTAATATGCATGTGTTGTAGTTGTTTAAAGGAGTAAAATGTTAATAACTTCTTACATATGACACGTGTTTATATTGAGTAAGTACAGATATCAGGGCTACCGTTAGCGGGATTTGGTTGCGCAAAATGCTAAATAAATAACTGCTTTTCTCAAAAATGCTAAAAAGGTACGCCTACGCAATAAAAATAGGAAATATGAACTGTTTTTCAGTTTTCCAACCATGTGGGTCGATGTATATATATATATATATATATATATATATATATATCTATTTTGATTTTGTAAAAGCTCCTCCGTACAATGGAGATTATGGCGAAATTTTTGGAAAATTTAAAGCGTTAGAAAATTTTCGGGAAATTTTAGATTTTTTTTTTTGAAAACTAAGTATTGATTTGAAGTTAAAGGTTAAACGATATAGTTGGTTCTGAAAAGATAACTATATATGGATTTGAAAATATTAATGAAGTTATGTAAGATGTTTAACCATGGATTTTGGAAAAGTTAAACATTTAAATGAATTTGAATCTTAAATTGAACGAATTGTTTTGAAAAATTAATGAATTTGGGGCATTTTTCTTACTTGGTAATTTCAAGGACGAAATTCTTTTAAGGGGGGAAGATTGTAATGACCCAGAATTTCTATCACTTGAAATTCATATATTTAATTGATTTTAAATATCAATAAGTGAAATTTATAAGTCAAAAAGTTTTATTTCCAATATTCGGATTTAATTGGATAATTAAATCGACAATTTAATATTTGAAATTACAGAAAAATTTGGAATTTGGATTTAATTTGATTAAAAATGATTTATAAAGTTATATTAAATCATATTGGAGTTAGAGTGATGTTTGTGAACTTTTAAAATTGAATTAAAAGTTAATTTGTGAAAATTGAATATTTTAATATTTAGTCGACTAGTGAAAATAGTCATTTTTCAAACAGTCTTGGATTTTGACGAAACCATTTTCATCGGATCCGTAATATTATATTTCTGTATGATTTCAAATTTCGTGTCAATCGGATTTACCGTTTGTCCGGGGCAAGCCAAAACGCATAGAAATTGGTTTAATCGATTTAATTTAAATTTGATCGTTTATTTTCCGTAACTCGCACAGATGATCGAATTAGTTCTCGATACCTATTCCATTGTGTCCGGAATGCGGGGTAAACCCTAGAAACGCCGGTCACCACGCGAGATCTGGAGTTCGAAAAAGTCGAATGAATAGTATTTTCGTTGAAATTTCTATAAATGACCCCCTCTATCTTCATTTTGCAAAACAGCTCAAACCCTAGGGTTTTAAGAGCTAGCCGCCCGTTACAAATTCGATGGCCGACGTTTTCGCATTTTATTTCTTTAATTTCTTCCAATCCACAAAAAATTAGCCGAATCTCTCATCTACAACATTGTAGAGGGTGACGAGCTCTTCGAATCTATACGGAGATGATGGGATATGGCGTGACGATGAAGGAGATATAGGCCCGCGTTCGTGCTTGGTTTTGCACGTTTTACTGAGAAAGAGGGGATGCCGAGCTTTATCATTCTCTGGCCGAAGGTCGAGCTCGCCGGGAGCTTCATCGTGGCACTCTCTGATCAACTTCTCGTCGACGATGCCATTTGGGTTGCATGTGCGTGTATTACATAGAAGAGGAGAAGATGGAGAGTGCGGCCCAGATCCAAGGGTCAAGATCCAACGGCTCTGATTAGTTTAGGTTTAAAATATTAAATTAAATTGTGAATTAATATATAGTTAAATTTGTATAAACTTCTAAATGCAATAACTTTTTGATACGAGGTCGGAATTGGACGAAACGACTTGCGTTGGGTTCGTTTTGCCGAGCACTACGCAATGGAGCTTGTTTGGAATCGTTTGGAGCTAGTGATAATTTCGGGTAAAAGTAAACGCGCGTTTAATTTTATTCGAAACAAACGCTACAACTGTTATCGAAAACTCAAGGTGAGATCTTCTCACTCAATCGAATTGCTTTGATTTAAATTTTAAATAGTTAAATTTAAAATTGCTTGATTGTGTGATTGGATGATAATTATTATCTGTTGTATTGAAATAGACCCTATACACCGTACAATAAATGGACGTTATTTATTACACACATATACCATGATAATTCCAACTTGATATGGAATTGGTATTATATATGTATTTGGAGTTGATTTCCCGCATTATATAGCAGATGAGACCCTATTGCACCGCATAATAGCGGATAATATTTTATTAAATCTCATATACCACGATATTTCACCTCGAAGTGGAATTGGTATTGTGCTAACATCTTTGGATGCAGGGAAACAGGTTGGAGGGATCCAACTGGATTCCTTAAACATTTGAATTTATTTCATATGTTATGTGTTGGTTGATTTATAATCCGTGTAATTATCTTTGTGATTGGAATCGTTAAAGGCTAAAAATTTACCCGAATATGTTTTTGGTATCGTTAGATGCCGAAAATAAATAAAATTGGATTTTTGAAAATTTAAGTTGAGAATTTATTATAGAATTTATTTTTGGGAATTGGATAAATTCAAATGAAGGAATTTTTAAAATGATAAAGTTTTATTTTTTCTCATTGAATAAAATTCCAAAATATGGTAAAAAGGCTAAATAAATGGATTTTCGATAATATTATTCAAAGGTTGAAAATTTATTCAAAATATGGATTTTAAAGAGTTGGAAATAAATGAATTTGTATTCTTTAAAAAGAAATTATTTTGAAAAGAAATAAATTTAGGAATCCATTTGGGAATTGATTTTGGTAATTGAAAATAGATCTTTTGGAAATCCAATTGGAAATTTATTTGGTGTTTTGAAATGGATTTGGAATCAATTTGGAAATTGATTTGGGGTTAGTAGAAATTGATTTCAGTTTGAAATTTGAATGAAATTCACTTAGTGCTTAATTTCTTGGAAAATCAATATGGAATTTGATTTGGTGTTTTGGGAAATCAATTGAAAACTAATTTTGGTGTTGAAAGTGAATAATTGAAATCGATTTGAAAAATCGTACAAAAAGTGAATATTTGGAAATGTAAATTCACAATGGAAATTTATAAGGGAAATTTGTTTTAAAAATAAACATTGATTTATTTTTAAAAGTGTGGAAATAAATTTACGGATTTGGAACGTAAATTTAATAAATCGGTAAGGATTTATTTAATTGGTTTGAATGAACCATTTTGAAATGAAAGTGTATCCTCCTTGGAAAGCCGAATAAAATTTCTGAATAGCTTTGAAAAAAATAATATTATTCATATATCTAAAATTCTAGTATTGGTTTTGAAAAGGATACTTTGAAGAAATTTACCTCTTAAATTATTTTAAATCCTTTAAGTAAAGATTTATTTAATTGTTTATAGAAATGATTATTTCTAAGATTTAATCGGTAATTGTTTTAGAAAATAATTATTTAAATAGTTATACTCTATTTAATAAATTTATTTTGAAAAATTAGTTTGGGTTTAAGTTTATATAATATAGGTATAATATTTTATTAGTAATATTTTAAGTAAAGTGTTTAAAGAAAAATAGTTTTATTTAAAAGTGTTTTCAAGATATATTTTTGGGTAAGAAATTTTCAATTATTTTAAAATATTTGAACTCGGCAGATTTCCAGTAAAAATGAATAACTATTTGTAAGTGTTTTCCGCTTAAGGAAACTGATTTTAAATTTAATTTCAAAAGTTGTAAAGGTGAAAATTGATTTGAAATTTGTTTTCAAATGGTTGAAGTGTGGAAATTATATCTTATAAAGATATTTTTTGAAAATAAATAATTTGGGAAATTATTTGAAATCGGGTGATGTTGTGAATATTGATTGATAGTTAAATAACCGACTATCAATATTGACCCTTAAATAGCTATTTGTTGTGAATTAGTTGAAATTGAATGCTACACTTATTTTTAAATTATTGCGCTCGTTATTCGGACTACCCATTCCGAATAGTGATACGACGTAATGGATAGCATTGAAGACCGGTGGTGAAGACAGGGTATTTGTGAAAACGATAGGATGACCTATCGATTGTCTCTACACCATTAGCTATGGTATGGAGATTTCCTTTGTGATGGGAAATTCGATCGGGATTGTGAATACCCAGATTGCAAGGGCTTCTTTAGAAGTGCCTTCGGTTCTGTTCGAACCCGGAACAGACTTATATGGTTACGTGTCTGACATTACATTTTGAGATATACAGAAGATTTCATTCAAATACATCTCTGTTGGTGGCAGAGAATTTATTCTCTTAGTTAACACTCTTCTCTGAGACGTACGAGCTCAGAGGTTTTGTAGTTGAAGGTTATCAGCGATATACTCCCAATTTGGTAATGTGGCATGTTGAATGTCGCTGTGTAATGATTATTTATTGATCATCTGTTGATCAAAGCGTTGCTTTGTGAAAAGCGTAGCTTTGTGGACGAGACTTCGTCGAACCTCACACCCTGGAATGGTCAAAACAGAAAAAGATGCAGCAAGGTTATTCGGGGTAGCTACCCTTAGGGTATGTGCATTCCCTTCTAGATGGAAGTGGTATCATGGTATGGAGCCCAGATACTTGACTTATGTTTATATCACAAATATATATATATATATATATTACTTTGTGATTTTTTGCTGGATCCCCGGATAAAGGTTGGTTACAACTGGGGAATGGCATACTCGTGTCAGTAGTTACCCAGTTAGGGGTAGCCCGGTCTTGTGTTTGCAGAGATCCGGTTTGGTTCTCGGGACGTCCCGCCAGAGGCGATCCCATGTGGCAATAGGAAGTTCCTTAGCCTGACCATTTGTTGGAAATCCAAAGAAACAATACGAACCTTGTACGATTTTAGTTGTATAACCTACCATGGAATGTGGTGGTAACCTGCCATTGAACATGGTAGTTATAGTAGGCATACGCTAATGGTCGTATGTTGGCTAAGATTGATATTCTATTTTCGAAATGCTTTCTACACTATGCACCAATAATAATATCAAAAATGATTTGTTTTGCGTAGTAAGCATGTTTGACTATCATAAGGACAAATTTCCTCCAATTCCGTGTTTGCATTGTGTGTGTGCGGGGAGGCCTTATGGTAGCTTCATTTCCCAAAAGCATTGCAGATATTTTTCACTTCCCTTGTTGTTGTTGTTTTAAAAGATAAATAACTTTTTTACGTTCTCACACCAGTCCCATAACTGACCTGGAGTTTATTGTTCTCTTCCTAAACTCTGAGTGCCCATAATTTTCCACACGGGCAGCCTAGAGTCAGGTTATCAGGTCATTCTGGATTCAGGAGTGCTATGGAGCTCAAGTGGTGAGCTGGATGGCGAGACATATTACTTGTATATGATATTATCTTTCCACTGTAAATTCACTTGTAAGGACACGTTTGTATAACTGTCCATTATTCTTTGGTGTTGTATATTGTTGTTGTACGCTTTGATGATGTAAGGTAATAACTGATATAGTTCTTTGTTTTAAAGATTATTCATTTATCTATTATATGTTGTTTCGCTGCGATATGTGAGATTCAAATATTGTTTTCTGTTTTGTTTTCTCACTTCTTCTATCTTTTTCTTCTACCTCTTCTTTTAACCCTCATGGTTTGGTTTTTGGGCATTCGACTGTTCGGCCGTTGATACAGTGGACGTATTGATGTCGATTTTCGGAAGTTGAAGAATTGGGTCCTGACATACGGGTCATTACATTCTTCCTTGCTTAAAAGCATTTCGTCCATGAAATGAAAGTTAGATAAAGGAATCAATCTCATACTCATATCCTCATATAATTTTACTTATTTCTACTGATGATAGAAAAGAAGAAGGTCGATATCATAACAACACTAAAACAAATGATGCCAAACATACATATAAAGATTCCTCACATTAACCTGAGTATCTATCACGTACTTACGGTAATATGTACATACATCAAGTCAAACTTCTATCCTACCCATCCTAGTGCATAGTGCACACTTTAGAAAATATATACAACAACCAAACAAGACTATACATCAAAAGACAACCACAATAATACTATATCAACATAAATGAATACATCCACATAACTCATCCTCTATCCCGAGCATGTACTATACCTGAGGTCTATATATATACATACGAAAACATCAGTTCAACCACCATATCTTAGTGCCTACTATTTGAGATAACTATCCAACTACTAAGTAGACAGACCCAAATCATCATAGTATATGTGATATTTGTTCGATTTATTATTTGAATCCACAACTTTACTTCCGAACTAGTATCGATCCTTCGATTTTCTATTGCCGACTTTGATCGGACTTCTTGAACACAAACCCTTGCTTTCCTTGCGTAGCTCTCAACTATGATAGAAAACTTGAGGATATAACCATAAACTCTCATCAACATTTGCCGTCAAGAATCGAGTGATAAATCCTTTTTCGGGTTGGTTTTTTCAGGTTGGTGTAAACACCTTAAAGTCTGTACTCAAATCTTAGATCAAAATTTATGTGCTGAAATGATGTACGTTTAACTTATATACTTATTCACATTCATCTTTACCTTATACATAAAATGTCTATTAATCCAAGTTTATTTCACATGCATTCACTTTTTACTAAATCGATTATTACTTAGGCATACAAATATGACTTAAACTTGTATAATATATCTTTACTTCCTAAGAGTGCATATACATATCCCCAAACTTCAAATTGTTATTACTTCAATTAAGGTTTTTAACTAATATGGAACTCTACTATTATCTCAAATTAATAAGTTATAAAACTCAACCCTTAGTTTTCTTTACCAAAGGTTTTCATTTAGCTAATATTATTCATCCAATCCATATATTAATAAGACAACTTTACTAAGTGTACACCTTTTTCTAACTAATTCTATGATTAACTATTTAAGTTATTTACCTATCCATTTTCTAAATCAAATTTCTTAGCCTTAAATCCATCAAATACCTTATAGTCAAATTGTGAAACTTAATTCATATGGTATTTGTTACTTAAGCATTTTCATCCAACTTCAACCTACTAACCATATTATTCAAAAATATCCACTTCTATTCTTACTTCATTTTAAATTACAAATGTTACCCTAAATGTTTCACTAATTCAAAATTTTATATTAGGATGATATTTCTTATACCTCTTATTCCTAAATTTTACTCAGACTTTGACCTAGTCAAAGTGTCTAAATTTAAAATTAACTTAACTCTTTTATAAGTTATAGAACTTAACCTTTTTGATATATTTACCAAAAGTCTCAATTTAGGTTTATCTTTTTCTATCTTATTGATAAGAATTTTTTCAATGTGTACATTTTCTCTTTACTTTCTCTAATTACACTTCTAGCTTCAGTATTATCATCAAATATCTTATAATCAAATTGTGAATTTTACTTCACAAGATATTTGTACTTAGCTTTTAAATCCATCCATTATGATCATCACTTAATCATTATTATTTATTAATACTAAATATCTAATGGTATATGACTAAAGTTCTAAATTCTAGCTTTTAACTAATTTATTCTATATGGAATATCTTATAGTAAAATTGTGCAATTCTAATCAGAAGGTATTCATATTTTGTTGCTAATCTAAATTACAAACAATCCTTAATTTCTAACCCAAAAATAATATTATCACATTTGATATTTAAAATATAAACCCAAGGTAAAATTATTTCATTTACCAATTTCTTTAAAACATAATCACTTTTATAAAATAAACAAATACGTGCTCATATACATAATACTCTCATAACTCATTCTAGGTTGTTGCTAACCCTATCTCTAATGAGTTACTCATCCTAGGATATTACTAATCCTATCTCTGATGAGACTGTAACAACCAGGTATTTTCAACCATTCGCATCCATTATAAGTGTATAGGTAGACACTCAAGCCGGAATTGAATTGCTCAAAATACCACGTTGTAAATAAAAATTTGGCAAATCTCAAAATATACAGTAAATAAAAATCACAGATCACAGACACAGAGTTATAATAATGTAGCGGAAGTAAAAGAGATAGTAGTTCATGAAGCTACTATATAAATATATCAGAGTTACATAAGATACAACAGAAGAAATAAAGTACAACAGAAGTTTCATATGATAACCAAGTACAAGATGAATAGAACAACCGAACTGAAATAGATAAGACTACATAAGAAGATAATCTCCAGCGATTCAAATCTCCAGAAGTGGAATCCAGATCTGTGAATAACTCAGGCTGACCCGAGCGTAAATAAAAATACAAACACTCGAGTCAGGACATACATACTTATACAATGTAAACCAACTCAAGTGGACTGTAGTAAAAGTACAGGTAACTTAGAAGATGCTTGGGACCGCCCATCCTCTAAGTATTCGTTAAACTATTTACTATGTAATAATATACGCTATATACAGTAGTGTCTAATCAGTAAAGTATAATCATATAGAAAATAGCGTTAAGGGGATGATGAACCTTAATACGGTCGGATCTTTAAAACCAAAATCGTAGTGGGCTCGATATAAGGAGATGACACGGCACGCGAGGCAATGCCAGGGTGGATACACCGTTTGCACTCCCGGACCGGTGGTGACGGCAAGCCAGCAGCTTCCGCCCACCTCGAACAATACCCTCGAATCAAAGTGGCGCCACATATCGAATCACAAAAGTAATAGAATGGTTTCCGATGGAGCATGCGCGATGAAAGGGTGCAACTCTTTGTGTAGCTCGGTATAGCTCCTGTTTTAGTCATTTTTGCCAACTCACGGGAGTTGGGTCCACGTAATATACCTCGAGAACGTCGCAACCATTCTACTTCATTCTGGAATCTCCACCGCGTACACAGTTGTTAAAGTGGTTTTCGGTATTCGCTGGCTATATGACAATATCCGATCCTGGTCTCTTTAACACCAATCGTTATTATAACCCGTAGTTATAACTTTAAAAAATATATTTTATACTTCAAAATAAAATATCATTTCAACCCAAATCTTTATCAAAATAAAGATTAAATTATTTCCAAACCATTTCAATATATCATCATACCATATCTTTCGATTCAAATATATATCAAAATAAATATCAAGTCATTTCTAACCATTTCAATATATTAAATTATCATATCCTTTCAAAACTTCCTTCCAAACCATTTTAAAATATCAAAATATCATAACCTTTCAAAACTTCGTTCAAAATATCTTATCTTTCAGCACTTCCTTTCAAATTATTTAATGTCAAAATGTCATAAAACTCCATTTTCAAATCATTTTAATATATCAAAATATCATAACCACATTTCAATCATTTAATAT
Organism: Allium cepa; assembly: GCA_030765085.1. NCBI lineage: Eukaryota > Viridiplantae > Streptophyta > Magnoliopsida > Asparagales > Amaryllidaceae > Allium > Allium cepa. The sequence continues at coordinate 813,350,489 of CM060939.1, forward strand.
GTCAAAATATCATCTCTTTTCAAAACCACATTCATTTCAAATCATTATTCATTTTATTCAATTTAAAATACCATTTCAATTCACATTTCAAAACAGTTTATATTCAAAAAAATCATTTTTAATCATTAAATGAAGTTATTATGTTCAATTATTAAATTTCCAAAATTTTCAACTTCCAAATTTCATTTATTCACTTAAGTTTATCAAAATGGTGAAAATTCACTTTTCGTGGCATTTAGTAAACGCTACGGAAAGATACATTCAAAAGAGTTCAATTTAACAAAAGACAACATTTTAAAATGTTGCAATAGGGTTCACTTAAATTTCAAATAAACTTAGTTAAATTCAAAAATTACAGCACTTACAAAAATTGCTATAATAGCTTCTAATTCAATTTAGCTTTTTAGTTCATTATAATCAACTACAGCATTTACAAATGCCGTAATATCATTTACATTGTAATTAATAGCATTTCAAAAATGCAGTCAATTAACATGAAATATTCAATATAATTTCTCAACGAATTATATTTTTTTATTTAAAACATTTTTAACTCATAAAATCATACATTTTCACATTTATAAACATCATTTAATTTTCCTCAAGATCATGATTTTATAAAGTTAAATTTCCATTAAAAAATCAATATTTATTAATAATTCACTTATTAAATTTCAACATCAAATTTAAATTCATTACATTAAATTTCAACTTAACACTTAAGTTCAAATTCTCAAATATAATATAGTTTTATTTTTATTTACTTAACTAAAATTTCACTTTTAAGTCAATTTCATAAATTTCCAATTTTAGTTATATTTCAAAATTTCAACTTAAATATTCATTCATTTCACATTTCAACTTTATTAAAAATCATTAATATGATATAAAATCACTTTAAATTCATTTAAATTCAAAATATCATAAACTTATCATATTTCCAAAGTTAATTTAATTTCCATTAAAAATTAAATCAAAATTTCCAAAATAACTTACATTCAAAATTTTCTAACTTTTTCATTAATTCATTTCACTTACAATTATTCAGAAAATCAATAATATTTACAAAAATCATATTTTTATTTAATTTTAAATAAAAATATTATAATAATTAAATTTCTAAAGTATTTTAAATTTTTCAGAAAAAACATATCTTAACTACGGGCCTGTATATAATTTTCTACGCTGGGTAAAGTGATACGGGTAATATATCATTTCAACCCGTAATTTACAAAGAAAAATCTGGGTTTTATCATTTCAAACCCGCAATCCCAAGTTCAAATAAATTAAATAAAACCGTTCAAGCCTATCATTTCAGCCCATAACGATTTTTCCCTATTCTAAAGTCCGTTCGAGTATGTATCATTTCAACCCATAGTGATTCTAATTTAAAGGGAACTTGCAGTGTGATAAACTGATAAAATATACAGAATAGCATGAAATAACAGTAACATATGATATAACAGGTGTTTAAGCATGGGTGAACATCATATGATAATAATATAAGCATATATAACATGATAATATAGTTCTACAGATTAACAGGGTGTCAATTCACATTTGTATAAGTATAAACATCTGGTGAGAAATACTCACATTTTAATGCTGGAGATATTAATTTGAATGACACAACAGATCCAGAAGGCACGACCTTTGATTTTGAGTGGAGAGAAATAGCCAAGATATCATCTTGTAAACAACCCCAAAACAAGACATTATAACTTATGAATATTCAACCAAAACAATATTGAAATAAATTGAAATTGAAAGGCAACAAAGACAAGATAACTTGACCTTGCTACAACCATTCAACAGCTCGACTAAGGGGTTCGTTTTCTCAGCCATGATGATGATATGAGTGTGGCAGAGACAAGGCTAATAGCCTTGCAAACTTTCAAACAAAACAAACAAATGACATAAGTTTTCAAACCCAAATTCAATAAAACAATGTTAGAATTAAATGCACAAAACAAAGCCAAAGTTTTTGCACTTGCTTTCTACCGCCCATGCTTCAGCTATAGATCTGAAATACATGTCTAAGGAGTGGGTTAGAATCAGGTCTTGGGCTCATATGGGTCGGCCATAGCTTGGAAGTAATGGTGCAAAGGTGGATGGACATAGGTGCAACAAAACAACAACTACAAGGCAAATTCATCACTTCTATGCTATAAATGGGTTCGGACATAGGCTCTAGGGGCATGGCCAATGGGTCCAAGTGGTGGTGGGTGATGTGGCAGAGGGTGGAGGTCAGGTCAGAGGTGGTGGTGGTGGTGGAAGTGGCGGCTAATGGCTGTAGAAGGTGGTGCTAGCAAACTATGCTCGATTTATGTAAATAGGTGATGGGTTTGTGCATTTTTGGTGTTTTCTCTTGCTAAGGTGGGTTCGGCCTGGTCATGGTGATGGACTAGAGTGGTGGTTGAACAGAGAAGGAGGAGGTGGAGGTCAGCCAAGATCTGGTTGAGGAGGAGTGGAGCCATGAAGTAGAGAACAAGTTGCAAAATCACATAGAAAAACTAGAAAACAAGAGAAGAGAAGAAGATTTTACCAAATTTTTGCAAGATGGAGGCCATGATTTTTTTTTAGGGTTGAGAAGCTTTGGTAATTTTTGAAAATGAAGAAAAGAAGTTAGCTGAAGATAGTATAAGGAATGACCAAAATAATTGATGTATTGATTGAAAAAGAAACAGTAAAAGAAACGGTGAAACGACTTTACGTTTCTTAGCTTTTAAAACCTTCCATACTTTCTTTTCATTTAAATCAAGTAAAACAAAATAAAATTCAGCAAGTACATCTAAAAACCGAAACAAAGTGAAATAAAATAAAAATATATAATTAAATTTAAAGAAAATATAAAAAGAATTAAGGAAATTGCTTAAAAATTGAAAACAGGGTTCAAAAATTACAATTAAAACATCAATGGCTTTGGAAAAATATCTACTTCATTTTAAAAATATTCTAAATCAAAATTTTGAAATAAAATAAATAATTAAATTGGATAAAAATAAAAAAGAACTAAAGAAAATGTTTAAAAACTGAAAACAGGGCATGGAAATTACAAGAAAAATACAACTAGGTCTAGAAAAATTCCTACCTCACTTCAAAAATATTAAAAGACAAAAACATACATAAAATAACATATCAATACATATTACAAAAAAATATGACAAGGATAAATAAAATTTATACTATTTAAAATAACAAAATTGCAGAATAAACGAATTGCACTCAATATTGAAATATACATAACTTTCACAATTTAAATCCGTTTCCAACGAAACAAAAAACAGTGTTCTTAAAATTTTATGTACTTTCATAATAAAAGATAAAATTTAAATTTTCAAACTTTTAAAAATTTAAATTAAAAATCAAAGTTTGACTATTTTGACAAAAAATTCACTTTTTGGAAAATATTCTTTTTAGTCATGCTTTGGAATGATAATTCATATCAAAACTAAAGTTTATCATTCAAAATAAATAAAATAAGTTCTTTTTTAAAATCAAAAATTCAATTAAAATGATTAAAATATACAAATAAAATAAATAACATAATACAGGGTTGTTACACTCTTCCCCACTCAAAACTTTTCGTCCCCGAAAAGGAATGAGGTATGGGAAAGCACAAAAAAAGATAGAGTGAAACAAGATTAGGACAAGATGACAAGGAGATTGAAATTATACATGATGGCTATTGTTATAGGTAAGTTTTATAAGGTGGAGATGATCTTTCCAAGATTCTCCAAAATTAAGAACACAAGCACGAAAAGGTGGATTCAAAATGATTACCAAAGATCTATCAAAGATTATAGAAAGATGCCTATACCAATCTATAGCAAGATAAGAATGACAAGGACAACCAAAAGATAGTTTGGAAAACAAAATAAGGAAATAAATTTGAAAGCACGGAAATTTCAACTTCAATAGAGAATAAATCTGTACACAAGTTAAATAAATCTTAACTATCCCAAATTCCATTATCTTATTATGAAATCTTCTTAAATTAACAATTTTTAAAACCAAAGGGTTTGAAAAATAATCATTTATTATACTCATAATGTACTTAATACATTTAATTCTTCATTATTCCTAATTAAAATTAAAATTATTCCTTTCAATATATTTATTACTTATGTTAAATATACGTACACTTATTATAACTACTTTGTTTTATTCTTAGTTCTTTTAATATATTTTTTATTGTAAGTTATTCATTTACCCTTTATTATATTTACCTCTATTAATCATTTTATAATTAAAATTTAAGTGTATAACATTTATTATAACTACTCAAATTTTATTTATTAAATCATTTATATTATATATTATCCAATTACATTGTTAACTTTTGAAAAATTAAGGTAAGTTATATTTGAATGCAATTGCATTATACAAATAAAACTTTCCAATTAAATCATTTCATCCTTGAATATTCACCCAAAATTTTGATTTTCTTTTTACAATTGAATTTAAGAATTAAATTTCCGATTTCTTCAAACCATTTAGAGATAAATAAATGTATGTACATAACTTATCGAATCAAATATTAAAATCATATATCTATATTATATATTATAAATCAAGTCATATTTTAGAAAATTCAAATCAAATTAAATTCCCAAAACAAAGCTGTAGCAAGACTACATAACATTCTCTTCGCTTCAAAACTCGAAATTGAACCTCGATGATGCTGCAGTCATCACCGAAGTTATTTTCTAGCGATAAAGAAAAGAGCACTAATTTTAAACTTAAAATTCTTTGGAAACAAATTTCTAATCAAAAATACTTTAAATAATATAACCTTTTAAAACTTTAAACACAAGGTTTGAAACCATCGGAAATTAAATTCTCAAATTTCTTGTTCAAAATTCATTTCAATCCCAAATCAATTTATAAAAAAATATCTATAAATTCATTTATAGAACAATGAATGACAAATTAAGTATTATCATTTCAAATAATCAATTTTAAATCAATTTATTAAGTTCCATAAATTTACTTATATATCAAAATTTATTTCATTAACCAAATTTTAAAATAATATTTTGTCAGTTTGTTCTGTCAAAGTGTTTTAGAAATCCTATCGATAGCGTTAGTCAGACGAATCGATCGGAAACCTAAATCAACATCGACAACTCAAAAAACACAATATATAAAACATAAATTTATAGGTATAGTTCAAAATGTTTGGAGATAGGTTAGAAACAAAGGACAAGATGATTAAATAACAAAATAGGTAGGTGGATAAGCTTAAGTAAATCACGGGCAACCTTAACCATGTCAACCGTGACTTAAATAATAAGATCGATGTGGATTTTCTCTTGGGTAAATCTAAATTGATCTCAAGAGTTAGAGTTTGGGATAACAAAGATATTAGCATCTAAATCAAGGATAGATATAAATCTCTGGTGAATCGATGCTAATTGTAAAGGAGTTTCCCCCCTTTTCAATTCAATTTGAAAATGGCGTGACCGCCGACTCACTAAAAAGATCATTCGACGCGGAGTTATGGAATACTCCAGAGTCAAAAGAAGATGAATAGCGAGGGATACAAATGGATTTTGGAACCGTAGGGAACGTTCCAAAATTCAAAGGAATCGAGTCAAAAGGGAGAGATTCAAACTCGAATGAAAGTGATTCTGTAAATACATTCACTCCATATGCTGAGTTTTGCCTAGAGCTACCAAAGCTCTGATACCAACTATAACAACCAGGTATTTTCAACCATTCGCATCCATTATAAGTGTATACGTAGACACTCATGCCGGAATTGAATTGCTAAAAATACCGCGTTGTAAATAAAAATTTGGCAAATCTCAGAATATACAGTAAATAAAAATCACAGATCACAGCCACAGAGTAATAATAATGCAGCGGAAGTAAAAGAGATAGTAGTTCATGAAGCTACTATACGAATATATCAGAGTTACATAAGATACAACAGAAGAAATAAAGTACAACTGAAGTTTCAATATGATAACAAGTACAAGATGAATAGAACAACCGAACTGAAATAGATAAGACTACATAAGCAGATAATCTCCGGCGATTCAAATCTCCAGAAGTGGAATCCAAATCTGCGAATAACTCAGGCTGACCCGAGCGTAAATAAAAATAAAAATACTCGAGTCAGGACATACATACTTATACGATGTAAACCGACTCAAGTGAACTGTAGTAAAAGTACAGGTAACTTATAAGATGCTTGGGACCGCCCATCCTCTAAGGATCCGATAAACTATTTACTATGTAGTAATATACGCTATATACAGTAGTGTCTAATCTGTAAAGTATAATCATGTAGAAAATAGCATTAAGGGGATGGTGAACCTTAACGCGGTCGGATCTTTAAAACCAAAATCGTATTAGGCTCGATATAAGGAGCTGACACGGCACGCGAGGCAATGCCAGGGTGGATACACCGTTTGCTCTCCCGAACCGATGGTGACGGCAAGCCAGCAGTTTCTGCCCACCTTGAACAATACCCCTGAATCAAAGTGGCGCCACATATCGAATCACAAAAGTAAAAGAATGGTTTCCGATGGAGCAACAACCAATCGTTATTATAACCCGTAGTTATAACTTTAAAAAAAATTATACTTCAAAATAAAATATCATTTCAACCCAAATCTTTATCAAAATAAAGATTAAATTATTTCCAAACCATTTCAATATATCATCATACCATATCCTTCGATTCAAATATTTATCAAAATAAATATCAAGTCATTTCTAACCATTTCAATATATTAAATTATCATATCCTTTCAAAACTTCCTTCCAAACCATTTTAATATATCAAAATATCATAACCTTTCAAAACTTCGTTCAAAATATCTTATCTTTCAACACTTCCTTTCAAATTATTTTAATATCAAAATGTCATATCTTTCAAAACTCCATTTTCAAATCATTTTAATATATCAAAATATCATATCTTTTCAAAACCACATTTCAATCATTTATATCAAAATATCATCTCTTTTCAAAACCACATTCATTTCAAATAATTATTCATTTTATTCAATTTAAAATACCATTTCAATTCACATTTCAAAACAGTTTATATTCAAAAAAATCATTTTTAATCATTAAATGAAGTTATTATGTTCAATAATTAAATTATTAAATTTCTAAAATTTTCAACTTCCAAAGTTCATTTATTCACTTAAGTTTATCAAAACAGTGAAAACTCACTTTTCGTGGCATTTAGAAAACGCTACGAAAAGATACATTCAAAACAGTTCAATTTAACAAAAGACAACATTTTAAAATGTTATAATAGGGTTTACTTATATTTAAAATAAACTTAGTTAAATTCAAAAATTATAGCACCTACAAAAATTGCTATAATAGCTTTTAATTCAATTTAGCTTTTTAGTTCATTATCATCAACTACAACATTTACAAATGTTGTAATATCATTTACATTGTAATTAATAGCATTTAAAAAATGCAGTCAATTAACTTCAAATATTCAATATAATTTCTCAACGAATTATATTTTTTATTTAAAACATGTTTAACTCATAAAATCATACATTTTAACATTTATAAACATCATTTAATTTTCCTCAAGATCATGATTTTATAAAGTTAAATTTCCATTCAAAAATCAATATTTATTAATAATTCACTTATTAAATTTCAACATTCAAATTTAAATTCATTACATTAAATTTCAACTTAACACTTAAGTTCAAATTCTCATATACAACATAGTTTTATTTTTATTTACTTAACTAAAATTTCACTTTTAAGTCAATTTCATAAATTTCCAATTTTAGTTATATTTCAAAATTTCAACTTAAATATTCATTCATTTCACATTTCAACTTTATTAAAAATCATTAATATGATATAAAATCAATTTAAATTCATTTAAATTCAAAATATCATAAATTTATCATATTTCCAAAGTTAATTTAATTGTCATTAAAAATTAAATCAAAAGTTCCAAAATAACTTACATTCAAAATTTTCTAACTTTTTCGTTAGTTCATTTCACTTACAATTATTCAAAAAATCAATAATATTTACAAAAATCATGTTTTTATTTAATTTTAAATCAAAATATTATAATAATTAAATTTCTAAAGTATTTTAAAATTTTTAGAAAAAACATATCTTAACTACGGGCCTGTATATAATTTTCTACGCTAGGTAAAGTGATACGGGTAATATATCATTTCAACTCGTAATTTACAAAGAAAAATCCGGGTTTTATCATTTCAAACCCGCAATCCGAAGTTAAAATAAATTAAATAAAACCGTTCAAGCCTATCATTTCAGCCCATAATGATTTTCCCTATTCTAAAGTCCGTTTTGGTATGTATCATTTCAACCCATAGTGATTCTAATTTACAGAGAACTTGCAGTGTGATAAACTGATAAAATATACAGAATAGCATGAAATAACAGTAACATATGATATAACCGGTGTTTAAGCATGGGTGAACATCATATGATAATAATATAAGCATATATAACACGATAATATAGTTTTACAGATTCACAGGGTGTCAATTCACATTTGTATAAGTATAGACATCTGGTGAGAAATACTCACATTTTTATGCTGGAGATATTAATTTGAATGACACAACGGATCCAAAAGGCACGACCTTTGATTTTGAGTGGAGAAAAATAGCCAAGATATCATCTTGTATACAACCCCAAAACAAGACAATATAATTTATGAATATTCAACCAAAACAATATTGAAATAAATTGAAATTGAAAGGCAACAAAGACAAGATAACTTGACCTTTCTACAACCATTCAAAAGCTCGACTAAGGGGTTCGTTTTCTCAGCCATGATGATGATATGAGTGTAGGAGAGACAAGGCTAATAGCCCTGCAAACATTCAAACAAAACAAACAAATAACATAAGTTTTCAAACCCAAATTCAATAAAACAATGTTAGAATTAAATGCATAAAACAAAGCCAAAGTTTTTGCACTTGCTTTCTACCGCCCATGCTTCAGCTATAGATCTGAAATACATGTCTAAGGAGTGGGTTAGGATCAGGTCTTGGGCTCATATGGGTCGGCCATAGCTTGGAAGTAATGGTGCAAAGGTGGATGGACATAGGTGCAACAAAACAACAACTACAAAGCAAATTCATCACTTCTATGTTATAAATGGGTTCGGCCATAGGCTCTAGGGGCATGGCCAGTGGGTCCAAGTGGTGGTGGGTGATGTGGCAGAGGGTGGAGGTCAGGTCAGAGGTGGTGGTGGTGGTGGAAGTGGCGGCTAAAGGTTGTAGAAGGTGGTGCTAGCAAACTAGGCACGATTTATGTAAATAGGTGATGGGTTTGTGCATTTTTGGTGTTGTCTCATGCTAAGGTGGGTTCGGCCTGGTCATGGTGATGGACTAAAGGGGTGGTTGATTAGAGAATGAGGAGGTTGAGGTCAGCCTAGATCTGGTTGAGGAGGAGTGGAGCCATGAAGTAGAGAACAAGTTGCAAAATCACATAGAAAAACTAGAAAACAAGAGAAGAGAAGAAGATTTTACCAATTCTTTGCAAGATGGAGGCCATGATTTTTTTTAGGGTTGAGAAGCTTTGGTAATTCATGAAAATGAAGAAAAGAAGTCAACTGAAGGTAGTATAAAGAACGGCCAAAATAATTGATATATTGATTGAAAAAGAAACGGTAAAAGAAACGGTGAAACCACTTTACGTTTCTTAGCTTTTAAAACCTTGCATACTTCCTTTTCTTTTAAATCAAGTAAAACAAAATAAACTTCAGCAAGTACATCTAAAAACCGAAACAAAGTGAAATAAAATAAAAATATATAATTAAATTTAAAGAAAATATAAAAAGAATTAAGGAAATTGCTTAAAAATTGAAAACAGGGTTCAAAAATTACAATTAAAACATCAATGGCTTTGGAAAAATATCTACTTCATTTTTAAAATATTCTAAAGAAAAATTTTGAAATAAAATAATTTATTTATCATTTCTAAAATAAAATAAATAATTAAATTGGAGAAAAATAGAAAAGAACTAAATAAAATGTTTGAAAACTGAAAACAGGGCATGGAAATTACAAGAAAAATACAACTAGCTCTAGAAAAATTCCTACCTCACTTCAAAAATATTAAAGGACTAAAACATACGTAAAATAACATAACAATACATATTACAAAAAATTATGACAAATATAAATAAAATTTATACTATTTAAAATAACAAATTTGCAAAATAAACGAATTACACTCAATATTGAAATATACATAACTTTCACAATTTAAATCCGTTTCCAACGGAACAAAAAGCAGTGTTCTTAAAATTTTATGTACTTTCATAATAAAAGATAAAATTTAAATTTTCAAACTTTTAAAATTTTAAATTAAAAGTCAAAGTTTGACTATTTTGACCAAAAATTCACTTTTTGGAAAATATTCTTTTTAGTCATGCTTTGGAATGATAATTCATATCAAAACTGGAGTTTATCATTCAAAATAAATAAAATAAGTTTTTTTTTAAAATCAAAAATTCAACTAAAATAATTAAAATATAAAAAAAATCACAAAATACAGGGTTGTTACAGAGGCTTTACCCATAATAAAGCCAAGGTTCTCGCTTAACCTTTAGCTATGATACCAAATGTCATGACCCACTTTTTCCTTCCCCTTTGAATCGACAATAAACCAACATGTCCGACTCAAATTGCACGAAAATATGAAACATGAAGGGTAATAAAGAAAAATAGATAAAACAGAATCTCACTCTTATGGAATCACATATAATATTCAACAAATATCTTTACAATGGAAAACTTTTAAATACGTATATCAGAGTCTTACCTAAATTCAGTTTGGACAGTTATAAACATATGTCCTTACAATTGCTGACAAACATCAAACTAAAACAACTAAGTACTACGGATAATAAAATATGTCCATACGTCGATGAATATCTCCAGCTCTCCTTTGGAAACTCCAACCGTCTTTGACTAACCTGAAACTACTTGGATCTGACCCGAGTATTGAAGATACCCGGATCAGGCTTGGTAAACCAGTGTGAGAAAAACTCAATAATAAACGATAGTGTCATACATCAACGTTTTTATAAATTCTTTGAAAATAAAGAGTATCTCATAAGACCACGCCCACACATAAACACGGACAGGTTTTTACCTTATGATAACTAAAACACTTTTATATATCAAAACATTTGTTGTTATTCTTAATGATATCTCTTTGAAAACATTTGCAAAATCTTAACCAAAATTGTTACCATTATTAAATTCCATCATATTAGGCTCTATAAATAAAACCGTAGATTCTTATTGGAGAATTGATTTCCATACAAATGACCAGGTAAAGGATCTACCTTTCGAAATTGGTACACCTCTAGATGGATGCCTCGAGGAACAGCACAAAGGAACCTCTACCAACACAAGATCAGCCTACCTCTATAACTAGATAATACCGAATATGTCATCCCCTGGTCGTTACCGACCTTTAACCAAGCGCTTGATTTTCGTACACCACATTAATTTACATCCCGAACGTCATAGCGAGAAGAAATATACCTAAAAGGGGATGACCATATCCTACTTAGGAGCGACCTACTTAGCCTTGCCGCATCTAATCCTATTTCGGTCATTTCTGGTTTGATGAGGCTTGAGGTCATGATTACCTTTTCATATAGCATATATCACATCATTGAATGCCACGTTTCCATTTCTATTAACTACTAATCGCCTTCCAAAAAATACAACCCATGAGCTCGTACGTCTCAAGGAGGCTGCTAAGCTAAGAGAAGTTGCCTTCTCCGCCACCACTGATGTACTTTTGTAAAAACCAATGTACGTAATCTTTAGAAATACAATGTCATACAAATGTCCATACAAGTTGTCCAGGAACAGGACAAACCGAAGGCACTCTCCTACTACCACTACTACTGAGTAGTCCTTGCAATCTGAAAAATCTCCATCATGAGGAGACCACTGCTATAAATAACTCTATAAATGGGGCCAACCAGAGAATGTTCAAGAAGTCCTGTTCACGCTATGAAGATCCACGGTCTTCAATAATCATCATCTTCAACATGTCTTCATGTTCAAATTTATACATTAGTTCGAGGTCGTTTTCGGATAGGAATTACCCAAATGCGACCCTGGTTCCTTCAAAATCCAATTATCGATAAAAAGTGAATATGAATAAACAGAATTTATTAAGTCTCTTTTCACTTTAATTCTTTTCGAATGATTTCCAAATCTCTTTCTTCTGACTTAGAATAATTCTAAGTAATTCATTCTTTTGCTTTGGATAATTTCTCAAATTTCCTCACTTAACGCAGGATCCAAATTCCTTAACTTTTAGGCAGGTCAAAAACAATGTTATTTAAGACATCGTTTACAATAAACCCTAAATCAATTTGAGAAAATAGTTTTGAGTAAATAGGATCATAGAAATAATTCATTTTGTAGATTGCTTAACTTTTGGTTAATAGCAATCTTCTTTTATTTCAGAAAACTTAACAGAATCTTTTTTATTTAAGAGCAACCAGGCTTTCCTTTCGATCTGTTCCACCCCTCGCCTAAGAAAATAAAACATAGGCCAGGTAAGTTCAGGGCACTGGTTTCTCATCCCTAACCTTAGTTAGACACTTTGTTTTATCTTCCCAGATCTCACAGGTAGGGCAAATGTACTAGTCGTTTCCGCATACTCGCTCATCAACTTAATTTTGGAATTGGTTAAAAATATTCCAAATTGTCTTTTAAACACTTAATTTTACTTTTAAAAACATACGCAATTGATTCTCAGAAAAATCGTTACGTTTAAACTCATGTTCAAAAGTTATACAATTTGCAGCATAAAAGTACAACGGAAAGTGCTATAAGCTTAATTGATTTAAACAACTTTTAAACATTCGATAATCCATATTTTTCAATCAAAATCACCTTTAAACTATTTAAATATATTTATCAAATTTATTTCATATTTTTCACTAATTAAAAACGTTAATTTAAACAGATTCCTGTTATGGTTACTTAACTGCACTAGCGCGATTTTGCTGGAAAATTGTTTTGGACATATTTCAAAATCTACAAAATGAAACTTTGATCTTCTTTCTTCGTTTAGAAGATATGAATATAATAGTCTGGAATTTTCTTATCTCGAAAAATTTCGAGCTGTATTTCAATCTGCACAATCATTTGAACTTTTCGGTGCGAAATCGCGAACTACCGTTGTGCGACGCATCTAGTTTTAAATTATTTTTCAATATTTGAAATAATCTATTCAAAGTGAATTGTATTTCTTATGAAATCGTAACAAATCATTTTAAATCAATATTTCTCCTTTTAAAGTATTTAAAAATGAATTTTCACTATTACCATATTATTATATTCAAATTATTCTAATATTAAATTTTAATTTCAGTTTCAATACAATTTCAATTTTAACTTCAAATTAAACACATTTAAAAATTAGATTTAAAATCTAATTTCAATTTAAACTTCAATTCAACCTTAATCTCAACTTCGATTTTTCAAAATCGATATTAGTTTCGATTTCACTATTCATCTTAATTTTAATTTCAAATTAGCTATCCTTTTTAAATCCGTTTTACTTCAAATTTCAAATTCTCTTTTATTTTAACTTTAATTTCACTTCTAATTTTGAAAAGAGGCTTATTTCTTCCAAAATATCTCATATCATTAAAATGTGGTCTTATTAATAAAGGTGATTACTTTAATCAAAATGACCATAACCAATATCCATCTTTATCACTATCATAACATATATTCAATCAATCACATAACATATGATTTCAAATCCAACATTCATGTAACGCCCCCGAAATTTTATTAATTAAAATGTGTATATTTAATTGATTTTAAATATTAATAAGTGAAATTTATAAGTCGAATAAATTTTATTTTGAATAATTGGATTTAATTGGATAATTAAATCGATAATTTAATATTGAAAAATACAGAAATAATTGAACATTGGGCTTAATATGATTGAAAACGGTTTGTAAAATTTTATTATATCATATAGAAGGTAGAATGATGTTATAGAACTTTTAAAATCGAATTAAAAGTTAATTTGTGAAAATTGAATATTTTAATATTTAATTGACGAGTTAAAATAGCCATTTTTCAAAAAGTCTAGAATTTTGACAAAACGAGTTTCATCGGATCCGTAATGTTATATTATTGTATGGTTTCAAATTTCGTGTCAGTCATATTTACCGTTTGTCCGGGCCAAGCAAAAACGTATAGAAATTAGTTTAAATCGATTTAATTTAAATTTGATCGTTTATTGCCGTAACTCGCACAGATGATCGAATTGGCTCCCGAAACCTATTCCATTGTGTCTAGAACGCGGGGTAAACCTTAGAAATGCCAGTCACCGCGCGAGATTTGGAGTTCGGAAAATTCGGGATGAATAGTGATTTGGAAATTTTCTATAAAAGCCGCTTTATTTTCACTTTTGTAAAAGAAAACCTAACCCTAACTACTTCAGGCCACCACCATTATTTTAATGGCCGAAATTGTTCTTATTTCTTCCTCAAATTTCTTCAAATCCATCAGCTTTTAGCAAAAGTTATCAACTACAAAGTTGTAGATAACGATGAGATCTTCCACTTCAACGGTCAAGATCGTAAAAAGGAGCTACAGATTGTCGGCAAATCAAGTTCAAACGCACGATATTCATTCACGTTTTTCGAGCTCAATACTCGACCGAGCTCCACCATACTCGAGCCATGGGTGGAGTGAAGCGTGCGCACGAAATGGAGGCTTCTGATCGAGTATATGTCGTCCTTTGGTCGCGTTGATTTAGGGTTAGCCGCGTGAGTGGTGGGTTGATGTCGCATGAAGAAAACTGGAGAGATGAAGGAGAAATGCGTGCAACGGCCTTATGTTGAGATTGTAGAACGAGCGGCCGAGATTGAAGTATGAAAAAAATATAATAAATTTGTTATTAAATTTTATAATATAAATTCGTGTAATATTTAAAATGCAATATCTTGTTCATACGAGGTCGGAAAATTACGAAACAAGTTGCGTTGGCTTCATTTTGTCGAGCACTACGCAACGGAGCTGGTTTGGAGTCGTTTGGAGCTAGTGAAAATTTGGGGTAAAATTAAACGTACGTTTAATTTTATTCGAAATAAAACGCTACAACTGTTATCGGAAACTCAAGGTGAGAACTTCTCACTCAATCGGATTGTTTTGATTCGAATTTTAAATAGTTGGATTCAAAATTGCTTGATTGTATGATTATATGATTGAATGATAAATTATTATCTGTTGTATAGTAATAGACCCTAATCGTCGTAAATTAAGCGGATGTTATTTATTAAAAACATATACCGCGATAATTTCATCGTAAAGTGAAATTGGTATTATTTATGTACTTGGAGTTAATTTTCCCGCATTATATAGCAGATGAGACCCTATTGCGCCGTATAATAGCGGATAATATTTTATAAATCGCACATACCACGATATTCCGTATTGGAATAGAATCGGTATTGTGCCAACATCTGTGAATGCATGGAAACAGGTCGGAGGGATCCAACTGGATTCCTCACCAGTATTTATTTGATTACAGATATTGTGATATTTGTTGATTATAATATTGATATATGATGTTTTGATTGTCTTGATTGATATACTGTTGTTGTTGCAGCATTGGCCAATTTTTGGAGTTTAAAAAATATTAAAATAACGATTTTGAATTTAAAAGGGTTTTAAAATGAGTTTTGAAAGTATATGTTTTATTAAATTTTTGAATTGATTCATTTTAAATAAATTAATGTTATGAAATTTAATATTATAAAAATTATGATTTTTGTGAAATATAGTTAAAATGTAATTTTTGAAATATGGAGTTAACGAAATTTATAAAATAGTTTAAACTGGGATTTTTGAATTATTACAAACGATATATATAAAAGATTTATAAAATTAATATTTATAAGTAAAAAATATAGGAATTATAAAATGAGCTTTATTAAGTGTTAAAATGAAGTATAAATGGATTCCATAACTAAATGAAATTTATAGATTTATAAATTGGGAAGTTATAAAATGAATAGATTTTTGTAAAATAAAGATTTATAAGTAATTAACTTATAAATCGGATTTTGGCATTTTAATTGAGTTTTTCGAATAAGTATAAATGGTTTATAGATGAGATTTATAAAATATATATTTTATAAATCAAAATAATGGAATTATAAAAGGAGTTTTTTTAATGTTGAAAATGAGGTTATAAATGGAATTTTATAAGTAGTAAGATTTATAAATTTTGTAAAGTTATTAAAAGAATGAATTTGGATAAATAAATGGATTTTTTAGTAATTAACCTATAATTGAACTTTGGCTTTTAAATGAATAATAAAAGGAATTGGTTAATAAAACGATTTTATAAGTTGAAGTTTTATATACTATATCTAATGTGAGATTATAAACGTGTTTTATAAATCCGAAACCGACTTATTTTGATAAGTCAATTATTTTAGATTTTTAAAGGAGATATATTCACGATTTTGGATGGTGGATACTTCTTTAAACAAAATGTGTAGAAAAAATGTTGAATTTGGTTAATGAAGAATATTCACGATTTTGGGACAATGAATAATATATTAAACTGTTTTAGGGAAGTGATATTTTAAACAGGATTAAAACGATTTGAAGTTGTTTTAAAATGCATTAAGTATCGAATACATAGGTTTCAACATTCATTGTTGAAATAGACGTTTTCGAGAAATAGAAGGAAACAGTGGACTATAACACTGTTGTTATAGTAAATGATTTCCGAAAGGAAATGATTTATATAGTATTGGGATTTATATATCTATTTTAAGTTTGAATCCCTATATTAGTGATTTTGGGTTGTCGTAACGATGTTTTACGCAACATTCGTTTTGACCCAAATAAATGTGTTTGAAAGAATGTTTTCCTTAAAGAATGAATATATACTTAATTTCGATTTAAGTATATTGAATATTTTCCAAGTGTTGAAAATAAATGGATTTGTGAATTACTTATTATTGAATAAGTATGGAAATGTTTTCCAATATGAAGTGAATGTTTTGAGATTTTTATCTTTTAAAGATAAATTGAAAATGAATATTAGAAATCGATTTGAAAATCATATGTTCATAGATATTTTGTAATTGTAAATTCACTATGGAATTTATAAAAGAAAGGGGAATTTGTTTAAAAATAAACGTTGATTTATTTTTGAAGTGTGGAAATAAATTTACGTATTTGGAACGTATATATAAAGTAAATCGGTAAGGATTTATTTAATTGGTTTAAATGAACCATTTTGAAATGAAAATGAAAGTATTCCCGTGTAGGGAAACGATTTGAAATTTGTTTTCAAAAGTGGTAAAGGTGAAAAGTGATTTGAAATTTGTTTTCAAAAGTTGAAGTGTGGAAAATATATATCTTGTAAAGATATTTTTGGAAAATAAATAATTTGGAAAACTATTTGGAACTTGGTGATGTTGTGCACGCCTATTGATAGTTAAATAACCGACTATCAATATTTACCTTTAAATAGGTATTTGATGTGATTTGCTTGAATTTGAATGCCACACATATTTTCAAAATAAGCGCTCACTACTCGGGTTAGCCGGGAAAGGACCTTTGGGTCGTATAACCCATTCCGAATATGTGATACGTCGTTATGGATTGCATTTGATGACCGGTGTTGAAGACCGGATATTTTTGAAAACGGAAGGGTTATCGTCGAATGACTCTGCATCGGCTGATCTCCGATATAGAGGTTTTATCACCCTTGGTGACGGGAAGTCCGGACGTGATTAGTGGATATCCGGATTGCAAGGGCTTCTTTGGAAGTGCCTTCGGTTCCGTTCGATCCCGCAACGGACTTGTATGGATGTGTGTTTGACGTTACAATTTGAGATGTAAAGCTGGTTTCTATCAAATATGTTTCCGTTGGTGGCGGAGAATTTATTCTCTTAGCTTAACACCCTAGAGGTTATATAGTTGATGGTTACTAGTGATACAATCCCAAATTGGTAATGTGGTATACGAAGTGTTGTTGAGCATTTGATGATCAAAGCATAGCTTTCGAATAAAGCGTAGCTTTGTGGACGAGACTTCGTCGGACCTCACACCCCGGAAATGGTAAAAACAGGAAGGATGCGACAAGGTTATTAGGGGGTAGCGCCTCTTTAGTGTATGTCATTCCTTCTGGATAGAGGTGGTATCATGGTATGGAGCCCAAATATTTAAGCTATGCTGTTGCTGCAAATTTATTTCTTTGTAGTTGTTGGAAATCGTGGATCCTCGGATATAGATCGGCTACGATCGGGGAATGACATATTCGTGTTAGTAGTTACCCAGTTTGAAGGGTAACCCGGCCTTGTGTTGGCAAAGATCTAACCGTAACGTTAGGTTCTCGGGTCGTCTTTCCAAAGGCGTACCCATGTGGCAATGGGAAGTTTCTTGGCCTGACCATTTGTTGGAAATCCAAAGAAACAATACGATCTTGTACGATTTTAGTTCTAGAACCTATCATTCACTTATGGTGGCGCCCCACTGTTTGGATGGTATCTATAGTAGGCATAAGTGTGGAATGCATATGCTGGCTATGATTTATATCTTTACTTTCGAAACGATTTTTCCAACACTATGCACTAATGATAATATCAAATGTTTCTTTTTAATGCGTATCAAGCATCTTTGACTACCATAAGGAGAAATCTCCTCCGATTCTGCGTTTGCATTGTGTGTGTGCAGGAGGCCTTATGGTAGTCTCATTTTCCAAAAAAGAATTGCGAATCTATTTTAAAATTATCTGTTCTTTGTTTTATAGACAAACTGTTTTAAGTTCTCACGCCAGTCCCATGACTGACCTGGAGTTTATTATTTTCCTTCCTAAACTCTGGGTGCCCACCAATTTCCACACGGGCAGTCAAGAGTCAGGTTTATCAGGATATTCTGGAATTCAGGAGTTGTTGGAGGCATGATGGATGGCATGGCCTATTCACTAGTATATAGTATTTCTTTTCCGCTGTTTGTTGTTGTAAACTCTGTAATGTAATGTGATGTGATGTGATGTAATAACTGATATAGTTCTTTTGTTTAAAGATTATTCATTTATATATTATATGCTGTTAAGCTGCGATTGTGAGATTCTGATATTGTTCTGTTGTTTCTTTCTGTTTTGTTCTATCTTTTTCTTTCTTCTTCTATCTTCTACCTCTTCTTTAACCCTAACGGTACGGTTTTTCGGCCCTTGATTGCTCGGTAGTTGATACAATGGACGTATTGATGTCGACCTTCGTGCGTCGAAAAGTCATTTCGTTACATTTGGTATCAGAGCTTATGGTTAAGCGACAACCTTAGCTCTGTTGTGAATTACTCATTAGAGAAAGTGTCAGTAGTACTCTAGAATGAGTATGAGTGTAATAATAGTTATGAGCTCGTATTTGTCAGTGAATATAAAAACTGTTTTATATTGTGTTTGCTTATCCGTTGAGCTGTTTGTGAATTCTGGTCGGTAAATGGGACGCCATATTATCGATAGGGGTTTCTAAACTCTTAAATGAGATAAACCGACATAGTATCATTTTGAATTGGGTAAATGAAATAATTTTACCTTGATTATATTTTATATATAAAGGAATAATTTTTCAGAATTATTAAAGTGTATATCAATTGATCGTTTGGTTGTTGAAAATGTAAGATATATGCAAGTTAATAAAAGTTGTTTGAATAAGATAAAAGAAACATATTGTAAAAGAATAAATTTTATAAGCGAAGAATTATAAGTATGAAGTTATAATTAAAATGATTTACACTTGTGAAATAATCTTATATATAAGAAGTGAAATTATATAAGTAAAAGGTTTATAAATGTGATTTATAATCTAAAAACAAAATTCCAGAGAAGTGTTTTGAAAGGATTTTATATTTTGGGAAAATTATTTTGGAAAAAGTAAAGCTCTAAACTCTTTTCGGTCGCTGGAAAATAATTCCGATGATGATCGCAACATCATTGGTGTTCATTTTCGGGTTTCCAAAAGAGGAATTGCTGCCAGATTATTTTAAACGAAAGTTGTTTGGAAAATTTGGATTTGGTTTTGGAGATTCAAAAGGTAATTTGAATTGATTTCAAAAATGGTTTTGAAAGGTTGAAAAGACTATGAAATCCTATTTAAAATATTTATGGGAATGATAAATGAGTTGATAACTTATACAATTTGAATTTTGATAGAATAAATTTAACTTAAAGGATGGAGTTAAATTAAAGGAAGTATAAGTGAATCAATAAAAATCCAAGTGGTAATTGTCGAATATAAGTTGTATAACTTATAAAATGAGAAAATGAAAGTGAAACAAATTGTTAGAAATGGTTAAACAATTTGGTTAAGCAAAACAAAATCTGAATTTGATAGTGATATGAGATAATAAATTTGACTTGCTAAAAGTTAAATAGAAATGAAATCTGAATTGGATTTATAAGTGGAAATTTAAGTTAAGTTAAACAAATGATGTTTAATGGAATATAACTTAAGTGAAGTTGAATAAAGTTGATTTTGGTAACGAAGTAAGTTAATCAAGAGAAGTGATGAATATGAACTTGAGTTATATAAATGAAATTCAACCTTATATTGTTAAAGGAATTAGCAATTGAATTAATAAATGGATTGAATGTTAATCAATCTAATGTAAAAGAATTGATATAGAAAAATGAATGTAAGTGTTAATTCATTAGAAGCTAATGAAGTTGAGAAATGGAATAATTGAATGAGAATCAATTTAATATAAACCAATTGGAATTAAAGGTGTTGGACCAAATTGAATGTAAATTAAATAATTTGGTTATGTTGAATATACATTGGTTGTTATTTGATTGTTAATTGATTGTGTATATTTCATTAAGTGTTAATGAAAATGAATTAATGAAATGGGAAGCTATGTAATTGAAGTCAAATTGGAAGGAAATGAATTTGAATAGAATTGAATTTGATTTGGAAGTGAACTAAATTGAATATAAATTAGTGAATGTATACTAATTGGGAATGAATAAACGAATATTAGTAAAAACATCCAATATTAATGAATCAAATGTGATTTAAATTGGAAAACCACTTCATTGAATATTAATGAGAATATGAATGAATACTGATTTGGTTATGGATTTGTTGGATGTTTATTGGTTGCACTACAAAAAAAAATCATTTTTTATAGCACTTGAAATTATTGAAATATAGCATTTGTACCTTGAATGCTATTTAAAATAACCATGTAAAAAGAAATTAACGTACAAACGCTATGCAATATTATATAGATAGGCGGGCTAGCTGGTTATCGTTAAAATAAAGGCTGGATAATAAATCTCATTTTTCATTTCTTTCCCTCCCTCGCTCTTTCGTGACTTCGCCTCTTCATTTTTCTCCTTAAGCTTCAAAAAAAAATGATGAGTTTATCTCGAAAATTAAATTCCAGATTAAAGCATTCTTCGGTGAAGCACGAATTGAATCACAAACCTATCATGAATTTATGTCTTCTTTTACAACCTATGGCCTCTATACGTCCTTTCTCTTTCTCAACCGATGTTTGCAAAAACAAGGGCAAAAATTTATCTCGCCCTTTTCTCCTCGGTTGCAGACTTGCAGGTACTAACAAATTACCCTTTTCTTTTTTACTTTACATATTTGGTATGGTTTCAATATAGCATGTTTTTTGCTATCATAATCTCTTTACTCCCTGGTACTATTGGTTTGTCTTTGCCAGCACATACTCTAGAATTTCACTTTTGCCTTTTTTTATTTTCTCCTCGGTTGTTGGTACTAACAAATTACCTTTTCCTTTTTGTTCTTGAGAAGAACAACCAAAAGGAGACCAATGACGTGAAGTTGGGTAGTTTTGAAGTGGAGAAGAAGGTAGGTGCTATTATCATTGAAGCTTGGTGAGTTTTTTCTCATTCTTGGGTAAACACATGTTGATTTACTATTGTACATATTTTTGAAAAGGTAATTTGTGCGCTGGAACTTCTCATGTACCGTATAAGTGTACATTTATTATGCTGAAAACTGTAAATTTGAGTAGTTTATTGAATGCATGGACTCATGCAAGTAGCATTTGCAATTTTTCCTACTTCAAGATGCTAGTGTTTGTATTTCTCTAGTCTTTACTCTAGTATTAATACAGAGAATTGATTGTGTAGGATTTACGGATGTGTTATTGCTTACCTCGTTAAAGTTATATAAAAAATATATTCATTCTTTCATCACACGTTAAATTTGCATAAATTTTCTTTCAGTGTTTTTTTTAGAAATTACATCTGGTACTGAATGAATTCTTTATAATTTCTCCTGCTATTTGTGGCTTATTTTACATTTCTTATCCTTGCAAGTGTATTCTACAAGTTTTGTTATTTTCACGCTACAAACATCAACTCTCGCGTGGATGCATTAATACAGTTGTTATCAAGGCAAGATAATATATTCTATCCACCACTGCTTTATTCCAGGCGACTAGAAATTGGTGGTGAGGAGGACGCAATTTTGTATTTTATTTGGGACAAACTTTGCTTATAGGTCCTCAAAAAAAGCCGTATTTCAACTTTAGGTCTCAAATAAAACTTATCACAAAAGTAAGTTTTGTTTTCGTCAAGTTAGGCTATTAATTGCTAAACTTAATTTTATTCATCACTATAGCACCTTGTCAACAGATGTTGATTGTATTTTCACAATACCTTTATCAAATCACCTACTTGACAGAAAAATCCATAAAGGCACAAAAGGGATGCGGTGCTCCCCACTGGCCAAAGCCACAGCAAGAGCCAAAAACATCAAAGCAGCAACATCATTGAATGCAGCTGCTGCCATTGCAGTCTCTCCCAAAGTAGTGGTCAACAACTTAAGCTTAGCGAGAATTCGTGCAAGAACTGGGAAAGCAGTTATGGAGAGCGAAACACCAATGAATACAAGAAATGGGTAGAATCCAACATCTTGAAAACCGGAAACTGTTTTCCTTAGAAGGAATACAATTCCTATATCGAAAAGAAATGGGAGGAAAATTCCTGCTAAAGCAATTCCAAAGGCTTTGCGGCTGCTACGTCGAATGGAATTTATGTCGAGCTCAAGACCTACTAAAAAGAGGAAGAAGAGGAGACCGTTGCATGAAATTGTCTCAAGGATGGGAGAGCTCCATGTAGGGAAGATAGTTTCCAAGTACATTTTTCATCTCCCTAGGGCAGGACCGAATATATTTCCACCCTGTATACAGCAAAATATGTTAGCAATAGGTGACTTATAAAATAAAGCAGTAAAAGCATTTGCCAGCTATTTCATTGATTGTACAAGTTTATCAAGCAGAAATTAAGTTGCAGCAAGTTTTCGAGTTTGCATTACTCATTTGTGTTTTTGGCCATGCCTTTGACATCTTTCAAGGTAAAAAATTACTTGCATTGCATTCGTATTGAGAAAATATTCTCTCTAGTTAGAGGTATTGACCATCATGTATCCACTTTTTCTATAATCAATATTTTGTGACAATAAAAGAAAGAATCGGTCAGAAAATGAAAATGCATCTGATGCAAAGAGATGAACACATAAAGAAAGTTGGAGAAAAGATTTTCTTCCTCTATCTAGTGGAACAAAAAATTGTTTGTTTTATATTTCATTTGTTGATGTGTATTCATGTTACCTCTGGTTGATCTTTAACTCGACATTATCTACTTTAAGGATTGAAGTGCGCCCACACTGTGATGGGGGACCTGCAACAGATCCAAAGTTCATGCATACGCAGAGAAGTAAAATTATGAATGACCTCTTACAGTCTTACGTAAGTTTCAGAACTCTTTTAAATTACTTTCATAACATGCACACAACTTTAGCATTACATCTAACTCTTATTGCTTACCAAAATATCAGCTACAACTTTCGGCTGTCCAAAAGGCTTGAGGAGAAATGCAAGAGTACGATTTAGCGAGATCACTGCTACAATCTGAATAATAAATAAAGGAAGTGCATAATTGAATGGGTTATCTCCTTGCCATGCACCATCTGATGAAACCATAATTATTCTTAAGTTTGTTGTAACTGCTATTGTAATTTCGATGCAAAGGATGCACGTCTGATAAAAAGTGGAAGGGTTAGTGACTTTATAGACACTGCAAAGGTATCGAATCTAGTATTTCTTTGCATTTTGTAGCAATGTAGAGCGATCTAGACTCATAGACATAAGGGTGATGTGATTCCGTAGATGGAGATGTTCTCTTTTGAGAAAATATATAACCCAGTAGCCGTGTCAGGAAAGCAAAAATACAAAGAATCCTAATACAATGGCCATAGTCAATGATGAAAAAATGGGTACCGTAATAGGGAATTTGAATAGGATATGTTATTGTGCTAATGTGGAAACACATGGGGATTATTTCCTTTTATTTTAAGTTCTTTTAGAAAATATTATACTTCCCTTGAAAAATCGACAGTCTGTGTTATATTTCAGATCATTATGCATTGGGAAAATATTTTCACATACTATGTGATCGATCTCATATTTAACAATTAGAGCTCATGTAGATTTGTGTGATCTTGGTCGACTTTTTAGTATGCCACCTTTTGTTCCTTGGGTTTTTTCCTTTTAACCAAGACTTTTATAGTGATAGAACTTTGTAGTGGAACTGTAGCCTGTAGATGATGGCTGAATGAAACAGACAGTGAAGACATGCGGGCAGAACATGAAGATTAATAGAGCTATCAGGACATGAAAAAGAATGAAGCAAGCACGAATACAATAGGAATCGTTAAGATGCTCTTGCTGCATGAGACCTAAGTAGAGCAGGTTCAACATAGAGAGCCGAGATGCAATGCCAGTAGACATAGAGATTGGAACTGCTGCTGAAGTGGGCGAGAAAAACCTGCAACAGAGAAGCATGACAAGATATGAAGACAGCCTAGCGGCCTATTGTAAGCAGCAGCATGATGAGAGCATTTTTTGGGCAAGTGTGGAATGATACACTGAATCACGCATGACTAAAGCAAGCATGAAATGTGGCGAGCTAAATAGAAGGGCATGAACGAAGCACTGAATCAGCATGGACATGAGAAAGTTTTTCGTAAAGGTATGCTAGGGCTTTATTCATTTGTAAGTTTGCTTGAATTTTAAATATAATTTAATTTTTTTTGTAAGTTAAAATCTTAAACGCTAGAAGTTTAAGACATTTAAAAGATCATAGAAGTTTCAATAATTATATCTTTAATTATGTATATATGTTATCGTAAAAGCTTCCTCGTCATGTTATCGACTTTAATCATTTTCTAAGTAATTTTGTTTCTCCTGTTTGTTTATCCCTTTCTCCTCTTCTAGCCTTTTAAGCAAAAGCTTAGGCGATCATTTACAAATCTTGCATTTGCTTATCTTGGGTAAATCAAATAATAAAGCTAGGAAAAATTATATTAAACAACACATTTTTTCTGATGTATATAATATTAATCAATTATAATAATCTGATTTTTTATCCAAACAAATGTGAGCAATAATAAGGGATAGGTGGAATGAGGCATATTTTCAGAATTATATCATTTCTCATTATACTTTCTCATAGTACTTTAGCTTCATTTTCTTCAGCTTCATTGCCTTGAGGAACTGCGTATATGATGGTAGGAAATGTTAGTAATTAAAGCTCTTTTTGTCTCTAATCAACACATGCATTTTCTTATTCCTATCATTTTGGGTGTCCATTAATTCTTCTCTTGCTTTATATCCAAAGCATTGGCATGGAGAAATAAAAGACAAATGGCATCACTATATTCATCTCTATCAGAGTTCAAAAGTGACAGTACAAGTTTCTTTTATCAATATTTTGGTATTGAAACTAGTTTATTTTATTATTTTTGAAAGTTGGTTTAAATAAACAAGAGGAGAAAGAGATTCACGTTTTTAATAATGCATTTTGATGCTATCATTTTTGCATATAGTCAAGTTTGGAAACAATAAATGCAACATGGATGCTCCTAAGGGGAGAAACAAAATCAGAGAATAAGTGTCCATTTGATTTGAGTTTTGTATTTTCAACATGTAATTCAAAATGTAAAGGAGAAGAGATCAATTTAGAAAATGGATTTAATATATAAAATTAAAATGATTTTTTTTCCTGTTTTCTGTGTTTGAGGAAATATAAAACCCATTCAATTGCATTACTAAACTGAAATTTGAGACATTCCATTTTTTCAATTGTAGCTCATTAACTTATCATATTATTTGTTTAGGAAATTTCCAAATGAACAACTGGCGCATAAAGATATGAGAAATCTATTACCAAATGTAAACCTAGTTCAAGAATGCTAAATAAAAATGACTATCTTAATCTCATCAACTTTATCATCCATCGAAAAATATGCAACAGGCGTTTAGCGTTGGCTCGCTCTTCATTAGTCCAAAATTCATCAAATATATGGAATTCCATATTAATATTGGCCATTAATAAGAGGCACACTTATCTGTGATTTTGAATCAACATGGCACTGTTTCTTTCAATAAGAGAATTTTTTTAAGATGCATGCACATGTACTACAGCCATTTATCTTTATTTTATGCAGTTGCGATGATGATTGATTTAATAAATCTTCTTACTGGTTAGCAGTATCGGCTATTGCTGTAGGATTTGGTGTTGTAGCTCCCAAGGTAAGAACTTTGGTTCCTGTTGCTACACTTGGAGGTTCAATATGAAAAATTTGCTATCTTCATATCATCAAATAAGAATTTCGGTCATAAAAACCATTTTCTACTTTTTATACAGCTGTTGGAAATGGACTTTGTAGGATCTAAATGGCTAGAAGAATTGACAGCATTAAAGAATTTGAATTCAAACCTGTTGGAGATAACCATATTATATCTGGGTATGAGCTTCTTTTTATCTAAGGATATAACATTGTTAATCAATTATTAATTTTATAGATCTTCATTTTACATTTTCAGTGTCTTGCTGTGGTTCTTTGTAGTTTTGTCGTTGATGAGAAAGAATTTGTGAAGCCATGGGAAGATGAGAAAGAATTTGCAATAAGCCATGGGAAAGATGTGAAGATAATCTGGAAAGGTAAGAAAGATTTTTATATTGCACAGTATAATTTATGCTAAAATCATAGCTTAGTATTGTCCATCATTATATCCTGTTCTGGCTTTGCATGGTAATTTGCTATTCTTCGGTGGTTATGAAAAACAATACCAAAGTAAAACACAACCATCAAGCCAATTTCAGCAATAGAGGAGCAAATTACTACAAAACGTTGGTTATTTGACTATGTATTTATGCACATTTCTTACCACAAGCATCATATTTATGTGGAGCAATACGCTGATACATAGAACTATACATGCCAATATATTACTGCTCGAACTTGACAAAATCACATATAATTCACCCTTGTTGATTTCACAGTTCATTTATAAAGAAAATCGGATTACAATTTCATACAAAACACATGAACTGTTTTCTTAGAAGCAATGGTGAATGACTATGTTTCATTACGAAGATTACTACAATTGGCTGTAGGCAAAAGCTGGAGCTAACTCAGCTATATCGTTAATGGTTGGTTTACTCATTTGTGTCCTCTTTACTTTTGCTCTTTCAGTTTAATTTCCTACCTAATAATAGAGACTTACAATAATGATTATAAATCTACAAGCACATGCTATAATTTTTTTTACCAGTGCACGTTCAAGGGGATTAAGTGGAGACGCACGGGCACTGTTGAACACTTGTTTATGGAGTCTCGGGTAATTTTATTCATTGTCACGGATTTATCATACGTATATGACTACATGGCTATCGTAGTTCTCTTGATTTTTTTTCTTCTAATCGTTTGTTAATATTTTCATTTTTTGTGTGGAAGTCTTGTGGTTTCTATACTTCTTTAAATTGTTAAAGCAAATGTAATTTAGTATGGATGTTTAGTTTTTTTATCTAATGTGTCAACATAACTAAAATTGACTAATTATCTTCATACATATAAGGTTTACGTTACTTTATGGTACACGTATACTTAAATTTTTTCACTTCAACATGTTATATACTCATTATTTACTTTAAGACCAGCAATATTCTTCTCGTTTGTATCCTTTGATTTTCTCATTTATGCTTGTATATATAAATAAGATAATCACATGCACTTTCTGAATTTTATTACTAAATTTATTTACATGGATAATATTATTTGGCAATGGCTAAATATTTCTATTATCTTAGGATTTAATATCGTTGCGATGCACATGAAATTCGCTGGTGTGAACCATTTGCATCAGTATAGGAAACGTAATCGCAAAAATGATAATAGTGCTTAAGGAGAAGCTTTATAGGATTATGGTAAAAACCGTTTACAGAATTGTAAATATTTGTAAGAGTGGATGACCATGAAAAATGATTTTCTTATTAGGATTATTAAAGGTTTTTATAGTGTCTCTTGCTAGAGTTTTTACGCAAAAGATTCATATGATCATATTGGGATTCATACTAATGTTCTTGCACCTAACACGGGGAAAAATGCACAGGTTTCTATTATACATAGTAGTGGGCTAATTTGATTAATTATATATTATTATACAATTATAAATTTCTATCTCTACCTATAAAGAATGGCAAACATGCTTTGGTTATGATTGACAGCATGATAGCTCTAATTTGGTTTAATGGTGGTTCAATTTACCTGAATGCTATTTGTATATGTAAATGCATAAATTAAGTTTATTTGTAAATGTGTTCACTACATTTATATCTGTAAATATGTTCATTATATTTATTTATGTAAATGTTTGTAAATGCATAGATTTAGCAAAATTTCAAGTTAAAACATATCAACCTCTATATTTTTTGGCATGTAGGAGTTGATGAAGCTTATTGATAACTAGTTTTGGATTGATAAGGAGTGGAATATCACAAGCTGCAGTGCTAGGTGAGTTGTTATTGCATCATCATTTATCAGGAGACAAACATGAAACCTTCTTGTTAGGAAGTTGTTTGTCAGGCGGTTCTTGAAATTATGTAATATGTATGAAATATTATGTATGAATATGTGAAAAGTTGTTTGAACCATACGTATGAAATATCATGCGCTTTAATTTATATATTTTGTTTCGTCTGATATAATATATTAAAAAACTATTATATTTAGGTATAGAATGAAAAATGTGTAAAAGGATATCATATATGTGAATTTTTGTAATATTTATATATTATGTAATTAATTGATGCTTATGAAAGTTAACAACATTGACAAAAGCTGTTAAAATGATATCGCATTTTATAGCGTTTTTAAAGCGCTATCCAAATGAAAATACAACAGAAAAGTAATCGCTATCATAAAATTTAAAATGCTATGGGAATATGGTTATTGACAGCGCTTTTTTTTTGCTGTTACAAGTCGATGGTCTGTTATAGCGTTTAATTTGAATAGTGTTTTAAAAACGCTTTGAAAATAGGCTTTTTTATAGCGTTTAATTTTTGTTATTACAAGTTGATGGTATACTATAGCATGTCGTTACATCGCGTTCTCTAAAACGCTATGGTAAACTATAACAGCGTTTTTCAAACGCTACGGAATCTCCAGTTTGTTGTAGTGTTGGATAGTTGTTTGATGGTTGCATTTGTTGATTGAATGCATTTCTATGTTGGCACATGTAGTTGTAGTGATATGTGTTGTATATTGATATTATTTTCATATATACATGTTTCTCATTGGTTTGTTGAGTGTTTAGTAGGTGCAGATTGCGCTTGCTTCGCATTTGGAGCTCGCTTTCGCGCTATATTAGCCGTATATGCTCGCTAATAAATTATAAGGTACATATCTCGGATTAAATATCGTACTTTTACACTTTTTTCCCTTGCGAGATGCCTCATCACTTGATGAGATGTATATTAGTGATATATATACTATCATTTTTTTTCGGATCAAGCCGCGCAAAGGAGACACTGGCGAATTTTTTTGAAAATTTAAGGCGTTAGAATATTTTTTAGAAAATTGGGAAATTTTTGAAAACTAAGTTGGATTTTGAAACTTAGTAAAGTTGTTGTAAGAAGTTTAACTATGAATTTTGGGAAAGTTAAACACTCAAATTAATTTGAAATTTAATTCAAACGAATTGTTTTGGAACGTTAATGAATTAACTTTTTCTTACTTGGTAATTTCAAGGACGAAATTCTTTTAAGTGGTGAAGTTTGTAACGCCCCAGAAATTTTGTTAATTAAAATTTGTATATTTAATTGATTTTAAATATTAATAAGTGAAATTTATAAGTCGGATAAATTTTATTTCGAATAATTGTATTTAACTGGATAATTAAAACGATAATTTAATATTGGAAAATACAGAAATAATTGAAAATTGGGTTTAATATGATTGAAAACAGTTTGTAAAATTTTATTATATCATATTGAAGTTAGAATGATGTTATAGTACTTTTAAAATCGAATTAAAAGTTAATTTGTGAAAATTGAATATTTTAATATTTAATTCACGAGTTAAAATATCCATTTTTTGTCAAACAGTCTTGAATTTCGACGAAACCCGTTTCATCGGATCCGTAATGTTATATTATTGTATGGTTTCAAATTTCGTGTCAGTCATATTTACCGTTTGTCCGGGCCAAGCCAAAACGTATAGAAATTAGTTTAAATCGATTTAATTTAAATTTGATCGTTTATTGCCGTAACTCGCACAGATGATCGAATTGGCTCCCAAAACCTATTCCATTGTGTCTGGAACGCGGGGTAAACCTTAGAAATGCCAGTCACCGTGCGAGATTTGGAGTTCGGAAAATTCGGGATGAATAGTGATTTGGAAATTTTCTATAAAAGCCGCTTTATTTTCACTTTTGCAAAAGAAAACCTAACCCTAACTACTTCAGGCTGCCACCATTGTTTTAATGGCCAAAATTGTTCTTCTTTCTTCCTCAAATTTCTTCAAATCCATCATCTTTTAGCAAAAGTTATCGACTACAAAGTTGTAGATAACGACGAGATCTTCCACTTCAACGGTCAAGATCGTAAAAGGAGCTACAGATTGTCGGCAAATCAAGTTCAAACGCACGATATTCATTCACGTTTTTCGAACTCAATACTCTACCGAGCTCCACCATACTCGGGCCGTGGGTGGAGTGGAAGCGTGCGCACGAAATGGAGGCTTCTGATCGAAGTATATGTTGTCGTTTGGTCGCGTTGTTTTAGGGATAGCCGCGTGATTGGTGGGTTGATGTCGCGTGAAGAAAACTGGAGAGAGGAAGGAGAAACGCGTGCAACGGCCTTATGTTGAGATTGTAGAATGAGCGGCCGAGATTGAAGTATGAAAAAATATAATAAATTTGTTATTAAATATTATAATATAAATTTGTTTAATATTTAAAATGCAATATCTTGTTCATACGAGGTCGGAAAATTACGAAACAAGTTGCGTTGGCTTCGTTTTGCCGAGCACTACGCAATGGAGCTGGTTTGGAGTCGTTTGGAGCTAGTGAAAATTTCGGTTCAAATTAAATGTACGTTTAATTTTATTCGAAATAAAATGCTATAACTGTTATCGAAAACTCAAGGTGAGAACTTCTCACTCAATCGAATTGTTTCGATTCAAATTTTAAATAGTTGGATTTAAAATTGCTTGATTGTATTATTGAATGATAAATTATTATCTGTTGTATAGTAATAGACCCTATACGCCGTATATTAAGCGGATGTTATTTATTAAAAACATATACCGCGATAATTTCACCGTAAAGTGAAATTGGTATTATTTATGTACTTGGAGTTGATTTTCCCACATTATATAGCGGATGAGACCCTATCGCACCGTATAATAGCGGATAATATTTTATAAATCCCATATACCGCGATATTCCGTATTGGAACGGAATTGGTATTGTGCTAACATCTGTGAATGCAGGAAAACAAGTTGGAGGGATCCAACTGGATTCCTCACCAGTATTTATATGATTACAGATATTGTGATATTCGTTGATTATCATATTGATATATGATGTTTTGATTGTCGTGATTGATATATTGTTGCTGTTACAACATTGGCCTATTTTTGGAGTTTTAAAAATATTAAAATAACGATTTTGAATTTAAAAGGGTTTTAAAGTGATTTTTTAAAGTATGTATTTTATTAAATTTTTGAATTGATTCATTTTAAATAAGTTAATGTTATAAAATTTAATATTATAAAAATTATGATTTTTGTGAAATATAGTTAAAATGTGATTTTTGAAATACGGAGTTAACGAAATTTATAAAATAGTTTAAATTGGGATTTTTGAATTATTATAAACGATGTATATAAAAGATTTATAAAATTAATATTTATAAATAAAAAATATAGGAATTATAAAACGAGTTTTATTAAGTGTTAAAATGAAGTATAAATGGACTCCATACGTTAATGAAATTTATAGATTTATAAATTGGGAAGTTATAAAATGAATAGATTTTTGTAAAATAAAAGATTTATAAGTAGTTAACTTATAAATCGGATTTTGGCATTTTAATTGAGATTTTCGAATAAGTATAAACGGTTTATAGATGAGATTTATAAAATATATATTTTATAAATCAAAATAATGGAATTATAAAAGGAGTTTTGTTAATATTGAAAATGAGGTTATAAATGGAATTTTATAAGTAGTAAGATTTATAAATTTTGTAAAGTTATTAAAAGAATGAATTTGGATAAATAAATGGATTTTTAAGTAATTAACCTATAATTGAACTTTCGCTTTTAAATGAATAATAAAAGGAATTGGTTAATAAAGCGATTTTATAAGTTGAAGTTTTATATAATATATATAATGTGAGATTATAAACGTGTTTTATAAATCCAAAACTGATTTATTTTGATAAGTCAATTATTTTAGATTTTTAAAGGAGATATATTCACGATTTTGGATGGTGGATAATCCTTTAAACAAAATGTGTAGGAAAATATGTTGAATTGGGTTAGCGAAGAATATTCACGATTTTGGGACAATGCATAATATATTAAAGTATTTTAGGGAAGTGATATTTTAAATAGAATTAAAACGATTTGAAGTTGTTTCAAAATGCGTTAAGTATCGAATACATAGATTTCAACATTCATTGTTGAATAGACATTTCCGAGAAATAGAAGGAAATAGTGGACTATAACACTGTTGTTACAGTAAATGATTTCCTAAAGGAAATGTTTTATATAGTATTGGGATTTATATATCTATTTTAAGTTCGAATCCCTATACTAGTGATTTTGGGTTGTCGTAACGATGTTTTACGCAACATTCGTTTTGACCCAAATAAATGTGTTTGAAAGTATGTTTTACTTAAAGAATGAAATATATACTTAATCTCGATTTAAGTAAATTGAATATTTTCCAAGTGTTGAAAATAAATGGATTTGTGAATTACTTATTATTAAATAAGTATGGAAATGTTTTCCAATATGAAGTGAATGTTTTGAGATTTTATCTTTTAAAGATAAATTGAAAATGAATATTAGAAATCGATTTGAAAATCGTATATTCATAGATACTTTGGAATTGTAAATTCACTATGGAATTTATAAAAGAAAGGGGAATTTGTTTAAAAATAAACGTTGATTTATTTTTGAAGTGTGGAAATAAATTTACGGATTTGGAACGTAAATATAAAGTAAATCGGTAAGGATTTATTTAATTGGTTTAAATGAACCATTTTGAAATGAAAATGAAAGTATTCCCGTGTAGGGAAACGATTTGAAATTTGTTTTCAAAAGTGGTAAAGGTGAAAAGTGATTTGAAATTTGTTTTCAAATGTTGAAGTGTGGAAAGTATATATCTTGTAAAGATATTTTTGGAAAATAAATAATTTGGAAAATTATTTGGAACTTGGTGATGTTGTGCACGCCTATTGATAGTTAAATAACCGACTATCAATATTTACCTTTAAATAGGTATTTGTTGTGATTTGCTTGAATTTGAATGCCACACTTATTTTCAAAATAAGCGCTCACTATTCTGGTTAGCCGGGAAAGGACCTTTGGGTCGTATAACCCATTCCGAATATGTGGTACGTCGTTATGGATTGCATTTGATGACCGGTGTTGAAGACCAGATATTTCTGAAAACGGAAGGATTACCGTCGAATGACTCTGCATCAGCTAATCTCCGATATAGAGGTTTTATCACCTTTAGTGATGGGAAGTCCGGACGTGATTAGCGGATATCCGGATTGCAAGGGCTTCTTTGGAAGTGCCTTCGGTTGCGTTCGATCCTGGAACGGACTTGTATGGATGTGTGTCTGACGTTACAATTAGAGATGTAAAGCTGGTTTCTATCAAATATGTTTCCGTTGGTGGCAGAGAATTTATTCTCTTAGCTTAACACCCTAGAGGCTATGTAGTTGATGGTTACTAGTGATACATTCCGAAATTGGTAATGCGGCATACGAAATGTTGTTGTGCATTTGATGATCAAAGCACAGCTCTTGAATAAAGCGTAGCTCTGTGGACGATGTAGGATCTAGATTAACCCTAGAGGGGGGGTGAATAGGGTTATAGAAAATTTTCTCGAATTAAACTGCAGCGAAGTAAATATGCTG
The DNA here is from genome assembly GCA_030765085.1 of Allium cepa. Lineage (NCBI taxonomy): Eukaryota > Viridiplantae > Streptophyta > Magnoliopsida > Asparagales > Amaryllidaceae > Allium > Allium cepa. Next base: position 813,385,046 of record CM060939.1, read on the forward strand.
AAAAGTAAATCACACACAAAATTTACCCAGCTTCGGCAACCCCTGCCTACTGCTGCATTCCCAGATTTCTATTAGAATTATACAGTCTCCCGCTTACAAACACTCTAACAGACTCGCAACCCCTGCTACCGCCTATAGAGTTTTGCAAACTCCCAAACCCTACTCACTGAACTAATCCTAACTAGACAATCTGACACAACCTAAATCCTAGGTGGTGATTTACCAAAATTTAATTCGAAAATTGCAGATTTCAAAAAATAAAACTTAGAGCAAAAATAAAATAAAAAACTTGATTACAATATTTTTTTCCCTTAACCAAAATACCTCGACCCAAAATAAATAAAACACGGCCACTTCCCCTTTTTCTTTTCTGATGCAATTTTAGGGTTCTGAAAAAATGTCGGCTTTGTCTCAACCACGATTCGATTGGATCTCTGAGTTGCCTTGCTCGACTGAGTGTGTTGCTCGCTGCTTCTCTGATGATCAACTACTTGCCTCGAGTTGAATGATGTCTCTTTGAGTAGCGCTCGGCTGCTTCTCTTGATTGTTCTGTGAAATTAGGGTTTTGATGAAGTTGGCTTGGTTGCTTCAAGATGATCGAATTCGACTTTTCTTCTACTATGTTATTTGTTTCTTTCGCTTTCTGGATTGATTACTTGAATTCGATTGTTCCTTTTTTTGCACACTCTGCCGATGATGATTTTGGGTTTGAATTTATATCAATTCGACACTTTCCTAATTCTTGCTTTCCTGATATTTTTTTCGACTTAATGCGCACGACCCTGATTTTGTAGCGTTCAATTTTTTCTTAAGTCATACGGGAAAAACTTTCCTCTTTTGATTTTTGACTTTTTCAATTTACACACACTTGATTTCTGACTTGGTCATCTCTGCACTGTTGAATTTCGTTCATCCCTGTAGCATTGATTTACACGACATTGACTTCTTTGGCACTTGACTTTTTCTGATGATGTTGATTTCACCGTTACCTTGCTTTGTTCACTGTGACTTTGGTTATTGCTTTGTTCACTGCATAGCATATTGGTACATATTATAATGTTGCATCTGTTTGGTACACATCCTTGAACTGTTGCACATGTGTACTTCTGCACTTGACATTGTCGAACTCAGTATTGTAACTGGATTTGTGTTCTGGTTCATGTACGGTCTCCATTGCATATATAATCTAGAATTCTGTAGCATTTCTTGCATCACTGATTCATTTGAAGTTGTAACCTAGGACATTGGTTCCATGTCTGCTCTTTTGAGTTGCAGTTCATGCCTTCAGTTCACTGTCTTGATTCATGTTTATTTGATATTTTGACTGCTGAAGCAATGGCATTGATATTGAAACCAGTATTTTGATGTTCTGGTTCGAGGCTACACTTGTTTGTTCTCTGATCTTGCATCTGCTGATGTTGTTTCTTTTTACTGTTGCATTGCCTTTGTGGTCTTCATATTCAAGTGTGTCTGTTGCACTTGCTAATGTTCCCTAAGCTTGTTTGCAATTGAAAATCTGGCAGACCAACTTGTTGAGGTCACTGTTTTGATTTGAAAACACCTGCGGCCTCATTTTAGCTTCAAAACTTCGGTCTTATTGATTTTGTGTATGCCTTAATATGTGTTCGCACTGCATACTGTATCGGCCTACATTGTTCATATCTTTCTATGGTAGCACTTTCGACCTTTTGATGAATTTCTGGCTTAACTTTTACTTGAACCTTAGTGTTCTTCATACTATGCGTACATGCTTCATTTGATCTTTTCTCTGTAAGCATATACATGTTTACTTTGTAGACTTGAGCCTTGTGTACCACTAGTATTAGTGATGTTGCAACTGGTTTGGGCCTGATTTTGTTTTAGCATACTTGGTGGTCATTTTGTACTTCTGGTCTTTGTTTGGTTCTTGTTATGTTGGTTTGCACTTGCTGTTGACTTTGGTTTTCATACACATGTACATGCTTTACTGCAGCCTTTGCACTTGGTCCTTGACCTTTGTTGCCTCTTTGTGTATGCACTTGCATACTGCTGCTTGTTGTTTGTGTACTTGAGTCAGTGCTGTCCACTTCATGTTGTCTTGAGTATTTGGTTCCTTACTTTTCATTGTTGCTTGGATATTGAACTGCTTCATGTTTGAAGTCGTAGCCTGTACACCTGCCCTGTGTTGAATCCAGCTAATAGTTCGGGATTGACCTTGTGCGTGTGTTGTGATTTTATTTATATTTGCACCTGAGTTGAACCCGTCTTTTTATTTGGGTTTGACCTTGTGCTCACCTGTCCCTGTAGCATTATCAAATGTATATCGGTGTGCACGGACTTGTGGCATGTACAGTGACACACTGTGCATGTCACAAGCTGTTCGTGTATGAAAAATTCAAATTTAAATGACGACGAACAACCCAAATAACTGAGGCAAATAATATTTTCAAAAACCATATTTTGTTTTATATTGCAAATATATTTCTTTTTCAATTTTACTGCGTTAGTGAATATTTTTGCAGATTGCTCAGATGCTGGATTCTAACTGGAATGAAGTTGAAGATAAACTACGAGTGTGAGTGATATGTAGTGATGAATTTATGTAAATTGAATTGTGATGTAATTAGAATCAAAATTGTATATGTATAGTGAGAGCTTGAATTTGTACTATTCAAAATCGTAATAAATATTTGTTTGAATAAAATTTCTGTTTGAATTCAAATTCTGTGTAATTTATTATATTCAATAAATATTTATTTAATCTATGAAAAATAAAATAGTACATTAACAAATACATTTAAATGACTATGTTTATTATCATCAAACAAAAATCATATAAGCGCATATTCAACAATCTCCCCTGTTTGATGATAACAAACATATATTTAAGATTTTGACCGTGTTAAATGTATTTGATCAATGATATACTCTAATTGCTCCCCCTATTTAAATGCTTCCTCTTTACACAATGCTCCCCCTACATATATGCATACAAATAAAAAATGTGCAAATGAACCTAGATGCAAATGGAAAATTATTTGACCTTTGCTTGATTTTATTTGAAAAATTTTTAACATTTCTCTCCCCCTTTTGTTATCAGCAAAAGAATAATAGTGTTAGAGAAAATAGAGCTAAAGTGATTGATATTAATCCAACATTAAAACTAAATTGAATATACATATTAAATTTCAATAAGAAAATCAGACAAAAATCATAACTACCCTCGTTAGGCGCATATTCCACATTTAGAAGTAATGGAAATGATGTTATCATATAAAACCAGACAGTTGTATCTGTTTGTGGTACACTTATACCAGGAATTTGAATATCTACTTGTGATGCCCCGGGAATTTAGGCAATAAATATTTAATAATTTCGTTAATAATTATTTTAAAATGTGAGATATTGATTTAATAATTTAATTTAAACTAGATTTTCTTTGAAAATTAATAATTATTTAGTTTGTTAAATGATATTGTTTTCAAAAGTTAAAAATATTTAAGTAATAAATTTATCTTTCTTTGCTGATTTAAAAATATTTTATTTATGATGTATAAATGTTTATACATTGTAAATAGAAGATTTGGTTTTTAATTTTAATTTATTATTTAATAAAGGGTATTTTCTAAATTATATATAAATGAATAAATTGTAAATGGATTTAAATTAATTTAAATTAGTATTATAAACTTTTCAATAGTTTGTTTTAAAAGATCTACCTTATCATTTTCATAGAAAGTAAATAAGTATTTATTTTGTTTTTAAAAATAAATACAGTTTAAAATTTCAATTTTATAATAAAGGTTTATTTTGTTTTGTTTTATTTTAAAATTGCTTTTCTTTTGAAATTTAGTTTATAAAGAAAATTATTTTAAAAATAATCAAGTACACCTTAAAATGTAAGTATATAGTTTTATAAAAAAAAGTTTATATGTATTTATTTATAGACTAGATGTTAATAAACATTTGTAACATGCTAAATTAAGTTTGAAATAGTTTAAGATAATTTAAATACAAGTATAAATTTAGAATTTTCTTTTTATTTTGAAAATGAACATGTGTTAGCCTTTTAAAACATAAAGAGACACTTGTAATTAATCTACACTATAAGATAACAAGTGGCATGTTAATTTTATTTTTGAAATAAATTATTTTAGATAAGAAAATTTAGAAATTCGTTTTGTTCAAACCATTTCCTCTTTAGAAAACTTGAAAATCAAATTTTCAGTAAGATCAAAACCCCAAAACAGATTGCATGTTTTAAAATCTGCAATCTTTCTCTTCAATTCTCAAATCTGCAAACCAAATACAAATATAATCTACAAATCAAATCTCTGCATACAACTACAAATCTGAAGCTAAGTTTCAATATCAAATTAGAAGATCAACTTCAATCCAAAATTTAGAATGGAGTCTGCATGCATCCTCTACAAGAAAAGCAACTTCAATAATCATCTACAACTAGCAAATTGCACTCAGGTTCAACATGCAGTTTCAACAAGTTCCTGGATTGTCTCTGCAGCTAATTTGTCTCTGCATTCTTCTAATTTAAATGTGAGTAAACCTTTTTATCTTTTAAAAACAGTTCTTCGATTTAAATAAAAACTAAACAAAATTTCTAGAACCTATGCTTCATATGCAAACTGTCTTTCTCTAAAATCAAAACCGCTATGATTAAACTGCTCTGTCTCCATTTTGTTTAGTAGGTAACCTCACAATAGGAAGTTGTTTTAATTTATCTGTTGCATGTGGTTTATAGGAATGAGTTTGCTTTGTATGATTTTATTGTGATAAATATTCACTGTTTATATATATATATATATATGTATATATGTATATATATATATATATAAACATATATATATATATGTGTGTTACAGGTACCTGATCACCTGTTCTGTTTATAAAACTAAAATTAAAAAAAAAATACCAATACCTCTTGAATTGATTCTCAGTTAGGATCTGTTATGAAAATGAAGTTGTTAGTTTAGTATAGATTCATATTTACAAATTATAATCAAGAAAAAAAAACTCTTGCCTCTGAAACACTAACAACATACAATATTATCAAGAAGCTAGTATGTCAAACTTCTTAGATTATTAAAACAAGCTTATAAATTAATGCAAGTATGAATTATGAATTTTAAAACAAAATTTCATCTTTTAAAATTGCTGTGGAACTTGCATTCTGTTTTGAACAGAACTAGGAATTTAGGGATTTTCTGAGGGGATAGTGGATTTAGGGTGTTAGGATGCTTCATGATTAGTGGGGTTTTGATGTAGGAATGAAGGGGACGTTGGTGATGGATGATCAGAGAGCAAGGAGAGGTGATATTGGGTTTTCCAGGTGGACAGAGTTTGAATTGGTGCTTCAGGTTGTTTGATCAACCTGAAATTTTGAAATGTGAGTTGCAAGGGGAGATTAGGGAATTGGATTTCTATTAGGGGATGGTAAGTGACTTGGTGGAGTTGGTCAGAGTGGCTAGAGATGGCCAGAATGTTGGTGCATATGCACTATGTATAGATAAAGTTCTAGTGAACTCTGATGGGGTGTGCAGGGTTTAATTGCCCCGAAGCAATCCTCTGGTGATCTTATTTTTGACTCGGACAAGGGAGCTTTTGAACTCGAAGTTTATGATGGGGTTACTCGGGTATTTGGTTGCAGGTTTTAGAATCTGCAATTTTACAGTTTTTAAGACTTTGAGTGAAACTCATATTTTAAGATTTGTAAACTGATTCAAATGTAAGATTAAACTGAATTCAAAAGCAGTTTGAATTCAAAGTTTTTAAAAAAATGAAACTTTAAAACTTAAACAAGTTTTAAATTCTGTTTTGGATCAAGACTTAAAAACAGTTTCAGGTTTAAGCCTGAGAAGTTTTGCAGTTTTAAATTTTTGAATAAATTCATATTTTAAATTTTGCAACTTGATTCAAGTATGAGTTGAAACTGAATTCAAGTGTAGTTTGAAATTCAAAGTTTTTTAAAAATGGAAATCTTAAATTTAAACAAGATTTAATTTAGTTTAATCAAGTTTAAAAATAAGTTTCAGGTTGCTTTCAAATTCAGACATTAAGCTAAAACAGTTTTGTTAGTTTTTAAAATTTGAAACAGATTTAAATGATTTAGGGAAGATTTAAATGTGTTTTGAAATTAAGTTAAAACTGTTTCAAGTTTCTTTGAAACTCAGTTTTAATTTCAAAACAGTTTTAAATTTAAAATGAATGAACATATTCAAATGTTTAAAAGTGAATTTGAAAATGAATTTCATTTCAAATAAGTTTAAACTTGAAAGAATTTAGTTTCTTTAGTATTTGAAAGTATTTGAATTAAAATATGAAGTGTTGATTTAAATTTGAAAGCTGAAAATAATCAATTTATTTTCAATGCTTAATTTATCAAGTAATTTAGTTTTAAATCTTTCTTTATATTTAAGTGATGAGTGTTGTTTAAACATTCATTTTTATTTTAAGGTTTATAATTATTTTGGAATTAATGTTTAAATAATTAAACATTTGAATCATTAAATAAAATTGGAATTTGAATTTAATTTTTAGAAATGTATTATTTTAATACATTTTGAATTTAGATGAGTCATTGATAAGTAATTTAATTATTTTGAAAAATATTAAAGATAATTAAGGGTTTACTTAATTATTTGATAACGGTTTAGATTAATTTTGATAATTAATCTAATTCAAATTTTTCTTAAGTATATAATTAATGAAATATGTTAATTTATAATTGATGATAATTATCCAAGGATAATTTAATAATTAATTAATGTAATTAATTTTGATAATTAACTAGATTGATTAATTGAATCTAATTAATTGTAATTTGTTAAGTATAATTAATAGTTAAAGTAATTAAGGAATTAATTACTTATGGTAATTAATTTTGATAGATGATTTAATTAAGTTAATTAATTTAGTTTAATTAATTTTAATAAATCATTTGATGATTTTAGAGAGTAATTACTTAATGTAGTTAGTGGAGCAGGATTACTTAGAGAAGTAATAATGATAATTACTGGAATGTAATTAGTAAATTGGATAATTACTTTTCTAATTAATTAAGGAATTAATAAATAATTAATTATTGGATAATTATTTGGCAAATAAGTAATTAAAGATGGTTAATTACAAAATTGGATATTAATCAAGGTGATTAATAATTATATTAATTTCTAAAGATAATTAATTTTAATTAAGTAATTTATTTAAAATATCAGAGATCATTAATTATTATAATTAATGATGTAATTAAGGATTGTTTGATTAAGTTATAATTAATTAATTAAGAAATTTATTAATTGTAATTAATTTGGGATAAATATAATTAATTAATAAATGAGTAATTAAGTGTTAATTACTTATGATTAAGATTAACTAATTTATAAAATTAATTAAAGACTAATTACTTATTGTAATTATGAATGATTAATCAAAGTTAATCAAGTTTAATACTTAGTTAATAGTTAATTAACTGGGTTAATTAATTTTTAGATGTTAAGCAGAATTTAAATGAGTAAATAATTTAATTCATTTTAAATTAATTAGAGATGGTTGTAATTAATTTAATTCATTTTAAATTAATTATAATTGATGATTAAATCATTGCTTATGGATGCTATTGATTGAATGGTTGTGATCTCAGTAATGAGATTAGTTGTATCTGTATGATATGGATGATTGGTTTAAGTATGATGGTTTGTGATGGATTATTTGGTTGTGATGGTTATCTATTTATGGATGATACAGATTATCTGTTATGATATGAATGTGCTTATCTATTGTTAGATATAGTTCATCAATCTATGTGAATTAGATAAAAATGAAATAAGTTAATTGTTTAAAACCCTTAAGTACAACTTGGACATTAAGATGGCGTTTGGTTTCGGTGAGACCGGGATCGGGTTTCCATATTTGGATATCCGAAAACCACATCGATTCCAATTAAACGCTAGGTCGTTAATCCAAGTGGAGCAAGTGAAGACTCGAGGTGTAAGGGCTATACGTCAGTATAACTCTGTGGGTGATTCCGTAATGAGTTTGACGGAATAGTACTTATAGATTCGAGATGGTGATTTAGAATGCGAGGTTTATTGTCGTTAACTCTAAGGGTGATTCCAATACGAGTGTAACGAGATAATGCCTTCGGTTTCGTTCGAACCCGGAACGAACTTGTATGGATTGAATGCTTTCAGAACATCGTCAGGAGGACGATGAGCATTCTAAGATTTATGAGTCCTATAAAGGTAATCGTAACCTCAAGCCTCATCAACCGGGAATGGCTAAAATAGGGGAGGTGCAGCAAGGCTTCGTGGGTCGCACCCACTGGAGAGCAAGATTTATCTCTGTCTAGAAGTCCCTTTATATTCGGCTGTGTGGTAGTTGGTGACGACCAATCTGCGGGGTGGTCTTGTTCGGAACTGTTCAGTAAGGAATGGGTCCGGCTTTGTGTTGTAGGGGAGTGGGAGTACTACTCGGTGCGGTGATCTAGGCCACGTACTGTGACGGGTGGTACCCCAGTAGCCCTGCCATTGATGGAAACCCAATTTTTCCCTACGAGACCCTACGGTTTTGTTTGTATACCTATGTAGCTAGAATTTAATAAATGCAACAATTTCGGCTATTTCTTATTTACTTGAAAACCCTAGACACTATTATAATATCACTGGATTTCCTATCAAATGTTTTGGTTAGCGTAAGGTAAAAACTTTTCCATGTTTATGTGTAGGAAGTCTTACGTGATACCTTTTGTTTTCAAAGGATTTTCTAAAGTTTAGCAACTTTTATCCCCGTTTACTCACACCAGACCCCTGTCTGAACTGAGTGTTTATTTTCTGTTTTATTAAACTCTTGGGTACTCATATTACGTATGAGTAGTCAAGTGATTCAGGATTGCTTTGACGAGTTTCCGGAGGAGATAATGGAGCAGGAGGCTTCAGCGTGTAGATATATGTAGTGATTCCGTTGTGTTGAGTTATATCTGTTTTCTCTTATGTACTTGAATTTTAATCGCTAGACAGATGTTTATAACTGTCTAGATTGTGTTGTATTAGCTGTTTAACTCTGATGTATATGATACTATGTAAAGTATTATGTGATATATTATAATTTATTCGATTCCGCTGTGAGATTCTGATGTGGTCTGTTCTTTCTTTCCTTTCTTTTCTCTTTTCTATCCCTTTCTTTCTTCTTAGAGATGCGACTTCCTGGAGTTGGGAAGTTGGGCCGTTACAACGTGGTATCATAGCATTAGGTTGAGCGAATACCTAGGCTCTGTAGTGGTGCCCTTCTTGAGAGAGCGTATTTGTAATTTTGTATATATATAAATATATATTTGTTTATTTATTTCTACTTATTTGTTGGGTCACCTGTTCAGGTTTTCCAATATAAGTAATAAAGGTAGATAGGGTAGTGGTGTGTGTAACACAACTACCAGTGGTTGGAGTTCGAGTGTTTGAAGTTGGAAGTGATCTGCTAGGGCAGTGTTAGGCATCTTGAGTAGCTTGGCAGTTTGGTGTGAAGGATTTCACCAATTTTTGAAGGAAATCTTTTCAAGATTCGGAGTTTATCTTTGGATTGTGAGCGGGATTTCACTCGTGTGAGTGGATTCTCTTGAGTTTGGATTAGTTGGAAGTGCAGAAGCCAGCAAGGGTATTTTGGCAATCTTAGGTAGGAGTTCTGTCAATATTTGAGTTTGAGACTCAGTTTGGCAGAGTTTGAGCTTGGTTTGGGAGCGAGTTTCCTGAAAGATATATGTCTATCTGGAAGGCTCTATTGTGAAGAGGCTGGTGTAGCTTTGAGGTTCGATGAGCTTTTGGATTAGGAAGTTTTTGGCAGCAGTAGCAGCAGTGAGTGGCATGTTCTTCGATGGGTCAGAAGTCTCTGTGATTCTTCAGCCAGAGTCCGGGCAGATGGTAAAGCTTGTCCATTTTTTCTGGAAGCTCTATTGGGAGTAAAGTTAGTGGATTAGAGGTGGACCACTAGTTTTTCTTTGAAGACTTTAGCTGTTCTGAATTTTAAAGTGAGAACGATTTCTTGGAATCTGAACTGAGTGGAATCACAAAAGTGACTTGCGATGGTTCGGAAGTTCTCTGAGTGAGCTTTGTTTGGATTGAAGCATCTTTAGAGGATGTTTGAGTTATCAAAGTGGTATTTTCTGGATATCTTCGAAGGAATCAAGATTTGCATCCGCATCAAGAGATTGAGTTCTGTTTCAAGTTGATTCTTGGAGTTTTACCGGTGGATCAGATTAGTAGGAAGATTCTTTAAGAATGTGATCTGTTTAAGTTGGCAGGATTTATTGGATCCAGTTTTCTGGTTTAATTTTTGTTGTGGTGTTTGTGACCGAATCAGATAGGTCACTGAGATTTTATGGAATTTGATGAACAATATTCCGGGATAAGTTGATCAAGTTTATACTTATGTTCATCAACAGCATTCTCAAATCAGAGTTGCGCAGTAGAAGCATGGTGGCAGCTATTCCAGAATAGTAGCACCCGATTCTTTGGGAATTTGAGTTTTGTCTTTGATCAAAGGATTTCTACAGGAAATTTATTTTGGATCTGGAAGCTTGGATGTTTGTGCACTTGTTCTGTTTCGATATAGAATAGTATGTTTGTAGTCTTCTGATATTTGTGTAGAAGAGCTGTGTGGTAGATTTGATTGATCTAGAAGTTGAAGGCAGCCCACGATCATCAGTAGAGATTTGTGGATATGACTATTGGATCTTTCTGTTTCTCTTGAAAGTGGAGCGTTTGTTCTACAAGATTGTTTCCAGTTCGGATGGATGGAATTTGTTTTGTTTTCACGTATCTCTGAGGAAGTACGTGTATGGTTTATCTCTGGTTTTGGACTCAGTAGTTCTGAGAGATTTGGAAGTTGATCAGGACTTGTCTGTGGTTCTGTATTCTGTTTAGATTTGTAGATCTAGATATATAGGAGCTCTAGATCTGAGTTGGGTAGCTAGTTTAGATTTTATAGGGCGAGTGTCCCTGTGTTTGTACCTGGGAAACTCTAGGAATCCTATCCAGAATTTTGTCTGGGTAAATAGAATTGTTTGTTTGAATTGGTTGCTATGGTTGCTAGTATTTGGGTGATAGCATATGTTTGCTCTTTTTAAATTTAAAATCTGTATAGGATTATTAAATTACCTTTGCTTTTAAATTTCGGAGACGAAATTCTTTTAAGGAGGAGGAATGTGATGTCCCGGGAATTTAGGCAATAAATATTTAATAATTTCCTTGATAATTATTTTAAAATGTGAGATAGTGATTTAATAATTTAATTTAAACTAGAATTTTCTTTGAAAATTAATAATTATTTAGTTTGTTAAATGATATTGTTTTCAAAAGTTAAAAATATTTAAGTAATAAATTTATCTTTCTTTGCTGATTTAAAAATATTTTATTTATGATGTATAAATGTTGATACATTGTAAATAGAAGATTTGGTTTTTAATTTTAATTTATTATTTAATAAAGGGTATTTTCTAATTTATATATAAATGAATAAATTGCAAATGGATTTAAATTAATTTAAATTAGTATTGTAAACTTTTCAATAGTTTGTTTTAAAAGATCTACCTTATAATTTTCATAGAAAGTAAATAAGTATTTATTTTGTTTTTAAAAATAAATATAGTTTAAAATTTCAATTTTATAATAAAGGTTTATTTTGTTTTGTTTTATTTTACAATTGCTTTTCTTTTGAAATTTAGTTTATAAAGAAAATTATTTTAAAAATAATCAAGTAAACATTAAAATGTAAGTATATAGTTTTATAAAAAAAAGTTTATATGTATTTATTTATAGATTAGATGTTAATAAACATTTTTAACATGCTAAATTAAGTTTGAAATAGTTTAAGATAATTTAAATACAAGTATAAATTTAGAATTTTCTTTTTATTTTGAAAATGAACGTGTGTTAGCCTTTTAAAACATAAAGAGACACTTGTAATTAATCTTCACTATAAGATAACAAGTGGCATGTTAACTTTATTTTTGAAATAAATTATTTTAGATAAGAAAATTTAGAAATTCATTTTGTTCAAACCATTTTCTCTTTAGAAAACCTGAAAATCAAATTTTCAGTAAGATCAAAACCACAAAACAGATTGCCTGTTTTAAAATCTGCAATCTTTCTCTTCAATTCTCAAATCTGCAAACCAAATACAAATATAATCTGCAAATTAAATCTCTGCATACAACTACAAATCCGAAGCTAAGTTTCAATATCCAATTAGAAGATCAACTTCAATCCAAAATTTAGAATGGAGTCTGCATGCATCCTCTACAAGAAAAGCAACTTCAATAATCATCTACAACTAGCAAATTGCACTCAGGTTCAACATGCAGTTTCAACAAGTTCCTGGATTGAATCTGCAGCTTATTTGTCTCTGCATTCTTCTAATTTAAATGTGAGTAAACCTATTTATCTTTTAATAACAGTTCTTCCTTTTAAATAAAAACTAAACAAAATTTCCAGAACCTATGCTTCATATGCAAACTGTTTTTCTCTAAAATCAAAACTGCTATGATTAAACTGCTCTGTCTCCATTTTGTTTAGTAAGTAACCTCACAATAGGAAGTTGTTTTAATTTATCTGTTGCATGTGGTTTATAGGAATGAGTTTGCTTTGTATGATTTTATTGTGATAAATATTCACTGTATATATATAAACATATATATATATATATATATATATATGTGTGTGTGTGTGTGTTTACAGGTACCCGATCACCTGTTCTGTTTATAAAACTAATATTTTAAAAAAATAATACCAATACCTCTTGAATTGATTCTCAGTTAGGATCTGTTATGAAAATGAAGTTGTTAGTTTAGTATAGATTTATATTTACAAATTATAATCAAGAAAAAAGAAAAAAAAACTGTTGCCTTTGAAACACTAACAACATACAATATTATCAAGAAGCTAGTATGTCAAACTTCTTAAATTATTAAAACAAGTTTATAAATTAGTGCAAGTATGAATTATGAATTTTAAAACAAAATTTCATCTTTTAAAATTGCTGTGGAACTTGCATTCTGTTTTGAACAGAACTAGGAATTTAGGGATTTTCTGAGGGGATAGTGGATTTAGGGTGTTAGGATGCTTTATGATTAGTGGGGTTTTGTTGTAGGATGAAGGGGATGTTGGAGATGGATGATCAGAGAGCAAGGAGAGGTGATATTGGGTTTTCCAGGTGGATAGAGTTTGAGTTGGTTCTTCAGGTTGTTTGATCAACCTGAAATTTTGAAATGTGAGTTCCAAGGGGAGATTAGGGTATTGGATTTCTGTTAGGGGATGGTAAGTGACTTGGTGGAGTTGGTCAGAGTGGCTGGAGATGGCCAGAATGTTGGTGCATATGCACTATGTATAGATAAAGTTCTGGTGAACTCTTATGGGGTGTGCAGGGTTTAATTGCCCCGAAGCAGTCCTCGGGTGATTTTATTTTTGACTCGTAGCAGGGAGCTTTTGAACTCGAAGTTTATGATGGGGTTACTCGGGTATTTGGTTGCAGGTTTTAGAATCTGCAATTTTATAGTTTTTAAGACTTTGAGTGAAACTCATATTTTAAGAATTGTAAACTGATTCAAATGTAAGATTAAACTGAATTCAAATGCAGTTTGAAATTCAAAGTTTTTAAAAAAATGAAACTTCAAAACTTAAACAAGTTTTAAATTCTGTTTTGGATCAAGGGTTAAAAACAGTTTCAGGTTTAAGCCTGAGAAGTTTTGCAGTTTTAAATTTTTGAATAAATTCATATTTTAAATTTTGCAACTTGATTCAAGTATGAGTTGAAACTGAATTCAAGTGTAGTTTGAAATTCAAAGTTTTTTAAAAATGGAAATCTTAAATTTAAACAAGATTTAATTTAGTTTAATCAAGTTTAAAAATAAGTTTCAGGTTGCTTTCAAATTCAGACATTAAGCTAAAACAGTTTTGTTAGTTTTTAAAATTTGAAACAGATTTAAATGATTTAGGGAAGATTTAAATGTGTTTTGAAATTAAGTTAAAACTGTTTCAAGTTTCTTTGAAAGTCAGTTTTAATTTCAAAACAGTTTTAAATTTAAAATGAATGAACATATTCAAATGTTTAAAAGTGAATTTGAAAATGAAATTTCATTTCAAATAAGTTTAAACTTGAAAGAATTTAGTTCCTTTAGTATTTGAAAGTATTTGAATTAAAATATGAAGTGTTGATTTAAATTTGAAAGTTGAAAATAATCAATTTATTTTCAATGCTTAATTTATCAAGTAATTTAGTTTTAAATCTTTCTTTATATTTAAGTGATGAGTGTTGTTTAAATATTCATTTTTATTTTAAGGTTTATAATTATTTTGGAATTAATGTTTAAATAATTAAACATTTGAATCTTTAAATAAAATTGGAATTTGAATTTAATTTTGAGAAATGTATTGTTCTAATACATTTTGAATTTAGATGAGTCATTGATAAGTAATTTAATTATTTTGAAAAATATTAAAGATAATTAAGGGTTTACTTAATTATTTTATAATGGTTTAGATTAATTTTAATAATTAATCTAATTCAAATTTTTCTTAAGTATATAATTAATGAAATATGTTAATTTATAATTGATGATAATTATCTAGGGATAATTTAATAATTAATTAATGTAATTAATTTTGATAACTAACTAGATTGATTAATTGAATCTAATTAATTGTAATTTGTTAAGTATAATTAATAGTTAAAGTAATTAAGGAATTAATTACTTATGGTAATTAATTTTGATAGATGATTTAATTAAGTTAATTAATTTAGTTTAATTAATTTTAATAAATCATTTGATGATTTTAGAGAGTAATTACTTAATGTAATTAGTGGAGCAGGATTACATAGAGAAGTAATAATGGTAATTATTGGAATGTAATTAGTAAATTGGATAATTACTTTTGTAATTAATTAAGGAATTAATAAATAATTAATTATTGGATAATTAATTGATAAATAAGTAATTAAAGATGGTTAATTACTAAATTGGATATTAATCAAGGTGATTAATAATTAGATTAATTTCTAAAGGTAATTAATTTTAATTAAGTAATTTATTTTAAATATTAGAGATCATTAATTATTATGATTAATGATGTAATTAAGGATTGTTTGATTAAGTTATAATTAATTAATTAAGAAATTAATTAATTGTAATTAATTTGGGATAAATATAATTAATTAATAAATGAGTAATTAAGTGTTAATTACTTCTAATTAAGATCAATTAATTTATAAAATTAATTAAAGAGTAATTACTTATTGTAATTAGTGAATGATTAATCAAAGTTAATCAAGTTTAATACTTAGTGAATAGTTAATTAACTATGTTAATTAATTAATAGATGTTAAGCAGAATTTAAATGAGTAAATAACTTAATTTATTTTAAATTAATTAGAGATGGTTGTAATTAATTTAATTCATTTTAAATTAATTATAATTGATGATTAAATCATTGCTTATGGATGCTATTGATTGAATGGTTATGATCTCAGTAATGAGATTAGTTGTATCTGTATGATATGGATGATTGGTTTAAGTATGATGGTTTGTGATGGATTATTTGGTTGTGATGGTTATCTATTTATGGATGATACAGATTATCTGATATGATATGAATGTGCTTATCTATTGTTAGATATAGCTCATCAATCTATGTGAATTAGATAACAATGAAATAAGTTAATTGTTTAAAACCCTCAAGTACAACTTGGACATTAAGATGGGGTTTGGTTTCGGTGAGACCGGGATCGGGTTTCCATATTTGGATATCTGAAAACCATATCGATTCCAATTAAACGTTAGGTCGTTAATCCAAGTGGATCAAGTGAAGACTCGAGGTGTAAGGGTTATACGTCGGTATAACTCTGTGGGTGATTCCGTAATGAGTTTGACGGAATAGTACTTATAGATTCGAGATGGTGATTTAGAGTGCAAGGGTTATTTTGTTAACTCTAAGGGTGATTCCAATACGAGTGTAACGAGATAATGCCTTCGGTTTCGTTCGAACCCGGAACGAACTTGTATGGATTGAATGCTTTCAGAACATCGTCAGGAGGACGATGAGCATTCTAAGATTTATGAGTCCTATAAAGGTAATCGTAACCTCAAGCCTCATCAACTGGGAATGGCTAAAACAGGGGAGGTGCAGCAAGGCTTCGTGGGTCGCACCCACTGGAGGGCAAGATTTATCCCTGTTTAGAAGTCCCTTTATATTCGGCTGTGTGGCAGTTGGTGACGACCAATCTGCGGGGTGGTCTTGTTCGGAACTGTTTAGTAAGGAACGGGTCCGGCTTTGTGTTGCAGGGGAGTGGGAGTACTCCTCGGTACGGTGATCTAGGCCACGTACTGTGACAGGCGGTACCCCAGTAGCCCTGCCATTGATGGAAACCCAATTTTTCCCTACGAGACCCTACGGTTTTGTTTGTATACCTATGTAGCTGGAATTTAATAAATGTAACAATTTCGGCTATTTCTTATTTACTTGAAAACCCTAGACACTATTATAATATCACTGGATTTCCTATCAAATGTATTGGTTAGCGTAAGGTAAAAACTTTTCCATGTTTATGTGTGGGAAGTCTTACGTGATACCTTTTGTTTTCAAAGGATTTTCTAAAGTTAAGCAACTTTTATCCCCGTTTACTCACACAAGACCCCTGTCTGACCTGAGTGTTTATTTTCTGTTTTATTAAACTCTTGGGTACTCATATTACGTATGAGTAGTCAAGTGATTCAGGATTGCTTTGACGAGTTTCCGGAGGAGATAATGGAGTAGGAGGCTTCAGCCTGTAGATATATGTAGTGATTACGCTGTGTTGAGTTATATCTATTTTCTCTGAGGTACTTGAATTGTAATTGCTAGACAGATGTTTATAACTGTCTAGTTTGTGTTGTATTGGCTGTTTAACTCTGATGTGTATGATACTATGTAAAGTATTATGTGATATATTATAATTTATTCGATTCTGCTGTGAGATTCTGATGTGGTCTGTTCTTTCTTTCCTTTCTTTTCTCTTTTCTATCCCTTTCTTTCTTCTTAGCGATGCGACTTCCTAGAGTTGGGAAGTTGGGTCGTTTACATACTAATCATTCATAACCGTTAGGACTTTTAAATGAGATTAGTAGTATTCCAATTTAATTTAAAAATGAATTCAAATGTCTTCTAATCACGCATAACCGTGAGGACTTTTGAATGGGATTAGAATCAACTTGTTTATTTAATAAATCAATTTTGATATGCGTTCCATACATGCATAACCGTAAGGACTTTTAAATGAGCATGGAAGCACATAACAAATTCCAAGTAATTCACTCATGCATAACTGTGAGGACTTTTAAATGAGAGTAAATACTTTGGATTTTATTTTGTTTTATAAAATGAAAAACGAATGATTCTTGTTTAAAGTACCACATATCGACAAACTATATTGAATTTTTGATGAGCAATGGTCGATAGAAATATGATAGACATAGAAATGGTTATGGAATCTTTACCCAACGAAAAGTTTTATAACTCTTGTTTGAATTTCTAAAGAAAATTTCCAAATATGCTGTCTTGAGTAATGTATGTTAAATATTAACACTTATCACCTTTTCAATCACTATTTATCTTTTTGATAATTAGTAGCGAGTCAGATTAGTCAAAATTTGTCATTTAAAATCAAATTTTTTTTTTTCAAAATGACTAATCTGAAAATAGGGTCAAAAAATGATTTTCTCGAAGGGGTTATATGAGAAAATTTTCTGCTATTTGAAATGAAAAATTCGCGGACATTTTCTTTGAAAAACGATGCAGTTACTAAATGGCACAAAAATCACGTTCAACTAGTAATTTTTCTGTCAACTAGATTACCAGTATGATATGCATCTGAATTTCTCTTTCACTTCAAAACATCACTAATTAAATTTGATAGACCAGACCATGAAGTGTGCATAAAAACTCAAACCGCATTTTAAATGGCATTCTCTTGAATTTGGATTGACGCCGTGTAAATAATCAGAAAACCATGAATATAGAGTTAGCCGTGTTATAATAAAAAATATTATCATCCAACAAAACACTATTTTTAATCCAAACTAATATATATGAAGTAATACAAAGAATAGTGTTTTTGGCATAAATATAATTGGCCAACTATGTTGAACAAGTCAGAATCAAAAAATCATCACCTCTTTATCATCACATTATTGGCTGATTTAATTCAGAATACGGTGCAGATTATCACATTTAATATATCGATCAAATATACCTTCACCTGTTTTACCTTTACGATAATTTTTCGTGATTGGCCATTGTGATTCTGTCACCTTTGTACTAGGCTAAGGAACTTTGCTTTGTTGCCCGTTGTGTTTCTGGAACAGCCAAAATCCAGAGAACACTGTTGTTGTTCCTTAGCCTGCCACTATACCCACACGATGAAAGATTTTTGTGACCTATTTGTTTTTATAGGTCCATGATTGTTAGTGGCAGAAGCATTGTGAATAAACAATCCCTTTGGAACCCAAACTTGTTTAGTCCTTTTATTTTTGTTCCAATAGACATGAAATTTGTTTGTAGAATTCTTAGGAGCCCAAACTTGTATAAATTTTGTGTTCTTGTTCCTATGACTACAATTATCAACACGATGTCCAATCATTTCACATCTAGTAAAGACACTCATACCTTTTGCATTATCATCAACTTGTGTTTTCCCAAAGCCTAGTCCTTTTATGTTGTTAGCAAAAATTTGATTTCCCAATAACATGTTGAATGATTTTTCTCCTCTTGAAAAGTTATTCAGAGATTTCTCAAGATTTTGGACTTTGGATTTTATTGTTGTGTTTTCAGTTACAAGCGAGGTGCATCTATTTATAAAATCCTTTTTCCAAGTGTCAATGGTTTCCTTAAGACTCAAGTTTTCTTTTTCAAGATTCTCAAAGCTATTCTTAAGTCATGATAATTCTGAATCTAAAATTTTACATTTTTTACAGTCTAGGTTTTGAATATTTTCAAGTTCAGTTTCTAACCTAGAATTTTCATGGACAAGTTCTCTCCTATCAGATTTCAGTTTTTCAATTTTAGATTCAATAGTATCAATTATTTTAGTAAAATCACAACACATCAACACAAGTTCTTTATAAGAATAGTCACCTACCTCACCAGATTCCTTTGAGCTTGCTTCTGAATCTGGTTTTGCCATAAGACACAAGTTAGCCTCCTCTGAGATATTATTCGAAACTTCCTCTCCTTCTTTATCGTCCCAAGTCGCTGCAAAGGCCTTCTTCTTCTTTTTTTTCCTCTGTCATTTTTGAGAAGTGGGCATTGTTGTTTGAAGTGGCCAGGCGTCTTGCAGTTGAAGCAGGTCAATTCATTATCGGAATTGTTAGAATCTTTTGGCCTATTACACTACTACAAAACATGCCATTTGCATCGGTTGTTTGCCCCCCTTTTGCATCAGTTCAACAACCGATGCATATGCAACCGATGCAACAGGCTTAACACTTTTGCATCAGTTCTGAAACCGATGCAAAAAGATCCTTTTTGCATCGGTTAACAACTGATGCAAAATATCATGGTTGGTTGCTTGAACACAGCCCCTATGTTGCATCGGTTGTAATGAAAACCGATGCAACAAAGGAACTTATTGCATCGGTTGTTGTTGAAAACCGATGCAAACTAATCCCTCTATTGCATCGGTTTTTTATAACAACCGATGCAAACTAATCCCTCAGAAACCATTATTACAGTACTCAAATAAACTATATATATATTATATATATTATTGATAATCTTTATATATATATATATATATATATATATATATATATATATAAAAGAAAAAACATACACAAAAAATTACAAAAATTTTATTTCGATTCTTTTACATATATTTACAAGTGTACATTTACAAGTGTACATTTCATACAAGCCTCTTATTCTCTCCTACTTCACTGTTTCTTATTGTTCTGCCTGTTAACCCTGCCACAGCCATTCCACACTCATTAACTTGCCATACAATTCATTCACCACCTTCCACTCCTCACTTACCAATACAACATACCACCATCAACTGTCACAAACACACAACCTCCTCCCTGTCAACCACTTACTGCTCACAAACCATACAAGAAAAACTGCCTAGCATTTCTACCGTTGCATCACCTATACACATACTGCCATTGCACTACAACCATATGACTTCACTACCAAATTCATCTGCTTGCGACCATCTACCAGACCACTTCTTACCTGCCACTGCCACTGTCATCAAGTCAGCCACAACAAAATCAAACCTATCTTCCCAACAAAATCAAACCTATCAAACCAAAAACAAAACACCCCACTGCCCATCCTCAAAATTGTGCATATCAGTTCATACCTGTACATCACCATTCCTAAACTTCTACCCACCAATGCTCCTCTGTCATTCAAACCATTCTCTGACCCTTTAGTTACAAACTATCAACTGCCCGTCAACAACATTCGCCCATCTAACTGCTTCATTTTCACCATCACCATTAAACTGTTACATCAAACATCCCCTGCAACATTGCATCACAGTGCATTTTTCAATTGCTTGCTGCCTTATTTCCTCCCCTCTACAACAACATAGTACAACTTCTACAACAAACTGCAACTGTGCACTTGTGCACTTCATATCACATCATCCCCTACCATTACTTCTACAACCCTATAACACTACACTGCCTTCATTCACTCCACTCCACTATATATTGTTCCATTCAACCCAGTCACAACAATTTCATTCGACATCCACTTCATTTCTACAGCTACTGGTTCCTCTTGCATATCAAACTATAACCCCTCTTCCTTCACCAATACTTGCATCATCTCCACCAAATATCCATTCACATACCAGAACATACTTCATCATTCCATCACTACCTCTGAACAATTAACCAACCATCACCTGAATTGCCTGACAAACCCATACTGCCATCATCATACTTCCCCTCCTTCACAACAGTGCCTTCATATCTCTGCTACCTTTCTACCTTTCTGTGCCTTCACAACAGTGCCTTCGTATACCCTTCCTAGTTACCTTTCTGTGCATTATCACCTTTCAACTTCATTACTCCTCTGCCCTTGCTGCTTACATCACTGCCACCTGCCAAAACTCCCCCTGCTTGCTAATTCACTTGCCACATCACCTTCCTCCAACTGACATCCACTCCATAATCATCAATATCCCCACATCTTCAAAAACTACAGTGCAAACTTCTTAAACCACCGTCTAATTCCGCAGAAACATAAACCGTCAAATACTTTGTGTTACAAATCACATATATCAAACATATACCACACTTTTCCATTCACAATCCTCTCTCTCTATTTCACTTCTGCATCCGGCCTTACCACTTCATCTTGCCATAACCCACCTTTTGCTGCTACCAACCATTGCTAACATCCACTGCTTTGCTTTGCACCATCACCACAAAACCAAGACATACATTACACTATCGACTACTTCACCCTTCATATCACAGCATCCCCAATTTGAACAGCTACAACCACCTTAATATCACCTTAATATCTCAATCCCCACTGCGTATAGTTCATCCTTCTACAACATTTCCTGTCACACCTTCATACCACCAGAGAACTTCAACACCACCACTACCGTTCCATCAGCACATCATCATTCAAACCTAAACTAGATCACAAACATATTACACTTCACTGCTGCTCTTCAGGCCTCAACAACCACCTGTTGTAATCCCCTTCGTCTTACCCCACTGCTGGAAACCTTCTTACCACATGCATTGCAACACTTCATACAATCCATCTCCACCATCATTAACCGCAAACTGTCACCACCTGATTAAGTCACTAATATTAGGCACAAACAATAGCTAGTTTTCTCATTGTAGTGCCTAGTATTATAGGTACCATTGCGTTTTATCATTGTTGAAAGAACACTAGGTTCCAACTGTCACAGTAAAAAAAAAACTATGACCTTGACCATTATGAGCACAAAAACTAAAAGTAAGGGAAATAATAAACCAGAATATCATGATTTTTAAGCTGTTTTCGCTCCACATTCCAAACAACTGCAAGTTTAAAACTCCAAACTGCACATACTACTTCTCACATCACTACAACTTCAAACTGTTATTACCCCAACTTCTTCTACTACCATTCATTTAGGCACGATGACATTAAATAACCCATTTCACATCTTGTTATATTAGCTAATAATTTAACATCATCCTACATCAGTACTTAAAAAAGATTGAATCCTTTTGTGCTAATTTTTTGGGGTGGCAAGTCACATAAAATTGCTTGGGATATTTTATGCAGACCAAAAATGTAAAGGGGAATTAGTTTGAGGAAGTTGTCAGCTTTAAAGTACATCTGCTATTCCTAAACTAATTTGGACTTTTCTGACTAAAGAATGCTTATGACCTAGGTGGACGAGAACTAAATATGTGCATGCAAATTTCTAGACTTTGGCTGAGAGCACTCGGATGGTATGGATGGTAGAAGCAGGCTTCAAGTTGAAGCAATAGAGATGTTATGAGTGATAGAGTGGTACAACTGGTACGAGTTGAAGCAAGTTGAGAAGCACTAGGATAGTATGTATGCAAGTATAAGATGGCAGTTCAGGCAGAGGTAGCGGGTAGTTCATGCAGAGGGTGAATTGTATGAATGCAGAGTGGAAATGTAACAGAGTGAAATGGTGGATTTGTTTTTTTTATATGTGCAGATTAAAATGCACAGAATGCTGTGAATAGAGTGCTATTATATGCAGGGATGTGAAGATATGGCAATGGTAGTGTGTTGACATGAAAGTGCATCGAGGAGTGCGGTGAGCGTGGGCAGTTTTCAGTGGGTGGAGTTGATATGTATGAGTAGTTTAATTAAGTGCAAGTTATATGTGTGCAGGCAATTGTATGGTATGGAGTTGAATGTTGGAGAGGAGAGCAGTTTTAAAAAAATGTAAATGTAAATATCTCGAAACTCACAATAAAAAAGAATGACATACCTGAAAAGAACCTGAATGCAACATTTGAGGTTCATTTTGCTCATGCATTGGGATTATAAATTGATTTCAATTTTACAATATTATCTAATGAAGGAATTCAAGGATAGTAAGCCATTCTACATAAATACAGAGCAAAAAAAAATTTATAGTAACATACGATGGCGATATGAACAATGCACAAAATTGCAATTGCGGAGTATTTAGGTAGGATAAAAAAGACTAGATATTAGTTTACCATAAACTTTAAAGAAAAACCATGAACTTTTCATGAAGACGAAAAAAGGTACATAGCTAAGAATAGTATCTACAAATATCAAACCTACTAAGTATTTAACATTTTTTCAACGTATTTAACAATACAAAGGCACCATATTAGACAATTAATATTTTATCTGGGTGCAGAATAAATAAATAAATAAGACACTGTGTAGTTTTCTTTGTTGATTTCTACATATCATTATTAACTACAGAAGGTTTAATATGTATTTTTCAAAGAGCAGAAGCAACCATTCAAAAAAATATTAGCGGTTCAGTTTCCTTTTTAATGGAATGTTTGAATTTGAGTTTAAGCCATTAAGTTGTCTCAAGTTTAATGCGAAGACAACTCTCATCCCGTATACAGTTGCATTATCCAAGTTAATAAAGTCATACATCTATTTTCTTTAACATTTTGGACACCAAAGTCAATGGTGGTTGGTCTGATATGCATTTTTAGGAAATTGATTGATGTTTTAATAACATATATGACTTAATCAAGATTATCACAGTACAAAAATATGTCTAAGATGAGTTGAGTGAAATTATAAGACGATTGAACTTGTCATGGAATCATGTATATATATCTGATGTGCATATTAATGGCATAAGATATAAATCCAGGATCATCAGCAGATGACTGCCTTGTCAATTTTATGTGTAAGATGCATTAATATTTGTCCTTCGGTTCTTATTGAACCATCAACTTTAATCATTCACCTATCACAAGATCCAAACAACTATAAAAACTTAGTTTTATTTTCACAGCCAACCTTGAAGAGGACATGCCATGCCATACCATTTAATATTTGAACCACTGTTCCTGTAGCTTGTATAGCTTAATCATTTCACAATATATGTCCAAGTACTTAGTAGGTTCGTACATTTCATATTACAATAATCATAGTAGCAAACAGTGCTACTCGGTTACCCATTTTAACAATCATTTTACAAGCACATTCAGATATACTATAGCCAATTAAAGTGTAATTCACATGAACAGCTACTAATTTCGTATTACACACTTATATGCAATAATTTCAAACAATGAGACATTGTAGACTTGAGCACCATGAAATAGACTAGGCTATAAAACTATATTGGGGCATAAAACTATATTCAAATCAGCTAACAAATGTAGTTCTTTATCTACGTATTCATAGCAAGAACTAAATGACAGCATAAGTAATTGAACGTAAACCGGCCTATGCAATAATTAGATGCTCGACCATTTAAGGCATATTGAAACACTGAATAAGAAACAATTATCAATGCTATTGACTTCTAAAACCAGCGGAGAAATTCGTTAGTCACTGTGACCATTGTCGATGTTATTCACTGAATAACAATCCTAACTGAAATAAGCTATTCACTGCCCATTATCAATGCTTTTTACAAGCGATAAGAAATAAATATCAATAATTAATTTTCAGTAACATAATAGTACTTGTATGAGAACAACTAAAGCTTCCCACATCCAAAATTCGTATCGAATAACCGGTAAAGTAAAAATTACTCACGGTGATTTAGTGCTCTGAGCGGCGCGGAGAGGATGAACTGTGGAGAGGCGCGACTGAGCTGAAGCGACTGAGATGATCGACGGGAGCGGCAAGCGGTGATTTAGGGTTTGTCAGCGACGACGCTTGTTTCTATTTGGTTTTTTTTTTTAAATTTGGGATAATGGAAAATAATGATCCATTGGGGTATGCTTTTGGTATGTAACGAAATTACCTGAACGATGTCGCGAAACAAACCCTTTCACCTTTAATCTTCGTTGGGTTTTTTCTTCTAATTAGAGGAAATAAGGTTTTGAGATGAGAGAGAGGAGAAGAGGCTGAAGGAGAAAATGGGAGAGGTTTGGTTAAGGTGTAGGGTTTTTTTTTCTTTGGAAGCAGGTGAAATACTGCAAACGAAGGGGAAAAATAAGCGGCGGGAGAAAAAACTGGGATGGCGGGAATTATTGAAAGCGCGTAAGGAATGGGATGCAAATTAATTTAGTTGCATCGGTTGACTTTAAAACCGATGCAACTACAACTATTTGCATCGACGTATTTGCATCGGTTGTTGGTGACAACTGATGCAAATTTGATTTTCTATTACCTATTGCTTTCTACGTACCAATTGCATCGGTTATTAAGACAAAACTGATGCAAATAGTTCTATTTGCATCAGTTTTTACTTCAACCGATTCAAATGAGGCGATGCAAATGGTCTGTTTTGTAATAGTGTTACCACTTGTTTTCTTCTTGCGTGGCCTGAATCTTGACCATTTTCTAAGATTATTGACAGCCATTGCAAGCTCTTCAATTGGATCTTCTTCTTCTTCATCACTCTCTTCTTGGCTCTTTAAGGCAATCGTCTTCTTCTTTCATTTGGAGTTGTTGCGTTCCTCCTTTCCTTTTAGCTCAAGCTCATATGTCATCAAGTTGCCGATCAACTCCTTCATGCTTAGTTTACTCAGATCTTTCGATTCTTGTATTGCCGTGACTTTTGCCTCAAAGCTCATCGTTAAGACTCGTAGCACCTTCCTCACAAGCTCTACCTCAGTGAATACCTTCCCAAGCGCTCTAGCATTGTACACCAAAGTTGAAAAGCGTCCAAATATGTCCTTTATGCTCTCGCCTTTGTCCATCACAAAGTTCTCGTATTCATTGCTGAATAAGGCTAGACGAGACTCCTTGACTTGAGAAGTTCCTTCATGTGTCACCTCCAAAGTATGCCAAATTTCGTGTGCAGTTTTACAATGAGAAATTCTATTAAATTCAGTCTTATCAAGAGCACATATCAAAGCATTCATGGCTTTAGCATTTTTAGTTTTTAATTTCTTAACGTTAGCATCCCACCTATCCTTAGGTTTAGGAATCTCGGTATCACCAACAGTTATAGTGGGAGATTTATAGCCAGTTTCAATAATGTTCCAAACATCATAATCAACAGAACTAAGATAAATACCCATCCTAACTTTCCAACAAGCATAATCATTCCCATTAAACACGGGTGGCCTAGCAATAGATTTCCCTTCAGAAAAAAGCATTATTTGATGGATTCATGACTCTAGAGTTAAAGAAAAATACCGTGCTCTGATACCACTTGTAGGATCTAGATTAATCCTAGAGTGGGGGTGAATACGGTTATAGCAAATTTTCTCGAATTAAACTGCAGAGAAGTAAATATGCTGAAAAGTAAATCACACACAAAATTTACCCAACTTCGGCAACCTATGCCTACTACTGCATTCCCAGATTTCTATTAGAAATAAACAGTCACCTGCTTACAAACACTCTAACAGACTCGCAACCCCTGCTACTGCCTATAAAGTTTTGCAAACTCGCAAACCCTGCTCACTGAACTAATCTTAACTAGACAATCTGACACAACCTAAATCCTAGGTGGTGATTTACCAAAACTTAATTCGAAAAGTATAGATTTCAAAAAAAAAAATTAGAGAAAAAATAAAATAAAAAAACTTGAGTACAATATTTTTTGCCCTTAACCAAAATACCCCGACCCAAACTAAATAAAACACGGCCACTTCCCTTTTTTTTCTGATGCAATTTTAGGGTTATGAAAAAATGTCGGCTTTGTCTCAACCACGATTCGATTGGATCTCAGAGTTTCCTTGCTTGACCGAGTGTGTTGCTCGCTGCTTCTCTGATGATCAGCTTCTTGCCTCGAGTTGAATGATGTCTCTTTGAGTCGCGCTCGGCTGCTTCTCTTAATTGTTCTGTGAAATTAGGGTTTTGATGAAGTTGGCTTGGTTGCTTCAAGATGATCGAATTCGACTTTTCTTTTGGTATGTTATTTGTTTCTTTCGCTTTCTGGATTGATTGCTTGAATTCGATTGTTCCTTTTTTTGCACACTCTGCCGATGATGATTTTGGGTTTGAATTTATATCAATTCGACACTTTCCTAATTCTTGTTTTCCTGATATTTTTTTCGACTTGATGCGCACGACACTGATTTTGTAGCGTTCGATTTTTTCTTGGGTCATACGGGAAAAACTTTCCTCTTTTGATTTTTGACGTTTTCAGTTTACACACACTTGATTTCTGACTTGGTCATCTATGCACTGTTGATTTTCGTTCATCCCTGTAGCATTGATTTACACGACATTGACTTCTTTGGCACTTGACTTTTTCTGATGATGTTGATTTCACCGTGACCTTGCTTTGTTCACAGTGACTTTGGTTACACCTTGCTTTGTTCACTGCATAGCATATTGGTACATATTAGAATGTTGCATCTGTTTGGTACACATCCTTGACCTGTTGCACATGTGTACTTCTACACTTGACATTGTCGAACTCAGTGTTGTAACTGGATTTCTGTTCTAAGTCATGTATGGTCTCCATTGCATATATAATCTCGAGCTCTGTAGCATTGCTTGCATCACTGATTCATTTGAAGTTGTAACCTAGGACATTGGTTCCATGTATGCTCTTTTGAGTTGCAGTTCATGCCTTCAGTTCACTATCTTGATTCATGTTTATTCG
Organism: Allium cepa; assembly: GCA_030765085.1. NCBI lineage: Eukaryota > Viridiplantae > Streptophyta > Magnoliopsida > Asparagales > Amaryllidaceae > Allium > Allium cepa. Next base: position 813,412,796 of record CM060939.1, read on the forward strand.
ATATTTTGACTGCTGAAGCAATGGCATTGATATTGAAACCTGTATTTTGATGTTCTGGTTCAAGGCTACACTTGTGTAGCTCTGGTCTTGCATCTGCTGATGTTGTTTCTTTTTACTGTTGCATTGGCTTTGTGGTCTTCATATTCAAGTGTGTCTGTTGCACTTGCAATGTTCCCTGAGCTTGTTTGCAATTGAAAATCTGGCACACCAACTTGTTGAGGTCACTGTTCTGAATTGAAAACACCTGGGGCCTCATTTTAGCTTTGAAACTTCGGTCATATTGATTTTGTGTATGCCTTAATATGTGTTCGCACTGCATACTGTATCGGCCTACATTGTTCATATCTTTCTATGGTAGCACTTTCGACCTTTTGATGAATTTTTGGATTAACTTGTACTTGAACCTTAGTGTTCTTCATACTATGCGTTCATGCTTCATTTGATCTGTTCTCTGTAAGCATATACATGTTTACTTTGTAGACTTGAGCCTTGTATTCCACTAGTATTAGTGATATTGTAACTGGTTTGGGCCTAATTTTGGTTTAGCATACTTGGTGGTCATTTTGTACTTCTGGACTTTGTTTGGTTCTTGTTATGTTGGTTTGCACTTGCTGTTGACTTTGGTTTTCATACACATGTACATGCTTTACTGCAGCCTTTGCACTTGGTCCTTGACCTTTGTTGCCTCTTTGTGTATGCACTTGCATACTGCTGCTTGTTGTTTGTGTACTTGAGTCAGTGCTGTCCACTTCATGTTGTCTTGAGTATTTGGTTCCTTACTTTTCATTGTTGCTTGGATATTGAACTGCTTCATGTTTGAAGTCGTAGCCTGTACACCTGCCCTGTGTTGAATCCAGCTAATAGTTCGGGTTTGACCTTGTGCGTGTGTTGTGATTTTATTTATATTTGCATCTGAGTTGAACCCGTCTTTTTATTTGGGTTTGACCTTGTGCTCACCTGTCCCTGTTGCATTATCAAGTGTATATAGGTGTGCACGGCCTTGTGGCATGTACAGTGATACACTATGCATGACACAAGCTGTTCGTGTATGATAAATTCAAATTTAAATGACGACGAACAACCCAAATAACTGAGGCAAATAATATTTTCAAAAACCATCTTTTATTTTATACTGCAAATATATTTCTTTTTCAATTTTACTGCGTAAGTGAATATTTTTGCAGATTGCTCAGATGCTGGATTCTAACTGGAATGAAGTTGAAGATAAACTACGAGTGTGAGTGATATGTAGTGAGGAATTTATGTAAATTGAATTGTGATGTTATTAGAGTCAAAATTGTATATGTATAGTGAGAGCTTGAATTTGTACTATTCAAAATCGTAATAAATATTTGTTTGAATAAAATTTCTGTTTGAATTCAAATTCTGTGTAATTTATTTTATTCAACAAATATTTATTTAATCTATGAAAAATAAATAGTACATTAACAAATGCATTTAAATGACTATGTTTACTATCATCAAACAAAAATCATATAAGCGCATATTCAACAGACGAGACTTTACCGGACCTCACACCCCGGAAATGGTCAAAACAGGAAGGATGCGGCAAGGTTATTAGGGGGTAGCGCCCCTTTAGTGTACGTCATTCCTTCTGGATAGAGGTGGTATCATGGTATGGAGCCCAGATATTTAACCTATGTTGTTGCTGCAAATTTATTTCTTTGTGGTTGTTGGAAATCGAGGATCCTCGGATATAGATCGGTTACGATCGGGGAATGACATATTCGTGTCAGTAGTTACCTAGTTTGAAGGGTAACCCGGCCTTGTGTTGGCGGAGATCTATCCGTAACGTTAGGTTCTCGAGTCGTCTTTCAAGAGGCGTACCCATGTGCCAATAGGAAGTTCCTTGGCCTGACCATTTGTTGGAAATCCAAAGAAACAATACGATCTTTTACGATTTAGTTGTAGAACCTATCATTCACTTATGGTGGTGCCCCACTATTTGGATGGTAGCTATAGTAGGAATAAGTGCGGAATGCCTATGCTGGCTAAGGTTTATATCTTTAATTTCGAAATGATTTTTCCTACACTATGCACTAGTAATAATATCAAATGTTTCTTTTTAATGCGTATAAAGCATCTTTGACTGTCATAAGGAGAAATCTCCTCCGATTCTGCGTTTGCATTATGTGTGTGTGTAGGAGGCCTTATGATAGTCTCATTTTCCAAAAAAGCATTGCGAATCTATTTTAAAATTATCCTGTTCTTTGTTTTAAAGATAAACTGTTTTAAGTTCTCACACCAGTCTCATGACTGACCTGGAGTTTATTGTTTTCCTTCCTAAACTCTAGGTGCCCACCAATTTCTACACGGGCAGTCAAGAGTCAGGTTTATCAGGATATTCTGGAATTCAGGAGTTGTTGGAGGCAAGTTGGATGGCATGGCGTACTCACTATTATATAGTATTTCTTTTCCGCTGTTTATTGTTGTAAACTCTATAACGTAATGTAATGTGATGTAATGTAATAACTGATATAGTTCTTTTGTTTAAAGATTATTCATTTATCTATTATATGTTGTTAAGCTGCGATTGTGAGATTCTGATATTGTTCTATTGTTTCTTTCTGCTTTGTTCTATCTTTTTCTTTCTTCTTCAATCTTCTACCTCTTCTTTAACCCTAATGGTACGGTTTTTCGGCCTTCGATTGCTCGGCAGTTGATACAGTGGATGTATTGATGTAGACCTTCGTGCGTTGAAAAGTCGTTTCGTTGCAATTCTCTATTTATAACATAACGAAATACATTATCAAAATTCAATTGTCTAAGCAACAATAAATAATCAATATTAACAATCGAATAAACATTCATATCATAAGGGTACAAATACGATAGTTTTAGCATAACCAAAATAAAAATTCGAAAGCGATGAGAATTTCTCACTTCTACCCAAAACGTTAACTTCCTACCAACATCCATTTAATTCAACGCTTCACTAAATCACCACCTAAACATTCTTCCACCTTTTCCGAGTGCTCGGCTATCGCTTCTACCTTTGCTTTGATCTTGACCATGCCTCTCCACCTCCATATTTCTCATGGCAAAGTGCCATTTTTTAAGAAGAGAAGAAGAAGAAGTGAATTAAGAAGAGGTCAGAGAGTAACAAGTGGATTAGTGCTTAAGCACTCTACTATTTTTAACCCTCCTACCTATCTTAAAGAGAGAAACCACTAAAATAGTTTAAAAGAAGAAGAAGAGAATGATTTGTGTGAAAATGGAAGGGGTATGCATGGCTATTTATAGGAAAACATTTGGAATAAAATATTATTATGTAAAATGACCAACATGCCCTTTACTTATTTTTAAGAAACCTTACTTTTTTCAACACTTAACATTACATTTCAAATCATGCTTTATGTCACTTTCACTTAAGAAGTAAGAAAAGTAAAGTAATAATTATGTTTGGTTTGATTTGACATGTTTTGTCCTTTTGGTTTACTTTTCCACTCTTTTGTCAAATCATGTACTTTTTGAAATATTTGTAAACTTTGACTTTTCAAAGTGCATTTGTGAAATGTAACGTATAAAATAGTTTGTCAAGTCGTATTTATATGTTAGAAAATGTATCGAGTTGCAACAACTTGTCGACAACTTGTTTCGGTTGAAAATAGTGTTTTTGTCAAAAAAAATTACAATTAAAATTTGACGTTTTTGTTAAGCTATATATTGAAGTAAACCAAACTTTAAAATAAATTTTTTACTTCTTTAAATAAATTTAAACATTTCTCGTTTTATTTTAAAATATTATTTAATTAGTATCAAAATCTCTATTTTTACAGTGTATGTAAAACTGACAAAATGAGACAAATTTTGGTTATTTTGTAAAACAATTATTAACATGTTTTTGAATATTTTAGTATACTTTTATTATCTTTATTAGATTTTTTAAATAAGATTTAACTTAGAAAATAAATATTTAAACTTATTTATTTAAGCCTTTATTTATTATTAACAAAACTTAACTTTTGTCGATTTGTTCTAAAATCCAAATTTATACTTTTTAATTTATTAACTATAAGAATAAATGATTTCTATATTATTATCTATTACATATAAAATTTTTATTTAAGGTTTAAATTCCTTTTAAATTTAAACTAAAAAAAATCCGTCATTTTCGAAGTAGCAAAATTACGGGTCGTTGCACCACACCTTCCGAAGACAATGAAGAATAGCTCTTTGAATATATGGCAAACCATTCAAAACATCGCCTTCATTCGAACTGCTAGAAAGAAAGTATTATCTTGAGCAACGCCTTCAAAAGCTATAGCAAGCCTTCTGAATTGGTCGAAACCAATGTGGTCCAAGAAGGGTTCCGCATCATATCAGAAATGAGAACATAAGGCATAACCAACATCATCGAAACCAATGAATAAAGGCTGTAAACAAAGTCGAATGCACTTATGAGAAAACTCAAGAAATTGAAGCGCCACCACACCTCTTGACAATGGCGGCAACAAGCTCAAGTCTCTCAGCAGTCACCATCCGACCTAGTTGAATGCATCAAGGTCTAAAGGTACCAAGCCACATCTATATATAAGACCCAAGGGATCACGTTTTAGGGACCTGATTCCTCTCACTTCCAACCTGTATACTCTTAACTAAAGTCTTATAACCCTAATTTGTAAATTTATTTGGGTGTTTAAAGAAATAAAGTCTTCTTTCCTAGAAAAAGAAAGTCTTGAGTACTTTTATATACTTCTCTGTTCCATTAAAGTTTTGTTGGTTTCACTTTTTGTACTTCAGGTTTCGCCTGCATCGATAGGGCTTTCTCGACACAGTTGAAACTACTCGGAATCAAGCAATTACAGATACCAACTCTGAGTTCCATTTCCCCCTTAATCCATTGCCTTTGACAAGGTCGAAAATGGCTATAATTCGCTGAAGGATTACACCTAACATAAGGAACTCACGGCTAAAGATTTCGACATGGTCGAAGCTTATCTCGGATCCACTGAAGCTTAAGATTACCAATTCAAACACAAGATAGAAAAGTCCTCAAGCTTTTGATAGGGTCAAAACTTCCATTTCTGCTCAATAACCAAATCCCAAGCTAATCAACAACTTTTGGCCTCCAATTAGGTCGAAACCTATCTAAGAGAACCTAACTCAAGATATTACAATTAGATTGAAAAGAAGGCTTTCAAAGGAGAAATCATACTTTCTCAACAGGATCGAAAGGCCATCTAACATAGAAACTGACCCTTTCGACAAGTCAAAAGTACTTCTTGAGAAATATCATCAAATAAAGCCTAATCGAATGGCGATACTAACAAGATCTATACCTTCTTACCAACAATACTTGTGTAAAGAATAATTCACATTACTTAGCATAATTTTAGGGTGTTGACAAGAAATCTTTTTAATAATTATATCTCTAATTATATTCCTGATTATAATTCTAATTATATTCCTAATTACAATCTCAACTGTAATCTTAATTATAATCTTATGCTAATTTAACAAGTTAATATACTGTTACTTGACTTTATGAAATCATATATTTGAACCTAATTATCATAATCCAAATCTTTAGTTATTTCTTTATAAATGATTTTATTTGTTTTCCAAACTTGTATATGTACTAAAAACAATATGTATATTAATTTATTTATAAAATAAAATATTTAATAGTAAAAACAATTTAAAAAGGTATTATATTACATAAGCTTCTATTTGTTTTTGATAACGTATTTTACTAATTTTCTAAAACCTATATAGATTTATAAATACTTTAACAATAATTATACTATTACTTAAACAATAATATTAAACATTACTTAAAATACCTATTTTATCATTAATTTAAAAACGGTAAAAATGTTTTTTATAATTTAAAACCCTTTACTTTAAAAATTGTCAAATAGTTATTAAAAATATATTTAAACTTCGATATTTTTTTAATAATAAATACATTAGTATTTATTAAAAATGGAAAGAAGCCTTAGGATGTCTTTCGAGGTTAATTTTGAAAATCGTCTAACACAAGGCATTTTCAAATTGCATCCATGATGACCTTTTGCTTCTAACTATCACCAAATTGTATGTAATGTATTATAGCAACTACTGCGTTTCAACCATTCACAACACCATAACAAACACGTAAATAACATTCTCGACCATATCATATATTTTAGAGTGTTTAAAAGAGAAGAGAATATGTATTACATATAATGTTGTTGCTTTCCATCAAAATAAGGAGGGTCCAAAAGTAATAGCATGCATTGTTATTAATTTTAATTTATACTTTAACAATAACCAATATACAAACAATATTATAAAAATTAAATGGCATGTTTCAACTCACCTAAGCCTAAGTCAAACTAAGAAATAGAAAATCCCACCACATGTGCAACATCGAAGTCGGCGCCTGTGTTGAACCTCTTATGCAAAAGTTACAGATTTTATAAGTATTTGGATTAATTAATTTAATTAATTATTAACTTAATGAAATATAATTATCTCTATAACTTCATCTTCTCCAATATAATAATCCATGTACATGCATAGCTTGCACATCTATTTCACGCAACTTATCTCCTTTCATTCCGCTTCGTTTCTACTAAATCATGCGTCGTCGATTGCAACGAACTTCTCTTCACGTTCTCTCTATGTTTGACCCAATCTTATGTAGCTCGAACAAGGCATGGAAAAGCCGACATGTATCTTCGTACCTTAGCCAAGAAAAGTGGTGTAACATCCCCCACTTGGAGGCCAAAACTTAAGGCTACGGATGCTACTGTCATCCATAGTTATTAATCCTTGGTGACCAAATTTGGTAGTGTTAGATGCATTAAAACAACAGAAACATTTGGATATGGAAAAAAAATTAAAATCACTAAATAACTTTCACAGTCCACTCAAAGTGTTTCAAAAGTCATTACATAATCCCATGTTCGAGATGCAAGTTCGGTTAAAATAAGATTATTACAACATATGCCAGGAGCGATATATGAAGATGCCTCCTTGGATGATCAGAGTATATAACTAGGAAATTAAACATATTTTTCCTTTACAACAAAATATGGTGGAGTCAAAGTGTAAAAAACTCTAAATAGCTATCATGCCTCCTACACCTCTTTGGAAGCTTATGCGTCTAAAGAGGTACCTAAAATCCTCAACTCTCAAACTACTCAAAGTTAATTGAGCACTCGAGAGTTCAAGGGAAAAACATAAACTTCGAATCAGACACAAAACCAGGTATAAATAATAACTAGCCATCTCAAATCATTTAGATATTTAATAAGATCGTGCCGCGTAGCGGAACGGGTTTTCCCCTTTCTAGTATCATATTAAAACTTAATGAAAACCATATATTTTCCTCCTACATCCACAATGGTTAAAATATAACAATTCAAAATATTATGATGATATACAAACGAGAAATCAATTCTGTATTACCCATCCTATTCATTTTTGACTAGTTGTCTTAATTAAAGTTTCTAGTGTCACTGTTAAACAATTAGTTTTCTTGGGATTACTAACAACATGGTCAAAACTTATGTATTCCTTATCTGGTTTCATAGTTTTCATGGGAACCCTAAGAACTTATCGGCCCCTACCATTGACTTCATTATTCATGGGTTCTCCCTAAACCTATTGCTATCTCCAACAACTTCCCTCTTATCCTACTTTTCATGGGTTGACTAGGAAAATATTGACTTCTTTCAAAAAAATTATTTCAGATATAGCTTTCATGGGTTCACTACAAACCTAAAGGCCTCTTCCATTAACTCTTTCTAATCATAGTTTTCATGGCTTTGCTATGAACTGTCTATATGACTACATCTTTAATCGGTATTTAGGCATCCTATATTCTGGTCTACATAACCACCTAGATGCCATTCTACTCATTCAAGAGTTAAGTCAATTTATATTCACCACTGGGTTAACCTAGCTGGTTATTCTGCCCTTTCTCCCCAAAATACAATGTTGGGTCCATTTTAAAGTGAATGTGTATGTTAAAAGAAGCAAACTTATTAACATAATAACACCAACATCTGTGGTTTAATATCCTTGAAATCATTTTCATATAAAACATGGTAATCCCTTTAACCTATTATTTTATCAAAGAAATCTTCTTCAAAAACTTCATGCTTAAAAGCCATTTAAAACTGCTCTATTATGTTATGGTTTTCCTTTCAAAATGAGATTGGGTTTATTGTCTGGAAAACTAAGGCTTTTTAGACCTTTAACTTTTACTTTCAAAACCATTGGATAACCTCCTTCAAAAGTGTTTAAATCTTGTTTTCAAATCACTAGCATATGCCTTTCAAAACACTTTATATCATCTGTTTTGAAAACCTCAAAACATAACTTTTGTAAGTATTGAAGCATTACTTATTAACTCTTAGAAGCATAGGTTCGAAACCATTGAAAGTACCTCTTTCGAAACTATTAGGTTTTATTCTAAAATATCTTTTGGGTCAAATGAACAGAATCGAAAGTACCCCTTTCGAAACCATTAACCTTTAAGCAAAAGTGATTGGGGGAAAACCGTTGGTTTCGAAACCATCCTTTCGAAAGCTCGAAACAATTACGTAAAACAATTAAATGATAGCTTCGAAACCCCATTCGAAGCCATTGCCTTTGAAGCCCATGAATCCGTTTATAAGCTTTAGGAAGTGACTTAGTATAGGTTTAAAATAAAACCTACCTTTCGAATTGGTTGATGACTACATTCCATTCAGAAGGCATGGGGACGACAACAAGATTTTGATTGGATTGAGACTACCCTTTGGAAAGTATTAGTTTAAAGCAATGGACTCATTTGAAATCCATACTTAAACAAAAGTGGTAACCCCTTCAAAAGCTGTTTAGAAGATGCTTTCGAAACATTTGTTTCCACTCCTTGGAAAGATTGTAGTGAAACTGGCAAGTATATCTCTTTAGAAAGTAAAACGAAGGTTACGACCCCATCAAAAGCAAGAGTTTCGACATCATGCCTTCCGGGTTTCTCTAATCCACTACATACCAATGTATTGTTGCGTTGCGTATTGGTTTTGACTTGGTAGGTTTCGACTTAGTTGAAGCAGGAGCATAGGGTCGAAAAGTTGCTTCTAAAAGAGGTGGAACTTTTTTCTGAATAAAGTCTGATTTAATTCCATTTGAAGTAATTACTTTATAACTGACCTATCTATTTGTAAACATTTAATTGGTTTCCATAAACTTTTCAAATTATTTCTCAAAATAACTGCCGTGTGATTTCAGATCTAAAAAAAGATTAGTTTAACAAATATGCCTTTCCATTAAGCAAGATAATTAAAAAAATGAAGTCCTTCTTCTAAAATAAATTAATTTCCATTGTTGAATACTTATGGAATATCCCTAAAAATTAAAGAAATCCACTTTGAATATATAAAAAATTTCAAACCCATATTCATAAAATAACTGAAATTAGTTTCTAAACCTAATTATTATATTTTCCTTTGAGAATCTACAATTAATTTTCCATAGCTTCAAAAGTTATAAAAATTGAAACCCATCTCCAAATTCATTTTTTACATAACGTATAATTTACTAATGGCATTCAAAATTTAATATAATCGGTTTTACCCTTAAAAATGTAGAAACAATTATCAGACAATTTTGTTTGACTAAAATATGTAACATAATCCTAGCGTATCATCATAAAAAATCATCATAATTAATTCAATCTTAAGCCCAAAAACCAAATGATCATAAAAGCAAAATAGAGATGGTTTTGATTATAATTCACCTTGATTAGGATAAGGACTTTGAGATTTGATTCTTGATTAGTTCCCATGGCTTGAATCCTTAGCTTTAGATTTAATTGCTCCCATTTGATAATGGTCGGCTTCTCCCTTTGATTTACGTTTGTTTGTGTTTTGTAAAAATAAACGTGAAATGAAAGAAAACGTTGTTTTAAGGTATTAAGAAGTTATGTTGCGCAATTCCCAATATGCACTTGTTGTATAAGTAACATATAAAACCATTCATAAGCAAATTTATATAATCAAGCTCGACCTCTAAGCATTTATCCAAATCTCAATCCCCTTATCTTTCTAATATTTACATTATTCTATTTAATTTATCTAATTAAATCTCTCGAATAATGTTATCAAAAGTTATGGGTGTTACAGGCTCCCCTCCTTAAAGAATTTCGTCCTCGAAATTCAGTAAGGACTAAATACTAAACATAACAATCATTTATAACAGCTCCTAACACACATACTAGCCTACCTGACTAGAAACTATCTACATAAAGCTAATATAGACATACCCTCAAAATAGATCAAGATAAGTATCTCTAATCCTAGCTTATGTCCCCTAATTATAGTCCTTCTCTTCGTCGCTCCATTGAACTTTCACCAACTTGACTGTCTGTTCCTCAATCTTTTCTCATCTCTCACTACAAATCGAACTGCTTGTCTAACAGAAGTCAAATTTGGCTGTAATATCAAATCTTCAGACCCTGTCGGAGGAATAGTAATCTTTGGATCATGCACATACTTGCGAAGATGAGACACATGAAACACAATATGGACACCTGCCATACTTCTCGACAACTCTACTTGGAATGGACCAACATATCTCTGTGCCAGTTTCCCAAACTTTCCAAATCTTACTACACCCTTCATCATTGATACTACAATTGAAACCTTATCTCCTACCGAGAATTCTAGGACTTTACGCCTCTTATTTGCCTAACTCTTCTATCCGGACTGAGCTTCCTTCATCCTTTCCTGGATCAACTCAATCCTTTCTATCACCTACCTAACCAGATCTGGACCTAAGATTAATCTTTCTCCAGTCCCCAACCAACACGTTGGTAATTTGCATGGCTTTTCATACAAAGATTCAAAAGGCACTATTCTTATACTCGTTTGATAACTATTATTATAGGAAAGCTCAACCAAATATAGGTGATCTTTCCAAGATCCATCAAATCCAATGACCAAGCTATCAATTAATCCTCAAGAACCTTATTGATTATCTCTCTCACTAACTATCCGTCTGAGGGTGATATGTAGTACTCATCTTGAACGTAGTGCCTAACACATCCTGCAGACTCTTCTAGAATTCACTAGTGACCAAAGCATCTTTGTCACTGACTATACTTCTAGGAATCCCATCTGGTCCATGTTCTTTATGAGTAACTTATCAAGAACAGATGTTGTCCTCGTAGATTTAACTGGAATGAAATGGGCACTCTTGGTCAACCTATCCACTATGATCCATACTGTAACGACCCAGAATTTTATTTAATTAAAATTTGAATATTTAATTAATTTTAAATATTAATAAGTGAAATTTATAAGTCGAATAAATTTTATTTTGAATTTATTGAATTTAATTGAATAATTAAATCGATAATTTAATATGTGAAATTATGGAAATAATTGAAAATTGAGTTAAATATGATTGAAAATGATTTGTAAAATTTTATTTTATCATATTGGAGTTAGAACAATATTTTAGAACTTTTAAAATCGAATTAAAAGTTAATTTGTGAAAATTGAATATTTTAATATTAAAATCGACTAGTGAAAATAGTCAATTTTTGAACAGTCTCAGAATTGAACGAAACTAGTTCCATTGGATCCATAATAGTTAGTTATTACCGGATTTCAATTTCCGTGCCAATCGGAGTTATCGTTTGATCGTGGCAGCTCGAAACGCATTGAATTATTTTTAATTTTAATTTGGCGAGTTAAAATAGTCATTTTTCAAAATGTCTCAGATTTCGACGAAACCAGTTTCATCGGATCCGTAATGTGATATTATTGTAAGGTTTAAAATTTCGTGTCAATTGGATTTACCGTTTGTCCGGTACAAATTAAAACGCCTAGAAAATCGCTTAAATCGGTTTAATTTAAATTGAACGTTTATTGCCACAACTCGCACAGATGTCCGAATTAGCTTTCGAAACCTGTTCCATTGTGTCCGGAACGCGGGGTAAACCCTAGAAACGCTGGTTACGGCGCGTAAATCGGAGTTCGGAATTTCCGGGATGAATAGTGTCGTTCGAAATTCTATAAATAGACCTTAAATTCACAATTTTAATAAAAATATCTCTAAACCCTAATCTAAAATGGTCCAGCCGCCACCATTGTTTTCTAAGGCCAGAAATTAGTATTCTTTCTCCCTCGATTGCTCCAAATCCGTCGACAATTAGGCTAAACTTTCAACTAGAGTATTGAAGAGGGCGATGAGAGCTTCGATGTGAACGGTGATGATCGTGTTTGGAGCGACGTGGAGGGAGATACAGGGGGCCGACGCCTGGAGCTTGCACACGCATTCCAAGGCTAGAGGGGCAGCCAAGCTTGACCATAGTGGGGGCGCAGGTGCACGTGGGTGAGGGCTTCGCGATGGTGTATCTTGATCAAGCTAGAAGTCGATGAAGTGGTTGCAAAATTTAAACCCTAATTGGAGCTATGGGTTTCGGTCTCGTGCTCGATCTGTAGGGGGAGGACGCGGGTTTGGGAAGAAGCATGTGCGGCCTTGGATTGTGATCGAATGGTCTTGATTAGCTTAGGGTATAAAAAAATTTAATTTAAGTTGTAAATTTTATAAATAAAATTCGTGTAAAACTTCAAATATTCATAACTTTTTCATACGAGGTCGAAAACGCGCGAAAGCAGTTGCGTTGGAATCGTATGGACGAGCACTACGCGATGGAATTGGATTGGAGTCGTTTGGAGTTAGCGAGAATTTTGGGTAAAATTAAACGTCCGTTTAATTTTATTCGAAATAAATCGCTAAAACGAAATTAAAATCAAGGTGAGAACTTCTCACTCAATCGAATCAGTTTCGATTTTATTTTAAATAGTTAGATTTAAAATTATTGAATGCATGTTTGAATGATGATTGTTGTCTATTGATTGTTAAAATAGACATTATGCGCCGTTAGTAAACGGACGTTATTTATTAAAAACATATACCGCGAATATTTCATAAACAGTGAAATTGGTATTATATATAATAGCAATATATGTATATTGGCATATGTATATATTGGAGTTATTGATTTCCCGCACTTTTTGTTGAGCGGATGAGACCCTATTGCGCCGTCTATTAAGCGGATAATATTTTAAATCCCATATACCGCGATAATTTCGTACTGGAGCGAAATTGGTATTGTGTTAATGTTTGTGGATGCAGGAAAACAGGTTGGAGGGATCCAACTGGATTCCTCAACAGTATTTATTTGATTTCAGATATTTTGATATTTGATGGACTATCATATCGATATATGATGTCGTTGTTGTCGTGATTGACTATTTGGTGCGTAGCATCATTGGACCAAATTTTGAAACTTTAAAGTGATTTTTTTTGAAAAGTATACGTTTTATAAAATAATTTTGGAATTGATCCATTTTAAATAAATAAAAGTTATAATTTTTAAAGTTATAAAATTTATGATTTTTGAGAAATATAGTTAAAAACTGATTTTTGAGAATATGATGCTAATGATTTTATAAAATAGTTTAATCGGGATTTTCGAATTTATTATAAAAAGTTTAAAAATAGGATTTATAAAATTTAATTATTTTATGAATCAAAATGGTGAAATAATAAAGGAGATTAGAGACGTTTTAAAGAATAATATAAATTGATTTATATTAAGAGATTTATAAATGGATATTTATAAATTGAAATATTGACATTATAAAACGAGTTTTTATAAGTGTTTGAATGAAGTGAAAATGAATTTTGTAAATGAATGGAATTTATAAAATTATAAATGGTAAAGTTATAAATGAAATTTATAAATAGTAAGATTTATAAATTTTGTGAAATTATTAAAGAATATATTTGGATGAATAATCGAATCTTATAAGTTATAAGATTTATAATTATGAAGTTCAAAGGAAAGATTTTTGCAAACAAATAAATTTTAAGTATTTAACTTATAATATGAACCTTTGGTACATAATTGAGTTATGAATTGAACATAGGATAGAAAAAGAATTTATAAACGTTGTTTTATAAATTCGTAAACAACTTATTTTGATAAGTAAATTGTTGAAACCTATTAATGAAGTTATATTCACATTTTTGACTGTGAATAATACTTTAAAATAAAATGTATAAAAGGATGAAAAAAAATTGTTAACGTAGTATATTCACGTTTTTGAATAGTGAATAATATGTTAAAGAAAATGTTTAGAATGTGATATTTTAAATAGAATTAAAACGATCTAACGATGTTTTAAATGTGTTGAGATTCGAAACCATAGATTTCAACATTTATTGTTGAAATAGACGTTTTCGAGAAATAAAAGGAAATGGTAGACTATAACACTGTTGTTATAGTAAATGATTTCCGAAAGGAAATGTTTTGTATCGTATTGGGATTTATATATCTATTTTAATTTCGAATCCCTATACTAGTGATTTTGGGTTGTCGTAATGATGTTTTACGCAACATTCGTTTTGGCCCAAATAAATATGTTTAAGAGAATCATTTCCTTAAAGAATGAAATATATACTTAATCTCGATTTAAGTATATTGAATATTTTCCAAATGTTGAAAATAAATAAAATTTGTGAATTACTTATAAATAAATAAGTATGGAAATGTTTTCCAATGTGAAATGAAACGTTTTGAGAATTTATTCTTTTGAAGATAAATAGAAAATGGATAGTTGAAATCGTATATGCATGGATATTTTGGAATATAAATTCACTATGGAATTTATAATAGAAAGTGGAATTTGTTTAAAAATAAATATTGATTTATTTTTGAAGTATTGAAATTTTATATCTTGTAAAGATATTTTGTGAAATAAATAATTTGGAAAATTATTTGGAAACTGGTGATGTGTGCATATCCATTGATAGTTCAATAAACGACTATACATATTTCCCTTTGAATGGGTATTTGATGTGATTTGTTTGATTTTGAATGCCACACTTATTTTTGAATAAGCGCTCACTATTCGGGTTAACCGGGAAAGGACCATGGGGTCGTATAACCCATTCCGAATATGTGATACGTCGTTATGAATTGCATTTGAAGACCGGTGTTGAAGACCGGATCTTTTTGAAAGCGAAAGGACAACTCATCGATTGTCTTTGCACCGAGTAGCTACGGTATAGAGACTCCCTATGTGATGGGAAGTCCGGACGTGATTAGAGATTATCCGGATTGCAAGGACTTCTTTGTAAGTGCCTTCGGTTTTGTTCGAGCTCGGAACAGACTTGTATGGATTGTATGTCTGACATTACAAATTGAGATATAAAGCCGATTTCATTCAAATATATTTCTGTTGGTGGCGGAGAATTTATTCTTTTAGCTTAACACCCTTCTCTGAGACGTACGAACTCAGAGGTTATGTAGTTGAATGTTATCAGCGATATATTCCCAATTTGGCAATGTGACATGCTGAGTGTTGCTGTAAATGATCATTGTGTTGATTATTTGTGATAGGATCATTTGTTTGATCGTCTATCTTAGTGATCATTTCTATGATCATTTGTTGACCCAAAGCACGGCTTTTGTATGAAGTGTGTTTTCGTGCACGTGACTACGTCGAGCCTCACAAACCGGTAATGGTCGAAACAGGAATTGTGCGGCAAGGTTTTCAGGGATAACTTCCCTAGGGTATGACCATTCCTTCTGGAAAAGGGTAGTATCATGGTATGGAGCCCAGATACTTACTCATGTTGAAACACTTATTATTATGGTGTGATGTTGGTTAGAGAGCGCTCTCGTTTAAAGGTCCCAAAGGACCGGGGGTGGCATATCTGAGGGTTTGTAATATTCCTTGGGAAAAGGGATTCCCGGCTTTGTTTAGCAGAGAACGGTGGTTCTCGGGGCGTCCATCCAGAGGCGTTTCCATGTGGCAATGGGAAGTTCCTTGGCCTGACCATTTGTTGGAAATTCAAAGAAACAATACGAAACTTGTACGGTTTTAGTTGTAGAACCTGCCATTTAAAATGGTAGCTATAATAAGCATAATATAATGGTACCTATGCTGGCTAAGATTTATATTCTACTTTCGAAATAAATTTTTCCTACACTATGCACTAGTAATAATATCAAATGTTCTTTTTAATGCGTATCAAGCATCTTTGACTATCATAAGGAGAAATCTCCTCCAAGTCTGCGTTTGCATTGTGTGTGTGGCAGGAGGTCTTATGGTAGTCTCATTTTTAAAAGCATTGCGAATTGACTTTAAAAATATTCCTCTATTTTGATTTTAAAGATAAATAAACTGTTTTGAGTTCTCACACCAGTCACATGACTGACTCGGAGTTTATTGTTTTCCTTCCTAAACTCTGGGTGCCCACCAATTTCCACACGGGCAGCCAAGGGTTAAGGTTTATCAGGATATTCAGGAGTTGCTAGAAGCAAGCTGGATGGCATGGCGTATTACTAGTATATAGTATTTCTTTTCCGCTGCACTGTTTGTTGTTGTTGTTGTACACTCTGATGATATGATGTAATGAAATGTAATGTAATGTAATAACTGATATAGCTCTTTGTTTAAAGATTATTCATTTATTATTATATGTTGTTCCGCTGCGAATTGTGAGATTCTGATATTTTTCTGTTGTTTTTCTATTCCGTTCTATTTTCTTTCTGTCCTATTTTCTATTCTATGTTTTCTTTATTTTCTATTCTCTTTCCTCTCTATTTTCTATTCTCTATTTTCTGTTTTCTTTTCCCTCTATCTTCTCTCTCCTTATCTCTTCTCCTGTCTTTTCCTTTTCTTAAACCCTCAGTGTTCGGTTTTCCGTCGTTCGATTTCTCGGCAGTCGATAAAGTGAGTATCGATGTTGAATTTTCGGAAGACGAAGAATCGGGTCCTGACAATGTGGTATCAGAGCATATGGTTAAGCGACAACCATGGTTCTGTTGGGTATTACTCATTAGAGATAGAGTCAGTAGTACTCTAGAATGAGTTGAGTGTAATAATAGCTATGAGAGCGTATTTGTTAGTGTATATAAAATTGTTTTATATTGTGATGGTTGGTTTATTGAGTGGCATATGAACTTTCGTCAGCGTGGTCCGCAAGACTATGCCAAATGGGTTTCTAAACACTTGAATAGAACAATTCGACACAGTATTGTTTGAAAATTGGGTAAATGAAATAATTTTACCTTGATTACATTTTTGTATATGAAGAAATAATTTTTCAGAATTACTAAAAGTGTATATAAGTTGATCGTTTAGTTGTTTGAATAATCTAAATTAAAGAATAATTGTATAAGCAAAAGAATTATAAGAATTGAATTATAATTGAAGTGATTTACAATTGAGAAATAAACATATATATATAAGAAGTGAAACTATATGAATATATTTATGAATATGAGTTGTAAATGAAAATGAATTTAAAGTTAAATGGAAGTATAACTTAAAAGATGTTGAATGAAGTTGATACTGGTGTCAAAGTAAATTAATAAAGTGAAGTGATAAATGTGAACTTGAGTTATATGAAAGAAATTCAACTTTTGTAATTGAATTGAATGAATGGATTGAATGTAATCAATTGAATGTGAATAATTGGTATGAAATAATGAATATAAGTGTTAATTCATTAAAATCTAATGTTATTGGAAAGTTGAATAGTTGAATAAAAATCAATTTATTAAACCAATTGAAAGTGATGGTGTTAAACCAAATAGAATGAATATAAGAAAAGAAATTTGGTTGTAATTAATATACCTTGGTTGTTATATGATTGTTAGTTGATTTTATATAATTCATTAAGCATTAATGAAATAGAAAGTTAAAGTAATTAAAATTCAATTGGAAGTTAAGTGAATCTTAAATGGAATTGAATTTGATTTGGGAGTGAACCAACTTGAATATGAATTAGTAAATATAAACTAATTGAAAATGAATGTTAGTAAAAACATCCACTGCTAATGAATCAAATGTGATTAAATTGAAACCATTTCATTAAATATTAATGAGAATATGAATTTGTTGGATGATAGTTGGTTGATGTTTGCATTTGTTGCTTTAGTTGCATTTGCTATGTTGACATATATAGTTGTTATGGAGATATATGTTGTATATTGATACTATTATCTACATGCATGATTCTCATGTTGTTTGTTGAGTAATTAGTAGGTGCGGATCGCGTTTGCTTCGCATTTGGAGCTCGCTTTCGCGCTATATTAGCCGTATATGCTCGCTAATAAAATATAAGGTACATATCTCGGATTACATACCGTACTTTTATACTTTTTCCCTTCGGGATGCCTCAATACTTGATGAGATGTATATTTGTGATATATATACTGTCATTTTTTTTTTCGGATCGAGCCGCGCAAAGGAGACTATGGCGATTTTTTCCGAAAATTTAAGGCGTTAGAAAAAATTTGAGAAAATTGGAAAATTGTGAAAACTTTAACTTTGATTGGAATGGAAAGTTAAACAATAGTAGTTGTTTTTGAAAAGATAACTAAGTATGATTTGAAACTTAGTAAAGTATGGTGAGAAGTTTAACTATGGATTTTGGGAAAATTAATAGATTCTGTAACTTTTCTTACCTAATAATTTGGAGGACGAAATTCTTTTAAGGGGGAAAGATTGTAACGACCAAGAATTTTATTTAATTAAAATTTGAATATTTAATTAATTTTAAATATTAATAAGTGAAATTTATAAGTCGAATAAATTTTATTTTGAATTTATTGAATTTAATTGAATAATTAAATCGATAATTTAATATGTGAAATTATGGAAATAATTGAAAATTGAGTTAAATATGATTGAAAATGATTTGTAAAATTTTATTTTATCATATTGGAGTTAGAACAATATTTTAGAACTTTTAAAATCGAATTAAAAGTTAATTTGTGAAAATTGAATATTTTAATATTAAAATCGACTAGTGAAAATAGTCAATTTTTGAACAGTCTCAGAATTGAACGAAACTAGTTCCATTGGATCCGTAATAGTTAGTTATTACCGGATTTCAATTTCCGTGTCAATCGGAGTTATCGTTTGATCGTGGCAGCTCGAAACGCATTGAATTATTTTTAATTTTAATTTGGCGAGTTAAAAAAGTCATTTTTCAAAAAGTCTCAGATTTCGACGAAACCAGTTTCATCGGATCCGTAATGTGATATTATTGTAAGGTTTAAAATTTCGTGTCAATTGGATTTACCGTTTGTCCGGTACAAATTAAAACGCCTAGAAAATCTCTTAAATCGGTTTAATTTAAATTGAACGTTTATTGCCATAACTCGCACAGATGTCCGAATTAGCTTTCGAAACCTGTTCCATTGTGTCCGGAACGCGGGGTAAACCCTAGAAACGCTGGTTACGGCGCGTAAATCGGAGTTCGGAATTTCCGGGATGAATAGTGTCGTTCGAAATTCTATAAATAGACCTTAAATTCACAATTTTAATAAAAATATCTCTAAACCCTAATCTAAAATGGTCCAGCCGCCACCATTGTTTTCTAAGGCCAGAAATTAGTATTCTTTCTCCCTCGATTGCTCCAAATCCGTCGACAATTAGGCTAAACTTTCAACTAGAGTATTGAAGAGGGCGATGAGAGCTTCGATGTGAACGGTGATGATCGTGTTTGGAGCGACGTGGAGGGAGATACAGGGGGCCGACGCCTGGAGCTTGCGCATGCATTCCAAGGCTAGAGGGGCAGCTGAGCTTGACCATAGTGGGGGCGGAGGTGCACGTGGGTGAGGGCTCCGCGATGGTGTATCTTGATCAAGCTAGAAGTCGATGAAGTGGTTGCAAAATTTAAACCCTAATTGGAGCTATGGGTTTCGGTCTCGTGCTCGATCTGTAGAGGGAGGACGCGGGTTTGGGAAGAAGCATGTGCGGCCTTGGATTGTGATCGAACGGTCTTGATTAGCTTAGTGTATTAAAAAATTTAATTGAAGTTGTAAATTTTATAAATAAAATTCGTGTAAAACTTCAAATATTCATAACTTTTTCATACGAGGTCGAAAACGCGCGAAACCAGTTGCGTTGGAATCATATGGACGAGCACTATGCGATGGAATTGGATTGGAGTCGTTTGGAGTTAGTGAGAATTTCGGGTAAAATTAAACGTCCGTTTAATTTTATTCGAAATAAATCGCTAAAACGAAATTAAAATCAAGGTGAGAACTTCTCACTCAATCGAATCAGTTTCGATTTTATTTTAAATAGTTAGATTTAAAATTATTGAATGCATGTTTGAATGATGATTGTTGTCTATTGATTGTTAAAATAGACATTATGCGCCGTTAGTAAACGGATGTTATTTATTAAAAACATATACCGCGAATATTTCATAAACAGTGAAATTGGTATTATATATAATAGCAATATATATATATTGGCATATGTATATATTGGAGTTATTGATTTCCCGCACTTTTTGTTGAGCGGATGAGACCCTATTGCGCCGTCTATTAAGCGGATAATATTTTAAATCCCATATACCGCGATAATTTCGTACTGGAGCGAAATTGGTATTGTGCTAATGTTTGTGGATGCAGGAAAACAGGTTGGAGGGATCCAACTGGATTCCTCAACAGTATTTATTTGATTTCAGATATTTTGATATTTGATGGACTATCATATCGATATATGATGTCGTTGTTGTCGTGATTGACTATTTGGTGCGTAGCATCATTGGACCAAATTTTGAAACTTTAAAGTGATTTTTTTTGAAAAGTATACGTTTTATAAAATAATTTTGGAATTGATCCATTTTAAATAAATAAACGTTATAATTTTTAAAGTTATAAAATTTATGATTTTTGAGAAATATAGTTAAAAACTGATTTTTGAGAATATGATGCTAATGATTTTATAAAATAGTTTAATCGGGATTTTTGAATTTATTATAAAAAGTTTAAAAATAGGATTTATAAAATTTAATTATTTTATGAATCAAAATGGTGAAATAATAAAGGAGATTAGAGACGTTTTAAAGAATAATATAAATTGATTTATATTAAGAGATTTATAAATGGATATTTATAAATTGAAATATTGACATTATAAAACGAGTTTTTATAAGTGTTTGAATGAAGTGAAAATGAATTTTGTAAATGAATGGAATTTATAAAATTATAAATGGTAAAGTTATAAATGAAATTTATAAATAGTAAGATTTATAAATTTTGTGAAATTATTAAAGAATATATTTGGATGAATAATCGAATCTTATAAGTTATAAGATTTATAATTATGAAGTTCAAAGGAAAGATTTTTGCGAATAAATAAATTTTAAGTATTTAACTTATAATATGAACCTTTGGTACATAATTGAGTTATGAATTGAACATAGGATAGAAAAAGAATTTATAAACGTTGTTTTATAAATTCGTAAACAACTTATTTTGATAAGTAAATTGTTGAAACCTATTAATGAAGTTATATTCACATTTTTGACTGTGAATAATACTTTAAAATAAAATGTATAAAAGGATGAAAAAAATTTGTAACGTAGTATATTCACGTTTTTGAATAGTGAATAATATGTTAAAGAAAATGTTTAGAATGTGATATTTTAAATAGAATTAAAACGATTTAACGATGTTTTAAATGTGTTGAGATTCGAAACCATAGATTTCAACATTTATTGTTGAAATAGACGTTTTCGAGAAATAAAAGGAAATGGTAGACTATAACACTGTTGTTATAGTAAATGATTTCCGAAAGGAAATGTTTTGTATGGTATTGGGATTTATATATCTATTTTAATTTCGAATCCCTATACTAGTGATTTTGGGTTGTCGTAACGATGTTTTACGCAACATTCGTTTTGGCCCAAATAAACATGTTTAAGAGAATGATTTCCTTAAAGAATGAAATATATACTTAATCTCGATTTAAGTATATTGAATATTTTCCAAATGTTGAAAATACATAAAATTTGTGAATTACTTATAAATAAATAAGTATGGAAATGTTTTCCAATGTGAAATGAAACGTTTTGAGAATTTATTCTTTTGAAGATAAATTGAAAATGGATAGTTGAAATCGTATATGCATGGATATTTTGGAATATAAATTCACTATGGAATTTATAATAGAAAGTGGAATTTGTTTAAAAATAAATATTGATTTATTTTTGAAGTATTGAAATTTTATATCTTGTAAAGATATTTTGTGAAATAAATAATTTGGAAAATTATTTGGAAACTGGTGATGTGTGCATATCCATTGATAGTTCAATAACCGACTATCCATATTTCCCTTTGAATGGGTATTTGATGTGATTTGTTTGATTTTGAATGCCACACTTATTTTTGAATAAGCGCTCACTATTCGGGTTAACCGGGAAAGGACCATGGGGTCGTATAACCCATTCCGAATATGTGATACGTCGTTATGAATTGCATTTGAAGACCGGTGTTGAAGACCGGATCTTTTTGAAAGCGAAAGGACAACTCGTCGATTGTCTTTGCACCGAGTAGCTACGGTATAGAGACTCCCTATGTGATGGGAAGTCCGGACGTGATTAGAGATTATCCGGATTGCAAGGACTTCTTCGTAAGTGCCTTCGGTTTTGTTCGATCCCGGAACAGACTTGTATGGATTGTATGTCTGACATTACAAATTGAGATATAAAGCCGATTTCATTCAAATATATTTCTGTTGGTGGCGGAGAATTTATTCTTTTAGCTTAACACCCTTCTCTGAGACGTACGAACTCAGAGGTTATGTAGTTGAATGTTATCAGCGATATATTCCCAATTTGGTAATGTGACATGCTGAGTGTTGCTGTAAATGATCATTGTGTTGATTATTTATGATAGGATCATTTGTTTGATCGTCTATCTTAGTGATCATTTCTATGATCATTTGTTGACCCAAAGCACGGCTTTTGTATAAAGTGTGTTTTTGTGGACGTGACTTCGTCGAGCCTCACAAACCGGTAATGGTCGAAACAGGAATTGTGCGGCAAGGTTTTCAGGGATAACTTCCCTAGGGTATTACCATTCCTTCTGGAAAAGGGTAGTATCATGGTATGGAGCCCAGATACTTACTCATGTTGAAACACTTATTATTATGGTGTGATGTTGGTTAGAGAGCGCTCTCGTTTAAAGGTCCCAAAGGACCGGGGGTGGCATATCTGAGGGTTTGTAATATTCCTTGGGAAAAGGGATTCCTAGCTTTGTTTAGCAGAGAACGGTGGTTCTCGGGGCGTCCATCCAGAGGCGTTTCCATGTGGCAATGGGAAGTTCCTTGGCCTGACCATTTGTTGGAAATCCAAAGAAACAATACGAAACTTGTACGGTTTTAGTTGTAGAACCTGCCATTTAAAATGGTAGCTATAGTAAGCATAATATAATGGTACCTATGCTGGCTAAGATTTATATTCTACTTTCGAAATAAATTTTTCCTACACTATGCACTAGTAATAATATCAAATGTTCTTTTTAATACGTATCAAGCATCTTTGGCTATCATAAGGAGAAATCTCCTCCAAGTCTGCGTTTGCATTGTGTGTGTGGCGGGAGGTCTTATGGTAGTCTCATTTTTAAAAGCATTGCGAATTGACTTTAAAAATATTCCTCTATTTTGATTTTAAAGATAAATAAACTGTTTTGAGTTCTCACACCGTCACATGACTGACTCGGAGTTTATTGTTTTCCTTCCTAAACTCTGGGTGCCCACCAATTTCCACACGGGCAGCCGAGAGTTAAGGTTTATCAGCATATTCAGCAGTTGCTGGAAGCAAGCTGGATGGCATGGCGTATTACTAGTATATAGTATTTCTTTTCCGCTGCACTTTTTGTTGTTGTTGTTGTACACTCTGATGATATGATGTAATGAAATGTAATGTAATGTAATAACTGATATAGTTCTTTGTTTAAAGATTATTCATTTATTATTATATGTTGTTCCGCTGCGAATTGTGAGATTCTGATATTGTTCTGTTGTTTTTCTGTTCCGTTCTATTTTCTTTCTGTCCTATTTTCTATTCTATGTTTTCTTTATTTTCTATTCTCTATTTTCTGTTTCCTTTTCCCTCTATCTTCTCTCTCCTTATCTCTTCTCCTGTCTTTTCCTTTTCTTAAACCCTCAGTGTTCGGTTTTCCGTCGTTCGATTTCTCGGCAGTCGATAAAGTGAGTATCGATGTTGAATTTTCGGAAGACGAAGAATCGGGTCCTGACACATACACTTACATTTCCTCTATTTGACCTTGGAAACCCATCTATAAAATCCATTGATATCAAATTCCATTTCCAAACTGGAATCTCCAAAGTCTGAAGCAACCTACTTGCCTATTGATGTTCGGCCTTCACTTATTGAAAGTTTTCACGTTGCCTACCCCCCAAGAGAACATCCCTCTTTATTCCTTCCCTATAGAAGCTCATTTTCATATCTTGACACATCTTAGTCCCTCTAGGATGAATCGTAAACCTGGATCGATGACATTAATAAAGATCATCTTTTCTTAAGTCCTCAACATTAGAAACACACAACCATCCGTTCTTTCTCAACAATCCTCTTTGTCAAGACTATAATCCTTTACATCATCGATCTCAGTTCCAACCTCAAGCCTTTTAATCTTCTCTTTTAATAATGGATCATCTCTCTGCTTAAAAGCAATCCTTTCGATCAACACAAGTCGTACTTGTAAACAAGACAACACGGTAGTCCTCTGACTAGAACTATTAGTCAATCTTAATTGCAAAATACAAGTTTTCAAAACTTCTAAATCTTTCCATCTTGCTAACATGGCTAAACAGATTCTGACATCTTCGGCTAAGAGTATCTGCTTCCTTATTTCCTTTCCGAGAGTATACTCAATACCAATATCATATGGTGCTAAAAGCTCCAGCCACCTCTACTGTCTCATATTCAACTCCTTTTGAGAGAATAAATACCTCAAGGACTTATGGTCTGTGTATAGCTCAAATATATTTCCTAAGAGATAATGTCACCAAATCTTCGATGCAAAGATCACTGCTACCAAATCCAAATCATGAGTAGGATATCTCACTTCGTGCGGTCTAAGTTGTCATGAAGCGTAGCCACTATAAAACACCCCACATCCCTTAGCATACCCAAAAGGAAACATTAAAAGATGTGATGCATTGTAGATAAGATAAAAACTTACAGAGACTAAGATTCACAAGAAAAAATAGATAAAAACAGCGGAAACTTATTGAAACCAAACTTCATAATTACTTTATAAACTAAATAAGTCATAAAATACCAAATACATAGGATGTCTTAAAATGCTAAAACATGTCTTATTAAATCAATGGTCTCATAAAAATCAGAGTACAAACTATCCCTCAAAGAGGGCTAGTACAATAAAAGAAACTAAAAAATGGAAATAAAGAAAAGGAATACATAATAGAATCTCTGCTAAAGAAGTCTCCACGAATCTAAAGTCTATTGTCCCTGTCCTTGATTGCTTAGGGTGGAAAATGGGATAACAGAGGAGTGGGTTAGACTAAAAGTCTGATGAATGATAGTAATCACTAATATTTTTAAGCGATGTAAAGGTAATAGGCTTTACATTAGTACTAGTACAAAAAAGAAAACAAAGGAAATAGAAGGGAAGACAAAGCTGGAAATATGTATGAATTAACTATTGCTAAATTGATATGATAGGTTAACATTGATTGTTTGCACTTATCTTGATAGCTATTTTGATTAGACTGAAATCCTAATTCTACCCTTTGATCGGCCTGCTACTCTATAGTACCTACTATGGATTAGACGCTATATAACTCCCTACACAGAAGGAAATCATTTCTATGAAAGATACAAATATTACCTACCGTGGACCAGACGATATATAGTTCCCTACATGGAAGGCAGTGGTGCCTACGAATGGCATATATACTAAGGGCTTGGAACTCACAATGATTACTGAGCACCCGAATGGAAGTCGCACATATAGCCGTCGCCATTCTCATGTTAACTTTTGTTCCACCTGTTGAGTCTTCTTATTACCTCAAGCTCCAGCATAAGCATGCCCCTTATCCCACTTTAGGCCAATGTGAGAACACCGTGTCCATAGAAAATAAGGGAAATGCTTTTGGTACTGGCCCATCATCTAAATAGTACCTAGTTGCGCCCCTTGTCAAAATCCTTGCGATTTTAACTTCTATTTATTAACCAACTACTACCATTATTAGCATAAGCGTGCCCTCATCTCACCTCAGGATAATGTGAGACCACCATTTTGTCTAGTAAGGAATGCCATTGGTATAGGTCCTACTTTAGTTCTTTGCTTATTAACATAGATAAACTATTTAAATAAGCCTTAATTATTATGCTGACTACCTGTGCTTATTAATTTATCTTAAGACTTAAAATAAGCGTCGTTCTATTCTATTTTCCTATTATACGTTAAAATCACGATTATTACTTAACTCAAGGTCTAAGTGTGAAAATAAGCTTCTTTCATCTTTTACTCATTTTAGTTATAATTCTAAGTTATAACTAGGCCAAATTTTTTTAATTTAGTCCAACTCTAAAATTTACATCACAATTTCAGTCCAATTCTATTTTTATTAAGGTCTTTACAATTTACATCTTACCTTTTGTTATTTTACTATTCCTTTAATTTAATCCAAATACGCGTTTAATCTATTCCAATCCCTTCGCGAAGAAAAAGTAGAAATAGAAGAAAGTTGAAAATAGAAGAAAATCTAAAGCGTAGGAGAAGATGTAGATAAAGCATAAAAGACAGTAAGTAATTAAAAATACTGTTAATAACTGTAATTAAACAAAAAAGCTATAATTAACAGAACTTACCACGAATAACCAAAAACAATAGCTGTTAACCCCTCTGCTCAAGCGGCTCAAGAAAGGCTCACGACTCACAATGATTACCGACTCAACTGATTACCGACCTAACATATGGACCAAATCAACGACGTATCTAGTTACGACTCAACAGGCTAACGACTTAGTAACCTTAGCGGCTTAAGAGAATAGTCCGACTCAACAGCCTTAAGGAGTTACCGACTCAACGGCCTTGAAGGGTTACGACTCAAAGGCCTTGAAGGGTTACGACTCAACGACTCAGGAGGGACAGCGACTCACCGGGTTATAACCTTAGCGACTTAAAGGTGCCGGCCGACTCAACGGGTTAACGACTCATGGAGTTAACAACTCATGTGGCAGACCGACCTAAGTTTTCCAACGACTCAAGTAACTTAAGATGTCTAATGACCTATTATAAGTCGCTGGCGACCTAAGCAAACAAGAAGCAAACTCAATGCCGCTTCACTTATGTCGCTGCCTGCTGACTCGTGATATTTAAGTCGGTCACGACTTACGACTCATCCTGAGTCGGTCACGACCTATGACTTAACAATTCCAGCCCAGAAATTTGCCTATAAATACATGGCCATCTCCAACATTCAAGGGACTTTTTTTGGCTCATTCTTTCCAAGCACCGATACTCTGCTACATTCCAAACCAACTCAACACTCAAAGCTTTCAAGACACGTAGAACGCTATCAACAACTTCAAGAAGAAATCTCATGCATCCGACATGGATTTGAGGACTTTCACTTACATTGAAGTTTAAGCTACTCGTTCAAAGTGTTTAGTAGTTCAAAATGTATTGTACTTGGGAAGAATTGTATCAACTTGTAATGAAATCATCAATAAAGATATTCAGAGTGGACGTAGGCAAACTATTGAGCCGAACCACTATAAAATCGTTGTTATTTACTGCTTTTTTCTGTGGTTTTCTGCTTATACTCTGTTCCCGAATCATCGGGTGGTGCTTTCACAACTACACTTTACACACCGGATGTTAGCGTTCAAATTTTAGCGTTAACATTTTTGGTGCTTTCACTGAGAAGTGAACTCAGGCGAATTATCATCATTGCTCCACGAAAGTTTGTTGAAGTAATCTCTCCGAAGACTAGAAGTTTATTTGAAATCATGGCTCCGGGGAGAAGGAGTAGATCGGTTAGATCTGGAAATGTTCAAGGGGGAACCTCCACTTCCCCAGTACCTAATCAAGCCACTCCACCTGTTGGGGTCACAAAAGCGGAGTTGGATGCTGTAATCTTAGGGCTGAACCAGCAGATAAATGCCCAAAGTGCACAATTGGAGGCTCAGAATGCCCAAAATGCTCTAATTTTGAATAAGTTGAACGATTTGCTTGGGGTAAACCGTCAACCAATGGGTAATGAAAGGAACTTTGTTGGCAACATTCATGACACTGAAGAAAGAAACATTCCTGAGAGGGCTGCCAGCCCCTTTGAGCGGACATTTCCTGAAGTTGGTGGATCTAAAGCTCGAAATGATGAGGGGTATCTTTCTGAAATGGTTCGACAAATCATGAAAGAAAGCATGCAAAGGAATGAAGACGAGAAGGAATGGGGTTTCGCTCCAAGTAAAACCCCATTTACCGAAAGGATCTTAAAGGCTGAGTTCCCAAGGAAGTTCGTCCCTCCAAATATCCCAGTTTACAAGGGAACAAGTGATCCGAACGAATTCTTGTATAAGTATGATTGGCACATGACAGGTGCCAGAGCTTCTGATGAAATAAAGTGCCAATATTTTCCTGTATATTTGGAAGGTGTAGCTCTGCTTTGGTTCACCAAGCTACCAATTCGGTCTATAGATCAGTTTTCTGACCTAACCCTGAAATTCAAGGAGCAGTTCAGACTATATGCTTCAAAAGCCAAAGATATCATGTCGTTGTCAAGTTTAGAACAGAATCCAGGGGAAACTATCAGATCTTTCTTGAATCGCTTTAATATAGCGCTGGCCGAGGTAGAAAATGCAGAACCACGGATGATCTTGACCTATCCGATGAGGGCCATCGACAAGTCAAGCGAATTTGGAAAATGGCTTAGCATGAAGGAACCAAATTCCCTTGAAAAATTCTACAAGATAGCAGATGAGTTATACGCCTGGAAAGCCATCCTGTACCAGTAAAGGCAGTATTGGAAAAAGCTGAAGATAACACTGCTGCTCCACGCAAGAATGAATCTGTAGGACAGAAAAGGGAAAATAACGATGTGAAGAAACAGAAAAATCTGAAGAAGCCTCGTTCCTTCAAGTCATCGGAATATACTCCTTTATCAGATACGCCGGAGCGTATTTATCTTGCCACTAAAGATTCTATTGATTATCCTAAACCTCCCGTTCTGAGAACCAGGGAAAAAGCTGTACAAAGCGGGAAGTTTTGCCGCTTCCATAATCAACCCGGTCATGATACCGATGAATGCCGCTAATTGAAAAATTTGATTGAAGAGTTGATAAGGGAAAACAAGCTGCAGCAATTTGTGGAAAAGAATAGCAGCAATCCTGCTTCGTCTAGTCAGGGGCAACGAGCTCCTGTTCATCAGCCCAGGACAAGTGAGAAGGCTGCAGGGCATGAATCCGGAAGGCAAGTTATCAATGTCATTACGGGAGGACCTCACCCAGCAGGCATGAGCTGGGGTGAGATGGAAAGGTGCACCAGGGCTTTGAAATATGCACCGGTCGAAGAAGATGTCTTTGTTTTGGAAGATGCTACGCACCTGAAACAACAAAGAACTTTCAATGATGATATTGTGTTCAGAGCCAGGGATTCCACAGGTGTTGAAGCTCCTACCTTGGATCCCCTAGTCATCTCGGCTGGTATCGGGCCAGCTATTGTCAGAAGAGTTCTCATTGATTGTGGTGCATCCTGTAATATCCTCTTCAAGAAAACATTCGACCAAATGAAGATCCCTATGGCTGATGTGCAAGCCTCGTCACAAAAAATCGCTGGCTTCACTGGGGAGCCAAAGCAGCCAATAGGAACCATTGATTTGCTTGTAGAACTCGGAGAGGGAGAAAGAAAAGTAGTCCGCAAGCAAACTTTTGTGAATGTTGACGAATTTTCTGCTTATAATGCTTTCCTTGGCCGTCCAACTCTTGCAACGTTCAAAGCTATTCTGGCCCCATGGTGCCTCACCATTAAATTCCCCACTGACAATGGAGTAGGAGTTATAAAAGGGTATCAAAATGCTGGGCAGGAGTGTTATCTGACAGAGCTGCGAGAAGCAAGGAAAAGAGAAATGGGAAAGTATGCGGCAACCCTAGTCCGCATCAAAGAACCAGCCTTGTAGCAATTACAGGGCGGACCCTGCACTGGCGAGCACAGCGGAGCACGAAAAGAGATGGATCCTAGAAAAGCCAGTGCAGGGGAGAATAGAGTGGTACCAGTGGAAACGGCAGTACCAGTACCTGTTGACCCGAAGGACCCAAACAAGGTGTTGAATGTGGGTTCACAACTTAATATGTCAATTCAGAATATCTTAATATCTTTTTTAAAAGCAAATTTGGATATTTTTGCTTGGACTCATGCCGATATGTGTGGAATATCCCCAAAAGTAGCAGTACACGCTCTGAATATTGATCCAAAATTTACACCTGTGAAACAGAAAAGGAGAACTCAAGGTCCAGAAAGGTCACCAGCGTTAAAAGAAGAAGTTGATCGGCTCTTGGAGAATAACTTTATCAAAGAATCTACCTATCCGAATTGGGTTTCAAATCCAGTGCTGGTTAAGAAAGCCAACGGAAAATGGAGAGTGTGCATCGATTTTTCAGATCTAAACAAGGCCTGCCCCAAAAACTGCTTCCCATTACCCAGGATCGATCAACTGGTAGATGGAACAGCGGAACATGAATTGTTATCTTTTATGGATGCCTACTCCGGATATAATCAGATCATGATGCATGAGCCAGATCAGGAGGATACGAGCTTTATCACCAATGTTGGTCTTTACTGCTACAGAGTTATGCCCTTCGGGCTGAAGAATGCGGGGGCAACCTACCAAAGACTTGTTAATGCTATGTTCAAACCACAATTGGGCAAGACTATGGAAGTCTACGTCGACGACATGTTAGTAAAATCTAAGAAAGCAGTGGATCATATAGAACACTTAGCAGACATGTTCACAGTCCTCCGAAAATACGGAATGAAGCTTAACCCTTTAAAATGTTCATTTGGCGTGGAGTCCGGAAAGTTCTTAGGTTTCATCGTGAGTGCTAGGGGCATTGAGGCTAGTCCAGCTCAAATTACCGCCTTAAAAGAAGTCAAAGCTCCTAGAACGAAGAAGGAATTGCAAAGTCTCAACGGAAAAGTCGCCGCCTTGAGTCGGTTCATTTTCAAAGCCACTGATAAATGCATCCCATTCTTTGATGCCCTAAAGAAAGGAAAGAAAAACTTTGATTGGACTCCCGAATGCCAAAAGGCCTTTGACGAATTGATTCGCCATATGGAAACGCCTCCAATACTTTCTAGGCCCGGCGATGGTGAGGATCTTCTTATATACTTGGCAGTATCATCTCATGCTTTAACTGCAGCGCTAATACGAGAAGACAAGAGGATTCAACATCCGGTTTATTATATCAGCAAAAGACTCACTGGGGCAGAGATGAATTACTCCAAGTTGGAAAAACTCGCCTATTGCCTACTGATTGCATCGAGGAAGTTGAGGCAATATTTCCAAGCTCATCCTATCAGAGTCTTCACTGATCAACCTTTAAAGCAAGTCCTGTTCCGCCCTGAGACTTCGGGTCGTCTTCTAAAGTGGAACATTGAACTCAGTCAATATGACATCACTTATCATCCCCGAAAAGCAATCAACGGACAAGCTTTAGCGGATTTCATCGCAGAATTCACAGTAAGGGTAACAGTGAGGAAGGAACGATCGATGATTCCCCAATCCAATGGAAGTTATATGTTGATGGCGCTAGAAATGACTATTGTTCTGGAGCCGGAGTTGTACTTGAGACCCCTGAAGGTCGGTCATTATGCTACGCACTGAGATTGGAATTTCCTTCAACAAACAATGAAGCAGAATACGAAGCTCTTATCGCTGGCTTGAAAATTGCTAAAGAACTAAACATCCGAGCATTACAGATCTTCAGCGATTCTCAGCTTATTGTATGCCAAGTCAAGAAGGAATTCCAAGCGAAAGGGGGAAATCTGCCTGCCTACTTGTTAAAGGCTTGGGAACTCCTGTGTGACTTCGATCATTACACGATAAGTCATATTCCTCGAGAAGAAAACATGAAAGCAGATTCTCTCGCAATGTACTCTAGCACAGGCGAAGCTCGATTTCTGGGGTTGACTCCAGTAGAAGTCCTGTCGGCTCCAAGCATTGATGAGATGGATATTTATTGGATCATGAGCGTGTCCCAAGAGCAAGAATCATGGATGACTCCAATAACAGAATATCTTCTCAATGGCTCTTTACCGGAAAATTCAAAAGAACGACAGAAGCTACTGAGGAAAGCCTCTGGCTATATAGTCCAGGATGGCCAATTATACAGACGGGGATTCTCAATGCCGTTACTTCGATGTGTATCCAGGGAAGAGTCCAAAACAATCCTAGCTGAGGTGCATGGGGGAGAATGTGGTGATCATTTAGGTGGTCAAACTTTAGCAAAGAAGATTCTTCGATACAGATATTTTTGGCCAGAAATTAATCGAGATGCAGCAGACTATTCCCGAAAATGTGACAGATGCCAAAGATTCGCCAAAATTCCTAGAGCACCTTCTACTGAACTCACACAGATGGTCAGTCCATGGCCGTTTGCAATATGGGGGATAGACCTTGTAGGACCGTTACCAACTGCCAAATCTGGAATCAAATATGCCATTGTTGCTGTAGATTATTTTACTAAATGGGCAGAAGCTGAACCACTGGCTACTATCACCTCTAAAAAGATGATAAGTTTTGTGACTAAAAGTATCATTTGCAGGTATGGTGTGCCTCAAAAGATAATTACAGACAATGGTACTCAGTTCGAAAGTGAAGAATTCCAAGATTTTTGCAAACGATTCAAAATCCGAAAAAGCTTCTCAGCAGTAGCTCATCCGCAGGCAAACGGGAAGGTGGAAGCAGTAAATATAATTATCAAGTCAACCATCAAGAAGCTACTTGAAAGAGCAAAAGGTGGTTGGGTCGATAAGCTACCGCTAGCACTATGGGCATACAGAACTACCCACAAAACTACGACTGGGCATACTCCGTTTTCATTGGCATACGGGTCAGAGGCAATGATTCCGGTAGAAACAGAGGTCCCTCCACATAGAAGAATCCATTTCAATCAAGTGGAGAATGAAAAACTACAGCTTGAGGCACTAGATCTCCTTGATGAAAAAAGAGAAGAGGCTGAGCTCAGAATTGCATCACATCAGTAAAGGATAGCCAGACATTTCAATTCTAAAGTTCGCTAACTCAGCTTTAAGATTGGAGATCTAGTCCTAAAGAGAATTATGACAGCGACAGGTGTGTTTGGGCCAAATTGGGAAGGACCATATGTCATAGGTCAGAAGCTTCTTGACGGCACATTCAAACTCACTACTGTCGAAGGAGATCAAATTCCAAGAGCTTGGAATAGCAATCACTTGCGCCCATACTTTACTTGATAGCTTTGTTGAAATACTGTAAAAAGAATTATGAATGTATGATTCCTGTAATTGAAAGCGATTGTAAAACCGATGCAAGTGAATAATGAAAGACTATAAAGTGGATGTAGGCCCAAATTCTTGGCCGAACCACTATAAATCTTGTGTTTCTTATTATTATTACATGTTTGCTTTATTTTCGATATGAAAAGTACATTAAATGTATTGCTGAAATGTTGATTTAAATTTTTGCAGACAATGAAAATAAAACTTGCACATTACAAGACCGAGTGATTCTGGTTATCATTCAGCAAACAAATTTCGAGTCACGAAAGCACAAAAGTCCCGAATTTAAATCCTAGATAAGAAGTGCTTCAATTGAACGGCCAATGATTTCGCCAAAAACGGGCTCTAGCTAATAAATTGAGAAGTTTGAACAAACAAACATCCAATTAAGAAGACTAAGCCCGTTCTCGCGAACTGGCCTAGCAATGAAGTACACTTCTTTGGATTAAACAAACTACTTGTAAGAGAAGGGAGTGCGAGCTTGAAAAGATAAAATAGAGGATCGCTGAAAAGGCATAAGCAAGTGGACAAGGAACAACTAAAGCCCTCTTCGGAGGCACAAGTCCTCTTCGGAGGCACAACTCTTCGGAGGATAAAGACCTCTAACGAGGCATATGCCACAAAAAAAGAAAGTTCTCTACTCAACCAAAAAAGATTGGAGGAGTCATGACCCTCCAAACATGAGAGAGTAACTTCCAGGCAATCCTCGGAGGCACATTTTGCCAGGAGTTGAAGTGCAAGAGCCGCTCTTCGGAGTTTCACTTCACCAGAGTTGAAATGCAAAACAAAATAAAAGCCCTCTTCGGAGGCCCATTTCACCAGGAGTTGAAGTGCAACAGCCGCTCTTCGGAGTTTCACTTCACCAGAGTTGAAATGCAAAACACAATAAAAGCCCTCTTCGGAGGCCCATTTCACCAGGAGTTGAAGTGCGACAACCGCTCTTTGGAATTTCACTACACCAGAGATGAAATGAAAAACAAAATAAAAGCCCTCTTCGGAGGCCCGTTTCAAAAAGACCTCTTTCCAGAGGCACAATAAGACAGAAAGACCTCTTCCCAGAGGCAGAAATGAAAAGACCTCCTCCCGGAGGCACAATCAAGCAGAAAGACCTCTTCGGAGGCACATGTTTCACCAAGATTGAAATAAAACTTCCAGGCGTTGAAACGTGAAAAAGTCTTCCTCAAAGGTGCAACTTTTCAAAGAAACAAAAATCAAGAAGCCCTTTACTGTGGCAAGTAAAAAAAAAAATCCTCATCAAAAGCGCACTTTAACTTTCAAAGGAAGAATGAATTACTTATTCTAGAAAATTCTCTTACTCAAAAAGAAGTTGAAGTACCTTGCAAATACCGGCTTTACCACATAGAAGATTTCGTTCAGTAAAATGGGTACATGCACAAAATAAAAAGTGATATCTTCGAAGGATGAAGCGTAGAAACTTATTTGTGCTCTATTTTTTAATGAAATAATATTCCTCCAAATGCGGAATAATTATTCTCTAAAAAATAAAAGCACAAGTTCCTCATAAAATAAAATATTACAATGGGCTTATGGTATAGGGGCAGCATGGTATAACTACATCGGTAAAATTGCGCTCGAACAATATATACCACAAGCTCACTGCAATATCGTACAAAGAAACTTGTACAAAAATGAATAATAAATGCATTCTCAGATACAGACAGAAGTTTGTACAAAGAAAAAGAATCATTTTATTCAACACTATTAGAATTTTATACAGGTACAGGTTCCAAAGTAAAAAGCAAAAGAAAATCTGGGGGCCGGTACCCGCACAATCCCCGACCAATACATCCAAAAAACGAAAAAAGCTAAAAACTGGAATCTTCATTTCTTCTTTCCACCCTTGGACCCTTTACCCGGCCGGATGGTTAGCTTCTCGGGTCGATCTATAGGCATGAGGGAAGAAGGAGAGGGAGGTACAACTGGTTCAACTTCCGGTTCCTCTTCAGTAGCAGTAATACTATTCCTCCTCCTCTTTGATGTTCCGTGCTTCTTTCTCCTCTTTGAAGAAGATTCACTTCCTGGAGTAACAAGTTTAGACAAAATTATGTCATCAGAAGGAGTCCGCTCCGGGGATATCTCACCTCCATCAAATCCTTCGTCCTTTTGCTCTTGTGAAGCAGCTGGGTCATCCAAGCCCCGGAGGGAACCTATTATTTCTTCCTGTGATCCCGGGTGAGGAGTAGGAGTGATTGGGGAAGGCAGAGGAACAGTAGCTGGAGGTGAAGAAGTTTGAATGACGCTCGGCGCTTTCTCTTCAAAGGAAAAGTCAAAAATGTCAGTAATTCCCATAAAAAGAGGAGACAATGGCTCGTAGAGATTCAAGAAGTAGTCAAAAAGCTCATCAAGCTCGTAAGAAACAGATGAGCAGTCTACTTGGGCAAGATTGTCAGTAGGGTTACCTGCAGAAGTCGGTTCCCTGACGTCAACTTCATAAGCTTGTGCCTCTGCACTCTCGCCGCCTTCATCTCCACCTTATATGTTTGTGATCTCGGTGGTAACTTTAGTAGGAGATGGGGAATGAGAACTAGAACCGATAATGTCAATTTCGGCTGAAGGAGAAGGTTGAATTGGAGTAGTTGAGATGATTTTTCCTGAATATTCTCCTGCCGCTGTTTCGACCCTTAATTTTGCAAGCTGTTCTCTCCCCCTGGCGAGAGCGGCACGAGCATCATCATCAAGATAATGCTCCTCAAGAGCTGACTCAGCATAGCCAGTGCCGTTACCACCGAGCATATCGAGTGCGGCCTCCCAAACTTCAGCCAGAGTAATTTCATACTTGGGGCCTAGAAAGGCGAGGCTACCGCGCCCCAAGATGCTATGCAGGTAGAAATCAAATAACATTGAGCTGATGTTGGTCCACGTCGCCTCGTGAGATTCTTCAGCTGCAATTTTGCCGGCAACGGCCTCATCACGCTCCATTTCAGCTTTAGAAAGTTGAAGCTTAAGCATTTGAATCTCCGCCTCTTGGGAGCTGTTTTTCTTCCGAAGCTCCTCAATATCAGCAACATAGCCCTCGCTAATTCTTTTCTGCACTTCAAGCCTGTCTTCGGCGTCCCTTTGGCTGGCATGAGCATCTCTCACTTGTTTTAGGAGCACTTCTTCTTTCTGAGAATAGGAAGTAGAGGAAGCAGCAAGCTCTTGTTTCAGTTCTTCAACTTTTGCTTCAAGCTCTTCATTGTAAGAAGCAATGCTCCACATCTCAGTGTCATGTTGCTCAAGAACTTTTTGCCACTCGGCTTTATCGTTTTCCATAGTTAGCATGGCCTCTATGTTCGCACGATTAACCCTTTGGAGCTCGTCAACAAGTTTTTTCCAGTTCGGCATCCTCTCAATATCAAGCTTGACGGCATCGAGGTTTTGTAACATAGCAGACTTGTCAATGGGGACCAAGTCAAGGTCAAACCTTACTCCCTTCAGACACCACTGTGGAAACCGACTCTGCAAAGTGGCCGGACCCGGTCCGACTTGAAATTTGGGCCTGCTATTTATTGTTTGGATGTCTGTCTTCCCGAGAGCGGGAGAGCCGGAAGGAATGTCAAGCGAGGCAGGGGAAGTAACCTTTTCAGGAGTTGTAGAGGTGTGCTTCTCACCATGTCGGGCTCGCTTGCTCGAATCTTCAACTATATGACTTTTTCCTCTATCATCATGGGATTTTCTTTTATGGGAATCGTCGCCTCTCTGCGAAGAATCGTGGTGCTCCTCCCTCTCTCTTCTTTCGTAACGCTCCTCTTGAGCCTTCTTCTCTTGAGCCTTTTGAGCGGCTCTTTCTTTATCAGATTCTCTGTAAGAGGGAAGGTAACGCCTGTAATCATATTGGCTACGCCTCCCGTAGCGCTGGAAATCATCATAGTATGATCCGCTGCGCCCCATCGGAGAATCTGAAATAAAAAGTGCTAGAACTTAGAATTCTTCAAAGTACAAAAAGTCAGAAGCACAAAATGTGCCGAAAAAATTCTAAGTGTGTGTGACGTGCAAACTACGCGCATCAAACTACGAACCACTCTTTAATTGAGGAGTGGTTGTGGGTGTAATAGTTAGCGTCAACTATTGAGTCGACGGAGTCTGTTGCAGGATAGAAGTCGCTTCAACTAATGAAGAAGAAACCCCGGTAGTGATAGGATCATCTTTAAAGATCTCTTGCGAGGTGGCAAAGAGGTCGCTCAGCCCTTCGAAAGTATCGTCCCTACTCTGCTTGGCAAGGCTAGTTTTTCCGGCCTCTTCGCCAGATTTCTATGACAGTCGGGGAGATCCCTGGGGCTCTTCTTCCTCAATAACCGGGGCAAGTTCGACAGATGGCCCCGCAACATCAACAGAAGTGGAGAACTTCACTAGCGAAGCCTTAGGAGCAGGTCCTTTTGGTATGGATGTGTCTGTAGAAACCAGGACATCGGATGCTTTAGGTGGGGAGTCTGGAAACTCGCAGGGGTGTGTGGAGCGAGAAGGGTGAAGAAGTCCGAACTGGTGAAGGAATTCGTCACTCAGCAAAAATTTCATAT
Source organism: Allium cepa (assembly GCA_030765085.1). Lineage (NCBI taxonomy): Eukaryota > Viridiplantae > Streptophyta > Magnoliopsida > Asparagales > Amaryllidaceae > Allium > Allium cepa. The sequence continues at coordinate 813,450,674 of CM060939.1, forward strand.
CCCGTTCTTCAACCGGTACTGCTGCAAGCCTCTCCAGAGTTGGCTTGTGACTGGGATCTCTACAAGGAGGGGGAAGCGCTGAAATAAAAAAAAAAGAAATGATGATGAAGTTAACACTTGGCAATTCGAACTTCAAAAGACTCGGAATATAAAGGAGGTAAAGGTAGATGATCTTACTTCCTTCTCTCCACACAGCATAAAACCCCGGGGGGCAACGGACATAGAAAAATTGAGTCAAAAACCCATGAGCGCTGTCAGGAAGACCAATGATCAATTTACGATTTCGAGCACTTCTCACGACAGTAATAGAGGGGTGATCTATAGTCCTGGTGAAAAAGCATAGGAAGCAAATCTCGTCAAAGCTTGGGAATCGATCAAGCGTCCTACTAAATAGTACACACAACCCCATTAAAATGGCATAACCATTGGGGTGTAATTGGGATGGGGCGATGGCCAATTGACGAAGAAGTTGTTGGAAAAAGTCATTGAAAGGAGGAACGCCCCCACTCAGGCACATTTGTCGATTGACCGTTACAAAGCCAGAAGGGTGCTATGTCAGCAGTGTTACTTCTCTCGGGAAGAATGGCATCTGATTCAGCGATGCCAAACTGAGCGCACAATTGGCGGAAAACTCTATACGATAAAGTAGAAGAGGCTCTTTCGGGAGGATTGACCAGAGGAGCAGGAATTACAGTGGCCTCTCCAGTCTGAACCATTGTATCTTCTTCCTGAGAAGTCATTCTACACAAACAACTGGATATTCAAATGTGAAGGTGCACGTTTCCTAAAAGTGTGAAGTGTCGTGCAAAACTAATAAAAATAGCAAGTAAATATAACTGGAGTTAAACTAGTCGACAATTGATCAACTACAAAATTTCAGATTTTGTTAATCTAAAGTTCAAGCATAATATTAGTGCAAGCTGGTCGGTTTCAATTGACTATTTCAGTGTTGCTTTAATATTTTACTTGAAATTGATGAGTTGAAAGCACTTCGTTCACACAATTTATTTAAGTTAATTATCTGTTATTAACTAATCTGTCATTTGATGTGGGCAGTCGATGGCAGTATATTCGTCCCAATTTTCTGTAAATGTTGTATCGGACAGATTGTTAGCTTGCAAGTTAAAGTAACCTGTGAATGAATGCAATAAAGTTCAACAGTTCAAAGTCCATGCAACGGTTCAAAGCACGAACAAAATTCACACAAGTCCTGACTCGCCAACGACTCAAAGCCTACGTCCCATCTACTTGAGTCGGTCAGGGGTTAAGCCACAAGAAGCAACTCGGTATGGAAAATAGCCTAAGTGCTGAGTCGTTCACGACTTATGGCTTGAGACGTTCACGGTCTAAAGGATAAGTTGTGGTAAGGATCTAAAGGGTTGAGTCACTCGTACGACCTAAGTTCTAAATCATCAGGAAGTCAACACGACCCAAAAATTAGGTCATGGACGGATGAGATTGCAAGGCCTTCCTAAATCGGTAGATCCAAAAAAAACCAACTATATCGTGAGAATTTTAGGTCGTCTCCAAAACTAGTTAACTCCTTTCTAACCCATTAACCCATTAACCCGCTAAGAACTTTCTCATCTCCTCCAAACCCACAGACCAGCTAATTCGAGACACTTTAATTCATTATCTTCTCCTCACATCATCGGAAATCACCCAAAAACCAATTCGAATCGCTTCAAGCGTGCGACGAATCTGATGCACTACTATGATTCACGAACAATAACAACAATATGATTAATGGCAGTTGCAAATCGATCAAAAAACATAGCTCGCAATGGAACACGGCACAAAAGTGAATTGGAGTCAGAAAATGGGGAGTCCGGATTCATGAGTCAATGGCGATAGTGGATTGAACAGAAAGTGAATTCACTTACGCAATAAAAAGGTAAAGATGAGTTGACGACTGATTAGCTTGGATGCGTCTCTGGAAACTTGAAGGATCGTTAATGGCAGGATCAAACAAAACAGATAAGCAATAAAGTGAAGAGGAAGGACCGACTCAACGGCTTATAAGCGATGCAGGGAGGAAGATGGAAGGACTAACGAATCATGAGTCTCTTTGAGTCGTTTAAGACTCAGGCACTGGGTCGAAGCACACGACTCATGACTTAAGCATGTACTTCGAGGGGCAATTGTTAACCCCTCTGCTCAAGCGACTCAAGAAAGGCTCACGACTCACAATGATTACCGACTCAACTGATTACCGACCTAACATATGGACCGAATCAACGACCTATCTAGTTATGACTCAACAGGCTAACGACTTAGTAACCTTAGCGGCTTAAGAGAATAGTCCGACTCAACAGCCTTAAGGAGTTACCGACTCAACGGCCTTGAAGGGTTACGACTCAACGGCCTTGAAGGGTTACGACTCAACGACTCAGGAGGGACAGCGACTCACCGGGTTATAACCTTAGCGACTTAAAAGTGCCGGCCGACTCAACGGGTTAACGACTCATGGAGTTAACAACTCATGTGGCAGACCGACCTAAGTTTACCAACGACTCAAGTAACTTAAGATGTCTAATGACCTATTATAAGTCGCTGACGACCTAAGCAAACAAGAAGCAAACTCAATGCCGCTTCACTTATGTCGCTGCCTGCTGACTCGTGATATTTAAGTCGGTCACGACTTACGACTCATCCTGAGTCGGTCACGACCTATGACTTAACAATTCCAGCCCAGAAATTTGCCTATAAATACATGGCCATCTCCAACATTCAAGGGACTTTTTTTGGCTCATTCTTTCCAAGCACCGATACTCTGCTACATTCCAAACCAACTCAACACTCAAAGCTTTCAAGACACGTAGAACGATATCAACAACTTCAAGAAGAAATCTCATGCATCCGACATGGATTTGAGGACTTTCACTTACATTGAAGTTTAAGCTACTCGTTCAAAGTGTTTAGTAGTTCAAAGTGTATTGTACTTGGGAAGAATTGTATCAACTTGTAACGAAATCATCAATAAAGATATTCAGAGTGGACGTAGGCAAACTATTGAGCCGAACCACTATAAAATCATTGTTATTTACTGCTTTTTTCTGTGGTTTTCTGGTTATACTCTGTTCCTGAATCATCGGGTGGTGCTTTCACAACTACACCTTACACACCGGGTGTTAGCGTTCAAATTTTAGCGTTAACAATAGCCAAAAAGAAATAAAATGAAAATAAATAGCGGATAAAAAGGTATTTCTAAAATCGTAGAAAAACTAAAACTATTGGAACATCTATCATCACGAAGGTATCATATTGAACCAAAGAATGAAATTGGGGTGTTAAAGTCGCACAACACGAAGGAAAAAGTCCTTCACCTCATAAACATACGCGGGTCAAGCTACAGGTCGATCGGCCATAGTTCCAAGTCGACTGACCGATCGACCTAGGCCTTGGGAAGGTAGACCTCTAGGTCGACGTCCCTATATATAAACACACACACACACACACTCCTTTATCTTGTTAATTCTGTATCTTGCTCATATAAGCTCGGATCCTGACGTTCTATATTTGGAAATTGACTAGAAAATTACCATTGACACAATGGTGCAACTCCCGTGGCTCAATTATGATAATTTCACAAAGTTATATTATCATTTATCTAATCGTTAAGTAATTATAGCTTAAATTTTGAGTTGTTACATTCTCCCCTCCTTAAGGGATTTCATCCCAAAATATCCAAGGATAAAAGAATGGACTAAATGTTTTAATCCATATTCTACACCCAAGTAATCAATCATCAACTATTCATCCATTGTCCTTAAGCTTTCTTAATGCGATTTATGTTACTTATGCATTAGTGTAGTGTTAATGCCACTAACTAATGCAAATGATTAGGTGGTCCACTAATTTAGTTGACCTCCTTTTATTCAATCTAGTCTGTGCTATGTATCCAAATGAATGCAGAAATTCCTAATGATAACTGATAGCTCTATATGCATGCTTCAAACATCATCCAAATGCAACAATCATGTGATGATCATTATTTTATAACAATCATGGAAAATAAAGTAAAATGTGCACATATCCATATGCAAATGCTCTGGTGTCCTAGTTAGGCTGATCCCTAAGCGATAATAGTGCCTAGTGTAAGTATATGCATCCATTAGCATCCACTAGAAAATACTTGCAACCACTGACATACATCATTCATAACATGTTCTATTAACATGTTTACATCAAATCCTATCATCCATCGGTCAAATCCTAGGTTCTACCCTCCTAAAGGATAATAAAGGAAAGAACCTATTCAAAACTAAAGACGGAAAATAGGAAATTCAAAAACTTACAATCAAAATGATGAGGATAAGAAGTACGAATCTTTTTTCCAGACTCCCACGAACCGGTTGCAACATCGTCTCCGCATTACACCTTTACTAACAGAACTTCTTTACTCCTAAGTCGCTTGGTGTCTCGTCCAATGATCTTTGTAGGAATACGCCGAATTGATGCTTCTCTTTCTAGTTCCACCTCCTCTAATTGACTAGGCTCTACAACCTCCACTGAGTCATGTAAGCACTTTCCCAAGCGCAAAACATGGAAAATGTCATGCACTCCTATGAGCCTCTCCGATAGCTTCACTTGGTATGCCATCTTTCAAATTCTCCGTAAGATATGAAATGGTCCTACTAGAGGTTAACTTTCGATTCGACCCAAACATTGCCACCTTCCTACGTGGGAATACTTTAATAAAAAATGAGTCCAACCTCAACTCGATGTCTCTTCTCCGCTTGTCCGCATAAGATTTCTACCTTTCTTGAGTTGTCTTCTTCCTCCGTTGATTCAAGTCCACCTTCTCCTATGTCTCCCTAACCATGTCAGGTCCAAGTAGCAACTTCTCTTGTACGCGAACTCCCCCAATGGAAGATGATCCTCCCAAGCTCCTTCAGAATACAAAATGCACATCCACGACAAGTCCTCAAGCACTCTATTAACTCTCCCCATTTGGCCATCAGTCTAAGGGTGATAGGTCGTACTCAATCTAAGCCGCATCCCTAATACCTCTTACAAGCTTCTCCAAAATTCACTAGTAAAAATTAGGTCTCCATCGCTCACTATGCTAGAGGGAACTCCATGAAGTTGGACTATTTCATGAACATATAAGGATGCCAAATAAGATGTCGTACGCTTACTCTTAACCGGAATGAAATGGGCACTTTTACTCAAGCGGTCTACAATCACCCAAATGCTAGTATTCCCCTTCTTAGAACGGGGTGAACCATCTATGAAGTCCACCAAAATGCTATCCCACTTCCTTTCAGGTACATCCAAGGGCTAATGTAATCCTCCGAGCATCTGCTGCTCCGCCTTAACCCTATGGCATATAAAACACTTAGTTTCAAACTCCTCCACATCCTTCTTCATGCCATTTCAATAAAACATCCTCTTATGTCCCTATGCATCTTGTCACCTCCTGGATGAGTAGTCATACAAGAACGGTGTGCTTCCTTTAAAACCACGTTCAACAAATCACTAACACAGGGAATACAAAGCCTTCCATCTCTTCTAAGCCAGCCTTTGCCATCAATGGAATAACGTTGGAGATGTCTAGAGACCTCTCCTCTGCTAATCCTATCCATCGCATCCTGAATCCTCTCGGTGTCTCGAGCCAATTTGATCTACAAGGGTAGGCCTCACCTCATGTGTAGCTAGCAATCCAAGGCTAAAGTCCATAAAGGGTTTAAATTAAAAAGTAGAAATAAACTCTAGGCTCTTCTACTCTACAAACAAAGGACTAAGTGTTGCTTTCCTCCTACTCAATGCATTCGCAACCACATTACTATTGACAGGGGTATAAGCTATCTCAAATTCATATGACGCCAGAAACTCCATTCATCGTTGTTGTCTAACACTCAAATCCTTCTGTGAGAATAGGTATTTTAATGACTTATGGTCGGTGAAAACCTCCAACCTCTATCCATGCAAATTATGCCTCCAAGACTTGAGTGCAAAAACTATAGCAGCCAACTCAAAATCATTGTTACGGTAGTTCTCAAGCGTCCTCAACTGCCTACTTACATAACATACCACCCTCCCTTCCTGCATCGATACCGCTCCTAGACCCGTCCTGCATCCATCAGTATAAACCTATAAAAGGTTTAGCTCCATTAGGTAGAACTAACACTGGTGCACTAGTAAGGCCTCTTTTAAGTTTCGTGAAGGAATCATCACAATCCAAGTCGCACATTAATGATTTATTCTTCTTAGTAAGGCACGTGGGTGGTGCTGAGATCTTGGAAAAATCTCTAATGAACTTCCTATAATAACCAGCCAAATCTAGGAAGCTTCTAACTTTGGTAACATTATTGAGAGATTTCCAATCTTGCACCGACGTTACCTTAGCGAGGCCAACAGCCAAATATTCCTTGGAAATTACGTGCCCCAATAAACTTACCTCGTCTCTCCAAAAGGGGCACTTCAAAAATTTAGCTCTCAAATGATGACTATGAAGTGTGCGAAGGATCTCTTCTAGATGAATAACATGCTCCTCCATACTCTTGGAAAACACCAAAATATCATCCATGAATACAATCACAAACATGTTTAGGAGTACTTTAAAGGCGCGGCTCATCAAATATATGAAGTAGGCTGGGGCATTGGTTAGCCCAAAAGGCATAACCAACCACTCATAAAATTCGTATGGAGTCCTAAACCTGGTCTTATCAATGCTGTCATCAGCGAAGCTAAGACGATGAAATCCCATGGCTAAATGAAGCAGAGAGAGTACCGAAGAGGCAACTAATTGATCAAAAAGGTCATCTAACCTAGGGAGTGGATAACGGTTCTTCTTTGTGAGCTTATTAATTCCTTATAGTCTATACAAAGTCGAAGAGAATCATCCGCCTTAGTAGCAAAGACGATTGGCTCTTCCCACTTCGATATGCTCCTTCTTATAAAACCCTACTCCAAAAGCTCACGATTTTGCTTGCTCAATTCCTTCCTCTCCCTAGGTGCCATGTGCCTAACAGGTAATGCCAGTGGCTTAGCATTATCCGCCAAGTAAATCCTGAAGTCAATCTCTCTCTTAAGAGGCAGTCCCCTAACCTCCTCAAAGACATATGGAAAATCTATGATGATAGGAACCGAATCTAACTCCGATGATGATGAATAAAGCGAATAAAGGAAGCTCAACATAACCGACCCATGTGGGTCGCAAGAAGCCTCGAGAGTCCTACCGCTGCATGTCTCTAGTCTAACAACTTTTCTCTCACAATCCAATATAGCTCCGCATATAGATAGCTAATCCATTCCCAAAATCATCCCATACCCCAAAAATCCAAAAACATAGGCATCGCGGTCAAATTCTATGCCTAGGATGAAAATTTTCAAACCCCTACAAACAATAGACAAGTGTTCCAATCCGCTTATGGAGTTTGAAACAATGATGGGGTCTACTACTAAAGAGATGTCTAAGTGCAAATAATCCGCAAGAGAGCAAGAGATAAAAGAATGTGAAGCTCTAGAATCAAAAAGAGTCCAAATGGGAAAATAAAAAATAGAAATCAAACCATCAGTGGTGACTTTCCTATCTGTATCTGTAATGCTACATGAAGGTGTTGCATCTAAGGCCTGAATCTAGGCGACTGGTGCCCTCGCCCCTTGCACTGCTTTCTAGGGACAACTCCTACTCAAGTGACCAGGTTGCCCACTAGTATATCACTTTCCATTTATCTTTTCCCTTTTAAGTCCTTGGACATATGTCCCATAATCCCACAACTATTGCACTTCAATCCTTTCTTAATCTACTTTTGAGGGACTTCACTTTTCTTCTTCTCTTTGTTGTTTTTCCACCATTTCTTCTTTAGACCTTCCATCTTAGCAACCTCTGTAGATGCTCCTTCCTTGACTGCATTAGACATAAGAGCCATTTCCACCAAAGACTCATAAGTAGCTCCCATCGGCACGCAAGTCAACAACAATCCGTAAAGTGGTTGATTCAATCCCTTCATAAACTTAAAAGCCTTCTTATACGGTGTATTAACCAACTCCATCCCAAACCGCGACAATACATTAAATCAATTAATCTACTCCTTCACTGCAAAACTCCCTTGCTTCAATTAATGAATTTCTCCAACTGAACACTCTCTTTTGCTTGAGATAAAAACTACCTATCAAATTGCTCTCGAAATCCATTCCAAGCGACTTCCTTTCCTTCTAACTCTATAACTACCCACAATACGAAGCCTCCCCTTTTAGCTACAAAGATGCTAGTTGAACCCGTCACTTGATCATCTAATCCCAATAGTTCGAATATCCTCTTCATGCTACGTAGCTAAGCCCGAGCCTCCGGAAAAGTCCCCATGCTAGAAAAAGTGTATCCACCAAAGTTTGCAATGTCTTTACAAAGCTTAGAGAAATTAACTACTACAGGTGGGTTGATGGGATTCCCACCTACTGGTGTTGGATTGGGCGCTTGACCATGCACCTCTGGAGTCATGGCTTGCAGATACTTGCGAAACCAGCCTGGGACTAGAATGCCCTCGGGAAAATTAGGGGCATCCGCCATTCTATGCAAAGAAAGTAGAGTTTAGGAAAGAGTCGAAGGAATATTGAACTAGACTTTTAAGGGGATTTTTATAAAACTCTTTTATGCTTAAAAATCACTTCTAAGAGTTCCTTTTTGAAAAATACATTTAACACAAGTTATTTTGGGAAAAAATACTTTACTTTTAAAATAAAATTTTAGGAATCCCATAACTGTAGGCTCCGATACTAAGTGAAACACCCTGCATCCCTTAGTATACTTAAAAGAACAAACTAAAAGATGTGGTGCATTGTAGGTATAGCTAAAAACTTGCAGAGACTAAGATTCACAAGAAAACATAGATAAAAATAGTGGAAACATATTGAAACAAAACTTCATAAATACTTAATAAACCAAATAGGTCACAAAAACCAAATACATAAGATGTATCAAAATGCCAAAATATGTCTTATGAAATCAAAACCTCGGTCACATAAAAATCAGAGTACAAACTATCCCACAAAGAGTGTCATTATAACAAAAGAAACTAAAAACTAGAAATAAAGAAAAGGAATACATGATAGAATCTCTGCCAAAAAAGTCTCCATGAATCTGCAGTCTATTGTCCTTGTCCCTGATTGCCTAGGGGAAAAATGGGAAAAGAGAGGAGTGGGTCAGACTAGTGAAACACCCCGCATCCCTTAGTATACTTAAAAGGACAAACTAAAAAATGTGGTGCATTGTAGGTATAGCTAAAAACTTTTAGAGACTAAGATTCACAAGAAAAAATAGATAAAAATAGTGGAAACATATTGAAACAAAACTTCATAAATACTTAATAAACCAAATAGGTCACAAAAACCAAATACATAAGATGTATCAAAATGCCAAAATATGTCTTATGAAATCAAAACCTCGTTCGCATAAAAATCAGAGTACAAACTATCCCACAAAGAGTGTCATTATAACAAAAGAAACTAAAAACTAGAAATAAAGAAAAGGAATACATGATAGAATCTCTGCCAAAAAAGTCTCCATGAATCTGCAGTCTACTGTCCATGTCCCTGATTGCCTAAGGGAAAAATGGGAAAAGAGAGGAGTGGGTCAGACTAAAAGTTTAGTGAATGATAGTAATCACTAGTATTTTAACCAAAGTAAAGGTAATAGGCTTTATAACAGTTCTAGCATAAAAAAGGAAACAAAGGAAATAGAAGGAAAGATAAAGCTAGAAATAAGTGTGAATTAACTATTGCTAAATTAATACGATAGGTTAACTTTGATTATTTGCACTTGCCTTGGCAACTATTTTGATTAGGCTGAAATCCTAGTTCTACACTTTGATCAGCCTGCTACTCTATAGTACCTACTGTGGACTAGAAACTATATAACTCCCTACACATAAGGAAATGGTTTCTATGACTGATGCACATAGTACCTACTGTGGACTAGAAGATATATAGTTCCCTACAAAGAAGGAAATGGTGCCTGTGAAAGGCACACATACTAAGCACTTGGAACTCATAACGATTACTGAGCACCTGAATGGAAGTCGCAAGCGTAACCGCCACCATGCTCATGTCACCTTTTGTTCCACCTATTGTGTCTTCTTATTACTCAAGCTCTATCATTAGCCTGCCCCTCATCCTACATCAGGCTAATGTGAGACCACTATGCCCATAGAAAATAGAGGAAATGCTATTGTTACTTACCCATCATCAAAACAATATCTAGTTACGCACCTTGACCAATTCCACATGATTTGAACTTCTAGTTATTGACCAATTACTACCGTTATTAGCATAAGCGTGACCTTATCTCACTTTAGGCTAATGTTAGACCATCATTTTATCTAATAGGGAATGTTATTTGGTATAGGTCCTATTTAATTCTTTACTTATTAACTTAGATAAATTATTTAAATAAGCCTTTATTATTATTCTCGCTATGTCCGCTTATAAATTTTTCCTGAGTCTTTAAATAAGCCTCATTTTGCTCTATTTTCTTATTATAACGTACGTTATAATCATGCTTATTACTTAACCCAATGTCAAAGTATGAAAATAAGCTTCTTTCATCATTCACTAATTTTAGTTAAAATTCTAAGTTATAACTAGGCCAATTTCTTTAATTTAGTTCAATTCTAATATTTACATGATAATTCTAGTCCAACTCCATTTTTATTATAGTGTTTGCTATTTACAACTTACCTTTCGTTATTTCAGTATTCTTTTAATTTAATCCAAATTCGTGTTTAATCTATTCTAATCCATTCATGAAGAAAAAGGAGAAATAAAAGAAAATTGAAAATTGAAGAAAACCCAAGTGTGGGAGAAGATGTAAATAAAGCATAAATGACAATAAATAATTAAAATACTGCTAATAACTGTAATTAAATGGGAAAGCTATAATTTGCATAAGTTAACTATGAATAACTGAAAAGAATAGCTAAAAAGAAATAGACTGAAAATAAATCTAAAAATGAAAATAATTGATAAAAAGATATTTCCAAAATCCTAGAAAAACTACAATGATTGGAAAATCTATGATTTTAAATTGCTTAAAAAGATCTAAATTATTACAATCACTCACGTGTGGTCCTAATGTGACAGCCCGCAAATCCGTACCCCTTGAGTCAACACTATTCTACTTCTATTAACTCAAGTGAAACATAAATACAAACCATTAGGGTTAAAGAAGAAGAGATAGAAGAAAGAAGGAACTAAACAATATCAGGCAGCGGAATAAACTATAAAAGTAAATAATAGATCTTTACACAAAATGAAACTGTATCTGTTTTATACATCATATCATCAGAGTATTTCATACAAACAATATTTACCAACCAGACATTACCATACAATCATAGCAGCGGATATATATAAGTACGGATAATACGTCTCGGACTCCAGCTCCTCTCCTGCTCCAAAGCATCCTGTCTTGAACATATAATACTCGGTCCGACCTGAGCATTATAATGAAATAACACCCAAGTCAGTCTGGAATACCAGCTGATAATAATGCATCCAAATTGATTATTAAAGTTTCAAAAATCCTTTGAAAACAAAAGCATCTCGTAAGACCATGCCACAAATAAACATGTCGGGTTTTTACCTTACGATAGCTAAAACGCTTTTTATAGAAATCCTCTGATGTTATAATAGGGTCTATATACAAATACTTATAAAATAGCCAACATTGTTACAACTATTAAATTCCAGCTACTGGCCATAGAGTGGGTAATACAAACAAAACTCGCAAAAGGCTCGTAGGGAGAATGGATTCCAACTAATGACTAGGCACTGGGGTACCACCTGTCACAGTACGGGGCTACCGAGGACCACTCCCGATCCCCTGCAACACAAGACCGGGACTACCCCTTACTGGATAATGCCGAGTGAGATCACCCCGTGGTTGGGATCAGCAACCGCCCACTAAGCCGAAATAAAAAGGGACATCTAGACAGGGATGACCTCACCCTGCTTGGGTGCTACCCACCTAGCCTTGCTGCATAACCCCTGATTTTCAGTCATTCCTGGTTGATGAGGCTTGAGGCTAAGCGTTACCTTTTTAGAACATATCCCTTAGGATGCCCATCATCCACCTGATGATGTTTCGCAAGCATTCATCCGTACAAGTCCGTCCCGGGTTCTACCGGAACCGAAGGTACTATTCCTACTACATCCATTTTGGAAATATCCTCAGGATTAGTAGCGACTAGCCCTTTCACTTCACTGCTCCATATTCGACTCCGAACACGTTTCATGAAACGTACAAACCGGATCGAAGTAGTTTTCGAGAAATAAATCTTGATCCCGGTCTCTTCGAAACGATCAGCGCATTTGTCCAATATTGATAGACGGTGATTTAACTATCAATTCATATTCACAAACATCCATCACACAATAAATAATTTCCACATTATTTATTTGCCACTAATATCTTTACAAGATATATTTCCAAATTTTCAAAGCACATTTGAAAACAATTTCCCAAAATTCTTCTTTTACAAGGTAAATCCTTTACCATTTATTCCCATGGAAAATAACCAGGTTCAAAACATTTAGACTTAAAACAGTTAAAACATTTTTTACTGAAATACACTTTAAAATATGGAAATTTACTACTAGTTATTACTCAAAAATATAATTTCAATATGTAAAGTAAAACCATTTATTATGATATAAACTTTGATTGTAAATAAGGGTTTTGTTAAAATAAAATTAAAAGCAGAGTTGTTAAAGGACTAATACTAATTTCAAATAACTTAGGTCAAAACTAGCCTTTAAATAAATCCATTTATAAAAATAATTACTAATGTAATCGCAAATAATCACTATTGCTAATTTATTAATTAGTTACTTTAAATAATAATTTTCAAAACACTCTTTTAAACCAGTTTGAACTTTAAACTTTCTTTTAATAAAATCTGTTTAAAACTCGAACTTGGTTTTCCAAGGAAACTCATTTCCACTCAACAACCCAGAAAAATCCTTCTTATAAATTCTATCGATTTATTTCATTTCAGATTTATGTTTAATTATTATAAATTTGTTTCCATGCGTAAAATAAACTTCCTTTGAAGTTTTAAACACACTTTCCATTTCCGGAAATTCAATTCCAAAGTATAGGCTTAAAATATTTTTAAATAAAACTATTATGAATTTAGTTAATGAAAATCATACTTAAGAAATCACTTAAATTCCAACGGTTTAAAATAGTATTTCTAAAATATTCTAATATACATTTACACTTCTAATTTATATTTTTACTAATCTATATTTTGAAAAGCTTCTTTTATACATTTTTAAATTTCCAGGAAAACATTATACATTATCAAATAACCCCATCGTTATTTTACAACAATTTATAACTTCTTATAGCATTTATCACTAGAAAATCCATACTTTCTGTTTATCAACTGATAAATTTTCCACTTCATTTATAATTCCAAATTTACAAGTTTCCATTCTTCATTCAAACCAAATTCCAAATTTTATCCCTTAAATTCTTTATTCAATAATTTCTTTAAAAACCCAATTTATTTTATTTCTATTGAATATTCCAGATTGTTGTTTATTAAACTATCTCATGACATACTGAATTCTAAATTTAGCTAACACAGAATATGAATGAGATACATCATCAATTATATAAAAATAATTCCTATATTGTGAGGAATCCAGTTGGATCCCTCCAACCTATTTCCCTGCATCCATAAATATTAGCACATCACATATATAAATATTCATTACAGACTGATACAACATTTATATTCAACCAATCACACAGACATTTATTTTAATCAGCTAACATTCCAGATGTGAGTGAGATTAACTCACCTTGAGTTTCGGCGAGCGTTTGAAATTTTAAATTAAACCGAACGACGTTCGATTTAACTCAAATTTTCATTTGCTCAGAACGATTTCAGGATTGCTCCACTGCGTTGTGTTCGTCGCTACGATCCGGCGCTGCCTGTTTCGTCAAAATCTGATAACGTATGAGCGAGATATTAAATTTTAGTTTTGAATATAATTTACACAAATTCTTTTTTTTTACCAAAGCATATCGCAGCCGTTCGATCAAACAAAAAAATCGCGGTCGGCCCCTGAATCTTCCTCATCTTCACGCGTGCTAATAGGTTTTCAACAACCCATCATCGCCGTCCTCCTTAAGCGAACCCGTCCGCCCCGTCACCATCGAGCTCGATCGGAGATCGCCACTCGAACGCTCTTCCCTCGCCGCACCCCTACGCCCAATATCGTGCAACTCGATTCGCCCTACGCCCCCCAGCACCTCATCGAACCGACCACGAACGCAACCCAAATTCCCCCTTCCCACTGTGACTTAACCCATCACCACCGTTGATTTTTGTAGAGCTCCCCGAGCTCTACGAGTTTCACGTTGGAAGTTTTAAAAAATATAGCGTGGATCACGAGCAAACTGAGGAAGAAGACGATGAGGTATCAGCCATTGAACACTAAATTGCGGCGGCTATCGTTTGTGCTAGGGTTAGAGAATAAATAAATATATATATATATATATATATATATATATATATATATATTATTGTTTAATATTATTTTATTAATATAATTCTCAATTTAAAAATTTATGCAAATGACCTCCAAATCACACGTAACAAAAGGCGTTTCTGGGGTTTTTCCACATTCCGGACACAATGGAATAGGTTTCGAAGGCTAATTCAGTCATACGTGCGAGTTAAGGAATTAAACGATCAACTTAAAATTAAATCGGTTAAAACGATTTCTATGCGTTATGAGCTGCCACGATCAAACGACAACTCCAATTGCTACGAAAATTGGAATCCGATAACAACTAACTATTACGGATCCAAGGGAACTAGTTTCGTCGAATTCCGAGAATGCCCTGGAAGGCTATTTTCACTCGTCGATAAATTCGACCGATTTTCAAAACCGTCGAAATCATTTGAAATTTCACCTTTAAAATTTTATTAACTCTATTATAACTCGTATGGAATTTATAACCATATTAGAAATCACTCTGATTCATTTCGAATCAAAATCTGATTATTTGCAATATTAAATTATTAAATTCCATTATTAAATTAATATAAAATTCCAAATTTAATCTATTGACTATTAATTCCATCCAATAGTCCAATATAAAAATTCAAATCCAAACAGACTTAAAATAAATTTTAGAATCTAACTTTATCTCTATTTACACTCAAAATTACCAATTATCCCAATTTCTGATATTAAGTTATTATTATTCAAATTCCAATTTGATTCCCGTATATTTGAAATTTAACCAATTCTACCAAATTAAACGAAATCTTTTTATGTCAAAAATCAAATTATAATCCATATTCGACATTTAAAATGAATTAAATGTTCAAATTTGGCGACCCAAAATTCCGGGTCGTTACACTCCTCCCCCCTTATAAAAATTTCATCCCGGAAATTTGCTAAGGTAGAAAATATTCTCAAACTCATTTACTTACACAATTTGCTAAGTTAAAAGCTCGTATTCCTTTCTAAAATCCTTTAGCTTAATTCCAAACTCATTTGCTTCATTTACTCTAAAGCTTTAAATTTTAACGTATTTCAAAATAACTTTACAAGTAAAAAAAAAATTCCCAAAACCCCAAAAAATTTCTAGCTCCCAAAATTTCCGATTTTTTTCCGTAGAGTCTCCCCTGTATGGAGGAGCTTTGGCGATATCGCAATACAAATAAATATATATACATTGACCCACAGGGTCGGAAACCAAAATATATCATAATATATATATTGTTTCCCAATTATATTGGCGTAGGAGTACCTTTTTAGCAAATTTTTAAAGCAAGCGGCTAATATAACGCATATACGCGCTCCAACTCTATCGAACGCCTTCTGTACCTGTACTTACTCAACAAACTCATCAGTTTTCAAAGATATGAACATTTTATCAACATTTCCAATATAAATGTAAGCCAAACATATCCATTTACATCCCAAACAACACTTTGCATAATTTCATAAGTAAATCATATTTTAAAGCATATACAAAGTTCCTTTTCTAATGCCAAACCCCAAGTTATTTTGCACAAAGGATTTTATATACAAGTTTTACTATGTTTCATTCATATTCTACCCCATTTCCAAATTGATTTCCCAGTCAATTTCCTTTTTAATTTGATACATTTACACTTCTATTATGATTCACTTACATTTATACTCAAATCCATTTATTAAGATTTTAGCCCATTCTACTTTCATCCAAACTAACATCACTTTATTTCACTTGAATGGTTTACATTCAAGTTTACTATATACCATTCATATTTATTACAACCAATTCATTTCTATTTCAATATGATTAACATATGCCTTACTTACATTTCTTTATTTTAACTTACATTCCCAATTTGATTAACAGTCAAATTTTATCTTAAACTTGAAACATTTGCATTTCTTTTCCAAATTCACTCCATTATATTCCACTCGAATGGCTTACATCCGAGTTGCAGATGTAAGATTCGCATTCACTTCGATAAGAGTAATATAAGATTTGGATTCATTTACTTTTCTTTTTAATTAACCCGCATTGACATAAAAACCCACTAAATAGACTCCAATCCATTTCCCATTATTCAAATATCAATTTCATATACTTCTTTTAATTCATTCACTTAAGTTTGATGACTAATTTCTACGCAGGTTGTGGTTATTCAAACAAATAACCAATTCTTAAGCATATAACCAGTTAAAATTAATTTTAACTCAATTTATATTCATTTTATTCGATTCTGCATGGTTCACAATCCAAACATTTTATTTCATTGCAATTTTTTTTTCCAATTTCTAATTCTCACTTCAAGTTCATCATTTAAGTTTAAATTAATGACATCCCATTCTATATTATTTACAGCCCAAACATCTTAATTCATTCTTTCTTATTCCATCACAATAATTAATTAAAACCATTTCACTTACATTTCAATTTCATCATCTAACAAAATTTATCCAAGACAACATCATTCAATTTGCTGAAGTTCTTTCACAACATTTTCATTATCTTCTTATATCAATTTTTATTTTATTTTCATTTGATTCTCATCCAAATCAATTATAATCCATTTACAAATTTTAATGCACTTTGTTTATTTATTCAATCCATTTTAGATTTATTTTATTAACAAAAAGGCCACTTTAAATTATTTCACTCATTGGAATTTATTTACAATCCAAACTATCACTTGTAATCTAATTCCATTATTCATTCACACTCTCAACTTTTTATTGCCAAAATTTAAATTCCATACTAGACTGGGTTTTTAATTATTTTTCTTTTCAGAATTTTCTTAACAAACATCAAAATTCAATCTATACCAATACAATTTCCATTTAATTTAATTTACACTAAATTCATCTTCAAGCTTCTTTTTATTTAATTTAGCTTACGCTAAATTCATTCTCAAACAATACCTTTGAATTTTGTTGAGTTAAAACTTTATTCACACAATATCATTCATACTTCTCTAAATTAAATTTCCCTTCAATTTAATTCTTTTCCAAATTTAATTCCAGTCCAACTAAGTTTTATTTAGCCAACTTGGATTCATGCCATTTCTTTTACTATTTTAAATAAGAATTTAATTCTATTCAAAATTAATTTGTAACAACTGAATTTTGATTTTAATTCAATCCAAATTCAACTCCATTTCATTTAATAGAAGTTAAATCCAATTTTAATTCTCCATATACAAGTTCAAAAGTTATTTACTGACTTAAGTTCATTCACATCCTTATATTTTATATTTTCTTCACCTTATCATACTTTACATCTCATTTAGGATTAAATTTGAATCCACCTTACCATTTAACTATTTGCCATTTGTGAATATAATTCCATTTTACTTTGGTTTACAATCTGATTTTCTATTCTTAAATTCACCAACTTAATTACTTTCAAGGTTTATATTGCTCATTAGAGTCATTTTCAACTTATAATCACAATTCCAAATTTTATGTATATGTATCTCTGAATTCTTAAGGATACTAATTTTCCTTCACCTTAATCCTTTGCAAATTTTAAATTCACAATTCCATATTATAAGTATAATACTTAATAGCTTGTGGGTAAAATTCATTACATATTGACTCACAATTACAAAGTCATTTTACATTTCAATTTAGTCCAAATCAATTTAATTCTAAGTTCAATTTATTTAACTTATCCAAGTCAAATTCAAATTTTCTATTCACTTCAATAACTTTCATTCACTTCCCTTTACTCAAGTTAAATTTTAAACCCAGGATTAAAAATTTCATTTCCTTCCTATTAATATCAACTTCACCAAATAAGTTCAATAGTTTATTCATTTTAATTTTACACATTATTTAAATAGAATTTTCCTATAACAACCCGGTATTTCGTACCGATTAATGATCATCTTTGGACGATAACTTTTCTTAACTAATTGCCTATTGAAAATTTTAAAATTTGAATTAAAATTCTTTTATAAATTGTTAAGGAGATTGATGGGCTTTGAAAATTAGTTAGTGGCCATTTTTCTTTGTGATGCCGTGACCATTAACATAGGCATGTGGCCGTTCCCTTTTTGTTTCAATTCGACCGGCCCCCTTTTTCTATTTTTTCGTTCAAAAACCTAAAACCCTCAAAAGAAAATTAATGGCGGCCCCCGTTTTCATTTGTCATTCGTCTTCCCTCGGTTGCTCTGGCTTCGCTCGATTTCTGGTGTGCTAGGCTTCATATAAATTCGTCGACAAGGTGAGTAATTCATACTCACATCTAATTCGAATTCATAGTTAGGTTATTTTGTGTTCGGCCTTGAATTTTTGGTACCTGACTTCGGTCGTGATTTCTTGGCTTGTTTAATTCGTGATTTTTGGTACCTATCTTCGGCCATTCGATTTGTTTTGATGATTGATTTTGTAACTTGATATTTACGGCAACGATTTATGACTTGGTTAACTTTGCTTTTGACTTGTTCTTCATATTCGTGTTATACACGGCTTTGAGTTTTTTTAGTTGTAATTGGACGTGTTGGCTTATTGATAAACACGGCTTTGATTGCATTTTGTGATAATATGGACTGTGACTTGTTCATTCCTTTCACTTTGAGTGACTCCACTATGACAGATAATGTTCGTTTTTCTTTATTTTGACACATAAACATTGTTTTGTTGTTTAAATACTTTAAACTTCTCCTTGTGTTCATCCCTGAGCAACTTTGTGTATTTCTCTGATCTTTTGTTCATGCTGCAACTATGCTATTCACTGTGCTCATTATAGTCAAGGTCATTTGTTTTAGTCTGGTAGCTTGCAGTATTGGGCCTGGCCATTCTTTGTTTCGGTGCAATTCACATAGTAATTCTGGTTAGTATTGGCGCACTATCCACATGAGTTCATTCAGCTGTCTTGTATTCTGGTGTCACTGCCCTGTATATCTGTTAATTGTCATGCCTTTGTGATCAAGTCTGATTCCTGCATTGCCCAGTTTCACAGTTGCATCCTATATATATATATATATATATATATATATATATATGTTGCCATCTGAGCTCACCTGGAGTGGTTCTTGTAGTCATGCATAGTATACACTTGCCTTTCATGCACACTTGCTATGCAGTTGTAGTTGAAATATTTTTGGAGTAAAATCATTCAGTGTAGCTGTCTCGACCAATTGAGACAGTTTGCAAACTTGTTTATTCTAGTTTGGTCTTTACCATGCTTTATCAAGTTGTTTGAGGCTATTTACCTCGAGACAGCATCACTTGTGTACTGTCAGGTCCATATTGCATTTGCACTTGGGTACACATTTGAAACTGATACATTGCATTATTCATTTGCAGTAAACATTCTCTATTACTCTGATTATGTTGCAGTGTTCATATATGGTTATTTAAAGCCATTTCATTGTTGGGGCTGTGACACTTGTTGTTGCACTTACTCTACCACCATTCATTTGGAGTATGTGATGCTCTGTCCAGTTTCACAGTTGCATAACTGTTGTATCTTTTGGAGTTTGGTTTTTTGTTTGGAATGATGGTGCAGAGCCTTGCTTATTTCTTGCCAGTACATTCATGTGTACATCACTTGTTGTTGTTACATATGTTTGGTTCACGACTCTGTGTAGTGTATTCTTCATGTGTAAATTTTTGGAGCTTGCACCGTTTGTTTTACAGTTGCATGATTATATGCATTTCTTTGGGCTGTTAATCTTCGGGTTGTAATTTCTGATTCATTTTGTTTGCAGTAGTGTTGAGTCACGATTGTCGTGACTTGACCTCTGTAGCCTTGTTTTGCTGATTTACATTTGGTGTTGTGATGATTTTATACACTGTTGTGGCGAGGTAGTACACGCGTGCGTGTACTGCAGCCTCACAGGTTTAACATTTTAAAGTGGCAAGGCAGTGCATGCAAGCGTGAACTGCAGCCACACGGTATTCATTGGGTACATCATCACTGTAGTGGCAAGGCAGTGCACGCAAGCGTGAACTGCAGCCACACGGTATTCATTGGGTACATCGTCACTGTAGTGGCAAGGCAGTGCACGCAAGTGAACTGCAGCCACACGGTAGCTTTTATGATATTCTTTCTTGTTTTGATTATTTGATCTTTTGCATATTCCATATGTTGTATTGGCGAGGCAGTGCACGCGTGCGTGTACTACAACCCTATCCGAATTAATATTTTAATTGATATTTCAATGGTTTGAACTGTTTTGTTTATTCAATTCAATATTCTGAATTGTATTCTGATTTGGTATAATTTGCTGATTTGTTGTTTAAAACTGTTACGTGTTATATTTATCGTTATCCGATTTCTTTATTTAAGGATCGGATAGACGAGATTTATTGTGACTGTCGTCTATTCATTATTTAATTGTTGTTGCTTCTATGCACTAATAACTGAGTTTGAATTAGACTGACCAGTGTATTATTTTCTTTTGAATGTAATACTCGGGTCAGACCGAGTATTTACAGGTTGTAGATTTTTAGCTTTGGGTTGCTGCTAGAGCTATGAAGTCTTTTCATATCTTTTGGAGTAGTCTTCGTCATGTTTAGTAGCCAGTATATTTGTATAGGATGTTGTACATTCATGTATATTATTCACGATAATGTACTTGTATATGTAACTTCCAGAGTCGACAATTTTAGTTGTATCATCTGTATTGTATCACATGTATATCAACTGACATCAGTTATATATATATATATATATATATATATATATATATGAGACTTTCTATTATATCTGTGTTCCGCATTTACATTATCTGAGTTATTACTATATATATTGTCCTAAACTATTATGAACCATCATAGTTCGTTTTATACAAGAATTGGGTATGTCGATGGGAGTAAATAATTATGAGATGAAAAATAAAAATATATACCACTCCTATCGAGGTAACTAATACTAGTGTAAGGCCTAACTACGGATGGCCGCTCCTATCCAGCCTTATTCTTCGTGATAACAGACAGTATTCCTTTTAATACTCTTTGTTATTGCGAGCATAGAGGTGGGGCGTCACATTTCCAGAATTCAATTACCCAGTTTTATTTCAAAACCATTTTGAAATCATAATCAACTCATACCTACTAGGTATGCCAATTCAAATCTCCGGATTTCCAAAACAACTTGGTTATACCAAAATAATTTCCTCCCTTTGAAATTTCTAAAATCACTTGTATCTCAAACAAGTCCAAATAGATATCATACCCAAATTACTAGGGAAGCAATCCATCACTTTAGAAACTCGAAAATGAATTCTAATGATGTGGCCAACATCATCAGGATTATTTTCCAGCTACTAAAGTAAGTTCGGTGCTTTCTTACATTCCCAACTTCATTTCAAAACAGTTTCCATTCAAAAAAATACTTACCAAAATAATATTCCATTATTGCCTTCAAACACCTTAGCAAACATTTCAAACTTTCCCAGGATTTTAAATTTTCCAAACCCTTGTTTAAATTCATTTAAAACCCTTTCCAAAATTTTCGGAATTTAAATTCTGGGTTAAATCAAATTTAATTTATACCTCTTCTGTTTAAAACATAATTAGATAATTCCATTGGTTATAAACCATTTTAATATTTTAAATTCTCATTTTTTTATATATCATTTCAAATTTTAGATTCTTATTTGATTTAGATATTAACAACCAATCAACCAAATATATGTATAATAATTTCAGAAAATTGTTTCCTTTATATCAAAATATAATTTTTGAGTAAAATTATTTCATTTACCCCCTTTTAAAAACAATACTATGTCGGTTTATCTTATTCAAGAGTTTAGAAACCCCTATCGATACGGTTGTACTTCCCGCACCGACCAGAATTCATAAACACTCAACCGATAAGTCAACACAGTATAAAAACAATTTTATATCCACTAACAAGTACGCTCTCATATCTATTAATACACTCGACCCATTATAGAGTACTATTGACTCTGTTTAATGAGTAATTTCCCCACCAAAGCCTAGGTTGTCGCCAACCTAAGCTCTGATACCAAGTGTGACAGCCCGCAAACCCGTACCCCTTGAGTCAACACTATTCTACTTCAATTAACTCAAGTGAAATAAAAATACGAACCATCAGGGTTAAATAAGAAGAGATGGAAGAAAGAAGGAACTAAACAATATCAGAATCTCACAGTCGCAGCGAAATAAACTATAATAGTAAATAATAGATCTTTACACAAAATGAAACTGTATCTATTTTATACATCATATCATCAGAGTATTACATACAAAAAATATTTACCAACCAGACATCACCATACAATCATAGCAGCGGATATATATAAGTACGGATAATACATCTTGGACTCCAGCTCCTCTCCTGCTCCAAAGCATCTTGTCCTGAACATATAATACTCGGTCTGACCCGAGCATTATAATGAAATAACACCCGAGTCAGTCTTGAATACCAGCTGATAATAATGCATCCAAATTTATTATTAAAGTTTCAAAAATCCTTTGAAAACAAAAGCATCTCGTAAGACCACGCCACAAATAAACATGTCGGGTTTTTACCTTACGATAGCTAAAACGCTTTTTATAGAAATCCTCTGATATTATAATAGGGTCTATATACAAATACTAATAAAATACCCGAAATTGTTACATCTATTAAACTCCAGCTACTAGGCACAGAGTGGGTAATACAAACAAAACTCTTACAAGGCTCGTAGGGAGAATGGATTCCAACTAATGACAAGGCGTTGGGGTACCACCTGTCACAGTACGGGGCCTAGATCACCGTATCGAGGACCACTCCCGATCCCCTACAACACAAGACCGGGACTACCCCTTACTGGATAATTCCGAGTGAGATCACCCCATGGTTGGGATCAGCAACCGCCCACTAAGCCGAAATGAAAACAGACATCTAGACAGGGATGATCTCACCCTGCTTAGGTGCTACCCACCTAGCCTTGCTGCATAACCCCTGATTTTCATTCATTCCCGGTTGATGAGGATTGAGGCTAAGCGTTACCTTTTTGAACATATCCCTTAGGATGCCCATCGTCCACCTGACGATGTTTCGCAAGCATTCATTCATACAAGTCCGTCTCGGGTTCGAACGGAACCGAAGGCACTATTCCTACTACATCCATTTTGAATATATTCTCAGGATTAGTAGAGACTAGCCCTTGCACTTCACTGCTCCATCTTCGACTGTGAACACGTTTCATGAAACGTATAAACCGGATCGAAGTGGTTTTCGAGAAATAAATCTCGATCCCGGTCTCTTCGAAACGATCAGCGCATTTGTCCAATATTGATAGTCGGTGATTTAACTATTAATTCATATTCACAAACATCCATCACACAATAAATAATTTCCACATTATTTATTTGCCTCTAATATCTTTACAAGATATATTTCCAAATTTTCAAAGCTCATTAGAAAACAATTTCCCAAACTTCTTCTTTTACAAGGTAAATCCTTTACCATTTATTACCATGGAAAATAACCAGGATCATAACATTTAGATTTAAAAAAGTTAAATCATTTTATACTGAAATATACTTTAAAATATGGAAATTTACTACTAGTTATTACTCAAAAATATAATTTCAATATGTAAAGTAAAACCATTTATTATGATATAAACTTTGATTGTAAATAAGGGTTTTGTTAAACTAAATTTAAAAGTAGAGTTGTAAAAGGACTAATACTAACTTCAAATAACTTAGGTCAAAACTAGCCTTTAAATAAATCCATTTCTAAAAATAATTACTAATGTAATCGTAAATAATCACTATTGCTAATTTATTAATTAGTTACTTTAAATAATAATTTTCAAAACACTCTTTTAAACAAGTTTGAACTTTAAACTTTCTTTTAATAAAATCTTTTTAAAACTCGAACTTGGTTTTCCAGGGAAACTCATTTCCACTCAATAACCCAAAAAAATCCTTCTTATAAATTCTGTCGTTTTATTTCAATTCAGATTTATGTTTAATTATTATAAATTTGTTTCCATGCATAAAATAAACTTCCTTTGAAGTTTTAAACACACTTTCCATTTCCGGAAATTCACTTCCAAAGTATAGGCTTAAAATATTTTTAAATAAACAATTATGAATTTAGTTAATGAAAATCATACTTAAGAAATCACTTAAATAAACACCTACTTAAATTCCAACGGTTTAAAATGGTATTTCTAAAATATTCTAATATAAATTTACACTGTTAATTTATATTTTTGCTAATTTATATTTTGAAAAGCTTCTTTGAAACATTTTCGAATTTCTAGGAAAACATTTTATCAAATAACCCCATCATTATTTTACAACAATTTATAACTTTTTATAGAATTTATCACTAGAAATCCATACTTTTTGTTTATCAACTGATAAATTTTCCACTTCATTTATAATTCCAAATTTAAAAGTTTCCATTCTTCATTCAAACCAAATTCCAAATTTTATCCCTTAAATTCTTTATTCAATAATTTCTTTAAAAACCCAATTTATTTTATTTCTATTGAACATTCCAGATTGTTGTTTATTAAACTATCTCGCGACAAACTGAATTCTAAGTTTAGCTAACACAGAATATGAATGAGATACATCATCAATTATATAAAAATAATTCCTATATTGTGAGGAATCCAGTTGGATCCCTCCAACCTGTTTCCTTGCATCCACAAATATTAGCACATCACATATATAAATATTCATTTCAGACTGATACGACATTTATTTTAATCAGCTAACATTCCAGATGTGAGTGAGACTAACTCACCTTGAGTTTCGGCGAGTGTTTGAAATTTTAAATTAAACCGAAGGACGTTCGATTTAAGTCAAATTTCATTTGCTCAGAACGATTTCAGAATTGCTCCACTGCGTTGTGCTCGTCGCTACGATCCCGGCGCTGCTTATTTCGTCAAAATCTGATAAAGTACGAGCGAGATAATAAATTTTAAAGTTTTGAACATAATTTACGCAATTTCTTTTTTTTTTACCAAAGCATATCGCAGCCGTTCGATCAAACAAAAGAAATCACGACCGGCCCCTGAATCTTCCTCATCTTCACGCGTGCTAACTAGTTTTCAACAACCCATCGTTATCGTCCTACTCAAGCGAAACCCGTCCGCCCCGTCGCCATCGAGCTTGATCGGAGATCACCACTCGAACGCTCTTCCCCCGCCGCACCCCTACTCCCAATATCGTACAACTCGGTTCGCCCTACGCCCTCTAGCACCTCTTTGAACTGACCACGAACGCGGCCCAGATTCCCCCTTCCCGCTGCGCCTTAACCCATCACCACCGTTGATCTTTGTAGAGCTCCCCGAGCTTTGCGAGTTTCATGTTGGAAGTTTTACAAAATATAGCGTGGATCACGATCAAAACGAGGAAGACGACGATGAGGTATTGGCCATTGAACACTAAACTGCGGCGGCTATCGTTTGTACTAGGGTTAGAGAATAAATATGAATATATACGTATATATATTATTGTTTAATATTATTTTATTAATATAATTATCAATTTAACAATTTATGCAAACGACCTCCACATCACACATACCAAAAGGCGTTCTGGGGTTTTTCCGCATTCTGGACACAATGGAATAGGTTTCGAAGGCTAATTCGGTCATACGTGCGAGTTACGGAATTAAACGATCAACTTAAAATTAAATTGGATAAAACAATTTCTATGGGTTTTGAGCTGCCACGATCAAACGACAACTCTGATTGCTACGAAAATTGGAATTCGATAATAACTAACTATTACGGATCGAAGGGAACTAGTTTCGTCGAATTCCGAGACTGTGCCCCGGAAGGCTATTTTCACTTGTCGATAAATTCGAGCGATTTTCAAAACCATCGAAATCATTTGAAATTTCACCTTTAAAATTTTGTTAACTCTATTACAACTTGTATGGAATTTATAACCACATAAGAAATCACTCTGATTCATTCCAAATCAAAATCTGATTATTTGCAATATTAAATTATTAAATTCTATTAATAAATTAATATAAAATTCCACATTTAATCTATTGACTATTAATTCCATACAATAGTCCAATATAAAAATTCAAATCCAAACAGAATCAAAATAAATTTTAGAATCTAATTTTATCTCTATTTACACTCAAAATTACCAATTATCCTAATTTCTGATATTATGCTATTATTATTCAAATTCCAATTTGATTCCCGTATATTTGAAATTTATCCAATTCTATCAACTTAACCGAAATCGTTTTATTTCAAAAATCAAATTATAATTCATATTCGACATTTAAAATGAATTAAATGTTCAAATTTGGCGACCCAATATTCTGGGTCGTTACACCTAAGCTCTTTCTTTTAGGTCTTTTCGGATCTACTTTGGGTTGTTAAATATTTTAATTTAGAACGATTTCTCCTTGGAAATTTTTTCGGTTTAGGGTCCTTCTTGAAAAGGTGAACCCAATTGAAGAAAATATTAAAGTGAGAAAAAGTGTTAGGCCTAGGGTCTTATTTATAGGGGTAGAAGTGGATCTCAGACCGTTGGATTTGGGGATAGAATAGGATGCAACCACGTCATAGGCTGTACTAGCCATCGGATGGAAGCACGAAGGGACAACAATAGAAAGAAATTGACGTATTAAAATCACACTACACGAAGGAAAAATTCCTTTGCCTTGCAAATGTAGGTGGGTCGACCTATAGGTGGACCACCCATAGTGCCAGGTTGACCAGTCGGTGGACCTAGGCCTTTATATATATATATATTCATTTATCTTGTTAATTCCATATCTTGCACATATAAGCTCGGATTCTGACGTGCTATATATGGAAATTAACCATAAAATTACCGCGGACACAATGGTGCAACTCCTGTGGCTCAATTATGATAATTTCACAAAATTATTTTATCATTTCATTTATTCTTTAACTATTATATCTTAAATTTCAGATTGTTACACAATAACTTTACCCTTCTACATCAACACAGCTCCTAATCCAATCCGACATGCATCGGTATACACCACCAACCTTTGATTTTCATCCAGAAATACTAACATGGGTGCATTTTTCAACAAATTCTTTAACTTAAGGAATGCTTCCTCACATTTTTAAGACCAAACAAACTTCACATCCTTCCTTGTTAACTTAGTCAAAGGTGTTGCTATCCGTGATAAATCTTTGATGTATCTCCTGTAGTAGCCAGAAAGTCCAAGAAAAATTATAATCTCAATCACCATTTCTGTTCTCTTGCAATTCTTAATAGCTTCGATCTTATTTGGATCGACCGACAAGCCCTTCTTTGAAACCACATGACCAAGAAACCTAATCTCTTTCTTCCAAAATGACGCATGGAAAACTTTGCTTTTTGCTGATGCTGCCTAAGCGTCTCAAGCACTACTCTAAGATGATCTTCATGCCCCTTTCATCCTTAGAGTACACTAAAATGTCATCTATAAAATACAAAAAAAAAACAAATCCAAGTACTCTCAAAAAACTCAGTTCATTGGATCCACACAGATAGCAGCTTCATTCGTTAATCTGAATGGCATTACTAACCACTCATATGAACCATACCTAGTCCGTAATGCTGTTAAAGGAATACTATCCTCTGCCACTCTCAACTGATGGAGGCCAGTCCCCAAATCCAACTGGTAAAACACTCTGACTCCACATAATTGATCAAATAGATCATCAAATTGGCAAAGGATACTTATTCTTAACCGTCTTCTCGCTCAACTTACGATAGTCGATACACATCCTAAACGACCATCTGGTTTCTTCATGGACACCGCGGCTCCCACATAACGTGAACTATTTGGTCTAATAAAATTCCTTCCTTTTGGATCCACTAGCTGCACCTTAAATTCCTTCATCTCGGTCAGTGTCACCTGTTAGGTGGTCTACTTAGAGGTTCGGCTCTTAGCACAAGATCTATCCAGAACAAAACAGCTCGTTTTGGTTGTTGTCCTTTAACCGGCTCAAAAACAACTGCAAGCTCTCTTGCTACTCGAACCTGACTTAACTCTTCTCCCACTTCCATAGCACTTAACAAAGCACAAACACTTTGCTTTGAATTCTCAAAGGAGAATATGATTCGGTAATAACCATCAAGGTATCCTAATGTTATTCCCCTATCATGGAAAAATATTCTAGCCTCATATTTACCCCACCAATCAATACCCAAGATGATCCCAATGTCAACAAAATCAAAAACATAAAAACTACATGCAAGGTATGTGGGTTCAAAGCATAACCTATCAACAAGACATTGAGATATAAATGAATGTGATGCACCGGTATCAAAAAGTACCCTAACTGGTATACCCAAAAGTGTACCTTCCATCACAAACTTCCCTTTTTCAGCTACAGTTGGTCTAGCAGATGATGGTCCCACAGCAAAGACCTTACCCCTGTCCGCCTTGATTAGTTTTAGACAAGGATTCTTATAATGCCCAACATGGTCACAGTTGAAGCGCTTCACATTCTTCTTTTCCGCAATCTTCTTCCCCTTGCCGGAATGGCACTCATGAGCATAATGACCTTTCTTTTAACACTTGAAGCGAACTAAATTATCCTTTTCCTTCTTGGCAGCATCACCCTTCCAGGCTCCCTTCTTCTTAAAGAACTTTCTCTTTTTTCCCCAAGAACCCTGGTTTTCAACCGGCTTTTCTTTCACACAAACATCAAGCATTTCCTCATGTTATATTGCCATCTCCACAACTACATTACAAGGATCGCGAAGATGTGTCAAGGTCGCCAAGCAATCTCAGGCCTCAATCCACGAATGAACCTGTCATTTCTCCTGATGACGGTGCCTATAGTAACATACCCATATCTGGATAACTCATCAAACTTTATAACATACTCGATTTTCGACATCTCACCCTGCACCAAATCCATAAATTTTCTCATTAACGCTGACTTAGAAACTTCAAATAAAAACCTCTTTTCAAATCTCCTTCAAAATTCTGCCCAAGTTAACTCTTCCTCGGGGACTCCAACAGTAACACTATTCCTCCAATGAAATGCTGCCCCTTGCAACTGTCTATTAGCCAGCGTCCTCTTCTTCTCATCATCTAAACCCAAATCAGCAAAGACTCCCTCACAATGTAATATCCAATATTCCATTTCTATAGCATCCTCTGCTCCAATAAACGACTTCCCACCAGGACTTGTGTAATCTTTGCTCAACTTAGCATAATCATTCCTAGTTGGAGCCATCGGATTAGCTCCTCCAATGTTCCTAATACTCTAATAGCAGCTTCTGCTTGCATCAAATTGATGAAGAATTGATACATCATATCCATTAGTGGATTTCCATCACCTACATTGGCATTTGCATTTTGATTAGCATTTTCCTATCGACCCAGGTTCTTCCGGTAGGTCAAGCATTTCCATTTGTTATGGTGCTTCCTCCACTAAGATTTCCTCTTCCATTTCCTGCTTTCACATCTTCTTTCTTACAAATCTGCATAAGAGCGTTAGTAAGATATAGAAGAACGATCTACGAGAGAGGGGAATGTGTAATTACATATACACACATATGTGTTTCTGTGTATCTCAAATACAAGTACATTACTATAACGTTAACCAAAACCCCGATCTTATTTTCTAATTCATTGGATTAAGTGTTGAAAAATCTTTTAGGTTTAAATTTCTTTTAAGTTTTCATAAACATATGCTCTGATACCAAGTTGTAACTTCCCCCCACTTAGAGGCTCAAAACTAACGACTACGAATGTCGCATTCATCCGTAGTTATTAATCCTCCGTGATCAAATATGGTAATGTTAGATGCATTGGTATAACAGAAACACGCGGATATGGAAAAAATTTAAAATCGTTAAATAACTTTAACACTCCATTTCAAATTATTTCAACATTCATTATAAAATCCCATATTCTAGAGAAAAGTTTGGAGAATATAAGAATATTACAGCATACACCAAGAGCGACAAATGAAGATGCCTTCTTGGATGATCAGCGTATATAACTAGGTAATTAAACAACTTTTTCCTCTACAACAAAACACATCGAAATCAAAATAGAAAAGAACTCTAAATAGCTATCATGCTTCCTACATGTCTTTGGAAGTTTATTCGTCTAAGCTATACCTGAAAAGCTCAAATCTCAAACTACTCAAAGTTAACTGAGCCCTCAAGAGTTTAAGTGGAGAACATAAACTTAGAGTCATACATAAAGCCATATATGAATAATAACCTACGATCTCAAAACATTTAGATAACTAGTGAGACCACGCTGCTTAGTGAAACAGTTTTCCCCCCACTAGTGTCATATTAAAACTTTATAATAAAAAAAATACTGTGCTCCTGTATCCACAATGGTTAAAACATTACAATTCAAAATATTACGATGATATGCAAACAAGAAATCAATTCAAGATTGCCCATCCCATTTATTTTTTACTATTTGTCCCAGTTGTAGTTTCCACTGTCACTATTAGCCTATTAGTTTCCTTGGCTTACTAATAACTAGTGTAAACCTTATGGACTCCCTGCCTGGTTTCATAATTTTCATGGAATCACTAAGAACCTATTTGCCTACGCTAATAACTTCATCATTCATGGGTTCTCCCTAAACCTAATGCTATCTCCAATAAGTTCCCTCTTATCCAAGTTTTCAGGGGTTGACTAGGAACCTATTGTCTTATGTCAACAACTTAATCTAGATATAGTTTTCATGGGTTCACCACAAACCTATTGGCCTATACCAATAACTCTTTCTAATCATAGTTTTCATTGGTTTACTATGAACCTGTTTAACTGTAGGCATCCTTTATTCTGGTCTTCCTGACCACCTAAATGCAATTCTACTCAATCAGGAGTTAACTCAATTTATATTTACTACTGGGTTAACCTAGCTGGTTACTCTGCCCTTTCTTCCTAAATACAGTTATGGATCCCTTTTAAAGTGAATATGTACGTTAAAAGAAGCGAACATAATAACGTAATAACACCAACATCTATGGTTTAATATCCTTGAAATCATTTTCATATAAAACATGATTAATCCTTTTAACCTATTATTTCATCAACGTAAGCTTCTTCAAAAACTTCATATTAAAAGTCATTTAAAGCTCCTGTATTATACCATGGGTTTCCTTTAAAGATTAGATTGGGTTCACTATTTTGAAAACTAAGGCTTTCGAAACCATTAACTTTTACATTCAAAACCGTTGCTTAACCTCCTTCGAAAGCGTTTAAATCATCTTTTCAGAACATTAGCATATGCCTTTCAAAACGCTTTAAATTATCTCTTACGAAACCCTCAAAACATACCTTTCGAAAGTATTAAAGCATATTAACTCTTAGAAGCATAGCTTCAAATTCATTGAAAATACCCCTTTCGAAACCATTGGGTGTAATTTTAGTATACCTTTTGGGTTAAGTGAACATAAACGAAAGTATTCTTTTCGAAACCATTAACCTTTAAGTAGAATTATTTGGGGGGAAAACTAATGGTTACGGAACCATCATTTCAAAAGCTCAAAACATTTAAGTAAAACAACTGAAGGATAGCTTCGAAACCCCTTTCGAAGCCATTGCCTTCGTAACTCTTGAATCCTTTTACAAGCTTTAGGATGTTGCTTAGTATAAGTTTAAAAAAAGCTACCTTTTGAATTGGTTGATGACTTCAATCCATTTGAAAGGCATGGATGCGATAGCAACATTTCGAGTGGGTTGTGCCTACCCTTTCCAAAGTATTAATTTAAAACATATGGACTCATTCGATAGCTATACTAAAAAAAATTAGTAGCCCCTTCGAAAGATATTTAGAAGACCTTTTCATAAGCATTTTTTTTGACTCCTTCAACAGATTTTAGTGAAAATAGGCAAGTGTATCTCTTTAGAAAGAAAAACAAAGGTTCTATCCCCATCGAAAGTAAGGGTTTCGACACCATGCCTTCCGCCTTTCTCCCATCCACTATGTACCAATGTATTAATACCTTGTTTATTGGTTTCGGCTTGGTAGGTTTCGACTTGGACGAAGCGAAAGCGTAGAATCGGAAGGTTGCTTCTGAAAGAGGCGGAACATATTTTCTAAATAACGTCCGATTCAGTGCCATTTAAAGTAATTACTTTATAACTAATCAGTCTATTTGCAAACCTTTAATTAGATGCCGTAAACTTTACAAATCCTTTCCCAAAATAACTTCCGCATAATTTAAATCTAAACAAAGATTAGTTTAACAAATAAGCCCTTCCATCAAGCGAGATAATTAAAACAATGAAGTCCTCCTCCTAAAATAAATTAATTTCTATAGTTAATTACTTATGAAAAATCCTTAAAATTACATAAATTAACTTTCAATATGTTATCTAATATATAAAAGTCTCAAACCCATATTCTTCATAAAATAACCGAAATTAATTTCTAACCCAATTATTTATATTTTTCTTTGAAATTTCATAATAAAATTTCCATAGCTTGGAAAACTATAAAAATTAAAACCGATCACCAAACTCATGTTTTACATAACATATAATTTCCTTGTAGCATTCAAAATTCAATTTAAAACCATAAAAAAAATTATTAAACAATTTTGTTTGAATCAAATATGTTACAAAATTGTCACGATCCGAAATCCAATGTTCGAAAATTGACACTAATACCTCACTTGTATTCGACTGCCAAAGATTCAAACACCGAACTCCAGTCCGATGGAGCTTATAACAACATCAGATGAATATAAAACAGCGGAAACAAAATGAATATCATGTATTACATCAGAGATATAACATCATCATAATATCCATTACTGCATTAGAGTATTTTTATGCATATATCACAAATCCAAATAGAACATCATAATAGTACAACAAGTGGTCATATGCCAAACCGTCTTCAATGGGAATGAGACGATAGCGAACTTCCAAAAACTAAGCACCTGAAATCCCAAAAGCTTCTAAAATATATCCAAGATAAGAGCTTCCAAAATACTGCTAACACCAGAACACGGAAACCTGCTACTAGGCTACCCGTGTGGAAATTATGGGTACCCAGAGTTTAGAAAAGAAACAATAAACTCTGGGTCAGTCATAGGACTGGCATGAGTAAACAAAAACAGTTGCTTTTAAATAGAACAAGATTTATAAGGAAAAATCGATATGCTTTTGGAAAATTAAACTACCATAAGACCTCCCGCCACACACATAATGCAATCGCAGAATTGGAGGAGATTTCTTCTATTGACAGTCAAATATGCTTGATACGAGAAAAATTCTTTGATATTATTACTAGTGCATAGTGTGAAAAACATTTCGAAAGTATAATATTAATCTTAGTGAGCATGCAACCATTATTGTATGCCTACTATAGCTACCATGTTTTGCGGCGGGTTACCGCCACGCTGCATGGCAGGTTATACAACTAAACCGTACGGGGCACGTGTTGTTTCTTTGGATTTCCAACAAATGGTCAGCCTAAGGAACTTCCTACTACCACATGGGTACGCCTCTGGCGGGACGTCCCGAGAACTTAACCATCTCTCTGCCGACACAAGGCCGAGTTACCTCTGTAATTAGGTAACTACTACGCGAATATGCCACTCCCCAGTCCTTTGGGACCTTTATCCGAGGTCCCTCTACCGCAAAGCAACAACCACACAGAATATGAGATTGAAGCAACCACATAGGTAAATATCTGGTCTCCATACCATGACATCACCTTTTTTCCAAAAGGAAATGAGATACCCTAAAGGGCGTGACCCTCGTAAACTTGCTGCATCTTTCTTGTTTCGACCATTTCCGGGTTGTAAGGTCCGATGAGGTCTCGTCCACAAAGCTAAGCTTTACACGAAAGCCATGCTTTGATAAAAAATGATCAACAAATGATCATCAACACACAGAAACACTTAGCATGCCACACTACCAAATTGGGAGTATATCGTTGATTACCTTCAACTACATAACCTCTGAGCTCGTACGTCTCTGAGAAGGGTGTTAAGCTAAGAGAATAAATTCTCTGCCACCAACAGATACGTATTTGAAAGAAATCTGCCTTATATCTCAAAATGTAGTGTCAGACACACAACCCTACAATTATGTTTCGGGTTCGAACAGAACCGAAGGCACTTTGTCCAATAAAGGAAGAGGCCCTTGCACATTCGGGTATCCACAATCTCGATCGGACTTCCCATCACTTAGGGAATCTCTGTACCATAGCTACTTGGTGCAGAAACAATCGATTGGTCATCCTATCGTTTGCGAAGACACTTGGTCTTCACCATCGGTCTTCAAATGCTATCCATTTCGACGTATCATTATTCGGAATGGGTTATATGACACAAAGGTCCTTTCCCGGCTAAATCGAATGGTGAACACTCAATTTTAAAGCACGTGGATATGTCCATAACAATAATTCACATTCCGGGTTCGATGTGGGTTTCGGATAACTAATTGAATTTCGACTCCTAATCGCATCGAAGTTAAAATGTCGTTTTATGGGCAAAGGGGTTTCCACACCAATACAGAAACAAATCACAAATCACATCCAGCACAGAGTAATTCAGATCACACAGTATCACAACCACAACAAAAATATCAACTCAATGCACAACAATAGTTAATTATTTTCCAACGTGGTTTAAGTGAATTAACCCCATAACTATTTTAATCAATGATCAATTATTCTTAATGATAAATAAATTAATTGAATCTTCATCAACTTTTTTAATAGATTATTTCTTAATCAATTATTAATTAACTACCAATTATAATTAATCAACTTAATTTATCTAATTAACAATTCTTAATTTACAAATTAATTAGAGACTTAATTATTAACTAGCCAATCTTTAATTACCATATAACTCCTTAATTACTTAGTTCATTATAATTATTAATTTAATCATTCTTGATTGCTTTCTATAACAGTTTGTTATTTATCTAAATTAACATTTAAAAATCTTCTTTAGCTAAAATCAAACTATTATTGCATTGAAAACTTTAATGGTAATTAAATTTAATATTTAACTTAAGTTAATTACTTAATTAAAATATTAGTTAAGGTTTTAGAAAACATTGATATGTACTCACTTAGTCGATTAACTTGAAACAAATTCTTAACATAAAAATAGTCAACATTATTTACTCTAACATTATAAACTTTAAATAAATTGGGCTTAGCCCATTTTGGAAATAACCCGAGCAAGCCCAGGTGTTTACTCGAGTGTTCACTCGAGTTTCTCACTAGTTTCCCCAAGACAGTCCTCTGGTTCTCCACGCACTCTTCTTCTTCTTTTTTTCTACCTTCAGCTGAGTTTAAGTTTTAAACTTTATACAAGACAACATACTTACGCACCCAATCCAACTCGAGGCAAATCTACCATTTACCCGAGTATCAGCTCGTGTTGTTTCCATCGAAAATCTCCTAACACATCGTGCAAGGCCGTGCACGTGCACATCGTCGCGCCGCTGCTCTGGTGGGCATCACGACGTTCGGCAAGTCGCAATTCATCCTCATACTCGAAATCAAAGCTCGATTCGACATAGAAACCTTGAAATCAAAATCTACATTTTCGTCAAAATTGAAACTCGAACATCCCCAAACCCAAACGCCTCGTTCTCCTCGCGTCGTTCACCAGAAAATCCACGACTCTGGCTATATCACGTCAACCCTCCATACTACCATCCCCAATCATCACGTGCAACTCGATGTCTCCGAGATGATGAAATCACCTTATTTACAGACATGAAAACAAAACTCAAATACAACCCTAAATTGAACTCGAACCACCAATTTATACAATAGAAAATTTATTTGATAACTTTCCTCAAATCATTGATTAATAAACTAGCTTCAAACCAAATTCCATCAAATAACATTTGATCGATCATCAGAAATTGGAAAAAGAACAGATTTTGCTCAACTGTGAACTGCACCTAGAATACTGAAGTAAAAATCATCATAATGTTTTTAAAAGTCATATCTTTTTATGTTCATTCAAGTTATGAAATCAAATCAACGATTTAAAATACTTGAATCCATCATAAAATTTTGTTTTTACTGTAAATTTGAGGTTACAGAGTCAACTCATCATGATCAAGGTTAAAAAAAATTTAGACTATGATTCAAGTTTAAACTAACCTATTTTGTTCAGAGTCTTAAGCTTAAAGATATTGATATGAAGATGTTTGATTTGTTTCAACTTTACCTGCCCTGAAATTAAAGTACAGGAAAACAAAGTTTCTCAGTGCACAGAATCATCCAAAACTTCTTATTTGAAATATACGGCAAACAAAAATTATTCATGAATCAAACATATAAATACAAATTTTTGAAACAGATGTTTACTCACATGGTAATAAAATTGAACAGAAAGATGCTCTTTGTTGTGAAAAACAATAGTTTTGATCCTTCTTTTTTTGTTCAGCAGATTATTTTCAAATTTGAAAATAAAGTGATGTTTTATAATTTTTCTCTGGCTTTACTATGTTTGTTTGAACGAACTAACATGAATATGGATGTATAAATAAAGAAGGCAGCTTGTATAAGTAGGTGTTACCTGGTACAACAGTTTTCTTTGATCAGATATTTTATATATTTTTTCTTTATTGACTAAGCAAAGTTTAATTCGACTGATATGATCTTATTTGTGCTGAGGAGATGGCATTTAATGCTCATGTTTCTATCTTAGTTTACATGTAATCCTATTTCTTTTTTTATAAGTACATTTTTGTTTTACTTAAAGATATTTATCTTCTTGCCTACACTTTTGTTTTATTAATTCCTGGTTTATATAATTCTCATGCAAACTTGTATGTGTTTCATATGTTATCTTATAACCATATAATCTTATTACAAACATACATTCTAAATTTTATTTCTA
Source organism: Allium cepa (assembly GCA_030765085.1). Lineage (NCBI taxonomy): Eukaryota > Viridiplantae > Streptophyta > Magnoliopsida > Asparagales > Amaryllidaceae > Allium > Allium cepa. The sequence goes on from CM060939.1 coordinate 813,487,972, forward strand.
CTCAAAGTTTAACTATCAACATTTAATTTATTACATATATTTTATTTTATGGTTTAAGACAATTTCTTGTTTGTTATATGTTTTTTTCCTTTATTTTATATTATTATTTTTATAAAACTTAAACTACTAAATATTTTATTTATATCCATATAACTTTGTAGTATTTAATATTAATAATATTTTATTTCTCTTGAAACTTTTCAAATTAATTTCAAAAGTTCAAACAATTTATCAAATTTAAATTAACAAATTTTTAGGATGTTACAAATATCCCTCCTTATGAAAACTTCGTCCTCGAAATTTGAAATAGAGAGAAAGGTAACGAAGAATATACAAATTCGGAAAAATTAAGGAAATGGCTTACCAGTTCAAGCCGAGATATGCACTATGCAATTGGGATACAACTTCTGCATATTATCTTTGGTTTCCCAAGTGCAGTCCTTTGGATCGCCAATCCACTGTACTTTAACCATTTCACAACTTCGTTTCTCAATCGCTTTTCATCACGATCAACAATCTTTATCGGTTCTCTTATAACTGTTAATTTGGGAGTGATTTCGAGAACCTGCTAAGCAGCTTCTTCAAAAATACTATCTGGATCGTGCACATAATTCCGAAGATTTGAAATATGGAACACTTCATACACGCCAGACAACCAGCTAGGCAATTGCAGTCGACGGGCTAGAGAACTGATCCTCTCCAGAATAGGAAAAGGACCAATATACCGTGGTGCTAGCTTACCGGTCTTCCCAAACCTTAATACTCCTCGCAATGGAGTTACTTTAAGAAAAACAGAGTCTCCAATCTAGAATTCCAAATCCTTCTTCTGCGATCCTAATAACTCTTTTGACGATTCTAAGCTGTTTTCAATTTCTTCCGTATAAAATCAACTTTTATCGTGGCTTCTTTAATCATATCCGGTCCAAGGACAAGTCTATCACCAGCCTCATCCAGCATGCGGGTGATCGACACGGACGACCATATAAAGCTTCAAAAGGAGCCATCTCTATACTGGCCTGATAGCTGTTGTTATATGAGAACTCGACAAGATGTAAACGGTTCTCCCAAGAACCACCAAAATCAAGTATACAAGCACGCAATAGGTCTTCTAAAATTCGGTTAATCCTCTCAGTCTGCCTATCAGATTATGGGTGATAAGCAGTGCTGAAATTCAGTTTTGTTCCCAATGCGTCTTGAAATGCCTCCCAAAATCTACTAGTGAAGATCGGGTCAGATCACTGACTATGCTGCTAGGAATACCGTTAAGGCGAATAATTTCTTTCACATATAATTCGGCTAAGCTTGCAGCCGTGCGGGTAGATTTCACTAGCAAAAAGTGGGCTGTCTTAGTCAAACGGTCCACAATAACCCAAATTGCTTCATTGCTTTTTCGAGTACAAGGCAAACCGTCGATGAAATCCATTGATACTTGGTCCCATTTCCACTTGGGTACCTCTAAAGGCTGAAGTAAACCTGCCATTTTCTTTTGATCGCTTTTGATTTGTTGGCAAGTAGCACAATGACTCACATATATAGATATGTCCCTTTTCATCGTCATCCACCAGAAAGTTCTTTTGATATCTCTATACGTCTTATTGACTCCTGGATGAATGCTGAATTTAGATTTTTGACATTCATCCAAAACTTCACGTTTCAGATCAGGAAAGTCTGGAACACATATTCTGCCTTTCATCCTTATAACTCCATTACCATCAATTTCAAAACTAGAATCTTCACCTCGACATACTCTTCTACGAATTTCTCGAAGAAACTTGTCTTCAGTTTGCTTGCTGGCGATCTTTTCAAGGAGAGTAGGAGTAACAACAAGATATGCAAGAACAGCATGCCTCCTACTTAAAGCGTCAACAAGTACATTGGCATTCCTGCGCGTATATTGAATATATAGGTCATACAATGCCAAAAATTCCAACCAACGTTGTTGTCGCAGATTTAAGTCTTTCTGGGTGAAGAGATATTTCAAAGATTTGTGGTGGGTGAATAATTCGAATTTCTCACCTAGAGAAAGAGAGTTCATTAAGTATATTTATTAAGTTAAGTTAAATTCGTAAATTGTTAAGAAAGCTGAAAAGATTCTTACCCAGAAGATAATGTCGCCATATTTTCAAAGCAAAGATAACAGCTAAGAGTTCCAAATCATGGGTTGGATAATTTCTTTCATGAGGACGTAATTGTCTACTCGCGTAGGCAATTACCTACCTATTCTACACCAATACTGCACCCAGACCATTACCGCAAGCGTCGGTATAAACAGATAGACCTTGGTTCCTGTTGACAATAGCGAGAAAAGGAGCTGTGGTTAATCTCTTCTTCAATTCCTGAAAAGCTTCGTCGCATTTCAAAGTCCAATTGAACTTTACATCCTTCATTGTTAGCTTAGTCAACAGACTAGCAATCTTAGAAAAGTCTTGAGCAAACTTTCGATAATGTCCTACTAAACCCAATAAGCTTCGAACTTCTTTTGGGGTAGTGGGTTTTCTCTAATCAGGAATGGTGGAAATTTTTCTATGATCAACAGAAATTCCTTCTCATTAACAATATAGACGAGAAATTTAACTTCTTTGACCCAAAAATGGCGTTTGAATTTTTTTGCAAATAGAATATTCCTCCTTAAAATCTCTAAAACGATTCTAAGATGCTCGGGATGCTCCTCTTCGGTCTTGGAATAGATCAAAATATCATGAATAAATGCGAGCACAAATTAATTTAGCACTTCCCGGAACACATGAGTCATAAGATCTACGAAGTATGCTGGAGCATTAGTTAGCCCGAAAGGCACGACTGACCATTCGTAGAACATATTAGGACCCCTGAAAGCGGTCAAATGGACACAATCTTCGGTGATTCGCAGTTGATGTAATCCCTGGCCTAGATCCATCTTTGAAAAGAAACGAGCGCCGTGCAATTGAACAAATAGATCGTCAATTCTAGGTAGTGGAAATTTATTCTTGAGAGTCAGCTTATTGAGATCGCGGAAATCTACACACAATCTCAAAGATCCGTCCGATTTAGCAACAAACACGACTGCTGAACCCCATTTAGAAATGCTGGGATGAATTAATCCTTTTGCTAGTAAATCCCTAGTTTGCTCGACTAATTCAACCTTTTCCTGGGTGGCATCATGCGACTAGCGTGAAGGACAGGACGAGCATTGGGTATTAGGTCAATTCTGAATTCTATTTCTCGATGTGGAGGTAGAGATTTCACTTCTCCGAACACGTCCAAAAATCTCTAACAATTGGCATAGACTCCAAACTGTGTTCTGGATAACTCAAGTTATACATCAACCCTTCTCTTTTAGGACTAGAGTTCTCATAAGAAATCTCGATGAAATCTCCAAATCCGGTTTTGATTGAAATCAACCGATTAATGCAATCCAATTTGGCTTTGTATTTTGCTAGCTAATCCATTCCGAGTAAGACTTCAAACTCATTAAAATCAAGAACAAAGAGACCAATAGGGAATTGATAACAAGAATATGAAATAGGAACATCTCTACATCGAAGACAAAGGTTTGCGGGACCTCCAACTGGACTCTTTACGCATATAGGCTCCTCAACAAAATCAGGTTCAAGATTTAATTCATTTATAGCTTGCTGAGAGATAATACTATGTGTAGCGCCTGTGTCAAATAGAACTCTAACAATGCTATCATAAATAGAGATATTCTCCTTTCCCCTTTTCTGCTTTGGAAAATGCAGGTTGGTCTTTAACTGTGTACACCTTGGTTGTCTGAGCTTGCTTCATGCTTGGGCAGTGATGTGCATATAAATGTGCATATTTTTACCACCATATTGAATCTATTTAAATTAAATAAATGATCATATTGGGTATTTTAACTTGTTTTAACCAAAATCCATATTAATTCCAAATTGTAACATATCCATCTTCATATAGGGGCAAAACGGTCATTTGTGTGCATATATTTCTTCGAGAAAAATTAATTGGAAATTTATATATATTTTTGTAGGAATTTGGTCTCAAATAGGAGTAGTTTCATGAAGGAATATGCATGCACAAAGAATATAAAGGAATGAAAATGGAAATAATTCAAAGTGAAGATCATGGAGGACCCCACCTACCCACCACCTTAATGTACAAATTAGAGGCTAACGCACGTGCTTATGGAATTAATGGCTTCATGTACACTTAAATAATGATTAGTAGAAGCTAATGATTACTTGGCCTCCACACTTTCTCAATGGTAGTTTGGTCATTCCCCAAATTATGGTTTAGGGCTTCATGCATGTATAAATAACCCCTTATGTTTCATGTAACTCTTCCTTCCTCACTTAGCCTCCTCTTCCTCTTCAATAGTTTAGGCTCAAAATAAAAGAAACCTCTCTTTCTCTTTTCATGACTACTTAGCCATTTTTATTTTATGTAATTTTCTTTTCATTTTATGCCATGTTAATTAATGTTTCTTTTTAATTACATGTTCATTTCTTTTAATGCAAGCAGTGTAGATTTTCCTTTATGCAATTAGATTAGTTTTTCATTTCACTTTGCTCTCTTTTTATTTTTCTTTTCCTTTAATGTTGCAAGCTACATTTGTTGTTTTGATAACAAACATGAGAGGCTAATCCCTTCAATTTAGGGGTAATGAAGCCTCTAATCATGTAGTTGCAACATTTGTATAATTATAGCTCTCTTTTTGTGCTTAATAATGATGATAGAAATGGATTACTAGTTATTTTTGTTTTGAATTTGATAGCCTATATTGTTGACACCAAAATAGGCTATGCTTAAACAATCACTAACACTAATTGCATCTTCATCAAAATGTGATTATGGCAAAAGAAAGTGATTTGAAATTAAAATTTGATGCTCTATATTTCTAATCAATAGTTAATAGGCCATACTTAAAATAGATTTCATTTTCATTTTCTTTGTCAAGTTTCATGAAAGTTAGTAAGTGCTTTAAGGGATGTGTTATAGTTTGATGGCTTATGTTGGCTAATCAATAGCACAAATATGCCACACTTATGATAAACACATCAATTGAAGCATTAATGACCATAAAATAGAGATCATAATTTTATAATTTGTTGAACTATATGATCTAGAGAGTGGAATTATCTCTAAATTGTCATTTAACTCTCATATTTTTATCTATTTTCTTTTGTCATTTTTCTCCATTTTTTAGTTAATCACTCTTTCACCTTTGGTTAATTTGATTGAATAGAATTTTAAAATCATCAATTCCCTGCGGATCGACCCGTATTCGCCACATGCTACATTCGTACACCGTGCGCTTGCGGTAACTTTTAATTTAAATTCGTTCGACGGTTTTCTAAACCGATAGAATTTCCATCAACGAACAGGCAGTCTTTAACTTAATGTCCCAATTTCTGACAATAATAACATTTCCTGGGTCTTGCTTGAACGGATTGATTGACTTAGCTCTTAGGTTTCGTACATCTGCTAGAATAATAGCCCTTTTCCAAGCAATTATAGCAAGTGACATTCTCTGTTGTGCTTCCCTGAATGCTCTTCTTTTTCTCCTTACCCTGCCATGATTTGTTGCCTCCAAATCTCCCCTTCTTCCAATTTTGATTGCTCGAATTTCCTTTCTCCACCGGGCTTCTTGCATATCGAGTGTATCATATATGTATCCCATATCAACCAAATCTGAAAAGGATTCTTTGACGTGGTCAGTCATCCTTTCGTGGAATTTCTTATTCATCCCACGAATGAACCTTCGTTCTTCTTTAAAGCCGTGTTCACCAATTCTGGACCAAAACGAGACAATTCATTGAATTTGTTTAGATACTCCTCGAATGACAAACTTCCCTGCTTTAAGTCCATGAATTTCTGGTACATTCGATAAATTCCAACTGATGGCAGATAAGCTTCTCAACAATTCTTTGAATTTCTCCCAAGTAAACTCGTCTTCTGGCTTATCTATAGTGACTGTCTCCCACCATGCTAAAGCTTCATCTTGAAGTTGCCAAGAAGCTATGAGTCGCATCTGATCATCTTGCAGCTTTAGCCCTATAAAGATTTTATGATATGATCCGTGCTTAAGCCTCATCAATTGACTCCTTGCCGGTGAACTGCTTACCACCAATCCTTGAGAAATTCTTATATAAGTCAGCCAGATTTGGCTGCTGCTGAATAGGTATTGCTGCTACTGCTGTTGGGTTAACATGACTAGGTGCTGTGGCACTTCCTTGGCCCCTAGCCCTTCCTCTTCGTCCGCTCATTCTTACTATCTGTAATTAGTAAGAAAATAGATTTAGATATACAGACGAGATGTCTTAAGGAATATCAGCAGTTAAAAGAAAATAGACTAAGAAAATTTGGAGTTTCGGTCTTGGTTATACTCATTCTAGGGTATACTTCTCCCAATCTCTAATGAGCCATCTAATGTGTTATACTCCGTAGCTAAAGTTCTTACTCAACCTTCAGCTCTGATACCACTTTGTCATGATCCGAAATCCAATGTTCGAAAATTGACAATGAATACCTCACTTGTATTCGACTGCCAAAGATTCAAACATCGAACTCCAGTCGGGTGGAGCTTATAACAACATCAGATGAATATAAAACAGTGGAAACAAAATGAATATCATGTATTACATCACAGATATAACATCATCATAATATCCATTGCTACAACAGAGTGTGTGTGTGTGTGTGTATGTGTGTATATATATATATATATATATATATATATATATATATATATATATATATATCACAACTCCAAATAGAACATCATAATAGTACAACAAGTGATCGTATGCCAAACGGCCTTCAATGGGAATGAGACGATGGCGAACTTCCAAAAACTAAGCACCTGAGATCCCAAAAGCTACTAAAATATCTCCAAGATAAGAACTTCCAAAATATAGCTAACACCAGAACACAGAAACCTGCTACTAGGCTACCCGTGTGGAAATGATGGATACCTAGAATTTAGAAAAGAAACAATAAACTTCGGGTCAGTCATGGAACTGGTATGAGTAAACAAAAATAGTTGCTTTTAAATAGAACATGATTTATAAGGAAAATCCTTATGCTTTTGGAAAATGAAACTACCATAAGACCTCCCGCCACACACACAATGCAATCGCAGAATTGGAGGAGATTTCTTCTTATGATAGTCAAATATGCTTGATACGAGAAAAATTCTTTGATACTATTGCTAATGCATAGTGTAAGAAACATTTTGAAAGTATAATATTAATCATAGCGAGCATACAACCATTATTGTATGCCTACTATAGCAACCATGTTTTGTGGCAGGTTACCGCCTTGCTGCATGGCAGGTTATACAACTAAAACCGTACAGGGCTCTTACTATTTCTTTGGATTTCCAACAAATGGTCTAGCTAAGGAACTTCCTACTACCACATGGGTACACCTCTGGCGGGACGCCCCGAGAACTTAACCAGCACTCTGCCAACACAAGGCCGGGTTACCTCTGTTACTAGGTAACTACTACACGAATATGCCACTCCCCGGTCCTTTGGGACCTTTATCTGAGGGTCCTCTACCACAAAGCAACAACCACACAGAATATGAGATTGAAGCAACCATATAGGTAAATATCTGGGCTCCGCACCATGACATCACCTTTTTCCAAAAGGAAATGACATACCCTAAAGGGCGTGACCCACATAACCTTCCTACATCTTTCCTGTTTCGACCATTTCCGGGTTGTGAGGTCCGATGAGGTCTCGTCCACAAAGCTACGATTTACACGAAAGCCATGCTTTGATCACAAATGATCAACAAATGATCATCAACACACAGCAGCACTTATCATGCCACACAACCAAATTGGGAGTATATCGCTGATAACCTTCAACTACATAACCTCTGAGCTCGTACGTCTCAGAGAAGGGTGTTAATCTAAGAGAATAAATCCTCCGCCACCAACAGATACGTATTTGAAAGAAATCTGCTTTATATCTCAAAGTGTAGTGTCAGACACACAACCATACACGTCTGTTCCGGGTTCGAACAGAACCGAAGATACTTCATCCAATAAAGGAAGAAGCCCTTACGAATCCGGATAACCTTCCCATCACTTAGGGAATCTCTATATCGTTGCTACTCGGTGCAGAGACAATCGATAGGTTATCCTATCATTTATGAAGACACCTGGTCTTCACCACCGGTCTTCAAATGCTATCCATTTCGACGTATCATTATTCAGAATGGGTTATATGACACAAATATCCTTTCCCGGCTAAACCGAATAGTGAAGCTCAATTTTAAAGCACGTGGATATATCCATCACAAAGATTCACATTCAGGGTTCGATGTGGGTTTCAGATAACTAACTGAAATCCTACTCCCTGTCGCATCGAAGTTAAAATGCCATTTTACGGGCAAAGGGGTTTTCACGTCAATACAGAAATAAATCACAAATCACATTCAGCACAGAGTAATTCAGATTACACATTATCACAACCACAAAAGAAATATCAATTCAGTGCACAACAATAGTTAATTATTTTCCAATGTGGTTTAAGTGTATTAACCACAACTATTTTAATCAATGATCAATTATTCTTAATGATAAACAAATTAATCTTCAACAACTTTGTTAATAAATTATTTCATAATTAATCAACTGCCAATTATAATTAATCAACTTAATTTATCTAATTAACAATTCTTAATTTACAAATTAATTAGATACTTAATTATTAACTAGCCAATCTTTAATTACCATATAACTCCTTAATTACTTAGTTCATTATAACTATTAATTTAATCATTCTTGATTGCTTTCCAAAACAGTTTGTTATTTATCCAAATTAACATTTAAAAATCTTCTTTAAATAAAATCAATCTATTATTACATTGTAAACTTTAATGGTAATTAAATTTAATATTTAACTTAAATTAATAATTAAAATATTAATTAAGGTTTTAGAAAACATTGATATGTACTCACTTAGTCGATTAACTTGAAACAAATTCTTAACCTAAAAATAATTAACATTATTTACTTTAACATTATAAACTTTAAATAAATTGGGCTTAACCCACTTTGGAAATAACCCGAGTAAGCCTAGGTGTTTACTCGAGTGTTCACTCGAGTTTCTCACTAGTTTCCCCGAGACAGTCCTCTGGTTCTCCACGCACTCTTCTTCTTCTTCTTTTTTTCTAGCTTCAGCTAAGTTTAAGTTTTAAACTTTATACAAGACAACGTACTTACGCTCCCAATCCAACTCGAGCCAAATCTACCATTTACCCATGTATAAACTCGAGTTATTTCCACCAAAAATCTTCTTACACATCACGCAAGGCCGTGTATGTGCACACCACCATGCCGCCGCTCCGGTGGGCATCGCGACCTTCAGAAAGTCGCAATTCATCCTCATACTCGAAATCGACACAGAAACCTCGGAATTAAACTCCACCTTTTCGTCAAAACTGAAACTCGAACATATCCAAACCCAAACGCCTCGTCCTTCTCGCACCGTTCACCAGAAAATTGACGACTCCGGCTATATCACGTCAACCCTCCATACTACCATCACCCATCATCATGTGCAACTCGATGTCTCCGAGGTAATGAAATCACCTTGTTTACAGAAACGAAAACAAAACTCGAATACAACCCTAAATTGAACTCGAACCTCCAATTTATACAATAGAAAAATTATTTGATAATTTTCATGAAAACATTGATTAATAAACTAGCTTCAAACCAAATTCGATTAACTAACATTTGATCGATCATCGGAAATTGGAAAAAGAACAGATTTTCTTCAACTGTGAACTGCTCTTAGAATATTCAAGTAAAAATTATCATATTGTTTTTAAAAATCATACCTTTGTATGTTCATTCAAGTTATGAAATCAAATCAACGATTTAAAATAGTTGAATCCATCATAAAATTTTGTTTTTACTATATATTTGAGGTTACAGAGTCCACTCTGCATGATCAAGCATAAAACATTTTTTTAGACTGTGATTCAAGTTTAAACTAACCTATTTTGTTCTGAATCTTAAGCTTAAAGATATTGATATGAAGATGTTTGATTTGTTTCAACTTTACCTGCCCTAAAACTAAAGTATAGGAAAACAAAGTTTCTCAGTGCACAGAATCATCCAAAATTTCTTATTTGACATATACAGCGAACAAAAGTTATTCATGAATCAAACATAAAAATACAAATTTTTGAAACAGATGCTTACTCACTTGGTAATAAGATTGAACAGAAAGCTGCTCTTTGTTGTTAAAAACAACAGTTTGGATCCTTCTTTTTTTTCTTTTTGTTCAACAGATTATTTTTAAACTTGAAAATAAAGTGATGTTTTATAATTTTTCTCTGGCTTTACTATGTTTGTTTCAATGAACTAAAATGAATATGGATGTATAAATAAAGAAGGAAGCGTGTATAAGTAGGTGTTACCCGGTACAACAGTTTTCTTTGATCAGATATTTTATATTTTTTTCTTTGTTGACTGAGCAAAGTTTAATTCGGCTGTTATGATCTTATCTGCGCAGAGAAGATGGCATTTAATGCTCATGTTTCTATCTTAGTTTACATGTAATCCTATTTCTTTTTTTATAAGTACATTTATGTTTTATTTAAAGATATTTATCTTCTTGCCTACACTTTTGTTTTATCGATTCCTGGTTTATATAATTCTCATGCAAACTTGTATGTGTTTCATATGTTATCTTATAACCATATAATTTTATTACAAACATACATTCTAAATTTTATTTCTATTCAAAGTTTAACTATTAACATTTAATTTATAACATATATTTTATTTTATAGTTTAAGACAATTTCTTGTTTGTTATATGTTCTTTTCCTTTATTTATGATTATTATTTATATAAAACTTGAACTACCAAATATTTTATTTATATTTATATAACTTTGTAGTATTTAATATTAATAATATTTTATTTCTCTTGAGACTTTTCAAATTAATGTCAAAAGTTCAAACAATTTATCAAATTTAAATTAAAAAAAATTAGGGACGTTACAATCCAAGCATATTATCATCAAAAATCATCATAATGGATTTAATCTTAAACCCAAAAACCAAATGATCATAAATGCAAAATAGAGATGGTTTTGATTATTATTCATATTGATTAGGATATGGACTTTGATATTTGATTCGTGATTAATTCCCTTAGCTTGAATCCTTAGCTTTAATTATAATTCCTCCCCTTTGTTAATGGTCGGAAAATTAGTGTGAAGGCCTATTTTTCGACACCCTTTGAATCAAAAATAAACAACACATATCCGACCCAATTTGCATGAAAAAATGGAACATCAAGGGTAGTAAATAAAAATAAGACAGAACAGAATCTCACACGAATGGAATAATATATAATATTGAACAGATATCTTTACAGCAAAAAACTTTTAAAATAAATATATCAGAGTCTAATCTAAATTCAGCTTGGACAGTTATAAACACACGTCCTTACAATTGCTGACTAGCATCAAATAAAAACAAACAAACCACAGCGGATAATAGAATATGTCCAAACTTAGATGATCATCTCTAGCTCTCCTCCGAAAACTCCAACCGTCTTCAACAAAACCTGAAACTACTCGGATCTTCCCTAAGTATTGAAAATACCCAGATCAGGCTAGATAAACCAGCACGAGAAACTCAAATATAAATGACAGTGTCATATATCAGCCTTGGAATAAAATCCTTTGAAAAGAAAGAGTATCTCATAAGACTACGTCCATACATAAGCATGAAATGATTTTACCTTGTGATAACTAAAATACTTTTATATCAACACATTTGATATTATTTCTAATGACATTCTCTTTGAAAACATTTGCAATAAACTTATTAACCTTAGCCGAATCTTTTACCATTATTAAATTCTAGCATACTAGTCCCTCCAAATAAAACCATAAGTTCTCATTGGAGAATGGATTTCCATACAAATGACCAGGTGAAGGGTCTAACTTCCGATAGATACACCTCTAGATGGATGTCCCGAGGCATAAAACATCTGCCCTCTACCAACACAAGACCAGCCTGCCTCTGTAACTAGATAGCACCGAATATGTCATCTCCCGGTCGTTGCCAACCTTTAAAACAGGGGCATGAGCATACAAACCGCATTCATTTCATCCCGAACGTCATAGCTGGAAGAAATATATCTAGAAGGGGATAATCATGCCCTAATTGGGAATAAGCCACTTACCCTTGCCACATCTAACCTTGATTCGGTCATTTTCAGTTGACGAGGCTTGAGGTAACGATTATCTTTTCACATAGCACATCTTCTTTCACTTTGAACGCTACATTGCCATTCCACATTCACACGACTGATTTCTACAAACATATAACTTCCTAAGCTTGTATGTCTCAGGAAAGGGTGTTAAGCTATAAGAAGGTGTCTCTTCGCCACCAACTAATATACTTTTATAGTGATCATTCATTATGATTTGGAAGGAAAAATCAGACATTCATCCATACAAGTTCGTTCTGGGATTGAATGAAACCTAAGGTACTTTCCTTAACCATTACTAGGCGAGAATTCCTTGTAGTTTTGAGGTTTTTCATAACAAAAAACCCACTGCTACAATATAGTGAATCGGGAGTTTATCCCCAACTAAGTGACAAGTAGTCTCTCATTATTATTTGTCTCAATATCTCCGTGTTCAATTATCTTCATTCTTCGAACATGTAAATTGATTCGAAGTGATTTTCGATAGGAATCACCCAAATCCGATCCCGGTTCCTTCAAAGCCAATTATCGATTTAAAAGATGTTGAGTTCATATGTGAATATCCATCATCAATCAGTTACTTCAACTTTTATGAAATATCTTTCTTAGATATATTCTTTTCAATTTATTCCATTTTCTTTTCAAGAGCGTATGGAATCATTAAGCCACATTTATCAAATTATTTGGTTTATTCGAACCTTTCTTAAATCCTGAAATAATTCCAAATCATTTTCTATTTTACTTAAGAAATCCTTTCCAAATCATTCATTAAATCTTAGTCAAAGATTTCTTATATTTAAGATATAAATTTTAACTTAGGGAAAGTATTTCCGAATCATGTATTAAATTTTAATAAAAGATTTCTTTCTTAACTTAAAATCATATTCTTGAAAATCGAAGATTTTAATAACAGAGTACTACTGCCATTTTAAATATTGTAAATTTCACCTCTACGGACTAATGGCAAGTAATCCTACGTCATGAATTCTTTGTCTTCAACAATCTTTTTCTTCAAAATATTTTATTTCGAAAATTAGTTTGAAGCGGTTTTCAGATAATTTCGAAATCTCTTTATTTTGTCTTAGAGTAATTCTAAGCAATTCATTTTTTTGTTTGGATAATATTTCAATTTCCCTCACTTAACTCTCGATCAAAATCCCTGGACTTTTAGGCGGGTCAAAAACAATGTTATTTAAGACATCGTTTACGATAAACCTTAAATCAATTTTTTACAAAACATTTTTGTGTAAATAGGATCATAGAAATAATTCTAATTTTACTCAACATCAATTTACGTGTTCAACAAGTGCTACAGGAGAAATACCGGTGAGATCACCTTTTAACTTCCATGAATAAGACGAGTTCCCTCTTTGGATTTTAGTACCAAAAGAAGATTATCTCTATGCAATCCAAATCATAATTTATTCATTTTGGAGATTGCTTAAATTTTGGATAATACTAATCTTCTTCTTTTTCGGAAAACTTAATATAATCTTTTTATCTTAGAGCATCCAGGCTTTCCTTTTGATCTGTTCCACCCATCGCCTAAGAAAAAAAACATAGGCCAGGTAAGTTCGGGGCACTGTTTGCTCCATCCCTAACCTTAGTTATACATCTTGTTTTATCTTTCCAGATCCCAAAAGTGAGACAAATGTACTAGTCGTTTCCGCATACTCAGTTTATTGTTATTCAATATTCTTCACTTTTTGTTTAAGTGGTATAAACAATTCCTTTTAACCATTTACTCAAACTCTTATTACAACTTCCAAATCATCTTAAAATTAATTAACTATTCTTTTAAAATCATTCACAAAATATTTAAGAAATAATTGTTAAGTTTAAACTCATATTCAAGAGGTTATAGAATTTACAGCATAAAAGTGCTACGGAAAGTGTTATATATGCTTATTTGATTTAAAAAACTTTTTAATAAAAATTCATATTTTCCATTTCAAATCGCTTCTAAACTATTTAAATAGATTTATCAAATTTATTCCATATTTTGAAAACATTTAAAATATCAATTTTAAACTTTGATCACTTAACTACAAAAGGCGCGATTTTTTTAGAAAATTGCTTTGGACATATTTAAAATGTACAAGATGAAAATCTTGATTTATTCCTTTATTTCTTTAAACATGCTTAAACGTTTGTAAAAAAGTTCTAACTTATTTTAAAACTATTTCCAACATATTTGAGCATTCCATATACACCATTTCATTTTCAAAAGGAAAGTGATTTTCTTTGTGCTTATCAACGTGTATTAACGTAACATGGTAAAACAATTTAACAATCATATCAAACAATCCAAAATTGATGATCAAAGCATATATAAGCATCCATAGTAATCATAACACAACATCAAACATGTATATATGTAAATAAAGATGTTAAATAGAGTTTCTCACCATAAACCAAAACGATTAACTTCCTACAAACATTCAAACTAATCCACGCTTCACTAACTACTTTCTACTCCGCTTAAACACTAGCAAACAATACCCTCTCTCTTCCAATAGCTTGGACGATGCTTGAGGTGGAGGTTGGCCGAAAGTATAGAGTAGAAGAGGTAGAGCTTTGAACTTGAATTCTTAAAATTAGACCCAAAAAATATGTTATATTGCTTCCCATTTTTGACTCTTACTCTCAAAATTTGAAAAATTGTTAACTGAGAAGTTGTTGCAAATTCTTTTCCCTTGAATTTAAAAATAATCACGTTTTTTGATTAGTTTTGAGGAAGATATGATAGAATGAAGAAGAGGTATTGTTGGATTGGTAAAAATGAAGCCCGAAAATACACTTCAAAGAATTGAGTGTCAGATATAGCAAACCTGAAAACTAAAAAAAAGTGATCAACATAAAAGTTTTAGCCACTAGAATTTCATATGGTTTAGAAAAAATTCTTAATTTGGATCAGTTATGATCAAGTTATAACAAAAAAATGGTCTATTCTCTGGCTTAAAAACTGGGCTAGAAAATGAACTTGAAAGAAGTGGGGTTTTCGCATGATTACCTTTAATGGTCAACATTAAAGTTGTAGCCACCAGAAAAATACATGATGTGAAGAAAAGTATTTTGTATATTGATTCAGTTTTGAAGAAGTTATGGCCTATAGATGAAGAGGTAAAATATATAGAAAACAGGAGTTTGATTTGAAGAGAATGAACATTGATTTCTTTTGAATATTTTGTAAATATTTTGACATTATTTCTTTCTAATTTTTTTCTATGGAATGAAAGCCATTAAAGATAAGAGGAAGAAGATGAAGAAGTTTGAGAAAAGAAGAAGAAGAAATGTGAACGAAAGTGAAGAAGGAGTGGGTATTTATTGAAAAAGAAAAAAGTGGTAAATTTACCAAAATAACCACTTATCAAGTTACCAAATTAACATTGCTTCAACCTAAAACAATCTCCACTTCTTCAATACTTAACATCATCTTTCACATCTTTACATTATTTCTTAGTCACTTACAGATTAAGTAAAGAATATCATAATTATGTTGGCTTTGATTTGATGTGATTAGATGTTTACCTTTTCTTACTTTTGTTAATTCTTTCTTACTTTTAGTAAAGACTTCTAAAAATTTTATAATCCTATTTAATAAAAGTAAACATGTTTAGTTATTAAAATGTGTAATATATATGTTAAAACATGTTAACAAAGGTGCGATAATATTGCGGCAACTTATTTTGAACAAAACGTTGATTTTCGACAAAACGTTTTCCAGTCACATTTTGACATTTCTGTTAAACTATTTATCCATGTAAACCAAACTTCAAAATTGATTTTTTATTATATTTAAATAATAAAAACAAGCATAATTGACTTATAAAATAATGTAAAACAATATCCAAATCTATTTATAAAAACACGACATCGATTTATCGGTATGCAATGAAATTTGTCAACTTTTATAAAACAAGTTTTGTATATTTATCAAACCATTATAAATTAAATTACTATTATTATCAAATCAGTTTGATACCGATTATATATATATATATATATATATATATATATTTGAAAGGAATTATTTATCATTTGAACAAATTCCATGAATATTTATCTTCTTTGTTGGAATCTGAATTTTGTCAATTTTACAATGGAAATCCAAATCTTTATTTAATATTCAAAATAAGTTTACCATTCTTATTTATCATATAAAACTTGATTTTTTAATTTTGAAAATTCCACATTTGAATATTTAAATAAATTAAATATTTCATTTCCAAAGTGGTAAAATTACGGGTCGTTACATTCTCCCCTACTTAAAAGAATTTCGTCCTCGAAATTACCCCGAACCCAAACCAACAATATTTTACCTAAATCATTATTTCGCAAACTTAAACCCATAAGATGTACCCAAAGCATCCGTATATAATATCTGATTTGATCTTCTATTCAAGTCCATAACTTTATTTCCGGACTAGTATCAACCCCCGATCCTCTAGAGCGGACTCCGATGAAGCATCTAGATCAGATACACTTGCGTCCCTTGCATAGCTCTCAACTATGATAGAAAACTCGAGTAACGAACCACAAAACATCATTAACGCTCTCCTTCAAGAAATTGAGTGATAAATTCTTTTCCAGATCGGTGTAAACATCTCAAAGTTCCATACTCAGATATTAGATCAAAATTTGTGTGACGAAATGATTTACATATAAATTTCGTATTTATTCCTATTGGTTTTTCTCAGCGATACTAAATTCTCTTTATTCACATCCTTTATTTTTTTCATTCTCTTAATTTTTAGCATATTTTCTTTAATACGAATATTGTTTATGAATCATTTCATAAAATTATTACTTAAGTTTATTACATCTTATGAATACAACTATGTAAATCCATCACTTATAAAATACTTAAGTCCAAATCCTTAATTAATGGTAGAATTCACTAATGAAACTTTTTCCAAGTTATAATTACATTTTAAAGAGTCATGATTTTACTTAAGTGTATAAATAGTTCATGACTTAAATCTTGTTTTGTATAATACCTTTTGACATCCTAATAGTATATATATACATCCCAAATTGATGATCGGTTTTATTTCTCGGTGAATTACAGTTTGTTGGAGGTTGCTATCATTTCAAATTCATAATTACAAAATTTATTTCTGATTTAATGCTATTACACATTTCTCCACTTTTATATCCTTTTTATTGGTAGTCACATTTATAAACTATATTTATCCAATTTCATTTACATAAAACATTTTGCAATGGTTTATCTTTTACTGGAATATTCCATAAATTCCTTAGCTTTGAGTTTGGTGTGATTCAAAAAATTTCTGCTGTCTAAAATTGTCGATAATCCTGCTTTATCTTATCAATTAGTGATTCTAAATTTATCTTCGATTTAAACACTAATCAATTTATCAATTAATGATTCACATTTTCTCTTAACCTAAGAAAATTATATAGATCGAGTAACTCCTAAATAATATAAGGAACTGGATACTACCAATAGTGTTGTATATTCTCTTAACAAGAAGAGTAATACTTAAGAGAAGTGTTTACCATTCGAACACATCTCCTTCCCATTTTAAATTTAATTTCGATCCATTCGAACTATTTATCATAAAATATCTCTTTTTATTTGAAATAATACCCTTTTCAAAATCCTTTAGAGATTAATTTTGTTTATAAAACATATTTTGTAAATTCTTTTTATAAATTCATCTTATATTAATTAACTTCATTTAAATTACCACAATTCTTTTAAATTACTCGAATTTTAAACCTCAATTCCTTTTATATTTTCCTTTTACATAATCATTTTATATTATATCATTTTTATCTTATATGTGCATTCCTTAAACTAATCTTATTATCAAACACCTTATAGTCAAATCGTGAAACTAAATTCATAAGATATTTGTACTTAAACTTTTAAATTAAACAATTTATCAATTTATGATAGTAACTTAACATTATGAATTCTTAATTTATTATTTTGGAATAAGTATTAAAGATTTCAATTACTTTATCAGATCTCTTACTTATCAATTATCTTCGTGAAACATCTTATAGTCAAACTGCAAAATTCTAATCACAAGATGTTGATATTTAAATTTAATTAATCTTGATTTATAACTATATAACTTTTCAAAATACATACTTTATAATCAAAATATAAGCCTAGGTAAAATTATTTCATTTTCCAGTTTTACAAAACAAAACTTTATATATAACATTATCAAATACGTGCCCATATATAATACTCTCAAATCATTCTAAGGTGTTACTACCATATCTATAATGAGTTACTAATCCTAGGGTATTACTAACCCTATCTTTGATGAGTCTTTATCCATAATAAATCCAAGTTTTTCGCTTAACCATCAGCTCTGCTACCAAATATGAAGGACCATTTCCCGCACCCTTTGAACCGAGAATAAAACACACATGTCCGACCCAATTTGCACGAAAAGACGGAACAACAGGGGTAATAAAGAAAAATAAGACAAAACAGAATCTCACACGAATGGAATAATATATAATATTGAACAAAAACCTTTACAGTGGTAAACTTATAAAATATGTATATCAGAGTCTAATCTAAATTAAGGTTGGACAGTTATAAACACCCGTCCTTAAAATTGCTGACAAGCATCAAACAAAAATAAACAAACCACGGCAGATAATAGAATATTTCCAAACATAGATGAATATCTCGAGCTCTCCTTTGGAAACCCCAGCCGTCTTCGACTATGAAACTACTCAGATCTGACCCGAGTTTTGAAAATACCCTAATGCGGCTTGATAAACTAGCATGAGAATCTTAAATATAAATTACAGTGTCATATACCAGCCTTGGAAAAAAATCTTTTGAAAAGAAAGAGTATCTCATAAGACCACATCCACACATAAACACGGACGCATTTTTACCTTATGATAACCAAAACACTTTTATATCAAAACATTTCGCATTATTTCTATTAACAACCTCTTTGAAAACATTTGCAAATAAACTTATTAATCTTAGCCAAAATTGTTACCATTATTAAATTCCATCATACTTGGCACTACAAATAAAACCATAGGTTCTTATTGGAGAATGGATTTCCATACAAGTGACTAAATGAAGGGACTATCTTCCGATAGGTACACCTCTAGATTGAAGTCTCGAGGCACAGAACATCTGCCCTCTACCGACACAAGACTGACCTACCTCTGTAACTAGATAGTACTGAATATGTCATCCCTCGGTCGTTACCGACCTTTAAACCGGGTGCCCGAGCATAAAAACCACATTAATTTACATACCGAACGTCATAGCAGGAAGAAATATATCTAGAAGGGGATAACCACACCCTAATTGGGAATGATCCACTTAGCCTTGCCGCATCTAAACCCATTTCAGTAATTTTCGATTGATGAGGCTTGAGACAACTATTACATTTTCACATAGCACATCTTCTTTCATGTTGAATGTCATATTTCCATTACACATTCACACGACTGATTTATACAAACGTATAACTACCTTTGCTCATATGTCTTAGGAAAGGGTGTTAAGTTAAGAGAAGGTATCTTCTCCGCCATCGACTTACATACTTTTATAGAGATCACTCATTATGATTTGAAACGCAAGGTCAGACATTCATCCATACAAGTTCGTTCTAGAATTGAATGAAATCGAAGGTACTTTCCTTGGCCATTACTAGGTGAGAATTCCTTGTAGTTTTGAGGTTTTCGTAACAAAGAGACTACTGCTACAATATAGTGAATCAAGAGTTTATCCCCAATTAATTAACAAGTAGTCCCTCATTATTATTCTTCTCAATATCTCTGTCTTCAGTTATCGTCAATATTCGAACATGCAAACTGGTTCGAAGTGGTTTTTGAACAAGAAATGCCGAAATCCGACCCCGGTTCATTCGAAGCCAATTGTCAATTTAAAAGAAGTTAAGTTCATATATGGATAACAATCATCAATCGGTTACTTCATCTTTTATAAATTGTCTTCTTAGATATATTCTTTTCAATTTATTCCATTTACTTTTCAAGAGTATATGGAATAATTAAGCCTCGTTTATCAAATCATTTGGTTTATTTAAAACTTTCTTAAATCTTGAAATAATTCCGAATAATTTTCTCTTTTACTTAGCAAAACCTTTCCAAATCATTCATTAAATCTTAGCCAAAGATTTCTAATATTTAAGCTATAACTTTTAACTTAGGAAAAATATTCCAAACTCATTTATTAAATCATAATAAAAGATTTCTTTCTTAACTTCAAATCATATTCTTGCAAATCAAAGATTTTCATAATAGAGTAATACTGCTATTTTAAATATGGTAAATTTCATCTCTAGGGACAAATGGCAAGTAATCCTACATCATGAATATCTTTGTCTTCGACGATCTTTGTCTTCAACATGTTTTATTTCGAAAATTAGTTTAAAGGGGTTTTCGGATAATTTGAAATCTCTTTATTTTCTCTTAGAGTAATTCTAAGCAATTCATTCTTTTTCTTTCGATAATATTTTAATTTCCCTCACTTAACTCTCGATCCAAATCCCTTGAATTTTAGGCGGGTTAAAGACAATGTTTTTAAGACATCGTTTACGATAAACCCTAGATCATTTTTGACGAAACGTATTTTTAGTAAATAGGTTATAGAAGTCATTCTAATTTTACTCAACATCAATTTTCGTATTCAGCAAGTGCTTTGGGCGGAATGACTGTGAGATCGCCTTTTAAATTCCACAAATAGGACGAATTCCCGCTTCCAATTTTAATACGAAGTTTAAGAAGATTATCTCTATGCAATCCAGGTCCTAATTTATTCATTTTGGAGATTTATTAAATTTCGAATAATACTAATCTTCTTCTATTTCGGAAAACTTCATATAATCTTTTTATCTTAGAGCATCCTGGCTTTCCTTTTGATCTGTTCTAAATCTTGCCTAAGAAAAGAAAACATAGGCCAGGTAAGTTCAGGGCACTGGTTGCTCCATCTCTAACCTTAGTTAAACACCTTGTTTTTTCTTCCTAAGTCTTATAAGCGGGGCAAATGTACTACTCATTTCCGCATAGTCAGTTTGTTGTTAGATTCAATATTCTTCACTTTTTGTTTAAGTGGTATAAACAATTCCTCTTAACCATTTATTAAAACTCTTATTACAACTTCCAAATCATCTTTAAATTACTTAATTATTCTTTTGAAATCATTCACAAAAGATATAATAAAGGATTGTTAAGTTTAAACTCATATTCAAAAGGTTATAGAATTCGTAGCAAAAAAGTGCTACGAAAAGTGCTATATAAGCTTACATGATTTAGACAACTTTTTAATATTTGAAAATTCATATTTTCCATTACAAATCTCTTCTAAACTATTTAAACATATTTATCAAATTTATTCCATATTTTAAAAAAATTAAAATATTAATTTTAAACTCTGGTCACTTTACTACAAAAAGCGCGATTTTTCTGGAAAATTGTTTTGGACATACTTAAAATGTACAACATGAAATCTTGATTTTCCTCATTAATTTCTTTAAACATATTTAAATGTTTATAAAAAATTCTAACCTATTTTAGAACTATTTCCAAAAGGTTTAAGCATTTCATATACACCATTCCATTTTCAAAAGGAAGTGATTTTCTTTGTGCTTATCGACGTGTATTAACGTGACTTGGTAAAACAATTTAAAAATCATATCAAACAATTAATACTTGATGATCAAAGAATATATAATCATCCATAGCAATCATTACACAACATCAAACATGTATATATGTAAATAGAGATGTAAAATAGAGTTTCTCACCATTAATCAAAGCAATTAACTTCCTACCAACATTCAAACTAACTCACGCTTCACTAACTACTTTCTACTCCACTTAAAAACTAGCAAACAATACCCTCTCTCTTTCAATAGCTTGGTTGAGGCCTGAGATGGAGGTTGGCCGAAAGTATAGAGTAGAAGATGTAGAGCTTTGAACTTGAATTCTCAAAATTAGACCAGAAAAATAGGTTATATTCTATCTTGTTTTTGACTCTCTTACTCTCAAAACTTGAAAAAGTTGTTAACTCACAAGTTGTTAAAAATTATTTTCTCTTGATTCAAAAAAAAATATTACTTGATTTGATTAGTTTCAAGGAATATATGATAGAAAGAAGATGTATTGTCGGATTGACAGAAATAAAGCCCGAAAATGCACTTCAAAGAATTGAGTTTCAGGTATAACAAAACTCAAAACTAAAAGAAGTAATCAATCTAAAAGTTGTAGCCACTGGAATTTCTTATGGTTCAGGAAAAATTCTTAATTTGGATTGGTTAGGATCAAAACAGAATGACCTATTCTCTGCTTAAAAACTAGGCCAGAAAATGAACTTGAAAGAAGTGGATTTTCTGTTAGGTTACCTTAAGAATGAAGAAAATTGTCAACAGTAAAGTTGTGGCCACTGAAAAAATACATGATTCGAAAAAAATAATTTTATGTTTTGGTTCTGTTTTGAAGAAGCTATGTCCTAGAGAAATGAGGTAAAATATGAAGAAAATAGGAGTTTGATTTGAAGAGAATGAACATTGATTTCTTTTGAATATTTTGTAAATATTTCGACATTATTTATTTCTAAATTTTTTCTATGGCATAAGCCATAAAAAAACAAGTGGAATAAGATGAAGAATGTAACAACCCGGATATTTTAATGATTTTAATTAATTTAATTAACTGAATTTGTTGGAAATTTAATAAAAATAACAATAAAATTTTAAAATATAAATTTGATATTTGGAATGCCTCTAGTTAAACATAGTAACTAGTAAATTTTCGTTTGAAAATATGTAGGTTTATTTCGGACGTAAATTTACTTCAACTAAATCAGTTAAAAAGTGATGAAAATAAAACTTTATCAAAACCAATATATTTTTACATAGAAAAATTCTAAACCATCTTCTGAGCAAGATGTCAGTTTGTCGTTTTTCCAAATTCGGACATCTTTGGCTCCGTCGATCTTATTTTTCTATGTTTTTCATGCATTTCCACTATTATAAAATTCTAATTTTAATATTTCAATTGTACCACTAATATCTGTATGCCATTTTGATCGTCTCGTCATGCTGACCTTCATAGTATATTCGGTTGTTTATTTTGAGTTCAATATTCGACGAAATCAGTAAAACGATTACCATATCGGTAACCGTTTTAACCCTTTGTTTTCTGTCCATTCAAGTATCCACGGTGTAAAACTAATTGTAATTACCCATAAATGTTCACTTGGATTAGTGCGTGATTTTTACTACTTCTAACTGTTGGTTTTTGGTCCATCACTTCAAAGTTATATCATTTGGTCTCCTCCTTCTCTCTGGTTTCATTTTGAAGAATAAAGTTTAATATGACTTTTAGTACAGTTTGTTTTGTAGCCTGGCAACCGACGTTACCTTGACATTCCACCGTTTTAAATTGAATAGCCTTTAGCTTTTGCAATTCCCAAAATTTTAGCAGACCCTTCATTTTATTTATTTATTTTGCTTTGTTTTTTTTTCTTACTCATTCGTCTGTTCAATAAAATGCTGCCAAATGAAAAATGTCAGAATCTACTTCTTCCTTCTCCTCTTTCTTTGTCTCCGATCAACCAAATGAAAAATATTGCCTGTGAGTTGCTTTTTGCAAATTTCATGCTTGCTTTTCCCTTCCCAGCCCAAAGTCTCTTCACACGTTCGGCCTCGACTATAGTCCACAACCCACTTCCGTTCAAAGCCCGACCACATCCTCAACCACCGTGCTCCCTCTTCCATGCGTGAACAGCAACATGCTCGGCCACTCTTCACGTCACCCTACTCACCACACTTCGCACTCGCCTGAGCAAACGCCACCACCTAGCAGCCGCTGCCCACTGTGCACAGACTGTCCGCTCCGCCTCTTCGTACAGCCTCCGTCTTGGTCACTGAAAGCCTTTCTTCACCTGGCAACTTCCTACTCTTCTTTTAAAAAAATGTTATTATAAGAGTAGTTTTGCAAATATATTATGAATAGCATGCATATATGAGTAGTTTTAAAATATACAGAGGTTAATAATATATGTGTTTGGTCTGATTATGTACATGTCATAGCATTTATAGGTTAGTTTATTCTATATCTATGATCTGCTTAGTTACATGGTATATAATATGCCGAACTTTGTTTAATGAGACTCGGAAATGTACATTTAGAATTGTTAAAATGCCTTTGTATGCGCCGTTAAATATGTTCGCAGTTTATAATTTTAAGTGAAAGTATATTAGTCTGTATATGTTTAAGCTTAAAATCTATTGTCTGATTTTTATTTTTATTTTCTGCATATTTTTATAGTGATGAATTTTTTTATAGCTTTTGACAGTATTTTATGTTCATAAGGTGTATGATATTATAATATATAAAGATTTGATAACTTAATTTGTTTTATACCTTATGTATCACATTTGTATGCTACTATATAAGTACACAGGTTATATTTTTGTTTATATGTAGCTGTATGCTACCTATTGTGAGCCGTTTGTATGAATATAATATGAAGTTTAATATATGTTTGTAATATATGATCTTTTGTAGTAATATTTTATACGTTATAACAAAGTAAGTATATTAATCTTATTTTAAATATCGATTTTTAAGAGATACTATATATGTAGGTTTTTTTTTTCTTTTTTGCATTTATATACATATATATATAAGAATTTATTTCAAAGTATATTGTAGGTATATATATACAAGAGTATTTATTTCGAATTATATTATGTTAATAGAATTGATTTTTTTTATGTGTTTAGTGTAAAAAAACAATGATTCTGAAATATATGTTTGATTGTCGTATATAGTCATATATATGCACTTATACCATCTATCTACATCAATCCACTTCTGACTTGATTTCGTCGATTCCTGTCATCAGCTTTGAACGCCAAATTCGTGCCAATCCAATCTGCTTTGCAGTTCATGCTTGGATTCGTAACCCATTTCATCGTCAAATTTCTCTTGCCTCGAAAGGTGAGCAACCACTAACGATTAATGTTCTTTTACTTATTAAATTTGATTTCAATTGAAATGACAATTGGAATGTACCGTTGTTAGCTATTTACACTGTTATATATGCTATTACCTGTATCAGTTCACCTGTGATATCTGACACCATTATCTGTTAATTATACGATGACAATCCAGTTTGGTTGATGATTGATTGATCGTTGGTTGTTTATATTGGATGTTAAATTGTAATGTATAAAGTGGTAAATATTATGCAATTGAATTTGACGTAGGATATTTAAAAATTTGAATCGACATATGTGTTGAACTTGATTAGTTAAATTTGTAAAATATGACCCCTTAAATGTTTAATTATTCAACGCGTAGAAATGATTAATCACCCTTGAACCATTTGAATTTATGTTATATTAATTGATGAAGTATGAAATTGAATAATGAATGTCAAATGTAGAATTGCATAGAATAATTAGTGTAATAATCTTTAATCCACATGAAATGATAGTGTAGATTCTAGAAATAATTATATTAATTTGCACAAACAACAATGTAAATTAATACGATTATTTCGAGATTATTTGAATTAATTATTGGATTGTTATTGATTGTTGTTATTGCTTGTTTATTTACTTTGACACCATCCCAGTTATCACACTACAAGTTCCCTTTGGTATGCTTTGATTTTTGAATTGAAATGGAATCGGGTTGAAATGATAAATACCCAAATGAACTTGACCTAGGATAGAGAATTAAATAAAATCCGATTGGTCAATAATTTGGTTTAAAAATAAAATAGTGATTTTATTCGAACAAATAATAAGTTTTGAAATGAAGTCGGAATTTGAATTTTTGAAAGGAAAATGGAAAGATTGAAATCTGAAACAAATATTAACGTAGTAATTGATGGAAGAACGATGTTTGAAATTTAATTATTTAATAACTAAATTTGGAATTATTAATAAATAATTTGGAATTATTAATAAATAATTTGGAATTAGTAATAATTGAGTTTGAAATTATTAAGTTTGAAATCATTTAATAATTAAATTTGAAATTATAATTAAGCTTGAAATTATAATTAAGTTTTAAATTATTAAGTTGAATTTATAATTAAGTTGAAATGATTTGATGATTATGTTTGAATTCATAATTGAGTGGAAATGATTTAATAATTAAGTTTGAATTTATAATCAAGTTTGTAATTATTAAGTTTTGAAATTATTAATAATTAAGATTGAAATTATTTAATAATTGAACAAGATTTACTTATTTGATAATTGAATAAAAATTGAATTCTTGATAAGAGAAATTGAACCATTGAATAAGTGGATTTGGACTTCGTTAATAAATGAAATTGAGTTTCTTTATTTATTAAAGTTTTGGAAAAATTATTTAAGTAAGTAAATAAGTGAAATTGAAACTTCTTGATTATGTGAAATTTAGTTCTTTATTAATGGAGTTTGAAATTTCTAACGAAGTCAATAAGTAAGCGAAAATTTAATTTCTCTAACAAGAAATAAAATGTGATTTATTGAAATGAATGGGATTTATTGAAATTAACATAAGACTTGTAATTTGAAGAATTGGTTTGACGAATTTAATTTATTTCCATTTGAAGTTTTGACATAATGAAGTTGAACGTAAGTAATTGATTTAAATGAATTGGAATTTAAATAGAAGTTGTTTTGAATGACAAATTTACTTAATGAATATTGAATGAAATCGATAAATGAATTTAAATTGATTTGAATGAAAATTTAACCATTTTAAATGATTTCGGAATGAAACTTGTATACCAACTTGAATCAATATTTGAATTGTTTTAAATAAAAATTAAAATTGAATTGTAAGACTTTGAAATGGTTATTTGGTAATTTTGAAACGTAAATTTTGAAAATTGGAAGTGAAAGACAAATGAAATGTTGATTATAAATTCTAATTGAAAATGAAATTGATTTGGTTTTGAAATTTACTAAATGACCAATCGGTGTGATAATAACGAAAGTTATTAAAGAGACCAGAATCGGTTATGGATATACTCTATATCTAAATCGAAAACCACTTTAATAATTATACGCGGAGTGATGATCCAGAATGAAGTGGTTGGAATGATGTACGTGATGACTGAAGAAAGAGAACGATAATGGATAGTCTTGACCCTTGGGTCAAATTGGAAATGACTAAAATCTGGAGCCGTGCCGGGCCAAATGGGGTTAGCCACCTCAAGCGGACACACATCTTCGTAACTACTACTCATTACTTGTGATTGATTGGTGCACCCTCGTAATTTCAGGAGTGTTGTTTCGCGGTGTTGCGATCGTTGCGGCGATGTGTTCTCACCAGTCCGGATCAGGCAAACGGTAGTTTCACTACCTTGGGTATTGCCTCATGTGCCTTGTCATACTTGTATCCCTATATACGCGACCACTACGAATTTTTTGTGTGTTATACCTATGGAGTACTCCCTGACATCCCACCAGTTTACGGTGGAGTTTACAATGCTGTATAGACTGTGATGCTTATAAAAACGTGTTAAGGGGGATAATGGTAACGCCTTAACACTATTTTTATATTTTATATTACTGATAGACACTACTATTTAGCTTACACTACTACATAATAGATAGTTTAACGGATCCTTAGAAGACGGTTATTCCAACGTCCTTTGAGTTACTTGTATTTCGATTGCTATTTCACTTGAGTTGGATTTATTGATATAAGAATATTAATCCTGACTCGAGTGTTTTGTGTTTTGCTTTACACTCGGGTCAGACTGAGTGGTTTAGCTTTCGAGACTCACCTTTGGAGATGGAGCTTTGATTGGAGATCCAGCTATCTATCCAGCTTCAGATGATCAGTTGATTCAAGTGTTGTATTCTGCTTTGTACCTGATGTATCGTGTTACTCTTCCGTTGTAAACTCTGATGTATCTTATATATTTATATAGTAGCTTCATGAACTACTATCTCTTTTTACTTCAGCTGCATATTATTACTCTGTGTCTGTGATTCTGTGATTATTTATTTACGGTATATTTGTATTTTGCCAAATTTATATTAACAATTCATGTGACGAGACGGATTTTGCCCGCTCGAAAATCAACATCCTTACTTCATATCGCACTCGAATGCCATAGATTCGACCGTTCAAATCCGATTCGCCGAAGCTTATAACAACAAATATTTAAGTAAACAACACAGTGGAATAAAAGAATAATACATTGATATACAGCTTTGATACAATATTTGATACAACAGATGATCCAATAGATATCAATATACATTAGAGATATGATACAATAAATAGCAGCGGAAAAGAAAATAGATGACATCTAGCAGCGAAACAATATAACTCTAAGATAGTCTTCAAAAGAGAACTCCGAGAACTGCAACTCCATCTCCAAGAACCAATCCAACAATAGCTCGAACTCTCAATAACGATGCACCCAGATGAGCAAGACTGGTGTGATCCAAAGACTGAACTAACTCCAGATAATCCACTACATCTGACTATCTGAAAAAATACCCAACTCTAGACTGCTCGTGTAGAAAATAATGAGCACCCAGAGTTTAGGAAAGAACAATAAACTCCGGATCAGTCGTGGGACTGGTGTGAGCAACAAAAACAGTTTATCTTTTAAAACAATCAACAAAAGATTTTAAAGTCAATTCGCAATGGTTTTTGAAAATCTAACTACCATAAGACCTCCCACCACACACACAATGCAAACGCAGACTTGGAGGAGATTTCTTCTTATGTTAGTCAAAGATACTTACTACGCAAAATCAAATCATTTGATTATTATTATTATTGCATAGTGTAGGAAACATTTCAAAAGTAGAATATAAATCTTGGCCAGCATAGGTACCATTATATTATGCCCGCTATAGCTACCATATTAGATGGCAGGTTTTACAACTAATACCGTACAAGGCTCGTATTGTTTCTTTGGATTTCCAACAAATGATCAGGCCAAGGAACTTCCCATTGCCACATGAGAACACCTCTGGAAGGACGTCCCCGAGAACCAAACCGGATCTCTGCCAACACAAGGTCGGGTTACCCCTAACTAGGTAACTACTGACACGAGTATGCCATCCCCCGGTCCTTTGGGACCTTTATCCGAGAGCTCTCTAACCAACATCACACAATGATAAATAAAGTGTTTAAACATGAGTAAGTATCTGGGCTCCATACCATGATACCACCCTTTTCCAGAAGAAAATGCACATACCCTAAAGGGAGGTACCCCTCATAACCTTGCTGCATCTTTCCTGTTTTGACCATTACGGGGTGTGAGGCTCGACGAAGTCACGTCCACAAAGCCACGCTTTATACAAAAGCCATGCTTTGGGTCAACAAATGATCATAGAAATGATCACAAAGGTAAACGATCAAACAAATCATCCTATCACAAATGATCAACACAATGATCATTTCACAGCAACACTCAGCATGTCACATTACCAAATTGGGAATATATCGCTGGTAACATTCAACTACATAACCTCTGAGCTCGTACGTCTCAGAGAAGGGTGTTAAGCTAAAAGAATAAATTCTCCGCCACCAACAGAAATATATTTGAAAGAAATCAGCTTTATATCTCCATTTGTAATGTCAGACATAACAATCCATACAAGTCTGTTCTGGGTTCGAACAGAACCGAAGGCACTTTCAAAGAAGTCCTTGTAATCCGGATATTCACTAATCACTTCTGGACTTCCCACCACATATGGAATTTCTATACCGGGGCCATTCGATGCAGAAACATTCGACGGTAATCCTACCGTTTTCAAAAATATCCGGTCTTCAACACCGGTTTTCAAATGCTATCCATAACGACATATCACATATTCGGAATGGGATATATGACACAAAGGTCCTCCCCCCGGCTAAACCGAACAGTGAGCGCGGTATTTCAAAAACATATGGATATTGGGATTTCAATTAAGTCACAACTTAAAACCCAAAACATTTCTTCAATTGGTTTAAACCAATTACCATTTCAAATCTTTATATTACAAAAAAAGATTTATTTCACAAAGATCAATTTATAGACTTTAAAACAATTTCCATTCCAATTGGATTAACTCATTAAATCTTTAAATCAAAGATTTAACTCATAGCTTTCAAAATTCGATTAACTTGTTGAATCTTTAAATCAAAGATTCAACTTATAGCTTTTAAATCGTTTTCATAACTTGGAAATTTTCTTCATTTTCAAACTTGAAATTCTTTTTAACACAAATTGAACGTTCATTTCTCATGTGAAAGCTTTTATTATTTGAAAACAAATAGTTTTCGTTTCAGAAAAATCCAATTATATTTACACGAGTTAAAGCCCTTGAATTCTATACACATCCCAAATCAATACTTTTAAAATAGTTTTACCCATATATAACTAGTATAACATTTTTAATCCCTAGTTTTAAATCATAGAATTCAATTTCGAATCTTGAATTTAAGTTTAAATCAAATTAATTTAAACTTCATATTTTATCGAGTTATTCAAAATAAATTTCATCTATGAAATTCCATTTCAAAAGCTTTTCACTTTAAACCCATCCATTTCCAAAACATTTGAATTCAAATATTCAAATTTAAAACTATTTCAAAAATCTGTGACTTAATCGATTTCCTCGTGAAATCCATATTGGTGTGTGTATAAGTGTGGTCCAGGGGTTTAACACAATAGTGCAACATCATTTCAGTCATCACAGATTAAAACACAGAAATATAGTTGATGAGCGATATAAACTATAACGCTTATCGTCCATTTACAGATTCATAGATAATATACAAATGTAAATAAATGAATAAATTATACACAACTCAATCCATAGAACAAAATGTCACAAATCAGATATATCACAAAAAAACCAGACATCGGGAATATCAACAATTTAACCATTCAATAAGACCTAAACATTGATAGGTAAAATTTATTAATCAACAAATTAATTTAGATCAGATGTATTACTTATCATTAATCCTGGTTACTTAACATAAGTTAATTTCAAATCATCTGAGATAAATTTCCTTTTAATTATTCTTTAACAACTCATTAATTGATCCATAATTATTTAATTAATTAAGTGTTAATTGTTACTTAATGAATCCTTAAATTTTCCTTTTAATAATTACGTATTGATTAAAGGCGATGCGTTTGATTGATCACTAATTATTTAATTAAGTTAGTTAATTTCTAATTAAATAATCATTTAATTAGTTGACAACTATTTATTTATTAATTAACTTTAAATAGTTAATAAAATTTCTAATTTCTAATTGATTAAACACAAGGTTATAAATCTCAATCTTTAATTTCAAATTTATTTAACCTTAAATTACTTTAGTTAAATTACAATGAAATTAACTACATTATTAATCAACTTATACTTTAAATTAATTATTAATTTTACATTTGCAAATCTCTTTTTAATAAATTTTAAAATCAAATTTTAACATAAACATGTCAAACTCATTAAATTTATTAATACTAACTTTGCCTAATAAAATAACTTAAAAGTTATTAAGTTAATCCACATGAAAATGGGACCCAGGACCCGTGAAAAAAAAAACGCTGGGTTACTCGAGTAACTCGAGTAACTCGAGTTCCTCTATCCATTTACCAGTCCCACTTTCTTCCTAATGCCTGCTCCTTCTTCTACCCGTTCTTCCACCTTCTTTTCTTTTTTATTTATTTATTTTATTATTTTTTAAATTTCAACCAGCAGTTATACATATATCCTCGCGCAAATACCCAGGAATCCCGATGCAACTCCCCGCTTACTCGAGTCGAAGCAACCTATGACCTCACTGACATGCTCACGCCACCTTGCACGTGCACGGTGGTTCGCCTCCCCTCCGGCAACCCACGATGCCTCCAACAAGTCACAAATCACCCTGCAACTCGAAAACAATCTCCAGTTCGTCGTGAAATTCACAAAATCGAAAAAGGGCCTGTTGCTCGAACCCTGTAGCTTACCACATTCGACACTTCCAACTCGCCACCGAAGTCGCCCAGATCTCGTCCACGCCTCGCCAAACCCCCTCACGTCTCATTCCCAAAGATTCGCGCAGCTCGGTCAGACAGAGGTGAAGTAATCACCTCGTTCCAAAACCAAACAAACCCATGCCTTAAACCCAAAATTTGATTCGACCCATCAATCTACGCATTGAAATTTTTTTATGATAATTTTCTCGAAACCCATGATGTTCATACTTGCTTTAAACCAAACTTCAACGTTTTAAATTAATTCGATTGTTAGAAAATGAGAAAAATGCAAATTTTGTTCAAAAATGAACTGCTCTTTGTATACCCAACCAAAAATCCTCGTTTTTGTTTTAAAAATCATGGATTTCTGTATAGATTCAATATATAATCTCGAATTAATATTTTTCAACAATTTAGTTTTCATCAAATTTAGTTGAATGCCTGTAAATGCTTAACAGTGGTATACATATATACCTGTATACCAGTGTGCAAACATGCCTATAGCCTAATTCAACTATATTCAAGATGAATATATCTTGACAAACATACATATAAATCATCACCACATAGATATCACATGCAGCAGTATCAAAAGATCTAAAGATTGAGAGTTTGCTCACCTTGCTTTCCAGAAAAAAACCAGAGCCTGTATTTGAGTTTTCATTTGAAAATTCTGGTTCCATTTTGATTTTCCAGTTCGAAAGCTTGAACACTTTCTTTTGATCTCTGGTTTGTCTTCTTTATTGTTGTTTAAAGTTGAATTTCTTTTGTTTAAATTGTAAATGATACTCACTTCAATTTTTTTCTTAGCCTTGAACTGGTCGAATGTGATGAGGATGGATATATAAGAAGAAGTATACAGGGTGTTTTCATTTTGTACAACAAGTCATGGCTGAAGATGCTTTGATAAGCTAGAGGTATGTTGCATTTATTGTTAAGTACTTTCTGCTTCTACTTAATTATATTTGCTGTCCTTGCATTTTGTTTTGGCTGAAATGATGGTTGTTGGTATATATGTTTCTATTTTTGTTTATTCATACTTTATCAATTTGTTTCAGCTCATAATACTATATTGTACTAGTATCTATTTTCTTTTTTTATCTATTTGTTTGTTTTTTTACTTTGTTTTATATTTAAGTGTTGTTTTGAATTCCAACTATGTGTATTTATTTTATTTCTTTGTTTTATACATATTTCCTTTGCTTTGCAATTTACAAGTTCGTACTATTTTAATCGTATATGAAATTTTGTTTTCAACATTAATACTTGACTTGTATGTCAATAAAAATATATTTATTATTATTGTAGTACATTTGTTTGTATTATATTTTACTTCTCATATTTTATATAACTATAAATTCATTTAAAGTATTTGCTTAACATCAATACCCATTTTAATTCCTTTTAAAGTTTAATTATCTAATATCAAATTTAATCATATCCAAAATCCCAATTCAATTTTTCAATCTATTTTATAAACATGTTCATTTTGAAATATCCAAATTAATTCTCGATTATTTAAAATTTAACTAAAATTTTATATTAATTACCAATTATTTTCACAAATTTTATTCAAAAATAAAATTTAATTATCAATTTAAAACTTAATAAAATTCGAGATCGTTATAATTCAGTATTTTTAATTATTCAAGTCCGACATGTGCGGATGCGAATAGTCCAAAATAGCGGGTCGTTACAAAGAAGCTTGAGAAAAGAAGACAAGAAATGTGAATGAAAGTGAAGAAGGAGGTGGGTATTTATAGAAAAAGAAAAAAGTGGTAAATTTACCAAAATAATCTCTTACCAAATTACCAAACTAACCTTACTTCAACCTAAAGAAATCTCCACTTTTTCAATACTTAAGATCATCTTTCACATCCTTACTTTATGTCTTAGTCACTTAAAGATTAAGTAAGGAATATCATAATTATGATGGCCTTTGATTTGTTGTGATTTGATGTTTACTTTTTCTTACTTTTGTAATTCTTTCTTACTTCTATAAATGACTTCTAAAAGTTTTCTAATTCTATTTAGTAAAATTAAACAGTTTAGTTGTTAAAATGTGTAATATATATATAAAACTGTTCACATAGGTGTGATAACGATGCGACAACTTATTTTGAAAAAACGTTGATTTTCGACAAAATGTTTTCGGTCACACTTTAACATTTTTGTTAAACTATTTATTCATGTAAA
The DNA here is from genome assembly GCA_030765085.1 of Allium cepa. Classification (NCBI taxonomy): domain Eukaryota; kingdom Viridiplantae; phylum Streptophyta; class Magnoliopsida; order Asparagales; family Amaryllidaceae; genus Allium; species Allium cepa. The sequence continues at coordinate 813,522,356 of CM060939.1, forward strand.
CAAAACTTCAAAATTGATTTTTTATTATATTTAAATAATTAAAACAAGCATATTTGATTTAATATAAAATAGTATCCGAATCTATTTATAAAAATACGACATCGATTTATCGGTATGCGACGAAATTTGTCAACTTTTATAAAACAAGTTTTATATATTTCTCGAACCATTATAAATTAAATTACTATTATTATCAAATGAGTTTGATATCGATTATATATATATATATTTTAAAAGAATTATTTATCCTTTGAAAAATTTAAATGAATATTTATCTTCTTTATTGGAACCTGGATTTTGTCAATTTTCAATGGAGATCTAAAATCTTTATTCAATATTAAAAATAAGTTTACCATTCTTATTTATCATATAAAACTTGATTGTTCAAGTTTTAAAATTTTACATTTGAATATTCAAATAAATTAAATATTCCATTTCCAAAGTGGTAAAATTAGTGTGTTACAAGTTGTGTGTCCCACTTGTCTATCAGACCTCTAGATGATGATATTAGACAAAGCGTGCTGCACAGAGAAACATGATGGTGGCCTTCATTTTGATCAACTCTGCCCTTACCTCCGACACACTGATATGTTAGCGTTGGACGTCCGACTCGCCGTATGCCGGAAGTAATTATCGATAGTTAATATTGAGTCCCCCTTATTAATACGTTGGCCCCCCTTAAAGCCTAAATAACTAATAATCGCATATATTAACAATAACATAATAAAAAAATTAGTTTCCCTTTTAAATAATCCTTTCACGGCACATGAATGCCTACTCCTTTCTTTAAACAAACTCCTTCATGTCCTTTCAATACCTCTTTCATTTATCAAAACAACACACCCTAAGTTTGTAAAGTTTTGTCATCTCTATTTAGTTTTAAAAAATATCATTGAATATAAAGAATAAGGTTGCATTTAAGATCAAAATAAAATGATTGATAGAGTTAATTAAGGTGTAGTTCATAGTATAACTTATTCTCTTTACAAACGCATATAACAATGATGCAAGAAAGAAAATAACTTAAACATAAACATGTACAGAGTAGGGTAAGAATTTATTAGATTTAACCAAATAAACCAATCAAACAAAATAAGTTTAGTCGGTTAGGTTCGGTTCGGTTCTGCTCTGTTCTTTATTTGGATGAGTGTGCTTGTACTTTTGGATTTAATATGTATTTTGGTCAGTTTCCATTTTTAGTATTTACAGAATAAACAAATTAAACCAAATATAAAACTAATATTGTTCTAAAAGATTATATTTATCAATGCCAAGATTGGTATTTGTATAATTATCTTAAAAAATTATTTTTCTTTCAATGCATGTTAATATTTTTTGAAGACAAGCAATTAGAATCTATAAACTAAAGCATCATCATCTATTTTTATATATTTAGACTCAGTCAACCATTTCAGCATTAGTTATTCAATCAACCAACCATTTTAAACCAATTCCTCAATTCGTTAGGTTTTGAGTGAACTTTTTCCTATTTCATTTTGTTTGGTTCTTTCTTGTTTAATGATTAATTTATTTTGATATTTCTATTAGTTTCAAATAAAATCAAGCATTCAATCACTGCTATGATAGAGAAAATTAAACCTTCTAAAGCAATATACTTGTTTATTGAACCTCTTATGAATTGGCAATCCAATAATAATAATGCATCTGATAACATGTCGTAACACTAAGAGAAAATACCTAATTATCAATAAAATTGACATTTTTCTTGTTAGTCTCACACTTATCAATCCATCTCCAATAAAATTTATTTTCCTCTCAAATGATATAATACACAGGATTGATTTCTTTCCCCTAAAATGGTGGCATATAATTTGTTTCTTACTTAATGTAAAATTTACTTGAAACAAATATATATTGTAGTAAAAAATTAGAAATTATATACAAAATTCACCATCCCTTTTCCTACAAGGTTTTCTTTTCTAGTTTTACATTTATTTCTTTTGGAATACAACTATGCCAAGTTACTTCTACATGTTTCTTACTATGAAACATACTTCAATTTAAATATAATCAACTAAATTAGCTATTTTGTATACATATGCAGGGTAATGTTATGAAATATCCAAGAAAATTGTCATAAATTAAACACTTATAACTGAAAGAAATATTATGAGACTTATGTTAAAATTGTGATAATCAATAACATATTTTAAATCAACATCTACTCTTCTATTTCATGGATATTTTCCTTGCAGTTAGAACGTATATAAAAGTATTATTATGCATTATTTATAATTTACACTCTTTAATTTACTACCTAATTTGGAAAAATTCAGTATTAGAAAAAAAGTATAACTATATGATTTAAAATTACCTTTTATCTTTGTTGGAACTATTCTATTCCTCTTCTTTTGATAATTTTTTTTATTGGACTTTTTATATAGTTGACGATTAATTATATTTTGTGCATGAATAACAATCCTATGATTGTTTAGTGCTTCTAATATAGTATATAAAATGCATTACACTATGTGAAATTTTGTACTAATGAAGTATGAATTGATTTTCCCATTCATCAAGGGTTTCTAGATAATTAGCATGTTCATTTCTTCTTAATTCAATTCCGAAGAAAATAACAAAGTTCAAATAACTCATAATTAGTGAACAATTTTTTGTTGATGCATCAGGGCAATTTTTCAGTAATAATACATTATGAAAAAAAATATAGCCTAACAAATATCAAATCTTCTTGCGTACCACAAAAAATCATTTCTCTTATTATAGCAATATTCCATTGGACATCAAAATAAAAAACATTTATTATAGACTTTGCAGCACTCGCGTTAACCTTGGCATATCAGACATTCGAACTGGCCCGAGCAAAAATTCTTTAGCGCCTTCTTCAACGCATCTAATATTTCAAAACTCAAGTCATAGTATTGCACAAAATAATTTACATCTTATATCTCGAAAATTTATTACAATAATACATGTTGACATTATTTGGAATATTCTCAGAAGACATAATCACAACAGGAATTTTTTTGAGTCATGTAGAATATTGTTAGACAAACTAAATGTCATAATCTATGTCAAACTATATTGCAAATGGTTTAAAAAATACCTTGATCTCCTTTAATAAATAAAATCAGTTCATGTCAGGCATAAAATAGTCAGTAATTTTCATATTCGCATTTGGCTCCTACAACATCGTAGAAATACGACGGATTCAAAGACTGTAACGACCCGTAATTTTGACAATTAAAAATAGTAAATTTAATAAGATTTTGTAGTTAAATGTGGAAGAAATTAAAATTTAAGATTAATAACTGGAATAATACTAAAATGAAATGCAACAATATTAATTAAAACAATTATTAACAATTTGAATGGAATTCCAATTAATTGAAATAGAGTAAGGTTATATTTGGTTATAAAGTGAACATAGGGAAAAAGAATGTAAATATTGTATTCATTAATGAAATGATACAGTGTTAATGGAAATTGAATAAAATTCGTGTTATGAAAGAAATGGTAACATTTGTTTGTAAGTAATAAACTTATAAATGTAATTAAAGGCTAAATGGTGCAACTATTATATATATTACCTATTTATTTGGTCTATTAAATTTAATTGGATATAAATGTCAATTAATTCCTTTAATTAGTGCAATTAATGTATGTTTAATTGATAATGGTAAAAAGGTTGATTATATACAGTGTAACCAACGTAAATTTTTATCATAGTATGAACTTTGATTTGAATAAAAGGATGGAAATCAGTTTACTCAAATTTATTGGAATTGGAAATTTTAATAAGTGAATTTATTACAATCAATGAAATAAAAGGTTAGCTAAATGAATGGTAAGATTGAATGGTAAAATATTGATGTAATGGAAGATATAACAATGTTGACTATGCATATAAGGTAATAATTGATTTTATAAGAGAATGAAACCAAGGTAAATTAATTAATTGAGACTTTAATTATAATTAATGCGTGAAATTGACGAAAGTTCAATAAAATGGAAATATAGTAGTTAATGCAAATAAAGGATGGAAACTGGAGTATATTAACGCAATGAAATGTAGAACAAATGTCAACTATGTTATTAGATCATAAGTTTGGACCATAAATAAAATTCTAAAAAAACAACAAAACTACAATGAAGCAATGAACTGGAAGGTTCTAACGCATATTAGAAAATATTTAATAACAGGAATTGGAATACTAAATGTCAGTTTTAATGATGAGTTAAATGAATATTGATTGATAGGGAAAAAATTTTATTTAGTATGCAATTTAATGCTTGTTGGAAACTGTAATTTTATAAACATGTTTGTTTGACTATAAATAAGGATTACAATGTTCACGTATTTATTTAATTGATTTCATCAATTAGGGTCTTTTTGAAGTGGAAGATTAAATTTAATTGGAAGTAAATTTATTAAAATCTTTCAATTGAAAAAGGAAAGAGAACAAAGTGCAATTAATAAAATTAATGTAATAATGTTTTCATTATGAATGTACATTATTTGGAAATATAAGAATGGATTTAATATTGTATAAGTTGATCATTTTAGAATATAAGAATGTTTACATTTATGAATTGCAGGTAATGAATAAGCATTTTAAGGAAAATAAAAGAATGTTGAGGAAATAAAGTGAATGTTTCCATTCTGAATATAAATATAACGTTGTAAAAAGAGAAAATTGAATTTTTAAAACAACATTTTACGGTAGTTAAATAGCAGGCATAGATTGCATGGAAGTGATTTTATTACTAACCTTGAAATTTAAAATAAATTAAATAATTGAGTTCATAATTACGTGTCGAGAAAAATGTTATTTTTAAATTTGAATTTTTAAATCATGGTTCATATTTTAATTATGTATCCGCTGTCCCCGTTATGTAAATTGGTCTTTTTAAATTTAGTTATGTTGTGGTAGTTAAATCTTTAATGAATGTCAAATTTGGTATGTTTGGGGTTAAAAAAAATTAATTGGGTGAACAAATGTCTTGAAATTTGAATTCTAAAAGTTTGTTTATAGAGTAGAGTTGGTCCATTCATTCCCTTTCTAATTAATAATTGTCACACTTTTTTTTTCATTGTTTTCTCAGTTGTTCCATTACTCATTTCCATTTACATGGTCTAAAGCCTTTTCATTTCATGAACGTTACATACTTTTCATGTTTTTTAATTCTTTCTTTCACCTCTTTTAATATGTACCATTTTTATTGGGTTGTTCATATTTTTACTTTATTTCAATTCCTACTTTGTTTATATTTAACTTTATTAGCTTTTCATTAGTTTCATTCCTCATTGTTGTAGCTTCATTTCATTTTTTTTAAATTTCATCTTCTATAGCTTCATTTTTTGTCACTCTTCACCTTCCTCCTTCCTTTTTTCATGTTTCTTCTTCAAATCTCCTTTCTCTCTTTTTTTTCCAAAGCTTTTTTTCCTCTTTCTTCTTCTTATTCTTCAAATCTTTTCTTTTTCAAAGTTTCCTTTTTTTTTTGTTCTTCTTCTTCTTTAATTTTTTTCCTCTTTTAAACCTTCTCTTTTTTCCATGTCTTTTTCTTCAAATCAAGATTTATATAATCTTCTCTTCAAAACTTTCTATAAAAAAAATTAAGATAGCAAGGAAACAAAACAAAATGAGAAAGTAGTTGCAGATCCAAATCTGGCTAAGCAAAAAGGTACGCAATACTAAAAATTCTATTGCAAGTTAAATAAATATATGATGTGATATATAATTTCTTTTTTCTTTTTTTTGAAATTTCAATCACCATTAATGCATATAACTTTCTCCTACGAACTCAGTTTCACACGTGGTTTTGTCCGCTAGGTTCGTATTGAAATTCCGGACATTTAGAAGCTGGTTTGAACAAATTCTGAGACCGTCGAATTTTTGGGTTTAAATCGGATTTAAATTCGATTTAGATCCCAAAGGTGAGTGTTTTAACCCACTCACAATTTCTGAAATTTTCTATGTCTTTTAAATTTGATTTTAGAAATGAGTAGAAATTTATTTATGACTGTTTGGCATGTTTTATTCATCATCTGTGTTAAATCGCATTTATTTAATATAACTGTTAATTAATTTTGTTAGTGCAGAGAAATTGACCGTTAAATTTATTTATTTTGCATATAAACTGATTGTTAACATTTAATAAATTTATTTTGAATATAAACTATTAGTTAATAACTATCATTTATTTCCTGTTATATTGTATATGCCATATATTGATGTTTGTTTAAATTGATGATGATTGAAATAAATTGATGAGGATTATAATTAATGATTAATGATTAATGATTGATGTTTGGTGAATGGATGATGTGTACTATATTTTAAAATCTGCAAGTTATCATGTATTTCATTCATTCGGGATTGCGGTTTGAAATGTTATACAACCGCATTTTTTTTATTTTTAGATTGCAGATTGAAATGATAAATATCCGTATCACTTGACCATAGGATAGAAAATTATATACAGGCACCGCGGTATATATATAAAAATTATTTTTGAAATGATTTTTCTATGGTTTGGATAGGATACGGTTAATAAATATAGATTTTGATATTATATAAAATCTTATTTTATATATACATCTATAGTTAAAGTATTGAAGATAAGCTATGTATGGATTTGTTAAATAAAATAAATAAGCTGAATGACGGGGTTTGATTATTTTATATTATATGGTTAAGTACATGTTAAGATATTGAAATTACATATAATTTTAAAGGATTTAAATTAATTAAGAATTGGAGTTAAATTGGAAAATTTGTTTGGAATTTAGCTTAATTAAGAAGTTAACTTCATAAGTTGATGTAAGATTTATTAACTTGAAATTTTAAAAAGGGTATGATAGTGATAACTGAATTCTATTCAAGGTGAATTAAATGAATATTTGTAGTATAAAAATTTAAGGAAATTTTCCTTTTTAAGCAAATTTGAGTTTTACTTAAATGATTACGGGTTTATTATGAAATTATTATTTTAAACTAAATAATAGGACTTTATATTGGTGAAATAGAAATTTCCAACCTTAGTTCCAATTGTTTAATATTCAAAGTTTGAAATATATTGAAACTGAAGTGGTTTATTTAAACTGAAAGAAATTTTAAAATTTATGGATTTTGACTTAATCTTAAATGAAATAAATTGTAAGTCGCGGAAATTATTTTATTTTATAAAGAAATTTTGAATCCAAACTATTGATGCTATATACTGTTTGAATATCCAAACCATTTAAGTTTTATAAATTATGGTTTAAAGCTATGAATTTTCGAAGTATTATAGTTTGAAAATTATAATTCAATTTTTGGTTTCCGAATATTATAAGTTTGAAAACAATATGATTTTGGAAAAGAAATATATATTTGAAATAAAATGATATTATATTAATTTGGTTGTTTATAAAAATAATATCAAATGAGTTTGTTTTGGAAAGAAAATGATATCGTATTTATGGGTTTTGAAATGGATAATTATATTCTGGTTTTTGAAAGTATAATTAATTTTTAAATGACCGCGGTGTTATAATACCATTTGGTTGTTGAAGAGACCGGAATCGGAAGTTGTCACACTCTCTGCCAATTCCGAAAACCACTTTAACAACCGTGTACGTGGTGGAGATTCCAGAATGAAGTAGGTTGGTGGCAGCGTTTCCTGTAAAGTAAATACATGGACCCAACTCCCGTGAGTTGGCATAAGGTGGCTAAAACAGGAGCAATTGACGGGTTAATAAGGTAGCACCTTTGATCGGACACATCCCTTCGATATTATACTTTGACTCTTGGATTGATTCGGTGGCCACTTTTGATTTTATTTGGGCGTGTGGCTCGAGGTGGGCGGTAGCTGCATGCTACGCGTTACCACCGACTCGGAAGCGTAATTGGTATATCTACCCTGACATTGCCTAGTTGTGCCGTGTCACCTACCCTATCGCGCCTTGTACGAGTTTCTATTTGTGTCGTACCTATGGAGTGTCTTCTCGTAGTCTCCCGATCAGGAGATATGGAGGCACTGTATAGACTATTGGCATTATTTGTGTTAAGGGCTATATGGGTATCCCCTTAACGCTATTAAAAAGTAAGTTTATTTTACAATTAGACACTATTATAATAGCGAAATATACTATATAGTAAATAGTTAAACGGATACTTAGGAGACGTAAATCCCGAGCATCTCTTGAGTTACTGCACTCATATCTATTTCTGTTAATTTAACTCACATAAGATCTTATTGTTCTGACTCGAGTGTTTTTGTCTTTTCAAATTCGCTTAGGTCGGTCCGAGCGTTTCAGGATCGAAGACTTTAGCTCTGGAGGGTGAAGACGGAGATTTCTATTATTATTAATTATATTCCACTACACTCATATTGTTCCGCTGCATTGTTATATGGTATGTGTACTTTGATATGTATGTTATAGATAAAATCAAAGGTTTTGTAAGACGGCTTCATGAACTGTATATTTTGATTATTATATTTTATCCTTCTGCTATGAGATTCTGTTTAGTTTTATTTCTTTCTCATTTTTCTTATTTACCCCATAACAATCCACCCTTCCGTATGGTTTGAATTGTCACGTGTGTCGAATTAAATCATGCGAAAAGGCGGGACGTTACATCAGGTATCAGAGCTTTGGTTTAGCGATAAACCTTAGCTTCGTGGGGTCTGACTCTTTATTAATAGGTTAGTAATACCCTATGGGAGTGCTGAGTGTATATATATGAGAGAGCGTATTTGTTAGTGTTATAAAAAGGTTTTAGTATTGTGTTAATCTGTTCTGTTTTGTATTTATAAATTCTGGTTGATGCATGGGACGCTATGACATCAATAGGGATTTCTAAACACTTAATAGGACATGCCGACATAATATTTGTTTTAATATAGGTGAATGAAATAATTTTGCCTATTATATTTTCTATACATAAAATAATTTTTTTTAAATAATATCTATATTTGGCTGCAATAGATTGGTTGAAATAAGATCTGAAAAATAAAATAAATGAATTTGGGAAATTTAGAACTTAAGATCCGGGGTTTTGAAATTTCTTTCGAATAAATTTTGGAATATAATAAAATTGTTTATAAATATCTTCTGATATAAATATTTAGTATAATTCGGACGAATTGTTTTAAAGAAGATTTTTGAAAAAAAAAGTTTTGTACTTTCCTCTTTGTCGCTGGAAAATAATTTCGGTGATGGCGGCCGCATCATCGACTTTCATTTTCGAGTTTCGAAGGGGGAAGGCCACTATAGTAGTTTTACTGCAGATTCATTTTGAAAAGTATATAAATTTTGAATTGTTTAAATATAATTAGGGATATATAAGTTGTAAGAATATATTTATCTATTATTTTAAAATAATTTGAAATTTAACCCGGTATTAAGTTCTCAAATATCCGTTAATTGATTGTTTCAATTATTGTAGTGAAATGAAAGGTAAGTGATTAATAAATTGAAACCTCTAATTTAGGTAAGAGATTTTAATGCTAAGTTATAAATGGAAATTAAAGGAAATTTGAAATTTGTAGCATATGAAACAAAGAGTAATGTTGTTGAACATTAAATTTAATTAAAGGATGAGATAAACTTGTATAAGTTCATTTGCATTTTCTTTAACATATATAACTTACCAAATATAAAAAAGTTGAAATGTTTAATAATAAATGTAATGAAAATTGTACAAATAAAAGTAGGTAATGAAGTATTCAATGAATTTGCTATTATAAATGAGAATTTAATGTTATAAACTAAAGTTATAATTGAAATTTTACTATAAGTGGATATAATTAAAGGTAAGTAATTCAAATAGATGATTATCAACTTAAGTAAATAAAATGGAAATGCTAGGAAATTAAATGGGACATGAATACTATTGATAAACAAATGTAAATAAATGAGGGCATGTAATAAATGAATGAATAATTATAATGAAATAAAAAGAACTGGCACGACCCGAATTAATGGAAATAAAAAATAGTAAGTAGTAAGTGAAAATAAATGAATGTAATATAAATAAGAGAAATTGTAAACTTAAGAAAAAGGGTTGAAGTTATTTCTAAATAAAATTGAAAGAAATAAATGAAAATAAAAAGATAAACTGCTATATGAATGAAAAGAATCAAACAACAAATGTATGAATGAAATTAATAAGGATAAAACAAAAATTTGTTGTTTGTTTTGGGTTTTTGTTGTTTAGGTAAGGATACTTTAAAATTGTAAGAATGAATGAATAATTTATTTAGTTTTATCTAAGACTATTGAGTAAATGATGCGCTAGCAGTTTATTCTTCATTCCGTACAATTTAAAAGTTTTGAACCTGAACAACTATATGTTGTTCGATTGAATGATTGCTTTGTATTTGTAGTGTATGTTGTTGTGAAATTGATGGTTGTTGCATTGATTTGTTGTTATTGATTAAAACCATTTAAATATTTCACTTTATATTAATTGTTAACCCTTTAGATTTTTTAAGTGAAATGCAGGTTATGGAAGCAACTGCTACTGCTTTTGGTTCCATAAATTAAGCGTAAATTGTTCGACAAATAGGTACGTTTTGGATTACGATTATAGCGCTATTTTATATATTTTCTCGTGCTGGGATATACTATTTTGGATATTATATGTGATATAATTGTTATATTTTGATATTTTATTTTTCCTGAGCCTCTCCTTACAAAGGAGACTCTGCCAAAATTTTCCGTAAATTTTGGACTTAGAAATTTTTTGAAAAGTATTTTCCAAACTTTAGTAATTTGAGTATATAAAAAAAAGATTTAATCGTTATAAGTTGGTATACGTTATTTTAATTAATTAATTTTATAAATTATTGTTTAATAAATTTAATATTTTGAATAAGATATATTGTCTATTCAATTTCTTAATTTTCTTTTCCCTTCTTTCCTCTTTTCGGGAATGAAAAGTTTTGAGTGGGGGAGAGTGTAACGACCCGTAATTTTGACAACTGAAAATAGTAAATTTAATAAGATTTTGTAGTTAAATGTGGAAGAAATTAAAGTTTAAGATTTATAACTGGAATAATACTAAAATGAAATGCAACAATATTAATTAAAGCAAATTATTAACAATTTGGATGGAATTCCAATTAATTGAAATAGAGTAAGGTTATATTTGGTTATAAAGTGAACATAGGGAAAAAGAATGTAAATATTGAATTCATTAATGAAATGATACACTGTTAATGAAAATTGAATAAAATTCGTGATATGAAAGAAATGGTAACATTTGTTTGTAAGTAATAAACTTATAAATGTAATTAAAGGCTAAATGGTGCAACTATTATATATATTACCTATTTATTTGGTCTATTAAATTTAGTTGGATATAAATGTCAATTAATTCCTTTAATTAGTGCAATTAATGTATGTTTAATTGATAATGGTAAAAAGGTTGATTATATACAGTGTAACCAACGTAAATTTTTATCATAGTATGACCTTTGATTTGAATAAAAGGATGGAAATCAGTTTACTCAAATTTATTGGAATTGGAAATTTTAATAAGTGAATTTATTACAATCAATGAAATAAAAGGTTAGCTAAATGAATGGTAAGATGAAATGGTAAAATATTGATGTAATGGAAGATATAACAATGTTGACTATGCATATAAGGTAATAATTGATTTAATAAGAGAATGAAACCAAGTAAATTAATTAATTGAGACTTTAATTATAATTAATGTGTGAAATTGACCAAAGTTCAATAAAATGGAAATATAGTAGTTAATGCAAATAAAGGATGGAAATTGGGGTATATTAACGTAATGAAATGTAGAACAAATGTCAACTATGTTATTAGATCATAAGTTTGGACCATAAAAAAAATTCTAAAAAAACAACAAAACTACAATGAAGCAATGAAGTGGAAGGTTGTAACGCGTATTAGAATATAATTTAATAACAGGAATTGGAATGCTAAATGTCAGTTTTAATGATGAGTTAAATGAATATTGATTTTATATAGAAAAAGATTTATTTAGTATGTAATTTAATGCTTGCTGGAAACTATAATTTTATAAACATGTTTGCTTGACTATAAATAAGGATTACAATGTTCATGTATTTATTTATTTGATTTCATCAATTAGGGTCTGTTTTGAAGTGGAAGATTAAAATTAATTGGAAATAAATTTATTAAAATCTTTCAATTGAAAAAGGAAAGGGAACAAAGTGCAATTAATAAAATTAATGTAATAATGTTTTCATTATGAATGTACATTATTTGGAAATATAAGAATGGATTTAATATTGTATAAGTTGATCATTTTAGAATATAAGAATGTTTACATTTATGAATTGCAAGTAACGAATAAGCATTTTAAGGAAAATAAAATAATGTTGAGGAAATAAAGTGAATGTTTCCATTCTGAATATAAATATAACGTTGTAAAAAGAGAAAATTGAATTTTTAAAACAACATTTTACGGTAGTTAAATAGCAGGCATAGATTGCACGGAAGTGATTTTATTACTAGCCTTGAAATTTAAAATAAATTAAATAATAGAGCTCATAATTACGTGTCGAGAAAAATGTTATTTTTAAATTTGAATTTTTAAATCATGGTTCATATTTTATTTATGTATCCGCTGTCCCCGTTACGTAAATTGGTCTTTTAAAATTTAGTTATGTTGTGATAATTAAATCTTTAATGAATGTCAAATTTGGTATGTTTGGGGTTAAAAAAAATTAATTGGGTGAACAAATGTTTTGAAATTTGAATTCTAAAAGTTTGTTTATAGAGTAGAGTTGGTCCATTCATTCCCTTTCTAATTAATAATTGTCACACTTTTTTTTCCATTGTTTCCTCGTTTGTTCCATTACTCATTTCCATTTACATGGTCTAAAGCCTTTTCATTTCATGAACGTTACATACTTTTCATATTTTTTAATTCTTTCTTTCACCTCTTTTAATATCTACCATTTTTATTGGGTTGTTCATATTTTTACTTTATTTCAATTCCTACTTTGTTTATATTTAGCTTTATTAGTTTTCACTAGTTTCATTCCTCATTCTTGTAGCTTCATTTCATTTTTTTTAAAATTTCATTTTCTATAGCTTCATTTTTTGGCACTCTTCACCTTCCTCCTTCCTTTTTTCATGTTTCTTCTTCAAATCTCCTATCTCTCTTTTTTTCCAAAGCTTTTTTTCCTCTTTCTTCTTCTTATTCTTCAAATCTTCTTCCTTTTCAAAGTTTCCTTTTCCTTTTTTTGTTGTTCTTCTTCTTCTTTAATTTTTTTTCCTCTTTTAATCCTTCTCTTCTTTCCATGTCTTTTTCTTCAAATCCAGATTTATATAATCTTCTCTTCAAAACTTTCTATAAAAAATATATTAAGATAGCAAGGAAACAAAACAAAATGAGAAAGTAGTTGCAGATCCAAATCTGGCTAAGAAAAAAGGTACGCAATATTAAAATTGCATTGCAAGTTAAATAAAATATATGATGTGATATATAATTTCTTTTTTCTTTTTTTTTGAAATTTCAATCACCATTAATGCGTATAACTTTCTTCTACGAACTCAGTTTCGCACGCGGTTTTCTCCGCTAGGTTCGTATTGGAATTCCAGACATTTAGACTCTGGTTTGAACGAATTCTGAGACCGTCGAATTTTTGGCTTTAAATCGGATTTAAATTCGATTTAGATCCCAAAGGTGAGTGTTTTAACCCACTCGCAATTTCTAAAATTTCCTATGTCTTTTAAATTGATTTTAGATATGAGTAGAAATTTATTTATGACTGTTTGGCATGTTTTATTCATTATCTCTATTAAATCGCACTTATTTAATATAACTGTTAATTAATTTTATTATTGCATATAAATTGACAGTTAAATTTATTTATTTTGCATATAAACTGAAGTTAACAGTTAATAAATTTATTTTAAATATAAACTGTTAGTTAATAACTGTCATTTATTTTCTGTTATATTGTATATGTCATATATTGATATTTGTTTATATAGATGATGATTGAAATAAATTGATGAGGAGTATAATTAATGATTGATGATTGATGTTTGGTGTTTGGATGATGTGTACTATATTTTAAAATCTGCAAGTTATCATGTATTTCATTCATTCGGGATTGCAGTTTGAAATGATATACAACCGCATTTTTTTAATTTTTAAATTACGGATTGAAATGATAAATATCCGTATCGCTTGACCGCAGGATAGAAAATTATATACAGGCACCGCGGTATATATATATATAAATTATTTCTGAAATGATTTTTCTATGGTTTGGATAGGATACGGTTAATAAATATAGATTTTGATATTATATAAAATCTTATTTTATATATACATCTATAGTTAAAGTATTGAAGATAAGCTATGTATGGATTTGTTAAATAAAATAAATAAGCTGAATGACGGGGTTTGATTATTTTATATTATATGGTTAAGTACACGTTAAGATATTGAAATTACATATAATTTTAAAGGATTTAAATTAATTAAGAATTTCAGTTAAATTGGAAAATTTATTTTGAATTTAGCTTAATTAAGAAGTTAACTCCATAAGTTGATGTAAAATTTATTAACTTGAAATTTTAAAAAGGGTATGATATTTATAACTGAATTCTATTTAAGGTGAATTAAATGAATATTTCTAGTATAAAAATTTAAGGAAATTTTCCTTTTTAAGTAAATTTGAGTTTTACTTAAATGATTACGGGTTTATTATGCAATTATTATTTCAAACTAAAAAATAGGACTTTAAATTGGTGAAATAGAAATTTCCAACCTTAGTTCCAATTGTTTAATATTCAAAGTTTGAAATATATTGAAACTGAAGTGGTTTATTTAAAATGAAAGCGATTCTAAAATTTATGGATTTTGACTTAATCTTAAATGAAATAAATTGTAAGTCGCGGAAATTATTTTATTTTATAAAGAAATTTTGAATCCAAAGTATTGATGCTATATACTGTTTGAATATCCAAACCATTTAAGTTTTAGAAATTATGTTTTAAAGCTATGAATTTTCGAAGTATTATAGTTCGAAAGTTATAATTCAATGTTTGGTTTCCGATTATTATAAGTTTGAAAGCAATATGATTTTGGAAAAGAAATATATATTTGAAATAAAATGATATTATATTAATTTGGGTTTTTATAAAATTAATATCAAATGAGTTTGTTTTGGAAAGATAATGATATCCTATTTATGGGTTTTGAAATGGATAATTATATTCTTGTTTTTGAAAGTATAATTAATTTTTAAATGACCGCGGTGTCATAATAACGTTTGGTTGTTGAAGAGATCGGGAGCGGAATTTGTCATACTCTCTGCCAACTCCGAAAACCACTTTAACAACCGTGTATGCGGTGGAGATTCCAGAATGAAGTAGGTTGGCGGCGGCGTTTCTTGTAAGGTAAATACGAGGATCAAACTCCCGTGAGTTGGCATAAGGTGGCTAAAACAGGAGCGATTGACGGGTTAATAAGGTAGCACCTTTGATCGGACACATCCCTTCGATATTATACTTTTACTCTTGGATTGATTCGGTGGCCACTTTTGATTTTATTTGGGGGTGTGGCTCGAGGTGGGCGGTAGTTGCGCGCTGCGCGTTACCACCGACCCGGAAGCGTAATTGGTATATCTACCATGGCATTGCCTAGTTGTGCCGTGTCACCTACCATATTGCGCCTTGTACGAGTTTCTATTTGTGTCTTACCTATGCAGTGTCTTCTCGTAGTCTCCCGATCAGGAGATATGCAGGCACTGTATAGACTATTGGCATTATTTGTGTTAAGGGCTATATGGGTAACCCCTTAACGCTATTAAAAAGTAAGTTTATTTTACAATTAGACACTATTATAATAGCGAAACATACTATATAGTAAATAGTTAAATGGATCCTTACGAGATGTAAATCCCGAGCATCTCTTGAGTTACTGCACTCATATCTGTTTCTGTTAATTTAACTCACATAAGATCTTTTAGTCCTGACTCGAGTGTTTTTTTCTTTTCAAATTCGCTCGGGTCAGTCCGAGCGTTTCAGGATCGAAGACTTTAGCTCTGGAGGACGAAAACGGAGATTTCTATTATTATTATTAATTATATTCCACTACACTCATATTGTTCCGCTGCATTGTTATATGGTATGTGTACTCTGATATATATTGTATAGATAAAATCAAAGGTTTTGTAAAACAGCTTCATGAACTATATATTTTGATTATTATATTTTATCCTTCCGCTGTGATATTCTGTTTAGTTTTATTTCTTTCTCGTTTTTGTTATTTACCACATAACAATCCGCGCTTCCGTATGATTTGAATTGGCACGTGTGTCGATTTAAATCGTGCGAAAAGGCGGGACGTTACAAAGACTTTGTCGAAAGTATGAAATATTAGGAAAAATAAAATTACAAATCATGTTCAACATTTCAAGTGCTTTCCTCCTACTATCCATAGTCACCATAAACAAAAAACCATAGGGAAATAAAATTCTGAAATGATTGTCTAAATATTCAAGCATATTTTAGAAAAATGAACCTTTGTATTTCTTGCTGCGAAGCAAGTGTGTGATCACCACTCGGTCAATTGGGCTATCATCCACTGCCAACACATGAACATCACTTTGTGAAGCTAACAATGTTTATATTATTTGCTTTATTGAAATACAGTTTGAAATCAAAGAAAATAAGTTGTGAATGAACAGTGAGATGAAGTGCATATTTATAAGAAGAAGAGGAAGAAAGATGACAAAAAAAGGTAAGACATCTTGTGTCCATTAATTCTGAAATGATTTTCTTAATATTTGCTGATTTTCTTTTATTACCAAATAATAAACGATCGGCTGTATCATTGTTTTGTATGGTTAGTGTTTTAAGGATGCAGGGATTAGTGGGATTTTGTCTAGTATGGTAATAACTTCTACTATGAAAATTTAGGAACAATAAACAATAATTTGTTAACTGTATAAATATACATGAAAAGCATAAATACATCCCAATTCAAAATATAGTATTTAATACCTTAATCTTGACATAAGTAAAATCATACTTATTTTCAATTAAGAGGATGATTATTTTTATTTTGTATCAATTTCATAATATGCACATATATGTATATGTAGCCTTAAATGGTTTCAAAATAGTTAATGTAGGTTATTAAATTTAAATTATAAATTGAGAATTGGAAATAATGTTTACACCCTTACTTTTTAAAGAAAAATACTAAAGAACCCTTGAGTTTTATTACTATATAAATCGGTCCTATGAAAGTATTGAAAGTATAAAATGGCCCATTGTATTTTGCAGAAATGTGAAATAAACCCCTGTTTTTTCTTGCATTTTATACAACACAACATTGAATTGTTTATGGCATGACCAGCCTGGTAAAAGTTTGCTCATTGCATTATGTAAGTGCAATTTACGTAAAAAAATATATTTATAAGTTAGTGTAAAAAAACTTGGATTATAACTATGAAAATTAAATATTTTGTACACCAAAATAATATAAAATGCTAATATTGGAGAAATACTATTGTGTATTATAACTTTTTTTTTGGAAATGATACTTTATATACGACATGTATCTGGGATAACATATCACATGTCAATAAATGTTCAAATCATGCTACGCAAGTTTCGGACTTGTGACCTCTCATACAAAAGTCGAATCACCTAACAACCAGGACAACGGTGCTATAATTTCTATTATGGAAAGCTAATACTACTGTTGGTTTGCAATTTTTAGTTTTGGGTTTTCATCTAAACAAAAATGCACACGACACATGCTAGAAGATGGCAAATTTCGAAAGTAAATTAATATACAAAATAGAATGCAACTTTTTTTTTATTTTCTGTATTTTTTGAAATAATAAAAGCATGAGAAATAATTCATCCTTCCATTGTACCTCCATCGCCTCCATCATTCCCACCATCTTCCTTCCATCCCTCCATCATCCCTCTTCTCTTCTCATATTTTGTAATTAATGTCGAAAATGAAAAATAGAAAATCTAAAATTAAACAAATGGGCCCTAAATGTCCATAGCTTTATTATTTACAATTAACACTATTCAAAAGCAAAATGGAAATTGCTTTCCAAATTGGTTAATTCTATGTTTTAAGTGATATTATATATATATATATATATATATATATATATATATATATATAGACACACACATATCAATCTTTTAAGTTATAAAGCTGTGTTCATTTAGCTTTTCGAGCCGTTTACTTATATTTTTATGCTAACGCTAATCGATAAGACATATTGGAAATCAATTTTTTTCTAGCAATTTCAATGTAATTTTTTATTTTTCACTAATTTAATGGGGATGAATAATTAGAATAAACTTGGGGTTTACATAACTTAACTGGTTCTTTGTCCTTAATCTGATGATTAATGTTTGTTGAACTTTTATCTTGGTTTTCCTAAAATGTGTCCTTAAATCTAAATACCATCAAATTATATTCATTCTTAAAGTTATCTAAAAATAGAAGTTTACAAAAATTCAAACTTCTTAATAATTCATGATTTTTAAATATTAATTTATTTTCCAAATATCAAACACTTCAAATTTACAAAATTTCAAACCCTTCGCCTTCTTAAATATCCTCAATTTTCAAAAATTCAATTTATTTTTTGAAAACAAAAATTTTAAAGTCCAAAAACTCCAAAATTTCAAATTTCATTTTACAATTTCTATTTTAAAGCCAAAATAAACAAAAAATAAAGTTAAATAATATTAAAGGCCAATCAATTTATGTATGGCAATAGTAGTTTCACTAAACAAGGAAACTAATTTAAATTGGAAAAAACACAAAATTCTAAGTGAATGTGTCCGCAACAATCGGTCCAAGTGGGAAACCCTAAAATATAAAAATAGGTGCCCTGCTTAAATAAAGTACCATATTTATTCTAAAAAGGAAAAAAAATTCTAAATTAATGCTTCTATTTTTATTTTGTCAAATAACCAAATACTATAGTAGTACAAGTTTTATATGCTGAACTCCATGTGTTTGTCTCATTAATTCGTTCAATTATTGTTACTATTACTATTATTATTATTATATATACACACATACATACATATATCAAGAAATAAACAATTGATATGTATGTTAGCCAACTGTACCATCAGGGACAACTTGTAGAATTTCTTGCCTAACCCAAAATGAAAATGAGAATTCATTTTAAGAATAAAATAAAGAAGCCCTATCCAGGTTTCAAATACTAGCACCAAAGAGCATTCTCTAGGATTATTATCACTACGCGAATGCAACATTTGTGTGATACCGCGCTCATATCTTTTATGTATAACTTTTAATATAAAATATATTTGTTGTAGCCCTAGGTCTGATGGACAGCCCCAGCCCAAGGGCTGTGTGGGCCACCATCTGGGCCGACCTTGTATACCATGCATCTCTTTTTTTAAATCTCATAGATATTTACATGTATATTATTTGAGATGATCAGGTTCTAATATCTCTAACAATTATATAATTTATATCTATATACTGTACACCTGGATAATAAACATAATGTGTTATATTAAGGAAAATAATAAACTTGAAATTATAAATTAATTTCAACAGCGAATGTTTCTATCATTAATCATCTCATCATCACATCATTTTCTAATTGATTCAGGTTTTGCTGCACTACTGATGCATTCGCAAAGATCGAAGTTCATAAATCAAAACTTATATTTCATTCTTGGTCATGCGTGGTATAGGTGATATATGGCATATGAAATTTCATATTGCAAACAACATTTCTCATGCCTAAATAATATAAACACCAATCACACCCAAAATTATCTTATATATACATCCAAGTAGACTGGACATGATCTCTCTGAATTTGCTCTTTTAAACAAACACTTAAAACAGCTTGTCGCAAACAATCATCTCTTGTGTACTATACATAAATCCCAAAATATTCCATGTCATAAACACCTAGAAGGTAAAAAAAACCAAAGAATTCCCATTCACATTCTTATAGCTTACTTGTGCGACATTAATATTCCCATGTGTTAGTTTAACGTTTTGCAATATCTTTCCTTTGCGTGGATTCATTCGATAATAATCAAATTTAATTGTTATTTCAATGTTGATGAACGTTTTATGTCACCGAACACCATACTACTAATTTTTATCCCTAAATAATGATTCTGACAATTTAGATGGTCAAGGCAGTTATTTTGATCAACTAGAATTGGATTTTATACGCTTTTATTACAACATTCTGAAACACAACCCTGGTAACAAAACCAACTTTAGATTTTCGTTGTGTCTTAATCCTAACTCCATTCTACGCCTGTGCAAAAACTATGGACTTTGCTATAACATTCTATATTATTCTTGTTACTATGACTTCCCTAAACTCTCAATGCTTATTCCATATCCAGGCCCATAATTTACCTTCTCGATCCATATATTAGAAGTGCCCTTACCAATTGATATGCAGTCATATCCAGTTTGTATATTTGAACCAAGGACTTATTGGAAGTAAACTTAATTTTGTAGTTTGTTAATATTGGTTTGTCCATATAGGAAATATATAGAAAATATTTGTTTAGGTATTTATGGAATAATATATTTGACAAGGTATAAGAGAAAATTTAGGAGATATTTATGGATAACCATTAGATCAGGTGAATCCCTACCATTTATTTTCATACGGGAATTAGTATAATTAGAGGTGTATTCACTAATTTTGTATGCAAGAAAAAAATTATGAACTTTTATGATAAAGTTTTGCAATAAATTAATCTTTCCTCCTTATAAGAAAAAATCATTTTGTTTCTCCAATCCCTCATCTATCTTCTTCTAAAATCAAATCTACTCTTCATCTAATCTTTTTCCAATAGTGTTATCAGAGCTCGATTAATATCAAAGAAGAATGTAAAGTGGGTTCGGTTTTTTTAAATTTCCCTTAGTAAAAAGGTATATTACAATTGTTGGAGCATTCGCATGAAGACATTGGTTGGATCATAAGTCGTGTGGGATATCAAAGAAAATAGGTATAAAGAACCAATTGATGTCACCATTTTAACGCAAACTAAAAGGTATTATTTGAATAATTTAAAGAAGCGGGATCTATAAGCGCTTGGTATTATTCATCAAGGTTTGGGAGAAATTAAATTTGAGAAGGTAGAATATGCATATACTAGTAAGGAAGTATGGGTAATCTTGGAAAATATATTTAAGGGGGTTAATAAGTGAAGAAAAATCAACTATGAACCATGCGAGAATATATTCGAGAAGAAAGTTATTTGATGGGAATGACGAACAGAAAAACAACGAGAAGAGAGTGAATGCTAAGAAAGAAGTGGAAAAGAAAACGAAGAATGGTATGGATGATAAAACTGGAGAAGTGCTTCCAAAGATAACCAAAGAGAAAAACGAAGAAATGAAAGACAAAGAGCTACCAATGAAAGAAGAAGAATAATGAATAGAAGATAAAGAAAATAGAGTGAGTAAAGATGAAACAAATGATAAAAAGTACGAAAACAAAGGAGATAATAATGAAGAAGACATGAATCAATGATGTGATATGCAAGAGCTTGAAGAATATTTAAAATATGAGAAAAAATTTGAACAAATGGAAACATGGAATATTAAAAAAGTAGAAATAGAAGTAGTCAAAAAGAGAGTCAAAGGGACTATTGATTAATTTTGTGAGGTGAGAACAAAGAGGTAAAAAAAGATTATATAATTATTATTTTGAAGAATTGTATCTTTCAATCATCAAATTTTGAGAAGTCATTCAAAGGTGAAACTTAAAAAACACATAAAGGAATTGGATTAGTGAAAAAATGGAAGGGTGCAGTTATGAAAAATACAAAGATAACATATATGGCTCATTAAAAATTTAAGATACTTGAACAAGCTTGATGTTAGAATGCTTACTTTATGGAAAATTTTATTGTAATGATGGAGGATGAATTGAAAGAAGTAAAAAAAAAATCATGAAATTTCATAGAAGATATCGATGTTAGGTAAGAATATCAACACAATTAAGAAAATTTAGACAATATCTCTATTCCTACCAAGCATGAGAAATATAAAGATTTCAAGCCTTGCTCGGTATTACAAAATCAAGTTTATGGGGGTATGGACAGTAAAATTAGTTTTGTATTTTTTAATCTAGATCTTTCCATATAGGAAATATCTAGAATATATATGTTTAGATATTTCTAGAATAATATATCTGAAAATGTATAAGAGAAAGTTTATGAGATATTTATGGAGAACCATTAGATCAAATGAATCTCCACTGTTTATTGAGATGTGAATTGGTATAGATAAGGGCTATTCACTCATATGGTGTGAAGAAAAAAAGTGTAAACTTTTGTAAAAAAGTTATATTTCCTCTTTAAAAGAAAAATACGTTTCTTTTCCAATCTCTCTTATATCTTTTACAAAAGTCGAATCTTCTCTTCATCTAAAGTTTTTCCAACTGAACTTTCACATGACTCGACATCTAAACATGAATCCCATCAGTGTTGAACTGTTTCGTAGCAACTTAATAAAGACTTCTTGTGCTATAACATATTTACTAGCATACATTCCTAAGTGATACATTTCATTGTTTAATAGTGTTAAGCTGTTGATTATTATGTTGCTCAAATGCTCTATTTTTAAAAACCGCATTAAATATTATATTTCAGATTATGTAAATGTTTAATGTTTCTCGAAAATATGAAGAAGAAGAAAATTATTGTAGCACCAGCATAGCAGTTTTGGTTAGAAGCCTTACACTTGCATAATGACTGGCCTTGAGCATCAAGAATTCCTTTTAAAATGGACAGGCCTTTCGTATACTTGAATGTAATCCAGTTTTTATCGTGTCTTAAACTTGCAGGACAGAGTAGTGTATGTTGAATACACATAGTGATTGCATTATTGTTGCATGGACAAAGAAATCATGCATGGGTAACAAGGTAACGACCATCTGGAATGGTTATGGATGTAGAATTCCTAGAAGAACAAACTTTAGACTATTCAGAAACCAATGCTTTTGATGCATCCACTTGGCCACTGGGTTCTGCGGAAAAGTTAACGATGTTAAATGTTATCGATGATTATATGGAAATGATGATAATGCTAGGATGATTAGAATATGGAGATGGAATAGATTTACAGTTGATAAAACCTATTGGAATTAATAAAAAAATCTTAAATACGTCTACCTCGAATAGAACCTGTAACCATCCATAATTTTAATAGCTCGATAGTTAAATGATAAAAATAAATTTCAAAATGTTGTTTAATCGATGATTTAAAAAGTAAACTTTTAGATATGATGGAAATTGCGCTTAAGACCACATACTTTATTTTCAAAAGGCTATTTTCGAGATTTTTGTGTATTAACGTTAATATGTTTGGAATTTTTATTTTTTAGTTAAAAGCTGAGTGTCGATTTAAAAATTAGGCAAAAAGACTACTTTAGTGTAGAATTGATGTAATGACCCAGAATTTCTGACTATTCGTATTTAAATATCTAAATTATTTAAATAATTGAATCTTCGATTAAGTGTTATTAAAAATATTTAATAATCTTTTAACCCCCTTTAAATTATAACTAATGATGGTAAATTTGTTTTAGAAAAATGTTTATAAAAATATATACGTTGGAAATTTTTTGATAATATGATCGAAAATCGTTTTATCGATAAACAGCTATTTTCTCAATGAAACTTGTTGAAACTTTTTGCACATGTCTAATTAATCATTATGGAGAAAATTAGCAACTAAAAATATTTTTATGTTTATGGCTTACTAAATAGGAAAATGAGAAAATAAGGTAAATGAGCAAAAATGGAATTAATTAACTCTTAAGCTAATATCTGATGAACACAATAGCCACTAATTAAACACTCTCCTCTTTACACAAGCATGGAAGGATCTTGAAGCATTCTATAGGATAAGAGATATTATGCTATGGGTATAATAGTAATTATCCTGAAGTAGAAGTGAGATAAATTAAAAGTAAGCATAAATGGAAATGCTTAAGTGTTGAGCAAATGATAAAGTAGATGTGATGGGAGATAAGCCTTCCAAGAGAGTGAGAGCAAGCTTATGCTTCACCATTTCAAGCCTATAAATAGAGGGGAGGGGTTCACATCGTAATCACAAATAAATTCCAATGCTTAAGATGAAGTAGGAGTGTAACGACCCAGAATTTTAATTAATTAAAATTTGTATATTTAATTAATTTTAAATATTAATAAGTGAAATTTATAAGTCGAATAAATTTTATTTCGAATAATTGGATTTAATTGGATAATTAAATCGATAATTTAATAGTTGGAAATACAGAAATAATTGAAAATTGGGTAAAATATGATTGAAAATGATTTGTAAAATTTTATTATATCATATTGGAGTTAGAACGATATTTTAGAACTTTTAAAATCGAATTAAAGGTTAATTTGTGAAAATTGAATATTTTAATATTTAATCGACTAGTGAAAATAGCCAATTTTCGAACAGTCTCAGAATTGGACGAAACTAGTTCCATTGGACCCGTAATAGTTAGTTATTATCGGATTTCAATTTTCGTGTCAATTGGAGTTTTCGTTTGATCGTGGCAGCTCAAAACGCATCGAAATTGTTTTTAATATTAATTTGGCGAGTGAAAATACCCATTTTTCAAACAGTCTCGGATTTCGACAAAACCAGTTTCATCGGATCCGTAATATGATATTATTGTATGGTTTCAAATTTCGTGTCAATCGGATTTACCTTTTGTCCGGTGCAAGCTAAAACGCCTAGAAAATCGTTTAATCGGTTTAATTTTAAATTGAACATTTATTGCAATAACTCGCATAGATGACCGAATTAGCTCCCGAAACACGTTCCATTGTGTTCGGAACGCGGGGTAAACCTTAGAAACGCCAACCGGCACGCTACGTTTGGAGTTCGGAAAATCCGGGACGAATAGTGTCGCGCGAATTTTCTATACAAGGCCATAAATATTCATTTTTGCAAAAGAATATCAACCCTAGGGTTTCATCTCTTCAGGCCGCCATTTTTTGAAACCTATGGCCGAAAATTGTTCACCTTCTTCCTCCAATTTCTTCAAATCCGTTAACAATTAGCAGAAAGCTTCAACTACAAAGTTGAAGAGCACGTTGAGATCTTGACATCCAACGACTATGATCGTTTAACTCGAAGTAGATCGTGAGATAATTGGCCGCGTTCGTCATGAAGTCGTGCATGCTTTTCGACGCATTGGAGAGGCCGAGTTCACCGAGCTTGCAGCCGAAGATAGTGGGGGTGATGGGCTTTCGCGTGGTGGTGGTGTGATGGAGTTTCGACAAGCGTGGTGATCGCAAAATGGAACCCTAATTCGCGAGCATCGGGTTTGTTCGTTCGTGGTAGCCTGGAGATTAACGTGCGCGTGGAAGAAATAGAAGGTGCGGCCATGATTGTAGGTTTAGAAAATAAAGTGTAAATTATGTATATATAAAATTCGTGAATGTTTAAAAATTCATATCTTTTTCATACGAGGTGGAAAACGCGCGAAACCAGTTGCGTTGGAATGGTATGGACGAGCACTACACGATGGAATTGGATTGGAGTCGTTTGGATTTAGTGAGAATTTTGGGTAAAATTAAACGTCCGTTTAATTTTATTCGAAACAAATCGCTAAAACGTAATTGAAATCAAGGTGAGAACTTCTCACTCAATCGAGTCAGTTTCGATTTTAATTTTAAATAGTTATATTTAAAATTCTTGAATGTATGTTTGAATGATGATTGTTATATATTGATTGTTAAAATAGACATTATGCGCCGTTAGTAAGCGGATGTTATTTATTAAAAACATATACCGCGAATATTTCATAAACAGTGAAATTGGTATTATTTATGTACTTGGATTTGATTTCCCGCAGTATATAGCAGATGAGACCCTATTGCGCCACCTATTAAGCGTATAATATTTTAAATCCCATATACCGCGATAATTTCGTACTAGAACAGAATTGGTATTGTGCTAACATCTTTGGATGCAGGAAAACAGGTTGGAGGGATCCAACAGGATTCCTCAACTGTATTTATTTGATTATGGATATTTTGATATCCGTTGATTATCATATCGATATATGATAACGTTGTTGTTGTGATTGACTATTTGGTGTGTAGCATCACTAGGCCAAATTTTGGAATTTTAAAAGGATTTTTAAAGTGATTTTTGAAGAGTATACGTTTATAAAATACTTTTGGAATCGATTCATTTTAAATATATAAACGTATAAATTTTAATGTTATAAAATTATAATTTTTGAGAAATATAGTTAAAAGTTGATTTTTGAAAATATGAGGTAAATGTTTATAAAATAGTTTAAATTGGATTTTTGAATTTATTGTAAAAAGTTTAAATATAGGATTTGTAAAATTGATTATTTTATAAATCAAAGAAAATGGTGAAATTTCAAAGGAGTTCAAAGACGTTTTAAAGAATAATATAAATTGATTTATATAAAAGATTTATAAATTGATAATTTATAAATTAAAATATTTGAATTGTAAAACGAGTTTTTATAAGTGTTAGAATGAATTGTGAATGAATTTCATAAATGAATGAAATTTATAGAATTATAAACGGTGAAGTTATAAATGGAATTTTATAAGCAGTAGGTTTATAAAATTTGTAAGGTTCTTAAAAGAATAGATTTTGGATAAATAAATGAATCTTATAAGTTATAAGATTTATAATTTGGGAAGTTAAAAAGAACGATTTTGCAAACAAATAAATTATAAGTATTTAACTTATAATATGGACTTTCGGTATATAATTGAGTTATAAATCGAATAGGTTAATAAAGGAGATTTATAAAGGAAGTAGTTATAAAATAAATAGAAATGGAATTTATAAACATTGTTTTATAAATTCGCAACGACTTATTTTGATAAGTAAATTGTTGTAACTTATTAATGGAGTTATATTCACATTTTATACAGTGAATAATCCTTTAAAATAAAATGAATAGAAAGGATGAAATTGGTTAACAAGGTATATTCACGTTTTTGAAAAGTGAATAATATGTTAAAGAAAATGTTTTGGATGTGATGTTTTAAATAGAATTAAAACGACCTAACGATGTTTTTTTTAAATGTGTTAAGATTCGAAACCATAGATTTCAACATTTATTGTTGAAATAGACGTTGTCAAGAAATAGAAGGAAATGGTGGACTATAACAGTGTTGTTATAGTAAATGATTTCCGAAAGGAAATGTTTTATATAGTATTTGGATTTATATATCTATTTTAATTTCGAATCCCTATACTAGTGATTTTGGGACGTCATAACGATGTTTTACGCAACATTCGTTTTGGCCCAAATAAATATGTTTAAGAGAATGATTTCCTTAAAAAATGAAATATGTACTTAATCTTGATTTAACTATATTGAATATTTTCCAAGTGTTGAAAATAAATAGATTTGAGAATTACTTAATAAGTAAGTATGGAAATGTTTTCCAATATAAAGTGAACATTTTGAGAATTTATCTTTTTGAAGATAAATTGAAAAAAATGAAATACTGAAATCGTACATTCGTAGATATTTTGGAATGTAAATTCACTGTGGAAGTTATAAAAGAAAGGGGAATTTGTTTAAAAATAAATACTGATTTATTTTTGAGGTATTGAAATTATATATCTTGTAAAGATATTTTTGGGAAATAAATAATTTGGAAAATTATTTGGAATCTGGTGATGTTGTGCATATCCATTGATAGTTCAATAACCGACTATCAGTATTTACCTTTGAATGGGTAATTGTTGTGATTTGTTTGAATTTGAATGCCACACTTATTTTTGAATAAGCGATCACTATTCGGGTTAGCCGGGAAAGGACCTTGGGGTCGTATAACCCATTCCGAGTATGTGATACGTCGTTATGGATTGCATTTGAAGACCGTTGTTGAAGACCGGGTATTTGCGAGAGCGATAGGATGACCTGTCGATTGACTCTGCACCGAGTTGCTCCGGTATAGAGTTCTCCATATGTGATGGGGAATCCGATCAGGATTGTGGATATTCGGATTTCAAGGACTTCTTTGTAAGTGCCTTCGGTTCTGTTCGAGCCCGGAACAGACTTGTATGGATTGTATGTCTGACCTTACAAATTGAGATATAAAGCTGATTTCTTTCAAATATATTTCTGTTGGTGGTGGAGAATTTATTCTCTTAGCTTAACACCCTTTTCTACAACGTACGAGCTCAGAGGTTATGTAGTTGATGGTTATCAGCGATATATTCCCAATTTGGTAATGTGACATGCTGAGTGTTGCTGTGAAATGATCATTGTTTGATCATTTGTGATATGATCATTTGTTTGATCACTTATCTTTGTGATAATTTCTATGATCATTTGTTGACCCAAAGCACAGCTTTTGTATAAAGCGTGGCTTTGTGGACGAGACTTCGTCGAGCCTCACACCCCGGAATGGTAAAAACAGGAAAGATGCGGCAAGTTTATGAGGGGTAGCTCCCTTTAGAGTATGTGCATTTCCTTCTGGAAAAGGGTGGTACCATGGTATGGAGCCCAAATACTTACTCATGTTGAAACACTTATTATTTTGGTGTGATGTTGATTAGGAGCGCTCGGTTAAAGGTCCCAAAGGACCAGGGGATGGCATACTCGTGTCAGTAGTTACCCAGTTAGGGGTAACCCGGCCTTGTGTTAGCAGAGATCCGGTTTGGTTCTCGGGGACGTCCTTCCAGAGGTGTTCTCATGTGGCAATGGGAAGTTCCTTGGCCTGACCATTCATTGGAAATCCAAAGAAACAATACGATCTTGTATGGTATTAGTTGTAGAACCTATAATTCACTTATGTTGGCGCCCCACTGTTTGGATGGCAGCTATAGTAGGCATACGATAATGGTCGTATGTTGGCTAAGATTTATATCTTTATTTTCGAAATGAATTTTTCCTACACTATACACTAGTAATAATATCAATTGTTTTTTTTAATGCGTATCAAGCATCTTTGACTATCATAAGGAGAAATCTCCTCCGATTCTGCGTTTGCATTGTGTGTGTGTGTGTGCGGGGGGCCTTATGGCAGTCTCATTTTTAAAAGCATTGCGAATTGACTTTAAAAATACTCCTCTATTTTGATTTTAAAGATAAATAAACTATTTTGAGTTCTCACACCAGTCTTGCTTTGTCTAGGTGAAACGTGATGGGGGGTTCTCGCTTCGTGGTTTGGTGGCGAACGGGAGACTCTTGCCCCCACACGTCCTCTTTACGGGGTTGGTTAGGCGTAAGCTAAGACAGTCGAGAGGCTGGCCGTAAAAGCAAGTTTGGGATTTCAGTGTAAGCCATGGTGGGGCTGGGATGGTTGAAAAGCCTACCGGTTGTGACCGCAACCGTTACATTTGGTATCAGAGCATATGGTTAAGCGACAACCATGGCTCTGTTGGGTATTACTCATTAGAGATAGAGTCAGTAGTACTCTAGAATGAGTTTGAATGTAATAATAGCTATGAGAGCGTATTTGTTAGTAAATATAAATTGTTTTGTATTGTGTTGACTTATCGGTTGATTGTTTATAGATTCCGGTCGATGTAGTCTAGCTAACTATCGTAGATAGGGGTTTCTAAACTCTTAAACAAGATAAATCGACATAGTATTGTTTTAAAATGGGTAAATGAAATAATTTTACCTTGATTATATTTTATATATAAAGGAATAATTTTTCATAATTATTAAAGTGTATGTAAGTTGATTGTTTGGTTGTTGAATAAGTTGTTTGAATTCTAAATTGAAGAATAATTGTATAAGCAAAAGAATTATAAGAATTGAATTATAATTAATGTGATTTACAATTGTGAAATAAACTTATATATATAAGAAGTGAAACTATATGAATATATTTATGAATATGAGTTGTAAATAAAAAATGAATTTAAAGTTAAATGGAAATTTACTTTAGAATTTGGAAGCTGAATTGATTTATAAGTGGAAATTTAAGTTATGTAAAACCAAGTGATGTTTATAAAATGAAGTATAACTTAAGTGATGTTAAATGAAGTTGATATTGGTATCAAAGTAAATTAATAAAGTTAAGTGGTAAATATGAACTTGAGTTATGTAATGAAATTCAACTTTGGTAATTGAATTGAATTAATGAATTGAAAGTTAATCAAATTGAATGTAAATTAAGTTGATATGAAATAATGAATGTAAGTGTTAATTCATTAAAATCTAATGTTATTAGAAGTTGAATAGTTGAATGAAAATCAATTTAATTAAACCAACTGAAAGCAAAGGAATTTGGTTGTAATTAGTATACATTGGTTGTTATATGGTTGTTGGTTGATTGTATATAATTCATTAAGTATTAATGAAATTGAATTAATGAAATTGGAAGCTAAAGTAATTGAAATCCAATTGGAAGTTAAATGAATCTTAAGTAGATTTGAATTTGATTTGGAAGTGAACCAACTTGAATATGAATGAGTGAATATAAACTAATTGAAAATGAATGTTAGTAAAAACATCCACTGTTAATAAATCAAATGTAACTAAATTGAAAACCATTTCATTGAATATTAATGAGAATACGAATGAATATTTATTGGTTATGGATGTTAGTTGGATGATAGTTGGTTGATGGTTGAATTTATTGCTTTTACTACATTTTCTATGTTGGCATATATAGTTATTATGTTGCTATATGATGTATATTGATATTATTTTCATATATACATGTTTCTCATGTTGTTTGTTGAGTGTTTAGTAGATGCGGATTGCGTTTGCTTCGCATTTGGAGCTCGCTTTCGCGCTACATTAGCCGTATATGCTCGCTAATAAAATATAAGGTACATATCTCGGATTACATACCGTACTTTTACACTTTTTTTTCCTGCGGGATGCCTCATCACTTGATGAAATGTATATTTGTGATATATATACTGTCATTTTGTTTTCGGATCGAGCCGCGCAAAGGAGACTATGGCGAATTTTTTCGAAAATTTAAGGCGTTAGAATATTTTTGAGAAAAAAATGGAAAATTTTGAAAACTTTAACTTTGATTTGGAATTGAAAGTTAAACAATAGTAGTTTGTTTTTGAAAAAATAACTAAGTATGATTTGAAAACTTAGTAAAGTTATTGTAAGAAGTTTAACTATGGATTTTGGGAAAGTTAAAGGATTTTGTAACTTTTCTTACTTGGTAATTTCGAGGATGAAATTCTTTTAAGGGGCGAAGTATGTAACGACCCAGAATTTTAATTAATTAAAATTTGTATATTTAATTAATTTTGAATATTAATAAGTGAAATTTATAAGTCGAATAAATTTTATTTCGAATAATTGGATTTAATTGGATAATTAAATCGATAATTTAATAGTTGGAAATACAGAAATAATTGAAAATTGGGTAAAATATGATTGAAAATGATTTGTAAAATTTTATTATATCATATTTGAGTTAGAACGATATTTTAGAACTTTTAAAATCGAATTAAAGGTTAATTTGTGAAAATTGAATATTTTAATGTGATATTATTGTATGGTTAAAATCGGATTTCGACGAAGCCAGTTTTAATGTGATATTATTGTATGGTGAAAATTGAATATTTTAATGTGATATTATTGTATGGTCGAAATCCGATTTCAAGGACTTCTTTGTAAGTGCCTTCGGTTCTGTTTGAGCCCGGAACAGGCTTGTATGGATTGTATGTCTGACATTACAAATTGAGATATAAAGCTGATTTCTTTCAAATATATTTCTGTTGGTGGCGGAGAATTTATTCTCTTAGCTTAACACCCTTCTCTGAGATGTACGAGCTCAGAGGTTATGTAGTTGATGGTTATCAGCGATATATTCCCAATTTGGTAATGTGACATGCTGAGTGTTGCTGTGAAATGATCATTGTTTGATCATTTGTGATATGATCATTTGTTTGATCACTTATCTTTATGATCATTTCTATGATCATTTGTTGACCCAAAGCACAGATTTTCTATAAAACGTGGCTTTGTGGACGAGACTTTGTCGAGCCTCACACCCCGGAATGGTCAAAACAGGAAAGATGCGGCAAGGTTATGAGGGGTAGCTCCCTTTAGGGTATGTGCATTTCCTTCTGGAAAAGGGTGGTATCATGGTATGGAGCCCAGATACTTACTCATGTTGAAACACTTATTATTTTGGTGTGATGTTGATTACGAGCGCTCGGTTAAAGGTCCCAAAGGACCGGGGGATGGCATACTCATGTCAGTAGTTACCCAGTTAGGGGTAACCCGGCCTTGTGTTAGCAGAGATCCGGTTTGGTTCTCGGGGACGTCCTTCCAGAGGCGTTCTCATGTGGCAATGGGAAGTTCCTTGGCCTGACCATTCGTTGGAAATCCAAAGAAACAATACGATCTTGTACGGTAATAGTTGTAGAACCTATCATTCACTTATGGTGGCGCCCCACTGTTTGGATGGCAGCTATAATAGGCATACGATAATGGTCGTATGTTGGCTAAGATTTATATCTTTATTTTCAAAATGAATTTTTCCTACACTATACACTAGTAATAATATCAAATGTTTTTTTTAATGCGTATCAAGCATCTTTGACTATCATAAGGAGAAATCTCCTCCGATTCTGCGTTTGCATTGTGTGTGTGCGGGAGGCCTTTTGGTAGTCTCATTATTAAAAGCATTGCGAATTGGCTTTAAAAATACTCCTCTATTTTGATTTTAAAGATAAATAAACTATTTTGAGTTCTCACAGCAGTCACATGACTGGCTCGGAGTTTATTGTTTTCCTTCCTAAACTCTGGGTGCCCACCAATTTCCACACGGGCAGTCAAGAGCTAAGGTTTATCAGGATATTCTGGAATTTAGGAGTTGCTGGAGGCAAGCTGGATGGCATGGCGTATTACTAGTATATAGTATTTTTCTTTTCCGCTGTTTGTTGTTGTACACTCTGATGATGATATGATGTAATGTAATGTTTAAAATGTAATAACTGATATAGTTCTTTGTTTAAAGATTATTCATTTATGTATTATATGTTGTTCCGCTGCGATTGTGAGATTCTGATATTGTTCTGTTGTTTTCTGTTCTGTTCCGTTCTATTTTCTATCTTCTCTCTCTTCTTCTACCTCTTTCTTTTTCTTAAACCCTAACGGTACGATTTTCCGGCCTTCGATTGCTCGACAGTCGATACAGTGGACGTATTGATGTCGGCGTTCGTGGACGAAAAATCGCCTATCGTTACAAGGAGGGTAGAAAATGGTGGAAGTGCTTAAGCACGAACCCACTAATTACTCTCTAACTTTTCCAAATGTTAACCAAGTCTTCTCTGATCTCTTTTAAGCATTTGCTTTGTGCTAAAGACATCATGGAAAGAATAGTTAGCAAGAAATAAGTAGGAGGAGGTGAGAGGAAGAGGGGTATCTTGGATGGACTATGAGCATGGAGGAGGAGGAAGAAGGTGGTTTTGTTTTGGAAGTGCTAAAGTTTGGAACTTTAGGCTTGTATTGATGGAAGGAGGTGGCTCTTTGGTTTTTGAAGCTTTATACTTGGGTTAGGAATGGATCAAAGTGAGTTATCTCACTATCTTTTAAGTATATACTGTGTATATATATGTTGTGTGCAATTTATAAAGTTAAATTGACATTAACTAGATAAAGCTATAAACTTTGGGCCCCTCTTACGTATGAAAGCTAATGATAAATTCATACTATATAACCTCACATTAATTACCCTCTTAAACATGTGGCGTGGCCTTGACTTGATGTTTAAATGGTTATTCAACTTTTGTATTAAAGTGAACTAAGTTTGAAAGTGTTTGGAACGTGAATAATTGTCATTTGCACTTCGCGATCCCTTAGTTCGGGAATTTTTATAAATAAATAAAAAGATGTTCCTAGGGATTTATTTCCATGGTTTTTATGTACTGTAATGAAAGTACATACTATAAAATTTTCAAATCTTAAATCATTTTATAAGTGTTAAAACTAGTCGCAAAGATTGTAATTTTCCATGTTTTAACAAGGACTTTAATAGCACTTATAAATACTATAGTTATTCGTTTATAGTTTTTAAGTGTTTAAGATGTGATGCTTTGGCTAATTTTTCATAATTTAAATGGTTTCTGAATTCTTCTTTTTTTGATGAAGCTCGTATAAAATGTATTTGAGTATGACAAGAAGATTATACGTTTAAATAGAGTCTTAGTGATTATTTACACATTTTTGGAAGTAGTTATAAAATATGTTTTAATCAAACTTCTAAATTAGTTATTTTCAAGTAAAATTTTACATCGATATTTAAAACCTACTCAGAACCATTTCTAAAGTATTATTTTGTGTATATAAGACAAAGTTTATTTACTATGCTTAATACTAATAAGTCAACGAGTAAACTTGTCTGTTTGTGAGATTCAAGAATGAGGTGTCTAGGATATACTTGGAGCAACTAGTGCCCAAACTTACCTAGCTTCATTCTTGGATGAGGAACAACGTGAGTTGAAATGTCGAAAACGTGTTAATCTTTTTGTTTACTTACTTGTCTAAAAAGGTATTTACTATTCTTAACACTAAAAGCCGCTGAAGTAGGTTTATCTATTTTCGAGAGTTAAAAATTAATGTCGAGTTAGGACGAAGTAATAGAGCTCTAACCTTCCAGGCTTTGCTCTTGAATGAGTAATAGTTGAGTCATGAATTTTGTATAATCAATTTTTTTAACTAGACAATTAATTAGTCGACTATCAAACTTAACTTATCATTTAACCTAGATCTTTAAAACAATGGTTTGTAAAGATAGGTACAAGTAGGAAAATTGTTTGAGATTGTTGAGTCAATGTGTTAATCGCATTCATCTTTTACCCTTTATGATTACACTTAAGGATGTAAATAAATCTTTAAAATTGTTTTAAGAAAAGCATAAGTGAAATGGTTTTGGGTTTTGCTATGACAATGTGTTAATTACATTCATCTTTAACCCATTTTTAGTATACTTATGAATATAAATAAATCATTAAAAGAATGTTTTAAAGATAAGCATAAGTGAAATGGTTTTGGGTTTGTAGTGACAATTTTTGAGTAACATTAGTGTTAAACCTTTTGAATGGATTTGTGAAAGTACTTAGATCCGTAAATTGGATATTTTGAAGTAAATTACATATAAGAAATCTTGTTAATGGTTTATGAATATACATATAACAATTGAGATAAGTATTTCAATACTTTTGAAGTATAAAAGGAGTAAAGGTTTAAAGTAAGAAATTTTATTAATGATTTGTAGATATACTTATACTATTTGAGACAAGTATATGAATATATATTTTTGATGTATTAAAAGAGGACAAATGTATAGTAGAAATTCATAAATGATGTATTACTAAGAAAAATAAGTTTTACTAATAAAAGTGGTTTTCATTAGTAAAAGGTTAATTAAATGAAAAAGGGATTAGAAGTCGCTTATGAGACTTGATCGTGCTTTGTTCAACTTGATCGTGCTTTGTTTGCTACCTCGTTGATGGAAAATATTTATTCTTATACATAGCACTAAAAGCCGATGAAATAGGCTTGTCAATCTATTGGAATTAAGACTGATGTTCATGTAGGGATATGAGCAATAAAGCTCTAACCTACCGGCTTCATAATTAATCGATGGATAGTGTGAGAGGAAAGTATCAAAATGTTATAAGTATACGAGACTTGGTTTACATATGCGATCATTCTCATTTTCATTCAATGTCCAAATTCATCCATTTAGTCA
Source organism: Allium cepa (assembly GCA_030765085.1). Taxonomy (NCBI): domain Eukaryota; kingdom Viridiplantae; phylum Streptophyta; class Magnoliopsida; order Asparagales; family Amaryllidaceae; genus Allium; species Allium cepa. The sequence continues at coordinate 813,558,069 of CM060939.1, forward strand.
TGGAGAGACCATGATCGATTGGCGTTTTACTCGAAAAATACTTCAAAGATGAGATACATATTCTGTCTCTTGGAAGTGGGTTTGTTCTAGATGTAGGAATCTATGTGATGATTCGAGATCTGTTTAAGATGCTCGAACACATGTAGCTGTTCATGATTTATTCAGGATATGGGAATCCTCATGAGATTCCGAGATTACCGAGACATTGGAATCCATATGTGGTTTCGGGATCTATTTGAGATGTAAAGGAACCAATTTGGGGTTCGTGTTCTATTCTAGTAATGAAGACTCATGTGTAAGATGCTGAACGTAACCCCAACATTAGAAATGGCTAAAGACAGAGCAGGATGCACGACCTAGGATTAGCGACAAATGTCAAGAAGTTATCAACTCCATAACTAGAGATACTTATCGATTATTGGCTAGAAGGAGTTGATGATATTTGATTCACGTTGTTCATGTTTATGTTTGAAAATTGGGCCTCTCATGTTTACTATATGGTATATCATATCTAGAGATATACGATGCTGACAAGGTATTTCCTGATCCTTGTGCATCGATTTCTGATTCGAATTCTCCAAATAGATCTCCATGGAAAATCAATTATGCTAATGTTCCTTATCGATTTTGATAGTACTCCTAATATGTTGTCGGATGTAACCAATATAGCTATTCTAGCTATGTTATAATATTTATATTCTACAATATAGACATTATCTATTATATCACATTATGTACATATTAGATGGTGGTTCTTTTGAGGGTATGATCGTCATGGCATTCCACGTGGTCTCAAAAATATTGTTGCATGTTGTACACATATTTCTTGAGTTTCGTATACCAAAATGATGTCTATTACTTGTTTTTTGTTTTCCCTAAATTCCTCGCATGCTCTTTCGAGTAGTTTGAGAAAGGCAGGTTTTCATTCGTGTTCTTTGAGCTCGAGATAATGAGCCGGATGTTTCACCTACTGTAGTATTCTTATTTCCACTCCACTAATATATTTTACATATCAGCATTTCTAAGGACAGGTTGTTAAAACTATCCAGGCAGATGATGGTACTTAGGTTTTATAACTCCAAAAATTTTCTATCGATGTAACCCTTTGTATTATTCCTTTGACATTATATAGTATAATTTTGTTATAAGATCCTTATATTATGTTCTCTTCATCCTTGTTCTGCTTTTATTTCTTTTTGTTTCACCCAAACAATTCATCCTTTCAGAACTTGAATGCTCAACATACGAATACCGTGGATGTATTAGTGACGACATTCGAGGGTCGAAAGGGTGGGCCGTTACACTTGGAATCAGAGCTGAAGGTTAAGTGAAAACCTCGGCTTTGATGGATATGACTCATTAAGAGATAAGGTAATGGAATTCCCTAGCATGGCTCGAGGGAATTATATATATAAGAGCGTATTTTTATTTGTTATAAATTATACCTTAATGTTAATTATAACAGCGAAAATTGAAGATCTTATATAAGGTAACTTATATGTATATGAATTGTCAAAGTATAGTTTAGTTAATGCAGTGGTTAATAATGTTTATCTACTGTCCCTCATTAATATATTTAGTTTTGCTCAGCTAGTTTGTGGGCATTAACTATCAATTGTGATTGTTGATTTGTGCTCGACCAATTTATGGGTACTTTTACCTTTTTACTGCATGGGTTAGGTATATAGTCAATTAGAGGAAGATTGAACTAAAACCTTGTGAATTTAGTTTCGCAATTGGGCTATACGTGTTTAGTGATAATGTGGGATTAAATGTACAATTTTAGTAAAAGATGTTTATTTTAATCTAAGAAAGAAAAGACATTTAGTAAATAAACATGTTTGAAAAGATTTTATATAAGATAAGTGATTTTATACAAGTATGGTTTATAAAACATGATTTATAGACTAAAAGGATTTAATTGACATTTTGAGAACTTAAATACTTGTGTATTTGAAATTGTTTTTCAAGATTTCAAAAAAATGATAGTAGTATTATTTGAAAGTAAGTATTTAGGAAATTAATTTATGAAGATGAGAATATGTACTTAGTAATTTTTACGAAGTATTTGACACCATATTTGAAATGATTTTGATAAAGTTAGAAAGGAATGAATTGGATGTACTGAACCTACTCATGTCGCTTGAAAATTACTCAAGTGATGACTTCAGCATTATCAGCATTCATTTTTTGGTTTCTAGGTCGGGGATGCTAAAGGGTTGTTTTATTAAAATGGATTTTGATTTAATTTCGAAAGTATGATTTAGTATACAAAAGATATATGTATGTAACATTATTTAAAAATGTTTTCAAATAAAACCCAGGTCTTTAGTTCTAAAGTTTTTGTTTGGAAAGAGATTCGGTGCGAACTTTTTAATGTAGCAAAGTTTTATATGTAGGTTACCTGAGAGGTAGTGGCATAGACCAGAATAAATGTTGGAACTTTACAGGTTTTTGCTTTCTGGGCAAAGCGTGTTTAATAAATTCCTGAAATTTATTAAAATATTTTATAGACACATGTAGAATATGCATTAGGATTGTATGATATGTGCATCATATTATGGTGTGTTGTTTGGTAGTTTTCATTCTTTAAAATGAAATAGGCTTTTTGATAATTTGGTACAGTCGAAAACTTCAGAATCGCTATCAAATTTGAAACTAAGTGTTTTGCGAAAATATAAAGATGAGTTTATGTAACACTTAAATGAGAAGTAAGTAAGTTAAAACAAGTTTAATTTGTTGAACACACTTGTTAAGTAAAACAAATTTGATGTTTGTATACACTCTTAGGATATAATGGAGTATTCTATGAATATGAACTTAAGTTGTATAACCTTTTATAAACTTGAAGTTATGTTTTATAAAATGGTTCATAAATGATGTTAGCATTGAACAACATACTATTTTGATAAATAAATGTGATTAAAAAAAGATATTGTTGTAGTTAAGAAACCAATAGGATAAATATGTAAACTGTACATAGATTATTTTATTCGCATGATTGTTCTTGATCCAATATTCGGGTACATGATTTTGAGGTGGTTTACGCTAGTCCGAACAAGTATTTTTCACTAGATTCTTGATGACGAACACTTGATATGTATTCTTGATTAGATATCAAAGTTGTCTATCATGATATATGGCTATGTAAGGAGAACATAGGTTTCTAATCAAGGAACCTAATTAGTGTCCGCACTAGTTGTGTGAAGTGATCTACGCTAGTTCAAAAATGAAATTTATGTGATCAAGCAAGTGATTGGAATTCATATTGCATACGGGTGGTCCATGTGCATTATACAGATTTTAGTATTTGCATATTGTTTTTTGTTCAAATATATAGGTTAGACTATGAATCTTTGATTTGTTATGAGGTAGTATGAATTATCGACTAAGTAATAACCTGAGGCTGTTAAGCGTAATATATGCTTAGTAGGTCATTTGTTATCCTTATGCGATGAGAGGATTTTGAATTTGAGAAAACCATGAGTTTTTTTGCTACTGATGAAATGCTATTAAGTATTCCTATGTGACTGTTTCTTTTGTTGCTCGTGTTGGAATTTCAAGGACAAAATATTCTAAGTGGGGAGAATATAACGACCCGGAATTTCGGACACTTCGCATTTAAATATCTAAATTATATAAATATTTTAATCTTTAATTAAATTTTATAAAAATGATTTAATAATATTTTATCCTCCACTTAAATCATAACTAATGATGGTAAATTTGTTTCGAAAAAATGTTTACAAAAACATGCACTTTGAAAAGATATCGATAATATGACCGAAAATTGTTTTTTTGATAACAGCTATTTTCTCAACGGAAGTTGTTTTGCACATGTCTAATTAATCATCATTGAGATAATTAGAGCCTAAAAATATTTTCATGTTTGTGGCTAACTAAATAGGAAAATGAGAAAATAAGAAAAACGAGCAAAAATGGAAATAATAAACTCTCAAGCTAGTATCTAATGAACAAATTAGCCACTAATTGAACACTCTTCTCCTCATACAAGCTTGGAAGGTTCTAGAAGCTTCTTATGGTAAGGGTACAATAGTAATTAGCCTAAATAAGAAGTGAAATAAAGTAAAAGTATGCATAAACTGAAATGCTTAAGTGTTAAGCAAATGATAAAGTAGATATGATGGGAGATAAGCCTTCCAAAAGGAGTGAGAGAAAGCTTATGCTTCACCAAGCCTATATATAGAGGAGAGGGGTTCACTTAACAGTCACAAATAAATTCCTAAGCATGAGATGAAGTAGGAGGGTTGAAAATGGTGGAAATGCTTAAGCACTAATCCGCTAATTAATCTCTAACTTCTTCAAAAGATGACCAAATCTTCTTTAATCTCTTTTATACTTTTCCTTTGTGCCAAAGACATCATGGGAAGCATGATTAGGAAGTAAGAATTAGGAGGAGGTAAGAGGAAGAGGGCGATATTGGATGGGCCGTGAGCTTAGAGGAGGAGGAAGAAAGTGGCTTTGGTTTGGAATTGCTAATGTTTGGACCTTTAGACTTATATTGATGGAAGGAGCTGGTTATTTGGTTTTTGTAGCTTTGTGCTTGGGTTAGGCTTGGATCTAAGTGAGTTATCTCACTATCTCTTAATTATATATTGTCTTTTTTTGTGCATATATGTTGTGTGCAAATTATAAAGTTAAAGTGACATTAACTAAATAAAGTTATAAACTATGGATCTCTCTTGCTTATGAAAGCAAATGATAATTTTATATTGTATAACCTCACTTCTGTTACTCTCTTACACATTTGGTGTGGCGTGTGGCCTTGACTTGATGCCTAAATGGTTTTTTAACTTGTGTTATAAAGTGAAATAAGTTTGAAAGTGCTTGTAACGCGAATAGTTATTATAAGTACACTTCGCAATCCTTTATATTCAAGGATTTTTATAAATAAATAGAAAGATATTCATTGGGATTTCATTCCATGGGTTTTAAGTACTCTAATGGTAGTACTTAATGTAAAAATTTAAAGTCTTAAATCATTTTTTTATGTACTAGAACTGGTCGTAAAAATTGTACTTTTCAATGTTGTTTTGACACTTTTAATAGCATTTATAAATGCTGTAGTAAATCGCTTACAGTTTTGAGTGTTTAAAACCCAGCGTTTTGGCTAGTTTTTGGTGACTTAAATGGTTTTTAAATTATTTTCTTTATAAATTCTATTGATGGAAGTTCGTAGAAAATGTATTTGATTAAAAAAAAGATTAGAAGTTTAAATATAGTCTTAATGATTATTTAAAATTTTTGAAAGTAAAGTGCTTCAAAATGTATAACATGTTTTTTTATCAAACTTCTAAATTTGTTATTTTCGTGTATTATTTTACATAGATATTTAAAGCCTATTTACAAGTATTTATAAAGTAATATTATATACATATATATGTGTGTGTGTATGTATGTATGTAGATAAGTTTTGACAAAAGTGATCGATCATGCTTAATACTAATAAGTCGACGCGTAAACTTGTCCTTTTGTAAGATCCAAGATTGATGTGTCTAGGAAAGGCTTGGAGCAACCAATGCCCAAACTTACCTGGTTTCACTCTTGAGCGGGGAACAATGTATGTTGAAATGTGCAAACACGTTAATTTTGTTATTTTCTTACTTGTCTAGAAAAGTAATCAACTTTACTTAACAATAAAAGCTGATGAAGTAGGTTTATATATTTTTGAGAGTTAAAGATTGATGCCGAGTAGGGACAAAGCAAAAGACCTCTAACCTACCAGGCTTCCCACTTGAACGAGGAATAGTTAAGTCGGGAATATCGAAAATAAGTTAAGTATACAAACATTGATCTATATAAGCGATTATTTTAAATAGATAAGAGATTAGTCGACTGTCAAACTTAACTTAATATTGAACCTAGATCATCAAAATAAAGGATTGTAAAGATAGTAACTGGTATGAAAATGGTTTAGGTTTGTTATGATAATGTGTTAATCCTATTCTTCTTTAACCTTTTTGGATTACACATAGGGATGTAAATAGATCACTTAAAATAATGTTTTAAAGACAAGATAAGTGAAATGGTTTTGGGTTTGTTGTAACAATGTGTTAATTACATTCGTCTTTAACCCTTTTTTTAGTATACTTATGAATGTAAATAGATCTTGAAAAGAATTTTTTAAAGATAAGCATAAGTGAAATGATTTTAGGTTTGTAGTGACATTGTTTGAGCAATATTATTCTTAAGCCTTTTGAATGCATTTTTGAAAGTACTTAGATCCATAAAATGGATATTTTGGAGGAAATTTTGAGCAAGAAATATTTTTAATGATTTTTGAATATACTTATACAAGACTTGGTTTCCATATGCGATCATTCTCATTTTAATTCAATGACCGAATTTGTCATTCAATCTTGGAGAGATCAGGATCGGTAAGTTTTTTACTTACCGAAAACCACTTCAAGGTTGAGATATGTTAACGCTAAAAATGTACGCTAACACCTCGGTGTAAGTTGTAGTATAGTGAAAGCACCACCCCTTGGTACAGGAACTGAAAATAAGCAGAAAATAGCAGAGAAAAAGTAAAGATACAACAGTTTTTATAGTGATTCGGCTTAAAGTCAAGCCTACGTCCACTTAATCTCTTTTATTGCTGATTTGATTACAACTTTTTCAATGATACTTCAATTACAACACGATTAAGACGAGTAGCTAGAACATCGATGTAGAAAAGCTCTTTGAGTTCATGTTGAATGAGTTAGATCTTTCCCAAAGTTCGTTGAAGCGTCTTCGGTGTTTGAAGTGTTGAAGGAGTCGAGAAACAGCAAAGTATTGGCGTTCCAGAAATGATCCAAAAGTCCTTTTTTAGGTGGGACAGGTAGGGTATTTATATGGAAAATCTAGAGGTAGATCGTAGGTCGTAGGTCGTAGGTCGCATAGGAATTAGGTCGTAGGTCGCAAGCGACCTAACAGGGACGGGTTAAGGTTTATGCTTGATCAACTTTTTTGGTTGGTAGGTCGTAGCGACCTATGGGAGTGGAAAGCGACTTCAATATATTAAGGCATAAAGTGGAGCGACCTAGGCTAGGATTAGGAGTAGCAGCGACCTAATGCTGTTGCGACCTATAATCAAACGACATAAGAATATGCAGCTTGATCTGGTGTAGTTGTGGCCCTATTAGCTCGCTAAAACGTTTAGGTCGCTGAGACGCTTAGATCGTTAGATTGTTTAGTCGCTAGGTCACTCTTTCCTTAGCTCGTTAGGTCGTTGCTTTTCATTGAGTCACTAGGTCGTAATCCGTTGTGTACCTTAGGTCCTTAACTCGTTAGGTCGAGTATGTCGCTAAGTTGTTGCCACGCTAACTCGCTGTAGGTCTTACCTCTATGTTAGCTCGCTTGGACGTTTAGGTTGTTAGGTCGCTGAAGCGTTGTGGTCTGCTAAGTCACTGATCCCTTTAGGTCGTTAGGTCGCTGATCCCTTTAGATCGTAGGTTGCTGAGACCTTTTAACTTGTTCGGTCGCTGGACCTTTTAACCCGTTAGGTCACTGAGCCTTTTTGGTCGTTAGGTCGTGAAAAAGAGGAGTTAACACTTGCCCCTCGAAGTATACGCCTAGGGACTAGGTTGTGTGCTTGGATCTAACTCCGCTAGGTCGTGAGCGACTCAAGTAGCTCGTTAACTCGCGCGCCTATCCGTCTTCTCCTCTTTCTCCTATATAAGCCATTAACTCGCTTTGTCCTCTTCACTTTATTGCTTACACTTTGTCGCCATTGCTGTGCTTGAGCTCAAGAACTTCAAAGCAAAATTCCTTTGTTGCTTCGATCATCATTCCCAAAAACAAACTAGGTAAATCGATCATCTATCCATTGTTTCTACCATCGATTTCTCCATAACCAATTTCACACAGTTTTCGTTACCCGGCTGTAAGATTACCTCCTGATTCGCCCTCCGATCACCATTGAATCGTTAGTAATCGCTTTAAAAATGAATCGTATTAGGGTTTCACATAGTTATTTGGCGAGTGTTTGAATTTATGGAGTTAACGATGGTTCCTGGAAATTTGGAGGAGACGATGAGGCTTTAGGTGCTTGGAGGAGACGAAGGGATGTTTGGTTAACGGGTTAGAGGATTTTAGGTTAAGTTGCGTTGCTTTTGGTGATGCAAGGGCGGTGGACGCGTGACAAAGTGTGAGTGGAGAGTAGGCCTTAGGGTTTTTTGATGGGAGAAAGCTTAGCATTTTTGAGTTTCTTTTCGAGCGATCTAATGAGTTGAGTGACCTAAGAGCCTTGCGACTTAAGGGAAGCTAAATGACTTTCGAACTTGCGACTTAACTTGCATAACATACTTCTTTGGACGGGACAACCCTCTTAACGACTTAACTCTGGGTTGCACTATGATTTGGGCGACTTAACTTCTTGCGACATAACCTTTAGGTCGTGGGTGTATTCGAACGAGTTAACACTTAAACAAATATGCCTTGTCTTGACCCGAAGCCTTATGCCTTATCCTGCAGCATATCTTTAACTCGTAGGGGCATGAATAATAATCTCCATAACTCGCACGGAGCGACTTAAGGAAGCTTTGACCTATGCTAAGCCGTTTGAACTTGATCACTAGTAAAATTTGACAGCACTTAATTGAATCTTCAACTTGAACTGCCACGAAAAACTTCTTGAACATGTTGCATTTTTCCACAGATTGAATTAACTTTTAAGCTAACAACCTGTCAAACACAACATTTGCAGAAAACTTGGCGAATATACTACCATTTACTGCCCGTATCGAATGATAGATTAGTCTATCAAGAACAATCAACTTAAGTGAATTGTGTGAATGAAATGCTGTGAATCAACAAGTTCATGTGAAGTATTAAGGCAAAAGCTAAATAATCAACTAAAGCTGATCTGTTTGCAACAACACTATACTTGGACTTAAAATAACAAGCCCTGAAACTTTATAATCGACAAATGCCAATTAGTTTAATTCCAGTTACATTTTCTTGTCATTTTATTATTTTTGCACAACACTTGACACATTTAGGAATCGTGCGCCTTCATATTTGAATATCCAGTTCCTTGTGCAGAACGACTTCTCAACGAATGCAAGAAGAGATAATAGTGCGGGCCGAAGAGGTCTTTCCAATAGCTGATCCCTTAGAGAGTCCTCCGAAAGAGTTACAACTTCATTGAGCCAACGGGCTTCCAATCAGCTGTGCACTCAATTCAGCAACGCCGAAGCGGATACTTTGCTTCCAGGGGTAAACGACACTGCCGATAGGCCAGCTCCTGGATTCGTTGCCATCAATCGTCAAATGTGCTTGAACGGAGCTATCCCCCCATTCAATGATTTTCCTAGAGTACTGCTCCTTCGATTGACTATCTCTTCATTCCAGCTGCATCCCAACAGTTACGCCATTTTGATGGGGTTGTGCGTACTGTTTATGAGGACGCTTAATTTCCTCCCAAGTTTTGAAGAGATTTGCTATTTGTGCACATTTACGAAGAACAAAGATCATCCTTCTATTACACTTGTGAGGGGCGCAAGAAACCGTAAACTGATTACTGACCTTCCTGAAAAGGCCCACGGGTTTTTGAATCAGTTCTTCTTTGTTCGCTGCCCCCCGGGATTCTACGGCATCTAGAGAGTAGGAAGTAAGACTACTTATCGCCGTTTGCTTGATTTCCGAGCCTTTCAAAACTCGAGTCACCAAGTGTTAACTTCATTATTTACTTCTGCAGCAATTCCTCTTCCATCAAGAGATTCTAGCCATAAACCGACTTTTGATAGATTGAGTGATGTAGCTGCTGAGGAGAGAAGTATTAAATTTCTGCTGAAGGACGAGTTTTTGCACCAATTCAAACTTTTTCACCCTTCTCGATCTATTCAACCCCGTGATGCCCCCAGTTCTCAGGTAGAAGTATCAGATGCCCCAGTCTTCGTGAAGGAATCCGCACCGAAGGAATCTATTGCTGAGGATTCGTTAGTGAAATGCTCAAGTTCCGTTGACGATGCGGGATTATCTGGCAAATCTGAACTACTCCCTGTCATTGAAGAAGAGGAACTTCCTTAACGTTCTGGGAAGGCCACTGGAGAGGCCGACGAGGGAGTTGGGAAAGAGAGTTCCGTTGGGCACAATGGTGATGATGTCTTCGGGGGACTGAGTGACCTTATGGTTACTTCCCAAGAGCTTTTTAAAGACGACATCATCACCTCTAAGCTTGTTTCTCCATCAATTGAAGCGACGTCTGTTTTGCGGTCAACTCTATCAATCCTAGAATTGACTCCCAAGCCGAAGAGTGGTTTGTAGCTTGACGCGCGTAATTCACACGCCACATACACTTAGGATTTTGGCAATTATGTGTACTTAGCTTCTTTACTTCAAATATTTCTAAACTTGTCTCTTCTTCACTTTCAGGTTCTCAAGTGGGACGCAGTGGTTCGTACTATGAAGACTTTCAACGCTATGGGAGGCGCGATTCTTACGACCCTAGGCATTATTTTCCTGCCTCCAGAGAAACCGATGAAGAAAGAGCAGTTAGAAAGGCTCGCGAAAGGCAGGCCTATGAGGAGAAGTATGTTAGAAGAGATGACCGCCATGACTCTCACCAAAGGGATGATGACTCTCATAAAAGAAAGTCTCACGATGATAAAGGAAAGAGTTATGAAACTGATGAGTCCAGTAAGCGGGCCAAGCCTAGCGAAAGAACTTCAGCTGAAATTTCTTAAGTGCCCGCTACTTCTATTTCTTTGGACATCTCTTCTAGCTCCCCTACCCTCAAAGGAGCTGAGATTCAGACAATTATTAATAGGCCTCCGTATCAAGTTGAGAATGCTCCGCCTACACTCCAATGCCGGTTTCCAAACTGGTGTTTAAAAGGAGTACGCTTTGACTTGGACTTGGTCCCTATTGATAAACAGGCTATGCAAAGAAATCTTGATGCTGTTAGGCTTGACATTTAAAGAATGTCCGGTGGCAAAAGCTAGTCGATGAGCTTCAACGAGTGAACCGTCTAAATCTCGAAGCTATGCTGACCATGGAGAGTGACAAATCTGAATGGAAAAAAGTTCTTGACCAGCACGACACGGAGATGAAGAACATCACTGCATATAATGAGAAACTCGAAGCTGAAGTCAAGCAACTTGAAGATGACCTTGCTACCTCTTACCCTTCTTATACTCAAAAGGAAGAGGTGCTTCAAAAGCAAGTAAGAGATTCCCATGCTAGTCAACGAGATGCTGAGGCTAGACTTGAGGCACAGCAGAAAATTGTTGAAAGCTACCGCACTGATGTTGCTCAGTTGCGGGAAAAGACTAGCTCCCAAGACATGGAGATTGAAATGTTAAAAGCTCATCATTCTAAGGTTGAAAAAGAGCGCGATGAGGCCATTGCTAGAAAAGCAGCAGCTAAACAGTCTCATGAGGAGACGATGGCCAACGTCAGTTCTACTTTATTTGAGTTTTACATTCACAACATCTTAGGGCATGGTAGTCTCTCATTTTTGGGCCCAAAGTATGAAATTACTCTAGCTGAAGTGTGGGAGGCAGCGGTTGAAATGCTTAAAGGTGCCGACTATGCTGAGGAGGGTCTTGAGGCTCAATTTTTGGAGGATGAAGGTCAAGCCGCCTTTGCTAGAGGAAAAGAACAACCCGCCAAAGAATGAGCCGAAGTGGCGGGTGGAGAGCATTTATGGAAGGCACCTTTGACCGACCTGACTCATCCTCCGGCTTTGGTTGACGTCAATATTATTGGCTCTAGTTCTTACTCTCCGCTCCTGCCAAAGCCGAGACCGAAATTAAAACTGCCCACACCGAGGCCCAGGAAGACATCGAAGACCACGATTTTGAAATCGACATGATAAAGTCAACTCCTCCAGGTAACTTCAACACTGATCTAGCTCAAGTGGACTACTTGTTTGCTTCACATGAGTTTTACAAACTTATTGATTACTACTTAAACCTTGACGTGCCACTATCTCCTCTCTTTGCGGGAAATACTGACGTTTAATTCTTCTTCTTCTGTAGTGAAAACAACAAGTACTGCACAAGCTTCACCTCCTCCGGCTGTTGCTCCTTCATCTCTTTAAGTTACTCCTTCTCTTGCTTCTCAACCGGGGTCTCAATTAGAACAGATAGAAGCTCTTCAAGGTTTGGATGACCCGACCGCTTCATAAGAACAAAAGGCTGAAGAACTTGAAGAGGGTGAGAGGACCCCGGAAGAATTCACTGCCGGCGATACAAAGTTGATTGATCTTATTTCTCTAGGCAGCGAATCTTCTTCAAAGAAGAGGGAAAGCGTGGAGTTTCGAAGAAAATGAAGGAGACTTCTACTGGTGATGAGAAAGCAGAAGAGGACCCGATTGCGCCTCTTTCTCCTCTTTCCTCGACCCATTCAAGCCGACTTAAGAAGTTAACCATTAGGCCGGGTGAAGGCTCCAAAGGCGGAGGGAAGAAGAAGTGATGGGTCCGCATTTATCCTTCTTGTTTTGCATTTTTGCTTTTTGCTTGTATTGACCGGAGATTGTGCGGGTACTGGCCCCCGCTTTTTGAAACCTGCACATGCATACAGATTTTTTATAGTATGGAATAAAATGATTCTTTTTACTTATACAAACTTTTGTCTGTATTAATAAATGCATTTATTCCTTTTTATCACTCAAGTTTCTTTATTTTCCTTATATGATATTGCAGTGATCTCGTGGTATGTTGCTTGAGCGTCGCTTTTATTAATGCGGATATATTATATTGCCCCCATACCACGACTTATTGCAATCTTCTCCATTTTGAGAAAACTTGTACTCTTACTTTGGAGAACAATTCTTCCACCTTGAGAAGACTTGTACTCTTACTTTGGATAATAATTCTTACACTTTGAGAAGATTTGTACTCTTACTTTGGAGAATATTTCTTCCATTTTGTGGAAATATTATTCTACTCTAGTAGAGTGTGCTTTGTATTGGAGAAGTTTTCTTTTTTTTGTTTGAAAAAGTTTTTATACTTCGCTTTCCGAAGAGGGCTTTTTGTTTATGCCTCCGAAGACGGCTTTTTGTTTGTGCCTCTGGAGAGGGCTTTTGTTTGTGCCTCTGGAGAGGGCTTTTTGTATTTTCCCTATATATGGGGAAGCGTGCCTCCGAAGATGGATTTTTGTTTTTTCCCTGTACGCGGGGAAGCGTGCCTCCGAAGAGGGATTTTTGTTTTTTCCCTTTACGCGGGGAAGCTTGCCTCCGAAGGGGGCTTTTGCCTCCGAAGAGGGCTATGGCACTCCAACTTGGTGAAGTGTACCTCCGAAGAGGGCTTTGGTGATCGCCTAAATGGTTGCATCTCACAGTTTAGTGGATCCACGGGGCAGATGCAAGCTACCTAATTGGATGTTTGTTTGCATAAACGATCGCAATTAACATGCAAGGGCCTGGAACCTTCACATTAGGAAAGTGCCCCTCCGGTGGTTCCACCAACCTTTTTGATTGAGGCACAAGATTCCATTCTGGTTGTTCTTTGTCTGCTTTCCCATGTCTTTCCACCATCTTCCTCTCAACGATTCCTCGTTATCATTCCCAAGTACACAATTCTTTCTTTTGCAAGTTATTTGCTCTTTTCCAGAGAAGTGCTTTCCATTGTTAAGTGAATCCATGGGGCAGATGCAAGCTACTTTACCGGATGCCTGTTTGCATAAATGATCACAATCAGTTAGCAAGGGCCTGGAACCTTCACGTTGGGAAGGTGCCCCTCCGGTGGAATCACCAACTATTTACGAGAAGCACTCTCGATGTAGGATTTGAATGTGGAATTTTTGTGGCTTGACATTTAATTGTTGGTGATTTTTAGGAATCACTTAGCCTTGTGATATGTTGAATAGGTAAGCTTTGCTTTGATAGCCTACATTATTAAATCGACATTTTAGCAATATATTTAAGATACATGCACATCGAAATGAGACAGGCATTTTATAGTAATAAAGAACACAAGATTTATAGTGGTTCGGCCAAAAATTGGGCCTACATCAACTTTATAGTTCTTATTATTGATTTACACTGCTTTTACAATGGTTTACAATACAAGAATGATACATCCATAATCATTTTACAAATTTAAGCATAGCTTCTAAGTAAAATATGGACGCAAGTGGTTGCTGGTCCAGGCTCTCGGAATTGGATCTCCTTCGACGGTTGTGAGCTTGAAAGTGCCATCGAGAAGTTTTTTGCCTATGACATATGGCCCTTCCCAGTTTGGCCCAAACACTCCTGTTGCTGACATGACCCTTTTCAAGACTAGATCCCCAATTTCAATGCTGCGTTGGCGAACTTAGAATTAAAGTGCCTGGCTATTCTTTGTTGATGGGCTGCAATTCTGAGCTCAGCCTCTTTCCTTCTTTCATCAAGCAAGTCAAGTGCTTCAAGTTGCAGCTTTTCGTTTTCAACTTGGTTGAAATGAATTCTCCTGTATGAGGGGACCTCTATTTCCACCGGAATCATTGCTTCTGATCCATATGCCAATGAGAATGGAGTGCGCCTAATCGCAGTCTTGTGGGTAGTTCTGTGCCCATAGTACTAGTGGCAGCTTATCGACCCAACCACCTTTTGCCTTTTCCAGCTGTTTTTTGATGGTTGATTTGATAATCTTGTTCACTGCTTCCACTTGCCCGTTTTCCTGCGGATGAGCCACTGCTGAGAAGCTTTTTTGGATTTTAATTTTTTTGCAAAAGTTTTGGAATTCTTCGCTTTCAAATTGGGTACCATTGTCGGTGATTATCTTCTGAGGCACACCATACCTACAAATGATATTCTTAGTTCACAAAGTTTATCATCCTTTTAGAGGTAATGTTAGCCAATAGTTGAGATTCAGCCCATTTAGTGAAATAATCAACAACAACAATATCATATCTGATTCGGGACTTGGCAGTTGGCAAATGCCCGATGAGATCTATCCCCCAAATGGTGAATGGCCATGGACTGACCATCTGTGTTAGTTCGGTGGAAGGTGCTGTTGGGATTTTTGCAAATCTCTGGCATCTGTCAAACTTTCGAGAGTAGCTGGCAGCATCTCGATTAATATCTGGCCAAAAATACCCATAGCGGAGAATTTTCTTTGCTCGAGTTTGACTACCTGAATGATCCCCACACTACCCTCCATGCATCTCAGCTAAAATTGTCTTAGCCTCTTCCTTGGTTAAACATTGGAGTTATGGCATCGAGAATCCCCGTCTGTACAACCGGCCGTCTTGAATTACATATCGAGGCTTTTCTCAACAATTTCTGGCGTTCTTTTGAATTTTCTAGAAGGAAGCCGTTAAGTAGGTATTCCTTGATCGACATCACCCACGATTCCTGCTCTTGAGATACATCCATAATCCAGTCAATATCCATCTCATCAGTACTTGGAGCTGACAAGACTTCCACAGGTGCCAATCCCAATAATTGAGCTTTGCCAGAGCTTGAATATTTTGCGAGAGAATCTGCCTTCATGTTCTCTCCCAGGGTATATGGCTTATTGTATAATGGTCAAAATCATTAAGAAGCTCCCAGGCCTTTGACAAGTAAGCAGGCAGATTTCCTCCTTTAGTTTGAAACTCTTTCTTGACTTCGCACCCAATAAGCTGGGATTCACTAAAGATCTGCAATACTCTGATGTTCAGTTCTTTAGCAATATTCAAACCGGCAATAAGAGCTTCATAATCTGCTTCATTATTTGTCGAAGGAAATTCTAGTCTCAATGCATAGCACAATGACCGCTCTTCGAGGGTTTCAAGCACAACCCTAGCTCCGGAATAGCTATCATTTCTCGCACCGTCAACATAAAATTTCCATTGGATCGGGATGTCACTAGTCACCTCTTCCTCACTGTCACCTTTATCTGTGTATTCTGCAATGAAGTCCACTAAAGCTTGTCCGCTGATTACTCTTCAGGCATGGTATATGATATCATACTGGCTGAGTTCAATATTCCATTTCAGAAGACGACCCGAAGTTTCAGGGCGAAATAGGACTTGCTTTAGAGGTTGATCAGTGAGGACTTTAATAGGATGAGGTTGGAAATATGGCCTCAACTTTCTGGATGCAATCAACAGACAATAGGTGCGATTTTCCAGCTTTGAATAATTCATCTCTGCCCCAGTGAATCCTTTGCTGATGTAATAAACCGGGCGCTGAACTTTTGCGTCTTCCCGTACCAATGTTGCACTGAGAGCATGAGATGAAACGGCTAAATATATGAAAAGATCTTCACCATTCCTAGGCTTAGAAAGTACTGGAGGCGTTTCCATGTGATGAATCAGTTCATCAAAGCTTTCTGACATTCAGGAGTCCGTTCAAAGTTTTTCTTTCCTTTCTTCAGAGTGTAAAAGAAGGGAATGCATTTGTCAGTGGCCCTGAAAATAAACCGACTCAAAGCAGCGACTTTCCCGTTGAGGCTTTGCAATTCCTTCTTTGTCCTAGGGGCTTTGACTTCTCTTAAGGTAGTAATCTGAGAAATTGACTTCAATACCCTAGCACTCATAATAAAACCCGATAATTCCAGACTCCACCCCGAATGAACATTTCAGAGGGTTTAGCTTCATCCCGTACTATCGGAGGATCGCGAACATTTCTGCCAAATGATCCAAATGGTCTACTGCTTTCTTCGATTTTACCAGCATATCATCAACATATACTTTCATAGTCTTGCCAATCTGGGGCTTGAACATGGCATTGACAAGTCTCTGATAAGTTGCCTCTGTGTTCCTTAGTCTGAAGGGTATGACTTTATAGCAGTAAAGACCAATGTTAGTAATGAAGCTCGTGTCTTCCTGATCTGGCTCATGCATCATGATTTGGTTATATCCTGAGTAAGCATCCATAAAAGACAATAGTTCATGCGCGGCTGTTCCATCCACAAACTGATCAATCCTGGGTAATGGGAAACAGTCTTTGGGGCACGCTTTTTTCAAGTCTGAAAAGTCGATGCATACTCTCCACTTTCCATTCGCTTTTTTAACCAACACCGAATTGGAAACCCAATTTGGAAAAGTGGATTCTCTGATAAAGCCATTTTCCATGAGCCGGTCAACTTCTTCTTTTAATGTTGTCAACCTTTCAGGACCCTGGTTTCTTCTTTTCTGCTTTATGGGTGTAAATTTCGGATCAATATTCAAAGCATGCACCGTGATATCTGGAGATATTCCACACATGTCGGCATGACTCCAAGCGAATACATCCAGGTTTGCTTTCTGATATCAACATAATCTGAACCGTTACACCGAGTTGTGAACCCACATTCAGCACCTTGTTTGGATCTTTGTGGTCAACAGGTATCGACACCGTCACTTCCACCGACACCACTCTATTTTCCCCTGCACTGGCTTTTCTAGGATCAATCTCTTTTCGTGCACCACTATGTTCACCAGTGCAAGGTCCGCCCTTTAATTGCTACAAGGTGGGCTCTTTGATGCAGAGAGGAGCTGCCGCACCCTTACCCATCTCTCTTTTCTTCGCCTCTCGTAGCTCTGTGAGATAGCATTCTAGCCCGGCATTTTGGTCCCCTTTCATAACACCAACTCCATTATCAGTGGGGAATTTCATAGTCAGGCACCAGAGAATGGCCTTAAATGCGGCAAGAGCCGGTCAGCCCAAGAAGGCATTATAAGCGGAGAGTTCGTCAACAATCACAAAAGTTTGCTATCGAACCAACTTCTTTTCCCCTTCTCCAAGTTTACAAATAGGTCAATAGTGCCAACAGGCTGTTTTGGTTCTCCAGTGAACGCAACAATTTTTTGTGAAGAAGCATGGACATCAGCCATGGGAATCTTCATCTTATCAAATGTCTTTTTGAAGAGCACATTGCAAGAAGCGCCGCAGTCCACAAGCACCCTTCTTACAATGGCTGGTCCGATGCCTGTAGAAATCACTAAGGGATCTATGGTGGGAGCCTCAACACCAACAGAATCCCTAGCCTGGAAAATGATGTCATCATTAAAAGTTCTCTGCTGTTTTAATGATGTAGCATCTTGGAAAACAAAAACACTTTCTTCGGCTAGAGCATATCTCAAAGCATGAGAATATCTTTCCATCTCACCCCAACTTCTGCCTGCTGGGTGAGGACCCCCTGTAATCACATTAATGATAGGCCTTTCAGATTCATGCGCTGCAGTACTCTCACCTGAACCAGGTTGATGAGAAGGAACTTGTTGCCCTTGAGTAGATGAGCTCGGCTCATTTCTTTTCCTCTTTAAATATTGTTGCAATTTATTCTATCGCAACAACTCTTCAATCAAATTCTTTAAATGGCTACATTCGTTAGTGTCATGTCCAGGTTGGTTATGAAACCGACAGAATCTCCCATTATGCGCGGCATCTTTCCCATGCTTTATAATAGGTGGTTTGGGATATTCAACAGTATCCTTACTTGCAAAGAAGATATTTTTTGGAGTATCAGTTAAGGGAGTGAAATCTGAAGGTCTAAAGTGGCGAGCTTTCTTTGCATCCTTGTGCTTTTTCCCGCCGTTATTCTCCCTCTTCTGGCCATGAAATTCTTTCCTGTTAGAAGAAACAGTGTTATTCTAAACCTCAGTCACAACTACTTTTGTCGGCACAGGAAGGCTTTCTAGGAGCATGAATTCATCGGACTTTTTGTAGAACTTTTCAAGCGAATTGGCTCTTTCATCTTCAGCCATTTCCCAAATTCACTTGATTTATCAACAGCTTGCATTAATTAGGTCAGAGTCATTCGAGGCTCTGCATTATCAACCTCGGCCAAGGCTATGTTAAAGCAATTTAAGAAAGATCTGATCAACTCTCCGGGGCCATGTTCAAGGCTAGATAGTGACATTATGTCCTTGGCCTTTGTAGCATATAACCTGAACTGGTCTTTGAACTTTCGAGTTAGATCCGAAAAATGATCCACCGATCGAACTGGTAATTTTGTGAACCACAGCAGGGCCACTCCCTCCAAATATACCGGAAAGTATCTACATTTGATCTCATCCGTTGCCCTGGCACCTGTCATATGCCAGACGTACTTGTACAAGAACTGGTTGGGATCACTTGTTCCCCGATAAGCTGGAACAGTGGAGGGAACAAACTTCTTTGGAAATTCAGCTTTTTGGATCCTTTCAGTAAAGGGAATCTTGCTTGGAGAAAACCCCCAGTCCTTTTCATCTTCTTCCTTTTGCATACTTTCTTTCATAATTTGTCGAACCATTCCCGAGAGGTACTCCTCATCGTTTAGAGGCCCCGCGTGACAGACGTCGGCTACTTTTTTGAAAGTTTGCTTGGACAAACGTTCGTGAAGAGTTGGCTGTGGCCTTGAACCTCCGGCTTGGGGAGGTGCCCTTCGGCGGTGCCAGCTGCCCTTTGAGGAATACGCTTTCCTTGAGAATCATGAACATCTTCGGCAAAGGCTTCTTCATTGTTTTTCGGTTGACAGTTAACTCCAAGCAAAGCATTTAACCTGTCCAACATTAAAGTGTTCTGGGCTTCCATTTGTTGATACAACCCAGACACTACGGCATCTAACTCTGCCCTTATGACTACAACACTAGGAGCCGCTTCATTTGACACAGGAGAGGTGGCGGTGTTATCACAAGTATCTCCAGATCTACGTTTTCTTCCAGATGCCATAATCTCAGATAGACCTCTGGTTTTTAGAGAGAGTCTTTCAACAAATCTTTGCGGAGCAATGATGAGAGCATCCTGAGTACGATTTCTCAGTGAAAGCGCCAAAAATGTTAACGCTAAATATGTATGCAAACACCCCGATGTAAGTTGTAGTATAGTGAAAGCACCACCCGTTGGTACGGGAACTAAAAATAAGAAGAAAATAGCAAAGAAATAGTAAAGATACAACAGTTTTTATAGTGGTTCGGGTTAAAGTCAAGCCTACGTCCACTTAATCTCTTTTATTGCTGATTTGATTACAACTTTTTCAATGACACTTCAATTACAACACGATTAAGACGAGTAGCTAGAACTTCGATGTAGAAATGCTCTTTGAGATCATGTTGAATGAGTTAGATCTTTCCCAAAGTTCGTTGTAGTGTCTTCGGTGTTTGAAGTGTTGAAGGAGTCGAGAAACAGCAAAGTATTGGCGTTCCAGAAATGATCCAAAAGTTCTTTTCCAGGTGGAGCAGGTGGGGTATTTATAGGGAAAATCGGGAGGTAGGTCGCAGGTCGCATATGAATTAGGTCGTAGGTCGCAAGCGACCTAACAGGGACGGGTTAAAGTTTATTCTTGATCAACTTCTTTGGTTAGTAGGTCGTAGCGACCTATGGGAGTGGAAAGCGACTTCAATATATTGAGGCATAAAGTGGAGAGATCTAGGCTAGGCTTAGGAGTAGCAGCGACCTAATGCTGGTGCGACCTATAATCAAAAGACATAAGAATATGCGGCTTGCTCTAGTGTAGTTGTGGGCCTATTAGCTCGCTAAAACGTTTAGGTCGCTTAGGTCGCTGAGACGCTTAGATCATTAGGTCGTTAAATCGCTAGGTCGCTCTTCCCTTAGCTCGTTAGGTCGTTGCTTTTCATTGAGTCACTAGGTCGTAATCCATTGAGTAGATTAGGTCGTTAACTAATTAGGTCGAGTATGTGGCTAAGTTGTTGCCACACTAACTCGCTGTAGGTCTTACATCTATGTTAGCTCGCTTGGATGTTTAGGTCGTTAGGTCGTTGAAGCATTGTGGTCTGTTAAGTCGTTGATACCTTTGGGTCGTTAGGTCGCTGATCCCTTTAGATCGTAGGTTGCTGAGACCTTTTAACTTGTTTGGTCGCTGGACCTTTTCACATGTTAGGTCGCTGAGCCTCTTAGGTCGTTAGGTCGTGAAAAAGAGGAGTTAAGAAGATATGTTTTTTATCTCTTGAAAGTGGATTGGTTCTAGAAGCAGGAATCTATGTGGAGATTCAAGATCTATTTAAGATGCTCGAACACATATCATTGTTTCGTGATCTATTCGGGATGTGGAAATCCATGCGCGATTCCAAGATCTATTGAGAAATGGGAATCCATATGTGGTTTCCAGATCTTCTTAAGATGTAAGCGATCCAATTTGGGATTCGTGTTCTGTTCGAGTGATGACGGCTCGTGTGGAAGATGCCGAACGTAAGCTCGACTTCAGAAATGGCTAATGACAGAGTGGGATGCACGACCCGGAGTTAGCAACCCTTGTCAGGATGCAATTAACTCCATATCTAGAGATACTTATCGATTGTTGTCCGGCACGAGTTGATGATATTTGGTTCACGTTGTTACTGTTTAAGTTCTGACACTGGGCTTCTTTTGTCTAACTTATGGTATATCATATCTAGAGATATATGATGCACCAAAAGGTAATTTTTGATCCATATGCATTAAGTTTGGATTCGGATTCTCCAAAGAGATCTTCAAGGAAAATCCATTACGCGAATATTCATTACCCTTTATGATTCTACTTCCAATATGATATCTTATGTAACCAATATAACAATTCCAGCTATGCTATAATTATTATATTCTACACCCTACATATTATATGTTATATCACCTTATGTACTTATTAGTAAGTGGTTCTTTTAAGGGGAATCTTTATGGCATTCTATGCGATCTCAAAAGTACTTTTATATGATGTACACATATTTCTTGAGTTTCTCAGACCAGAATTATGTCTAGCACTTGATTTTTGTTGTCCCAAATTCCTTGCGTGCTATTTCAAGTAGTTTGAGATAGGCAGGTTTTCATTGCTGTTCTTTGGAGCTCAAGCACATGAGCTGGATGTTTCACCTTTTATAGTATTCTTATTTCCATTTCATTACAATATTGTACATATTAGCATTTTTTAGGACATGTTGTTATGACTGTCCAAGAATATGATGGTACTTAGATTTTGTAACTCCAACATTTCTATGACAGAGTTACTCCTTTGTATTGTTCCTTTGATGTTATATATTATCGTTCCATTTTGAGATTCTGATATTGTGTTCTCTTCTTCCTTGTTTTATTTCTTTTTATTTCACCCAACTCTTCGTCCTTCTAGCACTTGGATGCTCGACACACGAATACCGTGGATGTATTATTATTATTACATATAGGGGTCGAAAGGGCGGGTCGTTACAAATGAATTGGACCATGACACATTTTTCATTATGTTTGAAATGGTGTTTTCTAACAAATTGCCCTTTGGACAGTTTAAATCGATGATAAACCAGACACGTCAGACTTAAAGCATATAAAAGGGAAGATTGTTATTGAGATGTTTATGGGGTTTGACACCTACTATTCAGTGTCTAACGTTGGTGCAGTAACTTAAGAGATGTGCGGGAATACCATCTCCTAAGGATCCATTAAACTGACTACTATGTAGTACAATACGTTATTATAATATGTCTATAGTAAAGTAAATTATTTAAATAATGATAAGTCATTACCCATATTCCTCTTAACACATTTTATATAATGTCAAAGTCTTTACAGATACTGTAAACTCCACCCGCAGGTGGGCTATCAGGGAGCACTTCATAGGTGCGACACAAAAAAACCCGTAGAAGGTGCGATAAGGCATGCGACAAGGCACTCGAGGCAATGCACAGGGTAGATATACCAATTGCGGATCCGAAATGGTGCTAATGCACAGTAGCTACTACCATCCACCTCGAAACACACTCTAAAATCAAATCAAGGGTTTCCATCAAATCAATCACAAAGTCGGAATATAGTATCAAAGAAGTGCGCCCGATTGGAGGAATGACCTCACTTGGCGCGACATAGCTCCTGATTTTAGACACATCAAGCTGACTCACTGGAGTCAGGGTCACGTAAATACCTCATATAGAATCATACACCAAACCATCCTACTTCATTTCTGGAATCTCCACAACGTACATAGTTATTAAAGTGGTTTTCGGTATTGGCAGAGATTATGACAATATCTGATCCCGGTCTATTTAACAACCAAACGCTTATTTCACATCGGATGGTTCTTTTGTATTTCAAAAGACAATTCACAATTGGAAGTCAAAATATCATATTTTTAAGGCCATATCACTTTCTAAGCCATATTTACTTTTGAAATTATCAGTAAGATAGGTTAATTAATCCTCATTCCAAAACAATCATATTTACTCAATTATGTCATTTCCAAAAAGCTATAACTTCTAATTTCCAAATTTAGGTTCTATCATCATCAAGGATTTAAATATAAATACTTCAACTTTACATAGCACGGATTTTCGTAATGGTTTAGGTAATTATAAATAGTTTTAATTGTGTTAAAAATAGTTTAAACAAATTAAAATAGTTCAAATAGTAAAAATGGTTTAAATAGATTTAAATTTTATTTAATTAGTTTAAAATGATTTAAATAGATTGAATATATATTAAATAGATTTAAATTGATTTAAATAGATTAAATATAGATTAAATCTAAAATAAGTACATTTGAATTACATGGAATATATTTAAAATAGATTAAATAAATTTAATTAGTTTAAAATAGGTAAAAATAGATTAAATTGTATTAACTAGGTTATAATAGGTTAGATAAATTTAAATAGTTTTAAATTGATCGAAATAGTTTAAATAAATTTTAAAACCGATTTCAAAGCTATATCCAAACATTTCCAATAACTCAATTTCTGATAAATTCATTTGTGTTCGATACTTAAACTTTGAAATTCCAATTTAAATCCTTTTAACAATTCATTAAATCAATCCCAACTCCAACATTTACAGTTGGACTTTAAAAAAATCAGTTTATATAAATTAAATTTCTATTTCAAAATACCATAACTGAATTTCAAATTTAAAGATTCAAAAATCACTTAATTTAACCAATCCGGTGTCCGTATATAATTTTCTACCCTAGGGTCAAGCGATACGGATAATTAGCATTTGAATTCGCAATTTAAAATTTTACTGTTATATATCATTTCAAACTGCAATCCCGATTAAATAACATCCAAAAAATCACTCTAATATATCATTTCAACCCATAAAGATTTTTTCCTAATATGTAGATCGTGCGGGTATGTACCATTTCAACCCACGGGGAACTTGCAGTGCTATAACAATATAAAAATATAGCATCCAATCATCCAATATCAACAATCAAACATGCATCACAATCATCTTCCAAATCAATCAATAACATCAATAGATAACCGATAGTCAATAGCAAGTATTAATTTGATAATTTAAATAAAACATTAAACTAAACGATGATTAAATGCAATAAAAGTCAAATTTAACTAGAATGACAAATTAAACATATCAAACATCAGTCAATTAATTTCCAATCACAACACAAATTTAATTTAACTAACATAGGATAACCTAGTTATTGTGAGTGGGTTAAAACACTCACCTTTGACTTTAAATCGATTTAAAATCCAAATAAAGGCCTAAATTTCAATAGTCAAAATTCATCCAAATCGGCGTTAGAATGTCCAAAATTTCGATATGGTCCCAACGGAAAAAACCAGCACGTGAATCCAAGTTCGCATGTGAAAGTTATATAGGTTAGAATGCTTGAATTGAAAAATAAAATTTAATAAAAAAAAGAAGATTAACCTCACTCACCGAGGCCACATCACCACGTTGTCTCTATCTAGAAACCTTCATGCGACCCTATCCCTTACGCATGAACCAGCGTAGCCGCCACTGCCTTGCCTGGGAATCACGGTCGAGTGTCCCCTCACCAGCCATCGTGCGTACCTCGCCTCCCTACCTCCACGGTCCCCGAGACCACATGATAATCGACGTCACCGGAAAAAGCCCAGTGCCGCCATCCATTCTCAAAACCCTAATTGAATTTTCACAGCAAATCTTACCATAAATCGCCAAACAAACCATACTGATGAACTGCGTGCGACGATCTACACAGCTCAGTATGCTCAAATCGGCGATTGGTCGAAGTCGATCGTAACCCAATGGACGGTCGAGGACGAATTGGCCAATACCGGGCAAACCAAAACCCGATTACAAAAACTAACTACAGATTAGAGTTGCGCCCGTCGAGAGGTTCGACTCGATATATAATACGATAGAGTTTGAGGACTTTTAAATTTTTGATTTGTAATTTGAAATTGGAATTTTTTTTGGTTTGTCTGCATTGGATAGAGAGAAGCGGATAGAGTTGTACGTACAAACAATCGGAATAAGAAATAGCTAGGGTTTATAACGGGATATATAAAGGAAGATCAGAAATAGAAATGAATGGACCAGATTGATTTGAAAGTTGAAAGATAAACGACCCGAAAAGCCCGTTCTGTCTTCAAAATGAAAATTGGTCATCTAGTTTATCAAAATAGATATTTTAGATAGTTTTAGGAATAGGTTTCAAGTCATAATTCCATCGTACAAAGAAGTTAGCTTAAAAATCAACTTATTTCAGAATGATTTTATAGAATTTAATTAAATTGATTTCTACGTGTTTCAAGCCCGTACGATCAAACGACAAGTCCGATAGCTACAAAACTAGATATCCTACCATGTTCACCATTTCGGATCCGATGAAATAGGTTTCGTCAAAATCCGAGACAGTGGCCAAGATGGTTATTTTATCGTTAATTAAATAAATTATTACTAAATTAAATTAATCACTTCTTATATTCAAATTAATTAGCTACCCATTTTTGTCATTTTGATGACATAAATATTTACAATAATTTAAAACAAATTTACATGTCAAATTCAGTGTTAAATATTTCACTAAATACAATGTTTAATTTCAACTGTATTTAAATCTAATTAATTAAAATTAAATTCCAATAAATTGTTTTAGTTTGATTTAAGACTTTTATTCAATCAATTATTGCTCTACAGACATAGCTATCATTTGTTTATATGTCGTTACACTAACATTCTATAATAATCATCTTAGTTTTCATTAACGTAGTATTTAATTACATTTAATTCCAATAAATCCATTAATTGTAATTTAAATTCAATCAAATCTATTTATTTTGATTTATGCCTTATTATTCCACCAGTCATTACTTCGTGGCTATACTTAACATTTGTTTATATTTTATTACATCAATCTTCTAAGATTATCATTTTAATTCATATTAACTGCAATAATTAAGTGGACTAATTGCAATTGATTTCAAATTTAATTTAACCGACTAAATAAATAGGTAACGTATAATAATCGTCACCTTTAACTTTTAGTCATATTTATAAGTTTATTATTTTCAAACAAATATTATAATTACTTACATAATGCTGATTTTATTCAATTACCACTAATTATATGCTATTTCATTAACTAATTCAATATTTACATTTGTTTTCTTATATTCAATTTATAACCAAGTATAACCTTTCAATCACCTCAGTTAATTGGAATTTCATTAAACTTGTTAATAATTAACTTAAATTAACATTGTTACATTTCATTCTGGTTATTATTTAATTCATAAATCACAAATATTTATTTCTCCCAATTTTAAATCGCAAATCTTATTAAATTAACTTTTTTAATTATCGAAAATTACGGGTTGTTAGACTCTCCCCCATTCAAAACTTTTCATCCTCGAAAAGGGAAAAGAGGATAAAAGAAGGAATTAAGTAGTCAGTATATCTTATTCAAAATATTAAATTTTAGAAGCAATTAATTTACATAATTAAATAGTTTAAATAAAATATATCAATTTATAACCATTAAATCCTTTTTATACTCAAGTTAATAAAATTTTGGAATACATTTCACAAAATTTTCTTGGTCCATAATTCACGGAAAATTTCGGCAGAGTCACCTTTGTACGGAGAGGTCTGGGAGAAATAATAATATCAGTAGTTACAATATATATCATATATTTTCAAAATAAAATATCCCAAACCACAGGAAAAACGATATTGTATCGCTATAAAATCGTAGTATGAGAACGTACCTATTTATTGGACAAAACTATGCTTATTTTATGAAACCAAAAGATATAGCAATTGCTTCCATAACCTGTACTTCACTTGTATAATCCAAAAGAGTTAATAATTATGTAGAAGATAAATATTTTAAGTTATTTCCAACTAATAACAAACAAATCAATACAACATAACAGCAATCACCTGCAAACAAACAGTACAAACATTATTTCAGTAAAGAAAACAATCATCCATCCATTTCAAGCAAAATAAATGGTTTGTTTTGGTTCAAAAACTTTTAATCATATAAAATGATAAATAAACTATTAAATATACCATACACTCAACAGTCTCAGATAAAACTCAACAGATAATTTATACATCCTACACAATAGAAGTATCCTTTCCCAACAAATCCATGAGTCAAACAAACAATTAATTCAAATAATATTTTAAGTTTTATTCTTATACTCTTTCTTTTCACATTATTTTCTGTTCATTTTCATTTATTCATACTATGCTTGTTAAATTTCCTTACCTTTATCACTTACAAAACCCATATTCCGTTTGTTTATACAATACCATTTTCTTTTCATTACTTTACATTCATTGCTTACATAAGTTATTTCTATTTCAATTATTGGATTATCCCTTTATTAGGTAAGTTTATTTATAATTTAATTTACCATTAATAGATTATTTCTTTTTCACATTCATTCTTTCATATATATAGGATTATTGAACATTAATTTAAATCATTTCAATGTTTTCTGAAGTTATAACCATTAAATTAATATTGCAATCATTTTAATTATAAATCGTTTCAATATTAATTTAAGTTTATAATTATTTACTTACAGCATTCACCTTTACTATTTAATCTGATTATAGATAGCTTCAATGTTTACTTAAGCTTATAATCATTTTCTTGCATTATTCATTGTTATTCCATTTAATTGTTTGTATTTCATATTATTAACTTAGTTTATAATAATTTATAGCATTAGATTTCCTATTGGTAGAAGTAATTCCATAGAATTTTTTCATTTACTTAAGCTTTGCTTGTATAATATTCTATCACATCTCCTTATTTAACATTTCAACTTTTAATATTTTGGTAACTTAATATATATATGTGCGCGTGTGTGTGCGCGCATGCGTGTGTGTGTGCGTGT
Source organism: Allium cepa (assembly GCA_030765085.1). NCBI lineage: Eukaryota > Viridiplantae > Streptophyta > Magnoliopsida > Asparagales > Amaryllidaceae > Allium > Allium cepa. The sequence goes on from CM060939.1 coordinate 813,586,008, forward strand.
GTGTGTGTCTTTTTAGAATGCAATAGAAAGTTACACAAGTTATTATATTTATTTATTTATTAACAAAATGTTCAATAATTACATCTTCTTGACTTTAGCTTCCTTTGAGTTATAGGTTACAAATTTCAAATTTCTTGTATATTTCATTAATAAATAAGCATTTCATAATTTCATTCTATAAATTCCAACTATTAAATAGTTAAAATTCCATTTCATCACAATAATTAAAATCTCTAATTAATAAAAATTCAAGAACTAAATGTCGGGGTCCATTTCAAAGCATTTTAAAATAATATATGTATTTAATCGTACTTCTTATATACATCAAATCATATTTTGAGTTCAAAATTAAGATTTAATTATCAAAACAATTGTGTAGAAAAACTATTACAGTGGTCTCCCCACTTTGAAACTCGGAAAAGAACATCGATGATGTGTGCAATCATCACCAAAGTTATTTTCCAGTGATTGACTGGGGAGCATGGAACTTATTTTCCTATATAATTATTTTAAACTTTTCTTTCAAATCTTATCGAAATATTTATATCCGAAAATACTTCAAATAATACTAATATTATATTCTAAAAAAACTATTGAAAAAAATTTCACAAATCCCGGAACTTAAGTTCTAAACTTCCAACTTTATTTATAAATCTTATTTTCAGTCAATACTTTTAAAATTTCTCTACCTAACAGACAACATATTACATCCAACTATATCATATATAAAAACTAATTATTTTATACACAAAATATATAATAGCCAAACTATTTCATTTACCTATATTTCAAAACAATATTGTGCTGATATGTCCTAATGAGTGTCTAGAAATTCCTATCGATGCCATAGCATCACATGTACCGACCAGAGTTTATAAATACAAAACGAAAAAAATTAACACAATACAAAAAAACTTTTATAACACTAACAAGCACGCTCTCTCATATATATGTACACTCAACGACTTATTATAGGGTACCAATACCCGATTTTATATGAGTCAGTATCCACAAAGCTAAGTTACCACTAAACCTAAGCTCCGACACCAACTGTAACGACTTTTCTCTTTGGACAGTTTAAATCAAAGATAAACCACACACGTCAGACTCAAACCATACAAAAGGGCAGATTATTATTGGGGTAAATAGGAAATAGAAGGAAAGAAAAAAATTACAGAATCTAGCAGTAGAATGACAAAATATAATAATCAAATAAACAGTTCATGAAGCTATTTTATAAATACATTTGATTATACTTTTACAACATAAAAATTAAATTTATATAAACATGATTAAATAAATAAATAAATGCAGCGGAACAACATGATGCTGTGGAATACGTATAATAAGTAATAATAGTACAATTTTTTCATCTTCATCCTCCAGAAATAAGGTCTTCGACCCTGAAATGCTCAGGCTGACCCGAGCGAATAGGAAAGACAAAACACTCAAGTTAGAGCTAAAAGATCTTATGTAAGTTAAATCAATGGTAAATATAAGCGTGCTGGAGTCAGAGATGTTTATGGAGTTTGATATCTCATATATGGTGTCTAATGTGGGTAGTAAGTTAAGAGATGCTTGTGATTACCATCTCCTAAGGATCCGTTAAATTATGTGCTATGTAGTATAATACGCTATTATAATATATCTACAGTAAAGCAAAATATTAAAATAGCCTTAAGGCATTACCCATATTCCCCTTAATACATTTTATATAATACCATAGTCTATACAGATACTATAAACTCCACCCTCAGGTGGGCTATCAGGGAGCACTCCATAGGTACAAACAAAACAAACTCGTAGAAGGCGTGATAAGGCATGCGACAAGGCACACGAGGCAATTCCTAGAGTAGATATACCAATTACGGATCCAGGTAGGTGGTAACGTATAACATCTACTACCGCCCATCTCATAACACACACCTAAATCAAATCTAGGGTGGCCACCAAATCAGTCACAAAGTCATAATATAGTATCGAAGAAGTGTGCCCAATAGGAGGAATGTCCGCACTTGGCCCGGCATAGCTCCTGATTTTAGCCACATCAAACTGACTCACGGGAGTCTGGGTCACATAAATACCTCATATAGAATCATACACCAAACTAACCTACTTTATTTCTAGAATCTCCACCACATACACAATTGTTAAAGTGGTTTTTGGTATTGGCAGAGGGTATGACAACATCCAATCCCGGTCTCCTTAACAACAAACATTTATTTCACACCGAATGGTTCTTTTACATTTCAAAAGTCAATTCACAATTGGAAGTTAAAATATCATATTCTTAAAGCCATATCACTTTCAAAATCATATTTACTTTTGGAATTATCGATAAGATAGGTTAACTAAATCCTCATTCCAAAAGAATCATATTTACTCAATTATGTCATTTCCCAAAAGATATAAATTCTAAATTCCAAACATAGCTTTTATTGTCATCAAGGATTTAAATTTAAATACTTTAACTTTACACAACATGGATTTTAGAAATGGTTCAGGTAATTATAAATAGTTTTGGAAGTGTTAAAAATAGTTTAAATAAAATGAAATAGTTTAAATAGTAAAAATAGTTTAAATAGATTTAAATTTAATTTAATTAGTTTAAACTGATTTAAATAGATTGAATATAGATTAAATAGATTTAATTAGATTGAAAATGATTTAAATAGATTAAATATAGTTTAAATATAAAATAAGTACATTTAAATTATAATGAGTTGATTTAAAATAGATTAAATAAATTTAATTAGTTTAAATAGGTAAGAATAGATTAAATTGGATTAACTATGTTATAATAGGTAAAATAAATTAAAATAGTTTTATATTAATCAAAAAAATTAAATTAATTTTAAAGTAGATTTCAAAGCAACATCCAAACATTTCCAATAATTGAATTCTCGATAAATTCATTTATATTTGACACTTCAACTTTGAAATTCCAATTTAAATCCTTTGAACAATTCATTAAATCAATTCAAATTCCAACATTTACGCTTGGACTTTCAATAAAAATTTAGTTTATATAAATCAAATTTCTTTTTCAAAATACCAGTTAACTGAATTAAAAATTTAAAGATTCAAAAATCACTTAATTTAATCAATTCGGTGTCCGTATATAATTTTCTACCCTGGGTTCAAGTGATACGGATATCTATTGTTAACTCGCCTTTTTGACAAGACCGTGGACATGCAGGTTTAACTAAATTGATTGCTTGACTGTTGAGGACTGGAATGCGACAGATTTTAGTCGATGGGATGGATGGACGACTAAGAATGGATAATAGTTATAGGTTTACGGCCGGGATACGGCATAGTCGTATGGAGTCGATTTTCGAGTTGTATGGATGATTTCTTCAAGTCTCTTAGGTGGTTCGGCATAGGCGGCCCGGCATTGGTGGCACGACAAGGTTCGCTCGGCATTGAAATGAGAACAAGGTTGTTCGGCATTGAGGTTCGTCCAGGGTGGCTCGGCATTAGGGGTATGGTTCGGTGTTAGAGGTGGCTCGGTACCGTTTGGGTTAGAAAGATGATGTCACTCGGCATCGGACCTCGCTCGGCATTAGACATCGCTCGGCATCAGACCTCGCTCGACATCGGACCTCGTTCGGCATTGGACATCGCTCGGCATCGGACCTCGCTCGGCATTGGAGATCGCTCGGCATTGGACATCGCTCGGCATTGGTCATCGCTCGGCATCGGACCTCGTTTGGCATTTGTGGTTCGACCTGGGAGTCACAGGTCGTTTGGCATAGGTGGATTGGGGTGCTCGAGAGATAACAGTGCGGGGAGCGGGTCAATGGTGGAGTAAGGACATGATTGATCAAGGGGGGTCGGCATAGGCCGTTCGGCATTGGTGGGTCGGTCCTCTGGGTATATTTGAATGGTTTGAAATCGAGAGTGAGGAAGTGGGTTCGGCATTGGGCTACTTCAAGTCTTAGCGCAAGTTACTTCGAGTCTCTCCCGAGATGAAACTGGATCGGCTTGCTAGATTTTAGGTTCGGTCACAATGATGATTCTGGTTCGGCAATTGCATAGATGGGCCCGGATTGCTCAAGACGCCCAACTACCTAGATTTTCCTATATGTACAACATGTGTGGGTTCAACAAAGAGATCTTCTTTTTCGGCTCTCTGACTTTCTATCTTCTAAGACTAAGGCTACTCTTCCATTTTGTAACTATAATCGATTATTACAGCAATAAAAAGGAAACTTCAAGAGTGGACGTAGGCCGGAGTTAGCCGAGCCACTATAAAATCTATTGTTCTTCACTGCTTTCATTTTAATTCTGACTTCTATTTATATTATTACACTCTACATATATTCTATCTATAAGCTGTGAATGTGATTTGGTTCTTTCGTTTGGATTTGAGTGTTAGTGACCAATTTTGGCACTAACATTTTTGGTGCTTTCACTGAGATTGTAAGCACTTAGGAATTTTGGAGCTAGGAACTTGGATTCTGTGAAGTAATGGATAGGCCATCAGAAAGGAAGCAAGTGACAGAAAGAAGTCAGCATGAAGGATGTCAAGAGGCTTCCTCTGGAGCTAATCAGTCCTCAATCTATATCACGAGATACGAGATGGAGACGATGCTGAAAAGGCAGGAGGACATGACACATACTCTACTTCAACGGGTTGGACAAGTTGGAACAAAAAGTCAAGGGAATGGACCAACTGCGGCTGCTGGCAATGCAGACCAGGAACTAGAGCTGTAGAAGTTTCTGGAGGTCAAAACCAGAACTAGACTGGGGAGGTTGGAGGAAATCAGCCAAGGCCTGCGTGTAGAACTCCAAGATTGGATAATGGGAGAGCGGTGAATGAAGCTCAGCAAGCAGGGACAAATGTGAACGTAAATGGCCAACATGAAGAGTACTAACCGTAATACCCCTAGGACATAGTGGGCAAGGTGGAGATGCAAATAGGGGACTGCCCCTGGATGGAGAAGAGCGGATGGCTGGATTAATAAGAAGGATTATGAGGGGAGGACTACCAAGGAGAGGCTTGGAGGAGGTCAGTCGAAGTCCGTTCACTCTGGAAATCAGGAATCAAAGGAACCCTCTAGAATTCAAACTGCCAACAATAAAGGCTTATGATGGAAAATCAGATCCAACTATACATGTAACCAGATACATCGGACAAATGGAAGTGCTGGGGGGCATCTGAGTAGGTGATGGCAAGATGTTTTCCTTCATACTTGACGAATTTGGATGCGCTTTGGTTCAGGAAGTTGGAGAACGGATTGATCATGACATGAGGCGTGCTAGTGGAACACTTCATGAGATAGTTCAGGGTCCATGTGACGCGACCAAAAGTGTAATGACACTGGCATCAATGAAGAAGAGGTCAGGAGAGTCCGTGAGAGGTTTTCTTATGCGATTTAATGCAGTTGTGGCCTAGATAGATCGCTCGGATCCATCAATGATTTTGATGGCGGCGGTAGCAGGGATTGCGAAAGGCACGGAACTCAAGTATTCATTAGCACAGGATCCACCATTAAATCTTGGAGAATTCTATCATGAGGCTGAGAGATTCATTCGTCTGGAAGATTCATGCGCCGAGAGGCAGGAAATAAACGCCGTGCAAGGCGAAGGAACCTCCAAGGAACAGTCTGGAACAGACAAAGGAAAGTGGAAGCAGGATGATAGATACGATGTTCCCAACAAACGGAAGAAATTCCAAGAACCAATATTCAAACAATACACTGAATTGACAGTAAACCGGGAACAGATTTACACGGAGGCTCGAGGGCTGCTGCCCTGTCGGAAACCACCAAGGTGGGATCCCATTAAACGGTAACGTAGGACCAGGAAGTACTACCTATTCTATGAGCTGGAAGGACACTCCATGGATGAATGCCGCCACCTTATAGATATGGTGGTGGAACATGTTAGAAGTGGCAGGTTGCCACAGTACGTAAGGAATCAGATAAGAGCAATGGAACACGAGTAACTACCGCTTGGATAAGCCAGGAACGACCGTGGGATGGGGTCAAGACCCGTCGTCAATTGATCATGATGGCGTGGGCCAAGTTCAAGACTGAACTTTGGTCGATTACAAAAAATTCTTTGATTTTGATTTCAATATAAAACGGCTATTCCACTTACGCATGTAAGGGAACCGGAGAGATCCCTATGTTTGCTCTGAGATGGTAATAAACCGCTCTGCCCAGAGTGGCAGTATCTAGGTTTTTCCTTTGTTTGTGATTGAACGTTTGGAATTTTAATCTTGATAAATAAACTTGAATTTCATAAAACATACCTTTGATTGGAGATTTAAAGGATGAATATTGGAAGTCAATTTGAAATTAATCGCTTTATGACCCTACCCGGAGAGATGAGGTCCGGAGTGCAAGAAGTGAGTTGCTTTGCCGGAGAGCGACATGAACAACTCACTTAACTTTATTCCCCACTAACCAGAGAGTGATTGGATCGGGATTCGATAAGAGCCCGGAGTGGCTGCAGTCGATCTAGGATTTAGGCCATGACATCGCTTAATGTTCAGGGACACTGAACTAGTGTGCATGGGGTGTTGTCGCTTCGTCGGAGAGCGATAGGATCAGCTCACTCAAAGCTGTTTGCCCTTCACCATAGAGTGACAAGATGGGATCCAGCAAGAGCCCAGAGAGGCTATGATCGGTCTAGGATGACCGAGACATCATTGAATGTCCTCGTTGGGGCCAGAGCGCAAGGGATAGAAAGCAGCACCGGAGCACGATAGGATATTTCTATTCGATCGTTAAGTTTGGAATGAGCTTATCAATGGTCCCGAGAGGCCATCGACGATCTGGAGAGATCATAGGATTCTATTGCTGACTTCGAAGGGATGAATTTGGAATTGGATAATGACTTGGAATGGTCGTGGAATAAACTATCGGATTCGAATGAAACCGTTTGATGATTAATGTAATATGGACTTTGAATATCGGGATTGAGACTATTCAAAACACACAATCCAATAGAAAGGCATGTTTTTGCGGGCAAATGTCAACCCGCCTTTTTGGCAAGACCGTGGCCAGGCGGATTTAACTAAATCGATTGCTTGGCTGTTGAGGACTAGAATGCGATAGATTTTAGTCGATGGGATGGATGGACGACCAAGCATGGATAATTGTCATAGGTTTACAACCGGGAATCGGCATAGTTGTATGGAGCGAACTTCGAGTCGTATGGATGATTTCCTCAAGTCTCTTAGGCGGCTCGGCATAGGCGGCTTGGCATTGTCGGCACGACATGGGTTGATTGACATTGAAGTGAGAATAGGGTGATTTTGCATCGGGTTTCAGTCAAGGTGGCTCGACATTATGGGGATGGTTCGGCGTTAGAGGTGGCTCGGTATCGTTTGGGTTGGCAAGATGATGTCGCTCGGCATCGGACCTCACTCGGCATCGGACCTCGCTCGGCATTGGATATCGCTCGACATCGTACCTTGCTATGCATTGGATATCGCTCGGCGTTGGACCTCGTTCAGCATTTGTAGTTCGACCTCGGAGTCACAATTCGTTCGACATAGGTGGATCGGTGTGCTCGAGAGGTACCACTGCAGGGAGTGGCTCAATAGTGGAGTATGGACATGATTGATCAAGGTGGTTCGGAATAGGCCGTTTGGCCTTGGTGGGTCAATCCTCTGGGTAAGTTGACTGGTTTGAACTTGAGAATGAGGAAGTGGGTTCGTCATTGGGCTACTCCGAGGCTTAGCGCAAGTTACTTCGAGTCTCTCCCGAGATGAAATTGGATCGGCTTGCTTGGATTTTAGGTTCGGTCATAATGATGATTCTAGTTTGGCAATGGCCTAGATGGGCCTGGATTGCTCAAGAGGCCCAACTACCTGAATTTGCCTATAAATGCAACATGTATGGGTTTAGAAAAGGGATCTCCTTTTTCGGCTCTCTAACTTTCTATCTTCTAAGGCTAAGGCTACTTTGCCAATTTATAACCGTAATCGATTATTAAAACAATAAAAGGAAACTTCTAGAGTGGACATAGGCCGGAGTTAGCCAAATCATTATAAAATCTGTTGTTCTTTACTGCTTTCATTTTAATTCTGATTGTTCTCCGTATTATTACTCTCTCCATATATTCTATTTGTAAGTTGTGAATGTGATTTGGTGGTTTCCCTTGAATTTGGGTGTTAGTGACCAATATTGGCGCTAATGTTTATCATTTCAATCTGCAATTAAAATTTACAGTTGTATATTATTTCAAACGGCAAACCAAATTAAATAACATCCATAAAATCACTCAAGTCTATCATTTCAACCCATAACGATTTTTCCCTAATCTATAGGTCATCCGGGTATGCATCATTTCAACGCATGGGGAACTGGCAGTGATATGACAATATACAAATATAACATCCCATCATCCAATATCAACAATCAAACATCCATCACAATCATTGTACAGATTAATCAATAACATCAATAGATAACCAATAAGCAATAACAGGTATTAATTTGATAATTTGAATTCAATACTAAATTAAACGACGATTAAATGCAATAAAAGTCAAATTTAATTAGAATGACAAATTAAACATACCAAACATCAATCAATTAGTTTCCAATCACATCATAAATTTAATTGAACTAACATATGATAACCTAGTAGTTGTGAGTGAGTTAAAACACTCGCCTTTGACTTTAAATTGATCTAAAATCAAAATAAAGGCCCAAAGTCCAACGGTCTCAAAATTCATCCAAACCAGGATCAAAATGTCTGAAATTTCGATACGGTCCCAATGGAAAAACCCGAGCATGAACCCGAGTTCGCATGTAAAAGTTATGTAAGTTAGAATGCTTGAATTGAAAAATAAAATTTAATAAAAAAGAAGAAGATTACCCTCACTCACTAAGGCCATGTCACCACATTGCTCTATCCAGAAAACTTCACCGACCCAATCTTTTATGCACGAACCGGCATAGCCACCACCGCCTTGCCTGGCAATCACGGTGAAGTCTCCTCTCACCAGCCACTGCACCTACCTTGCCTCCGCCACCTCTACGATCCCCAAGATCCCACGACGATCGAAGTCATCGGAAAAAGCCCAGTGCCGCCACCAATTCTCCCAACCCTAATTGAATTTTCACGGCAAATCTGACCATTAACTCGTCGAACAAAACATATCAATGAACTGCATGCGACGATCTCCATAGCCTCGAACTCTCCAATCGACGATCGGTTGAAGTCGATCGTAACCCAATGGATGACGGAGGATGAATTGGCCAATACCGGAATTGGTTTGGTTTGTCTGCCATTGGAAAGGGAGAAGCGGATAGAACTGTACATATAGATAGGTGGGATAAGAAATAGCCAGGGTTTGTAACAAGGTATATATAGGCATATCAAAAATAGAAATGAATGGACCAGATTGGTTTGAAAGTTGAATGATAAACGATTCGAAAGGCTTGTTCTGTCTCCGTTACGAAAATTGGTCATCCCATATATCAAAATAGATGTTTTTGATAGTTTTAAACTCAATGGAACGGATTTCAAGTCCTAATTCCATAGTATGAAGAAGTTAATATAAAAATTAGCTTATTTCGGAATGATTTTAATAGAATTTGATTAAGTGGATTTTTACACGTTTTGAGCCCGTATGATCAAACGACAAGTACGAGCACTATGAAACTTGAAGTCCTATCATAATTCACCATTTTGGATCCGATGAAACTAGTTTCTTCGAAATTCGAGACAGTGGCCAAAATGGCTACTTTTCATTAATTAAATAAATTTTTAGTAAATTAAATTTGTCACTTCTTATATTCAAATTAATTAACCACCCATTTTTGTCATTTTTGATCACATAAATATTTACAATAATTGAAAACAAATTTACATGTCAAATTCAGTGTTAAATATTTCACTAATTACAATGTTCAATTTCAACTGTAATTAAATCAAATTAACTAAAATTAAATTCCAATAAACTGTTTTAATTTGATTTCAGACTTTTATTCAATCAATTATTACTCTACAGACATAGTTATCATTTGTTTATATCTTATTGCACTAACATTCTACAATTATCATCTTAGTTTTCATTAACGTAGTATGTAATTACATTTAATTGTAATAAATCCATTAATTATAATTTAAATTCAATCAAATCCATTTATTTTAATTAATGCCTTATTATTCCACCAATCACTACTTCATGGCTATATTTAACATATTTTTGTATTTTATTACATCAATCTTCTAAGGTTATCATTTTAATTCATATTAACTGCAGTAATTAAGTAGATTAATTGCAACTGATTTCAAATTTAATTTAATTGACTAAATAAATAGGTAACATATAGTAATTGTCACTATTGACTTTTAATCATATTTATAAGTTTATTATTTTCAACCAAATATTATAATTACTTACATAATGCTGATTTTATTCAATTGCCATTAATTATATACTATTTCATTAATTAATTCGATATTTACATTTGTTTTCTTATATTCAATTTATAACCAACTATAACCTTTTAATCATTTCAGTTAATTGGAATTCAATTAAACTTGTTAATAATGAACTTAAATTAACATTGTTACATTTCATTATGGTTAGTGATTCATTAATAAATCAAAAATCTTTATTTCTCCCAATATTAAATCACAAAATATTATTAAATTAACTATTTTTAATTATCGAAAATTATGGGTCGTTACATGTTTTTGGGAATTTCAAGTATAACCTTTAAAACATTTAGAGTTACGGATTTTGACTATGAATAATATGATTTTTGTGAAAAAGACAAGTTAATTTAAATTTGGATAATTGAAATATGTGTGCTGCCTCTAGATGGTTGCCACCAGCCTAGCGTTTGTGTTGTTTGCTGACGAGCACAATTTTTTTATATTTGATGATAACACACTACGTTACTTTGTGTAGTTAGTGTTTGGGTTAATCCTATAAAGTAGTTATAACCAAACAACACTTATGCAGAAACATGTAGGATCAAAATATAGGATAGTGAAACAATCAAATAAAATTATTGAGGTTGTTCAGGACGATAATGAAATTAACCAATAATAATAAATAAAAGAGAAGAACTCCAAAAATTTTAAAGTGGTTCCACTATCTATGTGATATTGTACGTCCACTAAGGGGAGAATAATTTTATTAATACATAGGGAGAAGATTACAAGAAGAGGTATAAATCAGTTCCATTACATAGGCATCTTTATATGTAGTCTTTTGAACTTGGGATTGAACTTATCCGACGATATGGGACTAAACATAAAACATACACACCCAATATTGTATCACTTTTATTGACAACCTATCTTGATACAATATATATCTATAGCAAAGCCATCCAACTCCAACCGCTCCTTCATTCTTTGACTAGATTCGAGCATAATAAATACATAGGGTTTGGTTCTCTTTTGTGAGCCAGTTTTCCAATACCTTCAAAAGGGGTTTTGAAGCCATGCCGGGCTCTTTCATATATGTGGACTAAATACGTTGAAAGGTCCAGCTGAGGTGGAAGGGTGGCTTTCTCTTCTTTTGTACTCCTTCGAAATCTCTTGTTTCACCTGACACTTGTAGGTGCATCAGGCGCTTGCGACACCATCCTAACCTCTTCGAAAGCTGTCTCAATAACTTCGAAATACCTTTTCTAAACTATGGTAAAACGCATGTCTTCAATTCTTGTGGGGCCCAACACGTTTTATGAGCCTTCTTCCATACCTTTATTTTTAAGTGAATTTTATGGTTAGCATTTTCCCCCCTTGTATGAATGAGGCTTTGGTTCTTTAGGAAAAAAATTTAATAGCTTTCCTTTCACACTACTCCATTCTTAATGACTTCATTTCCCTATAAAGTTCAAAATAGATAATACTCTCTATTGTTAGTTTAAGACTTATGTAAAAAATACGCTCAGTGATTTGTTTGCAATATAATTATAGACAGTGTTCGCATTATTACTGTCATGACTAGAAATCCGACGCTCGAAAATCGACAATCATACTTCACTAGTATTCAAATGCCGCAGATTCAAACGTCGAACTCCAGTTAGGATGGAGCTTATAACACATTAAGTAAACAACACAACGGAAGAAAAAATTAATATCTTTGATACACAATAGTATTTGATACAATTTGATACAATTGATATCAACATCAGAGATACAAGACAACAGCGAAAGAAATAACTCCAAAAGATAATATCTTCGAAGTCCTTAAGATAGATACTCCAATTAACTGCAACACCATTGCCAATGCTTCAAGACTAGAAAGACTCCAAACCAAAAAGCGAGAACCACCATCAACACTGAAGTGAAGCAACTCGATCCAAATTCGATTGCCAATATCCAAAGATTGAATGCTATCGAATCTACACCTACTATTCGACTATCTGAAAAAAATCCAACTCTAGACTGCCCGTGTGGAAAATTGAAGGCACCTAGAGTTTAGATAGGGAACAATAAACTCCGGGTCAGTCATGGGACTAGTATGAGCAAACAAAATCATTTTATCTTTGAAAAGACAAAAAAGCATTTAATAATTGAAATCCGCAATGCTTTTTGGAAAATGAAACTACCATAAGGCCTCCTGGCACACACACACAATGCAATCGCACGCTTGGGGGAGATTTCTCTTTATGATAGTCAAACATACTTACTATGCAAAATTCATTTGATATTATTATTAGTGCATAGTGGAAAACATTTGCATGTATAATATTAATCTTATCCAGCATACTTACCATTATAGTATGCCTACTATAGCTACCATATTGAATGGAAGGTTCTACAACTAAAACCGTACAAGGCGTGTATTGGTGATTGGATTTCCAACAATGGTCAGGCTAAGGAACTTCTTAGGCCACATCGGCACACCTTTGGAGGGACGCCCCGATAACCTAACCGGATCTCCACCAACACAAGGCTGGGTTACCTCTATAACTAGGTAACTACTACACGAGTATGCCACCCCCGGTCGTACCGACCTTTATCCGAGGGCCCTTAACACCAACAACCACAAAGCAATATGTTTGAAACAACCACATAGGTTACGTATCCGGGCTCCATACCATGATACCACCTCTATCTAGAAGGAAATGGACATGCCCTCGAGGGGCGCTACCCCCAAATTACCTTGCAGCATCTTTCCTGTTTCGACCATTCCGGTTTGTGAGGTCCAACGAGGTCACGTCCATAAAGCTACGCTTTTCACAAAAGCCATGCTTCAATCAACAAATGATCAGCAGCACTTCGTATGCCACATTACCAAATTGGGAATGTATCACTAGTAATCATCAACTACATAATCTCTGAGCTCGTACGTCTCAGAGAAGGGTGTTAAGCTAAGAGAATAATTTCTCTACCACCAAATAGAAATGTATTTGATAGAAACCAGCTTTACATCTCAAAGTGTAACGTCAGACACACATCCATACAAGTCTATTCCGAGGTCGAACAAAACCGAAGGCACTTCAAAAGAAGCCCTTGCAATCCGTATAATCCCTAATCACGTCCAGACTCCCCATCACAAAGGGTGATCAAATCTATATACCGGGGCCATTCCATGCAGAGACATTCGACGGGTTATCCTTCCGCTTTCAAAAATATCCAATCTTCACCATCAGTCTTCAAATGTTATCCATATCTTCGTATCATTATTCAGAATGGGTTATATGACACAAAGTCCTCTCCCGGCTAAACCGAATAATGAGCGCAATATTGAAAAATATATGGATATTGGGATCTCAGTTAAGTCACAACTTAAATCCCAAAACCTTTCTTTAAATGGTTTAAAAAATTTACCATTTCAAATCATTAACAAAAAGATTCACTTAACAAAGTTCACCAATCTTTCACAAAGATTAATTCATATCTTTCATAACTATTTACATTTCCAAATCTTTTATACAAAAGATACACATTTAAGATCCTCTTCAAATTGAAAACAAAATTCACCAATCTTTAACAAAGATTTATTCATAGCTTCAAAACAATTTCATTTCAAAACTTGAAACCCTTCAATACAAATTGGAAATCCTTTCTTTATATGAAAGCTATTATTATTTGGAAAACAAAGGTTCTCGTTTCAAAAAAAATCCAATTAAATTTGCACAAGTTAAAGCCTTTCAAATATAAACTTGGGTTAAAATAATACTTTTAAAATACTTTTAAAGGCGATTTTAAAAATTATATAACTTGTATAAACCTTTCAAACAAAGTTTGCAAAACAATTTCAAATAATATTTTCAAACCAAACTTTAATTTCAAAACTTCCCTTTCAAAAGCTTTCCGTATCCAACTCCATTTTCAAAACCATTTGGATTCAAAATTCAACTTTCAAAAATACTATTTAGATTTCAAAATATCTGTGACTTAACCGATTTCCTTGTGCAATCCATATTTGTGTGTGTAGGGTGTGGTCTAGGGGTTTTAACCAATAGTGCAACATCATCAATCATCACAGATTCAACCGCAGCAATATCGATAAGCGGTATAATCTATAATGCTTATCTTCATTCACAGATTGAAAGATAAATAGTGTAAATTTATCACTGATAAATAAATTACATTCATCACAGATAATTACATTCATCTCAACTCAAAATCAAAACAGAGCATCACCCATCAGGGATATCAAACAATTCAACATTCAATAGAATCCAAACATTGATAAGTAATTTCAATTAATTATCTGATTAATTGAAATCAAATTAATTAATTATGAATGAACACTAATCCTGGTTAATTAATATTAATTAGTTACAAATCATTTCAATTAATAAATTAATTTACCCTTAATTATTAATTATCAACCTTAATTAATATATTAACCTTTAATCATTAAATAATTGCCCTTTAATTATTTATTTATCCTTTAATTAATTAATTAACACTTGATTAATTATCCTTAATTAATTACATTAATTACTTAACCCTTAATTAATTACCATTTAGTCAATTATCCATAATTAATTATAATAAGTGATTACCCTAATCACAAATTAATTACACGGAGTAATTTTCCTTTAATTAATTGATTAATCAACTTTAATCATCAATTTATTACTTTTAATTAAGTAATTATCTTTAAGTAATCAATTACCTTTAATTACTTTTGTAAATTAATCAATCTTTATTTAAGGAAATCAACCTTTAAATAATCATAAATCTTAATTAATCACATAAGCAATTAACTCTTAATTTATTATTTTTAATTAATTATCTTAATTAATCACATAGATAAATTAATCACCTTGATTTACTTTCCTTTAATTAATCACATAAAATTAATTAATCACATTAATTAGTAAATCTTTAAGTAATTAAATAATCAATCTCTTTTTTTAATTACATTGGGTAATTATCTTTCTAAATTCCATTCATCAATCAATTATCATTTAATTGCTTTCATTAAGTAATAAATCCTTAATCCCTTAAAACTTTTTAATTAAAAGATAATCCTTTTATCTTAATAAATTATCATAAATAAAATCTTTATTTAATAAATCTAATAATAAATTTTTCATTAACAAAATTAACTTAAATTAAACATTGCATTGTTTTAATACTTTGTCAAATATTATTAACAAAAACCCTGGTGCATTTCCATTAACCCCGAGCCAATATTTAATTTTCTCATGCCAAAACTCGAGTGACTACATTTCTTTCTATTCTGAGCCATCTCGCAAAAACCTTCGAGTCAAACCCGCAACCCTCTCGAGCTCGTCCCTAAGGCCACAAACTTCTTCCTCAAAACTAATGTAACAGACGCAAAATCAACGCCGTGCACATGCACAACCCATCGATCAACTTTTGACCATCACCGATCACCCCCACAAGTCTCTAACAACATCTACAAGCCTTCCACACACCCCGATTGACGAAGCACCCGCGAAATAGAAATCGATCATTTCAATCAAACCGGAACCAAAAATGGATCATCAGAAAAATTCTCATTCGACCATCACCGATAGCCTGCGACCATGTCACCGCGCCCAAAGCTACGCCAGACACCCACGAATCTATTCCCTCCACCACCTATCATCTCTTGATCACCCATGACCACGCCATTGTCTCAATTCTAAGCTTGACCAGATAAGGTCGTTAAAATCTTACCCGACTTCGCCTGAACTCCTCACCGATCTATATCACAGATGATTATTTTTCTGATGAACAACAACCCGCAAGGTAACTTCAACATTAACCATAAGCATCCATTCGTCGACGTTCAGTAGAAATTGATGAAATACCCAAATTTGATCAACTCCGGACATCTCGATTTATACAATACTAAAAATCATAATTTCTTTACCTAAATTCATCATTTTATAATACGATCTTGTTTATACAACCACGTTAAAATTTCCAGATGGTCACATATTCGGCCTGTCATTGATTTCCTCTGTAATCAATTATTATTGAAAAAATTACTGAATTCAAAACCTTGATATCATTTTTAAAAATAATGTTGCAATGTTTCCAATAATTTTTCTTTAGCAATCAAAGTTTAATATTGATAGTATAAAAAGAATCAAAATTTGAATTCATTTTAAACCTCGTGGTTCCAGAAACAGGGATGTCTGTATATATTTACAGACATGCATACCCAAATCTATATGTATATACACATGCAGATATATTCACACAATCATACCATCACATATTTCAAATAAAATTTTGATGCCAATATAAAAGGGTCAAGTTTGCTTACCTTAGATGTTGAGACAGAGAACAACAGAGAATGGTAGAGAACTGGAATTTGTGCTTGATTGTTTGATATGAATTGCAACTTAAAACTGAAACTCGATATTTTTGAAACTGGTTTTATTTTGATTCCAGGTTGATACTGAGATAATTTCTTTTCCACTTTATCCAGGTTTGAAGTCGCTTTTGAACTAGCATTTGATTTTCTGGTTGAACACTTTGAATTGCTTTGCATTGCATTCATCAAGTTTGAAGATGTTTGCTTTGATCTTTGATTTGCTTTTATTAACTGATTGCTGGTTTATCTTGAAGAATTTGAACTAAAGCTTTTATTTTATTCCCAGGTTTCAAATTTTTTTCCTTTTGTTTGATCTGAACTTGTTTTTTAGCTTTGAATTTTTGTTTTCTTTACTTTTGTTTCATAAATTTCAATAAAAAGAAAATGAATTAACATGTTTTCTCATTCCTAAACATTTTAGTGCATTATATTTTTAAGAGAAAAGAACAAACTGCCACTTGTAAACCTATATTAACACTTGTGAATTTGAAATTATATTACGCTTATATTTGTTAATTTATACTATATCTTCTTACACTTGTTATTACATACTCTCCATGTCTTACAAATGTCATATATGATTAAAATAGTGTTTAAATCCTAAATTTTAATTAATTTATTGATTTAGTTTTCTACCCTTTCATTTTATAAATTACTTAACTATTTACATATGTTTATATTTTAAAATTTATATTTATTATGTTTTTAAATGTTATATACTTTTATAACCTTTAGGAAAATGATTTTTAAACCAATCATAAATAAGTAATTATATTGATTATATATATAAGAATTTAACTTAGATTAACCTTTTAAAAATTAATTTCAAATCACTAATATATATATATATATATGTATGTGTGTGTGTGTGTGTGTGTGTTGTGACAACCTAGATTTTTGAGAATCTGTTAATTTATAATTAACGGGGTTAATTAATAAAAATTCTGATTTATGTTTGATTGAACAAATAAAACTTAGGTAGTTAGAATATATTTGGATATGTATGTAAATGGATAAATTCTGATAATACAAATTTCTATTTCAAAACAAAATAAGGAATGATTGCCTTATTAAGTAAATTGGATTTAAAAATTCTATGTTTTATAAATTATTTATAAGTGTACAATTGTAAAATGATATCATTTTTCTTTTAAGTTATATATATTTGAAATTCTAATTTATATTTCTGAACAATAAAGGTAATTTCTTATTTGTTTAAGATATATTTTTGTATAAATTTAAAATAATGTTTAAACTAAAGGATTTTATTCTTTTAATATACTTTCTTTTTTACTTTAAAATTTATTAATGAAGACATTAACTTATTAACACTATAATTAAGAAGATTAATATAAAAAGTGTATTAGAACCTTTGTAAGCATATAAAACAAGTTGGGACATATGTAAATAAATGAATACTTGTAAGTACAATTGTCGCTTAAGTACTATAAAATAGAACCAGTGGCATTCTTCTTCTTTTTAAAAAAATAATAATAATAAGAAAGTTTTAGAGAAAACCAAGCCACAAACTTTTCATTTAAAACTTTCTCAATTTATATTCTTTTCTTCTTCGAGTAAAAGAAAGCCAAGATCAAATAAATAAAATTCAACAAACTGTTTCCAGTTTTTAGCCTGAGCATGGATTCAAACTCAAACATTCATTAGCAAGTCAACATATAACAGCTATGGGTCTTAATCTTCAACATAATCAAGTAACAGATCCAAAGATTTTAAATTCAAGCAAGCAAATCTGGAGGCAAATTAATAATCAAAGTTTAATCAAGTTGTAACAACTGTAGCTTCATTTCAGTTTTGAACCATCTCAAGCTTCAACATAGCAGCAATACAAGATTCATGTGTTCAAAGTTTTCCAAAAGTTTTCTAGTTTTTAACAACCCAGTTTCAAAGCTCTGCATTTTCTAAGGTGAGTAAACTGCAACTTCGAAATAAATCTTATCAATATGCTGTGAATACACTACATTCTTTAACATCAGATTCTGATGCATAATCTCTGGTAGCGATGTGAAAGTAGTGGTTGCATGAATAAATTCATATGTTAATGCGAATTAAGAGAAGGATTTGTGCATGTCTGTTCTCATATATATATATATATATATATATATATATATATCTCTGTGTGTGTGTGTGTGAGTCTGTTATCTTTACAGGGTAAGTAAACATAAATCCTTCAAAATGTAAATACCAATAAAATTTATGCATGCAGTTTTTAATCATAGAATTAATCGATCTAACTATTTTACTCTATTTTTTTTCTTCTTTTTCTTTTATGCCTGTGAATAAACCACTCTTAGATTTATTTTGAATCTGGATGTATGGATGGATCTTAGAAGCTTGATGTAAATTGTTGCATGATGATGTATTGTGTATACATAAATGTAAAACTGTGTGCATATATTAAAGGATCGGTGTTCTTCAATTTTTTTAAAGTACAGAGTCAAAATTTTAGATAAAAATCCAAAATCCTTTTAATCTAATCAATAATAACTTGGGTATTTAAATAAATTATGTTTATCAAATCATAAGTTATAGCTGAAATTTTATTTTAGAGTTAAATAAGTTGTAGATTTTTGAAAATTTAAAATTTGATAGAGAAGCTTAAAATTTGTGAAAATTTGATTTGTACAATTTAACGATTCATATATATACTCTAAATCATTATAAAAATCAAGGATTTTTGAAATTAAAAATATATTTTTTAGGCTTGCGGTTATGAAGAATTTTTGAGATGATCTGAATGTGAAGTTCCGTCTATTGCCGACGAATGGAGTAGTATCAGGGGTCGCAGTCAAGTTGGAAGGAAGTGTGCAGTTGGTCGAACGTGGGAAAAATAGGGGTAGGGCTCATTATCGGCCGAGGTGGTCGGAGTTTGGAAGAATAGGGTTTTACTGCTTGGTTGTGTCGACGATGTTATGAGGAGTTTCACGATGCCTAATGGCGATCAGAATCAATCGCACGTTGAGCCGTGGGTGCTGGAGGGTGTGATGAAGCAACAAAGAGAATGGTGAGGGTTCTCGAGTGCTTAATCTCCAGTGATGGTCGAAATTTTTGGTGAGGTCGTTCCATGTTGATGGGTGTTAGAGTCGTTTTTGATTTTGCAACCAATTGATGTGATGGGTCGATCTCGTGGAGTTGTCATGATTGTTGTCGACTCGTCTGAGGGTAGGGCGAAGATCATCGGCGATCGAAGGGGATGTGCATGTAGATGTGCACGTTTCGTGCATCTGGAAAGTGAGTTTGGGGGAATGTTTTACTCGGGTTTTAACAAGAAGGAGTTTGGGTTTTCGCTCGAAGCAGGAGATAAGGGCTGTGTCACGTGTTTGAATCGGGTTTGAAGGGTTTTTGCTCGGGTTTCTAATGATGGTCCAGTTTCTGTTGTAGAGGAAATGTTGTAGAGTGTAAACAATGACAATTTGATCTTTGAAAATTTTTCTAGGTTAAAAGCATAGTTAACTAAGTTTTACTCTTGGGAATAATTCGTTTACAAAGAATAAATGTTTTAACAAGTTTAAGTAGATTTTAGAGAATAATATAAGTAGAATTCAAAATGATTTCTTTGTTAAATTTAATTTAAATTACTTTGGAAATTTCAAAGATCTAAGAGGTGAGAAAATTGATGTATATATTATTTAAATTATAATTGATTTATTAGATGTTTATTTTTAAAATTAAGTTAAAGATAAGAATTTAGAGGATCAATTAAAATAAAGAGTTTACCTTTAAGTGATTAAGAGTTTTGGTTAATTTAAGATAAGTAAATTTCTTAATTAAGAATTTTTTAAGCATGTTAAATCCACTTTTTCAGCATGGCCGTGATATCAAAAATCGACCGAGAAACCAATGATAGTTCGTCTCGAAGAATAGTCAACTCAGCATCCCAACAAAGCAAGTTCTGTTGAATGGCTTTTCAGATAAGATCCCCTACGGAGGGGGGGTCCAGGGGGGTGCCAACCCCTCAAGGTGGGGGTGCGGGGGCAACGCCACCGCTACGGTGATCGACCTGCCCGGTCAGGTCGCAGGGGTCCGGGGGGCAGCGCCCCGTCCAAAACGGTATACGACTTAGAGAATGGAGCGACCTATCTTCTACTCTAAGTCAACGACCTAACTGATGAAGCGGGTTAACGAGCTAACAAGTGGCACGACTTACCGACTTAATAAGGTTGCCGACTTAATAAGGTTGCTGACTTAACAAGGTTGCCGACTTAATAAGGTTAACGACTCAATAAGCTTAACGACTCAAGGATTGGACGACCTAAGAAGTGCCACGACTTAACGAGTTAAGGTTCAAGGTGACTTAGAGGAATGGAACGACTCAAGAGGGTTAACGGTTCATGATACAGGCCGACTCATTGGATCAACGACTCAAGAACTGTGCGACTCAAGGTCTTCACGACCTAACAATTCAAGGGCTGAACGACCTACGAGTTAAGGATCTACGAGTTAAAGACTCTACGAGTTAAAAGATCTACGAGTTAAGGCCACTACGAGTTAAAGACTCTACGAGTTAAAAGGTCTACGAGATAAGGATCTACGGCTTAAGGCCTCCACGAGTTAAAGAGTCTACGAGATAACAATCTTACGAGTTAGAAGATGGCGCGACAGGAAGTCTACGGCTCAAAAGATAAGTTGTTCACGACCTAAGACTTGGAGACAAGTTCAACACCACGCTGTAGTAAGAAGAATCGCTGACGACTTACGACCTATGATGAGTCGTGTACGAATCATGCTAGCATAAAGGAAACTGCATTTGGTTAACTCGTGAACGACTTAGAACTTGTATCATTCATTCAGATGGGTGCATAACTCTGGGCCAAGGCATGAACCCAGTAAATCAGCCGCGACCTACCATGAGTCGTACACGAGTTACGACTCATCATGAGTCGTACACGAGTTACGACTCATCGTGAGTCGTATACGAGTTACGACCTAACTCCGAAGATGCCTATAAATACGCCCATAACTCCAACAGAAAGGGGACTTTTGGCTCATTCATTTCAAGTGTCGTTACTCTGCTGCATTTTGAACTACTTCAACACCTTCAAGGAACTTCACAAAGAAATCAAACATGTCTAACATGTGTTCAAAGATTTGGATCGACATTGAAGTTTAGGCTACTTGTTCTAAGTCACTTGAAACTCAAAGTGTGTTGTAATCAAAGTGTAACTGCATTGACTTGTAATCAAATCGTCAATAAAGATATTCAAAGTGGACGTAGGCTCTCTCTTAAGCCGAACCACTATAAAACTGCTGTTTTTTACTGTTTTTTCACTATTATCTGCTTATAATCTGTTCCCGAGCTATCGGGTGGTGCTTTCACAATCTCACTTCACATACCGGGGTGTTAGCGTTCAAATTTTAGCGTTAACAAAGCATAAGTAACTAAGAAATTATTTAATTGATTTTAAATCAACCAAGTAATTAATTAGGGGTTATTTAAAGATAATCACTTAAAAATTAAGTAAGAGTACTTACTTAATGAAGTAATTATGGGATTAATTACTTAGTGAAATTAATTAAGAATGTGATATATTTTAATTAATAAATTAAGTTTAATTAATTACAGAGGATTACTCGATGATGAGGTTAAGTGTAAGTACTTAACGAAATTAATGAAGTATAATTACTTAGTGAAGTAATTAACAAATAATTACTGGATGTAATTAATTAAGGACAATTGCTTGATGAATATTATTGAGGGAAGTAATTAAGTGGTGCTTACTCAGTGTAATTAAAGAATTTACTAATGAAAGTAATTAGAGGATCATTAATTAATTAATGTAATTAATGAAAAAGATCAATCTTGCCTATGAATGATTGAATAATGATAAATGCTTTGGATTGGTTGATATCTCTGAATTGAATTACTTTGTGACATGATAAGTGAGATGGAAAGTGATTATGAGATTATCTATCAATTATGAATTGTTGTGTAAAAGTGTTATCCGGTAATAAAGTTAAATTTGATTTAAAATAAATATCTTGGGTTAGGATGACATTGGATGCCTTGAATGAGACTCGAAGAGACCGGAGTCGGGTATTAGGAAATACCCGAAACCACTTCGAATTGTTATAGATTGATGAGTGAAATGTATAGGCCGGAATGAAGTGATTTAAATCGATTGGGCTATTTGAATCTAAACCTTAATACTTAGAAAATGGATGCATGAAAAAAAGTGATGTCTAGATAAATTGTGACCCTGTAAATTAATACAAGTTACCCGGGTTTATATAGTTGTATGCCTTTGTATTCCATGTTAGATGGGTTTACTCACGCTGGTTTCCAGCCTGACCCGGGTGTTATTTTGATGTAATGCTCGGGTCAGACCGAGCATTACAGATTTTCAGGTAAGAACGTTCTGGAGCTCAGGAGGCGAGCTGGATGACAGGAACGTACGGAGTGTTTCCGCTGTTGTATTATTGTATATCTAAGATATGTTGAATTGAATCTGTCCAATGTTTTTATTAAATTTGTTGTAACTCAGATATATTGATGTAAATTGATAGATGCAATTTCCTTTGGTATAACTATTATAATTGATATTATAGTTTATCCGCTGCTAATGTGAGATATTGTGTTTCTTTCCTGTTCTTCTTCTATCTCATTTCTTCTTTTCTCTAACTATCTGGAATTTTCGAGATCGAAATTTCCGGGTCGTTACATATATACGTACACATATATATATAAAATAGAAATAAAATCTATTAGTTTATAAAGTTCTTAAATCTTATTTTAATTAAATTTATCTCAAATGTTTTTCATAATATAATCTTTATATATCCATTCACTTTCCTATCATTTATATTTATACAACTTTAACGAAGATGATTTGAAATCCAAATTATACATTACTAATAAATATTTATATATATTAGTTCCTAAAAAATTAAGTTAATAAATCCAATTTTATTTTCAAAATATTTATTTTTGAACTTCAAATCAAAATTCAAATTCAAATCTTTATTTATAAGATATTTAATTTTGAATTTCAATTCCACAATTAAATTTAAAATCAATATCCAATATGTTGTTATGTATATTATATACAAATCACATTTATTAATGTTACATTTATAAAATATTAGATCTTTTTATCAAATCCTATTTCTAGTTAAACTATTATACCTTATTACATATCATATTATCTTGAATACTATACTTATTAATAAATATTTATTTTAATTTCAAACCCTTAATTCAATTTACAATCTATTTATATAATTAAACAGGCACAATTTGTTTTAATTTGAAAATTTCAAATTAATTCACAATTTAATCCAAAAATTTATTATAATCATCAATTTAAATCTGACTCAAAATCGGGATCGTTGTATATTCCCCTCTTAAGAAAATTTCGTCCTTGAAATTTGGTAGATAGGGAGACAACAAAGAACAGATAAACACATTTGAGTTAGAAAATTTATTTACCAGATCAAACTGAATATCTATTCTACATTTGGCTTACCAAATTAGGATATCATTAATAGATATGAGAACAAACTCATTCAACACTTCACGAAATACTCGGGTCATCCAGTCTATGAAATATAAAAGGTATTGGTTAGTCCGAAGGATAACTAACCCTCGTAGAATATATCTGGACCTAATCAGAACAAACAATAGATGCTCAATTCAGGTTGTAATATCCCAAATTATTCATTAACTTCTCCCTCTTAGGACTTTGATCCTCACAAGAAATCACAATAAAAACTTCAAACTTTAATTTTGACCGAAATCGTTTTATTGATACAATCCACTTTAACTTTATATTTAGTTAACCAATTTATTTCCAACAGAATTTTAAATTCATTAAAGTTAAAAAAATAAAGAGCTGATAAGAAACCAATGAAGAGAATACGAAGTAGAAAATTATCTTCAACGATTCCCAGGGCCACCACCATACCAAAGCTTCTCCCTCGAGCTACGACAAAGAAATCAAAGAATTGAAATTGGATGATCAACAAAGGAGAATGAAGAGAAAAGTTGTTTCCATTGTTGTAGGGTATTGACCATTTTTAGTGGTACTCCCATGTCCCCTACCTCGTCTCCTTCTTGCACTCATACTCAATATTAGTAGAGAGTAAGAGAATTTGCTGAGGCATACGGATGGATATCTTAGGGATAAACTCATTCTAGGGCATTTGAAACCCTATCTCTAATGAGTTACCTAATGCGTTGTACTCCTGAGCTAAAGTTTAAACCTTCAGCTCTGATACCTATTGTCACGACCTGAAATCCGACGCGCGAAAATTCGCATTCGTACTTCACTTGTATTCAAATGCCACAGATTCAAACGTCGAACTCTAGTTCGGATGGAGCTTATAACACACTAAGTAAAGAGCGCAGCGGAAGAAAAAATGAATATCATTGATACACGATAGTATTTGATACAATGCATTGACAAAATTGATATCAACAACAGAGATACAAGATAACAGCGGAAGAAATAACTCCAAAAGATAATATCTTCAGAAGTCCTTAAGATAGATACTCCAATTAACTACAACACCATTGCCAACGCTCCAAGATTAAGAAGACTCCAAACCAAAAAGCGAGAACCACCATCTACATTGAAGTGAAGCAACACGATCCAAATGTGATTGCCAATATCCAGGGATTGAATGCAATCGAATCTACACCTACTATTCGACTATCTTGAAAGAAAATCCAACTCTAGACTGCCCGTGTGGAAAATTGTGGGCACCCAGAGTTTAGATAGGAAGAAATAAACTCCGGATCAATCATGGGCCTAGTATGAGCAAACAAAAACATTTTATCTTTGGAACAACAACAAAGACATTTAATAACTGAAATCCGCAACGCTTTTTGGAAAATGAAACTACCATAAGGCCTCCCGGCACACACACAATGCAATTGCACACTTGGGGAGATTTGTTCTTATGATAGTCAAACATGCTTACTACGCAAAATTCATTTGATATTATTATTAGTGCATAGTGGAAAAACTTTGCAAGTTTAATAGTAATCTTAGCCAGCATATGTACCATTATAGTACGCCTACTATAGCTACCATTTTAAATGGCAGGTTCTACAACAATACCGTACAAGGCGCGTATTGGTGATTGGATTTCCAACAATGGTCAGGATAAGGAACTTCCTGGGCCACATGGGTACGCCTCTCGTGGGACGTCCCGAGAACCAAACCGGATCTCTACCAACACAAGGCTGGGTTACCTCTGTAACTAGGTAACTACTGCACGAGTATGCCACCCTCCGGTCGTAACCGACTTTTATCCAAGGGCCCTCAATACCAACAACCACAAAGCAATAAGTTGCAGCAACCACGTAGGTTAAGTATTTGGGCTCCATAACATGATACCACCTCTATCGAGAAGGAAATGAACATACCCTCAGCAGGCGCTACCACCAAATAACCTTGTTGCATCCTTCCTGTTTCGACCATTCTGGGTTGTGAGGTCCAACGAGGTCACGTCCATAAGTCTACGCTTTTCAAAAAAGCCATGCTTCGATCAACAAATGATCAGCAGCACTTCATATGCCATATTACTAAATTGGGAATGTATCACTAGTAACCATCAACTACATAACCTTTGAGCTCGTACGTCTCTGAGAAGGGTGTTAAGCTAAGAGGATAAAATCTTCGCCACCAAATAGAAATGTATTTAATAGAAATCAACTTTACATCTCAAAGTGTAACGTCAGACATACATCCATACAATTATGTTCCAGATTCGAACAGAACCGCAGGCACTTCAAAAGATGCCCTTGCAACCCGGATAATCCCTAATCACGTCCCGACTGCCCATCACAAAGGGTGATCAATTCTCTATACCGGGGCCATTCGATGTAGAGACATTCAGCGGGTTATCCTTCGCTTTTAAAAATATCCGGTCTTCACCACCGGTCTTCAAATGTTATCCATATCGTCTTATCATTATTCGGAATGAGTTATATGACACAAAGTCCTCTCCCGGCTAAACCGAATAATGAGCGCAATATTTAAAAACATATGGATATTGGGATCTCAGTTAAGTCGCAAATTAAAGCCCAAACCTTTATTTAAATGGTTTAAACAAATTACTATTTCAACTCCTTAAACAAAAAGATTCACTTCACAAAGTTCACAAAGATTAATTCATATCTTTCAAAACTATTTACAATTCCAAATCTTTTATACGAAAGATACACCTTTAAGATCCTCTTCAATTTAAAAACAAAGTTCACCATTCTTTAAAAAAGATTTATTCATAGCTTTCAAAAAAATTCCATTTCAAAACTTGAAATCCTTTCAATAAAAATTGGAAATCCTTTCTTTATATGAAAGCTATTATTATTTGAAAAACAAAGGTTTTCGTTTGGGAAAAATCCGATTACATTTGCACAAGTAGACCTTCAAATATAAACTTGGGTTAAAATAATAGTTTTAAAATACTTTTAAAGATGATTTTAAAAATTATATAACTTGTATAAACCTTTCAAACAAAATTTCCAAAACAATTTCAAATAATATTTTCAAACTAAACTTTAATTTCAATACTTCCCTTTCAAAAGCTTTCTGTGTCCAATTCCATTTCCAAAACCATTTGGCTTCAAAATTCAGCTTCCAAAAATAATATTTAGGTTTTAAAATATCTGTGACTTAACCGATTTCCTCATGCAATCCATACTTGTATGCGTAGGGTGCAGTCCAGCGGTTTTACACAATAATGCAACATCATCAATCATCACAGATTCAAACATAGCAATATCGATAAGCGGTATAATCTATAACTTATCTTCATTCACAGATTCACATATAAATAATGTAAATTTATCACAGATAAATAAATGACATTCATAACAGATAATTACATTCATCACAACTCAAAATCAAAACGGAGCATCACACATCAGGGATATCAAACAATTCAACATTCAATATAATCCAAATATTCAAAAGTAAGATCAATTAATTATCCGATTAATTTAAATCAGATTAATTACTTATGGATAAACACCAATCCTGGTTAATTAATATTAATTAATTACAAATCATTCCAATTAATAAATTATTTTACCTTTAATTATTAATTAATCAACCTTAATTATAACCTTTAATCATTAAATAATATCCCTTTAATATTTAATTATCCTTTAAGTAATTAGTTACATTAATTAATTAACCCTTAATTAATTATCCTTAATTAATTACATTAATTACTCAACCTATAATTAATTACCATTTAATTATTTATCCATAATTAATTATAATATGTGATTATCCCTAATCACAAACTAATTACATCGAGTAATTATCCTTTAAGTAATTGATTAATCAACTTTAATCACCAATTAATTACTTTTAATTAAGTAATTATCTTTAAGTAATCAATTACCTTTAATTACTTTTATAAATTAATCAATCTTTAATTAAGGAAATCAACCTTTAAATAATCGTAAATTTAAATTAATCACATAATCAATTAACTCTTGATTTATTATCTTTTAATTAATTATCTTAATTAATCACATAGATAAATTAATCACCTTGATTTATTTTCCTTTAATTAATCACATAAAATTAATTAATAGCATTTATTAATAAATCTTTAAGTAATGAAATAATCAATCTCTTTTCTTGATTACATTGGGTAATTATCTTTCTAAATTCCATTCATCAATCAATTATCATTTAATTACATTCGTTGAGTAATAAATCTTTAATAAATAAAAATTTTAATTAACTAAAAGATAATCCATTTATCTTAATAAATTATCATAAAGAAAATCTTTATTTAATAAATGTTTTAATAAATTTTTCATTAACAAAATTAACTTAAATTAAACATTGCATTGTTTTAATACTTTGTCAAATATTTATTAACAAAAACCCTGCTGCATTTCCATTAACCCCGAGCCAACACTTAATTTACTCGAGCCAAAACTCGAGTGACCACATTTCTTTCTACCCCGAGCCATCTCGCAAAAACTTGCGAGTCAAACCCACAACCCTCTCGAGCTCATCCCTGAGGCCATAAACTTCTTCCTCAAACCTAATGTAACTGACGCAAAATCAACGTCGTGCACATGCACAACCCATCGATCAACTTCTAATCATCGCCGATCACCCCTACAGCCATCGACAACATCTACAAGCCTCCTACACACCCAGATTGACGAAGCCACGAAATCAAAATCGATCATTTGAATCAAACTGGAACCAAAAATGGATCATCGGAAAAATTCTCGTTCAACCATCACCGATAGCCTGCAACCACGCCGCCGTGCCCAAAGCTACGCCAGACACCCACGAATCTATTCCCCCACCACCATCATCTGCGGATCTCCCACGACCACGCCATTGTCTCAGTTCTAACCTCGACCAAATAAGGTCGTTAAACTCTTGCTCGACTTCGCCTGAACTCCTCATCGATCTATATCTCGGATGATTATTTTTATGATGAACAACAACCCGCAAGGTTACTTCAACATTAACCCTAAGCTTCCATTCTTCGACGTTCAATGGAAATTGACGAAATACCCAAATTTGATCAACTCCGGACATATTGATTTATACAATACTTAAAATCTTTACCTAAACTCATCATTTTATAATACGATTTTGCTTATATAACCACATCAAAATTTCCAGATGGTCAAATATTCGACCTGTCATTGATTTCCTCTGTAATCAATTATTATTGAAATAATTACTAGATTCAAAACCTTGATATCATTTTTAAAAATAATGTTGCCTTGTGTCCAACAATTTTTCTTTAGCAATCAAAGTTTAATATTGTTAGTATTAAAAGAAATTAAATTTTGATTTCATTTTAAACTTGGAGGTTCCAGAAACAGGGATGTCTGTATATATTTACAAACATGCATAGTCAAATCTCTATGTATATACACATGCAGATATATTCACACAATCATACCAGCACATATTTCAAATACAAATTTAACACTAATATAACAGGGTCAAGATAGCTCACCTTAGTTGTTGAGACAAAGAACAACAGAGAAGGCATAGAACTGGAATTTGTGCTTGATTGTTTGATATGAATTGCAATTTGAAACTGAAACTTGATATTTTTTAAACTGCTTTTTATTTTGATTCCAGGTTTGTAACATTCCTCAAAATTTATCAAGTTAATTTGGCAATTAAATTAATTTTTGAAGATAAATTGCTAATCTATTTATGAATTAACTAGATAATTTCTAGAAAAAATAAAGATTTTAGATTTTAAAGTAGAATTGGTACAAAATTTAGGGATAAGTATTTTATAAACAAATATTGAATTTAAAAATAAGACGTATTAAAAGTAATGTAGAATTTAAAAGCTTTAAAAAGTTAATGGTAGTTTGTTTTCTAAAATATTAAATATGTTTGGGAAATGTATTAACTATCAAAGAATCAATGTACTAATTTTTCAAATATGATTATTTTAAGTTAAATTTTCTTGTATAAATAAAAGTGATTAATTGTTAATATGTAACCAAAATTTTTAAAATCGTTCTTTTCTTTTTAAAAGTTGTACAAAAAATAAATGATAGAAAAAATGCATGAATGAAAGATGTATAAAATATATGTATATAAATATGTGAGCTAAATTAAAGATTTAAAAACAAAATCTATAAAATAATTTAAACTAAGGAATTAATATGATTTTTGTGTGTGTATATATATATTAAACATTAAAAATAGGATTTATAAATCAATAAAAATATGATTTGTACAACGACTTGAGAATAAAATCTAAAACAAGAATGAATGTAAAGTACTTACCCTTTTGAAATTTAATGAATGTATTGTGAATAAAATTGAATTAATAAATAAGTTACAAAATCCTTACAAACTAAGAAATTTACATGTGTATGATTTTTTTGTTGAGTGTACAAGTTATGATAATCCAATTCTCTTCAAAAAAATTGTAAAAGTAAAATAAATATAAATGTATGTAAATAGTTTGTAAATAAATTAATAAAAAAGGGTTAAACATAAAGCATGTTTTCATAAATTCAAATAAAGTAAGAATTAAAAACAAAGTTGCAAATAAATTTTAAAACAAGGGTTTAAAAAAAAGTTTTGAAACTAATCTAAACTAAGGGGTTTTAGCATAAAAATACCAATTTGGACAAATGTTAAGCATGAAAGAAGAAAGTAGACAAGTGGCAGCTGTTTTCATTTTCAAAAAATTTCCCAAATCCGAGAAAAAACTATTCAATAATTTCCATCCCAAAACATTTCAAACTCTTGACCTACCCATTTCCTTCATTTCTAAAACCAGGCTACCCATTTCATATCTCCTTCCTCAGAAAAAAAACCTTCTCATCTTGATTCAAAAAGAAATCTCAAAATCGAAATCAAAAGCCTGAAACAAAGAGCTCAAGTCAACATGATCAAGCAAGTTTCAACCTTTTTTAAAAAATCGAAATAAAAAAATGGAAACCAGAATGAAAAACAAAAAGGGAAGGTAACAGAAGCTATGGAGCAGATTCAAAATAAAACAGTGCAAAAGAAAATTAAAAATTTGAAGCACTTCAGATCTGAAACAAATCAAGTTCAAGCTTGAAGTTTGAATCAGTAAGATAGCTCAAACAAATGGATTCACAAATTAAACCCAGTAGCAATTCAAAGCAAACTAGAAACTAAGGCAATCTGCAAAAAAAACTCAGGTAAAAAAATTGAGCAAACTCACAAGTAAAAAAAAATTAAGATTTAAATTTTGAAGCAATCAAAACATGATTAACCCTATTATTTTTGACCTGCGGGAAATATGATCAAAAACAAAGTTAAAAGGGGCAGAACAGTTTAAAAGGGGGTTGCATGTTGCAGATTCATAAAACAAATCATTCCAGGCAAAGGTCTATGTTCCTTTCCTTCCCAATGTGAGCAAATCACTTAAACTTGTTTATTTTTATCATAGTTCTTGAATTTATACTCAAAGTTATGAAGTATATATGTGATTGTGCGGAAAAAAATGCCTGCATGTTTTATATAGATAAGTAGTTGTGTGTGTACAGGCTTGTGCATACCCTGTTTGTTGTTTACAGGCACAAGTTAACTTCAAAAATTCAAATTTTTCAATAGAGTCAGTATTAACCTTTGACATATAAATAAAATTTGTTTGTTAAAGTATAATGTTTATTATAAAAGTAGTTTCGAAATTTTGAATTCAGCAAATAATGTTAAAAATGAAATTTTCAGTAAAATTTCTTCAACCCAAGAAAAATCAAATATCAGGATTTCAAAATCTGATTATTGGGATGAATTCATATGGTAAAAAGATGATTTTTATAACCATTCCAGAGTTTTAAAGCTTATGTCCAAAGAGAATTCACGAATAGACCAAATATGGGTTTTTTATCAAGTTCTGACGATCAACGTTGTGTTGATCATTAAGCTTGAATCTGGAGCTTGCTGGTAGGGCATTGATCATCAGAACAATACTAAATGATTTTTTATTGTCGTGGTGATCGCACCATGTCGAACTAGGGTTTGATGATTTTTTTTACCTATTTGGTTTGTGGTGACCGTGACATCATCAAGATGATTCAGGAGATCGGACCTTGGGGATTCGCTGCGTCATCGTACGTTGAAGCTTTGGACAGGTTAGCAGAGTTGTTGGTGGTCGAAATGACTGGTGCGTGGCGATTTTGGGTGGTCAGCTGTATTCTAGTTTTTAAGTTGAATTGCTCGATCTCGAATTTGGCTCGAGTTCAGGTATCTGGGTTGTTGATTGGCTGGAGATGATCATGGGTGACTTGCCGGAGTTTGCAGGGTTGATCAGAGGCGCTCCGATCGTTGGTGCATATGCACATGTGTTAATATGTATCAGCGATGGTTAAGGGAAGAAGAAGGGATGTCTCTTAGTAAGTCCCTAGGTTTCGTGGTGCTGGCACGAGTAAACACTCGAGTGAAATTGTGCAGGTTAACAGTTTAACAAATGTATAAGTTTTAAAAAAATCAAAATGGAAGAACATGGGTGGGTTTGGGTAAAAGCTCGAAGGAAATGAAGGTTTGGCTCGAGGAAGTCTCGGGTAGTATGATTTTCAATTTTAAAGCTTTAAACATCTAAGTTACGTTGATTTCTAAATTTGTTCTTTATCAAATAGTAATTGTTTTTTAAGTTGAAATGTGTAGTTAAAGGTTTTAAAAGTAAAATATTTTGAAATTAGTTAAGTTTAAAAATGTTTTGAACTTATAATTTTAAAAAGAGTTTATTTTAAATAAAACTTAACCATGTGATTAAGGAGTAATCAAATGTTTTGAAATTGTTAACTTAAAAGTTAAGCAATTTATACCGTTAATGATAATTAATTAATTAAGGATTTTAAGTATTTAATAATTAAAGGATAATGATTTATTTGAAAAATTAATTAATTATTAATTAAAGGCTAATTAATTTATAAATAAATCAAGGTAATTAATTTAATAATGTATTACGGTAATTAATTTGAGGTTTTTGATGTCATTAATAGGGTGATTAACTAAAGAAATTAATTAATAATTAAAGTTAATTAAATAACCAGGGATAGTTACTTATTATAATTAATTTAGGATAATTAATTAAACGACAATTAATTAAATGATAATTAATTAAGGGTTAATTAATTATGTAATTAACCGGAAGGTTAGTTTAATTAATGTGATTAATTAAGGACTAATTAATAAATTAAGGGTACTTAATTAAGATGGATAACTAAGGATTAATTTATTAATTAATTAATTAATACTAAATGATTTGTAATTAACTAATCAGGATTGAGTAATTATGTTTGTGTCAAAATTGGGCACAACACTCTTCGAGAGTCGTTGAAGAGATAATAGTCAAGAATGTAAATTCAAAACAGATATTATCTAACAAAAACTCCAATCAACAGTAAAATAAATGCGTAGACAAGCAATTTATAGTGGTTCGGCGTGTTGCCTACGTCCACTGTAAAGTGTTTTGATGTTTTTATTGATTCTCTTTCAATGATTACAAGTTGTTGCAGCAATCAACAGCAAGTTACAACTGGAAATTCGAAATCAACAGTAAAATTATGATGTAGGGTGATGGAGATCTCGATCCGGCAGAGTCTGGGCGCTTGAGAGTCGAAGATATCCCTTTTCTGCTGGCCCTGGGGCTCTA
Source organism: Allium cepa (assembly GCA_030765085.1). Lineage (NCBI taxonomy): Eukaryota > Viridiplantae > Streptophyta > Magnoliopsida > Asparagales > Amaryllidaceae > Allium > Allium cepa. The sequence continues at coordinate 813,619,849 of CM060939.1, forward strand.
TTTATAGGCGTAGGTTGCTGGTATCTTGCTGAAAAATCGGGAGACCACGTCTGGCACGTGAGGGGGCCCACATGCACGGTCTCAGGAAGTTTGGGCCCACTTCGGCATCGGTTCGAACTCCGTTCGAACCGGTCAAGAATTCATCCAATCGAGGTGAAATTTGGCGTGGACATTCTTCAACATGTACGGAAGCTTCAGTGAAAATTTCGTGGCAGTTGGATCAATAGGTTAGGAGATATGATGGATTCGAAATTGGGTTTTTTGGCATAGCTGTCTGGTTCGAACCCATGTATTCGAAACGATGGTTTCGAATCCATCATGGCACGCGGCTTCGTGGTGACGTGGAGCGCAAACTTCGAATCGATCCGGACTTCACTCTGTGTTGACCGCTTCGACTCCATGTATCTCGGCGCATTCGAACCGACGGAAGACACGTCATCGTGGTTGGTTGACCTAGTGGGTTCGAACGAAGTTACACAGGATGGGTTCGAAGATGGCATCACAGATGGGTTCGATGAAGGCCTCTGTGATGGGTTCGAAGCATGGCTTCGGTGATGGGCTCGAACTTGTGTTCCTTGGATGCACATGAGCTCTGCAAACCCTCCATGGATACGAGGCACATGGATTCGAATACGATGGAGTCGAAGGTAATGGAGTCGAAGGTGAGGCGCTTTAGTGGTTTCGAAACTGATGGGTTCGATGTCCTTCGGTTCGAAGGTGATGGTCTCGAGTGGTGCACGATGATGGGTTCGAATACACCCATCATGGTGGGTTCGAAACCAGCATGTCCCCTCCAAGATGAACCGATCATAGCTTGAGCATGCGAACTCGGATTGACTTGAAATTTGAAATGCTGACTCCTGTGGTCTTTCTTGCCGTGTCCTATCAATTGTAGCTCAATCTGGATTCGGATAAAATTCAGTGATATCCATGGCGAAAGGAAGTACGATCAACTTCTGAGGCGAACTGTCCTTCGCTTTTGGTCGATCTTTTGGTATCGCGGCTTTGCCAAAAAGCGGGATAACATTTTGCCCCCCAAAGTACGTCTTGTGGGAACATGACGTGCTTTGAATAGCTGCAATCTCTCTCTGAACAATCATTGCTCTCTTTTTTGTCGAACCTCGTATGTTGTACTGCTGTAACCTTGCGTTGATATGATTGATTGCTATATAATAGTGCTTAGCCGTCGGCTGTCGCATTTGTAACAGGATGAGTGTTTGATCCCTGTGAATATTCAAAATCGAACGTTAGTTCAACATGTATGCGCATATGTTAATTTGACCCTTGTTAACGTCGTGCGTCCACGAGTTGTTGTCAGTTTGGTTTGCTATAGAATTTCGTATTGATTCTCTCCTGAACCAACTTTGAAATTTGAATTGAGACAACGCTTGGTGGTTGTTTTGAAAGGTTTCTTCATATCGATCCTCTCCTGAACCGATGTAGAAGGTTAAAGGAATCGAATTTGTATTGCGCGAGCGTAATGTTTCGAACCGATGCATTCGAGCATTGATGGGTTCGAAATTCACGTTTGCATGGACGCGGTACGCTTGCTGCTATGATGGATTCGAAATTGACATTCGAACCGGTCTGAAAGGATGGAGTACACTTGTGTAGTGATGGGTTCGAAATTCACATTCGAACCGATGTGAAGGGATGGTTTCGAGACTTTTGTTCGTGGCAGTGGTCCGTGTGCTTTACAGGATGGAGCCTCAAACGTATTGGTTCGAAAGTGGATTTCGAACCGGTTCTGCATTCTGACCTGTTGTAATCGGTCAAGTCCACCGGCACGCGAATCGACCCAGTCATCTCCAACCCCCCATATAAATAGCAAAGACCTCGGGAGATTTTCACTTTTTACTTTTACTCTTGCTTGCTTTTTACTGTGCTCTTCATCGTTTCAGAGCTCCAAAAGAGAAAACACAGTGTCTCTCTTTCGAACCATTCAAGATCCGAATCTTCAATTCCTTGAATTCATCATCCAAACTAGGTAATTAGCCTCGGATTCAAACGGCGAAGTTATTTCGAAACCGTTTCTTTTTATCGATTGCGTAGCTTCGAGATTGGCAAAACCGGATCTGGTTTGGGAGGGATTCGAACCGATGCGTGAGCTCGAGTTCGAATCGATGACGGTGGCGTCTTTTTACTGGATTTCGAATCGATCCTTGGAATGTCCTAGCTGGGGTGTGTAGTTCGCACCGATCGAGGGATTCGAGGGGTCCATTCGAACCGATGGGTTCGAACCCATAGGCTATCGTTTCGAATTCCGCAACTTCGTATCGATACGAAGTGGATCGGTTCGAATGTGAGTGATGCGGAGTTGAGGTTTTCTCATCGGTTCGAACTTGTCATCTGTTTACCGGTTCGAAGCGCGTCAGGATGGATTCGAACGCATGGGTTCGAAGCGACGTCAGGATGGGTTCGAACGCATGGGTTCGAAGAGAAGTCCTGGTGATGGTTTCGAACCCTACATGATGGATACCAAAATTTGAAATTCTCCAATCGTAACTCCGACGAGCTTCATTCCTGCATATTTGGACTTGAATATTAAACTGCATACATGACTACCTTTTGAAGCTCGTCGATGGAACTATAACAACTTCTACCCGAACCAACTTCCATCATGGAAACGGACTGGTGATGACGGTCAGCGATGACGGTCATTATAGCTGGACTCCGTAGCCTTGTCGTTTTCATATTTCTTTAACTCTGCAACATTTATTCAAGTAATGCATGTCACTGCACAACACACACTCATACACGCTACACTGGGGAACGCACGGTTTTTTGTCATCTAACGATGGTTTCTCGTGAGTTAGCTAGTTATGGAATCGTCAAGTTCACAGCAGCAGGAGACTCAAGTTACAGTCTCTCCGAGGCTAGAGATTCTGGATATTGACCCTGAGATTATTGGTCCAGCCCCGGATGAACTTCCCGATGCGTCATTCATTGCCAATCCATCATATTCCGTTCCGTCCAACATCTCTGAAGACATGTTGGGGAGAATATGTTTGAGACACGGCCTGTCGCTGGATGATGTGCTACTGCCAGGGCTGAATGATAGACCGCATAATCCGCCGGAGGGATATACGGCATTTAACTGCCACGCGTGCGCGGCCGGGACACTTCCTTCATTCAACGAGTACATAAGGGAAGTATTGTCGTTCTTGAGGATCGCCCCATCTCAGTTGCATCCGAACGGATATGCGTCGATCAATAGCTTGTTCATTGCATTTATGGAATATCTCCATCGACCACCGCTCCCAATTGAGAACAGATACTTTTTCAATTTCAAAACTCGGGGTGATTATCCCTCCTTCACATTCCTAGAAGCGGTGAGAAATTGCCAAGTGGTTACCGGGTCTTGGACCAGGTTGAGCTATTATAGGGAAGAATGGTTTTATGTCAGATGCCCTCCTGGATTCGCCCGACGATGACTATTCAGACGTGAGTATAGTTGAGTTCGCAAATAATTACTGTGGCAATCGCAGCCGAAGTGGAACTTATATTTTATCCTTTTTTGCAGCGGTGATTCAGCGACCTGAAGGCGAGCATTTTAGGGAGATGGTGCGAGTGCTCCGAGAAGTCCCGGATGGAGATAGGGATATCGATGTGTTATTGACGGATAGGAATCTCCGGGCCTGCGGTTTGATCGAACAAGCGCAGAGCATAAGTTTTGAAGTGGCACTAAGGGTCGTCTCGAAGAAACGAGTCAAGCACAAGAAACCCAGAGTTACCACAGCTGACGAAGCGGACTCTGAAAGAACCCACACCGATGATGAGCCGCTGACCGGGCCTACTGACGCAGCTCCGGATGTCGCGGAGCAGAGAAAAGGCAAGGCTGCCATGGTTAAGTCAAGTAAGAAGGGGAGATGGAAATCGGTCGTCACGGCCCGTTTTGCTCCCGGAGTTAGAATCTCGGAGACGTCTCCTCCGAGAACTGAAAATCTTTTTGAAGGGCTTGCCGATCTTCCAATCCCGGACGATGTGTCTTTTCAACATGATGCCGGGTTGGAGGAATTCCATCGCTCCTTAGAATTGAACGAGCCTCTTATTACTAGCGAGGTCGACACTTCTGGTTGGTCGGGGGGAAAGGCATATTCATACACATTTCACGACACTGCATAACCTTTGACTGAAAACTATCTGTCTTGAAAGGTGATTAATTCTTCTTTATTTTGCTTCGCAGATATCATGTCCAAGCGAGGTTCAATGCTTGGGAGTCTTCGACATGCCCGCAAGCCTTCATATTACGACTCGCGCCGACGAGAAGGGGATAGAGGTTATGATCAGGGGCGTTCTGGGCATTATGACCAGGGACGTTCTGGGTATTCTAGTCACGAGAGATATGACACGGACAGTGGCTATAAGCGTCGATCGCGATCGCGTACCCCTCCTCCTTCCAGAGATCCCATACAACCTCCTGCTCATGTCCCTCATCCTTCCGAGTCTTCTCGATATACGTCGGTTTCTCAACCTTCTCGATCCGAGGCGATGACCCCGATAGTCGCAGAGCAGCCTCCTACAGAGATCTCGGGAGAAGGGGCAATTAGACTCGCGCAATTAAAGAGGGAGTTCCCGAATATTTGTTTCGATAACTACGTCTTTCCTCCGAACCTGAAAAGAATCCCGCCGGAGGCCGAGCGGTTAGCGCTCGACTATGTGCATGACTTTTACTCCCAATACAAGGCATGGTATAGGGCGGCCGATAAGGCATCGGCGTTGGCCTTCGAACTAGCGGCTACCATTGAAAAGCTTCAAACCGAGTTGGCTCAAAGAGACCGTATCATACAAGTGCTGAATACTGAGGCTGAATCGTCTCGAAAGTCGGAGATGGAGGCTCTTACAAAGGTCGACGAAGCTCAAGCAGCCATGGATAGAATGAAAAAGGAGCACTATGTTACGGTGGAAGACATGGGCCGCCGGAACACTGTCGTCACTGCTGAGCGGGATGCGGCGTTAAAAGAACTTAACGAGCTCAAGGCTAAATTTGCTGAGATTATTAAAGATAGAGATGACGCGCATAACACGGCGCAAGAAGCCTGCGAGCAAGCCGTAGTGCTTCGCACTGAAAGAGATGTGGCCATGGCCAAAGTTCAAGCGGTCGAAGCAGAGGTGGAGGAGAAGGTTCAACATGCAGAGGCCAGGCTAGAGGCCGATATCGAAGATTTGCTCATAACTTACAGCGCCAATGTGCTGAAGCACAGAAACTTGGCCTGGCTTCAAGATTACTCAGTTCACCTTTGTAGCACCTGGGACCGATTGGTTGAGGAAGAAGAGGAAGCGCACCCAGGTGAAGCGGTCGATCGATTCGAACTGGAGAATCGGCTGCTCACAGACGATGAGAAGAAGGTTCTTCATGACGCTATCATCGCTCATGAGAAGGAAATGATCGATGGTCGCTCCCTGGAAGTCGGAGAGGGGTCAGGCGTTGAGCACCAGTCTGCTGTCACTGAAGTCACCACACCATCTTCGTCGGTGCCTGTATCTGTGGTCAGTTTGCAACCTGTTCCTGCTTACGACCCGGAACAACCACGCTTATCTCCTATTCATGAGCGTACTTCTGAGGCCGTTCAGCCGTCTGCGAGCCAAACTGGGGAAGGTATTCCGAAGTTATCTCAAGCGTTTTCTAAATAGAGTGTTTGTTTTGTAGCAGTTTTTAATAACTTCTTATTTTTTTCCTAGTGACTGGAGTTGCGCCGACTGTTGTGGCTCAAGAATCAAGTAGAGGAGATAAGGCCATCGCTACCGAGACTACTGTTGTAACCGCGGTATCTGCTGAGACGACGCAGGGGGGATCCTTATCTGCTGACGAACAAATGGTGAGTGAACTGCTCGGTGAGCAGGGTGGTTCTTTCTCTGACTTGCCATTTATCATTGTTAGTAGCCTCCCGCCGTCCTCAAGTTCTTCGATGCAGGCCGAAGATGCCCCCAGCCAAGCCTATGCGACTCGTGATGAGGAAATTTTGGCTGAGATCAACGCCGAAATAGAGGCTGCGGGGCATAGCGGTATCGTCGGCGGCAGCACGGCGGCGTAGAGTCCAGCACCTGCTACGGTAGCGCCATCGGGTGGCACTGTCTCAACTTCCGTTACGGATCCGGTCCCCCCTGCTCCTCCGGCAGGAAGCCTCCATACAGACTCAAGCTCCAAGGAGGATATTGACATCATGCCTCCAGCCGAAGAGCCACCGCCGGAGAGGAGACATTCAAAACGAAGAATTTCTGTCCCTAGTGACACTGATGATGTACCACTAGTAAGAAGGACGAAAAAGAAGAAATAAATCGGCTTCTCAAGTAGATGTTTTGGTAGATAGGTACTTGTCTCCGTTTTTTGTCAGTAGGTCGTGTATAGATGCAGGTTCGGCCCCTGCTAGTAGGCATTCTTTTTGGAAGAACTTATCTGCGTGTAAGTCCTTGTTTTAAGTTATTTGAAATAAAATTTTATTTCTTTGTTTCAATTCTTGTTTCATTTGTGCTTAAGTACTTGCAGTGTCTTGTTTTCGGTCCGGTGTACTTGTGGTGTTTTTAACGTTTAAGTAGAGTTCGTCTCGTTTTCCAAGTCTGAAGATCTTGGTCACACGTTGTGATTGATGAATGAGTTGAACTTCGGACGTTGTATCACTTCGGTTAGTGAGTAATATTTAGCTTTCGTGCCCCCCAGTTTTGGGGAACAACACTTGTATTTATGATGGTTGATCGCACTTGTTGCAAGTCTTGAGCACACGTCCGCCTTCCGGGGACTTAGAACAATTTGAGATCGATAACCTGGTTTGCAGTCCAGGAGTTCGAGTGTTATTGATGCTTGTAACGTGGTTCGTGCTCCGGGAACTTGGGAATGATGTTCAGATTCCAACTTGCATTCTACTAACTCGGAGTTAGTATTAACACTTTAGTTCACACTACGGGAACTTTGACTTGGTGTTTGTGCTCCAATTCACACGCCAGGAACTTGGATAAAACATGTATGTTTGGGTTCGTACTTCAGGAACCCGGAATTGACATTTATACTCCAACTCGCACTTCGGGAATCTGGAGTTTGCACGGATGCTTCGGTTCGCGCTCCGGGAACCCGTAACTTATGTTCATACCCCATTTCATGTTTTGGGGACCATGGAGTTGGTGTTGGTACTTCGATTCGCACTCCGGGAACTTTGAATTGATGTTTATACTCCAATTCACACTCTGGGAATTTGGAGTCCGCATTGATGGGTTGGTTCGCGCAGTGGGAACGAATTATTGAACGTTTATGCTCCAATTCGCGCTCCGAGAATTTGGAGCTCGTTCGCGCTCTTGGAACGAATTGTTAAATGTTTATACTCCAATTCGCGCTGTGGGAATTTGGAGCCCGTTCGCGCTCTGGGAACGAATTGTTAAGTGTTTATACTCCAATTCGCGCTCCGGGAATTTGGAGTCCGTTCGCACTCTGGGAACGAATTATTGAATGTTTATACTCCAATTCGCGCTGTGGGAAGTTGGAGTCCGTTCGCACTCCGGGAATGAATTGTTAAGTGTTTATACTACAATTCGCGCTCCGGGAATTTGGTGTCCGTTCGCACTCTGGGAACAAATTATTGAATGTTTATACTCCAATTCGCGCTGTGGGAAGTTGGAGTCCGTCCGCACTCCGGGAACGAATTGTTAAGTGTTTATACTCCAATTCGCGCTCCGGGAATTTGGAGTCCGTTCGCACTCTGGGAACGAATTGTTGAATGTTTATACTCCAATTCACGCTGTGGGAAGTTGGAGTCCGTTCGCACTCCGGGAACGAATTGTTGAAATGGACCGTTGTGTGTTGGTCCAACGGTCAATGTCGGTTGGTTTCCAGCCGATGGCATACGACTCCCGTCTAACCGGGGTCGTGGAGGTCGATTATGATAATCAGAAGACGAAGAACTTTCGCTGGAAGAGCGTGAAGAACGATCTCTCATGGATCTTTTTCGTTTTTGGCGATCTAGCCTGTTGATTAGCTCAGCGTTAGCGCGTAGCTGTTCTTCTAGTTGTCGCCGACTCTGGGTCAGCTCTTGAAGTAACAAATGCAATTCTTGTCGGGTAACCGGACCTGACGGCTCTGAGTGCCCAGCGACATCTTGATTAGATGGTGGTAGAGGGGCAGGATTCTGTCTATCCTATCCTTCTTGATTGACGGCGTTCGAGGTGGTTCTTGTGCTAACCATCTTTAGAGTTGAGTTCCTTTCCTAGACTTTATGCAAATCTGAATAGAAGGGAAGGAAGTTGGATTTAACGATCTGGATCTCTCTCTTAGATTTATTCAATCCGGTATCGATGACAGATCCAACGAGCAGGAGAAAATCTGGGTTTTCTCAGTGAAAGCACCAAAGTGTTTGTGTCAAAATTGGGCACAACACTCTTCGAGAGTCGTTGAAGAGATAATAGTCAAGAATGTAAATTCAAAACAGATATTATCTAACAAAAACTCCAATCAACAGTAAAATAAATGCGTAGACAAGCGATTTATAGTGGTTCGGCGTGTTGCCTACGTCCACTGTAAAGTGTTTTGATGTTTTTATTGATTCTCTTTCAATGATTACAAGTTGTTGCAGCAATCAACAGCAAGTTACAACTGGAAATTCGAAATCAACAGTAAAATTATGATGTAGGGTGATGGAGATCTCGATCCGGCAGAGTCTGGGCGCTTTAGAGTCGAAGATATCCCTTTTCTGCTGGCCCTGGGGCTCTATTTATATGCGTAGGTTGCTGGTATCTCGCTGAAAACTCGGGAGACCACGTCTGGCACGTGAGGGGGCCCAGATGCACGGTCTCAGGAAGTTTGAGCCCACTTCGGCATCGGTTCGAACTCCATTCGAACCGATCAAGAATTCATCCAATCGAGGTGAAATTTGGCGTGGATATTCTTCAACGTGTACGCAAGCTTCAGTGAAAATTTCGTGGCATTTGGATCAATAGGTTAGGAGATATGATGGATTCGAAATTGGGTTTTTTGGCATAGCGGTCTGGCTCGAACCCATGTATTCGAAACGATGGTTTCGAATCCATCATGGCACGCGGCTTCGTGGTGACGTGGAGCGCAAACTTCGAATCGATCCGGACTTCACTCCGTGTTGACCGCTTCGACTCCATGTATCTCGACGCATTCGAACCGATGGAAGACACGTCATCGTGGTTGGTTGACCTAGTGGGTTCGAACGAAGTTACACAGGATGGGTTCGAAGATGGCATCACAGATGGGTTCGAAGAAGGCCTCTGTGATGGGTTCGAAGCATGGCTTCGGTGATGGGTTCGAACTTGTGTTCCTTGGATGCACATGAGCTCTGCAAACCCTCCATGGATACGAGGCACATGGATTCGAATACGATGGAGTCGAAGGTAATGGAGTCGAAGGTGAGGCGCTTTGGTGGTTTCGAAACTGATGGGTTCGATGTCCTTCGGTTCGAAGGTGATGGTCTCGAGTGGTGCACGATGATGGGTTCGAATACACCCATCATGGTGGGTTCGAAACCAGCATGTCCCCTCCAAGATGAACCGATCATAGCTTGAGCATGCGAACTCGGATTGACTTGAAATTTGAAATGCTGACTCCTGTGGTCTTTCTTGCCGTGTCCTATCAATTGTAGCTCAATCTGGACTCGGATAAAATTCAGTGATATCCATGGCGAAAGGAAGTACGATCAACTTCTGAGGCGAACTGTCCTTAGCTTTTGGTCGATCTTTTGGTATCGCGGCTTTGCCAAAAAGCGGGATAACAAATTAATTCTTGAGTAATTAATTTAATTGAAAATTAAAATTGAGTTAATTTAGAATTAATAATTAATTAATCCTATTTATAAATGATCATTGTATACTTGGGCTGCTTATGAATGTTTGCATTGTACGAAATTCCTCGGATTGATTGTTATCGCTAGATTGTAATATTCTGTTCTGTGAAGTTAATGGCTTAATAAAAGTGACTAAGATAAATCAATTAATGAATTTAAGTTTGATTAATCAAGAAATAATTAAAGGAACTAATCAGTTAAGATTAATTAAATTAAGGTAATTAATTACTTAATTAAAAGGAATTAACCAAGGATTAAGTTAAATATTAAGTGATTAAGATTAATTTTTGATTAAGGGTAATTAAGTTATTAATTAAGAATAATCAATTAAAATGATGATAAATTAAGGTGTTAATTAATTAATTAAAGATAATTAATTAAAGGATAATTAAATAATTAAAGGTTAATTATTTAAAATAAAGAGTTAATTGTCTAATGATTAAAGATTGATTAATTTGTTAATCAAATCAATTAGTAAAGTTTGATTAATTTATTAATTAAGGTTGATTAGTTAATAGTTAAAGGATTAATTAATTTATAAATTGAGGTAAATTAATAAATAAATGAAAGGGTGATTAATTAAAACAAACTGTAATTAATTAATCAACCAGAATTAGTGGTTAATCTGGTTTTTAAATTAATCAAATGATCAATTAACGTTATTTATGGATGACTGTATTCTATTGAATGCTGTGAATTGTTTTGTCATCTCTGCTGTATGATGCTTTGTGATTTGAATTGTTTAAATTCAAGTTGTGATGGATGTAAATTATTTATTTATAATGCATTCATATTTTCTATCTGTGATTCTGTGTATATAGATAAGAGTTATAGTATATACCGCTTATCGATATTGTTATGATTGAATATGTGGTGTGATTGGTGTTGTTGCACCATTGTGTAAAACCCCTGGACTACACCTTACACACACAAATATGGATTGCATGAGGAAATCGGTTAAGTCACAGATTTTTAAGGATTTTTAAAGATTGAGTTTTTGAATTCGAAATAGTTTTGGAATGGGAATTGAAAGCTTTTGAAAATGAGTTTCAAAAATAAAAGTTATTTTGAATAACTTAATAAACTTTTGAAATTTAAAATAATTTGATATGAATTTGAATTCAATATTTGAAATTGAATTCTATGATTTCGAATTATGGGTTAAAAAGATTATATAAGTTATAAAGGTGTTATATGGGTTTTTAACCATTTAAAAGTATTGTTTTGGAAATTTAAAATCCAAATCCAAGTTCTATACTTGAATGGCGTTAACTTATGTAAAGGTACTCAGCTTTAACTTATGTGAGATTATTAAACCTTGTTTTGAAATTTAAGAGGATTTTAAATAGTATATCTTTCATATAAAAGATTTGAATTGGAAATAGTTTGAAAGTTATGAATTAAATCTTTAAATTAAAGATTTGGGTAAATTAATCCAATTTGTGATGAAATTGTTTTAAAAACTCATGAATGAACCTTTGTGGAAAATTGGTAAACTTTGTGAAATAAATCTTTTTGTTTAAAAGATTTAAAATGGTAATTTGTTTAAACAATTTGAAAAGAAAGTTTTGGATAATAAGTTGTGACTTAACTGAAATCGCATATCCATATGTTTTTAAATATTGCGCTCATTATTCGATTTAGCCAGGAGAGGACCTTTGTGTCATATAACCCATTTCGAATAATGGTACGTCGTTATGAATAGCATTTGAAGACCGGTGGTGAAGACCGGGTATTTTCGAGAACGAAAGGATAACCCGTCGATTGTCTCTGCACTGAGTCGCACCGGTATAGAGATTTCCTAAGTGATGGGAAGTCCGATCGGGATTGTGAATACCCGGATTTGCAAGGGCTTCTTTGGGAGTGCCTTCGGTTCTGTTCGAACCCAAAACAGACTTATATAGTCGTGTGTATGACACTACACTTTGAGATATAAAGCCGATTTCTTTCAACTACATATCTGTTGGTGGCGGAGAATTTATTCTCTTAGCTTAACACCCTTCACTGAGACGTACGAGCTCAGAGGTTATGTAGTTGAATGTTATCAGCGATACACTCCAAATTTGGTAGTGTGGCATGCTATGTGCTGTTGTGTGTTGATGATCGTTTGTTGATCGTTTGTGATCAAAGCATGGCTTTCGTGTAAAGCGTAGCTTTGTCGAAGAATCCTCATCGAACCTCACAACCCGGTAATGGTCGAAATAGGAAAGATGCGGCAAGGTTTCAAGGGTAGCTCCCCTAGGGCATGACCATTCCTTTTGGAAAAGGGTAGTATCATGGTATGGATCCCAGATACTTACTCATGTGGACACTGTAGTATATTATTACTGTGTGATGTTGTTGGAGGGCCCTCAGATAAAGGTCCCAAAGGACCGGGGGTGGCATATCTTTAGGTATTACTCCCGGGCAGGGAGGAAACCGGCCTTGTGTTGGCAGATAGCCGGGTAGGTTCTCAGGGCGTCCCGCCAGAGGCGTTGCCATGTGGCAATAGGAAGTTCCTTAGCCTAACCATTTGTTGGAAATCCATTCATACAATACGCGCCTTCTACGATTTTAGTTGTATTACCTACCATCTACTTATGGTGGCGCCCCACTGTATGGATGGTCGCTATAGTAGGCATAGTTCGGAATGTCTATGCTAGCTAGGATTTATATTATACTTTCGAAATGGTTTTTATGCACTTTGCACTTATAGTAATAATATCAAAGAATTTTCCGCCTATCAAGCATATTTGTCTATCATAAGGAGAAATCTCCTTCGATTCTGCGTTTGCATTATGTGTGTGGCGGGAGGCCTTATGGTAATTTCATTTTCCAAAAAGCATTGCGGATTTGAACTTTAAAAGTTTCGCTGTTTGTTTTAAAAGACCAAAACTGTTTTCATTTGCTCACACTAGTCCCATGATTGACCTGGAGTTTATTGTTCCTTTCCTAAACTCTAGGTGCCCACTATTTTCCACACAGGCAGTCTAGAGTTGGGTTTTCCGAGATAGTCGAATAGTAGGAATCGATTCGATAGCCTACGAAGCTCTTTGGATTCATGGATTGCATTTACTACTCTTCAGCATTCACAGACTGCTCTTGCTTATCTTTGTGAAGCGTGATGGGGGTTCGAGCTAGCTTTGGATTGAAGATGGAGTTCTTGGAGTTTGGCATTGAAGACATTATCTTTCCGCTGCTATTTCTTGTATCTCTGATAGTGTTGATATCTATTGTACCATTCTATTGTATTCTGTTGTATCAGATATTGTATCAGATGTTGTATATCAAATGTATTATTTCATTTCTTCCACTGTGTTGTACTTAATGTGTTTTAAGGTCAGGCGAACAAGATTTAACGTTTGGATCTGCGGTATTTGAATACGAGTGTCGTATTCGGTGTCGATTTTCGAAGGTCGAGTCAGGATCGTTACAGTGGTATCACAGCTGAAGGTTAAAACATTAGCTCAGGAGTATAACACATTAAGTAGCTCATTAAAGATAGGGCGAAGTATACCTAGAATGAGTAATCCCTAAGATATCCGTTAGAATGCCTCAGTAAATTCTCTTACTATTTACTGATAGTAAGTATGAGTGCAAGAAGAGAACGAGATAGGGGACAGGAAGACACCATAAAATGGTCAATGCCCTGTAACAACGGAAATATCTCTCTCTATCAATCACCTTTGATTCGTCTTTCCAATTTCTTTGATTTCTTTGTGGCAGCTTGAGGTAGAAGCTTCGACGTGTTGGTGGCCCTACGAATCATGTAGATAAGTCTCTATTTCGTATTCTCTTCATCAAATTTCTATCAGCTTTTCGTTTATAAATCTGATAAATTTGAAAATTTGATTTGAAATAAATTGGTTAACAAAAATATAGAGTTAAATAAATTGTATCGATAAAACAATTTCGATTAAACCAAAATTTGAAATTCTATTGTAATTTCTTGTGTATATCAAAGTCCGAAGTGGGACAAGATATATAATTTGGGTGTTCCGACTTAAGTTTGGAATCGATATCAATTATTTGAGAATTTCGAAAGATTAAATCCATCTATCTATCGTTGGGTCTCGATATATTCTACGAGTGGTTAGTTATTCCTTCGAACTAACCAGTGCTCCTGCATATTTCATAGATCTTGTGACCCGAGTATCTTGTATAGCATTGAATGAGTTTGTTCTCATATCTATTAGTGATATTCTGATTTGGTAAGCCAAATACAGAATAGATGATCGGTTTGATTTGGGAGTCGATTGTCTATCTTTGTGTATCTATCCATTCTTTGTTGTCTATGTGAAAAATTTCGAGGACGAAATTTTTTAAGTGGGGAAACTGTAACATTCCTGAAAATTTATCAAGTTAATTTGGCAATTAAATTAATTTTTGAAGATAAATTGCTAATTTATTTATGAATTAATTAGATAATTTCTAGAATAAATAAAAAATTTAGATTTTAAAGTAGAATTGGTATAAAATTTAGAGATAAGTATTTTATAAACAAATATTGAATTTAAAAATAAGATGTATTAAAAGTAAAGTAGAATTTAAAAGCTTTAAAAAGTTAATGGTAGTGTGTTTTCTAAAATATTAAAAATATTTGGGAAATGTACTAACTATTAAAGAATCAATGTACTAATTTTTCAAATATTTTTTTTAAGTTAAATTTTCTTGTATAAATAAAAGTGATTAATTGTTAATATGTAACCAAAAGTTTTAAAATCATTCTTTTATTTTTAAAAGTTGTACAAATAATAAATGATAGAAAAATGCATGAATGAAAGATGTATAAAATATATGTATATAAATATGTGAGCTAAATTAAAGATTTAAAAACAAAATCTATAAATTAATTTAAACTAACGAATTAAATATGATTTGTGTATATATATATATATATACATATTAAACGTTAAAAACAGGATTCATAAATCAATAAAAATATGGTTTGTACGACGACTTGAGAATAAAATCTAAAACAAGAATGAATGTAAAGTATTTACCCTTTTGAAATTTAATGAATGTATTGTGAATGAAATTGAATTAATAAAAAGTTACAAAAGCCTTACAAACTAAGAAATGTACATGTGTATGATTTATTGTTGAGTTTACAAGTTATGACAATCACATTCTCTTCAAAAAAAATTTGTAAAAGTAAAATAAATATTAAAAAAATTTGTAAAAGTAAAATAAATATAAATGAATGTAAATAGTTTGTAAATAAATTAATAAAACAAGGGTTAAACATAAAGCATGTTTTCATAAATTCAAATAAAGTAAGAATTAAAAAAAAGTTGCAAATAAATTTTAAAACAAGGGTTTAAAACAAAGTTTTGAAAATAATTTAAACTAAGAGGTTTTAGCATAAAAATACCAATTTGGACAAACCTTAAGCATGCAAGAATAAAGTAGACAAGTGGCAGCTGTTTTCATTTTCAAAAAGTTTCCCAAATCTGAGAAAAAACTGTTAAATAATTTTCACCTGAAAACATTTCAAACTCTTCACCTCCCCATTTCCTTCATTTCAAAAACCAGGTTACCCATTTCTTATCTCCTTCCTCAAAAAAAAAATCCTTCCGATCTTCATTCAAAAAGAAATCTCAAAATTGAAATCAAAAGCCTGAAACAAAGTGCTCAAGTCAACATGATCAAGCAAGTTTCAACCTGTTTCAAAAAATCAAGACAAAAAAAATTGAAACCAGAATGAAAAAACAGAAAGGGAAGGCAACAGAAGCTATGGAGCAGATTCAAAATAAAACAGTGCTAAAGCAAATTAAAGATCTGAAGCACTTCAGATCTGAAACAAATCAAGTTCAAGCTTTAATTTGAATCAGTAAGATAGCTCAAACAAATAGATTCAAAAATTAAATCCAGTAGCAATTCAAAGCAAACTGGAAACTGAGGCAATCTGCAAAAAAAACTCAGGTAAAAAAATTGAGCAAACTGACCAGTAAAAAAAATTTAAAATTTAAATTTTGAAGCAATTAAAACATAATTAACCCTATTACTTTTGACCTGAGGGAAATATGATCAAAAACAAAGTTAAAAGGGGCAGAACAGTTTAAAAGGGGGTTGCATGTTCCAGATTCACATAGCAAATCATTCCAGGCAAAGATCTCTGTTCCTTCCCAACCCAATGTGAGCAAATCACATAAATCTGTTTACTTTTATCTTAGTGCTTGAATTTATACCGAAATTTATGAAGCATATATGTGATTATGTGAAAAAAATGCCAGCATGTTTTATATAGATAAGTAGCTGTGTGTGTATAGGCTTGTGTATACCCTTTTTGTTATTTACGGGCACAAGTTGACTTCAAAAATTCAAATTTTTCAATAGAGTCCGTATTAACCTTTGACATATAAATAAAAATTGTTTGTTAAAGTATAATGATTATTATAAGAATAGTTTCATAATTTTGAATTCAGAAAATAATGTTAGAAATTAAATTTACAGTAAAATTTCTTCAACCCAAGAAAAATCAAATATCAGGATTTCAAAATCTAATTATGGGGATGAATTCGTATGGTAAATGGATGATTTTTGATAATCATTCCAGAGTTTTAAAGCTTATGTCCAAGAGAATTCACGAGTTGACCAAGTTTGGGTTTTTTATCAAGTTCTGACTATCAATGTTGTGTTGATCATTAAGCTTGAATCTGGAGCTTGCTGGTAGGGCATTGATCATCGAAAAAATTATTGCCACGGCGATGGCACCACGTCGAACGAGGGTTCAATGAGTTTTTTTTATTGATTTGGTTTGTGGTCACCACGACATCATCAACAAGATTCAGGAGATCAGACAATGGGGATTTGTTGCGTCATGGTACGTTGAAGCTTTGGACAGGATGGTAGAGTTGTCGGTGGTCGGGATGATCAGTGTGTGGTGATTTTGGATGGTCAGTTGTATTCTAGTTTTTATGTTGAATTGCTCGATCTCGAATTTGGCTCGAGTTCAGGGATCTGGGTTATTGATTGGCTGGAGATGATCATGGGTGACTTGCCAGAGTTTGCAGGGTTGATCAGAGGAACTCCGATCGTTGGTGCATATGCACATGTGTCAATTTGTATCAGCGATGGTTGAGGGAAGAAGAAGGGGTGTCTCAAAGTAAGTCCCGAGTTTTCGTGGTGCTGGCTTGTGTAAACGCTAGAGTGAGATTGTGTGGGTTAACAGTTTAACAAATGTTTAAGTTTTAAAAAAATCAAAACAGAAGAACAGGGGTGGGTTTGGGTAAAAGCTCGAAGGAAATGAAGGTTTGGCTCGGGGAAGTCTCGGGTAGTATGATTTTCAGTTTCAAAGCTTTAAACATCTAAGTTACGTTGATTTCTAAATTTGTTCTTTATCAAATAGTAATTGTTTGTTAAGTTGAAATGTGTGGTTAAAGGTTTTGAAAGTAAAATATTTTCATATTAGTTAAGTTTAAAAATGTTTTAAACTTATAATTTTAAAAAGATTTTATTTTAAATAAAACTTAACCATGTGATTAAGGAATAATCAAATGTTTTGAAATTGTTAAGTTAAAAGTTAAGCAATTTATATCGTTAATGATAATTAATTAATTAATTAAGGATTTTAAGTATTTAATAATTAAAGGATAATGATTTATTTAAAAAATTAATTAACTATTAATTAAAGGCTAATTAATTTATAAATAAATCAAGGTGATTAATTTAATAATGTATTATGGTAATTAATTTGAGGTTAATTATTTGATGTAATTAATAGGGTGATTAATTAAAGAAATTAATTAATAATTAAAGTTAATTAAATAACTTGGTATAATTACTTATTATAATTAATTTAGGATAATTAATTAAACGATAATTAATTAAATGATAATTAATTAAGGGTTAATTAATTATGTAATTAACCTGAAGGTTAGTTTAATTAATGTGATTAATTAAGGACTAATTAATAAATTAAGGGTACTTAATTAAGATGGATAACTAAGGATTAATTTATTAATTAATAAATTAATTAATTAATTAATACTAAATGATTTGTAATTTATTAATCAGGATTGAGTAATTAACTCATGAGTAATTAATTTAATTGAAAATTAAAATTGAGTTAATTTGGAATTAATAATTAATTAATCCTTTTTATAAATGATCATTGTATGCTTGGGCTGCTTATGAATGTTTGCATTGTATGAAATGCCTCGAATTGATTGTTATCCTTTGATTGTAATATTCCGTTCTGTGAAGTTAATGGCTTAATAAAAGTGATTAAGATAAATCACTTAACGAATTTAAGTTTGATTAATCAAGAAATAATTAAAGGATAAATAATAAGTTAAGGTTAAGTAAATTAAGGTAATTAATTACTTAATTAAATGGAATTAACCAAGGATTTAGGTTAAATAATTAAGTGATTAAGATTAATTTTTGATTAAGGATAATTAAGTTATTAATTATTAATAATCAATTAAAATGATGATAAATTAAGGGGTTAATTAGTTAATTAAAGATAATTAATTAAAGGATAATTGAATAATTAAAGGTTAATTATTTAAAATAAATAGTTAATTATCTAATGATTAAAGATTGATTAATTTGTTAATCAAATCAATTAGTATGGGTTAATTAATTTATTAATCAATGTTGATTAGTTAATAGTTAAAGGAATAATTAATTTATAAATTGAGTTAATAAATAAATAAATAAATAAAAGGATAATTAATTAACATCAACTGTAATTAATTAATCAACCAGAATTAGTGGTTAATCTAGTTTTTAAATTAATCAAATGATCAATTAACCTTATTTATGGATGATTGTATTCTATTGAATGTTGTGAATTGTTTTGTCATCTCTACTGTATAATGCTTTTTTATTTGAATTGTTCAAATTCAAGCTGTGACGGATGTAAATTATTTATTCATAATGCATTCATATTTTCTATTTGCGATTCTGTGTTTATAGATAAGCGTTATAAGATGTACCTCTTACCGACATTGTTATGATTGAATACGTAGTGTGATTGATGTTGTTGCACCATTGTGTAAAACCCCTGGACTACACCTTACACACACAAATATGGATTGCACGAGGAAATTGGTTAAGTCACGGATTTTTGAGGATTTTTAAAGATTGAATTTTTGAATCCAAAATAGTTTTGGAATGGGAAGTGATAGCTTTTGAAAATGTGTTTCAAAAATAAAAGTTATTTTGAATAACTTAATAATGTTTTGAAATTTAAAATAATTTGATTTGAATTTGAATTCAATATTTCAAATTGAATTCTATGATTTCGAATTATGGGTTAAAAGATTATATAAGTTATAAAGGTGTTATATGGGTTTTTAACCATTTAAAAGTATTGTTTTGGAAATTTAAATCCAAACCCAAGTTCTATACTTGAATGGCTTTAACTTATGTAAAGGTAATCAGCTTTAATTTATGTGAGATTATTAAACCTTGTTTTGAAATCTAAGAGGATTTCAAATAGTATATCTTTCTTATAAAAAATTTGAATTGGAAATAGTTTGAAAGTTATGAATTAAATCTTTAAATTAAAAATTTGGGTAAGTTAATCCAATTTGAAATGAAATTGTTTTAAAAAGCCGTGAATGAACCTTTGTGGAAAATTGGTAAAATTGGTAAAATTTGTGAAATAAATCTTTTTGTTTAAATGATTTAAAATGGTAATTTGTTTAAACCATTTGAAAAGAAAGTTTTGGATAATAAGTTGTGACTTAACTGAAATCCCACATCCATATGTTTTTAAATATTGCGCTCATTATTTGGTTTAGGCGGGAGAGGACCTTTGTGTCATATAACCCATTCCGAATAATGATACGTCGTTATGGTTAGCATTTGAAGACCGGTGGTGAAGACCAGGTATTTTCAAGAATGAATGGACAACCCGTTGATTGTCTCTTCACTGAGTCGGGCCGGTATAGAGATTTTCTAAGTGATGGGAAGTCCGATCGGGATTGTGAATGCCCGGATTTGCAAGGGCTTCTTCGGAAGTGCCTTCGGTTCTGTTCAAACCCGGAACAGACTTGTATGGTCGTGTGTGTGACACTACACTTTGAGATATAAAGTCGATTTCTTTCAAATACATATATCTGTTGGTGGAGGAGAATTTATTCTTTTAGCTTAACACCCTTCTCTAAGACGTACGAGCTTAGAGGTTATGAAGTTCAAGGTTATCAGTGACATACTCCCAATTTGGTAGTGTGGCATGCTAAGTGCTGGTGTGTGTTGATGATCATTTGTGATCAAAGCATGGCTTTCGTGTAAAGCATAGTTTGTGGATGAAACCTCATCGAGCCTCACAACCCGGTAATGGTCGAAACTGGAAAGATGCGGCAAGGTTTCAGGGGTAGCTCCCCTAGGGTATGACCATTCCTTCTGGAAAAGGGTTGTATCATGTTATGGAGTCTAGATACTTACTCATGTGGACACTGTAGTATATTTATTACTGTGTGATGTTGTTGAGGGTCCTCGGATAAAGGTCCCAAAGGACCGGGGTGGAATATCTTTAGGTATTACTCCCGGGCAGGGAGAAACCGGCCTTGTGTTGGCAGAGAGCCGAGTAGGTTCTCGAGGCGTCCCGCCAGAGGCATTCCCATGTGGCAATAGGAAGTTCCTTAGCCTGACCATTTGTTTGGAAATCCATTCATCTAATACGCGCCTTGTACGGTTTTAGTTGTATTACCTGCCATCTACTTATGGTGGCGCCCCACTGCTTGGATGGTAGCTATTGTAGGCATAGTTCAGAATGTCTATGACGGCTAGGATTTATATTATACTTTAGAAAGGGGTTTTATGCGCTTTGCACTTATAGTATTAATATCAATTTTCCTCGTATCAAGCATATTTGACTATCATAAGGAGAAATTTCCTCCGATTCTGCGTTTGCATTGTGTGTGTGGCGGGAGGCCTTATGGTAGTTTCATTTTTCAAAAAGCATTGCGGATTTGAACTTTAAAAGCTTTCGTTGTTTGTTTTAAAAGACCAACACTGTTTTCGTTTGCTCATACCGGTCCAATGACTGACCTGGAGTTTATTGTTCCTTTCATAAATTCTGGGTGCCCACTATTTTCCACATGGGCAGTCTAGAGTTGGGTTTTCCGGATGGTCGGATAGTAGGAATCGATTCGATAGCCTTCGAAGCTCTTTGGATTCGTGGATCGCATTTGCTGCTCTTCAGCATTCACAGACTGCTCTTTCTTACCTTTGTGAAGCGTGATGGGGGTTCGAGATAGATTTGGATTGAAGATGGAGTTCTTGGAGTTTGGCATTGAAGACATTATCTTTCCGATGCTATTTCTTGTATCTCTGATAGTGTTGATATCTATTGTACCATTCTATTGTACTCTGTTGTATCAGATATTCTATCAGATGTTGTATATCAAATGTATTATTTCATTTCTTCCGCTGTGTTGTACTTAATGTGTTATAAGCTCCAATGAACCAGATTCGACGTTTGGATCTGCAGCATTTGAATATGAGTGTCGCATTCGGTGTCGATTTTCGAAGGTCGAGTCAGGATCATTACAAGGTTGAAACTGAGATGATTTCTTTTCCATTATTTCTAGGTTTGAACTTGCATTTAATTTTCTGGTTGAAGTCTTTGAATTTCTTTGCATTGCATTCATCAAGTTTGAAGATGTTTGCTTTGATCTTTAAGTTGCTTTAATTATCTAATTACTGGTTGATCTTGAAGAATTTGAACTGAAGCTTTCATGTTATTCCTAGGTTTCGGATTTTTTTTTGGTTTCTTTTTCTTTTGTTTGATCTGAACTTGTTTTTGAGCTTTGTATTTTTATTTTCTTTAGTTTTGTTTCATAAATTTCAATAAGAAGAAAATGAATTAACATGTTTTATCATTCCTAAACATTTTAGTGCATTATATTGTTAATAGAAAAGAACAAACTGCCACTTGTAAACCTATATTAACACTTGTGAATTTCACATTATATTGTGCTTATATTTGTTAATTTATATCATATTCTTCTTACACTTGTTATTACATGCTCTCCTTATCTTACAAATGTCATATGTGATTAAAATTGTATTTAAATCCTAAATTTTAATTAATTTGTTGATTTAGTTTTAAACCCTTTCATTTTATAAATTACTTAAGTCTTTTATATTTACATATGTTTATATTTTCAAATTTATATTTATTATGTGTTTTAATGTTATATACTTTTGTAACCTTTAGGAAAATGATTTTAAAACCAATCATAAATAAGTAATTATATTGATTATATATATAAAAATTTAACTTAGATTAACCTTTTAAAAATTAATTTCAAATCATACCTTTTCAAATCACTAATACACACACACATAAATATATATAAAATAAAAAACAAATTTCTATTAGTTTATAAAGTTCTTAAATCTTATTTTAATTAAATTTATCTCAATTTTTTTCATAATATAATCTCAATATATCCATACATTTTCCTATCATTTATATTTATGCAAATTTAAAGAAAATGATTTGAAATCCAAATTATACATGACTAATAAATATTTATATATATTAGTTCCTAAAAAATAAGTTATAAATCCAAATTTATTTTCAAATATTTATTTTTGAACTTCAAATCAAATTTCAAATTCAAATCTTTATTTATAAGATATTTAATTTAGAATGTCAAATTCACAATTAAATTTAAAATCAATATCTAATATGTTATTATATATGTTATATACAAATCACATTTATTCATGTTACATTTATAAAAGATTAAATCTTTTTTTCAAATCCTATTTTTAGTTAAACTTTTATACCTTATTAAATATCATATTATCTTGAACTACTATACTTATTAATAAATATTTATTTGAATTTCAAACCCTTAATTCAATTTATAATCTATTTATATAATTAAACAGGCATAATTTTTTTAATTTGAAAAATTCAAATTAATTCACAATTTAATCCAAAAATTTATTTTAATCATCAATTTAAATTTGACTCAAAATCGAGATCGTTACAATTAAATTATGAAAATGTTAGTCCAGAAGCAACAAATATTAGCTAACCTTCATTTGATTTAGAGTTAATTAGTGTTAAGAAATCCATAATTGTAAATGATTGGAGACCGATAACTCCTGTCTGGAAATAATAGGAGTCCCATCATCCAACTTTGGTACTAACAAAAGAAGTTTATAAATTAACTCCTAATATATTAATAGAATATTGAACACATAATCTAAATCTAACTTTAATAATCGAAGTATAGGATTTTTCTTTTGATAATAAAAGGTGTTGGTAATAAAAAGCCATAAACATTCATCTAGAAATAAGTCATTGAAAACCATGAATCCTTATTTGGGGGTAAATATTGGGTATTTGGAAACCCTTATTGGAAATAATAATAATCCTAAAATTGAGATCTAGATGTTGATGTGTGTTGTTTGGAAGTTAGTAGTAGTAAACCGGTGACCATGGTTTGGGTATTAATAAAGAAAACTTACAGTTTAAATTGAAGACCAGAAGTACATTGAGATCTCAATACCAACTACCTTCGAACCCATATTCGTGCATTAACAAATGAGATTCAAATATTTATAGTAAAATTCGAGCACAAACATTATGTTGTTTAGAATCCCATGATGAGGATCTTAATAATGGACTTCTCAGTTCCCATGTTTGGGAATTAATAAGTGATGTCCATTAATTGATTATAAGATATCCAAAACCCTAACCCAAGTATTAATATGTGAAGTCCAAAATTCAGTATTGAGAGACCTGAAACCCAAATTTGGGTAGTAATAAGTGAAGTCCCTAAATTGATAATAAGAAAACCAAAACCCAGATTCGCGTATTTACAAATGAAGTTCTAAAATTTTCTTTTGGAAACTTGACGGATGATGTGACTTCTTATTTGTGCCTTCTGTTCTGCACTACTCTTCGTGTTTTGATTCTTTTGACACGTGACACCCTTTATGCCTTGTAGGTTGTCACTGTTTGATATACCACTTCTTCGGTTTGGAGGTCTTTGTCCACTGTTGTCATTGTTAGATATGCCGCTTCTTGGGCTCGGACGTCGTAGTTCATTGTTGTCATTGCTTGGTATGTCGCTTCTTAGGCTCGGACTTCTTAGTCTGTTACTGTCATTGTTTGATATGCCACTTCTTGGCCTCGGAGATCTTAGTCTGTTGTTGTCTGGTGCGCTTGGTTAGTCTATCCACAAGCAGGACCAAAGGACTTGCCCAACCTCTCTCTAGGAGGCGCTCCAGCCAGGCCTATAAGGTGGGACTAAAGGCTTGTTCGTTTCCTTGGCCTGGCCATAGCGTGGTGGGAAAAAGGGCTTACTCCTCCCTCCCTCTAGGAGGTGTCCGGATATGGTTCTAGCGTGCTGCGACCAAGGGCTTGTCGATGCTTTAACCTGGCCATAGCGTGGCGCAGATAAAGGTTTACTCTAACCTCCCTCTAAGAGGTGCCTTTATCTGGCCATAGTATGGCACGATCAAGGGCTGCCGATGCTTTAACCTATAGATAGCGTGGCATGGATAAAGGCTTACTTTAACATCCCATCAGGAGGCTCTTTGACCTAGCCAACTCAGCACGGACAATGTCTTTGACTGATTAAGGTAGTTTCCAAATTCAAGGCGAACCTTGCTGCAACCATGTATATTTTTCTTTAAGGAAGTGGTGATTTATTCATTTATTGTACGAAAATATTGTCGCAAGTGTTCCGCATTGCACATTCAAGGAACCATATTGCCATTTGGTCGACATAACTTGTAAGCTCTAACGGAAATTACTTTGCAGATGGTTAGGGGACCTTCCCAGTTTTGTCCTAGTGATCCATCTGTAGGATTTCTTGTGTTTTCCATCACCCTTTGGAGTACTAAATTTCCTTCTTGAAATAATCTTGCTTTTACTTTTGAGTTGTAGTATTTTGAGATTTTTCTCTGATATTCTACAATCTGAACAGTTGCTTTATCTTTTTCTTCATGTATTAAATCTAATGATTCTCTCTTCAATTCCATGTTTGCATCAAATGCATATGGGATCCTTCGATGTGAGGATATCTCAGTTTTGATTGGCAACATCACTTCATATCCATATCTCAGTGAATAAGGGTATGACCCATTGCAATTCTAGTGGATGTTCGATAGGCCCAAAGTACAAGTGGAAATCCTTTTATGCAATTTCCTTTGGCTTTGTTCAATTGCTTTTTCAAGATAGGCTTAATAGTCTTATTTGCTTCTTCAATGGCTGCATTAGCCTTTGGATGTGCCATGGAAGAAAAGCACTTGATAATCCCATTCTTATGGCAAAATGGAGAAAACTCTTCGCTTTCAAATTGTATTACCTTATCAGATATAATCTTATAAGAGATCCTAAATCTGGTAATAATGTTTTTAATGACGAATTTAAGCACCTTCCGAAAAGTAATTTTGGGGAGTGGTTCTGCTTCTACCCATTTTGTAAAGTAATCAATGTCAACTATAGCATATTTCGATCCTCCGTTGGAAATTGGCAATGGCCTGATTAAGTCGATTCCTTATATATCAAGGGCCATGGACTAGAAATTAGAGCTAATTGACATGGTGGAAAACGAGGAATCTTTGAGTATTTTTGAAAATTTTAACATTTCTTTACATACTCTTATGTGGAAATTAGCCACAAGGGCCTCTTTAGCAAGTGGAACTAGTTTCTAGGACACAGAACTGAAATAATTACTTTCAAGGACAAAATGCAAAATAATTAGTTTTTAGGCTCTGAAACTTATGAAATTATGTCCTTGAAAGTAATTGGACTGCTGACTTTGGCCTTGATAGTAAATATTCTGCTGATTTTCACCGTGAAAGTAATTTCTTTGAATGTGTGGCCTAGAGACTAATTGGACTGCAAAGTTTGTCCTTCTGGTGAAACGCCCCTAACCTACCATTCAAGGCCAATAAAAGCCTTGTCTCGTTATTTTTTTTGCCATTTTTGCCCTGTTGGAATGATCTTCGCAAAATCCTTCATGCACTTCCACCAACAATTTCATCCCATCTTCCAAACATACACATCTTAAGTAAGATATCGCATATCCTTTCTTGTGAAGAACTCCATCTATCATTGTGGAAGTCTGATCCTGTCGTCTGATTTTCCTAGCTTCTATTTTGTCAGAAGGTAATATCCCTTGGAAAGATATTCGACAATAGGTGACATCCAAGTGTCATTATAACAGTCATCTAGCCTTGGATGATTAGTCCCCTTATATGGATTTCTTTATTAATTTCCCTTTCTTCTCTTCCTAGTGCCATGGTCTGGGATCTACTTAGAATGTACAATTCCTTCCCTTGTTCGGGCATTCCTCTTCAATACTGGGATTTGCTTAGTAACCTTCCAGCACGATACAGATTATTGGAGCTCTTCTTCAGCTAGCCAACTTTATTAATGAATTTTCCTAAAAGTTTTCTTCCCTTAAGACTTGGTGTATAAAAAAATCTTTAAACAAGGTGAGAATTTTCAACACTTTATTTAAATAGAAGGATTTTTGGCATCTTTAGTCTGATATACCAGTTTTATTTGATTTACCATTAATTGAGAAACACTAAATACTTGAATTCATGAGATCTTGAGTTCTAAGGCTAGATTTGTTCCTGCCACCACTGATTTATATTCGACTATACTATTAGTAGCGAGGAATCCTAACTTCATTGCATAGTGTAGGCAGTTCCCATATGGTGTTATTATAACATATCCCGCCCATCTCCCTGCTCGTTTGATGCGCCATCAATAAATAAGTGCCTACGGGATTTTGATCCCTTTCTTTTCGTTTTTTCTTCAAAAGGTTTGTACATTCATTAATAAAGTCTACTAACGCTTTCCCTTTGGTTACTGCCCATGGCTGAAATTCAATGCTATACTAGCTAGTTTAAATTTCCCACTTTTCTAGCCAACACGAAAGTTTAAGGCTTAATGAAGACTTATTTGAATGAAAAGTTAGTCAATACTCTAATTGGATGTGCTTTAAAGTATGCCCTGAATTTTCCTTTTGTAAGTATCAAGTAGCAAGCTAATTTTTCTATTACTGGTTATCGAACCTTTGCATCTTTTAATCACCCGCTCACATAATAAAACGGAAGTTGATTCCCATTTTCTTCTCTAATCAAAACTGAACTAATTGCATGTTCAGAAACTACAATGTATAAGTACAAGACTTCCCAGTTCTCGGGGCTGGATAGTATCGGTGGTCTTTCTAAATGATTTTTCAACTCTTGAAAGGCTTTCTTACAATCTTCTCCCTATTCAACGTCTCCATTAGACTTAAGAAACCGAATTAAGTCTTCCTTCAAGCTTCTTTCTAATTCCTTTCCCACTTTGACTATTTTGATCAGATCATTTGGGTATATACATGCTCCTCAAGGTCTTTTATAGGATTTATTCTTTCCACTTACCCATGGAAATCAAAATCTAGGATGATTTCTCCTTCTTCCATAAGAATTATCATTGGTCCACTTTCTCCTTCTTCTAAGGGAAATGCACCTTTCAAACATATGTTTATATTTTTTTATTGGATCTTACTTTTTCCTTTAATGTTAGATGTAAAAATCCATCATCTAAAGGGTGAAAAACAGTAGAAGAATCAAAGTAAGAAAAATACTCCCTCTTGTACCGATCAAGCTTTGCAAAATACATTTCACAGGAGCGAAATTGTTCTCCATGGATAGTGCCCCAACCCCTCTTAGTGAAGAAATTTACCATTAGATATTTTGGCGAAATAAAAGTGTCCACCTCATTAAGTGCGGGTCGGCCAACGAAAGAATTCTAGTATGATGGTTGGTTGATGATTATGAAGTGAGATTCAAAAGTTCTGTTGCATGGTGGTACTCCCATCTACACTAGCAACTTCACTAGTCCAATTGGAGTTGACCACATGTTGTTGAACACAAACATAAGTTCAAGGATGGGTTCAAACTTGTCTTCTGGAATGCCCATTAGATAAAAGACATGTTTGGAGATAACATTGACTACGCTCCCAGTGTCTACAAATATCTTGGATACTAAAGAAAGCCAGTTTGAGCTGTGATCATGAGGGGGTCGTTATGAGGGTGATGTATCCCTTTCTTCAGCTCTTAGGGAGTAAAAACGAGATTTGGCATTGGCACAATGAGTCGTGGACTTTTAAGCGGAGGCACTTTCTGAATGGACAACACTCCTTCTCTAGCTTCTTTAATGTATTTGTTTCTATCTCCCTTGCTGGTCCCTGCTGGTATGGCCCCGCATGGATTACATTAATCCTATTCGATGGTAGACTCAAGCTTAATGGATTTCTTCTTCCAAGATGTTGACAGCTATTACCCGGTTGTTTGACCATGTAAAAAGAGGCTCGGCATGGATACCTTGGTCGGCACAGGCTTTGTTAAGCATTAAAGGGTCGCTTGGCATGAAGCCTCGTTCGGCACAAGGCCTCGCTCGGCATGGAAGGGTCGTTCGGCATGAAGCCTCGCTCGGCACATGGCCTTGCCCTGCATAAGTGAGTCCTTTGGCATCTTCCCTCATTTGGCATGAAGCCGCGTTTGGCATGAAGCCTCGCTCGGCACGAAGCCTCGTTTGGCATGAAGCCTCACTCGGCACGAGGCCTCACTCGGCATAAGCGAGTCATTCGACATCTCCCCTTGGCCGGCATAAAGTCGTGTTCGACACAGGTCTCGTTCGGCTACACTCTTCACTCAGTGCAATGCCTCGTTTGACATACAAGTGCCGTTCGGCACGCCTTCCTCGCTCGACATATGAATGATGTTTGGCCTGGATGTGTGGTTAGGCAATTTCCGTTCAACATCTATGGCTCGGTGCGTAGAAGTTACTTACCACGGGACGAGGGATCTTTTTCCGAGGCCCGAGAGGGAAGCCCAACCCATCTTCATCTATGAATAGAAGAGCAGGGGCACAGTGAAAGGGACCTTTATTCGAGAACACTGGGGAGACTACGCTGCATTCAAGACTTAGTCTATTTCAGTTAGTACCTGTATTCGAGTCATTATAGTACGGATTGTATCTATATTCATTCATTTTTTGAAGCAATAAAGATCAAAAATCAAAGTGGACGTAGGTAGTTATGCCGAACCACTATAAATCCAGTGTTCTTGTTTTTACATTTAAGTTATCATATAGTTCTCTGTTTTAATTTACTTTCTTCATTAATCTCTCTAAACAATATATCTCAAGGGTGTTAGTGACCAGTTATGGTGCTAACATTTTGGTGCTTTCATTGAGAGCCGAATTCTCAGGCTGCTAGGATCTGCTTTGTAGCTACTAGATTGAATAAATCCACCAAAGGAGATCCAATTCATTCACAGGACATCCATTGAATCTACTCAGATTTTCTATTAACAACTCTACTATGGGAAGACCACGTACCAGATTAGCCTCTCATAATGTAGGCGTCAAGAGACTGCTAGCGTACAACAAATCAGACCCAGCAATCAGCAAGTTAATCCTGGCGTAGGGACTGCCAGAGCCCATAGCCAGATGGAAGTTTTTACTAGGATGTCGTTTAAGGAACTGATGAGAGAACTCATGGAAAGCGGGAGACAACTTGCTGAGCAGATTCAAACTAACGCTAACCCCATGACTCGGCTTACTTAGCAACTACATCAAAATGCTGAAGGTAGCCCTGTTCCTTATTCTTCATCTGATAGTTTGACCTTGTCCGACGAACCTCCTAGGCATAAACACCGCGAAACAGAAACTACACAAGCAGGTGCCACTGATTGATTAACTGGAGATCACTTGCATCTTGGAGACCACACCCAAGCTTGAGTAGGAAACTTAGGAATAGGAGCACGTGTGGAAACTAGATACCCGGCTCACCAAGCCCAAATGAAGATGGTCCCCATGATACATGTTTGGCAGATGACCAACAGAGGAGACACCAACCTGAGTGATCCCGTAGAACATAGTCCAACCTTCATCCTCCATACAAACCCCGGACTTATCGCCTATGATTAAACAGTTGATGAGAAAAAATCAAGGCTTGACCAATGAAGATTAGGGGATATCCAGGAGTCATACTCCATTCGTAAATACTATTCTATAAACCGAGTACCCCAGGAAGTTTAGCATGCCAACTATTCTGGCCTACGAAGGAAGGACTGATCCAAAACAGCTTGTGATGAGGTATGAATGGATGATGGATTTGGCTAGAGAAAATGACATGACCAAGTATAGATGCTTTCCAATTACTTTATCCGGAATCGCCACCATGTGGTTCACTCAACTTCCCCCATGGTCTATATCCAACTTTGACGAATTGGCGAAGAAATTTGTGGAACAGTTCAGGATACATGTCACTCGTTCAGTGATGTCCCCATCTAGTGTAATCCAGGCTCCTGGGGAGTCATTGAAAGAGTACTTACAAATATTTCATGTTGCGACTACTGAAGTTAGCAACCCTAATGACAACGCAATTCTGATGGTGGTAATGCGAGGAGTGGTTCCAGATTCAAGGTTTGGAGATTGGTTGGTAGGAAAGCCTCCAACTACGCTGGAGCGTTTCTATTCAAAGCCTCATCAATTCATAAGAAGAGAGGAAGCCTGATGGACGATGCGAGATAAGGCACCAGGGCCTATTCAGGAGACTGTGAAAAGCAACATCGCTGTAAAACAGTCTGGTGACAATATAGGGAAGGTTCAAGTCAATGTCCAGAATAAGCCCGGGCAATCTAAAGGGTTCGGAGGAGGAAATCCCGGAAAGAAAAGGGGTACAGGGAAACTGAAATCATGAATTCCCACTTACAACAAATATACTCCTTTGAATGCATCTCTATAGAATATTTACCTGTCAACTTGTAATACTTTCCAATACGGAAAGCCACGTCCAAAGGAGTTAAAAGAGGAACAAAAACAGACTGGGAAGTACTTCCGCTTCCATGAGACTTACGGGCACAATACATAGGAGTGTAGACACCTCCATGATGCCATAGAAAAGATGATTAGATAGAAAAAATTGCGGGAGTTTGTCAAGAACCCACAGGAAGGTAGGAAAGGAACATCGCACCCTAGACGCAAGCTGGCCCCACGCCATCCAGACGAACCTGCCCAAAATGTAGGTAGACTGGTCATAAACACTATAGTAGGTTGACCTCATCCTGTAGATAAGAACTGGCAAGAAATGGAGCGGTATGCTAACTCCTTAAGGCATGCATATTATGATTGTTGTTCGAATGTGGAGGTTGGGACCCCCGCTAAACAGCAACGCATGATGACAGATGTTATAGTGTTCAAGAGCCGAGCTGCTGACAAGGTGAAGGTTCCTACGGTTGACCCGATGGTCATATCCACGATAATCTGGTGAGCATATGTGAAGAGAATTTTAATTGATTGTGGAAATTCTGATAACATCATCTTCAAAAATACATACGGCCAAATGAAAATGGAGACAAAGGATTTGAAACCATCTAAAGCCCGTATCCATGGTTTTAATGGTGCAGCGACCAATGCAGTAGGATATGTTGAATTGCCAGTTGAACCGGGACAAGGTGAGCGTAGGAAGGTGCGAATCCTACCTTTCATAGTGTTGGATTTCTCCATGTAATGTGTTTCTAGGTCGACCGACCCAGGCAGAGTTCAGGGCAGCTTTGGACCCATGGTATTTGACTTTGAAATTCCCGATAGACAAAGGAGTGAGTGTGGTGCATGGCGATCAAGTGACAGGTTACACATGTTATATGGCTAAGCTGAGAGATGCCCAGCTAAGAGAGAAAGGGAAGGTTGCGGACAGCTCCGTCGACATTCAAAATGATGAAAATTGACAAGTAGTGCCCGAGCCCTGGCTCGGGCAACATTCTTGGATCTATAGAGACATAGTCCCGAGAGATGATGATGGGGAATCCAAGGAAGCAAAAGCAGCACCGGCTAAACTGAAGATTGACATTCCTATCAGCTGAGATGACCCATCGCAAGTACTTAAATAGGATCGCAACTCGACCCCTCGATGGCTAAAGATCTTACTGATTTCCTCCGAGCGAATCTGGAAGTTTTTGCATGGTCCCACTCTGATATGTGTGGGGTTTCTCCCGCTATGATGAGTCATATGTTGAACATAGACCCGAGGTATGTACCCTTTAAGCAGAAGAAGAGAGGCATGGACCCGAAGAGGTCCGCTGCCCTCAGAGAGGAGGTGGATAAACTCAGTGCCAATGGGTTCGTCCACGACGCCCTCTACCCTGAATGGGTGTCTAACCCTGTGATAGTGAGGAAAGCCAATGCGAAGTGGAGAACTTGCATAGATTACTCCGATATAAACAAAGCATGCCCCAAGGATAGTTTTCCGTTATCCAAGATTGTCCAGCTGGTTGACTCAATAGCGGGACATGAGTTACTGTCGTTTATGGATGCGTACTCAGGATATAATCAAATCCCGATGCACATTCTAGACGAAGAACACACCAGTTTTGTCATAGATTTTTGGTTATATTGCTATATAGTGTTGCCTTTTGGATTGAAAAACATGGGAGCGAATTATCAACATTTGGTGAATCGTATGTTTAAAGACTAGATTGGTATAACAATTGAAGTCTATGTGTATGACAAGTTCGCGAAGTCATGGCAGTCAAAGGACCACACTCGAGACTTAGCGAAGATGATTGATATACTTAGATATTATGGGATGAAAATTAACACTTTGAAGTGTACCTTTGGTGTTGCGTCATGAAAGTTTTTGGGTTTCATTGTTAATGCGTGGGGAATTGAAGCTAACGCAGAAAAGATTCAAGCTATTCGGGGTATACAAATGCCCAAAACAATGAAGCAATTATAAAGCCTGAACGGAAAATTGGCCGTGCTGAGTCGATTCATATCCAGGGCCACAGATAAATGTATCCCCTTCTTTGATGTCATAAAAAAAGGAAAGAGAAGTTTCGAATGGACATCCGACACTAAGGAGGCATTCCGAGCTCTAGTAATTTAGAATGCCCCCCCGGTGCTATCAAAACTGGTAGACCATGAAATGTTGTATGTGTACTTTGCTATATCTCAACATACTATCAGTATAGCTTTGGTTCGTGAAGAGGACCGAGTTTAAAAGCCAACATACTATGTCAGCAAACGTTTAACAGGGACAGAAAGAAATTATCCAAAGATCGAGAAGCTAGCCTACTGCTTGGTGATTGCATCACGCAAGCTTCGTCCATACTTTCAGGCACACTCGATCAGTGTTTATACCTATCAATCATTCCGGCCGGTACTCCAACAACCAGAAACCTCTGGAAGGATGTTAAAATGGAATATCGAGTTTAGTCAGTTCGATATTACTTGCCTACCATGAAGAGCCATACAAGGGCCAGCGCCAGCAGACTTCATCTCTGAATTCACCATGTCAAACGAATCAAACAGTCACAATGTCATACCTCCTATTCGATGGAAGATGTACACCGATGATTCATCTAATGACCATTTCTTTGTGGCTGGTGTAGTTCTTGTGACTCCCAAAAACCGATAAATTTGTTACGTGTTGAAGCTCGAATTCCCAGCAACAAATAATGAGGCCGACTATAAAGCATTGATTGCTGGCTTGAAACTTATCAGAGAACTGAGGGTAAAGTCCGTTGAAATCTTTTGTGACTCACAATTGGTGGTATTCCTGGTGAAGG
Source organism: Allium cepa (assembly GCA_030765085.1). NCBI lineage: Eukaryota > Viridiplantae > Streptophyta > Magnoliopsida > Asparagales > Amaryllidaceae > Allium > Allium cepa. The sequence goes on from CM060939.1 coordinate 813,653,184, forward strand.
GGGACTATCAAGCGAAGGGACAAAGACTTGCCCCATGCCATGCACGAGTTCAAGAGCAGCTAGAAAATCTATAATATTATGATATTTCGTATGTCCCGTGTGAACAAAACAGAGAAGCCGATTCATTGGCAAAATTTGCAAGTACTGGTGATGCACAACAGATGGGATTGGTTACCATCGAAACCTTACAAGCTCCGATATAAATATGATGGAGATAGATTTTGTGTTAGAAACAGAAATCGAGAAGGAATCATGGATGACTCCACTCAAGCAATGCTTACTACATGGGATCTTGCCCGAAAGAAAGAGCGAAAGACGACAATTCATTCCTAAGGTTTCACGGTATATAATGCAGGACAGAATAATGTATCGAAGGGGATTCTCGGCCCCCTTACTCCGATGCATTGCCATAATGAGATAAAACGAGTCCTGAAGGAAGTCCATGAAGGAGAATGTGGTGACCATATTGGGGGGCAGAAGTTAGCAAAGAAGATCCTCCGCTATGGATATTATTGGCCAACTATAAATTGGGATGCTGTGGACTATGTAAGGAGATGTGACAAATGTAAGAAGTATGCAAAAATCTCGAGAGCTCCATCGATGGAACTCACACAAATGGTTAGTCCTTGGCCGTTTGCAATGTGGGGCATCGATATAATCGGTTCTCTACCCAAATCCAAAGATGGCGCGAAATATGCGATTGTCGCAGTCGATTACTTTACCAAGTGGGCAGAAGCAGAGCCCTTAGCCACGATCACCACCAAGAAGGTCATTAATTCCGTTATACGAAACATTATATGACGTTTTGGCCCTCCATAGACTACAATTATAGACAATGGAACTCTATTCGAAAGCAAAGAGTTCAAAGAATGTTGTCAAAAGTATGGAATTGAAAAAAGGTTTGCAGCAGTTGCTCATGAAAAAGCCAATGGACGAGTGGAAGCCATGAACAAAATAATCAAGTCCATATTGAAAAAGCATTTGGAAATGTCTAGAGGCAAGTGGGTGGATGAACTTCCAACAACACTTTGGCCATATAGCCACCCACAAGTCCGCAACTGGCCACACTCCATTTGCATTGGCTAATGGCACGTAAGCGGTTATACCCGTAGAAATTGAAGTTCAGTCACATTAGGTAACTCGTTACGTCCCCAAGATGAATCGGGAACTTTTGCTGCAATCACTGGACTTCATTAATGAAAAACGTAAGAAGCTGATTTAAGAGCGGCCGCATGTAGACACCGAGTTGCTCGATATTATAATGAAAGCCAAGAGTCTTCGATGTGGGCGACCTCGTTTTGAAACGAGTTTTTTCGATCCCCTCGCATCTGAATCTCATATGGGAAGGTCCATGCGTCATTGAACGGAGGCTTGGAGAAGGAACTTTCGAGCTAGTGATAGTTGATGGCGCGACACTCCCCCGAGCATGGAATAGTGAGCATCTGTAGCATTATTATACTTAATATTTTCATTTTCTATCTTTGTTGTGATTATTTTCAGTATGTTTTTATTTCGTTGATTCTTAGTTTTTAGCATGTAATAAGACAGTTTAGCTTGCTTTCATTAATAAAGGCTTGAAGCCATCTTTTCCATGAATTATTGATGTTTCCGTGTATGATAATTACATGGAAAAAACTAGAGTTACATTATTCTGTCTGACGTACGAACGTGCATAAACGACTTGTAATCTCCAAGTTCCAGAGTGCGGACTGGAGTACTCTTAGTCCCCCGAGTGCAGACTAGCGCATAAAAGAGTTGAAATCTCCAAGTCCACAAAGTGCAGACTAGAGTGCTCTGAGTCCGCAAAGTGTGGACTAGAGTATAAACGACTTGAAATCTCCAAGTCCCAGAGTGCAGATTGGAGTACTCTGAGTCCCCAATAAGCGGACTAGAGTACAAATGACTTGAAATTTCCAAGTCCCCAGAGTGCGGACTAGAGTACTCTAAGTCCCCATAGTGCGCACTAGAGTATAAACGACTTGAAATCTCCAAGTCCCCAGAATGCGGATTGGAGTACTATGAGTCCCCAGAGTGTAGACTAGATTATAAAAGACTTGAAATCTCTAAGTCCCTAGAGTGAGGAATGGAGTACTTTGAGTCCCCAGAGTGCAGACTACAGTATAAGCGACTTGAAATCTCCAAGTCCAAAGAGTGCGGACTGGGGTACTCTGAGTCCCTAAAGTGTGGACCAAAGTATAAACGACTTGAAATCTCCTAGTCCCCAGAGTGCGGATTGGAGTACTCTGAGTCCCTAGAGTGTAGACTAGTGTATAAACGACTTGAAATCTCCATGTCCTCAGAGTGTGGATTGGAGTACTCTGAGTCCTCAAAGTGCGGGTTAGAGTATAAACGACTTGGAATCTCCAAGTCTCTAGAGTGTGGACTGGAGTACTCTGAGTCCCCAGAGTGTGGACTAGAGTATAAACACTTAAAATCTCCAAGTCCCAAAAGTGCGGAATGGAGTACTCTGAGTCCCCAGAGTGCGGACTAGAGTATAAACGACTTGAAATCTCCTAGTCCCCAGAGTGTGTACTAGAGTACTCTAAGTCCCTAGAGTGCAGACTAGAGTATAAACGACTTGAAATCTCCAAGTCCCCAACGTACAGACTAAAAAATACTCTAAGTACCCGAAGCGTGGAATAAAGTATGTACAATTCCAAAGAATTTCCGGGCTATATGAAAATGAATTGGGGGTTTATGTAACTCACAATTGCCCGAATTTCAACCACAGTTATACAAAAAGATGAATAACAAAAGTCAGTTGAAAGACAAAGAAACTAAATTTTATTTATTAATCCAAAATGAGGTTCTACTACAACTCCTACAGAAATTGGAGTCAAAACTCTATCTACATTGACTACGAATATAAATAAAAATAATTGCACAACCTAAGCTAACTCTCGTCGAACGAGTGTAGCAGCTACTTCTTCAATTACTTTGGTTTCTTTTCCTCCTTCGTTTTCTCCAGCGACCCCTCCCCCATGCGTTTTCGCTTGGACGCTTTGCTTGATTAGGAAGTAACATCTGAGGAGGAACGAGGGACTTCTAGTGGCCTGGACCCACCAGGAAGGATGTCCTTCAAAGGCCTGTTCAAAGGATAATGTAGATCCACAACTCGGGGCTCAACTTTGATTTCAGCTTTCTTTTTCTTCTCCTCCATGAGTTGCTCCTTCATGCTCATTTTTGAAGTGTCTTCAGAGGCATCTGTAATCTCAATTTCATAACTTTCTTTGACGGGAGACGAAGTTTCGGACTTGTCCTCGTCAAGAGCCTCAACCACTTGAGCATCGGGGCCGAGAGTCTCTCATGCTCGAATTGCCTCGCTTACCTTCTCCTTCTCCTCTTTGGCGTCATCACTCCTCGAAGTGGGTTCGAGTTTAGAGCATCCTACTCAAAACCATAAGAGACAATTGTTAGAATATAATGAACTAACGCCGTAAACGAAGGCTCTTTGAACATTAAGAAAAAGAGTTATTTACCGGTTTTTTGCTGGCTCTCAACCGTCCGAGGAGTCTCACCCTCTGGAATGGGAGATAGAACATGATTGTCAAGGCCAGGGGCTTCCGGGTCATAACCAACATGCTGTTTGAATGGATCAAGTACGGGCCGACTAGTCGATTGTTTAGGGGGAGGAGCTGGAGACTTGGCCCCTGACGGACCGACGAGGTCATCTTTTCCTTTTGATGAGGAGGAACATTTGTTGTAGAGGGCCTTCGTTGCAGACAAGCCTGAAGGCTCGTTCCCCCTGAGAAATTCTTTAACCAAACCCTCCTCGCCAACCTCCTCGGTTCCCAACTCGACCTTTTTGAACTTTATAAATGTTTTCAATGCCTCGGCTAGAGATCCGAGGTAGCCCTCGCCAAGAAAAATTAAGTCCCGTTCCATGTGGACACGGGCATTGTATTCTGCTATAAGCGGGTCGAACAAGCACTTAATCTCCACCCTGCTAGCATCTGTAGCCGCCTAAAGGCGAGAGTCAATCTCCGCAGATGCTATTCGTTTGTCCTCTTCATGGGATTCATCCTTCAGCATCGCAAACTAAGAGAGCTCATCGTCGAGCTTTGCCTTCAGGAGTCGCGTAGCAACAATCTCATCGCAATATTGTTGCGACTCTTCGTGAGTTGCAGTTTTTTTTCCTCTCTATCTTTGTGGAGTAGATCTTCCAACTCTTTGACTGGCAGGGCGAATGCATCCCTCTCCTTTTGAATAGAATCCTTCTCTAAAGCCAAGGCCCCGCAACGTTAGACCGCTTCGTCAATTTCTTTCTTATGTATCGTCTCCAGACGATTGACGGCCTCCGTAGTGTCTTTAGCACTTTTTTGGGCGGCTTTGAGCTGAGACTTGTATGAAGAGAGCTCTTCATCCTGAGCTTTGATAATGTCTTTATTGCAAATATCTTCGATCTTCAGCTGATTTCCTGTTGACGCTCAATAGAGACTTCCGAGACTTTTTTAGCTAAATGGACAAACACGTCGTGTTGAACTTAAACGTCATTGGTATAAGCAATAGCGTTTTGTTTGAAGTGTCCCGGAATGTGATGAATCACCGAAATAAATTTAAAGCCATCGAAGTATATTTTTGGGAATGTGGCCTTGAGCTCAACAAGTCTTTCTGCTATCGACGGATCAGGTACAGGAGCGAGAGGAGTATGCCTAGAAACTACAGATGTTTTATGGGGATCTTGGGATTGCCTAGTACTTGATGAACCATAAGGTTGATCTTGGTGGGCCTCATGCCGGGACCTTTTTGTGCAGACTTCTCCCTGCCTTTCTCTGATTGAGAAGGACGATCGTGGGAATATGAGGACCGACAGTATGTTTTCCTTCGGTAAGTTGATTCTTGGGGGCTGTTGTCTCGGTCTCCGGAGTCATCTCTGTCTCGGCATTTGCCGGGGCCCGAATTTCGGCCAGAATGATGAAAAGTAGATGACCCGCGAAGACGATAGAGTCTATGAGTGCATCCCATGTCACCTGCGTAGAATGAGAATAACGATAAGTTAGCAAAGAGTAGAGTGATGGCTAAAATTGAAGTCCAAGGTGAAGTGCGCATTTCCGTGTGTGTCCTAGTGTTTCCCCCTAATGGACCAGTTTCTTTATCTCTACTTACAGGAGTTTTTTCTACCTGAAAATGGGCTTGAGCGCTTGCATCACCTCTTGCGGGCGAATGAAGTTTAAGGGCTTCCGGATCATTGAAGCCATGGTTAAGAAAATCGTTGGGAATAGTAAGGTTCGAAGACCTTTCAATGAACTCTCCAAGTGTTGAGGAGAAGGCTCTCTCTCCACCAAGGTGATTGTGACTTTAGAGGTTCCACCAGTTGTCCTCTTCCTCAGTTTGTAGGTCAATTTATTCTTTCCCTTCGTAGGGGGAGGCATTACTTCGATATCGTGCACCTCGACTACCGGCTCCAGACCGGGACTAACATTCTCACCCTGTACTTCGGGCATTTTAGCATCTCTAATCACCCCCTCCTCAGGTGTGTCAGAGCCATCACGTGCTAAAGGCCCAGCTTGCTTTTTATCTTTGCCCCAGGCAAATGCAGTTATAGTGACACCTTGAGGAAGACTTATCTGGCGGCTTACCGTTGGCAGCCCAAACATTGAGAGAAATTCGTTTGAAATAAGAGATCAAATGTCCCAGTCTTCGGTGGGGATAGCTCGAATAACTTCAACGACTTCAGAATACTAGGAGCCTTCGAGAAGTGGGCTGATGCGTGTAAAAGTAGAGAAAGAGTTAGAAAAGGTGCAATTTCTGCCAAATGCAAGTATTGGTCCAGAAAAAAGACATACTACCTTCCACCCATTACTTGCAAAGCCAGGGGGAAAGTGCATGTAGAACAACTCTTTCTTATATTGGGCGAATTTTCTCCACGCCCTAGTCAGAATGACATTGTTGTGTGGGTCGAGAAATAAAAAAGATGGGCTATCCGATCGTCTCTTGAAATGATAATTATAGTCGATATCACCAGGAGCCAGGAGCCTGAAAAGGGCGTTCATAAAGAGAATGCACGTGCCGTATACGAATGCGAAACTGTTTGGATGTAATAGCGATGGACCGATTTCAATATACTGTAACAGATCGCGGAGGAAGGAGTTGAATGGCGGCAAGCTACCAACCCAGCACATAAATTTGTTGCAGGTCGTATATCCGACTGGGGGTAGGTGAGGACGACCTTGTCCTGATGGAACCAACACATCGTCGAAAGAAATCCACGTACCTAGCATATGCGACGAAGAGTGCTTTCGTTAATTCTCGAGGCTTGAGAATTGATCGGATCGTCTAAAAAGATCGCTGCATCCAAGGTATCGGGAGCAAAGTCGATCGATGCGATCGTGGGGCTCGGGATATCTTGTACAGGAATGGTCGATGGATTTTAAGTTCTAACTACTTCTTTTGAGAAGTTAGCTCGGGTCTATCCGAGACCGAGGTAGAACTATATTTTCTGGACATCTCCGATTAATGTTGAATCTGATGAAACACATATTTAAACTATACTTCAAAAATGATCGACATTAGACATAACAACAAAACACTCCTCTCGTGTGGTGTGTAAACAAGTGCAACTATTCAGTATAAGTGTTAAAGAGTTACAAGTCGTAAAGTTGATGAAATAAAGTTAAGCTTTGGACTTTCATCTTCGAAGACCATCATCGCTGACCGTCTCCGAGAGCTTGTCGTATGATGGTTTCTATTTTGAGCTTGACATCGACACTGTATGTGGAAGGTTATTATCTTTTTTAGTCAAGTTAAATTTTGGTTTATGGTTGTCAAGACATGGGAGTAATCGGTCTGGATTGTTCGATTGCTTGATTGTTTAAGTCCTTGTCCCTGTTTACTATCATATGTTCCGCCATATGAAACTTAATGCCGAATGACATTGCCTAGGCTTGACTATTTATTTCCTACTTCACTCTCCTAGATTCCCTCTCCATCGTTCGGCATGCGGCAAGTCATGCCGAACCACAGCCATGCCGAGCCGCAGCTCGGCGCGACTCCAACTTCCTTCCTACACACCCTCTCTATCGCTCGGCCCAGAAGAGTCATGTGGAAGTCATGCCGAGCAACATCACTCAGCACTTTCCCTTCAGCTCAAACTTCTCTCTTGCACTCCCTATTACCTCGTTCAGCATAAGGGAATCATGCCGAGCCGTGGTCATACCGAGCCACATTGCTCAGTATGCTAACCCAAACTTCAACCTCACTCCAACACTCCCTCTCTATCACACCGCACAGATGAGTCATGCGGAAATCATGCCAAGCCACAGCCATACGTCTTCCTCTAACTCATTCCTTCGAACAAATTAAGTGCATTCCTAAATGGCCAATTGACCAACAGACCCTACACTCACCTATTCTTACTGAGCCGAAACCCTCTTTGTTCCTCCTCTCCATCTAATCCTAAGGCTTGTTTAAACCATCAGATCCATCTTCCTAATCTGTACGGCATCCATCATTTTTGAGTTACGAAATTTGCAAATTCGAATCTTGTGTTAAGCCCCAAATTGGAGAACTTCAAGCAAGTAAGAGGTTCATAACTAGGAGAAGGATTCGAAGTCTAGTGAGATACTAGATTTAGAAGTCGATGTCCAGTCAGGCTAGCTGTTGAAGGCATTCGAGAGGTAACGAATAGGACTCCAGGATTTAAAGAGAGGTTGAGATGTTAGCATGGATTTGGAAAAAGTTGAGTTCGTAAGGGTGTCAGAGCGAAGGTAAATGGTAAAAGGGAGGAAAAGGAGAAGAATTGGCTTTTATAGTAGGAAGGATAGAAGTTGAAGAGACAACGACCAGTAGAACCGGTAAAGGCACCTCGATCGTTCGGCATCAGTATGTCGTTCGGCATCAGTATGTCGTGCAGCATAAGTATGTCGTTCGACATCAATATGTCATTCGACATCTCCCCTCGACCGGCGTAAAGTCTCCGTCAGCATACGAATGTCGTTCGGCAACACTATCGCGAGGATAGAACAAGGGCTTAAAGAAATATGCGGAGTGCTTATGGATCAAAGCGCATCATGTTCGTCCCATGATACACTTTGGGAGGCAAGTGTTACCCGGTTGCTCGACCATGTAATAAGAGGCTCGGCATAGATACTTGGTTGGCACAGGCTTTGTTTGGCATGGAAGGGTCACTCGGCGTCTGTGCAGTTAATGTGCTCGGCGGATTTGAAGCGGTGGAGGTGCAAAAAGTCATAGCAGGGATACAGCAAGGATATAGCGGATGGCTCTAAAATAGCATATAAAACTCGTACTTAATGTTTTTACAAATATATAAATGGTAATTAATTGAAAAATCATCATTTAATTGAATTATAATTAATACATAAATAATTTTAAATCAATACATGTGCAAGTATACTTTAAATAAACGTAAAACTGCTATATAACATAATTGAATTTAGTAGAATATTAGAGTATTTTTATTTCTGAAAATATATCAATAATTAATCAAATAAATTAGTTTCATAATTTTTATAATGCATAAATGCAATTTTTCAATTATGTTTATTAAAGAAGATATAGAAGAAATAGAGAAATATAGCGGGAATAACGGGATATAGCGGAAATAGCGGGGCTTAAAGCGAAAAGGCAATATTTTTGGGCTACATGGAAAAATCGTAGCGGTAGAAATCCGCTATGAGATATAGCGGGGTAATAGAGGGGCATTAACTAAACAGCTCGGCATGAAGCCTCATTCGACATAAGGCCTCATTCGACATGGAAGGGTCGTTCGGCATGAAACCTCGCTCGGCACAAAGCCTTGCTCGGCATAAGTGAGTCATTCGGCATCTTCCCTCGTTCGACGTTAAGCCTCGTTTGGCAAGAAGCCTCGCTCGGCATGAAGCCTCGTTTGGCAAGAAGCCTCGCTCGGCACGAGGCCTCGCTCGGCATAAGAGAGTCGTTCGACATCTCCACTCGACTAGCATAAAGTCTCGTTCGGCACAGGTCCCGTTCGGCCTACACTCTTCACTCAGCGCAATGCCTCGCTTGGCATACAAATGCCATTCGGTAAGCCTTCCTCGCTTGGCATACGAATGCCGTTCGGCCTGGATGTGTAGTTCGGCAATTGTCGTTCGGCATCTATGGCTCGCTGCGCAGAAGTTACTTACCATAGGCTGAGGTACCTTGTTCCTTGGCCCATGATGGAATTCCAACCCATCTTCGTATATAAATAGAAGGCAGGGGCATAGTGAAAGGGACCTTTTTTCGAGAACACTGGGGAGACTCCGCTGCATTCAAGACTTAGTCTATTTCAGTTAGCACTTGTATTCGAGTCATTATAGTACAGATTGTATCTGTATTCATTCATTTGTGAAAGCAATCAAGATCAAAAACCAAAGTGGATGTAGGAAATTACGCCGAACCACTATAAATCCGATGTTCTTATTTTTGCATTTAAGTTATCATACATTTCTCTGTTTTAATTTGCTTTCTTCATTAATCTCTCTACACAATCTTTCTCAAGGATGTTAGCGACCAGTTCTGGTGCTAACAACAGCATTATTAGGATATTTTTATGAACCATTCCCAATCCATGGTGCGTTTCGCTTGCCTCGGATGAACTCCTTCAAATGCTCTTCACAGACAAGTTTCTGAACACGACATTCATCAGTTTTATAGTCATTTGCTTTGTGATAAGCGCAGTAGTCAACCCTCTTTCTCTGTTCATGTAATTTTCAGCCTCTTTCCTCGGATTAGCTTTCTTTTTAGCATAATATAATTCATCCATTCGAATGAATTTATCAGCGTGGAAACGGAAATCTTGTAAATCCTTACACCCTTGCATGAAAAGTTCCTTCTAGAACAGTGTATTCTCTATTAGCCCGGAATGCGTTGCTATGAGCTTATCTCTATCATTCATATCTTTGGCTTTCAATGCTTATGTATTGAACCTTCTGAGGTAAACGCCTAGTGAATCCCCCGTCATTGCTTAATGTTTCTAGAACAGTGTAATCAATGGCCGGATCCTTGTATATACAAGAATTGGCGGAGAATTCATAAGAAAACTGCTTCCAAGAGAAGATAGTCTTCTCACGATAATGTTGGTACCACTTTGCAGCTACCCCTTGAAGTGTTATAGAAAATAATCTACATCGAATTGCTCTAGAGGCATTGTATAAATCCATTTGGCAATCAAAAGCCATCAAGTGATCATCGGGATCAGTGGTACCATGATATTTCAGGGTTGGGATCTTGACATAAGATGGGATAACCGTTGACATTGTCATTTTCTTGCTCATCTAAAGTTCTCTTCCTTTTTGCATTTAGCATAACTTTGATTGCCTTTTCTTCTACATCTTTCAAATAAACTTCGGTGTCGTGATAGCTTTTTCGGTTTTGGCTGTGTCTTTTGGGGTCAAGCTTCCAGATTGCTTGAGAGATTTGTCTAGATCCTTCCTTGATGATCGACTTTAATAGGGTGAAATTCATTTTCTTTGACGATGTTAGATCTATCTTGCTACTGCCTTTATTTGTATAAGCTTTTAAGTTTCTTCTTGGGGAGACCACCTCATCTCCAGTTGTTAGTTTCGCCGTTCTAGAAGACTTTTGAAATCTTGTTGCTTTGAGAAGCTCTTGCATCACTAGCAATTATTGCTCCAGATGCTTTATCGTGATTGCATTGTTGTCAGATTGGGTTGGAGTTGATGGCTATCCTTGCACAACTCCCTTCAAGTTGATAGTTAGAGCAATATTTTCCTCCAAAGTTGTGGTGTGTATTGTTTCTTCGTCCACTCGACTAAGCCTTTTAGATTTCATATTCCTACATTAAGTTAAACAGTCCATAATTAGTCTATATGGCAACCACAAAGTCGAAGGTTCAAGCCTCCTTCTAGTGCCCAAAATGTTAATAAGAAATCATGTCTACACCCTAAAGTTAAGTTGGTAACAAGAAATGATAGTAATACCTCAGGAGAAATTTTTAGAAGTGATCTGCATCTTCAAACCCCTTCCGAACAAGATGACTAGGAAGATTGTCTTCATAAGGAGACCTTATGAAAGTGTTAATTGTAGATAGGGAGACCAATCAACTCTCTAAAATGAAAGTTAGGAAGAGACCAACTAAGTCATGACCCTTTTCGAGTGAGTTGAAAGGGTCATTTGCATCACATTTTAAGTGGATTGAAAGAACCATTAATATCCCATATTTGAACGTGTTGAAATGGTCATTCTGCCTTTAGAATAAGAATTTACTTTCAAAAGTTTGGTTTCTTCTGCCATGGAAGATACTCTATCGAAAGGGTTATATATTTTGAAATAACTGAGCTCCTTTCTAAGATGTTTAACCAACAAACATAACTTAATGTCCATACATTGAGTCCCTTTTGAACCTCTTTCAGCCATGTCAAAAGGGTATTTACTTTTCAAAGGGGCTTAATATACAATATATGATATTTACGTTCAATATGCAATGAAATAACATCTTGGACGATATAATATAAGTTCAATGAATTTATTAACATCGAAATATCATCATCACGTCAATTTAACATTTGATATCACGAAACATGGTGATAACATGATTCAAATTCACAATGTCTAAGTCGATATGATAGCATGTCACAAGTCAAATAGGGGTTAAGAAAATAAGTGATCATCATGTGAAATTAGTCATTTGTCGAGCTAATGGCTGAAATGATCTTCTTCATATTCAAAATCGATATTAGATTCATGCGTCTATTCTTTGGCTTTCATCTATATTGGACTACAATTAAGAGAATTTTCCCAAAATTGATTTAGGGTTACAAAAGTTTAATCTTTCTATGAAATAAGAAAAATAATTTAGAATACAAATTTGGACCCCACTCTCGGACCCTAGGATCGTATTTATAGATGTAGGTTGACCCTCTTTTGCCTCCATCCTTTCGAAGCAGTCGAAAGGTCTTTATCCCAGCCTTCTACGTTCATCCTTTCACCTTCATCTTTTCACTTCCATAGCTTTGAAGGCAGTCCATTTGGTTTTCTATTATGCTTTGGTTAACCCTTTCGCCTTCATCAATACTTTACTTGCAGTGGAAGTTGCTATAAACTTTTCTTTGGCGCTCCTTTGAAACCTTTCGACGCCTTCGAAAGGTATGCAGTGCAAGGATAAAAATTCCCTATCACATTGTTTTGATGTAAGTGGAAGAAACCCAAATTCCTTCTTCTCCTTCAAAACCTCCCACGGTTGCTTTAGTCTTGTGTTAACCATGATGGCTGATTATTTGAGTAGGCAAAGGAAGCTTTCGTATAATTTCGAAAAGATTAGTAGGTGAAAACGGAATTATTGCGAAAGGTCGCTTGGTTTCAGGTAGAGAATTTTTATGCTTTCGAAAGGTTCGAACCATTTTTAAAGGCTTATTCTTGTTATCGTAAGGTGCTCATTGATAAAATGTCTTTAAGTGGAAGATCGACGGCGGCGAAACCAACGATTTCATAGGGTTTGCTTCTCGTGTGTGAGCCTGTTGTCCAATACCTTAGAAAGGTGTTTTAAATCCATACTAGGCTCCTTCATATATGTAGATTAACTACGTCGAAAGGTCCAGCTGAGGCGAAGGGTAGCTTTGTCCTCTTTTCTACTCCTTCGAAAGCTCTTGTTTCACCCAACACTTGTAGGTGCATCAGATGCTTGTGACACCATCCTAACCTCTTTGAAAGCTATCTCAATATGTCTGAAACACCATTTCTGAACTATGATAAAACCCATGTTTTCGGTTCTTGTAGGGCCCAACACTTTTTATGAGCCTTCTTTCATACCTTTATATTTAACTGAATTTTATGGTTAACCCCTCACTATGTGTGGAAATATCTCATCATACTCCACTCACTTCCTCTACGAAATCAATTTAGCAACTAATCTTGCCTTGTATCTTCCATCATCCTTCACCTTATATACCCACTTACAACCTATGGCTCAGCTTTTCTTGACGTTGAGTGATAGATTGAAATGGATGTTTGCTATGGAATTGTAGTTAGAGTCAGTAGTCCAGAGCAACACCGTGCACGCATGCTTCATTATGTGTGATGGCGCCACCTAAAGAAGCTTCCAATATGTTGGCATCTCGATTGAACATCCATTCATTACCTCCCAACAAGCATATACATGGTTTTGGCAATGCTTACTTGTAACAAAAGAAGTCCCCAATGTTAAGTGCCACGAATCCCATATATATACCACATCATACGCCATATTTCTTGTGATGTGGGACATATCCATCCAACCCATGCATCCATAACGCAAGCCACACCTAACAATGTCCACATTGGTGGGCATTTCTTCAAATCTTTTTGGTGAACATGCTGAAGAAGATCTGCAGTTAGGCTAGACTGTTTCCACTTCTTTTCATTTCCATCTTAAATGAGTACTTCCACTAAAGTCATCTTAGAGATACCAAGTCCTCGACGCGGTGGAGGGCTGCATATCCATGAGTCCTCTACTTGCAGTGTGATCATGCTGCTTAATCATATCTCCATCTTGACGAGTCATTCTTTTTTTCTCAAGCCTCAATGAGTCATGCTTTGGTCACTCTCACATCACTCGAACCATCGGCTTTGATACTGTGTTGATTTTCGACACTACAAATGTGTTCCCATATATGCATGCTTCATTGTTTATAATGGCACAACCTAACGAATCTTCCAATGTGTCAACGTCTCGACTGAACATCTCTTCATTATCTTCTAACAAACAAATGCATGGTCATGACAGCACTTACTTGTAGCAAAAAGGTTCTCCAATAGTTATGTGCCATCAATTCTTATGTATATACCACGATATACATTATATTTCTTGTGATGTAGGACATATCCATCCAACTATACACCCACAATGTAAGCCACACCTAACGATTAGGCCAGTTCTGTTGATGTTTTAGAGGCACGTCATACTTTGAGAACGTTTTGAAATTTTGATGCTGAACTTTAAATGCAGCTTAGAAAGAAAATTCATAAGTTGGTAGTGTGAAGCTTTCCAGACTTTGTAATAGAATATGAAGTTCAATGGGCCTTCTATGCTATATGAGGAACCTAAACAGTTCCTTTGCCATGTTGCTTTGGGCTCGTTTTACCCTTTAGCACTCTTTGTTTATTAACCCTATGTTCAATGCCATTTACTTGATAAAAAATGGGTGTAATGGGAAATAAATGAATGAATGAAATTTGTGTTAGCCAATTATACCACATATCTCTTTTCATGCTTCTCATGGCTATGAAAGTGTATATGACCTGAGATGATCATGTTCCGTGATAATATCTCTACTAGTTATATGATTTATATTTGATAAGTTGAGCAATAGAGAAAAATGAAAATGTATTATTTGCTTGTCTCTCTTGATTACAGAGAGGAGTTTATTTTATACAGTAACCTGGGCTGTCATAGAAAGTAAGAAAACTAATATATGGACATATCCTATACATTTTATTATATATTAATTATTATGCACTGTTTATTCTAACATCTCCCCTTCAAGATGCACTTGGTTGAGAAGACACAAGACTAGTCTTGGAATAAATAAAATGATGTTGTTCGGCTCCAATTGGCTTCGTCATTATGTATGCTAGCTGCAAACCTGATCTGACATAATACAAATCAGTGAGGCCTTCTTCTACTCTTTCTCTAATGTAGTGACAATTTGATTTTAGATGTTTCGTTATTTCATGATAAATGGGTTTTCTGCAATATGTTGTGCAACTTTGTTATCACGGTACATTGGTATTGGCTTAGGAATCTGAACTAGCAAATCAGCCAATAAACCATCTAACCATACAACTTCACCGGCGCTATAACTCATGCTTCTATAGTCCGCTTCACATGAGATTTTGAAACTGTTTTATGTTTCTTGGTTTTCTAAGAAATGAGAGAATCACCGAGAAATATGCAACATGCTGTTAAAGATCTTGCTCTAAACATGCAATTTCCTTAGTTGGCATCACGCTATGCACCCAACTTCAAATATTATTTACTGGATAAAACAAACTATTGTTGATAGCGCCCCTCAAATACTTCAGAATATGAACTTCTGCTAAAAAATAAGGAGCTCTAGGACAGGATAGAAACTGATTAAGCTGCTGAACTGCATAAGAGATGTCAGGTCTCGTCATGTTCACATAAAGACGCTTACCAACAATGCTTCTAAAAATTTCAAGATCAAACAATATATATCTTTCATCAATGATGAATTTCAGACCTTTAGGGTGAGGAAAACCAGCAATGCCACAATTTTCCAAATTTGTATCTCTTAACATGTCCAAAATATACTTTCTTTGGTGTGGTAAAATCCTATCCTTTCGGGATACCTCAATACCAAGGAAATATTTAAGCTGATCCAAATCTTTGATTGTAAAAGCTTTGTGTAAAACTTATTTCATTTCACAAATCAGCTACAAATTTGATCCCATGATCAACAAATCATCCACATAAGCTACAACAATAGTGAAATCATCTCCTTGCTGCTTTGTGAACATAGAATAATCTTGTTTGGACTGCACAAAACCCAATTGAAGAAGCACATGCATAGTTCATAATTCCATTGCCTAAAAGCTTGTCTTAACCCATACAAAGGCAAACTATACCTAGTTTTGCATTATATCCGAGAGGTGGTAACATGTAAACCTCTTAATCAATGTATGCATGAAGTAAAGCATTGTTAATATCACATTGGTGCAATTTCCATCTCTGTGCAGTAGCAAGAGCAATTATAGTTCTTACAGTTGTAAACTTGGCAATTGGACTTAACGTATGCTTGAAATCCTTTCCTTTTATTTGTTTGTCACCCCGAGCAACTAACCTAGCTTTACATCTCTTAATGGTTCCATCAGGTTTAAAGTTGATTTTGTAAACCCATTTACAAGCAATTGCTTGTTTACTAGGTAGTAACACAGTCATCTCCCAAGTTTGATTTTATTCCAAAGTAGCAATCTCTTTATCCATTGCTTCAATCCATTTCAAATCATCTTTGGCCTGGTTGTAAGAGTTTGGTTCATGAGTGGATAACATTTTGGCAAGACTAACTAAGGATTCTTTATCAAGATGAGACAAACTAACTTTAGTATACACATTGAAAGCGGTAGATTCTGAAGATTCAAATGTAGTTTTAGATGTATAAGTGTGTTTAATAAGAAGAGTAACAACAAAATTTTGATTTTATTAGGAAGAGAAGTGTCCCTACTAGACTTCCTTAGAGGAACATGAACTGGATCAGGCAAGGGAATAAAACAAGGAATGTTTAAAGGAGAATGCTAAGGAGATGTGTGAGGTGGAATATTTGTAGTGTGAGGAGGAGAAGTGTCATTTGTAATAGTAGAAGAAGAGTTTGTAGGAGAAGAAGTATCATTTATAATAGAGGAAGTAGATAATGAAGAATTATCAGAAGATAAAGGATAGTACTATTTCACATCATTAGAAATCACAAAAGGTTGGACTAAAGGAAGAGAATTTGGAAGAGAAGAAGAATCAACTTCTCTAAAAGGAAAATTATCCCCTTTAAATAAAATATCTCTACTCTAAATGATTTTATGACTATCCAAATCAAACAATTTGTATCCTTTTTGTGCATAAGGATACCCAACCAAAATATACCTCATTGACTTAGGAGCAAATTTATCCCTTGTTTATATTCACGATAATAGACACAGCCAGTGACTCTCAAATGGTCATAATCAGGTTGCCTTCCTATCAACACTTCAAAATGAGTTTTCCACTTTAGGATAGAACTAGGCATTAGATTCACAAGGTATGTTGCAGACAACAAATAATCTACCCAAAACTTTGTAGGCAAACCAACATGAAGTTTTATAGTCCTAGCAGTCTCTACAAGATATCTATGTTTTTTCTCAAACCTCTCATTCTGTTGAGGGTTTCCAAGAATAGTTCTCTAATGTACTATACTCTTTTGAGAAAACAAAGTATGATAAGACTCTTGGATGATCTCAGTCCCATTATCACTTCTAATGACCTTAACCTTTGTCCCAAACTATGTATCAACATAAGCGAGGAAAGCAGCAATCATACTATATACTTGATGTTTGTTCTGAATTAAGTGAGTCCAATTATTTCTAATATAATCATCTAAAATTGTCAAGGAATATCTAGCACCAGAATAACAAGGAACTTTATATGGACCCCACAAATCCATATGAACAAGATCAAATATACGCATAGCATGAGATACTAATAATGAAAATGGCAACTTATGATGTTTAGAAAACACATAAATTTCACAATGAAATCCATCTTTATTATCACTAGAATGTTTACAACATAGATGCATCATTTTTTCAGTTGAAACATGAACTAATCTAGCATGAAATATCAAAACTAGGAGTACTAACATTAGAATTTGCAATATGCTTATTTCCAAGCAAAACATCATCAAAAACATTAGAAATTGAAACAATATTTAAAGATAGTTCAGTGACTCTACACAATCCAACATGCCTTGTACCAGTGGCCTTGATATGTTTAGTTATAGGGTTCTGAAAGAAACAAAACTATTATTGAAATAAAGCAACAAGGTTATTATGATCAAGCAATCTGCCAAGAGAAAGCAAATTGTGTTTGAAATGAGGAACAAATAAGATATTTTTTAGGTGTATTTGTGGAGTTATAGGAACTGTTCAAATTTTTGACACTATCTTACAAGATCTATCAGGAAGATCGACTTTAATAGGATTTTACGAGTTTGTATGAAGCTAAACATTCTAAGATGAGATGCCATATGATTAGATGCTCCAGTATCTATTATCTAAGATTTTTCACGCATAAAATGATTATCAACTTTTGCATTTGAAGTAATTATACCTACAAAGTAGACTGCAGTCGGATGAGCAAAAGAAGTAATGTTACTATTGTTCATCATCTTCAAAATCTCTTGGTAAATAGCCGAGACCACATTTGGATCAATTTTTTTGAAGTAGAACCAGATGCACCAGAAACAGTAGAATTTGTCTTATTGCAATCTCCAAAATCAAGAGGATCGTTCAAATTACCATCTCCAGAACCAACCTCATGCACATTTGTTGCCATCTTCTTCCCTTCGTAAACAAGATACCAATCAGGATACCCAATCAACTTGATACATGGATCAATTGTGTGACCTTTAGCCTTGCAATGATCGCATATCATATCTCCTTTGTCAACCTTGAGCTTCCTAAAATCCTTTTTAACAACACCAACTCCATGTTTAAAGCCTCCTTTACTCATTAAAGCACGACTTCGGTAGAAGAATCAACATAGAGATTGTTATGTTTTGCAATTTGTTGCAACATATAATAAGCTTTTTTTGGAGTAGGTAAAGGATCAAAACTCAAAATATGTGTTTTAACAGTATCATATGCCCTATTTAGACTAGCCAACAACTGTATCAATTTTAGCCTTTGATCTGCCTCGGTAATTTTCTTGAGAGTGCCACAACTACATGATTTGAGCGCACGACATGTGCAATTAGAATAACCTTCAAGAATTTGAAATTGATCCCAAACTCGTTTCATCTTGCCGTAATAATAGCTAATTGAACTATTGTTTTGCCGAATCGAAGTAAGAGTGCGATGCAATTCAAAAAGTTGAGGAACATTTGAAGCAACATACCTCTCATTAATCTCATACCAAAGATGCTTTGAGGAATTGACAAACGCAAAATCTTGTGCAATCCTCTTCTCCATTGAATTACTGAGTCACGATGTCAACGTTGAAAAGTGTACGCTAACACCGCGGTGTAAGTAGTAATCAAGTGAAAGCTCCGCCGTTAGTACGGGAATTGAAAATAAGAAGAAAATAGCAGGAAAGAATAAAGCGACAACGTTTTTTATAGTGGTTCGGCTCAAAGTCAAGCCTACGTCCACTTATTCTTTTCTATCACCGATTTCATTACAAGTTTTACAATTATCCTTCATATTCAACACCAATACAACAAACAGTTAGAACTTTGATGATGAATTGCTTTTTGGATTCATGTTGAATGTATTTGATCGCTTCTCTCGGCTCTTTGAAGTGTTGTTGAAGTCGTGAGAGCAGAAGAGTCTCTGAGTTTCTAAGTCCAGGAAAGTCCCGGGAAAAAGTCCCCCTTTCAATGTGTAATAGCTGGGGAATTTATAGGAGAATGATAGGTCGTTAGGTCTTAGGTCGTTAGGTCTTAGGTCGTTAGGTCTTAGGTCTTAGATCGTTAGGTCTTAGGTCGTTAGGTCTTAGGTCTTAAGTCGTTAGGTCTTAGGTCGTTAGGTTTTAGGTCATTAGGTCGTTAGGTATTAGGTCTTAGGTCATTAGGTCTTAGGTCATTAGGTCTTAGGTGTTAGGTCTTAGGTCTTAGGTCTTAGGTCTTAGGTCATTAGGTCTTACGTCATTAGGTCTTAGGTCGTTAGGTCGTTAGGTCTTAGGTCGTAGGTCGTGTACTTTCTTCGAGGAGCTGGGTTGCTTTGAGATGAACTATATTTGGTTTTTCAGTTGATCTTTTGGTATCACGGCCTTCCAAAAATGGCGGGATAACATTTACCCCCCAAAACATGCCTTGCAATAGAAAGGTGTGTTTTGTAATGCCTTACGCTGGATGTTCATATCCCGTTGATGTCCTGTAGAGAAATTAACAGTTTTATATGACCTCAAATGATGACCGTTTGGGATCGAGCCATTTGAGGTGAAACGTGATCGTTCGCGATCAAATGCTTTACCTCGAATGGCGATCGTTCGGGGTCGAGCCATTTGAGGCAAAGTTTGAACATTCGCGATCAAGGGCCTAACCTCAAATGACGACCGTTCGGGATCGAGTCATTTGAGGTGAAGTGTGACCGTTCGCGATCAAATGCTTACCTCAAATGATGACCGTTCGAGATCGAGTCATTTGAGGGGAGATGTGACCGTTCATGGTCAGGGTGCCGTTCGAGGCGAATTGTGACCGTTCGAGGTTGGGTGTCGTTCGAGGCGAGTTGTGACCGTTTTGTGACCGTTCGAGGTCGGGTGCCGTTCGAGGCGAGTTGTGACCGTTCGAGGTCGGGTGCCGTTCGAGATGAGTTGTGACCATTCGAGTTCGGGTGCCTATTCGAGGTGAGTAAGTGTGCCGGGGGGCTAGTATTATCGATGCCAGGTTCACGTTTGGGTGAGTTCCTGGATCGTTTGTGCGCCATGGTGATTTACTTTTATTCCAGAGCATGCTTTAGGTCCGTTCGCGACCCCGTACATGTGTAAATAGCTTAGCCATCTCAAAGCATGCCTAAGGACCGTTCGTGACCCCGTACATGTGTAAGAAGCTTAGCCAACTCAGAGCATGCCTGAGGACCGTTCGTGACCCCGTACATGTGTAAGAAGCTTAGCCAACTCAGAGCATGCCTAAGGACAGTTCGCGACCCCGTACATGTGTAAGTGACTTAGCCTTTTTAGATTTATCAAAATTCAATATTCATCCAACTGAAGAGTTTTAAGACAAAAATGTCTGAAAAGTCAAATCCAAACATCAGAAGTAAAACACAAAAGCAGAATAGTTACGTCCGAGTACAAACTCCTACATCGTTACAATTTATAGTTGTATTAGACCATGCCTTGGGATCGTTTGCGGTCCCATACATGTGTGAACAACCTAGTTGTGCCGATGTAGAGCTTTCTACTCATTCGTCATAATCTCAATCAACTGATAATAAGCTGACGCCTGGATCTTGAGCCGTCTTCAGTTAGTGCAGGTAGTGGTCGTTCTTATTCCACCGTTGCGATCCTCCTTTTCACATACTGTGATAACAAACCATCCCGGATGTGCCCCTCAACTTCGTCTTTCAAGTGTCTACAGTCATTTGTGCTATGACCATTCAACTCGTCGAATGAGCAATACTTGTCCGACTTTCTCTCGTTTTTAGTTGGATCTCTCCTTATCGGCTTTCGATAAGGAACCTGTCACTTGGTGTCTTGGTAGATCCGCTCCAAAGTCTCATTCAACTCCGTGTATGAGGTGAATCTTGATTCTCTTCGTGGTCGTACTGATCTATCGCTGTTATCCTCGGCCTTTCGTTTACCTTTGCTAGATTATACACCTTTCTCAGGAGGATTTCCGCCCTTGATTGCGTAAACATCGATTCCTTCATCCCTTTCTGCACTAGCATCTTCCAATCGTAAAAACTTTTCGGCCTCATGATAGAATTCTCCTAGATCCATAGGTGGATCCTTAGTTAATGAATTTTTAAACTATGTACCATCAGCTATTCTAGACACAGCTGCCATCATAACCATGGATGGATCTGGTCGATCCACCGATGCCGTTGCCGCATTGAATCGTGTTAAAAAACTCCTCAAAGACTCCCCAGCTCTCTGCTTTAAAGTTGTCAAACTCATCACATTCTTGGGTCTTGCGATGTGAACCCTAAATTGCCTCATAAACTTCTCGGATAAATCAGCCCACGCTCCTATGGAGTTGCTTTCCAGCTGCCTAAACCATAGTGCTGCAATATCTGTCAGATACAATGGAAAGCACCGAGCCATGACTTCCTGTGATGCCCCCAGCACTTCCATAGCCTCATATACCTTGTCAGATGGACCGCGGGGTCCGTCCTTCCATCGCACATCTCCACCGATGGTAACTTGAACTCTGGTGGGTTCCTAGCTGTCCTAATCGCAGAAGAAAAGGGACTTCTGTTTACATCTTCAAGATCTCTACTCACTAGACCACCCCTCATGGCTCGCCTGACCATTTCTGCCAATCTGTCATTGTCTCTAAGATATAGTCCTCGTTCATTGCCTTCAACCTGGCCCTCGAGTCCATTAGAGCTTTTAGGAATCTGCCTCCTGGTTGAGTGTTTATTCCTCTGCCAATGCCATGTTGCTCAAATACACCCGATGTTCTTCTCGGTAATGGGTCTGCGTGCTCTAGATGAGTGCCCCGTAATCCTGGTGCTACGTCAGATGGTCCTGCTCCACTCTGAACTCCAGCTATTCACTGATTTTGCGCTCCAAGTTGTCTAATTTGCTGAAACAAATTCTGGATCATCTCCTCTTGTCTCTTCATCATTGCCTCCATCTCATCCGTGGTGATAAAGACTGAAGCCTGGTTCTCTCCGAAGGAAGCCCCTTGATCCCTTCGTGCTGACTTCTTTCTGGTCTCTGTCTTCTACTTGTTTTTCTTCCAGGAACCATAATCTCGGATAGAATCCTGGTTCTTAAAGAGGGTCTTTTGACAAATCTTTGCGAAGCAGTGATGAAAACGCTCCTGAGTTCAGTTCTCAGTGAAAGCACCAAAAATGTTAACGTTGAAAAGTGTACGCTAACACCCCGGTGTAAGTAGTAATCAAGTGAAAGCACCACCATTAGTACGGGAATTGAAAATAAGAAGAAAATAGCAGGAAATAATAAAGCGACAACGGTTTTTATAGTGGTTCGGCTCAAAGTCAAGCCTACGTCCACTTATTCTTTTCTATCACCGATTTCATTACAATTTTTACAGTCATCCTTCATATTCAACACCAATACAACAAACAGTTAGAACTTTGATGATGAATTGCTTTCTGGATTCAGGTTGAATGTATTTGATCGCTTCTCTCGGCTCTTTGAAGTGTTGTTGAAGTCGTGAGAGCAGCAGAGTCTCTGAGCTTCTAATTCTAGGAAAGTCCTCGAAAAAAGTCCTGCTTTCAATGTGGAATAGCTGGGGTATTTATAGGAGAATGATAGGTCGTTAGGTCTAAGGTCGTTAGGTCTTAGGTCGTTAGGTCTTAGGTCTTAAGTCGTTAGGCCTTAGGTCGTTAGGTCTTAGGTCGTTAGGTCTTAGGTCGTTAGGTCGTTAGGTCTTAGGTCTTAGGTCTTAGGTCGTTAGGTCTTAGGTCGTTAGGTCTTAGGTCTTAGGTCGTAGGTTGTGCACTTTCTTCGAGTAGCTGGGTTGCTTTGAGATGAACTATCGTTGGTTTTTCGGTTGATCTTTTGGTATCACGGCCTGGCAAAAAAGGCGGGATAACACATGACATCACTAAGTAATCATTGCGAATCCATTTGTGATAATCTGGAGACGTTGCATCTGGCTTCTTTAGGTTCCATCAATGATCCGACCTTGTTTCTTGCGATTAATGCCATTTTTACACTTCGACTCCAGTTGATGTAGTTGCTGCCATCAAAAGTGTAAATCGTCAGTCATTAAAGTGGCAAGTTGCTTCCAGTAAGATAGTAAGGATCGCTGAAATTGATTCCATTGCCGACGTTGTTCCGATGAGATGAAGAATCCTCAGAAATTACTTCAAGCGTCTTGATAAGAAATTAAGAACGAATTCATCAAAAAACATGAGTGAAATCGTGAAAGTTAGGTCAAGAAAATCTATCGAATCAAGTAAAATCAATCAAACAAAAAAAATCAACTTCGAAAAAAATTAAAGAAAAAATCAGCAATACTTTGATTGATTCGAAGAAAATTTTGTGGAATTCCGGAAGAAATCAAGCACCTAAGCTCCGATACCATGATAAGATTAACAGTAGAGAAAAATGAAAATGTATTATTTGCTTGTCTCTCTTGATTACACAGAGGAGTTTATTTTATATATTAAGCTGAGATGTCATAGTAAGTAAGAAAACTAATACATGGACATATGCTACACATTTTAGTATATATTAATTATCATGTGTTGTGCATTCTACAATATTTATACATTGTATATGTACATAACAAGCACAACATGTTATGTTACGGAAAATCATAATCTCCATAACTATAAATGAGTTCAAATGACTGATTTTTCTATCATTAATCATCTCATTCCAAACGTCATTTTCTATCCGACTCAGCTTCTGTTGCGCTATCTATCTCTATGCAAAAATCTGAGCATATAAATCAGAGTTCTATTTTACAGAATAAATTTATGCACAAGTGTTCTTCATACCCAAACAATACAAATACCAATCGTACCAATTATCTAGTACGTATCCAATAGGACTCGACATGATCTCTCAGGATATGCTCTTTTAAACAAATACTTAAAAGAGCATGCCGGATACTGTCTTCTCCTGTATACTACATAAATCCCAAAAAATTCCATCTTGCAAACAACTAGGAGGTACAACAAAATAAATCCAAAAAATTCCATCTAACAAACAACTAGGAGGTACAACAAAGCCGAAAGATTTCCCATTCACGTTCTTACAGTAAGCTTGTGCAGCATTATTATTTTCATATGTTAGTTTAACTTTTTGCAATATCATACCTTTGCATGGATTCTTTGCACTACAATTGATGCAACGCATACCAGAATAGGTCGCGAACGACCTTCCCTAGGTCGCTCCTCCAGTCTATGCCATGAACTCCTTAAATCAAATGAAGCTCTTGGTCGCTCCTCCAGCCTATGCCGCGAAATCCTTAAATCGAACGAAGCTCTTGGTCGCTCCTCCAGCCTAGGTCACGAACGACCTTCCCTAGGCCGCTTCTCCAGCCTAGGTCGCGAACGACCTTCCCTAGGTCGGTCCTCCAGCCTAGATCGCTCCTCCAGCCTAGGCCGCGAACAATCCTTAGGTCGCGAACGACCTTCGTGCCTCCTCCTTCTTAAATCGAGCGAATGGAATTATGACACAAGCTCCAGCCTAGATCGCGAACAAGACTGTGCCACGAGCTCTGCCTAAGTCGCGAACGAACTTCAAAAAGGTCGCTGATACTTAGGTCGCTCAAGTTGTTAAGTCATATTACCGTGATGTTGTTGTTTGCTATGTCGCGTGAGGTGTTGTTCTTGTGTGTAAGTCGTAAGTCATACTGTTGTAAATCGTGAGATGTATGTTGTAATGACTGTTAAGTCGTGTGTGTTGTGTTGTAAACTTCTATAAATAGGGGTGTAGTGTCATTGTAAAAAATGGTTGATTTGGAATAAATTTTGAGTGCTTTGTGCCTCTTTCAAAATTGAAAGTTGAGTGTTAACTCCTTTCTCCATCATCGGTTATTCGTGTGTACTCGAATCAACGATTTTGAAGCCGATTCATGGAATCTTGTGCACGAGATCAACGTAGAAGAATCGTAGATCTTTTAACACGGTATCGTGCGCGATCAACGTGTTGGAGATAGCTAGAATATGGTATCTCTTGAGATCAACGGATTTGGACACTTAGGTATTTTCAATCCATCGATTCAACTTTTCACCGTTTTATCCATTTTTGGTACTTTCGCTACGTCAACAATCAAACTTAAATGCAGTTTGCGATGCTGATGAAATTTGTATGTCGCTGAACATCACATTGCTTATTTTGATTCCGGAATCCTAATTTGGACTGTTCAGATGGTCAGGGCAATAGTTCTGATCAACTAGAATTGGATTTTTTACACTCTTCATTACAACATTCTGAAACACAACTCCTGTAACAAAACCAGCATTAGGTTTTCCCCATGTCTTAATCCTAACTCCATTCTGCGTCCCTGTAAAAACTATAGATTTTACCGTAATATTCTGTACTCTATCTTGTTGCTGTGACACTCCCAAACTCCCAATGCTTATTCCATGTCCAGGCCCACAGCTAACTTTTTCGATCCATATATTAGTTGTGCCTTCCCCAATGGATATGCGGTCGTCTCCTGTTTGTATATTCGAACCAAGAACTTTCACCTAACTTGACTTCTGAACATGAATTCCATCAGTGTTTGGACTGTTTCCAGGCGCCTTAATGAAGGCTCCTTTTACTGTAACATAAGTACTAGTAGATATTCCCATGTGAAACATTTCACTGTTTAATAGTGTTATACTGTTGATCAGTATGTTGCTCGACCGCTCGATTTTCAAGGACTGCATTGCATATTATATTTCAAAATATGTAAATATTTGGTAATTCAGGAAAATAGAAGAAGAAGAAGAAACATAATGTAGCACCAGCAGGGCAGTTTTTTTTAGAATCTTTACACTTCCATAATGACTGGCCTTGAGCATCAAGTACTCCTCCTAAAATGGATAGACCATTCACATACTTAAACATAATCCAGTTTTCATCGTGGCTAAAGCTAGTAGGATTAAGCAGTGTTCCTTGAACGCATACAGTGATTGCATTATTGTTGCATGGACCTAGAAATAATGCATGGGTAACAAGGAACCGACCATTTGGAATGGTTATTGACGCAGAATTCTTAGAAGAACAAGCTTTAGACCACGCCGAAAGCAATGCCTTAGTTGCATCAGTTTGGCCATCGGGTTTTGCACTGAAGTTTATGATGTTAAAAGTTGGTGATGATTGTGTGAAGTATGCTGATAATGTGAGATTGATTAGAATGTGGAGACGGAAGTTCAATTTTTTGGTTTTGCATCGAGGAAGGATAAAAGGGTGTTTATTTATAGATATGGTTAGTGAAGTTAAAATGAAGTTAAATGTCGTTAATCTATGTTTAGGTATAATTTTATAGCATAGTTGGTGAAAGTCAATGGTTTTGGAAGGCAAATAGCATACAAAAATTCTGAATTTTAATAGCTATAAGTAAATCTTATAAACTTTTAATTGAGTTTAATAATATTGAGAGATTGGGTTAAAGAAGCATCTCAGGCAAACCAGTATAATGTAAATACAAATGAAGACAAAAGGGCTCGGCCCATATATTTATTTTCTTCTGTACAAATATTAAAGCCCGGCTAGAAAAGTTTATACAAAAGATTGTATTGAACAAAGATCTGTATTGTATTTTCTGTATTGATCAAAAGCAATAAAGCAATAATTCATTTTCTTTTCATGGTATCAGAGCTCTATGTGCTTAACAGCATCTGATCACCATTTGTTGATCGAAAATCATATTTCATATGAGATCAAAGCATATACAGTTTAACAACTGTATATGATATGCTATAGAAAACTCATCATCTAGTATTGTGTCCTGCCAAGAAAGATAGATATCAGAAAAAACTTCTTCATATATCACACTTCGGCTGCATCAATACAATCAGAATTTCGTAGATTTTGTTGTCTAACCTGAAGTGCCGTGCCAAGAAACTGCCTGTCACAAATCATCATCCAGTCAGTTCCTGATTGCATCTTCATTCTCTGGTAATCTTGATTCTTTTCTTTACTTCTTGCTGTAATTTTCTCATCAATGGAAGAAGGGAATGATAATAGTGCTGTTTCACCCACATCTGTTTCCAAATCCACCCAAAATCAGTCCAATACCACCCAAGAGCTCCTCAAAACCATCATCAAACCACATAGCTAGATTATAAATACTCCTCTTGACAAAACCAATTATCTACTCTAGAAAATTCAAATGGAGACTGCAATTAAAGCTTATTGTCTTCAGGAATATGTTCTTGGAACCATCATTAAACCACCAAGATTCACTGCAGATGCACAAGGCAAGTTAATTGACAATCAAGAATATGTCATACATGAAAGACAAGATAGTTTGGTCAGTCCTTGGTTATTATCCTCAATTAGTGCAAGTCTTCTACCACAACTAATAGGTTGTAAAACTGCCTATGATATTTAGCATACATTAGAGCAAGTTTTTAGTTCTCAATCTGCTGCAAGAATTTATGCAGTACAAAAGACAATTACACAACTTAAAGAAAGGCAATCAAACCATGAGAGAATACTTGTCAAAAATCAAAACTGTTTGTGATCAGTTAGCTTCAGTAGGACACAATGTAAGTGACACAGAACAAATTCTATATCTATTAAGTGGATTAGATGAGGAATATGAATCTGTTGTAGTTGTGATATCATCAGTAAAAAGTTTACCAACACTATAGTATGTACACTCTATATTACTAGCACATGAAGGAAGATTAGAACAAAAGAAATCAGCAAATCCTGAATATTCAGCAAACTATGTTACCAACAACATAGGAAGAAATCAAGAAAGAAACCACAACTATAGAAATCAATCCAACGGCAATCAAAGAGGTGGTCAGAGTTATAGATCAAAAGGAAGAAGTGGTAGATATACAAACAATAACAACAGGATAAGGTGTCAAATCTGTGAGAAATTCGACCACACAGCAAACAGATGCTATTTTAGATTTGATGCTAACTACACACCATCTCAAGAAAATACTGGGAACTCAAGACAGAATGATTCTACTGCAAACATGGTGAATGTTCAACAAGGATGCAAAGACCAATCAGAAAATACAACCAACCATCTAGCTAAAGCAGGGGACATTCAAGATGACAGTTGGTACCCAGATTCAGGAGCAACTAACCATGTTACAAATAATCTCAACAATCTGAATCTTGGGAACAAAGAATACAGAGGTAAACTTTTATTATACATGGGTAATGATAAAGCAACACATATGACACACATATGTAAGCAGAGTCAGCCCAGTGGGCAGCCCAGCAAGCCCACGGGCTGGGGTAACCCACTGGGCATGGGCAACCCAAAAAAAAAACCAGCCCTCCCTGAAATGAGATAAGAAACAGCAGTCTAACTGCCTAAGTAAAATGAGACAGGCACCATTTCTATGTCTCCAATTCGAGATAAAACACTAGGGCTTCTTCCACTTTCAATTTCAAATTTTTTTTTTCTTTTTTTTGCGTCTCCGCCAGGTTCCAGACTTCTATCAGAAGTTCAGCACTCAACAGTCTCCTCCACCGCTCCACTGATTCTCCGTCAGCAACCCAGCCTCGCCTCTCTAGACTTTTGCCATTCACCTTCTCCAAACTAAAAATTTGAGATTCAAGGTAAATTTTGTGCTTTTTTATTATTCTAAATTTGCATATGATTTAAATTGCTGAAATTGGAAATTGAAATAGTTAACGTTAATGCTTTAGTTAATTAGTGAAATGATATTTGGGAATAGTAGCACAGCTTGGAGTGGTTTATGCTTTAATTTGTGAAATGTTTTATGCTTTAATTTTGGAATAATAGCACAAAAAAAATTTGAAACTGAACTGCAGAGTTACATTTTTTTGAAGCGAAACACTAGTTCATAAGAGGATCTTTTTTGTACAATGCAATTTGAACTGCTGAGTTGTATTTTGTACACTGTAATTGAAAATTAGAACACTGCAATTTGTACTCTCAAAATCTAATTCATATCAGGATTGAGCTGTATTTTGTACACTGCAATTGAAATTTTGAACTACTGAGTTGCATTTAGTCAAAAAAAGGTCCTCTTATGAAAATATGTTGATGTCCTGATTTAGTTGGAAAAATATGTCGAGTCTTTTAAAATAATGATTATACTAGTAAAAAAAATCGTTGCAAGTTAGTTTGTTTAATATACATCATTATATACCATGCCAAAAAATCAAAATAAAGATCGAGTGAGGTTTAGAATACAAAACTCCGGAGCTTATAATAGAAGAGTAAAGCAACATCAAGATGCGATATCCACATCGTTGGTGGTTCAATTTCTAAGTTATTTAATGTGAGAGCACAACAATCACTTGGTGCAAGTCAAGCAAATGAAAGAATTAATATGGACGAGGAAGACGAAGTCCATGTCATTGAAGAGCATGCAAATGAATACATTAGTATAGGGCTTATGGGCGAGGAGGATGAAGTACATGTCAATGAAAAAATTGATAATGAAGAAGAGGAAGAGCTTGTTAATGAAGACATATATGAAAGTGAACTTAATTTTAACAAAAATGTGGATGCGGATTATGATCCAGGGTTGTGGGGAACTATAAATGACACTAAAAGAATAATTACAATTCAAAAAGGCCCTATCAAAATCGCAAAAAAGGATGATAAGTTTCCAAGTGTCATGAAATATGGAAAGAATAGAAATTTTTCATCTAGGCATTACATTCGTCGTTCTCCAAATGGAGAAGAACATAAAAGGAAGTGGCTCACATATTCAAATGCATGGAATAAAGTATTTTGTTTTTGTTGTAAATTATTCAAAAATAGAATGATGTCAAGTAAGTTATCCGATGATGGAATTGATGATTGGAATAATCTTCACCAAAAACATAGAGAGCATGAAACTAATCCGAAACATTGTGAAAATGTAGTGAAATGGGCTGATTTGCAAAAATGGCTACAACTAAAAGCAATGGTTGACAAAAAATGGAAGTTCAAATTGACAAAGAAAAGGCCCATTGGAAGATGATTTTAATTCGAATAATTGGGGTTGTGAAAACACTTGTGTAATGTCCCGAAAATTTAGGCAATACTTATTTAATAATTTTCATGAATAATTATTTTAAAATGAGAAATATTGATTTAATAATCTAATTCAAACAAAAATTCTATTTTGAAAATTAATTATTATTTTATTTGACAAATGATATTCTTTTCAAAATTTATAATAATGATAATTTAATTTGAGAATCTTATTGTTTTCAAATGTTAAAAATATTTAAATAATAAAATTATCTTTCTAAGCTGATTAAAAGATATTTTATTTATAATGTATATATGTGTATACATTGTAAATTGAGGTTTGATTTTTAGTTAAATTTAAATTTAATAAGAATATTTTTCAAAATTTATTTTATATATAGATGTATAAATTATGAATTTATTAAATTGATTGAAAGTAGTATTGAAACTTTTCAAAAGTTAATTTAAAAGTCTACCTTATATTTTCATAAGAAATTAAAGTAAATATTTAGTTTGTTTAAAAATAGTACTTTATAATAAAGATTTATTTTGTTTTATTTTAAAAATTGTTTTTCTTTTGAAATAAGATTTAGTTCATTTATATTAGAGTATAGTATTTTGATTCGAAACTTTTGAATAAAATTGAATTCAACATTCTTATTCTTTTTAAAGTTTTATCTTTTGAAAATTAGTTTTAAAAATATTATTTTAAAAAAAAAATTCAAACAAACATTAAAATGAGCAATTTTATAAAAGAAGTTTTCATGTAAGGCTAAATATTATAATAAAACATTTAAAACATCTTAAATTAAATTAGAAATGGTTTTGGAATAAATTTAAATACATTTATAAATTAAGAATTTTCTTTTTATATTAAAATGCACATGTGTTAAGCTTTTAACACAAGAGAAGACACTGGTAAATATTTATCATTGATAAGATAACAAGTGGCATTATTTTAAAAACATTTTATTTAAAAATATATTAATAAGAAACTTAGCAATGCATTTTGTTAAAAATCATTATCTTCAAAATGAATCTGAAAATCAGATTTAGATAAGAAATTCAAAACCCAAATATACAATCAAATTGAATCAAGAATTCTGGAAACCCAAACCCAATGCATGTTTAAAATTCTTCAAAATCAAAATATGCAAAACCCAAATCTGCAACTTCAACATCAATTTGCAAGCTCAACTTCAAACTCAGGAAAATTGAAGATGGATTAGCATGAAAGTTCAAAAATTTACATCAACAAGTAAAAGAAACTTCAGTAATCAAAATGGAAGTAAGCCCAGATTTCAGCATGCATTTCAAAACAGGTTCTAGGAATATGAATGCATCTCTGAGATTATTCTCTGCATCTTCAGCTAAAATGTGAGTAAACTTCTTTATCTTAAAAACAGTTTTTCCTTTTTAAAATCTAAGTTAAAAAAATTTTCTAGAACTCAAGTTCTAATTCATATAAATCAGAACTGCTCTGTTTTTTTAGAAGTTATTAACATCACAATGCTAAAGCTTATGTTATCTGTGCATATGAATTGATAGTAATGAGCAAACTTGTATTATTGAATTGTGATGATGATCTGGGTGTATATGTATGAATATACATATGAGTGTTGTTAGGTACCTATTTCTTCTTTTAAAAAAAAACTAAGAATCTTTAAATTAAACCCATTTTCTCCTGATTGTTTCTCTATTAGGATTTGTCTTGTGAACAAAATATGTTGTTTGGTATAGATTTAAATTTATAAATTATAATTTAGTTTTAATCAAAATCTATTGCCTCTGAAAACAACAAAATCAGTCATCATTGAATTTTAAAACAAATATCATACATCTTAAAATATTGTAAACAAGTTTATAACTAGAGTACATGTTGAAATCAGGATTTAAAAACAAATATTACAGTTTTAAATAAACTATTGGGGGGCTTTTCTGTTTTGAACGGAATTGGGAAATTTGGGTCTATCTAATTTCTTAGTGATTGTGGGATGTTGTGAATCTGTCTATAGATGGAGGATTGATGGGAGAGTGAAGGTAAATTGTCAGATATTTGTCAGTGGGTGGTGGCAATGGCAGTAGTGGTTTTCCAGGTTCTAGCCCTAGTTTGGAGTGGTCGGGGTTTTGGTAGCTTCTTGATTTCTGTGATGCATCGAGTGAGGTAGGGTTTTGGGAAGTTGCAGAGGGGATGTAGATGGAGCTATGGCCAAAGTCGCATCGACGATAATGGTCGGAGGTGGGTTTTCTCGGTGTTGACAGGTTTTGGGAAAGGGTGCAGTTGTGTTCAGATTGCATTGGTCAACCTGAATTTTGAATTCGAACTGTAGGGAAAATCTGATGGTCGTACCCATGTTGGGGGATGGTCGGCGACTAGGAGGAGTTGTCTATGGTGGCTGGAGATGATCTGAGCACCGGTGCATACGCACCGTGCATATTGAATACTGGTGAACTTGTTTGGGGTGGGGCAGTATTTTGTCTCGAGTATTACTCGGGTATTTAAGTTTTTGTCTTGGAGCATTGAAGTAAATGACTCGAAGCAGATGTGGAAAGGTCTCGGGTTGGCGTTGTTTCAGGTTATTGAAACCTGACAGCAAATTTAGGTTTTAAAATTTAAATGTAATTTAAATTTAAGATAGGGTTTTAAGTAGGGATTCAAATTAAAAGTTTAAGTTGAATCTAAATTCAAACGAACTTTTGGATTCAAAGTTTTAAAAATGAGAATATTTAAATATAAGAAAGATATAAATTAAGTTTAAAATCAAGTTAAATCATGGTCTCAAGATTTCTATGAATCCATATTTGAATTTAAACAGTTTTGTAACTTTTTAAAAGTTGAACAAATTCAATTGTTTTAAAGTAAATTTAAAAATAGGTTTGTTTTCAAATAAATGGTTTAAACTTGATAAAATTATTTACTTTAAACATCGGAATTAAGGATATGAAGTGTTTAACTTTAATTTGAAGGGTAAAATAATCAACTTATTTTAAAGAATTGATTTCTTTAATAAATTTAAGTAATTTGGATTTTAAACTTTTAAGTAATGAATGTTTTCACTTTTTATTTTAAGGTTCATAAATTATTTAAATTTGCATTAATGTTAAAATAATTAAACATTTTAAATCTTAAATTTTAAAATGGAATTTGGATTTAATTTAGAAATGCATTATCTTAAAATACATTTTGAATGACAATTAAGTTATTAATAAGTAAATGAATTATTTTGAAAATAATTAAGATAAATAAGAATTTACTTATTTATTTGATTTTAAATAATGATTTAGAATTAAGTTAACTAGAGATGATTAATGATGATTTATCTAAGGTAATTTTCTTAAAGAAGTAATTTATGGAATTATTGTTAATTAATAATGATAATTATCTAAGGATAATTAAGTAATTAATTAATGTAATTGATTATGATAATTAATTTGATTAATAAATTGAATATAATCAATCGTAAATTGTTAATTATAATTACTTGATAAAAGTAATTAAGAGATTAATTACTTATTGTGTTTAATTGTAATATTGTGACTTGTTTAAGTTAATTAATTTAGTTTAATTAATTTAAGAAATCATTTGATGATTTAATGAGTGAAATTACGTAATGTAATTAATGGAGCAGGATTACTTAGAGAAGTAATGAATGATAATTACTGGAATGTACTTAGTAAAGATAATTTATAATTAAGTAATCTGGATAATTACTTTTGTAATTAATCAAGGGATTAATTAATAAAGATGATTAATTATGGAATAATTAATTTGTTATGAGTAATTAAAGATAGTTAATTACTGATTTGATCGTAATCAAGGGTGATTAATAATTGTATTTTTTAATTTTAGATTAATTACTAAATGTAATTAATTTTTAATAAAGTAATCAATTTGAAGTAAAAATTAGAGATCATTAATTAATATAATTAATGATGTAATTAAGGATTGTTTAATTAAGTAATAATCAATTAATTAAGTGATTAACTAATTGTAATTAATTAAGGATAAATGTAATTAATTATAGTTAATTAATGAAGTAATTAAATATTAATTACTTATGATTAAGGTTAATTAATTTGTGAAATTAATTAAAGACTAATTACTTATTGTAATTAGCGAATGATTAATCAAAGATGGTTAATCAAGTTGAATACTTAGTGAAAAATTAATTATCTAAGTTAATTTATTAATGGATATTAAGCAGGATTTATGGATGTGATAATTAATTTATTTTATTTTAAATTAATTAGAGATAGAAGTAATTATTTCATTCATTTTAAATTAATTATAGATGACGGTTAATAAATCATTGCTTGTGGATGATATTGATTGGATGGTTGTGATCTTAGTAATGAGATGAGTTGTATCTATATGATATGGATGCTTAGTTAAAATATTATAATATGGATTATCTGGTTGTGATGATTATATGTTTGTGATGATGATACAGATTATCTGTTTATGATGAGAATGTGATTATCTATTGTGATATGTGATTATCTATCTGTGTGTAAAGAGATAGTAATGAATTGAGTTAATTATTCAAATTAAATTCACTTGGACATTAAGATGGTGTTTGGATTTCGATGAGACCGGGATCTGATTTTGAAATTTGGAATTCCAAAAATCACAGCGATCCAAATTAAACATTAGGTCGTAAATCTCAAGTGAAGAGTGAAGACTCGAGGTGTAAGGACTATTCGTCAGTATAACTCTGAGGGTGATTCCGTGATGAGCTTGACGGAATAGTACTTTCAGGCTCAAGATGGTGATTCAGAGTGCAAGGGTTATCGTCCTTAACTCTGAGGGTGATTCCAAAATGAGTGTAACGAGATAATGCCTTCGGTTTCGTTCGAACCCGGAACAAACTTGTATGGATTGAATGATTTTAGAATATCGTCAGGTGGACGATGAGCATTCTAAGATTGATGTGTCCTATAAAGGTAATTGTAGCCTCAAGCCTCATCAACCGGGAATGGCTAAAATAGGGGAGGTGCAGCAAGGCGTCGTGGGTAGCCCCCACTGGAGAGCAAGATTCGCACCTGTCTAGAGGTCCCATTATATTTTGGCTGTGTGGTAGTTGGCGACGGCCAATCTACGGGGTGGTCTTGTTTGGAACTGTTCAGTAAGGAATGGTTCCGGCCTTATGATGCAGGGGAGCGGGCGTACTCCTCGGTACGGTGATCTAAGCCACGTATTGTGACGGGCGGTACCCTAGTAGCCCTGCCATTGATGGAATCCATAATCCAATAAGTGCCTGTACGGTTTTGATTATGCCCAACTACGTTGGAACGTGAGATGTAAGCATTCTAGCTATTTCTGTATTTTATTTTGAAAACCGTAGACACTATTATAATATCACTGGATTTCCTATCAAATGTTTTGGTTAGCGTAAGTGTAACGACCCGGAATTTTCGAGCATTTAAAATCGGAATATTTAATTGATTTTAAACATTCAATATAATAATTTTAACTCGAATTTCGAATATCACCTTTTATTTGATAATTTAAACGATTGAAATAAATAATTCAAAGTTGGGTAACCTGTTGAATCTAGAATTTTAAGTCTGTTAAAAATAATTTGAAGGCTTGAAAAATTTATATTGATAATACTGAGGATAATAGGGGTCGTAAAATTGAAATTAACAGTGATTGGTTCAGTTTTAAATTTTATATCGTTTAAATTGAATTTAAAAATAGCCTTCCGAGGCACAGTCTTGGAATTCGACGAAACCAGTTCCATTAGGTCCGTAATATAGAATTATTATCGGATTTCAATTTTCGTAGCATTTGGAGTTGTTGTGTGAGCGTACGATATATAAACACGCTGAAATTTAAGTGGTAATAATTTGATGAAATTTAATTTAGTTAATCAAGCCTCTGGTATACGCCATCTTCCTGTCATTAATCACATACTTTTCCAATTCTAAACCGTTCAATCAACAATCAAAATGCTTGGATTAAACTAAAAATAAAATAAAATAAAAATAATAATAAACAGATAATTAAAAGAGGAAGCTTAGAGGAGAAGCTGTAGCCGCGTATATAAAAAAAAAGGGGAGCAACAATAGAGGCCGAGCACTTTTCACTTTCGTATCAATCTCGTGTACAAATAAAAAAAAGAAAGAAAAAAAAAAGAAATCAATCGAAGCCGAATTATTAATGGCGGGATTCAAATCCTTTTCTCGAAACCTAAGTCGAGTTGTTCTTCGAAGCGAATCGAGTTCGAGATGGGGGGGCGCGACTTCGAAACGCGAGCAGCTGGAGTCACGACTGAGCTGCTAGGGTTTGGTGAAGAGGAGGCCTAATTCGACGCAGTGATGTTTGGCGGATGGTTTGCAGAGGGGTCGCGATGGGTGCGTGAGTGGATTCTCGCATGAGGTGGAAGTCAACGTGCGCTCGTGGTGATGGCTATGCGTGCGTGGAATTTGGGGCCTTGCGATTTCAATAAGCAGCAAGTTATGGATCAAATTCGATTATAGTTCTGTTTTCTTTTACTGTCATACTTGTATCTAGGTTGAGAAAATGAAATTTGTTTTATTTAAATTTAATGTTCATGTAGGTTTAAAGTTTAGAAGGATGCAAAGCAAGTATGTTTGGAAAGGTCCTGTATATATCTATAAACAGTAATGTGTAAATATATATGGGAATAGGATTTTGAAGGTCCAATTTTAATTATATTATTTTAATAAAAAATAAATTAATTGAATGGTGATTAAGGGTTCGATTTATATTTCGAATATTAATAAATCGTAAATTGGTTTGTACAAGGTTAAGAATCGAGAGAACCAAGGCGATATTGAGATGGATTGCAACTAAAACAAAAGCAAAGGTGAGTTAATCTCACTCAGTTAGATTTAAATTTAAATGATTAAATTTAAAAAAAAAATGGTTGAATGGATGAATTGATTGATTATATTATAGTATATACTACACCTTGGAATGTTTGATTTATATTGTGCTATAGTAGGGTATAATTTGGAATTGATTTATTATATTGTGCTAATATCTGTGGATGCAGGGAAAACAGGTTGGAGGGATCCAACTGGATCCCTCAACATATATTTAAGTTAGTTATTACCCTCTGCTGTGATTATTTGATATTTTATGATAAATGATATTGGGATAGTGAATGCTATGGCTTAATTGATATAATTGGGTATAATGAATTATCAAAATATATAAATTGGATTTTGGAAAGAAAATAAAAGAAGTGGATTCGTAAGTAAAATAATTTATAGAAATTTAAATAAATTTTAGGAATGAATTGGAAAGGTAATAAAGTGACTTTAAATTTTTAAGAAAAATGGGAGGGAAATGTAAATAAACTTAAAAATGGGAGGGAAATGTAAATAAACAGAAAGTTAATGAAACTTAAATCTCAATGTTATTGTTTAAAAGAACAAAACATTTATTTTAAAATTTAGGATTTAAATTATTTAAGAAGAATAAAGTCCATAATTAATGAATTTTGAGATAAGCTGATAAGTAAAGAAATTTATTTCAAATGGAATAAATTGGAAGTCAATCTGGAAATTAATTTAAGTAATTGAGATTGAGAAATTCTCCCTGGATAACCCAGTACGTTTTCAAAATAAATTTTAAATATAAACTAAAAGCTTTAAAGTTGTTTAAGAAGGTATGTTTGAAAAACCTATTATTTCTAAATATTTAAACTATAAAAGTAAGTATTTCCTGAAATCTATTATAGCAGTAATTATTTAAAGAGCGACTTGGTATATTGTTTTTTTAAAAAAAGGTGGAAATCTAGTTTTATATTTTATTGAATAATCTTATTTTCAAATATATTCAAATAGTATGTATTTTTAACAAATTATTAAAGTAATTTTAACTTGAATGTTTTAAAGTATATTTTTAAAAGTAAAGTGTTTCAAATTAATTTAGAAAAGCTAGTTTTGTGCTTGGTGATTTCAGAGGAGATAGAAAATATTTGTGAAGTTTATCCTGAATAGAGGGATGGTTTTGAAACGGTTTTCAAAGGGTTGGAAATAGAATTTATCTTGTGAGGATAATTTGAGGTAAATAAATAATTTGGGAAATTATTTATTGGTTGATGGTTGTTTTGTGAATATAATTGATAGTTAAATAACCGACTATCAATATTGGACAAACACGCTGATCGTTTCGAAGAGACCGGGATCGAGATTTATTTCTCGAAAACCACTTCGATCCGGTTTGTACGTTTCGTGTAAACGATTTGGATTCAAAGATGGAGCATTGGAGTGCAAGGGCTAGTCGCTACTAATCCTGAGGATATTTCCAAAATGGATGTAGTAGGAATAGTGCCTTCGGTTCTGTTCGAACCTGGGACGGACTTGTATGGATGAATGCTTGCGAAAACATCGTCAGGTGGACAATGGGCATTCTAAGGAATATATTCTAAAAAGGTAACGCTTAGCCTCAAGCCTCATCAAATGGGAATGGCTGAAAATCAGGGGATATGCAGCAAGGCTTCGTGGGTAGCCCCCACTGGAGGGTGAGGTCATCCCTGTCTAGATGTCCCTTTATTTTGGCTTAGTGGGCGGTTGCTGATCCCAACCGCGGGGTGATCTTGCTCGGGACTGTCCAGTAAGGGATGGTTCCGGTCTTGTGTTGCAGGGGAGTTAGGGTGGCTCCTCGGTACGCTGATCTAGACCAGATATTGTGACAGGTGGTACCCTAGTGCCTAACCATTAGTTGGAATCCATTTTCCCTACGCGCCCGTACGGTTTTGATTGTGCCCAACTATTGCTGAAACGTGAGATGCAAGCATTTCAGCTAGATTCTATTTACTTTCTATAGACACTACTATAATATCAGAGGATTTATATAAAAAATCGTTTAGCTATCGTAAGGTAAAAACCCGACATGTTTATTTGTGGCGTGGTCTTACGAGATGCTTTTGTTTTCAAAGGATTTTGAAACTTTAATAATCAATTGGGTGTGATTTTCTCACGTTGGTATTCCAGACTGACTCGGGTGTTGTTTTATATGATGCTCGGGTCAGACCGAGTATTATAGACTACAGGTTTTGATGCTGTGGAGCTCAGGAGACGAGCTGGATGACAATACGTACTCACGTACTTGTATATATATATATTTCCGCTGTGTTGAGTTGTTGTGTATCCATTTGTATGTTATTGATGTTGAGTGGTGATTGATGTACTCTGATGATGTAATATATAAACTGATATATTTGATTTTGAGTAAAGATCATTTTTATCTATTATATTTTATCTGCGACGATGGTTAGATTCTGTTGTTGTTTTCTATTCCCTTCTTCTACCTCTTCTTCTTTAACCCAAATGGTTCGTATTTTTGTGCAACTTGAGTTGATTTAGATAGAATAGTGTTGACTCAAGGGGTACGAATTTGCGGGCTGTTACACTTGGTATCAGAGCTTAGGTTGGCGATAACCTTGGCTCTGGTGGGAATTACTCATTTAAAATAGAGTCTGTAGTACTCTATAATGAGTTTGAGCGTATAAATAAATATGAGCGCGTATTTGTTAGTGAATATAAATTGTTTTAGTATTGTGTTGATTGGTTTATTGAGTGACATATGAACCTTCGTCGGCACAGTCTGGACAACTGTATCGAAGGGGTTTCTAAACACTTGAATAGAACAATCGACACGGTATTGTTTTAAATATGGGTAAATGAAATAATTTTACCCTATTTTTGATATAAAGAAAGTTTTTGGAAAACTATATAGCTATTATATGGTTGCTTGGATGTTAGAAATGATAATATTAAAGTATTATCATTTTTAAGTGAATTTAACTAGAAATTGAAAGTATAACCAAAGTTGAAGGGAATAAATTCATTATAAAATGAAATTCGTAAGTATGAGTCATAAATGAAATTTATAAATTGAAATATAATCAAATAAGAATTTGTATGAGCATAAGATATGCAAATGAATTATAGTAAAATTGATTTAAGTAGGATTTGGAAATTTAAAACCCGGAGATTTTGGAAGTGTTTTGAAGATAAATAATAGCATAATTGTTTTGGTGATGTTTCTGAAAAGAAATCTGTTTTAAATGGATTTTGAAAGTGATATAGCATTGAAATCACTTGGATTATTGGAAAATAATTCTGATGATGACGGCCGCATCATCAGTATTCATCTTCGAATTCCCAAGTGACGGATTGCTACCAAATTGACCTGTTCAGAAAGCTAGTTGTTTTTGAAAATTTCTAAGGGAATTTGCTGGGAATAAAACCAGGATTGATTTAAATTTTGAGAAGTGTGATTTGAGATGTTGGAGATTTCATAGTGTTTTGAAACCAAAAGCCGGTATTTTAAAAATCATGATAAGATGGGTTATAAGCTTATAAGTTAGGATGTTCTTTTAAATCAGGAAGGATAAATAAGCTTTGAATGTTGAAATTTAAATTTAAAGAGAAAAGTTAAAAATGAAATTAACTTGGATTGGAGAATAAAATTTAACTGGATTAAAATAAATTGAATAAGCTGAAAATAATATCCAGTTGTATTCGAATTAAGTTGAAATTGAATTGAGTTAAATAAAACCGAGTTAAAGTAGAAATTGAATTGGAATGAAAAGTCAATTGAATTAATGAATGGAATACAATTCTTACCTGGATAAATGAAAAGTAAATTGAGTAAGAAATGGGAATTTAAATAAATAAATCAGCATAACTTGTAAGAGAATTAAAAATCCATAGAAATAAAATATGCTAGGGCTATAAATAAATAGAAGGTTTGAGTTAAAAATAAAAGATGAATATATTCAAGCTTATGATGAATGGAATTGTATAAAACAATAGGTTGTGACTTATTAAATTGAAAATGGAATACAATGCCCAAAATCAATATTTTGATGAATTGAAAAATGAAAAGAGAACCCAAACTTGAATTGTAAAGTATATTGAACTTAAGAAAATAAAATAAAGTGATATTTGGAATAAAAATTCAAGTGTTGGATTATAAATAAGGGAAGAACTAATTAGATAATAAATTAGTTAATGAAATTGAATGGTGAGTTTATGATGAAGTTTGGAAATGAACTCAAGTTATAAATTAAATTTGACTTAAATTGTGGATAGATGGAAGTGTGAATATAAATGAAATGTGACCTATAAAATTTAGAAATGAGATTAATAAGCCAAAATAAAATAGTTTTGAATTTGGAAAGTGAATGAAAATCCAAAACTTAACTTATAAAATAAATAGGTTGAACTCCAGTAAAATAGATAAAGAAGTTTTGAAATAAAAAATCAAATATTGATTTAATGTATGTTGAATATCAAATTTTGTGG
This sequence comes from Allium cepa, assembly GCA_030765085.1. Lineage (NCBI taxonomy): Eukaryota > Viridiplantae > Streptophyta > Magnoliopsida > Asparagales > Amaryllidaceae > Allium > Allium cepa. The sequence continues at coordinate 813,694,394 of CM060939.1, forward strand.
TAACAAATGTTTAGTTTGTAAATGAATTATGGGATGAATATTCGACGGAAATAATATGGAATGTTCCAAGATTAATTATTGGAATATGGAAATGGAACTCGAATTAGTTAATTAAAAATTGAACTGTGAATAAATAATAGAATTTGAAAGTGAAGTTTGAGTTATAAATATACATTCAGCATGGAATTGTAAGTAAATTAAAGATGAAGTGAAGCTATTTGGAATTGAATTACAATATGAATATAACAAGTTAAATATGTGCATAGATATTATTTTGATAAATTGAGAGTGTGAATTAGCAATTTGAATTGGATAGAATTTGATGAGAATCAAATATAATGGAATTGAACTTAATTTATGCAATTTGAATAAATCGAAGTAAAACCACTTAAGATTGTAGCTAATTGAAGCTTGGCTTCAAAAGCCATTAAATAAAAGTTTGGGTTGAATTAATGGTATATAGGCATGGAAGATTGTCGAGATTAAATAAAAAGGTTTTGGAATGAAAATTTGGCGATTATAAAATAAAATGCAATTGGATGAGGGGTGCATAAATTAAAATGGAATGGTATTAAATGTAAATTGAATTGGAATCGATTTAAACGATTATAAGCTTAGGTGATCATTGAGTGTAAGTCACTTAAATACGATAAAGTGGTTTGAAAATTTGTTGAAAGCTATTGAATTAGCTTTAAAACCATATAAATTGTTTATGTACATTAGTTATGTAATGCATGTGTTTAACTATTGAAAGTAAGTGAAATTATATATATATAGCACTTACATGTTTGAATTGAGTAAGTACAGGTTCAGGGAAGCCGTTTGGCTGGATTTGATTGCGCAATTTGCTAAAATAATCGCCGCTTGTTTAAAAATGCTAAAATAAGGTACGCCTACGCAATACAAATAGGAAATATGAGCTGTTTTTCTGTTTTCCGACCGTGTGGGTCGATGTATATTGATTTCCGGCCTGAGGCCGATGTATATATGTTTTTTGTGCACCCTGCGATATCGCAGAAGTCCCTCCGTACAAGGGAGACTCTGCCAAAATTTTCCGTAAATTTTGGGAGTTAGAAAATTTTTGAAAATTTTGAAAATTTTCACTAACGGTAAATGATTTAATTTGTAAGCAAATGGAATTGGAGCTAAATAACTGAAATCGAAATGTGAATGTAAAGAAAGTGGAATTGAAGAAACTAAAGAAAGTAAAGTTTGCAAATAAACTTTAATTGAGGTTTAAATCAATTAGTAAGAGCAACTAATTAAATATTCAAGTGGAAGATAATTTGAAATCAAATGGAATAGTAAAGACTAGGTGAGTAAAAATGAATATGAACTTCAATAGCGAAGTGAAATTAAATATAGTAAGTATGGAAAATATTTGCATTGAACTTAAGAAATGAAATTCTTAAGAAAATTTGGTATTGAGAAAAATTATTCCAAAGGAATAATTGAATGGGAATTAAACTGAAAGTTGTGAATGTGGGTGGTTGTGAATAAGAGAATAGAAACCCAAATGAATGTGAATAAAAGAGAAATGGTGTAGCTAAAAACCAATTGGGCTAATTACGTAGGATGTACGTATGTTATTTATTCTCATAGCTATATTGATCCAGAATTCGAACACAGAATTTCGAGATAATTATATTGATCCGAGTCAGGATTTTTCACTCGATTTTCGACGGCGGACCTGGATGTGGATTGTTGATTGATTCTGGAAATTCTCTATCATAGTTTACAGCTATGCAAGGAGAATGACGGTTTCTGATCAAGAAACCAGATCTAAGTCCGCACTAGGAAATCGGGTGGACGATACTAGTTCGGAAATGGAATCGTGTGATCGAGTAAGCGATCGATTTGGTATTGCGTACGAATAGTATGTGTGCATCGTACGGGCTTAAATAAAGCAAATGTTGAACTTGTGTAAAAGTAATGCAAAATGACTTGAATGTGTGGATGGACATTATTGTTATAACAGGATATACAGGTGTTTTAAAAGCAGGAAATTGATGTTTGATTTCAGAAGATAAAATTTAAATGGCCCGACAAAAAGGTATGTGATTAAAATTCTATATGGAATTTGATTGGGATTTGGATTTGGATTGAGCCACTTGGCTTTTTGTTTTCTTTTTGGATTTGGAAGGCCGTAGAGCCATTTTGTAGTTGTACCGAGCTAGCCGCGCAAAGGAGACGCTGGCGAAATTTTTCGTAAATTTAAAAGTGTTAGAAAAATTTTGAGAAAATTTTGATAATTAAAACTTGGTTTTAAGTTAAAAAAAAAAAAACGTGAATTGATAAGTAAGTAATTTTGTTTAAGGCTTATGGGTAAGTTGGAAAGGTTAGGAAGAGGGTTACTAAGTCTTTTGATAAAAAGATTTGTTTGGAAAGTTGTTAAAATCTATTTGGGTTGAGAAAATAGTTAACGGGATATAGATCATTCTTCCTAACTAGTAATTTCGGGGACGAAATTCTTTTAAGGGGGGAGGAATGTAACGACCCGGAATTTTCGAGCATTTAAAATCGGAATATTTAATTGATTTTAAACATTCAATATAATAATTTTAACTCGAATTTCGAATATCACCTTTTATTTGATAATTTAAACGATTGAAATAAATAATTCAAAGTTGGGTAACCTGTTGAATCTAGAATTTTAAGTCTGTTAAAAATAATTTGAAGGCTTGAAAAATTTATATTGATAATACTGAGGATAATAGGGGTCGTAAAATTGAAATTAAATGTGATTGGTTCAGTTTTAAATTTTATATCGTTTAAATTGAATTTAAAAATAGCCTTCCGAGGCACAGTCTCGGAATTCGACGAAACCAGTTCCATTGGGTCCATAATATAGAATTATTATCGGATTTCAATTTTCGTAGCATTTGGAGTTGTTGTGTGAGCGTACGATATATAAACACGCTGAAATTTAACTGGTAATAATTTGATGAAATTTAATTTAGTTAATCAAGCCTCTGGTATATGCCATCTTCCTGTCATTAATCACATACTTTTCCAATTCTAAACCGTTCAATCAACAATCAAAATGCTTGGATTAAACTAAAAATAAAATAAAATAAAAATAATAATAAACAGATAATTAAAAGAGGAAGCTTAGAGGAGAAGCTGTAGCCGCGTATATAAAAAAAAAAGGGAGCAACAATAGAGGCCGAGCACTTTTCACTTTCGTATCAATCTCGTGTACAAATAAAAAAAAGAAAGAAAAAAAAAAGAAAAGAAATCAATCGAAGCCGAATTATTAATGGCGGGATTCAAATCCTTTTCTCGAAACCTAAGTCGAGTTGTTCTTCGAAGCGAATCGAGTTCGAGATGGGGGGGCGCGACTTCGAAACGCGAGCAGCTGGAGTCACGACTGAGCTGCTAGGGTTTGGTGAAGAGGAGGCCTAATTCGACGCAGTGATGTTTGGCGGAGGGTTTGCAGAGGGGTCGCGATGGGTGCGTGAGTGGATTCTCGCACGAGGTGGAAGTCAACGTGCGCTCGTGGTGATGGCTATGCGTGCGTGGAATTTGGGGCCTTGCGATTTCAATAAGCAGTAAGTTATGGATCAAATTCGATTATAGTTCTGTTTTCTTTTACTGTCATACTTGTATCTAGGTTGAGAAAATGAAATTTGTTTTATTTAAATTTAATGTTCATGTAGGTTTAAAGTTTAGAAGGATGCAAAGCAAGTATGTTTGGAAAGGTCCTGTATATATCTATAAACAGTAATGTGTAAATATATATGGGAATAGGATTTTGAAGGTCCAATTTTAATTATATTATTTTAATAAAAAATAAATTAATTGAATGGTGATTAAGGGTTCGATTTATATTTCGAATATTAATAAATCGTAAATTGGTTTGTACAAGGTTAAGAATCGAGAGAACCAAGGCGATATTGAGATGGATTGCAACTAAAACAAAAGCAAAGGTGAGTTAATCTCACTCAGTTAGATTTAAATTTAAATGATTAAATTTAAAAAAAAATTGGTTGAATGGATGAATTGATTGATTATATTATAGTATATACTACACCTTGGAACGTTTGATTTATATTGTGCTATAGTAGGGTATAATTTGGAATTGATTTATTATATTGTGCTAATATCTGTGGATGCAGGGAAAACAGGTTGGTGGGATCCAACTGGATCCCTCAACATATATTTAAGTTAGTTATTACCCTCTGCTGTGATTATTTGATATTTTATGATAAATGATATTAGGATAGTGAATGCTATGGCTTAATTGATATAATTGGGTATAATGAATTATCAAAATATATAAATTGGATTTTGGAAAGAAAATAAAAGAAGTGGATTCGTAAGTAAAATAATTTATAGAAATTTAAATAAATTTTAGGAATGAATTGGAAAGGTAATAAAGTGACTTTAAATTTTTAAGAAAAATGGGAGGGAAATGTAAATAAACTTAAAAATGGGAGGGAAATGTAAATAAACAGAAAGTTAATGAAACTTAAATCTCAATGTTATTGTTTAAAAGAACAAAACATTTATTTTAAAATTTAGGATTTAAATTATTTAAGAAGAATAAAGTCCATAATTAATGAATTTTGAGATAAGCTGATAAGTAAAGAAATTTATTTCAAATGGAATAAATTGGAAGTCAATCTGGAAAATTAATTTAAGTAATTGAGATTGAGAAATTCTCCCTGGATAACCCAGTACGTTTTCAAAATAAATTTTAAATATAAACTAAAAGCTTTAAATTTGTTTAAGAAGGTATGTTTGAAAAACCTATTATTTCTAAATATTTAAACTATAAAAGTAAGTATTTCCTGAAATCTATTATAGCGGTAATTATTTAAAGAGCGACTTGGTATATTGTTTTTTTTTAAAAAGGTGGAAATCTAGTTTTATATTTTATTAAATAATCTTATTTTCAAATATATTCAAATAGTATGTATTTTTAACAAATTATTAAAGTAATTTTAACTTGAATGTTTTAAAGTATATTTTTAAAAGTAAAGTGTTTCAAATTAATTTAGAAAAGCTAGTTTTGTGCTTGGTGATTTCAGAGGAGATAGAAAATATTTGTGAAGTTTATCCTGAATAGAGGGATGGTTTTGAAACGGTTTTCAAAGGGTTGGAAATAGAATTTATCTTGTGAGGATAATTTGAGGTAAATAAATAATTTGGGAAATTATTTATTGGTTGATGGTTGTTTTGTGAATATAATTGATAGTTAAATAACCGACTATCAATATTGGACAAACACGCTGATCGTTTCGAAGAGACCGGGATCGAGATTTATTTCTCGAAAACCACTTCGATCCGGTTTGTACATTTCGTGTAAACGATTTGGATTCAAAGATGGAGCATTGGAGTGCAAGGGCTAGTCGCTACTAATCCTGAGGATATTTCCAAAATGGATGTAGTAGGAATAGTGCCTTCGGTTCCGTTCGAACCTGGGACGGACTTGTATGGATGAATGCTTGCGAAAAGATCGTCAGGTGGACGATGGGCATTCTAAGGAATATATTCTAAAAAGGTAACGCTTAGCCTCAAGCCTCATCAAATGGGAATGGCTGAAAATCAGGGGATATGCAGCAAGGCTTCGTGGGTAGCCCCCACTGGAGGGTGAGGTCATCCCTGTCTAGATGTCCCTTTATTTCGTCTTAGTGGGCGGTTGTTGATCCCAACCGCGGGGTGATCTTGCTCGGGACTGTCCAGTAAGGGATGGTTCCGGTCTTGTGTTGCAGGGGAGTTAGGGTGGCTCCTCGGTACGCTGATCTAGACCAGGTACTGTGACCGGTGGTACCCTAGTGCCTAGCCATTTGTTGGAATCCATCTTCCCTACGCGCCCGTACGGTTTTGATTGTGCCCAACTATTGCTGAAACGTGAGATGCAAGCATTTCAGTTAGATTCTATTTACTTTCTATAGACACTACTATAATATCAGAGGATTTATATAAAAAATCGTTTAGCTATCGTAAGGTAAAAACCCGACATGTTTATTTGTGGCGTGGTCTTACGAGATGCTTTTGTTTTCAAAGGATTTTGAAACTTTAATAATCAATTGGGTGTGATTTTCTCACGCTGGTATTCCAGACTGACTCGGGTGTTGTTTTATATGATGCTCGGGTCAGACCGAGTATTATAGACTACAGGTTTTGATGCTGTGGAGCTCAGGAGACGAGCTGGATGACAATACGTACTCACGTACTTGTATATATATATATATTTCCGCTGTGTTGAGTTGTTGTGTATCCATTTGTATGTTATTGATGTTGAGTGGTGATTGATGTACTCTGATGATGTAATATATAAACTGATATATTTGATTTTGAGTAAAGATCATTTTTATCTATTATATTTTATCTGCGACGATGGTTAGATTCTGTTGTTGTTTTCTATTCCCTTCTTCTACCTCTTCTTCTTTAACCCAAATGGTTCGTATTTTTGTGCAACTTGAGTTGATTTAGATAGAATAGTGTTGACTCAAGGGGTGCGAATTTGCGGGCTGTTACAGTAAGGTAAAAACTTTTCCATGTTTATGTGTGGGAAATCTTACGTGATACCTTTTGTTTCCAAAGATTTTCTAAAGTTAAGCAACTTTTATCCCCGTTTACTCACACCAGACCCATGTCTGACCCGAGTGTTTATTTTCTGTTTTATTAAACTCTTGGGTACTCATATTATGTATGAGTAGTCAAGTGATTCAGGATTGCATTGACGAGTTCTGGAGGTGATAATGGAGCAGGAGGCTTCGACGTGTAAATATATTTAGTGGTTCCACTGTGTTTGAGTTGATCTGTTTTACTCTGATATACTTGAATTGTAATTGCTAGACAGATGTTTATAACTGTCTAGTTTGTGTTGTATTAGTTGTATAACTCTGATATATATGATACTATGTAATGTTTTATGTGATATAATATAATTTATTCGTTCCGCTGTGAGATTCTAATGTTGTCTGTTTCTTTCTTTTCTTTCTTTTCTCTTTTCTATCCCTTTCTTTCTTCTTAATGATGCGTCTTTCTAGGGAATGAAAGGCGGGTCGTTACATTGTGGTATCAGAGCACTAGGTTGAGTAAATACCTATGCTCTGGAGTGGTGTCTGTCTTGAGAAAGCGTATTTGTGAATATATATTTATATATTTATTTATTTCTACCTATCTGTTAAGTTACTTGTTTAGTTTTTCCAATATAAGTAATAAAGGTAGATAGGGTAGTGGTGTGTGTAACACAACTACCAATGGTTGGAGTTCGAGTGTTTGAGGTTGGAAGTAAGATCTCCTAGGGCAGTATTGGGCATCTTGAGTAGTTTTGCAGTTTGTTATGAAGGATCTCACCGATCTCTGAAGGAAATCTTTCCAAGGTTCGAAGTTTATCTTTGGATTGTAAGCTTGGTTTCATTCGTGCGAGTGGTTTTTCTTGAGTTGGATCAGTAGGAGGTGTTGAAGATAGCGATGGTCCCTTGGCAACCTCAGGAAGGAGTTCTGTCAGTATTTGAGTTTGAGACTCAGTTTGGCAGAGTGTTTTGTTCTTGGTTTGAGATCGAGTTTCCTGAGAGATATCTGTCTATCTGGAAGGCTCTATTGTGGAAGTGGCTGGTGTAGCTTTGTGATTTGGTGAGCTTTTGGATAAGAAAGTCATTGGCAGCAGTAGCAGCAGTGAGTGACCTATTTCTTCGATGGTTCAGAAATCTCTATGATTCTTCTGTCAATAGTCCGGGCAGATGGAGAAGCTTGTCCATATCTTCTGGAAGCTCAACTAGGTGTGATGTTTGTGGTTGAAGGTGGACCACTAGTTTCTTCTTTTGATTAGAAGGATTTCGCCGTTCTGATTGTTGAAGAGAGAACGATTTCTTAGGATCTGAACTGGGTGAATCACAAAAGTGACTTGCGATGGTTCAGAAGTTATTTGAGTAATCTTTGTTTGGACTTGGTTCTTGGAGCTTTACCGATGATTCAGCATTGTAGGAGGGTTCTTTAAGAAAGAGATCTGTTTAAGCAGGCAAGATTGATCGGATCTAGTTTTCTGGTTGAATTTTTGCTGTGATGTTTGTGACAGAATCTGATAGGTCACTGAGATTTTATAGAATTTGATGAACAATGTTTCCGGGATAATGATCATGTTTGTACTTGTGTTCATCAACAGCATTCTCAAATCAGAGTTGCGCAGTGGAAGCATGGTGGTAGCTATTCCAGATAGGAACAACACCCGATTCATTGGGAATTTGAGTTTTGTCTTGGATCAGAGGATTTCTACAGGATATTCATTCTGAATCTGGAGGCTTGGATTGTTTTGTGCATCTGTTTTGTTTTCCGATAAGAATAGTATGTTTGAAGTCGTCTGATATTTGTGTAGTAGAGTTTGTATGGTGGTTTTTGATGGATCTTGGGAGAACCATTTGGTTGAGTAGGATCTGGAGATCATCTATTTCTTTGTCCAGATTTGTTCCGTGAAGCATCTGCGAAGATTTGATTGATCTACAAGGTTGAAGGCAACCAAAAATCGACAGGAGAGATGTGTGGATAAGAGAATGGATCTTTCTGTCTTCTCTCAAGATTTAAGTTTTTGGTCTACAGGGTTGAATTTCCAGTTCGGATGGCTGGATTTATTATGTTTTTCACGCATCTCTGAGGGAGTACGTGTATGGTTTATTACTGGTTTTAGAAACAGTAGTTCTAAGGGATTTGGAAGTTGATCAGGACTTGTCTGTAGTCTAGTATCTTGTTTGGATTTGTAGATCAAGAAATATAGGAACTCTAGATCTATGTGGTATAGCTAGTTTAGATTCTGTAAGGCGAGTGTCCCGGTATTTGTACTTGGGAAACTCTAGGGAATCTTATCCAGAATTTTGTCTAGATAGTTAGAATTGTTTTTTTGAATTGGTTGCTATGGTTGCTTGTATTTGGTTGAAAGCATGTGCTTGCAATTTTAAAATTAAAAATCTGTATGGAATTATTAAATTACCTTTGCTTTTAAATTTCGGAGATGAAATTCTCTTAAGGGGGGAGGAATGTGATGTCCCGAAAATTTAGGCAATACTTATTTAGTAATTTTCATTAATAATTATTTTAAAATGAGAAATATTGATTTAATAATCTAACTCGAACAGAAATTCTCTTTTGAAAATTAATTATTATTTTATTTGACAAGCGATATTATTTCAAAATTTATAATAATGATAATTTAATTTTAGAATCTTATTGTTTTCAAATGTTAAAAATATTTAAATAATAAAATTATCTTTCTAAGCTGACTTAAAGATATTTTATTTATAATGTATATATGTGTATACATTGTAAATAGGGATTTGATTTTTATTTAAATTTAAATTTAATAAGAATATTTTTCAAAATTTATATTATATATAGATGTATAAATTATGAATTTATTAAATTGATTGAAAATAGTATTGAAACTTTTCAAAAGTTAATTTAAAAGTCTACCTTATATTTTCATAAGAAATTAAAGTAAATATTTAGTTTGTTTAAAAATGGTATTTTATAATAAAGGTTTATTTTGTTTTATTTTAAAAATTGTTTTTCTTTTGAAATAAGATTTAGTTCATTTATATTAGAGTATAGTATTTTGATTTGAAATTTTTGAATAAAATTGAAATCAATATTCTTATTCTTTTTAAAATTTTCTCTTTTGAAAATTAGTTTTAAAAATATTATTTTAAAAAAAATATTCAAACAAACATTAAAATGAGTAATTTTATAAAAGAAGTTTTCATGTAAGGCTTAATATTGTAATAAAACATTTAAAACATCTTAAATTAAATTAGAAATGGTTTTAGAATAAATGTAAATACATTTATAAATTTAGAATTTTCTTTTTATATTAGAATGCACATGTGTTAAGCTTTTAACACAAGAGAAGACACTGGTAAATATTTATCATTGATAAGATAACAAGTGGCATTGTTTTAAAAACATTTTATTTAAAAATATATTAATAAGAAACTTAGGAATGCATTTTGTTAAAAACCATTATCTTCAAAATGAATTTGAAAATCAGATTTAGATAAGAAATTGAAAACCCAAATCTAAAATCAAATTCAGTCAAGAATTTTGAAATCCCAAACACAATGCACGTATAAAAATCTGCAAAATCAAAATATGCAAAACCCAAATCTGCAACTTCAACATCAATTTGCAAGTTCAACTTCAAACTCATGAAAATTGAAGATGGGTTAGCATGCAAGTTCAAAAATTTACATCAACAAGTAAAAGCAACTTCAGTAATCAAAATGGAAGTAAGCCTAGATTTCAGCATGCATTTCAAAACAGGTTCTAGGAAAATGAATGCATCTCTGAGATTATTCTCTACATCTTCAATTAAAATGTGAGTAAACTTCTTTATCTTAAAAACAGTTTTTCCTTTTTAAAATCTAAGTTAAACAAAATTTCTAGAACTCAAGTTCTAATTCATATAAATCAGAACTGCTCTGTTTTTTCTAGAAGTGATTAACATCACAATGCTAAAGCTTATGTTATCTGTGCATATGAATTGATAGTAATGAGCAAACTTGTATTATTGAATTGTGATGATGATCTGGGTGTGCATGTATGAATATACATATGATGTTGTTAGGTACCTGTTTCTTCTTTTAAAAAAAACTAAGAATCTTTAAATAAAACCCATTTTCTCCAAATTGTTTCTCTGTTAGGATTTGTCTTGTGAACAAAATGTGTTGTTTGGTACAGATTTAGATTTATGAATTATAATTTATTTTTAATCAAAATCTGTTGCCTCTGAAAACGAAAAAATCAGTCACCATTGAATATTAAAACAAATATCATACATCTTAAAATATTGTAAACAAGTTTATAAATAGAATACATGTTGAAATCTGGAATTTTTTAAAAAAAATTACGGTTTTAAATAAACTATTGGGAGCATTTCTATTTTGAACATAATTGGGAATTTTGGGTCTATCTAATTTCCTATTGATTGTGGGATGTTGTGAATTCTGTCTGGAGATGGAGGATTGATGGGAGAGTGAAGGAAAATTGTTAGATATTTGTCAGTGGGTGGCGGCAATGGCAATAGTGCTTTTCAAGGTTCTAGACCTAGTTTGGAGTGGTCGGGGTTTTGGTAGCTTCTTGATTTCTGCGATGCATCAAGTGAGGTAGGGTTTTGGGAAGTTGCAGAGGGGATGTTGATGGAGCTATGGCCAAAGTCGCATCGACGATAATGGTCGGAGGTGGGTTTCCTCGGTGTTGACAGGTTTTGGGAAAGGGTGCAGTTGTGTTCAGATTGCATTGGTCAACCTGAATTTTGAATTCGAACTGCATTGGAAAATCTAATGGTCGTACACATGTTGGGGGATGGTCGGCGACTAGGAGGAGTTGTCTACGGTGGCTGGAGATGATTCAAGCACCGATGCATATGCACCGTGCATATTGAATACTGGTGAACTTGTTTGGGGTGGTGCAGTATTTTGTCTCGATTATTACTCGGGTATTTGAGTTTTTGTCTCGGAGCATTGAAGTAAATGACTCGAAGTAGATGTAGAAAGGTCTCGGGTTGGTGTTGTTTCAGGTTATCGAAACCTGACAGCAAATTTGGGTTTTAAAATTTAAATGTAATTTAAATTTAAGATAGGATTTTAAGTAGGGATTCAAATTAAAAGTTTAAGTTGAATTTGAATTCAAATGAACTTTTGGATTCAAAGTTTTAAAAATGAAAACATTTAAATTTAAGCAAGATTTAAATTAAGTTTAAAATTAAGTTAAATCTTGGTCTCAAGATTTCTGTGAATCCATATTTGAATTTAAATAGTTTTGTAACTTTTTAAAAGTGGAACAAATTCAAATTTTTTAAAGTAAATTTAAAAATAGGTTTTTTTTCTTCAAATAAATGGTTTAAACTTGATAAAATTATTTACTTTAAACATTGGAATTAAAGATATGAAGTGTTTAACTTTAGTTTGAAGGGTAAAATAATCAATTCATTTTAAAGACTTGATTTCTTTAATAAATTTAAGTAATTTGGATTTTAAACTTTTAAGTAATGAATGTTTTCACTTTTTATTTTAAGGTTTATAAATTATTTAAATTTGGTTTAGTGTTAAAATAATTAAACATTTTAAATCTTAAATTTTAAAATGGAATTTGGATTTAATTTAGAAATGCATTGTTTTGAATACATTTTGAATGACAATTGAGTTATTAATAAGGAAATGAATTATTTTGAAAATAACTAAGATAAATAAGAATTTACTTATTTATTTGATTTTAAATAATGATTTAGAATTAAGTTAACTAGAGATGATTAATGATGATTTATCCAAGATAATTTTCTTAATGAAGTAATTTAAGGAATTATTGTTAATTAATAATTACAATTATCTAAGGATAATTAAGTAATTAATTAATGTAATTAATTGTGATAATTAATTTGATAAATAAATTGAATATAATCAATTGTAAATTGTTAAGTATAATCACTTGATAAAAGTATTTAAGAGATTAATTACTTATTGTAATTAATTGTAATATTGTGATTTGTTTAAGTTAACTAATTTAGTTTAATTAATTTAAGAAATCATTTGATGATTTAATAAGTAAAATTACGTAATGTAATTAATGGAGCAGGATTACTTAGAGAAGTAATAAATGATAATTACCGGAATGTAATTAGTAAAGATAATTTATAGTTAATTAATTTGGATAATTACTTTTGTAATTAATCAAGGGATTAATTAATAAAGATGATTAATATGGAATAATTAATTTGTTATCAGTAATTAAAGATAGTTAATTACTGATTTGATATTAATCAAGGGTGATTAATAATTGCATTTTTTAGTTTTAGATTAATTACTAAATGTAATTAATTTTTAATAAAGTAATCAGTTTGAAATAAAAATTAGAGATCATTAATTAATATAATTAATGATGTAATTAAGGATAGTTTCGTTAAGTAATAATCAATTAATTAAGTGATTAACTAATTGTAATTAATTAAGGATAAATAAAATTAATTATAGTTAATTAATGAAGTAATTAAATATTAATTACTTATGATTAAGGTTAATTAATTTGTGAAATTAATTAAAGACTAATTACTTATTGTAATTAGAGAATGATTAATCAAAGATGTTTAATCAAGTTGAATACTTAGTGGATAATTAATTATCTGGGTTAAAAAATTAATGGATATTAAGCAGGATTTATAGATGTAATAATTAATTTAATTTATTTTAAATTAATTAGAGATAGAAGTAATTAATCTAGTTCATTTTAAATTAATTATAGATGATGGTTAATAAATCATTGCTTATGGATGATATTGATTGGATGGTTGTGATCTCAGTAATGAGATGAGTTGTGTATATATGATATGGGTGCTTAGTTAAAATATGATAATATGGATTATGTAGTTGTGATGATTATCTGTTTGTGATGATGATAGAGATTATCTGTTTATGATGAGAATGTGATTATCTATTGTGATATGTGATTATCTATCTGTGTGTAAATAGACAGTAATGAATTGAATTAATTATTCAAATTCAATTCACTTGGACATTAAAATGGCGTTTGGATTTCGATAAGACCGGGATCGGGTTTTCAAATTTGAAATTCTGAAAGCCACATCGATCCAAATTAAACGTTAGGTCGTAAATCTCAAGTGAACAGTGAAGACTCGAGGTGTAAGGACTATTCGTCAGTATAACACTGAGGGTGATTCCGTGATGAGTTTGACGGAATAGTACTTTCAGGCTCGAGATGGTGATTCAGAGTGCACGGGTTATCGTCGTTAAATCTGAGGGTGATTCCAAAATGAGTGTAACGAGATAATGCCTTCGGTTTCGTTCGAACCCGGAACGAACTTGTATGGATTGAATGCTTTTAGAACATTGTCAGGTGGACGATGAGCATTCTAAGATTGATGTGTCCTATAAAGGTAATCGTAGCCTCAAGCCTCATCAACCGGGAATGGCTAAAATGGGGGAGGTGCAGCAAGGCTTCGTGGGTAGCCCCCGCCAAAGAGCAAGATTTGCCCCTGTCTAGAGGTATCTTTATATTTCGGCTGTGTGGCAGTTGGCGACGGCCAATCTATGGGGTGGTCTTGTTTGGAACTGTTCAGTACGGAATGCTTCCGCTCTTGTGATGCAGGGAAGCGGGCGTACTCCTCGGTATGGTGATCTAGGCCACGTACTATGATGGGCGGTACCCCAGTAGCCCTACCATTGATGGAATCCATAATCCAATAAGTTCCTGTACGGTTTTGATTGTGCCCAACTATGTTGGAACGTGAGATGTAAGCATTCCAGCTATTTCTCTATTTTATTTTGAAAACCCTAGACACTATTATAATATCACTGGATTTCCTGTCAAATGTTTTGGTTAGCGTAAGGTAAAAACTTTTCCATGTTTATGTGTAGGAAGTCTTACGTGATACCTTTTGTTTCCAAAGATTTTCTAAAGTTAAGAAACTTTTATCCCCGTTTACTCAAACCAGACCCACGTCTGACCCGACTGTTTATTTTCTGCTTTATTAAACTCTTGGGTACTCATATGTATGAGTAGTCCAGTGATTCAGGATTGCTTTGACGAGTTCTGGAGGAGAAAATGGAGCAGGAGGCTTCGACGTGTAGATATATTTAGTGGTTCCGTTGTGTTTGAGTTGTATCTGTTTTACTCTGATATACTTGAATTGTAATTGCTAGACAGATGTTTATAACTATCTAGTTTGTGTTGTATTACTTGTATAACTCTGATATATATGATACTATGTAATTTTTTATGTGATATAATATAATTTATTTGTTCCGCTGTGAGATTCTGATGTTGTCTGTTTCTTTCTTTTCTTTCTTTTCTCTTTTCTATCCCTTTCTTTCTTCTTAATGGTGCGTCTTTCTATGGAATGGAAGGTGGGTCGTTACAACTTGCTCGAAATGGTTTGGCCTTTCGTGGAAAGAATGAGAAGATTTATGAAAAGTATAATGGAGTCTTTTGTGAACTTATTGAGTTTCTAGTGGAGTTTGATCCAATAATGCAAGACCATCTTCGACGTGTAGTAAATAAAGAAATTCAACATCATTATCTTAGTCATAAGATCCAAAATGAAATAATAAATTTGTTATCAAATGAGATCAAAGGGAATATAAAAAAAATCGTAAAAGCAAAATATTTTTCCGTTATGCTTGATTATACATCGGATTTAAGTCATGAAGAGCAAATGTCTATAATCATAAGATGTGTGGATATTGAAGATATTGATGAAGTTAAGATAGAAGAATTTTTTCTTTGATTTATAATGGTTGATGATACATCTGGACTTGGTCTATTTAAACAACTTGAAAGCATTTTGAATGAACTCAAACTTAACATTGATGATAAAAAGGGGGCAAGATTATGACAATGGATCTAATATGAAAGGTAAGCGTCAAGGTGTGCAAAAAAGGCTTCTTGACATAAATCCAAGAGCGTTTTATGTACCATGTGAATGTCATAGTTTGAATCTTGCACTATGTGATATGGCTAAATTTTGTGTTAAAGCAAGAAGTTTTTTTGCATCCGTTCAAAATATTTATACATTATTCTCAGGATCTACTCATCGGTGGGATGTTCTTACAAAGTATGTAAAAGGTTTAACACCTAAGTCATTATCGACTGCTAGGTGGGAAAGTCATGTTGAAAGTGTGAGAGCTATTCGATTTCAAGCGTCAATGTTGAGAGATGCTTTGATTGAAATTGCAAATAGCTTTAAAGAGGATATGGTGATGGCGGAAGCTAAAGGCTTATGTGAGAATGCTCTAGAGAATTTTGACTTTTTGATTAGTCTTTGCATTAGGTATAAGTTATTAAACAATGTAAACCAAGTAAGCAAAACACTTCAAAATGAGGATATGAATTTAGAGGATGCCATTACAAAACTGAAAGAACTTATTGTATTTTTTCAAAACTTTAGAGAATATGGTTTTGAAGAAATGATGAAAGAAGCTCATGAACTTGCTATAGATGTTGGTATCGAACCAATATTTGAGAAGAAAAGAGTTGTTCGTAGAAAGAAATTTTTTGATGAAAATATTGAAGCCAATGTTGAGGAAAGTCAATCACTGAAAGAAAATTTTAGAGTCGCGTACTTCATCCATACCACAGATCAAGCTCTAATATCGTTCAAAGATCGATTTGAACAATTTGAAATGTATGATTAAAAATTTGGATTTTTGTTAAATGCAAAGTTTATGGAAATTGACAAAGAAGAGTTGATGGAACGGTGCACTTGTTTAGAAAGTTATTTGAAATACAACCAACAATGTGATCTATATGGACAAGATTTATTCCAAGATTTAAAAGCTTTGCAAACTATGCTACCTAAAGAAATAACCAAATCGATTGACATTCTTGACTTCATAAGATCTTATGTGGATGATGGAGGTTTTCAATGTGCATGGATTACTTATCGAATTTTGCTAACTATACCGGTCACGGTAGCTTCCGCGGAGAGAAGTTTTTCTAAATTAAAGTTAATTAAAGGTTATCTTCGAACAACCATGTCACAAGAGGGATTGAATGGATTAGCAATGATCTCAATTGAAAGTTCTTTTTTAGAGAAACTTGATTATGACACTTTAATTGAAGATTTTGCTTCAAAAAATGCAAGGAGAAGCATTTTTCGTTGAACTTCTTGAAAAGTTGTAGCATTTTGTATAAGAAGCTAGTATTTGATGTTTTTTGAATCGACTATTGTCATCTATTTGATTGCGTGTGATATTTTTTGTTTAACATTATATTAGCTTGCAAAAGAAATAATAGTTAATGATGTCTGTGTTGGAGGGCAACCAAAACCAATTATGGCTCGGGCAGCCAATTGGTTGGGCCGCCACTGTATGTAAGCATGTTAGCTTATTCCATTTCTGGTAAACAAACCCCCTTATGTTCGCTTATTCCATAACAGCATGCTTTTTCTTGTAGAAAATTGTTCATAGTTAATAAATCCTTCAAAATGGGTTTCTGTTGGAATTATCGGAATATTGTGTTCCAACGAAATAAATTTTGGCCGGTCGACACTCCTATGTGTATTTGGGAATGGTTTCGAGTTTGGTGTTGTTCTATTTGTTATCTTATCCTATGGTCGATGTTAGAAGAAGCCGATTTAGTTATCCTATGGTGGGCACTGTGCACTTGGTGGATGGTTTCGGGATTCTTGGCCTCTTTTTGGGTGTTTGGTGTTGTTCTTTTAGGGTGTTTGATGTTTCATTTGATATCTTAACCTACGATCAATATCAAATGGGTGTCTCTTCATCGTCTTAATTACTGGGACTCGATCGAAATGGCGAGCAAAGATTATAAACAAGCTATAAAGGAATGCGTTGCTGTTCGGGCGGAGTTAGGCTATAGGAAGTCTTATAAAATAAAAGACTCGTCGGATAAACTGATTGAACGGTGCGACACATCTTGCCAAGCACATATAATTGTTGCATGCTGTACACTTGTCTAACGAATGATGTGCTCTTTCTTGGTGCGTAGGAACTAACATTTTCTCAAACGAGATACCATGCCTCTCGCAGATCCTCTTGAATGACCCCTCCTCAATTTTTTGTGCTACAGAATCTAACAGATCATCTAATATGACCACATCGTCAAGTATGTCAGAAGCATCTTTTACGGTTTGGCCTTCACACAGGCTCTACTGGAACTTCCTTAGTGGATTGACCTACTTGTGGATTTTTAGGCTAAGGAATAAGTTGCAACGGAGTTTGTTTTGCAGATGGAACCATAGTTGAGCTCGAATTGGTATCCGACTCGGCGTATTGGAAACCGATGGACGTGCTGCTTGAGCGATGAGACGCTCAAAACGTCTATGACTCATAGCTATCAAAACTCAACATATAATTGTTACCAAATGATTTAAAATTTATGCCCCATGCTATAACAAAAACCTAATGCAGTGTCAGTTTCCGATATTGTACAAAAGTTCGTTTGAAAATTTGGATGTCATACGATGTGACAGTCATTGCCGACCGTCCTAACCGGCCTCAAATTGTTGATCATACATTCAAAACATCTTCGGATTCAAGAAGCGTCGCTTGAAGAAATTTGAGCCTAGTGTAATATAGAACATTTCACAAAAAATGTTAGCAAAAATTAACCCAAGGTTTTGATTGGTAACAATCCATACCCTTGATATGTATTTTTTCCCCAAACTAGCTCTTTTCTAACCCTAAGCATGCCCGCCATCGAGATGGTCATCCAAGGGCACCGCCACTACCATCGACAACATAAAATTTTGCATGTTTAAAGACAACTGTTGATTCAAGTCCTGGATCTCAAATTAGAGATTGGGTTTTTTGTTCTAAATGGATTGGATCTAATCCAAACAAGGCGAATGGTGATCAAAATCTAGAGATGGAAGTGGTGGTTAAATGGATGGAGGTGAATGTTCTAGTGTTGAATATAGGCAGTTCGACTTTGGTAACACAATTATTTTATTGGAAGATTAAAGCTCTAACTCAATGAAAAGAATAAAGTAAGAAGGCAAAAAACAGGGATCATGACTTATACCCATGAACGAAGAATATAGGCAACAAACTCGCCTACAGAATAGGTATTTTTTCTCAAATCTTGGATTGGTACTAATCCATAGTCATGGATCTATACGAAATGTAACATCCCTCATTCTAAGGCCCAAAATTAAGCGCTACTGATTGTGCAGTCATCAATAGTATTATTTTTCGGTGACAAACTGAGATCATTTAATAGTGTCATTAACATCAAAAGCACAAGAATATAAATTTTTTTAAAACACATTTCATTAGTAATTTCCATATTCATTGCATAATCACAAAATGTTGCTCGGGTTCAAAGAAAATTTAATCATTATAAAATAATCCAAGATCGACATATGAACATGACACATTGGTTGATTAGAGTTTAATACAAGATAGTTACAACTTCTGCCATTACATACATTCCAACAAAATGATAACACAATGGACATATATAGCCTCCTATATAGCTTGCTCTCCCTCCTGCATCTCTTTGGAGGATTTATTCATCAAAACAAAACCTAGAAATCTTACTGTCGAATTACTCAAATTAGCACCCAAGATTTAAAGGAGAGAAAAAAACATTGGTCCGACAAAATGTCTGATGTGGATAATAATATGTTATCTCGATAAAAGATATCTAGTGAGACATGCCGCTGAGCGAAACGATTTTACTTCTCACTAGTATCCTGAAAATATGTCAATCACAATCATATTCCTATATTCAAATTTGTTAAATAAACATAAACAATCATATGCATGCATGGTAACTTGGTAAACCTGACCAATTTGTCACAATTAGTTGACTGTCTGTCTCTACTTCATAGTTTTTCCAAGGTTACTACATACATTTATGGCTGACTCGGGCCTACCAAATATATAAAAATTCTCCAACCTACCGTTAGAAGGAAACTAGACTATCCGTCAAAACACAATCATTTTGGTGTTATCCTGAATATCTATCAACCTTATAGTTTTGCAAGGCTCGCTACGAACCTAATGGTTTTGCAGGCCAACCAATTATCTGTCTAAGTTTAGATCTAAACCTACTTTATGTTTTACCCTTAATAAAGCCCTATGCACTGAAATTGGGGACTAATATCAACTAGGGGCTAAAATTAGAAGTATAGGGCACTAGTGTATACTAGACCCAATATCCAGTTCTCTATTCTTTAATCCTTGAGTCGATTTATCCTATCACAATTTACCTAATAGTGATAAGAATAATAATTTTAAAAGTAAAATTATGAGCTAAATACCCTTTTTATTTTCTTGAATACATGATTCATTATTAACGATTTAATACTTGAAATCATACTTAGAACAAGGAAATTATATATAGCACTTTACTTTATCTAAAATATTACGCCAAGGTATAGGCTTTTATAAAACATCTTTCATCAACTTCGAAATCAATTTGAGGTCATCGTACTTCTAAAATCTTATGCTACAAAGCCATACAATAACTAGTTGTATCAATAAAATTCGGCATTAATATTGCCTGCGTTTACTATTACATCCCTTTTATGCAGCAATTAATAATTAGCTCCGATTTAATAAAACATAGGGCCGTAAGGTCGATATCATCCATGTCACATAACATACTAAATAGGATATAAGGTTTGCATAGTATAAATATTCTAAACTGGATAATAAGGGAATGTGAACATTAATAAACTTCGGAATTAATATTGTAAAATGATTTATATCTGGCGCCTTAAAACATAGTTAACATTGATGACTTCTGACATTGATGTCATAAAACAATTAACATTAATCTCATAAAACTGGGTTATCATGCCGCTATAATAATATCAAAATTCATAATTGGCGACGTCATTGCCATTTTATATACTAGCGGCATTACTGCCTAAAATAATTAATATCAGAACTACTACTTGCAACATTGCTGCCTTAAGCTATGACATCAAATATGAAGCATGCAACAATGTTTAAAACCATGGTGAAAACTTACAACATTTTTATAGCCAATATAAGATATGTGACGTTGCTGCCATAATACCTTTATCTTGAAAGAAATTCCAGCAGCATTACTAAAGTCGATATAATATATGCAGAATTGCTGCCATAATACCTTCATCTTAAAAGCAATGCTAGCGGCACTACTATAGCCGATATGAAATATGCAAAATTAAAAGCTGCAGCATGTATGGACATCGAGATTGATTAATAATGACATAGCAATTAGGTAACAAACAAACTGTCTTGTTTCTTTAAAAACATTTTCTTTTCCCCAACTCCAATCCTTTGTCAAATTTCAATTGGACAACAAACATCTTTATTAAATCTTTTTTAGAAGCATGCTATCGATCAAAATTATCATCCCAAAATAACATGCAAATCATTAAACTTATATAATTATTAACCCTTTCTAACCTAATAAATTCATACAAATTCATAAATACTTGGGAAAAATCTACAACATCACAATAATTTAGAATAACATATTTTTTAACATATAAAAATTTCAGAACAAGAACATTATTTAATTATTTTTAATAATTAAAACCTGAAATAAATCATTTTTCTCACTTAGGAAGTTCATAAAATATTCATGCTTACTTGGAAATTATGAAATTAAAACCACTTCCAAATTAATGTTTTGAATATCATATCCAAATTTCAAGTCAACTGGATATCGTAAGCTAGGTTTTCACTCTTCAAACCTATTAAATAATTCCATAATAAATCCAATAATTCATCATTCAAGCATATAGTCAACCAATCATTCATAATACCGCATAATAACAACCAATGATTCGAGTTAAGGCGTAAAAATGAAATAAACAAACAATAGTGTGATGCATAACTATAATTCACCATGATTTGATAAAGAGTTGAGATTTGAGTTGATTAAACTCCTCTTTAGCTTTTCCTTAGACTTCCTTAGTTATCTTCTCTTTATTTCTCCCAGCAATGACCGGCCTTGTCTTTGCTTTATTTTGTATAAATGAAATGTGAATGAGTATGATCAAAGAGAAGGGTTTATGTGAAAAGACGGTGTGAATCGTGCTATATGGAATTATACTATACTAGGGCGGAGAAAAAAACTAAAATACTATAGCAATGTAAATAAGTAAAATAAAACAAGCACACGAGAAATTTTTATACTGGTTCGAACTTCCCGTTCTATGTCCAGTCCCAGACTCCTTCTGCAATTTCACTAACACAACCCTCACTTAACCCGGAGGAACATGTTTACACTACCTGAGCAACCGAAGAGGACTTCACCCGCCTAAGCAACCGAATAAGACTTCAACTGCCTGAGCAACCGAACATGACTTCTTTTACAAATAACAAATTTATCTGACTGTAGTGTATTCTTAAATAACACCGATAAGTCGATTAAGGACAATCTTCATATAATCTTCTCCTTTGTGATATATAGTGTGACGTGCTTTGAGAATTGTGGAAGATAAAGAGATTAATGATCAAAGTATGTAAGCAATTTGAATGTAGTTTGAAAGCTTGAGAATAGATGTGAATTCAAGAGTGCTAAAAGTGAGTTCGGTGAATTGTTTGTTGAATTCTGTAATCTATTTGTAATATATAAATAGTTGCATCTACATATGAAAAGTTACATTGAAAAGAATGGATGCAACTACTGATATTAAAAACATTTCTCTTGGTTAAGGGAAGTGTCTTTTCAACAAATAGCAGTTGGAAATATTCAGACATCTGAATTAAAAATTTCAGACTTCTGAATTAAATTGAAACACAAATAGCAACAGATGTTCGAAAATTATCATTCAGACGTCTGAATATTGTGAAACAATATTCAGGTTTCAGCATTTAGATGTCTGAGTAAATGGTTTCAGATGTCTGAGTTTGAACTTTTGGGCATGTGTGCGCCTGTGTGTGCATATATTTATATATATATCGTTTCAGGAGAGACTTTAACAAATTTCTACGAAAAGTACAGACTCCGGAAACACAATACTCAGCTTTAAACATCTGAAAAGGAATCTGCAATAAATCTCCTACAAAGATGGTTAGTATACACAAAATATTTTATATAAGTTGTCACAATCAAAATTAAGATTCCAACATTCTCCCCCTTTTTTATGATGACTACTATATAATCAATAATAAACATTTAAAGTATTGTTACTCCTACTGTCAATATGCATAATTTTAAATTTCTAAAACTTTTCAATATGCACAACTATATATTTCTCCCCCTTTGTCATCAATAAAAAGAGCGTAGATAGTTCATTTCGTTAAAGCAATCAGCGTAGTAGTTAATGATACATGAAGAAATAATAACTTAGAAATTTCTCATACAACTAGTCAAGCAAAGTTATAAGCAAAACATAGGATAATTAAAATTGGCTTGAAAGATATGGATCACTATGATTAGAAACTCAAGCTTGAGGAAGACCACTCAAATGGAGACAGATTGTAAGCTTGAGTGGATGTAGAGCCAGAACAAGAAATTCAATCCTATATTTTATTGAGAAAGCCTTTGATAGAGTTGAATTTTCTTTCCCTCTTCTTCTCAAGTGCCTTAATTTCCTGTTGAATCATTGATTGATTTCGGGAGAGAGTGATGATGGCTTGTCTTGCGGAAGTTTCCAGGCCAATTTCTTGCATGATGTCATCGTCCTCCTCTTCTTCTTCATGATGAGTATGAGAAGAAGAAGCAATGCTAGTGTCTCGAGGTTAAGGAACACCTTGTTGAACATTTTGCGACCATTGGTGGAAGGAAATAATTTATTGAGGAGGAGGCCGCATAGGAAGACCCATCAATCCTAGAGTTTTAGCGCCTAACTTACTAATGGTTGTGAAATCGGAGTCGGGAATTGGTACACCGACATTTAGGAGGATGCGCATAATATAAGCACCATAATGAATGGTTTTTTATTTTTTTCCGGATTGTGATGTCTTAAAATTCATTCAAAATAATTTTTTCCCAATTCACATGTTGATTTGAGTAGATAGAATAAAGTGCTTGGAAGTTTTCTTTATACACTTTTTCATAACTTCCCATCCTTGGTTGGAGGGAACGAATAAGTGCATGGTGAATGAGCCTAGCTTATGGCCTTAAGGAGGTGGATTTTAAATTTCCCAAATTTATAAGTTGATCGGACAAAAATTGATGTGAAACTTCATCCCGATGATCCATATCCACTTCAATTTCATCAATATCAATTTTTGGATAAGGGCAATTTAAAATATGACCTAATCTTTGTAAAGGTAAGAAGATTCTAACACCACAAAATATGGACCAAACACAATCTTGTTGGTTTTGAGGATTATGATGATCCAAATTTAAGTTTGCAAGAAAAAGTTTAATCATAAGATGACTAATCTTAACATTGTTAGGTGTGTACCCAATCAAGCAATCGAAGTGGAATAGCTCCGCTAACTCTCTACTACGATATGCTGCTAAATTCGGGGATTTCATGGATGCTCCTTCGAAGATGTTGGAATTCTTCATGGAATTAAATCGATAAATCGCAACATCATTCCATAGCCATTGCCGGATTTGGTCTATGGATGGTCCGGAAGTTGATTCTCTAGTTCTTTTTGATTTTGGTGCCATTAGAGACTTAGAGAAAAGGTAAAAGATTTGAAAAAGATGAAAAATGGGGGCTAGGGTTCTGAAGTAAGTGGGAATGAAGTGAAAAAGGCATTATACTAAGGGTGAAAATGCAGGGGTATAATGGGAAAGAAAATAAAGAAGAAAGTTAAAAAAAATAGGCTCAGAAAAAATTCTGCCGTCTGAATTGGGTTGAAATGCAACCCGCAAAGAATTAGTTCAAAATTGGCCCTATTTAGACGTCTGTTCTATTTAATTCAGATGTCTGAATCTGGGGTAAAAATAATCTGCTATGAATACTCAGACGTCTGTTTCTAATAGAACATCCGTCTGAATTTTGCTCAGAGGCACATATTAGCTTTATAAAGAGTAGAAAAACAATATACATTATTAAATAATTTTACAAAATATACGATTAGAATAAACAGAATGAAATGAAAAATTAACAATAGTATATAAACAACAAGAAACAATTAAGAGGTTTTGAAGAAGAGGATGGAGTATGATATGGCTCTTCTTCAATTTTAGTATTCTCCACAAATGGCCGAAGTGGAGACCATCTGTTTCCACGTTCCCAAGAATTTGGTGATGTCGGTGGACGTTGTGGAGATGGTTCCGAAGGATTGCGACGATTTGGAGAACGAACTGTAGATGGTTGATGAACTGTGTCTTTTGATGAAGAACCATAGAACTTTAACGCGACTTATTCCAAAAAGCTAAGCCGTTTGGCATTAACTATTTGTTCATAATATAATTCACGTTGTAATTCAAATGTTTCTTTCTGATAGTGATGAATATCATCTATTTTTTATTTTGTGGATGGTGATCCAAAAAAGAGAGACCGTCTTGTTCTTTTAGTTAGAGGAGTATATCCAGTATGAGTTGAGGGTGGAACAATTGGAACCGGTTCATAGATTGGTATAGGAGTTGGTAGATTTTCTGATCCTGAGGAAGGAGAAGTATAAGAAAGCTCAGACGAATCGGAGTTGTATTGAGATGAAATGTTAAAAAAAATTGAAATTTTTTAAAAAATTTGAATGAATTCTGGTGCAAGGAATTAAGAAATGCAGAAAATATATAGTTAGGAGCTAGATAGAAATAGAGAAATATTGTATGGTTAGAAGAATAATGGCCATGGGAAAAAGTGGTGACAATGAAAGGTAAATAAGAATTCAACAACAACCTCATGTTTGAGAAAAAGATAGAGAGTGAAGTGGTAGAGCGGAAGATTACCTAGTATGAGATTCGGAGTTTGAGTGCTTGATAAACACTTTTAAAAAAATATTTTTTTATTTAAAAGTAACAAAGAATTAAAAAATATAAAAACCATATATATTAAAAAAATGTGAACTTATAAATCTTTATAAGAGAAATTCCAAGTTCTCGTCTTAAATTGATGAAAGTATTCTCATTTAATGGTTTTGTAAAGATATCTTCCAATTGTTTGTCAAAGGGCATAAATTCTAGATTTATTAAATCTTTTTCAATATTATCATGAAGAAAATGATGACGAATGTCAATATGTTTTGTTCGTGAGTGATTAACAGGATTTTTAGATAAATTTGTAACACTAGAATTATCGCAGTAAATAGTTGATCAGGATAAATTAAAACCAAAATCTTGTTGTGTTTGTTGCATATAGATAACTTGAGCACATGCCAAAGTTGTAGAAATATACTCTGCTTCACATGTCGATAATGAAACACAGTTTTTTTCCTTACTAAACTAGGATACAAGAGACCATCCAATGAAGTGCCAAGCCCCACTTGTACTTTTTCTATCTGTCCGGCTTCCTCCAAAATCAGCGTCACTATAGGATGCTAATTCAAAAGGACATTCCTTTGGATAGAATAGTCCAAAATCCTTGGTTTTATTAAGATACCGTAGTATGCGTTTCACTACTTGCAAATGTGATTCTTTGGGATCTGCTTGAAATCGTGCACACAAACAAACACTCAACATTATGTCAGGTCTACTAGCTCCTAAATATAGTAACGATCCAATCATACTTCGGTATAATTTTTTGCAATACTTTTTCCACTTTCGTCTTTATCAAGATGTAAAGTTGTACTCGTAGGAGTTGGTTTGGTAGAAGTATTTTCCATACCAAAGCATTTAATTAGATTGTTATAATATTTTCTTGATTTATAAAAATACCATTTTCTAATTGTTTTTTTTGGAAGCCGAGAAAATAATTTAATTCGCCCATATGTGACATTTCAAATTCTTTGTCATTAGTTTAGAAAATTCTTGACATAGTCTTTCATTTGTAGATCCAAAAATAATATCATCAACATATATTTGAACATTTAAAATACCTTGCTTGTTTCTTTTAATAAAATGAGTTTGATCAACCTTTCGAATTTCAAAACCAGAATCTATTAAATATCTTTTAAGACGATCGTACCAAGCACGGGGTGCTTGTTTCAAACTGTATAAGGCCTTTTTAAGTTTATAGACATGGTCAGGAAATTGTTCGTGTACGAATAAAGGAGGTTGTTCAACATAAACTTTTTCATTTAAAGAACCATTTAAAAAGGCACTTTTAACATCCATTTGATATAATTTAAAGTTATGAAAACATGCATAGGCCAATAAGATTCGTCCTGCTTCTAGTCTAGCGACCGGAGCAAACGTTTCTTCATCGTCAATCCCTTCTTCTTGATCATATCTTTGTGTGACTAATCTAGCTTTTTTCTAGTATTATTCCCTTGTTCATCTTCTTTATTTTTGAAGACCCACTTTGTTCCAATAACTGATTGATCACTAGGCCTTTGAAATTAAATCCCAAACGTCATTTCTTTCGAATTGGTTTAGCTCTTCTTGCATAGGGATTAACCAATTTTCATCGATGGATGGTTCTTTAATATTTTAGGTTCAATATGAGAAAGGAAAGCAACATGACCCATTTGATTTAATAGGCTTCTTGTTCTAACAGATGAATTGAGTTCTCCAATAACATTAACAGAAGGATGATCTCTTAATAAT
This sequence comes from Allium cepa, assembly GCA_030765085.1. Taxonomy (NCBI): domain Eukaryota; kingdom Viridiplantae; phylum Streptophyta; class Magnoliopsida; order Asparagales; family Amaryllidaceae; genus Allium; species Allium cepa. Next base: position 813,721,424 of record CM060939.1, read on the forward strand.
CTAGGTGGAGATCTTAATTCATTGTTATTGTAAATCATGTTTTCATTATTTTCAAGATTTGAAATTTTTATATTTGTGATATTATCAGGGAATTCATCATCTCTTATACTTGGTATTTGATTAAAATTTTCATCGAAGGATACATGAAGTGTTTCTTCAATGATATTGGTTCTTTTATTATAAACTCAATACCCTTTGCTTCGATCTGAATATCCTACAAAGATTCCTTCATCGTATTTTGAATCGAATTTACCAAGCTAATCTTTTGTGTTTAAAATGAAACATTTTGATCCGAAAACTTTAAAGTAAGAAATATTTCATTTTCGACCATTAAGAATTTCATAAGGAGTATTCTTAGTTAGTGGTCATAGAAACACGATTCAAAACATAACAAGCTGTTGCAACTTCTTCAGTTCAAAAATGTTTTGGTAATGTACTTTCATTTAACACGGTCCTTGAACATTCTTATAAGGTTCTATTTTTATGTTCTACAACTCCATTTGGTTGTGGAGTTCTAGGAAACGAAAAATTATGGAATATTCCCTTTTTCTTACAAAAATGCTCAAAGGCTTCGTTTTCGAATTCACCTTCATGATCACTCCTTATGTTTTTTGTTTTTAATCCTTTAATGTTTTGAATTCTTTTGACAAAATTTTTGAAATTATCAAAAGTATAACTTTTATTTTTCATAAAAATAGCCCAAGTATACCTAGAAAAGTCATCAACAATTACAAATACATATCTATTGTGATTAATGGATTGTACTTGTGTTGGTCCAAATAAATCCATATGTAGTAATTCAAGTGGTTGTAAAGTTGAAATAACTTTTTTAGATTTAAAAGATGACTTAGTTAATTTTCCTAACCGACATGCATCAAAAATATGATCAATTTTAAAATTCATTTTTGGTAGACCTTTTACTAAATCATTTTTACACAGCTTGTTTATAGCTTTGAATTTAATGTGACAGAATCGTTTGTGCCATAACCAAGGATCTTTTTCTTTGGCTATGAAGCACATATCTGAATTATGATTTATTTTCATATTCAGAACGTAGATATTTCTATCTCTATTTCCTTCAAAAATAAGATTTTGATTTTGATCAAAAATACTACATTTGTTTTCAAAAAAAGTGATTTCGAATCCATTATCATATAATTGGATGATATTAACTAAATTATGTTTTAAATTTTTAAAAGTAAAACATTTGAAATAAGAGGTAAATTTGAAATACCGTTATTGCTCACATCGCCTTTGCCGATGATATAGCCTTTGGAGTTGTCTCCAAATGTGATGGAGCCTCCATCCGAGTAAGTAATATTTGTTAGCATATCTTTGTCTCCTGTCATATGTTTTTAATAACCACTGTCGAGTATCCATTTTCCACTTTTCTTGAGTGGGAGCTACAAAAAATATGAGATAACATTGGTACCCATCTTTTTTTAATAGGGTCTTAAGAGTTAAGTCGTAGGAAACCAAACCTAAGAGGGTTCAGTATCCTATTTGAAAATATAATTTTTATTTTTATGAATAGTTTCTAAAAAGGTTTTCATATATTTCTTCCTAATTAAACCGTTGTTTGTTTTAGGAAACAAAACTCTTATGTTTTTGGGGTAAGTTTTCCTTTTTGACTGTTTCTCAGTAGGATTAATATTTCTCCTAATTTTCTTTTTAGGTGGAGTTTTTGTTTTCTTACCATACCCTAATCCTTTCCTACTAGAAATAGATTGAGAGCTATTAATAATTTTACATAGAGTTTCTCTTCCTTTATTAAAGTTTGAAACATTTTTGGTGATGCTATCTAACTTATTTTTGAGACTAGTATTATCTAATTCTATCAATTTTACTTTTGTCTTTAATTCATGATTTTCAAAAACAAGAGCGTCATTCTTCTCTTTTTGAGTTTCAATTTCTTGACTCAAAAGAGTAAGTTGAGAATTAATATTAGAGTATGATTGTTATAATTTTTCAAGTTCTTACTTTAGTATTTTCTTCTCATCTCTAAGCATATCTCTTTCGAATTCTTCTTCTTTCTAATGTTCACGAGTCTCCTTATATTTTCTTTTGAGTTTTTTAAGAGTGTCAACTAGCTCCTAATGTATTTATATCATATTATCAAAGATAAAATTACTAACCTCGTTTTCGGTAGCCATGAAACAAACATTAGCTTGCTCGTTTTCACTATCACTACTGCTATCTGATGAAGATGTATCCAAATCATCCCATGTAATAGAAAATGCTTTCTTTTTCTTATCTTTTCTGCCCTTGTTGAAGTATTTTTTTATTTCTGGACATTCTTTGTGCGTATGACCTTTCTTACGACAATTAAAATATTCTAGAACTGAAGATGATGGTTTGGTTGGAAAGTTCTTTTTTTCATTGTTTTTGATGTTTTTCCGGAATTTCAAGAATTTTTTGAAATTTTTGGCAATAAATGATAGATCTTCTTCATCTAAATCTTCATCTTTTTCTTCTTTAGCATGGAAAGCTATGTTCTTTTTTTCTTGTGCTTGTACTCATTTTTCTCGCAAATTCATTTCATAGGACGTTAGATTTCCTATTAACTCTTCAGGTTTCATGGTAGAGAGGTCATTAGCTTCTTCAATAGCTAAGACTTCTCTTTCCCATTCATCCGTTAAACAGTTTAGGATTTTTGATAAAATATCAAAGTCAGTGTACTTTTCTCCTAATCCTAATAGTGAATGATAGATATCTTGAAACCTGGAGTACATATCATTAATGGATTCATCTTGTTTCATTCAAAAATTTTAAAACTGATTTTTGAGCATGGTGATTTTGCTTTGTTTGACTTTGTTAGTTCCTTCGTGAGTGATTTTAAGCGTTCTCCATATTTCATAAGCAGTTTGACACATGCTAATACGATTAAATTCATTTCTATCCGGAGCACAAAATAACATGTTCATAGCTTTAGCATTGGCAGTAGCATCTAATTTTTGTGTGTTTGTCGATGTGAAGTATTCTCCAGTAGGAAGAGTGTATTCATCTTGCATGAAATTCCATGATTCAAAGCTATTTGATTGCATATAGATTCTCATGCGAGTAGCCCAATAATTATAGTTTAAACCATTGAAAAATGGAGGTCGTGTAGTGGATTGACCTTCTATAAAACTTGTGTTAGTGCTTATAGAACTAGTGCTAGTGTTATTATCCATATTAGCAAAGAATCAAATAACTAGCTTACGGTTAGATGAAAACCAATGCTTTGATACCAAATGAAAAGACGGTGCAGATCGTGCAATATGGAATTATACTATACTAGTGTGGAGACAAAAACTAAAATACTATAGCAATGTAAATAAGTAAAATAAAACAAGCACACTAGGAGTTTTTATACTGGTTCGAACTTCCCGTTCTACGTCCAATCCCACACTCCTTCTGGAATTTCACTAACACAGCCCTCACTTAACCCGAGGAACAGGTTTACACTGCCTGAGCAACCGAATAGGACTTCACCCGCCTAAGCAACGGAATAGGACTTCAACTACCTGGGCAACCGAACATGACTTCTTTTACAAGTAACAAATGCATCTGACTGTTGTGTGTTCTTAAATAACACTAATAAGTCAATTAAGCACAATCTTCCTATAAACTTTTCCTTTGTGATATATAGTGTGATGTGCTTTGAGAATTGTGGAAGATAAAGAGATTAATCATCAAAGTATGTAAGCAATTCGAATGCAATTTGAAAGCTTGAGAATAGATGAGAATTCAAGAGTGCTAAAAGTAAATTAGGTGAATTGTTTTTTGAATTCTATAATCTATTTATAGTATATAAAGAGTTTCATCTATATATGAAAGTTATATTGAAAAGAACGGATGAAACTATTAATTTTAAAAATGTTTCTCTTGGTGAAGAGAAGTGTCTTTTCAAGAAAATAGCAGTTGGAAATATTCAGACGTCTGAATTAAAAAATTTGGACTTCTCAATTAAATTGAAATGCTATCAGCGATCTTTTAGGCAAACTTTGACTTTATTCAAACGTATAAAAATTATCATTCAGATGTCTGAATATTGTGAAACAGTATTCAGGTTTCAGCATTCAAACGTCTGAATGGTTGGTTTTCAGACGTCTGAGTTTGAAATTTTATGATGTATGTGTATGTGTGTGCATGTGTGTGCATATATTTATATATATATCGCTACAGGAGAGATTTTAACAAATTTCTAAGCAAAGTACAGACTCTAGACACACATTACTCGGCTTTAAACATCTGAAAAGGAATCTGCAATAAATCTCCTACAAAGATGGTTAGTATACACAAAATATTTTATATAAGTTGTCGCAATCAAAATTAAGATTCCAACATTATGTTCGGAAATAAGGCTTATTCCTATTATTCGTCTCACACTATTCTTTCTTCTTATTTTATTTTTAAACATTCTTATTAGCTCATTAATAAAGGCATGGCATATTTAATTATCAAATCTCATTCTCCATACCACAATACATTCTTTAATTTAATATATCTAATTAAATATCTTAAATAATATTACTCAAAACTAGAGGTGTTAAAGACTCCCCTTCTTAAAGAATTTCGTTCTCGAAATTATGATAAATTATATAACAAACATATAAAATAAGTATTAAATGCAATATCAAAATAAATCATGATAAGCATCTCTAGTCTTGTCCTTTGTCTCCTAAGTACAGTCTCTCTCATCGTCACTCCACTAGACCTTTACTAGTTTGACTATTTTGTTTCTTAACATCTTCTCATCCCTAGCTACAATACAAACTAGTTACCTAATAATAGTCATGTTCGATTACAATACTATGTCTTACATTGCTGTCGGAGTGATAGTTGTCTCTAAATCATGAACACACTATGGATTCCCACCAATAACCCGTTAAGACTATATCTAATAAGCGAGTTTTCTAATCGTTTCTATAATAGGAAATGGTCCAACATCTCTTGGTGCTAATTATCATGACTTTTCAAATCTTACGACACCCTTCATTGGTGATACTATAACCAAAACATAGTCTCCAACCGATAAATCCAAATCCTGACTCCTCTTATCTACATAACGTTTCGGCCTACACTGAGCTCCATTCATTCTTGTTTTGATTAACTCAATCTTTTTTGTGGATTTTCTCACTATATCTGACCAAGACCTAATCAATCTCTGACCTCTAACCAACATATAGGAGATTTACATGGACTTCCATATAGAGATTCAAAAGGTTCCATCCGTATACTAGTTTGATAATTATTGTTATAAGAAAACTTGACTAAGTGTAGATGGTCATCCCACGACGATCCTCCAAAATTTAACACACAATCTCTTAACAAATCTTCCAAGAAATTGTTAACTCTTTCTGTTTGTCCATCTATTTACGAATGGTAAGCGGTACTCATCTTAAACTATGTGCCTAAGACCTCTCGTAGACTATTCTAGAATTTGCTAGTGAATAAAGAATCTTTGTCACTCGCTATACTACTAAGAATCCCATGCAATTTGACAATATTCTACATAAATAGCTTAGCCAAAATAGGTGTCGTCCTAGTCGATTTAACGGAAGTGAGATGTGCACAGTTAGTCTAACCATTATAACCCAAATACACTTAGTTCCCCTATTTGACCTTGGAAACCAATCAATGAAATCCATCGATAAAGAATCTCATTTCCATACTGGTATATCTAAAGACTGAAGAAAACCACTAGGCTTCTGATTCTTGACTTTAACTTGGTGGTAATTCAAACATTGCTTTACCCACAAACCTACATTCATTTTCATACCTATCTAAAAGAAACACTTCTTCATATCCTGGTACATCTCTGTTCCTCTAGGATGCATGGAAATCTTCGATCTATGACACTCCCTAAGAATTTCCTTCCTTAATCTCCCATATCTGGAACACATAATCGTCCCTTCGTTCTCCACCACCAATCATGGTTGGGATAAAAAACTTTTAATCATCAATCTCAGCTCCACCTTCAAGTTCTTTGATTCGTTCAGCTAACAATGAATCATCTCTCTATCTAGAAGCAATCCATTTGATCACTGCCTGTTGAACTTCTAAACAAGACAACATAGGATTATGCCGACTAGAACTAGTTGTCGACCTTAACTACACACTACAAGTAGTCAATGCTTCTAGATATTTCCACTCCGCTATTATGCTAATACAACATTTTGACAATTTCAGCTAAGTGCATCATCTAGTTTATTTCCTTTCCTTTGCTTATAATCAACACCAAACTCATAAGTACTATGGATTATAATCACCCTTACTGTCTTATATCAACTATACTTTAGAGAACAAATATTTGAAAGACTTATGATCCTTAAAAAACTTAAATCTTTCTCCCAAAAGGTGATGTACCAACACTTTCAAAGCAAAAATTACAGCTGCCAACTCCAAATCATAAGTCAAATATCTAACATCATGTGGTCTAAGCTGTTGAGAAGCGCAGGCAATAAATTTAACTTTTTTGCTTCAACACGGCTCCTAATTCTACTCTACACACATCAGTATAGAACGTAAAATCTCGATTCCATCCAAAAAACTAACACGGGTGTGTTGGTTATTAAATGTTTTAGGTTCAGGAATGCCTCCTCACATTTATTAATCCAATCATACTTCACGTCCTTCCTTTTTCATTTAGTCATTGGTGCTACTATTAGAGAGAAATCCTTGAAGAATTGCCGATGATAGCCAGCTAATGCAATAAAACTCTTTATCTCCGTCACTATCTCGGGTCTATTCCAATTACTAATAGCCTTAGTCTTAGCTGGATATATCGATAACACTTATTCTAAGAATAATGAGAAAGGGACTTCACTTCTTCTTCCAAAAATGACATTTTAAAAACTTTTCTTTTACTTGATGTTGACTCAACATCTCAAGAACTATTCGAAGATGAGTCCCATGATCTTGCTCATTTATAGAATAAATCAGGGTGTCATCTATAAATACTAACACGAACCTACCCAAATGCTCCTAGAAGATTTGGTTCGTTAAATCTACAAATAAAGCATGCGCAGTAGTCACACGAGTGGCAATACTAACCACTCGTACGAATCATATCTTATTCGAGACTCCGTTGAAAAAATATCGTCCTCCCCCACTCTCAATTGATGGTACCCTATTGCCAAATCCAACCGAAAAACAAATAATTTGGCTCCACTCAACTGACCAAATAGCTCTACTATACTTGGCAAGGGATATCTATTCTTTATCGTCTTCTCATTAGTTTATGATAGCCTATACATATCCTTAACAACCCATCCGATTTATTTACAAACACCACGGCTGCTCCCCAAGGCCAACTACTTGGCCTAAAGAATTTTTTTACTTCTAGGTCCCCTAGTTACACCTTTAACTCCTTCCTCAATAGGTGACATTTTACTAGACGTTCTACATACAGGTTCCGCTCCAAGTACAAGATCCATTCGAAATTCAATGGTTCAATTCGATGGTAATCTTATCACTGGTTCAAAGATATCAACAAACTCTTTAACAACGAAAACCCAATTCAACACATCTTCCTCCCCCATTGCACTCGATAAAGCACAAATATCGAAATTTCAGTTCTCTACTGAATATATAATTTGATCGCTGCTATTTGGTTATCTTAGTTATATTTCTCTATCGTGGAAAAATATCCTAGCATCATATGTACTTGACCACTCATACCAAATATAATTCCAAAACCTATAAAATCAAACATATGTAAACTACAAGAAAATATATGACCTGACAACCCAAACTCTTAATGGTTACATCTTATCCAAAAGTTGCATGCTCTCCTACCAGATTAACAACCCTTAATTAAATACAATTTATGATGATTTGAAACTAAACTTATCTACTAAATAGTGAGAGATGAAGAATGCGATGCACCAGTATCAAAAAATAATTTAACAAGTATGCCATGAATTGAAAGCGCACCTTCCCTCACATCCTTTCTTTTCTCCTCTACTATTGGTCTTGAGGCAAACAGAAGCAGACACTTTTCTTTTCTCAACCTTAGCTAGTTCTCTACACAGATTCTTGTAATGCCATACATATTCATAGTTGAAACACTTGGTATTCTTCTTTCCAATGACCTTATTTCTGGGAATGATACTCATTAGCAAAGTGCCATTTCTAGTCACACATGTAGCAAACTACATTAGCTTTTCCCTTCTTGGCAGCTTTACCCTCCTGAGCTGCCTTTTCCTAAAAGTACTTTATTTTCTAACTTTGACCAGTCGGAGCCTATGTTGGCCTGTTATTTCAAAATAGTGCAAGCATCTCTTCATTCCTTAGCGGCATCTCCACTACTACATCAAAATGGTCTCTAAGATGCAGTAATGTTGCTCTAGCAAGCTCTCGTTTCAATCCATTTATGAACTTGTCATTCCTCTTAATTACCATATCCACGATGGCATATCCATATCACGACAATTCCTTAATTATGGTTGCATACTCAAGCACTGGCATATCACCTTGTTCCAACTTAGCAAAATTTATAAGAAAAGTTTACTTAGCTATTTCAAACATGACTCTATCTTCAAACCTCCTTCTGAGCCCTGCCCAAGTCAAATTCTCCTATGGTATCCCCAGGTTTACACTGTACAACTAGTACAATGCAGCTCCATACAACTTCCTTGAAGCAAATATCCTCTTCTGCTCATCGTTTAGGCCTAAATCGGCAAAAATCCTTTCACAATGCAACATCCAATTCTCAATTTCGATAGCATCCTCCGTTCCAATAAATGGCTTACCTCCGAGGCTTGCATAATCTTGACTCAGCAAACTTCTGGATTTTTAGAATTATTAACGTTTCAAATGGAAATATTTAATTTATTTAAATATTTAGATTTGGTTCGAATTCAATAGGTAATAAGAAAATCGGTTTTTATTACAACGACACAATTATTATCGATGTTAGTTTAATTTATCTAATTCTTTTTCAAATGGAAATAATTTTTTGCATTTTGTATTTGAGGATTTTATAGCAAACAGAAGTATTTTTGGATTTTTATAGAATAAGATAACTAATGTATATTTTTTTATAGGATCTTATCAACATTTTTAGTACGATCATATTTTTGTTTTGATGCTCGTTCTTCATATACAAAACGAAATGTTGTGCGGCGAAATGCTTGAAAATGCAAATTTAATATATCGCAAAGCTTAAGACAAATCAAACACGTTGACACTTACTTCTTACCTTTTTTTTTCTTTTAAAGCCTCTTATAACCTTCAAAATTAAAAATAAAAGTAAGCTTAAAACTTCAAAAAACCAAAATAAGAGAAATACACAAAAAATAGATTTTTGGGTTTGTATGAATTAAGACAATAAGTCTACGGTGGTTTGGTTGATATTAGCGAGGTTTTGGGTCGCTCGATAGTTTGAGCATGGAATTTAAGAAAACTAGAGGTTTTTTTGAAAACGAAGCGGAATCTGACTAACCGAAGCTTGGATTTGGGTAGTGTTATCGATTAGCGTTAACAATGGAGTTTTAGGTGGTTCGGTCATCGTTTGAGATGTGTTACATCACACAATAGCCAAGGCTTGGTTTTTCGATCACGATGGGGGATCTGCCTTCGAGTTTGACAAGCGGGTGATGGGAAGGTGGAGTTTTGGACGTAGAGTGTGATGGTGACGGCAATGTGTCAGATAGTCAAGTATAGAGGGAGAGATCAAAGGTTAAAGGCATGGATTTGGTGTGGATGTGTATCGCATGTATAGGTTTTGGTGGGAGTAGGATCAGGGAAGATGGATCTGAAAATATATTGGTGATTAAGTGTTAAATAAATAATTAATTTTATTTTTAATTTCCAATCTTATAAAATGTATATCTCCCTCTTTCACGGTCCAATCGAGGCAAGACTTTTTGTGTTGCGCTCATAATTGTGACAGCTACGCGATGGTACTGGCTTCGTCAAATTTTGAGTAAGTGAAATTTTGGGTTGAAATCGAACGCCATTCAATTTTAGTTCAAACTGGAATATGCGTCGGCGTCAATTGGAATTTCGTGAGTTAAACTTTGCTTTTTGAATAATTAGCATGATATGTAGTAGATAAAATTTACTGCTTCTATATGGATTTATTATTGGTTGTTTCGTTAAATATCCGCTTTTGAAAATTGAAAATATATAACTGTAATATATGAAAATTTTAAAGAGAAATCTAGGGTTCTCATCGTACTGAATTATTAATTCCGATTGTATACCTATTTAATCTAATTTCAACAATATAGCCGTTAGACAAATTATTCAATGATAAAATTTGATTGCTTAATCATATTGGTTGTGACACTGACATGAGTTAAAGTCGAACCTTTTAGTTGAGAAGGTAGTAATAGCGTTGGTTAAGTGCTATAGTAACTATTCGCCTCGTTATAGTATTTTGAATGAAAAAACTATTAATTGCTATTTTAATTTGGAAATGGTTTCGATTTCGAAAGGTACTTTAAATCTAACCTTTTGGATTTGCTATAGTATTTCAATTCAAAATAATTTTTGTACTACTCTATTTTACTTTAAATTCTTTTATTATTCTTTTCTAATAAATGTATATATATAATATTTTAAGATTACTTTGGAAAGTATGCAATTTTTTCACAGAAAAGTGATTATAATAATGAATGTTTATTTTAAAGGGAATAAAAGGGGTTTATCTTTATTTTAAAGTCACTTTTTTTCTAAAGGGAGATAGGAATAATTTAGAATAAATATTTATGAAACCATTTACAATGTTGAAATAAAAGAACATATTTATAATTTGTATTTTTATAAATAAAGAACAGAGATCTATAAGATGTATTTTATAAATAAAAGTATAGGTTTATAAAAGGTACTATATAAAAGGGGAAATCTTTCATTTTGATAAATTGGGGTAATAAATTGTAGTTGTTAACTTATTGTAATGTATGGAATAATCATATTTATGGGAATTACATGAAATTTATAATTATAATTGGAGTTTTGTTTTTGTTTGGAGTTTAGTTTTATATTTGAAGTTGTTTATAAAGGAGTTTGGAAGTTATATCGGGAAATTTATGAAAGGTTTTTGTATAATGAGTTTTGGAGTTCTTACAACGAGATTTGTAAAAAAAAGTTGAGGGATTTAAATTACTATTTTACTAGACAAGTTTTACAAAAGTATAAAGGATGTTTATAAAGGAGTTTATTAAATATGTTTGGAGGTTCATAGAAGGAGGTTTACAATTATATTTAGAAAGTGAATTTTAAATTTGCACATAATGTTTTATAAAAGGAGTTTGCAAATGTAAGGATTTTTATAAAGGAAGTTTACGAAAAGGAATTTATAAAATGACTGAGATATGATTCTCTTAAATGATCATTTTAAATTGCAATGGTACAAAAAATGTCCTTTTCATAATTAGCACCAAATTTCAAGGTATCGAAACTCGTCCATATCTTGAAAATTAGAAAAGCTTATCGAGGTAAGAATAGTTTTCTAACTTGTCTGGTTTCATTGTTAATCAATGCATAGTACTATTTGAAATTTAAAAGTGGTATTAAGTATATTTGGTCTAGTTTCGACACTATCAATTTACTTACACCAAGAGGAAAGTGTTTGGTTTATTATTATCAATATTTTAAGTAACCTTTGTTTTGACTAGATTAAGTATGGTTTTCAAAATGAAATCTTTCGTAAGATTTTAGAATATACTTATACTGTTGAGATAAGTATATGAGTACTTTTCGAAGTATTAGAAATGTAGTGTTTGTGAATAAACTCTTACTACTGATATAAGTATACGGAAAATTTCTTAGTATTTAAAAGAAGAAATGTTATATGGATATACTTATAAAATTGAGATAAGTATATCAATATTTTCGAATATTGATAAGAGTGGTGGGGGTTTGTGAGTATTACGTTGTAAATGTATTTTGGTACAAGAATTTACAAAGAACTTTTAATTAATAAAAGGATTAACTAAAGAGACTTAGTGGGTCTTATGTGCTTAAGCAATGTCTGTTTCCACATGGAATTAAATCTCTTATTTGATTTTTTTGTTTATTTAATAGTAAAATAACCAACTATCATATCGTGGCCAATTTTTAAAACTATCGTAGTTAGTTCATAGAGATCGAGATTAGATATATTATCCAAAAACCACTTCAAACTGATTTAAGACTTCGAATTGGAAATATCTTGAAGACGATCGAAGATAGAATTCTTTGAAGTGTAAGGGCTACTTGCTACTAAATCTATGGATGTTGTAGAAGTTATCCCTTCGGTTTGTTCAGTCCCAGAACAATTTGTATGGATGAATGCTAATATTGCATTGTTTTTTGGATGGTAGTGTTAGCGTTCTAACAAGGATTTCTATATAAAAGGTAAGATGTAGCCTCAAACCTCACAACCGGTAATGACTAAAGCAGGGACGTGCAATAAAGCTATTTGGGTCGCTCTCACTAGAGTATGATCATCACTTGTATCTAGATCGACATTTTCTGATTATGCATGCTTTTGGCCATGGAAATTGCCCATCAAGTCCACACCCGAGGGGTTATCGTATTCAATACCATCCAAGAAGGGGTAGGCTGGTCCTAAGTAGCAGAGGTGCAAATAAAGCAGCCACGGTATATTTTCACTAATGGTGTACGTATAGAAGGTATTACTTTGTCATATACGGAATCCATTCTTCGATAAGTGCCTTCGGACTTAGTTGTATAGCAATTATGATGGAATTTAACTAATGTAAAAATTATGCTAAGATTCAATATTTATTTTAAACCTTAGGCATTATTATAATATTAGAAGATTTCCAATAAATGATTTTGGTTATCGTTTGGTAAAAACCCGTCCATATTTATGTGCAGCATGGTCTTACGAGGTACCTTCTTTTTGAAATGTTTTATAACATTAAAATCCATTTAAGGTGTGTTTCTCATGCTGGTTTAGCAGATTGATCTGGGCATTATTTTCTTATAATGCTTCGGGTCAAACCGACAATATTTTCGATTTGGTTACGGATTCTTTGAATACTCAAGAGACGATCTGGAGATCTTCAAGACATACTTTATTTTTTTTCCATTGCATTTATTGGTTGTATTTAGTAGTAATTATGTGGATATATTTTATAATTGTCCAGGCTGATTATAGATTAGTGTACTCTAATTTGACATACGTATATTATGGTTTTCTCTTGTAAAGATCTGTTGTGTATTATATATTACTATTCTTAATATGGAAATTCCTTTTCTCTTTCTTCTATGATGATCTATCTTTTCCACACTTGGATGCACGGCACGTGAGTACTGTTGATGTATCAGTCTCAAATTCTAAGGTTTGAAAAGGCGGGTCATTATAGATTTTCTCCTCCAGCATTGTGACCAACTAACCCACCCGCAACTTCAGATTGCATGATTTTGACAAAACACTAGTATTTAACTACTATATAAACATCCACTTTAATAGTTGTTTGTCGACTCTGATTCTTTCTATTTTTAGGCTTGACATTTCCATTGGTTGTGGGGCTTCCACCTTTGAGATTCACTCTTCCGTTTTCCGCCTCCATATCTTTGTTTTCTTAGATCTACATGCGAACCTTAGTAAGATAAGGAAGAATGGTCTAAGAGAGAGGGAAGAATAAAGATAAGGTGTATAGTTATATATATATATATATATATATATATATATATAGAAAATACAAGTACATTACAATAGCGTTATCCCATACCTGAATCTCATCTTTAATTTATTGGATTATGTTTTCAAAAAACACTTTTAAAGCTTAAAATTCTTACGGTTTTACATAAACCTTTGCTCTAATACTAATTTATAACATCACTCATTCCGAGGTCCGAAGATAAGCGCTACCATTGCCATAGTCATCAATAGTATGATGGGTAAAAGTTGATGCTAGTGTCCTTTCTACATTGTCCAAAGCCTGAGTTGTTGACCTTTCGACATTGAAGAAAGCTCAAATTATCTAGTTTCTAACTTAAACTTTTTTCACAATTTTAAAATTTTATGTCTAATTTTGTACTTAAGTTATCTAAGTAGATTTATTTTTTAATTCCTAAATGCCTTCTAAATTCATAAATAATCAAGGACTTTAACTAAAGCGTTTTCGCCTGCCAAAATCATGAGCTCTCCTAAAGTTGAAGCCATTGCTAAGCATTCCTCCATTGTATCCCAAGATGAAGTCGTTGCCGTCCTTAAGGACTTTGGTATGACTTGTATTAAAGCTATCCCTCCTTAGGAAATTAATACCATCGACAACCCTCTTGAAGGGTTAGCAAGGTAGAGTAATCTCATCAAACAGATATACAGATTCAACGCCCAAGGAGTTAATATCAAACAGTGTCAATAAATACAAGGACAGGGAGAACCAGTTCATCTTTGTCAAATGCTTTGTCGATATTCGCTGGACTTTTTCCTTCCCTCGTAAGTCTAGTCTCGTGTTGTCTTTGTTCTACTTTGCGTTTTCTATTAACTAATCTCTTGCTTTATTAGGTGACTCTTCGAAGAAGATTAATGATGTTAACAAGAGAATTTTGACTCTCTAATTGTAGCTTCAAAATAGGTGGGGAACATGTTGATGCTTCTAACCCCTTCGAACTTGATAAAACACTCTTTACTGCCGACGAGACAAAGATTTTTATGAACTACGCCTTCTTCATGCACACTTCATGCGGCAAGCACTTGCTTTCCTGAGGTGATGCGGAACACTTTTCCACAATGTCACCTATTTGTGCTGACCCTTCTAGTAAAGTATTGGCTTAGTATTTTCTTCTTTACCTCTAGCTTTCTTTGTATCTTTTTGACCGAATTTACATTTGCTAGAATTTATTCCAGCTTCTTCTCAGACCATAGTGTCTTTTGGAGGCGCTAGCACTCCTCTATCAACTTCTAGAGTAACGTCAATCATGGTAGCCTTTGCAAAATCTAAGATAATTTTTAAAAGAAAACTAATGGAGTCTCATAAAGGCACGCCCTTAGGAAAAGTGGCTGAATTCACTGATGTAGAGAAAGAGGAGGAGCGCCTATCTCTTAAACAAGTGATGAAGAGCCCCACTGTTGATGCCTCCAAAGGTAAACAGGAGAAAACTCCACCTATTCCTGACCCTTTTCCTCACATCACTATCTTTGATTCTCTAGCTGCACTTAAGTAAATGTAGCTTACTTTATTGACGACTCCTTCTAAGAAATAAATTCTTCCAAAGTCATCATCTTCTACACCTTCATCTTCTAATTTTGAAGAGCTTGTCAAGCTCGTCCCGCACTTTTAATCCTTCACTTCTTCTTCTCCACCCACTTTCACTCCAGACTTGGTGAAGAATTATCGCTCTCTGATGAGCAGCAACTCTTGGTAAGAACTCACTCAATTAATCTTATCATCATTTTTTTCTCTAGTCGCTAACTTACTTTATACTTCTTGTTCTAGATTTCTAGGAGCTGGATAGCTTTAAATGAACATGCTTCAAACAAATCTTCTAGACTGTAGAAGGACAATTCCTAGCTAAAAATTCAAGTATCTTCCTTGTCTACTTCCCAAAAATACGCTTCCATAGAGTTGGAGCAATTAACGGCTTCCCTTGCCAGCGTCAAAGCTGATCTAGAAGTAGATAAAACAACCCATCAACTTACCACTACTGATAAACTCGCCATAAAGCTAACTCTGAAAGATTCAGAAGACGAAAAAGCTTGCTTGGTCACCAAGAATACTTCCTAGTAAGATAAATTCAAAAAGACTAAAGCTTTTCTCAAACTAACTACTCATACCCTTTCCGATGTTAAGAAACAAGTCTATCAGTGCGTCGATGTCGGACTTGGGCCCATGATGCTAAAAAATTATGAAGATGGCCTTATGCTTGCATAGGTTGAAAATTACAAGAAATGTCATGACGTCGGATTTCCTTCTCTCGACCCTGCCTTTGTCGAAAGAGTGACGGGAAAAATTAACTAGATAAAGCATGGTACTAACCTGAGGGAGAGGAGGTAAGCAATGTTGCTGAAATTCTCTCTTTTTATGTATCTACCTTTGAAATTGAATCCAATTCTAAAGAGGAGGGTGACAAAGATGACGATCCTGAGGAAAAAGATGACGATGATGATAGCGGCAGTAATAGTGATGACGATGGTGGTGATGATGATGATGGTCCTACCGAAGGCCAATGACCTAATGCAGATAAAGGGGTTCCCTCTGGTGCCTTTGAAAAAATCATGGTGACCAAGCTAACTTGCCTGAAAATGAGGCATCTCCTCAGAAAGATATGCCACCTACATTGCCCGGTCCCTCTGCTCCTCTTGAGGATGACCATGCTCCCATTCATACCAAGGAACCAAAAGAGAAGGGGTAGGCCTCCTAGGATTTCATTCCAGTTTCATAGGTTTGGGCTTCTATATTTAGATGTCTTACACTTCGAAGACAATAATTAGTTATAAATCATTTGTTTTAGATAAAGAAGGAGTCTGCCTTTTCCTATAGAATAAAACTTGATGGAAAATAGGTAGAAATTAACAAGTTATATAGGGAGTTAGACAACTTGAAAAGATCACAATGTTTTATCTGAGAAATATCATAATCTTGATAGGAGGACTTCCGTATTAGTATCCTTTAAATATCAGAGGGCTGCTCCTTTACTAAAAAGAGCGCACCTCCTGTACGATGTTCTTTGAAGGAAAATTAAGAGTTTCCAACTTTATTCTGGATGATGATCGAAGAGAGAGATATTTTAGTTAGTTTTTTTTTATAAATTCTACTATAGGCATTCTATTATATATTTTGTACTTAGGTGAATTCAGCGGCGATTTACTCAGGCGCTTTCATAAAAGATACTTTAATGAATACAATTCTAACCTGCATCCTAGAGCTTGCTAGAACTTACTGCGAGTCAGATCTATTCCTCTAGATCTCCTCCACGAAAAGCTTAAGTACTATAAGGATAAATTTGTTTTTGATTTTTTATCTAAACTTATTTCGTATAAACCGGATGAATAACTGTCAATTTGTAACAACTAACCGATTTATGAATATATGTTTGGGCTCTGTTTTCTATGCTTAGCTTTATTTTACTGTACTATTTCGTAATATCATTTCTTTAGGTCGACTCGTCCCTAAGAACCACTTAAGTCAATATGGTAAACTGAGGAAATTTTACGCTGAAATGCATCAGTTTTAAATAATTTGAAGTTAGCGAGATATTTATTTTTCGGGATTTAAAAAAATTGAACATGGAATATCCTCGGCTCCATTTTGACTTCTTCGGTAATGAGAAGGAAATGTTCCTTAAAGAGATCGGGACATTTCATTCTAAATTAATTTGCGGTCGTGATAATCCCCCAGCTAGGAAATGGGATTATAGTCAATGCTTCATTCTAAATTAATTTGCGGTCGTGATAGTCCCCCAGCTAGGAAATGGGATTATAGTCAATGCCTTCCAATCATAACCCCCGAAGGAGTTACTATGTTAAGTAGTTCGACAGTCATGCTTTCAACTAACTCTCTAGATAAAGTTATGGAAGTAGCTTCTAAACTTCGAATGTAATCCAATCGCATGTTTTATCTTTTAATTTTATTTGTATTTAGTTGTAATCCATGCTATGAAAATAGAGATATCATTTATCTCCCTCATGATTTTTATTTTATTTCCTTTGTTTAAATAGGAGCTGCAATTATTTACAACTCCTCTTTCACATAATCATTATCACGCATTGACTCTATCAAAGAGAGAGTATTGACAGCGAGTAGAGGGATCGTGGTTAACGATGAAGTCTAATTAGAATGCTTTGGGGGCAACACTGAAGCCGTGAAACGGCACAAGGGATACTATCCTCAAAATATCATTGCTAGTGGTCATAAATATCACGTTGCTTATCTCAAGGCCGGTGCTAGAAAAAAAGATGAGATAATCAATATGCTTAAGCGCCAAATAAAGACAAATCCTTCCATTGACTTTCATCATAAATTGTCAGAACTTATTCAATGAATAAGTGACTTAGAGCTGGAATTAAAAGATAGCCAAGCGCAATATGCCTCTTTGGAATTTATTATGGGGGCAAGACTTCAATTATTGATACCCTGGTCCCCCGAGCAACTCCTTCCACTGTTAAACCCATAGGATCAAAACTTCTCACGGCATAGAAATTTCCAACTATGCTCCATCCTTCCCCATGCTTAGATGATCATATAGTGGGCAACTGTTGCTAGAGAGTAGAATTCGAAATTGCCAAGTATTTCGATGGGGCGGCAGAAAGTGAAGTACTCTAAGACCATTAATGAGTACGTTCCGAAGAATACGAAGCTTGAACATGATAACTATCTACTTGAAAAGCATATTATAGAGTTAGAGAGGGAAAATAAGACTGTTAGAGCTGTAAACATGATTTTCAATCATGCCCTGAAGACCAACATTGATGCAATTTATGATGATCACAGAATAAGGAGAAATGATAAGAAGCTTAAGGAAGTTCTTAGCGCAACCATCGGACATATAGTTGATCCTACAAATGCAGAAACTCTCGATAGAGCCGCTCATGATTTGTAACTCATCTACATATTTGAGCTATGTAAATCTATCTTGTATATAATTTTTCCATTTTGTAAATGATTTCAAAACTTATGTAAATCACATAAACTTTGAAAATATCACCTGATTCGTAATCTTTTTCTGTAATGCCACTTTTTGAAATGCTTTTGAATCGCTCATTCATTTATTTTTTGAACTTGATGGATCTTTTGCTATTCTTTGTTGTTCTGATTTTCCTAAAAAACATGTAGCAAAAGTATTTCTAATTATTAACTTAAAATCGACATATTTTTATATGTATGTCATTTGCTTAGATTAACAAATCATCTTGTTAATTGTATGGAAAATCAATTTAAACTACATGTTAAAATCTCATATTCGACCACGATGAGAGATGATCTAGGATTTCACTTCTTCCACTTGGCTGGAATGTTTGATATTTGCTGATAGAAAATTCTACCTTGTCACAGAGGTATAAATATTAGAATATAACCTTTATTTAATAAAGAACCTGATTATGAGATCAATGTCTAAAATTCTGATGCAGCAACTCACCAACCCATTCCTTAACATTAACGGGATTTAGAAATTTAGAAACTCAAAACTTCCATTCGAAGACTTTAAATAGTGATCTTTAACATTCCTTGACCAAGATTTTGGCATTTGTGATGAATATAAATCCATAGATCTTGTACCTAGATTAGGTTTAGATAAGTACCAGTCTTGATACCTAGATTTAGGCATGATAAACTAGCAATTGATAAAGACCCGAAAGCCAGATTAGGGTGTTAGATGATGAATTTCATATATGAAAGACATGAAACACTTTTTTGTGTATTAACAGCCGTTATTTAGAAGTGAGAGTCATGAAACCCAGACTCGTGCAATAATAAGCGAAGTTTCATTCCGCTCCTTTGCTTCTGTCTTCTTTGACATATATGAACCCTTCAGGTTTTGAATACATAGAAATAATATGATTAGCTACCTCTCGAGCTAGGACGTCTTAGTCGATGATCGAATATGCTTTTTCTCAAGCTTGAGCATCGTAGTTCAAGATTTGATATTCATCTTACCGTGCTAGGACATCTTAGTCCTTTGCTGAATGTGCCTCTTCTCGGGCCTGGACGTCTTAGTCCTTTATTTATTGAGCCTCCCCTTAGGCTTGGACGCCTTAGTCTATTGTCGATTGCACCTCTTCTTAGGCTTGGGCATTCTAGCCCATTACTATCCAGTGGTCTAGATTAGCTTATTTTAGGGGCTGGAACTAAGGACTTACCTGACCTCCCTCCAAGAGGAGCCTCGCCTTGGCCCTTTTGCAGAGTGGACAGGGGCTTATTCGTTGCTCTACCCTGGCCATCTTATGGCATGGATAGAGGCTTACCTCATCCTCCCTGTAAGAGGTGACTTAACCTGGCCATAGCATGGCGCATAGAAGGGCTTGTTCGGTGCTTTAACCTGGCCATTTTATAGGGCGGCTAAAGACTTACTCTGTGCTTCCTTCAAGAGGTTCCTTGACCTGACAAGAGGCACGACCAAGAGCTTGTCCAATGCTTTAACCTGACTATCTCGTGGTGTGGCTAATGGCTTACCCACCCTCCTTCCAAGAGGTGCTCTGCCCTTGCCATCTTAGCACGGACAGTGGCTTTTCTAACATCTTAGGTAGACTACCATCTTATATAGTATCCAAGTATGAGTAGAGTTTCACTTCCAACCATGTATATTTTCTCTTTACAAAAAGTAAATCTTTATTCATCTTTTCTCAATTCCCTTTTACAAAATCACTGATCTTTTCTTGCCTAAAAAAATTTATGATCATCACTTTCAGGGCTCTGCAATGGTTGGTTTCATGACCATTCATCATATGATAGTGGTAGAAGGATCCTCCTATGTTTCTTTCTTGTTTTGGGTTCTTCTTTTGTGATGGCCAATAGTTAAGCTCATTCTTAGTTAACGAGTAGACATTTTCCATTGATGTTGTTAAGTTGAATTCCTTTGGAAGTCTGGATTTGAAGCTTGATTCTTGAGGATGGCCTTTTAACTTTTTATTCTTTGGCCTTGTTGTTTCATGATCCTCCTTCACTTTTCTTTTTGCTACCTTTTGAACCTCTTAAGTTGGAAGTGTTCTTATTGTAGTTGGTTGCCATTTTTGTGCAAAGGCATTGTAATCGTTCAATATTTCTCTCTCAAAGATTGTGCCTTTGGAATAGTGTTAAATGGTTCTTCTCATTTGATTTAAGATATTGCCGCATCCATTTGTTCTTTTCCAAGTGCAAAGATAGGTGTAAGACCAAAATGGAAAGGATTTAGACTCCATTTTTCAAGATCATAGGATTCTGCTTTCTTTTTATTTATAATTCTTAAGGATTCAAACCTTAGTCCTTATTTTTCATCTTGATTGGTGTTTTTGATGATTACTTAGGAGAACCTTGTCAAACGTGGTTCAGAAGACCGTTGTTTAGATCTTTTAAATCTGCTGGACAAGATTAAACCAAGTTGGATAAACTTAAAGTAGGATTTGGTTAAGCTGGGTTAAAAATGATGGTGTTGGGGGGGTTAACCAAGTCGAAGATTCGAGCCCTCCTTCTAGCACCAAAAATGTTAACAAGATTTCTTGTCAACACCCTAAAGTAATGTTAAGAAAGACGAATATCCTTTGTAAGAACAGGGAGCGAGATTCCTTTAGGAGTTGCATTTCAACTTGGTTTTATTTACGGATAATTCTTAAATTAGAACTTCCAACGTAGTCAAAAGGTACAGTCTTTGGATTGAGTAAACTTTCGACCTTGTTGAGCTAGTATGTGGCCTCCTACAAGGGTTTTCCATTCCATTAGGTTGAAATTTCCTTGAGTTAAGTCCTTTAAAGGTAGGATTCAATCTTATCGAGGGCTACGGTGATAGCTTTCCTTAGGTATAGGCAGGAAATAATAAACTTTAGTGGATTTGAAGTAGATTTCGACCTTATCAAAGGGTTAGATCACGGAATATATAGCTTCGAAAGGTTACAAGTGTTGTTAGAGCATAAAGAGCTGTCGAACTCTCGAAAGGTTCAATCAACAGAGCTGATGACTTCGAAAGGTTACAAAAGTTGTTTGGACCAGATGCATTGCCAACCTTATCGAAGGTTTCTTTTCAAGGGGATTAAACCCGAAAATAGAAATTAATCCAACAGAGGCGCTAGTAAAAAGTAAGTAATAAATTATTGCTCAAGACTTCCCTTTTTATCTAAGAAATTCTTTATTCCATAAAATTCCCAAATCAACACCCAATTAGGGTTACAATTCTTTGATAAGAAAATAAAAGTTTGAGACGAAAAAATCGAATCCACAAAACGTGACCCCTTGGGTCTTATCTATAGATGCAGGTGCCCCCTTTTTGAGTTCATGCATTTGACAGGGCCGGAAGGTCCCCTTCTTATATGCAGTTATGAACCTTTCGACCTTGTCGAATGGTTTTCCCCTTATATGTCATTATGAACCTTTCGATATTGTCAAAATCTTTGCCTTCCATTTGCCTTCATAAACTTTTCGACATTGTCGAAAGCTTGCCTTTCATATGCCTTCATAAACTTTTTGAATTTGTCAAAAGGTTTGCCTTTTATAATACTTTGTGAACCCTTAGACCTTGACGAAAGGTTTGTCTTCACTTGTTGTTATGAACCATTCGACCTTGTCGGAAGGTTTTCACTTTACTTGAATGTTGTCGAGAGCTGCATTTCCTCTCAATGTTGTTGAAGGCTACACTTCCTCTTGACGTTGTTGAAATGTTTTCTTTCATTCCTTTACCTTTGCTGACTTCTAAATGTTACTTTCTTCATAGCACCATTCGGTGTCGCAAGGCATCCTGGAGGTGTCTTAATCCGTTTGAAGGGCTTGCTATGGTTCCATAAAGGTCACCATGGGGTTGCTAATGCTTGCTTTGACTTCTTCATCTTCTTCGAAAGGTAAGAACTCCCTGGATACTGTGAAATGGAACTTTCCGACCCCTTCAAAAGGTTTTGAAGTTGTTAAACTTTGATGATTGAATCCCTTTGACTCCTTCGACAGCTTTGGTCTGAACTCTTCTTTCTTAGTCTTTGTTGAAGGACCTTCGACTCAGTCGAAATGTGGATTGTTGGGGCAACATAATATCTTAATAAAAATGTGTTCATTGTTAAAATAGTTTAAAAAGTCAATTCTTTTAATTGAGATATGGGTATTGGGCTTATTGTAAATTGCAGTCCATTAGTGCAAATACGGAAGAATTATTATCTCCTTTGTAATTGAGAATGAACTGTACTTTCATTTTATCTTCGGTAGAAAACAAAACAGGTTTCTCAAATATAAAAGGAAAACCATAATCTGGAGAAAAATAATCAAGATTAATTTAGAACAATCCTTAGAAATCCTAGATAAAAAGAGAAAGTGTTCTAAACCATATCTCTAGCTTTTAAATCCATAAAAGTGATTTTGATCTTGTTTTTTATAAATTACTCGCAGGTTGTTTTTTATTTTTGCATTTTTAGGTAATTTTGGTGAAGCTAAGAGTTAACAAGGCTAATTTTAAGATCTAGCAAGCTATAGGTTATGTAATGGTGAGTTAAACCTCACAAGAAAAATCTCTAGATCAATTTGCATGTGTGGTTGGGTAATTCTATTGTTGATTACTATTGCTTTAACGACCCGTATTTTTAGCTATTTTAAATAGTTAAATTTAATGTAATTATTAAATAAAAATTGTTAAAAATAAAAATTTAATTATTATGAATGTGAGTTATTGGATATAAATGGGAATGACATTTTGAAATAAACTAATTTTGAAGATTTGGCAATAACAGGATAGAAATGAAATTATATATTAACTGGATATATTCGATAACTGAAGTTGAATGATAAATGTTGGATTCAGTAGATGTAAATAAAGTAATTGATTGATAATTAAAATCAAACATTGTAGTTTGTTGAATATTGAACAATTAAATTATTTAAATTTAATAGTGGAAATTATTTGAATAATTGAATTCTGAATTTGATGTGCTTGAAAATGATGTTTGAAGTTGATTTAAATTTTACCGAAATGACAATGTTGATTGTTGACATTTAAAATTGGATTTAGAAATGAATTGTTAGAAATTGAGAATTTTATATTATAATCGAGACGTTTAAATAGCGATCTGAGGGACAGTCTCGGATTTCGATGAAACCAGTTTCATTGGAACCGCAATAGCGCATTATTATCGAATTTCAAATTTTGTAGCATTTGGAGTTATCGTTTGGTCGTACGAGATATAAACGCGTTAAAATTAATATTAAAAATTCAATATAATAACTTGGTCCAAAGAGCTATCTTCTCCATAAGATCGAATTAGGACCCAAAACCTTTTCCATTGCATTCGAAATTGGGGTATAACATTATGAACGCCTAGCGGCATGCCTCAATAGGGGTTCGAGATTTTGAGTTGCATAATCGAGACAGTTTGAAAATTTAAATAATATATATATATTTGTTGACATGACCTTTTATTCACATTGGCACCTTTATCTCACTACAAGTCAACGTAGCCTTTCCCTCTTCAACACGTAAGGCATCTCCCTTAATTTTATTAAGCTCAGCCGAGCAGTTATTGGAAAAAGAAAAAAAATTGAACTTCAAAATTTTGTTCCTCACATTTTACTCAATACAAAAATCCCAAACCTCTTCCTAAAATCCTATTTTTAATTCTCTTCAACCTGATATATTTTTTGTAGGGTGCGGCCATGTTCTATGATACTCGAATAGGATGTCAAAGCATAGAGGCAAATTAAACGGAGCCTTGATTCGACTTCGCCATCGAAGATAGCATCTACGACGAGTTTGTCACGAAGCGTGGTGGAGAGACGAGGGGCGTGACCGTACGACCTAGAGCGGTTGAAGGATTGGACGCTCTTTGCTTAGGTTGTGGGAGTCGATGGCGAGGGTACAAGCAGATGCGGTTTGTCTAGAGTAGTCGTTTGGTGAAGATGGTTCAAGAAATGGAGCGGCATAGCTCCGTGTCGTTGGATTTGGTGCACGCACGTGATGGGTTCTCTATGTTCTCTTGTACAGGCTCAAGAGTTTGAGGAAGAAGATGAGCATAGTGGGACGGGTACATATTCTATTGGGTATGGATTGTTTTAATTATAATTAAATTGTTTTATAAATTTAAATATCGATGAACTAAAAATGGTAAAACTTCTACATACGAGGTCCGATTGCGAAGAGATTTTTTGCGTTGCAATCGTAATAAAGAGAGCTTCACAATGAAACTAGTTTAGATAGATTTGGGGATATTCAAAATTTGGGCTAAAATCGGGCGTCGCCCGGTTTTAGTTCCATACTGGAACGTCTCGGCGACAATAGAAAATAATGTGAGTGTTTTATAATGCTCACAACGTACAAGAATATTTTTATGCTAGTTAAAATTGGTATTATGAAGTGATATAATTTTATCGGTTATTTTTTGGTAAATTTAATTATCATTTGGATTTTCATTGAATTAACTGTTAAAAATAAAAATTGGCAGTCAAATTGAAATTGGGATTTAATTGCCAGTAAATTACCAGATATTGGCAACTACGAATTGCTGTGAATTATATTGTATGTTTGTACATTTATTAGGTGGATGCAAATTGGTTGATATTTGGATGTTTGGATGTTTATTTTTTTTTATATATCCTATTATGACCTTGTATATTATTTACAGTGTATAAAACCGCAAAGTGAATTATTTCGAATAAACTAATAAATAGGTTGAAATGATACATAGCTATGACATTGAGATTTGGATTGAGATGATATATATCCATTCCTGAAATTAAATTGAAATAACTGATCACTTGGCCATAAAATAGAAAATTATATACGAACACTGGATTGGTTAAATCGAATGATTTTACAAATTTTGATTTGAAATTATTTAAATGGTTTTGATTTAAAGAAATAAAAATAAAATTCATAGAAATCTTATTATTTTTGAACTTGACTTCTGAATGTTGAAATTTAAATTTGGTAATCGAAATTGTTTAAATAATCGAAGTTGAGATTTTGAAGTTATAAACGAAATAAAATTTGAATTTTGGAAATCGACTTATTATAAAAAAATTGGATTTTTATTCGAACTTTAAATATTGCTAAATAAAAGCGATATAATTGATATTTAGAAATTAAGCTCGAAATTGAATTACATTTTGAAAATTGGATTTTGAAAATTGAATATTAAAGAATAATTTTATTAAGTGTTTTAAATCGAGATATGGAAATCGGGCTCGAAATCGATAAATTGAAATTGAAATTGAATTAATTGGGTTTGAAAGTGGAGTTGAATTAATTTGAAATCGAAGTTGAAATTGGTTTGAATTGCAATCGAAATTGAATCTATTGAATGGAAATTGAAATTGATTTGATTGGGAAGTTGGAATAGGACCGGTTTGACTTTGAAACTATTTTCAAAGAAATTATTTAATATAAAACTATTTAAAAGCTAAGTTCTTAAATATGCAGATTATTTTGGTCTCCAAGTTAGTTTTCTGTAAGAACCATTTTAATACTTAAACTATTTTATATTAAACTATTTTAACCATTTAAACTATTTGGACTATTTTAATTATTTAAACTTTTTTAAAACGATTCAAACTATTTTTCAAAATTAAAACTGGTCAAGGGTGAAAGGTTTATTTTAAATCATAGATTTAAATACGAATTGGGTTAGATGAAGTTATAACCCAAAATGGAATTCGAAACGATTCTGGAAGCAAAATTGTGATATTATGGAAAAATTGACTTTGAACTGAAATGGTATCTTTTGAGTAAATATAATGATTTCGAAATGGATTTGATTCGAAGCAAATACGATATTTTGATATCGAGTATGAACCGTCTTCGAAATGCACAAGTACCAACCGGTTTGTAAAATGACATTTGGTTGTTAAACCGACTGGAGCCGGATATGTGCATATTTCTATCGATACCAAAACCACTTTGACAAATGTGTGCGTGAAGTGATGATCCAGAAGAAATGTTTGGATTTGGCGTCGTTTGCTGGATTTGAAGTAAGAGAACGATGATGGATTAGCTGGCACTTGTGCAAATTTGAAATGACTAAAACAGGAGCCGTACTGACCAAGTGGGTTAGCTACCCGAGGGGACGCACTTCTTTCAAATACCATCATTTACATTGATATTGATTGGTGCGCACCCTCTAGATTATGGGAGTGTTGGACGCGGTGGGCGATTATGGCTATGATGTGTTACCACAAACTGGGAAGGGAAAACTGGTAGTATCCTACCTTAGGCATTGCCTTACATGCCTTGTCATACATTTATCCCTAAACGAGACCCACCCGATATTGGTTTAGTATTGCCGTATCATGACACATCCTATACATCGACCGTTTAACTAGTGATTAATATGCAAACGATATAACAATGCTTAAAAACACGTTAAGGGGGATCAATGTAAAGCCTTAATGCTATTTTAATATCTATTTTACCGATTAGACATTATACATATAGCGTATTCTACTACATATAAATATTTTAACGGATCCTCAAGAGATGGAAAATCCCGTAACATCTCTTGAGTTATTGAATGCACGTTATACACTAGATATGAGATGTGAAATCCCATAAAAATCTCTAACGTCGTTATACCCATGTTATATGCGATATTGATTTGACTTACATAAGGATATGTGGATATTAGCCACAAGGGCCTATTTAGCAAGTGCAATTAGTTTATAGGACACACAACTAAAGTAATTACTTTTAAGGACAAAATGACGAACAATTAGTTTCTAAGGCCTACAAACCTGTGAAAATATGTCTTTGAAAGTAATTGGACTGCTAACTTTGTCCTTAAAAGTAATTATTCTACCGACTTTGCTCTTGAAATCAATTTCTATGGATGTGTGTCCTAAAAACTAATTGGACTGCAAAGTTTGTCCTTCTATGCCCCTAAGGATATTTTAGTCCTAACTCGAGTGTTTTGTCTTTTCATTGCGCTCGGGTTAGCCCTGAGTTTTTTTTTATCTTATTGAGGATTCATTCTAGAGGGTAAAGACGAATATTTGGTATATTATTACTATTAGTATTCCGACATCATGTTTTCTGCTGCATTATTTATTTATCCCTGATGTATATATAACTCTGATAAATGTTGTATAGACTATAATCAAATGTATTATACAAATAGGTTCATGAACTGTTTATCTGACTATTATAATTTATCATTCCGCTTTGAGATTCTGTGTTTGTTTTCTTCTTCCTTTTCTCTTATTTTCTTATTTACCCCATTAACAGTCCATGCTTTTGAATGGTTTGAGTTTACATGTATGCTTTATAGTCGATTTAAACTGTCCAAAAAAGGTGGATCGTTACAGTTGGTATCTGAGCTTTGGCTTAGCGGTAACTTAGCTTTGTGGGGTTTGAGTCATTAGATAAGGTCAGTAGCACTGTAGAATGAGTTTGAGCGTATTAATAGATATGAGTGTGTATTTGTTAATGAATATGAAATGTTTTATATTGTGTTGACTTATCGATTGAGTGTTTATGAATTCTGGTCGGTATGGGAAGTACAACCATATCGATAGGGGTTTCTAAACTCTTAAATAAGGTAAACCGGCACTATATTGTTTTGAAATCGGGTAAATGAAATAATTTTACCCTAACTATATTCTATATATAAAGAAACAATTTTTCAAAATTTTTAGGGCATATATAGTGTGAATTGGTGTTAGAAATGATAATATTCATCGTTATCATTTATTGTTTGAATAGTCAATATTCCTAAACTATTAGCTATTATATGATTATAAGAAAATAAAAATTTATAAATTGATTTATATAATATAAATTGCAAGTAAAAGGAATATAAAGTTGAGAATTTGAGAAATTTAAATTCTGGTGTTTCTGAACAAGGTTTTCAAGGTTTGGAAAATAATATTAGTATTGTTTAAAAGTATATGCAAATAAATATTGTTTTCAAAGTTTTTAAAAGGAATGAATTCAGTACTTCTCTCTTCCGTCGCTTGGTAAATAATTTCGGTGATGATTGCGCGGCATCATCGACGTTCACTTTCGAGTCTCAAAATGTGGGGGACTTTTGAGAAGCTTTTCTTCAAAATTGCTTTGATAAATGGATTTTGATAATAATTCCCAAGGTACGACTTGAGATATATATAAGATATAAGTGTATATGTCTATGTCAAATGATTTGAAATAAACTCAGTGTTTAATTTTTTTTTAAGCTCTTTTAATTAATAATCTTTAAATTGTTCGAATGAAATGGCATATTTGAATGACTAGAACTTATAAAATAAGAGAATTGAGAAATCTAAACTAAATGTTTTAAGAAACTTTAGATTTAAATAGAAAGTAAAGAAAATATAAACAAGTTAAATTTATGAACATTCTAGTTAAGTAAAATGAATCCTATAAATTTGTATAATACAAAATTGCATTCTAATATCATATAATAAGACTACCAAATTTTTACAGTTATGTAATGATTTGGATATGTAATAGGATATTATGCAAACAAACCAAACTTAAAAGTTATTAAAATATTTATAAATGGAAACTTGGTTGTAATAATCAAATGTTGTATACTTAGGTATATTATGAAATGATTAATGAATAAATGGAATAAGTAAGCGAGCTTAAGTAAGTAGACAAACAAATCCAATAATACCTTTGTAAATTGGTTATATAATTAAATATAGATTTGCAAAGAAATTATGACGTTGAATTTATAACATTTTAAGATAATTATAAACTTAGATGAAGCCATATATAAGAAGTTGACTTTCATTGAATGATTATAAACTAAAGTGGTGATTAATAAAATATTTCACAAATAAGTCTATAACTAAAGGAAAATATGAAAACGAATGTGAATGGAAAGGATTGGGTGCAACTCAGAATCAATTAGAAAATTGCAATTAAATTTAATTAAATTATATAGAATGCTTAAAATGGACTTAAGTAAGCAAATTCTATGGGATGATTTTTGAGAAATGATAGTATTAAAGAATACGCTATGTAAAGAGATGTATACTAAGTAAAAAAGGGATAAGAATATTGGATTGTGAATAATTGATTTTAAATGAAATGAAGGTAAGAAAGATTTTTTTAATATAGATGAATTGGAAAAAAAATCTATTGAAAGTTAATACGTAAGTTGTACGTGTATTGTTTTATTCGCTTAACGATTTGACCCATATTCGAGTGTAGAGTTTCGAGATAATTTATATCAATCCGAGTTAGATTTTTTTCACTCGATTCTCGATGGCGAACCCTGGATACGGATATTTTATTTGATTTCGGAATTCTCTATCACGGTATATGGCTATGCAAGGAGAATGACAGTTTTGATCAAGGAACACAATCCGTGTCTGCACTAGAGAGTCGTGTGAACGATTCTAGTTTGGAAATGAAATTGTGTGATCGAATGAGCGATCAGATTTGATATTACATATGGATAATATATGTACATCGTACGACCCTAAGTAAAGAAAATATTGGAAATTGAAATTGCATAATATAAAATGATTTGAAATTATGTGGTTGGATATCATTGGTAACTGAAATGCAGGTATTTAAAATCAAGAAAAATTTGGATTGCCCGACAAAATGGTACGTTTTTATTTGGTCATTTGATTTGACGGTTTCATGATGGAGCCGCTTGGCTTTTGTTTTCTTTTTTTGGTTTGGGGCCCATAGTGGCATTTTGTAGCTGATCTGATCTAGCCATGCAAAGGAGACTCTGTCAAATTTTCCGTAAATCAGGTGTTAGAAAATTTTTGAAGTTTTAAAATTTTAAACTTGTTTTGATAACTAAAATTGTAATTCCATAAACCGATTGGAAAAGTGTAGTAGAAACATAGTAACGATTTTATAAATAAGATCTATTTTTTTGTTAGTAGATAGTTTTGAATAAAATATATCAAATGTAAAATTCCCTACTTAGTTCCTTTTCGGGGACAAAAAGTTTAGAGTGGGGAGACTGTAACGACTCATATTTTTAGATATGTTAAATTATTAAATTTATTATAATTATTAAATAAAATTGGTTAAAAATAAAAATTTACTTATTTTGAATGTGAGTTATTGGATATAAATTGGAATGAAATTTTGAAATAAACTGATTTTGAAGATTTGGCAATAACGGGATAAAATGAAATTATATATATTAACTGGGATATAATCAATAACCGAAGTTTGAATAATAAATGATGGATTCATTAGATGTAAATGAAGTAATTGATTTACAACGGAAATTCATTTGAAATCTAATATTGTAGTTTGTTGAATATTGAACAATCAAATTGTTTAAATTTAATAGTGGAAATTATCCGAATAATCGAATTCTAAATTTAATATGATTGAAAATGATGTTAGAAGTTGATATAAATTTTATTAAAACAAAAATGAAGATTGTTGACATTTAAAATTGGATTTAAAAAGTGAATAGTTAGATATTGGGAATTTTATATTATAATCAAGACGTTAAAATAGCAATCCGGGGCACAATCTTGGATTTCGATGAAACCAGTTTTGTTTGTTCCGTAATAGTGTATTATTGTCAGATTTAAAATTTCGTAGTGTTTGGAGTTATAGTTTGTTGTACGAGATGTAAATGCGTTGAAATTAGTATCGAAAATTCAATATAACAAGTGGATCCCAAAAAGCTAACTTCTCCACACGGTCGAATTTGGATCCAAAACTTTTTCCATTGCATTTCGAATAGGGCATAACATTATGAATGCTTAGCGGCATGCCATGATAGGGGTTTGAGATTTTGAGTTGCGTAGTCGAGACGGTTTGAAAATTTAAATAATATATATATTTGTTACTTGACCTTTTATTCACATCAGCACCTTTATCTCACTTCAAATCACTGTAGCCTTTCCCTCTTCAACACGTAAGGCATCTCCCTACCTATTATTAAGCTCGGCCGAACAGTTATAGGAAGAAGAAAAAAAATAAAACATCAAAAATGTGTTCCTCACATTTTACTCAATAGAAAAATCCCAAACCTCTTCCAAAAACCCTATTTTTGAATTCTCTTCAACCTGATATATGTTTTGTAGGGTGCGGCCATGTTTCGTGATACTCAAATAGGATGTCAGAGCATAGTGGCAAACTAGGATTAGAAATTGTTTAGGTTATAAGCTTCGATTCGCTAAAAGGAGCCTTGATTCGACTTAGCCATCGAAGATAGCATCTACGGCGGGTTTTTCATGAAGCGCGGTGGTGAGATGGGGGGCACGACCGTATGGCGCGGAGAGGTTGAAGGGTTGGACTCATTTTTCTCTAGGGTGCGGGAGTCGATGGAGAGGGTAACGCAAATGCGGTTCGTCGAGAGGAGTCGTTTGGCGAAGACGGTTCCAGAAACGGAGCGGCGTAGCTCCATGTCGCTGGGATTCGGTGCATGTGCGTGATGAGTTCTCTATGTTCTCGTGTACATGCTAAAGAGTATGGGAAAGATTAGCATAGTGGGCCGGGTCCATATTGCATTGGGTATGGATTGTTTTAATTATAATTAAATTGTTTTATAAATTTAAATATCGATGAACTAAAAATGATATAACTTCAACAAATAAGGTCCGATTGTAACGAGATTTTCTGCGTTGTAATCGTAATGAGGACAGTTTCGCAATAAAATTTGTTTGGATATATTTGGAGAACGTCAAAATTTGGTCTAAAATCGAGCGTCGTACGGTTTTAATTCCAAACTGGAACGTATCGACGACTATAGAAAATAAGGTGAGTGTTTTATAACGCTCACAACGTACTAGAATATTTTTATGCTTATTAAAATTGGTATTATGAAGTGGTATAAATTTTATTTGTCATTGTTTGATAAATTTAACTATCATCTAGATTTTCATTGAATTAACTGTTAAAAATTAAAATTGATAGTCAAATTGAAATTTGGATTAATTTGCAAGTAAATTACCGGATATTGACAAATATGAATTGCTATGAATTATATTGTATGTTTGTATGATTTATTGGGTGGATGCAAATTGGTTGATATTTGGATGTTTGGATGTTTATTTGTTTATATATATATCCTATTATGACCTTGTATATTATTTACAGTGTATAAAACTGTAAAGTGAATTATTTCGAATAAACTAATAAATAGGTTGAAATGATACATAGCTATGACATTGAGATTTGGATTGAGATGATATATATCCACTCCTGAAATTAAATTGAAATAACTAATCACTTGGCCATAGGATAGAAAATTATATAGGAACACCGGATTGGTGAAATTGAATGATTTTATAAATTTTGATTTTAAATTTTTTAAATTGTTTTGATTTAAAAGAAATAAAAATCAAATTTATAGAAATCAAATTATTTTTGAACTTGAGCTCTGAATGTTGAAATTTAAATTTGGTAATCAGAATTGTCTAAATAATCGAAGTTGAGATTTTGAAGTTATAATCAAAATAAAATTTAATTTTGGAAATAAACTTGTTACGAAAGATTTGATTTTTATTTGAACTTTAAATACTGCTAAATAAAAGCAGTATAATTGATATTTTGAAATCGAGCTCAAAATTGAATTATATTTGAGAATTGGATTTTTCAAATTGAATATCGAAGGATAATCTGTTTAAGTGTTTTAAATCGATATTCGAAAATCGAGCTCGAAAACGATAAATTGAAATTGAGTTAATTGGGTTTGAAAGTGGATTAAATTAATTTGAAATCGAAGTTGAAACTGGTTTGAATTGCAATCGAAATTGTGTCGATTGAATGGAAATTGAAATTGATCAGATTGGGAAGTTGGAATAGGACCCGTTTGATTTTGAAACTATTTTCAAATAAATTATTTAGTATAAAACTATTTAAAAGCTATCTTCTTAAATATACAAATTATTTTGGTCTCCAAATTATTTTGCTATATAAACCATTTTATTACTTAAACTATTTTATATTAAACTATTTTAACCATTTAAAGTATTTAAACTATTTTAATTATTTAAACTATTCAAACTATTTTTCAAAATTTAAACAGGTCAAGGGTGAAATGTTTTTTTTAAATCATGGATTTAAATACGAATTGGGTTAAACTAGGGCTGTCAATGGGTCGGGTCGGGTCGGGTTTGGGTCGGGTCAAGTTGGGTTCGAGTTGATTTTAAATGGGTCGGGTCAACCCGTTTATTAAACGGGTTGAAAAAGCTCAACCCGAACCCGACCCGTTTATAAACGGGTTGACCCGACCCAACCCATGTAACCCGATTATAAACGGGTCGGGTCGGGTCGTAAATGGGTCAGGTCAACCCGTATAAGGTGTAAACGGGTCGGGTCAACCCGTATAAGGTATAATTGGGACGTAAATGGGTCGGCACGGGTCGTAAACGGGTCGGGTCAACTCGTTAAAGGTACAAACGGGTCATAAACGTGTCGGAGCGGGTCGTAAACGGGCCAGCTCAACCTATATACTGTATAAACGGGTTGTTAACGGGTCAGTTTCGGGTTAGCGGGTCAACCCGAAACCCACCCGTTTATAAACGGGTCAAATTCGGGTTGACCCGAAAATGACCCGCCAATTAAATGGGTCGGGTTAACCTGCTAATTTCCGTGCGGGTTTCGGGTCGTGTTTCGGGTCGTGTAGGAAATTGACAGCCCTGGGTTAAACGATGTTGTAACCCAAAATGGAATTCGAAATGATTTTGAAAGCAAAATCATGATATTATGGCAAAAATGGTTTTGAACCAAAATGGTATATTTTAAGTGAATATAGTGATTTCGAAGTGGATTTGATTACGAAACAAAAATGATATTTTGATATCAAGTATGAACCGTCTTTGAAATGTATAAGTACCAACTATTGTGTAAAATGACGTTTGCTTGTTAAAGAGATTGGAGTCGGAT
This sequence comes from Allium cepa, assembly GCA_030765085.1. NCBI lineage: Eukaryota > Viridiplantae > Streptophyta > Magnoliopsida > Asparagales > Amaryllidaceae > Allium > Allium cepa. The sequence continues at coordinate 813,755,783 of CM060939.1, forward strand.
ATGGACATACTCTCTGTCGATACCAGAACCACTTTGACAACTGTGTACGTGGAGTAATGATCCTGAACGAAGTGGTTGGATTTAACGTCGCTTGCTAGATTTGAAGAAAGAGAACGATGATGGATTTTCCTAGCATTTATTGAAATTTGAAATGACTAAAACATGAGCCGTACCAGCCAAGTAGTTTAGCTACCCCGAGCGAAAGCATTTCTTCGAAATACCATCATTTACATTGTGATTGATTGGTGCACACCCTCCAAATTGTGGGAGTAATGGACACGGTGGGCGATCATGGCTGTGATGCCTTACCACCAGTCGAGAAGGGTAAACTGGTAGTATCCTACCTTGGGCATTGCCTCACGTGCCTTGTCATACTTTTATACCTAAACGAGACCCATACGATTTTGGTTTAGTATTCTCATATAACGGCGCATCTCTATCTATGACCGTTTAACTGGTGTTTCATGTGCAAACTATACGAAAATGCTTTAAAATGCGTTAAGGGGGATCAATGTAAAGCCTTAACGCTATTTTAATATTTATTTTACTGGTTAGACATTATATATATAGCGCATTTCGCTACATATACATATTTTGACGGATCCTCAAGAGATGGAAAATCCAGTAACATCTCTTGAGTTATTGCATGCACATTATACACTGGATAAGAGATGTGAAATCCCAAAAACATCTCTGACGCCGTTACACCAAAGTTATATGCGATATCGATTTGATTTACATAAGGTTATTTTAGTCCTGACTCGCTTTGTCTTTTCATTACGCTTGGGTTAGCCCTGAGTTTTTTAGCTTATTGAAGATTCATTCTGGAGGACGAAAACTTGATATATTATTACTATTTGTATTATTGCATCATGTTGTCTGCTGCATTATTTATTTATCCCTGATGTATATATAACTCTGATAAATGTTGTGTAGATTATAATCAAATGTATTATACAAACAACTTCATGAACTGTTTATTTGATTATTATATTTTATCGATTCGGTGTGAGATTCTATGTTTGTTTTCTTCTTCCTTTTATTCTTTTTTACCCCATTAACAATCCACCCTTTTGAATGGTTTGAGTTGACACATGTGTTTTATGATCGATTTAAAACGTCCAAAAAGGTGGGTCGTTACAGTTGTCGTTTAAAATCGTTGCATGTTGAGAGTATTAGTTCATAGTTATTAGAAAATTAATATTTTAACTAAAATTATGATGTCATGTTTATAACGATCCACAATTTGAGCACTTTAAAGTATACTATTTAGAATTATTTTAAGTGTAAAATAAGTAAGGTTATGTGATTCAAAAAATATTAGATATGATTTGGAAAGAGAAGTATACACAAAAATAGTTACATTTGCCTATATCGACAAAAGTGACAAAATGCTAATTTTAGAAAACTAAGTTTCAATGGTTAAATAATTTTTTTTAATCTATTTACGATTTTTTATATTTATAAATAGCAATATAAAAATTTAGTTTTAAATTTGGTTACATAATAAATGGTTTAACTAAAACGACAAAAAGTGGCCGTAAAACATTTTGTCAAAAATCATCGTTTTGTCGATTAAAAGTTGTCGCAATGTCGTTGCACCTTTTATTATATAGAAACATATGTTCAAAAAGTATAAGTATTGATTAATTCACTAATCCAGTTTACTTTTACTAAACATACTTAGAAAATTTAGAATATAATTTAGAAAATGCAGTCACAAAAAGACAAACATGACATTTCAAAGCAAAACGTAAACATCAAATCAAACCAAACATTATTATTATATTCCTTACTTGCTTCTCAAGTGAAAGTGAAATAAAGTAATGATTTGAAAGGTGATGCTAAATATTGAAAAAATAAGGTTGCTTAAAAGGAAAGTAAAATATATTTTGGTCTTTTTACAAAATATTGTTTTAATCCAAAACTTTTTCTATGGATAAGCATCCACTTTCTCATTTTTTTACACTTCTGCTTTCTTTTTCAAGCTTTTCTTCCACTCTCTAATGGCTTCTTCTCTTCTCTTTCTTTATTGTCTTTTTCAAAACAATATCAAAAAAATCTAAACACGACCATACTTTGCCAAAATACCTTAGAGTATCCCCAAAATATGGTTTAGCATCTAAGAGGTGAAGAAATAATGGAGGTAGGGGAGTATGAAGAGGAGGACGAACCTATAGAGGAGGAGGAGGAGCAAGTTCAAGGAGCTCCGCAGCGAGAAAAAGAAAAGAAGATGCTGTAGGAATCAAAAGGAAAGTCAGCGAATTTTTTTGATGGAACGGAACTAATGGTGAGTACTCAATGTTTATTTAAAGTTAAATCATCCTTGTAACTATTTTAATATGTCCCTTAAAACCCTTGAATATATCGTTTGAACGTTGGATAAAATGGGCGCAAAATTGGTTGATTATATGATTATTTATGTGGTTGATAACTTGTTTGATAAATTATTAGAGAAATGGTTAGTAAGCATAGTTAACTAAATGAGAATTAAATCCATATAGATGTGTGTATAGACATTATTTATCCTCTTAATGATTTCAAAATATCTAAAAAGATTAGAAATGATATTATAATAATATAATATTATAATATGAAATGAAATGAAAAATGAGTTTAAATATTTTTTAAAATGAGTTTAAAATGATTTTCAAATTTTTTATAAACATTGAAAAGTTTTTCCAAGAAGTTTGAAAATAAATTGAAAATAAGTCAAAATTAGGCGCGTTGCGCAATGGTAGTTCGCGATTTCGCGCCACAAAAGTAAAATGAGTGTACAAAGTGTAGTATAGCTCGGAATACTTCAAGATAATAATTTTCTGGTCTATTATATCCATAGTTTTCCAACGAAGAAAGAAAGTCAATATTTCATTAAGTATAATTTAAAAATATGTCCAAAATAATTTTCTAAAAACATCGCGGTTTTGCAGTACGTAATCCAAAAAGAGATTTCTTTATAAATGATATTTTCAAATGATTGAAAATATGAAATAAATTTGATAAATATATTAAAATGGTTTAAAATATATATGGAATGGAAAATATGAACTTTCAAACACTAAATAGTTGTTTAAATCAAATAAGTTATATAGCACTTTTCGTAGCACTTAATGCTGCAAATTCTATAACCTTTTGGAATATAAGTTTAAACTTAACAATTCATTTCTAAATCTTTTGTGAATGATTTTAAAGGAATAATTAAGTAATGTAAAGATGGTTTGGAAGTTTTAATAAGAGTTTGAAGAACGATTAAGAGAAATTGTTTGTAACACTTAAACAAAAAGTAAAGAATATTGAATGTACTAACAAACTGAGTAGGCTGAAATGACTGGTACATTTGTCCTGCCTTAGATAAAGTTAGGAATGGAGCAGCTAGTGCCTTGAACTTACCTGGCCTATGTTTTCTCTTTTTAGACGAGGGGTGAAAAAGATCGAAAGGAAAGCCCGGATGTTCTAAAATGATCATATTTTAGTTTTTCTAAGATAAAAGAAAAGAAATAAATTCATTGAATGTGAATTAACCACTTAACATCTTTTATTCGATGATTGGCACGAAGGAACTGGGATCGGATTTGGGTGATTCCTATCCGAAGAACCAGGATCGGATTTAGGTGATTCTTATTCGAAAACCCCTTCAAACTAATTTTAAAAATAAAACATATTAAAGACAATGATCATTGATGACAATGATCTTCATGATGTAGGATTACTTGCCATTAGTCCTTGGAGATGAAATTTAACATATCTAAGGTGACAGTAGTGCTCTGTTATGAAAATCTGCAATTTGCAAGAATATGATTTGAAGTTAAGAAGAAATCCTTGATAAAGATTTAATGAATGATTTGAAAATATTTTCCCTGTGTTAGAAGTTATAAATTGAATATAAAAATCTTGGATTAAGATTTAATAAATGATTTTGGAATATTTTTCCTAATTTAAAAGTTATAACTTGAATATGAAAAATCTTTGATTAAGATTTAGTAAATGATTTGGGAATATTACGTCTTTTCGATAATCTTTTGGTGAAACCTATGGATGGTAGCTTGGTTGTAAACATGCCATTTAGGCATGTTATATTTGATGGATGAAAATGATTACAAGTGGATGCTAATGTTTGCAAACGGATGCATTGCATGCACAAGATAGATATTTATAAGGATAATCGGCCAACTAGGTACACACACCTGCAAATGCGTTCCTCTTGTCTACGCCATTTGCACATGGCTGTATATATATGTTGTGTGTATATATAAATGGATGTTGCACATGGATGGTGCATTTGTTGAATGATTGAAACATACATATAGAATTATCAACTATACTAAGGTAATTGCACACATTTGGTTGCATTGCATAAGCGTACTTGCATTACAGGAGGTCAACTAAATCAGTAGACCAACTACCTTTTCGCTAGGTAATTTCTTATGCATTTCACTTTGCATAAGTAATAAATTTCATTAGTTAAAAAGAACGATAATGCTAGAAATGGATGATGGTTGAGTAGATGGATGTAGTTCTTGGATGCTGGTTGTTAATAACGTTCTTCCGTCTTTTGAGATTTCATGGACGAAATCCTTTAAGAAGGACGTATGTAACACCTTAATATTTTATGGGAAATATAATTAAAAATATACTAAAAGAGCATTTGGTATAGTGGCAAAGGTGCATGTTGACTTCCTTAGTAATTGGGGATCAAGTCCTGTTGTTCCACAAAATCTGGAGTCCTGTTTTTTAGCCGGTTCATTTCAGCGATATTCCTACGTATTTCAGCATGTTTCTGACAAGTAGCAGCTTTCCTTTCACTTCAGTGATGCAATAGGATGAGAGGGTTAAATTTTATTTGTTGAGTGATGTATATGGGATAGAAAGGATAACCATTAAGTGTATGAAAGAACCAGATTTAATCTAAAATAATCTAATGGATTATAATCACTCAAACAATATATAAATAAACCATCTTACCTAAACCTAATCTCTTATTCAACCATCGCCATAATTCTATGGTAAATTTAGTGTGCATTATTCTTCCTCCTTTTCTCTACTAAATAAACAAATCCCTGCCAAATTATATATAGGGGCATTTCACTAGAAGGACAAACATTGCAGTCCAATTAATTTATAGGACACACATCCAAAGAAATTAATTTCAAGGCTAAAGTCAACAGAATAATTACTTTTAATGACAAAGTCAGCATTCCAATTACTTTCAAGACATAATTTCAAAGGTTTTTAGGTCTTAGAAACTAATTATTTTGCATTTGTCGTTAAAAGTAATTATTTCAGTTGTGTGTCCTACAAACTAATTGCACTTGGCAAAGAGGCCCTTATGGCTAATTTCCACTTATACATATATATTCAAGCGATTTGGGGAGTTTAGATGAATCAAAGGGGGAAAATTAAAGCAAAGCCTTTTCAAATATATCCAAGCTCAAGCACCAGGTGAGTGGGAATTAATGTGAAATAGAAAAATAAAGTAGTTCAATTTCAGTTCTTTTCTGGCACACTGATGCGAATTAATTTCTATTATTAATTAAGAATAGATGTAAATTATTGTAATTTCTTCTTCTTGTTTCACTTCTTAGATCTAATCCATGTTTAGTTTAAAATATATGACATATAAATTGTCTATTCACATTTTATGGCGTAAATAAGATTAAAATTTATATAAATTGTTGTATCTTCTCCTTCTATCACTTCTAAATTCTAATTTATGTTTGAGTTGAAATTTGGAACAAACAAATTGTTATCCACATTTTATTGTATAAATAAGATTGGTTTAACTAAATTGAATTGCGATTGTTATTCAATTTCTATTGGTAGAATAGGTTGGTTGAATAAATTCATAATATGATACTTGAAAAAATTATGGTTTAGATTGATATAATTACATTATTTTGAATATGGTTTTGGAACAAAATTTGAAATTCTAATTGGCATAATTGTTTGTTTCATATGTGGCCTAAAAATGTAAAAGTGGAATTTTGTATAACTAAATGGTTTGTGGCTATTAGATAAAATTTTGTACAGATTAAATCTCTGTAAGAAGAACGTAAATTAGGGTGGGAAAAAAAGTAAATTAAATGTACCCTAAAGGCTAGTGTAAATTTGGGACAAAATGGCATAAAAATTACAAACAAACAATACAGACTGAACGAACGTGAAATTGAAATACCATTTATGTAAGAAAAAAGGAAATTGTGAGATAACCAAATTGGATATAAAAATGGCCTAAAGTAGATTAATGAAAACGAACAATATGTAAACTGTAACCGTAAAATTAACTAATTTGGAAGCGATTTGATAGGCAGACCATGTATAGGTCTGGATAGGTGTTTCAAGCAGTTAAGACCAAAATATTGTTATGGTTGTACTTATTAGGAGCGGGCAAGTAGATTCGCATGGATGTTTGTTACCTCTTATAGGTTGCTAGTATGTAGGATAGATAGCACCTGCAATAGTAGGCTTCTTCCGGTAGATCAACGTGGACGGAACATGATAGGTGTGCTTCGACGTGGCATCTTTAGGTAGATTATTGGAGGATTTTGCACAGTCTACCCAACTACGGGTGCAATTTCAGAGTACTGAAACTTTGGATAGGGGAAAGTACACGTTGGTGACTGAGGAGACTGGAGGATAGGAGTCCAGTTTGACAGAGCCTGAGTGCAACTTCAGGGCCCTGCGAGGTTGTTTCATTCGGTGTCGGTCAGACGTAAGAGGCATCTAGTCACAGTGCATGAGTGAAGAGCATGACTTTCACGTTGTAGCACATGAATAGGTAATGACAATAGGTCTGTCAGGTCGATTGATGTTTAGTATTACTGCATGGTTGACTTCCCTAGAGTAACCATGGACTTTGGCTTCTTAGGAACCGTGTCTAAGAAGGATTTACTGCATTATATTATTCGCCCTCTGTGATATCCTGTGAAGACCTGGAATTAAACCGTTTTATTCTTTCTGCATCATTTTATTTCTCATTCACCAGACTTTATGTCCAAGCGTTCCTAATTTTCCTATTTTCTCCAAAACACCGAAGGGCAGGTCTAGGTAGCAGTTTTTTGCAGCTTGGAGGGTTATTGGAGTAGTTGTTATTTTTAGCTTTTGTATCTTTTGTTTCATGTACTTCGCTTCACTTTTCCGTACTTTACTCTATATATGGGGATCTATATTGTGAACTTTGTTATGTTTTATGTTTGGTGGAGATCACTTGGTACTTTTGGTTTTAAAAATAATTTGGGATAATGTTTTTTTTAATGAAGTTCTTTTGCTATTAATTTATAATTAGTGAAAGTTTTCTTCCGCTGAAATATTTTGATCATTTTATGTTGTTGCCTTAGTCTCCATGCTATGTTGTGGATTTTTATTTCACTCGACCACACATGCTTCTAGTCATATCCGATTATCGAGGTGTCTAGAGGTGCGGATATCACATCTACCTGCTTAGCGAAGTAGTTTATGGCGACTATAGCATATTTTGCTCATTCTTTGGAAATTTTTAATGGCCCAATTAAGTTGATTCCCTATATAGCGAAAGGCCATATACTTGAAATTAGGGCTAATTGACTGGGTGGCAATCGAGGGATCTTTAAATATTTCTGGCATCTTCCGCATTTCTTTGCATACTCAATAGTTTGACTATCCATTCATGGCCAATAAAAACATTGTCTCATTATCTTCTTTTCCAACTTTTCCACATTGGTATCGTCTATTCAAAATCCTACATGCGCTTCTACCAACAATTTCATCCCATCTTCTGGAGTCACACATCTTAAGTAAGGTAAGGCATATCTTTTTTTGTAAAGAACTCCATCCATCATTGTGAAATTTGGAGCTTGTTTTTTCCTAGCTTCCACTTTTTCAGATGGTAATACCGCTTTGTAATGATACGTGCAATAGGTGACATCCTAGCGTCACTTTCACTATCATCTATTCTTAGATGATCAATCCTCTCATTTGGGACTTCTTTACTAATCTCCCTTTCTTCTCTTTCTTGTGACATGGCCTGAGATCTAGTTAAGACTAACAATCCCTTCCCTTGTTTAGGCATTCCCTCTTCAATACTTGGATTTACTTGGTACCCTACTGGTACAATTCGGGTTTCGAGGGCTCCTCTTGAAGTAGCTAACTTTGCTAACGAATCTGCCTAAGAATTTTCTCCTCTTGGAACTTGATGTATAGAAAAATCTTCAAATAATATGAGCATTTTCAATACCTTATTTACATTTAAAGATATTTTGGCATCCTTGGTCTGATATACTTGTTTTATCTAGTTTACCATCAATTAAGAATCACTAAAGACTTGAATTTATAGGATTTTGAGCTCTAAGGCTAGAATCAATCCTGCTACCATTGATTTATATTTGTCTACATTACATTTTGCTTGAAACCCTAACTTTATTGCTTAGCGTTAGCAGTGTCTATTTGGTGTTATTATGACATATCCTGCTCTGGCTCCTTGCACATTTGATGCGCCATCCATAAAAAATTTCTATACGGGTTTTTGATCCTTTTCTTTCTCCTATTGTTCTTTAACGAAGTTTGTACACTAATTAATAAAGTCTGCCAATTCTCGTCCTTTAATAGCCGCCCGTGGCTGAAATTCAATGTTATACTAGCTAAGTTCAATTCACTACTTTACTAGCCTACCTAAAGTATCAGGCTTACTGAAGACATGTTTAAGTTGAAAATTAGTCAATGTTCTGACGGGATGCGTATGGAAGTATCCCCTAAGTTTTCCTACTTTAAGTACCAAACTGTAAGGTAACCTTTCTATTACCGGGCACTGACCCTCTATACATCATTTAACCACCTACTCACATACAAACAGAAAACTGAGTTCTACATTTCTCTCTGGTCAAACTAAACTAACGTCATGCTTTGAAACTGCCATTCACAAGTACAAGACTTCATTGTTCTTACGACTGGATAATAGTGGTGGCTTGTCCAAATGATTTTTCAACTCTTGAAAGTTTTTCTTACAGTCTTCTCCCCATTCAAAATTTTTCAAAATTTTTCTTCTTCTTGATCACATTGAAAAATTGAATGCACTTACTAGTCACCTTGGAAATGAACCTGCTTACAGCAACTGCCCTATCGTTTAAACACATTGCATCTTTATTAGTTTGGGCCAAGGTGTGTCCTTAATAATTTGAATTTGGTCTACAATGCCTTAATTCCTTGAGTGCTCATAATATAGCCTAAAAACTTCTCGATCTAGGCCCCGAAGGAGCATTTCTATGGATTCAGTTTCATTTGATATTTCTGTAATACTTCGAACATCTCTTTTAGGTCTTCAAGGTGACTCTTAGCTTCATAAGATTTTACTAGCATATCATCAACGTAAACTTCCATATCTCATCTGATCTGTTCTTTGAACATTCTGTTGACTAATCTTTGATAGGTAGCCTCTACATTCTTTAACCCAAAAAAGGCATTGCTTTGCAGCACAAAATTATCCAATCAGTATCGAAACTTGTATGTTCTCTGGTTTAAACATAGGCATCTGATTATATTCCGAGTAAATATCCATGAGGGCTAATAATTTGTATCCACCAGTTGCATCAACCAAAAAAGATCTATCCGAGGCAATGGGTAACAATCATTTGGACATACTTTGTTCAAGTCAGTATAATCGATGCAAGTCCTCTACTTGCCATTCGACTTCTTTTCGAATACTAGGTTCGCCGACCACTTTAGTTAGAAGACTTCGCGAATGAACCCATTTTCGAGAAGCATTTTAACTTCATCTTTTAAGGTGTTGGACCGCACTTTATCTAGTTGTTTCTTCTTCTTTCTCATAGGGGTCGCTTCCAGATTAATGTTCAATGCATGAAACATAACCGATGGATCAATCCCAACTATATTTGAATGGGACTATCAAACAGTTCTTTTTTGGATTTAAGAAGCAGAACCAAGTCTTTCTTCAAGTTGCTTTCCAACTCCTTTCACACTTTGACTATTTTGGTTGATTCATCTGGGTCTACACATGTCTCCTTAAGATCATCTATGGGTTTTATCCTCTCCACTTCTTCATGATAATCAAATTCTATGATAATTTCTTTTTCCTCTATAGAATTAGCATCAGTCCTCTTTCTCTTGCTTCCAAGAGAAATGTACATTTCGAGCATGCGTTTATTATTAGATCTTACTTTTCCTTCGAATGTTAGATGTAAAAATCCATCATTTAAAGGCTGAAAAACAATAGACAAATCAAAGTAAGCAAAATAATCTATTTTATATTGATCAACGGTTGCAAAGTACATCTCACAGGAGTTGAATTGTTCTCCACGAATAGTGCCCCAACCTCTCTAGGTTAATAATTTTACCATTACATATTTCGATGAGACAAAAGCATCCACCTTATCAAGTGCAGGTCGACCTCAGAAAGCATTATTGTATGATGGTTGGTTGATGATTACAAAGATGGTTTCAAAAGTCCGATAGGTCGGCGGCGCTCCCATCTGCACTAACAACTTCACTTTCCCTATTAGAATTGGTCCCTTGTTGTTGAACCTAAAGAAGGGTTCAAGGATGGGTTCTAGCTTATCCTTTTGGATGCCCATTTGGTCAAAGGGATGTTTGAAAATGAATTAACCGTACTCCTTGTATCCATAAGAATTTTGTGCACTATAGAAAGTCCAATTTGTGCCGGGATCATGAGGGGGTTGTTATGAGAGAGATGGATTCCTTTCTTCAACACTTGGGCAGTGACAACATGATTTAGCGTAGGACAATGAGTCATGGACTTTTAAGAAGGGGCTCTTTGTAACATCCCCAAATTTATCAATTTAAAATTTGTATTTAATTTGAATTTTTGGAATTCAATTTGAACTTAATTTGAATTAATTTTAAAATTTCAAAACAAGTGAATATTGAGTTTGTTTGTTTATGAATAAAATAGGTTTCAAATTTGAATTTGAATTTTGAATTTGAATTTGAATTTGAATTTGAACTTGTATTTGAATTTAATTTTAAAATGAAATATCTTTAAAAATTATTTGGATTCAAAATATTAACACGTGTGTATAATGTTATTTATGTACGAATTAGTATAAAAAAGCCAAAAAAACACTTTTTTTTAAAAGATTGTATAAATATAAGAGAAAATGTGATTACATAATTAAGAGAAAAGTAATTATAAAAATTTATTTAATTCCTTATGCATGAATTAACAAGTGTTAGACTCATAGGAGAATGAATTAACAAGTGTAATAACCTTGAGATACAAAATGAACAAGTGTCTTCTCTTTTGTTTTAATTTTTAATAAAATTCATAAAAGAAATTTAAGCTATTTTTCTCATTCATCTCTCATTTCTTTTACCTGTACAAACTCCCAAATTAGAAAAAAGAAAGAAAATTTAACAAGTGCACTTTAAAACCAAATCAAACAAACAGAAATCAAAACAAATTGAAACAAGGCTTCTTCTTTAATCTTTTAATCAGCAACTCAAGATCAAGAAAATTCAAGAATCAAGCATTGTAAAGCTAAGTCTGTAAGCAACACAAGTAAAACTTCAGCTTAACAAATCAAGCTTCATCATCTAAACAACAAGGAATCAAGGCATTATAATCAAATTTAGACAAAATGTTGCAACTTCCAGATTTTTCAAGTTCAACACTCAGGCTCTCCTCTGTTTTTATAAAAATAAAATTGAAGGTAAATCCTTTTAAGAATTTGAGTTTCAGTTTGTTAAGAAATTAAGCAAGTAAATTCAGCAGAAGCTAAGCAAATTTACATAACTAGTTGCAGGAAAAATCCAGGATCAAATTTAAAATAGCAATTCCAATTTTCAAGTAATTAACTTCCAGGATTTCATCTCTTCTTTCTGTTTTCAGGCATAACAAGTGAGTAAATTTTTTGGTAATCTTGACTTTGTTGCCTATTGTTTGTAAATCAAGCCCGAAGTGAAGTTGAATCTATCTGCATGTGTACAAGTTTGGGTATATGTATACGAATGTGATGTGCATGTCTAAGAACATACCTATGTTTATGTTCTTAAGTATAACAGGTTTCAAAATACTATTAGAAAATAAAATTCTCATCCTAAAATCTTTTAAAGGCTTCAATGTCTAAGTAAATTTTGTTTGTATGATCACCATCTAGGTTTTAAAAGAAATTTCAAAATTAAATTATCAAGAGGTTGCTGGAAATCAAGCAAACACATTAAAGTCTGAACTAAGTAAAAATTCAAATATCATATCATCTTGTTTCAATAATACCATCGAAATCGTTATAAAAAATGTAGATTTTTAGGTTTAGTTATGTATTTATGGAGCAATCACGAGATGAACAAATTTGAGTTTTTGGGCAAATTATGGTGGTCGGCGCCATTGTTCATTTCGTGATCGTAGTTGTAGCTAGTCCCAGTCCCATGACTAAGATAATACTATACTATAATGGTTGTATGCTGGCTAAGATAATATTATACTTTTGAAATGTTTTCTACACTATGCACTAATCATAATATAAAAGAGTTTTCTCGTATCACCCATATTTGACTTTCATAAGAAGAGATCATCTACAAGTCTGCGTTTGCATTACGTGTGTGGTGGGAGGTCTTATGGTAGTTTCATTTTCCAAAAATCATATCGATTTTTCTTCTATAAAATGTTTTATTTCAGACAACTGTTTTTATTTACTCATACCAGTCCCATGACTGACCTGGAGTTTATTTTTCCTTTCCTAAACTCTAGTTGTCCATAATTTCCACATGTCATCCTAGAAGCAGGTTGTCTGTGTTTTCGAGCTAGCTTGGATTTTGAAGTCTTTCGTAAGCTGTCGAATTTTGGAAAGTATTTGGATTTGAAAATCTTTCGAAGTGTTGGAGTTTTGAAGAACTTATCAAAATGAAGTATGTTGGAAACTTGTTGGAGTTTCCGTTGTCGTTTTATTGTTGTATCATATATGTATCACTTTGATCTTATTGATCGATGTTGTATTATGTTGTAATCAATGATATTCGTTTTGTTTCCGTTGTTTATATTCATCTAATATTGTTATAAGCTCCATCCGAGCTGAAGTTCAACTCTTGAATCTTCGGTAGTCGAATAGACGTGAGGTATTTGATGTCGATTTTCATCGCTGAATGTCGGGTCGTGACAAGTGGTATCAGAGCTAAAGGTTGAGTAAGAACTTTAGCTACGGAGTATAACACATTAGATGGCTCATTAGTGATAGGGTGAATTATACCCTAGAATGAGTATAAAATGAGAGACCGAAACCCTAAAATTTCTTGGTCTTTTCCTTTTAACTGTTGATATTCCCTAAGTTATCTTGTCCGTATGCCTAAATCAAGTTTTCTTACTATTTACGGATAGTGAGAATGAGCGAAAGAAGAGGACAAGGTAGAGGATGGGGAAATACCACTACAACTGGTTAACTCCCTGCAATAGCAGCTAGCCTACTCAACCTCATCCAAATCTGGTTGATCTATATAAAAGCTTCTCGAGACTAAGTGGAAAGCTATTTACTAGCAAGGAATCGGTTGTTGAAGCCCAAGCTTGGACCCGATCCTGTGAAAGAATTTTTAAAGGATTGAAATGGGAAGACGATCAAAAGCGACTAATAGCTTCTTGGAAATTACAAGAGGAAGCATAAGCTTAGTGGGAGAAGTTATTGTGGATGAGCCGGAAGATGAGTTTACTTGGAGGCGATTTAAAGAAGTGTTTGAGCAGCAATATATTCCATCTATCGGTATCTCCCGAATGTACCAGGAGTTCATTAATTTGAAATAGGGAAGTCTATCATTTAAGGATTATTTGAATAAATTCAGTGAATTATCTCGATTTGGTCCGGAGTTGGTGAATACACCTTTGAAGAAGAATGAAAGATTCGTTCGGGGAATGAATAAGGAGTACCACAAGAGGATGAGAGCCCACATAAAAGAATCTTTTTTGGACTTGATCGATATGGGTTACCGATATGCTACCCTAGATATGCGGGAAGTTCTGGAAGAGAAGGGGAGTTCAAGTAATTCGAATCGGAAGAAAAAAAATACGAAGGAAAGAGGCTGGTTCAAGGCAAGGAGAAGAAGATGAATAATAAAGAGAACCCAGCTACAAATATTATTTGTTATAACTGTCAGGAGAAAGGCCATTTAGCAAACGATTGTGAGAAGCCAAAGAAACAAGTGACGAAAGATCAACTCGTGAAGGCAAGTCAAAGATCCAAAGAATGCTATTGTTGTCACCAAACGGGTCATGGAGTTAAAAATTGCCCGAAAAAGAAACAAGCACAAGTAGCAAACATATACGCGATAGAAGATAACACCTCAACTTCCAAAGCCGATGAAGGAAAGGGAGTTTTAGAGGGTAACCTTATTGTTGGTGATAGAGTTTTTAGAGTTTTATTCGACACGGGAGCTTCGCATAGCTTTATCTCCCAACAAACCGTGAATGAATTAAAACTTAAACCTAAATTTGTCGATGAACCTATTTGTGTGAAAAATCTGATGGATTGTCCTACAAATCATTGTCTATATTGTAGGAGAGTGCCTGTCTCATATTCTGGCTACCATTTGCCTATCAACCTTTATGTTCTCGACATCAATGAATTTGAAATACTACTCGGGATGAATTGGTTAACAAGATACAAACCCAAATTAGACTGCAACAATTGAGCGATTTTGGTCAAATCGAAACTGGGAAATTTTATTGAAATATCTTGTGAGGATCCGAGTCCTGAGAGAGATTAATTGATGTATACATAGGGATATCCAGAACCTAGTCTGGAATGCATTCCTATTGTCTAGCATTTTTCTGACATATTCGAAAAGGTCAAGTCCTTACCCGGACACAGAGAGATTGAATTCAAAATTGACTTAATTCTGAATGCTTGTCCTGCCATTCATGCTGGCCATAGGATGGCACCCCAGGAAAATATTCAAACTAGTCAAGCAAATCAGTGATTTGCTAAAGAAGGGATTCATTTGTCCTAGTGTTTCCGAATGGGGTTCAGCTATAGTGTTTGTGGCTAAATCTGACGGATCTTTGAGATTATGTGTTGACTACCACGATCTAAATAAGAAAACTCTCAAGAACAAGTTTCCTTTACACAGGATCAACGACTTATTCGATCAACTTCATGGCACACGATTCTTTTCTAAGATGGATCTAGCCTAGGGATTCCATCAGTTGTGAATCGCCGAAGATTGTGTTCACTTGACTGCTTTTAGGGGCCCGGATGTATTCTACAAGTGGTTAGTCATGCCTTTCGGACTAACCAATGCTCTTGCGTACTTCGTAGATTTAATGACCCATGTGATCCGGGAAGTATTGAATAAATTTGTGCTTGTATTTATCGATGGTATACTAATCTGCTCCAAAACCGAAGATGAGCATGCTGAACATCTCAGAATTGTTTTGGAGATTTTGAGAAGGAACATCCTATTTGCCAAACAAAGAAGTTAGATTCATACGCCATATTGTTAATGAAGAAGGGATTTCTGTTGATCCTAGCAAAATTTCCGTTATTCTTGACTGGAAGCGACCCACAACTCCGAAAGAAGTTTGAAGTTTTCTGGGTTTAGCAGGATATTACCGAAAGGTTGTTCAGGACAATTCTAAGATAGCCAGTCCATTGACTAAGCTAACAATGAAGAATGCCAAGTTCGATTGGATTCCAAAATGTGATGACCCTCTTCAGGAATTGAAAAAGACATTGACTACTGCTCCTATTCTCGCTATCATTAACGGGAACCAAGGCTTATCTGTCTATACTGAAGCTTGTGGTGATGGGGTAGGTGTAGTATTAATGTAGAATGGGAATGTAATTGTCAACGCGAGTAGACAATTACGTCCGCATAAGAGAAGTTACCCAACATTTGATTTGGAGCTCTTGGCTGTTATTTTCGCCTTAAAAATCTGGCGACA
Organism: Allium cepa; assembly: GCA_030765085.1. Lineage (NCBI taxonomy): Eukaryota > Viridiplantae > Streptophyta > Magnoliopsida > Asparagales > Amaryllidaceae > Allium > Allium cepa. The sequence continues at coordinate 813,771,651 of CM060939.1, forward strand.
TTATCTTCTGGGTAAGAATCTCCTTCAGCTTTCTAAAATAAAATTTTGAAGTTCAACTAAATTTAATCTATACTTAATTAATTCTTCTTGCTTAGGCGAAAAATTTGAATTATTCACCAACCACAAATCTTTAAACTATCTCTTCACCCAGAAAGATTTGAATCTACAAAACAACATTGATTGGAATTTCTGGCATCCTTTGATCTAGATATTCAATATACACCCGGAAAAGCCCATTTGGTTGCCGATGCTCTAAGTAGGAGACATGTTGTTCTCGCACATCTTGTTTTCACTCCTACCCTTCTTGGAACGATCGCCAGTAAGCTGACAGAACACAAGTTTCTTCGAGAAATTTGTAGAAGAATATGTCGAGGTAAGGATTCCAGTTTTGGAATCAATGTTGACGGAATTGCAAGATTGAAAGGAAGAATTTGCGGCCCTGACATTCAGGAGCTGAAACGTGAAGTTTTGGATGAATGCCACAAGCCCAAACTTTGCATCCATTCAGGAGTCAACAAAATGTGTCGTGATATCAAAAGAACGTTTTGGTGGAAAACGATGAAATGGGACATTTCTATATATGTGAGTCGTTGTGCTACCTGTCAACAAATTAAAAGCAATCAAAAGAAAGTGGCAGGTTTACTCCAGCCTTTGGAAGTACCAAAGTGGAAATGGGATCAAGTGTTGATGGATTTCATCGATGGGTTGCCACGAACTAAGAAAGGAAATGAAGCAATTTGAGTTATAGTGGACTGTCTGACCAAAACTGCTCACTTCGTTCCAGTGAATTCCACCAGGACAGCGACATGTTTAGCAAAGCTATATATAAAGGAAATTGTCCGTCTCCACGGTATTCCTAGTAGTATAGTGAGTGATCGTGATCCGATCTTCATTAGTAGATATTGGGAGGCATTCCAAGCCGCATTGAGAACAAAACTGAACTTCAATACTGCTTATCACCCGCAGTCAGATGGGCAGACTGAAAGGGTTAATCGAATTTTAGAAAACCTTTTACGGGCTTGTATTCTCGACTTTGGTGGTTCTTGGGAGGACCATTTACATCTAGTATAATTCTCATGTAACTATAGCTATCAAGTCAGTATCGAAATGGCTCCTTTTGAAGCTTTATATGGTCATCCATGTCGATCAGCTGCATGCTTGATCAAATCAAGTGATAGACTCGTTCTTTGACTAGATAAGAGTAAAGAAGCCACGGAGAAAACAGATTTTATTCAAAAGAAGTTAATAACTGCTCAAAGTTGTCAGAAGAGTTATTATGATCGCAGAAGAAGAGATTTGGAATTTCAAGTTGGAGATTCTGTATTTTAGAAGTGTCTCCAATGCGTGGCGTGTTAAGGTTTGGGAAACTGGTAAGCTGGCACCATGGTATATTGGTCTTTTTCCTATTCTGGAAAGGATCGGTCCTCTAGCATATCGAGTGCAGCTACCCAGCTGGTTATCTGGTGTGCATGATTTGTTTCATATTTCAAACCTTTGGAAATATGTGCACGATCCAGATAGTATTATTGAAGAGGCAGCTCAGTAGGATCTTGAAATCACTCCCAACTTGATAGTAAAGGGAGAACCAATAAAGATTATAGATCATGATGAAAAGCAACTGAGGAAAAAAACTGTGAAACTAGTTAAAGTACAATGGAGTGGCGATCCAAAGGACTGTACTTGGGAAGCAGAGAATAGTATGCAGAAGCCCTATCCCAACAGCAGAGTGCATATTCCGGCTTGATTGATAAGCCATTTCTTTATTTTTATATCTTCATATCTTCTTTGTTTGTCTTTCTCCCTCTTTTAAATTTCGAGGGCGAAATTTTCCTATGGGGGAAACCTGTAACATCCTCAAATTTATCAATTTAAAATTTGTAGTTTATTTGAATTTTCGGAATTCAAATTGAAGTTAATTTGAATTAATTTTAAAATTTCAAAAAAAGTGAATATTGAGTTTGTTTGTTTATGAATAAAACGGGCTTCAATTTGAATTTGAATTTTTATTTTGAAATTGAATTTTAATTTGAATTTGAACTTGTATTTGAATTTAAATTTAAAATGAAATATCTTAAAAAATTATTTAGATTCAAAATATTAACACATGAGTATAGTTTTATTTATGTATGAATAAGTATAAAAATAATAAAAAACACTTTCTTTTAAAAGATTGTATAAATATAAAACAAAATGTAATTATATAAGTAAGAGAAAAATAATTATAAAAATTTATTTAATTCCTTATGCATGAATTAACAAGTGTTAGAATCATAGAAGAATGAATTAACAAGTGTAATAATCTTGAGATACAAAATGAACAAGTGTCATCTCTTTTGTTTTAATTTTTAAGAAAAATCATAAAAGAAATTTAAGCTATTTTTCTCATTCCTCTCTCATTTCTTTTACCTGTACAAACTCTCAAATTATAAAAAAGAAAGAAAATTTATCAAGCAAACTTTAAAACCAAATCAAACAAACTAGAAATCAAAACAAATTGAAACAAGGCTTCTTTTTTAGTCTTTTAATCAACAACTCATGATCAAGAAAATTCAGGAATCAAGCATTGTAAAGCTAAGTCTGTAAGCAACACAAGTAAAGCTTCAACCTAACAAATCAAGCTTCATCATCTAAACAACAAGGAATTAAGGCATTATAATCAAATTCAGACAAAAAGTTGCAACTTCCAGATTTTTCAAGTTCAACATTCAGGCACTTCTCTGTTTTTATAAAAATAAAACTGAAGGTAAATCCTTTTAAGAATTTGAGTTTCAATTTGTTAAGAAATTAAGCAAGTAAATTTAGCAGAAGCTAAGCAAATTTACATAACTAGTTGTAGGAAAAATCCAGGATCAAATTTAAAATAGCAATTCCAGTTTTCAAGTGATTAACTTCCAGGATTTCATCTCTGCTTTCTATTTTCAGGCATAATAGGTGAGTAAATTTTTTAGTAATCTGGACTTTTTTTCCTATTGTTTGTAAATCAAGCCTGAAGTGAAGTTGAATCTATCGCATGTGTAAAAGTTTGGGTATATGTATATGAATGTAATGTGCGTGTCTGAGAGTAGACCTATGTCTCTGTTCTAAAGTATAACAGGTTTCAAAAACTTGTTAGAAGAAGAAATTCTCATCCTACAATCTTTGAAAGGCTTCAATGTCTATGAAAATTTTGTTTATATGATCAGTATCTAGGTTTTAAAATAAATTTCAAAAATTAAATTATCAAGAGTTGCTAGAAATCAAGCAAACACAGTAACTCTGAACTAAGTAAAAATTCAAATATCATATCATCTTGTTTCAATAATATCTTCGAAAACGTTATCAAAAATGTTGATTTTTAAAGCATAAATCAAGGTTTTTAGTTATGTATTTATGGAGAAATCACGAGATGAACAGATTTGAGTTTTTGGCCAAATTACGGTGGTCGGCGACATTGTTCGTCTCGTGATCAGAGCTATAGCTAGTTGGGAGGTCGTAGAGTCTGGGAAAAATAATCAATGAATTTTCAGATCAACGTAGTGGGTGATCGGAGTTGAATTAGAGTTTAAGCCCAATGTAATGTCAAGGTCGGAAATCTTGTCATTGTCGCCTCGTTGGTGCATTGAAATTCACTAGAACGGGGAGAAATGAGGCATCGAACATCGTGGAAGCTTCGATTTCATTCACGTGATCTCTAGTGGCCTGAGGTGATTGAGCCAGGCAATTCTCTGATGATGTTTTGCTGGGCTTGTTTGGTCGAGATGACCCGATCTTGTTTTCCAATTTTATTCAAGGGTGGTTAGATGGCTTGGGGTGATCGAAGGGGACTGGTCGGTGGTGGTTTTGGAGGCCGGAGCTCCGGGGATTGATGGTGCAGGTGCACAGGCAACAGGGGTGTATCAGTAAACATGTTTGGGAATGAAGGGTTCGACTCGAAGCAAGCCTCGGGGTGGAACGCGTGATAACTCGGGATTGGGCTCTAGTAAATTTTTTGATACGCTGGGTAAAAACACTTAGAACAATTTAAGTCTGAAAATTTGGGCGCTCGGGTTGATTTTCGGCAAAACTCGAAGGAGACAGGCAATGTTTTCGGGTGTGACTCGAAGTGGGTCTCGAGCTTAATATGTAAAATAGTTTTTTTACTTTAAAAATTTTCAAACTTTCAAACACTTTTAAACCATGTTTTCAAATGATGATTTGATATTTTTTTTTAATTAATTCAGGATTTAAATAAGATGTTTTTAAAGGAATTAAATTTTAATCTATTTAATTTTGTTACATTATTAAATTATTTATATTAAATAAATAATGTAATTTAAAAAGAGTAATTAAGATAGAATGTTATTTAAACTAATCATAACCTTTTGAAGAAACTAATGTAATAAAGATGGTTTATTAAACAAGTTCTAAAAGAAAACCAAAGTAACTAATAAAGATTAAAAAAGTATTTATCTTTTAAATTATTAAGTAGTTAATGATTTGTTAATGTAATTACTTAAAAAGTATTTACTTAATTAATTATTTAATATTAAAGACTATTTTAACAAATAATCAAGGTTAATTAATTTGTAATTAATTATTAATTAATAAAGGAATAATCGACTAATAAAAGTAATTAAGTTTTAATTAATTAAAATTAAGGTTTAATTAATTAAGATAATTAATTAAGGAATGATTCATTAATGAAGGTGATTAAGACTTAATCAGTTGAAATTAATGATAATTAATCATTGATTAAAGATTACTAATAAAAGTAATTATGTGGTTAATAAATTTAGAACCACATGATTTATTCATCTTAATTGAAGATGTTTGATTGTGTTAACTGCTCTTCATTAGCGACCTAGGACCTAAAGATATGGAGCGACCTAACAACAGGAATGACTTAGCGATTTAAAGATGACTCGACCTAGGAAGGGGAGAGGCGACCTATCAGGCTTTGCGACCTAACAAGAAGCTGCGACCTAAATGAGGCTACGACCTAAGAATGAGTGCGACCTAAAGACTTAAGCACTGTCACGACCTATGATCTATGGAGAGTAGCGACCTAACGGTTCCCAGCGACCTAGGAAAGGCCGCGACCTAATGATTCTCAGCGACCTAAGAAAGGCCGCGACCTAATGATTCTCAGCGACCTAAGGAAGGCCGCGACCTAGCGGTTTAAAGACTTCACAACCTAACGACCTAAGGGATCGACTAAGGCTGCAGGAAAACACTCACGACCTAAGTTAGGTCGTTAACGACCAAAACACGTAAGTAAAGAGGCCGCCTCTACTATGTCACTGGGTGTTAGGTCATGTGCGACCTACAACTTGTTGGAAAAAAGATGCGCTTACACATGAAGAAGGAAAGCCGGAGCTCCATAGGTCGAAGACGACCTACGACCTATGATAGGTCGCTCATGACCTAGATACATAGAGGAGAAAGCCACTTATGCCAGGCCGCTAGAAGATAGGTCGTTCACGACCTAGGACTTGTCGTATTCAGCATGCGTACTCTAGTGGAAGATGAAAGAAGAACCAGTACTCTTTAGGTCGAGGGCGACCTACGACCTACTTAGGTCGGGCGCGACCTATGGCCCTAATCCAAAGTTGCCTATAAATGGAACCCTAACTCCAACAATGAGAGGACCTTTTTTGGGGGGGGGGGGGCACATTCACTTGAGAGACCGTTACCTTGCTGCATTGAGAGCTCCATCAACACTTAGAGCTTTCGAGATCAAAGGAATACTTCGAAGAACTTCACGAAGAAACTACACATCTTCAACATGAATTCAAGGACTTTAATCGACATAGAAGCTTGAGCTACTTGTTCCAAGTCTCTTGTAACTTGAAATATATTATACTTAAGAAGAATTGTATCCGCTTGTAACGAGATCATTAATAAAAGTACTTAAAGTGGACGTAGGCTATACCCTTAAGCCGAACCACTATAAAATTGTTGTTGTTTACTGCTTTTCCGCTATTACTTGCTTGTAATTCTTTCCCGATCTATCGGGTGGTGCTTTCACAACTACACTTCACACGCCGGGGTGTTAGCGTTCACATTTTAGCGTTAACATTTTTGGTGCTTTCACTGAGAATTGAACTCAGGCAAACTTCAACCATTGTTCAACAAAATTCTAACAGAAATCATGGCTTCAGAAAGGAAACGAAAGTTTTTGAGGTTTGAAGGTACTTGCAGCAATGCCATTGCTCTTCCCACGCTAAGTGAAACAGCTTCAAGTATTGGAGTCACAAGGGCTGAACTAAACGCCGTGATATATGGAATATATCAACACATGGAAGTTCAGAGCAATAGGATACTGGACAAGATGAACGCATTGCAAGAAGAAGTCCATCAACTAGAAAGTGATATAAAAACCATTGCCAAAGAAGCTCATGTTTCAGAAGAATGGAATACTCCTCAACGAGCAACTGGCATTACTATTGGAACATTCCCCCAAACAGAGAATTCATGGCCACGACCAACTATCCACGAACGTTTGTCAAGGCGAACTTTTGAAAGAATAGTTGACGACTACCCATTGAGTCCTGGTAACGATGAAGAATACATACCGGAAATGATTGAACAGAGAGAGAAGAATGGGGGAAGGAGAAAGCAGAAACTCTTGAAAAAAGCTCGACGCTTCATACCCTCCGACTTCACTCCCTTGACCGACACTCCGGAAAATATCTTCTTGGCAACAAAGGATGTTGTTGTGTACCCCAAACCATCTCTGATGAGGAGAAGCGCGACAGACAATGGGAAATTCTGTCAATTTCACAATCAACCTGGCCATGAAACTAACCAATGTTGCCATCTAAGGAAGGAGATTGAAGAATTGATCAAGCAGAATGAACTGCAACAGTATGTGAAAAAAGATGGAATTAACTACTCCTCATCCTCTAAGGTGCAGTTGGTTCCCGCTCAACAATGTAGCTCAAATAAAAGGACCGTGGCACGGGGAGATGAAGGTCCTATCATCAGTATCATCACAGCAAGCCCTCACCAGGCAGGGAAAAATTGGATGAGGCGGGAAGACGTGCTCACGCTCCAAGGAGACCTTCAAAGTGAAAGGAAGTTTCGATTCTGAAAGATGTTGCCATCCAGTCCTCTTATGCCGAAAGATTCAATCCCTAAAGCCTGGGGCAGCAATTGCTTCCATACCTTACTTGAACACTTTGTTTCAAATTTGTAAAAGAATGCTGATCCAATGATTCTTGTATCAAAATCTGTTGTAAAAACAATGCCAATAAATAATAAAAACTATAAGTCTTGCTTTCCCTATTATTACAACTCGCTTATTCTATTTCGATATGTGAAATACTCTGAGAATATCACTAAGATTATCGATCTAAATTTGCAGGCAATCAATATCAAGCTGATTCATTGCAATATCAAGCAACCCTTGGTAGCATTCAAAAGCAAGCCTTAAACAACAGAGTTCCAGGGTCAAATCCTGAATAAGAAGAACTCTAAGCAAACAAATAAGATTTGGCTAGAGTATGTTTCTTCAGTTAAAACCACCCGCCGACAGAAGAAGATGATGCACACTTAAAGACGACACTAAGGAATTGCTAATATAATCAATCAAATTCACAACTGTCAAAAGAGAACCAATTCCAAGAACTTGGAACAGCAACCATTTACATCCATATTTTACATGAAAACTTTGCTGAAATATTGCAAAGAATTTACAAATATATGATTCTCTTGTTAAGGGCAATTGCAAGGCAGGCGAATAACAAAAGCTATAAAGTAGATATAGGCCCAGTTTCGGCTAAACCATTATAATTCTTGTGTTCCCTACTACTATAAACTGCTTTGTTTTATTTCGGCATATGAAATACATTAATCGTGTTACTAAGAAAAATGATTTAATAATGCAGGCCATAAAAACAAAGCTTACCAGTCACAAGACCAAGTGATCCGTGACATCATCCAGCAGTCAAGCACTGAGCCATTCAAAATTCCCATATTCAAATCCTACAAAAGGAGAACTTCAGACGAAAGTAAGCAAGGTGGATAGAAGCAGATCATATATAGCTAACTACAAATACTTGAACAAACAAACAGCAAGTTAAAGAACCTATATCTGCCACCACCAATTTTCTTAACTATAAAATATACTCCTTTGGGTAAGGGAGAGGCTTGGCAGCTGAAAGTGGTGACACTTGCGAAGCAATGGGGATTGTCAACATGAATCAACGACAAAGAGACATGCGAGAGTAAGCGTCAGCCAGCAAAAAGAATTTTCCAGAAGCACAAGCCCTCTTTGAAGGCATAACTCCTCAGAGGATAAAGACCTCAAGCGGGCTTCACCGAAAAAAGGCATCTTTCTCGTTACAAAATCATGGAGTTATCGGTCGACACACTCCCAAGAATCCATCCAACCAAGAAAAGGAAACTCCAAACTTCCTGACAATAACCCTACTTAGGGGCACGCATTTCACCACAACCGGTCAACATACTCCCGTGAGATGAAATGTGAAAAACCCTCTTCGGAGGCAAAGTGCTTCTCTACGGAGACCGAATGCTTCTCCTCAGAGACCAAAGCCCTCTTTGGAGGCGAAATGCTTCTCTACGGAGACCGAATGCTTCTCCTCAGAGACCGAAGCCCTCTTCGGAGGCGAAAAGCTTCTCTACGGAGACCAAATGCTTCTCCTCAGAGACCAAAGCCCTCTTCGGAGGCGAAATGCTTCTCTACGGAGACAAAATGCTTCTCCTCAGAGACCAAAGCCCTCTTCAGAGGCAAAATGCTTCTCCACGGAGACAAAATGCTTCTCCTCAGAGACCAAAGCCCTCTTCGGAGGCAAAGTGCTTCTCTACGGAGACCGAATGCTTCTCTTCAGAGACCAAAGCCCTCTTTGGAGGCGAAATGCTTCTCTACGGAGACCGAATGCTTCTCCTCAGAGACCGAAGCCCTCTTCGGAGGCAAAAAGCTTCTCTACGGAGACCAAATGCTTCTCCTCAGAGACGAAAGCCCTCTTCGGAGGCGAAATGCTTCTCTACGGAGACCAAATGCTTCTCCTCAGAGACCGAAGCCCTCTTTGGAGGCAAAAAGCTTCTCTACGGAGACCAAATGCTTCTCCTCAGAGACCAAAGCCCTCTTCGGAGGCGAATTGCTTCTCTACGGGGACCAAATGCTTCTCCTCAGAGACTAAAGCCCTCTTCAGAGGCAAAATGCTCCTCTTCGGAGGCACAACTCTTCGGAGGACAAAGACCTCTAATGGGACATATGCCACAAAAAAGAAAGTTCTCTACTCAACAAAAAAGATTGGAGGAGTCATGACCCACCAACCATGAGAGAGTAACTTCCAGGCAATGTAAACCATCTCTGGGGCACATTTCACCAGGAGTTGAAGTGTAACAGCCGCTCTTCGGAATTACACTTCGCCAGAGTTGAAATGCAAACAAAATAAAGACCTCTTCGGGGGCACATTTCACCAGGAGTTGAAGTGTTATGACCGCTCTTCGGGATTTCACTTCACCAGAGTTGAAATGCAAACAAAATAAAGACCTCTTCGGGGGCACATTTCACCAGGAGTTGAAGTGTTATGACCGCTCTTCGGGATTTCACTTCACCAGAGTTGAAATGCAAACAAAATAAAAGCCCTCTTCGGAGGCACATTTCGCCAGGAGTTGAAGTGTAACAACCGCTCTTCGGAATTTCACTTCACCAAAGTTGAAATGCAAAACAAAATAAAGACCTTTCTGAAAGTCCACGTTTCACCGAGATTGAAATAAAACTTCCAAGTGTTGAAACGTGAAAAGGCTTTCTTCGAAGGCACAACTCTTTGGAGGTACACGTTTCACCAAGATTGAAATAAAACTTCCAAGTGTTGAAACGTGAGAAATCCCTCCTCAGAGGTACAACCCCCTCCCGGGGACACAATTGAAAAGAAAGACCTCTTCAGAAGCCCACGTTTCACCAAGATTGAAATAAAACTTCGAAGTGTTGAAACGTGAAAAGGCTTTCCTCGAAGGCACAACTCTTTGGAGGTACACGTTTCACCAAGATTGAAATAAAACTTCCAAGTGTTGAAACGTGAGAAATCCCTCCTCAGAGGTACAACCCCCTCCCGGGGACACAATTGAAAAGAAAGACCTCTTCAGAAGCCCACGTTTCACCAAGATTGAAATAAAACTTCCAAGTGTTGAAACGTGAAAAAATATCTCCTCAGAGGCACAAATTTTTATAAAAAAAAAAAAAGGGGGGGGGGGGAAGAAAGTTAAAGTACATTCAGAGGTCCGCTTTACCACATAGAAGAATTCACTTGGCAAAATGTATACATACGCAAAAGGAAAAAGTGATTTCTTCGAAGGGTAAAGCGTAGAAACTTATATGAAGGAAGTTGCACTCTACGAAAATTCTCTTCGAGAATGAAGTAATTATTCTTTAGAAAACGAGAGTGCAAGTCCCCTCGAAGTATACGATATTGCAGTAAGCTCATGGTATAGGGGCAACATGGTATAGTTACATACAAAGCGGTATAACTATGTCGGTAAAGTACGCTCAAACAACATACCACAAGCTCACCGCAACATCGTATAAATAAACTTGTGCAAAAATGAATAATAAATGCATTCTCAAATTCAAACAAAAGTCTGTACAAATAAAGAATCATTTTATTCAATTGCAGATATTGCAGATACAGGTTTCAAAATAAAAAAGCAGGGGCCGGTGCCTGCACAACATCCGACCATTACACAAAAAAGGAATCAAAAAGCTCAACTCTTCATTTCTTCTTGCCGCCTTTAGACCCTTTACCCGGCCGAATAATTAGCTTTTCAGGTCGGTCTGTGGGCATAAGGGAAGAAGGAGAGGGAGGTGCAGCTGGCCCAACTTCTGGTTCCTCCTCGGTAGCAACAATTTTCTTCCCTCTCCTCCTTGATGTTCCTTGCTTCCTTCTCCTCTTTGAGGAAGACTCGCTCCCTGGAGTAATGAGTTTGGACAAAGTTATCTCATCAGAGGGAGTCCGCTCCGGGGATATTTCACCTCCCTCAAGTCCCTCGTCCTTCTGCTCTCGTGAAGCAATGGGATCATCTAAGCCATGAAGAGCCTCTATTTGCTCCTCTTGTGATCCGGGCTGTGAAGCAGAAGGAGGAATCGCTTGAAGAGACGGAGGAGGGATTACCGGAGAAGTAGAGATTTGAGCAGTGCTTGATACTTTCTCTACAGAAGAAAAGAGGTTAAAGTTGGTAAAGAGAGGGGATGAAGGTTCACCGATAAAGTCAGTAAAGAGAGGAGATGAAGGCTCATCAAGGTTGAGAAAATAGCCAAGGAGCTCATGAAACTCATGCGAAATAAATGAGTAACCCGCTTGAGCAGAATTGACAGTAGCGAGATTAACAGTGAAATTACCTGGAGAAGCTGGTTTCCTGATATCGACTTCATAAGCTTGCGCATCAGCGCTCTCATCACCCTCGTCTCCACCTTGTATGCTTGTAATCTCAGTGGTAACTTTGGTGGGAGATGCAAGATGGGAACTGGAACCAATAATGTCGACTTCAGACGAAGAAGGTGGCTGGACTAGAGTAGTTGAAGTGGTTTTTCCCAGCCGGTCCCCTTCCGTCACTTCAGTTCTTAATTTGGCAAGTTGTTCCTTTCCCTTGGCAAGGGCAGCGCGAGCGTCATCATCAAAATAATGCCTTTCCAGGGCTGATTCGTCATAACCAGCACCTTCAGCACAAAGCATCTCAAGGGCGGCCTCCCACACTTCAGCTAAAGTGATTTCATACTTGGGACCAAGAAAAGCGAGGCTTCCACGCCCCAAGACGCTATGCAAGTAGAAGTCGAATAATGTTGAGCCGAAGCTGTTTTTGGTCGCCTCATGAGATTCTTCGGCTGCGATTTTGCCGGCGACAGCCTCATCACGCTCCCTTTCAGTTTTGGCAAGCTGAAGCTTAAGCATTTGTATCTCCGCCTCCTGGGAGTTGTTTTTCTTTCGAAGCTCGGCAATATCAGAGACATAGCCTTCACTGATTCTTTTTTGTGCTTCGAGCCTGTCTTCGGCATCCCTTTGGCTAGCGTGAGCGTCTCTCACTTGTTTCAGGAGCACTTCTTCTTTTTGAGAATATGAAGTAGAGGAAGCAGCAAGCTCATGTTTCAAATTCTCAACCTTTGCTTCGAGCTCCTCATTGTAGGAAGCAATGCTCCTCATTTCGGTATCATGTTGCTCCAGGACCTTTTGCCATTCAGCCTTGTCATTTTCCATAGTGAGCATGGTCTCTATGTTGGCACGATTAACTCTCTGAAGCTCATCAACAAGCTTCTGCCAGTTTGACATCCTCTCGATATCAAGTTTGACGGCGTCGAGATTTCGTAGCATGGCAGGCTTGTCAATAGGGACCAGGTCAAGGTCGAACCTCACACCCTTTAAGCACCACTGTGGAAAACGACTTTGTAAAGTGGCTGGGCCCGGTCCAACTTGAAATTTGGGCCTGCTTATTATTGTTTGGATGTCTGCCTTCCCGAGAGGAGGAGAATCGGAAGGAATGTCAAGAGGAGCAGGGGCAGTAGCCTTTTCGGGAGTAGTGGAAGCATGTCTCTCACCATATCGGGCTCGTTTGCCTGAATCTTCGGCTACATGACCTTTTCCTCGGTCATCGTGAGATTTCCTTTTGTGAGAGTCGTCACCTCTCTGCAAAGAATCGTGGTGCTCATCCCTATCCCTTCTGTCATAACGCTCTTCTTCATCCCTCCTTTCACGAGCCTTTCGAGTAGCCCTCTCTTCGTCAGACTCTCTATAGGAGGTGAAGTAGCGCCCATAATTATATTGACCACGCCCCCCGTAGCGTTGGAAGTCCTGATAATATGATCCGCCGCGTGTCATTGAAGGATCTGAAATAAGAAAAGACAAGCTTTAGAAATCTTTAAAGTATAAGAAGATAAGTGCATAAATGTGCTGGAAAATCCTTAGTTGTGTGTGAAGTGCAAACTACTCGCGTTGGACTAACGAACCACTCCTCAGTTGGGGGGAAGTGATAGGTTTCACTGTCGGTGACAATTCTTGAGATAAAGGAGTTGGAGTCTGTTGGAGGGCAGATGTCGCTTCAATCATCGGGGGTACAGTTTTGCCGCAGGCAGGGTCATCTTTGAAGATCTCTTGGGAAGTGACAATTATGTCACTTAAATCCCCAAAGACGTCATCACCATCATGCCCAACCTGATTCCCTCCATCAGCTCCTTTGTCGGCACTCTTCCTGGTTTGGGAAGGGGCTCCTCTTCTTCTTCAATTATGGGGGCAAGCGCGGGTTTTATTGATGGCCCCATGTCATCTCTTGAAACAGAACACTTTACTAGTGAAGTTTTTATAGAAATTTCTCCTTGTGTGTGTTCTCCAGTAGAGACCGGGGTATCAGGAATTATCGCTGGAGAATCAGGAACTTCCGTCGGAGCTTCATGAGCTTGAATTGAACGAGAAATATGTAGAAGCCCGAACTGATGAAGAAATTCATCCGTTAATAGAAATTTAACGCTCCTCTCTTCAGCCGGGATAGCGCTCAATCTCTCAAACATCGCCTTATGGCTTGGGTCCCTAGATGGAGGAGGAAGTGCTGTAAAGATAAGAAATGGAATCAGCACTTGGCAATACGAAACATGAAAGACTTAGAGTAAAATTGAAGAATGAAGGAAAAAAGATCTCACTTCCTACTCTCCAGTCAGCGTAAAATTCTGCGGGGCAACGAACGTAGAAGTATTGATTCAGGAAGCCATGTGCACTCTCCGGCAAATCTAAAATAAGTTTGCGGTTCCTCGCACCTCTTACAAGTACAATTGAAGGGTGGTCCTTGTTCTTTGCAAAAGTACACAAGTAACAAATCTCCTCGAAACTCGAAAGACGGTCAAGAGTCCTCCTGAACAAAACGCACAATCCCATCAAAATGGCATAGCCATTGGGATGCAACTGGAAAGGAGAGATCGTCAATCGGAGAAAGGTTTGTCGAAGAAATTCATTAAAAGGAGGAATTGCTCCGCTTAAGCACATTTGGCGATTTATGGCAATAAAACCATAAGGCGGTCTATCAGCGAAATCGTTTGGTCCAGGAAGTAAAACTTCTGCCTCGGCAATGCCAAATTGAACGCATAATTGATTAAGTGTCCCCTGTTTCAGAAGAGTAGGAGTTCTTTCTGGAGAGTTTTCTAATGGAATAGCAATCGGGAAAGTCCCTTCGGCATATTCTATCATCTCTTCTTGTTCTTGTTGAGACGTCATTCTACATAAGCAACTGGATGATTCAGATGAAAAGGTGCACGTTTCCTAAAAAGTGTGAAGTGTTGTGCAAAAAAAAAATAATAATAAAAACAAGAGAAAGTCAAACATAACTGAAATTAAGTTGGTCGACAGTTAGTCGACTATGAGATTTCAAGACTTGTTAATATAAAGCTCAAGTATAGTGTTAATGCAAACGAATCAGCTTTAACTGGATATTTTAAGTTTTGCTTTAGCATTTCACTTGAGTTCATTGGTTCACAACATTTCATTCACACAGTTCATTTAAGTTAATTACTCTTTATCGACTAATCTGTCATTTGATGTGGGCAGTCAATGGCTGTAACAACCCGCATATTTATCGAGTTTACATTTAAATATTTTTATTTAAATATTAAATCGTTAATCGGATTTTGGTCCGAAAAACTACTTTTTGCAAACGGTCAAATTAGGACTCGAGACCACTTCCATTGAGTTCGAAATGTCGTTTACAACTTTTTAAGTATAAACATCGATAGGTTTGGAGTTAGTGAAATTTCACTAACTTTTCCCGCTTTGGACTTTGGGTTAGTTTAGCCTATTAAGCCCAAGTTCCAACCCTCTTCTCCTCACTCTTCATAAATTTCCTAACTAACTCAAGCTTTAGCATTAATGGTGAAGAGAATGGGAAATTAAAACTCCAAGCTCAAATTCAATTGCAACTCCATCATTCAACTCCAAATTCAAGTAGAAGATATTGGATTCAAGCTTTGGATTGCTTCTCCTTGCTTTCAAGCTTCATCTTCATAAATTTTAGTGCAAAGGTGAGATTTTTATCTCACAATTCTAGCCTATAACTATATTGGACTGTTGGGAATGATTCCCCATCACTTTAGCATGTGCATTTGCATTTGGTTTGGATTGGATTGGCGAAAAACTCCAATTTTTAGCGTTTTTGACAAAAAACTGCAGTTAGGTCGCACTGCCTCGGAGTTAAGTCGTTTCTGGCCATCGCTAAGTCGTCCACGAGTTAAGCCTAAGTCGTAAGTCGCGCGCGTTGAAAAGTCACCGCCTTTGTATTTCTGTTCGCCTGTGTTGAGTCGTTCACGAGTTAGAGTGCTAAGTCGGCTGCGAGTTAAGAGTTAAGTCGTTCGTGTGTTATCTCGTAAGTCGTCTCCGACCTAAGCTCCAGTAAGTCGTTCGTGTGTTATCTCGTAAGTCGTCTCCGACCTAAGCTCCAGTAAGTCGTTCGTGTGTTATCTCGTAAGTCGTCTCCGACCTAAGCTCCAGTAAGTCGTTCGCGTGTTATCTCGTAAGTCGTTCACCCTTGAGTCGCTGAGTCGTTCAACCTTGAGTCGCTGAGTCGTTCACCCTTGAGTCGCTGAGTCGTTCACCCTTGAGTCGCTGAGTCGTTAACCCTTGAGTCGCTGAGTCGTTCACCCTTGAGTCGCTGAGTCGTTCACCCTTGAGTCGCTGAGTCGTTAACCCTTGAGTCGCTGAGTCGTTGGACCCTTGAGTCGCTGAGTCGTTAGACCCTTGAGTCGTTAGGTCGTATGACCCTTGAGTCGTTAGGTCGTTAGACCTCATTTTGCTTTAGGTCGTAAGCCGCTTGTCTTCACTTAGGTCGTACCGTGACGGGGCGCTGCCCCCTGGACCCCCGCGACCTGACCGGGCAGGTCGAACCCCGTATAACTCTGCGTAGGCGATCTTATCTGAAGAACATTCAACCGAACTTCCTGAGCTGATTTCCTTGGATTTTTATCACATCTTCGAATGTGATCTTTGTGATTGATTGTTTCTACAATCGCTTCTGTGATTTGTCACTTTAAAATATGAAGGTTTCAATACTAGTAGTAAATATTTTCTTAAACCGTTTTCCAATCTATTAGTATATACAAGCCTTTACCTCACTCGGATGAGAAATCTAATTAAACGACTTAGTAAAACAAGTGGTATGAAACGCTTGCGTTCACTTCGTCGGTTAATTCTTGGACTTGTTCGATTGAACCCCTTGTGACAATTTTATTAGTGAAGATTTACAGTTTGTTCGTAAATATTTAAGTTAAGCAAGTGGTTATGGGACATGAAGCTAAACTTCTATATTTACTAGCTTAGTGTAATTGACACTTCTCGTTGATCTTGATGATCGCTTTATGAATTAGACTAGCAATTGCGCGATGTCTCTTTCATTGCAAGGTTAGACTAGACACCACTTGTGTGATTCCATTCACACATACCTTTCTGCTTTTTGGTTAGTCTTGACCTCATTCTGTGTGATTCCACTCACACATGTGGGGTAGCTCCCCATGGTCTTCGGACCGTCATGTGATAGGCCTCTTTCCCTTTTTATGATTTCTGGATTTCTCGTGTTGATTTCTGGAATTTGTGTCATTGACTTGTTATGAGTACAAGTTTAGGGTATGATGCCCCCTTCGAATCTTTGAGAAGATTCTTGTGATATTGATTATCTCTTATTGATTGATCTTCTGTTGATCATTATTTACATACTTATAGCGGTATGTCGTTATGGATGTTTATGTTTATGCCATATCTTTTATGTTATATCATGTCATCTGATATTTATAGCTAGACTGATCCGTTTATTATTTTCTTAAATAATACTCGGATCAGACCGAGATGTTACAGGTGCTTCTGCTTGACTTCTTCCCAGGGATTCATCACTCTGACTTTTGGCTAACTGTTTAGATTAGCAGTTTTTGCTGTATACACTTGAGATATAGACTCATAGTTGTATTCTTTTGTATAGCACGTGTTGCTATTCTTTTGTATTATCGTGGATCTTGTTGACCACTACTCTGATGTACACTTTCATGTGTTAGTTATATATTCATATCTTCTTCCGCCTTTGTGATATGGATATCTGTGACTGATTTGTGATATGATTATTTCTATGTTTGTTTCCGAAGATTATTTATAGCCACCGTGTGATAAGCTATTACATGGATGGTCGCTCCTCAACAGCCTTATTCTCCGTGCTAGTTGACAGCACTTCTCCGGAGTGTTCTTGGCTAGCGTGGGTATAGAGGTGGGGCGTCACAATGGCAGTATATTCGTCCCAGTTTTCTGCAAATATTATGTTTAACAGGTTATTAGCATTGGAGATAATCTACGACAAAGTGCAACAGAATTCGAGATCAAACAATTCAATTCGATTCAAACAAGTCTTCACAGATTTTCATAAGTCATAGGTCGTCCAGCGACCTAGCATAGGTCGAAGCCTCCTTAAGTCGCGCTATGTAAAGTAAAGGATAAAGCGTTTCAATCTCGTCACCGTGTTAACTCGGCCGCGACCTAGAATCTATGTCGCAGGAAAGTTAGGTCGTGCAGGTCCTAACTAAGTATAACTCTCAGCTCATGGAAAGCCCTAGGTCGTTTAGCAACCTAATGTAGGTCGAGACTACTCCTTAGGTCGCAAGGGTTCTTAGATCGCGAATTGTCTTGAATCGCTCACATTCACTAGGTCGCAGACTTCTTCTCCACGTAATACTTCACCAAACCCGATAACCCACTATCCACCACACTTGGATCCACCATCTTATTCGTGAGATTCATCGTCTTTCCATACCACCATACCATTTGAAAACCAACTCAAAATACCTCCGATCTACCATAAATCAAACTCGCTACTGTTCGTTCGTGAGACACTACAACAGCAATAACCACTGACGATCAAAAATCGATCACAACGCGGCTCAAAGAGGAGCACGACGTACAAAATTGATTTGGGGTTCAAAAGTTAGAGCTTGGGATTCGATGATGATCGTAGGGTGGAAAGAAATCGAAGACACTTACGTAATTTGGTAGCAAGGATGAATCGATGAATGAGTAAACTTGAATTCGCCTTTTGAAGTTCGAAGAATCGTTGATGGCGGTAGGAGGTCAGAGCAGTGAGGAGAAGAAGAATTAAGGCGACCTAACATGTTTATATGAGGTAAAAATGGGAAGGCAAATAGGCACGCATGCTGATACAAGTGTTAGGTCGCTCACGGCCTAGCTAAGCCGAGTCGAAGCACGCGACCTATGTCAGAGGCCCATACTTCGAGGGGCAAATGTTAACTGCTCTTCATTAGCGACCTAGGACCTAAAGATATGGAGCGACCTAATAACAGGAATGACTTAGCGATTTAAAGATGACTCGACCTAGGAAGGGGAGAGGCGACCTATCAGGCTTTGCGACCTAACAAGAAGCTGCGACCTAAATGAGGCTACGACCTAAGAATGAGTGCGACCTAAAGACTTAAGCACTGTCACGACCTATGATCTATGGAGAGTAGCGACCTAACGGTTCCCAGCGACCTAGGAAAGGCCGCGACCTAATGATTCTCAGCGACCTAAGAAAGGCCGCGACCTAATGATTCTCAGCGACCTAAGGAAGGCCGCGACCTAGCGGTTTAAAGACTTCACAACCTAACGACCTAAGGGATCGACTAAGGCTGCAGGAAAACACTCACGACCTAAGTTAGGTCGTTAACGACCTAAACACGTAAGTAAAGAGGCCGCCTCTACTATGTCACTGGGTGTTAGGTCGTGTGCGACCTACAACTTGTTGGAAAAAAGATGCGCTTACACATGAAGAAGGAAAGCCGGAGCTCCATAGGTCGAAGACGACCTACGACCTATGATAGGTCGCTCATGACCTAGATACATAGAGGAGAAAGCCGCTTATGCCAGGCCGCTAGAAGATAGGTCGTTCACGACCTAGGACTTGTCGTATTCAGCATGCGTACTCTAGTGGAAGATGAAAGAAGAACCAGTACTCTTTAGGTCGAGGGCGACCTACGACCTACTTAGGTCGGGCGCGACCTATGGCCCTAATCCAAAGTTGCCTATAAATGGAACCCTAACTCCAACAATGAGAGGACCTTTTTTGCGGGGGGGCACATTCACTTGAGAGACCGTTACCTTGCTGCATTGAGAGCTCCATCAACACTTAGAGCTTTCGAGATCAAAGGAATACTTCGAAGAACTTCACGAAGAAACTACACATCTTCAACATGAATTCAAGGACTTTAATCGACATAGAAGCTTGAGCTACTTGTTCCAAGTCTCTTGTAACTTGAAATATATTATACTTAAGAAGAATTGTATCCGCTTGTAACGAGATCATTAATAAAAGTACTTAAAGTGGACGTAGGCTATACCCTTAAGCCGAACCACTATAAAATTGTTGTTGTTTACTGCTTTTCCGCTATTACTTGCTTGTAATTCTTTCCCGATCTATCGGGTGGTGCTTTCACAACTACACTTCACACGCCGGGGTGTTAGCGTTCACATTTTAGCGTTAACAGATTGTTATTGTATGTTGTGTATTGGATTGATATTTCTGATATGTGATGTGATGCTATGTAATATATTGCTTTGTGCTGAGCTGTGATATCTGTGATGAATATACTACTGTGTGAATGTGAAAACCCTTTTTGGCCCGTAAAACGGCATTTGAACTTCGATGCGATAGGGAGTCGGATTCCAGTTGGTTATCCGAAATCCACATCGAACCTTGATAGTGAATCTTTGTGAATGGTATATCCATATATTTTTAAATTGAACGCTCACTATTCGGTTTAGCCAGAGAGGACCTTTTTGTTGTATAACCCATTCCGAATAGTGATACGAAGAAATGGATAGCATTTGAAGACGGCGGTGAAGACTGGGCGTCTTCGAGAACGATAGCATAACCTATCGAATGAATCTGCACTGAGTTGCTCCGGTATAGAGATCTCCATATGTGATGGGAAGTCCGATCGGGATTGTGGATGCTCGGATTGCAAGGGCTTCTTCAGAAGTGCCTTCGGTTCTGTTCAATCCTGGAACAGACTTGTATGGTTGTATGTTTAACATTACAATTTGAGATATAAAGCTGATTTCTTACAAATACATTTCTGTTTGGTGGAGGAGATTTATTCTCTTAGATTAACACCCTTCTCTGAGACGTACGAGCTCAGAGGTTATGTAGCTGAAGGTTATTAGTGATATATTCCTAATTTGGTAGTGTCGCATGCTGAGTGCTGCTGATCATTTGTTGATCGAAGCCTGGCTTTGCGAAAAAGCGTAGTTTTGTGGACGAGACTTCATCGAACCTCACAACCCGGTTATGGTTGAAACAAGAATTGTTGTAGCAAGGATATTTGGAGGTAGCGCCCTTTGAGGGTATGTCCATTTGCTTCTAGATTATAAGTGGTATCATGGTATGGAGACCAGATACTTACTTTGTGGTTGCTGCAAACTTATTGCTTTGTGGGTTTTGGTTGAGAAGCACTTCGCATAGAGGTGGTAACAACAGGGAGATTGCATACTCATGTCAGTTGTTACCTAGTTATAGAGGTAACCTAGCCTTGTGTTGGCAGAGATCCGTTTAGGTTCTCGGGGACATCCCTCCAGAGGCGTTCCATTTTTATGTGGGAAGTTTCTTTGCCTGACCATTTGTTCGAAATCCAAACAAAACAGTATGAGCCCTGTGCGGTTTTTGTTGTATAACCTGCCATGCAGCGTGGCGGTAACCTGCTACAAAACATGGTAGCTATAGTAGGCATACAATAATGGTTGAATGCTGGCTAAGATTAATATGATACCTTTGAAATGTTTTGCACACTATGCACTAATAATAATATCAAAGAGTTTTCTCGTGTCAAGCATATTTGACTATCTTAAGAAGAAATCTACTTCAAGTCTGCGTTTGCATTGTGTGTGTGGTGGGAGGTCTTATGGTAGTTTCGTTTTTGAAAAGGCATATCATTTTTTCTTTCATAAACGATTTTTATTTCAAACAACTGTTTTTGTTTACTCATACCAGTCCCATGACTGACCCGGAGTTTATTGTTCCTTTCCTAAACTCTGGATGCCTATAATTTCCATACGGGCAGCCTAAAAGCAGGTTATCTGTGTTTTCGAGCAAGCTTGGATTTTGAAGTCTTTCGAAAGCTGTCGAACTTTGAAAAGCTTTTGTATTTGGAAAACTTTCGGAATGTTGGAGTTTTGAAGTCCTTATCAAAGTGAAGTATGTTGGAAACTTGTAGGAGTTTCCGTTGTTGTTTTATTATTGTGTCATATATGTATCACTCTGATATTATTGATCGATGTTGTATTGGAGATCGTATCATGTTGTATTGTGTTGTAATCAATGACATTCATTTTTTTCCGCTGTTTATATTCATCTAATGTTGTTATAAGCTCCATCCGAACTGATGTTCAATGCTTGAATCTCCGGTAGTTCAATGCAAGTGAGGTATTTGATGTCGATTTTCAATCACTGAATTTCGAGTCATGACACTCTTCTTAAATAGAGAACACCTTTCAAGCTTCTTTAATGTATCTATCTTTGGCCCTCTTACTAGTCCCTACTGACTGTGGCCCTTATGGATTACATCAATCCTATTCAATAATAGATTCAAGCTCAATGGATCTTCTTCTTCCAAGACGTTGATAGCATTATTAAGAAACATTTGGCCACCATCACCAGTCTGTGGTGCCTTTTTTGTCTTGGATGAATTCTTTTAAATACCCTTTGTGAATTAGTTTTCGAATGATTCCTGCCAACACCCTCCATTTATCAATTTTGTGGCCATTTGCTTTGTGATGAGCGCAATAGTCATCCCTTTTTCTTTAATTAGGATAATTTTTGGCCTTAAATAAGTTCGAGAAGATAACCTTCTTCTTAGTCATAGCATAAATATAAGACAATGGCTCGTTTAAAGCGATTGAATTAGTATTGGGTTCCTCCCACCTTATTCTCTTATGTCCCCAAGTCAAAAAAAATCTTCCACTTTCTTTTTAGGATTGGCTTTCTTTTCTGTATAATATTGTTCATCCGTTTGAATGAATTATTAGCCTGAAAATTGAAGCCCTGCAAATCATTGCCTCCATGGATAAAGAGCTGCTTCCAAAATGGTGTATTCTCTATTAACCTAGAACGTACTACAATGAGCTTATCCTTGTTTTTCATATCTATATCTTTTAGCGCTTCTGTGATGAATCTCTTGAGGCAATCACTCACCGATTCTCCCTATCTTTGTTTAGTGTTGGCTAGAACAGTGTAGTCAATGGTTGGATCTTTGTATATACAGAATTGAGCATAGAATTCAGAAGAAACCTATTTTTATGAATAGATCATCTTTTTTATGATATTTTTGATACCATTTAGTAGCTACCTCTTGAAGCGTTCTCGGAAATAGTCTGCATTGTATAGATCCATTTAACTATCAAAAGCCATTAAGTGATCATCAGGGTCAGTAGTTCCATGATACTTCAAGATTGGGACCTTGAAATGAGATGTGATTATTGTTGGCATGATTTCGTCTGGGAATAGTGCTACCCATTCATTATCATTGGCACTCTCGTCCAAAATCCTCTTTACTTAGCATTTAGCATGTCTTTGATTGCTTTTTCCAGTACGTTTTGCAAATAAGGTAATTTGATTGATCTTTCTTTATAAGCCTATTTTTGATCCATTCTTTGGATGAAGTGTGATTGACTTGATTGTTTTTTGCAGCCGCCATAGGTGATGATCTCGGCATGGATTGAACCTCTTATCATTGTTTTAGATGATGATTTATGTTTATCGTCTAGTGCGTTAAGGGAGCTTTCTTTTAGCTAAACCGTAGACTTGCCCGACCTCCCTCCAAGAGGCTCTTTAATAAGGCTATAGAGAAGGTGCTAAGAGTTTGTCTAGTGCATTTGGCTAGCTGCCTTTTATCTGAACTAAGAACTTACTTGACTTTCCACTAGGAGGCACATCAGTAAGTCTTTTGGTGATGGCACTGCAGGCTGGTTCGGTGCTTTGAACGTGCCAAAGGCTTACTCATCCTCCCTCTAGGAGGCTCTCCACTCAGGCTACGTAGTTATATGTGGAAGGCATTGAGATGCTTTAGTCGGGCGTTTTCAGATAGGACCAAAGGGTTACCATGACCTCTCCCTAAGAGGTGCTTAGACCAGGCCATCTCAGTGAGGAAAAAAGCTTAGCCCCTTACTACCATCAGAGATAGTGATTTAGACTTTTCATTAATTTTATAAGAGTTTTACTTCTCCATCACGTAGATACACTTATTTTGTTTAGAAGATCATATTTTATTGGTTGCTGATTTACCATCTTTGTACGAACTCATTAGGCTTCCCCTGCGTTAGGAAATTATTGATCAAGAGCTCCAATCTTCGAAATTGGTTTGTATCATACCCATTTTCTCACGGTAATAATAATATAATCCTTCGAGATTCTTTCCATTCTTTTGATGCTTCTTTTTAGAAGGCCAGTAATTGAGTTTGTTCTTAGTCAAGGAGTAGATACTCTTGTATGAGGTGATAAGGGAGCAAATTTTAGGAACCTATGGTCTTTTGGAAGTTGATCATTCAGAATTCATTTTGGCTCTCTTATGCATAATAATCTCCTTGGCTTCTGCAAAAAAGCATTCTTTTTAAAGAATATCGAATTTCACTTAGTTCTTGAGAGTGGTTAAGAAAAATTTCCCATCTTTTAGTGAGTCGATCAAATTCCTTTGTTATTTCATTTTCGAAAATGGTGCATTTTGGTTTAACTCGAATTTCCTTCATTATTTTCAAGAAGACATTATCCTTTTTACATTGCTTTCCTACGGTGAAGATCGGTGTTGGCTCTATGTGAAATGGATTCAAACTCAATTTATCTAGTTTGTAATATGCTGCTTATATTTAAAA
Source organism: Allium cepa (assembly GCA_030765085.1). Lineage (NCBI taxonomy): Eukaryota > Viridiplantae > Streptophyta > Magnoliopsida > Asparagales > Amaryllidaceae > Allium > Allium cepa. The sequence continues at coordinate 813,795,488 of CM060939.1, forward strand.
TCAATATAGATGATGTCTGATATCCTTAAAAACATGCGGCATTGCATATATCTCATGTTGTTGAAATGCAAATTTCTCCATTCCCTCGGGGACGAATATCGGTGCAGCGTCACCATCATACTACATGTCATGTATCTTCAAGGTTAATATTGGTGACAACATTGTCTAATAATTATAAGTACGTAACCCCTTAGAATTACCACCAGCCATGAGTAATACACGGTCGACATTTGAAAAGTGTTACATACTCCGATCTCAATGAATATTTTATCATTTGTTGAAACAACTTAGTCATTAATATTTAAAACAAAATGTTATTTTAGTTTGTGATTATTTAACCATGATTGCAACCATTCACAATTTTTAAGCACATAATATTTTATTAAGGATTTTCTTATTAATATACTTTAAATTTGATATGTAATTAATTAAATTACAATACAACAAAGTAATAACATAAATCAAATACCTTGATTATAAAAAAGATTGACTGTAGAGTTAGATATATGTAACAAATTACATAGTTACCCAAAGAGCAAACTACAAACTCATTTAACTATAAATATCAAATGATCCACCGATCGTTACAAAAATATCAAACCATACTAGACGAGGAGCAATATCATATAGAGTGATAATTTAACTTGAGATTATATTCGTATATAACATAACCCAGATTAACTTGTGTCCATCAAGGACCAAACAAAAAAAAATTATTGGAGTCTACAAACCTATGAAAACAGTTGACAAAATAAAGAAAATTCATCATTAGTCCAATGTTGTCAGTCTCACATAAAACAGTCCTTGTATGAAAAATCATAAGCCGTAAAAATCTTAAGGAGATAAAATGCAAACAAAAATAACATTAAGGTCTAAATAAAATACTACATCACCTAAAGAATAAATCCTAAATCGGGTTTGACTGAAACCATTGAACATTTGGACGATATCTACGTAGCTTTAACTTCCATACCCCCATCAACTATCATCGACCTCATGTACATTTTGTGGCGCAAGTCTAGACCCATCAAACGGGTCGGCTAATAAATAGGTCGGGTAGAATTTAATCCGAGCCATTCAAGAAATAAATAAAATTAACCCAATAGACTCATTTAATAAACGGGTTGACCTGACCTGACCTATTTAATAAAATGGTTAGCCTGACCTGATCCATTTAAAAAAAACTACTGCATAAACAGTAAAACAATAAAATTGAAAGCTGCATCATTTTGTGATGATCAATACTTCACCATTTAGAAAAAAACTAATCATTTTACAAAAACTGCATCAAAAAATGAAAAACTGCACCATATAGCGAACAATACATCAAAAAACCTCCAACGAAAAATTGAAAATTGAACTACAACATCAAAAATTAAAAAATTTAGCATGATAAACTGTTAGGTGAGAAACTCCGTACTTGAATACAAAAAGTGCATCGAAATAATTGAAACGGGTTAAGGTATGTTTTAACAGGCGCAACCAATGGTTCCCTTGTCTTGACCTCTGGATTTAGTGCTGTCATCTTTAGAACTGTCACCAACACCATATTCAAAACTTTAAGCTAATTGATTTATCCACCCTATCCACTTCCTTTATTGACTAATCTCGCCATTTGGATATACACTTCAAGTCGCAACTTGCTGTGTAAGTCACACCACCTCTAAGCATCGTATGTAAACCACCTTCGATTGAAGAATTCTCCTCTTCCTAGTGAAATTATTGTAAACATCGTCACCAAAATGAGAAGTGAACACCATTGCTTGCTTCCTCTCTTTAGGATGAATGCTTAGCATTCATATTATCCCTAATCATTTTTTCCCTAGGTCATAAATTTGAAGCCGACGCTTGCCATTGACAAGCATTTGGTTATGGAAAGAGTATTCCTAACTAGAGGCAGGAATAGTTATGCATTTACAAAGATGAGAAAAGACGAACCAAGATGTGGAAGCTTTAGGATTTTTGTTCAACTTCTGTTAAGAGATGGACATTATTGATACAAAAATACTCAAAATCCAAAATATGTTCAGAAAAATGAATGATAACCCTTCATGTAATATACCAATCATTTGTCTTGATGAGCTTAAAATGGTGGGGAAAATCACATGTATTGAAAAATGTTGCTCCTAAAAATTTACCCCTTACAAAGTCCATGTATGAGCATTAGGAAATTGTAACGGCTCGAAATTTTCGATCCCAAAAACTTCGGATAGTTAGGACGAGAAGAGAAGAGATTGAAGAAGAAACAGATAAGAAATACAGAATCTCACATTCGCAGCGGATCAAAATATAATATCAAATAAAATATCAGTTATAAAAAGAAAAACAATATAGGTTAATTTACATCAGAATATCAGAGTTACAATATATATAGAACACACTGGACGAATACAATCCACATGTCCCAGATAAACTACAATATCACAGCGGATACACTCCATACGTTGCTGTCATCCAGCTCGCCTCCTGAGCTCCAGAACATCCTTACCTGAAAATCTGTAATACTCGGTCTAACCCGAGAATTATGTCAAAGTAACACCTGGGTCAGGCTAGAAACCAGCATGAGTAAACTCATCTAATCATGAAATTCTAATGCATAGAACTTATTTAAAATCCAGGGTAACTCGAATCAATTTACAAATTCACAATTTGTTATAGAGATCACTTATTTCACACATCAATTTCTATGTACCAAAACTTATATTAAATGGTCCAATTCACTTAAATCATTCCATTCCAGCCTATTGATTTCACATGTCAATCAACAATGATTCAAAATGGTTTCAGGAATTTACTGATACCCGACCCCGGTCTCTTCAATTCTAATATCATCTTAATCCAAGTTATTCAAGTGAATACAATTCAAATTTAAATACAAGGTGTCACTTTTACATAGCAAATAATCATAGCTAACCACATCATCATTGTTTAAACCAAACATATCATATCACATAGCATCACAAATCAACTATCAGAGATATCAACTAATCTAATATTATTCAATCATTCATAAGCAAGATTTATTACTTCCCAATTTAATTTAATTAATCTCTAATTAAGCTAATTACTAACTTTAATCACTTAGATTACCTTTACTTAACCTTAAATTAATTATATTAAGTATTTAGTCCTTAAATACTTCCCTTAAGTAATTTACTTTTAATTACTTTCATCGAGTATCCCATTGGTTAATTAACCTCAATTAATTAACATTGATCATTAATTAATTTAACCTTTAATTTTCTAATTAAATTTATTTACCTTCACAGATTAATCCTTTAATTACTTACATTATCATTTAAGTAATTCAATTATCTTTAATTATTTCCACCAAGTAAATATCCCATAAACACTTAATTTAATTACTTAATACATAAACACGTTCACTAGTTAATTATCTTTAACTAGTTATATTCAGTTTATTAACCTTAAATTAATCACATTAAATAAATAACTATCCGCTAATTAATTACATAAGGAATTACTCTTGATTACTTATACCAAGTAATTAACTATTCTTTAATTACAATAAGATATTATATTTCAAATTATAAAAAAATCTTAAATAATTAAGATTAAACCACCTCCTTTAATTACTTATTTTCATCAATAATCTTACTTGGATTCAAAAGTTTTGAAATTAATTTAGTCAAAACAACCCTTTATTAATCTTTATAATAAACTTATTATTTTGAAAACTATTTGATAAGGGAATCGAAACATACTCCTATCTATTTGCTTTGAAACCGACTACAAATTCTCTTTCGTTTGCTTTTTTTCAAATAAACTTGAAAGGAAAACAAAGAAACTCGATACCTAAAAGTGACCCGAGCCACATCTCAATTTTCTCGAGTAGAACACGAGAACCTTCGTCCAACAATTACTTCGAGTTCCACAAGGTCCCACATGGGAAAGTACCCGAGACTCACATCATCTTCCCAAACTTGAACGATGCTTGACACAGGTGCGCACACGTGAACATGCACCAGAGCTATGACCATCTCTAGTCATTATCGAGGCCACCAGAATGACACAGACGAACTTCCCATTGATCCAAACACTTGAGCTACGAGACGAACTCGGAAACAAAATAGGGCATACAGAACCCATGTGGAACCAACTACCTGGACCAAATTCTGCTTGCCAACGACAACTCCGACCTTCATTGTCCATGCTACCCATACCTTAGCTTCCTCATCGATAAACGTGGCATTTCCCCTTGATGCGATCGAACTCGAAACACTCACGACAGAGAAATCGTTCGAGAACTCTAAGGAACATCGTAAGCAAAGGAAACTCTAAAAAACTACGCCGCTCCCACCACGCATCTTATAAAATCATTAGCTATTTTTCCCAACATCTCTAGCCTACCACCTACCCTTGGCCTCAATTTCGACGTCATTGACCATCTCGTTCGCCTGAATTTTACGAAATACCCAATCTCGACTATCTTGCTAATTTACATCAACCCCAAGCGTAAAAATTATCATATTATTTTCGAAAATCAGCATATTCAAATACAAATCGATTCAAATGATCAAAACTTAGAAATTTAAAAATCAAATTCTGGACTTGAATTTATTTTTTATTGTCCGTTCTTATTTTAGAAATAAATACTTAGTATATGTATGTAGAAATTTTTTATGATTTTAATTTGGTAGATAAACACAAATTTCTTTTAAAGATCTAATCATAAGATTGTTTATATCATGAGATATAAATTTTTAAACATGGTTTTTGGTCTTTTAAAGAAGAACAGAGGTTTACATGTATTTACACAGACAGGCATTTAGTATTTCCATCCATATACACTAGATAACACATCAATACATTCATGCAAAGAAATTTCACAACATCTCTACTAATATTCCTCATATTCTTCAAAATATAAAGTAGGTTTAACTTTAAAAAAAGTAGTGTACTCACTGTTAAACAGAGTAGCCTGTTTTGACGATCTGAAACTATATTTAGATCTATTCTGTGCTTGATTTGCTAGTTTGAAACCAAGCTTGCTTGCTGAATTGAACTTCATTTATGATGAATTGATTTTTTTTTAAAGATGAAGAAGAAAAAGAGCAGCATGTTAAAGACAAGGATTTTATGTTTAACCCTTATTTAAAAATCACTTATTTTATTTTAGTTATATAACATGTTTATTCTTATTTATACACCTACAAGCTATTTTAATTCATAAAAAAATTATATCAATCTTATTTAAAATTTAAACCATAAAAATGTTAAATTTAACTTTGGTTATCATTTAGAAATTTACTATATATATTACAACCAAGTTTAATTATCTATTTGCTAATTTATTATAAGAGCTATTATCCCTAGATTTTTTTAAAAGAATTTATTATAGTTCAAATTCAGCTATATACATATCCAAATCCTATAATTATCAGAACTCTATTTGTTTATCCAAATAAAAATCAGTATCTTAATAGTTAAAATTAGTTAATTACCAATTAACAATTGCCCAATAACTCGGGTTAACACATTCTTTCCCCCTTTGGATCTTTTCATCCTCGAAAAGGAATGAAGCCAGAATTTTTTAAAATGTTTAATATCAGAAAAATTACTCTTTGATCTCTTTAACTATAAACTCCTTTTTATTAGAAAAATTAAAACACTCTAAAATCTATATAACATTACCAAAATAATTGTGACGACCCGGAATTTTTGGATGTTTGAAATCAAAATATTTAATTGATTTTAAATGTTTAAAAGTTATGTTTTAACTTGAATTCAAATATCACCATTTATTGGGTAATTTAATTATTAAATAAATAATCTGAAGTTAGGTAAAACTGTTGAATTTGGAAGTTACAGGCTTGTTACAAATATTTTAAAGCCTTAGAAAATTGATATTAACAACACTGAAGATAATAGAAGTTTTAAATCTGAATTTGAAACTATTTTGTTCAGTTTTAAAAATATATTTTTTGAATTGAATTTAGAAATAGCCTTCAGAGGCACATCTCGAAATTCGATGAAACTAGTTCCATTGGATCCGTAATATTGTATTATTATCGGATTTCAATTTTCGTAGTATTTGGAGTGATCGTGTGGTCTTACGGTTAGTAAACGCGCTGAAATTAAATCGAAAATTCAATTTTATAACTGGGTTCAAAAAGCTATCTTCTCCATACGATCGAATTAGGACTCGAAACCTTTTCCATTGGATTTGGAATAGGGGTATAACATTATAAATGCCTGGCGGCATGCCTAAATATGAGTTTAAATTTTTATAGTATATAATTTGAGATATTTTATAAAAATTATACATATAAAAGCAAAATCGAATCAATAGTCAAACCTTCTCATATACACCACTCCTCTCAACTTAAATTCGTGTCCATCCTTATCTTCTTTTAGATGAGGAAAAAAATGGCGTCGTTCAGAAGCAAATGAACGAGAAGGAATAAAAGCATGCTTCTTGTCCTTTTGCTACTTACCCTCTCGCTAGTAAAAAAAGTTGCAACTATTTAAAAATCACAGTCTTCAATTCTTCCTCATCCCCTTTTCCTTTTTTACCGTTAGAAATAGCAGAGTGGAAAATTTCAAATCATGTGGCGGAAACAAAATATAGGGTACGCAACAAAATTCAAGTCGATTTCGAATCAGAGTCGAATGCGACTCGTTAGGCCGATTCTCGAGGCACGTAAGGGGATTTCAACTTCGATGCAGCAAGGAGGGAGACTCGCGCTCGATGGAGGGCATGTGGGGCCGTAGAGAGAGAGGCTCGAATCCAGGAGTTATCGAAGCAGTAGGAAGGTCGCGATTAAGGGCCGAGCGACTTCGTGGAGGAGATACGGTCGTAAATTTTGGAAGGAGGAGATCGAGGGGTGCGGCTCATCATTTTGCGATCTGGAGACGTTTTGGAGTCTTGGTGATGAAGCGCGTTGGGTGGCGTTTCAAGGCAGTACGACGTGAGAGTCGCCAGTGTTTAGTGGGGTTTGTGTCTGGTATCAGATTTTGCAGGTGAGGTTTTATTTATTTTTTTATTAAATTTATATAATTATGTGTAAAAAAATGAAATTTGTACTTATATAATAAATTACAGTAGATATAAAGTAAATTATTTCTAACATTTAGAGTAAGCAGAAGATTTGTTTGTATAGATCTAGAATATGAAAATTTATATAAAGATTTAACTTTTAAATTTATATGCATTGTTTTATAAATGTAGTTACTAAATGGAAGATGCCTATATCCATTCTAAACTTACTAGTTATTTTAAATTTATGATTGTTAGTGATTATCTTGTTTAAATAAATTATTTAATTGATATTAGTTACTAAAAAAAAGAGATATGATTTATCATAGGAAATTTGTTGAAAATAAATTATTCATTTAAACCCAGATTATTAATTTAAAATTAAATTTATTAATTGGTAATTGATTATTTGTTTAGTTCAAATATTAATAACATGTATAATGTTTACATAAGGTCAAAAATAATGGAGAGGCGAACCGGAATGGAAACAGGTTGCAAATTGAAATCAAAGGTGAGTTAATCTCACTCATCTGGGTAATAATTTAAATTTAAATGGTTAAATTTAAATAATTGTTTGAATGATTGAATTGATTTGATTTCTATATTATATATAGTAGTAGGTATAGTAGATATTGGAGTGATTGATTTCCCGCATTATATAGCGGATGAGACCATATGCGCCGCATAATAGCGGATAATATCATGTTAGTCCCATATACCGCGATATTCCACCTCGAAGTGGAATTGGAATTGTGCTAACATCTGTGGATGCAGGAAAACGGGTTGGAGGGATCCAACTAGATTCCTCAAAATTATTTTGATTGTTCTAATAATTCTGCATTATAATTATTTGATATCCTGCGATGAATTTTATTGATAATTGGAATATTGAATGCTATGATTTGATTTAATATATTTCGGTATACTGAATTATCAAATCTATAGACTTGGATTTTTGAAAAGAAAATATAAGAATATATTTTAAGGATAATAATTATAGTGAATTTGAATAAAAAATAAGAATGAATTGGAAAGGAATAAAGGTGATTTTTAAATCCTAATTAATTCCGGGTACGAAAAAGGGATTTTTAAATAAACCGAGAAATAATGCATTTTAAACAAAAGTGATGTTATGTCAAGAAATAAATAAATTTATTTTAAAATTCAAGATTTGAATTTATTTAAAAGAATTAAGAAGGAATTTGGAAAATCTGAAATTGGTGTTTTCAGTTAAAAGATTTTAAATCATAACGATGAAAGAAAATCTGAAGTTAACGGATTTTGAAATAAATGGAGTAAGTAAGGAAATTTATTTAAAAAGTGAAGTAAATTGGAAATCAGTTTAGGGATTGATTTAAGTGTGTAAAACCAGGATTTTTTTTTAAAAGTGAAGTAAGACTTTGGAGTTTATAAACTGAGTTTATAAAGGTGAAGTGACATATCCGTGGATATTTGAAGAATAAATTCACGATGGGAATTTATTAAAGAAATGGGTGTGAGAAAAGCGGATTACGGATCTTAAGGCTAGGATTAACACTAGAGGGGGGGTGAATTGTGTGAATAAAGAATTACTAAATCATTTACGATTTATGTTAATTTAGACACCGATGTATGCAATATACAGACACAGATATGATCACAGAAACAAACACAAGTGCAGAAACAAAATAAAAGCAGTAAAGGAAAGAATACACCGGATTTTATACTGGTTCAGAGTTGCCCTACATCTAGTCCCGCAACACAAGCACGGATTTCCTTTCAAAAGAAATTGTACAATTACACCCTTGGTTTCAAGGCTACGAGATACACCCTCTAGAATTTCGATCCTCTGGGTAGAGATACTTAATTTTCGGGCCACAAGTTTATCCAATTGATTTACCAAGGCTACAATCACACCTTTTCTTTCTTGATTGATTTTCAAGGCTACAATCACACGTTTTCCCGCTTAATAGATTACAAAGAAGTCTATAACTCTGAATAGCACTGAGAATCTTGTAGAGAGAGTGATAGAGAATCAAACTAGAAGTAATCGAGTTTGATTAATGTTGATTTCGGCAGAGTAATGATAAGAATATGTATTAAGAAAAGTGGAAGAAGAAGAGGAGTGAAAAACTAGAAAATATGATATAAAATTCGTTGAAACTAACCCCTATGTGTAGAAGAACAACATCCATGTCCATTCGTAAAGATTTATGGCGAATAGACACTTCTTTTAAAATTAAAATTTTGAACTCAACTGACACCATGTCGACGTGGGGTATATAAGCATGTCGACATCCCAAAGCATTTTTTGATTTTCTTTGAAAATAACCTTTATCTATATTAAAACTAATTTAAACTCTATAAATATACTTGAATATAGTTAAAATTCATAAGTAAATATAAAGAATAATGTATATAGAATTTAACTCTAATTTTATATTTTAAATCTAAGTATAAATATTAAAAGTTAAATATATTATATTAAAAGATAGTTTAAAATCAGGAGTAATTTGACATTGAAATTAAAGATAGTTTTGAGGCTAAAATTATTTGAAATCAGGATAGAGGGTTTTGTATCTTTTAAAAGGAAGGCTTTTGAAAACATTTTGAAAACAGGATATAATTTTGAAAAATCATTTTGAATAAAAAGTTAGCGGATACAAAACAATGTTCCACTAGATTTTTCGTAGGTTCCATCCTACTTAGTGTTCCATCCCTTTAACAAGCTCGAAGTGGATTCCATTCCACGAATAAATTGGATTTTAAGATGCCGGTGCTTTTCTATGAGTTTTAACAAAATTCCTAATAATAATAAAAAATACTTAAATTTGAAATCATGAACTCTTGATAATCTTGATACTCATGAGTCTTCTATCTTGATATCTTGAATCTCCATTCTGTACAGTCTTTTTTCTTAGTACCTGCATGGTTAAATCCTGCATATACATATATATCTAGACTTATAATGTTAGTATTTTTATTTTATAGACTATTCTGAGGTTGTTTTCATCAAAACCATCATTTCACGGACTAACAATCTCCCCCTTTTTGATGATGACAACCTTTGTTTATTAAAATTTACTTCTATCCTAATAACTCCCCCTAAAACTAATAACTCCCCCTTAATCTATGCCTAACTGCCCTATTTTATATTTCTCCCCCTTTGCCATCAACAAAAAATTCACTCCCCCTCATTCTTCAGTACCTGCATTGATAAACTATACGACGGAATATATAGATTAAGAAATAATTATACTTATGAACATGATAACTAATCAAAGTCTATATACATTTCAATGTACATATATGTTTTATACAACAGATTTCAAACCAATATCAAGAAATCAATCCACACAGAGTATCAATCCAAACCAAATCAATTCAAGCAAATCAAACAAAGCAAACAAATAAAAATCAAACGTTACGTGGAACTTCCACCCATCCTTGTTCTCCAAAGATTGGGTCCGCCTTAATAGCATCCCAATTATCATTGTCATTGGTGAGAGAGATAGGAGGATGTGCTTCGTTATCATTCTTGTGCAGAGAGGAGATCATCCATCATATCGCATCGAAGTTCCTTTCTTGTTCCTTAATCATCTTCATTTGACTCAACTCTAAGTGAAGCTGGTTTCGTAGAATAAACGAGAGAATATTCTTGAATGAATTAAGAGTTTCTTTAAGATGTTCGGATAGATTGTGAATAGGATTAGCCATAGTTGAATTTATGAAGGTAATAAAGGATATAGATGATAAGAAATGAATTTCAGTGAAGAATTCTAGAAGAAACAGGTATATATAGGTGTAGAAATTCGTTTGAAATGAATAGACATTTAGTAGTTATTCAAATTTCAAATTCAAAATCAATTGTCATTTCCGACCCGTACATGTCGACATGGTCATGTAAGGGATGTCGACATGGGTCAATGAATAATTATGACTAATTTGATTTTGTGAATATTTGTGTGTGTGTGTGTATTTATATACTATACTAACGTTTATTCTGGAGATAAGATAAGATAGATAACAGAAAGGAAATTTCATTTCATTGCATACTACAATAGTACAACGATTAAGCATACAACAAACTGCATGAACATTCGAAATAAAGCAAACTAAAACAAATATAACGAGATATGAAAAGATAAGACTAGTTAGAGGATGATGAAGATGAAGATAGTCCAAGTTTCTTGCTGACTTTGGAAATGAACTTGTTCATCTTGGATGAAATTTTGTCCAACTTCTTACTAACGGATCTTTTAAGAATCCGTTGATTCTCAACAATCGTCTTTTGGTTTCTGAGAAGGGTTTTGGTGGATGGATTAGGAGGATAGTCAATTCTTTCCAAAAAGGTCTCACCTTCTTCTTGTTCAATTTCAATTTCATCCCCTTCTTCCTCTTCCTCTTCTTCCATTTCCTCATGAGCCAAACGCTCTTCTTTTTCGGCAAGGGTCCCATAAGGTTGAAAAATAAAAGGAATTTTCATAAGCGAAATGTTGGAATGGTAGAAAACTTTTCTAGAAACAAATTCTTCACCTTTGAAATCCACTCCAAAATAGTCAAAAATCCGAGTGAGATAGATTCCATGGTATAAGGTATTCTCACCCATTTCAAGATTTTTAGGGCGAAGTTCACCCAAAATAACTTGCGCCTAATTTATGTCATAATTTTCGAAAATAGCAAAAAGAGCTTTGCAAACTTTGAAGTAGGATTGTTAAAATTCCCCGATCTTGGGGTCAAAGCATGTTGCAAAAGAAGATTGACAATGCTTGCCTTTGGTCGAAAATTTCGATTTTTGAATTCAAAATTATCAATCCCTTCGAAAATGTGATGAAATGTCTCACGATCATTTTCATCGATTTTAAAATTAGAAAGATCCATTCCCGTACACTTGCAATTGATAATGGTACCCAAAAGATTACAATTAAAAACAATTCTAGTGCCTTTGCACTACTCCAAATTTCATCCTCATTTCCATGATAAAATCCATGGTTTAAATTAGCATAGACAAGTTTGACAAGATTTGGATAGCAAACAGAATCATTTCGAGAAGCATCAATAAGATTAAGAACTCCATTGTTTGCAAAAAGAGAATCAAGTTCATAAGAAGAAAAATCTTGAAAAATAGCATATTTTCCGGGATGGACTTTGGCATAGTTAGCATAATTGATGTATGCTCTTATTGCCTCCGGATCATTAAATAATTGCTCTTTGATTTTTTTGGAAATTCTCATGGTGGAGGGATTGCTTGAAGAAGCCATTAAAGTTGAGAGTAGAGAGTTTGAAGTTATGAAGAGAGAGTTTGAATTTGAAAATGAGAGTGAAAAGATATGATAAAAGATAGTGAATAAATAGATTCTCAAAGGACATATTCTCTGGTCAAAAAGTAGCTTTTTAGAGAACTGATTGAAGTGAAAAGGTGGAGGGAAATTCAAACATTTGAATTCAAATTTTGAATTCAAATTTAAGTACCCATGTCGACATCATGGTAGGGACCATGTCGACATGTGCCTTTGAATTTTCATGAATTGATTTTTCCTTAGTTCTCTAATATATATAAATATTATTATTATTATTGATGCCTATATATATATCTGAGATATTATTGAACTTCAAGTATATTTCAGAAAATATCATTATAATATTAAAAAATAATAAAAATAATAATGAAATAATAATAAAAAATAGAAAATAAATTTTAAAATCCAAACAACACACCAATTCAAAACCAATCAATCAAACAATCAAGCAACTAATTCTAAGCAAGAAATTTCAACCAATTGTATTATAAACATGTACCTTTTTCTGAGTCCATTTCTTTGAACTCGTCTGAGTCATGAACAACTGTGAAACACAAACTGGAATTATCTGTTTTCTGATCATCATCACTTGAGGATAAGTCTGAGTCATCTGGAGTAGCAGTAAATGCATGCTTCCGTTTCTTTGCTGGATCATTGATCATAGAAGAATTTTGCCTATCTGGATATGGACAGTCTCTTTTGAAATAACCTGGTTTATCACGGTTGTAACATTTTTCATTATCTTGGCACTACATTCTGATTTCTAGAATTCTTATAGTTGTTTCTCTTGAGATTGTTCATCTTTTTGTATTTCAGGAATTTCCTAAAATTTCTAGTCATAAAGGCCATCTCTTCATCATTATCGCTGTTTGAGTTTGATCCATCGGTTAATGCATTGAATGTCATTGATTTCTTTTCAAATGCTTTACTTTCTCTTCCCTTGATCATTTGAACTTCATATGACATTAGATTTCCAATTAATTCTTCTATCTTTAAAGTACTGATGTCATTTGCCTCTTCGATCGCAAGTGTCTTTTGATCCCATTCTGGAGTTAGAGAATTTAAAAATTTTCTGACTTGATCTTCTTCAGAAAATTCCGTTTCCAAAGATATTAGAGAATGCATAATATCCTGAAATCTACTATACATATCGGAAATAGACTCATTAGGATTCATTTTAAATAATTGAAACTGATTTGTGAGCGTGGAGATTTTGGTCTGTTTAACTTTGCTTGTTCCTTCGTGAGTGACTTGCAAAGTTTCCTAGATTTCATATGCAGACTTACAAACCGACACTCTATTGAATTCATTTCTATCTAGTGAACAAAACAGAATATTTATTGCCTTAGAATTATTTTGTGCAATAGTCTTTTGCTCAGTAGTCCACTGTGCAAAATTAGTTGTGGGTTCAGAATATTCAGTTTATGTGATATTCCACGTGTCTAATCCTATAGATTGTAAATATATTTTCATCCTACATGCCAAATATGCATAGTTACTGCCATTAAAAAGTGGTGATCTGACAGTAGACAGACCTCTACAAATGAACTAGTGGCAGGGATAATAGTGTTAGTAATAGTACCAGTGTTGGTAGCCATTTTGAAAAATTTTCAAAAATCAGATTATGAAACTTTGAAAACCTTGCTTCGATACCAATTGTGAGAAAAGCGGATTATGGATCTTAAGGCTAGGATTAACACTACAGGGGGGTGAATAGTGTTAATAAAGAATTACTAAATCTTTTCGACTTATGTTAATTTAGACACCGATTTATGCAATATACAGACAAATATATGATCACAGAAACAAACACAGATGCAGAAATAAAATAAAAGCAGCAAAGGAAAGAACACACCAGATTTTATACTGGTTCAGAGTTACCCTACATCCAGTCCCGCAGCACAAGTACGGATTTCTTTTCAAAAGCAATTGTATAATTACACCCTCGGTTTCAAGGCTACGAGGTACACCCTCCAGAATTTCGATCCTTTGGGTAGAGATACTTGATTTCTAGGCCACAAGTTTACCCAATTGATTTACCAAGGCTACAATCACACGATTTCTTTCTTGATTGATTTTTAAGGCTACAATCACACCTTTTCTCGCTTAATAGATTATAGATAAGTCTATAACTCTGAATAGCACTGAGAATCTTGTAGAGAGTGATAGAGAATCAAACTAGAAATAATCGAGTTCGATTCAATGTTGATTTCGGCAGAGTAATGATAAGAATATGTATTAAGAAAAGTGGAAGAAGAAAAGGAGTGAAAAACCAAAAAATCTGATATAAAATTTGTTGAAACCAACCCCTATTTATTGAAGAACAACACCCATGTCCATTCGTGAAGAGTTATGGCGAACAGACTCTTCTTTTGAAATTTAAATTTTGAACTCAACTGACACCATGTCGACATGGGGTATATAGGCATGTCGACATCCCAAAGCATTTTTTAATGTTTTCATTTTCTTTGGAAATAACCTTTATCTTATATTAAAACTAATTAAAACTCTATAAATATACTTGAATATAGTTAAAATTCATAAGTAAATATAAAGAATAATATATATAGAATTTAACTCTAATTTTATATTTTAAATCTAAGTATAAATATTAAAAGTTAAATATATTATATTAAAAGATAGTTTAAAATCAGGAGTAATTTAACGTTGAAATTAAAGATATTTTTAAGGCTAAAATTATTTAAAATCAGGATAGAGGGCTTTGAATCTTTTAAAAGGAGGGGATTTGAAAACATTTTGAAAACAGGATATAATTTTGAAAAATCTTTTCGAATAAAAAGTTAGCGGATATAAAACAATGTTCCACTAGATTTTTCATAGGTTCCATCCTAATTAGGGTTCCATACCTTTAACAGGCTCGAAGTGGATTCCAATCCACGAATAAATTGAATTTTAAGATGCCAGTGCTTTTCTATGAGTTTTAACAAAATTCCTAACAATAATAAAAAATACTTAACTTTGAAATCTTGAACTCTTGATAATCTTGATACTCTTGAGTCTTCTATCTTGATATCTTGGATCTTTATTCTGTACAGTCTTCTTTCTTAGAACTTGCATGGTTAAATCCTGCATATACATATATATCTAAACTTATAATGTTAGTATTTAGATTTTATAAACTATTCTAAGGTTGTTGTGATTAAAACCATCATTTCACGGACTAGCAACGGGAAAATTTGTTTAAAAATAAATAGTGATCTATTTTTATAGGATGTGAAGAGAAGTATATTTCCCTAGACAGCCAAGTACGTTTTCAAAGTAAATTTTTAAATATAAGTTAAAAGCTTTAATATTGTTTTAAAAAAGAGTATGTTTTAGAAAATTTATTATTTCTAAATGCTTAAATTCTAAAGTAAGTATTTTTCAAATCTATTATCGTAGTAGTTATTTAAAGATGACTTGGTATTTTGTTTTAAAGCAGAAATCTAGTTTTATATTTTATAAAGTAACCTCATTTTAAATATTCCTAAATTATATATTTTTAATAAAGTATTGAAGTAGTTTTCAATGTAAATGCTAAAGGATATTTTACAATAAAGTGTTTGAATTTATTTTAAAAATCTAAAGTTTTTTTGCTTGGTGTTTTCAGTGGAAATAAATATTTGGAAATTTATTTCATGAGAAAAGTGTGGTTTGAAAACTGTTTTCAAAAGGGTTGAAAATGAAAATATATCTTACGAAGATATTTTGAGATTAATAAATAATTTGGAAAATTATTTATGTTTGATGGATGTTTGTGAATGTTAATTGATACTTAAATAACCGACTATCAATGTTGGCCAATGCACTGATGGTTTCGAAGAGAACAGGGCCGGGATTAATTTCCTGAAAACCACGTCGATCCGGTTTGTACATTTTTGTTGGAAAAACGAGTTCGGATTCGAAGGTGGAGCAGTGAAGTGCAAGGCCTAGTCGCTACTAATCCTGAGGTGATTCCACCATGGATGTAGTGGGAGCAGTGCCTTCGGTTCCGTTCGAACCCGGGACGTACTTGTATAGATGAATGCATTCGGAACATCGTCAGGTGGACGATGGGCATTCTAAGTGAAACGTTCTAAAAAGGTAACGCTTATCCTCAAGCCTCATCACCCGAGAATGACTGAAAATCAGGGATTATGCAGCAAGGCTAGGTGGGTAGCACCCATTAGGGTGAGGTCATCCCTGTCTAGATGTCCCTTTTATTCGGCTTAGTGGTGCGGTTGCTGATCCCAATCGTGGGGTGATCTTACTCGGGATTATCCAGTAAGGGGTAGTCCCGGCCTTGTCTTGCAGGGGATTGGAAGTAATCCTCGGTACGGTGATCTATGCCATGTACTATGACGGGTGGTACCAAGTACCTAGTCATTAGTTGGAAATCCATTCTCCCAACGTGCCTTTACGGTTTTGTTTGTGCCCAACTATTGTTGAAACGTGAGATGCAAGCATTTCAGCTAGATTCTATTTTACTTTCCATAGACACTATTATAATATCATAGGATTTTAATAAAAAGTGTTTTGGCTATCGTAAGGTAAGAACCCGACACGTTTATTTGTGGCGTGGTCTTAAGAGATGCTTTTGTTTCAAAGGATTTTGAAAACTTTAATAATCAATTTGAGTGTGGTTTTCTCACGCTGGTATTACAGACTGACTCGGGTGTTATTTAACTATAATGCTCGGGTCAGACCGAGTGTTATAGAATACAGGAAAGGATGCTGTGGAGCTCAAGAGACGAGCTGGATGGCGATACGTACTTCCATACTTGATTATTGTTCCGCTGTGTACTCAGTTTTGAGGATAAGTTTATATGACTGTCCAGTTGTATGTTATTGATGTTGTTGAACTTTGATGATGTATTCTGATGATGTATAAATATAAACAGATATAGTTTTCTTTTGTGTAAAGATCTGTTATTATCCATTATATTTTATTCCGCTGTGTTGGTTAGATTCTGATGTTGTTTTCTATTTTCTTCTTTTGCCTCTTCTTCTTTAACCCAAATGGTTCGTATTTCCATACATCTTGAGTTGGTTTAGGGAAAATAGTGTCAACTCTAGGGGTACGGATTTGCGGGTCATTACATTTGGTATCAGAGCATAGGTTGGTGGTAACCTTGGCTCTGGTGGGGATTACTCATTGAAAATAGAATCCGTAGTACTCTATAATGAGTTTGAGTGTATTAATAGATATGAGCGCGTATTTGTTAGTGAATATAATTTTTTTTAATATTGTGTTGACTTATAGGTCGGGTTGAATATGAATTTTGATCGGGTACGTTGGCCGCTATTCAAGAAGAGTTTATAAACACATGACACGGTAAATTGACACAGTATTGTTTTAAAGGTGAGTGAATGAAATAATTTTACCCAAAACATATTTTGATATAAAAGAAATATTTTCTTAAATTGTTGCATAACTTGGGTGTTTGGATGATAATATTTTGAACAAATGGAATTATAAATATTGGAATGACTTGAATAATCAAATGGAAATTTATATGAGCATAAATTATACAAATGAATTATAGTTAAAATTTGATTTAAATCAAATCTGTAAATTTAAAATCATGGAGATTTTAGAAGTGTTTTTCGAAGTGTTTTGAAGACAAATAATAGCATTATTATATTCAAAAGTATTTCTGAGAGGAAGTTGTTTTAAATAATTTTTGGAAAGGGATATAGCTTTGAACTCACTTCAGTCACTGGAAAATAATTTTGGTGATTACTGCAACATCATCAATGTTCATTTTCGAGTTTCTAAGTGACAGATTGCTGCCAAATTAATTTGTTCAGAAGAGCTAGTTTGTTTTTGAAATTTCAAAGGAAATTTGTGGGGGATAAAAACCAGGACTGGTTTAAAATTTTGAGAAGTGTGATTTGAGATAATTTCGAAATGATTTGAAAACCAAAAGCCTGGCGTTTAAAAATTCTGAAATCCTTATTTAAATAATTTAAAGATCATCAGGAGATAAGTTATAAACTTATAAATACTGAATGATTTGGAAGAGAAATATGTGGATTGGGTTTTGGAATTAAAGGTAAAAGTGAGAAGGTTAAAATAAATTTTAACTTGCAATAAAGTGAAGAAATTAAAATTTTGAAACTTAAATAGGTTGTGATTGAATGAGAAAATAAAAATTAAATTGGAATTGAATAGAAATTAACTTAAATCAATTGAAATTGAGCTGGAGTTGGATTAAAATGAGAAATAAATTTAATTAGAATTAAGTTAACTTAAGCAAAGTTAATAATAATGAATTGGATTTGAAGTAAGTTGAAATGAATTGGAATGAAATTAAGTCCTTACTTAACAAAATTCAAAAGAATGGTATGATGGATTTAACTAAAGCTAAGTTTAATAAAATTTAATTGAAATAAATTCAGTTGAGTTATAGATAATATTGAATGAAATAAAATTCTTACTTAAATAAATGGAAGTAAACTGAATTGGAGTTTATGAAATAAAAATGCATGCTTGGCTAAATAAGTGTGTAATCTCGAGTAAAAATGAAATATGAATATAGTCAAGCTTAAAATGGGTAGAAGTACGAAAAATATAAGTGTGAGACTTATAAAAAATGGTGAAGTAAAATGGTAAGCCAAAATGAAATTGTTTTGTATTTTGGAGATAAAATAGAAATCCAAACTTGAATTACAAAAAGAGAATTGAACTCAAGTAAAATAATGAAGTTTGGAAATAAATTCGAATTATAAATAGAATTCGACTTGGATTGATAATGAATTAAAATACGTGGAGATGTTGTAAAAATAAAATGGAATTGGATTATAATGAAATGATTTGAGTTAAAAATAAAATCCAATTCGATTATAAATGAGTTAAGTATGTGCGTGGATATTATTTTTATAAATTGAGAATGTGAATTAAAATTAAAGTGGATGAGCTAACTGAAATAAATGGAATTTGAGTAGGTGTGAATCAAATAGAAGGGAACTAAAGTTTGAAGTAGGAATAAATTAAAGTAAATTAACTTAAGTTTAAAATTTGTAGAAGCTTGGCTTCGAGGAAGGGTGAAAGTTCAGTAAATAAAAGTTTGGGTTAAAATTAATTTGGAAAATGGTTATTGATATAAGCATTGAATGCCGCCGAGCTTAATGAAATGATTTTAAAATGAAACTAATGCGGAGATGAGATGAAATGCAAATGTATGGTTGGTGAATGAATTAGAAATGGGATGGAATTTAAAATAAAATGAGTTGGAATCAATTGGATGTGGATAATAACTAAAATGAATATTCTATTAAGTGAATATCGTCGAATTGCATAGAATAACTTAGTCGTTCAACTTAAACTGAAATAAATAAATATTCTATGAATTGATAGAAGTGAAATAAAAATTGATTTTGAAATCAATTGAGTTGAATACAAGTTTGTTTGGATTAAAAATAAATTAAATGTAAGAAATTAAAGTGTAAATCATTATAATTGAATGAAATGGCACGTGAATTGGTTGAAAGCAATTGAATTAGTTTTGGAATCACATAAATTACTCATGGAAAGATTTGGTGCATGTTGCTTATGAAATGCATGTGTTTAGCTATTGAAAGTAAGTGAAATGATAAAAAAATTCGTATATTTAGTACTTACATGTTTGAATCGAGTAAGTACAGGTACCTGAAGGCCGTTTCGAAGGATTTTGGTTGCGCTAATTGCTAAATAATAAGCCGCTTGCTTAAAAAAATGCTAAATAGAGGTATGCCTACGCAATAAAAATAGAAAGTATGAACTGTTTTATTTTCCGACCAGGTGGGTCGATGTGTATATATTTATATCTCTTTTCAAATTGCAAAAGTTCCTCCGTGCAAAGGAGAATCTGCCAAAAAAATTTGAAACTTTTGGGAGTTAGAAAATTTTTGAAAATTTTTGGAAAGTTTTTGTTAGCGACAAAACGATTTCAAATTGGAATTGAAATAAGGAATTTTGGAAATGGAAATTGAAACTAATTGTTTTGTTGGAACTAAAGGATTAGGAATGTGAATTTTGGATTTTTGGTTTCAGAAGATAAATTTGAATCGCTCAACAAAAAGGTATGTGTTTAAATTTCTATATGATATCTGATTAGGTTTTTGGTCTAGCCACTTGGCCTTTTGTTTTCTTTTCGAATTTGGGAGCCCATAAAAGCATTTTGTAGGTGTACCGAGCAAGCTGCGCAAAGCAGACGCTGGTGAAATTTTTCAAAAATTTAGGGAGTTAGAAATTTTTTGATAAATTTTGAAAATTTAAAACTTGGTTTTGAATTATAATTTGAATGGTTGAATAAGTAAAGTTGTTTGGGAACTATGGAAAAGTTTGGAAAGTTATTAAAATGGATAGTGTGTCTTTAATAAAGTTTGTTGGGTTGTTGTTAAAAAGTGTCTGGTTTTGGAAAATTGTAATGGGTATTGGATCATTCTTCTTAACTAGCGATTTCGAGAACAAAATTCTTTTAAGGGGGAGGAATGTGATGACCCGGAATTTTTGGATGTTTGAACTCGAAATATTTAATTGATTTTAAATGTTTAAAAGTTAATTTTTAACTTGAATTCAAATATCACCATTTATTGGGTAATTGAATTATTAAATTAAATAATTTGAAGTTTGGTGAAATTGTTGAATCTGGAAGTTATGGGCTTGTTAAAAATATTGTAAAGCCTTAGAAAATTGATATTAACAATACTAAAGGTAATAGAAGTTTTAAATCTGAATTTGAAAGTATTTCGTTCAGTTTTAAAAATATATTGTTTAAATAGAATTTAAAAATAGCCTTCCGAGGCACAGTCTTGAAATTCGACGAAAGTAGTTCCATTGGATCCGTAATATTGTATTATTATCGAATTTCAATTTCCGTAGTATTTTGGAGTGATCGTGTGGTCTTATGGTTATTACACGCGTTGAAATTAAATCGAAAATTCAATTTTATAACTGGGTTCAAAATGCTATCTTCTCCATACGATCGAATTAGGACTCGAAACCTTTTCCATTCCGTTCCGAATAGTGGTATGACATTATAAACGCCTAGCGGCACGCCTAAACATGAGTTCAAATTTTTACAGTATATAATTTGAGATATTTTATAAAAAATACATATAAAAGCAAAATCGAATCGACAGTCAAACCTTCTCGTATACAACACTCCCCTCAACTTAAATTCATGTCCATCCTCATCTTCTTTTAGAAGAGAAAAAAAATAGCTTCATTCAGAAGCAAATGAACGAAAAGGAATAAAAGTGTGCTTCTCAACCTTCTGCTACTAATCCTCTCAGCAATAAGAAAAAGTTTCAACTATTTAAAAATTGCAGTCTTCAATTCTTCCTCATCCCCTTTTCCTTTTTTACTGTTAGAAATAACAGAGCAGATAATTTCAAATCATGATGGTGGAATAAAAATATAGGGTACATAATCAAATTCAACTCGATTTCGAATCAGAGTCGAGTGCGACTCGTTCGGTGAGTCTCGAGGCACGTAAGATGATGTCGATTTCGATGTGGCAAGGAGGGCGACTCGCTTTCGAAGGAGGGCATGCGAGATCGTAGAGAGTGAGGCTCGAATCTAGGAGTTGTCGAAGTCAGTAGGAAGGTCGCGATTAGGGGCCGAGCCGCTTCGTAGAGGGGATAGGATTGGAAATTCTAGAAGGAGGACAACAAGCGGCGCGACTCATCATTTGGCAATCTGGAGACGTTTTGGAGTCTCGGTGATGAACCGCGTGCGGTGGCATTTCAAGACAGTGCGACATGAGAGTCACCAGGGTTTAGTGGGGTTCGTGTGCAGGTGAGGTTTTATTTATTTATTTATCAAATTTATATGATTATTTGTAAAAAAAATGAAATTTTTATTTATATAATAAATTGCAGTAGATATAAAGTAAATTATTTCTGACATTTAGAGTAAGCAGATGATTTGTTTATATAGATCTGGAATAGGAAAATTTATATAAAGATTTAACTTTTAATTCTATATGAATAGTTTTACAGATGTAGTTACTAAATGGAAGATACCTATATCCGATCTAAACTTACTAGTATTTTAAATTTATGATTTTTAGTGATTATCTTGTTTGATTAAATTATTTAATTGATATTAGTTCCTGAAAAAAAAGAGATATGATTTATCATTGTAAATTGGTTGAAATTAAATTATTCGTTTAAACCCAGATTATTAATTTAAAATTGAATTCATTAAATGGTAATTGATTATTTGTATAGTTCAAATATTAATTAAACGTATAATGTTTACATAAGGTAAAAAACAATGGAGAGGCAAACCGGAATGGAAACAGGTTGCAAATTAAAATCAAAGGTGAGTTAATCTCACTCATCTGGGTAATAATTTAAATTTAAATGGCTAAATTTAAATAATTGGTTGAATGATTGAATTGATTTGATTTCTATATTATATATAGTAGAATATATAGGATATATTGGAGTGATTTATTTCCCGCATTATATAGCGGATGAGACCCTATGTGCCGCATAATAGCGGATGATATCATATTAATCCCACATACCGTGATATTCCACCTCGAAATGGAATTGGTATTGTGCTAACATCAGTGGATGCACAGAAACAGGTTGGAGGGATCCAACAAGATTCCTCAAAATTATATTGATTATTCTAATAATTCTGCATTATGATTATTTGATATCCTGCGATGAATTTTATTGTAATTGGAATATTGAATGCTATGGTTTGATTTAACATATTTCGGTATAATGAGTTATCAAATCTATACAATTGGATTTTTGAAAAAAAAATATAAGAGTAATTTCTATGTAAAATAATTATAGAGAATTTGAATAAAAAATAAGAATGAACTAGAAAGGAATAA
This sequence comes from Allium cepa, assembly GCA_030765085.1. NCBI lineage: Eukaryota > Viridiplantae > Streptophyta > Magnoliopsida > Asparagales > Amaryllidaceae > Allium > Allium cepa. Next base: position 813,818,587 of record CM060939.1, read on the forward strand.
AGGTGATTTTTAAATCCTAACTAATTCCAGGTATGAAAAAGGGATTTTGAATAAATAGAGAAATAATGAAATTTAAACTTAAGTGATGTTATATCAAGAAATAAAGAAATTTATGTCATGAACCGAAATTCAACGTTCGAAAATTGACATCAAATACCTCGCTTGTATTCGACTGTCAATGATTCAAACATCGAACTCCAGTCGGATGGAGCTTATAACAACATTCGATGAATATAAAGCAGTGGAAAATAAAATGAATATCATGCATCATATCACAGATACAACAACATAATAATATCTGCTACAACATCATAGTACATAATACATGAATAACATCTCCAAATAGAATGACATAATAGAACAACTAGATATCATATGCCAAAAGTCTTCAAAAGGGTAGAGAATGATAGTGAACACCAAACTAAGCACCTCGAGATCCAAAAGCTTCCAAAATGTCTCTAAGGTGTGAGATTCTAAAAACCAAAAATCTCAAAACCAAAATACTCCAAAATGTAGATAGAGCCAAAATACAGAAAACCTGCTACTAGGCTGCCCATGTAGAAATGGTGGGCACCCAGAGTTTAGAAAGGAAACAATAAACTCCGGGTCGGTCATGGGACTAGTATGAGTAAACAAAGATAATTGCTTTCGAATAAAACAGATTTATACAAGAAAACCGGTATGCTTTTGGAAAATGAAACTACCATAAGACCTCCTGCCACACACACAATGCAATCGTAGAATTGGAGGAGATTTCTTCTTATGATAGTCAAATATGCTTGATACGGGAAAATTCTTTGATATTATTACTAGTGCATAGTGTAGAAAGCCATTTCGAAAATATAATATCAATCCTAGCCAACATACGACATTTCTTCTTATGCCTACTATAGCTACCATGTTCAATAGCAGGTTACCGCCACATTCCATGGCAGGTTATACAACTAAAACCGTACTGGGTTCATATTGGGAACTGGATTTCCAACAAATGGTCAGGCTAAGGAACTTCCTATGCCACATGGGTACGCCTCTGGCGAGACGTCTCGAAAACCTACCCGGCTTTCTACCAACACAAGGCCGGGTTACCTCTATAACTAGGTAACTACTACTCGGGTATGCCAATCCCCGGTCCTTTGGGACCTTTATCCGAGGGCCCTCCATCACAAAGCAACAACCACACAGAACAATGAGATTGAAGCAACCACATAGGTAAGTATCTGGGCTCCATACCATGACACTACCTTTTTCCAGAAGGAAATGACATACCCTAAAGGGAGAGACCCTCATAACCTTGCCCCATCTTTCCTGTTTCGACCATTTCCGGGGTGTGAGGTCCGATGAGGTGTCGTGCACAAAGCTGCGCTTTACACGAAAGCCATGCTTGGATCACAAATGATCAACAAATGATCATCACTATACAGCAGCACTTAGCATGCCACACTACCAAATTGGTAGTATATCGCTGATAACCTTCATCTACATAACCTCTAAGCCCGTATGTCTCAGAGAAGGGTGTTAAGCTAAGAGAATAAATTATCCGCCACCAACAGATATGTATTTGAAAGAAATCGGCTTTATATCTCAAAGTGTAGTGTCAGACACACGACCATACAAGTCTGTTCCGGGTTCGAATAGAACCGAAGGCACTTCGTCCAATAAAGGAAGAGGCCCTTGCAAATCCGAGCGTCCACAATCCCGATCAGACTTCCCATCACTTAGGGAATCCCTATACCGGAGCAACTCGGTGCAGAGACAATCGATAGGTTATCCTATCGTTTTCGGAGACGCCCGGCCTTCACTGTCGGTCTTCAAATGCAATCCATTCGTCGAATCACTATTCGGAATGGGTTATATGACACAAAGGTCCACTCCCGGCTAATCTGAATTGTGAGCGCTCCAATTTAAAACATGTTGGTGTATCAATCACAAAGGTTCACATTCAAGGTTCGATGTGGGTTTCGGATAACAAACTGAAATCCGACTCCCTGCCGCATCGATGTTTAAATTCCGTTTTACGGGCAAAAGGAGTTTCACGTACATATAGGAAACAAATCACAAATCGCAATTCATCACAAAGCAATCACAGCATGGCAACAAAAATATCAATCCAATATAGAATATTTGATGATGGTCAATCATCGTTGATTCAAGTGATTGTGATTAAAGTGAATTAGCCATATAATTGTCTTTATTAATCATTTTAAATCAGTGTTAATTTAATTTTTATTATGAATTAATTTGATTGGCTTAATTAGTTGATTATTCTCTAGTTTATTGTTTTAATTTATTAACTTTTTGGTGGTTAACTAATTAAGTTTAATTACCTTTATTCATTGGCTATTCTTTAAATAAATTATTTGTTTATACAAACCATTACAAAACATTAACTGTTAATTACGATTTCAAGACAAATTTGTTTTTAAAGTTACACTTGGATTTTTGCTTTACTTTTGAATTTGTCATTAAGCTAACTTTTAAAACAAACTTTTACTAATTTTAAAATATTCTTGAATTTCATAAATTCTAATTACCATTTGCTTCATATCCTATTTTACAAATATCATTAGTTTATTCAGGAAATAAGTTTACTGGTGTTTTCAAAAAATTTGGAAAAAACAAACTGGGTTGCTGGTTTACGTTCACTCACCAGAGACCTGCTTCGGGTTTCCCCCGAGACAATCGTCCCTTTACTTCGGGTTTTCCCCCAGAGTGACCCGTGTTGCACTTTTTTTTCGAATTTTGCTTAAGGTTTTAAAAACGACACGATAAACGCTAAAACCACTCGAGTTTCTCTTCGAGTTTCCACGCGATTTCCCCGTGCTGCTCTTCGAGTTACTCCTCGTCCTCCCCAACCCATCTCACTGACACACTACCATATCCACGTACACGTGCACCAGCACCGGAGGCGATTCCGACCACTGGCGAACATCGCCGCACGTCAACCCCCAACCCATCAACCATCTCCATTCATCGAAGTGCCCCATCTCCCCTCAAATCAAAATCGAGCCATTAGCCTCGAACTGGAAAACAACTGCTCGACCGAAACCACCCCGACCATGCGACGCCGACCACCTGGCCTCGCACCACCGCGGCCACATCACCACCGGTGATCTACGAAGCTAACCCCAGACCCTCGTCCAACTCGATGCGCCTAGGATCATCAGTGGCCCATTTTTTTTCATTAAAAAACGTGGGTTCTTAAACCCTATTTCAATCTCGCATTCATAATCTATGATTTTATAAATCATGCTCCCATTTTTCTATTGATGTCGATCACTCCACCTAGCAGCGAAGATAATCTCGAGGGCCATGATCACTTGGATCGTCGGATTTAACAAAAGTTCAACTTCTCGATCAACCCATAATTCTCGGTGACGACCCAATGAAAATTCTGTATTTTTCTTTCAAAAATCATCGTTTATGATGATGATTCTCAAAGTATTCTTGAGATCAAGATTTAGGATGTATGAATTTTTTTGGCCAACTTGAATGATGACTGAGTTTACAGTTTCCAGAGGAAAACTATATAAACTTGCTTCATTTGTTACTGTAATGTTATGCAAATTTAAACAACAAATTTTAACTTGTTTACCAACATTTTCAGAAACAAGGAGAGGAAGAAGATGTTGAATTAGTGTATAGTTTACTCTGTAAAACCAGAGATTGTAGCATGACAGTGTTTTACAGTTTTACGGAGAAGAAGAAAGCTATAAATTTTTGCTTTGATTTACCTCTAAAACATAGTGTAAGTTTGAACTACACTTTGACTTATTTTGCAATTCGTAATTTTTTTCCTTTTTCCCAAAAGAATATGGGAGAGAGGATTCTAAGTTCCCTGTAACTAAATGTTACAAAAAACAGGAATAGGAAAACAAATGTTTTCCAGGAAAATCAAACACAAGCATGCCATTCATTCAATTAAAAGCTATCACATTCATATAGGGATTCAAGCACAAAGAATTTAAATAACATAGGTCTACTCACCTTTTTTTTCCAGAAGATAGGAATGCTTCCTGACAGTCCAAAACAGAGATGAAGCCTGAACCTCTTCTTCTTTTTTTCTACTTTAAATTCTTTTTAAGTTTTTGATCTGCAAATGATGATTACAGATCTATGATTTCTCTGGGTTGTATTCATGCATTTAAATTATTAATAACAGGGTTTTTTTTTGTTTACTTACATTTTATATTTATAGCAGAGAAGACACTCTTTATTTTTCTGAAACTTGAAACCAGTAATAGCCTAAAACTTTGATCTTGATTTTCCTGCAGTAAAGTTAGATATTGTTTAATTCTTGCTTCATTTTAGATTGCAACTTTAGATTACAAATAAATAAAAAAAGTTACTTGCCTTTTTAAATTTTATTTCCAAAAAAAAAGAAAAGAACTGCACTGCCTTTGAAATCCAGAGACTCCCTGCTTCACAAATCTGCAGTTTTTTTGTTTTGAATTGATTGTTAACACTTGATTTAAAAATCAAAATTTCGTAAAATATAAACTTTAAAACAAAACTTACCTGAAAGTATCACAATACTGTTTGAAACACTCCAGATTTTACTTTGAAATAGATGAAGACAGTTTCTCTTTTTTTTGAGCTTTCCCTTTTTTTTGAATGCTGAAGTAAAAATTTCATAGATCTTTTGATTACTGAACATCAGGTGTTAGGGGATTTAAAAATTTGAATTTTAGAAGGTGAATAGTTTTCCTGAATTTTTTAATTGAATATTTTATTAAGGAATTGATGCCTTGTGCCATTTGTAAGAAGAAATCTTAAACCCTAGATTTTGTTAATTATTCAACTCTATTTTCCATGTATGTTTCAGCGTTTGATGTTTACAAAGCAAAACTTTATAGATTTTATTTTCTATATTATATATACTTTTATAAACCAATATATATATATATATATATATATATATTTTATTCATTTATATGTGTATGCATATGTACAATGTTAAAAGAAAAGTTGTTTTGACCATTGTATACTTTATTTCTCAATGATTTTTAATGCTACTTAATTTTAAAACATTTATTCCAAATTTAAATTAAACTTAAATTTTTAAACTTGAAATATAAACATTTTAAATACAAATGAATTCTAGAACATTTAATATTTCAATATTTTCAATTCAAAATAGAATTAGAATTTATTCCATATGTTATTTCCACTAATTTTATTTGTTTTAGATTTTCCTTCCAATTTATTCTCAAGTTAAACCCCAAGAGTTTAAATATATTATTTATTTTAATTAAAAAAAATTAGGATGTTACAAATACCCCCTCCTTAGAAAAATTTCGTCCTCGAAATTGAAAAAGGGAGAGGAAAAAAAACAAATGAAGAATATACGAATTCAAAAAGAATAAGGAAATGTCTTACCGGCTAAGCCGAGATATCCACTCTGCAATTGGGATAAGATTTCTGCATATTGTCTTCAGTTTCCCAAGTGCAGTCCTTTGGATCGCCACTCCACTGAACTTTTACTAGCTTTACGACCTTATTCCTTAATTTCTTCTCTTCACAATCCACAATCTTTATCGGTTCTCTTTTGACGGTTAGATTGGGAGTGATGTCGAGATCCTGTTGGGCAGCTTCTTCAATAATACAATCCGGATCGTGCACATACTTCCGAAGGCTAGACATGTGGAATAAATCATGCACACCAGATAACCAGCTGGGCAATTGCACACGATAGGCTAGAGAACCAATCCTCTCCAGAATAGGACAAGGACCAATATATCGTGGTGCTAGCTTACCGGTCTTCCCAAATCTCAATACACCTCTCATAGGAGATACTTTAAGAAAAACAGGATCCCCAACCTGGAATTCCAAATCCCGTCTTCTACGATTGTAATAGCTCTTTTGACGACTCTGAGCTGTCTTCAATTTTTTCGAATAAAATCAACTTTATCGGTGGCTTCTTTAATCATGTCCATCCCAAGAACGAGTCTATCACCTGCCTCGATCCAGCATGCCGGTGATCGACACGGTCGGCCATATAAAGCCTCAAAAGGAGCCATCTCAATACTGGCCCGATAGCTGTTGTTATAAGAGAAATCGACCAGATGTAAATGATCCTCCCAAGAACCACCAAAATCAAGTATACAAGCCCGCAATAGGTCCACCAAGGTTCGATTGATCCTTTCTATCTGCCCATCAGACTGTGGGTGATAAGCAGTACTGAAATGCAGCTTAGTTCCCAATGCATCTTGAAACACCTCCCAAAATCTACTAGTGTAGATCGGGTCACGATCACTCACTATGCCACTAGGAATGCTATGGAGACGGACAATTTTTTTCACATACAAATTAGCTAGACTTGCAGCCGTGTGGGTAGCTTTCACTGGCAAGAAGTGGGCTGACTTAGTCAAACGATCTACGATGAACCAAATCGCTTCATTGCCATTTCGAGTGCGAGGCAAACCGTCGATGAAATCCATTGACACTTGGTCCCATTTCCACTTGGGCACCTCTGAAGGCTGAAGCAAACCCGCCATCTTCTTTTGGCCGCTCTTGATTTGTTGGCAAGTAACACAGCGGCCCATATAAATAGATATATCCCTCTTCAACGTCTTCCACTAGAAAGTTCTTTTGATATCTCTATACATCTTGTTGACTCCTGGATGGATGTTGAATTTTGATTTGTGACATTCATCTAACACTTCTCCTTTCAAATCTGGAATGTCGGGAACACAAATTCTGCCTTTCATCTTTATAACTTCATTATCATCAATTTCAAAACTGGAATCTTCACCTTGATGAATTCTTTTACAAATTCCACGAAGGAATGGTTCTTCTTTATGCTTGCCGGCGATCTTTTCAAGGAGAGTAGGAGTAACAACAAGATATGCAAGAACAACATGCCTCCTACTTAAAGCATCGGCCTACATTGGCTTTTCCAGGCGTATATTGAATATCTAGGTCATAAGATTCCAGAAATTCCAGCCAATGTTGTTGTCGCAAATTTAGATCTTTCTGGGTGAAGAGATATTTCAAAGATTTATGGTCGGTGAATAATTCGAATTTTCACCTAGAAATAAAGAAAGTTCGATAAGTATATTTGTTAAGTTAAATTAAATTAAATTCGTAGATTGTTAAGAAAGCTAAAAAGATTCTTACCTAGAAGATAATGTCGCCATATTTTTAAAGCGAAGATAACAGATAGAAGCTCTAAATCATGGGTCAGATAATTTCTTTCATGAGGACGTAATTGTCTACTCGCGTAGGCTATCACCTTCCCGTTTTGCATCAATACTGCACCCAAGCCTTCACTGCAAGCATCGGTATAAACCGATAAACCCTGATTCCCGTTGATAATAGCTAGAACAGGAGCGGTGGTTAATCTCTTCTTCAACTCCTCAAAAGCTTCTTCACATTTTGGAGTCCAAATAAACTTTGCATTCTTCATTGTTATCTTGGTCAATGGACTAGCTAACTTTGAAAAGTCCTGCACAAACATCCAATAATAACCCGCTAGGCCCAAAAAGCTTCAGCTTCCTTTGGGGTAGTAGGTCTTCTCCAATCAAGAATGGTGGAAATTTTTCTAGGATCAACAAAAATCCCTTCTTCATTAACAATATGGCCAAGAAATTTGACTTCTTTGACCCAAAAGTGGCATTAGGAAAATTTAGCATATAGATTGTTTCTCCTCAAGATTTCCAAGACGATTCTATGGTGTTCGGCATGCTCCTCTTCGGTCTTGGAATAGACCAAAATATCATCAATGAATACGAGCACAAATTTATTCAATACATCCCGAAACACACGAGTCATAAGGTCCACAAAGTATGTCGGGGCATTGGTTAGCCCAAAAGGCACGACTAACCATTCGTAGAACATATTAGGACCCCTAAAAGCTGTCAAATGAACACAGTCTTCGGCGATTCGTAATTGATGGAATCCTTGGGCTAGATCCATCTTCGAAAAGAAACAAGCGCCATGCAACTGATCAAAAAATCATCAATTCTGGGCATTGGGAATTTATTCTTCAGAGTCTGCTTATTGAGATCGCGGTAATCTACACACAACCTCAAAGATCCGTCTGACTTAGTAACAAATAGGACGGTTGAGCCCCATTCAGAAACATTAGGTCGAATCAACACTTTTTCTAGTAAATCTCTAGTTTGCTCGACTAATTCAACCCTTTCCCTAGGTGCCATCCAACGACTTGCATGAACGACACGACGAGCATTGGGTACAAGGTCGATTCTGAATTCTATTTCTCGGTGAGGAGGTAGAGATTTCACTTCTTCAAATACATCTGGAAAATATCTACCAATAGGAATAGACTCTAAGCTGGGTTCAGGATAACCCAAATTATACATCAGCCCTTCCCTTTTAGGACTAGGATCCTCACAAGAAATTTCGATGAAATCCCCAAATTCGGTTTTGATTGAAATCAACCGATTATTGCAATCCAATTTGGCTTCATATTTTGCTAGCCAATCCATCCCGAGCAAGACTTCAAACTCGTTGAAATCAAGAACAAAGAGACCAATAGGGAATTGATGGCAAGAATATGAGATAGGAACATCTCTACATCGAAGACAGAGGTTTGCGGGACCTCCAACTGGATTCCTTACACATATAGGCCCATCAAGAAAACCAGGTTCAATATTCAATTCATTAATAGCTTGTTGAGAGATAAAACTGTGCGTAGCGCCAGTATAAAAAAGAACTCTAACAATGCTATCATAAATGGTAAGATTACCTTCCAGAACTTCCTTTTCCTTTTCTGCTTTGGAAGATGTAGGCTTGTCTTTGACTGAGTACACTTTAGCTGTCTGGGATTGCTTCATAGTTGGGCAGTCTTTCACTTCATATCCCACCTTCTGACAATAATAGCACTTCCTGGGCTTTTCTTGAGCGGATTGATTTATCTTTGGCTTCTTGCAACTGTTAGAATAGTGTCCCTTCTCCAAGCAATTATAGCAAGTGACATTCTCTATTGTGCTCCCTTGATTGCTCTTCTTTCTCTCCTTGCCTTGCCATGGTTTCTTGCCTCCAAATTTCCTCTTCTTCCAATTCTGATTGCTTGAGTTTCCTTTCTCCCTTGGTGCTTCTTGCATGTCTAGTGTAGCATAACGGTATCCCATATCAAACAAATCTGAGAAGCATTCTTTGACGTGGCTAGTCATCCTTTCGTGGAACTTTTTATTCATCCCACGAATGAATCTCTCATTCTTCTTCGAAGGTGTATTCACTAATTCTGGACCAAAGCGAGACAATTCATTGAATTTGTTGAGATACTCCTCGAATGACAAACTTCCTTGCTTTAAGTCCATGAATTCCTAGTACATACGAGAAATCCCAGCTAATGGCATATGGTGCTTCACAAATACTTCTTTGAATCTGCCCCAAGTGAACTCATCCTCAGGCTCATCAATAGTGACTGTCTCCCACCAAGCTGAAGCTTCATCTTGAAGTTGCCAAGTAGCTATGAGACGCATCTGATCATCTTGCAGCTTAAGCCCCTTAAAGATTTTCTCACAAGATCTAATCCATGCCTGGGCCTCAACAATCGTCGCTTTGCCGGTGAATGGCTTACCCTAAAGCCTTGAGAAGTTCTTATATAAATCAACTAGATTCGACTGATTCTGAATAGGTAAAGCTGCCTCGGTTGTAGGGGGAACTTGGCTAGGTGCTGTGGCATTTCCTCGCCCGCAGCTCTGCCTCTTCGGCTGCTCATCCTTACTATCTGTAATTAGTAAGAAAATTGGCTTAGACATTGGGACGAGATATCTTAAGAAATATCGGTAATTAAAGGAAATAGACCAAGAAAAAATTGAGGTGTTAATCGATTATACTCATTCTAGAGTATACTTCACCCTATCTCTAATGAGCCATCTAATGTGTTATACTCCGTAGCTAAAGTTCTTACTCAACCTTCAACTCTGGTACCAACTGTCACGATCCGAAATTCAACGTTCGAAAATTGACATCAACTACCTCGCTTGTATTCGACTGTCAATGATTCAAACATCGAACTCCAGTCGGATGGAGCTTATAACAACATTAGATGAATATAAAGCAGCAGAAAATAAAATGAATATCATGCATCATATCATAGATACAACAACATAATAATATCTGTTACAACATCATAGTACATAATACATGAATAACATCTCCAAATAGAATGACATAATAGAACAACTAGATATCATATGCCAAAAGTCTTCAAAAGGGTAGAGAATGATAGTGAACACCAAACTAAGCACCTCGAGATCCAAAAGCTTCCAAAATGTCTCTAGGGTGTGAGCTTCCAAAAACCAAAAATCTCCAAATCAAAATACTCCAAAATGTAGCTAGAGCCAAAATATAGAAAACCTGCTACTAGGCTGCCCGTGTAGAAATGGTGGACACCAAGAGTTTAGAAAGGAAACAATAAACTCCGGGTCAGTCATGGGACTGGTATGAGTAAACAAAGATAATTTCTTTCGAATAAAACAGATTTATACAAGAAAACCGGTATGCCTTTGGAAAATGAAACTACCATAAGACCTCCCGCCACACACACAATGCAATCGCAGAATTGGAGGAGATTTCTTCTTATGATAGTCAAATATGCTTGATACGGGAAAATTATTTGATATTATTACTAGTTCATAGTGTAGAAAGCCATTTCGAAAATATAATATCAATCCTATCCAACATATGACATTTCGTTGTATGCCTACTATAGCTACCATGTTCAATAGCAGGTTACCGCCAAATTCCATTGCAAGTTATACAACTAAAACCGTACTGGGTTCGTATTGGGAATTGGATTTCCAACAAATGGTCAGGCTAAGGAACTTCCTATGCCATATGGGTACGCCTTTGGCGGGACGTCCCGAGAACCTACCCGGCTCTCTGCCAACACAAAGCCGGTTTACCTCTATAACTAGGTAACTACTACTCGAGTATGCCACTCCCTGGTCCTTTGGGACCTTTATCCGAGGGCCCTCCATCACAAAGCAACAACCATGCAGAATAATGAGATTGAAGCAACCACGTAGGTAAGTATCTGGGCTCCATACCATGGCGCTACCTTTTTCTAAAAGGAAATGACATACCCTAAAGGGCGCGACCCTCATAACCTTGCCGCATCTTTCCTGTTTCGACCATTTCTGGGGTGTGAGGTCCGATGAGGTCTCGTCCACAAAGCTACGCTTTACACGAAAGCCATGATTTGATCACAAATGATCAACAAATGATCATCACAATACAGCAGCACTTAGCCTGCCACTTTACCAAATTGGCAGTATATCGCTGATAACCTTCAACTACATAACCTCTAAGCTCGTACGTCTCAGAGAAGGGTGTTAAACTAAGAGAATAAATTCTCCGCCACCAAAAGATATGTAATTGAAAGAAATCGGCTTTATATCTCAAAGTGTAGTGTTAGACACACGACCACACAAGTCTGTTCCGGGTTCGAACAGAACCGAAGGCACTTCGTCCAATAAAGGAAGAAGCCCTTGCAAATCCGGGCGTCCACAATCCTGATCGGACTTCCCATCACTTAGGGAATCCCTATACCGGAGCAACTCGGTGCAGAGACAATCGATAGGTTATCCCATCGTTTTCGAAGACGACCGGTCTTCACCGTCGGTCTTCAAATGCAATCCATTCGTCGAATCACTATTCGGAATGGGTTGTATGACACAAAGGTCCTCTCTCGGCTAATCCGAATTGTGAGCGCTCCAATTTAAAACATGTGGGTGTATCTATCACAAAGGTTCACATTCAAGGTTCGATGTGGGTTTCGGATAACAAACTGAAATCCGACTCCCTATCGCATCGAAGTTCAAATTCCGTTTTACGGGCAAAAGGGGTTTCACGTACGTATAGGAAACAAATCACAAATCGCAATTCATCACAAAGCAATCACAGCATCGCAACAAATATATCAATCCAATATAGAATATTTGATGATGGTCAATCATCGTTGTTTCACGTGATTGTGATTAATGTGAATTAGCCATATAATTGTCTTTATTAATCATTTTAAATTAATGTTAATTTAATTTTTATTATGAATTAATTTGATTTTCTTAATTAGTTGATTATTCTCTAGTTTATTGTTTTAATTTATTAATTTTTTTGGTGGTTAACTAATTAAGTTTAATTACCTTTATTCATTGGCTATTCTTTAAATAAATTATTTTTTTATACAAACCATTACAAAACATTAATTGTTAATTACGATTTCAAGATAAATTAGTTTTTAAAGTTACACATGGATTTTTTCTTTACTTTTGAATTTTTCATTAAGCTAACTTTTAAAACAAACTTTTATTAATTTTAAAATATTCTTGAATTTCATAAATTCTAATTACCATTTTTTTCATATTCTATTTTACAAATATCATTAGTTTATTCAGGAAATAAGTTTACTGGTGTTTCAAAAAATTTGTTAAAAACAAATTGGGTTGCTGGTTTACGTTCACTCACCCTAGACCTGCTTCGGGTTTACCCCGAGACAATCGTGCCTTTACTTCGGGTTTTCCCCCAGAGTGACCCGTGTTGAACATTTTTTTCAAATTTTGCTTAAGGTTTTAAAAACGACACGATAATTGCTAAAACCATTCGAGTTTCTCATCGAGTTTCCACACGATTTCCCCGTGCTGCTCTTCGAGTTACTCCTCGTCCTCCCCAACCCATCTCACTGACACACTACCATATCCACGTACACGTGCACCAGCACCGGAGGCGATTCCGACCACTGGCGAACATCGCCGCACGTGAACCGCCAACCCAGCAACCATCTCCATTCATCGAAGTGCCCCATCTCCCTTCAAATCAAAATCGAGCCACTAGCCTCGAACTAGAAAACAACTGCTCGACCGAAACCACCCCGACCACGCGACACCGACCACCTGGCCTCGTACCACTGCGGCCACATCACCACCGGTGATCCACGAAGCTAACCCCAGACCCTCGTCCAACTCGATGCGCCGAGGATCATCAGCGGCCCATTTTTTTTCGTGAAAAAACGTGGGTTCATAAACCCTATTTCAATCTCGCATTCATAATCTAAGATTTTATAAATCATGCCCCCATTTTCCTGTTGATGTCTATCACTCCACCTAGCTGCGACGAAAATCTCGAGGGCCATGATCAGTTTGATCGCCGGATTTTGACAAAAGTTCCACTTCCTGATCAACCCAAAATTCTCAGTGAAGACCCAATGAAAATTCAGCATTTTGCTTTCAAAAATCATCGTTTTCGATCATGATTCTCAAAGTATTCTTGAAATTAAGATTTAAGATGTTTGAATTTTTTGGCCAACTTGAATGATGACTGAGTTTACAGTTTCCAGAGGAAAACTATATAAACTTGCTTCATTTGTTACTTGTTAACGCTAAAATTTGAACGCTAACACCCCGGTGTATAAAGTGTAGTTGTAAAAGCACCGCCCGATGATTCGGGAACAGAGTATAAGCAGAAAATTACAGAAAAAGCTATGAATAACAACGATTTTATAGTGGTTCGGCTCAAGGCAAGCCTACGTCCACTTTAATTCTCTTTATTGCTAAACCGATTACAACTTTACAACAATCTTCAATTACAATTATGACGAAACAAACAACTAGAACTTTGGTAGAGAAGAATTCTTCGAATCCATGTAGATTGCGTTAGATTTCCCCTTGAAGTTAGTTGAGATGCTTTTCGAACTTGAAGTGTCGGGTGAGTTGAGAATTCAGCAGAGTATTGGCGCTTGAAGTGATTGGTCAAAAGTCCCTTGAATGTTGGAGGTGGTCGCGTATTTATAGGGGTTTCTGGTGTCAAGTTGTAAGTAGTAGCCGAGATGAGTTGGGTCGTAAGCCGTTGCCGAGATAAGCTAGGTCGTAGGTCGCTGCCCATCACCTATGCACGGCCTATGGTTTAAATGGGAGGCGCATATCCTTCTGGCCCCAAATCCTAAGTCCCAAGTCGCTGCCGAGTTATCGTGACGCGCATTGAACTGTTGCCCTACTTCCCCCTTCGTATCTTTAGGTCGGTCGCGACTTACCATGAGCCGTAAGCCGGCCACGACTCAGGAGTAGACCAACTTACTCCTAACAGCTAAGTCGGCAAACAACTTGAGTAGTTAGATCGGAAAACGCGTTAGGTCGGTAGACCTTTATAAGTCCTAGGTCGGAATCTCCTTGAACCTTAAGTCGGCATCATTTTAAGACGTTAGGTCAGAACTTTCTTTAAGGCATTAGGTCGGCATGCTTCTCAAGACCCTTAGGTCGGTATCCCTCTTAGGTCTTATGCAGTTAGGTCGGTCTTCCATGCTAAGATACTAGGTCGGCGTCCCTTCGTGTCTTGGGTCGGCATCCTTCCTTAAGTCGGCAGAGTGTTAGGTTGTTTATTATCTTGGATCGGTGAGCCACGGCCGAGGCGGGGTTAACATTTGCCCCTCGAAGCATGCGCCTAATGGTTAGGTCATATGCTTCGATACTCTTTAACCCGTTTCTTTTTTAGATCAGTGGGTCGTAAACGACTTAACAGTTAGATGGCCTAAGTTGCTTCAGTCTCTACCTTAGTGAGATATAAGTCATCCATTTTCTTCTTTCTCTTTATTACTTACTCCCTTGTTCGATTCCGCCATTAAAATTTTCTCAAGCTCCTAAAGGCGATCTCATTCCAATCGATCACTGGTAATCTCTGCTATTCATCGCGTAAGTGGTCCTGCTCTCTTCTCGATCATAGATTACTGTTAGTCCATGAATTCCGCCACTCGGACTCGAACTGCCTCCTTGTTCAATGCTTCATCATGAATCCTATTACGTTTATAGTTGATGAGGCTTAGGTTGCTCGATTTTGGCTTCAGACGACAGTTGAGACGATGAAGAAGGTTTACCACCCCAGGCTCAATGATTTCTGATGGCAGGGCAATGGATTTGTGACAACTTTGAGCTTTTTATTGGGCGATCCGATAGCTTGAATGAAACGAAGGCAGTTGTTGATGGAACGACTATTGGGTTAGCGGGTCGATGGAGTGTGATGTTGGTTCGCGAGCGAGTTAGTGAATTTGGGTGGCTTAGCCTTTGGCCGACCTGGCTTTTAGTGACCTTAAGTCGTGGCTGAGATAATGCTTGAAGGAAACTTGTCGATTTAAACCGTAAGGCCTGAATCGTGACCGAGTTAATACTTGGAGAAGTTCCTGCCTTTTGAATCGGAGCTTACTTTCTTATCTCTCCCTTGCGACCTAGAGGACTGGGTTGCCAAATTAAACTGCTTAGACCTTGACCCGCTACCGACCTAGCCTTATCTCGCGAAAGACTTTTAAATCGTAGCCGACTTAATACTTAAGCTTTGGACGTGTTGACATTTAGGAGCATAGACCCACTTTGAGTATTTGACTTGAACTGCCGAACTAAGTTATCTGAGTTTTGAACTGCCCCAACTCTAAACTTGTTTGAATCTCATTGTATTACTTCACAGACCGCATTAACTTATAAGCTGACAACCTGCTGAAAATAACAAACAAAGAAAACCAAGGCGAAAATACTACCATTGACTGCCCACATCAAATGACAGATTAGTCGAGACAAGACAAGCAACTTAAATATATTCCATGAAATGCTTGTGAATCAATCAACTAAAGTTAAACATTAATGCAAAGTATCAACAATCTGAATTGATTTGTCTGCATCAACATTATACTTGCATATTTAGGCTTAAAACAATAGTCCCTGGATTTCATAACTAACAAATGCTTGCTATTTTTCATTCCAGTTATATTTGTTTATTGCTTTGTTAATTTTACACAACACCTCACACATTTTAGGAAACGTGCACCTTGATGTTTGAATATCCAGTTATTTATGTAGAATGACTTCCCATCAAGAAGAAATGGCAGCTCAAGAGGAAGAAACTTTCCCGGTAGCTCTACCTATAGAGAACCCTCCAGAGGAACTCCAACCATTCTAACCCCGAGAGCATTTACTCAGCCGCGCACTCAATTTGGTTTTACTGAGAGTGATGTCCTGCTCCCTGGGCCAAGTGATACTGCCGACAATCCTCCCCGTGGATATATTGCAATCAATAGTCAAATGTGTTTAAGCGGAGCGATCCCTCCTTTTAATGACTTTCTCCGAATTCTTCTCCTTCGGTTGTCAATCTCTCCGTCCCAACTTCATCCTAATGGTTATGCCATCTTGATGGGGTTGTGCGTTTTGTTCAGAAGAACTTTTGATCGCTTACCAAGTTTTGAAGAAATCCGTTACTTATGCTCGTTTGCAAAGAGTAGAGATCATCCTTCCCTTATAATTGTGAGGAGTGCTAGAAACTGCAAACTTATTTCCGACCTTACCCAAAGCGTTCATGGATTTCTGAACCAATTTTTCTTTGCTCGCTGCCCCCCAGGGTTTTATGCCGATTGGAGAGTAGGAAGTAAGATTACTTGTCTCCATTTTTAAACTTTCTCGAGATCCGAATTACCAATTGCTAATTTCATTCTTTGCTCTTTTCAGCACTTCCTCTTCCCTCTAGAGATCCGGTCCATAAGCAGACTTTTGATAGATTGAGTGCCGTGGCCGTAGCAGAGAGAAGCATCAAGTTTTTGTTGGGGATGAATTATTACACCAATACGGGCTTTTGCATACTTCTCGTTCTATACATCCTCACGAAATCCCCGACTCCCCGGCTAGAGCATTGGATGCCCTACTTTCTACAGATACATCCAAACCAAAAGGACCGGCTCCCGAGGCTTTGCTAGTGAAATGTTCCACTTCTGTTGATGTTGCGGGGCCATCTGACGAACTTGCCCCGGTTATTGAGGAAGAGGAGCCTCAGGGATCTCCCCATCGTTCACAGAAATCCGGCGAAGAAGCCGAGAAAACTAGCCTTGCCAAGCAGAGCAGGGATGATACTTTCGAAGGGCTGAGCGACCTTTTTGCCACCTCGCAAGAAATCTTTAAAGATGATCCTATCACCACCGGGGTTTCTTCTTCAGTAGTCGAAGCAACTTCCATCCTGCAACAGACTTCGTCAACTCAAGAGTTGACGCTAACTATTACACCCACAACCACTCCTCAATTAAAGAGTGGTTCGTAGTTTGATGCGCGTAGTTTGCACATCACGCACACTTAGAATTTTTTCAGCACTTTTATGTTTCTCACTTTTTATACTTTGAAGAATTCTAAGATTTAGCTCTTTTTTTTATTTCAGATCCTCTGATGGGGCGCAGCGGATCTTATTATGATGATTTCCAGCGCTACGGGAGGCGTAGCCAGTATGATTACAGGCGCTACCTTCCCTCTTACAGGGAATCTGATGAAGAGAGAGCCGCTCGAAAGGCTCAAGAAAAGAGGGCTCAAGAGGAGCGCTATGAAAGAAGAGAGAGGGAAGAGCGCCACGATTCTTCACAGAGAGGTGACGATTCCCATAAAAGAAAAACCCATGATGACAGCGGAAAAAGTCATGTGGTTGAAGATTCGAGAAAGCGAACCCGACATGGTGAGAAGCACACCACTACAGTTCCTGAAAAGGTTACTGCCCCTGCCTCGCTTGATATTCCTTCCGGCTCTCCCGCTCTCGGGAAGTTAGACATCCAAACTATAATTAGCAGACCCAAATTTCAAGTTGGACCGGGTCCTGCCACTTTGCAAAGTCGGTTTCCTCAGTGGTGTCTGAAGGGAGTAAGGTTTGACCTTGACTTGGTCCCCACTGACAAGTCTGCCATGTTACGAAACCTTGACGCCGTCAAGCTTGATATTGAGAGGATGTCGAACTGCAGAAACTTGTTGACGAGCTTCAGAGGGTTAATCGTGCAAACATAGAGGCCATGCTCACCATGGAAAATGATAAAGCCGAATGGCAAAAGGTTCTTGAGCAACATGACACCGAGATGAGAAGCATTGCTTCTTACAATGAGGAGCTAGAAGCAAAAGTTGAAGAACTGAAACAAGAGCTTGCTGCTTCCTCTTCTTCTTACTCTCAAAAAGAAGAAGTGCTCCTAAAACAAGTGAGAGATGCTCATGCCAGCCAAAGGGATGCCGAAGACAGGCTTGAAGTGCAGAAAAGAATTAGTGAGGGCTATGTCGCTGACATTGAAGAGCTTCGGAAGAAAAACAGCTCCCAAGAGGCGGAGATTCAAATGCTGAAGCTTCAACTTTCTAAAGCTTAAATGGAGCGTGATGAGGCCGTTGCCGGCAAAATTACAGCTGAAGATTCTCACGAGGCAACGAGGGCCAACATTAGCTCAACATTATTTGATTTCTATCTGCACAGCATTTTGGGGCGTGGTAGCCTCGCCTTTCTAGGCCCCAAGTATGAAATTACACTGGCTGAAGTTTGGGAGGCAGCACTCGATATGCTCGGTAGTAAAGGCGCTGGCTACGCTGAGTCAGCTCTTGAAGAGCATTATCTTGATGATGATGCTCGCGCCGCTCTTGCCAAGGGGAGAGAACAGCTTGCAAAATTAAGGGCCAAAACAGCGGCAGGAGAATATTCAGGAAAAATCACCTCAACTACTCCAATTCAACCTTCTCCTTCAGCCGAAATCGACATTATCGGTTCTAGTTCTCATTCCCCATCTCCTACTAAAGTCACCACTGATATTACAAGCATACAAGGTGGAGATGAGGGCGGCGAGAGTGCCGAGGCACAGGCCTATGAAGTTGACGTCAGGGAACCGACTTCTGCAGGTAACCCTACTGACAATCTTGCCCAAGTAGACTGCTCATCTGTTTCTTATGAACTTGATGGGCTTTTTGACTACTTCTTGAATCTCAGCGAACCTTTATCTCCGCTTTTTGCTGACTTAAACTTTTTTCCTTCTGCAGAGAAAACGTCGGGCATTGTTCAGGCTTCTCCTCCTCCAATTATTCCTTCCCCGCCTCTTAAGGTCACTCCTCCTTCTGCTTCGCAACCCGGGTCACAAGAGGAGCAAATAGAAGCTCTTCACGGCTTAGATGATCCCGTTGCTTCTCAAGATCCGAAAGGAGAAGAAACTGAAGGAAGTGAGAGGACTCCAGAACCAACTGGCTCCGACGCTGAACCGTTATCCAAACTTCTTTCTCCAGGGAATGGGTCTTCCTCCAAGAAGAGAGGAAAGCAGGGAGTTTCCAAGAAGAAGAATAAGAAGGGATCTTTAACTGGCGAAGAAGAGACGGAAGAAAGTCCGATCGAGCCCCTTTCTCCTTCATCTCCTACCCTTACAAGCCGACCTAAAAAGTTGGTCATTCGGCCAGGTGCGGGCTCAAAAGGTGGGCGGAAGAAGAAATGATGGCTTTGGTTCTGTGGCTTCCATATCACTTTTTTGCCTTTTTTGCATGCAATGACCGGAAATTGTGCGGGTACCGGCCCCCGCTTTTCTTTTGTTGTTGTTTTTTTACTTTGGAACCTGTACCTGTATATAAAATAGTGTTGAATAAAATGATTCTTTTTCTTTGTACAAACTTCTGTCTATATCTGAGAATGCATTTACTATTCATTTTTGTACAAGTTTCTTTGTATGATATTGCAGTGAGCTTGTGGTATACATTGTTCGAGCGCAATTTTACTGATGTAGTTGTGCCACGCCGCCCCTATACCATAAGCCCATTGTAATATTTTATTTTATGAGGAACTTGTGCTTTTATTTTTTAGAGAATAATTATTCCACATTTGGAGGAATATGATTTCATTAAAAAAAAGAGCACAAATAAGTTTCTACACTTCAACTTTTGAAGATATCACTCTTTATTTTGTGCATATACACATTTTATTGAATGAAATCTTCTATGTGGTAAAGCGGGTATTTGTAAGGTACTTCAACTTCTTTTTGAGGAAGAGAATTTTCTAGAACAAGTAATTCACTCTCCCTTTGAAAGTTGAAGTGTGCTTTTAATGAGGATTTTTTTTTTTAAACTTGCCACAGTAAAGGGCTTCTTGATTTTTGTTTCTTTGAAAAGTTGCACCTCTGAGGAAGACTTTTTCACGTTTCAACACTTGGAAGTTTTACTTCAATCTTGGTGAAACGTGTGCCTCCGAAGAGGTCTTTCTGCTTGATTGTGCCTCCGGGAGGAGGTCTTTTCATTTCTGCCTCTGGGAAGAGGTCTTTCTGTCTTATTGTGCCTCTGGGAAGAGGTCTTTCTGTTTCTGCCCCTTGGGAGAGGCTCTCTCTCTCTTTTTTTTTTTTTAGCATTTCATCTTTGGTGAAGTGAAACTTCGAAGAGCGCCTGTTGCACTTCAACTCCTGGCGAAATGGGCCTTCGAAGAGGGCTTTTATTTTGTTTTACATTTCAACTCTGGTGAAGTGAAACTCCGAAGAGCGGTTGTTACACTTCAACTCCTGGTGAAATGGGCCTCCGAAGAGGGCTTTCATTTTGTTTTACATTTCAACTCCGGTGAAGTGAAACTCCGAAGAGCGGTTGTTACACTTCAACTCCTGGTGAAATGGGCCTCCGAAGAGGGCTTTTATTTTGTTTTACATTTCAACTCCGGTGAAGTGAAACTCCGAAGAGCGGTTTTTACACTTCAACTCCTGGTGAAATGGGCCTCCGAAGAGGGCTTTTATTTTGTTTTACATTTCAACTCCGGTGAAGTGAAACTCCGAAGAGCGGTTGTTACACTTCAACTCTTGGTGAAATGGGCCTCCGAAGAGGGCTTTTATTTTGTTTTACATTTCAACTCCGGTGAAGTGAAACTCCAAAGAGCGGTTGTTACACTTCAACTCCTGGTGAAATGGGCCTCCGAAGATTGCCTGGAAGTTACTCTCTCATGGTTGGAGGGTCATGACTCCTCCAATTTTTTTGGTTGAGTAGAGAACTTTCTTTTTCGCGGCATATGCTTCGTTAGAGGTCTTTATCCTCCGAAGAGTTGTGCCTCCGAAGAGGACTTGTGCCTCCGAAGAGGGCTTTAGTTGTTCCTTGTCCACTTGCTTATGCCTTTTCAGTGATCCTCTATTTTTTTTTTCTTTTCAAGCTTGCACTCCCTTCTCTTACAAGTAGTTTGTTTAATCCAAAGAAGTGTACTTCATTGCTAGGCCAGTTCACGAGAACGGACATAAGCTTCTTAATCGGATGTTTGTTTGTTCAAACTTTTCAATTTATTAGCTAAAGCCCGTTTTCGGCGAAATCATTGACCGTTCAATTGAAGAATTTCTTATCTAGCATTTAAGCTCGGGAATTTTGTGACTTGGAATTTGTTTGTTGAATGATAACAAGAATCACTTGGTCTTGTAATGTGCAAGTTTTATTTTCGTTGCCTGCAAAAATTTAAATCGACATTTCAATAATACTTTTGATGTACTTTTCATATCGAAAATAAAGCAAGCATGTAATAATAATAAGGACCACAAGATTTATAGTGGTTCGGCCAAGAGTTTGGGCCTACATCCACTTTATAGTCTTTCATTATTCACTTGCATCGGTTTTACAATCGCTTTCAATTACAGGAATCGTACATTCATAATTCTTTTTACAATATTTCAACAAAGCTATCAAGTAAAGTAAGGACGCAAGTGATTGCTGTTCCAAGCTCTTGGAATTTGATCTCCTTCGACAGTAGTGAGTTTGAATGTGTCGTCAAGAAGCTTCTGACCTATGACATATCGTCCTTCCCAATTTGGCCCAAACACACCTGTCGCTGTCATAATTCTCCTTAGGACTAGATCTCCAATCTCGAAGCTGCGTTGGCGAACTTTGGAATTGAAATGTCTGGCTATCCTTTGCTGATGAGATGCGATTCTGAGCTCAGCCTCTTCTCTTTTTTCATCAAGGAGATCTAGTGCCTCAAGCTGTAGTTTTTCATTCTCCGCTGGATTGAAATGGATTCTTCTATGTGAAGGGACCTCTGTTTCTACCGGAATCATTGCCTCTGATCCGTATGCCAATGAAAACGGAGTATGCCCAGTCGCAGTTTTGTGGGTAGTTCTGTATGCCCATAGTGCTAGCGGTAGCTTATCGACCCAACCACCTTTTGCTCTTTCAAGTTGCTTCTTGATGGTTGACTTGATAATTTTATTTACTGCTTCCACATGCCCGTTTGCCTACGGATGAGCTACTGGTGAGAAGCTTTTTTGTATTTTGAATCGTTTGCACAAATCTTGGAATTCTTCACTTTCGAACTGAGTACCATTGTCTGTAATTATTTTTTGAGGCACACCATATCTGCAAATGATACTTTTAGTCACAAAACTTATCATCTTTTTTGAGGTGATAGTAGCCAGGGGTTCAGCTTCTGCCCACTTAGTAAAATAATCTACAGCAACAATGGCATATTTAATTTCAGATTTGGCAGTTGGTAACGGTCCTACAAGGTCTAACCCCCATATTGCAAACGGCCATGGACTGACCATCTGTGTGAGTTCAGTGGAAGGGGCTCTAGGAATTTTGGCAAATCTTTGGCATCTGTCACATTTTCGGGAATAGTTTGCTGCATCTCGATTAACTTCTGGCCAAAAATATCCGTATCGGAGAATCTTTTTCGCTAAAGTTTGACCACCTAAATGACCACCACATTCTCCCCCATGCACCTCAGCTAGGATTGTTTTGGACTCTTCCCTGGACACACATCGAAGTAACGGCATTGAGAATCCCCGTCTGTATAACTGGCCATCCTGGACTATATAGCGAGAGGCTTTCCTCAGTAGCTTCTTTCGTTCTTTTTAATTTTTCGGTAAAGAGCCATTGAGTAGATATTCTGTTATTGGAGTCATCCATGATTCTTTCTCTTGAGACACGCTCATGATCCAATCAACATCCATCTCATCAATGGTCGGAGCCGACAGGACCTCCAATGGAGTCAACCCCAGAAATTGAGCTTCGCCTGTGCTAGAGTACTTTGCGAGAGAATCTGCTTTCGTGTTTTCTTCTCGAGGAATATGACTTATCATGTAATGATCGAAATCACCCAGGAGTTCCCAAGCCTTTGACAAGTAGGCGGGCAGATTTCCCCCTTTCGCTTGGAATTCCTTCTTGACTTGACATACAATAAGCTGAGAATCGCTGAATATCTGTAATGCTCGGATGTTTAGTTCTTTAGCAATCCTTAAACCAGCGATAAGGGCTTCGTATTCTGCTTCATTGTTTGTTGAAGGAAATTTCAATCTTAGTGCATAGCATAATGATCGACCTTCAGGGGTCTCAAGTACAACTCCGTCTCCAGAATAGTAGTCGTTTCTCGCGCCATCAACATATAACTTCCACTGGATTGGGGAATCGTCGATCGTTTCCTCATCACTGTTACCCTTGTCTGTGAATTCTGCGATGAAATCCGCTAAAGCTTGTCCGTTGATTGCTTTTCGGGGATGATAAGTGATGTCATATTGACTGAGTTCAATATTCTACTTTAGAAGACGACCCGAAGTCTCAGGGCGAAACAGGACTTGTTTTAAAGGATGATCAGTGAGGACTCTGATAGGATGAGCTTGGATATATTGCCTCAACTTCCTGGATGCAATCAGTAGGCAATAGGCGAGTTTTTCAACTTAGAGTAATTCATCTCTGCCCCAGTGAGTCTTTTGCTGATATAGTATACTGGATGATGAATCCTCTTGTCTTCTCGTATCAGCGCTGCACTTAAAGCATGAGATGATACTGCCAAGTATATGAGAAGATCCTCGCCATCGCCAGGCCTAGAAAGTATTGGAGGCGTTGCCATATGGCGAATCAATTCATCAAAGGCTTTTTGGCATTCGGGAGTCCAATCGAAGTTGTTCTTTCCTTTCTTTAGTGCGTCAAAGAATGGGATGCATTTATCTGTGGCTTTGGAAATGAACCGACTCAAGGCGGCGACTTTTCCATTAAGACTTTGCAATTCCTTCTTTGTTCTAGGAGCTTTGACTTCCTTTAAGGCGGTAATTTGAGCTGGACTAGCCTCAATGCCCCTAGCGCTCACGATGAAACCTAAAAACTTTCCGGATTCCACTCCAAACGAACATTTTAAAGGACTAAGCTTCATTCCGTATTTTCGGAGGACTGCGAACATGTCTGCTAAGTGTTCTATGTGATCCACTGCTTTCTTAGACTTTACTAACATGTCATCGACGTAGACTTCCATAGTCTTGCCCAATTGCGGTTTGAACATAGCATTAACAAGTCTTTAGTATGTTGCCCCTGCATTCTTCAGCCCGAAGGGCATAACTCTGTAGCAGTAAAGACCAACGTCGGTGATAAAGCTCGTGTCCTCCTGATCTGGCTCATGCATCATGATCTGGTTATATCCAGAGTAGGCATCCATAAAAGATAACAATTCGTGTCCCGCTGTTCCGTCTACCAGTTGATCGATCCTGGGTAATGGGAAGCAGTCTTTGTGGCAGGCCTTGTTTAGATCTGAAAAATCGATGCATACTCTCCATTTTCCGTTGTCTTTCTTAACCAGCACTAGATTTGAAACCC
Organism: Allium cepa; assembly: GCA_030765085.1. Lineage (NCBI taxonomy): Eukaryota > Viridiplantae > Streptophyta > Magnoliopsida > Asparagales > Amaryllidaceae > Allium > Allium cepa. The sequence goes on from CM060939.1 coordinate 813,842,886, forward strand.
AATTCATATAGGTAGATTCTTTGATAAAGTTATTCTCCATGAGCCGATCAACTTCTTCTCTTAACGCTGCTGACCTTTCTGGACCTTGAGTTCTCCTTTTCTGCTTCACAGGTGTAAATTTTGGATCAATATTCAGAGCGTGTACTGCAACTTCTGGGGATATTCCGCACATATCGGCATGAGTCCAAGCAAAAACATCCAAATTTGCCTTTAAAAAAGATACTAGGATATTCTGAATTGACACATTAAGTTGTGAACCCACATTCAACACCATGTTTGGGTCCTTTGGGTCAATAGGTACTGGTATTGTCGTTTCCACTGGTACCACTCTATTCTCCCCTGCACTGGCTTTTCTAGGATCCATCTCTTTTCGTGCTCCGCTGTGCTCGCCAGTGCAGGGTCTGCCCTGTAATTGCTACAAGGCTGGCTCTTTGATGCAGACTGGGGTCGCCGCATCCTTTCCCATTTCCCTTTTCCTCGTTTCTCGTAGCTCTGTCAGATAACACTCCCGCCGAGCATTCTGATCCCCTTTTATAACTCCCACTCCATTATCTGTGGGAAATTTAATGGTGAGGCACCATGGGGCCAGAACAGCTTTGAATGCTGCGAGAGTTGGACGGCCAAGGAAAGCATTATAAGCAAAAAATTCGTCGACAATCACAAAAGTTTGCTTGCGGACCACTTTTCTTTCTCCCTCTCCAAGTTCTACAAGCAAATCAATGGTTCCTATCGGCTGTTTTGGCTCCCCAGTGAAGCCAGCGATTTTCTACGATGAGGCTTGCACATCAGCCATAGGGATCTTCATTTGGTCGAATGTTTTCTTGAAGAGGATATTGCAGGACGCGCCACAATCAATGAGAACTCTTCTGACAATAGCTGGCCCGATACCAGCCGAGATGACTAAGGGATCCAAGGTAGGAGCTTCAATACCTGTGGAATCCCTGGCTCTGAACACAATATCATCATTGAAAGTTTTTTGTTGCTTCAGGGGCATAGCACCTTCCAAAACAAATACATCTTCCTCGGTCGGTACATACTTCAAAGCTCGGGTATACCTTTCCATCTCACCCCAGCTCCTGCCTGCGGGGTGAGGTCCTCCCGTAATGACATTGATAACAGGCCTTCCGGATTCATGCCCTGCAGTCTTCTCACTTGTCCTGGGTTGATGAGAAGGAGCTCGTTGCCCCTGACTAGTCGAAGCGGGATTGCTGCTATTTTTTTCCACAAATTGCTGCAGCTTGTTTTCCCTTATCAATTCTTCAATCAAATTTTTCAATTGGCGGCATTCATCGGTATCATGACCGGGTTGATTATGGAAGCGGCAAAACTTTCCGCTTTGTACAGCTTTTTTCCCGGTTCACAGAACGGGAGGTTTAGGATAATCAACAGAATCTTTAGTGGCAAGGTAAATACGCTCTGGCGTATCCGATAAAGGAGTATATTCCGATGGCTTGAAGGAACGAGGCTTCTTCTGATTTTTCTGTTTCTTCCCATCGTTATTTTCCCTTTTCTGTCCTACAAATTCACTCTTGCGTGGGGCAACAATGTTATTTTCATCTTTTTCCAATGCTGCCTTTACCGGCATAGGACGACTTTCCAGGCGTATGAACTCATCTGCTTTCTTGTAGAATTTTTCAAGGGAATTTGGTTCCTTCATGTTAAGCCATTTTCCAAATTCGCTCGACTTGTCGATGGCCCTAATCAGATAGGTCAAGATCGTCCGTGGTTCTGCATTGTCTACCTCGGCCAGCGCTATATTAAAGCGATTCAAGAAAGATCTGATAGTTTCCCCTGGATTCTGCTCTAAACTTGACAACGACATGATATCTTTGGCTTTTGAAGCGTATAGTCTGAACTGCTCCTTGAATTTCCGGGTTAGGTCAGAAAACTGATCTATGGACCGAATTGGTAGCTTGGTGAACCAAAGCAGAGCTACACTTTCCAAATATACAGGAAAATATCGACACTTTATTTCATCAGAAGCTCTGGCACCTGTCATGTGCCAATCATACTTATACAAGAATTCGTTCGGATCACTTGTTCCTTTGTAAGCTGGGATAGTTGGAGGGACGAACTTCCATGGGAACTCAGCCTTTAAGATCCTTTCGGTAAACGGGGTTTTACTTGGAGCGAAACCCCATTCCTTCTCGTCTTCATTCCTTTGCATGCTTTCTTTCATGATTTGTCGAACCATTTCAGAAAGATACCCCTCATCATTTCGAGCTTTAGATCCACCAACTTTAGGAAATGTCCGCGGGCTGGCAGCCCTCTTAGGAATGTTTCTTTCTTCATCCTCATGAATGTTGCCAGCAAAGTTCCTTTCATTACCCGTTGGTTAACGGTTTACCCCAAGCAAGTCATTCAACTTATTCAAAATTAGGGCATTTTGGGCATTCTGAGCTTCCAATTGTGCACTTTGGGCATTTATCTACTGGTTTAGCCCTAAGATTACAGCATCCAACTCCGCTTTTGTAACCCCAACAGGTGGAGTGGCTTGATTAAGTACTGGGGAAGCGGAGGTTCCCTCTTGAACATTTCCAGATCTAACAGATCTACTCTTTCTCCCCGGAGCCATGATTTCAGATAAACTTCTAGTCTTCAGAGAGGTTACTTCAACAAACTTTCGTGGAGCAATGATGATAATTGTCCTGAGTTCAGTTCTCAGTGAAAGCACCAAAAATATTAACGCTAAAATTTGAACGCTAACACCCTAGTGTATAAAGTGTAGTTGTGAAAGCACCACCCGATGATTCGGGAACAGAGTATAAGCAGAAAATTACATAAAAAGCAGTGAATAACAGCGATTTTATAGTGGTTCGGCTCAAGGCAAGCCTACGTCCACTTTGATTCTCTTTATTGCTAAACCGATTACAACTTTACAACAATCTTCAATTACAATTATGACGAAACAAACAACTAGAACTTTGGTAGAGAAGAATTCTTCGAATCCATGTAGATTGCGTTAGATTTCCCCTTGAAGTTAGTTGAGATGCTTTTCGAACTTGAAGTGTCAGGTGAGTTGAGAATTCAGCAGAGTATTGGCGCTTGAAGTGATTGGCCAAAAGTCCCTTGAATGTTGGAGGTGATCGCGTATTTATAGGGGTTTCTGGTGTCAAGTTGTAAGTAGTAGCCGAGATGAGTTGGGTCGTCGGCTGTTGCCGAGATAAGCTAGGTCGTAGGTCGCTTCCCATCACCTATGCACGGCCTATTGTTTAAATGGGAGGCGCATATCCTTCTGGCCCCAAATCCTAAGTCCCAAGTCGCTGCCGAGTTATCGTGACGCGCATTGAACTGTTGCACTACTTCCCCCTTCGTATCTTTAGGTCGGTCACGACTTACCATGAGCCGTAAGCCGACCACGACTCAGGAGTAGACCAACTTACTCCTAACAGCTAAGTCGGCAAACAACTTGAGTAGTTAGATCGGAAAACGCGTTAGGTCGGTAGACCTTCATAAGTCCTAGGTCGGAATCTCCTTGAACCTTAAGTCGGCATCATTTTAAGACGTTAGGTCAGAACTTTCTTTAAGGCATTAGGTCGGCATGCTTCTCAAGACCCTTAGGTCGGTATCCCTCTTAGGTCTTATGCAGGTAGGTCGGTCTTCCATGCTAAGATACTAGGTCGGCGTCCCTTCGTGTCTTGGGTCGGCATCCTTCCTTAAGTCGGCAGAGTGTTAGGTTGTTTATTATCTTGGATCGGTGAGCCACGGCCGAGGCGGGGTTAACATTACTGTAATGTTATGCAAATTTAAACAACAAATTTTAACTTGTTTACCAACATTTTCAGAAACAAGGAGAGGAAGAAGATGTTGAATTAGTGTATAGTTTACTTTGTAAAACTAGAGATTTGAGCATTACAGTGTTTTACAGTTTTACAGAGAAGAAGAAAGCTATAAATTTTTGCTTTGATTTATCTCTAAAACATAGTGTAAGTTTGAACTACACTTTAACTTATTTTGCAATTCATAATTTTTTTCCCTTTTCCCAAAAGAATATGGGAGAGAGGATTTTAAGTTCCCTGTAACTAAATGTTACAGAAAACAGGAATAGGAAAACAAATGTTTTCCAGGAAAATCAAACACAAGCATACCATTCATTCAATTCCAAGCCATCATATTCATACAGGGATTCAAGCACAAAGAATTTGAATAACAAAGGTCTACTCACCTTTTTTTTCCAAAAGATAGGAATGCTTCCTAAAAGTCCAAAACAGAGATGAAGCCTGAACCTCTTCTTCTTTTTTTCTACTTTAAATTTAAAGTTTTGGATCTACAAATGATGATTACAGATCTATGATTTCTCTGGATTGTATTCATGCATTTAAATTATTAATAACAGGGTTTTTTTTATCTACATACATTTGAGATTTATAGCAGAGAAGACACTCTTTATTTTTCTGAAACTTGAAACCAGTAATAGCCTAAAACTTTGATCTCGATTTTCCTGCAATAAAATTAGATATTGTTTAATTCTTGCTTCATTTTAGATTTCAACTTTAAATTCAAAATAAATAAATAAAGTTACTTGCCTTTTTAAATTTTGTTTCTAGAAAAAAAAAAGAAAAGAACTGCACTGCCTTTGAAATCTAGAGACTCCCTGCTTCACAAATCTGCGGTTTTTTTGTTTTGAATTGATTGTTAACACTTGATTTAAAAATCAAAATTTCATAAACTATAAACTTTCAAACAAAACTTACCTGAAAGTATCACAATACTGTTTGAAACACTCCAGATTTTACTTTGAAATTGAAGAAGACAGTTTCTCTTTTTTTTTGAACTTTCCCTTTTTTTTGAATGCTGAAGTAAAAATTTCAAAGATCTTTTGATTACTGAACATTAGGTGTTAGGGGATTTAAAAATTTGAATTTTAGAAGGTGAAGAGTTTTCCTGAATTTTTTATTTGAATATTTTATTAAGGAATTGATGCATTGTGCCATTTGTAAGAAGAAATCTTAAACCCTAGATTTTGTTAATTATTCAACTCTATTTTCCATGTATGTTTCAGCCTTTGATGTTTGCAAAGCAAAAGAAATTTTTTATAGATTTTATTTTCTATATTATATATACTTTTATAAACCAATATATATATTTTTATTCATTTGTATGTATATGCATATGTACAATGTTAAAAGAAAAGTTGTTTTGACCATTGTATACTTTATTTCTCATTAATTTTTATTGCTACTTAATTTTAAAACATTTATTCCAAATTTAAGATCAAACTTAAATTTTTAAACTTGAAATATAAACATTTTAAATTCAAATGACTTCTAAAACATTTAATATTTCAATATTTTCAACTCAAAATAAAATTAGAATTTATTCCATATATTATTTCCACTAATTTTATTTGTTTTACATTTTCCTTCCAATTTATTCTGAAGTTGAACCCCAAGAGTTTAAATATATTATTTATTTTAATTAAAAAAATTTAGGATGTTATAATTTATTTTAAAATTCAAGGTTTGAATTTATTTAAAAAAAATAAGAAGGAATTTGGGAAATCTGAAATTGGTGTTTTCAGTTAAATTTTTTTAAATCATAATGAAGAAAGAAAATCTGAAGTTAATGGATTTTGAAATAAATGGAGTAAGTAAGGAAATTTATTTAAAAAGTGAAGTAAATTGGAATTCAATTCGGGGATTGATTTAGGTGTGTAAAACCAGGATTTTTTTTTGAAAGAGAAGTGAGACTTTTGAGTTTATTAAATAGTGATTTATTAAAGAAGTGGGAAAATATGTTTAAAAATAAATAACGGTTTATTTTTAAAGGATGTGAAAGAGAACTATATTCCCCTACATAGGCAAGTACGTTTTAAAGTAAATTTCTAAATATAAGTTAAAAGCTTAAATGTTGTTTTAAAAAAAGTATTTTTATAAAATTTGTTTTTTCTAAATGTTTAAATTCTAAAGTAAGTGTTTTTCAAATCTATTACCATAGTAATTATTTAAAGATGACTTGGTATTTTGTTTTAAAGTAGAAATCTAGTTTTATATTTTATAAAGTAACCTCATTTTAAATATTCCTAAAGTGTATATTTTTAAAAAAGAATTGAAGTAGTTTTCAATGTAAATATTAAAGGATATTTATAATAAAGTGTTTAAATTATTTTAAAAATCTAAAATTTTTGTGCCCGGTGTTTTCAGTGGAAACAAATATTTAGAAATTTATTTCGTGAGAAAAGTGTGGTTTGAAAACTATTTTCAAAAGGGCTGAAAATGGAAATATAACTTGCGAAGATATTTTGAGATTAATAAATAATTTGGAGAATTATTTATGTTTGATGGATGTTTGTGAATGTTAGTCGATACTTAAATAACCGACTATCAATATTAGCCAATGCGCTGATCGTTTCGAAGAGACCAGGATCGTGATTTATTTCCTGAAAGTCACTTCGATCCGGTTTGTACGTTTCCGTGGGAAAAACGAGTTCGGATTCGAAGGTGGAGTAGTGAAGTGCAAGGGCTAGTCGCTACTAATCCTGAGGTGATTCCAAAATGGATGTAGTAGGAGTAGTGCCTTCAGTTCCGTTCGAACCCGGGACGGACTTGTATGGATGAATGCTTTCGGAACACAGTCAGGTGGATGATGGGCATTCTAAGTGAAATGTTCTAAAAAGGTAACGCTTAGCCTCAAGCCTCATCAACCGGGAATGACTGAAAATCAGGGGTTATAAAGCAAGGCTAGGTGGGTAGCGCCCATTAGGGTGAGGTCATCACTATCTAGATGTCACTTTTATTCGGCTTAGTGGTGAAGTTGATGATCCCAGCCATGGGGTGATCTTACTCAAGATTATCCAGTAAGGGGTAGTCCCGGTCTTGTGTTGCAGGGGATTGGGAGTATTCCTCGGTACGGTGATCTAGGCGACGTACTGTGAGATGTGGTACCCAAGTGCCTAGTCAGTTGTTAGAAATCCATTCTCCCTACGCGCCTGTAAGGTTTGGTTTGTGCCCCACTATTGCTGAAACGTGAGATGCAAGCATTTCAGCTAGATTCTATTTTACTTTCTATAGGCACTATTATAATACCAGAGGATTTTAATAAAAAGTGTTTTGGCTATCGTAAGGTAAAAACTCGACATGTTTATTTGTGGCATGGTCTTACGAGATGCTTTTGTTTCAAAGGATTTTGAAAATTTTAATAATCAATTTGAGTGTGGTTTTCTCACGCTGGTATTCCAGACTGACTCGGGTGTTATCTAACTATAATGCTCGGGTTAGATTGAGTATTATAGAATACATGAAAGGATGTCGCGAAATTCAGGAGACGAGTTGGATGGAGATACGTACTTCTGTACTCGATTATTGTTCCGTTGTGTACTCAGTTTTAAGGATAAGTTTATACGATTGTCCAGTTGTATGTTATTGATGTTGTTGAAATTTGATGATGTATTCTTATGATGTATATATATAACAGATATAGTTTTCTTTTGTGTAAAGTTCTGTTATTATCTATTATATTTTATTCCGCTACGTTGGTTAGATTCTGATGTTGTTTTTTATTTTCTTCGTCTATCTCTTCTTCTTTAACCCAAATGGTTTGTATTTCCGTACATCTTGAGTTGGTTGAGGGAGAATAGTGTCGACTCTAGGGTTACAGATTTGCAGGTCATTACAATAATTTTATAAAAATACTTTTTATAACTAGATGTTTCAACAAGTCCATCCTCGTTCTCAAGGAAATTTAGTCATACGTTGATCAGGCGTAAGACTGAAAATCTATAAGTACTTAGCAGACCCATTTTCAACGCACAGCGAAAATATTTGAAAAACCTTTCTGAAAACTTTATAAAAATGTAGAAAACATTTTTGAAATAGAGGAAATATCTTTGGTGAGAATGCTCTAGAAATCATCAACCCCATCCACAGTCGCAGTTAACCCGATGGTTACGTTGCCATCCCGGCAAAATCCGTAGATAACTGTAGGCCTCCTTACCCCTTGATTACGCCATGGGACATGCTACAGAACGCAGTTACATCCAGGGTTACGTTGCCATCGTAGCAAAAGTCCATGTAACTATAGGCATCGGCGCCCTCGAATTTCGCTACCAAAAAAATGAAACTTCTCAACTCCCACATTGGTCACATACTACATCAGTATAATCTCAATGTAGCCTTAGGCTCTCACGGCCTCTCAACTTTCGCTATGTCTCTATAGGTTGCAGTCTACTGAAATAAAATCAAATGTAGACTGTTGGCTCTCAGCAGCACACACGACTTTCGCTATATTACCATAGGTCGTAGTCTACCGATGTAAAATCAAAAGTAGACTGTTGGATCTCAGCGGCACACACGACTTTCGCTATGATCTGCAGTAGATCGTTGTGACATCGAGTTAAACCATCGTCACAGCATAACCCAAATGCCTCTGTAGGCAGCAGCGCCCTCGACTTTCGCTACACACTAAACATAATCCTCAAGAACTAGTTTGTCTTGACTCCTCACAGGATTAACTTTAGAACCCCCTTAGGATTCAAGGCAGTACCACCCTGTGGCACTCCTGAAAAGTTCATTTCAAGGTGGCGCCTTTTTCCCCAGAGCCAATCTCAAACACTTTATACTATACTCGTATAGTATCTTTCAAATCATAACTTTATGATTTCCATCAACATCTCCTTTACACAAAATCGATTCTCAAAATCGATAATTCTCAACTAGGCTTTCCAAATTTCCAGAATTGAATTTTTCCAAAAATCAAAAGCCTTTCCAAATCCACAGGTTCCATAAACCTTTCCTCAAAATCATTCTCATAAGATCCTTTATATAGATATATATATATAACTTTGAAAATCTTTGGATCATTTCAAACTTGTATAAATTCCCCCTTTTTTTTTTTACTTTAAATCTTCTCAAAAACCCTTTTCTTCCGGCAATAGATTCAACAAGAGGAGATTTATCTTATATAACAAAGATATATAACTTTGTTTATTCCAAATCAAATATTCAAATTTGATTACTCTTATAAGGTTATTAACCATATTACTTACTTCCATAAAGTGAATTTCTACCATTGAAATCTTTATTTCATCATATATTTCACAAAATATACTTTTAATTTCAAAAACCATTTTTCAGTTCTTATCCACAAATTTCCAGTATCAATTTCATTCAAACCCATACGATGTACACATATCATCTGTATGCTATATCAATCTGACCGCTCACTGGATCACACAATTTCACTTTCGAACTAGTATCGTCCACCCGACTTTCTTGTGCGAAATCAGATCGGGTTTCTTGATCAGAAACCATCATTCTCCTTTCATAGACATAACTATGATAGAGAATATCCAAAACTAATTAACAATCCATATCCAGGTTCGTCGTCGAAAATTGAGTGAAAAATCCGAACTCGAAGAGATATACTATCTCGAAATTCTATGCTCGAATCTGGATCAAATTACTATGCGAATCGAATAATATACCTACATCCTAGTATCTATCCTCATTGATTATTAGCCAAATCAATTCTCTTCCTATTCACATTTCCTTTAATTTTTATCCACATAATCACAATTGTTTCAATTCCATTTGGATTATCACTTTAACCCTTATCTCAATTGGTAACAAATCATAAACAATTTGCACTCTGACAAGCTTAAATTTAGAAAATAGTTTGAAAAGTTAAAATAGATAAGTAGTTGAAAAATAATTATTATTTTGTAAAATAGATGTAAAATAGTTAAGTAATTGTAGAATAGTTGGAAAGTAGTTAAATTGTTATAGAAATTTTAAATAATTGCAAAATAGTTGTAAAATAGTAGTTAGTTATAAAGTAGTTGAAAAACAGTAATTAGTTTATAAAACAGTTGAAAAATTGTTAAATAGTTCCAAAAATAATTGCAAAACAAGTATAAGATAGTTCCAAAAAGAAAAGATTGTATGGCAAATAGTTTGGAAAGATAAGTTTATGTTAAAACAATTTATTTTGGAAATAGTCTAGAGTCAAACTGTCCAATTCCCAACCTCCATTTCCAATCAATTCAATTTAAATTTCCACTTCTATTTAAATTGACTCAATTCCAATTTAAATAATTTCAATTTCCATTGAAATTGATTTAATCCCAATTCAAGTTGAATTAACCAAAATTTCTTTCCAAATTCAAATCAAATTCCTTTTTGAATTTTAAACCTGTTCAACTTTAATCACAATTCCAAATTATTCAAATCTATTTGGATTATTTTCAAATTGAACAAGCCTCAATTTCATTTCAAATTAACCCAATTCAAATTTTGCATTTGAATTTTTAAACTTATCCATCTTCAATCACAATTCCAATTGGTTCAAATCAAATTCAATTTGAACTAATTCAATTCAAATTTCAAATTTAAACCATCCCGAATTATATAAATCTGAGTTAAATTTTTAAAAGCTGATTTAATCCTTTAAATCAAATCAACTTATATCTTTAAACCATTTAATTCAAAATTCAAATTCCATTTTTAACCTATTTCAAAGTTCAAATAATAATTCAAATCCTTTTTTAAACAACTAAATCTTTGAAATTCAATTTATCATCAAATTTCAGTTTTGAAACCAAACCTTTGAAGTTTTATCTGAAACATTCAAATCTTAAGTCCAAAATGATTCCATTTACTCTTAATAATGGATATATTACCACACCCCATTTCTTCATTCATTTAAACAAATCCAATTTCAGCTTAAAGATTATTAATAACAGTAGGATGGTATCATTCATATTATTATAAAACATACATCCGTTCCCAATTTCTAGATCTCAAACTCATTTTGAGATCACACAAACTTCCAATTGAAATCAACCATTTAACTTCTCAAGTTAAATTTCTATTTCCTCTTGAAATTTCCAAATTAGGTTGTTTATTCAAACTTATTTAACTTCTTCTAATTAAATTCAATTTAATCCCATTAATCCGACACAAAATTTGAATTCACTATTCCAAATTCCAAATTTCTATCACCTAAGTTCAAAATCATATTTTACTTTGGGTTTTTACATCACACTTCAAGGAAAATCAAAACTCAACACTTTAGAGTTTATTTCAAATTATCTTTGGTATTATGTATATCCACACATATATACATATTTACTTCCTTCACACACCAAATTATCCTTAAATTTTAAACCACCTTTGGTTTTTTATTCAAAACAAATTTCTTCATATGTTCAAACAACCCTTGTTTGAAATAGGACCCTTCATTTAAATACATTAAATAACATTATTTATTATTTCTTTATCACTTTGAAACAATTTTCAAATTCTGGACCCAGATTTAAAACTCCCCAATTTAGATCATCTTCAGTTCCAATTTATAAGTCATACTTCCCTAAATGTTTTACTTCCCTAAAAAACTTCATTTTGCTTGCTCATTAATACACATCTTATTATTAAACACAACAATCATTTATGATAATAACCAAGGAAACCAATTCATTATTATCTTATCCTAAAACTCTTCTCCAAATTCAAGATTTTAATTTCAGTTTGAATCCATTTCAAACTTGTCTTTATTCAATTTAAATTCGGTTGTATTTCTACTACCACTTAAATCTTATTATTATTTAATTCCAATAGTCAACAACCAACTTCTTTATATACATCAAAAGATAAATTTATATAAAAATTAATTCTAAAATCATTTAAAATATTTATATAAGCAAATAACAAGTACCTCTCATATATATATGTATACACACACACACACACACCCCCAACTCATTCTAGTGTACCATTGACTCTATCCCTATTGAGTATCCCCCACCAGAGCCAAGGTTCTCGCTTAACCTTCTGCTCTAATACCAAATATAACAACCCGAAATTTTCGATCCCGAAAATTTCAGATAGTTAGGAAAAGAAGAGAAGAGATGAAGAAGAAATAGAAATGAAACACAGAATCTCACGTTCGCAGCTGATCAAAATATAATATCAAATAAAATAGCAGTTATACAAAGAAAAACTGTATCGGTTAATTTACATCAGAATATCAAAGTTACAACATATACAGAACACACTGGACAGATACAGTCCACATGTCCCAGATAAAATACAATATCACAGCGGATATACTCCATACGCTCCTGTCATCCAGCTCGCCTCCTGAGTTCTAGAACATCCTTACCTGAAAATCTGTAATACTCGGTCTCTAACGACCCATAAATTTTCGATAATTAAAATAGCTAATTTAATAAGATTTCGTGATTTAGTGTTAGAAAAAAATTGTAAGTCATTGGAATAATAATAACTAGAATGAAATGCAACAAAATTTTTAACTAAGTTAATTATTTATGAATTGAATGGAATCCCAAATCAATTGAAATAATATGTAGTCAAAGGTAATTGAATGAATTTGTATTGTATAGTTAGCAGTGACACCTGTTTGTAAATAATAAGCTTATAAGTAATTAAAAGTTAACGGCGATAATTATTTAAGTTACCTATTCATTTAGTTAGTCGAATTGAATTTGTGAACCAATTGCAATTGAAATGAAAGTTTATATAATTTCAGTGCATTATCTCTAACTGTAGTTAAATAATAATGTGGATTCATTTGATGTAATATAGTAAATCGACTGATAATGAAATTTTATTTTAAAAAAATCCAATATTGGAATCCGTTAAATATTGAACAATTAAATTGTTTAAATTTAATATTTGGAATTTATTGAATAATTGAATAATGGAAATTGAATAACTGTTTTAATGAAAATGGTTGTTCTATAATTTGAATTTGTCAAATTTTATAAGTTCATTTTGAATATTTCAAAAGATAGTAATTTAAGAATAATCAAATTTGTTTAAATTTAATATTATAAATGTTTGAGTAATTAAATTCCGAATTTGATACGATTAATTTTATATGGAAACTTAATATATGAAAATAGAGTGAATAATTGAAATTTGATTTAATATGATTCAAATTGGTTTCCAAGTGAATGTAAGTTTTATTGGGATTATAATAGAGTTAATAAGATTTTGAAATTAGAATTTATTGGATAATTGAATAACGGTTTAATATGATTAAAAATGATTTGTAAAATTTTATTTTATCATATTAAAGTTAGAATGATGTTGTAGAACTTTTAAAATCGAATTAAAAGTAAATTTGTGAAAATTGAATATTTTAATATTTAATTGACGAGTTAAAATAGCCATTTTTCAAACAGTCTCGGATTTTTACGAAACTAGTTTCATCGGATCCGTAACGTGATATTATTGTAATATTTCAAATTTCGTGTCAATCGGATTTACCGTTTGTCCAGGGCAAGCCAAAACGCAAAGAAATTCGTTTAATCGGTTTAATTTAAATTTGATCGTTTATTTCTGTAACTCGCACATACGATCGAATTAGGCCCTGAAACGCGTTCCATTGTGTTCGGAATGTGGGTAAAATATTATAAACGCCTAGCGGCATGCCTGGATAGGGGTTCGAGATTTCGAGTTACGTAGATCGAGGTATTTTGAAATTTAAATAAATATTTTAATTAGTCAATCTCCCTTTCAGCTGCTATCCCATCTTTTCACTGTACCCTTGACCCATTCGAACATGCAATAGCCTCTTCTTCCCTTTTTAATAACTACACACGCAAGTCAGTAAACAAAAGTCCAAGCTTCAAAAGAAAAAAATTATTTCCCTTCCAATACTCGATTAAAAATCACGAAACCAGTTTTAAAAATCCTATTTTTGCTTTATCTTTGATCTGGTATGCTTCGTGCTTAGTGCAACAACCATTGGGGCTGAAGCCATTCTTGGGCGTGAACTAGGGTTAGCGTTTAGTGGAGATTGAAGCGTCGATTTGTGGATTGGAGGCCGTATATGGATCCACGAGGCAGAAGAGCACCTGTGGTGGGGAGATTGGACCGTGCGGTCGCAGATAGGGGGGGCGACATTTTACTGTATGGGGGGATGAGCTCCAGGTCGCGTCTTCCTAGGTGGGGCCGCACGTGTAGCTTGGTGGTCGAGATGGTGGAGCACGCGGAGAGAAGGAATTTGGCCAAGACGACATGTCGAACGGAGTACCGGAGCTCCGTATCACTGGGTTTGTACACGCACGTGAATGGGTTCATCTCTGTTCGTGTGCAGGCATTTGGCTTCAGGAGTTTGGGAGGGATGAAGTTATGTGGGCCGGGCCATTTGGGTAATGAATATTTTGTTTAAAAAGGAAATTAACTTGTTTTATAAATTTAAATATCGATGACTTATGAAATGCATAACTCTCACATACGAGGTCCGATTGAGACAAGACTTTTTGCATTGGAATCGTATTGACGAGCACTACGCTTTGGAAATGGATTGGAATCATTTAGAGCTAGAGAAAATTTTGAGTTAAATCGAACGTCGTTCGATTTGATTTAAAATCGTTGAAATCAAGGTGAGTGTTTTATAACGCTCACATCGTACTAAATATCTTTATGCTAGTTAAATTTGATATTACGAAGTGTTATGATTTTTATTTGTCGTTGTTGATAAAATTTAATTGTCATTTAGATTGTCATTTGAATTAACCATTAAAATTTAAATTGACAGTCAAATCAAAATTGAAATTTAACTGCGATTAAATTACCTGACATTGATAACTATGAAATTGCCATGAATTGTATTGCCTATTGGATTATGTATGTCGATGGATGTTATTGGTTGATAGTTAAATGTTTGGATGTTTATTTGCTTATATATACTGTTATGCATACATATGACACCGTGATTTGATTTAAGTGATATATATTCATCCTTGACATTTAATTGAAATAAATAATTACTTGGCCATAGAATAGAAAATTATATACGGACACCGAATTGGCTAAATTAATAATTTTTAAAATCGTCGATTTGAAATTTATTTAAATGTTTTGATTTAAAAGTTATAAATAGAAATAAATTTATAGAAATCGAATTTATCGAAAACTTGAGTTTGGAATGTTGAAATAAATTTTGGTTAAAACAAATTGTTAAATAATATAAGTCGAGACTTTGGAATTTAAAAAATTGGGATTTGACTGAATTTTGAAAATTAATTTGTTTAAAGATTTAACCTTAATTCGAGCTTTGAATATTAACAAGTAAAAGTGACATAAAAATGTTATTTTGAAGTCGAGCTTGGAATTGAATCATATTGGAAATTTGGATTTAAACTCGAAAATTGATGGATAATTTTATAAAGTGTTATAAATTGATATTTCGAAAAATCAAGCTAAAAACTGATATAAATTGAAATTGAATAAATTGAAAGTGGATATAAAATTGAATAAATTTGAAGTCAAAGTTGACATTGATTTGAATAAAAATTGAAATTGAATCGGTAAAATGGAAATTGAAATTGATTTGAATTGGGAAGTTATAATTGAAATGGATTGGTTTTGAAGCTGTTTTATTTTGTTTTCCAAATTACTCTGTTATATAAACCATTTTGAATACTTAAACTATTTTAATCTATTTTTAATCTACTTAACCCAATTTAAATTATTTTAAAATAATTTATCTATTTTAAATCCATTTTAAAGATTTTAAGTATTTTTTTAACTATTTTAATTATTTAAACTATTTTTAAACTACTTAAAACTATTTTCTAAAATTTCAAATAGGTCAATAAGGTGAAATGTTTATGTTTAAATCTTAAATGTAAATACGAATTGGTTTAAATGAAGTTGCAACCTAAATTGAAATTCGAAAGGATTTTGAAATCGAAATGAGATATTGAAGCGAAAATGATTTTGAAACGGAATCTTACAATTTGAATAAATATGATGATATTTGAAATGGATTAGAATTTTTGAAGCGAATATGATATTTTGATATAAATTATGAATCGATTTGAAATGTAAAAGAGCCAACGGTGTAATAATACGTAGTTATTAAAGAGACCTGGATCGGATATGGACATACTCTCTGTCGATACCGAAAACCACTTTAATAACTATTATGCGCGGAGTGTTGATCCAGAATGAAGTGGATGGTTTGGTGAACGCGTTGACTGAAGAAAGAGAACGATATTGGATGACCCCTGACATGACTAAAACAAGAGCCGCGCCGGGCCATTGAGGTTCGCCATCTCTAGCGGACACACTTCTTAGATACCATATCTATTGCATTTGTGATGCGATTTGGGTGCATCCCTTGATTTGGGAGTGTTGTTTTGCGGTGTTGGGGTAACTGCTGGCTATGCTCAACATCAGTCCGGATCACGCAACTACTAGTATCCTAGTTGGTATCGCCTCATGGACCTTATCATACTGATTATCCTATTCGCGACCACTACGTTATGTTTTGTGTTATACCTATGGGGTACCCTCTGATAACCACCAGTTTACGGTGGGGCTTACGGTGTTGTATGGAGTATGGAATTATAAAAATGTGTTAAGCGGGGTTATGGTAACGCCTTAACGCTATTTTGATACTTTATATTACTGATATGCATTATCTACTTAGCGTACATTACTACATAGTAGGTAGTTTAACGGATCCTTAAGAGATGGAAAATCCCGTAACATTTCTTGAGTTATTGCACGCACGTTGACACTGGATATGAGATGTCAAACCCTGTAAACATCCCTGACGCCGTTACACTCATATTTATTTACGATTGATTTAACTTTCATAAGGATATTTTAGTCCTGACTCGAGTGTTTTGTCTTTTCATTACGCTCGGTTCATACCTGAGTTTTTCAGATTTTGAAGATCTATTCTGGAGGACGAAGACGAAGATTTGGTATACTATTACTATTATTATCTTTGCATCATGCTGTCTGCTGCACTATTTTATTTGTTCTGTTGTTTAAAAATAACTATGATAAATGTTGTATAAATAATGATCAAAGTATTGTAAACAGCTTCATGAACTGTTTATTTGACTATTATATTTTGTCGTTCCGCTGCGAGATTCTGTATTGTTTCATTTCCTTTATTACACTTCCCTTTCTTTTCTTATTTACCCCAATAACCATCTGCCCTTTTGAATGGTTTGGAATCGACATGTGTATTTGATCGTCGGTTTAAACTGTCCAAAAAGGTGGGTCATTACAGTTGGTATCATAGCTTTGGTTTAGCGATAACCTTAGCTTTGTGGGGTCTGGCTCTTTATAAATAGGGTAGTTATACCCTATGATGAGTCGCTGAGTGTATATATACGAGAGAGCATATTTGTTAGTGATATAAAATATTTTATATTGTGTCGGTTGATTTGTTGAGTGGCTTATGGATTCTGGTCAATACGAGTAATTAACGTCATTGATAGGGATCTCTAAACACTTAAATAGAACAATTCGACATAGTATTGTTTTGAAATTGGGTAAATGAAATAATTTTGCCCTAATTATATTTTGTGTATAAAGGATTTATTTTAAGAAATTATTGTGACTTATCTAGCTTACCTGGTTGTTAATAATGATAATATCAGTTATTATCATTAATTGGACATTGTAATTTAATAAAAGGGGTGACTACAAAATAAACAATAATAAAACACTTGTGGATTGTTTTAAGAAAAAAATTCCTATAAGATATTTTATAAAGGTGACTTATAAATTAAAATAGATTTAAATTGGAAAATATTGAATTTAAACCCGGAGGTTTTAAAATGGTTTTCAAAGCTTTGAAGAAAATATATTGTGATATTAGCTGGAAAATATTTAAGGAAATATTTTGAAAGAAAGGATTTTTAAGAAGGAATGAATTTAGTACTCCTCTCTTATGTCACTGGAAAATAATTTCGGTGATGACTGCGCAACATCATCGACGTTCATTTTCGAGTCTCAAAGTGGGGAAGACTTCTAAGAAGCTTTGCTTTTCTTCGAAATTATTTTTGGTAAATGGGTTTTGGTTTAAACTCCAAAGGTATGATTAGATATATTAAAGATATAAGTGTATATATTTATTTTGAACGATTTGAAAAGAACTGGGAATTTAAATTTCTAAGTTATTTAATTAGTAATTTTCAAATTATTTGAATGAAATGTGAATAACCAGAATTTATAAAATAAGAGGATTTAGATATCTAAGCTATTCTTTGGGGAAAACTTTAAAGTTGAAACGTAAAGAGAATTAAAACAAATTAAATTTGTGAACATTCTAATTAAGTAAAATGAAATTCTATAATTTGTATAATACCAAATTTGCATTCTAATAACATATAATATGACTTACCAAATACTAAGAAGTTGAAATGATGTTTTTGATATGTAATGAGATATTGTACAAATAAACAGAACCTGAAAGTAATTGAAATATACAAGTAAGGAAAACTCAAAAAGGAATTAAAATGTATATAAATGGAAAATTTGGTTGTGATAAAAATTATAAATACTTAAATAATAACATGAAATGATGAATGGATAAATGGAACAAGTAAGTGAACTTAAGAAAGAAGACAAATGAATTGTATAATATCTTTTGTAAATTGGTTATAGAAAATAAATATAAATTGCATAGAAAATAATAATTGAATTTGTAACCTTTAAGATAACTGTAAACTAAGAAAAGTCATATATGAGAAGTTAGACTTTTATGGAATGACTATAAACTAAAGTGATGATTAATAAAATGTTCCACAAATAAATTTGTATTAACTGAAACTATGAATATGGAGTAAATGTAACCAAAAGAATTAGGTATAGCTAAGAATCAATTGGGAAAGGAAATTGAGTTTAATTAAATTATATAGAATGTTTAAAATGAACTTGAGTAAGCAAATTCTTTGATATGATGTTTAAGAAAAGATAATGTTAAAGAATATGCTACGTAAAGAAATGAATATACTAACTGAATAATGGATTGTGAGTAATTAAGTGAAAAAAATAATATAAAAGTCAATAAAATAATTTAGTATAGATAAATTGGATAGAAATCCATTGGAAGGTAATACGTGAGATTGTACGTACATTATTTTATTCGCATAACGATTTGATCCAAATTCGAGCACAAAATTTCGAGATGATTTATATCGATCCAAGTAAGGATTTTTCACTTTATTTTCGACGGCGAACCCTAGATATGGATTTTTAATTTGATTCTGGAATTCTCTATCATAGTATATGGCTATTCAAGGAGAGTAACAGTTTCCAATCAAGGAACCAAATCTGAGTCCGCACTAGAGAGTCGGGTGAACGATACTAGTTGGAAGTGAAATTGTGTGATCGAATAAGCGATTAGATTGATATTGCTCACGGATGATATATGCACGGCTTACGAACTTAATTAAAGTTAAAGTTGGAAATTTAAGATGCCAGATATAAAATGATTCTTTTAAAATTATATAACAGGATATATATATAAAAGAGATAAACCAAATTGAATGTAAAAATTAATAAGTTGGTTATGTTGGGTATGATTTGGTTGTTATATGATTGTTAGTTGATTGTATATAATTCATTAAGTGTTAATGAAATTGAAAGCTATAAATCATTGAAATCAAATTGGAAGTTAAATGAATTTACAAAGAATTTAATTTGATTCAAATTGGAAGTGAATTAATGTAAATATAAATTAGTGAATGTTAACTAATTGAATTGAGAATGAATGTTAGTAAAAATCCAACGTTAATGAATCAACTGTGATTAAATTTGAAACCAAGTGAATAAATATCAATGAGAAGTGAATTTATATTGATTGATTATGGATTTGTTGGATGATAGTTGGATGATAATTGATTTGGTGGATGCATTTGTTGTTTTTTTGCATTTGCTATGTTGGCACATGTAATTGTTATGTTGCTATATGGTGTATATTGATATTATTTTCATATATGCATGTTTCTCATGGTTTGTTGAGTGTTTAGTAGGTGCGGATTGCCCTTGCTTCGCATTTGGAGCTCGCTGTCGCGCTATATCAGCCGTATATGCTCGCTAATAATATATAAGGTACATATCTTGGATTACATACCGTACTTTTACACTTTTTCCCTACGGGATGCCTAATCACTTAATGAGATTTATATTTGTGATATATATACTGTCATTTTTTTGCCCGATCGAGCCGCGCAAAGGAGACTCTGTCGAAATTTTCCGTAAAATCCGGGTGTTAGAAAAATTTTCAATTTTTAATTTTTTTTATAACTTGTTTTGATAACTAACTTTTAAAGTTAGAAAGCCGTTCGGAGTAACTTAGTGGAAGCGTAGTTATGACTTTATAAATAGAATTTCATTGTTTTATAAGTTGGTAACTTTGAATAAAGTATATCAAATGTTGAATTCTATACTTAGTTCCTTTCCCTCTTTTTCCTTTTCGGGGACGAAAAGTTTTGAGTGGGGGAGAGTGTAACGACCCGTAAATTTTCGATAATTAAAATAGCTAATTTAATAAGATTTCGTGATTCAGTGTTAGAAAAAAAAATTGTAAGACTGGAATAATAATAACTAGAATGAAATGCAAAAAAATTGTATCTAAGTTAATTATTTATGAATTGAATGGAATCCCAAAGCAATTGAAATAATATGTAGTCAAAGGTAATTGAATGAATTTGTATTGTATCGGTAGTTGTGACACCTGTTTGCAAATAATAAACTTATAAGTAATTAAAAGTTAACGGTGATAATTATTTAAGTTACCTATTCATTTAGTTAGTCAAATTGAATTTGTGAATCAATTGCAATTGAAATGAAAGTTTATATAATTTGAGTGCATTATCTCTAACTGTAGTTAAATAATAATGGGGAATTCATTTGATGTAATATAGTAAATCGACTGATAATGAAATTTTATTTAAAAAAATCCAATATTGGAATCCGTCAAATATTGAACAATTAAATTATTTAAATTTAATATTTGGAATTTATTGAATAATTGAATAATCGAAATTGAATAACTGTTTTAATGAAAATGGTTGGTCTATAATTTGAATTTGTCAAATTTTATAAGTTCGTTTTGAATATTTCAAAAGATAGCGATTTAAGAATAATCAAATTTGTTTAAATTTAATATTATAAATGTTTGAATAATTAAATTTTGAATTTGATACGATTAATTTGATATGGAAATTTAATATATGAAAATAGAGTGAATAATTGAAATTTGATTTAATATGATTCAAATTGGTTTCCAAGTAAAGTAAGTTATATTGGGATTATAATAGGGTTAATAAGATTTTGAAATTGGAATTTATTGGATAATTGAATAACGGGTTTAATATGATTAAAAATGATTTGTAAAATTTTATTTTATCATGTTAAAGTTAGAATTATGTTTGTTAACGTAAAAAATCAGACGCTAACACCCTGGTGTAGATTGATGTTGAGCGAAAGCACCGCCCATGAACACGGGAACTAAAAAAAGTAGAAAAGTCACAGAGAAAGCAGAAAAGACAACAGCTTTTATAGTTGTTCGGCTTAGGGTAAGCCTACGTCCACTTTAATTCTCTTTATTACTGAATCGATTATAACTTTACAACAATCTTCAATTACAATTATGATGAGACAAACAACTAGAACTTTGATGCAGAAGAATTCTTTGAATCCATGTAGATTGCATTAGATTTCCTCTCAAAGTTAGTTGAGATGCCTTTCGTACTTGAAGTGTCGAGTGAGTCGAGATTTCAACAGAGTATCGGCGCTTAAAGAGATCAGCCAAAAGTCCCCCCTCATGCTTGAGGTGGGTTGGTATTTATAGGGAAATTTTCCTCTTGGGTCGTAAGTCGTCATTGACTTATGGTAGGTCGTGGCCGACTTATCTGGCCCAGCCCCATGGTCTCACAAAAGTTCATTTGTACATGTCCTAAGTCGCACACGAGTCATCATCTAAGTCGCAAATGAGTCAACTGGTCCTTTTGATGCGGCATTGAACCTTCACCCAGTAGCTTTAGGTCGTGGACAACTCAAGCTAGGTTGTGAGTCGTGTACGAGTTAACTGATAAGCATGTTCCCTTCAGATAATAACCCAGGTCCTGAATCGTGTATGAGTTAAGAGGTCACTGTTGTTAAGTAAGGAGCAGCGCCTCATTTGCTTAAGTCGCTCATGACACATGCTAGGTCGTAAGTCGCAGATAGCTCTAAGTCGTTAACTCATTTCCTTCTTAAGTCGTGCTCTCTCTTGAACCGTTAAGTCATCCTGTCCTTGAGTCGTGGGCTTCCTTAAGTCATAAACTGTATACCCTCTTAAGTCGTAGGAACCTTAAGTCGTGGATGCCTTAGGTTGTGGAGCATCCCTTCTCTTCTAAACCGTTGAGTCACAGATTTCTCTATGTCGTAAGTCACCAAGTCCTTCAACTCGCTAAACCGTTAGGTCGTCCATAACTTGAGTCGTAGACCGTCCACTTTCTTAAGTCGTTGACTCCTTTAAGTCGGCCAATCCTTGACTCGTTAAGTCAGGTAATTTGTTTGAGTCGTGTAGTTTTTGAGTCGTAGAAAATTGAGGGTTAACATTTGCCCCTCGAAGTACACGCCTAGGTCGTAGGTCGTGTGCTTCTACTTGTCTTAACTCCTATGCCGGTTCAAATTCCTCTGCCTCGAGATATAAAAGGCTTAGGTCGCTTCTTCTTCACTTACTTGTTTCCGTGTTTTCTTCCGCCATTATTGACCTATGAAGCTTTCAGAAACAGATCCAACCAGTTTACCTCGCAACCAATTAAGTTCCTACAATCTTCATCGTCGCACTGCGTAAGAGATTTTGCCTCTTTTCCAATTGCCGATCATCGTTGATCTTTGTCTCCGATTTTCCCCCTTAACCGTCGTGAATTTTGTTATACTGATGGACTTAGGGCAGGCGGTTCAATCTATCTTGCAGTGATTCATGATTTGAGGCGATCTAGTAGTGTGGTAGAACTAGGGTTATCCACTGTGAGTAACGGATTAGGAGTTAGATGGTTAATGGGTTAGGAGGTTAACGGGTTAGGAGTAAGAGGGTATGTTTGCTAAAGAGAGTGGAATGTCCCCTTAGGTATAATTTGGCACCTCTGCGTGACCCAGCAACTTTTAGCGACTTAACTATGAACCGCCTTAACATACCTTACGACTTAATCCAAGAGTCGTGGCCGAGTAAGGACTTGAGAGTTTCTCGTTGCTTTGCATTGAAGTTTCCTTTATCTTCCACGACTTACTACCTAGAGCGCAGCCAACTTAAAGTTCTAGCAACTCGAGATTGACACGACCTAACTTAACTTAATGACTTAGGTCGCAGACGAGTAAGCCAGAGAACCAACGACTCAACCTAACCCGTAGAAAAGATTTCTTAAGTCGCTGGCGAGTTAGCACTTGTACTTTTAATCTTTGTTTGGACTTTTAATTGTTGCTTGAACTTTGTTGCATTCTTTCGCAGATCACTTTTGACTTATGTTAACTAACAACCTGTTCAATATATTATTTACAGAAAATTGGGACGAATATACTGCCACTGATTGCCCATATCAAATGACAGATTAGTCAACATAGAGTAATCAACTTAAACATACTGTATGAAATGTTGTGAACCAATCAACTAAAGTGAAATATTAATGCAAAGCATTGCTATCTTGAACTGATTTGTTTGCATCTACATTTCTCTTTAATATTTTAAAACAACGAACCCTGGACTTCATAACTGACAAATGCTTGCTAGTTTTCATTCCAGTTTTATTCGCTTATTGCTTTGTTGATTTTACACAACACTTCACACATTTTAGGAAACGTGCACCTTCATATTTGAATATTCAGTTGCTTGTGTAGAATGACTTCTCAGCAAGAAGATATAACAGCCCAGGCTGGAGAGGCCACTCTTATTCCAGCTCCATTAGTCAATCCTCCAGAAAGAGCCCCTACCACCTTATCGTACAAAGCTTTTCGTCAGTAGTGTGGTCAGTTTGGCATTGCCGAAGCAGATGCCATTCTTCCTGAGAAAAGTGACACTGCTGATGTGGCGCCTACTGGCTTTGTAGCGGTTAACCGGCAAATGTGCCTAAGCGGGGCCATTCCCCCTTTCAACAACTTTCTCCAGAATCTTCTTCGTCGACTAGCTATCTCCCCATTCCAGCTACACCCCAATGGCTATGCCACTCTGATGGGGTTGTGCGTGCTATTTAGGAGAACATTTGACCGACTTCCAAGCTTTGACGAGATTTGCTTCCTATGTTCCTTTACTAGGACTAAGGATCATCCTTCTATCACCGTCGTGAGAAGCGCCCGAAATCGTAAATTGATCGTTGGCCTCCCTGACACTGCCCATGGGTTCTTAACTCAATTCTTCTTTGTCCGCTTCCCCTCGGGGTTTTATGGTGTGTGGAGGGAAGGAAGTAAGATCATCTACCTCTTCCTCTTCTATACTTTGAGTTTTGTGAAGTCCGAATTGCCAAGTGTTAACTTCATTGTTCATTTCAGCGCTTCCCCCTCCTTCTAGAGATCCCAGCCACAAGCCAACCCTGGAGAGGCTCGTAGCTGTACCAGTTGAAGAGCGGGATATGAAATTTTTGTTGAACGATGAATTCCTTCACCAGTTCGGACTTCTTCACCCTTCTCGCTCCACACACCCCCATGAGGTTCCAGACTCCCCACCTAAAACATTAGATGCCCCAGTTTCTTCAGACCAACCCAAACCAAAAGAACTTGCCTCCGAGGCTTCTCTGGTGAAGTGCTGTACTACTGTTGATGTTGCAGGGACGTCTGGCAAATTCGCACTTGCCTCAGTAATTGAGGAAAAAGAGCCTCAGGGATCTCCCCAACATTCACAGAAGTCTGGCGAAGAAGTCGGAAAAACAAGCCCTGTCAGGCAGAGCGGGGACGACACTTTCGAAGGGTTGAGCGATCTCTTTGTCACCTCACAAGAGCTTTTTAAAGACGACCCTGTCACTACTAGGGTTTCTTCTTCAGTAGTGGAAGCGACTTCTTCTTTGCAACAAGCTCCGTCGACCCAAGAGTTGACGTTAACTACTTCCCCCACGATTACTCCGCAATCAAAGAGTGGTTCGTAGTTTGATGCGCGCAGTTTGCACATCACACACACTTAGAATCTTTTGGCACTTTTACACTCCTAACTCTTTGTATTTTGAAGATTCTAAAGTTATGCTTCTTTTCTCTGAAGACCTTTAAGACTTGTTTTTTTTCTTTCAGATTCTCCGATGGGACGCAGCGGCTCTTACTATGACGACTTTCAGCGCTACGGGAGGCGTAGTCAATATGATTATAGGCGCTACCTTCCCGTTCACAGAGAAACCGACGAAGAGAGAGCCGCTCGAAAGGCTCAGGAGAGAAGGGCTCAAGAAGAGCGTTATGAGAGAAAAGAAAGGGAGGAGCACCATGATTCTTTCCAGAGAGGTAACGATTCTCGCAAGAGAAAGTCGCATGATGATCGGGGAAAAAGCCATATAGTTGAGGACCCAAGCAAGCGTGCCCGGCACGGTGAAAAGCTTTTTGCATGTACTGGCCGGAGATTGTGCGGGTACCGGCCTCCGCTTTTCTTTTTCTTTTTATTTTGAAACCTATACCTGTACAAAATTTTGATAGTATTGAATAAAATGATTCTTTTTGTTTGTACAAACTTCTGTCTGTATTTGAGAATACATTTACTATTCATTTTTGTACAAGTTTCTTTATATGATATTGCAGTGAGCTTGTGGCATGTTGTTTGAGTGTAATTTTTGCCAATGTAGCTATACCATGTTGCCCCTATACCATAAGCTTGTTGCAATATTTTATACTTTGAGGGGACTTGCACTCTTATTTTCTGGAGAATAATTATTCCGTACTTTGAGGAATACTATTCTACTCAAAATAGAGTACAGCTCACTCCATATGAGTTTCTACGCTTCATCCTTCGAAGATATCACTTTTTCTTTTGTGCTTTCACACATTTTTACCAAGTGAATTCTCCTATGTGGTAAAGCGGGCCTCTGAAGGGCACTTTAACTTCTTTTTGAGGAAGAGTATTTTCAAGAATAGAAGAACCTGTCTTCCTTTGAAAGCTAAAGTGTGCCTTTGACGAGGGCTTCTTCTCTCTCTTCTTTTTTTTTTATGTTGCGCCTCGGTGGAGGGCTTTTGATCTTTGCTTTGCATTTCTGGTGAAATGCTTTTTTAAAAGTTGTACCTTTGAGGAGAGCTTTTCCACGCTTCAACACTTCGAAGTTTTATTTCAATCTCGGTGAAACGTGTGCGACCGAAGAGTTATGCCTCCGTGGAGGGCTTTCCACGTTTCTACACTTGGAAGTTTTATTTCAATCTCGGTGAAACGTGTGCCTCCGAAGAGGTCTTTCTGTTTGATTGCACCTCTAGGGAGAGGTTTTTTTGTTTGATTGTGCCCCTGGGAAGGGGTCTTTTGTTTATGCCCCTTGGGAGAGGCTTTTATTTTTCCCTGTTCGCTGGGAAGCGGGCCTCCGAAGAGGGCTTTTCACATTTCATCTCACGGGAGTGTATCACCGATCACGGTGAAACGTGTGCCGCTGAGTAGGGTTTTTGCCAGGAAGTTTGGAGTTTCTTTCTCTCGGTTGGACAGATTCACGGGAGTGTATCGATCGATCAGTCCGCAACTTTGTATCGAGAAAGATCTCTCTTTTTCTGGTTTAGCCCGCTCGAGGTCTTTTAGCATTTCAACTGTGGTGAAATGGGCCTCCGAAGAGGGCTTTTCACGTTT
Organism: Allium cepa; assembly: GCA_030765085.1. Classification (NCBI taxonomy): domain Eukaryota; kingdom Viridiplantae; phylum Streptophyta; class Magnoliopsida; order Asparagales; family Amaryllidaceae; genus Allium; species Allium cepa. The sequence goes on from CM060939.1 coordinate 813,869,379, forward strand.
CAACACTTGGAAGTTTTATTTCAATCTCGGTGAAACGTGTGCCTCTGAGTAGCGCTTTTGCCTGGAAGTTTGGAGTTTCTTTCTCTCAGTTAGACGGATTCACGGGAATGTATCCACCGATCGGTCCGCAACTTTGTATCGAGAAAGATCTCTCTTTTTCTGGCTAGGCCCGCTCGAGGTCTTTATCCTCCAATGAGTTGTGCCTATGAAGAGGGCTTGTGCCTCCGAAGAGATCTTTTGCTGTTTGATGCTTGCTCGCCCATGTCTCTTTGCCATCTATTCATGTCGGCGATCCCCGTTATCTTTTGCAAGTGTCTTCCTTTTTTAGTTGCCAATAATTTTCCTTATCCAAAGAAATATACTTCATGGTTAAGCGAGTTGGTGGTGGACACAGGCTATTTAACTGGTTGTTTGTTTGTTCAAACATTTGCAGTTAGTTAGAAATGGTCCACTTCCATCCACATCGCTAACTTTTGTTCGAAGCACTTCTTTTGTAGGATTTGAGTATGGAAATTTTGGATGGTTTAGCATTTGCTTGCCGGGTGATGTCGGAGATCGCTTGGTCTTGCGATGGGCAGGCTTTGTTTTTATGGCCTGCATTATTAAATCGACATTTTAGTAACACAATTAACGTATTTTATATGTCGAAATAAAACAAAGCAATTTATAATAGTAGAGAACACAAGATTTATAGTGGTTCGGCCAAAAACTGGGCCTACATCCACTTTATAGCTTTTCATTATTCACTTGATTAACAATTGCTTTCAATACAAGATTCATATATTCATAATTCTTTTACAACATTTCAGAAAAGCTTTCAAGTAAAATAGGGACGCAAATGATTGCTGTTCCAAGCTCTTGGGATTGGTTCTCCTTCGACAGTTGTGAGTTTGAATGTGCCATCAAGGAGTTTCGCGCCTATAACATATGGCCCTTCCCAGTTTGGCCCAAACACACCTATGGCTGTCATAATTCTCTTCAGGACTAAGTCCCCAACTTCAAAGCTGCGCTGACGAACTTTGGAATCGAAGTGCCTGGCTATTCTTTGCTGGTGAGCTGCAATTCTAAGTCTAGCCTCTTCTCTTCTTTCATCGAGGAGGTCAAGTGCTTCCAATTGCAATTTTTCATTCTCATTTTGATCAAAATGGATCCTTCTGTGTGAGGGGACTTCAGTTTCCACTGGAATCATCGCTTCTGATCCGTATGCCAATGAAAATGGAGTATGCCCAGTCGCAGTTTTGTGGGTGGTTCTGTATGCCCATAGTGCAAGCGGTAACTTATCGACCCAACCACCTTTTGCTTTTTCCAGCTGCTTTTTGATGGTTGATTTGATGATTTTGTTTACTGCTTCCACTTGGCCGTTTGCCTGCGGATGAGCCACTGCTGAGAAGCTTTTTCGGATCTTGAATCGTTTGCAGAAATCTTGGAACTCCTCACTTTCAAACTGAGTACCATTGTCTGTGATTATCTTCTAAGGCACACCATATCTGCAAATGATATTTTTAGTCACAAAACTTATCATTTTCTTAGAGGTAATAGTAGCCAATGGTTCGGCTTCAGCCTATTTAGTGAAATAATCAACAGCAACGATAGCATATTTAATTCCCGATTTGGCAGTCGGCAAAGGGCCAATGAGATCTATTCCCCAGATGGCAAACGGCCATGGACTGACCATTTGTGTTAGCTCAGTGGAAGGTGCTCTAGGAATTTTAGCGAATCTCTGACATTTATCACACTTTCGGGAATAGTCAGCAGCATCCTGATTAATTTCTGGCCAAAAGTATCCATAACGGAGGATTTTCTTTGCTAAAGTTTGACCACCTGTATGATCCCCACATTCTCCTCCATGTACTTCAGTCAGAATTGTCTTTACTTCTTCCTTTGTCACGCATCGGAGTAATGGCATTGAAAATCCTCGTCTGTACAAACGACCATCTTGAACTATATATCTGGAGGCTTTCCTCTTCAGCTTTTGTCGTTCTTTTGAACTTTCTGGCAAAGAACCATTGAGCAAATATTCAAGTATCGGAGTCATCCATGATTCTTGACCTTGGGATACATTCATAATCCAATCAACATCCATTTCATCTGTGCTTGGAGCTGACAAGACTTCGACGGGAATTAATCCCAATAGTTGAGCTTCACCAGTACTTGAATACTTTGCGAGTGAATCCGCCTTCATGTTCTCTTCTCGGGGTATATGGTTTATTGAATAACGGTCAAAATCTTGAAGGAGCTCCCAGGCTTTTGATAAATAGACGGGAAGATTCCCTCCTTTATCTTGAAATTCCTTCCTGACTTGGCAAACAGTAAGTTGAGAGTCACTGAAGATCTGTAATGCCTTGATGTTTAGTTCTTTAGCGATCCTTAAACCAGAGCTGAGAGCTTCATATTCAGTTTCATTATTTGTCGAAGGGAATTCTAGTCTCAGCGCATAACATAGCGATCGCCCTTCTGGGGTTTCAAGGAGAACCCCTGCTCCAGAACAGTAATCATTCCTTGCGCCATCGACATACAATTTCCATTGGATTGGGACGCTATCAGTGACTTCTTCCTCACTATCACCCTTATTCGTACATTCTGCGATGAAATCTGCCAAAGCTTGACCATTGATTGCTTTTCGGGGATGGTAAGTGATGTCATATTGGCTGAGTTCAATATTCCATTTCAAAAGACGGCCCGAAGTCTCAGGACGGAATAGGACTTGTTTTAGAGGTTGATCAGTGAGGACTTTGATGGGATGAGCTTGGAAATACGGCCTCAATTTTCTTGATGCGATCAACAAACAATAGGCGAGCTTTTCTAATCTTGAGTAGTTCATCTCTACCCCAGTGAATCTTTTGCTGATATAATAGACTGGGCGTTGAATCCTTGCGTCTTCCCATACCAACACTGCACTAAGAGCATGAGACGAAATTGCCAAATATATGAAGAGATCTTCACCACTGTCAGGCTTTGAAAGTATCGGAGGCACTTCCATATGACGAACCAACTCATCAAATGCTTTCTGACATTCAGGGGTCCACTCAAAGTTTTTTCTTCCTTTCTTCAGGGCATCAAAGAATGGAATGCATTTGTCAGTAGCTTTGGAAATGAACTGACTCAAGGCAGCAACCTTTCCATTGAGACTTTGCAATTCCTTCTTCGTTCTAGGAGCCTTCACCTCTCTCAGGGCAGAGATCTAGGCTGGATTGGCTTCAATACCCCTAGCGCTCACAATGAAACCCAAAAACTTTTCGGACTCCACTCCAAAGGAATATTTCAGGGGATTAAGCTTCATTCTGTACTTACGGAGTACTGCAAACATCTCTGCCAAGTGATCCATGTGGTCCACTACTTTCTTAGACTTCACTAGCATATCATCAACATAAACTTCCGTTGTCTTGCCAATCTGTGGTTTAAGCATGGCATTAACAAGCCTTTGGTAAGTTGCCCCTGCATTCTTGAGTCCGAAAGGCATGACCTTGTAGCAGTAGAGTCCAACATCTGTGATGAAGCTCGTATCCTCTTGATCTGGCTCATGCATCATAATCCGGTTATAACCGGAGTATGCATCCATAAAAGATAACAATTCATGTCCTGCCATCCCATCCACAAACTGATCGATCCTGTGCAGCGGGAAACAGTCTTTGGGGCAGGCTTTGTTCAAATCTAAAAAGTCAATGCATACTCTCCACTTTTCGTTAGCCTTTTTCACCAGCACTGGATTTGATACCCAATTTGGATAAGTAGATTCTCTGATGAAACCATTCTCCATGAGCCGATCCACTTCTTCCTTTAACGTTGTCGTTCTCTCAGGACCCTGGGTTCTTCTCTTCTGTTTGACAGTTGTAAACTTTGGATCAATGTTCAGATTGTGTACTGCAATCTCTGGGAATATTCCACACATGTCAGCATGAGTCCAAGCGAACACATCCAAATTAGCCTTCAAAAACGAAATCAGAACATTCTGAACTGTTGTGTTGAGTTGTGAACCCACATTAAGCACTTTGTTTGGGTCCTTTGGATCAACGGGCACCGGCACTGTTACCTCTACCGGTACTACCCTATTCTCCCCTGCACTGGCTTTCCTTGGATCCATCTCTCTTCGTGCGCCACTACATTCTCCAGTGCAGGGTCCACCCTGTAATTGCTACAAGGTTGGTTCTTTGATGCGGACTGGAGCCGCCGCACCTTTTCCCATTTCTCTTTTCCTTGATTCTCGCAACTCTGCAAAGTAACATTCTCGCCCCGCATCTTGGTCTCCCTTAATCACACCAACTCCGTTATCTGCGGGGAATTTTAGAGTTAGACACCATGGGGCAAGAACAGCTTTGAACGCAGCAAGAGTCGGTCGGCCTAAAGAGGCATTGTAGGCAGAGAATTCTTCAACAATTATAAAGGTTTGCTTTCAGCCACCTTCCTTATTTCTTTTCCATGTTCTACAAACAAATCTATGGTCCCAATCGGCTGTTTGGGTTCTCCAGCAAACCCAACAATCTTAAGTGATGAAGCTTGAACATCACCCATTGGAATTTTCATTTGATCAAAGGTCTTCTTGAAGAGGATGTTGCATGAAGCTCCACAATAACCTAGAACTCTTCTCACAGTGGCCGGCCCAATACCAGCGGATATGACCAAAGGATCTATGGTCGGAGCCTCGATACCCAAAGAATCCCTGGCACTAAATACAGTATCATCTGTGGAAGTCTTTTGTTGCTTTAAAGGCGCATTATTCTCTAAAACAAAAACGTTCTCTTCAGCTGGTACATGCCTCAAGGCTCGGGCATACCTTTCCATCTCTCCCCAGCTTTTGCCTGTTGGGTGAGGTCCTCCAGTTATTATATTGACGACAAGCCTTTTCGATTCATGTTCCACGGCCTTCTCACTTGAGCCAGGACGGTGAGCGGGAACTTGTTGTCCTTGAGTTGATGGAGCTGGGGCATTTCTGTTCCTTTTCACATACTGCTGGAGTTTGTTTTCCTTCAAGAGTTGTTCAATTACCTCTTTCAACTGACGGCATTCGTTGGTGTCATGGCCGGGCTGGTTGTGGAACCGGCAGAACCTTCCACTTTTTTCCATTTTAATCGCAACTCTCATTTTAGGTGGTGTCGGATAATTGACATCATCTTTGGTTGCAAAGAAGATGTTTTCAGGGGTATCGGTCAAGGGTGTGAAATTGAAAGAACGGCCTTTCTTAGCATCTCCCTGTTTCTTTCCACCATCATTTCTCCTTTTTTGAGTGTTAGGTTCTTTCTTGTTCGAAGGAGCACCATTGTTCCCGGCTTCCACTGATACCACCTTAGCCGGTGTTTGGAGGCTCTCCAAGCGCATGAATTCATCCGCTTTCTTGTAGAACTTGTCAAGTGAGTTTGGTTCTTTCATTTTCAACCATTTTCCAAATTCACTTGATTTGTCAATCGCCCTCATCAAGTATGTTAGGACCATGCGTGGCTCAGCATTATCTACCTCGGCCAAAGCTATGTTAAAACGACTCAAAAATGACCTGATGGATTCTCCCGGATTTTGCTCTATACTTGACAGTGACATTATATCCTTTGCTTTAGAATCATACAATCGAAATTGCTCCTTGAATTTCCTGGTCAAATCGGAGAACTGATCGATGGACCTGACCGGCAGCTTTGTAAACCACAATAGAGCCACACCTTCGAGATATACTGGGAAATATCGACATTTAATTTCATTAGACGCCCTGGCACCAGTCATATGCCAGTCGTACTTATACAGAAACTCGTTAGGATCACTCGTCCCCTTGTAAGCCGGAATAGTAGGGGGAACGAATTTCCTTGGGAAGTCTGCCTTCAAGATCCTTTCAGTAAATGGAGTTTTGTTCGGAGCAAAACCCCACTCTTTCTCATCTTCATCTCTTCGCATATTTTCCTTCATGATTTGACGAACCATACCCAAAAAATACTCTTCATAATTTAGAGGCTCTGGAGGGCACACATCAGCCACTCTCTCTGAATTCTGCCTTGACAGTCGTTCATGGAGGGTTGGCTGCGGCCCTGATCCTCAAGCTTGAGGAGGAGTCCTTTCTACAGGGTCTACGGCTCTTTGATAAATGTTCCCTTCAACATCCTGAACTCCCACAGTAGGGTTCCCATCATTATTAACCGGTTGACGATTTACCCCTAGCAGATCATTCAACTTACTCAAGATCAGGTCATTCTGGGCATTCTAGGCTTCCAACTGCGCATTCTGAGCATTCAATTGTTGATTCAGCCCCAAAACTACGGTGTCCAATTCTGCTCGCGTAACTCCAACAGTTGGAGCTGCTTGACTTGAAGGAAGAGAGGTAGTAGTATTCTCTTGGACATTGTCGGATCTTTCAGAAATTCGTTTTCTCCCACGAACCATTATTTCCAATAAACTTCTGGTTTTAAAAGAAATCCTTTCAGCAGACCTTTACGGAGCAATGGTGGAAGTTTCCTGAGTTGGGTTCTCAGTGAAAGCACCAAAAATGTTAACGTAAAAAATCAGACGCTAACACCCCGGTGTAGATTGATGTTGAGCGAAAGCACCACACGTGAACACAGGAACTAAAAAAAACGTAGAAAAGTCACAGAGAAAGAAGAAAAGACAACAGCTTTTATAGTGGTTCGGCTTAGGGTAAGCCTACGTCCACTTTAATTCTCTTTATTACTGAATCGATTACAACTTTACAACAATCTTCAATTACAATTCTGATGAGACAAACAACTAGAACTTTGATGCAGAAGAACTCTTTGAATCCATGTAGATTGCATTAGATTTCCTCTCGAAGTTAGTTGAGACGCCTTTCGTACTTGAAGTGTCGAGTGAGTCGAGATTTCAACAGAGTATCGGTGCTTAAAGAGATCAGCCAAAAGTCCCCCTCATGCTTGAGGTGGGTTGGTATTTATAGGGAAATTTTCCTCTTGGGTCGTAAGTCGTCATTGACTTATGGTAGGTTGTGGCCGACTTATCTGGCCCAGCCCCATGGTCTCACAAAAGTTCATTTGTACAAGTCCTAAGTCGCACACGAGTCATCATCTAAGTCGCAAATGAGTCAACTGGTCCTTTTGATGCGGCATTGAACCTTCACCCAGTAGCTTTAGGTCGTGGACGACTCAAGCTAGGTTGTGAGTCGTGTACGAGTTAACTGATAAGCTTGTTCCCTTTAGATAATAACCCAGGTCCTGAATCGTGTACGAGTTAAGAGGTCATTGTTGTTAAGTAAGGAGCAGCGCCTCATTTTCTTAAGTCGCTCATGACACATGCTAGGTCGTAAGTCGCAGATAGCTCTAAGTCGTCAACTCATTTCCTTCTTAAGTCGTGCTCTCTCTTGAACCGTTAAGTCATCCTGTCCTTGAGTCTTGGGCTTCCTTAAGTCTTAAACTGTATACCCTCTTAAGTCGTAGGAACCTTAAGTCATGGATGTCTTAGGTTGTGGAGCATCCCTTCTCTTCTAAACCGTTGTGTCACAGATTTCTCTATGTCGTAAGTCACCAAGTCCTTCAACTCGCTAAACCGTTGGGTCGTCCATAACTTGAGTCGTAGACCGTCCACTTTCTTAAGTCGTTGACTCCTTTAAGTCAGCCAATCCTTGGCTAGTTAAGTCACGTAATTTGTTTGAGTCGTGCAGTTTTTGAGTCGTAGAAAATTGAGGGTTAACAATGTTGTAGAACTTTTAAAATCGAATTAAAAGTAAATTTGTGAAAATTGAACATTTAAATATTTAATTGACGAGTTAAAATAGCCATTTTTCAAACAATCTCGGATATCGACGAAACCAGTTTCATCGGATCCGTAACTTGATATTATTGTAAGATTTCAAATTTCGTGTCAATCGAATTTACCGTTTGTCCAGGGCAAGCCAAAACGCATAGAAATTCGTTTAATCGGTTTAATTTAAATTTGATCGTTTATTTCCGTAACTCGCACATACGATCGAATTAGGCCCTGAAACGCATTCCATTGTGTTCGGAATGTGGGTAAAACATTATAAATGCCTAGCGGCATGCTTGGATAGGGGTTCGAGATTTCGAGTTACATAGATCGAGGTATTTTGAAATTTAAATAAATATTTTAATTAGTCAATCTCCCTTTCAGCTGCTATCCCATCTTTTCACTGTACCCTTGACCTATTCAAACACGCAATAGCCTCTTCTTCCCTTTTTAATAACTGCACACGCAAGTCAGTAAACAAAAGTCCAAGCTTCAAAAGAAAAAAATTATTTCCCTTCCAATACTCGATTAAAAATCACGAAACCGGTTTTAAAAATCCTATTTTTGCTTTATCTTTGATCTGGTATGCTTCGTGCTTGGTGCGGCAACAATTGGGGCTGAAGCCATTCTTGGGCGTGAACTAGGGTTAGCGTTTAGTGGAGATTGAAGCGTCGATTTGTGGATTGGAGGCCGTATATGGATTCGCGAGGCAGAAGAGCACCTGTGGTGGGGAGATTGGACCGTGCGGTCGCAGATAGGGGGGCGACATTTTACTGTACGGGGGGACGAGCTCCAGATCGCGTCTTCCAAGGTGGGGCCGCACGTGTAGCTTGGTGGTCGAGATGGTGGAGCACGCGGAGAGAAGGAGTTTGGCGAAGACGGCATGTCGAACGGAGTACCGGAGCTCCGTATCACTAGGTTTGTGCACGCGCGTGAATGGGTTCATCTCTGTTCATATGCAGGTATTTGGCTTCAGTAGTTTGGGAGGGATGAAGTTCTGTGGGCTGGGCCTTTTGGGTAATGAATATTTTGTTTAACAAGGAAATTAACTTGTTTTATAAATTTAAATATCGATGACTTATAAAATGCATAACTCTCACATACGAGGTCCGATGGAGACGAGACTTTTTGCGTTGGAAAATTATTGACGAGCACTATGCTTTGGAATTGGATTGGAATCATTTGGAGCTAGAGAAAATTTTGAGTTAAATCGAACGTCGTTCGATTTGATTTAAAATCGTTGAAATCAAGGTGAGTGTTTTATAACGCTCACATCGTACTAAATATCTTTATGCTAGATAAATTTGATATTATGAAGTGTTATGATTTTTATTTATCGTTGTTGATAAAATTTAATTGTCATATAGATTGTCATTTGAATTAACCGTTAAAATTTAAATTGACCGTCAAATCGAAATTGAAATTGAACTGCGACTAAATTACCTGACATTAATAACTATGAAATTGCCATAAATGGTATTGCCTGTTGGATGATGTATGTCGATGGATGTTATTGGTTGATAGTTAAATGTTTGGATGCTTATGTGCTTATATATACTGTTATGCATACATATGACACCGTGATTTGATTTAAATGATATATATTCATCCTTGACATTTAATTGAAATAAATAATTACTTGGCCATAGGATAGAAAATTATATACGGACACCGAATTGGCTAAATTAATAATTTTTAAAATCGTCGATTTGAAATTTATTTAAATGTTTTGATTTAAAGGTTATAAATAGAAATAAATTTATAGAAATCGAATTTATCGAAAAATTGAGTTTGGAATGTTGAAATAAATTTTGGTTAAAAGAAATTGTTAAAAAATATAAGTCGAGACTTTGAAATTTAAAAAATTGGATTTGATTGAATTTCGAAAATTGATTTGTTCAAAGATTTAACCTTAATTCGAGCTTTGAATATTACCAAGTAAAAGTGATATAAAAATGATATTTTGAAGTCGAGCTTGGAATTGAATCATATTTGAAATTTGGATTTAAACTCGAAAATCGATGGATAATTTTGTGAAGGGTTATAAATTGATATTTCAAAAAATCAAGCTAAAAACCGATATAAATTGAAATTGAATAAATTGAAAGTGAATATAAAATTGAATAAATTTGAAGTCAAAGTTGACATTGATTTGAATAAAAATCCAAATTGAATCGGTAAAATGGAAGTTGAAATTGATTTGAATTGGGAAGTTATAATTGAAATGGATTGGTTTTGAAGCTGTTTTATTTTGTTTTCCAAATTACTCTGTTATATAAACCATTTTGAATACTTAAACTATTTTAATCTATTTTTAATCTACTTAACCCAATTTAAATTATTTTAAACTAATTTATCTATTTTAAATCCATTTTAAAGATTTTAAGTATTTTTTAACTATTTTAATTATTTAATCTATTTTCAAATTACTTAAACTATTTTCTAAAATTTCAAATAGGTCAATAAGGTGAAATGCTTATGTTTAAATCTTAAATGTAAATACGAATTGGTTTAAATGAAGTTGAACCTAAATTGAAATTCGAAAGGATTTTGAAATCGAAATGAGATATTGAGGCGAAAATGATTTTGAAATGGAATCTTACAATTTGAATAAATATGATGATATTTGAAATGGATTTGAATTTTTGAAGCGAATATGATATTTTGATATAAATTATGAATCGATTTGAACTGTAAAAGAGCCAACGGTGTAATAATACGTAGTTATTAAAGAGACCGGGATCAGATATGGACATACTCTCTGTCGATACCGAAAACCACTTTAATAACTATTATACGCGGAGTGTTGATCCAGAATGAATTCAATGGTTTGGTGAACGAGTTGACTGAAGAAAGAGAACGATATTGGATGACCCCTGACATGACTAAAACAGGAGCCGTGCCGGGCCATTGAGGTTCGCCATCTCTAGTGGACACACTTCTTCGATACCATATCTATTACATTTGTGATGCAATTTGGGTGCACCCCTTGATTTGGGAGTGTTGTTTCGCGGTGTTGGGGTAGCTTCTAGCTATGCTCAACATCAGTCCGGATCACGCAACTACTAGTATCCTAGTTGGTATCGCCTCACGTACCTTGTCATACCGATTATCCTATTCGCGACCACTACGTTATGTTTTGTGTTATACCTATGGGGCACCCTCTGATAACCACCAGTTTACGGTGGGGATTACGGTGCTTTATAGACTATGGCATTATAAAAATGTGTTTAGGGGGATTATGGTAATGCCTTAAAGCTATTTTGATACTTTATATTACTGATAGGCATTATCTACTTAGCGTACATTACTACATAGTAGGTAGTTTAACAGATCCTTAAGAGATGGAAAATCCCATAACATTTCTTGAGTTATTGCATGCACGTTGACACTGGATATGAGATGTCAAACCCCGTAAACATCCCTGACGCCGTTACACTCATATTTATTTACGATTGATTTAACTTTCATAAGGATATTTTAGTCCTGACTCGAGTGTTTTGTCTTTTCATTACGCTCGGGTCAGACCTGAGTTTTTCAGATTTTGAAGATCTATTCTGGAGGACAAAGACGAAGATTTGGTATACTATTACTATTATTATCTTTGCATCATGCTGTCTGCTGCACTATTTTATTTGTTCTGTTGTATACGTATAACTCTGATAAATGTTGTATAAATAATGATCAAAGTATTGTAAACAGCTTCATGAACTGTTTATTTGACTATTATATTTTGTCGTTCCGCTGCGAGATTCTGTATTGTTTCAATTCCTTTATTTCCCTTCCCTTTCTTTTCTTATTTACCCCAATAACCATCTGCCCTTTTGAATGGTTTGGAATTGACATGTATATTTGATCGTCGGTTTAAACTGTCCAAAAAGGTGGGTCGTTACACGGTCTGACCCGAGCATTACATCAAATTAACACCTGGGTTAGGCTGGAAACTAGCGTGAGTAAACTCATCTAATCATGAAATTCTAATGCATAGAACTTATTTAAAACCCGAGGTAACTAGAATCAATTTACAAATTCACAATTTGTTATAGACATCACTTATTTCATACATCAATTTCTAAGCACCAAAACTTAGATTAAATGGTCCAATTCACTTAAATCATTCCATTCCAGCCTATTGATTTCACATACCAATCTATAAAGAATCGATGTGGTTTCGGGTATTTACTGATAGCCGACCCCGGTCTCTTCAATTCCAATATCATCTTAATCCAAGTTATTGAAGTAAATAAAATTCAAATTTAAATACAAGGTGTCACTATTACACAGCAAATCATCACAGGTAACCACATCATCATTGTTTAAACCAAACATATCATATCACATAGCATCACAAATCAACTACCAGTGATATCAACAAATCTAATATCATTCTATCATTCATAAGCAAGATTTATCACTTCCCAATTTAATTTAATTAATCTCTAATTAAGCAAATTACTAACTTTAATCACTTAGATTGCCTTTACTTAACCTTAAATCAATTATATTAAGTAATTAATCCATAATTGCTTCCCTTAAGTAATTTACTTTTAATTACTTTCATCAAGTATCCCATTGGTTTTAATTATCCTCAATTAATTAACCTTGATCATTAATTAATTTAACCTTTAATTTTCTAATTAAATTTATTTACCCTTCATAGATTAATCCTTTAATTACTTACATTATGATTTAAGTAATTCAATTATCTTTTAATTATTTCCATCAAGTAAATATCCCATAAACACTTAATTTAATTACTTAATACATAAACACTTTCACTAGCTAATTATCGTTAACTAATTATATTCAGTTTATGTGACGATCGAGATTTTTCGTTGCCGAAAACCGAACCGTTATGGTTGAAGAAGAAGAAAGAGGTAGAAGAAGAGAGAAAAAGAAAGAAGAAGAAAGAAAAGAACAACAACAGAACAACACAGAACAATAACAGAATCTAACCATCGCAGCGGAACAACATATAATAGATAAATGAATATTCATTAAAACAAAAGAACTGTATATTTTATACATTACATCACATCACATATCATATCATCAGAGTTACAACAAACAAACAGCGGAAAAGAAATACTATATATCATAGATACAATAAATAATAGACTACGCCATCCAGCTCGCCTCCGGATATCTGTAGCAACACCTGAATCCAGAATGACCTGATAACCTAACTCTAGACTGCCCGTGTGGAAATTGGTGGGCACCCAGAGTTTAGGAAGGGAACAATAAACTCCAGGTCAGTCATGTGACTGGTGTGAGAACTAAAAACAATTATTTATCTTTAAAACAAAGAATAGGATAATTTTATTTTATTTTTAAATAAATTCGCAACGCTTTTTAGAAAATGAGACTACCATAAGGCCTCCCGCACACACACACAATGCAAACGCAGAATCGGAGGAGATTTCTCCTTATGATAGTCAAAGATGCTTGATACGCATAAAATCAAATCATTTTTGATATTATTATTAGTGCATAGTGTAGAAAACAATTTCGAAAGTAGAATATAAATCTTAGCCAACATACGACCATTATCGTATGCCTACTATAGCTACCATCCAAACAGTGGGGCGCCACCATAAGTGAATGATAGGTTCTACAACTAAAACCGTACAAGGCTCGTATTGTTTCTTTGGATTTCCAACAAATGGTCAGGCCAAGGAACTTCCCATTGCCACATGGAAACGCCTCAGGAATGACGTCCCGAGAACCTAACCGGATCTCTGCCAACACAAGGCCGGGTTACCCCTTACTGGGTAACAACTGACACGCATATGTCATCCCCCGATCGTAACCGATCTATATCCGAGGGTCCCCGATTTCCAACAACCACAAAGTAATAAATTTGCAGTTACCACATAGGTTAAGTATCTGGGCTCCATACCATGATACCACCTCTATCCAGAAGGAATGACATACACTAAGGAGGTGCTACCCCCTAATAACCTTGACGCATCTTTCCTGTTTTGACCATTTCCGGGGTGTGAGGCTCGATGAAGTCTCGTCCACAAAGCCACGCTTTACAAAAGCAGTGCTTTGGGTCAACAAATGATCAAAGCAATGATCATCAAGATAGACGATCAAACAATTGATCCTATCACAAACGATCACTCAACGATCATTTCACAGCAACACTTAGTATATCACACTACCAAATTGGGAGTATATCACTAATGACCTTCAACTATATAACCTCTGAGCTCGTACGTCTCAGAAAAGGGTGTTAAGCTAAAAGAATAAATTCTCCGCCACCAACAGAAATATATTTGAAAGAAATCAGTTTTATATCTCAACTTGTAATGTCAGACATACAATCCATACAAGTCTGTTCCGGGATCGAACAGAACCGAAGGCACTTCCAAAGAAGCCATTGCAATCCAGATATTCACTAATCACGTCCGGATATCCCGTCACTAAGGGTGATAAACCTCTATATCGGAGATCAGCCGATGCAGAGTAACTCGACGGTAATCCATCCATTTTCACAAATATCCGGTCTTCAACACCGGTCTTCAATTGCAATTCATAACGACGTATCACATATTCGGAGTGGGTTATACGACCCCATGGTCCTTTCCCGGTTAATCCGAATAGTGAGCGCTTATTTAAAAAATAAGTGTAGCATCCAATTCAAGCAATCACAACAATTACTCATTCAAGGGTAAATATTGATAGTCGGTTATTTAACTATCAACAAAGATGCGCCACATCACCAGATTCCAAATAATTTTCCAAATTATTTAATTTTCCAAAAATATCGTTACTAGATATAAAATTTCAATACTTCAAAAAATAAACCAATGTTTATTTTGAAAACCAATTTTCCCTTACCATTTCTAAATTCCCATAGTGAATTTATATTTCAAATTTTCTATGATTTACAGTTTCAATAGATTTTCAAATATTCAATTCCAATTTATCTTTAAAAAGATAAATTCTTAAAAATCCTTCCATTTCATATTGGAAAAGAAATTCCATACTTATTTAATAATAAGTAATTCAAAATCTTATTTATTTTCAACAATTTGAAAATATTCAATATACTTAACCATAGCCAAGTATATATTTCATTTGTTAAGGAAATCATTTTTTATTCACATTTAATTTGGGTCAAAACGAATGTTGCGTAAAACATCGTTACGACATCCCAAAAACACTAGTATAGGGATTCGAAATTAAATAGATATATAAATCCCAATACTATTCAAAATATTTCCTTTCGGAAATCATTTACTATAACAACAGTGTTATAGTCCATTTTTCCTTATTTTCTCGAAAACGCCTATTTCAACAATGAATGTTGAAATCTATGTTTTCATTTCCTTCTATTTCTCGAAAACGTCTATTTCAACAATGAATGTTGAAATCTATGTATTCGATACTCAATGCATTTTAAAACATCTTTAAATCGTTTAAATTCTGTTTAAAACATTCTTTCCCAAAATATCCATTTTTATTAATAATATATTCACTGTTCAAAAATGTGAATATAACTCCTTTAATAAACTTCTATATTCAATTGATCAAATTCAATTGATTACGAATTTATAAACCATGTTTACAAATTATATTCCTATTTATAACTTCAATTTGCCAATCTCTTTTATTAAATCCAATTCAATTTATATAACCCAATTTTAAACCAAAATGTATATTATAAGTTGAATACTTATAATATTATTTATTTACCAATTTGTTCTTTTGAACTTCACAAATCTTAAATCTTATTACTTATAAGATTTCTTTATAAATTTCCTATTTCCAACTTATCAAATTCAATTTGATTTCGGATTTATAAAACGACGTTTATAAATCCCATTTATAATTTCATAAACTTCTATTTATAAAAAACTAATTTATTTACAAATTTCCTTTATATTTCACTTTAATACCAAATTCCGATTCATAAGATAATTTCTTATAAATCTTTTATTTAAAAAAAATCTATTCATTTTCTAATCTCACAATTTATAAATTTATAAATTTTCATTTACTTATAACAACCATTTATACTCCATTTATAACACTTATAAAAAAACTCGTTTTATAATTCCAATATTTTTAAATTTATAAGTATCAATTCTATAAATTTGCTAACTATTTCAAGATTCACATTTCGCTTCCATTTCACAAAAATCTTAAATTCGATAACTTTAAAAATTGAAATTTTAAATTTATTTAAAATGAATCAATTCAAAATTTAAATAAAAACATATACTTGAAAAATCGATTTAAAAATCCCTTTAAAATCAAAAATCGTTATTTTTAACTTTAAAAACGAATCCGATGATGCCACAGCATCAATTGGTCCATCACTACACCAATATCATATATCAATATGATAGTTAACAGTCAACACAATATTTATAAAACAAATAAATATTTGTGAGGGGTCCAGTTGGATCCCTCCAACCTGTTTCCCTGCATCCAAAGAGTTAGCACAATACCCATTCCACTTCGAGGTGGAATATCGCGGTATATGGGATTTTATAAAATATATATCCGCTTACTAACGGCGCAATAGGGTCTCATCCGCTATACGAGGCGGGAAATCAATCAACTGCAATATATACATATGCCAATATATATATATTGCTATATATAGATATATCCTAAAATATCTAATATCACAATCAAGCCATCAATCAATCAATCAACAATTTTAAATATAACTATTTAAAATTTAAAAATCCCTTTTCGAGTGAGGAGTTCTCACCTTAGCTTTATTTTGCCATCCATTTTCATCTTGACTCGATTTCTTGTTTTATGCCTATTTTAAATTATTTACACAATACATTAATATTCGAACAATCGAATAATAACTTTTTCATTTGATAATTTTATATTAACAAATTTCCTTTAAATGGATAAATTAAATTAACTAACCATTTAATTTCAATCAATGATTTTTTTTTTTCAACTAAAATTTTAAAATTCGAATTGATTCCTTTTAAATAAATCATTTTCCTCAACAAATTTTCCTTGTAATAAATTTACTTAACTATTTATTCATTTAAATTAATTTTCCTTTAATAAAATATCTTTTAGTGCCCTAAATAGATTCAATCCATTTAATAACCAAATCAATTACACATATCTACATACATTATTATTATTATTATTAAACTAATAGATTTTAAAAATGTAAATATGTATATTATCGTATTGTATCATTATTTTAAAACATACATACTTGCTAAAATGGTTTATATGTATTTTAAAATTCTTTACTTACCCAAAATTATATTTTTAACAAATTTCCCCTTTAAAAATAAATTTGGCAACTAGACAAACTACTTCTATAATATAATTTAAATTTTTTTTTTTTAAATCAAATAAATAAATCAAAATGTCTATAAGTCTATTTATTTTATTTTTTTCCCGTTTTATAAATTTTAAGACTTTACTGTTTTTCTCCTTATGATAATTGAAATAATATCCAACGTATTAGCTTTATCTATATAAATAAATTTTCTATTTATATATATATATATATATATATATATATATATATATATATATATATATATATATAAATCTGCATTTCAACTTACTGCATTTTTTCTTTCTTTTCTTTTTTTTTTCCATATAAAATTTGACGAATAAATTTCGGAAAAATTTAGGTATACCTCACAGCTTCCACTGACACGAGCATCGCCACCAAAATTTGCGTCACCGAGCCACCAACAGCCCACGCGAGAATCCCCAAATCGAACTACAGGCGCCGCCACCGCCGCTCGAATGCCGCCGCCGCCACATCGCGACGCGACACGAACCCCAACCAAACGACGCCGCCGCCACAGCCTCCATCAGTAACCACTGCATCGCGATCCCCCTCGCATCGCGCGCGAGCTGCCGCCGCCTCAGATACGACGCCGCCACACGAACTTCGATCGCGAGATCCCCCCTCTCCCTCGCGTACGCGAGCGCCACCGCAACTGCCTCGTCACCATCGCGACCCCCCAGTTTTACGTGACCCCAATGCCCTTCGATCGAGACCATCGCGGCAATCCCCCCAAATCGAACGAAGTTACGGCCATTTTTTTTTTATTTCGAATGAATTTGGGTTTTGATTTTAAATGAAAAGAAGAAGGGCTTCGGCTCTTTTTTTTTTTCGAACGAGTTTTATTTTTCTCGATTTGGAACTGAGGAACCAAGGGGATTCGCGTGAGATTTGTAACCAGTTGGGGAGACAAGGAGTACCTTCCATTTCAGGGAATAGGTCTGCTAAAGAAAAAAATATATATATATATAGGGTGGCTGATGTTGACATGTTTTAAAATTTAAATTTAAATTGAATTTCGTTTTAAAATCTTCACGCGTTTTCGTGTCATACGCTCACATATCATCTCCGAAAAATACGAAATTTGAAACCCGGCAATAACTCAATATTACGGACCCAATGGAACTGGTTTCGTCGAATTCCGAGACTGTATGAAAAATGACTATTTTTAAATTCAATTTAAACGATATAATTTCAAAACTGAACAAACTACTTTCAATTTCAATTCTGAAGCTTCTATTATCTTCAATATTATCAATATGAATTTTATAAGCCTTTGAAATAATTTTAATCAGCTTAAAATTGAAGATTCAAATTTTTATTCAACTTTCAATCGATTAAATTTTATAATTTAATTGCCAATTTCATTCTGATAATTTGAAATTAAATTCAAACCATCATTCAAATATTTAAAATCAATTAAATATTCCAATTTTAAATTATTCAAAATTCTGGGTCGTTACAATCTTCCCTCCTTACAAGAATTTCGTCCCGAAATTGCAAGTTAAGGAGAATGATCCTAAACCGTTTATTATTTTTCACCATTCAAATAGTTTTATCAACTTACTAACCTAAATCTTTTATTAAAGATTCAATACCATTTCAATTAGCTTTCCAACTTCACTTACAAGTTTCAAACAACATTGTTTACTTCAAAATTTAAATTTAAATTCAAATTCAAATTTCAAACTTTCAAAATTTCTCAAAAATTTTCTAACACCCTAAATTTTCGAAAAATTTCGCCAGCGTTTCCTTTGCGCGGCTCGATCGGTACGACTACAAAATGGCACCACGGCCCCTCCGAATCAAAAAGAAAAGAGAAAAGCCAAGTGGCTAGAGAAGAAAGTCATCAAATCCCATACTAAAATTGAAATACGTACCTTTCTGTCGAACAATTTAATTTTTATCTTTGAAACCAAAATCCCAATTCCTTTATAACCTGTATATCCTGCTAGTAGTAGTATACACATATCCAACTACAATATTCAAACCATTTTGCCAATTTCATTACAAATTTTCAATATATGCTTCTTATACCATTCCCAGTTTACTATTGAAGTTGCATATTCAATTTTATTCAATTTTTACGTTTCAATCAATTTCATTTCAAATTTCATTTGAATTCCATTACATAGCTTCCAATTTCATCCATTTAATTTCATTAATACTTAATGAATTATACACAGTTAACTAACATCCAATCTAACAACCAACGTATATTCACACAACTAAACTTATTCAAATTTACTTTCAATTTGGCTCAACATTTCTAATTTCAATTTGTTAGTTATTAAATTGACTTCCATTCAATTTGCTTCAATGAATTTTCACTTGTATTCATTATTCCTTTTCAACTATTATATTATCGATTTATTATAATTCAATCCATTCTTTAATTCAATGGCTAATTCATTTTCCAAATAAAGTTGAATTTCATTTATATAACTCAAGTTCACATCATTTAATTCACATAATTATTTTACTTCGACACCAAAATCAACTTCTTTCAACATTTCTTAAGTTATATTCCATTTCAACCTCATTTATTTCAATTTAACTTGAATTTTCAAAACCAATCCAAATTTTCCAAACATCTTTCATTTAAAACAATTGGCAGCAATTCCTCTTTTGGAAACCCGAAAATGAACACCAATGATGCCGCGGTCATCGTCGGAATTATTTTCCAGCGACCGAAAAGGGTTTAGAGCTTTTCATTCCTTCAAAATAATTTTCCAAAACCTTTGAAACTCATTTTCAAATCAAAAAGGAATCTAATTGCTAAAATTTCCAAACTTTTTCAAAAACATTTCCAAAACTTCTCTGGAATTCTATTTATAATTACAAATCACATTTATAATTTGCATTCTCAAATTTCATTTGTATATGGATTTCATTTTCTCACCTTTATCTCAATTTTCATATAACATTAATTTCAATTCTTATTCAATTTCAATAGAAATAGCTTAATATTATTACTCCCTATCAACCACGCATCCATATACTATAATAATCTACAGAAAATCATTTCTTTTATATACAAAAATAGTTTTGGGCAAAATTATTTCATTTACCCTATTTCAAAACAATATTGTGTCGAATTGTTCTATTCAAGTGTTTAGAAACCCTTTCGGCATAGTTTTGCAGACCACGCTGACGAAGGTTCATATGCCACTCAACAAATCAACAACACAATATAAAACAAGTTTTATATTCACTAACAAATACGTGCTCATATCTATTATTACACTCAAACTCTTTCTAGAGTACTACTGACTCTATCTCAAATGAGTAATACCCAACAGAGCCATGGTTGTCGCTTAACCATATGCTCTGATACCAAATGTGACGATTCGCAAGCAGCGGCGACCGGTAGGCTTTGCAACCATCCCAGACCCACCGTGGCATACAAAGGTATCCAAATCTTGCTTTTACGGCCAGCCTCTCGACTGTCACGGCCTCTGCCTAACCAACCCCGTAAAGAGGACGTGTGGGGGCAAGAGTCTCCCGTTCGCCACCAAACCGCGAAGCGAGAATCCCCGATCACGTTTCACTAAGACAAGCAAGACTGGTGTGAGAACTAAAAACAATTATTTATCTTTAAAACAAAGAATAGGATAATTTTATTTTATTTTTAAATAAATTCGCAATGCTTTTTAGAAAATGAGACTACCATAAGGCCTCCCGCACACACACACAATGCAAACGCAGAATCGGAGGAGATTTCTCCTTATGATAGTCAAAGATGCTTGATACGCATAAAATCAAATCATTTTTGATATTATTATTAGTGCATAGTGTAGAAAACAATTTCGAAAGTAGAATATAAATCTTAGCCAACATACGACCATTATCGTATGCCTACTATAGCTACCATCCAAACAGTGGGGCGCCACCATAAGTGAATGATAGGTTCTACAACTAAAACCGTACAAGGCTCGTATTGTTTCTTTGGATTTCCAACAAATGGTCAGGCCAAGGAACTTCCCATTGCCACATGGAAACGCCTCTGGAATGACGTCCCGAGAACCTAACCGGATCTCTGCCAACACAAGGCCGGGTTACCCCTTACTGGGTAACAACTGACACGCATATGTCATCCCCCGATCGTAACCGATCTATATCCGAGGATCCCCGATTTCCAACAACCACAAAGTAATAAATTTGCAGTTACCACATAGGTTAAGTATCTGGGCTCCATACCATGATACCACCTCTATCCAGAAGGAATGACATACACTAAAGAGGTGCTACCCCCTAATAACCTTGCCGCATCTTTCCTGTTTTGACCATTTCCGGGGTGTGAGGCTCGATGAAGTCTCGTCCACAAAGCCACGCTTTACAAAAGCAGTGCTTTGGGTCAACAAATGATCAAAGCAATGATCATCAAGATAGACGATCAAACAATTGATCCTATCACAAACGATCACTCAACGATCATTTCACAGCAACACTTAGTATATCACACTACCAAATTGGGAGTATATCACTAATGACCTTCAACTATATAACCTCTGAGCTCGTACGTCTCAGAAAAGGGTGTTAAGCTAAAAGAATAAATTCTCCGCCACCAACAAAAATATATTTGAAAGAAATCAGTTTTATATCTCAACTTGTAATGTCAGACATACAATCCATACAAGTCTGTTCCGGGATCGAACAGAACCGAAGGCACTTCCAAAGAAGCCATTGCAATCCAGATATTCACTAATCACGTCCGGATATCCCGTCACTAAGGGTGATAAACCTCTATATCGGAGATCAGCCGATGCAGAGTAACTCGACGGTAATCCATCCATTTTCACAAATATCCGGTCTTCAACACCGGTCTTCAATTGCAATTCATAACGACGTATCACATATTCGGAGTGGGTTATACGACCCCATGGTCCTTTCCCGGTTAATCCGAATAGTGAGCGCTTATTTAAAAAATAAGTGTAGCATCCAATTCAAGCTATCACAACAATTACTCATTCAAGGGTAAATATTGATAGTCGGTTATTTAACTATCAACAAAGATGCGCCACATCACCAGATTCCAAATAATTTTCCAAATTATTTAATTTTCCAAAAATATCGTTACTAGATATAAAATTTCAATACTTCAAAAAATAAACCAATGTTTATTTTGAAAACCAATTTTCCCTTACCATTTCTAAATTCCCATAGTGAATTTATATTTCAAATTTTCTATGATTTACAGTTTCAATAGATTTTCAAATATTCAATTCCAATTTATCTTTAAAAAGATAAATTCTTAAAAATCCTTCCATTTCATATTGGAAAAGAAATTCCATACTTATTTAATAATAAGTAATTCAAAATCTTATTTATTTTCAACAATTTGAAAATATTCAATATACTTAACCATAGCCAAGTATATATTTCATTTGTTAAGGAAATTATTTTTTATTCACATTTAATTTGGGTCAAAACGAATGTTGCGTAAAACATCGTTACGACATCCCAAAAACACTAGTATAGGGATTCGAAATTAAATAGATATATAAATCCCAATACTATTCAAAATATTTCCTTTCGGAAATCATTTACTATAACAACAGTGTTATAGTCCATTTTTCCTTATTTTCTCGAAAACGCCTATTTCAACAATGAATGTTGAAATCTATGTTTTCATTTCCTTCTATTTCTCGAAAACGTCTATTTCAACAATGAATGTTGAAATCTATGTATTCGATACTCAATGCATTTTAAAACATCTTTAAATCGTTTAAATTCTGTTTAAAACATTCTTTCCCAAAATATCCATTTTTATTAATAATATATTCACTGTTCAAAAATGTGAATATAACTCCTTTAATAAACTTCTATATTCAATTGATCAAATTCAATTGATTACGAATTTATAAACCATGTTTACAAATTCTATTCCTATTTATAACTTCAATTTGCCAATCTCTTTTATTAAATCCAATTCAATTTATATAACCCAATTTTAAACCAAAATGTATATTATAAGTTGAATACTTATAATATTATTTATTTACCAATTTGTTCTTTTGAACTTCACAAATCTTAAATCTTATTACTTATAAGATTTCTTTATAAATTTCCTATTTCCAACTTATCAAATTCAATTTGATTTCGGATTTATAAAACGACATTTATAAATCCCATTTATAATTTCATAAACTTCTATTTATAAAAAACTAATTTATTTACAAATTCCCTTTATATTTCACTTTAATACCAAATTCCGATTCATAAGATAATTTCTTATAAATCTTTTATTTAAAAAAAATCTATTCATTTTCTAATCTCACAATTTATAAATTTATAAATTTTCATTTACTTATAACAACCATTTATACTCCATTTATAACACTTATAAAAAAACTCGTTTTATAATTCCAATATTTTTAAATTTATAAGTATCAATTCTATAAATTTGCTAACTATTTCAAGATTCACATTTCGCTTCCATTTCACAAAAATCTTAAATTCTATAACTTTAAAAATTGAAATTTTAAATTTATTTAAAATGAATCAATTCAAAATTTAAATAAAAACATATACTTGAAAAATCGATTTAAAAATCCCTTTAAAATCAAAAATCGTTATTTTTAACTTTTAAAAACGAATCCGATGATGCCACAGCATCAATTGGTCCATCACTACACCAATATCATATATCAATATGATAGTTAACAGTCAACACAATATTTATAAAACAAATAAATATTTGTGAGGGGTCCAGTTGGATCCCTCCAACCTGTTTCCCTGCATCCAAAGAGTTAGCACAATACCCATTCCACTTCGAGGTGGAATATCGCGGTATATGGGATTTTATAAAATATATATCCGCTTACTAACGGCGCAATAGGGTCTCATCCGCTATACGAGGCGGGAAATCAATCAACTGCAATATATACATATGCCAATATATATATATTGCTATATATAGATATATCCTAAAATATCTAATATCACAATCAAGCCATCAATCAATCAATCAACAATTTTAAATATAACTATTTAAAATTTAAAAATCCCTTTTCGAGTGAGGAGTTCTCACCTTAGCTTTATTTTGCCATCCATTTTCATCTTGACTCGATTTCTTGTTTTATGCCTATTTTAAATTATTTACACAATACATTAATATTCGAACAATCGAATAATAACTTTTTCATTTGATAATTTTATATTAACAAATTTCCTTTAAATGGATAAATTAAATTAACTAACCATTTAATTTCAATCAATGATTTTTTTTTTTCAACTAAAATTTTAAAATTCGAATTGATTCCTTTTAAATAAATCATTTTCCTCAACAAATTTTCCTTGTAATAAATTTACTTAACTACTTATTCATTTAAATTAATTTTCCTTTAATAAAATATCTTTTAGTGCCCTAAATAGATTCAATCCATTTAATAACCTAATCAATTACACATATCTACATACATTATTATTATTATTTTTAAACTAATAGATTTTAAAAATGTAAATATGTATATTATCGTATTGTATCATTATTTTAAAACATACATACTTGCTAAAATGGTTTATATGTATTTTAAAATTCTTTACTTACCCAAAATTATATTTTTAACAAATTTCCCCTTTAAAAATAAATTTGGCAACTAGACAAACTACTTCTATAATATAATTTAAATTTTTTTTTTTTTTAAAATCAAATAAATAAATCAAAATGTCTATAAGTCTATTTATTTTATTTTTTTCCCGTTTTATAAATTTTAAGACTTTACTGTTTTTCTCCTTATGATAATTGAAATAATATCCAACGTATTAGCTTTATCTATATAAATAAATTTTCTATTTATATATATATATATATATATATATATATATAAATCTGCATTTCAACTTACTGCATTTTTTCTTTCTTTTCTTTTTTTTTTCCATATAAAATTTGACGAATAAATTTCGGAAAAATTTAGGTATACCTCATAGCTTCCACTGACACGAGCATCGCCACCAAAATTTGCGTCACCGAGCCACCAACAGCCCACGCGAGAATCCCCAAATCGAACTACAGGCGCCGCCACCGCCGCTCGAATGCCGCCGCCACCACATCGCGACGCGACACGAACCCCAACCAAACGACGCCGCCGCCACAGCCTCCATCAGTAACCACTGCATCGCGATCCCCCTCGCATCGCGCGCGAGCTGCCGCCGCCTCAGATACGACGCCGCCACACGAACTTCGATCGCGAGATCCCCCCTCTCCCTCGCGTACGCGAGCGCCACCGCAACTGCCTCGTCACCATCGCGACCCCCCAGTTTCACGTGACCCCAATGCCCTTCGATCGAGACCATCGCGGCAATCCCCCCAAATCGAACGAAGTTACGGCCATTTTTTTTTTATTTCGAATGAATTTGGGTTTTGATTTTAAATGAAAAGAAGAAGGGCTTCGGCTCTTTTTTTTTTCGAACGAGTTTTATTTTTCTCGATTTGGAACTGAGGAACCAAGGGGATTCGCGTGAGATTTGTAACCAGTTGGGGAGACAAGGAGTACCTTCCATTTCAGGGAATAGGTCTGCTAAAGAAAAAAAAAATATATATAGGGTGGCTGATGTTGACATGTTTTAAAATTTAAATTTAAATTGAATTTCGTTTTAAAATCTTCACGCGTTTTCGTGTCATACGCTCACATATCATCTCCGAAAAATACGAAATTTGAAACCCGGCAATAACTCAATATTACGGACCCAATGGAACTGGTTTCGTCGAATTCCGAGACAGTATGAAAAATGACTATTTTTAAATTCAATTTAAACGATATAATTTCAAAACTGAACAAACTACTTTCAATTTCAATTCTGAAGCTTCTATTATCTTCAATATTATCAATATGAATTTTATAAGCCTTTGAAATAATTTTAATCAGCTTAAAATTGAAGATTCAAATTTTTATTCAACTTTCAATCGATTAAATTTTATAATTTAATTGCCAATTTCATTCTGATAATTTGAAATTAAATTCAAACCATCATTCAAATATTTAAAATCAATTAAATATTCCAATTTTAAATTATTCAAAATTCTGGGTCGTTACAGTTTATTAATCTTAAATTAATCACATTAAATAAATAACTACCCGCTAATTAATTACATAAGGAATTTACTCTTAATTACTTATACAAAGTAATTAACTATTCTTTAATTACATTAATATTTCAAATTGTAAAAAAATTCTTAGATAATTAAGATTAAACCACCTCCTTTAATTACTTATTTTCATCAATAATCTTACTTGGATTAGAAATTTTGAAATTAATTTAGTCAAAACACCCCTTTATTAAACTTTATAATGAACTTATTATTTTGAAAACTATTTGATAAGGGCCTCGAAACATACTCCTATCTATTTGCTTTGAAACTGACTACAAATTATCTTTCATTTGCTTTTTTTAAAATAAACTTGAAAGAAAAACGAAGCAACTCGATACCCAAAAGTAACCCGAGTCACATCTCAATTTTCTCAAGTAGATCACGAGAACCTTCGTCCAGCAATTACTTCGAGTTCCATAAGGTCCCACGCGTGGAAGAACCCTTAACTCACGACATCTTCCCAAACTTAAAAGATGCTTAACACAGGTGCACACGTATGCACATACACCAGAGCTACGACCATCTCTGGTCATTGTCGAGGCCATCAGCATGACACAGACGAGCTTCCCATCGATCCCAAACACTTGAGTTACCAGACGAACTCGGAAACAAAATAGGGCATACAGGAACCCATCTGGAACCAACTACCTCGACCAAATTCTGCTTGACGATGACAACTTCGGCCTTCACCGTCCATGCCACCCATACCTTAGCTTCCTCATCGACAAACGCGGCATTTCCCCTTGATGCGATCGAACTCAAAACACCCACGACGGAGAAATCGTTTGAGAACTCTAACGAACCTCGTAAGCAAAGGAAACCCTAAACAACTCCGCCGCACCCTCCACGACATCTTATAAATTCATTAGCTATTTCTCCTGAGTATTCTGGCCTTCCACCTACCCCTGGCTCCAATTCCGACGTCACTAACCATCTCGTTCGCTTGAATTTTACGAAATACCCAATCTCGGCCATCTAGCTAATTTACATCAACCCCAAGCGTAAAAATTACCAGATTATTTTCAAAAATCAGCATATTCAAATACAAATCGATTCAAATGATCAAAACTTAGAAATTTAAAAACCAAATTCTGGACTTGAATTTATTTTTTTTACTGTCCATTCTTATTTCAGAAATATATACTTAGTATATGTACTTGGAAATATTTTTATGAGTTTAATCTGGTAG
This sequence comes from Allium cepa, assembly GCA_030765085.1. Lineage (NCBI taxonomy): Eukaryota > Viridiplantae > Streptophyta > Magnoliopsida > Asparagales > Amaryllidaceae > Allium > Allium cepa. Next base: position 813,896,646 of record CM060939.1, read on the forward strand.
ATACACACAAATTTCTTATAAAGATCTAATCATAAGATTGTTTATATCATGAGATATAAATTTTTAAACATGGATTTTGGTCTGTTAAAAAAGAACAGAGGTTTGCATGTATTCACACAGATAGGCATTTAGTATTTCCATCCATATATACTAGATAACACATCAATACATTCATGCAAAGCAATTTCACAACATCTCTACTAATATTCCTCATATTGTTCAAAGTATAAAGCAGGTTTAACTTTAAAAAAAGTAGTTTACTCATTGTTAAACAGAGGAGCCTGTTTTGATGATCTGAAATTATACTTAGATCTATTCCGTGCTTTATTTGCTAATTTGAAATCAAGCTTGCTTGCTGAATTGAACTTCAATTATGATGAATTGATTTTTTTTTTAAAGATGAAGAAGAAAAAGAGCAGCCTGTTTTCTTTTTCCTTAATTCATTTTTGTACATAAAATAAAATTTGAAAGACAATAAATATGCCACTTGTAAATGTAAATTTTCCCTTGGCTTACAAATGTAAAACACCATCTTATTATTACAAGTGTATTTTGCATGTTATAAGGGTTTTTCAAATGTTAAATAAAGGATTTTATGTTTAGCCCTTATTTAAAAATCACTTATCTTTATTTTAGTTATATAATATGTTTATTCTTATTTATACATCTACAAGCTATTTTAATTCATAAAAAGTATCAATCTTATTTAAATTTTAAACCATAAAAATGTTAAATTTAACTTTTGTTATCATTTAGAAATTTACTATATATATTAAAACCAAACTTATTTATGTATTTGCTAATTTATTATAAGAGCTATTATTCGCAGATTTTTTTTTTAAAAATCCAGCATTTGTTATAGTTCAAATTCGGCTATATACATATCCAATCCTATAATTATCAAAACTCTATTTGTTTATCCAAATAAAAATCAGTATCTTAATAGTAAAAATTAGTAAATTACTAATTAACAATTGCCCAAAAACCTGGGTTATCACAAAAATATGTAAATGGAATATTATGTTATATGCAAGCATAGATGGAGCTAGGATTACATATTGACCAGGGCTGATAAAAATTTGATATGTCAAAATAAATATTAAAACAATAAATAAATAAATATAATAATGAACATATAAATCAATTTAACTAACATTCATGAAAGTATGGATAAATCGATTTAACAATTATACAACCGGATATGTAAATTAAACTCGACCGTTAACCAATTCCAGTTTAAATCAAAGAAAATGTAATTACCTGCCAATTAGTTCAAAAGTTTAGTAAATTAGGATTTTATATCGAGAAATGGAATAAACTATACTCTTATTTATTGATAAATAACATATAAGTAGCACCATAGCAATTTTAACAATAAAAATTTAATTTTGACATTTTTCACAAATACTCTTTGTTTTCTTTTTTGGTTTTCTTTTGGATTGATCTGAAAATGAATGGATACCCAATAGCTGGGATGACCAACTTGTTAAATAGTTTAACGGGCTAAATTAGCATTGAGCTTGTGACAAGTCTGTTCTTTTGAAATCTATGTTATAAGTATTTTCATATATTTAAAAATATGGACCTTTGCCGAAGTCCAAGTAGGCATACATCTATACCTGTTTGCAAGTCATTATATCGACACGCTCTTAAAAAGATTATGCCAACGAATTCACTCTAATAGTAAATTGCTAACTCGATGCATGAAAACATGAATAATGCAAAACAATACATGTACATATATGAAAACAAATATATTAAGCCAACATACATCCTATATGGTCTAAAATTATACGTACTCAAAGATCTCCAACTGTATTATTCTCAAAAACCTGCAAAGTAGTGACTATATGACAAAGTTGTAACGCACATCGGTGCATCAGCCAAATTTTTGCACATATTTTCCTATACAAACTTATCTCATCATATAGTGAACATATAATATTATCGACATATAACTTTATAAATCCTATATAGGTCAGTAATAAAGTTCGAGATCACATGCCAAACACATAGCATCAATTCATTTCAATAATTTATTACGATAACCTAGTTACTTATGCTAATAGTACAAACAAAAGTCAAGTACAAAGAACCATTCATGATCATGTGGTGCCTCAAACCGCGATGATTGAAGATTTAAGGTTTGAATGGTTCGACTGGTCGAACCATCGAAACCGTGATTTATTTTTTTCGAAAAATTTGCACATCTAACTACAAATTATACACAAAAATATTGAAATAATAATGCTATGTACACAAGCTATAACTGGTCTTCAAGGTTTGCAATAGAAGTTGTGTGTTGTTGTGTTGCACAACTACATGTTTGTATGTAGTAGAGTAGTGTAGAACGATAGAAGTTTAAGGATGACAAACTTGACGAATCTTACAGTGGTATTAGAGGAGTTTGGAGCAGTGAAGAACAAAGTGATGAAGTTAGTGGTTTAGATTTTGAAACGATTATGATTTTTTAAAATATATATTTTTTCTTATTTTCTTCAAAGCAATGCAAAGGATGAAAATGAGAGAGAATTACATGATAAGAAAGTAGGAAAAAACAAAAAAATCATGGTTCAATCGGGTAAAATTAACGGTTGGACCGTTGGTTTGAAGGTTCGACCAAGGTTCAAGGATGAATGAGACCCAATTGAGTTTCAGACCTTGGTGCTGCAAGGTTCAGGATTATTCGAGGTTAGAATGAGACAGGATAGGGTCATGAAAACACCGCAAAGAACTATGTATCCATTGCACTCCATCCATTTAAATAACAACATATCACGTCCTTGTTTTTCTTAATCTTCTCTCGATTAAGTGTTTTTTGAGAAATAACATAGACAAACACTGAAATTGGACATAAGTCCAGTTTAAATAACACGCTAACATCACCTAAAGTATAACATTAATATACTATACAACTATCACTTATTAAATGTCACATCCTTCACATTTGGTAATAGTACAATTCATGTAGTTGTTTGTCCACTCGATCACGAATAACTCATATAAACATTGTGCATGTCTTTATGTTTAGGACCCTGCACCAGTTGGCTCATTTCTGCTCGCTTGGTAACATTGCATGTACTTTATTACACATTCACTCTAAGGGTACTCTCCCTACCAATACTAGTTTTACTAATGACACTTATGATCAATTGTATTATAACATCGCCACCTTCCGAACTCCAAGAGCATCTCCAAGTAATATGGGTATACATTTAACAAAATGTGCACTTGAATTTTTCAATCGGCTATTTTCTTCAACAAAATGTAATATGGCTTTTTTACAACAGGCGTTTGATGTTCAAGAGCCTGTTGAACATGTGTCTGACATTAAAAAACTATAAAATACATATTGAAGACGCTTGTTAAATAAGCGCTTAAACATTGGGCGCCTGTTGAAAAAGCGCTCGACAAGCGCCTAGGATACAGGCGCTTCTTGAACAAGCGCACATACAATCTTGCATCCCAGAACCATGCTGCCCCGAATCCACATTATCACATTATATACACTCCGTTGTAGCACCTTTTCAGTACATATTTCACAAAATTTGAAATCCTAGCCACTGTTGGAGTTGCTCTATGTTGATCGCCTTTAAAAATAATACTTAGTGAAATTCTCTTATGCTTTTATCTCTTCTTTTGGGTAACGCCCCCCAAAGTGAGCTTAATATATGTTTAGAGCCACCTATTAAACATAGTATCTTATTCAGTCATCTAAAGCCATTGAAAGATTTTCTCATTTGCAAATAATAAAATGTAGGATCGCCCATCTACGTTATATCTTAAGATTCTAACAATGTCTCCATCTAGACTTTGAGTGATCCACTATTAACACTCATCCCCGTTTCAATGCCCATATTTCCATTAAAGAGGCTTCCCAAACCAAAGTAGCCTCCTAAACTCGTAGAACTTTAGTGGTTGTCACACACTATGAAGCATGATGTTTATCACTTATGGACTTAGAGGTTCAACACCATCTTTACGATGCCCATCAATCTCACACTCATGGACTTCATCAATTACCACATACAAAGTTACATAGTAATATTTCTTTATATAAATGTTTACAATCACATAACTTGTAGCATCGTAGTTTCATGCTTCTGGTTGCTTGTTTGACACATAAGATTGGAGCATACATGCTCGTATATACTTTGTTTTAGAAGCAAGCTTGACCATATATAGATTTCACAATTCACTATGAAGTCACTGCGTATATTAAAAAGGATTTTTCGTACACAATGAACTATCACCTAAAATAGGAGAGAAATACTCAATGCTTCTTATGGCCTTTTATTTTTATTATTTCCATGATATCTATAACTTAAAGTAAGAAATTTCCTCAAATGCTCAAGTAATATCCTCGCACATCAACTAATCTTACAGATTTTTAGCTACCTACAAATTGAGCCACTTAATCGACATGGAACTACCCGCCTTTCTCATCACCTCATACAAATTCAATGTACATGGAACACAAAAACAATAGATCCAAATCATAATAGACGATCACTCTATGTCAAAGTGAATATCGTAACTCAGTATCCTTATTAACAACATCACCAATGAAACATTGATTCATCATCTATTTTCCTAATCTCATTAACCATATGACATAAAGGTCCATCGTATGTTAGGAACTCATTTCCCAATGTAACGACCCAGAATTATGAGCATTTTAAATTGAAAATATTTAATTTATTTTAAATATTTGAATGATGGTTTAGCTTGAATTCCCAATATAATTATGAATATGGCGATTAAATTATAGAATTTAATCTATTGAAAGTTGAATAAAAATTTGAATCTTCAATTTTAAGCTGATTAAAAATATTTCAAAGGCTTGTAAAATTTATATTGATAACACTGAAGATAATAGAAGATTCAGATTTGAAATTAATAGTGAATTGTTCAGTTTTGAATTTATATCATTTAAATCGATACTTGAAAATAGCCTTCCGAGGCACAGTCTCGGAATTCGTCGAAACCAGTTCCATTGGGTCCGTAATATTGAATAATTATCGGATTTCGAATTTGTTGTGCTTGGAGTTGCCGTGTGAGCGTACGCTAAGTAAAGCATTGAAATTAAAATCGAATTCAATTTAAATTTAAATTTAAAATTGAAATTGGTCAACATCAGAAACACTGTAGAGGTAAGGCAAGCACGTTAATATCAACGACTTTTTCTCTGTTAATCACGTACTTTTGTCCCGTTCGTTTCCTTTTATTACGCGAGCAATTCAGAAGAAATTAAAGAAGGAAATAATGGCTGCTCTACTCAAACCAAATACCATTCGAAACTCCCCTCCCTCATTCGACCTTCAGTTCGATTCCTCACCTTCAATTTCGAAATCGAAACAAAAAAAATTTGAAGAATAAATGGCCGAAGCCTCATTCAAATCTCAAAATCAAATCGCGAATCTCTGATGTGAAGGTTTGTTTGGTCACGCGTTCAAATCAACTCGAATCGAGTCGAGTTCAAAGATCTGGAGCTGCAAGATGAAGCGCGCGAGTTCGTTCGTGAGACTGGGAATCGCGTGGGTGTCGCGAGGCCTAAAGGAGGATGTGGCAACCTAGGGCTTCGAAGCGAGGCAATTGCCGTGGGGGGCTTTTGAGTGTCGTCAGTGAGCTTGAAGTCGAGACATTACTCGTGGGTGAACGGATCGTGGCGACAATGGTTCTAGAAGAATGTTCGATCGCTCAGGCGACTGTTGCAAGGCCTGGGTGAAATCGTGGGAGGCTAGCATTCGCGTGCGCGAGCAGATCTTGGGTAGTAGCTGTAAGTCTTACTTTCTTTATTTTATTAAAATCTTTATATAGTAAACAGAAAAAGAAAATTGATTTACAGTTGTTTTAATTAAAATTTAGATATATGCAGAAACCAAAAATTATATATATACACGCATACATTCGAATACACACTTAAACTAAAACAGTAGGAATATATGTAAATATATAAGTTTTTGAAATATAAATTTTTAATGTTGAGCAGTAGGAATGAATATGCTCACATTTGTACTTTGTTTAAAAATATATATAGTCATAGATAAGGTTTTAGAAAGGCTGAAATTTTGAATGTGAGAAGTTTATGCAAAAAACTAGATTTTTAAATCTATATAGATTATCTTATAAATCACTGAAAATATTTCATAAGAAGAAAATTTGTTTAAAATACTTGTTTTCGAAATGGTTAAAGAATATTAGTCTAAAATATAATTTTTTGTTAATAAAATTTATAAAAAAAAGAAGGAAATTTAATTGTTTAAATTAATTTTTACTTAAATAAATTTATTAAAGGAAACTGGGTTAGAATAAAATCATTGGATAATCAAAGTTGCCAAACGAAAATTGGTAATTCGTTTTTTCAAACATTAATGAATTGTGTAAATATTTATACAAGGTATAAATCATGAAAATTGAGCCAGAATGGAAAATGGATTGCAAAATAAAAATCTAAGGTGAGAACTACACACTCAAAAGGGTTTGTTTATATTTTAAATAGTTAGATTTAAAATTGTTGGTTGTGTTGATTGTTTGTTTGGATAATATAGTATTATCTATTGCATTGAAATAGACCCTATACGCCGCCTATTAAGCGGAGGTTATTTATTACATACATATACCGCGATATTCCACCTTGAAGTGGAATTGGTATTATATATGTACTTGGAGTTGATTTCCCGCATTTTATAGCGGATGAGACCCTATTGCACCGCCGATAAAGCGGATAATATTTTATAAATCCCATATACCGCGATATCCCGTCTTGAAACGGGATTGGTATTCTGCTAATGTCTGCGGATGCAGGGAAACAGGTTGGAGGGATCCAACTGGATTCCTCACCAGTATTTATTTGATTACAGATATATTGATGTTTGTTGATTATCATATGATGATATATGATGATATATGATGTTTGTTGTCGTGATTGACTATTGGGTGATGTTGCATCATCGGATCCATTTTTGAAGTTTTAAAATAATGATTTTGATTTTAAAAAGAATTTTAAAGTGATTTTTGAAAGTATACGTTTTATTAAATTTTGAATTGTTCAAATAAATAAACATTTTAATTTTATTGTTATAAAAAATATATTTTTGGAAAATAGTACTTAAGTATGATTTTGGAGTTATATAAGTTTTAAATAACGTTTTGTAAATTATTAGAAGGATTGGTTTATTTAATTGTGATTTTTGAATCATCATAAACAGTTTATATAAAAGATTTCTAAGATTAATATTTATAAATAAAAGAAATATAGGAATTATAAAACGAGTTTTTATAAGTGTTAAAATGAAGTATAAATCGATTTCACAAGCGAATAAAATTTATAGATTTATAAATTGTGAAATTATAAAATGAATAGATTTTTGTAAAATAAAAGGTTTATAAGTAATTAACTTATAAACTGGATTTTAGGCTTTTAAATGGGATATTAATAGAAATTGTTAATAAAGGAGATTTATAAATCGAAGTTTATAAATAGAAATGGAATTTATAGACATGTTTATAAATCCGAAATAAATTGAATTTGATAAATTGAATATAGAATGTTATTAAAGGAGATGTATTCGCGATTTCGGATAGCGAATTATCCTTGAAATAAAATGTGTAGAAAACATTAAATTTGGTTAGTGAAGTATATTCCCGATTTTGAACAGTGAATAATATATTAAAGGAATGTTTTAGGGAGTGATCTTTTAAATGGAATTAAAACAACTTGAAATTGTTTTAAAATGCGTTAAGTGTCGAAACCATAGATTTCAACATTTATTGTTGAAATAGACGTTTTCGAGAAATAGAAGGAAATGTTGGACTATAACACTGTTGTTATATTAAATGATTTCCGAAAGGAAATGTTTTATATAGTATTGGGATTTATATATCAATCTTAATTTTGAATCCCTATACTAGTGATTTTGGGTCGTCGTAACAATGTTTTACGTAACTTTCATTTTGGCCCAAATAAATATGTTTGAGAGAATGATTTCTTAAAGAATGAAATATATATTTAATATTAATTTTATTACATCGAATATTTTCCAAATGTTGAAAATAAATGGATTTATAAATTACTTATTGTTATTAAATAAGTAGGGAAATGTTTTTCCAATATGAAATGAACGTTTTGCGAATTATCCTTTTAAAGATAAATTGAAAGTGAATATTTGAAATCGATATGAAAATCGTATATTCACAGATATTTTGGAAATGTAAATTCAATATGGAATTTATAAATGAAATTGGGAAAATTGGTTTAAAAATAAAATATCGATTTGTTTTTTAAGTATGGAAATTATATATATATATCTTGTAAAGATATTTTGGAAATAAATAATTTGGAAAATTATTTGGAATCTGGTGATGTTGTGCATACCTATTGATAGTTAAATAACCGACTATCAATATTTACCTTTAAATAGGTATTTGTTGTGATTGCTTGAATTTGAATGCTACACTTATTTGAATAAGCGCTCACTATTTGGGTTAGCCGGGAAAGGACCTTGGGGTCGTATAACCCATTCTGAATACGTGATACATCGTTATGAATTGCATTTGATGACCGGTGTTGAAGACCGAAAATTTATGAAAACAGAAGGATTACCGTCGAATGTTTCTGCATCAGCTGATCCCCGATATAGAAATGTATTGCCCTTTGTGATGGGAAGTCCGGTCGTGATTAGTGATTATCCGGATTCCAAGGACTTCTTTGTAAGTGCCTTCGGTTCCGTTCGATCTCGGAACGGACTTGTATGGAGGTGTATCTGACGTTACAATTTGAGATGTAAAGTGGTTTCTATCAAATATGTTCCCGTTGGTGGCGGAGAATTTATTCTCTTAGCTTAACACCCTTAGAGGTTATGTAGTTGATGGTTACTAGTGATACATTTCCAAATTGGTAATGTGGCATACGAAGTGCTGTTGAGCATTTGATGATCAAAGCACAGCTTTTATATAAAGCGTGGCTTTTTGGACGAGACTTCGTCGGACCTCACGCCCCGGAAATGGTCAAAACAAGAAGGATGCGGCAAGGTTATTAGGGGGTAGCGCCCCTTTAGTGTATGTCATTCCTTCTGGATAAAGGTGATATCATGGTGTGGAGCCCAGATACTTAACCTATGTTGTTGCTGCAAATTTATTGATTTGTGGTTGTTGGAAATCGAGGATCCTCGGATGTAGATCGGTTACGTTTGGGGAATGACATATTCGTGTCAGTAGTTACCCAGTTAGGGGTAACCCGGCCTTGTGTTGGCAAAGATCCGGTTAGGTTCTCGTGGCGTCTTTCCAGAGGCATTTCCATGTGGCAATGGGAAGTTCCTTGGCCTGACCATTTGTTGGAAATCCAAAGAAACAATACGAACCTTGTACGGTTTTAGTTGTAGAACCTGCCATCTAATATGGTAGCTATAGTAGGCATAATATAATGGTACCTATGCTGGCTAAGATTTATATTCTATTTTCGAAACGTTTTCTACACTATGCACTAATAATAATATCAAAAATTATTTGATTTTGCATAGTAAGCATCTTTGACTAACATAAGAAGAAATCTCCTCCAAGTCTGCATTTGCATTGTGTGTGTGGTGGGAGGTCTTATGGTAGTTACATTTTCAAAAAAACATTGTGAATTGATCTTTAAATTTCTCCTGTTCTTGTTTCAGAGATAAATAACTGTTTTAAGTTCTCACACCAGTCACATGACTGACCGGGAGTTTATTGTTTTTCTTCCTAAACTCTGGGTGCCCACCAATTTCCACATGGGCAGTCTAGAGTTAAGGTTATCAGGAATTTATGGAATTCAGGAGTTGCTACAGAAATCTGGAGGCGAGCTGGATGGCGTAGCATATTACTAAGTATATAGTATTTCTTTTCCGCTGTTTGTTTGTTGTACACTCTGATAATGTAATGTAATGTGATGTAATGTAATAACTGATATAGCTCTTTGTTTTAAATGATTATTCATTTATCTATTATATGTTGTTCCGCTGCGAATTATGAGATTCTGATATTGTTCTGTTCTATCTTTTTCTTTCTTCTTCTACCTCTTTCTTTTTCTTAAAACCCTAAGTGTTCGGTTTTCCGGCATTCGATTGCTCGGCAGTTGATACAGTGAACGTATTGATGTCGGTTTTCGGAAGTCGAAGAATTGGGTCCATACAAAGTGGTATCAGAGCATATGGTTAAGCGACAACCATGGCCCTGTTGGGTGTTACTCATTAGAGATAGAATCAGCAGTACTCTAGAATGAGTTTGAGTGTAATAATAGATATGAGCACGTATTTGTTAGTGAATATGAAATTGTTTTGTATTGTGTTGACTTATTGGTTGATTGTTTATAGATTCCGGTCAGTGCAGTCTAGCTAACTGAATCGATATGAGTTTCTAAACTCTTAAACAAGATAAACTGGACACAGTATTGTTTTAAAAATCAGGTAAATGAAATAATTTTACCCAAAACTTTTTTTGTATATAAAAGAAAGATTTCCTGTAAGTTATTACAGTATATGGATGCATGGTTGTTAGGAAGTAATAATATTAAACTATTACCATTGAAATTGAATAAGAATTGAAATCATTATTATATGAAAATTAAAATAAAGATAAGAAAATAAAATTCACATACCAATGAAATTTAAGTATGTAAATTATAAATCTAACTTAATTGGAAATAGAATTCCAGAGAAGTTTTCTGGAAATGTTTTTGAAAGAATTTGGAAATTTTAGAAATTAAATTCCTTTTTGATTTGAAATTGAATTTCAAAGGTTTTGAAAAATATTTTGAAGGAATGAAAAGCTCTAAACTCTTTTTGGTCGCTGGAAAATAATTCCAATGATGATCGCAACATCACCGGTGTTCATTTTCGGGTTTGCATAGGAGGAATTGCTACCAAATTGTTTTAAATAAAAGTTGTTTGAAAAAAATTTGGGTTTGGGTTTGGAAATTCAAAAGATAATTTGAATTGACTTCAAAATTGATTTTGAAAGGTTGAAAAGACTCTGGAATACTATTTAAAATATTTATGGAATATTAATGAGTTGATAACTTATACAATTTAAATTTTGATAGAATAAATTTAATTTAAAGGATGGAGTTAAATTAAAGTAAGTATAAGTGAATCAATTAAATGAAGTGAATCTAAATAAAGGTGAATTTTAGAAGCCTAATAAACTAAGTTGATTTGAATAAAATTATTAAGGAAAAAAGTAAATTGTGAATGAATGGAATTTACAATTGCAAGTAAATAAAATTAAAACTGAAATTATATCGTTTGAATTTGTTAGTAAATGAAATTCAAGTTGAATATTGGAAATTGGATTTGACTTGTGTAAATAAAGAGTGAAGTATTGAAATAAAATTTAGTAAATGAAATTGATTAAAAATGAAAAGAATTGAATTCAGTAATTATAAATGAAGTAAATTGAATTCATATGGAATTTGAAATCCAGTTTAAATATACGTGGTTATAAACTGAAATTGAAAACTGAATATTGACAACCAATTTGAATTGTGCGAGATGAAATGGATTAGAACTAGTAATGAATTTGTAATTTGAACTAATTTAAAATAGTGTAGTTATGAATAAAAGATAGTTAATAAAATTCAAAATTTAGAAGGTAAATTGAATCCAATTAGAGTTGAAAGTGTAAATTGAATTCAAAGGGAATTGAAAATGCAAGATTGAGTGGAAATGAATGTATAACTCCAATAGTAAACTAAAGATGGTATAAAAAGCATATAATGAAAATTTTGTAATGAAAGGTGCAAAATGGTTTGAATTTTGTAATTGGATATTATGACTAGCAGGATATACAGGTGTATTAAAAGAAATGGAACTAGGATTTTAAGATAAAATTGAATTGCTTGACAAAAAGGTACTTATTTCAATTTCAGTATGAAATTTGGTGATTTTCTTGTCCAGCGGCTTGGCGTTTTGTTTTCTTTTGGGATTTGAGGGCCTGTGGTGCCATTTTGTAGTCGTATCGAGCTAGTCGCGCAAAGAAGACGCTGGCGAAATTTTTCGAAAATTTAGAGTGTTAGAAAATTTTAAGGAAATTTGAAAGTTTGAAATTTAAATTTGAATTTGAATTTGAATTGTTAAGGAAACAATGTTGTTTGAAACTTATAATTGAAGTGGGAAAGCTAATTGAATTGATAATGGATCTTTAATAAAAGATTTGTGTTGGTAAGTTGATAAAACTGATTAGTTTTAGAAAGAGAGCGAACAGGTTAAGGATCATTTTTTTCTAACTTGTAATTTCGGGACGAAATTCTTTTAAGGGGGAAGATTGTAACGACCCAGAATTTTGAACAATTTAAATTGAAAATATTTAATTTATTTTAAATATTTGAATGAAGATTTAGCTTGAATTCCCAATATAACTATGAATATGGCGATTAAATTATAGAATTTAATCTATTGAAAGTTGAATAAAAATTTGAATCTTCAATTTTAAGCTGATTAAAAATATTTCAAAGCCTTGTAAAATTTATATTGATAACACTGAAGATAATAGAAGCTTCATATTTGAAATTAATAGTGAATTGTTCAGTTTTGAATTTATATCATTTAAATCGATACTTTAAAATAGCCTTCCGAGGCACAGTCTCGGAATTCGACGAAACCAGTTCCATTGGGTCCGTAATATTGTATAATTATCGGATTTCAAATCTGGTTGTGTTTGGAGTTGCCATGCGAGCGTACGTTAAGTAAACGCGTTGAAATTTAAGTCGAGTTCAATTTAAATTTAAAACTAAAATTGGTCAACATCAGAAACACTGTAGAGGTAAGGCAAGCACGTTAATATCAACAACTTTTTCTCTGTTAATCACGTACTTTTGTAACCTTCGTTTCCTTTTATTACGCTGGCAATTCAGAAGAAATTAAAGAAGGAAATAATGGCTGCTCTCCTCAAACCAAATACCATTCGAAACTGCCCTCCCTCATTCGACCTTCAGTTCGATTCCTCTCCTTCAATTTCGAAATCGAAACAAAAAAATTTAAAGAATAAATGGCCGAAGCCTCATTCAAATCTCAAAATCAAATCGCGAATCTCTGACGTGAAGATTTGTTTGGTAACGCGTTCAAATCAACTCGAGTCGAGTTCAAAGATCTGGAGTTGCAAGATGAAGCGCGCGAGTTCGTTCGTGAGACTGGGAATCGCGTGGGTGTCGCGAGGCCTAAAGGTGGATGTGGAAACCTAGGGCTTAGAAGCGAGGCAATTGCCGTGGGGGGTTTTTGAGTGTCGTCAGTGAGCTTGAAGTCGAGACATTACTCGTAGGTGAACGGATCGTGGCGACAATGGTTCTAGAAGAATGTTCGATCACTCAAGCGACTGTTGCAAGGCCTGGGTGAAATCGTGGGAGGCTAGCATTCGCGTACGCGAGCAGATCTTGGGTAGTAGCTGTAAGTCTTACTTTCTTTATTTTATTAAAATCTTTATACAGTAAACAAAAAAAGAAAATTGATTTACAGTTGTTTTAATTAAAATTTAGATATATGCAGAAACCAGAAATTATATATATATACACACCCACATACATTCAAATACACATTTAAACTAAAATAATAGTAATATATGTAAATATATAAGTTTTTGAAATATAAATTTTTAATGTTGAGCGGTAGGAATGGATATGCTCACATTTGCATTTTTGTTTAAAAATATATATAGTCATAGATAAGGTTTTAAAAAGGCTGAAATTTTGAATGTGAGAAGTTTATGCAAAAAATAGATTTTTAAATCTATATAGATTATCTTATAAATCATTGAAAATATTTCATAAGAAGAAAATTTATTTAGAATACTTGTTTTAGAAATGGTTAAAGAATATTATTCTAAAATATAATTTCTGGTTAATTAAATTTATAAAAAAAGAAGGAAATTTAATTGTTTAAATTAATTTTCACTTAAATAAATTTATTAAAGGAAACTGGGTTAAAATAAAATCGTTGGATAATCAAAGTTGCCAAACGAAAATTGGTTGTTCGTTTTTTCAAATATTAATGAATTGTGTAAATATTTATACAAGGTATAAACCAAGAAAATCGAGCCGGAATGGAAAATGGATTGCAAAATAAAAATCTAAGGTGAGAACTTCTCACTCAAAAGGGTTTGTTTAAATTTTAAATAGTTAGATTTAAAATTGTTGGTTGTGTTGATTGTTTGTTTGGATAATATAGTATTATCTATTGTAATGAAATAGACCCTATACGCCGCCTATTAAGCGGAGGTTATTTATTACACACATATACCGCGATATTCCACCTAGAAGAGGAATTGGTATTATATATGTACTTGGAGTTGATTTCCCGCATTATATAGCGGATAAGACCCTATTGCCCCGCCTATTAAGCGGATAATATTTTATAAATCCCATATACCGCGATATCCCGTCTTGAAACGGGATTGGTATTGTGCTAATGTCTGTGGATGCAGGGAAACAGGTTGGAGGGATCCAACTGGATTCCTCACCAGTATTTATTTGATTACAGATATTTTGATGTTTGTTGATTATCATATGATGATATATGATGTTTGTTGTCGTGGTTGAGTATTGGGTGTTGTTGCATCATCGGATCCATTTTTGAAGTTTTAAAATAATGATTTTGATTTTAAAAAGAATTTTAAAGTGATTTTTGAAAGTATACGTTTTATTAAATTTTGAATTGTTAAAATAAATTAACATTATAATTTTATTGTTATAAAAGATATATTTTTGGAAAATAGTACTAAAGTATGATTTTGGAGTTATATAAGTTTTAAATAGCATTTTGTTAATTATTAAAAGGATTGGTTTGTTTAATTGAGACTTTTGAATCATTATAAGCGGTTTATATAAAAGATTTCTTAGATTAATATTTATAAATAAAAAAAATATAGGAATTATAAAACGAGTTTTTATAAGTGTTAAAATGAAGTATAAATGGATTTCACAAGTGAATAAAATTTATAGATTTATAAATTATGAAATTATAAAATGAATAGATTTTTGTAAAATAAAAAGTTTATAAGTAATTAACTTATAAACTGGATTTTGGGCATTTAAATGGGATATTAATAGAAATTGTTAATAAAGGAGATTTATAAATTGAAATGGAATTTATAGACATTGTTTATAAATCCGAAATCAATTGAATTTGATAAATTGAATATCGAAGGTTATTAAAGGAGATGTATTCGCGATTTCGGATAGCGAATTATCCTTGAAATAAAATGTGTAGAAAACATTAAATTTAGCTAGTGAAGTATATTCACGATTTTGAACAGTGAATAATACATTAAAGCAATGTTTTAGGGAGTGATCTTTTAAATGGAATTAAAACAACTTGAAATTGTTTTATAATGCGTTAAGTGTCGAAACCATAGATTTCAACATTTATTGTTGAAATAGACATTTTCGAGAAATAGAAGGAAATGGTGGACTATAACACTATTGTTATAGTAAATGATTTCCAAAAGGAAATGTTTGATATAGTACTGGGATTTATATATCTATCTTAATTTTGAATCCCTATACTAGTGATTTTAGGTCGTCGTAACGATGTTTTACGTAACATTCATTTTGGCCCAAAAAAATACGCTTGAGAGAATGATTTATTAAAGAATGAAATTTATACTTAATATTAATTTAAGTATATCGAATATTTTCCAAATGTTGAAAATAAATGGATTTATAAATTACTTATTATTATTAAATAAGTAGAGAAATGTTTTTCCAATATGAAATGAACGTTTTGAGAATTATCTTTTTAAAGATAAATTGAAAGTGAATATTTGAAATCGATTTGAAAATCATATATTCACGGATATTTTGGAAATGTAAATTCAATATGGAATTTATAAATGAAATTGGGAAAATTGGTTTAAAAATAAAATATCGATTTATTTTTGAAGTATGGAAATTATATATATATCTTTTAATGATATTTTGGAAATAAATAATTTGGAAAATTATTTGGAATCTGGTGATGTTGTGCATACCTATTGATAGTTAAATAACCGACTATCAATATTTACCTTTAAATAGGTATTTGTTGTGATTGCTTGAATTTGAATGCTACACTTATTTTTGAATAAGCGCTCACTATTCGGGTTAGCCGAGAAAGGACCTTGGGGTCTTATAACCCATTCCGAATACGTGATACGTCGTTATGAATTGCATTTGATGACCGGTGTTAAAGACCGGATATTTATGAAAACGGAAGGATTACCGTCGAATGTTTCTGCATCGGCTGATCCCCGATATAAAAGTTTATTACCCTTTGTGATGGGAAATCCGGTCGTGATTAGTGAATATCCGGATTGCAAGAACTTCTTTGTAAGTACCTTCGTTTCCGTTCGATCCCGGAACGGACTTGTATGGAGGTGTGTCTGACGTTACAATTTGAGATGTAAAGCTGGTTTCTATCAAATATGTTCCCGTTGGTGGCGGAGAATTTATTCTCTTAGCTTAACACCCTTAGAGGTTATGTAGTTGATGGTTACTTGTGATATATTCCCAAATTGGTAATGTGGCATACGAAGTGCTGTAGAGCATTTGATGATCAAAGCACATCTTTTATATAAAGCGTGGATTTGTGGGCGAGACTTCGTCGGACCTCACACCCCGGAAATGATCAAAACAGGAAGGATGCGGCAAAGTTATTAGGGGGTTGCGCACCTTTAGTGTATGTCATTCCTTCTGGATATAGGTGGTATCATGATATGGCGCCCAGATACTTAACCTATGTTGTTGCTGCAAATTTATTGCTTTGTGGTTGTTGGAAATCGAGGATCCTCGGATATAGATCGGTTATGATCGGGGAATGACATGTTCGTGTCTGTAGTTACCCAGTTAGGGGTAACCCGGCCTTGTGTTGGCAGAGATCCGGTTAGGTTCTCGGGGCGTCTTTCCAGAGGCGTTTCAATGTGGCAATGGGAAGTTCCTTGGCCTGACCATTTATTGGAAATCCAAAGAAACAATACGAACCTTGTACGGTTTTAGTTTTAGAACCTGCCATCTAATATGGTAGCTATAGTAGGCATAATATAATGGTACCTATGCTGGCTAAGATTTATATTCTATTTTCCAAATGTTTTCTACACTATGCACTAATAATAATATCAAAAATGATTTGATTTTGCATAGTAAGCATCTTTGACTAACATAAGAAGAAATCTCCTCCAAGTCTGTGTTTGCATTGTGTGTGTGGTGGAAGGTCTTATGGTAGTTACATTTTCAAAAAAACATTGCGAATTGATCTTTAAATTTCTCCTGTTCTTGTTTCAAAGATAAATAACAGTTTTAAGTTCTCACACCAGTCAGATGACTAACCTGGAGTTTATTGTTTTCCTTCCTAAACTCTGGGTGCCCACCAATTTCCACACGGGCAGTCTAGAGTTAAGGTTATCAGGAATTTCTGGAATTCAGGAGTTGCTACAGAAATCTGGAGGCGAGCTGGATGGCGTAGCATATTACTAAGTATATAGTATTTCTTTTCCGCTGTTTGTCTGTTGTACACTCTGATAATGTAATGCAATGTAATAACTGACATAGCTCTTTGTTTTGAATGATTATTCATTTATCTATTATATGTTGTTCCGCTGCAAATTGTGAGATTCTGATATTGTTCTGTTCTATCTTTTTCTTTCTTCTTCTACCTCTTTCTTTTTCTTAAAACCCTAAGTGTTCGGTTTTCCGGCATTCGATTTCTCGGCAGTTGATACGGTGAACGTATTGATGTCGGTTTTCGAAAGTCGAAGAATCGGGTCCTTACACCCAATGTGAGCAAACATTCAATTTGTATAGCATACTTCCACATACCATCCCTAGAGCATGACATACATGCACGTATAGGACAATATTTACCTCTAGAAGATGTATAAAGTGTGATGGATTGTCATAGGTCAACATTTGTTAAGCATTTTACATCAATCGCACCAAAGCTCGAACTTACAAACACTTTGATATCCCACATCTAAATGGGCCTAAATTTTCACTAAATTGAAAACCATGTCCACATGAGTATGGATCTTTGATGTTGGCATCCTGAAAATGACCAAAGCATATCGGTGGCACTATTGATGTAAACTTATAGTGAAATAATAAAGTGTAATAAAACATATGATTAATGATCAAGATTAAAACCTTTGATCTCTAGTCTCATTGATAGTGTCGAACATGCATATGGAATTCTGTCCTACCACTGTTCCTACCTTATGCCAGTACCTGTCCCTCTAAAGCTATCCTGTCGGTTGAAACGAGAAGGGGGTTAGAACAGTGTTCTAGTGATTGGTGAATTACACACTTTACAAATATCATTAGTTTATGCTGATTAACTTATATTATATGTTATGTCCATTTTTTTTACTTATTTGACTTGACTTCACATAGTGTATTGTACGCCCCATCTACTCGAGATTGACAATAACTACATACGTATATATGCGTGAGTATGTATGTATGTGTGTGTGTGTATATAAGTACCATAATCCCCCTTTGAACCAGGATACTTTCTCCGCTAGTATCCATAACTCAGCACTTTGTCAGGATCCATGGTAAATGTAGTATCATGTCCTCATCATCGTGCATACCAAGGAACTCCCATGGTGCATAATAGCAGCATTACAATATTTAGCCGTATTCCATCTCATTTTTGAAAGATCTCCATTAAAAGGTTATCTAGCCTTGCCTTGTAACAACAAGCAAACAAATGTGAGGTGGTACATGTCCTACACGTAATATATACTAGGGGAGGTATAGCCCGCTTAGGAATTACCTTTGAATTTCCGCTAACCACTCATGAGCGATGTTAATCTCGATCTATGTAATTAGCTCATACTCCTTATATATGGTACAAACCTCATTGTCATAGCGTCTAGCCTATGCACATCGTTCTATTTGTATTGTCTAATATAATCTAGAAAATGCCCACTTGGTTACTTAACTCATACCCCCTAAAAGGTTGAAGCGGACCCTAATTGTCCTTTGGCACTTTGATTGGGACAAACTATCCTACTATGGACTTCCCCCCACCTATACACAAAAAAATAACTCCATGGATCCTACAGTTGGATATGCCTTATATCAGTATAATTTATACAGAACTGCAGGTAGCCTTTACGGTGGGCAGACTTCTATTGTGTAACACAACTGATGTCGCATTTCTAACCATTTTATCGACTATCATCTTAACTAATCTATTAAGTAAATTCAATAATTCACACCTGCCATAAACGCATACTTGATACTACGTGGATTTATTTAATTACTTTGCCTCTTATGATCAACTATTGTGTTTAGTTATTTTTACAAAACATACTTCCTGTTTCATTTATGTCATTTCAAAATCATTTATTGCTCACTTTTTAATTAAATATATTAACATCGTTTAACCCTTAACTATTTCATACTATTAGGTATATTCTATTGTTCCATTTTTAACTTTTACTTTAGCACCCCGCCTTCATACACATATTAACAAAGAATATTACATAGTAATATTGTCCGCTAATTTGGAGAATAAGGTGGGATGGGAGCAACCATGGGTGAATATTTCCTTGGGTTAGCCTGGCACGCTTAGTTTAACTTCATAAAATCATAAATGACGTTTATAGTATCAGCACAAAGCAATAAACCCGTTGGCTATATAAGAACATAACAATGTATAATATACCACAAAGAGCACAGAATCATAGAACATAGCAGAATATTTAATATAGACAAGAAGATACTTACATAAGTGAGTTTACAATATAGAAGTAATAGAGACACATAATAAAAATATAGATATAAGCTACAACATGTTTCAAAAATATACATGACATAAAAAATCAGCAGCTCATACAAAGTACACAACTTGCATTAAGGTCTAGAATCTAAATGACACACACACATGTATATATTTATATATATATATATATATATATATATATATATATATATATATAGCTATCTCCATAAGATAGCCCAACATCCATCGTCAATGAGTTTCAGTACCTGAAATGTCTTGGCCTGACTCGAGTATTAATAAATAATAAATGGGTCAGACTATCTCTAATTCAACAAATGTGAGATCATAGGTCAACTAAAGAAAATTTCAACAATATAGTCATAACTATACGATATTTCAATCATCCAAATAATAAATTCCTACAACATAATATTTGCCGATACAGACTTATCTCATCACATAGTGAACGTATAATATTATCAAAATATAACTTTATAAATCCTATATAGGCCAGTAATAAAGTTATGGATCACTCGCTAAACACACAACATCAATTAATGTTCAATAATTTATTATAATAATAGTTTTCATAACCCGATTCGCCTGCGGTTGAATCGCTAATAACCGCGAGCCGTGGGGTCAAAGGCGTTGAACTCAATCAACCTCATTCATCTAAGAAACTTGGTTAGACCTTTGAATTGGTGCTTTAACCCTTCATTTTAACCCAGATGAACCCTCCTATATGCATAATTTCTTCTTTCCGAAATATGTTTTCAAATCTCTGTCCGTTTTATATTCGTAACTAGTGCAGCCAGTGTAATAAATTTTGCTTAGTTTTTCATATTAGAATTAATTTTTGGATTATGAATTAATATTGTATATTTTTATCGAAAATATTGTATTATTGTGTACTTAAGATTGATATGTTTCATCTAAATGTATTAATTTTCAAAAAAGAGTGCAATTCTTGACGGTTCGACCGGTCGAACCCTCAAAAACTCGAACCCTGAGTCCTCACGTTTGATTCATGCTCCATTTATAAAAACATTGATTACAATTACCTAGTTTACTTATGCTAAAAGTACAAAAAAAGTCAATTACAAATAACTATTTATCCATTGCACTCCATCCATTTGAATAACATCATGTCATATCTTTGTTTTTCTTGGTTTGCTCTCGATTAAGTGTATCTTGAGAAATGACATAGACAAAACACAGAAATCCAACGTAAGTCCAGTTTAAATAACACACAAACATCACCTAAAGTATAACATTAATATACTATACAAATTTCACTTATTAAATGTCACGCCGCCATCTCACCACAGCGCTTCACGACAAACTCGCCGTAGATGCTATCTTCGATGGCGAAGTCGAATCAAGGCTCGGTTAGCGAATCGAAGATTATAACTTAAACAATTTCTGACCAAGTTTTCCTCTATGCTCTGACATCCTATTCGAGCATCACGGAACACGACTGCACCCCACAAAACATATATTAGGTTTAAGAGAATTTAAAAATAGGATTTTAGGAAGAGGTTTGGGATTTTTCTATTGAGTGAAATGTGAGGAACAAATTTTTGAAGTTTGATTTTTTTTTTCTTCTTCCTATACCTATTCAGCCGAGCTTATTAAAAGGAAGGTAGATGCCTTACGTGTTGAAGAGGGAAAGGCTACAGTGATTTGAAGTGAGATAAAGGTGCTGCTGTGAAAAAAGGTCAAGTCAACAAATATATATAAAAATTATCTAAATTTTCAAACCGTCTTGATTACTCAATTAAAAATCTCAAAACCCTATCAAGGCTTGTTGCTAGGCATTCATAGTGTTATACCCTTATTTCGAATGCAATGGAAAAGAATTGGGGTAATAATTCGATCGTGTGGAGAATATAGCTTTTTGGACCTAGTTATTATATTAAATTTTCGATATTAATTTCAACGCGTATATATCTCATATGACCAAACAACAACTCCAAACTTTATGAAATTTGAGATACAATAATAATGCACTAATATGGAACTAATGAAACCGGTTTCATCGAAATCCGAGATTGTGTCTTGGATCGCAATTTTAACGTCTCGATTATAATATAAAATTCCCACTTTCTAACTATTCACATTTAAATCCAAATTTAAATGTAAAAAATTTTCATTTTTGTTTCAATAAAATTTACATCAACTTCCAACATCATTTTCAATCATATTAAATTTAGAATTCAATTATTCAAAAAATTTCCACTATTAAATTTGAACAATTTAATTGTTCATTATTCAACAAACTACAATATTAGATTTTAAATGAATTTCCATTATCAATCAATTACTTTATTTATATCTAATGAATCCACCATTTATTATTCAAACTTCAGTTATATATCCCAGTAAATATATATAATTTAATTTCTATCCCGTTATCGCCAAATCTTCAAAATTAGTTTATTTAAAAATTTCAATCCAATTCATATCCAATAAATCACAATAAAAATAATTAAAATTTTATTTTTAACCATTTTATTTAATAATTACATTAAATTTGATAATTTAAAATAGCTAAGAATACGGGTCGTTGCAATCTCCCACACTCAAAACTTTTCGTCCCCGAAAAGGAACTAAGTAGAGAATTTTACATTTGATATATTTTATTCAAATTATAAATTTATAAGTCAAATAGATCTTATTTATAAAATCGTTACTACGTTTCTACTATGTCTCTCTGATCAGTTTACAGAATTACAATTTTAGTTAACGAAACAAATTATAAAATTTTAAAACTTCAAAATTTTCTAACACCTGGATTTACGGAAAATTTTGACAGAGTCTCCTTTGCGCGGCTAGATCGAAGAGCTACAAATTGCCACTACAGGTCCCAAACCAAAAAAAGAAAACAAAAGCCAAGTGGCTCCATCATGAAACCGTCAGATCAAATGACAAAATAAACACGTACTATTTTGTCATGCAATCCAAATTTTTCTTAATTTTAAATACCTGCATTTCAATAACCAATGATATCCAACCAAATAATTTAAAATCATTTTATATTATGCAATTTCAATTTCTAGTATTATCTTTATCTAGGCTCTTACAATGTACATATATCATTCGTACACAATATCAAATTTGATTGCTCACTCGATCACAAAATTTCACTTCCAAATTTGTATCGTTTATACGACTCACAAGTGCAGACTCAGATCTGGTTCCTTGATCAAAACCGCCATTCTCCTTGCATAGCCATATACCATGATAGAGAATTCCGAAATCAAATCAAAAAACAGTATCCAAGGTTCGCCGTCGAAAATCGAGTGAAAAAAAATTCTAACTCGGATCGGTATAAATTACCTCGAAATTCTATGTTCGAATCTGGATCAAATCTTAAATAATATACGTACAACTTACGTATTAACCTTCAATAGATTTTTTCCCATTCATCTATATTAAAAAAATCTTACCTTCATTTTATTTACAATCAATTATTCATAATCCATTATTCATATCCCTTATTTACTTAGTATACATCGCTTTACATAGCGTATTTTTTAATACTATCATTTCTAAACATCATCCCATAGAATTTGCCTACTAAACTCTATGTTAAACAATCTATACAATTTGATTAAATTTAATTTCATTTTTCCAATTGATTCTTAGTTGCATCCAATCCTTTACATTCACATTCATTTTCATATTTTCGTTTAATAAAAGGCTTATTTGTGAAATATTTTATTAACCACCACTTTAATTTATAATCATTTTATAAAAGTCAACTTCTTATATATGGCTTTATCTAAGTTTATAATTATCTTAAAATGTTATAAATTGACACAGCGGATAAATCAAAATAAACTTCAATCGGTGAAAGTAGCAATCGGTGGATTGATGAATACCAAAATGCCCGAATTCGTTGATCCGAAGACACCGAATTCTAGCTATCTCAAACACGTTGATAGCGCACTATACCGTGTTCAAAGATCTACGATTCTTCGCACGATGATCTAGCGCACTAGATTCCGTGAATCGGCTTCTATGATCATTGAATCGAGCGCACTCGATTAACCGAAAGAGGGGATAGGAGATTACACTCAACTACCAATTTAAGATGAAAGCACACAGCAATCAACAAGAAATTTTTATTCAAAAATCATCCACCCCAAAATGTACAACACACTCCCTATTTATAGTGTTTTCTCAACCTGAGCCTTAAGTCGTATACGACTCATCCTCCCCCACGACTCACGACTCATCTTCCCCTACGACTCACGACTCATCTTGAGTCGGTAGCGACTCATCAGCAGTAGACGACCCAACCACATTCGACTCAATACATGACCATCATACGACTTAAAAATATACAACACATATTCACAAGACTTAGGTCGTATACGACTTAACGACTTACGACTCAAAGACAAACGACCTACGACTTATAATATTTACAACACAAGACCGACTCAACATGACACATGGTCAACACGACCTAACGACACATGGAGGGACTCAAATCAGCGGCGTCAAGTGTTGTCTCTTCCCTCAGCCACATCTCCTTAAGTCGTTGCCGACTTAAGACCACTTCCTTAGGTCGTGGCCGACCTAAAACATGCTTCGGCTCCTGTAACTCGTTGTTAACTCGTGGCCGACCTAAATCCGAGGCTTCCTCCCACGACCTTAGGCCTTCCTCTCCTGCTTGACTCGTGAACGACTTAAGACCTAAACCCGAAGCTTGGTTAGCTCGTGTTGCCTTCCCCTGTGACTTGTTAGCTCTCCAGTTAAGTCGTAAACGACTTAAATCTACTCTCCTAAGTCGTGAACGACTTAAATACATGCCCTTATCTCGTATGCGACTTATCCATCTAGCCTGGGCTGCATCATCCTCTCCTGGTTGAGAAAAAATCGTCCTCGAATTTGTAAATTCTTCCACATCCGATTGTTCTTCTCCATAATATGGCACAAGATGTTTAATATTGAACACGTCAGAGGTGTACACATCCTCCGACAGCTTCAACTTATAAGCATTTTCATTAATCCGTTTCACAACTTCGACAGGACCAATTTTTCTGGCTTTCAACTTGTTATAAGCGCCTGCTGGAAAACGATCCTTCGTTAACACAGCGTAAACTAAATCACCTTCGTTAAATTCAACATTCCGTCGTTTCAAATCAGCAGCCCGCTTATACTTCTCATTTGACTTTTCCAATCGTCCTTGAACGATTCCATGACATTCCGTCAATCCTTCAACAAAATCAGCAGCTCGTTTAACCGTCCCCTTCGGTTGTGGTACCACCGCTAAGTCCAACGGTCCCCTGGGTAAATTTGAATATACAATCTGAAATGGACTGAATCCCGTGCTACGATTCACTGCATGATTATGTGCAAACTCGGGTTGGCATAACTTCATGTCCCAACTCTTCAGATTGTCCTTCACAAGACATCGCAACAAATTTCCCAACGATCTGTTAACAACTTCGGTCTGTCCGTCTGTTTGTGGATGATAAGCACTGCTAAAATTCAACTTCGTTCCCACCATCTTCCACAAACTTAACCAAAAGTGATTCAGAAAACGAGTATCTCTATCCGACACAATAGACTCTGGCAATCCATGAAGTCGATAGATCTCCTTGAAAAATAACTGAGCAACACGAATAGCGTCCGCCGTCTTCTTGCAAGCAATAAAATGTGCCATTTTAGAAAATCTGTCAACCACTACATATATAGAATCATTACCACGCTGCGTTCTCGGCAATCCCAATACAAAGTCCATACTCACATCAACCCATGGTCTAGCCGGTACAGGCAACGGCATATACAACCCAGCATTGGTCGCGGTTCCTTTCGAAACTTGGCAAATATGACATCGCTCCACAAACCTTCCCACTTCTTTCCTCATGACGGCCAAAAGTAAGACTGTGAAATCAATTGCAAAGTATGATCACGGCCCACATGCCCTTCCTCGTGTAACTCCTTGATAATTTTCAATCTCAAGCTACAATCCGGTGTGCATAAACGATTCCCTTTAAATAGAAAACCATCCACCAATAAAAACTTGTCATCACTTCCTTCCTTTACCTTTTCAACAAATTTCACAAAATAAGGATCTTCTTCAATCAGCTCTGGCAACATTTCAAACCCTGTCACTTCAACCTTCATTGTTGTTAATAAATGACTCCTCCTACTCAAAGCATCAGCTACACGATTCGTTACCCCAGATTTGTGCTTCACAACGAATGTAAACTGTTGCAAATAAGCAATCCACGATGCATGTCTCGCTGAAATCTTATCCTGTCCTTGCAAATGCTTCAACGCCTCATGTTCAGTGTAAAGAACAAACTCTTTCTGAAATAGATAATGTCTCCAGTGTTTAACAGCTTGCACAACAGCGTAAAATTCAACATCGTATGTACTGTATCTAATCCTCGCCCCTGACAACTTCTCACTGAAATATGCAATAGGTTTTCCACACTGACTCAACACTCCTCCAATTCCCACCTTCGACGCATCAGTATGCAATTCAAACAACAACTGAAAATCCGGTAATATAAGAATTGGTGCTGTCATCAAAAGTTTCTTGATCTTCTCAAAAGTAATCCTAGCATCCTCTGTCCAAGAAAATTGTTTCCCCTTCATGAAATCAGTAACTGGTGCCATCACGCTACTGAAGTGTGGAATAAACCTTCGGTAGAATGACGCCAATCCATGGAAACTTCTAACTTCAGTGATAGTTCTCGGCTGTGGCCAATTTCTAATAGCTTCAACTTTACTCTGGTCCACCTGGATTCCCTTGTCGGATACAACATATCCCAAAAGTAAAACACTTCTCGTCACGAACACACATTTCTTCGTAGCCGCATAAAATTGTTCCTCACGAAGAATAATTAACACCTTTCTCAAATGCTCTACATGCTCCTCTGTGCTCGCACTACAAATCAGAATATCATCAAAGTAAACTACAACAAACTTCCCACTGTACGGCCTGAAAATTTGATTCATCACTCGCATGAATGTACTAGGTGCATTTGATAAACCAAATGGCATAACCAACCATTCGTATAACCCTTCTCTCGTCTTGAACGCTGTCTTCCACTCGTCTCCAGGTCTAATTCGAATCTGGTGATAACCACTCTTCAAATCAATCTTCGAAAAGATAGTTGCCCCACTCAACTGATCTAGCAAGTCATCTAACCTCGGCATTGGAAATCTATATCTCACAGTGATCTTATTCAATGCTCGACTGTCAGTGCACATCCTCCACGTCCCGTCCTTCTTGGGTACCAATAAAGCTGGCACAGCACATGGACTCAGACTCTCCTGTACACGTCCCTGTTCAAGCAACTCTTCCACCTGCCTCCTCAACTCTTCATGTTCCTTCGGACTCATTCGATAATGTGGTCTGTGTGGTAATACTGCTCCCGGAACAAGATCGATTTGATGTTGAATGTCTCTCAGTGGCGGTAACTCTTTAGGCAACTCTTCTGGAAATACATCCTTAAATTCTCTCAAAACTGGTTTTGCTTCTTCTGGAATTTCAACCTCTTCACTGCTATCTCGCCCAATCAACAAGTACACTTCAGGCTCTTCTTCAACTTCCTTGACAAACTCCTTCAAAGTCAACAGAGTTTTCAATTCCTCAATCTCTTCCAGCTTGCTCTCCTTCTGTTGTTGCTTCTTAGGAACTAAAGTGATTTTAGTACCTTCGAACATGAAACTATAGCTATTAGCAAGACCATCATGTTGTACTGCTCTATCAAACTGCCATGGTCTTCCCAACAACAGATGACACACATCCATGTCTACAACGTCACACCAAATTTCGTCTTTGTACTTCTTCCCAATAGAAAAATTAACACAAGCCCTTCGACACACCTTCACTTCACCACCCTTCCTCAACCATGCTAACTTGTACGGTTTAGGATGCTTCTCAGTTTTCAAGTTCAACTTCCTTACTGCTTCTGTAGAGATAATATTATCACAACTCCCGGCATCAATAACGAACTTGCAAACCTTTCCCAAAATAGTGCATGTCGACTGAAAAATATTGCTTCTCAACCAACTAGAATCTTCCTCTTGCTTTGGTGTAAGACAAGATCTCCTCATCATAAGACTACAACCTTCATCTCCAGACAATTCTTCCTCCTCCTCAACGTAAGGTGTATTTGAACACTCTGCCTCCTCACCATCATCCTCCTCAACTTCTGCAACCATTTCTCTCTTCTTCGGTTTCGGACATTCATTGCTTTTGTGACCCAACTCTTGACAATTATAACATTTGAAAACACTGCTAACCTTCGCCTTCTCAGCCTCCTTCACCACTGGCTTATTGATAGGTTTAGGAACATTAGAACTTCCACTAACACCCCTCGCTTGATTATTGGAGTTAGTAAACACACCACCTCCACGCCTTCCTTGGTTCTCCCAAGCCAACGCTTTCTGATGTGCCTCCGCTACAGATCTAGGATCAAACATATTAACTATATCCTGGATCTGCATTCTCAATCCCCCAATGAATCTAGCAGTTAGCTGTTCTTCTGTTTCCTTAATATCATTCCTGGCAATGAGTTGGTAAAATTCATCATCATAATCACTAACAGACTTCGTCCCTTGCCTCAGATTCTGCAACCTCTGGTACATAAGTGATTGATAGTTGTATGGTAAGAATGTAGCTCGCATCAACTTCTTCATCTTCTCCCATGATTCAATCTTTGACATTCCCATTCTTTCTCTCGTAAGTTTAGTTTGCTGCCACCATGCCAAAGCTCTCCCCCTCAACCTAGTAGCAACTAGCTTCACCCTTCTATTCTCCGGAACCTCCTTGAAATCAAAGATTTCCTCAACATTAGACAACCAATCTAAAAATTCCTCAGCTACCATTCCGCCTTTAAACTCCGGAATTTCCATCTTCATTCCTGATTCCCAACGTCGATAATCATCAATAACCCGATACTGACGTTGTCCCTGATCTCTATCTCTGTAACGAACACTTCCTCTTTCACCATCAAACTCCTCATCAAAGTCTGATGCATATCGTTGTCGTTCTCGTCCTCCAACATCTCTACCGCCACTCCTACTACCAGCATCCCGTCTATCATGATCATCAACATTCCTCCTACTTCGATTGTCAACACTCCTAGGCTCTTGACTTTCTCTCCTCTCCCGTTCTGAATTTGATGACACTCTACTACCCCCACGGATGGATTCAGGTGAATTTCTTCTTCTACTTTGATTCATATCAATCATAAGCTTCTCCAACCTACCAATGCCTTCATCAATCTTCTCATGCATACGTTGTTCCATTTGATCGGCCTCTTCTCTCCGATATAAAGCTTCAACATTTTGATGGCGGTTAGCTCTCCTTGGCGGCATGATTGAAATTCACAAAATTTCAACAAATCGATACCAAAGTGATACTTCACAAGCAAATCACGGCTTCACAAGCTTCTACAAAACTTCACAAGGCTCGGCCTTAACTCCTTAGCTCGAAACAAGCTTCCAATGATCCTCCCTAGGCTCGGCTACTTCACTAGTATACACGGCCTACTTCAAATTCAAACACTTTCAACACTTTGATCCAAAATGGAATGGATCGAAAGTTCTCCCTCTTGTTGCAAATTCAATATGAACACGATGAACAACTTCAAACTTCAACACTTGGCTCCAAGACCCGATTTAGCTATGATTGGCTAAAACAAGCTCTGATACCAAAACTGACACAGCGGATAAATCAAAATAAACTTCAATCGGTGAAAGTAGCAATCGGTGGATTGATGAATACCAAAATGCCCGAATTCGTTGATCCGAAGACACCGAATTCTAGCTATCTCAAACACGTTGATAGCGCACTATACCGTGTTCAAAGATCTACGATTCTTCGCACGTTGATCTAGCGCACTAGATTCCGTGAATCGGCTTCTACGATCGTTGAATCGAGCGCACTCGACTACACTCAACTACCAATTTAAGATGAAAGCACACAGCAATCAACAAGAAATTTTTATTCAAAAATCATCCACCCCAAAATGTACAACACACTCCCTATTTATAGTGTTTTCTAAACCTGAGCCTTAAGTCGTATACGACTCATCCTCCCCCACGACTCACGACTCATCTTCCCCTACGACTCACGACTCATCTTGAGTCGGTAGCGACTCATCAGCAGTAGACGACCCAACCACATACGACTCAATACATGACCATCATACGACTTAAAAATATACAACACATATTCACAACACTTAGGTCGTATACGCTTAACGACTTACGACTCAAAGACAAACGACCTACGACTTATAATATTTACAACACAAGACCGACTCAACACGGCACATGGTCAACACGACCTAACGACACATGGAGGGACTCAAATCAGCGGCGTCAAGTGTTGTCTCTTCCCTCAGCCACATCTCCTTAAGTCGTTGCCGACTTAAGACCACTTCCTTAGGTCGTGGCCGACCTAAAACATGCTTCGGCTCCTGTAACTCGTTGTTAACTCGTGGCCGACCTAAATCTGAGGCTTCCTCCCACGACCTTAGGCCTTCCTCTCCTGCTTGACCCGTGAACGACTTAAGACCTAAACCCGTAGCTTGGTTAGCTCGTGTTGCCTTCCCCTGTGACTTGTTAGCTCTCCAGTTAAGTTGTAAACGACTTAAATCTACTCTCCTAAGTCGTGAACGACTTAAATACATGCCCTTATCTCGTATGCGACTTATCCTTCTAGCCTGGGCTGCATCATAAATTCAACTTCACAATTTCTTTGCAAATCTATATTTAATTATATAACCAATTTACAAAGGTATTATTTGATTCGTTTGTCTACATTCTTAAGCTCGCTTACTTATTCTATTTAGTCATTAATCATTTCATAATATACCTAAGTATACAACATTTGATTATTTCAAACAAGTTTCCATTTATAAACATCTTAATTACTTTTAATTTTGGTTTGTTTGCATAATATCTCATTACATATCCAAATCATTATTAACTTTTAACATTTGGTAAGTCTTATTGCATGATATTAGAATGCAATTTGTATTATACAAATTTGTAAGAT
This sequence comes from Allium cepa, assembly GCA_030765085.1. NCBI lineage: Eukaryota > Viridiplantae > Streptophyta > Magnoliopsida > Asparagales > Amaryllidaceae > Allium > Allium cepa. The sequence goes on from CM060939.1 coordinate 813,927,399, forward strand.
TCATTTTACTTAATTAGAATGTTCACAAATTTAACTTGTTTAAATTTTCTTTACTTTCTATTTAGCTTTAATGTTTCATAAAACATTTAGTTTAGATTTCTCAATTCTCTTGTTTTATAAGTTCTGGTCATTCAAATAATTTGAAGATTATTAATTAACAGAGCTTAGATTTTTTTTTAAACACCGGGTTTATTCCAAATCATTTGAAACAAACATATACACTTATATCTTTTGTATATATCAAATCATAACTTTGGAGTTTAAACCAAAATCCCTTTATCAAAACAATTTTGAAGCAAAGCTTCTCAGAAGTCTCCTCCACTTTGAGACTCGAAAATGAACATCGACGATGTTGCACGGTCATTACCAAAATTATTTTCCAACGATAGAAGATGTGACGGGCCGAATTTTCTAGATATTTGAAATTAGAATATTTAATTGATTTTAAATATTTGAAGGTTAGTTAACTTAAAATTTCAAACATCACTATTTTTTGACAATTAAGTTATTGAATTTAATTATTGAGAGATGGGTAAAATATTGAATCTTTCATTTTATGCTTGTTAAAAATATTTCAAAGGCTTATATAATTTATATTAATAGTACTGAAGATAACGAAGGCTTTAGAATTGAATTTAAAAGTGTTCTGTTCAGTTTTAAAAATGTATTGTTTAAATTGATATTTAAAAATAAACATCCAAGGCATAGTCTTGGAATTCGACGAAACCAGTACCATTGGATCCATAGTATTGTATTATTATCGGACTTCAATTTTTGTAGCATTTGGAGTTGTCGTGTTATCGAACGGTAAATAAGTGCATTAAATTCATATCGAAAATTTAATATTACAACTGGGTCCAGATAGCTATCTTTCCCATACGATCAAATTAGGATTCGGAACCTTTTCCATTGCATTCGGAATAGGGGTTTAACATTATAAACGCATGGTGGCATGCCTCGATTGGAGATCAAGATTATGAGTTGCGGAAATCGAGACGATTTGAATTTGAATTTAAATTTAAACATAAATGATATTATAGCATCTGAAACACTGTAGTCTTTGCGGACACGTAAATAAATTAACTTCATGTGTTTCTTTTATTCTGTTAATTTTACACGCGTTAGTTTCAAAAATAAATTAAAAAGAGAAAGCACCGAGAATCCTTTTAAAATCATAATCAAAGAAGAAGGAGAAATCAAATTCACAGTTCAACATTTTAATGGCCGAAACCTCTAGTTTTGTAAAAAAAATGGTAGATCGATTATAAAATATGAGGGCCAAGCCTCGTTCGTCACCCAAATAATCGAAATCCTAAGTATATACCTCGATTCATGCAAGCCGTAAATGGCATCGATCAACATTTCTGAGGTTCGTATCCGAAGAGCATCGATCCCTTGCTTAGAAAGTTTCCGTTTCAGAGGCTAGTTCGTGAAATCGCTCAAGATTACAAGACCGATCTGAGGTTACTTTGTCATTCCCCTTAAATCAAGCTCGCAAGGAGGAATTTTGAATCATTGGAATCGCGAGCTCGAGAGCAAGGTGCCATCGTTGGGTGCTGCGCTGTGTGGAGGCGAGTATGCGACAGGTGGGCTCGCGAATGAGGTGGAGTCAGGACCGCAATCGAGGCGAATGTGTGCAGTTGTGCTCGAGTGTGGTCGGGCTGATGACTTATGGTAGATCTCGGTCGGGCCGAGGCTCGAGGATTCTTGATAGCAGCATAGGTGATTTATTCTAGGCAATTGCGTTCTAATTTAGCATTTACGTTTGCATGTAGAGAAGAAAATTAATGGATAGACATACATATTTTAAGGACTGGTTTATTATTATTACTTTTTATAAAAAAAGATATAGTAACAGTAAAATTCACAAACAGTTTATTTCCTTCAACGAATATATTTATATACATGTATATAGGGTTGTTTTATTTTAATTGAATTTTACAAATATATATATTCCTTCCATTTTAAATTAAATATATATACATATAGGAAAGATTATGGAAAGAAAATTATATATATATACATAGGAGTTTTAAATATTTAAGAATTTATAAAAATTAGATGTAACGGCCCGTAAAATTTTCGATAATTTAATTGTTAATTTTATTTAATGTTTGTTATGTAGTATTGGAAAAACCGAAATCTGTGACTCATTAATGAACTAATTACTTAATTGAGTTGTAATAATGCTAATCTAAGTTAAATATTAACTATTTAATGAGGTTACAATTAACGGAATTAATGTAAATGTTATACTAGGCTATAAATCGAATATAAGAAAACAAACGTAAATATCGAATTAATTATTGAATTAATATATGTTGAATGGTAATTGATTAAAATCAGTGTTTAGTAAGAAATTATAACATTGGTTTGAGAATGATAAACTTATAAAAAGTGTGACAGAGAGTTAACGATAACAATTATTATAAGTTAATCATTTGTATAGTCCATTAAATCAAAATTTGTATTCAATTGCAATGAATCTCAATTCAACGTTATATTAGTGTAAATAAAGGAAATAATTGGAAATAATGTTAATTCTATTCATAATATGAAGATTGGTTGAATGAAAATAATGGATGTCATAATTTATTAATTTATTGGAATTTAAACTTAATAAATGGATTAATTGTAATTAAATGAAATTTAATGAAATTATGGCTAACACTGAAATTTATCAACTCTAAATTGATATCTAAATTTGGTTAAATTAATATAAATGATTAAGAAATTTAAAAATGATGAAATTTGTTGATTATAGAGTTCAAATTGAGAAATTGATTTAATTAATCAATTATTAATTTATTTAATCAATTAGAAAATAGCCATTTTGGCCATTGACTCGGATTTCAACGAAACCGGTTTCATCAGATCCGTAATAGTGAATTATTGTAGGATTTCAAGTTTCATTGCAATCGGGCTTGTCGTTTCATCGTACGTACTCGAAACGACCAGAGATCAAATTTATTGAAATCAGTTGAAATCAATTTGAAATAACTTGATTTTAGCATAAATTCTTCATACGATGGAATTAGGACTTGAAACCTATTCCATTGCATTTAAAATATTTTAAAAACATCTATTTTGATAAATGGGTTAACCCAATTTCGTTCCAGAGTTAGAACGGGCTTTTCGGGTCATTTATTGTTCAATGGTCCAAACCAATCGTATCTGTCCCTCTATTTTCTGCTCTACCTATATATATCGGTTATAAACCCTAGAAGCCTTTCTATTTCTCATTTCTGTATGTACATAAACTTATCTTCCTCCTCTTCTCAATGGCTGGAAACCGTAAAACTACGCAGTTCAATTCCAATTCAAATTTTTCAAACTCCTCAATACATGTCAAATTATATATGGATCTGAAGCTCTCGACTAGTGCATCTCAAACATGTGATTCATTTTTCAATTCAAATTATTGTTTGATCGGAAATGACGAAGAAGTCTCGGCTGTCGAAACTAGGGTTTCAATTTTAATGGTGGATCTTCGTCGATTGGACGATTAGGAAGTTGTTGTTGGTTGAGGGTGTCGAGTAGAGTGCATCGGTTTTGTTAGTTGGTCAAATCAGTCAGCCGTTTTTCCAAATTTGGTGTGGGAATACAGCAACGGTGAGCGTCGGTCCTACGACTGGAGGGGGTTGCAACCCACTGACGTGAGCGCTTGGCATGAGGAGACTGCTGGTGGGGCGTGATCGAGGTGTAGCGCCTTGCAGGTGGTGCGGCTGGCATTCTATGATCGACGGCTGAACTGTGAAAGCTGCGTGGTATCATTGTAAAGGCGGGTTAGGGTTTCGTACGAGCTTGAGGTGACGTGGCTTGCTTGTTTGTTTTTTAAATAAAACTTTGATTTCAAATCTTATAATGTGTATAACTTTTACATACGAGGTCTGTTTCATGCGTGATTTGATCCGCTAGAATCGTATTGAAATTTCGGACACTTTGACGCTGGTATGGATGGATTTTGAAACTATTTGATTTTTGGGTTTAATTTGGATTTAAATTCAATTTAGATTCAAAGGTGAGTGTTTTAAACCACTCACAACTTCTATAATTTCTCATGTTTGTTAAATTGATGTATGATGTGATTAGAAAATTATTTATATCTATTTGGCATATTTTGAATCCTCATCTCAGTTTATTTTGAATTATTTGGATAAAATAGTGTTTAATTTATTATTGAATGTAAACTGCCAGTAAATACCTGTTATTCATTACTTGTTCTATGTTGATGTTATTGATTGAATTGGATGATGATTGTGACAAATATTCGGTGATTGATATTGGATGAATGGATTTTGATTTTATACTGTTATAAACTGCAAGTCGTTATGGATTTTTATTTCATTCAGGATTGCGGTTTGAAATGATATATAACCATATTTATATTTTGAATTGCAGATTGAAATGATAAATATCCATATTACTTAACCATAGGATAAAAAATTATATACAGACGTCTTCGATCTATATATATAAATATTTTGGAAATGATTTCTATGGTTTTAGAAAGAAATTTAAGGTTTAAAAATATTGATTTTTGATATTATATAAGTATGACTTTATATATAGTTAAATTCTTGAATTTATGTTATGTATAAATTTATTAAATAAAAATAAGTTTAATAACAGAGTTTGAATTTATTAAAATATAATATGGGTAAGTATATAAATTATATTTTAATGTAGAGTGTATAATGATTTAAATATATTAAGGTTAGCTGATAAATGTAAAATTTATATGAAATTGAATTTAGCTAACAATTAAACTCAAATAAGTTTGATATGAAATGTATTAAATATGAGATTTGAGAAGGTATGAATTATAACTTGATCTTGTTTAAGGTGAATTAAATGAATGTTTCAAGTTTAAATAAATTGAAGGAAACATTTAGTTATTTGTAATCTGGGTGTTATTTAAATGATAATGGATTTATTAAGTAAATATTTCCAAACTAAATAATAGAAAATTGAATTTGATGTATATGAAATTATCAAACTTAGTTTTGAAATTGTTGAATACTTAAAGTTTGAAATATATTGAATTTGAAATGAGTTATTCTGTGGATCTAGTTTGTCATGAAATCGATAAATTTGGAGTGGTTTATTTGGAAATTGAATTAAACTGAAATTACGATTTGGGATTTGGTTAAATATAGAATTTAAAAATTCGGGTTGTTTTGGAATTGATTAGTGAAATTGAAGACGCTATTTTATTACATAAAAACCTTTTAAGTAGCGGAAGTTATGCTTCGAAGTTATGAGTTTCTAGGTATTATAATTTGAAAGCGCTATATTTCAAGTGTTTTGATTCGAAATGTTATAACTTTGAAAGTGCTATGATTTTGGAAAAAGGATATATTTGAAATAAAAATGATATTGTATTGATTTTGGTTTAATAAAAGTGATATCATATTGGTTTTGGTTTTGAAATGGAAATGATATCATAGTATGGTTTTGGAACGGATATTATATTCTCGTTTTGAAGTATAAACTATTTTGAAAATGACCGTGGTGTTATAATAACGTTTGGTTGTTAAATAGACCGAGATCGAAAGTTTTCATACTCCTTGCCAACTCCGAAAACCACTTTAACAACCGTATATGCGGTGGAGATTCCAGAATGAAGTAGGATGGTAGCGACGTCCTTTGAGGTATGAACGTGGACCCGACTCCCGTGAGTTGGCTCAAGGTGGCTAAAACAAGAGCAATCTTGGGCCAGTGAGGTAGCCCTGTTATTGGACATACTCCTTTGATATTATATTCTAACTTTAAGATTGATTTGGTGGCCACTTTTGACTTTTATTTTGGTGCTGTGGCTCGAGGTGGGCGGTAGCTGCGCGCTATGCGTCACCACCAGTCCATGTGTGTAATTGGTATATCTACCCTGGCATTGCCTTGTGTGCTGTGTCACCTACCCTATGGCACCTTATACAAGTTTGGCTTTCTCCCATAACCTGTGGAGTATTTAGGGTAGTCTCCCGATCTGGAGATGCACTGATACTGGATGGACTACTGGGACTATTATTGTGTTAAGGGGGAGATTATGTAACTCCTTAATGCTATTTAAAAGTAAGTTTATTTTACGATAGACATTATTATAATAGCGAAATATTACTACATAGTAAATAGTTTAACGGATCCTTAGGAGATGTGAATCCCGAGCATCTCTTAAGTTACTACACTTACGTTAGATACTGGACAAGAGATGTCAAATCCCATAAACATATCTGACGCCATTCCACTCATATTTATTTCTGTTTATTTAACTTATATAAGATCTTTTAGTTCTAACTCGAGTGATTTGTCTTTTCAATTCGCTCGGGTCAGTCTGAGCATTTCAGGATTCGAAGACTTTATTTCTGGACGACGAAGACGAAGATTGTATTACTATTATTTATTATATCATTCCACTACATTCATACTATTCCGCTGCATTATATATTATTCTCTGGTATTTGTAACTCTGATATGTGTTGTATAAGTATAATCAAATTTTTGTAAAACAGCTTCATGAACTGTTATTTGATTATTATATTTTATCGTTCCGCTGCAAGATTTTGTTTTGTTTTTTCTTTCTCTACTTTTTCTTATTTACCCCAATAACAATCCGCCCTTCTGTATGGTTTGAGTCTTAAATGTGTGGTTTATCGTCGATTTTGTAACAACCCTGAGATTGCAATTATCGAATGATAAATTAAAAATTATGATTTTAAGTTGAAAAGGGAGCTAAACAAATTTTTGGGAATTTAAATTTGCAATTTGATTTGCAAATTAAAATATTTTAGGGTTTGAAATGGGGAATTTTTAAATGTGATTATAGGTTTAATTGGCCAAATGAGACTATTACATGGTTTTAATTAAAACTAGGTTGTTACTTAGGATTTTGTTCACATGATAACCTTAGAAAAATAAACTAAGTCCTAAAGGGTTTTAAAACCTCCTAACATGGCCCATTAGCCTACCCACTTCTATTTAATATCTTAAACCCATTTCATAAACCCTAACCCTCCTCTTCATAATTCCTAAACCTAGATCTAAACATAACTAATGGCTTCCCTTGGTAGAAGATCCACCTCCTTCTCTTCATAACTAAACTAATTTGATCTTTGAAAAAGGTAATGCAATCTTCCCTATTCTCTAATCCTTCTTAATCCCTATTTTATCTCCACCATCTTGTTGTAATCTTTGTTTTATTTTTTTTTTATTTTTGGGTCCTTGAAGTCTCTTGATCTCTTGCTTTGGGGTTGAGGATTTTGGCTTGCTTGATATTGTGCACACAAACTACTTGATCTTTTGCTTCTTTGAGGTAATTACTATTGATTAGTGATTATTGCTAGTTGTAATGTTGGTGAAAATTTAATGCCAAAAACTGAAAAAAACACCCCCAAAACTACTAAAATGCAAAAATTCTGCAGGCTGGAAATGCACAGCTAGAAAATGGCTGAAAAAGGGCTCTGGGTGCACCAGGACAGGACTAAGGTTGCACCCAGGCCCCAGCCTGGGCGCGCACAGGCCCCCAGCCCGCCCGGGCTGGGGACGGGCCACAGACCCCAGCCCGCAAGGGGCTGGGGCGGCCCCTTTTCCCCCCAGCCCGCAAGGGCTGGGGCGGACCCTTTTCCCCAGCCCGCTTGGGGCTGGGGCGACCCACATTCCCTAGCCCGCAAGGGGCTGGGGCGGGCCCAAGTCCCCAGCCCGCAGCGGGTTGGAGCTGCCCTTTTTCCCCAGCCCACTTGGGGCTGGGGCGGCCCACATTCCCCAGCCCGCAAGGGGCTGGGGCGGGCCCAAGTCCCCAGCCCGCAGCGGGCTGGGGCGGCCCCTTTTCCCCAGCCCATAGCGGGCTGGGGCGGGCCCAACTCCCCAGCCCACAACGGGCTAGGGCGGCCCACATTCCCCAGCCCGCAAGGGGCTGGGGCGGGCCCAGGTCCCCCAGCCCGCGCGGGCTGGGGGCGGGCCCTAAGTACCCCCAGCCCATGCGGGCTGGGGGCCCAAGAAGGAAAAAAAAAATGATGAAAGCATTTTTTTTCTTTTCTGGTGGCAGTTTTGGGACTGAACTTTGTGTCATCGCCACGGTCACATCCCTGGACGAAATCCAATGTTTTTAGACTCGTTGGAAAGCTAGAGTTTCAAACTCCATCTCTAGAAAGTTTGATCAGTATCCGAGTTCATTTGACCCTTCGAAATTGCTGTCGAAGAGGGACCCAGATCTCAGCCTGAAACAGTGTATTCACTGTTTCCGGGTCCGACTTTGAAGCGTCGCTGCGACTTCGTTTCGAGTCGGAATCGAGTAATTCTTTTTGTGTTCTGAAGTAGGAATATCATACTACATTCCTACAAATTTTCATGCCATTCGGATTCATTTTGTTGGTCCGAATAATTTTCCGAACTTGGGTTCGCGTCAGTTTTAGACTATTTTCCAACACTTAGAATATTTTCAGTGATTTTCAGGTTTTATCCATTTCTTTGAGATTTGTCTCTGTATTTCGTAATCGGGTTTTTATGAACTATTTTAAAAGGATTTTTCACTCCAAAATGGCTTTCAAAATTATTATATAATATTATTTTAGTTATTAAATTAATTACTCCATAATAGGAGAGTTTTCAAAAGCCGTTTTAAAGTGATTTCAAAATCAATTAAAATCTGTTTCACAACATTATTTTCTATAATAAAAATCTCACACTCACTTTTTAGCACGTCGAGCGAAGTGGAAAGGTGCTTAAACGGTTAGGAAATCTCCGGCCTATGGAACCGTGTGTATTTTCCTTCCGGTTAATCCCCGACCTATTCGGTTGATCGTTTTGACCTTTGGGTCTAGTTTACCGATGATACGAGGTAGATTTTTTATTGTTTGGAGTGTGAGCTTGCTATTGGTTAGTAAACCGTTTAGTGCGAATGTGGGGTATGGGACTCAATGTTAACACTTTACGGGTTCCTCTCCAAGAAATTAGTGACACATTAGCCTGTGGGCGGCCAGTACTGGACCTCTGGGTCACCACGCCTCTGGGCAACCGTCTCTGGACACCTGCTCTATGGAGCAGTTTATTTTTCGGCATGCGCCTCTGGGCCTTTATCCTTCTGGAAAGGATCTCGCCGTCTCGCGCGTTCCGCATCTGTGCGAGTGATCGATCACAACTCTACAGTACTTGGCAACAACGACTCTGGTCGGTGCACGTGCAATATTTGTATTATCTGATGTTTTTATATCCATTCGAGTATCGCCATTCGGTGTTGGTTCTATGGAACCATACGATGTAAGTGCGATTACCATGTGGATTCACAATGTCTCTGGACACTGCTTTTCAGTGTTTGATTTCATTGACTTTTCAGTATATCCCTATTGCTCTTTGGAGCATCGATCTTTGCTTGAGCATTGATTACTGACTCTGGTCACTCTTGTGATTATTGCCTATGGGCAACTTTATATAGCTTTGGCTACGCCGATGATATGAGGCGATTTTATTTATTTAACACTTTGGTGTTTGTATTCACTTTGGAGATTTTTACTGTTTACTGATGATTAGGGATCGTCACTCTATTCATGTAGTCCATATTACTCTTCTCTTTGGAGAAGTACTGTTTTATTTATGTACTGCATTATTATATATATCTCAGTTATTACTGATTGTTTAGCTAGTCTGACCCGAGTGTTTTCGCTCGGGTCAGACTGAGTTATTTCAGGTTAGGTCTCTGGACTTAGCTTTCTGTGCTTCCGCTTGGACATTATCTGCTATGCTGATAGATAGCTCTTTTATTTGTCCACTATTCATCTACTCTGTTATTTCAGACTCTTATGTACATATTTTTGACTCACATGTGTGAGCGGTGGCTTTGTACCCACCTTTTGATACTTGGATCTGTATTGACGATATATTGTACCTATGTTCTGTGACTGTTATGTGACTGTTCTGTGATGATGATGTTATCATTTAGTATTATGTTTGTTCTGAACCTATTTTCCTTAGCCATTGTAGTTTCGTTATAAATATCTATTGGATATGTCGAACCACTTGAGAAAAGAAAACCACTTATTCGACATATTCAGTAGTTAGTTATAGCCTGATTACACTGGTCGCTTCCATTATACTCTATTCTCCGTTCTAGTAGACGATATTACTCCGTAATACTCTTTACTAGAGTGGGTCTCGGAGTGGGGCGTTACAGATTTAAAGCGTAGAAAAAGGCGGGATGTTACATCTAGTATCAGAGCTTTGGTTTAGCGACAAACCTTAACTTTGTGGGGTTTGACTCTTTATCAATAGAGTAGTAATAGCCTGTGACGAGTCACTGAGTGTATATATATGAGAGAGCTATGTGTTAGTGTTATAAAAGGATTTTATATTGTGTTAATTTGTTCTGTTTTGTATTTATAAATTCTGGTTGGTGCATAGGACCTTATGACATCAATAGGATTTCTAAACACTTAATAGGACTGACGGATACAATATTGTTTTGAATATAGGTGAATGAAATATTTTGCCTATTATATTTTCTATGTATATAAAATAAATTTTGTAAATAAGATATATAATTGGTTGTATTATATTGGTTGTTAGGTAGTGAAATTTATAAATATTGATTGGCAACTAGAGTTGAAAAAAATAAAATGAAATGAAAATTGGAAAGTTTAGAATTTAAGTTTCGGAATTTTTGAAAAAAAATTCAAATGATTTTTGGGATATAATAATAATATTGTTAGAAGAATTTTCTGATATAAATTGAAAGAATTGTTTTAAAGAAACTTTGGAAAGAAATAAGTTATGGACTCCCCTCTTTGTCGTTGGAAAATAATTTCGGCGATGAATGCACACATCATCGACATTTATTTTCGAGTTTTTGAGTGGGAAGGCCACTATAGTAGTTTTACTGCATATTTATTTTGATAAACTAATATAAATTTTAAATTGTTTTAAATATAATTGGACATATAAATTGTAAGTATATACATTTATCTATTTTTTAAATGATTTGAAATTTTACCTGGTATTTAGTTCTTAAGCTTCCGTTAATTAATAGTTTCAATTATTGTAGTAAAATGGAATGTAACTAATTAATAATTGGAACCTCTAAATGAATAAGAGATTAAATGCTAGGTTATGAATTAAATTAGAAGCAAGTTGAAATTTATAACTTATAAAACAAAAGAGATAACTATTGAAAATTAAATTAATTTAAAGGAAATGACATGAACCTGTACAATTTTTCAATTTGCATTCTGTAATATATATATAACTTACCAAAATATTAAAAGTTGTCATGTTCAATAAAAAATATAATGGAAATTGTGCAAGTAAATTTTATGTAATGAAAGTATTCAATAAATTCTTTGATAAATAAGAATTTGATGTTGTAGTGTTATAAACTTAAGTATAATTGAAATGCTACTATAATAAAATATGATAGAAGGCAAATGTTGTAAGTAGATGATTTTAAACTTAAATGAATAAAATTGATATGAATAAATAAAAAAATGAATTTATGTAAGTATAAGTGCAAACAAGTGAAATAAATACTGAACCAATAGATGGAAATGAAAATTTGCAAGAGATAAATGTAAATTGAAAAGATAAATCATTACATGAAAGGAAAGGAAATCAAATAAAAAATGTTATAAAATCAAAATTTTAAAAATGAACTTGATCTATTGTTTGTTGCTTGTTTTGGTTTATGGTTGTTTGGAAAAGGATACTTTAAATTTGTTTGGATGTATGAATAATCTATTTAGTTTCATCTTAGACTGTTGAGTAAATGGTGCACTTAATAGTTTACTGTCCATTATTTACGATTTAAAGTTTTTGAACCCAAATAACTATTTGTTTCCTTTGCTATGGATATATGAATGGTTGATTTTATTGACTTCATATGATGGTTGCATATTGTGGTTGCAAGTGGTTGTTGTTTATTATTGATTTGTTGTTAGTGATTGAAACAACTTTAAATATTTCATTTTATATAATTATTAACTCTTTTGGATTATATAAGTGAAATACATGTTATGGAAGCAATTTCTACTGCTTTTGGTTTCATAATTAAGTGTTATTTGCCCAACTAATAGATACGTTCCCGGATTACGGATTTATAGCATTATTATATTGTTTTTCCTAGGTTGGGTTATATTATTTTGGAAAATATATGTGATATTTTTTTTTATTTGATATTATATTTTTTCCCAGACCACTCCGTACCAAAGAGACTTTACCGAGATTTTCCATAAATTTTGGACTTAGAAAAATTTTGGAAAATGTTTTCCAAACTTTATTAATTTGAGTGTAAAGGATTTAATGGTTATAAATTGATAAATTTTATTTAAATTATTAAATTTTGTAAATTTATTTGTTCATAAAATTAATATTCGTGAATAAGATGTATTTACTACTAAATTCTTCTTTTCCCTTATTTTTCGTTTTCGGGGACGAAAAGTTTTGAGTGGGGGAGAGTGTAACGACCCATAAAATTTTCGATAATTTAATTGTTAATATAATTTTTTGTTTGTTACCTAATGTTGGAAAAGTAGAAATCTGTGACTCATTAATGAAATAATAACATAATTGAGTTGTAATAATGTTAATCTAAGTTAAATATTAACTATTTGAATGAGGTTACAATGAACGGAATTAATGTAAATGTTATACTAGGCTATAAATCGAATATAATAAAACAAACGTAAATATCAAATTAATTATTGAATCAATATATATTGAATGGTAATTGAATAAAATCAATGTCTAGTAAGAAACTAGAACATTGGTTTGGGAATGATAAACTTATAAAAAATGTGATTGAGAGTTAATGATAACAATTATTATAAGTTAATTATTTATGCGGTCCATTAAATCAAAATTTGTAATCAATTACAATATATCTCAATTCAACATTATGTTAGTGTAAATTAAGGAAATAATTGGAAATAATGTTAATTCTATTCATAGTATGACGATTGGTTGAATGAAAATAATGGATACCAAGATTTATTAATTTATTGGAATTTAAGCTTAATAAATGGATTAATTGCAATTAAATGAAATTTAATGAAATTAAGGCTAACAGTGAAATTGATCAACTCTAAATTGACATCTAAATTTGGTTAAATTAATATAAATGATTAGGAAATTTAAAAATGATGAAATTTGTTAATTACAGAATTGAAATTGAAAACTTGATTTAATCAATCAATTATTAATTTATTTAATTAACTAGAAAAAAGACATTTTGGCCACTGACTCGGATTTCGAAGAAACCAGTTTCATCGGATCAATGGTGAATTATTGTAGGATTTCAAGTTTCGTAGCGATAGGGCTTGTCGTTTGATCCTACGGACATGAAACGACTAGAAATCAATTTTATTGAAATCTATTGAAATCAATTTCAAATAAATTGATTTTAGCATAACTTCTTCCTCCGATGGAATTAGGACTTGAAATCTATTCCATTGCGTTTAAAATATTTAAAAACATCTATTTTGATATATGGGTTGACACAATTTCGTTTCGGAGTTAGAACGGGCTTTTCCGGCCATTTATCGTTCAACGATCCAAACCAATCACATCCGTTCCTCTATTTTCTGCTCTACCTATATATATCCGGTTATAAACCCTAGAAGCCTTTCTATTTCTCATTTCTTTACGTACAAAAACTTCCGTTCCGCCTTTTCTCAATGGCTGGAAACCCTAAAACTACTCAGTTCATTGCAATTCAAATTTCAACTCAAAAATGTAAAACTCCTCAGTACATGTTAAATTATATATGGTTCTGATGCTCTCGACGAGCGCATCTCAGATATGTGATTCGTTTATCAATTTGATTTATCGCTTGACCAGAAATAGACAAAGAAGTCACGGCTGTCAAAACTAGGGTTTCAATTTAACAGTGGATCTTTGTCGATTGGACGACAAGGAAGTTGCTGTTGGTTGAGGGTGTCAAGTAGAGTGCATCGATGTTGTTAGCTGGTCAAATCAGTCAGCGGCTTCGCCAAATTTTGCGTGCGAATACGGTGGCGGCGAGCGTCGGTCGTACGACCAGAGGCGGTAGCAACCCACTGACGTGAGCGCCTGGGCATGGGGAGAGTGCTGGTGTGGCATGATCGAGGTGCAGTGCCTTATAGGTGGTGCGACTGGCAATCCATGAATGGCGGCTATACTATGAAAGTCACGTGATATCCTTGTAAAGGCCGGTTATGGTTTCTTACGAGCTTGAGGTGACGTGGCTTGCTTGCTTGTTTTGTTTTTGTTTTTTTTAAAAGCTTTGATTTCAAATCTTATAATGCGTAGAACTTTTACATATGAGGTCCGTTTCATGTGCGGTTTGATCCGTTGGGATCGTATTGAAATTTCGGATACATTGTCACTCGCTTGGATGGATTCTGAAACTATTTAAATTTTGGGTTTAAATTGGATTTAAATTCAATTTAAACTCAATTTAAATTCAAAGGTGAGTGTTTTAACCCACTTACAACTTCTAAAATATTTTATGTTTGTTAAATTGATGTATGATGTGATTAGAAATTTACTGATGACTGTTTGGCATATTTTGAATCATCATCTCAGTTTATTTGAAATTATTTGGATAAAATAGTAGTTAATTTATTATTGAATATAAACTGCCAGTAAATACCTGTTATTCATTATTTGTTCTATATTAGTGTTGTTGATTGAATTGGATGATGATTGTGATAAATGTTTGGTGAATAATATTGGATGAATGGATGTTGTATTTTATACTGTTATAAACTGCAAGTCATTATGGACTTTTATTTCATTTGGGATTGCGGTGTGAAATGATATACTATTGTATTTATATTTTAAGTTGAGGATTGAAATGATAAATATCTGTATCACTTGACCATAGGACAGAAAACTATATACAGACGCCATCAGTCTATATATAAATATTTTGGAAACGATTTCTTTGGTTTTGGAAAGAAATATACGGTTTAAAAAGATTGATTTTTGATATTATATTAAAATTATTTTATATATAGTTAAATTCTTGAATTTATTCTATGTATAAATTTGTTTAATAAAAATAAGTTTAGTAACAGGGTTTGATTTCATTAAAATATAATATGGGTAAGTATTTAAATTATATTTTAATATAGAGTGTATAATGATTTAAATAAATTAAGGTGGTAGATAAATGTGAAATTTATTTGAAATTGAATTTAGTTAAGAATTAAACTCAAATAAGTTTGATATGAAATGTGTTAAATTTGAGATTTTAGAAGTATGAATTACAACTTTGTCTTGTTTAATGTGAATTGAATGTTGTTTCAAGTATAAATAAATTGAAGGAAATATTTAGTTATTTGTAATCGGGGTTTTATTTAAATGATAATGGGTTTATTAAGTAAATATTTCGAAACTGAATAATAGATAATTGAATTTGATATATATATATATAAGAAATTATCAAACTTAGTTTTGAAATTGTTGAATACTTAAAGTTTGAAATATATTGAATTTGAAATGGGTTATTCTGTGGATCTAATCTATTTTGAAATGGATAAATTTGGAATGGTTTATTTGGAAACTGAATTGAATTGAAATTATGATTTGGGATTTGGTTAAATATAGAATTTAGAAATTCGAGTTGTTTTTTGGAATTGATTCGTGAAACTAAAGAAGCTATTTTATTATATAAAAACCATTTAAGTGGTGGAAGTTATGTTTCAAATTTATGAGTTTCCAGGTATTATAAATTGAAAGTGTTATATTTCAAGTGTTTTGATTTTGAAATGTTATAACTTTGAAAGTGCTATGATTTTGTAAAAAGGATATATTCGAAATAAAAATGATATTGTATTGATTTAGGTTTAATAAAAATGATATCATATTGGTTTGGGTTTTGAAATGGAAATGATATCATATTTGTATGGTTTTGGAATGGATATTATATCTGGTTTTGAAGTATAAATTATTGACCATGGTGTTGTAATAACGTTTGGTTGTTAAAGAGACCGGGATCGGAAGTTGTCATACTGTCTGCCAACTCCGAAAACCAATTTAACAACCGTGTACGCGGTGGAGATTCTAGAATGAAGTAGGATGGTGGCGACATCCTTTGAGGTATGAACATGGACCCGACTCCCATGAGTTGGCTTAAGGTGGCTAAACCACGAGCGATCTCGGGCCAGTGAGGTAGCCCCTCTTAAAGGACACACTCCTTCGATATTATATTCTGACTTAGAGATTGATTTGGTAGCCACTTTTGACTTTTGATTTTGGAGGTGTGGCTCGAGGTGGGCAGTAGCTGCACGCTATGCGTCACCACCAGCCCGTGTGCGTAATTGGTATATCTACCTTGACATTGCCTTGTGTCCCGTG
The DNA here is from genome assembly GCA_030765085.1 of Allium cepa. Taxonomy (NCBI): domain Eukaryota; kingdom Viridiplantae; phylum Streptophyta; class Magnoliopsida; order Asparagales; family Amaryllidaceae; genus Allium; species Allium cepa. The sequence goes on from CM060939.1 coordinate 813,943,716, forward strand.
TCACCTACCCTATCGTGCCTTATACGAGTTTGATTTTCTCCCAAAACCCGTGGAGTATTAAGGCTAGTCTCCTGATCTGAAGATGCGTTGATACTGGATGGACTACTGGGACTACTATTGTGTTAAGGGGGAGATTAGGTAACTCCTTAAGCTATTTAAAAGTAAGTTTATTTTACTATAGACATTATTATAATAGCAAAATTTTACTGCATAGTAAATAGTTTAACGGATCCTTAGGAGATGTGAATCCCAAGCATCTCTTAAGTTACTGCACTCACGTTAGACACTGGACAGGAGATGTCAAATCCCGTAAAAATCCTTGACGCCGTTCCACTCATATTTATTTCTGTTGATTTAACTTACATAAGATCTTTTAGTTCTGACTCGAGTGTTTTGTCTTTTCAATTCGCTCAGGTTAGTCTGAGCATCTCAGGATTCGAAGACTTTAGTTCTGGAGGACGATAACGAAGATTGTATTACTATTATTTATTATATCATTCCACTACGTTCATACTGTTCCGTGGCATTATTTATTGTTCTCCAGTATGTGTAACTCTGATATGTGTTGTACAAGTATAATCTATTTTTTGTAAAACAGCTTCATGAACTGTTATTTGATTATTATATTTTATCGTTCCGCTACAAGATTATGTTTTGTTTTTTTTCTTTCTCTGCCTTTTCTTATTCACCCCAATAATAATACGCCCTTCTGTATGGTTTGAGTCTGACGTGTGTGGTTTATCGTCGATTTAAAGCGTATAAAAAGGCGGGATGTTACGTTAGATTTTTAATATAGTTTATTTTTATAAGTGTGTGTATATATAGTTTCAGAAGAAAATATTACGTGCATGTTTAATATAGGTAGTTTCATAGAAATATATAAATATGAGTTATATCCACATAAAATTACATAGACATTTTCACACATGTGTTAGGGTGAATAACTAATTCAATTAACTGGTTTAATTATTAGAAATTTATTTGTCTTTAGAGATTAATTTAAAATTTAAATTATTTAGTCACTTAAAAGTAATTTATTAAAGGAAAATTAGTTCAAATTAGATAATTAGTTAATCTAAAGTTGTTTAAATGCTAATTGATCATTCGACTAGTTTACATGTTAATAAAATCATATAATGTTATACATGGTCAAAAGTCGTGAAGAAATAGTCGAGATGGATCGGATTACAAAACAAAAATCAAAGGTGAGTTAATCTCATTCATTTGGATTCCATTTAAATTTAAATAGTAAAATTGAAATCATCGATTGATTGCTTGAATTGTTTGGATGTGATAGTATATATATAGTTGTATATGTAGTATATATTGGAATGATTGACTTCCTGCATTATATAGCGGATGAGACCCTATGCTTCCCGCATAATAGCGAATGACCCTTTATACCACGATATCCCGCCTTGAAGCGGGATTGGTATTTTAAATTATTTGTGCTAACATCTGCGGATGCAAGGAAATATGTTGGAGGGATCCACCTGGATTCCTCAAATGTTGAATTTATTTTACATTCAGTAGTGTGATTTTTGTAATAATCTCTGATGGATTATATTGATCATATTGGAAATTAAAATTACTGAATGTTATGGCTTGGTTGAATATATACTGTTATTTGAGAAAAAATGAAATATAAAAAGTTCGGATTTTTAAAGATAATAAGAAAAAAAGGAAATTTTTAAGTAAAATAATAAGTAAATTTGTGTACATTAAAGATTGAGTTTTGAAAAATATAAAAGTTTGATTTTTGAATTCCATTAAATAAATTCTGAGTATGGAAATAAGGGCAGGGATTTTAAATAAATGAAAATAAAATAAATTTGGAGACTTAAGCGATATTGTCTAAAAATTTAAAGGGTTTTTTTTTTCAATATTTAAGATTTAAAATGTTTGGGTAGAAATAGAAGAGTAGGATTATGAATTGAGTATGAAGTGGATATTTTAGTTTAAAATAAGATTTTAAATCATAAATATGGAAGTAAATATGAAATTAAAAGGTTTTAAAAATAAATTTGGATAAGTAAAGGAATTTGTTTAAAATGGAGTTAGTTTTGAAATCGATTTGAAAATTGGCTAAGTATTTGAAACTAGGATTAAAGGAGAATGAGATTTGGAAATTTATAAACAGGGTTTTTAAATAAAATGAAATACTTATCGGAAGATAATTTGGATGTATAAATTCAGGATGGGAATTAATAAGGAATGAGTAATTTGTTTCAAAAATAAATAGTGGTTTATTTTTAAAAGGTGTGAAAGAAAAGGGCATTTCCCTCAAAAGCCAAGTACGTTTTCAAAGCAGATTTTTAAGTATAAATTAAAGGTTTAAAAGTTGTTTTATAAGAAAGTTATTTGAGAAATTATTATTTAAGTTGTTTAGAATTTTAAAGATAATATTTATTAAATTAGTTATAGTAGTAATTATTTTAAAAGGTTTAATTGGTATTATGATTTAAAAGATAATTATTAATATATATTGTAACGACCCAAAATTTACGACCTTGGAAATCCGACACTAATTTGACATTGTAAAAGTGCCGAGAAATCGAACGCTGGAAATTCCAGATTGTTAGAGGGAGAAGAAAGGAGGTAGAAGAAGAACAGAAAACAAAACATAGAATCTCACATTTCGCAGCGGATCAAAATATAATATCAACAATAGCATTTACAAAGAAAGTTGTACTTGTTAATTTTCATACATTACATCAGAGATACAACCATACAAAAATAGACTAGACAGTTATATCAACCTGTCCCTGACTATTCAACAACTCAAAAATACAACGATAAAGTCCAAACGTTCCTGCCATCCTGCTCGCCTCCGGAGCTCCAGAACGTCCTAACCTTAAAATCTATAATACTCGGTTTGACCCGAGCATTACATCAAAGTAACACTCGGGTGAGGTTGGAAACCAGCATGAGTAAACCCAATAAAATTGAAATACTAAGTTTCAAAACATAACAGAAACTCGGGGTAACTCGTACCTTGTGAGAAATGCGGGTTAAGGATCTTAAGGCTAGGATAAAGAATAGAAGGGGTGAATAGTGTTTTAGAGAATTATTAAATCTTTTTGAGTTTTTCTTAATTTAAACACACAGATACGATCACAGAATCAAACACAGATGCAATATAAAGTAAACGCAGTAAAGGAAATAACGCACCGGATTTTATACTGGTTCGGAGTTACCATACATCCAGTCCCGCACACAAGTACGGATTTCCTTTCAAAAACAATCTTTACAATTACACCCTTGATTTCAAGGCAATGAGGTACACCCTCCAAATTCACAATCCTCTGGGTAGGGATACTTGATTTCCCAGGCAACAAGTTCACCCAATTGATTTCCAAGGCTACAACCACACATTATCTCGCTTGATTGATTTCCAAGGCCACAATCACACCTTTTCTCGTTTAATTGATTACGAAGAAGCCTATAAATCTGAATAGAACAGAGAATCTTGTTGAGATAGTGATGGAGAATTAAACCAGAAATGATCTAGTTAGATTCAATGTTGATTTCGGTAGAGTAATGGTAAGAATATGTATATAAAAATATGGAAGAAGAAGAGGAGTGAAAATCCATAACATCTATGTTAAAATTCGTTGAAAACAGCCCATATTTATAGAAGAACAACAGCCATGTCTATTCTTGAAGAGATATAACGAATAGACACTTCTTTTGAAATTTAAATTTTGAAACCAACTGACACTATGTCGACATGGGTAGGTTGAGCATGTCGATATCCCAAAGGAATTTTTGGTGGTTTTTTTTTTCTTTGAAAATAACTTCTAACTTATATTAAAATTATTTTAAACTTTTATAAATATACTTAACTATAGTTAAATTACGTAAGTAAATATATAGAATAATGTATACAAAATTTTACTATAATTTTATATTCAAATCTAAGTATAAATATTTAAAACTTAGTATATTATTATTAAAGATAGTTTAAAACTACGAATAATTTGATTTTGAAATTAAAGATTATTTTAAGGCTAAGAGTATTTGAAATCGGGATAGATGTTTTTGATGTTTTTTAAAAGGAAGATTTTGAAATCATTTTGAAAACAAGATAATTTTGTAAAAACATTTGAATAAAAGATTAGAGGATACAAAACAATGTTCCACTAGATTTTTCGTCGGTTCCATCCTACTTAGGGTTCCATCGCTTTAACAGGCTCGAAGTGGATTCCATTCTACAAATAAATTGGAATTTAAGATGCCAATGCTTTTCTAGGAGTTTTGACCAAATTCCTAATTAAAAATTAAATTACTTGAAAACTTGAACTCTTGATAATCCTGATATTCTTGATACTCATGAGTCTTCAATCTTGATATCTTGATCTCTATACTGTACAGTCTTCATTCTTGGTACCTGCATATGCATTTATATCTAAACTTATACTACTAGTATTTATATTTTATAATCTATTCTAAGGTTGTTTTCATTAAAACCATCATCTCAAGGACTAACAATCTCCCCTTTTTTGATGATGACAACCTTTGTTTATAAAATATTACTTCTATCCTAATAACTCCCCTTTAATCTATTCCTAACTATCCTATTTTATATTTCTCCCCCTTTGTCATCAATAAAAACTAACTGTAAATATATATAACTTCAAACTATATAACTCCCCCTAAATCCAATACTCTATGAAATGTGATTATAATGATAGTGTTATCATAAATAATCAACACTTAGATCTAAGACTAAAACTCAATCCAAAACTCCTAATGAAGTATCCTTATATAACACATATAAGAACACATATTATTTATTAATTAGGTAGTTGTATTTATATTTTCATGGGAAACGTAAGTAAGAACATACACCAAAAGGAAAAAGAGAAAAGAAACTAATGAGTGTCTTTGAAAATGGAAGATCTATGAATCGAACAATTCGGATAGTGAAAATAGAAATTTCCACGTTGTTCGACAAGATTTCCATCTTTATCAAAGCACACTTCACCAACGCAAACGACTTTGTCATCATCTTCTACGTGTACTTCTTCCATGGGGACTTCTTCTTCTACTTCTTCTTCTTCTTCCTCCTTGGCCTCTTGTATTTGATCTCTTAAAGAGTCTTCATCAATCAAGATTGGGTTGGGATGATTGTCCATTAGAAATTTTTGCAAATTCCTAAGGATTTTGCTTTGCCTTTCTTGTTCCTTGGCCAATCGAAGTTGCATGACTTGGATTTCAGTCATTAACTGAAGTGCATCCTTTAGAGAATCCTCCATTTTCGTCATACGAGCGAGAGTATTATGTTGAAATGGACCAGAAGTGGGAGAAGGGAATGAAAAGGTAGAATTTTTGTTTTATTTGGAAGAGGAGGCCATCGATTATTTGATTTCAAAAGATAGAACAGAGAAATAACAGAAACAATGAATAAAATTTCAAAAATGAGAAGAATATATAACCAATTATTTTTAATTTTGGTGGGAAAATTTTTAAAAATAAAAAACGTTATATGTCGACATAGGTATAGGGGGGATATCGACATGGTGCTTTAAATTTTTATTAATTGATTTATTTTGATTTAATTTTTAATTATACTTTGATATTTATATTTTATATTTCAGTTATCGAACAAATACCTAATTCTCTTCTTAATTTAGTAAAAATAGAATCATTTAATGGTTTTGTTAATATATCAGCAATTTGATTCTCCGATTTAATATAATATAGAGTAATTACTTTCTTATTTATATTATCTCTGAGAAAATGATGTCTTATATCAATATGTTTAGTTCGAGCATGTTGAGTAGTATTTTTGGATAAATTTATCGCACTAATATTATCACAACATTGATTTTGAGAAATTTAAACCATAATCTTTTAAAGTTTGTTCTACATATATTACTTGAGAACAAGCCAAAGCAGCAGAAATATATTCTACTTCAATTGTTGATAAAGAAACTGTGTTTTGCTTTTTACTAAACCAGGAAATCAGAGAATGCCCCATAAAGTGACAAGTTCCACTTTTACTTTTTCGGTCTGATTTACAACAAGCATAATCAGCATCAAAGTAAGATATTAAGTAAAAAAATCATTTTTAGGGCAAAATAAACCATAATCAGAAGTGTGCTTAACATATCTTATGACACGTTTTACGGCTTTTAAGTGGGTCTCTTTAGGTTGGGATTGATATCTTGCACAGAGACAAATATTATGCATGATATCAGGTCTACTAGAAGCAATATAGAGTAGTGATCCAATCATTCCTCTATATAATTTTATATCTACATCTTTCAAGAGATCTTCTTTACTAAGATACTCATTGGTTACCATAGGAGTGGATTTTCCGCTCGCAGTAGTCAAACCAAGTTTATTAGTTAGGCCTTTAGCACATTTTTCATGACTAATAAAGATCCTATTATCTAATTTTTTTATTTGTAATCCTAAAAAGAAGTTTAATTCACCCATATGACTCATCTAAAACTCTTTGTCATTATTTTAGAAAATTCTTTATTCATTTCAAAATTAGTTGATCCGAAAATGATATCATCTACGTAAACTTGTACTAGTTGAATATCATTTTTATTTCTTTTAATAAAAAGAGTATTATCTACTTTACCAATTTCAAAATTTGATTGTAATAAGTAAGATCGTAGTCTATCATACCAGGCTCTAGGAGCTTGTTTTAGACCATATAAAGCTTTCTTAAGTTTGTAAACATAATTTGGTAAATTTTTATTTTCAAAAAGTGGTGGTTGTTCAACATGTACTTCCTCTTTTACAAATCCATTTAAAAAGGCACTTTTAACATCCATTTGAAATAGTTTGAAATTATTATGATATGCGAAAGCAAGTAGAATCCTGATGGCTTTTAATCTTGCTATGGGAGTAAAGGTTTCATCAAAATCTATTCCTTCTTCTTGACAAAAACCTTGAGCGACTAATCGGGCTTTATTTCTAACTACCTCTTCTTGTCCATTTATTTTATTTTTATAAACCCATTTAGTTCCAATTATAGTTTTATTTTCATGTCTAGGAACAAGTTCCCAAAGATTATTTCTAGTGAATTGATTTAATTCTTCTTGCATAGCCAAAATCTATGAATCATCAGTTGATGCTTATTTTTCATTTTTGGTTCCAATAGTTGATATAAAAGCTACATTACTCATTTGACATAGTTGATTTCTAGTTTTAACAACAGATTGCATATCTCCTAGCATATTTTCAATAGGGTGACATTTTAAAAGTTTAGTCCTTTTATTAGGATGATTAATTTCATTGTAAGTTTCAGTTGACTCTAGTTTTTGAGTGATTAAATCCTCTGTATCATTTGTATCTTCAAAATTTTTTAGATTTTCATTGAATGAAACATGCATTGTTTCTTCGATGGTGTTAGCCCTTAAATTAAATACTCTGTATGCTTTACTTTTATTAGAATACTCGATAAAGATACCTTTGTCAGATTTAGGATCAAATTTATCTAATTTATCTTTAGTATTTAAAATAAAACATTTACTTCCAAAAATTCTAAAAGAAGATACTTTAGGTTTTTTCTATGGAGAAGTTCATAAGATGTCTTATCAGTTAAAGGTCTAATTAAAATTCTATTTAAAATATAACAGGCGGTAGCAACTGCTTTTGCCCAAAAATTCTTTGGTAATTTACTGTCTGAAAGCATAGTTCTCGCACACTCTTGGATCATTCTATTTTTACATTCTACTACTCCGTTTTGTTATGGAGTTCTTGGAAATGAAAAATTGTGAGTTATTCCCTTTTTATTGCAGAATTCCTCAAACTTTTCATTTTCAAATTCACCACCGTGATCACTACGAATGGTTATCATTTTTAGAGAAAGTTGATTTTGAATTCTTTTTGTAAAGTTCTTAAAACATTCAAAAGTATCACTTTTATGTTTCAAAAATATTGTCCATGTAAATCTAGATTAATCATCTACAATTACGAAAACATATTTACTATGATTTATTGACAGAATTTGAGATGGACCAAATAAATCAAGGTGAAGTAATTCAAGAGGTTTTGAGGTTGAAATCATATCTTTTAATTTAAAGGAACTTTTTCTAAGTTTTCCCAATTGGCATGCATCACATAGACCATCTAATTTAAAATTCATCTTAGGGAGACCTCTTACTAGATCATGTATAGATAGTCTAGATAAGAGTTTGAAATTCAAATGACCAAATCTCTTATGCCAAATCCAAGGGTCACTTGTATTTGCCAATAAACGCAGGTTATCATTGAAACTTTCATACTAAGAATATAAATATTCTTTTTCCTAATTCCTTCAAATATTATGGTTGAATTATTATCTTTAATGTGGCACTTATCTTTTTCAAAGTTAATTTTATATCCTTTAGCGCAGAATTGACTTATACTTAGCAGATTATGTTTCGGATTCTTAATTAGCAAAACATTAGTAATAATAGAAGTTTTAGAGTTACCGGCATTGCGGATGCCAATCACACATCCTTTTGAATTATCTCCAAATTTAACCAGTCCTTCGTCTTTGTATATTATATCATTCAACATATCTAGATTGCCAGTCATGTGTCTAGAACATCCACTATCGAGTATCCATTTGTTCTTTTTGATCTGCACAATTTGTCCATTGTGGATTGATTCCTCGATTCCCATAAAGCGTGTTTCCTGCACATCAAACAATTTTGGTAGACAACTTGAATTTGAACATTGATTATATGAAGACTCAAGAGACAATAACGATCTGAATATTTATAAACTAGTATTAACAAACATAGCCATTTTAAAACTTTTTCAAAAATCAAATTATGAATCTTTGAAAACCTTGCTCTAGTACCAAATGTGAGAAATGCGGATTAAGGATCTTAAGGCTAGGATAAACACTAAAGGGGGGTCAGTAGTGTTTTAGAGAATTATTAAATCTTTTTGAGTTTTTGTTAATTTAAACACAAATATATGCAATATTCAGACACAGATACGATCACAGAACCAAACATAAATGCAAATATAAAGTAAAAGCAGTAAAGGAAAGAACACACTGGATTTTATACTAGTTCGGAGTTACCCTACATCCAGTCCTGCACACAAGTACGGATTCCCTTTCAAAAAAAATCTTTACAATTACACCCTTGATTTCAAGGCAATGAGGTACACCCTCCAGATTCACAATCCTCTGGGTAGAGATAATTGACTTTCCAGGCAACAAGTTCACCCAATTGATTTCCAAGGCTACAATCACACCTTATCTCGCTTGATTGATTTCCAAGGCCACAATCACACCTTTTATCGTTTAATGGTTATAAAGAAGCCTATATCTCTGAATAGCACTGAGATTCTTGTTGAGATAGTGATAGAGAACCAAACTAGAAATGATCTAGTTAGATTCAATGTTGATTTCGGCAGAGTAATGGTAAGAATTTGTATATAAAAATGCGGAAGAAGAAGAGGAGCGAAAAGCCAAAAAATCTATCTTAAAATTCGTTGAAAACAGACCCTATTTATAGAAGAACAACAGCCATGTCCATTCGTGAAGAGATATGACGAATAGAAACTTCTTGAAATTTAAATTTTGGAACCAACTGACACTATGTCGACATGTGTAGGTTGAGCATGTCGACATCCCAAAGGAATTTTTGGTGGTTTGTTTTTCTTTGAAAATAACTTCTATCTTATATTAAATTATTTTAAACTTTTATAAATAAACTTAACTATAGTAAAATTACATAAGTAAATATATAGAATAATGTATACAAAATTTTACTATAATTTTATGTCTAAATCTAGGTATAATTATTCAAAAGTTAAATATATTATTATCAAAGATGGTTTAATACAACGGATAATTTGATTTTGAAATTAAAGACTTCTTTGAGGCTAAAGTATTTGAAATCACGATAGATGTTTTTGACGTTTTTTAAAAGGAAGATTTTGAAATCATTTTGAAAACAAGATAATTTTGTAAAAACATTTGAATAAAAGATTAGCGGATACAAAACAATGTTCCACTAGATTTTTCGTAGGTTCCACCATAATTAGGGTTCCATCCCTTTAGCAGGCTCGAAGTGGATTCCATTCCACGAATAAATTGGATTTTAAGATGCCATTGCTTTTCGAGAAGTTTTGATAAAATTCCTAATTAAATATTAAATTACTTGAAATCTTGAACTCTTGATAATCTCGATATTCTTGATACTCATGAGTCTTCAATCTTGATATCTTGAATCTCTATACTGTACAGTCTTCATTCTTGGTACCTGCACGGTTAAATCCTACACATACATAGATATATATAACTAAACTTGCACTATTAGTATTTATATTTCATTATCTATTCTAAGGTTGTTATCATCAAAACCATCATCTCAAGGACTAACATACCTTACTACTAATTCTCTTCCTGTTAAATCCCTACTTATTTCACAAATCAATCCCAAGTACCACTATATAGTTTCAATGTCCAATTCACTTAAATTATTCCATTCCAGCCTATTGATTTCAAATATCAAAATTATAAAGAATTATTATAGATTCCAAATCGAAGTAGTTTCGGGTATTTACTAATACGCGACCCCGGTCTCTTTGAATCCAATATTATCTTAAAAGAATAAAGCTGTTTAAGTATAAACAATTCTATTTATATCAAGAATTGCATATTTACATAGCCATTCATCATCGCGCAAAAAACCATATTATCAAACATATCATATCACATAGCATCACAAATAACATATCAGATACAATATCATTCAATCATTCATAAGCAAGATTAATTTGTCACACCATTTCTAATTAATTTATATAAATTAAATTAATTACTTTAATCACCTTTTAATCCTGCTACTTAACATTAATTAATTACAAATGAGTAAATTAATCATCCTTTAATTATCATCTTAATTACATCAAGTTATTAGCCTTTAATTAATTACACAAATTAATTAACTTTCAACCATTCACATTTATTAACCTTTAATTATTCACATAAATTAATTAACAATATTTTTATTACATTGATTCTTAATTAATTACTCTAATTAATTATTCTATAATCACTTACATTGAATATATCCTTTATTTAATCACATTCATTAATTAACTAACCCTTTAATTAATTTTCCTCAATTAATCCATACTTAACTACTTGCACTTAAGTTATTCATCCATACTTTAACTAATTACACTTAAGTATTTGCTCCTCAATTACTTTTATTAAGTAATTATCATTAAATAATCACATTTAGAAATTTCCCATTAATTACCCTCCTTAATTAATGACATTGAGCAAATATCCTTTAATTACTTTCACTAAGTAATTATCATTAATTAATTTCATTAAGTGATTAACCTTTAATTAATCATCTTTTAATTAATAACTTAATTAATCACATTAATAAATCAAACTTTTAAATTGCTTGCACAAATTAATTAACTTTTAATTAATTAATTATTCCCTGATTTCATAAATCAATTAACCATCCTTAATACATTAAATAATTTGTATTTTATTTAGTTACAAGTATTAATTCACCTTAAAACATATAGGATTTAACCTATTATATAATTACTTTAAACAAACAATTGGAAAACATTTTAAAACTTTAGAAACTCGCCTAAAACTTGCTAATACATTGTTTAAGAACTTGATTTACATTTTCTTTTGAAACTTACACGTTTGATAAGTTTTTAAATCATGATTGCCGCAATCCAAAAATATTCGTGCCAAGCAAAAAAAATTCCCGAGCTAATCCTTGTGTTTTCTCGGATCAACTCAACTTCGAGACAAACATCACACAGCTTCGAGTGTGCACCAGAGAAAACTTCAACTTCCACATCATCCCAAAACGATACAAACACATTGTTAACGGTTAAAATCGAACGCTAACACCCTGGTGTGTGAAGTGTGAATATGAAAGCACCACCCGACGGTTCGGGAACAGAATATCAGCTAAAAATAACAGAAAATACAGTAAGAGAGCGATTTTATAGTGGTTCGGCTTAAGGAGTAGCCTACGTCCACTTTAAGTATCTTTATTACTGATCTTGTTACAAAATGGTACAATTCTCTTCGAGTACAAATCTCTTTAGTTACAAAACAATTTGAGCAAGTAGCTTAAGCTTCGATGTAGATGAAAGTCTTCGAATCCATGTCGGATGTGTGAAAGTCTTTCAAAGCAGCTTTTAGTGTTCTTCGAAACTTCAAGTATAAAGTCGGTTTAGAAACTGGCAGAGTATCGGCGCTTGAAGAGATTGTCCAAAAGTCCCCTGAAAGTTGGAGATGGCAATGTATTTATAGAGAATTCTGGGCAGGAATTGTCGCCAAGTCCTGTGTCGTGGCGACTTAGGATAAGCCGTGGCCAACTTAGGATAAGTCGTGGCCGACCTATCGAGCCAAGTCCACGGTTTAGTAGAGGTAAGCTTCTCTACCTGAATTCAAGTCCTAAGTCCTAATTCGTGAATGAGTTAAAAGGATGCGGCATAAGTATCATAGCATTGGTTTTTAACTCGGTAGCTTTAGGTCGTATGCGACTTAGCATGGGTCGTAAGTCGGTCGTGGCTTAAGTGAAGTTGCTTTTGAGCCTTTCTTGTCTCGAGTCATTAGGTCGGCCATTTCTTGAGTCGTTTGCCCCCCTTAAACCATTAAGTCGCTATCTCCATTGAGTCGTTGAGTCGGTCATTTCCTTAAGGTATTAAGTCGGTAAACCTTCAAGGTTATTCAGTCGGTAACCCTTCAAGGTTATTAAGTCGGTAACCCTTCAAGGCTGTTGAGTCGGTCCATTTTCTTAACCCGCCAAGTCATGGCTTCCTTAAGTCGGTAGGTCGTACCACTTCATGAGCCGTTAAGTCGTGCTACTCTTTATGCGGCTAAGTCGTCATTTCTTTAAGTCGTTAACTCATGTTGTTATCTCCCGGGTCGCTAGCAGAGTGGAGTTAACATTTGCCCCTCGATGTTCACGCCTAAGTCGTAGGTCGTGTGCTTCGACTTTCCTTAACTCGCGTGCCGTTTCGAGTTCCACTGCCCTTAAGTCGTAGGTTGATAATTGATGTGTCGCTTATCCTTTGACCCGTCCCCCTCTAAGTCGCTGAGTCGTGTGCGACCTAAAGGTTAGGTCGTATGAGCCGCTTTAGGCCTCTCTACTATAAGTCGTTTATCCTCTCCCTTCTTTTCATTAGCTGCCTTTTCATTTGTTTTTGCCGTTAACTCTTTCCTGAGCTTCCAAAGGCGATTTCGATTCAATCAGTCACTGATTAGTCTTGAGATTACATCGTGTAAGTGATCTTGCTTTCTTCTCCTGATCCTTTACCATCTCTGATTCGTGAATTCCATTTTTCTCCATCCTAACCCACCTCTCCACACAATGCATCATCGTGAATTTTCGATATTTGACGAACTCTAGTTGGCTCGATTTAGGTTTAAACGTTGGATTGGTGGGCTTCAATGCTTCAGGCTAATCGATTTTCGAGTTGCGTTGGAGTGACAGGCATTGAATTTGCGATGATTTAGTCTTTGGATGATTCGTCATCAGGTGAAAACTAGGGCTTGTGTTGGTGGAGAGGCTAACGGGTTAGCGGGTTAAGAAGGTGAAGGGTTTCTGATTAGATGGGGGTTTTGTCGATTGAGTGAAGTGAAATACTGATTTGGACACGACTCAGTAATTTTGGGCGACCTATAACCCTTCACGACTTAACTGGATACTGCATAAGTTTTGAGTCGCGGCCGAGCTATAGGACTTTGAGAACCGAAGCCTTTTCTTCTCAACACGCTTTGCGGCTTATAGGATCAACGACTTAGGGAGCCGACGACTTAACTTGCAGGAAATCTTTTAAGTCGTGGACAACTTAACTTTTAGGTCGTGGACGATTCATGACTTAGAGAACTTTTGGACTGTGACTCAATGACCTGAACAAAATTTGAAAACTTAGAGATGTTGACAAAACTTGATTGTATTTCCAATTTGAGTTGCCAGGATAAACTGCTTGAACTTTGATTTGGTACTTGAACTTTGAACTGTTAAACTTTGCTGCATTCTTTCACAGATCACTTTTGACTTGCAAGCTAACAATCTGTTTAATACATCGTTTATAGAAAATTAGGACAAATATATTGCTACTGACTGCCCACATCAAATGGCAGATTGTTTAACAACAGATAATCAACTTAAATATATTGCGTGAACGAAGTGCTTTTAAATCATCAAATTCAAGTAAAGTATTAAATCAACATTGAAATAGTCAACTGAAACTGCCCATTTTGCACTAATAATATACCTGAACTTTTTAAATTAACAAGTCCTGAAATTTGGTAATCGATCAATTGTCGACTAGTTTAATTCCAGTTATATTTACTTGTTATTTTTATTAGTTCTTCACAACACTTCACACTTTTAGGAAACGTGCACCTTCACAATTGAATATCCAGTTACTTGTGTAGAATGACTTCTCAACAAGAAGAGACAACAGCCCAGACTGGAGAAGCCACTCTTATTCCGGCTCCCCTAGTTAATCCTCCAAAGAGAGCCTCTACCACTTTTCCATACAAAGTTTTTCGTCAGTTATGCATTCAGTTTGGCATTGCTGAAGCAGATGCCATTCTTCCTGAGAAAACTAACACTACTGATGTGGCGCCTCCTAGCTTCGTAGCGGTTAACCGGCAAATGTGCATGAGCGGGGCCATTCCCCCTTTCAACAACTTTCTCCAGAATCTTCTTCGTCGACTAGCCATCTCCCCATTCCAGCTACACCCTAATGGCTACGCCATTCTGATGGGGCTATGTGTGCTATTTAGGAGAACATTTGATCGACTTCCAAGCTTCGACGAGACTTGCTTCCTATGCTCCTTTACCAGGACTAAGGATCATCCTTCTATCACTGTCGTGAGAAGCGCCCGAAATCGCGAATTGATCGTTGGCCTTCCCGACACTGCTCATGGGTTCTTAACTCAGTTCTTCTTTGTCTGCTGCCCCCGGTGTTTTATGTTGTGTGGAGGGAAGGAAGTAAGATCATCTAGCTTTACTTCTTCTATTCTATGAGTTTTGCGAAGTCCGAATTGCCAAGTGTTAACTTCGTTTTTTCATTTCAACGCTCCCCCCTCCTTCTAGAGATCCCAGCCACAAGCCCACTCTGGAGAGGCTCGTGGCTGTACCGGTTGAAGAGCGGGACATGAAATTTTTGTTGAACGACGAATCCCTTCACCAGTTCGGACTTCTTCACCCTTCTCGCTCCACTCAGCCTCATGAAGTCCCTGATTCTCCAGCGGAGGCACCAGATGTCTCAACCCCTGCTGAAAAGCTTATGCGGAAGGAGCCCTCTACTGAAACTTCACTGGTGAAGTACCCCACACTTACCGATGTTGCGGGTCCATCCAGCAAATCGGCACTTGCCCCAGTTATTGAAGAGGAAGAAACCATTCGTTGCTCTGAAGATGCGGCTGGTCTGGAAGTCGAAAAAGAAACTCCCATCGAACTTGGCGGTGATGATACTTTTGAGGGGCTAAGCGACCTGATCACAACTTCACAGGAACTTTTTAAAGATGATGTGCCGAAAGCTGCTTCTCCTGTTGTCGAGGCGACATCCACTTTTCAGCAAATTTTGACGCCTGCCACTCAAGTCACTACCACCCCTGTGCCGAAGAGCGGTTTGTAGCCTGATGCGTGTAGTTTGCACACCACACACACATAGGATTTTCAGCACTTATTCGTACTTAACTTCTTTTCTCTGAAGACTTTTAAGACTTGTTTTTTTTTTTCAATTTCAGATTCTCCGATGGGACGCAATGACTCCTATTATGACGACTTTCAGCGCTATGGGTGGCGTAATCAATACGACTATAGGCGCTACCTTCCCGTTTACAGAGAAACTGACGAAGAGAGAGCCGCTCGAAAGGCTCAGGAGAGGAGGGCTCAAGAAGAGCGTTATGAGAGGAGAGAAAGGGAGGAGCGTCATGATTCTTCCCAAAGAGGTGACGAATCTCACAAAAGAAAGTCGCATGACGACCATGGAAAAAGTCATATAGTTGAGGACTCAAGCAAGCGTGCCAGGCACGATGAGAAGCATGCATCTACAACTCCTGAAAAGGCCGCTGCCCCCGTCTCACTTGACATCCCTTCAGGCTCTCCTGCTCTCGGGAAGACAAACATTCAGACAATAATCAACAGGCCTAAATTCCAAATTAGACTAGGCCCGGCTACCCTGCAAAGCCGGTTCCCGCACTGGTGCCTAAAGGGAGTGCGGTTCGATCTTGACTTGGTCCCTATTCACAAACAAGCAATGCTGCAAAATCTTGATGCTGTTAGACTTGATATCGAGCGGATGTCAGGGTGGCAAAAGCTTGTTGATGAGCTTCAGAGGGTCAACCGCGTGAATTTAGAGGCCATGCTGACCATGGAAAATGATAAGGCCGAGTGGAAGAAAACTTTAAGCCAGCATGATACTGAGATGAGGAACATCACTGATTACAACGAGAAGCTTAAAGCAGAAGTTGAAAAACTTAAACAAGAGCTTGCTACTTTTTCTACCTCATATACTCAAAAATAAGAAGTACTTCAAAAGCAAGTTCGCGATGCTCACGCTGCTCGGCGACATGCCGAGGCACAACTTGAGGCTAAGCAGAAAACAACGAGAAGGTATCATGCTGACGTTGCAGAGTTATGGGAGAAGGTCAACTCCCAGGATTTGGAGATTATGAGGCTAAAGGCCTAATTATTAAAGACCGAGAAGGAACGTGATGAAGCTATCGCTGGAAGGCAGGCTGCCGAATAGTCGCATGAGGCGACTAAAGCCAATATCAACTCCACTTTATTTGACTTCTACGTGCATAGCGTTATGGGGCGCGGGAGCCTTTCATTCTTAGGACCGAAGTATGAGATTACCCTGGCCGAGGTTTGGGTGTCAATTCTTGACGTGCTTGGAGGTGCAGGCGCCGGCTATGCTGAAGCATCTCTTGCAGAACACTTTCTAGATGAAGACGCCATAGCTGCGCTAGCCTGGGGAAAAGAGAAGCTTGCCAAAGCACGAGCTGAGGCAGGGGAGCAGCACCTTGTGAAAGAAGCACCATTAACTGCACCCGTCCCTCCCTCGGTTTCGGCCGATGTTGACATCACATGCTCCGGTTCTCATTCTCCGTCCCCAGTTAAAGTTACAACTGAGATCACAAGCACGCAGGGGGGAGATGAAGGCGAAGAGAGCGCCGAAGCACAGGCTTATGAGGTTGATATTAGGAAGCCGACTTCTCCAGGTAACTCTACTGTTAATCTTGCCCAAGTGGACTGTTTGTTTGCTCCTCATGAGTTTGACGAACTTTTTGATTATTTCTTAAATCTCAATGAGCCGCTATCTCCTTTTTCCACGGGAGATACTAATATTTTTGGCTTTTCTTCTTCTGTAGGAAAAACGCCAAGTGCCACACAGACTTCTCCACCTTCAGCTGTTCCTCCTCCATTCCCTCAAATCACTCCTATATCCCAACCGGGATCACAGGAAGAATTAATAGGAGCCCTTCAAGGCTTGGATGATCCAATCGCTTCGCAGGAGCAGAAGGACGAAGGACTTGAAGGAGGCGACAAATCCCCAGAGCATACTATTTCTGTTGACGTAAAACTAGCTGCTCTTGTTACTCCGGGAAGTGAGTCTTCTTCAAGGAGGAGGAGGAAGCGTACCACTTCCAAGAAGAAAAGGAAAAGCATTCTTGTTTCTGAAGAGGAAGCGAAGATTGATCCGGCAGTAACCCTCTCTCCTTCATCCCCAACTCTCCCAAGCCATCCTGAAAAACTGCCTATTAGGTCAGGAGAAGGCTCTAAAGGTGGTGGCAAGAAGAAGTAACGGGCCCTGCTCCCCCTTATTTTTACTTTTTGCTTTATGCATGTACTGGCCGGAGATTGTGCGGGTACCGGCCTCCGCCTTTCTTTTTATTTTGAAACCTGTACCTGTACAAAATTTTGACAGTATTGAATAAAATGATTCTTTCTATTTGTACAAATTTCTGTCTGTATTTGAGAATGCATTTACTCTTCGTTTTTGTACAAGTTTTCTTTGTATGATATTGCAGTGAGCTTGTGGTATGCTGTTCGAGCATTATTTTTACCAATGTAGCTATACCATGTTGCCCCTATACCATAAGCTCGTTGCCATATTTTCAACTTTGAGGGGACTTGTACTCTTATTTTCTGGAGAATAATTATTCCATACTTGGAGGAATATTATTCTGCTCAAATAGAATACACCTCGTTCCATATGAGTTTCTACGCTTTAAACTTCGGAGATATCACTTTTTCTTTTGTGCATATATATATTTTTATAAAGTGAATTCTCCTATGTGGTAGAGCGGGCCTCCGAAGGGCACTTTAACTTTTTCGAGGAAGAGTATTTTCAAGAATAGATGAACCAATCTTCCTTCGAAAGCTAAAGTATGCTTTTAAAGAGGGCTTCCTTTTTTTATTGCAAAGTTTTTGCACTCCTCTTTTTCTTTTTTCTGAAAAAAAGGTCACTTTTGCTTTGGCTAGTGAGTTTCACTTCATAGTGCAGTGGGCCTTTCGAAAAGAAAAAGGGGTTTCAACCTGCTCGAGCCTCTGATGAGAGTTTTTGATTGTGCCTCTGGGAAGAGGTCTTTTGGTTTGATTGTGCCTCTGGGGAGAGGTCTTCTTTGTTTGATTGTGCCTCTGGGAAGAGGTCTTTTGTTTCTGCTCTTGGAAGAGGCTTTTATCTTTTCCCTGTTCGCTGGAAAGCGGGCCTCCGAAGAGGGATTTTCACATTTCGACTTGTGTGAAGTTTTATTTCAGGTCACGGTGAAATGTGTGCCTCTGAGTAGGGCTTTTTCCTGGAAGTTGGGAGCTTCTTTCTCTTAGTTGGATGGATTCACGGGAGTGTATCACCGATCAGTCCACAACTTTATGTCGAGAAAGAACTCTCTTTTTCTGGCGAGGCCCGCTCGAGGTCTTTTAGCATTTCAACTATGGTGAAATGGGCCTCCGAAGAAGGCTTTTCACATTTCGACTCGTGTGAAGTTTTATTTCAGATCACGGTGAAATGTGTGCCTCTGAGTAGGGCTTTTGCCTAGAAGTTTGGAGCTTCTTTCTCTTAGTTGAATGGATTCACGGGAGTGTATCATTGATCAGTCCACAAATTTATGTCGAGAAAGAACTCTACCTTTCTGGCGAGGCCCGCTCGAGGTCTTTGTTGAAATGAGCCTCCGTGTCTACCTGGAAGTTTCTTTCTCATAGTTGGCCGAATTCACGGGGCGAGCGCAAGTTACTTGGACGTTTATTTACGTAGATTGTCTCAACTAGTGAACGAGCGCCTTGGTTTCCACTTGGGAAGGTGCCTCCGGTCGTCTCATGGACTCACGGGGCGGATGCAAGTTACTTGGACGCTTGTCTACGCAAACTGTCTCAACTAGTAAACAAGCGCTTTGCCTTCCTGTTGGGAAGGTGCTTCCGATCATTCCATAGCATGTTGAGAAAGTCTTCTGGCATGCCCCGTTTGAGGTCTTTATCCTCCGAAGAGTTGTGCCTCCGAAGAGGGCTTGTGCCTCCGAAGAGGTCTTTTGCTGTTTGATGCTTGCTCGCCCACGATTCTTTGCCATCTATTCATGTCGGCGATCCCCGTTATCTTTTCCAAGTATCATCCCTTTTTAGTTGCCAATAATCTTCCTTATCCAAAGAAATATACTTCATAGTTAAGCGAGTTGGTGGTGGTAGACACATACTATCTAACTGGATGCTCGTTTGTACAAACATTCGCAGTTAGTTGGAAATGGTCCACTTCCAGCCACATTGCTAACTTTTGTTCGAAGCACTTCTTTCGTAGGATTTGAGTATGGAAATTTTAAATGGTTTAGCGTTTGCTTGCTGGGTGATGTCGGAGATCGCGTGGTCTTGCGATGGGTAAGCTTTGTTTTTATGGCCTGCATTATTAAATCGACATTTTTAGTAATACAATTATCGTATTTTATATGTCAAAATAAAACAAAGCAGTTTATAGTAGTAGAAAACACAAGATTTATAGTGGTTCGGCCAAAAACTGGGCCTACATCCACTTTATAGCTTTTCATTATTCACTTGCTTTACAATTGCTTTCAATACAAGAATCATATACTCGTAATTCTTTAACAACATTTCCGCAAAGCTTTTAAGTAAAATATGGACGCAAATGATTGCTGTTCCAAGCTCTTGGAATTGGTTCTCCTTCGACAGTTGTGAGTTTGAATGTGCCATCAAGAAGTTTCGTGCCTATGACATATGGCCCCTTTCAGTTTTGCCCAAACACACCTGTGGCTGTCATAATTCTCTTCAGGACTAAGTCCTCAACTTCAAAGCTGCGCTGACGAACTTTGGAATTGAAGTGCCTGGCTATCCTTTGCTGATGGGCTGCAATCCTAAGCTTAGCCTCTTCTCTTCTTTCATCAAGGAGGTCAAGCGCTTCCAATTGCAGTTTTTCATTCTCATCTTGATAAAAATGGATCCTTCTGTGTGAGGGAACTTCCGTTTCTACCGGAATCATTGCTTCTGATCCGTATGCCAATGAAAATGGAGTATGCCCAGTCGCAGTTTTGTGGGTAGTTCTGTATGCCCATAGTGCAAGTGGTAACTTATCGACCCAACCACCTTTTGCTTTTTCTAACTGCTTTTTGATGGTTGATTTGATGATCTTGTTTACTGCTTCCACTTGCCCGTTTGCCTGTGGATGGGCCACTGCTGAGAAGCTTTTTCGGATCTTGAATCGTTTGCAGAAATCTTGGAATTCCTCACTTCCAAACTACGTGCCATTGTCTGTGATTATCTTCTGAGGCACACCATACCTGCAAATGATATTTTTAGTCACAAAACTTATCATTTTCTTAGAGGTAACGGTAGCCAATGGTTCAGCTTCAACCCATTTAGTGAAATAATCAACAACAACGATGGCATATTTAATCCCTGATTTGGCAGTCGGCAAAGGCCCAATGAGATCTATTCCCAAGATGGCAAACGGCCATGGACTGACCATTTGTGTCAGCTCAGTGGAAGGTGCTCTAGGAATTTTGGCAAATCTTTGGCATTTATCACACTTTCGAGAATAGTCAGCAGCATCTTGATTAATTTCTGGCCAAAAGTATCCATAACGGAGGATTTTCTTTGCTAAAGTTTGACCACCTGTATGATCCCCACATTCCCCTCCGTGTACTTCAGTCAGAATTGTCTTAGCTTCTTCCTTTGTCATGCATCGGAGTAATGGCATTGAAAATCCTCGTCTGTACAAACGACCATCTTGAACTATATATCTGGAGGCTTTTCTTATCAGCTTCTGTCGTTCTTTGAACTTTCTGGCAAAGAACCATTAAGAAAATATTCAAATATCGGAGTCATCCATGATTCTTTCTCTTGGGATACGTTCATAATCCAATCAACATCCATTTCATCTGTGCTCGGAGCTGACAAGACTTCGACGGGAACTAATCCCAATAGTTGAGCTTCACCAGTACTTGAATACTTTGCGAGAGAATCCTCCTTCATGTTCTCTTCTCGGGGTATATGGCTTATTGAATAACGGTCAAAATCTTCAAGAAGCTCCCAGGCTTTTGATAAATAGGCGGGTAGATTCCGTCCTTTAGCTTGAAATACCTTCTTGACTTGGCAGACAATAAGCTGAGAATCACTGAAGATCTGCAATGCCTTAATGTTTAGTTCTTTAGCGATCCTTAAACCAGCGATGAGAGCTTCATATTCTACTTCATTATTTGTCGAAGGAAATTCTAGTCTCAGTGCATAACATAGTGATCGCCCTCCTGGGGTTTCATGGACAACCCCTGCTCCAGAACAGTAATCATTCCTTGCGCCATCGACATACAATTTCCATTGGATTGGGACGTTATTAGTGGCTTCTTCCTCACTATCACCTTTATTCGTACATTCTGCGATGAAATCTGCTAAAGCTTGTCCATTGATTGCTTTCCGGGGATGATAAGTGATGTCATATTGGCTGAGTTCAATATTCCATTTCAAAAGACGGCCCGGAGTCTCAGGACGGAATAGGACTTGCTTTAGAGGTTGATCAGTGAGGACCTTGATGGGATGAGCTTGGAAATACGGCCTCAATTTTCTTGATGCGATCAACAAACAATAGGAGAGCTTTTCCAACCTTGAATAGTTCATCTCTGCCCTAGTGAATCTTTTGCTGATATAATAGACTGGGCGTTGAATCCTTGCGTCTTCCTGTACCAGCACTGCACTGAGAGCATGAGATGAAATTGCCAAATATATGAAGAGATCTTCACCATTGTCAGGCTTTGAAAGTATCGGAGGCACTTCCATATGACGAACCAACTCATCAAATGCTTTCTGACATTCAGGAGTCCACTTGAAGTTTTTTCTTCCTTTCTTCAGAGCATCAAAGAATGGAATGCATTTGTCAGTAGCTTTTGAAATGAACCGACTCAAGGCAGCAACCTTTCCATTGAGACTTTGCAACTCCTTCGTTCTAGGAGCTTTGACCTCTCTCGGGGCAGTAATCTGGGCAGGATTAGCTTCAATGCCTCTAGCGCTCACAATAAAACCCAAAAACTTTCCGTACTCCACTCCAAATGAACATTTCAAGGGATTAAGCTTCATTCTGTACTTTCGGAGTACTGCGAACATCTCTGCCAAGTGATCCATGTGGTCCACAGCTTTCTTAGATTTCACTAGCATATCATCAACATAAACTTCCATTTTCTTGCCAATCTGCGGTTTAAACATGGCATTAACAAGCCTTTGGTAAGTTTCCCCTGCATTCTTGAGTCCGAAAGGCATGACCTTGTAGCAGTAGAGTCCAACATCTGTGATGAAGCTTGTGTCCTCTTGATCTGGCTCATGCATCATAATATGGTTATATCCGGAGTATGCATCCATAAAAGATAACAATTCATGCCCTGCCGTCCCATCCACCAACCGATCGATCCTGGGCAGCGGGAAACAGTCTTTGGGGCAGGCTTTGTTCAGATCTGAAAAGTCAATACATACTCTCCATTTTCCGTTAGCTTTTTTAACCAGCACTGGATTGGACACCCAGTTTGGATAAGTAGATTCACTGATGAAACCGTTCTCCATGAGCCGATTCACTTCTTCTTTTAACGCTGCCGTCCTCTCAGGACCCTGGGCTCTTCTTTTCTGTTTCACGGGTGTAAACTTTGGATCAATGTTCAGAGTGTGTACTGCAATCTCTGGGGATATTCCACACATGTCAGCATGAGTCCAAGCGAATACATCCAAATTTGCCTTCAAAAATGAAATCAGAACATTTTGAACTGTTGTGTTGAGTTGTGAACCCACATTCAGCACTTTGTTTGGGTCCTTTGGGTCAACGGGTACCGGCACCGTTATCTCTACCGGTACTACCCTATTCTCCCCTGACTGGCTTTCCTTGGATCCATCTCTCTTCGTGCGCCACTACATTCACCAGTGCAGGGTCCACCCTGTAATTGCTACAAGGTTGGTTCTTTGATGCGGACTGGAGCCGCCGCACGTTTTCCCGTTTCTCTTTTCCTTGATTCACGCAACTCCGCAAGATAACATTCTCGCCCCGCATCTTGGTCTCCTTTAATCACACCAAATCCATTATTTGTGGGGAATTTTAAAGTCAGACACCATGGGGCATGAACAGCTTTGAATGCAGCAAGAGTTGGTCGGCCTAAAAAGGCATTGTAGGCAGAGAGTTCTTCAACAATTATAAAGGTTTGCTTTCGAGTCACCTTCCTCAGCCCTTTTCTAAGTTCCACAAACAAAATTATGGTCCCAATCGGCTGTTTGGGTTCCCCAGCAAACCCGGCAATCTTAAGTGATGAAGCTTGAACGTCAGCCATTGGAATTTTCATTTGATCAAAGGTCTTTTTGAAAAGAATGTTGCATGAAGCTCCACAATCAACTAGAACTCTTCTCATAGTAGCCGGCCCAATACCAGCGTATATGACCAAAGGATCAATGGTAGGAGCCTCGATACCCAAAGAATCTCTGGCACTGAATACAATATCATCCGTGGAAGTCTTTTGTTTCTTTAAAGGCGCATCATTTTCTAAAACAAAAACATTCTCTTCAGCCGGTACATGCCTCAAGGCCCGGGCATACCTTTCCGTCTCGCCCCAGCTTTTGCCTGCTGGGTGAGGCCCTCCAGTTATTATATTGATGACAGGTCTTTTCGATTCATGTTCTACGGCCTTCTCACTTAAGCTATAACGGTGAGTGGGAACTTGTTGTCCTTGAGTCGACGAGGCTGGGGCATTTCTATTTCTTTTCACATACTGCTGGAGCTTGTTTTCCTTCAAGAGTTGT
Organism: Allium cepa; assembly: GCA_030765085.1. Taxonomy (NCBI): domain Eukaryota; kingdom Viridiplantae; phylum Streptophyta; class Magnoliopsida; order Asparagales; family Amaryllidaceae; genus Allium; species Allium cepa. The sequence goes on from CM060939.1 coordinate 813,967,961, forward strand.
TCAATTACCTCATTCAAATGACGGCATTCGTTGGTGTCATGGCCGGGTTGGTTATGGAACCGGTAGAACCTTCGACTTTTTTCTATCTTACTTCCCACTCTCATTTTAGGTGGTGTCGGATAATTGACATCATCCTTGGTCGCAAAGAAGATGTTCTCAGGGGTATCGGTCAAGGGCGTGAAATTGAAAGGACGGCCTTTCTTAGCATCTCCTTGTTTCTTTCCACCATCATTTCCCCTTCTCTGAGTGTTAGGTTCTTTCTTGTTCGAAGCAGCACCATTGTTCACGGCTTCTACTGATACCGCCTTGGCCGGTGTTTGGAGGCTCTCTAAGCGCATGAATTCATCCGCTTTCTTGTAGAATTTGTCGAGCGAGTTTGGTTCTTTCATTTTCAACCATTTTCCAAATTCGCTTGATTTGTCAATCGCCCTCATCAAGTATGTTAGGACCATGCGTGGCTCAGCATTATCTACCTCAGCCAATGCTATGTTAAAACGATTCAAAAATGATCTGATCGATTCTCTTGGATTTTGCTCTAGACTTGACAGCAACATTATATCCTTTGCTTTTGAAGCATACAATCGAAATTGCTCCTTGAATTTCCTGGTCAAATCGGAGAACTGATCAATGGACCTGACCGGCAGCTTTGTAAACCACAATAGAGCCACACCTTCCAGATATACCGGGAAATATCGACATTTGATTTCATCAGACGCTCTGGCACCCGTCATATTCCAATCGTACTTATACAGGAACTCATTAGGGTCGCTTGTCCCTTTGTATGCCGGAATAGTAGGAGGAACGAATTTTCTTGGGAATTCTGCCTTCAAGATTTTCTCAGTAAACGGAGTTTTGCTTGGAGCAAAACCCCATTATTTCTCATCTTCATCCCTTCGCATACTTTCCTTCATGATCTGACGAACCATGCCTGAGAAATACTCTTCATCATCTAAAGGTTCTGTAGGGCAAACATCAGCCATTCTCTCTGAATTCTGTCTTGATAAACGTTCACGGAGGGTCGGCTGCTGTCCTGATCCCCCAGCCTGGAGAGGTGTCTTTTCCACAGGGTCTGCGGCTCTTTGAGAAACGTTCCCTCCTTCAACATCTTGAACTCCCGCGGTAGGGTTTCCATCATTATTAACCGGTTGACGGTTAGCCCCAAGTAGATCATTCAACTTACTTAAGATCAGGGCGTTCTGGGCATTCTGAGCCTCCAACTGTGCATTCTGGGCATTCAATTGTTGATTCAACCCCAAAACTACGGCGTCCAATTCTGCTCGTGTAACTCCAACAATTGGAGCTGCTTGACTTGAAGGAGGAGAGGTAGCGGTATTCTCTTGAACATTGTCGGATCTCACAGAACTTCGTTTTCTCCCAAGAGCCATTATTTCCAATAAACTTCTGGTTTTAAAAGAAATCCTTTCCACGAACTTTTTCGAAGCAATGATGGAAGTATCCTGAGTTGGGTTCTCGGTGAAGGCACCAAAAATGTTAACGGTTAAAATCGAACGCTAACACCCCGGTGTGTGAAGTGTGAATATGAAAGCAAAACCCGACGGTTCGGGAACAGAATATCAGCTAAAAATAACAAAAAATACAGTAAGACACAGCGATTTTATAGTGGTTCGGCTTAAGGAGTAGCCTACGTCCACTTTAAGTATCTTTATTACTGATCTTGTTACAAAACGGTACAATGCTCTTTGAGTACAAATCTCTTTAGTTACAAAACACTTTGAGCAAGTAGCTTAAGCTTCGATGTAGATGAAAGTCTTCGAATCCATGTCAGATGTGTGAAAGTCTTTCAAAGCATCTTGTAGTGTTCTTCGAAACTTCAAGTATAAAGTCGGTTTAGAAACTGGCAGAGTATCGGCGCTTGAAGAGATTGTCCAAAAGTCCCTTGAAAGTTGGAGATGGCAATGTATTTACAGAGAATTCTGGGCACGAATTGTCGCCAAGTCCTGTGTCATGGCCGACTTAGGATAAGCCGTGGCCAACTTAGGATAAGTCGTGGCCGACCTATCGAGCCAAGTCCACGGTTTAGTAGAGGTAAGCTTGTCTACCTGAATTCATGTCATAAGTCCTAAGTCGCGAGTGAGTTAAAAGGATGCGGCATAAGTATCACAGCATTGGATTTTAACTCGGTAGCTTTAGGTCGTATGCGACTTAGCATGGGTCGTAAGTCGGTCGTGGCTTAAGTGAAGTTGCTTTTGAGCCTTTCTTGTCTCGAGTCATTAGGTCGGCCATTTATTGAGTCGTTTCCCCCCTTAAACCATTGAGTCGCTATCTCCATTGAGTCGTTGAGTCGGTCATTTCCTTAAGGTATTAAGTCGGTAACCCTTCAAGGTTATTAAGTCGGTAACCCATCAAGGTTATTAAGTCGGTAACCCTTCAAGGCTGTTGAGTCGGTCCATTTTCTTAACCCGCCAAGTCATGGCTTCCTTAAGTCGGTAGGTCGTACCACTTCATGAGCCGTTAAGTCGTGCTACTCTTTATGCAGCTAAGTCGTCATTTCTTTAAGTTGTTAACTCATGTTGTTATCTCCTGGGTCACTAGCAGAGTGGAATTAACACACATACACCCGCGCGTGCACATGCACCACCAAATCTGACCAACTCCGACCCTCACCGAGTCCCCCCAAGTCGACGATGATTCATGCAAGTGCTCCGATCTCCCAATTCCGACGAAAACGTCAGTAAATAAAATCGTGTAGATTATTCCCCCTAGAACCAAGTTCGATCGAAAAAATCACTCTCGCCATCGCCTCCGATCATCGAAGAACACATGACTCCACTCAAACCTTCGCCAAATTTCCATCTTCCCTCTCCCCACCTCTGGTCCACCCCGATGCTAGCATGAAAGAGAGATCGACCCATGAACATCTTAGACCAAAAACTCAAGCTAAACCCTAAAACCCCTTCGCCGCTCCTCCACGACGAATTAAAAATTCACCTACCATTTTCGCCGAGCTCACCTACCCCCAAGCTAACTACAACAGAGACCCTGAACCTCCACATCACTCCAATCGACAGTAGAAGCTCAAAACCCAAATTCTGTTCAACACATGATTTCACTCAAACTACAAACTTTAAAATCTCAAAATTTCTGCTAAAATTTATCATTTACTCATACAAATCTGATTATGAGATTAAACCACAAAATTAAGATCGTCACTTTTTCCCCTTTGAATAGATTTCATAGTGATTCCATCCGTTTGAAATATATACTACATAATTTCACTGGCAAATATTTTAAAATTTGTATTACATCATTTCAAACAAGTTTCTTTTAAATATCATTGGTAACAGTGATTAGGAAAGAAGAACTTGATTTTTTTGATCAAGTTTAAAACTGTAAAACTGGAACATCGCTCTATATATACACACACACACACACACACACACATACATACATGCATACAGACGTGCACACCCAAATTCACATACATACATACATACATACATACATATATATATAATCATCTCTAAACAAACATGCAAATACACTACCCATCATAGTTTCTAAGGATTATCACATGCAACCTCATCTATAAACAGAGTAAATTTAAATTGTAGTTTACTCACCTTAGATTCAGTTTTAAACAGAGGAATTGCTTTTGATCTTTTGATCTGGAAACTTAATATTTGAAAACTGGAATGCCCCCTTAGTTTTGAACACTGAATGCTATGATGATCTTTTGAAAACCGAAGCTTGAAAATGCTTGAAATATGAAATTTTAATGATTCAAGTTGAAGAGTTGTTGCTTGATTAAATTTTCAGGTTTGAGTTTTTCTACGGCCCTTTTGATTTCTGGTTTGAAATTAATTATAGGCTTTTTTTCAGGTTAGTATGTTTACAGATTTTTGATTTCTAGTTTTAGAAATGAGAATAGGAAAGAAATGGAAAAGGTAATGTAGAGATACATTTATAAATTGATTTTATGTTTCTAAAAAAGAAAAGAAAATAAAATTAAAAGGTGACACTTGTTCAGTAATCTAACATTTGTCATTAGCATGTATTAATTGATTTACATTTGTTAAACTATATACACTTAACTTACAAACGTAATTTCCTTGAATTAATAATTTTTTAAATGATTTCTTATAAAACTTATATATATGTATGTATATATATATATATATTATGATGATCCAATTTAGTTTTATTTTATAAATGTGTTACGTGTTTTATTATTTAAACTTCTCTTATATTTATCTATTTATTATTTTAAGAGTAGATGATATAAAATTCCAATTATAAACTTATAAATAGTTATACAAATATTAGTTATATATATACACTTTATTTAAATTTTTAAATGTTTTTCATAATACTTTTATTTTAAATTTTCTATTTACTAATTACTTTCCTTAATTCATATAATTATGACATTTTAAAAATATACATAAAACAAATTATATACTAATAAAATCGTACTCATATATATTTTATATCCAATTTATTTTAAGATAGTTATTCTTTGAATTTCCATTTCAAATTCAAATTCTAATTTAATTTAAAATCAACTCATATATATATATAATATATTTTTTAAACAAACTAATATTTAATTTATTAGGAAATAATATGTTTGCTCATTCTAAATAATTATATTAGGAGCTTATCAAATAAATATTTATCCAAGTATAAATATTTATTATAAGATTTATTTGTTTAACTTATAAATCAGTATTTTCACTAGTTAAAATCAGATAATTATCCAATTATCTGATACCCAAAAATCTAAGTTATCACATTCCTCCCCATTTAAATCTTTTCGTCCTTGAAAAGGAGCGAAGCCAAAATTCAATTACAACCGCTCATTACCAGTTAAATTATCTTTGAGCATTTTTAACTATAAACTCTTTTTATTCAACATTTTAAAACACTTTAAAATCTATATAATATTACCAAAATAGCTTTATAAAAATACTTTTTATATCTCGATGTCTGAACAGGTCCATCCTCGTTCTCACAGAAATTCGGTCATACGTTGATTAGGCGTAGGACTAAAAATCTATATGTACTTAGCAAACCCGTTTCCAATACCCGATGAAAATACTTGGAAAATATTTTGGTGAAAATATACAAAACACTTTTGAAAATGTTGAAAACATCATTGGTGAGAATGCTCTGGAAATCATCATCCCCTTCATGGTCGTAGTTTACTCGTTAGTTACGTTGCCATCCAAGCAATATCCATATATAACTGTAGGCACTCCGCGCCCCTTGATTACGCCATGGAACCCGCCGCAGATCGCATTTACATCCCGGGTTATGTTGCCATCATGGCAAAAGTCCATGTAACTGTAGGCCTCAGCACCCTCGATTTTCGCTGCCAATTGAAACTTCACCACTTCCACATAGGTCGCAGACTACATCAGTCAAGTCCCAATGTAGCCTTAGGCTCTCATGGCCTCTCGACTTTCGCTATGTCTCCATAGGTCACATTCTATTGATGTTACATTTCCATCACGAAAAAATCAAACTTAGACTGTTGGCTATCATGGCACACACGACTTCCGCTATGGTCCACAGTAGATCGCAGTGACATCAAGTTACATTGTCATCACAACATAACCCAAATGTCTCTGTAGGCATTAGCGTCTTCGACTTTCTCTACCCATTACAAATAATCCTCAAGAACTTCATTCGTCTGGACTTCCTCCCAGGATTCAATTTAGAGCCTCTCCATTAGGGCTCAAGGTAGACCCATCCCGTGGATCTCCTAATGAAGTTCATTCCAATGGGAGCGCCTTTTTCCCCAGAGCCAATCTCAAAACACTTTATACAAATACATTTATAGTATCTTTCAAATCATACCCTTTATGATTTACATCAAAATCTCCTTTACACAAAATCGATATCTCAAATCGATAGTTCCAAATTTCCAAAAATTGATTTTTCCCAAAAATAAAAAACCTTTGCAAAATCCATAGTTTCCAAAACCTTTCCCAAAATCATTTTCATAAAATTCATTATATATGTATGTAGATATAAATATATATATATCCTTGAAAAATCTTGGATCACTTCATACTCATATGAATTCTCTTTTTCTTACTTCAAATATTTTTCAAAAATCTATTCTTCTGGCTATAAATTCAGCAAGGGGAGTTTATCATATATAAAAAATATTATCCTGTCTTTTGGCAATGCCGTGATACCAAAAGATCGTTCAAAAGCCAAAGATTGGCTATGCATTGTTTAACCATGGATATTAATGGATTTTGTCTGAGCTTAGATCAGGCTACAATTGATAGAACACGACAAGCAAAGTCATGAAAAGCAGCACTCCAAGTTTCGAGTCAATCCGAGGTTGCATGTTTCAACTCCACCACACCACGAATTAACTTCCTCATAGGTCACTAACGACCTAAGACCTAAGACCTAGAACCTAAGACCTAGGACCTAACGACCTAAGACCTAGGACCTAACGACCTAAGACCTAGGACCTAACGACCTAAGACCTAACGATCTAAGACCTAACGATCTAAGGCCTAACGACCAAAGGCCTAACAATCTAACGGCCTAAGGCCTAACGCCCAACGCCTAACGACCTAAGACCTAAGACCTAACGACCTAAGACCTAAAGACCTAAGACCTAAGACCTAACGACCTAAAACCTAACGATCTAAGACCTAACGACCTAACGATGTAACGACCTAACGTTCTCCTATAAATACCCGAGCTACTCCACATTGAAAGGTGGACTTTTTCCCGGGACTTTCCTTAACTTTGAAGCTCGGAGACTCTGCTGCTCTTACGACTTCAACAACACTTCAACTTCCAACAACACTTCAAAGAGCCGAGAGAAGCAATCAAATACATTCAACATGAATCCAGAAAGCAATTCATCATCAAAGTTCTAACTGTTTGTTGTGTTGGTGTTGAATATGAAGGATGATTGTAAAAATTGTAGTGAAATCAGTGATATAAAAGTAAGTGGACGTAGGCTTGACTTTGAGCCGAACCACTATAAAAAACTTTGTCTCTTTATTATTCCTGCTATTTTCTTCTTATTTTCAGTTTCCTTTAATGACGGGTGGTGCTTGCACTTGATAACAACTTACACCGGGATGTAAGCGTACACTTTTCAACGTTAACATTTTTTGTGCTTTCATTGAGAGCTGAACTTAGAAGCGCTTTCATCATTGCTTCGTAAAGATTTGTTGAGAGACTCTCTTTAAGAACCAGAAGCCTATCCGAGATTATGGCTCCTGGAAGGAAAACAAGTAGAAGACAGAGACCAGAAAGAAGTCAGCATGAAGGGAGTCAAGGGGCTTCCTCAGGAGAGAACCAAACTTCAGTCTTCATCACCAGGGATGAGATGGAGACAATGATGAAAAGAAAAGAGGAGTTGATCCAGAATTTGTTTCAACGGATTGGGCAACTTGGAGTACAAAATCAAGGAGCGAATGGAGTTCAGAACAAAGCAGGACTATCTGAGGCAGCACCAGAGCTAGGGGGCACTCATCTAGAGCACACTGACCCAATACCGAGGAAAACTTCTGGTGGATTCGAGCAACATGGCATTAACAGAGGAACAGGAGCTCAACCAGGAGAACAGATTCCAGAATTCCCATGTGAACTCGGGAGGCAGGCCGAAGGCAAAGGACGAAGACTAGAAACTAGGAGACAACGACAGATTGGTAGAAATGGTCAAAAGAGCTATGAGAGGTGGCTTTGTAAACAAGGACTTGGAGGATGTGAATAGGAGTCCTTTTACCACAACAATCAGGCGAGCTAAGAACCCACTAGACTTTAAGCAACCATCATTGGATATGTATAATGGAAGGATAGACCCTACAGTTCATCTGACAAATTGTATGAGGCATATGGAGGTGCTGGGGGCATCAGAGAAAGTTATGGCCCGGTGCTTTCCATTGTACTTGACAGATATTGCCGCACTTTGGTTTAGATAGCTGGAGAGTGGATCTATCGGAACGTGGAGTGATTTGACTGAAAGGTTTATGACGCAATTCAGGGTCCACATTTCGAGACCCAAAAATGTGATGAACTTGGCAGCATTGAAACAGAAAGCTGGGGAATCTTTGAGAAGTTTTTTGACACAGTTCAATGCAGCCGCAGCATTGGTGGATCGACCAGATCCATCCATGGTCTTGATGGCAGCTGCGCGGGGCATAGCTGACGGTACAGAATTCAAGAATTCACTGACAAGAGATCCCCCCATGGAACTAGGAGAATTCTATCATGAGGCTGAAGGATTCTTATGGTTAGAGGACGCAAAAGCCGAAAGAGACGAAGGAGAAGGAATCAACATTCATGTAATCAAAGGTGGAAATCCTCCTAAGAAAGGTGTAGAATCTAGCAAAGGTAAACGAAAGGCCGAGGATAACAGCGATAGATCAGTACGACCACGAAGTGAGCCATGATTCACCTCATACACGGAGTTGAATAAGACTTTGGAGCGGATCTACCAAGACACCAAGGGACAGGTTCCTTATCGAAAGCCGATAAGGAGAGATCCAACTAATAGTGAGAGAAAGTCGGACAATTATTGCTCATTCCACGAGTTGAATGGTCATAGCTCAATGACTGCAGACACTTAAAAGACGAAGTTGAGGGGCACATCCAGCAAGGTTTGCTATCACAGTATGTGAAAAGGAAGATCGCAACAGTGGAACAAGAACGACCACCACCTGCACCAACTGAAGACGGCTCAGGATCCAGGCGTCAGCTTATTATCAATTGATTGAGATTACGTCAAATGAGTGGAAAACTCTACATCGAAACAACTAGGTTGTTCACACATGTATGGGACCGTGAACGATCCCAAGGCATGCTCTTATACAACTACAAATCGTATCGATCTAGGCGTTTGCACTCGGACGTAACTACTTTGCTTTTGTGCTTACTTCTGATGTTTGGATTTGACTTTGTCAGACATTTTTGTCTTAAAACTCTTCAGTTGCATGAATATTGAATTTTGATAAATTTAAAAAGGCTAAGTCACTTACACATGTACAGGGTCGCGAATGGTCCTTAGGCATGCTCTGAGTTGGCTAAGCTTCTTACACATGTACGGGGTCACGAACGGTCCTTAGGCATGCTCTGAGATGGCCAAGCTACTTACACATGTATGGGGTCGTGAACGGTCCTAAAGCATGCTCTGGAATGACAGTAAATCACCTTGGCAAACGATCCAGGAACTCACCCGAACGTGAACCTGGCATCGATAATACTAAGCCCCCCGCCCCCGGGCACACTTCTTCACCTCGAACAGGCACACAAACGATCCAGGAACTCACCTGAACGTGAACCTGGCATCGATAATACAAAACCCCCTCATGCACACTTACTCGCCTCGAACATGCACCCGACCTCGAACGGTCACAACTCGCCTCGAACGGCACCCTGACCACGAACGGTCACACTTCACCTCAAATTACTCGATCCCTAACGGTCGTCATTTGAGGTCAAGCCCTTGACCATGAACGATCACACTTCACCTCAAATGACTCGGTCCCAAACGATCGTCGTTTGAGGTCAAGCATTTGATCACGAACGGTCACAGTTCACCTCAAATGACTCGATCCCGAACGTCGTCATTTGAGGTTAGGCTCTTAAACGCGAACGGTCGCACTTTGCCTTAAATGGCTCGATCCTGAACGGTCGTCATTCGAGGTAAGGCATTTGATCGTGAACGGTCACATTTCACCTCAAATGGCTCGATCTCGAACGGTCGTCATTTGAGGTCATATAAAACTGTTAATTTCACTGCAGGACATCAACAGGATATGACATCCAGCATATGGCAGTACAAAACACACCTTCCTATCGCAAGGCATGTTTTGGGGGGAAAATGTTATCCCGTCTTTTGGCAATGCCGTGATACCAACAGATCGACCAAAAGCCAAAGATTGGCTATGCATTGTTTAACCATGGATATCAATGGATTTTGTCCGATCTTGGATCAGGCTATAATTGATAGAACACGGCAAGTAAAGTTATGAAAAGCAGCACTCCAAGTTTCGAGTCAATCCGAGGTCGCATGTTTCAACTCCACCACACCACGACCTAACTTCCTCATAGGTCACGAACGATCTAAGACCTAAGACCTAAGACCTAAAACCTAAGACCTAACACCTAAGACCTAACGACCGAAGACCTATGACCTAACGACCTAAGATCTAAGACCTAAGACCTAACGACCTAAGACCTAAGACCTAACGACCTAAGACCTAACGACCAAAGACCTAAGACCTAACGACCTAACGACCTAAGACGTACAACCTAACGACTTAAGACCTAACGACCTAAGACCTAAGACCTAAAACCTAACGACCTAAGACCTAACGACCTAATGATCTAACAACCTAATGTTCTCCTATAAATACCCCAGCTATTCCACATTGAAAGGGGGACTTTTTTCCCGAGACTTTCCTGGACATTGAAGCTCGAAGACTCTGCTGCTCTCACGACTTCAACAACACTTCAACTTCCAACAACACTTCAAAGAGCCGAGAGAAGCGATCAAATACATTCAATATGAATCCAGAAAGCAATTTATCATCAAAGTTCTAACTGTTTGTTGTATTGGTGTTGAACATGAAGGATGATTGTAAAAATTGTAATGAAATCGGTGATAGAAAAGAATAAGTGGACGTAGGCTTGACTTTGAGCCGAACCACTATAAAAACCGTTGTCTCTTTATTATTTCCTGCTATTTTCTTCTTATTTTCAGTTCCATTACCAGCGGGTGGTGCTTTCACTTGATTACTACTTACACCGGGGTGTTAGCGTACACTTTTCAACGTTAACAAAAAATTTATAACTTTATTCATACCAAATCAAATTTTCAAATTTGATTTCCCTTATAAATTTATTAATCATAATGCTTACTTTCCAAAAAGTAAATTTCAATAATAGAGATATTCAACTTCCACTTTAATCATCAAAAATTTTCTCAAAATATACCTTTCGTTTCAAAACCATTTCTCATTCTTTCTACATATATTTCATTTAAGCACGTACGATGTGCATATACCATCCGTACGCAATATCAAATCTGTTCGCTCACTAAATCACGCAATTCCACTTCCGATCTACTATCTTCCACCCGACTTCATAGTGTGGACTCGGGTCTGTTTTCTTGATCATAAACCATCATTCTCCTAGTATAGCCTAACTATGATAGAGAATTTCCAGAATCAATCAAAAATCCGTATCCAGGGTTCGCCGTCGAAAATCGAGTGAAATATCCTAACTCGGATCAATATACTATCTTGAAATTCTATGCACGAATCTGGATCAAATCACTATGCGAATAGAATATTATACGAACATCCTACGTATTTATCTTTATTGATCATTAGGTAAAGTAATTCTTTTTTCTGTTCACCATTATTTTGATTTCATTCACTTATCCATAATTGCCCCCAAATTCCATTTGGGTTGACACTTCAATTCTTGTCTCAATTTGTTTTCAATTATAGACAGTTTGCACTCTGACCAACTCGTATTAATATAATAGCATAAAAAGTTTAAAATAGATTTGTAGTTGTAAAATAGCTATTGGTTGTAAATAGTAGTAAAATAATTAAATAATTTTAAAATAGTTGTAAAATAGTCAAATAGTTGTAAAATAGTTGGATAATTGCAAAATAGTTGTAAAATTGTTGTAAAATAGTTAAGTAGTTCCAAAAGTAGTTGTAAAATAAGTACAAGATAGTTTTATGTTTTTTTAAAAAGAAAATTTGTATAGTAAATATCTAGGAAAAATAGATTTAAGAACAGTTATATTAAAAAAGTCTATTTGAAAATAGATTCAGAGTCAAACGGTTCTATTCTCCAATCTCCACTTTCCATTTCCAAATAACTTTTAATTTCCAATCTCATTAAATTGATTCAATTTCAATTCAATTCAAATTAACTTCAATTCAGATCCAAATTCAAATCAACTCCGATTTGAGTTTCAAACTTATTCAACTTAAATCTCACTTCAAATTATTTCAATTCAAATTTTACATTTGAATTTTATGCTTTTCCAATTTCAATCACAATTCCAATTAATTCAAATCAAATTCAATTTGAACTAATTCTATTCAAATCTCAACTTAAAACCATCTCGAATTTCATAAATTCGAGTTAAATTTTAAATGTTGATTTAATCCTTCAAATCAAACCAACCTTTTTAAATTAACAACTTAAAATTTTTAAACCATTTAATTCTGAGACCAAATTTCAAAATTCGATTTTAAATTAGCTTTTCTTAACTTCTTTCAAAGTTCAAATAAGAGTTCAAAAACAGTTAAATCTTCAAAATCCAATTTATTATCTAATTTAATCTTCGAAACTAATTCTTAAACAATTTTAGTTTGTAAGTTCATTTTTAACATTTTGAATCTTAAGTTCAAAGTGATTCCCTTTTCATAAGTTCAAATCTTATTTCTATTTTATTTCAATAATGGATGTATATTACCTCAATCCATTTCTTAAATCAATTAAAATATTCCAATTCACAGTTTCATGGATTATTAATAAAAAATAGGACGATATTTAGATAAGTCAAAGTAAATAAATATCCAAGTTATTTAAAACATTCATCAATAGCATCTAACTCCAATTTCTAGATCTCAAACCCATTTTGAGATCACACATACTCCTAGTTTAAATCAACCATTTAACTTTCCAAGTTAAATGTCAATTTCATCTTGAAATTTCCAATTCAAATTGTTTGTTCAACTTATTTAACTTCTCCTATGTTAAATTTAATTTATTTAATCCAGTCACTTTACCCAACTTGAGTTCCCATTTCAAATTTTAAACTTCATATTAATAATCTTCCAGCTAATAAGTTCAAAATCTTATAACTTGGGGGTTTTCATATCACATTCCAAGGAAAATTTTAAAACTCAACACCTAGAGTTTATTTCAAATCATCTTTGATATTATGTATATCTCTAAATATATACATATTATTTCCTTCTCAAGCCAAGTTATACTTTATATTTTAAACCACCTTTGGTTTTAAAACAATTTCTTTAAAATTTTCAAAAAACTCTTGTTTGAAACGGGACCCTCTCATTCAAATAATACTATTTATTATTATTATTAACATTTTGAAACAAATTCCAAATTTCGGACTTAGATTTTAAAACATCATAATTTAGATCATCTTCATTTCCAATTTATAAGTCATACTCACCTAAATGTTTACTTCCTTAAAACATTTCATTTTTGCTTAATCATTAACAATCATTTCATTATTAAACACAACAACCATTTATGATAATAACCAAGATTATCATATCAATTTATTATTAGCTTATTCTAAAAATACTTCAACAAACTCAGAATTTTAATTTCAGTTTGGATCCCTTTATCTTATTTATATAGTTTATATTATCTTCATATTTGGTTTGTATTTCTAACCACTTAATTCTTATTATTATTACATTTAATTCCAATAATCAACAACAAATTACTTATATATTAGAAAAATTATTGCTTTATATATATCAAAATATAAACTTATATAAAATCATTTTATAAGAAAATAACAAATACGCCCTCATATATATTACACTCAACTTATTCTAGGATACCATTGACCCTATCCATAATGAGTAAACCCACCAGAGCGAAGGTTCTCGCTTAACCTTCTACTCTGATACCAAAATGTAATGACCTAAAATTTTCGAACTCAAAAATCCGACACTAATACGGCATTGTAAAAGTGCCGAGAAATCAAACGCTGGAAATTCGAGATTGTTAGAGAGAGAAGAAAGGAGGTAGAAGAAGAACAGAAAACAAAACACAGAATCTCACATTTAGCAGTGGATCAAAATATAATATCAATAATAACATTTACAAAGAAAGTTATAATTGTTAATTTACATACATTAAATCAGAGATACAACCATACATAAATAGACTAGGTAGTTGCATCAACCTGTCCCAGACTATTCAACAACTCAAATACACAGCGGTAAACTCCATACGTTCCTACCATCTTGCTCGCCTCTTGAGCCCCAGAATGCCCTGACCTAAAAATATGTAATACTCGGACTGACCCGAGCATTACATCAAAGTAACACCCGGGTCAGGCAGGAAACCAGCGTGAGTAAACCCAATAAAATTGCAATACTAAGTTTCAAAACATAACAGAAATCCGGGATAACTCGTACCTTGCTACGAATTCTTTTCTTGTTAAATCCTTACTTATTTCACAAATAAATCCCAAGTACCAATATATAGTTTCAATGTCCAATTCACTTAAATTATTCCATTCCAGCCTATTGGTTTCACATATCAAAACTATAAAGAATTATTACAGATTCCAAATCGAAGTGGTTTCGGGTGTTTACTGATACCCGACCCCGGTCTCCTCGAATCCAATATTATCTTAAAAGAACAAAGTTGTTTAAGTTTAAATAATTCCATTTATATCCAGAATTACATATTTACATAGCCGTTCATCACATCTAAACAAACAATTTTATCAAACATATCATATCACGTAACATTACAAATCATATATCAGATACAATATCATTCAATCATTGATAAGCAAGAATAATTTGTCACACCATTTCTAATTAATTTAAATAAATTAAATTAATTACTTTAATCACCTATAAATCCTGCGACTTAACAATAATTAATTGCCAATAAATTAATTAATCATCCTTTAATTATCATCTTAATTACATCAAGTAATTAGCCTTTAATTAATTACACAAATTAGTTAACTTTCAACCATTCACACTAATTAACCTTTAATTATTCACATAAATTAATTAGCAATATTTTTATTATATTAGTCCTTAATTAATTACTCTAATTAATTATTCTATAATCACTTACATTGATTAATTATCCTTTATTTAATCACATTCATCGATTAACTAACCCTTTAAGTAATTTTCCTCAATTAATCCATATTTTAACTGATTACGCTTAAGTAATTAATCCATACTTTAACTAATTACACTTAAGTAATTAATCCTCAATTACTTCCATTAAGTAATTATCATTAAATAATCATATTTAGTAATTTCCCATTAATTACCCTCCTTAGTTAATGACATTAAGCAATTATCCTTTAATTACTTTCATTAAGTAATTATCATTAATTAATTTCATTAAGTGATTAACCTTTAATTAATCACATTTTAATTGATAACTTAATTAATTAATCACATTAATAAATCAATCTTTTAAATTGATTGCACAAATTAATTAACCTTTAATTAATTAATTATTCCCTGATTACATAAATCAATTAACCATCCTTAATACATTAAATAATTTGTACCATATTTAATTGCAACTTTTAATTCACCTTAAAACATATAGGATTTAATATATTATATAATTACTTTAAACAAACAACTTGAAAACATTTTAAAACTAAGGAAAATCGCTTAAAACTAGCTAATACATTGTTTAAGAATTTTATTTACATTTTCCTTTGAAACTTACACGTTTGATAAGTTTTTAAAACATGATTACCGTAATCCACGAATACCCGGGCCAAACAAAAAAAAATTCCCGAGCTAATCCTCGTGTTTTCTCACGTCAAGTCATCTTCGAGACAAACATCACACAACTTCGAGCGCGAACCCGAGAATACTTCATCTTCCCCATCATCCCAAAACAACACAGACACATACACCCACACGTGCACGTGCACCACAAAATCCGACCAACTTTCACCCTCGCCGAGTCACCCTCAAGTCGACGATGATCCATGCAAGTTCTTCGATCTCCCAATTCCGACGAAAACGTCCGCAAATAAAATCAAGCAGATTATTCCCCTTGGAACCAAGTTCGATCAGAAAAATCACCCCCGCCATCGCCTTCGATCATCAAAGAACGTGCAACTCCACTCAAACCATCGCCACACTTCCATCTTCCTTCTTCCCTAACCCCGGTCCACCCCGATGCTAGCATGACAACGAAATCAACCCATGAACATCTCAGATCAAAAACTCAAGCTAAACCCTAAAACCTCTTCGTCGCTCCTCCACGATGAATTAAAAATTCAACTACCATTTTTGCCGAGCTTATCTACCCCCAGGATAACTACAGCAGACACCTCGACCCTCCACATCACTTCGATCGACAACCGAAGCTCAAAACCCAAATTCAGGTGTACCCATGATTTCACTCAAACTACAAACTTTAAAATCTCAAAATTTCTATTAAAATTTATCATTTACTCATACAAAATCATCACTTTTTCTCCTTTGAATAGATTTCATAGTAATTTCATCTGTTTGAAATATTTACTAAATAATTTCACTTGCAAATATTTTTAAAATTTGTATTACATCATTTCAAACAAGTTTCTTTTAAACATCATATGGTTACAATGATTAGGGAAGAAGAACTTGATTTTTTTTATCATATCTAAAAGTGTATAACTAGAACAAAGCTCTGTGTGTGTGTGTGTGTGTAGAGACATGCATAGCCAAATTCACATACATACATACATACGTATATATAATCATCTCTAAACAAATACGCAAACATACTACCCATCATACTTTCCAAGGATTATCACATATAACCTCGTATATAAATAGATTAAATTTAAATAGTAGTTTACACACCTTAGATTCCATTTTGAACAGCGGAATTGCTTTTGATCTTTTGATCTGGAAACTTAATACTTGAAAACTGGAATGTCTCTTTAGTTTTAAAAACTGAACGCGATGATGATCTTTTGGAAACGGAAGCTTGAAAATGTTTGAAATCTGAAGTTTGAATGATTCAAGTTAAAGAGTTATCGCTTGATTAAATTTTCAGGTTTGAGTTTGTCTACGGCCCTTTTGATTCTGGTTTGAAATTAATTAGAGGCCTTTTTTAGGTTAGTACATTTACAGATTTTTGATTTTTTGTTTTAGAAATGAGAATAGGAAAGAAATGGAGAAGGCAATGTGGAGATATATTTATAATTTGTTTTTATGATTTTAAAAAAAATGAAAGAAAATAAAAATAAAAGGTGACACTTGTTCAATAATATAACATTTGTCATTACCATTTATTAATTGATTTACATTTGTTAAATTATATACGCTTAACTTACAAGTATAATTTCCATGAATTAATAATTTTTTAAATGATTTTGATAAAACTTATATATATACATATTTTATGATAATTCCAATTTAGTTTTATTTTATATATGTCTTAAATGTTTAAATATTTAAACTTCTCTTATACTTATCTATTTATAATTTTAAAAGTAGACGATATATAATTTTAATTATACACTTATAAATAGTTATACAAAAATACTAGTTATATATATAAACTATATTTATATTTATAAATGTTTTTCATAAAATTTTCATATTAAATTTTCTAATTAGTAATTACTTTCCTTAATTCATATAAAAATGAAATTTTAAAGAAAATAATATAAAACAAGTTATATACTAATAAGATCATATTCATATATATTTTATATCCAATTTATTTTAAGATAGTTATTCTTTGAATTTCCATTTCAAATTCAAAATCTAATTTAATTTTAAATCAACTCATATATATGTAATATTATTTTTTTGAAAAAACACATATCTAATTTGTTAGGAAATAATATGTTTACTCATTCTAAATAATTATATTAGGAGAATATCAAATAAATGTTTATCCAAGTATAAATATTTATTAACAGATTTATTTGTTTAAACTATAATCAGTGTTTTCAATAGTTAAAATAAGATAATTATCCAAATATACGACGCCCGAAAATCCCGCTATCACATTTATATTTTATAAAGTATTTAATTTTAAAGATAGCTTGGCTGAAGTTTTTGTTTGAAACACTTATATAGAATTTCATAACTTTTATTTTAAGATTTATTTTGGTTTAAGCTTTACATGAGAAATTATTTTAAAATTTCATAACCAGTATTTTAAATAAAGTGTTTTAAATAGTTTATTTAGACATTTGTAAATCATATATATATTTTTGGATAGAATGATTTAAATTACTTTAAAATCTAAAGTGTTTAGACTTGGTGATTTAAGTAGAGATAGACAATATTTGGAAATTTATTCCGCGAGAGAAAAGTGATTGGGAAACTATTTTCAAAAGGATGAAGTGTAAATAAATATCTTGCAAAGATATTTTGAAATAAATAATTTAGGAAATATTAAAGCCTGATGGTTGTTTTTGAATGTTATTCGATAGTTAAATAACCGGGTATAAATATTGGCCGGTACGCTGATCGTTTCGAAGAGGCCGGGATTGGGATTAATTTTTCGAAAACCTCTTCGATCTGGTTTGAACGTTTTCGTGAAGAAAACAAGAGCTTGGAATCCAAGATGGAGCAGTGAAGTGCGTGGGCTAATCGCTACTAATCCTGGGGTTGATTCCAAAATGGATGTAGTAGGAGTAGTGCCTTCAGTTCTGTTCGAACCCGGAACGGACTTGTATGGACGAATGCTAACAGAACATCGTCAGGAGGACGATGAGCATTCTAAGTGAATGTTTGCTAAAAAGGAAATGCATAGCCTCGAGCCTCATCAACCGAGAATGGATAAAATAGGGGAGGGCACACAAGGCTAAGTGGATAGCAACCAATTAGGGTAAGGTCATCCCTATTTAGAGGTCACTTTTATTCGGCTGTGTGGGCAGTCGCTGGTCCCAACCGCTGGGAGAACTTATTTGGACTATCCAGTATGGGGTAGCTCCGGTCTTGTGATGCAGGGGATCGGGGTGGATCCCCGGTACGGTGATCTAGACTACATACTATGACGGATGGTACCCTAGTAGCCCTGCCATTGATGGAAATCTATTCTCCCTACATGCCTTTACGGTTTTGTTTGTAGAACCCACTTTGTGGCTAGTCTTGCTAGATTTAATGAATGCAACAATTTTGGCTATTTGAATAAGTATTTGTATATAGACACTACTATAATATTAGAGGATTTAATAAGAAATGTTTTGGTTATCGTAAGAAAAAAACCCGACATGTTTATTTGTGGCCTACTCTTACGAGATACCTTTGATTTCAAAGGATTTTGAAACTTTAATAATTCAATTGAGGGTGTTTTTTCATGGTGATTTTCCAAACTGACTCGGGTGTTATTTAACTATAATGCTCGGGTCAGCCCAAGTATTGTAGAGTACAGATTCTGGATGGACTGCTGTGGAGCTCAGGAGACGAGCTGGATGACGAGGCGTATTTCCATAGATTTATATTTCCTCTGTACGGTGTAAGCTGTATATTCAGCTTTGAATGGACGAGATATTATAGCCGTCTTTAATTGTGTTGTTGATTGTTCTGTACTCTAATGATGTAATGTACAAACAAATATAGTTCTTTTTGTTTAAAGATTAATCATTTATCTATTATATATTGTTCCCATACGATTGTGAGATTCTGATATTGTTTCTATTTGTTCTACCTATTTCTTCTTTAACCCTAATGGTTTGGATTTTCGGCATTCGATTGTTCGACATTTGGTACAGTGGACGTATGTCGATTTTCAGGCGTCGAAAAAATTCTAGTCGTTATAGTTGGCATCAGAGCTGAAGGTTAAGCGAGAACCTTGGCTCTGGTAGGGATTGCTCATTGGAAATAGAGTCCGTAGTACTCTAGATTGAGTTTGGGTGTATTTATAAATATGAGTGCATATTTGTTAGTAATATAAAAACTGTTTTTATATTGTACCCACTTATCGGTTGAGTGTTTATGAATTCTGGTCGACGCGGGAAGTACAACCGTATCAATAGGGGTTTTTTAACTCTTAAACAAGATAAACCGACACGGTATTGTTCTAAAATAAGGTAAATGAAATAATTTTACCCAAATTATTTTTACACAAAAGAAATAATCTTCCATAAATTATTATAGTTATATATGGTTGCTTGGTTGTTAAGAAGTAATAACATTAAACTATTGTGTAGAAATTTAAAATAGGATTAAAATTATAACCATAGGTAAAGAAATAAATTTATATAAGAAAATGGGATTTGTAAATGTGAATTATAAATGTGATTTATAATTAAAAATGAAATAAAAATTCCAGTGTAATACTTGAATATGAATCGAAAGGATTTGGAATTTGAAATTTTATAAATTAAATTCCTATGGATTTGAAAATGATTTTCAAAAGTTTTAGAGGAAAAATGGTGATATTATTTGGGAAATATTCTTGAATTGGATTTGAAGTCTGGTAGGATTTGGAATCAAAAATATTTGAAAATATTGTTGGAATGAATAAAAGCATTGAACTTTTTTCGATCGCTGGAAAATAACTTCGGTGATGACTACAGCATCATCGATGTTCATTTTCGAGTTTCCAAAAGAGGAATTGCTACCAAATGTTTTAAATTGGAGTTGTTTGCAAAACTGGGTTGGTTTTAAAATTAAAAGAATGATTGGATATGTAATTGAATTATGTATATAATTGATTTTGATTGTTGAAGTTTTGGTTTGGTAAAACCGTTTTGGTTTTTAATACAAAGGAATATTAGATATATTAAAGGATTTTAGGATTCACTTGGTATCAAAAATAATTTTGAAATATTTAAGTAATTTCTTAACCACTGGAAGATTAAGTAGAATGCTTATAGAATATAAATGGTTTGATGACTTATAAAATTAGAAACTTGTTGGGATAAAATTCAACTTGAATAAGGAGTTATGTTAAGGTAAGTATGGCAATAAAGTAAAGTGATAGATATACCAACTAAATGAAGTAAATGAAAACAAAGTTTAGAATTTAAACTGAATTTGGATTTAACTAAATTAAGTTAATTAAAGGAGAGCTTTGAGGAAATGAATCAAAGTAGGCTTAGTAAAATGGTCATTGAAATAAAATTCATTAAGATGGAAATAAATTTATGAATGAATAAATTAATTTAGTTTGTAACTAATGGAAGTGAAATTTAATATTTGAATTAAATTTAAATTGTGCCAAATAAAGGAAATGGAAAATGAGTCTTGTAAGGCTAAAGAAAGCAAAGTATTGTAATTAAAATTAGTTCTAAATGGACTAAAAATAGTAAAAGTTTGGGAATAGAATTTTTTAAGATATGTATAAATTGGTAAGTGGGATTAGTTTAAGGAATGGATTAAATAAATATGGGTTGAGATAAGATGAGTAGAATTCAATATTTAAAAATGAAGGTTAATTGAACTCATATGGAATTGGAGATCCAATTTAAATATAAGTAGATATAAACCAAAGTGGTGAATTGAAAATAAATATAAGAAGTATATAAAATACTTATATTGAAGTTAAGTAATGAATGGTGGAATTCTTAAATTTGCTTTTGGGAAAAATACTCTAAGTGAATAATTGAATGAAGATTAAACTGGAAGTTGTGAAACAAGGAAATTGTGAATGAGTGGATAGAAATCAAAATAAATGTAAAAAAGGAAAAGGATTTAGCTAATAATCAATTGGGATAAATACGTAGGACGTATGTATATTATCTTATTCATATAGTGATTTGATCCAGATTCGAGTATAGAATTTCGAGATAGTCATATCGACCCGAGTTAGGATTTTTCACTCGATTTTCGACGACGAACCTTGGAATAGATTTTTGATTAATTCCAAAATTCTCTATCATAGTTTGTGGCAATGCAAGGAGAAAGACGGTTTTTGATCAAGGTACCAAATCTAAGTCTGCACTAGAGAGTCGGGTGAACGATGCTAGTTCGAAAGTGAAATTGTGTGATCGAGTGAGCGATTGAATTTGGTATTGCGTATGGATGATATATGTGCATCGTACGGGCTTAAATGAAATAGTTATTGAAACTTTTGTAAAGAAATGTATAAAATGATTTTGAATGCTATGATTGGGTATCGTACTAAGTAGGATACAGGTGTTTCAAAAGCAAAGGGAAATTGGGATTTTTGATTTCTAAAGACAAAAATAGAATTGCTTGATAAAAGGTATGTATTTATATTTCTGTATGAAATTTGATGGATTTCTGATCCAGTCACTTGGCTTTTTGTTTACTTTTGAAATTTGGGGCCCCATAGGGGCATTTTGTAGTCGTACCGATCTAGCAGCGCAAAGGAGACGCTGGCAAAATTTTCGAAATTTAAAGAGTTAGAAATTTTTTGAGAAAATTATGATAATTTAAAATTTAAGTTTTAGATTTAAATTTGAATGGTTAAGTAAGTAATGTTGTTTGAAAACTATGAAATAGTTTGAAAAGTTAGTAGAGTGATAGTGTGTCTTGAATAAAAGACTAGTTTTGGGAAGTTGTTTAAACTGTTGGGTTTTGGAAATAGTAAACGGGTTGTGGGCCATTCTTCTTAACTAGCAATTTCGGGGATGAAATTAATTTAGGGGGGAGGAACGTGACGACCCGGAATTTCTATAAATTTGAAATTGGAATATTTAGTTGATTTTAAATATTTCAAGGTTAGTTAACTTAAAATTTCAAATATCACTATTTATTTGGAAATTAAATTATTGAATTTAATTATTAAAAGTTGGGTAAAATATTGAATCTTCAGTTTTATGCTTGTTAAAAATATTTCAAAGGCTTATAAAATTTATATTAATTGGACTGAAGATAATGGAAGCTTTAGAATTGAATTTAAAAGTGTTCTGTTTAGTTTTAAAAATATATTGTTTAAATTGATATTTAAAAATAGCCTTCCGAGGCACAGTCTCAAAATTTGACGAGCCAGCTCCATTGGAACCGTAATATTGTATTATTATTGAATTTCAATTTTTGTAGCATTTGGAGTCGTCGTGTGATCGTACGGTAGATCAACGCGTTGAATTCATATCGAAAATTTAATATCATAACTTGGTCCAAAAAGCTATCTTCCCCATACGATCGAATTAGGACCCGAACCATTTTCCATTACGTTCGGAATAGGGGTTTGACAATATAAATGCCTGGCCACATGCCTCGATTGGAGGTCGAGATTGTGAGTTGCGGAAATCGAGGCGATTTGAATTTGAATTTAAATTTAAACACAAATAATATTATTGCATTTGAAACACTATAGTCTTTGCGGACACGTAAAGAAATTAATTACATGTTTTTCTTTTATTCTATTAATTTTACACATGTTAGTTTCAAAAATAAATAAAAAAGAGAAATCACCGAGAATCCTTTTCAAAACAAAATCAAAATAGAAGGAGAAATCAAATTCACAGTTCGACATTTGAATGGTCGAAGCCTCTTATTTTGTAATAAAAAAGAAAGAAGAAAGAAAATGGCAGATCGATTATAAAATATGAGGGCTGAGCCTCGTTCATCACCCAAATAATCGAATCCCCAAGTATGTTCCTCGATTTGTGTAAGCAGTAAATGGCACCGATCAACATTTCTGAGGTTCGTGTCAAAAGTGCACCAAAATTCTTACTAAGAAAGCTTCCGTTTAAGAGGCTAGTTCATGAAATCGGTCAGGATTACAAGACCGATCTGAGGTTACTTTACCGTTTGCCCTAAATCAAGCTCGCAAGGAGGAATTTCGAATCATTGGAATCACGAGCTCGAGAGCAAGGCGCCATCATTGGGTGTCGTGCTACGTGGAGGCGAGTATGTGACAAGTGGGCTCGCGATTGAGGTGGAATCAAGACCGAAATCAAGGCGACCGTGTGCAGCTGTGGTCGAGTGTGGTCGAGCTGATGACCTATGGTGGATCTCGGTCGGGCCGTCGCTGGATGATTCTCGATTAGCAGCATAGATGAGCTATTATAGGCAATCACATTTTAATTTAGCACATATGTTTGTTGTGCAGAGAAGAAAATTAATGGATAGATATACATTCTTTAAGTACTGGTTTATTATTATTTTTTACAAAAAAAGATATAGTAACATTAAGATTTATAAACAGTTTATTTTCTTCAATGAATATGTTTATATACATGTATATAGGTTGTTTTATTTTGATTGAATTTTAAAAATATATATATTCCTGCCATTTTAAATTAAATACATATACAAGAAAGATTGTGGAAATAAAATAGTATATACACAAAGGAGTTTTAAATATTGAAGAATCTATAGAAATTAGATTTTTAATACAGTTTATTTTTGTAAGTGTGTATAAATATAGTTTCAAAAGAAAATATTACATGCAAGTTTTATATAGGTAGTTTCAAGGGAATATATACATATTAATTATATCCATACAAAAATACATACACATTTTCACACGTATGTTTGGGTGATTAACTAATTCATTTAACTGGTTTAATTATTTTAGTTATTGAAAATTTATTTATCATAGGAGGTTAATTTAAAATTTAAATTATTTAGTCACTTAAAGGTAATTTATTAAAGGGAAATTAGTTCAAATTAGATAATTAGTTAATTTAAAGTTGTTTAAATGCTAATTGATCATTCGATAACTCAGATGTTAATTAAATAATATAATAGTTATACAAGATCAAAAGTCGTGAAGAAATTAGAGATGGATTGGATTGAAAAACAAAAATCAAAGATGAGCTAATCTCACTCATTTGGATTCCATTTAAATTTAAATAGTAAAATTTAAATTATTGATTGATTGCTTGAATTGTCTGGATGCGAGAGTATATATAGTTGTATATATAGTATATATATTGGAATGATTGGTTTCCTGCATTATATAGCGGATGAGACCCTATGCGCCCCGCATAATAATGGATGAACCTTTATACCGCGATATCCCACCATGAAGCGGGATTGGTATTTTAAATTATAGTGCTAACATCTATGGATGTTGGGAAATAGGTTGGAGGGATCCAACTGGATTCCTCAAATGTTGAATTTATTTTATATTCAGTAGTGTGATTTATGTAATAATCTATAATAGATTATATTGATCATATTGGAAAATAAAATTATTAAATTCTATGGCTTGGTTGAATATATTTGGAATTTGAGAAAAAAATGAAATATATAAAGTTTGGATTTTTAAAGGTAATAAGAAAAAAGGCAAATTTTTAAGTAAAATAATATAGTAAATTTGGGTAAATTAAAGATTGAAATTGGAAAAATATAAATGTTTGATTTTAAAATTCCATTAAATAAATACAGAGTATAGAAATAAAGACAGATATTTTAAATAAATGTATATAAAAGAAATTTGGTGACTTAAGTGATATTGTCTAAAAATTTAAAGGGTTTTGTTTTCAAAATTTAAGACTTAAAATGTTTGGGAAGAAAGTAAAGAGTAGGATTTTAAATTAAGTATGATTTTAAAGTAAGATTTTAAATCATAAATATAGAAGTAAATATGGAATTAAAAGGGTTTTGAAATAAATTTGGATAAGTAAAGGAATTTATTTTAAATGGAGTTAGTTTTGAAATCAATTTTAAAATTGGTTAAGTGTTTGAACCTAGGATTAAAGGAGAATGAGATTTGGAAATTTATTAACAGGATTTATAAATAAAGTGAAATATTTATCGGAAGATAATTTGGAGGTATAAATTCATGATGGGAATTTTAAGGAATAAGTAATTTGTTTTAAAAATAAATAGTCGTTTATTTTTTTAAAAGGTATGAAAGAAAAGTGCATTTCCCAAACAAGCCAAGTACATTTTCAAAGCATATTTTTAAGTGTAATTTAAAGGTTTAAAAGTTGTTTTAAAAGAAAGTTATTTGCGGAATATTATTCAAGCTGTTTAGAATTAAAGATAATATTTATTAAATTAGTTATGGTAGTAAATATTTCAAAAGGTTTAATTGGTATTATGATTTAAAAGATAATTATTAATATTTATATTTTATAAAGTATTTTGTTTTAAGGATAGTTTGGCTGAAGTTTTTGTTTGAAGCACTTGTATAGAATTTCATAACTTTTATTTTAAGATTTGTTTTGGTTTTAGCTTTACATAAGAAATTATTTTAAAATTTCATAAACAGTATTTTAAAGTTTTCTTTTAGATATTTTTAAAGCATATATATATATATATATATATTTTATAGAGTGATTTAAATAATTTTAAAATCTAAAGTATTTAGACTTGGTGATTTCAGTAGAGATAGACAATATTTGGAAATTTATTCCACGAGAGAAAATTGAATTGGAAACTGTTTTCAAAAGGGTGAAGTGTAAATAAATATCTTGCGAAGATATTTTGAAATAAATAATTTGAGAAATTAATAAAGCCTAACGGTTGTTTGTGAATTTTATTTGATAGTTAAATAACGGACTATCAATATTGGCCAATACACTGATCGTTTCGAAAAGCCAGGATCGGGTTTAATAAATCGAAAACCACTTCCATCCGGTTTGAACGTTTTCGTGAAGAAGATAAGGGCTTGGAGTCGAAGATGGAGCGGTGAAGTGCAAGGGCTAACCGCACCTAATTCTGAGGTGATTCCAAAATGGATGTAGTAGGAGTAGTGCCTTCGATTCAGTTCGAACCCGGAATGGATTTGTATGGATGAATGATATCAGAACATCATTAGGAGGACGATGAGAATTCTAAGTGAATGAGTGCTATAAAGGTAACGCATAGCCTCGAGCCTCATCAACCGGGAATGGCTAAAACAGAGGAGGTGCACACATGACTACGGGGCTAGCAACCAATTAGGGTAAGGTCATCACTAGTACAAAAAGTGCATATTGCTTCGTCTCATTTGCATCGGTTGAAGTAAAAACTGATGCAAATAGAACTATTTGCATCAGTTCTATCTTAATAACAGATGTAATTGATATGTGGAAAGCAATAGGTAATAAAAAAATCAATTTTGCATTAATTCTCACCAACAACCGATGCAAATAGTTTTAGTCGCATCGGTTTTAAAGTAAACCGATGCAACTACATGTTGATGGCAATATGAAATTTAGGCTGGAAATAGTGAAAAATTGGCTCCAAAGTTACTACTTTGGACAAATGTACTACTTCCGCCTCTATAACCCACTCCCAAAAAAAAATTCTTCTCCACCTTAAAAACAACTACACGCGTACTTGTGTATATAATCAGAAAGCTTATACAAAAAAAAATCGAAATCACACTTTCACGATTAGCCCCAATTTCACGGTTCAATCAAACTTTCACAATTCAACCAATTTTCTTGATTCGGCCATACTAATTGGTGAAAGCGGTTCGGTTCATTATGGGTTTGACGTTAGTTCGAGTTCGAGTGGATGATTTCATGGCTGTTGAGCGTGGTTCGAATTGGGAAGTCGATGGCGGGAGATTTGAAGTGTTGATTTTTTTTCTCGATGGAATGTTTGGTCGAAGCGGTAGCAGTAGTTGCAAATTGTAGGTCGAGGCAAGGGGAACGGCACTGTTTTGTATGTAGAAGTAGGTTGAATGTAAACAGAGATGTAATTGTGATGTATAGGGTAGTTTGATGTTTGAGTGGATGAAGTTGAACTGTGTGGAGGTGTATGGGAATGAGGTGATGAAGCAGTTATGGTGTGGTTTGAGACAGTGGAAGGGTGCGGCACTATAGAGGGCTTGTTGAAGCAGAAGCAGGTGAACCTACCTGATAATACATAGTAAAAAACATTATTTCAGTATGGTGATGCATTTAAAATAGATGAACCTTTACCATTTGTGGTTCTGCTAGAATCTGAACTACTGCTAAGTGTAAAAAGCCAAGGGAGAAATATATTTACCGTTGTGTATTGAGTTATGATTATCATCAATTTTAAGTCTTTGATTTTAAATGCATTGCTGCGTTGAATCTATTCCATACTTGAGCCATCTGACATATGTTTTTGAAAGAGAAAGGTTCTGAGACCCGAAGCATGAATTTCTCTAACACCTTCAAGTGCCTTCAGTAAATAGTTTAAGTTTCTACACAAGTGGAAAAAATTTCAATAAATTATGGATTGTATCGATAGAAGAAACATTACTATATAAATTTAATAGTCAAGTATCAAACTGTATAACTATTATCTGATCATGAAATGATGAGCGAACAATCACTCACACACTCATGTGTGTGTGTGTGTGCTAATGAAAGTGACAGGTGCATGTGAATGAATGAGCGATAAAGACGTAATATTCTATTTTACTTTATCTGTTTATTTAAATCACCTGCAAAAACTATTATGTATGGCTTGACTTATAAATATTTGATAAAAAACTACAAGTTGTCTCAATTTATTTCTGTGTATGTTTGAATTCTATAGAGGAAAAATAAGCTCGTTCTGTTTTGGCCCACTATAGCTTTTTTATTGTTATTAATTATAGCATCTTCTCACAAGTCAAGGGACTATACTTTCTATACATATCCATTTATAAATTTTTACGGGTCAATATAATGTAAAATAGGTAAAGAGGTCACATCCATCGCTTTACATTTTGTGCCAGCATCAGGTAGATCGAAATTAGCTTATGGGATATAAATGCGAAAGGGAATAAAATAACTTTATCGCTCGACCAAATAAAAATTTATCATAATAAAATGTAAATACAGTAAGTTGACTTTTTGTGTTGTCGATGCAGAGTACCAATGTAACGCTGATTAAAACAGGAAAGGGTTATATAGTAGGCTCTTATGGAAAAAACAATAACAGTGATAATTTACATGGTCAATCGTACACACACAACAAAGAACATAATACTACACTATATAAAAAGAAAATAGTCTTAAACTTAGCAAGTAACGTTACTCTTAAGAAATGTCTATCTTTATGTTTTACATTGTAACACCATTGGAATAACTCAAAAGTTTAATAGTTCGTTTATGCATTTTTTCGTTGTCGGATCCTCACTTTTGGGAATAAATTCCTGGCTATGTCCTTGACCAAGTAATTTCCCCTCGCATATGACTTAATGTTTTTCAGTATATTCTGTTTTTTAGTAGAACAAATTCACGACGCAAAATGATTACCTGAGCAAAATACTTTCCTCATTTTCGTTTGCATCTTCATAGTTCACTAAAGGTACAATTTTGTTAGCGGCCCGCCAAGCTCTTTCCTGTTTCTGTAGTCATAGTAGAGTTTGGTTTGACGTGAAATTTGAACATCAACCCATAGAGCTGCTAGAATATTTCTTTAACTTGTGTAGTTCCCATTTACTGTAGAAGTGACCAAATATTAAATATCATTCTACTGCTCATAGTTGATGATTTTTTCTTGGATGAATCTTCATATTTACGTTAGTTTGAATCTGCGTAGTTTGTTAATTGTCAGTCAACCGAAGATTGAAATGAAAATATACATGGCCCATCATTACATTTAGTTAGTGCTAACATTAAACAATGCTTTTCAGGTCAAAAGGAAAACTCAATGCAGATTATTTCAAGTACCGCTCAGCCGTTCCCTCTTCGACCACCATCCTCGGTTGTACATTCGCCTTTTGTGCTCTCATCTGCAAGGAATAGCCAAACAATGTCTCAATACAACTTCACATCTCAAGGTATGATTAATAATAACTATACCAGCTATAATAATAATAGCTTTTAAACTAATGAATCGTTAGTATGTCGTCATCCTGTGTTAGCTAACTTTTTCTTCTTCTATAGCAGATCAAGACCGACCTATGATGTACATCATAAATTTTTACTCATACCATTACATTGAATTGAATATATTTGAGTAGCCAAACTATTTTTATGTGTCCACACTCAAGTGGGTTAATCCAGATTGAGTTTATGCAGAGCCAGTTGTGAAACGATGTTGTATGTGAAAGTCATGATGCTGTTTTTGCAACTAACTCTACCCAGAGACGAATCAGCAGCTATTTAAAATTATTAATTAATGAATCAGAGGTACAAAATTTCGAAGATTCTTTGATTCTTTTCCGACATTTTATGTAATTTACAGTTAATCTAATATTTGGTACCTTGTTAATTGTTTAATTTGTATATTTTACATTTTCTTCCCAATGGTGTCATTTTCCCTCGAAATATTAAACAATGAAGTTGGGCTTTAATTCATTTAAGCACCTAAAGGTTGCTGTCACTCCTTGAGTTTGAAATTCAAATGATGACGTCAAACAAATTTCTTCCCTGCCTTACAATGTATTTTTAACTTATCCCACTTGTTTAATTTCCATCATTTTAATTAGTAGAGGTAGTAAATTAATCTTGTTGCTTGCACTAACATGACTACATAACCAATGTCTTTATTAACTGACTATTATAAATGGTCATTGTCTGTGTACCTATTCAGTTTGTTCTTGCCTTCTTAATGTATTTTTTCTAGTGAAGTTTGTAGGCTGTTAGTAGGTAAGTGTGCAGTATATGTTGAAATGGCAACTGCAGTGGTAGGGGTGGGAGGGTTGATAGCAAGATGTTTGTAGATGAAAATATATGTGGATTCTTGTGAAGGGAAGGCAATTTGTTACGGGCAGCAGTGGTATTAGTTGAAGGAAGTTGAGGAAGTAGGTTGAAGAATTGTGCAGCTGGTTACTGTATGCAATGTGACAGTTTGAGTTTTGGGCAGTGATGTAGCAGTAACCAGGTTAGTTTTGCTGTGGGTTTGTGATGGTGGTATGATTGGAGCAAAAGTATGGTTGAATTTGTATGCAAGCAGTAGTGAAATGAAGTATGGCAGAGAATTATGGTTGCAGGCTTGATAATGTATGTGTATGGTGAAATGACTGTCGAATGGTAGTGTGTGATGTTTGCAAATTGCAGGTGGGAATGTGGTTGATGTGGTGGCTGAAGTGTTGGTTGTAGGTGTTAGTTGAAGGTGGACTTTGTTACTTGGTCATGGAGCATGCAATGGAGTGTCAATGTGAATGGTATGCGGTTAGGAAGGCTTAAACAGGTTGGTATGATATGCACTGGGGTGTATAGCTGGTAGTGAACACGACACTGGATTTCTTGTGATGTTTGAGTGAACAAGGCAGGCCAGTGGTTGTGGAAATGAAGCAATATGATTTATGGGGTGTAGTATTGAAATGGTGGAAGTGAAGGCAATCTTGGTGGTCACAGTTTGAAACTAGCAGAGGATTTTTTTTAATGATTGAGGCAAGGCTGGAATGTTTTAGGTTTTGATGTTGCACTGGTAGAAATAAGGGGAACAGAGGTTATGAAGTTGTTTCACTGTGCAGGGACAGTTTGAAGTATGTCTGTGGAGGCACGGTAGTACGAAGTGGTTCAGGTGAGATAGTGGAAGCCTTTGGGTATGAAGTCTCAGTGTGTATGTGTTGTATTTTTGCAAGTGGTAGCATAGTTTGGGATGGTCAGTAGAAGTATTGATGCGTGGTGATTTGTGAAGGCTGGTGGTGGAATAGGGTAGATGGTTTGGGGTTGGTATGTAAATGCATGGGGATGTGGTTCTGGTGGTGCTTGTGGCTTTGGTGTTGTATGGGGATGTCAGTGGTGTATATGGCAGTTGATGGAGTTGTTACAGTGCAGAAGTTCTGATGGGGAAGGTTGGAAGAGGCAGTTAGGTGGTAGACGGATGATTGTTGTGGTTTTGCGATGGTGTTGTTGATCTATGATAATGGAATGACCGGTGAAGGGGAGTGGTGCTAGCTAGTTGGAGGCAGTAGATGGCTGACTGTATTGGTATAGGTTATGTGCACAGTGGTACAAGGCAATAGTATCGGTTATGTGCACAATGGTATTGTATTTCATGAATGAGCAGGAAGTTGAAATATGGAATGGCAGTAGGTTGGAGGCACTGTTGAGGCAAGGATGGATGTTGTAGTTTGATGTGTAGTGGTATGGATATGCAGTGGTTGATTATGGCCAGTGGAAAAAAAAAAGAGAAATATGCAACAATGAAATGAAGACAATAAAAAAAACAGAAAGCAATATGCAACAATGAAATGAAAATGAATGTATGAACCATTATTTTGTACAGATTATTAACACTTTAACTGATATATATTTATTTTGGTATTATGTTATTCAGTATGTATTTGCCATCAAATTTAATTTTGAATGAGTGTAATATTGCATGCAATAATTGTTTATTATAATCAATAATATATATATATATGTGCACACAATGTAATAATGGTTTCTGAGAATGGCTTTTTTGCATCACATATAAATAGCTGATGCAATATAGGGATTAGCTTGCACCAGTTGTTATAAAAAACCGATGCAACAAGTTACTTTGTTGCATCGTTTTTCATTACAACCGATGCAACATGGGGGCTGTGTTCAAGCAATCAACCATGATATTTTGCATCAGTTGTTAGTAACAACCGATGCAAAAAGGACCTTTTTGCATCGGTTTCAGAACTGATGCAAAATTGCTAAGCCTGTTGCATTGGTTGCATATGCATCGGTTGTTGAACTGATGCAAAAGTGAGGTAAACAACCAATGCAAATGGCCTGTTTTGTAGTAGTGCATCCCTGTTTAGAGCTCCCTTTTATTCTTTTCTATGGGAGATTGCTGATCCCAACCGCATGGTGAACTTATTCGGACTATCCAGTAAGGGGTAGCTCCGGTCTTATCATGTAGGGGATCAGGGTGGATCCTCTGTACGATGATCTAGAGCACGTACTGTGACAGGCGGTACCTCAGTAGCCCTGCCATTGATGGATATCCATTCTCCTTACATGACTTTACGGTTTTGTTTGTAGCTACTTTGTGGCTAGTATTGCAGGAATTTAGTGAATGTAACAATTTCGGCTATTTGAATAAGTATTTGTATATAGACACTACCATAATATCAGAGGATTTAATAAGAAATGTTTTGGTTATCGTAAGGTAAAAACCCAGCATGTTTATTTGTGGCGTGGTCTTACGAGATACCTTTGATTTCAAAGGATTTTGAAACTTTATTCATCCAATTGAATGTGTTTCTCATGCTGGTTTTCCAGACCAACTCGGGTGTTATTTGCTATAATGCTCTGGTCAGACCGAGTATTATAGAGTACAAATTCTGGATGGACAGCTGTGGAGCTCAAGAGACGAGATGGATGGCGAGACTTTTTTTCGTAGATTTATATTTCTGATGTGTAGTGTAAGGTGTATATTAAGCTTTGGAAGGACGAGATATTATTACCGTCCAAAATTGTGTTGTTGATTGTATTGTACTCTGATGATGTAATGTATACACAGATATAGTTCTTTTTGTTTAAAGATTAATCGTTTATCTATCATATACTGTTTCGATGCGATTGTGAGATTCTGATATTGTTTCTATTTCTTCTTCTACCTCCTTCTTCTTTAAGCCTAATGGTTCGGTTTTCCAGCATTAGATTGTTCGACATTTGGTACAGTGGACGTATTGATGTCGATTTTCGGGCATCGAAAAAATTCAAGTTGTTACAGAAGCGAGAAATATTGAATTCATTCATTTAAAAATCCCTTTGAAAACAATTTGTATTTGCATATAATTTAAACGATACTAATATTATTTTCCAAACATTTAATACCTTATAGAAACACTGGAATTAAATTTCTTAAATTCTCAACTTTATATTCCTTTTACTTGCAATCTGTATTTTATAAATCACATTTATATAATTTCATTTTCTTATAATCATATGATAGTTAATACTTTAGGAATATTGACTATTCAAACAATAAATGATAATGACCAGTATTATCTTTTCTAATACCAATTCACACTATAAGTGCGCTAATAATTTCTAAAAAAAAAATCTTCGTATATAAAATATAATTAGGGTAAGCTTATTTCATTTACTCGCTTTCAAAACAATACCATCGGTTTACCTTATTTAAGAGTTTAGAAACCTCTATCGATACGGTTGTACTTTCCATACCGACCAGAATTCATAAAAACTCAATCTATAAGTCAACACAATATAAAACATTTCATATTCACTAAAAAAATACGAATTCATATCTATTAATAAGCTCAAACTCGTTCTAGGTTACCACTGACCCTATCTCTATTGAGTCAAACCCCACAATGCTAAGGTTGTGGCTAAACCAAAGCTCTGATACCAACTGTAGCGACCCACCTTTTTGGACAGTTTAAATCGACCATAAAACACACATGTCAACTCAAACCATTCAACAGGGAGGATTGTTAATGGGTTAAATAAGAAAATAAGTGAAAAGAAATAAGAAAACAAACAAAGAATCTCACTACGGAACGATAAAATATAATAACCCAGATAAACAGTTCATGAAGCTGTTTATATAATACATTTGATTATAACCTATACAACATTTATTAGAGTTATATATACATCAGGGATAAATAAATAATGCAGCAAAAAACATGATGCAAGGATACTAATAGTAAGAATATTCCAAATCTTCATCTTCTTCCTCCAGAATGAATCTTCAATAAGCTGAAAAACTCAAAGCTGACCCAAGCGTAATGAAAAGAAAAAACATTCGAGTCAGTACTAAAATATTCTTATGTAAATAAAATCAATATCGCATATAACATGAGTGTCACGACGTCAGAGATGTTTATGGGATTTCACATCTTCTATCCAGTGTATAACGTGCGTGCAATAACTCAAGAGATGTACGGGATTTTCCATCTCTGGAGGATCCGTCAAAATATTTATATGTAGCAGAATATGCTACATATATAATGTCTAATCAGTAAAATAAATATTAAAATAGCGTTAAGGCTTTACATTGATCCCCCTTAACACATTTTTAAGTCTTGTCTTACATTTTGCATATAAAACACAAGTTCAGTGGTCGGCTGATAGGGATGCACCGTGATACAACAACACTAAACCAAAATCTTATGGTTCTCATTTAGAGATAAAAGTATGACAAGGCATGTGAGGCAATGCCCAAGGTAGGATACTATTAGTTTACCCTTCCCGACTGGTGGTAATGCATCATAGCTATGATCGCCCACCGCGCCTAACACTCCCATAATCCGGAGGGTGCACGCCAATCAATCACAACGTAAATGATGATATTTCAAAGAAGCACGTCCGCTCGGGGTAGCAAACCGACTTGGCCGGTACAGCCCTTTTTTAGTCATTTCAAATTTTCACAAGTGCCAGGTAAACCATCATCGTTCTCTTTCTTCAAATTCCGCAAATGACATTAAATCCAATCACTTCGTTCTCGATCATCACTACACAGACAGAGTTGTCAAAGTGGTTTCGATATCAACAAAGAGTATGCCCATATCCGACTTCGGTCTCTTTAACAACCACACGTCGTTTTACATATCGGTTGGTACTTTTACATTTCAAAGATGGTTCATATTGATATCAAAATACCATAACTGCTTCGAAATCAAATCCATTTCAAAATCATAGTATTTACTCAAAATATACCATTTCGGTTCAAAATCATTTTTGCCATAATATCACGATTTTGCTACCAAAATCGTTTCGAATTCCATTTTGGGTTATAACTTCATTTAACCTAATTCGTATTTAAATCCATGATTTAAAATAAACATTTCACCCTTGACCAGTTTTAATTTTGAAAAATAGTCTGACTAGTTTTAAAATAGTTTAAATAATTAAAATAGTTTAAATAGTTTAAATGGTTAAAATAGTTTAATATAAAATAGTTTAAGTATTAAAATGGTTTATATAGCAAAACAATTTGGAGATCAATATAATTTGTATATTTGAGAAGATAGCTTTTAAATAGTTTTATATTAAATAAACTATTCGAAAATATTTTCAAAGTCAAACCGGTCCAATTCTAACTTCCCAATTCGATCAATTTCAATTTTTATTCATTCGATTCAATTTCGATTGCAATTCAAACCAATTCCAACTTCAATTTCAAATTAATTCAATTCCACTTTCAGGCCTGATTAATTCAATTACAATTTCAAATTATCGATTTCGAGCTCGATTTTCAAATATCGTTTTAAAATACTAAAATGAATTATCCTTCAATGTTCAATTTTAAAAATCCAATTTTCAAATATAGTTCAATTTTGAGCTCAAATTTGAAATGTTAGTTGTACTGTTTTATTTAGCAATATTTAAAGTTCGAACAAAAATCCAATCTTTTATAACAAGTCGATTCCCAAAATTCAAATTTTATTTCGATTTTAACTTTAAAAACTCAACTTCGATTATTTAAACAATTTCGACTACCAAATTTGCATTTCATCTTCAAAACTCAAGTTCAAAAATAATTTAATTTCTACAAATTTGATTTTTATTTCTTTTAAGTCAAAACCATTTAAATAATTTCAAATCAAAATTTCTAAAATCATTCAATTTAACCAATCCGGTGTTCGTATATAATTTTCTATCCTATGGCCAAGTGATCAGTTATTTCAATTTAATTTCAGGAATAGATATATATCATGTCAATCCAAATCTCAGTGTCATAGGTATGTATCATTTCAACCTATTTCTTAGTTTATTCGAAATAATTCACTTTACAGTTTTATACACCGAAATTATATACAGGGTGATAATAGTAAATATATAAGCAAATAAACATCCAAATATCAACCAATTTGGATCCACCTAATAAATCATACAAACAGACAATATAATTCACA
The DNA here is from genome assembly GCA_030765085.1 of Allium cepa. Classification (NCBI taxonomy): domain Eukaryota; kingdom Viridiplantae; phylum Streptophyta; class Magnoliopsida; order Asparagales; family Amaryllidaceae; genus Allium; species Allium cepa. The sequence continues at coordinate 814,004,213 of CM060939.1, forward strand.
ACAATTCATAGTTGTACATTTTCGGTAATTTACTGGAAATTGAATCCCAATTTCAATTTGACTGTAAATTTTAATTTTTAACAATTAATTCATTGAAAATCTAGGTGACAATTAAGTTTATCAAACAATGATCAATAAAATTTATATCACTTCATAATACCAATTTTAACTAGCATAAAAATATTCTAGTATGTTGTGAGCGTTATAAAACACTCACCTTATTTTCTATTGTCGCTGAGACATTCCAGTTTGGAACTAGAACCAGAGGACGCCCGATTTTACCCCAAATTTCGATGGTCTCCAAATCTATCCAAACTAGTTTCATTAAGAAGCTCTTATTATTAGGATTGCAATGCAAAAAATCTCATCGCAATCGGACCTCATATGTAGAAGTTATAGAATTTTTAGTTCATCGATATATAAATTTATAAAACAATTTAATTATAATTAAAACAATCCATACCCAATAGAATATGGACCCAGCCCACTATGCTCATCTTCCCCAAACTCTTAAGCCTGTACACGAGAACTTAAAGAACCCATCACGTGCATGCACCAAATCCCAACTACACGGAGCTAAGCTCCGTTTCTTGAACCGTCCTCGCCAAACGACTCCTCTCGACGAACCACATCTGTGTGTACCCACTCCATTGACTCCCGCACGCTAGAGGAAAATGCGTCCAACCCTTCAACCCCTCTATGCCATACGATCGCGCCTCCATCTCACCGCCGCGCTTCAAGACAAACTCGTCGTCGATGCTATCTTCGATGGCGAAGTCAAATCAAGGTTCCGTTTAGCGAATCGAAGCATATAACCAAAACAATTTCTAACCCTAGATTGCCTCTATGCTCTGACATCCTATTCGAGTACAATAGAACATGGCCGCACCCCATAAAACATATATCAGTTTAAAGAGAATTAAAAAATAGGATTTTAGGAAGAGGTTTGGGATTTTTCTATTGAGTAAAATGTGAGGAACAAATTTTTGAAGATTGATTTTTTCTTCTACCTATAACTGTTCGACCGAGCTTAATAAAAGGAAGGGAGATGCCTTACGTGTTGAAAAGGGAAAGGCTATAGTGATTTGAAGTGAGATAAAGGTGCTGATGTGAATGAAAGGTCAGGTCAACAAATATAATTATTACTTCAATTTTCAAACCGTCTCGATTACGCAACTCAAAATCTCGGACCACTATTGAGGCATGCCGCTAGGCGTTCATAACGTTATTCCCCTATTCCGAACGCAACGGAAAAGGTTTCAGATCCTAATTTGATCGTATGGAGAAGACAACTTTTTGGACCCATTTATTATATTGAATTTTAGATATTAATTTCAACGTGTTTACATCTCGTACGACCAAACGATAACTCCAAACGCTACGAAATTTGAAATCCGATAATAATGCACTATTATGGATCCAATGATACTGGGTTCATCGAAATCCAAGACTGTACCTCAGATCGCTATTTTAACGTCTCGATTAAAATATCAAATTCTTGATTTCTAACTATTCATTTTTAAATCCAATTTTAAACATCAACGATCTTCATTGTTGTTTCAACAAAATTTACATAAACTTCCAACAACATTATCAATCATATTAAATTAAGAATTCGGTTATTAAAATAATTTCCGCTATTAAATTTAAACAATTTAATTGTTTAATATTCAACAAACTACAATATTATATTTTAAATGAATTTCCGTTATTACTCAATTTCTTTATTTACATCTAATGAATCCAACGTTTATTATTCAGCTTCAGTTATTGATTATATCCCAGTTAATATATATAATTTCATTTCTGTCTCGTTATCGCCAAATCTTCAAAATTAGTTTATTTCAAAATTTCATTCCAATTCATGTCCTATAACTCACATTCAAAATAATTAAATGTTTATTTTTAACCATTTTTATTTAATAATTACATTAAATTTAATAATTTAAATTATCTGAAAATACGGATCGTTAAAGCAATAGTAATCAATAATAGAATTACCCAACCACACATGCAAATTGATCTAGAGATTGGTCTTGTGAGGTTTAACCCACATTACACAGCCTATAGCTTGCTAGATCTTCAAATCAGCCTTGTTAACTCTTAGCTTCACAAAAATTGCCTAAAATCTCAAAAAAAAAATCAACATGCAAGTAATTTATAAAAAACGAGATCAAAATCATTCTTATATGGATCTAAAAGCTAGAGATATGGTTTAGAACACTTTCTCTTTTTATCTTGGATTTTCTAAGGATTTTTCTAAATTAATCTTCACGATTTTTCTCCAAGTTAGGGGTTTTTCTTTTAGCTTTAAGAAACCTATTTTTTTTTCTACTGAAGATAAAATGAACGTATAGTTCATTCTCAATTACAATGGAGATAAGAATTCTCCTTATTTGCACTAACGGACTGCAATTTACATTAATCCCAACACCCTTATCTTAATTAAAAGAATTGACTTTTTAAACTATTTAACAATGAACACAATTTTATGAAGATGTCTGCTTTAGTCCAAAAATCTGCATTTCGACTGTGTCGAAAGGTCCTTCAACAAAGACTAAGAAAGAGGAGTTATGACCAAAGCTTTCGAAGAAGTCGAAGGGATTCAGTCATCAAAGTTTAACAACTTCAAAACCTTTTAAAGGCGTCGGGAAGTTCCATTTCAAAGTATCCAGGGAGTTCTTACCTTTCAAAGAAGAATAAGAAGTCAAAGCAAGCATTAACAACCCCATGGTGGCCTTTATGAAACCATAGTAAGCCTTTCGAACTGATTAAGACACCTCCAGGACACCTTTCAACGTCGAAAGGTGATATGAAGAAAGTAACACTCAGAAGTCAGCAAAGGTAAAGGAGGCAAAGGTAAAGGAATGAAAGAAAACATTTCAACAACGTTAAGAGGAAGTATAGCCCTAACAACATTTTGGGGAAATGCAACTCTTGACAACATTCAAGTGAAGTGAAAACCTTCCAACAAGGTCGAAGGGTTCATAACAATAAGTGAAGACAAATATTTCGTCAAGGTCGAAGGGTTCACAAAGTATTATAAAAGGCAAACCTTTCGACAAAGTTAAAAGGTTTATGAAGGCATATGAAAGGCAAAACTTTCGACAATGTCGAAAGGTTCATAATGACATATGAGAGGAAAACCTTTCAACAAGGTCGAAAGGTTCATAGTTGCACATAAAAAGGGACCTTTCGACCAGGTCGAATGATTGGACTCGAAAGGGGGGCATCTGCATCACTAAATAAGACCCAAGGGGTCACGTTTGGGGGATCTGATTTCTCCCATTTCAAACTTTTATTTTATTTTCAAAGCATTGTAAACATAATTGGGTGTTGATTTGGGAATTTCATGGAATAAAGATTTTCTTTGATAAAAAGGGAATTCTTGAGCATTAATTGATTACTTACTTTTTACTAGTGCCTCTTTTGGATTAATTTCTATTTTTCAGGTTTAGTCCCCTTGAAAAGAAACCTTCAACAAGGTCGGCAACGCATCTGGTCCGAACAACTTTTGTAACCTTTCGAAGTCATCAGCTCTTTGGATTGAACCTTTCGACAAGGTCGACAGCTCTTTATGCTATAACAACACTTGTAACCTTTTGAAGCTAAATATTTTATGGTCTAACCATTCGATATGGTCGAAACCTACTTAAAATCCACTAAAGTATATGATTTCCTGCCTAAACCTATGGAAAGCAATCACCTTAGCCCTTGATAAGAATGAAACCTACCTTTAGATGACTTAACTCAGGGAATTTCAGCCTAAGTGAATGGAAAACCATTGTAGGAGACCATATACTAGCTCAACAAGGTCGAAAGTTTACTCAATCCAAAGACTGTACCTTTCGACGGCGTTGGAAGTTCTAATTCGAGAGTTATCCACAAATAAAACCAAGTTGAAATGTAATTCCTATAGGAATCTCGCTCCCTGTTCTTGCAAAGGATGTTCATCTTTCTTATCATTACTTTGGGGTGTTGAAAAGAAATCTTGTTAACATTCTTGGCGCTAGAACGACGGCTCGAATCTCCGACTTAGTTAACCCCCTAACATCATCATTTTTTAACCATCTTAATTAGATCCTACTTTACGTTTATCCACTTTGGTTTAATCATGCCCCGCAGGTCTAAACAAGGGTCTTTCGAACCATGTTTGGCAGAGTTCCCCCAAGTAATCATCAAAAACTCCAATCATGATGAAGAACAAGGAGTAAGGCCTGAATCCCTAAGAATTATAAACAAAAACAAAGCAAAATCCTGTGATCCTGAAAAATGGAGTCTAAATCCTTTCCATGTTGCTCCTGCCCCTATCTTTGCACTTGGAAAAGAACAAATGGATGTGACAATATCTTTAATCAAATGAGAAGAACCATTCAACACTATTCCAAAGACACAATCTTTGAGAGAGAAATATTCAGTGATTACAATGCCTTTGCACACAAATGGCAACCAACTGCAATAAGAACACGTCCAACATAAGAGGTTCAAAAGGTAGCAAAAAGAAAAGTGAAGGAGGATCATGAAACAACAAGGCCGGAGAATAAAAAGTCAAAAGGCCATCCTCAAGAATCAAGCTTCAAATCTAAACTTCCAAAGCAATGCAACTTAACAACATCAATCGAAAATGTCTACTTGCTTACTAAGAATGAGCTTAACTATTGGCCATCACAAAAGAAGAATCCAAACATGAAAGGAACTTGGGAGGATCCTTCTGCCACTATCATATGATGAATGGTCATGAAACCTACCATTGCAAATCCCTGAAAGGGATGTCATAAATTTATTAGGCAAGGATATATCAGTGCATTAGTAAAAGGGATTGAGAAAAGATTAATAAAGATCTACTTTTTGTAAAGAGAAATTCTACATGGTTGGGAGTGAAACTCTCCTCATACTTGGATACTATCTAAGATGATAGTTTACCTAAGATGTTAGACAAGCCATTGTCCGTTCTGAGATGGCAAGGGTAGAGCACCTCTTGGAGGAAGGCCGGGTAAGCCTTTAGCCATGCCATGAGATGGCCAGGTTAAAGCATCGGACAAGCTCTTGGCTGCGGCTCTTGTCAGTTCAAGGCACCTCCTGTAGGAAGGAAGGAGTAAGCCTTTAACCTCCCCATAAAATGGTCAGGTTAAAGCACCAAACAAGCCCTTATCCACGCCATGATATGGACAAGTTAATGTACCCCCTAGAGGGAGGATGGAGTAAGCCTCTATCCATGCCATAAGATGGCCAGGGTAGAGCACCGTGCAAGCCCCTGTCCACGCTTCAAAAGGGCTAAAGCAGCACGTCTCTTGGAGGGAGGACGGATAAGTTCTTAGTTCCAACCCCAAGGATGAGCTAATCTAGAGCGCCGGACAGTAATGGACTAAGATGTCCAAGCCCAAGAAGAGGTGCAATCGACAATGGACTAAGACGTCCAAGCCTAAGGGGAGGCTCAATTAATAAAGGACTAAGACGTTCAGGCCTGAGAAGAGGCACATTCAGCAAAGGACTAAGATGCCCTAGCCCGGCAAGAGGCCCATCAAATCATGAACAACGATGTTCAAGCTTAAGAATAAGCATATTCGATCATGGACTAATTCGTCCTAGCTCAACAGGTAGCTAATCATATTATTTCTATGTATTCAAAACCAGAAGGGCTCATACATGTCAAAAAAGATGGAAGCAAAGGAGCAGAATGGAACTTCGCTTATTATTACATGAATTTGGTTTTCGGGATTCTCTCTTCTAAACACAGGCTATTAATACCCAAAAAAGGGTTTCATGTCTTTCATATATGAAATTCATCATCTAACACCCGAATCTGGCTTTTGGGTCTTTATCAACTGCTAACATATTATGCCCGAATCTGGGTATCAAGACTGCTACTTATCTAAACCCTAATCTAGGTACAGTATCTATGGATTTCTATTCATCAAAAATTCCAGAATCACGGGCATGTTAAAGATCATCATTTAAGGCCATCGAATGGGAGCTTCGAGTTTCCAAATTTTTAAATCCCATTAATGTTAAGGAATGAGTTGGAGAGTTGCTGCATCAGAATTTCAGACATTGATCTCCTAATCAGGTTCTTTATTAAATAAGGGTTATATTCTAATATTTATACCTCTATGACAAGGTAGAATTTTCTATCAGCAAATTTCAAACATTCCAGCCAAGTGTAAGAAGTGAAATCCTTGATCATTACTCATCGTGGTCGAATATGAGATTTTAACATGTAGTATAAATTGATTTTGCATACAATTAACAGGATTATTAGTTAATCTAAGCAAATGACATACATAGAAAAATATGTCGATTTCAAGTTATAATTAGAAATATTTTTTGCTATATGCTTTTTAGGAAAATCAGAACAACAAGGAATATCAAAAGATCTAGGAAGTTCAAAAAATAAATGAATGAGCGGTACAAAAGCATCTCAAAAAGTGACATTACAGAAAAAGATTACGATTCAGGTGATATTTATGAAGTTTATGTGATTTATATAAGTTTTGAAATCATTTACAAAATGGAAAAATTATATACAAGATAGATTTACATAGCTCAAACATGTAGATGAGTTACAAATCATTGGCGGCTCTATCGAGAGTTTCTGCATCTGCAGGATCATCTATTTGTCTGATGGCTACGCTAAGAACTTCCTTAAGCTTCTTTTCTTTTCTCCTTATTTTTTGCTCATCATAAATTGCATCAATGTTGGCCTTTAGGGCACGATTGAAAATCCTGTTTGCGGCTATAACAGCCTTATTTTCCCTATCTAAATCTATAACGCGCTTTTCAAGTAGATAGTTATCATGTTCAAGCTTCTTATTCTTCACAACATACTCATTTATAGTCTCAGACTACTTCACTTTCTGCTGCTCCTCATAATACTTGGCAATTTCGAATTCTACTCTCTAGCACCAATTCCCCACTATATGATCATCTAAGCCTGGGGGAGGATGGAGCATAGTTGGGAAATTCTATGCCGCAAGAGGCTTTGATCTTACGTGTTTAACAAGGGAAGGAGTTGTCTGAAGGACCAGGATATCAATATTGGAAGTCTTGCCCCCATAATAAATTCCAAAGAGGCATATTGCACTTGCCTATCTTTTAATTCCAGCTCCAAGTCACTCATTCATTGAATAAATTCAGACGTTTTCTAATCAAAGTCAATGGAAGGATCTATCTTTATTTTGTGCTTAAGAGCGGTGATTATCTCATCTTTTTTCTTAACATCGGCCTCGAGATAGGCAACATGATATTTGTGACCACTAGCAATGATTTTTCGGACGAAGTATCTCTTGTGTTGTTTCACGGCTTCAGTGTTGCCCCCAAAGCATTCTAATTAGACTTCATTGTTGACCATGGTCCCTCCAATCGCTATCGATAGTCTCTCTCTGATAGTGTCAATGCGTGACAATAAATTAGTAAAAGAGGAGTTATAAATAATTGCAACTCCTATTTAAACAAAAGAAATGAAATAAAATTCAAGAGGGGGATAAATGATATCTTTATTTTCATAGCAATGGATTACAACTAAATACAAACAAAGTTAAAAGATAAAACCTGCAATTGGATTACATTCAAAGTTTAGAAGCTACTTTCCTAACTTTATCTAGAGAGTTAGTTGAAAGTATGACTGTCGAATTACTTGGCATAGTAACTCCTTCAGGGGTTATGACTGGAAGTCATTGACTATAATCCCATTTCCTAGCTGGGGGACTATCGCGACTGCAAATTAATTTAGAATGAAATGTCCCGATCTCTTTAAAGAACATTTACTTCTCATTGCTGTAAAAGTCCGAATAAAGCGGAGGATATTCCAAGTTCAATTTTTGTAAATCCCGAAGAAAGAAATATCTCGCTAACTTCGAAGTCTTTAAAATTGATGCATTTTAAGAGTAAAATTTCCTCAGTTTAACATATTGACTTAAGTGGTCTCTAGGGATGAGTCGACCTAAAGAAATGATATTTTTAAATAGTACAGTAGAAAGAAGCTAAGCATAGAAAGCAGAGCCTAAACATATGTTCATAAATCGATTAGTTGTTACAAATTTATAATTATTCATCCGGTTTATACAAAATAGATTTAGATAAAAAATCATAAAAAAAAATCCCTCATGGTACTTAAGCTTCTCAAGAGGAGATCTAGAGAAATCGATCTGAACCACAGTAAGTTCCAGCAAGCTCTAGGAAGCAGGTTAGATCTGTATTCATCTTAGTACCTTTTATGAAAGCGCCTGAGCAAACCACCGTTGAATTCACCTAAGTATGAAATCTATAATAGAATTCCTACAATAGACTTTGTATAAAAATTGAACTAAAATATCACTCTCGTCAATCATCATCCAGAATAAAGTTAGCAACTCTTGATTTTCCTTCAAAGAGCATCGTACGGGATGCGGGCCCTCTTTAACGAAGGGGTAGCCCTCTAACAATAAAAGGATGCCAATATGGGGTCCTCCTTTCAAGATTATGATATTTCTCAGAAAAACATTATACTCTTTTATCAATTAGTCTAACTCCCTATATAACTTGCTAATTTATGCCTGTTTTCTATCAAGTTTTATTTTATAGGGAAAAGCCGATTTTTTGTTTATCTAAAACAAATGATTTAGCACTAATTATTATCTTCGAAGTGTAAGACATTTAAATAGAGAAGCCCAAATCTATGAAACTGGAATGTAATCCTGGGTGGGCTACTCCTTCTCTTTTGGTTCCTTGGTATGAATGGGAGCAAGGTCATCCTCAAGAGGAGCAAAGGGCCCAGGTGATGTAGGTGGCATATCCTTCTGAAGAGATGCCTCCTTTTCAAGTATGTTAGCATGGTCACCACCATTTTTTTAAAGGCACCAGAGGGACCTCCTTATCTCCATTAGGGCTTTGGCCTCCGGTAGGACCATCATCATCATCACCACCATCGTCATCACAATCACTACCGCTATCGTCATCGTTATCATAATGTTTTTCCTTAGGATCGTCATCTTTTTCACCCACCTCTTTAGAATCGATTAAATTTCGAAGGTAGAGGCATCAAAGGGAGAATTTCAGCATAATTGGTTACCTCCACTCCCTCTGGTTAGTATCCTGCATTATCAGGTTGATTTTTCCCATCACTCTTTCGACAACGGTAGGATCAAGAGAAGGAAAGAAAAAGTCATGACATTTCATGTAATTGTCAACGTATGTGAGCATAAGGGCATCTTCATAATTTTTCTAGCATCATGGGCCCTATGCGGACACTGAAGAACTGATAGACTTGCTTCTTAAAGTCGGAGAGGGTATGAGCAGCTAGTTTGAGCAAAGCTTTGGTCTTTTTGAATTTATCTTTCAAAGAAGTATTCTTCGCAACCAAGTGACCTTTTCATCTTTCGAATCTTTTATAGTTAGCTCTATGGCGAGTTATTCATTAGCGGTAAGTTGATGGGTTGTTTTCTCTGCTTCTAGATCAGCTTCTACCCTAGCAAGCGAAGCCCTTATTCACTCCAACTCCGTGGAAGCGTCTTTGGGCAGCAATCTAGGAAGATACTTGAATTTTTAGCTCGAGATTGTCCTTCAACAGCCTAGAAGATTTAGTTGAAGACTTCGAAGCATGTTCATTTAAAACTATCTAGCTCCTAAAAAACCGGAACAAGAAGTATAACGCAAGTTAGAGACCAGTGAAAACAAATGATGATAAGATTAATTGAGTGAGTGCTTACCGAGAGTTGCTGCTCCATCTGAGAGCGGTAATTCTTCACCAAGTCCAGAGGGAAAGAGGGCGGAGAAGAAGAAGTGTAGGATTCGAAGTTCATGACGAGCTTGACAAGTTCTTCAAAATTAGAAGACGGAGGTGTAGAAGGTGACGAATCCGGAGGAATTTATCGCTTAGAAGGAGTCGTCAATAAAGTAAGCTACATTTTCTCAAGTGCAGCTGGAGAATCAAAGATAGCGATGTGAGAAAAAGGGTCAGGAATAGGCGGAGTTTTCTCCAGTTTATCTTTGGACAACTCAACAATTCTTCGTCACTTGTCCAAGAGATGGGCGCTCCTCCTCTTCCTCCACATCAGTGACTTCAGCCGCTTTTTTTGGTGGGCCCGCCTTTAGGAGACTCCATTAGTTTTCTAAAAGTTATCTTAGATTTTGCAAAGGCTGCCATGATTGATGTTACTCTAAAAGTTGATACGGGAGTGGTAGCGCGGCCAGAAGACCCTATAGTCTGCGAAGAACACTACAACAAAAAGTGTCTTTTATAGCGGCATATAGCCTCTATTAATCACAACCATAGCGGTTTGATAAGCGCTGTATATCGACATGTTATAAAAAACTGTTGAATATTTATTACACAAAATATGCCGCTATGGTTGAGCTTAGTTTTATAACACAAATTCGTCGCTATGGTACGTTAATTCAATAGCTCATTATAGCCGCTATAATATCTCATATATGCCGCTACAAAAATCGTAGATACACTTTTCAAGAGCTATGCCTATATATTACATTTTAATAATAGCAATCAAACTAAATCATAGTAAACAATATACTCTTTTTCAACTAAATCAAACAAAAATGACAATATTTTATTCCCTTTTTCAACTTGCATTTCATTTTTCTTAAAAGTTTATAACTTGCACTACATTTACATTTACGATAAAAAAATAATACATTGTTGCATTACTACTTCTCTGCCATATTCTCCTCTGTCAATACATTTGCATCACTCCCCTCACCTACAATCATCTACCACTGTCATACTGCCTTCATCTGCATCTACTTCCATTTCAATTCACATCTTTCTGTTGCCGTGCAAACTATCAACACATCTACCATCACCTAACTTCACTGCACAGTGATATTACCACCTCAATACCATCCTCTTCATCAAACTGTCAAGGCATCTTCTTTCTGCAATTTTCCACTGCCTCTTCATCTCCAATCTGCACCAACAAAATTTTATTCTTCCTCCGCTAACATTCCCCTGCTTCCTTCTACCCGATTGTCACCCTCCTTTTCACTGCATCCATCAACTAATGAGCCGCTTTTCCTATGCTAATAAGTACTTCTCAAACTTCCTCCAACTTTCACTGCATTCATCAACCCCCTGCTGCCTCTATTCTCTGCACCATTTCACTTACATATCACCATACATACTACCATACAATTCCACTTCCTCCTTTACAGTGCATGCCCCCAATACTCCATCCTATGACAACTTCTTCACCACTTCTCCAAACCACTTCAACAGTGCCCAGTGCATTTCTTTATTCGCTGTTGCCACTGGCCATATATTTTAGTTAAAATAAAATGCATCTTACTTTCATACTTTGATGTATGTGCCATAAGTGAAGAGTTAATCTATGATGACAAACAACCTCAAATTAATAGCTAACTTAAAATTTACAAATTTGATATCTGTTCTAATTACTACAGAAAGCTGGAAATAAATCGTAAAGTTCTAGTGTGTGAGTTTTCCTCAAAGTGAGGTTACCAGAATTTATGAATGAATGTATTGATATATTTCCTCAAAGGAAATCAGGGATAGTCCAATGTTTGGTCTCATATTACACCCCTACTTCTCAAATACTTGAAATGATTTGCAGTACTGGGCTATGTGCTCTGGAGAGGCACAAGTGAATATATAGGCATATTTGTGTCGCTATTGTCAAGACACAAATTAGTTGCTAGATTTAGGACTATGCTACTGAAAATAAACAAAATACTTTACTTAAATCCTATGGTACAGCCAAAAATATATCTAAAACAGGACTGATTCTACTTGTTTACCCCTTCCTTTGGAACTAACTAGCACTGAATATAAATGTACAAATTAAGTACACTTGTTATACTTACTTTATTATTCGTCATGACAATTTGCATTGACAATCACTCAGGCATGACATTATGTGCAGATTTTGTATGTTGTGTGCACCACTTCAATGCAATGTAAAGTCACTACATGCTAACAGATTAAACTAGTACGTAAGAGAGTAATACAAGTAATGAAATTTTACATACATAATACTAGAACTGTAAAATATGAGACTTACAGTTAGGGGAATGATTGCATCGATCAAAAGAGGCATTCTATCGAGCTATTCATCAGCAACAGGCAGATTCCGCAGTTTACCCCATTACAAACCTCATAAAAAAAGAATCACTGACACTCACAACTGCTGGATAATGAAGTGAAATAATCAAATACCAGAGTAGAAACATAAAACACAATTGAATGAAGTGCAATAATCAAATACCAGATAATGAAAGTATAGTCACCCAAAGACAGATTATCGAAATGCACTAACTAATCTGGATTGTTAACTTTTCAGTTCAAAGTCTCAAATAAATAATATTATTAGTTACCTTTGCGTGATGAGAATTTAGGTTACCTTTGCGCCATCACAGCATGAGCTAGAGTCCCACACGTAGGGTGAAGCAACACATCCAGCCCAGTAAAGGCGCTTAACCAAAGTCCACAATCTTCAGATTACCTATGATATTGGTAAGGCAAGAGCTAAATAGAATAAAATTTAGGAATCTTCCTAATTTTTATTCTATTCAACTATGCCTCATCAATATCATTTAGACCTTATACCATAGTGACAACATCTATGATTGATGTAAACGCACCTGTGTTAAAACTTATAATTCAGATTTTACCAAATTGAGATTATTTGTTGTAAACGCACCTGTGTTAACATCTATATTCATTCACAAAACATATCATAGGTTCAGTCTCCACAGTCTATGACATGCGAATCCCAATGTCAATGCCAGATCATTACCCCAACCAAATTCGATCACATGCGAATATTTTCACAATGCAGGTTTTAGTTTGGAATTATATAGTTTACCAAATTCTCTTCTTTTTTTGTCTAATCGTTTTCAGGCAATCTAAAAGATAGCTGCCCACTACAGAGAAGACAAAATCGTCATATAAATAATCAAGGCTGCTACATGCTTGGTATTATACAATCTATATGTTCAAAGATGTCGCGGGAGTCAAAGTTTTACATATCTTCTAGCTCTTTTAGTTTTAAACTTACCAATGAATAAATTTGCCAGTTGACTGTACATAAAGCATAGAAATTTCAAGGTAATATTAAATATCAATATCTAGAACTTGATGCTATTTTACATAATTGTAGTTTAGCAGGAATGATTTTATGTATTTTAAAAAAATGTTTTCTAAGCATGTCTTGAAACTACTCATATGCCAAAATATTTAATGTGTACATTGTGAATATAAGTAGAATCTTGATGGTCAAAGTACACTTTTCATTATACTAAAATTATAGAACTGCTGATAACCAGTCAGAGGAGCATGATTAGATGCTAATGTCTAAGTTTGATACGTTTGACAGCTTGATTATTAGCTTTTGGGTAGTAAGGTCCCTATTAATAGTGGTTGACTATATCACTAGATAAAATTATGCCAAAAATATAAAGAAAATAAGATACCTACTGATTTAGGAAGTAATCAACAGCTGCCATGGCCATCAGCAGCTTAAATGCACCTATTAAGTGATTCTATGTTTTCTACACCTGTTCAAACTTAAAACATCATTTATAGCATTAAACTAATTATCACTACAGATAATTCAAATAGAAAAAAAGATTAAGATACCTCCAATAGAAAACGCGGTAACCTTGTTCACTTCCCCTTTTTAAAAAAATGGAGAAAACTCATTGCAAAACAATTGCATTCAATATCATTAGTTGTGCTTCATTAGATTACACACTTGACTCATATCCAACGCCGTCCATTTACTATGGAAGTGGACTCGTAATGATCGCAACTCAAGTGGAAAGGTAAGTAAAGATTATGCTTACAATAGTGCATGCTAAGGTCATAGATTTTTATCATATCACTTAATTAAAGTTGCTAAATATTCTTTGGTTCATTTATATATCGTAGGCTACTGTAACTGCAAGTATAGCTCCTCAGCTATGGCATCCACCAAGTGGTATAATAATGACTAATGATATAGCGGATGCAAAGCCTGAAAAAGCAGTGTCCTGCTTTGCATTGTCTACAGAGTTCGTAAGAAAATAAAATAAAATGCATTACCTCTGGAGAAGGTTCAACACCAAAAGCTTTTATCCTCTCAATAACAAACTTTGACAAACAATTCAAAATACCAGGTGCACAACTCGAGACCCAGCTCCGAAACTTTTCAACAGAAACCTTCTTCTCATTTTCCAACTCATTAAAATCCCAAACCATTTCATCATCCTCAGCAATCTCACCACCCACCACCATAACCTGTGAAGTAAAAAAAAGAATGCTCGAATCTTGCAGATTTCTGGATATTGTAAATGCTGCTCTTAATAAAATATGATCAATATAGACGCAAAATTCATACAAACAAATAATGTTCAAAACGAAAAGAGTGAGACTTGATCAAACACAGCGATAACACTAGTACTGGTGGTTGAATTAATAAAAGTATTATTTTTCATTGCTCTTTATGTTAAAAGGCCTATAATTGAGTAGGTTCGGCTGATTAAACAATGTGCAGTTTGATATCGACATCAGTTGGTAAAACACTAACTATATAAAGCGAGGTTCGATTAAATTGAAATTATTTGTAGTTTATGTGGAGGTTGTGATATTTATATCAGTTATTTTGAATGCACGCTAAAAAATTATTATCTTTTCACCTTTCTTTTTCCATCCATTATAACGCTAGTGCATAAAAAACAAAAATTGGTACACATTTAACAATCTTCTTATGCTTTAAGATGAAACTGAAAAGACTACCCAACTTTTATAATTTCGGTATACCTTTAAAGATGAAATACACTAAAACAGCAGAAGAAAAATTTGTGGATGTAAAGAAATTTATCTATTTGTGGGTATTAACCCAGTGTTGTTTAGCATTGGACCACGATTAATATTTCAACCAAGTGAAATCCAAATCAGAATCCCCTGTTTGTTTTATGACAAATTTGAACTTACCTAGAAATAAAATAGTTCCTAACGAATTTGAACGCAAATATAATCATAACAAAATGATAAAGTCGAATTAAAACAGTTAATAAACATAACCTAGAAATCCAAGCAGATAATTTGGGGGTTCTGGACACTTAGACTTGGGAACAGCTGAAGAGCGATGAGCGGAGATCGGAGGTGGCGATGGCGAGCGATGAGTGATGAACGATGAGTGAAGATCGGAACAGCTTAAGAGCGATGGCGAGCGATGAGGAGGGAGACGAAAATTTAGGGTTTTGGGAGGAAGACGAGAACGATTAAGTGCTTTGAGAGGAAATGAAAATTTTGGGAGGGGTAATTTTGTTTCGGGGCGTTACGTGAACTGAGCATGTGTTAACCTAGTAAGGAAAATAAATAATTAAATGTAATCAATAACGCTTTTGAATAAGGCGCTATTGAATGGCGTTATTAATAACATGTTTTATTGTAGTTGAAGCTGGAACAAATTCTAGAAAATGTAAAGTCAGTCAAAATGATTTAGAGAATTCCAGAGGTAAAGAAGAAAATACTATGCCAATAATGTACTAGAAGGGTCCGCACAAATTGGTGACATTACGGAAAAGTGTTCAGCATCGCCTAAGGAGAGAAAGCGCTTCCCGCACGAAATGTGCATGATAGAAGGAGGAGTTCCTATGAATCTTTTGCTCGTTGGTAGTAAAGAGTGCTTTCTCAAGTTTTAAGGGGTTAGAAGCATCAACATGCTTCCTATCTATTTTGAAGCTACTATTAGAAAATCAACAGTTCTCTTGTTAACATCATTAATCTTCTTGGAAGAGTTGCCTAATAAAGCAAGAGACTAGTTAACGGAAAACGTGAAGTACAACAAAGACAACATGAGACTAGACTTATGGGGGGAGGAAAAAGTCCCGCGAATATCAGCAAAAGTATTTGACAAAGAAGAACTGGTTCTCCCCATCCTTGAATTTGTTGACACAATTTGATATTAACTTCTTATAGGCGTTTACTCTGTATATCTGTTTGTTGAGATTACTCGGCCTTGTCAATATGGTCAAGAAATTTTGTACTTTAGCGTTAACCGAGGGGTGCCCAGATTCCAATGCCAACATCTCTAGATATAGAAGATGGGTGTAAACATTTGGAGATATTTGAATCGGAGCAATTCCAACATGAGATAAATATGTTGATAGGAACTCTAGAAATAGGAAGGAATCCTCCATGACATATTTGGATAGCAGTATAAGCAAAGTACCCTTCAGGAGGGTTGTCGATGGTATTAGTTTCCTAAGGAGGGACAACTTCAATACAAGTGATACCAAAGTCCTTAAGAATGGAAACGACTTCATCTTGGCATACAATGGAGGAATGCTTAGAAGTGGCTTCAACTTTAGGAGAGCTCATGATTCTCCCAGGTGAGAATGTTTTAGTTAAAGTACTTGATTATTTATGAATTTAGAAGGCATTTAGAAGTTAAAAAAAAATAAATCTACTTATATAACTTAAGAACAAATTAGACATAAAATTTTAAAATTGGGCAAAAAGTTTAAGTTAGAAACTAGATAATTTGAGCTTTCGTCAAGGTCGAAAGGTCAACAAATCAGGCTTTGGACAATGTCGAAATGACAATAGAATCAACTTTAAACCATCATACTATCGATGACTATGGCATCGGTAGTGCTTATTTTCGAACCTCAGAATGAGTGATGTTATAAATTGGTACCAGAGAAAAGGTTTATGTAAAACCGTAATAAGTTTAAACGTTAAAAGTGTTTTTGCAAACATAATCCAAATAAATTAAAGAATAGGATTCCGGTATGGGATAACGCTATAGAAATGTACTTGAATTTTCTATATATAACTATATACCTTATATTTATTCTTCCCACTCTCCTAGATCATTCTTCCTTATCTTACTAAGGTTCGAATGCAGATCTAAGAAAATTAAGATATGGAGGCGGGAAATGGAAGAGTGAATCTCAAAGGTGGAAGCACCACAACTAGTGGAAATGTCAAGCCTAACAATAGGAGGAATCGGGGTCGACAAACAACTATTAAATTGGATGTCGAAACACTGTCAGTTGATATAGTAGCTAAGTAGCAGTGTTTTGTTAACATCATGCAAGCTGAAGTTATAGGTGGATTAGTTGGTAGCAATGCTGGAGGAGAAATCTATAATGAATCGCCTTTTCAAACCTTAGAATTCGAAACGGATACATCTATAGTACTCACATGTTGAACATCCAAGTGTGGAAAAGACAAATCAATACAGAAAATAGAGAGAAGGAATGCCCATACTAAGACGAGTAATATATAATACACAATAGATCTTTACAAGAGAAAACCATAATATACATATGTCAAATTAGAGTACACTAATCTAACATCATCATGGATAGTTATAAAACCATAACCACATAATAAATGATAAATACAACCAGTAGATGCAATGGAAAACAAAATAAAGACTGTCTTGAAGGCCTTCAGCTCGTCTAATGATTATTCAAAGAATCCATAACCAAAAATATGCTCGGTTTGACCCGAAGCATTATGAAAAAATAACGCCTAGATCAGTCTGCTAAACCAACATGAGAAACACAACTCCAGTGGATTTAATGTTATAAAACATCTCAAAATAAAGGTATCTCGTAAGACCATGCCGCATATAAACATGGACTGGTTTTTTCCTAACGATAACAAAATCATTTATAGGAAATCTTCTAATTTTATAATAATGTCTATGTTTTAAAATAAATATTGAATCTTAGACAAAATTATTACATTAGTTAAATTCCATCATAATTGCTATACAATTAAGTCCGAAGGCACATATCAAAGAATCGATTTCGTATATGACAAAGTAATACCTTCTATACAGTACACCATTAGAGAAAATATCTCTTGGCTACCTTAATTGCACCTCTACTACTCAGGACCGGCCTATCCCTTCTTGGATGGTACCAAATATGATAACCTCCTGGCTGTGGATATGATAAAGAATTTCCATGGCCACAAGCATATATAATTAGAAAATGTCGATCTAGATACAAGTGATGATCATACTCTAGTGAGAGCGACCCACATAGCCCTATTGCACGTCCCTGTTTTAGTCATTATAGGTTGTGAGGTTTGGGGCTACATCTTACCTTTTATATAGCAATCCATGTTAGAATGCCAACACTGCGCTTCAAAAAACAATGCAATGTTAGCATTCATCCGTACAAATTATTCTGGACTGATCAAACCGTAGGGACAACTTTTACGACATCCATAGGTTTAGTAGCATGTAGCCCTTACACTTCAAAGAATTCTATCTTCGATCACCTTCAAGATATCCCCAATTCGAATCTTAATTAAGTTTGAATTGGTTTTCGAATAATGTATCCAAACCCCGTTTTACGAACTAAAAACGATAGTTTTAAAAATTGGCCATGAATTGATAGCTGGTTATTTAAGTATTAAATAAACAAAACAATCAAATAAGAGATTTAGTTCCATATGGAAACTGACACTAATTTAGCACATAAGACCCACTAAGCCTCTTTAGTTAATCCTTTTATTAATTAAAAGTTATTTATAAATTCTTGTATTAAAACAAAATTTATGAAGTTATACTCACAAACCCCCACAGCTCTTATCAATATTTGAAAATATTAATATATTTATCTCAATTATATAAGTATATCCATAAGACATTTCTTCTTTTAAATACTTAGAAATTTTCCATATATATATATATATATATATATATATATATATATATATATATATAACAGTAAGAGGTTATTCACAAACAGTACATTTCTAATACTTTCAAAAGTACTCATATATTTATCTCAACATTATAAGTATATTCTCAAATCTTACGAAAGATTTCATTTCAAAAACCATACATAATCTAATAAAAAAAGGTTATTTAAAATATTGATACCAATAAACCAAACACTTTCCTCTTGGTGCAAGTAAATTAATAGTGTAGAAAGTAGACCAAATATACTTAATACCACTTTTCAATTTCAAATAGTATTTTCCTTGATTAATAATGAAATCAGACAAGTTAGAAACTATTCTTATCTCGATACACTTTCTTAATTTTCAAGATAGGGACGAGTTTTGTAACGACCCACTATTTGGACCATTCAAATCGACAATAAAACCACACATGTCAGACTTGAATAATTCAAAACAATAGATTGTAATACAATTTGGAGAAAATAAAACCAGTCACAGCATAACAGACATAGAAATATCCAAATAACTCATAGTAGAAATAAAAATACCATAGTAGTACATGAAGCTACTACAACACAGTCTCAAACGCATTCTCAAAACAAGTACAAATACTATAGTCTAAAAAGTAAATACTAGAGAAATCCCAATGCACAAATGTCCACTAATACATAAGCTGAATAGAAAATACTGAATGGAAATAGATAACAACTAGATAGATATATAATCTTAAGCAAATCTTAGCTCCAGAAGGTAAATCCAAAACTGAAACACTCTGGCTGACCCGAGCGTAAAGAAAACACAAAACACTCGAGTCAGGACATACATGCTTATATAATGTAAACCAACTCAAGTGAGCTGTAATAAAATGCACAAGTAACTTAAAGGTTGCTTGGGATCCCCCATCCTTTAAAGATCCGTTAAACTATTTACTTTGTTGTAATATACGCTATTATAATAGTGTCTAGAGTAAAGTATAATAAAATTTGAAAATAGAGTTAAGGCTTTACATTTTCCATCTTAACACCTTTTTATTCCCATAGTCTATACAGTAACGTAATATCCCCCGTTCTGGACATCGTCAGAGGGCATTCCATAGGTATGGTACAAAACAAAATCGTATAAGGCACGCTAGGCTAGGTGACATGGCACAACTAGGCAATGCTAGGTTAGATATACCAATTACGCATCCGGATTGCTGGTAACGCATAGAAGACACTACCGCCCACCTCGAGCCACACTCCCAAAATCAAAGGTGCACCCAATCAATCATAAAGTAATAGAATGGTATCGCAGAAGTGTGTCTGATAAGAGAAGCTACCTCATTGGCCCGGAATCTCTCCTGTTTTAGCCACCTTATGCCAACTCACAGGAGTTAGGTCTACGTATAAACCTCAATAGAACGTCGCCACCATCCTACTTCATTCTATAATCTCCACCGCGTACACGGCTGTTAAAGTGGTTTTTGGAGTTGGTAGAGAGTATGACAACTTCCGATCCTGGTCTCTTTAATAACTAAACGTTATTATAACCCGTGGTTATAAATTTCAAAAATGGTTTATATTTCAAATCAAACATATTCATTTAAACCATTTAAATTAAATGTCAATATCATTCAAAAAAATTAATATTCATTTCCAAAGTCGTAGCATTTCTAAGTTCACTCAATTATAACACTTTCAAAAAGCACATTGTAATATAGCATTCATAGCACTTGGAAAATGTGATAATACATATAGTACCAGTTCGAAAATGTTATCCTTCAGAAACAGTAGCACTTAGAAAACGTTACTGTAAATATAATAGTATTTCATAAATATTATCTTTTCAGAAACAGCAGCACTTAAAAAACGTTACTGCAAATATATTGGTATTTCGAAAAACAGTACATTTCCAAAAATGGTAGAACTTAGAAAACGCTACCTTAAAGCCCCAACATTTTGGAAATGCTGCCAATACAAATTTCAGATCTATTATAACATTTCAAAAACATTATAATTTTAGTTTTCACCATTTTTTAACTTATAAAACATATCTCACGTTTCAAAAATATTTATTTGGATATCATTTAACTTATGATTAAATAAAATAAAATTTTATAAATAAAATACAAAATTAAACTATAATTCATTTATTAAGTCAAAAGTACGTTATTTTACTTAACTTTTTATCTTATCAAACAACTTTTACTTTATTTTAAAATTACCCATTTCATAAATAAAATATTCTTATTGCTAAGTTAAGCTTAAAATTTCCATTTGAAAACTAAATTTTCAATTATCAAGTTAAGTCATATTTTAAGTTACACTTTAAACCATTTATTTACTTATACATGTTTAACTTATAGAAACTCACCTTAACATTTATTTAGACCATTTAAATCCAATTTAAGTTAAAATTTCATATTTTAAATTTCAAAAATACTTAGTAATTTTCAGAAAATATTTAAAATTAACCACAGGTATGTATAATATTTTCTAACCTAGGTCAAGTGATGGATATGTGTCATTTCAATCCGTAATTTAAAATAAAAATCCGGGTTATATCCTTTCAATTCTGCAATCCCAAGTCAAATAAAATAAAATAAAAATCGCTTGAGCCTATCATTTCAGCTTATAAAGATTTTTCCCTATTCTAAAGTACGTTCGGGTATGTATCATTTCAACCCATAGTGAATCTATACTAACAGGGAATTGCAGTGTGAGAAACGGTAAATAAATAAATAGTATAGTATGGCATATCATATCAGGTGATGCAACAAATATATAATCAAGTTATAGCATCATGAAATATCATAACACATGCATGTATGAATTAATACCAACATAGCACATCACTACTACATATCCACTTGTTATTGTTTCATAATTATATACGTACGAATGTCGAGAGTGATAGACTTACCTTCTAAAGCTTGTGACAACAATTCAAGACACACGAGCAAACTTCGAAAAGCACGACAAAGCACGACTTAGATTCGAGTGGATGCAGAGCCAAGATTCAAATCTTGTGAACAAATAAATATGAACATTCATAAACAACTATATTATAGAAAGGTTATAAACCAAAACAATGTACAAATCCAAAATGAAGCAAATGTTGGCTTAGCCAAACAAGTGGGCTCGGCCACTTTGCAAATTGGCTAGACCATGATCACATGGCTCAGCCATGACTATATCTAAAGCATATGTGCTCGACTATGGCGAGCAAAGGCACGGCTAGGCTTAGAATATGAAGGGATGGCATAGCAAAGGTCATGAGAAGGTAAAGAGGCAAGGCATGTCGATGTTTTCGCTCGGCCCTATGGCCACATGGCTCGACCATGGTGCTTGTCTCTAGATCAGGTCTGGTCACATCAGAAAGAACATGGATATGGTGTGGTATTGGTCATGGCAAGGCAAGGTGGTGGAGGAATAGGTGGTGGCCGAGGCAAGCAAAGAGGGAGGGGATGCCATGGTGGTCACGACTAGGGTTTTTGTGGCCATTAGGTGATGGTTTTAGATCTATGGTTCATGGCATGGGGAGTGGAGATGGTGCTGGCCGGCCATATGTGGTGTAAAGGAGGAGATGCGATAGACAATAGGGGATTATGGTGATGGTCGAGCATGTTTGAGGAGCAACAAAAGAAAGGAGAATGAAAAGAGGAAGGAGGAGATAGAACTTACTGTAAAAAAAAATTCTTTAGGAAATGAAATGAGAAGAGATGGAGATGAGAAATATTTTGTATGTGAATTGAAAAGAGAATGAACTGCTAGGAAAATGGAGTCGAGTTTTGAACGGCTAGGCATACGAAAAGTCACACTTTATATTAAAGAAAAGAACTTATGTCTTTTAGAATTTCCTATGCCCAAAAATTCAAGTAAAATCAAGGCAAAAGCTCAAACAAAAATAGAAAATAGAAAATAAAATAGAAAATAGAAATGAAGTAGAAAATAAAGAATAGAAAATAAACAGAAAAATGGTGAAAATAATCGTGTGTAAAACTCTGAAATTTATCAGATTTAAAAAGTATAAAATAGAATTTGATGAAACGAAAAGCAGAACCAATATCAAAATCAAATTCAGCTTCAAAGAAAAAGATTGGAAATTTAAAATCAAATTAAAAAATTTCAACTGAAAGTCAAAGTTTAACCACAGTTGAAAAAATATAGAAAAATTTGAAATCTTCATTTTATTATATTTGGAAAATAAATTATAAAAGAAATCCAAAATTCATTGGAAAATTCCAAAATTCCAATTTTAAATTATTTAAAAATCAAAGTTTTCAAATATATTGAATTAAAAATATTTATTAAAATTATGGGTTGTTACAAGTTTTGATACCTCAAAATTTGGTGCTAACTATGAAAACGACATTTTTCGTACCACTATAATTTAAAATGATCATTTATGGAAATAAGATCTCGGTCATTTTATAAATCCCTTTTCATAAACTGTTTTTATAAAAATCCTTATATTTACAAACTCCTTTTATAAAACATTAGGTGAAAATTTAAAATTCCCTTTATAAATATAATTATAAACCTCCTTCTATGAACCTCCGAACATACTTAATAAACTCCTTTATCAACATGCTTTAAACTTTTATATATATTTTTATAAAACTTCTCTAATAAAAAAGTCATTATAAAACATGTTTTATAAATCCCTCAATTTTTTTTGCAACTCTCGTTGTAAAAACTCCAAAACTCATTTATACAAAAACCTTTTATAAATTTCCTAATATAACTTCAAAACTCCTTTATAAACAACTTCAAATATAAAAACTAAACTCCAAATATAAACCAAACTTCAATTATAATTATAAATCTCATGTACTTCCCATAAACAAGATTATTCCATACATTACACTAAGTTAGCAACTGTGATTTATTACCCCAGTTTATCAAAATGAAAATTTTTCCCTTTTATACAGCACCTATTATAAACCTATACCTTTATTTATAAAATACGGCTTATAGATCTCTCCTCTTTATTTATAAAAATACAAATTATAAATATGTTCTTTTATTTCAACATTGTAAATTGTTTCATAATCATTTATTCTAAATTGTTCCTATCCCCCTTTAGGAACAAAAATGATTTTAGAATAAAGACAAACCCCTTTTATTCCCTTTAAAATAAACATTCATTATTGTAGTCACTTTTCTTCAAAAAAATTACATACTTTCTAAAATAATTTTAAAATATTTACATATATACATTAATTAGAAAAGAATAATAAATGAAGTTGAAGTAAAATAGAGAAGTACAAAAATTAATTTTGAATTGAAATACTATAAAAAATCCAAAAGGTCAGATTAAAAGTACCTTTCGAAATCAAAACCATTTCCAAAGTTAAAACAACAAACAATAGATTTTTTTCTTTCAAAATACTATAATGAGGCCAATAGTTACTATAGCACTTAACCAATGTTAATACTGCCTTCTCACCTAAAGAGGTTCAACTTTAACTTATGTCAGTGTCACAACCAATATGACCAAACAATCAAATTTTTGAATTGAATAATTTATCTAATGGCTATATTGCTGAAATTAAATTAAATAAGTATATAATTGGAATTAAGATTTCAGTACGATGCAAACCCTGGATTTCTCTTCAAAATTTTCCTATATTTCAGTTTTTATATTACTCACTTTTCAAGAACAGATATTTAAACAAACAACCAATAATTAATCCATATACAAATAGTAAATTTTATCTACTACACATTATGCTAATTATTCAAAAAGGTGAGTTTAACTCACCGGAATTCCAACTGACGCTGTAGCATTCCAGTTTGAACTAAAATCGAACGGCGTTCTATTATAACCCAAAATTTCACTTACTCAAAATTTGACAAAACTAGTTCCATCGCCTAGCAGAGCGCAACGCAAAAGTCTTGCCTCGATTGGACCTCGAAAGAGAGAGATATACATTTTATAAGATTGAAAATTAAAAACAAAATTAATTATTTATTTAACACTTAATCACCAATATATTTTCAAATCCATCTTCCAATATCCCATTCCCTCTAAAACCTGTACATGGGATACACGTGCATAACAAAACCATGCCTTCAACTTTCGATCTCTCCCTCTATACTCGACTATCCGACACACCACCATCACACTCTATGTCTAAAAATCCACCTTCCCATCACCCACTTGTCGAACTTGAAGGCAGACCCCCATCATGACCAAAAACCCAAGCTTCGGCCATTGTGTGACGTAATACATCTCAAATGTTGACCGAACCACCTAAAACTCCACTGCTAATGCTAATCGATAGCACTACCCAAATCCAAGCTTCAGTCTTTCAAATTCCATCTTTTTTTCAAAAAAAACTCTAGTTTGCTTAAAGCCCATGCTCAACTATCGAGCGACCCAAAACCTCGCTAAAATCAACCAAACCACCATAGACTTGTAGATTTAACTCATACAAACCCAAAAATCTATTTTTTTGTGTATTTCTCTTGTTTCGATTTTTTGAAATTTGAGCTTACTTTTATTTTTGATTTTGAAGGTTATAAGATGCTTTAAGAGAAATAAAAGGCAAGAAGTAAGAGTCAACGTGTTTTATTTGTCTTAAGTGTTGCGATGTATTAAATTTGAATTTTTTACCATTTTGCCACACTACATTTCATTTGGTATATGAACAACGAGCTCAAAACAAAAATACGATCGTGCATAAAAATGTGACACTATCCTAAAAAAATATACACTAGTTATCTTATTTTATAAAAATCCAAAAATACTTTTGTTTGCAATAAAACCGTCAAATACAAAATGCAAAAAAATTATTTCCATTTGAAAAAAAAAATCAGATAAATTAAACTGAAAATACATCGATAGAAATTGAGTCGTTGTAATAAAAACCAATTTTCTTATTACTTATTAAATTCGAAGCAAATATGAATATTTAAATAAATTAAATATTTCCATTTGAAACGTTACAATTTTTGAAAATCCAGAAGTTCTGGTTGTCAAGTACTATGCTGTGTTGGGTCAAGATACAAGACCCGGAGGTAAGCCATTTATTGGAACGGAGGATGCTATCGAAATTGAGAATTGGATGTTGCATTGTGAAAGGATTTTTGCCGACTTAGGCTTAAACAATGAGAAAAATTAGAGATTGACATCTAGGAAGTTGCAAGGAACTGCATTGTACTAGTGGTATAGTGTAAACCTATGGATACCATAGGAGAATTTGACTTGGGCAGAGCTCAGAAGGAGGATTGAAGAGAGATTTATGTTTGAAATAGCTAAGTAAACTTTGCTTACAAAGTTTTCTAAGTTGAAACAAGGTGATTTGCCAATGCTTGAGTATGCAACCATAATTAAGGAACTGTCCTAATATGGATATGCCACCATACCATTATGATGTAGTAGTGGAGATGCCACTGAGAAATAATAGGCCAACACAGGCTTCGAGTGGTCAAAGTTAGAAAAAAAAGTTCTTTTATAAAAAGGGAGCTTAGTAGGGTAGACTTGACAAGAAGGGAAAAGCTAATGTGGTTTGCTACATGTGTGACTAGAATGGCACATTGCTAAAGAGTGTCATTCCGGGGATGGAAATAAGGTCATTGGAAAGAAGAATACCAAGTGTTCAACTATGACTATGTATGGCATTACAAGAATCGATGTAGAGAACTAGCTAAGGTTAAGAAAAGAAAAGTTTTTGTTTCTGTCTGCATCGAGGCCAATAGTAGAGGAGAAAAGAAAGAATCTGAGGGGAGGTACGCTTTTTATTCATGGCATACTTGTTAAATTATTTTTTTATACTGGTGCATCACATTCTTTATCTCCCATTGTTTGGTACATAGGTTTAGTTTAAAATCATATTACCTTGTATTTAATTAAAGGTTGCGAATCTGGTAGGAGAGTATGCAACTTTTGGGATATGACGTAACGATTTAGAGATTGAGTTGTTAGGTCATATATTTACATAGTTTACATATATTTGATTTTTTAGGTTTTGGAATTATATTGGGTATGAATGGTTAAGCAAATATGACGCTTGGACATTTTGCCAAGATAGATAAATATAACTAAGATACCCACATAGTAGCGATCAAATTATATACTCAGTAGAGAACTTGAATTTTTATAATTGTGCTTTATTGAGTGCAATGGGGGAGGAAGACGTGTTGAATTGAGTTCTTATTGTTGAAGAATTTTTTGATATCTTTGACCCAATGATAAGATTACCGTCGAAATGAACCATTGAATTTTGAATAGATCTTGTACTTAGAGCGGAACCCATATGTAGAACGTCTAGCAAAATGGAACCTACTGAGGAAGGAGTTAAAGGTGCAACTAGGGGACTTGGAAGCAAAGAATTTCATTAGGCCAAGCAGATCGCCTTGGGTGGCGGCTGTGATGTTTGTAAAGAAATCGGATGGGTTGTTAAGGATATGTATAGGCTATCATAAACTAATGAGAAGACGATAAAGAATATATATCCCTTACTAAGAATAAAAGAGCTATTTGGTCAGTAGAGTAGAGCCAAAGTATTTTTTTTTTGGTTGGATTTGGAAATAGGGTACCATCAATTGAGAGTGGGGAGGACAATATTCCTTTAATGGAGTCTTGAATAAGTTACGATTCATACGAGTGGTTAGTAATGCCACTCGAGTGACAATTGCACGTGCTCTATTTGAAGATTTGATGAACCAAATTTTCTGGGCACATTTCGATAGGTTTGTGTTAGTATTTATAGATGACACCTTGATTTATTCTACAAATGAGCGAGATCATGAGACCCACCTTCGAATAGTGCTTGAGACATTGAGTCAACATCAAGTAAAAGCAAAGTTTTTGAATTGTCATTTTTGGAAGAAAGAAGTGAAGTCCCCTGGTCATGTAGTCTCAAAATAAGCGTTATCGGTATATCCAGCTAAGATTGAGGCTATTAGTAATTGGAAGAGACCTGAGATGGTGACTAAGAAAAAGAGTATTCTTGGATTAGCTAGCTATTATCGACGAATCTTCAAGGATTACTCTCTTATAGCAGCACCAATGAATAAACGAACAAGGAAGGACGTAAAGTATGTTCGGGTTAATAAATGTGAGGAGGCATTACTGAACCTAAAAACAGTTAATAACCGATGTAGTAGTGTTAGTTTTTTTGGATGGGAATCTAGATTTTTCATTGTATACTGATGTGTCTAGAGTAGAATTAGGGGCTGTATTGAAGCAAAAAAGGTAAATTTATTGCCTATGCTTCTCAACGGCCTAAACCGCATGAAGTTAGATATATGAATCGCGATTTGGAGTTAGCAGCTGTAATTTTTGTTTTGAAAGTGTAGAGACATTACCTTTTGGAAGAATGATTTGAGTTTTTATGGATCATAAGTCTTTGATATATTTGTTCTCTCAAGTAGAGTTGATATGAGACAGTAGAGGTGGTTATAATTCATAGTAGCTTATGTGTTTGGTATTAATTATATGCCGGGGAAAGGAAATAAACTAGATGATGCATGTCAACGTCAAAATCGAACGCCAACACCCCGGTGTCAACTGAAGTTGGATGAAAGCACCACCCGTTTATACGGGAACTACAAGCAAGTAGAGAAAATACAGAAAAAAGCAGAAAAGACAACAATTTTTATAGTGGTTCGGCTTAGAGTAAGCCTACGTCCACTTTAACTCTCTTTATTACTGAATTTGATTACAACTTAACAACAATCTTCAATTACAACACACTTTAGACCAGTAGATCAAACTTTTATAGAGAATAATCTTCCGAATTCATGTTGAATGATGTAGATTTCCTCTTGGAGATCGTCGTAGTGTCTTTGGTGTTTGGAGTACTTTAAGTGTTGAGTGAGTCGAGAATTCTGCAGAGTATCGGCGCTTGAAATGGTCGGCCCCCCAAAGTCCCCTCAAAGTTGGAGCTAATGTTGTATTTATAGAGAAATCTGGACAGGAATTTTCGCCTAAGTTATAAGTCGCGACCGACTTAAGGAAAGTCGTAAGTCGCGCCCGACTTAAGGATCATGAGTTAGTAGGCAGCGGCATAGGCGAAGCGGTATTAAGTTTGTCTTCGTTCATCTGGATGCAAGTCTTATTTCGTTTGCGAGTTAAGAAGTCATGGTTTAAAATGAGGCAGCGTTACCATAAGTCGTAAGTCGATCAGGGCTTAAATGCAGTTGCTTCCACTCATTTCTATCTTGAGTCACTAGGTCATCCTGTCTTTAGGTCTTTAAGTCACAACTTCTTAAGTCGTGACATTTCTTGAGTCGTCCGGGCCTTAACTCGTAAGTCGGCATCCTTGCTAACCCTTAAGTCGGCAATTAGTTGAGTCGTCATTCATTTTAGGTCGGCAACAAGCTAAGGCTGTTGAGTCGGTAATCATTGTGAGTCGTGAGCCTGGTTTGAGTCGCTTGAGTAGAGGCGTTAACAATTGCCCCTCGAAGTACACGCTTAAATCGTGAGTCGTGTGCTTCGACTCAGTGCATGAGTCGTAAACGACTCAAAGAGGCTCATGACTCGTTAGTCTTTCCATCTTCCCCCCTGTTCCGTATATAAGCCGTTGAGTCGATCCTTCCTCCTCACTTTACTGCTTATCTGTTTTATTTGGTCCTTCCATTAACGATCCTTCAAGTTTCCAGAGACAAATCCAAGCTAATCAGTCTTCAATTCATCTTCACCATTATATTGCGTAAGTGAATTCAACTTCTGTTCAATCCACGATCACCATTGACTCACGGATCTGGACTCCCCATTTTCTGACTCCAATTCATTTTTGCGCCGTGTTCCATCGCAAACCACGTTTCTGATTGATTTGCGTCTGTCATCGATCATATTGTTGTTATCGTTCGTCATAACATAGTAGTGCATCAGATTTTTCGCAAACTTGAAGCGATTCGAATTGGTTTTTTGGGTGATTTCTGACCATGTGAGGAGAAGATAACGGGTTACAGTGTCTCGAATTAACTGGTCTGTGAGTTTGGAGGAGATGAGACGGTCCTTAGCGGGTTAATGGGTTAGAAAAGAGTTAACTGGTTGAGGAGATGACCTAGAATTCTCACGACTTAGTTGGTTTTTTTTTTTGGATCTACCGATTTAGGACTTAGGTCGTACGAGTGACTCAGCCCTTTGGATCCTTACTACGACATATCCTTTAGACTGTGAATGTCTCAAGCCATAAGTCGTGAACGATTCAGTACCTAGGCAATTTTCCATAACGAGTTGCTCCTTGTGGCTTAACCCTTGACCGACTCAAGTAGATGAGACCTAGGCTTTGAGTCGCGGCCGAGACAGGACTTCGAGAAATTTGCTTTGTTCTGATTTGAGGCTTTTTCCTCCATGCACATTACGACTTACAGATCTTAACTTAACTCGCCGCATACCCCTTAGGTCGTGAACGAGTTGTCACTTAAAAGCATAATGCCAACTTGATTATTTAACATGTATTACCGGACTGAATTGCCTAAACTCTGAATTGCCCAAACTTTAAATTGTTTGAACTTTATTGCATTATTCCACAGTTCCTGTTAACTTATAAGCTAACTACCTGCTGAAAATAACAACTACAGAAAACCAAGGCGAATATACTGCCATTGACTGCCCACATCAAATGACAGATTAGTTGACGGAAGGTAATTAACTTAAATAGATTGTGTGAACGAAGTGCTTCAATTCAACGAATTCAAGTAGAGTATTAAAGCAACATTGAGATAGTCAATTGAAATCGACCGGTTCGCACCAATACTGCACTTGAACCTTTTTTAAATTAACAAGCCCTGAAATTTAGCAATCGATCAATTGTCAATTAGTTTAACTTCAGTTATATTTACTTGTCATTATTAGTTTTGCACAACACTTCACACTTTTTAGGAAACGTGCACCTTCAAATTTGAATATCCAGTTGCTTATGTAGAATGGCCTCACATCAAGAAGAAGTAGCGGAACAGATTGGAGAGGCTCTTCCAATAACTGCTCCACTGACTGATCCATCGAAAAGAGTCTCAACTTCCATAAACTACCGGACGTTTAGCTTATTGCGTGCTCAGTTTGGCATCGTTGAAACGGATGCTATATTGCCCGGGCCAAATGATTTTGCTGATAGACCTCCCCGTGGTTTCGTCGCTGTCAATCGCCAAATGTGCTTGTGCGGTGCTATTCCTCCCTTCAACGAGTTACTTCAGCAATTTCTACTTCGATTGACTATCTCCCCGTTTCAACTGCACCCCAATAGTTACGCCATTCTGATGGGGTTATGTGTTTTATTCATGAGAACCCTGGGTCGGCTACCGAGCTTTGGAGAAATTTGTTACTTATGTTCCTTTACCAAGATTAAAGACCATCCCTCCATTGTCGTCATAAGGAGTGTTAGGAATCGCAAACTCGTGACTGATCTACCCGAAAGTGCTCATGGATTTTTAAATCAGTTTTTCTTTGTTCGCTGCCCCCCAGGGTTTTATGCCATCTGGAGAGTAGGAAGTAAGATCACCTGCTTCTATTTTCCATTCCCGAGCTTTTCGAATTTCAAGTTGTTAATCGTTAATTTCACTCTTTCCTTTTTCAGCACTTCCTTCCCTATCCAGAGATCCAAGCCATAAGCAAGTCTTTGAGAGATTGAATGTTGTGGCCGCAGAAGAGAGGAGCATAAATTTTTTGTTGAGGGATGAACTTTTGCATCAGTATGGGCTTTTGCACGCTTCTCGCTCTACACACCCCCATGAAATCCCAGACTCCCCGCCTAGAGCGTCGGTTGCCCCAGTTTCTACCGACACATCCATACCAAAAGGTCCCGCTCCCGAGGCTTCACTAGTGAAGTGCTCCACTTCTGTTGATGTTGCGGGGCCATCTGACAAACTTGCCCCGATTATTGAGGAAGAGCCTCAGGGATCTCCCCAATGTTCACAGAAATCTGGCGAAGAAGCTGAGAAAACCAGCCCTGCCAAGCAGAGCAGGGACGACACTTTCGAAGGACTGAGTGATCTCTTTGCCACCTCACAAGAGATATTTAAAGATGATCCTATCACTGCCGGGGTTTCTTCTTCAGTAGTTGAAGCGACTTCCATTCTGCAATAGGCTCCGTCAACTCAAGAGTTGACGCTAACTACTACACCCACAACTACTCCACAATTAAAGAGTGGTTTGTAGTTTGATGCGCGTAGTTTGCACATTACACACACTTAGAATTTTTTGACACTTTCATGCTTTTGACTCTCTGTACTTTGAAGACTTCTAAAGCTTATCTCCTTTTATTTCAGGTTCTCCGATGGGACGCAGCGGATCCTACTATGATGACTTCTAGCGCTACGGGAGGTGTAACCAATATGATTATAGGCGCTACCTCCCCTCTTACAGATAATCCGATGAAGAAAGAGCCGCCCGAAAGGCTCAAGAGAAGAGGGCTCAAGAGGAGCGTTATGAAAGAAGAGAGAGGGAGGAGCGCCACGATTCTTCGCAGAGAGGCGACGATTCCCACAAGAGAAAATCCCATGATGACCGAGGAAAAGGTCATATGGTTGAGGATTCAAGCAAGCGAGCCCGACATGGTGAGAAGCATACCTCTACCGCTCCTGAAAAGGTTACTGCCCCCGTTTCGCTAGACATTCCTTCCAGCTCTCCCGCTCTTGGGAAAACAGACATTCAAACAATAATCAGCAAGCCTAAATTTCAAGTTGGACCGGGCCCAGCCACTTTGCAACGCCGGTTTCCACAGTGGTGCGTGAAGGGAGTGCGGTTCGACCTTGATCTGATCCCTATTCACAAGCCTGCCATGCTACGAAATCTTGATGCCGTCAAGCTTGATATTGAAAGGATGTCGAACTGGCAAAAGCTTGTTGACGAGCTCCAAAGGGTCAATCGTGCAAATATAGAGGCCATGCTTACTATGGAGAACGATAAAGCCGAATGGCAGAAGGTTCTCGAGCAGCATGATACCGAAATGAAGAGTATTGCTGCTTACAATGAAGAGCTTGAAGCAAAAGTTGAGGAGCTTAAACAGGAGCTTGCTACTTCTTCTACGACATATTCTCAAAAAGAAGAAATATTTCAAAAGCAAGTTCGTGATGCTCACGCAGCTCAGCAACATGCCGAGGCATAACTTGAAGCTGAGTAGAAAACAGCAGGAATGTATCGTGCTGAGGTCACAGAACTACAGGAGAAAGTCAGCTCCCAGGAGGCAGAAATTCAAATGCTTAAACTTCAACTTTCCAAAGCTGAAAGAGAGCGTGATGAGGCCGTTGCCGGCAAAATTGCAGCTGAAGAATCTCATGAGGCAACGAAGACCAACATCAGCTCAACATTATTTGACTTCACCTGCATAGCGTCTTGGGGCGTGGTAGCCTCGCCTTTCTAGGCCCCAAGTATGAAATTACTCTGGCTGAAGTTTGGGAGGCTGCACTTGATATACTTGGTGGTAAAGGCGCTGGCTATGCCGAGTCAGCTCTTGAGGAGCATTACCTTGATGATGATGCTCGCACCGCTCTCACCAGGGGGTGAGAACAGCTTGCAAAATTAAGGGCCGAAACGGCGGTAGGAGAATATTCGGGAAAAACTATCTCAACTGCTCCAATTCGACCTTCTCCTTCGGCCGAAATTGACATTATCGGTTCCAGTTCTCATTCTCTATCTCCTACTAAAGTTACCTCCGAGATCACAAGCATACAGGGTGGAGATGAAGGCGACGAGAATGCCGAGGCACAGGCTTACGAAGTTGATGTCAGGAAACTGACTTCTGCAGGTAAACCTACTGTTAATCTTGCCCAAGTAGACTGCTCATCTGTTTCTTACGAGCTTGATGAGCTTCTTGACTACTTCTTGAACCTCAGCGAACCTTTATCTCCTCTTTTTACTGACTTGAACTTTTTTCCTTCTGTAGAGAAAACGTCGAGCATTGTTCAAACTTTCCCTCCTCCAATTATTCCTCCTCCATCTATTCAGGTGACTCCTCCTTCTGCCTTGCAACCGGGATCACAAGAGGAGCAAATAGAGGCTCTCCAAGATTTGGACGATCCCATTGCTTCATAAGAACACAAGGGAGAAGAAACTGAAGGGAGTGAGAAGACTCCAGAAGCAACTGGTTCCTATGATGAACCATTAGCTAAACTTTTTTCTCCAGGGAGTGGGTCTTCCTCCAAGAAGAGAGGAAAGCAGGGAGTCTCCAAGAAGAAGAAGAGATCTTCAACTGGCGAAGAAAAAACGGAAGAAAGTCCGATTGAGCCCCTTTCTCCTTCATCCCCTACTCTTACAAGCCAGCCTAAGAAGTTGGTTATCCGGCCAGGTGCGGGCTCAAAAGGTGGACGGAAGAAGAAATGATGGCTCTGGTTCTGTGGCTTTCATATCGCTTTTTGCTTTTTGCATGTACTGACCGGAAATTGGGCGGGTACCGGCCCCCGTTTCCTTTATTTCGAAACTTGTATCTGTAAGAAATTGTAACAAAATTGAATAAAATGATCCTTTATTTGTACAAACTTCTTGTTTGAATTTGAGAATGCATTTATTATTCACTTTTGTATAAGTTTCTTTGAACGATATAGCAGTGAGCTTGTGGTATACTATTCGAGCGCAATTTTACCGATGTAGTTATACCATGTTGCCCCTATACCATAAGCTCATTGCAATATTTTACTTTATGAGGAATTTTTATTTTTATTTTTTAGAGAATAATTATTCCGTACTTGGAGGAATATTATTTCGTTAAAAAACAGAGTAAAATAAGTTTTTACGCTTCATCCTTTGAAGATATCACCTTTTCTTTTGTGCATATACACATTTTACTGAATGAATTCTTCTATGTGGTAAAGCGGGTATCTGAAGGGTACTTTAACTTCTTTTTAAGGAAGAGAATTTTCCAGAATAGGTGGATCATTCTTCCTTTGAGAGTTAAAGTGTGCCTTTGAAAAATTACACCTCTGAGGAGGGCTTTCTCACGTTTCAACACTTGGAAGTTTTATTTCAATCTTGGTGAAACGTGTGCCTCTGAAGAGGTCTTTCTGCTTGCTTGTGACTCCGGGAGGAGGTCTTTTCATTTCTGCCTCTGGGAAGAGGTCTTTCTGTTTCTGCCTCTGGGAAGAGGTCTTTTTGTTTTTGTTGTGCCTCTGGGAAGAGGTGTTTTTGGGTTTCTACCCTATGGGAGAGGCTTTTATTTTTCCCTGTTCGCTGGGAAGCGGGCCTCCGAAGAGGGCTTTTCACATTTCAATTTATGGGAGTGTATCGACCGATGATGAAATGTGTGCCTCTGAGCTGGGTTACTGCCTAGAAGTTTGGAGTTTCTTTCTCTCGGTTTGACGGATTTACGGGAGTGTATCAACCGATCATTCCGCAACTTTGTATCGAGAAAGATATCTCTTTTTCTGGTTGGCCCGCCGAGGTCTTTTAGCATTTCAACTGTGGTGAAATGGGCCTCTGAAGAGGGCTTTTTTCACATTTCAACACCTGGAAGTTTTATTTCAATCTTGGTGAAACGTGTGCCTCTGAGTAGGACTTTTGCCTGGAAGTTTGGAGTTTCTTTCTCTCGGTTGGACGGATTCACGGGAGTGTATCGACCGATCATTCCGCAACTTTGTAACGAGAAAGATCTCTCTTTTTCTGGCTAGGCCCACTCGAGGTCTTTCTCCTCCGAAGAGTTGTGCCTCCGTAGGAGGCTTGCGCCTCCGAAGAGGTCTTTTGTTGATTAATGCTTGCTCGCCCATGTCTCTTTCGCCATCCACTCATGTTGGCAATCCCCGTTGTCTTTTGCAAGTGTCAACACTTTTTAGTTGCCTATAATTTCCCTTATCCAAAGAAATATACTTCACAGTTATGTGAGTTGGTGGTGGTGGACACAATTGGCTTAACTGGCTGTTTATTCAAACATTTATAGTTAGTTAGAGATGGTCCACTTCCATCCACATTGCTCACTTTTGTTTGAAGCACTTCTTTTGTAGGATTTGAGTATGGAAATTTTGGTGGTTTAGTGTGTGTTTGCTTGGTCTTTGGATGGGTAAGCTTTACTTTCATGACCTACATTATTAAATCGACATTTTAATGACACAACTAATGTATTTTATATGTCGAAATAAAACAAAGCAGTTTGTAATAGTAGAGAACACAAGATTTATAGTGGTTCGGCCAAAAACTGGGCCTACATCCACTTTATAGCTTTTCATTATTCACTTGCTTTACAATTGCTTTCAATACAAGAATCATATTTTTGCAATTCTTTTA
Source organism: Allium cepa (assembly GCA_030765085.1). NCBI lineage: Eukaryota > Viridiplantae > Streptophyta > Magnoliopsida > Asparagales > Amaryllidaceae > Allium > Allium cepa. The sequence continues at coordinate 814,039,998 of CM060939.1, forward strand.
CAATATTTCAGCAAAGCTTTCAAGTAAAATAAGGACGCAAATGATTGCTGTTCCAAGCTCTTGGGATTGGTTCTCCTTCGACAGTTGTGAGTTTGAATGTGTCGTCAAGAAGCTTCGTGCCTATAACATATGGCCCTTCCCAGTTTGGCCCAAACATACCTGTGGCTGTCATGATTCTTTTCAGAATTAGGTCCCTAACTTCAAAGTTGCGCTGACGAACTTTGGAATTGAAGTGCCTGGCTATTCTTTGTTGATGAGCCGCAATTCTAAGTCTAGCCTCTTCTCTTCTTTCATCAAGGAGGTCAAGTGCTTCCAATTGCAGTTTTTCATTCTCATCTTTATCAAAATGGATTCTTCTATGTGAGGGGAATTCAGTTTCCACTGGAATCATTGCTTCTGATCCATATGCCAACGAAAATGGAGTATGCCCAGTCGCAGTTTTGTGGGTGGTTCTGTATGCCCATAGTGCAAGTGGTAACTTGTCAACCCAACCACTTTTCGCTTTTTCCAGTTGCTTTTTGATGGTTGATTTGATGATTTTGTTTACTGCTTCCACTTTCCCGTTTGCCTACGAACGGGCCACTGCTGAAAAACTCTTCTGGATTTTGAATCGTTTGCAGAAGTCCTGGAATCCTCGCTTTCAAATTGAGTACCATTGTCTGTGATTATTTTCTGCGGCACACCATACCTGCAAATGATATTTTTAGTCACAAAATTTATCATTTTCTTAGAGGTAATAGTAGCCAAAGGTTCAGCTTCAGCCCATTTAGTAAAATAATCAACTGCAACAATAGCATATTTAATCCCTGATTTGGCAGTTGGTAATGGCCCAATGAGATCCATTCCCCAAATGGCAAATGGCCACGGACTGACCACCTGTGTTATCTCAGTGGAAGGTGCTCTAGGAATTTTGGCGAATCTTTGGCACTTGTCACATTTCCGAGAATATGCAGCGGCGTCTTGATTAATTTCCGGCCAAAAATATCCATAACGGAGAATTTTCTTTGCTAATGTCTGACCACCCGTGTGATCTCCACATTCCCCTCCGTGTACTTCAGCTAGAATTGTATTGGCTTCATCTTTAGTTACACATTGGAGTAATGGCATTGAAAAACCCCGCCTGTACAATCGGCCGTCTTGGACTATATATCTGGAGGCTTTCCTTAGAAGCTTCTGTCTTTCTCTCGAATTTTCTGGCAAAGAACCTCTGAGTAAATAGTCCAGTATTGGAGTCATCCATGATTCTTGTTCCTTAGATACATTCGTAATCCAGTCAACATCCATCTCGTCTGTACTTGGTGCTGAGAGGACTTCTACGGGGACTAATCCCAATAGTTGAGCTTCACCAGTACTTGAATACTTCGCGAGGGAATCTGCCTTCATATTCTCTTCCCGGGGAATATGGTTTATTGAATAATGATCAAAATCTTCAAGAAGCTCCCAGGACTTTGACAAATAAGCGGGTAAATTTCCTCCTTTAGCTTGGAATTCCTTCTTGACTTGGCATACGATAAGCTGAGAGTCACTGAAGATCTGTAATATTCTGATATTTAGCTCTTTAGCGATTCTCAAACCTGCAATGAGAGCTTCATATTCTGCTTCATTATTAGTCGAAGGAAATTCCAGCCTCAGTGCATAACACAATGATCGTCCTTCAGGTGTTTCAAGGACAACCCCTGCCCCAGAACAGTAGTCATTCCTTGCGCCATCAACGTATAATTTCCATCTCACCGGGACGTCATTAGTTTCTTCTTCCTCACTATCACCTTTATTTGTGCATTCAGCAATGAAGTCTGCTAAAGCTTGTCCGTTGATAGCTCTTCGGGGATGGTAAGTGATGTCATATTGACTGAGTTCAATATTCCACTTTAAAAGACGGCCCGAAGTCTCAGGGCGAAACAGGACTTGCTTCAGAGGTTGATCACTGAGGACTTTGATGGGATGAGCTTGAAAATATGGTCTCAATTTTCGTGATGCAATCAATAGGCAATAGGCGAGTTTCTCCAGATTCGAGTAATTCATCTCTGCTCCAGAGAATCTTTTACTAATGTAATAGACTGGTCGCTGGATTTTTGTATCTTCTCCAACCAATGCTGCACTCAGAGCGTGAGATGATATTGCTAGATATATGTAGAGATCTTCACCATTGTCAGGCTTTGAGAGTATTTGAGGCATTTCCATATGACGAACCAGCTCATCAAATGCGTTCTGGCACTCGGGAGTCCAATCAAAGTTTTTTCTTCCTTTCTTTAGAGCGTCAAAGAATGGAATGCATTTATCAGTAGCTTTAGAAATGAATCGGCTCAAAGCAGCAACTTTTCCGTTAAGACTCTGCAGTTCCTTCTTTGTTCTAGGAGCTTTGACCTCCTTCAAGGCAGCGATTTGAGCAGGATTAGCCTCAATGCCCCTAGCGCTCACAATAAATCCCAAAAACCTTCCGGACTCCACTCCGAATGAACATTTCAACGGGTTAAGTTTCATCCCGTATCTCCGAAGGACTGCGAACATTTCCGCCAAGTGATCCATGTGGTCCACTGCTTTCTTTGACTTTACCAACATATCATCGACATAGACTTCCATTGTCTTTCTGATCTGCGGTTTAAACATGGTGTTAACAAGCCTTTGGTAAGTTGCCCCCGCATTCTTGAGTCCGAAGGGCATGACTTTGTAGCAGTAAAGACAAACATCCGTTATGAAGCTCCTGTCCTCCTGATCTGGCTCATGCATCATGATCTGATTGTACCCGGAGTAAGCATCCATAAAAGACAACAATTCATGTCCCGCCGTTCCGTCCACCAACTGCTCAATTCTAGGTAGCGGGAAACAGTCTTTGGGGCAAGCTTTATTCAGATCTGAGAAGTCAATACATACTCACCACTTCCCATTAGCCTTTTTAAACAGGACAGGATTTGAGACCCAATCTGGGTAAACAGATTCCCTGATAAAACCATTCTCCATGATTCAATCGACTTCTTCTTTCAGCGCTACTGACCTCTCTGGACCTTGAGTTCTTCTTTTCTGTTTTACTGGAGTGAACTTTGGATCGATGTTCAGAGCGTGTACCGCAATCTCTAGTGATATTCCACACATGTTGGCATGAGTCCATGCGAATACATCTAAATTTGCCTTCAAGAACGAGATCAGAATATTCTGAGCTGTAGTGTTGAGTTGTGAACCCACATTCAGCACCTTGTTTGGGTCCTTTAAGTCAACAGGTACCGGCACTATCACCTCTACCGGCACTACTCTATTCTCCCCTGCACTAGCTTTTCTTGGATCCATCTCTCTCCGGGCACCGCTATGTTCGCCAGTGCAGGGACCAACCTGTAGTTGCTACAAGGTTCGTTCTCTGATGTGGACTGAAGGCGCCGCATCTTTTCCCATTTCTCTCCTCTTTGTTTCACGTAGCTCTGCAAGATAGCACTCCCGTCCCACGTTCTGATCTCCTTTAATTATCTCAATTCCGTTATCAGTGGGAAATTTTGTAGTTAGACACCACGGAGCGAGAACAGCTTTGAATGCAGCCAGGGTCGGTCGGCCCAAGAAAGCATTATAAGCAGAAAATTCTTCAACAATTATAAAGGTCTGCTTTCGAGCTACCTTTCTCAGCCCTTCTCCGAGCTCTACAATCAAGTCTATAGTCCCAATCGGCTGCTTTGGCTCCCTAGTGAAGCTAGCAATTTTCAATGACGAAGCCTGAACGTCAGCCATTGGTATCTTCATCTGGTCAAAAGTTTTCTTGAAGAGAATATTGCACGAAGCCCCGCAATCGACCAGAATTCTTCTCACAGTGGCCGGGCCAATACCGGCAGAAATGACCAGAGGATCTATCGTAGGGGCTTCAGTACCCATAGAGTCCCTGGCTCTAAATATGATGTCATCAGGGAAAGTTTTCTGTTGTTTCAATGGCGCAGCATCTTCTAACACGAAAACACTTTCCTCTGTGGGTGCATGCTTCAGTGCACGAGCATACCTTTCCATCTCACCCCAGCTTCGGCCTGCCGGCTGAGGACCTCCCGTTATCACATTAATGACAGGCCTGTCTGACTCATGTTCTACGGCCTTCTCACTCGAGCTTGGATGGTGAGCGGGGACTTGTTGCCTTTGGACCGATGAGGTTGTTGTGTCCCAACCCCTTTTAACATACTGTTGGAGCTTGTTCTCTTTCAACAGTTGCTCAATTACTTCATTCAAGTGTCGGCATTCGTTAGTGTCATGACCAGGATGATTGTGAAACTGACAGAATCTTCCACTTTTCTCCATTTTACCTCCAACCCTCATCTTAGGTGGTGTAGGATAACTGATATTATCTTTGGTTGCAAAGAAGATATTTTCAGGGGTATCAGACAAGGGTGTGAAGTTGAAAGCTCGACCCTTCTTCGCATCCCCTTGTTTCTTTCCGCCATCATTCCCCCTTTTCTGAGCATTGGATTCCTTTTTGTCTGGAGCGTTACTATCATTCTTAGTTTCTGCTGACGCCACCTTAGCCGTTGCTTGAAGGCTTTCCAAGCGCATGAATTCATCGGCTTTTTTATAGAATTTATCGAGTGAATTTGGTTCTTTCATTTTCAACCATTCTCCAAACTTGCTTGATTTATCAATTGCCCTCATCAAGTATGATAAGACCATGCGTGGCTCAGCATTATCAACCTCGGCCAAAGCTATGTTGAATCGATTCAGAAACGACTTGATGGATTCCCCTGGGTTTTGCTCCAGATTTGACAATGACATTATGTCCTTTGCTTTAGAGGCGTACAACCGTAACTGCTCCTTGAACTTCTTAGTTAAGTCCGAGAACTGATCAATGGTTCTAACTGCCAGCTTGGTAAACCATAATAAAGCTACTCCTTCCAAATACACCGGGAAGTATCGACACTTAATCTCATCGGATGCCCTGGCACAAGTCATATGCCAGTCATACTTATACAGAAATTCGTTAGCATCACTTGTTCCTTTGTAAGCTGGAATAGTGGGCGGAACAAATTTTCTCGGGAATTCAGGTTTCAGAATCTTCTCGGTGAATGGAGTTTTGCTTGGAGCAAAGCCCCACTCTTTCTCATCCTCGTTCTTTCGCATACTTTCTTTCATGATTTGACGGACCATACCTGAAAATTACTCTTCATCATCCACAGGCCCTGCGGGGAAAACGTCAGCCATTCTTTCAGAGTTCCGCCCTGACAGTCATTCACGAAGGGTCGGTTAAGGTCCCGATCCTCCATCCTGAGGAAGTGGCCTTTCAACGGGGCTTGCCGCCCTTTGAGAAGTATTCCCTCTAATACCCTGAGCTGTATCAGCAGAATTTCCTTCTTTATTTGTTGGTTGACGATTAGCCTCGAGCAAATCATTTAGCTTATTCAGTATCAAGGTATTCTGAGTATTCTAAGCCTCTAATTGTGCATTTTAAGCATTTAACTGTTGATTCAATCCCAAAACCACAGCATCTAATTCCGCTCGCGTAACTCCCACAGTTGGAGTTGTCTGACTCAGAGGAGGAGAAGTGGCGGTGTTCTCTTGAACATCATCAGATCTGGCAGATCTACGTTTCCTTCCGGGAGCCATAAATTCTGTTAGACTTCTGGTCTTAACGGAGATTCTTTCCTCAAAGTTTGGTGAAGCAATGATGTAAATACCCTGAGATCGATCTTCTCGGTGAAAGCACCAAAAATGTTAACGTGAAAATCGAACGCCAACACCCCGGTGTCAACTGAAGTTGGATGAAAGCACCACCCGTTTATACGGGAACTACAAGCAAGTAGAGAAAATACAGAAAAAAGCAGAAAAGACAACAATTTTTATAGTGGTTCGGCTTAGAGTAAGCCTACGTCCACTTTAACTCTCTTTATTACTGAATTTGATTACAACTTAACAACAATCTTCAATTACAACACACTTTAGACCAGTAGATCAAACTTTTATAGAGAATAATCTTCTGAATTAATGTTGAATGATGTAGATTTCCTCTTGGAGATCGTCGTAGTGTCTTTGGTGTTTGGAGTACTTGAAGTGTTGAGTGAGTCGAGAATTCTGTAGAGTATCGGCGCTTGAAATGGTCGGCCCCCCAAAAGTCCCCTCAAAGTTGGAGCTAATGTTGTATTTATAGAGAAATCTGGACAGGAATTTTCGCCTAAGTTATAAGTCGCGACCGACTTAAGGAAAGTCATAAGTCGCGCCCGACTTAAGGATCATGAGTTAGCAGGCAGCGGCATAGGGAAGCGGTATTAAGTTTGTCTTCGTTCATCTGGATGCAAGTCTTAACTCGTTTGCGAGTTAAGAAGTCACGGTTTAAAATGAGGCAGCATTACCATAATTCGTAAGTCGGTCATGGCTTAAATGCAGTTGCTTCCACTCATTTCTATCTTGAGTCACTAGGTCGTCCTGTCTTTAAGTCTTTAAGTCGCAACTTCTTAAGTCATGACATTTCTTGAGTCGTCCGGGCCTTAACTCGTAAGTCGGCATCCTTGCTAACCCTTAAGTCGGCAATTAGTTGAGTCGTCATTCATTTTAGGTCGGCAACAAGCTAAGGCTGTTGAGTCGGTAATCATTGTGAGTCGTGAGCCTGGTTTGAGTCGCTTGAGCAGAGGCGTTAACAATGCACTTAGCTGAAATTTTCAAAATGTTGTATTAGCGTAATAACGGAGTGGAAAGATTTAGAAGCATTGACTACTTGTAGTATGCAGTTAAGGTTGATGGCTATTTTTAGTCGGCAAACTTCTATTTTGTCTTGTTTAGAAGTTCAACCGGCCATGATTAAAAGGATTGCTTCTACATAGAGAGATGATTAATTATTAAGTGAACGAATCAGAGAACTTGAATATGGAGCTAAGGTTGATGATTTAAATTTTTTTTATCCTAAACATGATGGATGGTTGTGAGAGAAGGGATGATTGTGTGTTTCAAATATGGGATATTAAGAAAGGAAATTCTTAGGCAGTGTCATAGACCGAAGATTTCCATGCATCCTAGAGGAACAAAGATGTACCAAGATATGAAGAAATGTTTCTTTTAGATGGGTATGAAAATGAATGTAGTTTGTGGGTAAAGCAATGTTTGAATTACCACCAAGTTAAAGTCAAGCATGAGAAGCCGAGTGGTTTTCTTCGGTCTTTAGATACACTAGTATGGAAATGAGATCCTTTATCAATGGATTTCATTGATGGGTTTCCAAGGTCGAATAGGGAAACGAAGGGTATTTGGTTTATAATGGTTAGACTAACTATTCACATCTCACTCTCGTTAAATAGACTAGGATGGCACCTATTTTGGCTAAGCTATTTATGAAGAATATTGTCAAATTGCATGGGATTCTTAGTAGTATAGTCAGTTGTGGAGATTATTTATTCACCAGCAAATTCTAGAATAGTCTACAAGAGGTTTTGGGCACCAAGTTCAAGATGAGTACCGCTTACCATTCGTAAATAGATGGACAAACAGAAAGAGTTAACAATTTCTTGGAAGATTTGTTAAAAGCTTGTGTGTTAAATTTTGGAGGATCATCGTGGGAAAACCATCTACACTTAATCGTTTTCTTATAACAATAATTAGCAGACTAGCATACGTATGGAACCTTTTGAATCTTTGTATGGAAGGGCATGTAAATCTCAAATATGTTGGTTAGAGGTCATAGATTGATTAGGTTTTGGTCAGATATAGTGAGAAAAGACATAAAAAGATTGAGTTGATCAAAGCGAGATTGAATGGAGCTCAGTCTAGGCAGAAACGTTACGTAGATAAGAGGAGTCAGGATTTGATTTCTTGGTTGGAGACTATGTTTTTGTTATAGTATCACCGATGAAGGGTGTGGTAAGATTTTAAAAGTCAAGGTAATTAGCACCAAGAGATGTTGGACCATTTCTAATTACAGAAATGATCAGAAAACTCGCTTACTAAATAAAGTCTGAACGATTAGATTCGCGAGAATCCACAACTCATCTTAGGAAGTGTTTTCATGATTTAGGGACAACTATCACTTCGACTGCAATGTAAGACATAGTAATGTAACCGAACATGACTATTGTTTGGTAACTAGTTCGTATTGTAGCTAGGGATGAGAAGATGTTAAGAAACAAGATAGTCAAACTAGTGAAGGTCTAGTGGAGTGACGATGAGAGAGACTGTACTTAGGAGACAAAGGACAGGACTAGAGAAGATTATCTTGATTTGTTTTGATATTGCATTTAATACTTATTTTATATGTTTGTTATATACCTTATCATAATTTCGAGAATGATTCTTTAAGAAGAGGGAGTCTAGAACACCTCTAATTTTGAGTAATATTATTTAAGATATTTAAATAGATATATTAAATTAAAGAATGTATTGTGGTAAGGAGAATGAAATTTGATAATTCAATATGACATGCCTTTATTAATGAGCTAATAAGAATGTTTAAAAATTAAATAAGAAGAAGGAATAATGCAAGGGTCATAATATGAATAAGCCTTATTTCCCAACATAAACCCTTCTCTTTGATTATACTCGTTCACATTTCATTTAGACAAACTAAAGCAAAGACAAGGTTGGTCATTGCTTGGAGAAACCAAGAGAAGAAAGCTAAGGAAATCTAAGGAAAAAGCTAAAGAGGAATTTAATCAACTCAAATCTCAACTCTTTATCAAATCATCATGAATTATAGTTATCCATCTCACTATTATTTGTTTATTTTGGTTTTATGCCTTAATCGAATCAATTGTTGTTATTATGCCATATTATGACTGATTGGTTGACTATATGCTTGAATGATGAATTATTTGATTTATTATGGAATTATTTAATAAGATTGAAGAGTGAAAATCTAGCTTACGATATCCAGTTGACTTGAAATTTGGATATGATATACATAACATTAATTTAGAAGCGGTTTTAATTTCACAATTTGCAAGTAAGCACGAATATTTTATGAACATCCTAAGTGAGAAAAATGATTTAATTCGTGTTTTAATTATTAAATTAATTAAATAATGTTCTTGTCCTAAAATTTTTATGTTAAAAAATATGTTAATTCTAAATTATTCTGATGTTGTGGATTTTTCCCAAGTATTTATGAATTTGCGCGAATTTATTAGGCTAGAAAGGCCTAATGATTATATTAAAATAATTATATAAGTTTAATGATTTGAAAGTTATTTTGGGATGATAATTCTGATCTATAGAAGTTTTCTAAAAAACATTTAATAAAGATGTTTGTTGCCCAATTGAAATTTGACAAAGGATTAGAGTTGGCGAAAAGAAATTGTTTTTAAAGAAACAAAAAGTTTGTTAGTTACCTGATCGCCACGTCGTTATTAATCAATGTCGATGTCCATCCATGCTGCAACTTTAAATTTGGCATATTTCATATCGGTTATAGTAATGTCGCAAGTATTGCTTTTAAGATGAAGGTATTGTGGTAGCAATTCCGCATATTTTATATCGACTTTAGTAATGCCGCTGGTATTTCTTTCAAGATAAAGGTATTATGGCTGCAACGTCACATATCTTATATTGGTTATAAAAATGCTGCAAGTTTTCACCATGCTTTTAAACATTGTTACATGCTTCCTATTTGACATCATAGCTTAAGGCAGCAATGTTGCAAGTAGTAGTTCTGATATTAATTATTTTAGGCAGTAATGCCGCTAGTGTATAAAATGGCAATGACATCGCCTATTATGAATTTTGATATTATTATTATTATAGCGGCATGGTAAACCAGTTTATGAGTTTAATGTCAATTGTTTTACGACATCGATGTCGGAAGTCATCAATGTTAACTATGTTTTAAAGCGCCTGATACAAATCATTTTATAATATTGATTTTGGAGTTTATTAATGTTGACATTCCCCTATTATCCAGTTTAGAATATTTATACTATGCAAACCTTATATCTTATGTAGTATGTTATGTGACATGGATGAGATCGAACTTATAGCCCTATGTTTTATTAAATCGAATGTATTTATTAATAGCTGCATAAAAGGAATGTTATAATAAATGCAGGCAATATTAATGCCGCATTTTGTTGATACAACTAGTTATTGCATGGCTTTATAGCGTAAGGTTTTAGAAGTGCGATGACCTCAAATTGATTTCGAAGTTGATGAAAGACGTTTTATAAAAGCCTATACCTTGGCATAATATTTTGAATAAAATAGCTATATATAATTTCCTTGTTCTAAGTATAATTTCGAGCATTAAATCGTTAATAATGAATCATGTATTCAAGGAAATAAAAAGGGTATTTAGCTCAGAATTTTACTTCTAAAATTATTATTCTTATCACCGTTTGGTAAATTGTGGTAGGATAAATCGACTCAAGGATTAAAGAATGGAGAACCATATACTGGGTCTAGTATATAGTAGTGCCTTATACTTCTAATATTAGCCTCTAGTTGATATTAGTCCATAATTTCAGTGCATGGGTCTTTGTTAAGGGTAAAACTTAAAGTAGGTTTACGCACTGAAAGAAATCTAAACTTAGATAGATTATTGGTTGGCCTGATAAACCATTAGGTACATAGTGAGCCTTGCAAAACTATAAGGTTGGTAGATGGTCAGGATAACACAAAAATCATTGTGTTTAGACGGATAGTCTAGTTTCCTTCTAATGGCAGGTTGGTGAATTTTTACATATTTGGTAGGCCCGAGTCAGTCGTAATGGTTTGTAGTAATCTTGGGAAAACTATGAAGTAGAGATAGGCAGTCAACTAATAGTGACAAATTGGTCAGGTTTACCCAGTTACCATGCATGCATATGATTGTTTATGTTTATTTAACAATAGTGAATATAGGAACATGATTGTGATTAACATATTTTGAAAAGATACTAGTGAGAGGAAAACCCGTTTCACTCAGCGGCGTGTCTCACTAGATATTTATTATCAAGATGACATATTATTATTCACCATAGATATTTTTTTTGACCAATGTTTTTGTTTTTCTCCATTAACTCTTGATTGCTAATTTGAGTAATTCAAGAGTAAGGTGTCTAGGTTTTTTGTTTGATGAGTAAATCCTCCGAAGAGATGTAGGAGGAGAAGCAAGCTATATAGGAGGCTATATATGTCCATTGTGTTATCATTTTGTTTGAATGTATGTAATGGCGGAAGTTGTAACTATCTTGTATTAAACTCTATTCAACCAAGGTGTCATCTTCAAATGTCGATCTTGGATTATTTTATAATAACTAAATTTTATCTGAACTTGAGAAACATTTTGTGATTATGCAATGAATATGGAAATTACCAATGAAATGTATTTTTAAAAAATTCATATAATGATACTATTAAATGATCTCATTTAGTCATCGAAAAATAATACTATTGATGACTGCAGCATCAGTAACGCTTATTATTAAGCCTCGGAATGAGGGATGTTACATTTCATATAGATCTGTGACTATGTATTAGTACCGATCCAAGACTTGAGAAAAAAGCCCTTTTCTGTAGGCGAGCTCATTGCCTATATTCTTGGTTCGTGGGTATACGACCCGATCCATGTTATTTGCCTTCTTCCTTTATTCTTGCCATTGAGTTAGAGCTTTAATCTGCCATTAAAATACTTGTGTTACCGAAGTCGAACTGCCACAATTCAATACCAGAACATTCACTCTCTTCCATTTAACCACATGTAACAACCTGATATTTCCAACCATCGCATCCACACATGTTGGACTTGAATTGCTCAAAATACCGCGTTGTAAATAAAATTTGGAAAATCTCAGAATATATAGTAAATAAATAATCACAGATCACAGACATAGAGTAAATAATAACGCAGCAGAATTAAAAGAGATAGTAGTTCATGAAGCTACAATACATAGATATAAGATACATCAGAGTTAAACAAGATGCAACAGAAGAGTAATAAGATACATCAGGTATAAATCAGAATACATCACTAAAATCGCTGGATGTTAAAAGAAAAATAGATGGCTGGATCTTCAAGAAAAGCTCCAACTCTAAAGGTGAATCTTGAATGCTGAATCACTCGATTTGACTCTAGCGTAAAGCAAAAACACAAATCACTCGAGTCAGGACATAAATACTTATGAACTGTAAATCAACTCAAGTGATCAGTAACAAAATGCATCGGTAACTTAAAGGAAGTTTGAGATCGCCCATCCTCTTAGGATCCGTTAAACTATTTACTATGTAGTAATATTGCGCTATTATAATAATGTCTATAGTAAAATAAACTTACTTTAAAATAGCGTTAAGGGGTTACCCATATAGCCCTTAACACAAAATAATGCCAGTAGTCTATACAGTACCTGCATATCTCCTAATCGGGAGGCCATGAGAAGATAGTCCATAGGTATGACACAAATGAAACTCGTAGTAAAGGCTTGGTATGGTAAGTGACATGGCACACGAGGCAATGTCAGGGTAGATATATCAATTACGCACATGGGCTGGTGGTAATGTAGCAGCCACATGCGCCCACCTCGGAACACACTCCCATATCAAAATCAGAGGATGACCATCAAATCAACCACAAGTAAGAGTATAGTATCGAAGAAGTGTGTCCGACCAAAGGAGCTACCCCTTTTGGCCCGAGATCGCTCCTGTTTTAGCCACCTTATGCCAACTCACGGGAGTTGGGTCCACGTAATATACCTCAAGGATGTCGCCACCATCATACTACATTTTGGAATATCCATCGTGTACACGGTTGTTAAAGTGGTTTTCGGAGTTAGCAGAGAGTATGACAACTTTCGATCCTGGTCTCTTTAACAACCAAACGTTATTATAATGTCGTGGTCATTTCAAAATAGTTTATACTTTAAAAATCAAATCATTTCAATTCAAAACTATATCCCTTTAAAAGTAGTTATACATCGAAACCAAAACCATTTTTATTTCAAACTATATTCAAATCAAAATAGTTTATCATTTCCATTTCAAACATATTCACCTTTCAAAAAGTCATAATACTTTCAAAGTTATAACTTTTTCGAAACCAAAGTACTTGAAATCATTGCACTATGAAAAGCATAACATTTCAAAATCGTACATTAAAAATCATGAAACACTCCCATAATTCTTTATATTTACAAATTTATTCAATTAAACCGAAAGTTTCAAATTTCCAATTTAATTCAATTCAAACCATCAGTTTCAAAGCTTTAAATATACCATATTTCAAAACTAAATTTTATAATTTCATATATCCCAAATTTAACTTCATTATTACCTAGTTTTGAAATATTCATTTCATAAATCCAATATTATTTAAATAACTCAAATTACAAGTAAACCAAATATACTTTCATACAAATATAAACTTCAAATATTCATTTATCAAAATAAAATATCATTCCAACATTCTTTATCAAATAAAGATTACATCATTTAAAACCATTTCAAAATCATTAAAGTATCATATCCTTCATAACCTCATTATCATAACATTATTTGAATTCAATTTCAAATATTCAAATTTAAATATCATTTAAAAATCAAATATGTCATTCATTTATTATTTCAAATATCATTACAAAACACATTTCAAAATTCCATTCAAAACCATTATTTAAATTAAAATTCAATTTAAATACCTTAAAATTCAAATTTAAATATTAAAATATTTTTCGGAACTCCTAAAATTTCGTAAATAATCAATTCCAAAAGTGAAATAACTTAAAACTTTAAAATATAACTCAAACAGTGTTAAAATCTATAACATTTCAAACATTGTCAAATTATAGCAACGACAACATTTAAAAAGTACTATCGTAGCTTGTAGTTTCCAAAATATTTTAGTTTAGCAATAACGACATTTATAAAATGACGTAATAGATATTTAGTTATTTCAACATAGTTAGGTTCAAAACAACAGCATTTAAAAATGATGTCATAAGACTACAGCATTATGGAAATGCTATTAATAAAATTCCAAATTTTATTTTAACATTTCGAAAACAAATAAAACTTCAATTTTAGCAAATTTTAACATATAAATCATATTTTTAGGCTTCTAAACTTCATACTTAAATAAATTTAACATATGGTTTATCACAACAAAAAAATTTAAAATTAAATATTAAGATTTAGAAACTCAAGTCATTTATTAAGTCAAAATTGCACTGTTTATTAACTTATAAATTAAATAAAACTTGATATTTTACTTCAAATATCATTTCAAAACTTTAAATTTAATTTTCATTATTTACTTACATTTTTAAAATAAAATTTAAAGTCAAAGTCACAATCACTTCAAATTTACATACTTAAATTTACAATTTCAAGACTTAATATTTAATTTTCTTAAAACATAAAATATATATTTTGAAATAAATTTTCATACTGTTTAAAATACATATCTTAATAAAAAATAATTTAAAAAAGTATACCACGGGGTTTGTATATAATTTGCTAACCTAGTCAAGTGATACGGATATGTATCATTTCAATCCACAATTAAAAAGAAAACCCGGGTTCTATCATTTCAAACCCACAATCCCAAGTAAGTAAAAATATATAAAAATCACTCAGGCCTATCATTTCAGCCTATAACGATTTTTCCCTATTCTAAAGTCCGTTCGGTAATGTATCATTTCAACCCATAGTGATTCTATACTAACAGGGAACTTGCAGTGTGAATATATGCATAAACATTAAGACAATATAAACTAACATGTCCATGTCACAATATAATGTCATATATCAGATGTCGGGTGATAAATAATAGTTTTAACATGGTAATAACATGGCATAGCATATCATATGATCATCATTAACTTATATAAACATTTTATATTACTATACACTTGCCATCAATTTACTATTACATAAGTAAATATGTCAGAGTGAGAAAGACTCACCTTTTCAAGCTGAAGACCACTACGACACACAAAACGATTCCAAAGGCACGACAAGCACGATACAGCGCAACATTGGATTCAAATGAGTGTAGGCAGCCAAAGTGATTATCTTGTACATATCAAAAAAAACAATATATTGCAACATGAATTTACAACACAAACCTATTATTAAACAACATGAAATGTAAAGCAACAAAGAACAACAAAACTTGCCGCCTAGCTTTCATCACATCATATGCTTGGTGTAGGGGTCTTGTATTGGGCCAAAGTAGTGTATTGGGTTGGGTATAGGTCCATAAAGGCACGGATAGTAAGCTGTTAAAGGAGTGGAAGTTATGACATAGGAATACCAAGGGTTAAGGCAAACAAGTGGTTTTTGGTGCAACCACATGGCTCGGCCTGAGGTGATATGGGCTCGGCCATGCAAGGGGATGGTCAGGAGCTGTCTATATCTATGGCCAAAGGTGGTGGAGGAGCACGTGACGGCGGCTATGGAGGTGGTCAAGGTGGAAAATGAAGGCTAGGTGCAAATAAGGTCGGCTATGGCAATATTCAAGGTGTTTGTTGAGTTTTCGTGATGCAAGCAACATAAGGGGGTCACGGCCTTGCACTGGTCATAGGAAAGAAGGGTGATGTGGCCGTGGATGGTGGTGGAGTTGGTCGGAGGAGGTGGTGAAGGGCAATGGCTGAGCAAATACATGAAGAGGCAAGGAAAACTACAAAGGAAAATTCAATAAAATGAGAAGAAAAAGAATAGAGAAGAAGAAGGCATTACCAAGAATTTTTTTCAGATCTGAACTTGCATGTGTAGTGAAGTGAGAAGAGATATTTTTTACATGAAATGAAAAAAAAAATAAGTCATAGCTATATGATTGGGAAGGGACGGCCTAAAGTATGAAGAGGTGTGAAGATGGAAGGTCAAAAGTTTAAGGCTTTAGTCTTTTGAAATTTCCTCTATTCTTTTATGCAAATAAACTAAAATAAAAACCATGTAAATAAAATAAAAATATATACAAAATAAAGTGAAAATGAAATAAATAAACAAATTTTATAAAAATATAAGAATATAGTTAATTATATGTAAACTAGTATTGAAAATTGAAAACAAAATATAACTAGTTTTGGAAAAATAACTACTACACTATAAAAATGTTTTAAAATAAAATATATACATAACATGTCATATTACACATATATACACAAATTAGAACAAGATATGACAAAAAAATAATATTATTTATATAAATTAAAATAAATAATTTTGTTAAATAAAACAATTTACACGCAATATTGTAAAAAGCATAACATTCATAATATAAATCGGATTTGAACGAAACGAAAAGCATTATACTTGAAATTTAATTTACTTTCATAATAAATGATAAAATTAAAAAATTAAAATTTTTACATTTTGAATTAAAAAGTCAAAGTTTGACCATTTTGACCAAAATTCACTTTTCTGGAAAATATTCCATTTATACATGTTTGAAATTATAATTCACATCAAAATCAAAATTTGTATTTAAAATAAAAAATATATTCATTTTAATAAAATAAAGTTTTTAAATCGGGAATTTAATTACAATAATTAAAATATACAATTAAAATAATCACAAAATAAAGGGTTGTTACACTCTCCCCCACTCAAAACTTTTCATCCCCGAAAAGGAATGAGGTATGGGAAAACACAGAAAAAGATAGAATGAAATAGGATTAAGACAAGATGATAAGAAAATTTAAATTATACCTGATAACTGTTGTCATAGGTAGGTTTAATAAGGCGGAGATGATCTTCCCAAGATTCTCCAGAATAAAAAACACAAGCACTAAAAGATCTTCTAGAATCTGATTCACCCTTTCCGCTTGACCGACGGGCTGTGGATGACAAGCAATGCTCAGATTCAAAAATGAATACGAAAGATTAACAAAGAGTATAGAAAGATTTCCAAACAGACTGGTATAAGCAATAGCCTTTCCATTCTGTAGCAAGATAAGCGAATAAGGACAACCAAAAGATAGTTTCAAAAATAAAATAAGATAATAAATTTGAAACCATGAAAATTTCAATTTAAATTGAAAATTAAATTTACATAATTCAAATGAATCCTAACTATCACAAATTTCATTATCTTATCACCCACTTATCGTAAATAGAACAATCTCTAAAATCATGGATTTGAAAAAATCGTTTATTATACTCAAAAATGTACTCAATAAATTTAATTCTTCTTTATTCCTAATTAAAATTAAATTTATTCCTCTCAATATATTTTTATCACCTATGTTAAATATATTTACACTTATTATAACTACTTTAATTTATTCTTAGTTCCTTTAACATCATTTTATATTGTAAACTATTCCATTACCCTTTTCTCTATTTACCTCTGCTAATCTTTTATAACTAAAATTTAAGTGTATAACATTTATTATAACCACTCAAATTTTATTTATAAAATCCTTTTCATACTGCATATTATCTAATTACAGATTCAACTTCTGTAAAATTTAGGTAAGTTATATTGGAATGAAAATGTGTATTATACAAATAAAACTTTTCAATTCAATCATTTCAAGCTTGAATATTTATCTAAATCTTGAAATTATAAAAATTTAGGAATTAAATTTTCGATAATTTCCAAACTATTTAGAGATAATAAATGCACATATATTATATATATCCATTCAAATTTAAATCATATTCAGCATATGTTATAAATCCAGTCTTATTTTAGAGATTCAAATCAATTAAATTCCCAAAACAAAAATGTAGCAAGACTACATAACGGTCTCTTCACTTTGAAACTCGAAAATGAATGTCAATGATGCTGCAGTCATTACCGGAATTATTTTCCAGCGACAAAGAGAAAATCGCTAATTTTAAACTTTAAAATTCTTTGGAAACAAGTTTCTATTCAAAAATACTTTAAATAATATATCCTTTTAAAACTTTAAACACAAGGATTGAAGTCGATCGAAAATTAAATTCTCAAATTCTTGTTTTAAATTCATTTTAAATTTCCAAATAAATTTATAACCATGGTTTATAGTTTAATTATTTATATATGAGACAACTTAACAACCAATTCAAATAAAAATCTACAAAAATTTGTAATACTGTTACAAAATTTATTTCATTACTAAATTTGAAAAACATATTGTGTCAGTTTGCTCTGTTCAACTGTTTTGGAAATCCTATTGATAGCATTGATCAGGCGAATCGATCGGAAACCCAAATCAACATCAACAATTCAAACAACACAATATATAAAACATTTTAAATATTAGTTTACAAATACACTTCAAAAATGATTTGAAAATAAGTCGGAAACAAGCGAGATGATTAAATAATAGAATAGGAAGATGGATAAGCTTATATAAATTGCGAGCAACCTTAACCGGGTCAACCGTGACTTATTGAATAAGATCGATGTGGATTTTTTGGGTAAATCAACATTCGGTTTCAAGAGATAGAGTTTGGGATAATAAGAGGTACTAGCATCTAAACGGAGGATATAAAATCTCTAGTGAATCAATGCTGTTGTAAAGGAGTTTTACCCCTTTACAAATGAATTTGAGATTGGCGAGACTGCCGACTCATTATAAAGATCTTCGAAGTGGAATTATGGGATACTCCAGAATCAAAGGAAGACGAATAGTGAGGGACACGAATGGATTTTGGAATCGCAGGGAACGTTTCAAAATTCAATGCAATCGAGTCAAAAGGAAGAGATTCGAATTCGAATGAAAGTGACTCTGTAAATACATTTACCATACATGCTGAGTTTTGCGTACAGCTACCAAAGCTCTGATACCACATGTAACAACCCGGTATTTTCAACCATTGGCATCCATACATGTCAGACTTGCATTGCTTAAAATACCGCGTTGTAAATAAAATTTCGCAAATCTCAGAATATACAATAAATAAATAATCACATACACGGAGTAAATAATAATGAAGTGGAATTAAAAGAGATAGTAGTTCATGGAGCTACTATATAAATATAAGACACATCAGAGGATACAACAGAAGAGTAATAAGATACATTAGGTACAAATCAGAATATACCACTGAAATCACTGGATACTGAAAGCAAAATAGTTGGCTGGATCATCAAGAAAAGCTCCAACTCTGAAGGTGAATCTTGAAAGCTGAATCACTCAATCTGACTCGAGCATAAAGAAAAAACACAAAACACTCGAGCCAGGACATAAATACTTATGAACTGTAAATCAACTCAAGTGAACAGTAACAAAATGCATCAGTAACTTAAAGGATGCTTAGGATCGCCCATCCTCTAAGGATCCGTTAAACTATTTACTATTGTGCTATTATAATAATGTCTGTAGTAAAATAAACTTACTTTAAAATAGCGTTATGGGGTTACCCATATAGCCCTTAACATAAAATAATGCCAGTAGTCTATACAGTACCTGCATATCACCTGATCGGGAGACTATGAGAAGATACTCCATAGGTAGAACATAAATAGAAACTCGTAGTAAAGGCTCGGTAAGGTATGTGACACGACACACAAAGCAATGCCAGGGTAGATATACCAATTACACACACGAGCTGGTGGTAACATAGCAGCCACATCGCCCACCTCGGAACACACACCCATATCAAAATCGTAGGATGGCCATCAAATCAACCACAAGTAAGAGTATAGTGTCGAAGAAGTGGGTCCGACCAGAGGAGCTACCTCTTTTGGCCCAAGATCGCTTCTGTTTTAGCCACCTTATGCCAACTCACGTGCTTTCGGTCCACGTAATATACCTCAAGGACGTCGCCACCATGCAACTTCATTTTGGAATCTCCACCGCGTATACGGCTGTTAAAGCGATTTTCGGAGTTGGCATAGAGTATGACAACTTCCGATCCTGGTCTCTTTAACAACCAAACGTTATTATAATGCGTTGGTCATTTCAAAATAGTTTATACATCAAAAATCAAATCATTTCATTTCAAAACTATATCCCCTTCAAAATAGTTATACTTCAAAACCAAAACCATTTTTATTTCAAACTATATTCAAATCAAAATAGTTTATCATTTCCATTTCAAACATATATTCATCTTTCAAAAAATCATAATACTTTCGAAGTTATAACTTTTTCGAAACCAAAGTACTTGAAATCATTACACTTTGAAAATCATAACATTTCGAAATCATACATTGGAAATTATGGAACATTCCTTTAATTCTTTACATTTACAAATTTATTCAATTAAACCTAAATTTTCAAATTTCTAATTTAATTCAATTCAAACCATCAGTTTCAAAGCTTTATATATACCATATTTCAAAACTAAATTTTATAATTTCATATATCTCAAATTTAACTTCATTATTACTTAGTTTTGAAATATTCATTTCATAAATCCAATATTATTTAAATAACTCAAATTACAAGTAAACCAAATATCCTTTCATACAAATATAAACTTCAAATATTCATTTATCAAAATCAAATATCATTCCAAATTCACATTCTTTATCAAATAAAGATTATATCATTCAAAACCATTTCAAAATCATTAAAATATCATATCCTTCAAAACCTCATTATCAAATCATTATTTGAATTCAATTTCAAAATTCAAATTTAAATATCATTTAAAAATCAAATATGTCATTCATTTATTTTTTCAAATATCATCACAAAACACATTTCAAAATTCTATTCAAAACCATTATTTAAATTCAAATTAAATTTAAATTCCTTAAATTTCAAATTTAAATATTAAAATATTTTTAGAACTCCTAAAATTTCATAAATAATCAATTCCAAAAGTTAAATCATTTAACACTTTAAAATATAACTCAAACAGTGTTAAAATCTATAACATTCAAAAAAATTCAAATTATAGCAACGACAATATTTAAAAAGTGCTATCATAACTTACAGTTTCCAAAATAGTTTAGTTTAGGAATGATGGCATTTATGAAATGTTGTAATAGATATTTAGCTATTTCAATATAGTTAAGTTCAAAACAACAGCATTTAAAAATGCTGTCATAAGACTACAACATTTTGGAAATGCTATTAATAAAATTCCAGATTTTATTTGAACTTTTCAAAAACAAATAAAACATCAATTTTAGCAAATTATAACTTATAAATCATATTTTTAGGCTTCTAAACTTCACATTTAAATAACTTTAACATACGATTTATCACAACAAAAAATTTAAAATCAAATATTAAGATTTAAAAACTCAATTCATTTATTAAGTCAAAATTTCACTGTTTATTAACTTATAAATTTAGTAAAACTTAATATTTTACTTCAAATTTCACTTCAAAACTTTAAATTTAATTTCCATTATTTACTTACATTTTTAAAATAAAATTGAAAGTCAAAATCACAATCACTTCAAATTTACATACTTAAATTCACAATTTCAAGACTTAATATTTAATTTTCTTAAAAACATAAAATATATATTTTTAAATAAAATTTCATACTTTTAAAAATACATATCTTAATAAAAATCATTTAAAAAAATATACCACGGGGTCTGTATATAATTTTTTAACCTAGGTCAAGTGATACGGATTTGTGTCATTTCAATCCGTAATTAAAAAGAAAACCCGGGTTCTATCATTTCAAACCCGCAATCCCAAGTAAATAAAAATATATAGAAATCGCTCGGGCCTATTTCCCTATTCTAAAGTCCATTCAAGTATGTATCATTTCAATCCATAGTTATTCTATAGTAACAGAGAACTTACAGTGTGAATATATGTATAAACATTAAAACAATGTAAATTAACATGTCAATGTCATAATATAATATCATATATCAGATGTCGGGTGATAATTAACAGTTTTAACATGGTAATAACATGGCATACATATCATATGATCATCATTAACTTGCATAAACATTTTATATTACTATACACTTGCCATCAATTTACTATTTCATAAGTAAATATGTCAGGGTGAGAAAGACTCACCTTTTCAAGCTGGAGACCACTACGAAACACAAAAAAATTCCAAAGACACGATAAGCATGATACAGCACAACATTGGATTCAAATGAGTGGAGAGAGCCAAAGGGATTATCTTGTACATAGCAAACAAAACAAGATATTGCAACATGAATTTACAACACAAATCTATTATTAAACAACATGAAATGTAAAGCAACAAAGAATAACACAACTTGCCCTTGCATTCACCACATCCTATGCTCGGCCTAGGGGTCTTGTATGCTCGGCCAAAGTGGTGTATTGGTTCGGGTATAGGTCGATAAAGGCATGGGTAGTAAGGTGTTAAAGGAGTGGAAGTTATGACATAGGAATACCAAGGGTTAAGGCAAACAAGTGGTTTTTTGTGCAACCACATGGCTCAGCCTGAGGTGATATGGGCTTGGACATGCAAGGGGGTGGTTAGGTGATGTCTGGAGCTGCGGGATGAGGTGGTGGAGGAGCAGGTGCTGGCCGCTATGGATGTGTCAAGGTGGAAAATGAAGGCTAGGTGCAAACAAGGTCGGCTATGGCAATATTCAATGGATTTGTGGAGTTTTTGTGGTGCAAGCAACATAAGGGGGTCACGGCTTTGCATTGGTTAGAGGGGAGGAGGGTGACGTGGCCGTGGAAGTTGGTGGAGTTGGCCGGAGGAGGCGGTGGAGGGAAATGGCCGAGCAAATGCATGAAGAGGTTAGGCAAACTACAAAGGAAAATTCAATAAAATGAGAAGAAAAAGAATAGAGAAGAAGAAGACGTTACCAAGATTTTTCTCAGATCTGAACTTGCATGTGCAGTGAAGTGAGAAGAGATATTTTTTACATGAAATGAAAAAAAAGAAGTCACGGCTATAGGCTTGGGAAGGGACGGCCCAAAGTATGAAGAGGTGTGAAGATGGAAGGTCAAAAGTTTAAGGCTTTAGTCTTTTGAAATTTCCTCTTTTCTTTTATGCAAATAAGCTAAAATAAAAACCATGTAAATAAAATAAAAATGAATACAAAATAAAGTGAAAATGAAATAAATAAATAAATTTTAGAAAAATATGGAAAAATATAAGAATATAGTTAATTATATGTAAACTAGTATTGAAAATTGAAAACAAAATATAACTTACTGAAACAAATAACTACTACACTTTAAAAATGTTTTAAAATAAAATATATACATAACATTTCATATTACACATATATACACAAATTAGAACAAGATATGACAAACAAAAATATTATTTATATAAATTAAATAAACAATTTTGTTAAATAAAATAATTTGCACACAATATTGTAAAAAGCATAACTTTCACAATATAAATCGGATTTCAATGAAATGAAAAGAAGTATACTTGAAATTTAATTTAATTTCATAATAAAAGATAAAATTCAAAAATTCAAAATTTTAAATTTAAAAATCAAAATTTGACCATTTTGACCAAAATTCACTTTTTCTAGAAAATATTCTATTTATACATGTCTGAAATTATAATTCACATCAAAATCAAAATTTATATTTAAAATAAAATATATTGATTTTAATAAAATAAAGTTTTTAAACTAGGAATTTAATTACAATAATTAAATTATACAATTAAAATAATCATAAAATAAAGGGTTGTTACACCACGCTTCCATCTCTAGATTTTGATCGCCATTCTCCTTGTTTGGATTAGACCCAATCCATTTAGCACAAAAACCCAATCTATAGTTTGAGATCCAGGACTTGAATCAACAGTTATCTTTGAACACACAAAATTTTAGGTTGCCAATGGTAGTGGTGGTGCCCTTGGATGATCGTCTCGATGGCGGGCATGTTTGGGTTTAGAAAAGAGCTAGTTTCGGGACAAAAATCCATATCAAGGGTATGGATTGGTACCAATCCAAACCTTGGGTGAATTTTTGCCTTGAACTCTTTTTTGTGAAATATTCTATATTACACTAGGCTCAAGTGTCTCCAAGCCACGCTTCTTGAACCTGAAGATGTTTTGAATGTATGATCAACAATTTAGAGGCCGGTTATGACGGTCGACGATGATAGTCACATCGGATGACATCTAGATTTTCAAGTGAACTTTAGTACAATATCGGAAACTGACACTGCATTAGTTTTTATTATAGCATGGCACATAAATTTCAATTATATGTTGAATTCTGATAGCTATGGGTCATGGACGTTTTGAGCGTCTCTTCGCTCAAGCAGGTCCGTCGGTTTCCAAATACGCCGAGTTAGTACCGAGTCGAGCTCAACTATGGTTCCATCTGCAAAGCAAACTCCGGTGCAACTTATTCCTTAGCCTAAAAATCTACAAATAGGTCAACCCACTATGGAAGTTGCGGTAGAGCCTGTGGAAGGCCAAACAGTGGAAGATGCTCCCGACATACTTGACGATGCGGTCATATTAGATGATCTAGTAGATTCTGTATCATAAAAAATTGAGGAGGGGTCATTCAAGAGGATCTGCGAGAGGCATGGTATCTCATTTCGGGACATGTTAGTTCCTACGCACCAACAAAGAGCAAACCATTCGCCAGACGGGTATACAGCACGCAGCAATTGTATGTGTTTGGCAAGATGCGCCGCACCGTTCAATCAGTTTATCGGACGAGTCTTGTATTTTATGAGACTTCCTATAGCATGGCTCCACCCGAACAGCAACACATTCCTTTATAGCTTGTTTATAATCTTTGCTCGCCATTTCGATCGAGTCCCAGCAATCAAGACGATGAACAGACTCATTTTGAAACTGACCGTAGGTTAAGATATCAAATAGAACAACAAACACCTTAAAAGAACAATACCAAACACCCAAAAAGAAGCCAAGAATTCCAAAACCATCCACCAAGTGCAAAGTGTCCACCACAGGATAACTAAATCGGCTTCTTCTAACATCGACCGTAGGATAAGATATCAAATAGAAGAACACCAACACCAAACCCGAAATCATTCGCAAATAAACACAGGAGTGTCCACCGGCCGAAATTTATTTCGTTGGAACACAATATTCCGATAATTCCAGCAGAAAGCTATTTTGAAGGATTTATTAACTATGAACAATTTTGTAACTGAAAAAGCATGCTGTTATGGAATAAGCTAACATAAGGGGGCTTGTTTGCCATAAAATGGAATAAGCTAACATGCTTACATATGGGGGCATGTTCGCCAGAAAATAGAGATATAAGTTGATAAGCATATCCTATTGCTACCACAGTTGACTTTGCTTTTCCTTAAAATAAAGAAGTACAGTTGAATTTGCACAAAACTCTCCGGGAAACATATGCATATCCGAAACATACGGGTTATGAAACCTGAAAATGCTTGTTGGTCAAATTTTAAACTGCTAAACTTCGATAATTAACTTTAGTTTAATCAATGTTCAAACATGTTCATCTTAATTAATCATTGCTCAAAATTCAGATGTCATGCGAGATTGGATTATTCAGTACGAAATATAATGTTCTGATCCACATAACGTCTCACAAAATGTCTCTTCTAACTTATGGTTGTTAATACTTTGATACTGGAGAATGACTTATATACGCTAAATATTCAAATTTAGTTAATATATCTTAAGAAATTGGGGAAGTTTTGGAACACACATAATTTGTCTTTTAGAAAAATGATCCTTTGTTCTGTCCAAAATCACAATTCTAAGTACACTTTGTTCCTAACTTCGTATAATCCTACTAAAATACCCTCAGTATAAACTTATGGACACTGTAAAATATGTCAGTGGATTATTCTCGGTATGGAGATTTTGGGCATTATTAAACTCAATTAAAAGTTAATAAGGTTTACTTATAGCTATTAAAATTCAGACTTTTTGTATGCTATTTGCCTTCCAAAACCATTGACTTTCACCAACTATGCTATAAAATTATACCTAAACATAGACTAACGACATTTAACTGCATTTTAACTTCACTAACCATATCTATAAATACACGCCCCTTTATACTTCCTCGATGCAAAACCAAAAAATGAACTTCCATCTCCACATTCTAATCATTCTCGCATTATCATCATACTCCACACAATCATCAACAACTTTTAACATCATAAACTTCGGTGCAAAACCCGATGGCCAAACTGACGCATCTAAAGCATTGCTTTCTTCGTGGTCTAAAGCTTGTTCTTCTAAGAATTCTGCGTCAATAATCATTCCAAATGGCCGGTTCCTTATTACCCATGCATTATTTCTAGGTCCATGCAACAATAATGCAATCACTGTACGCATTCAAGGAACACTGCTCGGTCCTACTAGATTTAGCCACGATGAAAATTGGATTACGTTTAAGTATGTGAACGGTCTATCCATTTTAGGAGGAGTACTTGATGCTCAAGGCCAGTCATTATGGAAGTGTAAAGCTTCTAACCAAAACTGCCCTGCTGGTGCTACAGTATGTTTCTTCTTCATCATATTTTCCTTAATTACCAAATATTTACATAATCCGAAATATAATATGCAATGCAGTCCTTGAAAATCGAGCAGTCGAGCAACATACTGATCAACAGTATAACACTATCAAACAGTGAAATGTTTCACATGGGAATATCGGCTAGTACTTATGTTACAGTACAAGGAGTCTTCATTAAGGCGCCTGGAAACAGTCCAAACACTGATGGAATTCATGTTCAGAAGTCAAGTTATGTGAAAGTTCTTGGTTCGAATATACAAACAGGAGACGACTGCATATCCATTGGGGAAGGCACATCTAATATATGGATCGAGAAAGTTAACTGTGGGCCTGGACATGGAATAAGCATTGGGAGTTTGGGAGAGTCAAAGCAACAAGATAGAGTACAGAATATTACGGTAAAATCTATAGTTTTTACTGGGACGCAGAATGGAGTTAGGATTAAGACATGGGGAAAACCTAATGCTGGTTTTGTTACAGGAGTTGTGTTTCAGAATGTTGTAATGAAGAGTGTAAAAAATCCAATTCTAGTTGATCAGAACTACTGCCCTGACCATCTGAACTGTCCAAATCAGGATTCCGGGATCAAAATCAGCAATGTGATGTTCAGTGACATACAAGGTTCATCAGCATCGCAAACTGCAGTTAAGTTTGATTGTAGTGCAAAGAATCCATGCAAAGGAATGATATTGCAAAATGTTAAACTAACATATGGGAATAATAATGCTGCACAAGCTTACTGTAAGAATGTGAATGGGAAATCTTTGGGCTTTGTTGTACCTCCTAGTTGTTTGTGACATGGAATTTTTTGGGATTTATGTAGTATACAGGAGAAGACAGTATCCGGCGTGCTCTTTTAAGTATTTGTTTAAAGAAGCAGATCCTGAGAGATCATGTCTTGTTCTATTGGATAATTGGTACGATTGGTTTTTTGTATTGTTTGGGAATGAAGAACACTTGTTTATAAATTTATTTTGTAAAATAGAACTCTGATTTATGAACTCAGATTTTTGCATACAGATGGATAGTGCAGTAGAAGCTGAGTCGGATAGAAAATGACGTTAGAAATGAGATGATTAATGATAGAAAAATCCGTCATTTGAACTCATTTATAATTTTGGCGATTATTATTTTCCATCACATAACATCTTCTGCCTGTTATTTATGTATACATTGTATAAGTATAAATCATATAATTAGTAGTGATATCATGGTGGAACGTGATCATCTCAGGTCATATACACGTGCATAGCCATGAGAAGCATGAAAAGAGATTTATGGTATAACCAAGGTTCGAAATTCCGCTTTTCGTTTCCGTTCCGTTTATTGTCAATTTGCAAGATTTCGTTTCCGTTTCGAAAGTTCCGGAAATTCCGGTTGTCAAATTCCGTTACATTGTATATCTAGATGGTTAAATATATTTTAAAAAGTTCAATAAAAACATAAATTTATACCATATTTTTTTTACTTACATGCAAGGTAGACGCTATGATTTGCTAAATTTATTTATAGAATTATTTAGTCGAATTATGAATATAAATTCATTTATCATCATATTCTATATAAAAACTTATCCTACATAAGATATTTGCAATCCAAAACAAATCCAAGCATAGGCCCAATTATAACACAATGCTCTGTCAACTCTCTCACGTGATCTCTATTTCTCTCTTTCCTCTTCATTCAGACCCAAATATCCAATCTGTGCTTTTCCTCTTCGTTCAAACCCAAATATCCAATCTGTGCCAATGCTTCACTTCTTTAATTCGTATCCAACAGAAGAAAAAATGAGAAGAAAAGGATACCCGTTAAATGACTATGAGCATATTCACTTTGAAAGAAAGTCTGCTACCACCAAAGAAGATAAAAGTGAGTTTCAATTTGTAAGTTTTTTTGCTTGAAATCCGAAAACGGAAATATGACACGATTCCAGTCCGCCCTCCGCCGGAACCGGAACGGATTGACCGGAGTTCCGGCGTGCCGGCCGGAATCTAGAACCTTGGGTATAACTGGCCAACGTATATACTGGTCATTTATGCATGAAAAGAGCGCTAAAGGGCGAAACTAGCTCAAAGCAACATCACAAAGGAACTGTGCAAGTTCCTGATATAGCATAGAAGGCCTAATGAACTTCACATTAAACTCCAAAGTCCGGAAAGCTTCACGCTACCAACCAATGCTGTTTCTTTCTGAGCTGCGTTGTCAAAGTTCGACATCAAAATTCCAAAACATTCTCAAAGTATGAAGTGCCACGAAAATAGCGACAAAACTAACCTAATCATTAGGTGTGGCTTACATTATGGATGAGTGGTTGAATGGATAAATCCCACATCGTAAGAAATATAACGTATATCGTCGTATAGAATCAGTGACACATATAACATTTGGTGTTTTTTCCTACAAGTATTGCCACGACAATGTATGTGTTCGTTTGGAGGCGTTGAAGGGATGTTTAATCGGACGCTAACACATTGGAAGCTTCCTCAGGTGGAGACATTACAAACATGGAAGCATGCATATACGGGAACACATTTGGAGTGCCGAAACTCAACACGGTATCAAAGCCGATGATTCGATTGATCATTAGATGATGGAAGAGTGACCGAAGCATGACTCATTGAGGCTTGAGAAAAAAGAATGACTCGTCAAGGTGGAGATATGATCAAGCAGGGTCATCACACTGCTAGAAGAGGACTCATGGATACAAAGTCATCTACTGCGTTGAGGACTCGATATCTCTAAGATGACTTAAGTGGAAGTACTCACTTTAAGATGGAATTGAAAAGAAATAGAAGTAGCATGGCTAAAATGCAGAGCTTCTTTAGCATGTTCACCAAGATGGTTTGAGGAAATGCTCACCAATGTGGAGATTGTTAGGTGTAGCTTGCGTTATGCGTGCGTGGGTTGGACGGATATGTCCCACATCGCAAGAAATATGTCGTATAATGTTGTTTATATATGGAACTAGCGGCATATAACATTGGGGACTTCTTTTATTACAAGTAAGCGTTGTCAAGACCATGTATGTGCTCGTTGGAAGGCGATGAATGGATGTTCAATCGAGATGTCGACACATTGGAAGCTTCGTTGGGTAGCGTCATCACACGTAGTTAAGCGTGCGTACACGGGGATGCACCAAAGTGCTGACTCTAACTCATTTTCCATAGTGCACATCCATTTCGAGTTCACTCGACTTCAAGAATGTCGAGGCATAACTTGCAAGCGGGTATTTATGGTGAAGGATGATGGGAGATACATGGCAAGATTAGTTTCTAAAGTGATTTCATAGAGGAAGTGAGTGGAGTATGATGAGATATTTTCTCCCGTAGTGAGGCATACCTTTGTCCACATTTTGCTTGCTATTGCTGCTACTCACGACTGTTAGTGGAGCAACTTGATGTGAAGATATCATTTTTACATGGTGACTCAAAGGTGACCAATTACATGAAGCAACCAAAAGGATTTGTTGTAAGTAGAAAAAAGAAATGTGATTGCAAATTGAAGAAGTCGCCTTATGAACTCAAGCAGCAGTTTAGACAATCGTACAAGAGGTTTGACTCTTTTATGTGTGACGACCCACATTACGGAAGGTTTAAATCGATAATAATTCACACACGTCAGACTTAAACAATCCGAAAAGTAGATAATCAATGTGGTTAAATAAGAAAAATAAGAAGAGAAGAAGAAAACAAAACACAGAATCTCACAGCGGAAACGATAAAATATACTAATCAAATATAAATTCAAAAGTTATTTATTATACATCTAATCATAATCTATACACATTTATCAGAGTTATATTTGTACATCAGGAATAAATAATCAATACAGCAAAATAGCATGATGTAGGGAATAATAATAATATACCAAAACTCCGTCTTCGTTCTCCAAAGAATTGTCTTCAATACACTAAAAAAACTCAGGACTGACCCGAGCATAATAAAAAGACAAAACACTCGAGTCAGGACTAAAATAATCTTATATGAGTCAAATCAATATCATAAATATGAATGCAATATCTTAAAAGATGTTATGGGATTTTCCATCTTCTAAGGATCCGTTAAACTATTTATATATAATAGTATAAACTATAATAGATAATCTCTATCACTAAAGTAAATATCAAAATAGCGTTAATGTGATGACCCGGAATTTCTAACAATTTAAATTTGAATAGTTAATTGATTTTTTAAAATATTTAAAGTTTAATTTTAACTTGAATTCAAGATATCAATATTTACTTGATAATTAAATTATCGAATCATAGAATTTGAAATTGGGTAAAACGCTGAATCTGGAGTTTTAAGCCTGTTAAAAATATTTTGAAGGCTTATAAAATTTTTATTGATAGCATGGAAGGTAGTGAAAGTGTTGAAATTGAGTTTGGAAGTGTTTTGTTCCGTTTTGAAATTTTATCGTTTAAATTAGAATTTAAAAATAGCCTTCCGAGGTACAGTTTCGGAATTCGACGAAACTAGTTCCATTGGATCCATAATAGTTAGTTATTATCGGATTTCAATTTTCGTACCAATCGGAGTTGTCATTTGATCCTGGCAGCTCGAAACGCGTAGAACTATTTTAATCAATTTAATTTAAAATCGATCATTTATTTCCGTAACTCGCGCATATGATCGAATTAGCCTTCGAAACCTGCTCCATTGTGTTCGGAACGTGGGTAAAACCTTATAATCGCCTAGCGGCATTCGTTAAGAGAAGTTCAAAATTTTTAATTTTGCGATTAGCGAGACATTTTGAAGTTTTGTAATATAATAAATTTAAAGTCAACTAGCAAGATATATTCTTGTACCAAGCGTACGCTGGAAGCCTCCCCAGATCGATATATTTTTCCCGTCCCTCCCTCTGTTTCCCAAAACCCTTATCTCTTTCCATTCCTTTCTCTAATCTAAATATAAAAAAAAGTGCAGGAGAGGATCGAATTTAACAATAATAAAAAAAATCGAAATCAAGAATGGCCGAAGTTTTTTTTCCAGATCCTCGAATTCGTCACTTAAACGAAATCATGGCCGAGTCTTCATTCTTTATAAAATAAAATGTGTTATTAATGGTCACGCGCGCGAAGAATCAAGGGGTTGTGGAGCTTTCGAACACGAGTTCGAGCGCGGCCTAGGCTGGAGGAGTCGGCGACATTAGCTCGCGCTCGCGACAACGATAGCTTCAGACAATCGCGCGTGCGTGGACTTGTTTTGAGCCGCGTTCGAGGAGGCACAATGGAGTTCGACTCGAGAACGTTGGGTTTAAGGCTCGCGACTCTGGAGGTTCGACTTCGCTTCTGGGTTTACGTGCGTGAGCTAGG
Source organism: Allium cepa (assembly GCA_030765085.1). NCBI lineage: Eukaryota > Viridiplantae > Streptophyta > Magnoliopsida > Asparagales > Amaryllidaceae > Allium > Allium cepa. Next base: position 814,071,506 of record CM060939.1, read on the forward strand.
GCTCGCGGTTGTTGGATGTGGACGCGGCGCGTGTGCGCGGCGTTGAAGAGGCCGGGGTCGTGTTTGAGAGGGGGGTTGGCGCTAGGGTTTCAATTTGGATTCGATGAGGTATAACTTCTGTATGTTTTTTTTTGTAATAGACATGTTTTTACTGGAAGAAATTATTACATGTTAGTTAGTAAAAAGAAATTATTGATTAACTGTTAACTCCGCTTTCTTTACGACCTAACGACTTAAGGAAGTACACGACTTAAGGAAGTACACGACTTAAGGAAGCCTACGACTTAAGGAAGTACACGACTAAAGGCATTCACGACCTAACAACTCAGAGTACTTCACGACCTACGACTTAAGGTATGGACGACCTAACGAGTTAAGGTCTAGACGACCTAAGAATTGAAACGGTCTAAGCAGTTCACGACTTAAGAAGTTACGATCTAACAACCTAAAAAGGGTACGACTTAACGACTCAAGGCACAAAAAGGTTAAGACAACTACACTTCAGTCGCAACCGACTTACGACCTTTGCTAGGTCGTTCACGACTTAAGACTACAGAGTCAAGATTTAATGCCGCATCACTTACGAGAGGAACGGTTGACTCGTTTGCGACTTAGGACTTGTGATATATATGAGCAAGCTTACCAGTTGGGCCACGACCCACGACTTAGTTTGAGTCGGCCACGACCTAAAGCTACCGAGTTAAAATCCAATGTCGTGATACTTATGCCGCATCTTTTTAACTCATTCGCGACTTAGGACTTATGACATGAATTCAGGTAGACAAGCTTACCTCTACTAAACCGTGGACTTGGCTCGATAGGTCGGCCACGACTTATCCTAAGTCGGCCATGACTTAGGACTTGACAATAATTCCTGCCCAAAATTCTCTATAAATACATTGCCATATCCAACTTTCGGAGGACTTTTGGGGGGGGGGGGGGGACAATCTCTTCAAGCGCCGGTACTCTGCCAGTTTTTAAACTGACTCTATACTTGAAGTCTCGAAGAACACTACAAGCTACTTTGAAAGACTTTCATACGTCCGACATGAATTCGAAGACTTTCATCTACATTGAAGCTTAAGCAACTTGTTCAAAGTGTTTTGTAACTAAAGAGATTTGTACTTGAAGAGCATTGTATCGTTTTGTAGCAAGATCAGTAATAAAAATACTTAAAGTGGACGTAGGCTACTCCTTAAGTCGAACCACTATAAAATCGTTGTCTCTTACTGTATTTTCTGTTATTTTAGCTGATATTCCATTCCCGAACCATCGGGTGGTGCTTTCACATTCACACTTCACACACCGGGGTGTTAGCGTTCAATTTTAAGCGTTAACATTTTTGGTGCTTTCACTGAGAACCAAACTCAGGATACTTCCATCATTGCTCCGCAAAAGTTTGTGGAAAGAGTTTCTCTCAAAACCAAAAGTCCATCGGAAATCATGGCTCCTGGAAGAAAGGGTAAATCTACTATATCTGAAACTGCTCAAGAAGGGACCTTTGCTTCCCCAATACCAGATCAGGTAACTCCTACTGTCGGAGTCGCGAGAGCTGAATTAGACGATGCAGTGTCCAGGTTATATCAACAGATTGAAGCTCAAAACGCTTTAATGATGGATAGATTGAATACCACGCTTGGGGCAAGTTGACAACCAGAAAATAACGAAGTAAACCTTGCCGAAGATGTTCATGATTCCCAGGACAAAAGTATTCCTCGAATAACAACTAGGATCGCCACAGGGGCACCTTCCCAAGCTGGGGGTTCAAGGCCGCAACCAACTGTTCGCGAATATTTGCCAAGGCAAACTTTCGAAAGAATAGCCGACGTCCGCCCAACGAGGCCTCTGAACGACGAGGATTGCCTATCAGGGATGGTTCGCCAAATCATGAAAGAGAGCATGCAAAGTGAAGAAGACGAAAAATACTGGGGCTTCGCTCCAAGCAAGACTCCGTTCACTGAAAAGATCTTGAAAGCAGAATTTCCAAAGAAATTTGTGCCTCCTACTATCCCGGCCTATAATGGAATTAGTGACCCTAACCATGTCCTATACAAGTACGATTGGCATATGACAGGGGCAAGAGCATCTGATGAGGTTAAATGTCGATACTTTCCAGTGTACTTGGAAGGTGTGGCCCTACTTTGGTTCACAAAGCTACCGGTCCGGTCTATAGACCAATTCTCTGACTTAACTCGAAAATTTAAAGAACAGTTCAGGCTGTATGCATCGAAGGAAAAGGATATAATGTCGCTGTCCAGCCTTGAGCAAGCTCCCGGAGAATCTATCAAATCTTTCTTGAATCGCTTCCACATAGCTTTGGCCGAAGTAGACAATGCAGAGCCCCGTATGATCCTGACCTACTTGATGCGAGCCATCGACAAGTCGAGTGAATTCGAAAAATGGCTGAAAATGAAGGAGCCGAACTCACTTGACAAGTTTTGTAAAAAGGCCGACGAATTCATGCGACTAGAGAGCCTATCTCGGCCAGCAAAAGTAGTTGTTGCCAAAGTCGAGGATAACAATGTTGCTTCTAACAAGAGAGAATCTGGTAACCAGAAAAGGAAAAATGACGAAGGAAAGAAGCAGAAAAATGAGAAGAAACCTCGCCGCTTCGATCCCTCAGACTTTACTCCTTTAACTGATACTCCAGAGAATATCTTTTTCGCAACTAAGGATGTTGTTGAGTATCCCAAACCACCTGAGATGAAGAGAGGTGCAGTGAATAATGGGAAGTTCTGTCGATTCCACAATCAACCTGGTCATGACACTTACCAATGTCGCCAGTTAAAGAACGTGATTGAAGAATTGCTGAAAGAAAATAAGCTGCAACAGTGTGTGAAGAAAAACAGAGTCGACCCAACCTCATCCACTCAGGGACAACAACGTCAATCTGGTTTAGGCAACAAAACTGCAGCGCAAGAATCTGAAAAACTTGTCATTGACGTTATCACAGGGGGTCCTCACCCAGCAGGTGAAAGTTGGGACGAGTTGGAGAGATATGCTTATGCTTTGAGAAGAAATTAACCAAAATGTTGCCAACTACCCACAAGAACTGCAGCTCAGCATATTTCGCTCCAAAGGGAAATCCAACCCTGGAACCATGGAACAATAATTACTTCATTTTTAATAGCTTTGCTTAAAATTGTGAAGTTACCATGAATGTATCATTCTTATGTTGAAAAAACCGCTATAAAAGAAGTGTTGATCAACAAAAGAAAAAAATAGACATCTTGTGTTCTTTACTACAATTTAATGCCTGTTTTATTTCGATATGCGAATATATTTAAAATATTGCTAAAATCTCGATTTCAAATTGCAGGCTATCAAAGCAAAGCTTACCTATTCAACACATCGCAAAGCTTAGCGATTCCTACAAGTCACAAAAGTCCCAAACCCTACTCCTACAAGAGAAGTGTTATTTACAAATGGTTGATGATTCCACTAAAGTGGGCGCCTTCCTAACGAGAAGGGTCCGGACCTTTGCCATTAAACCGTAATAGTTAGTGCTAACAAACATCGGGTGAAGTGGCTCGCATCTGCCCCGTGGATTCTCTCAACAATAAAGTACACTTCTCCGGCAAAGGCGAACAACTGCCAAGAGAATGGGATGTGAACTCAAAATTGCTAAGGAGCAAATGATGAAAAGGACGCGACCAAAGCCCTCTTCGGAGGCAAAACGCTTCTCTACGGAGACCAAATGCTTCTCCTCAGAGACCCAAGCCCTCTTCGGAGGCAAAACGCGTCTCTACGGAGACCAAATGCTTCTCCTCAGAGACCAAAGCCCTCTTCGAAGGAAAAACGCTTCTCTACGGAGACAAAACGCTTCTCCTCAGAGGCCAAAGCCCTCTTCGGAGGCAAAACGCGTCTCTACGGAGACCAAATGCTTCTCCTCAGAGACCAAAGCCCTCTTCGAAGGAAAAACGCTTCTCTACGGAGACAAAACGCTTCTCCTCAGAGGCCAAAGCCCTCTTCGGAGGCAAAACGCTTCTCTACGGAGACCAAATGCTTCTCCTCAGAGACCAAAGACCTCTTCGGAGGCACACGTTTCACCAAGATTGAAATAAAACTTCCAAGTGTTGAAACGTGAAAAGCCCTCTTTGGAGGCCCATTTCACCAGGAGTTGAAGTGTAAGAGTCGCTTTTCGGAGGTCCACTTCACCAGAAGCTGAAATGATAAAAAGACCTCTTCAGAGGCACATGTTTCACCGAGATCGAAATAAAACTTCCAAGTGTTGAAACGTAGAAAGCCCTCCTCAGAGGCACAACTCTTCGGAGGTACACGTTTCACCGAGATTGAAATAAAACTTCCAAGTGTTGAAACGTGAAAAAGCCCTCCTCAGAGGTACAACTTTTCAAAGAAGAATTTCATCAGAAATGCAAAACAAAGATCAAAAAGCCCTCCACCGAGGCGCAATATAAAAAAAAGGTCCCCTTCAAAGGTACACTTTAGCTCTCAAAGGAAGATTGGTTCATCTATTTTGAGAAGGCCCTTCCTCAAAAGACTAAAGTGCCCTTCAGAGGCCCGCTCTACCACATAGGAGAATTCTCTTTGTAAAATTGTGTATATGCACAAAAGAAAAAGTGATATCTCTGAAGGTTGAAGCGTAAAAACTTATATGAAACGAGGTGTACTCTGTTTAGTGAGAAATGATATTTCCACAAATATGGAATAATTATTCTCCAAAAATAGGAGTACAAGTCCCCTCGAGATTGGAAATATTACGATGAGCTTATGGTATGGGGGCAATATGGTATGGCTGCATTGGTAAAAGAAACGCCCGAACAACATACCACAAGCTCACTGTAATATTATATAAAGAAATTTGCATATATATAAAAAAAATAGATGCATTCTCAAACACAGACCGGAGTTTGTACAAGCAAGAGAACATTTTATTCAACGTTATGAAAATTATGTACATTTATTCAACGTTATGAAAATTATGTACATATGCAGGTTTCAAAATAAAAGAAAAGTAGGGGCCGGTACCCGCACAACGTCCGGTCAGTACAAACAAAATGCTCAAAGCAAAAAGTAAAAACAAGGAAGGGGAAGCAGGGCTCATCACTTCTTCTTCTTACCACCACCTTTGGAGCCTTCACCTGACCTAATAGGTAGTTTTTCAAGACGGCTTGGGAGAGTTGGGGAAGAAGGAGAGAGGGCTACTGCCGGATCAACCTCTGCTTCCTTTTCAGTAACGGAAATGCTTTTCCTTTTCTTCTTAGAAGTAGTACTCTTCCTCCTCCTCTTCGAAGAAGACTCGTTTCCCGGAGTAAAAAGAGCAGACAATTTTATATCATCGGAAATGGTTCGCTCCTGGGACTCATTGCCTTCTCCAAGCCCTTCTCCCTCATGTTCCTGTGAAGCATTAGGATCATCTAAGTCTCGGAGAGCCTCTATTTGCTCCTCTTGCGACCCGGTTTGAGAGGCGGATGGAGGGGTGACCTGGAGAGGCGGGGAAGGAATAACTGAAGGATGGGGAGTATGAACGATGCTCGGCACTTTCTCTACAGAAGAAAAGAAGTTAAAGTCAGTAAAGAGAGGAGATAAAGGCTCGTTGAGATTCAGGAAGTAGTCAAGAAGCTCATCAAACTCATAGGAAGAAAATGAGCAGTCTATTTGAGCAAGATCAGCATTAGGATTACCTGGCGAAGTAGGCTTTACTTCGTCAATCTCAAAACCCAGCGCTTCACCGCTCTCTTGGCTTTCGTCTCCGTTATGGACAGTTTCACCTTCTGTGATAGCTTTAGTAGGCGGTGGAGAATGAGAACTGGAGCCGACAATGTTGATTTCGGCCGAAGGTGAAGGCTGAACTGGATCAGTTGAAGTAGTTTTTCCTAAATCTTCCCCTTCTACCATTTCGGCTCTTAATTTCGCAAGTTGTTCTTTTCCCCTGACAAGAGCGGCGCGAGTTTCGTCATCCAAGTAATGCTCCTCAAGAGCTGATTCGTCATAGCCAGCACCTTTACTGCCAAGCATGTCAAGTGCGGCCTCCCACACTTCAGCCAGTGTAACTTCATATTTGTGGCCGAGAAAGGCGAGATTACCGCGCCCCAGGACGCTGTGCAGATAGAAGTCAAATAACGTTGAACTAACATCGGCTTTAGTGGCTTGATGAGCTTCTTCAGCTGTAGTTTTGCCGGCCACTGCCTCATCACGCTCTCTTTCAATCTTGGAGAGTTGAAGCTTTAACATTTCGATCTCCATCTCCTGGGAGCTATTTTTCTTTCGAAGGTCAGCAATATCGGCAGTATGGACCTCGTTAATTCTGTTTTTCACTTCGAGCCTATCTTCGGCATCCCTCTGAGCAGCATGAGCGTCCCGCACTTGTTCCTGAAGCACTTTCTTCCTCTGGGAGTAGGAAGTAGAAGAAGTAGCATGCTCCTCTTTAAGATTCCCAACTTCCGCTTCGAGCTTTTCGTTATAGTCAGTGATGCTCCTCGTCTCTGCGTCACGTTCATTGAGAATTTTCTGCTATTCAGATTTATCGTTCTCCATGGTCAGCATAGCCTCAAGATTCGCACAATTCACTTTCTGGAGTTCGTCAATAAGTTTTTGCCAGCTCGACATTCTCTCAATATCAAGTCTGACGGCATCAAGATTTCGCAACATGGCAGGCTTGTCAATTGGAACTAAGTCGAGATCAAAGCAAACCCCCTTCGAGCACCATTGTGGAAACCAGCTTTGGAGAGTAGCTGGACCTGGCCCAACTTGATATGAAGGCTTGTTGATGATTGTCTGGATATCGGTACGGGAAGGGGCAGGAGATTGAGAAGGAATGGGAGCAGTGATCTTCTCAGAAATTGCAGGCACTGATTGCTCACTAACTTTAGTCCGTTTGCTTGGGTCATCATCCATGTGGCTCTTCCCTCTGTCATCATGGGATTTACGTTTATGGGAATCGCCCTCTCTATAGGAAGAATCGTACCGCTCATCCCCTCTTCCATAGCATTCTTTATAAGAACGTCTCTCCCGAGCCTTTCGAGCAGCCCTCTCTTCATCAGTTTCCCTATAAGTGGGAAGATAGCGCCTATAGTCATACTGACCACGCTTTCTGTATTGCTTGAAGTCGTCGTAATATGAACCACTTCGCCCCATCGGAGAATCTGAAATTGAAAAAAGACGAGTCTTAAAAGTCTTCAGAGAAAAGAAGTTAAGTACAAATAAGTGCTGAAAATCCTATGTGTGTGTGGTGTGCAAACTACACGCGTCAGGCTACAAACCACTCTTCGGCACAGGGGTGGTAGTGACTTGAGTGGCAAGCGTCAAAATTTGCTGAAAAGTGGATTTCGCCTCGACAACAGGAGAAGAAGCTTTAGGGACATCATCTTTGAAAAGTTCCTGTGAATTTATGATCAGGTCGCTTAGCCCCTCAAAAGTATCATCACCGCCATGCCCGGCGGGAGTTTCTTTTTCGGCTTCCAGATTGGCCGCATCTTCAGAGCAACGAAGAGTTTCTTCCTCGTCAATAACTGGGGCAAGTGCCGATTTGCTGGATGGACCCGCAACATCGGTAAGCGTGGGGCACTTCACCAGTAAGGTTTTAGTAGAGGCCTCCTTCGGCATAAGCGCTTCAGCAGGGATTGAGACATCTGGTGCCTCCGTTGGAGAATCGGGGACTTCATGAGGCTGAGTGGAGCGAGAAGGGTGAAGAAGTCTGAACTGGTGAAGGAATTCGTCGTTCAACAAAAATTTCATGTCCCGCTCTTCAACCGGTACAGCCATGAGCCTCTCCAGAGTTGGCTTGTGGCTGGGATCTCTAGAAGGAGGGGGGAGCACTGAAATGAAAAAACGAAGTTAACACTTGGCAATTTGGACTTCGCAAAACTCATAGAATAGAAGAAGTAAAGGTAGATGATCTTACTTCCTTTCCTCCATACATCATAAAACCCCGGGGGGCAGCGGACAAAGAAGAACTGAGTTAAGAACCCATGAGCAGTGTCGGGAAGGCCAACGATCAATTTGCGATTTTGGGCGCTTCTTACTACGGTGATAGAAGGGTGATCCTTAGTCCTGGTAAAGGAGCATAAGAAGCAAATCTCATCGAAGCTTGGAAGTCGATCAAATGTTCTCCTAAATAGCACACACAGCCCCATCAGAATGGCGTAGCCATTGGGGTGTAGCTGGAATAGGGAGATGGCTAGTTGACGAAGAAGATTCTGGAGAAAGTTGTTGAAAGGGGGAATGGCCCCGCTCAGGCACATTTGCTGGTTAACCGTTACAAAGCCATGAGGCGCCACATCAGCAGTGTTAGTTTTCTCAGGAAGAATGGCATCTGCTTCAGCAATGCCAAACTGAGTGCATAACTGACGAAAAACTTTGTATGATAAAGTGGTAGAGGCTCTCTCTGGAGGATTAACTAGGGAAGCCGGAATAAGAGTGGCTTCTCCAGTCTGGGTTGTTACCTCTTCTTGTTGAGAAGTCATTCTACACAAGCAACTGGATATTCAAATGTGAAGGTGCATGTTTCCTAAAAGTGTGAAGTGTTGTGCAGAACTAATAAAAATAACAAGTAAATATAACTGGAATTAAACTAGTCGACAATTTGATCGATTACCAAATTTCAGGACTTGTTAATTTAAAGTTCAGGTATAGTATTAGTGCAAACTGGGCAGTTTCAGTTGACTATTTCAATGTTGCTTTAATACTTTACTTGAATTTGATGATTTAAAAGCACTTCGTTCACACAATCTATTTAAGTTGATTATATGTTGTTAACTAATCTGCCATTTGATGTGGGCAGTCAGTGGCAGTATATTCGTCCCAATTTTCTGTAAATGATGTATTAAACAGATTGTTAGCTTGCAAGTCAAAAGTGATCTGTAAAAGAATGCAGCAAATTTAACAGTTCAAAGTTCAAGTAACAGTTCAAAGTTCAAGCAGCAGTTCAAGGTTCAAGCAGCAGTTCAAGGTTCAAGCATAGTTTAAAAGTGCAAGTGCTAAGTCGTAGACGACTCAAGTGCTAAGTCGTAGACGAATCAAGAACTAAGTCATAAACAACTCAAGTGCTAACTCGGCAACGACTTAGGTGCTAACTCGCCGATGACTTAAGGAAGTTTTCCTACGGGTTAAGTTAAGTCGTTGGTTCTCTGGCTAACTCGTCCACGGCCTAAGGATTATGAGGCGAGTCAGGTTAGGTCGCTTCAATTTTGAGTCGTTGATGTTTTAAGTCGGCGGTGCTTTGAGTCGTAAGTCGTGGAACAGAAGAAAAGCTTCAGTTCAAAGCAGTGAGAAATTCTCCAAGTCCTAACTCGGCCACGACTCAGGGCTTAAGTCGTAAAGGTTGCTAGGTCGGTTCATAGTTAAATCACAGAGATCACTTGGCCGCATAAAATTGCTAGATCGTACCCGAGGCAATATCCCACTCTATTTGGCCAACTTACCTTCCCATCTAACTCCTAACCCGTTGACCTTCTAACTCTTAACCCGTTAACCCAATAACCTCTCGATTAACAACAACCTTAGTTCTGTCACACCGCTGAATCGCCACAAATCGCGAGTCGTCTTAAGTCAAATCAAACATCTTTGAGTCCATCGATGACCAATACAACAATACTCGCATGGCTAAAGGGGTGAATCGGAGACGAAGAACGGGGCTCATAGATTGACGATGTTCGATGATTGAAAAAGAGCAGGATCGCTTACGCAGTGTGATGCTAGAGAGAATCAGAAACGAATCAGGAAGGAATCACCGTAGGGAGCTTGGAGAAATGCTAATGGCAGATGCGACTTAGGAGATAGGTAATGAGAAGAAAGAAGTGAGAGAAACGACTCAAGTCTTTTATATCTCAGGGCAGTGGAACCCGAATCGGCACACGCGAGTTAAGGAAAGTCGAAGCACACGACCTACGACTTAGGCGTGTACTTCGAGGGGCAGATGTTAACTCCGCTTTCTCTACGACCTAACGACTTAAGGAAGTACACGACTTAAGGAAGTACACGACTTAAGGAAGCCTACGACTTCAGGAAGTACACGACTTAAGGCATGACGACCTAACAACTCAGAGTACTTCACGACCTACGACTTAAGGTATGGACGACCTAACGAGTTAAGGTCTAGACGACCTAAGAATTGAAACGGTCTAAGCAGTTCACGACTTAAGAAGTTACGATCTAACAACCTAAAAAGGGTACGACTTAACGACTCAAGGCACGAAAAGGTTAAGACAACTACACTTAAGTCGCAACCGACTTACGACCTTTGCTAGGTCGTTCACGACTTAAGACTACGGAGTCAAGACTCAATGCCGCATCACTTACGAGAGGACCGGTTGACTCGTTTGTGACTTAGGACTTGTGATATATATGAGCAAGCTTACCGGTTGGGCCACGACCCACAACTTAGTTTGAGTCGGCCACGACCTAAAGCTACCGAGTTAAAATCCAATGTCGTGATACTTATGCCGCATCTTTTTAACTCATTCGCGACTTAGGACTTATGACATGAATTCAGGTAGACAAGCTTACCTCTACTAAACCGTGGACTTGGCTCGATAGGTCGGCCATGACTTATCCTAAGTCGGCCACGAATTAGGACTTGGCAATAATTCCTGCCCAGAATTATTTATGAATACATTGCCATCTCCAACTTTCGGAGGACTTTTAGGGGGGGGACAATCTCTTCAAGCGCCGATACTCTGCCAGTTTTTAAACCGACTCTATACTTGAAGTCTCGAAGAACACTACAAGCTACTTTGAAAGACTTTCACACGTCCGACATGAATTCGAAGACTTTCATCTACATTGAAGCTTAAGCAACTTGTTCAAAGTGCTTTGTAACTAAAGAGATTTGTACTTGAAGAGCATTGTATCGTTTTGTAGCAAGATCAGTTATAAAGATACTTAAAGTGGACGTAGGCTACTCCTTAAGTCGAACCACTATAAAATCGCTGTCTCTCACTGTATTTTCTGTTATTTTAGTTGATATTCCGTTCCCAAACCATCGTGTGGTGCTTTCACATTCACACTTCACACACCGGGGTGTTAGCGTTCAATTTTAAGCGTTAACATTAACAGTAAATTGTTAAGACAATCTAATTCTTAAATTTATTTAAAATAAATTGGTTTAAACAAAAAGTATTAGTTTAAAATTTTAATCCTTTGATTTAAAATTAAATCCGTAATTGAAAGTAAATCATCGGTTAAAATTTAATTGTAAATTAATTAAATTTATGACACGAAAATTTAATTGTTTGATTTGATTAAAATATTAACAAAATCATATAATTATTTATACAAGGTCAAAATCGTGGAAACCAAGGCAAGTTTGAGATTGATTGCAAATAAAAGCAAAGATGAGTAAATCTCACTCTATTAGATTCTATTTGAGTTTAATTGGTTAAATTAAAATATTTGATTGAATGATTTAAGTGGTTTGATATGCACTATGAATTGATGATTGGGTGATTTTGGTGTTGGATGGTTCTCGAGTTAATGGTTGCTTAACTCGAAGTATTTGGAATTTTAAGTTGTTTTAAATTTAAAACAATTAATAAGAAAATATTTTCGTTTAAAATTTACTAACGACTTAATGATTTGTGATACATTAAAGTAGGATAATTGAAATGGATAATTAAGTAATTTAATTAATTAATGATTCGAGTTATTTAATTTAGTAATTAAAGGTCTGAATAAATAATGAATTAAGTTGTAAGTTAATTAACTAAGTATAAATAATTCAGAATAATCATTTGATGGTGTGATAAATAATTACTTAATGTAACTAATAAGATATAGTTACTTTGTGAAATTTATCAAGAGATTAATTAATGTGATTAATTAAGGAGTAACTGATTTATTAATGAAGTAAATAAAAGAATAGTTAATTACATATTGAGAATAATCGAGAATGATAAATATTGGGGTTAAATTAAAGTAATTAATTTAGATTAGAATAAATCAAAACATAATTGGAGATCATTAATTTATATAATCAACGGTGAAATTAATGATTGATTAATTAAGATAAATTAATCATAGGACTCATGAGAAATTAATTTGTAAAGTAATTACAGATTACTCATTGATTTGGTCAAAATGATTAATGTCGTGAACTTAATTAAAGATAAGTACTTGAATGGAATTGGAAGATAATTAATCCAGGGTGATTAATTAAGATGAATCAGGAATGGTTGATTAATTAATTCGGAATTAATTAATGAAAGAATCTCAGTGATTAAGGCTTGAAATTCAATTTGAATCAATTGAAATGTTTTGTATGTGATTAAGCCTTGCTTCTGAATGATTGAATGGAATTGGATGATTTGAAGGAGTTGATAACTCTGATATGAAATGTTGAGTATTTCTTTTGGATAACTTGGAATAGAATGCCATGAGATTCGAAGAGACTGGGGTCGGTTATAGGAGAAATACCCGAAACCACTTCGAATGTTTGTAGATTGATATATAAAATCTATATGCAGGATTGAAGTGATTTGGAGATATTGGACTGTTTTAAAATCTAAATCTTTGGTATTAGAAATTTAAATGTGGACTAAGTGTTGTCTGTAATAATTTGTAGCTTGTGAATTGATATATGTTACCCGGGTTTATAAAAGTTGATTTCTTTGGTATTCCTTGTTAGTTGGGTTTACTCACGCTGGTTTCCAGCCTGACCCGGGTGCTACTTTGGTGTAATGATCGGGTCAGACCGAGTATTATAGATTTTCAGGTAGGTACGTTCTGGAGCTCAGGAGGCGAGCTGGATGGCAGGAGCGTATAGAGTATTTCTGCTGTATTTATATTATTGTTTTCTGAGATATGGTAATTGTAAATATTCAGTGACTGAATATATGAGAAACTCTGATGTATATTAAATGTAATCAACGGATATAATATTCTTTTTTTAAACTGTTATTATTTATTATTATATTTTATCCGCTGCGAATGTGAGATGTTTGGTGATTCTGTTCTTCTTCTTCTATCTCTTTCTCCTTTTTCATAACTATCTGGAATTTTCGGGTTCGAAAATTTCGGATCGTTACGTTTGGTATCAGAGCTGAAAGGTTAAGCGAGAACCTTGGCTCTGGTGGGGATTACTCAGTAAACAGAATCTGTAGTACTCTAGAATGAGTTGAATATATATATATATATATATATATATATATATATATATATATGAGCGTACTTGTTATTTGCTTATAAAGATTTTAAATGATTTTATATAAAAATATATTTTGATATATAAAACAATATTTCCTTCTAATAAATATTAAGACGATTGGTTGTTAAATTATTGGAATTAAAATTAAGAAGTAATATAATACAACCAAATTGAAGTCTTGAATTGGAATTAAATCAAGTAGAAATAGAAATACAACTAAATTAAAATTTAAGTGATTGAAAATGAAATTTTAAATCTGATCTCAGAATTTAAAAATTTTGTTTCAAAGTAATGGAAAATAATAAATAAGTATTATTTGGATAACTGGGACTTATTGCAAACAATGGGTTTTTTGAAAATTTGATTCGAATTAAAATCCAAAAGTGGTTTAAATTTTAAGGATGACCTATTGTGTAAAGGAAACAAATATGTATATATGTATGGATATACATGATATCAAAGATAATTTGAATAAACTCTAAGGGGTTGAGTTTTGATTTTTCCCTGAAGTGTGATGTAAAAACCCAAAGTGATATAAGTTTAGAACTTATAAGAGGGAAAGGATTTTGAAGTTTGAAGCGGGAATTCAAATTGAGTAAGGTTGATTGGATTAAGTAGAGTGGAATTTAACTTGGAAAGTTGAATGGTTGATTTGAATTGGGAATTTGTGTGACCTTAAAACGGGTTTGAGATTTAAAAATTGAAACTGGATGGACGTTTTAAAATAAATTGGATGATATCATTCTATTGTTAATAAGAATCTTTAAATGGAGAATGGCATTGCATAAATAAAATAAATTTGAATAATTAAATTGTAAATTAAAATTGTTTAAGAACTGGCTTCAAACTGGAAGATAAAATTTAATAATAAAATAAAATTGTATTGGACTCTTATTTGAACCTTGAAATACATAAGTTAAGATAATTTAAAATGGAATTTTGAGAATTGGACTCATAAATTTAAATTGGTAATTTTTTTGAATAAAAGTTAATTTGATTTAAAAAGATAAACAAACCTTTGAGAATTTAACTCGAATTTATATAATTCGAGGTAGTTTAAAATTAAAAATTGGAATTGAATTAGTTCAAAATTGAATTTGGTTTGAATTAACTGGATTGGTGATTGAAGATGTATAAGTTTAAAATTTTTAATGGGAAATTGAATTGGATTAAATTGAAATGATTTGAATTTGAAATGGGTTCAATTGATAATAATTCAAAATTTGATTGGAATAGTTTGGAATTATAATTAAGGTGAACAGGATTTTAATCAAATGAAATTTGATTTAATTTGGGAAGAAACAGGGTTGATTTAACTTGAAATGGGATTAAATAAATTTCAATGGAAATTGGAGTTATTCAAATTGGAATTGGATCAATTTAGATGAAAGTGGAAATTTAAGTTGAATTGTTGGGGAAGTGAACGGTTTGACTCTAGACTATTTTAATAAATTATTCCCATATAAACTTATTTTTCTAAGCTATTAAATATATACAACCTTTCTTTCATAAAGCCAAATTATTTTATTCTTGTTTTACAAATATTTTTGAAGCTATTTAACTATTTTTCAACTGTTTTATAAACTAATTACTATTTTTCAACTATTTCACAAACTAATTTCTATTTTACAACTATTTAGCAATTATTTAAAAATTTCTGAAACTATTTAACTATTTTCAACTATTCTATAATTAGTTAACTATTTTGTAGCTACTTTGCAAACTAATAATTAATTTTCAACTACTTATTTATTTTTAAAATTTTCAAGCTATTTTCTAAATATAAACTGGTCGGAGTTCAAACTGTTATGGATTTAATAGCCAACTGAGATAAGCATTGAAGTGATGATTCAATGGAATTAAGGTAATTGTGAATTAGTGAAAGGGAATTATAGGAATTGTGAATAGAAAGGAAATTTATTTGGCTGATAATCAATGGAAATAAATACGTAGGATGTACGTGTATTATTCTATTCGCATAATGGTTTGATCCAGATTCGAGCACAGAATTTCGAGTTGGTTATATTGATCCGAGTTGGGATTTTTGTCACTCAATTTTCGACGGCGAACCTGGATATAGATTGTTGATTGGTTCTGGATATTCTCTATCATAGGTATAGCTATGCAAGGAGAATGGCGATTTCTAATCAAGAAACCAGATCTGAGTCTGCACTAGGAAGTCGGGTGGACGATACTAGTTCGGAAGTGAAATTGTGTGATCGAATGAGCGATCAGATTGGTATAGCGTACAGATGATAAGTGTACATCGTACGAATTTGAATGAAATTGATATTGAAAAGAGTAATCAAATTTGAATATTTGATTTGAATAAACAAAGTTATATATATGTATCTTTGTTATATAAGATAAGTATTTCCTTGTTTAATCTATTGCTGGAAGAAAAGGATTTTTGAAAGTGTTTGAAGTATAAAAGGGTTTTATACAAGTTTGAAATGATCCAAAGTTTTAAAAGTTATATATATCTGTATATATATATATAAAGGATATTATGAGGATTTTGGAAAAGGTTTTGAGAACCTTTGGATTTGGAAAGGCTTTTGATTTTTGGGTAAAATCAACATGAGAATTTGGAAAGCCTAGTTTGTGAATTATAGATTTTGGAATAATCGATTATGTACAAATGAGCTTTGTATGATTTGAAGATACTATATGTGTATAGTATAAAATGTTTTGATGACGGCTTTGGGGAAAAAGGCGCTCCCTTAAAATGAACTTCTCAAGAGTGCCACCGGGTGGTGCTGCATTGAGCCCCAATGGGGGGTTCTAAAGTTGATCCTGTGAGGAGTTGGGACAAAACTAGTTCCTGAGGATTATTGGGTAGCGAAAGTCGAGGGCACTGATGCCTACAGGGGCATTTGGGTTATGCTGTGACGATAGTGTAACTCAATGTCGCTGCGATCTACTGTGGAGACCATAGCGAAATTCGTGTGGAGGATGAGTGCCAACAGTCTACACTTGATTTTGTTGGGATGGCAACGTAACTATCGGGTTAACTGCGACCATGGATGGGGGTGATGATTTCCAGAGTATCCCCACCCAAAATATTTCCTCTATTTTCAAAAACTGTTTTCTATATTTGAAAAAAAATTATTTTCCAAGTATTTTCACTGGGTGTTGAAAACGGGTTTACGAAGTACTTATAGATTTTCAGTCCTACGCCTGATCAACGTACGACTGAATTTCTGTGAGAACAGGGATGGACTGGTAGAGACATCGAGTCATAAAAAGTATTTTTATAAGAGCTATTTTATTAAGTATGATGTGAATTTAAAAGCATTTCTAAATTTTTTTAAATAAAGATGTTGGAATTTTGGGGAAATAAAAAGGAAATCCAAACTGGAATTTTAATGAAGTGAATTTGTAATTATAATCGAACATTGATTTAGAAGTCTAAAGTAAACTAATTGGCTAAATAATTATTTGATTGAGTATGTTAATAAAATTTAACTTTGGTAAATAAATGGATTGTAAATTAATAATGGAGTTTGGAAATGAATTAGAATTGTAGATAGAATTCAACTTGGATTTGGTAATGAATTAAAAGAGGAAATGTGGTAAAATAAAAATAAATAGAGTTGGATTGAAAAATGTGATGGTTTAAATTACAAATAAAATTCAAGGGTGATTTGAGTAATATTTAATGCAATTTGCAAGTAAATTGGATATAAGAGAAGTGATTATGATAGAAATGGTTTGGGTGCAAAACAAAACACAAGTGAATAGAAATAAATTGAGAATAGCCTTGTATTAATAAAATAAATTCGATAACGAATTAAGTAATTGAACTAAAAATTGAAATGGGTTAATTGAGTTAAATAATGAATGGATGAAGTCTGATTACATAAAAACTAAATGAAAGTGTGACTGAAATTGGATTATCAGATTGAACTTAAGTTCGGTGGCATATTAATTTGGATTATAAATGAGTTAAGTATGTGCTTGAATATTATTGAGAATGTGAATTTAAAATTAAATTTAAAATTGATGGGCTAACTGAATTTAATGGATGTCGATTAAATGAGGATCAAATAGAAGTAAACTTAAGTTTGATGTTGGAATAAATTAACGTAAATTAACTTAAGTTTAAAATTTATGGAAGCTTGGCTTCGAATAAGGGTGAAAACCTATTAAATAAAGCTTGGATTGAATTAATTTGGGAATGGCCAGTAGTATACAAGAATGAAATGTGTCGAGCTAATGAATGGTGGGTGAATAAATTAGAAATGAAATGGAATTAAATATAAAATGAGTTGAAAACTAATTTAAAGTAGATATAAACTAAAATAGATATTCTATTAAACGAATATCGTCGAAATTGCATAAAAATGGTTGTCGTTCGGCGTAAATGAAAGTAATTAAAATGCCATGAGTCAATAGAGATTAAATAAAATTGGTTCTGAATCATTTGAAGTGAATATGAGCTTGTTTGGGTAAAAAAAATCAATGGAATGTAAGAAATTGAGTTCCAAACCATTGAAATTGAATGAAATGGTATATAAATTGGTTGAAAGCAATTGAATTAGTTTTGGAAACATATATATTGCTTGTGGAAGTTATTTTGAATGCATTTCTTTTAGAATTGAAGTGTTACAGTTGTTTAATAAGAGAAATGTTATAAACTTCATATATACAGTGCTTATATGTTCAAGTTGAGTAAGTACAGGTACCTGAAGGCCGTTTGGCTGGATTTGGATTGCACTAATTGCTAAAATAAGTAAGCTGCTTGCTTAAAATGCTAAATAAGGTACACCTACGCAATAGAAATAGGAAATATGAACTGTTTTTGCTTTTTCCGACCAGGTGGGTCGATGTATATATATTTATATCTCTTGTCAAATTGCAAAAGCTCCTCCGTACAAAGGAGACTCTGCTAAAATTTTTAGAAAATTTTGGGAGATAGAAAATTTTTGAAAATTTTAGAGAAATTTTTTGTTAAGCAATTAAACGATTTTAAATATGAAAGTGAAATAGATTAGTAGATGGAACTAATAAGACTCAGTTATAAATGGAAAATGGAAAATAAAAAATTTAATATTCAATATTGAAATAAGTTGAATTCATATTAAAACGGGAAAAACGAATTTGAATAGAAGTAAATATGAAAACCTATATAAGGGAATGTATAAAATGATTTGTAAAGTCTCGATTGAATATTGTTGCTAAACAAGATATGCAGGTATAAAAAGGGGAAAAGAAAATTGGATTTGATCCCAAAAGATAAATTTGAATTGCCCGACAAAAAGGTACGTATTTAAATTTCTAGATGATATTGGATTGGGTTTTTGATGTAGCCACTTGGCTTTTGGTTTTCTTTTGGAATTTGGGAGCCCGTAGAGGCCTTTTGTAGTTGTACCGAGCTAGCCACGCAAAGGAGACGCCGGCAAAAATTTTCGGAAATTTAGGGAGTTAGAAAAAATTTTGAGAAAATTTTGATAATTCCAAAGTTCCTTTTAAATTAAAATTTAAATGATTAAGCAAAAAAGGATATTATTTCATACTGTAGAAGGTTTTGGAAGTTGCTTAAGGTTATAGTGGGTCTTTAATAAGGGATAGTTAGTAGGATGTTGAATTGTGAGTTTTTTCGGAAAAAGTAAATGGGTATTGGGCCATTCTTCCTAACTGGTAATTTCGGTGACGAAATTCTTTTAAGGGGGAAGGAATGTGACGACTCGGAATTTCTAGCAATTTAAATTTGAATAGTTATTTGATTTTGTAAAATATTTAAAGGTTAATTTTAACTTGAATTCAAGATATCAATATTTGCTTGATAATTAAATTATTGAATCATAGAATTTGAAATTGGCTAAAACGCTAAATCTGGAGTTTTAAGCATGTTAAAAATAATTTGAAGGCTTATAAAATTTTTATTGATAGCACTGAAGATAGTGAAATTGTTGAAATTGAGTTTGGAAGTGTTTTGTTCCGTTTTGAAATTTTAGCGTTTAAATTGGAATTTAAAAATAGCCTTCCAAGGCACAGTCTCGTAATTCGACGAAACAAGTTCCATTGGATCCGTAATAGTTAGTTATTATTGGATTTCAATGTTCGTAGCAATCGGAGTTGTCATTTGACCCTGGCAGCTTGAAACGCGTAGAACTATTTTAATCGATTTAATTTAAAATCGATCGTTTATTTCCGTAACTCGCGCATATAATCAAATTAGCCTTCGAAACCCGTTTCATTGTGTTCGGAACGTGGGTAAAACCTTATAATCGCCTAGCGGCATTCGTTAAGAGAAGTTCAAAATTTTTAATTTGGCGATTAGCGAGTCATTTTGAAGTTTTGTAATATAATAAATTTAAAGTCAACTAGCAAGATATATTCTTGTACCAAGCGTACGCTGGAAGCCTCCCCAGATCGATATATTTTTCCCGTCCCTCCCTCTATTTCCCAAAACCCTTATCTCTTTCAATTCCTTTCTCTAATCTAAATATAAAAAAAAGTGCAGGAGAGGATCGAATTTAACAATAATAAAAAAAATCAAAATCAAGAATGGCCGAAGTTTTTTTCCCCAGATCCTCGAATTCGTCACTTAAACGAAATCATGGCCGGTCTTCATTCTTTATATATATAAAATGTGTTATTAATGGCCGCGTGCGCGAAGAATCAAGGGGTTGTGGAGCTTTCGAACACGAGTTCGAGCGTGGCCTGGGCTGGAGGAGTCGGCGACATTAGTTCGCGCTCGCGACAACAATAGCTTTAGACAATCGCGCGTGCGTGGACTTGTTTTGAGCCGCGTTCGAGGAGGCACAATCGAGTTTGACTCGAGAACGTTGGGTTTAAGGCTCGCGACTCTGGAGGTTCGACTTCGCTTCTGGGTTTTCGCGCATGAGCTAGGGCTCGCAGTTGTTGGATGTGGACGCGGCATGTGTGCGCGGCGTTGAAGCGGCCGAGGTCGTGTTTGAGAGGGTGGTTGGCGCTAGGGTTTCAATTTGGATTCGATGAGGTATAACTTCGGTATGTTTATTATTATTTTTGTAATAGACATGTTTTTACTGGAAGAAATTGTTACATGTTAGTTAGTAAAAAGAAATTATTGATTAACTGTAAACTGTTAAGACAATCTAATTCTTAAATTTATTTAAAAGAAATTGGTTTAAAGATAAAGTATTAGTTTAAAATTTTAATCCTTTGATTTAAAATTAAATCCGTAATTGAAAGTAAATCATCGGGTAAAATTTAATTGTTAATTAATTAAATTTATGACATGAAAATTTAATTGTTTGATTTGATTCAAATATTAACAAAATCATATAATTATTTATACAAGGTCGAAATTGTGGAAACCAAGGCAAATTTAAGGTGGATTGCAAATAAAAGCAAAGGTGAGTAAATCTCACTCTATTAGATTCTATTTGAGTTTAATTGGTTAAATTAAAATATTTGATTGATTATTTAAGTGATTTGATATGCACTATGAATTGATGATTGGGTGATTTTGGTATTGGATGGTTCTCGAGTTAATGGTTGCTTAACTCGAAGTATTGGGAATTTTAAGTTGTTTTAAATTTAAAACAATAAATAAGAAAATATTTCCGTTTAAAAGTTACTAACGACTTAATGATTTGTGATACATTAAATTAGTAGGATAATTGAAATGGATAATTAAGTAATTTAATTAATTAATGATTCGGGTTATTTAATTCAGTAATTAAAGGTTTGAATAAATAATGAATTAAGTTGTAAGTTAATTAACTAAGTATAAATAATTCAGAATAATCATTTGATGGTGTGATAAATAATTACTTAATGTAATTAATAAAATATAGTTACTTTGTGAAATCTATCAAGAGATTAATTAAGGTAATAAATTAAGGAGTAGCTGATTTATTAATGATGTAAATAAAAGAATAGTTAATTACATATTGAGAATAATCGAGAATGATAAATATTGGGGTTGAATTAAAGTAATTAATTTAGATTAGAAAAAAATCATTAATTTATATAATCGACAATGTAATTAACGATTGATTAATTAAGATAAATTAATCATAAGACACATGAGAAATTAATTTGAGAAGTAATTAAAGATTACTCATTGATTTGGTCAAAATAATCGATGTCGTGAACTTAATTAAAGATAAGTACTTGAATGGAATTGGAAGATAATTAATCCAGGGTGATTAATTAAGATGAATCAGGAAGGGTTGATTAATTAATTCGGAATTAATTAATGAAAGAATCTAAGTGATTAAGGCTTGAAATTCAATTTGAATCAATTGAAATGATTTGTATGTGATTAAGCCCTGCTTCTGAATGATTGAATGGAATTGGATGATTTGAAGGAGTTGATAACTCTGATATGAAATGTTGAGTATTTCTTTTGGATAACTTGGAATAGAATGTCTAGAGATTCGAAGAGACCGGGGTCGGGTATAGGAGAAATACTAGAAACCACTTCGAATGTTTGTAGATTGATATATAAAATCTATATGCTGGATTAAAGTGATTTGGAGATATTAGACTGTTTTAAAATCTAAATCTTTGGTATTAGAAATTTAAATGTGGACTAAGTGTTGTCTGTAATAATTTGTAGCTTGTGAATTGATATATGTTACCCGGGTTTATAAAAGTTGATTTCTTTGGTATTCCATGTTAGTTGGGTTTACTCACGCTGGTTTCAAGCCTGACCCGGGTGTTACTTTGGTGTAATGCTCGGGTCATACCGAGTAGTACAGATTTTCAGGTAGGTATGTTTTCGAGCTCAGGAGGCGAGCATGATGGCAGGAGCGTATAGAGTATTTCCGCTGTATTTATATTATTGTTGTCTGAGATATGATAATTGTAAATATTCAGTGACTGAATATATGAGAAACTCTGATGTATATTAAATGTAATCGACCGATGTTATATTCTTTTTTTTAAACTGTTATTATTTATTATTATATTTTATCCGCTGCGAATGTGAGATGTTTGGTGATTCTGTTCTTCTTCTATCTCTTTCTTCTTTTTCATAACTATCTGGAATTTTCGAGTTCGAAAATTTCGGGTCGTTACAGTTAAGGCTTTATATTGATCCACCTTAACACATTTTACAATTTTAAACCAAAGTCATAATGTGTCGTATAGGGATAAATATGACAAGGCATGTGAGGTAACGCCCAAGGTAGGATTATACCAGTTTACACTTTCTGGCTGGTCGTAACCCATCCGCGGCCGACCGCGACAATCAATCCAAACGAACAAAAGGTGCATCATCGAATACGAAATCACAATAGTAATACGAGGAATCAACGTCGATAGAGGTAGCTAACCTCAATGTCCATTCATAGGCTTCTGTTTTAGTCATTTTAATTATGACATGAATGTCAAAGCTATCAATCATCTTTCTCTTACTTCATTCCAGTAAACGTCGTCAATTCAACCACTACATTCTGGATATCATCCACCGCGTACACGGTTGTCAAATTGGTTCCAATATTGACAGAGCGTATGCCAATAAGAGGCCATGATCTCTTTAATAACCAATCGTCATTTTACACATCGGTTGGTTCTTTTACGTTTTGAAAACAATTTGCCCTTGATATCAAAATATCATATTCGTTTCAACATCAAATCCATTTCGAAATCATCATATATTCCTTTAAAATCAAATCCATTTCGAAATCATCATATAATTTCTTTAAAATCAATTCCATTTCGAAATTATCATATATTCACAATTATCAATTTTGTCCGATAAATCGATTTCACTTCCAAAATTTGATTCAATTTCAATTTAGGTCAAATCTTCACTTTAATCTAGTTCCTATTTAAATCCAAAATTTAAATATAAACAATTTACCCTTTAACCAATTTTAAAAATTAGTTTAATAGAAAGTATTTAAATAATTAAATAGTTAAAAATAGTTTAATAGAAAATAATTTGAAAATAAAAAAATGGTTTATATAGTAAAATAGTTTGAAAAATCAAAATAGTTTGAATATCTAAAGAATATAGGTTTTAAATCATTTATATTAAAATATTCATTTTAAAAATAATTCCAAAGTCAAACTGGTCAACTTCCTCATTTCCTACCCAAATCAAATCCAAATTCCATTTTTGATTTAATCAATTCAATCCCGATTCTAACACGAATAAATTTCGATTTCAATTCACAATTTCTTTAAATTTCAACTTCCATTTCCAAATTAATTTCCAATTCCAATTCCAAATTAATTTAAATTTCAATTTCAAATTAATTTTCAATTTAAGTTCCAATTCCAAATTCGGTTTCAAAATATCGATTTAAACACTTAAATCAAACGTACTTTCAATACCAAATTTAAATCCAAATTTCAATTCCAAACTCAAATTTGAAATATAATTTCAAATCAATTTTTCTTAGAAATATTCAAATTTCGAATAGAAGACCAATCTTTTAAAATAAATCAACATTCGAAAATTTACGTTGTATTTCAATTTTTTTACTAAAAAAACTAACTTCAATTAATTAAACAATTTCGTTTATCAAGTTTAAATTCCAACATTTTGAGCTCCAATTAAAAATAATGCAATTTCCACAAATTTGATTTTATTCTTAAAAAAAATCAAATCATTTAAATAATTTCAACTTTTAAAATCATTTAATTTAACCAACTTGGTGTCCGTATATAATTTTCTAACCTATGGCCAAGTGGATAATTATTCAGTTTAATTGCAAGAATGGATATATATATATTTATATTATTTCAATGATGTCATAGGTACATATCATTTCAACCTATTTCTTAGTTTATTCAAAATAATTAAATTCGCAGTCTTATATACTATAAATTATATACAGGAGGGTAACATGAAGTATCAAAATAAATAAACATCCAACTTAACACCAATAGCATCCATCACAACCAATCATCCGTACAGTCAATATAATTCACAACAATTTTATAATTGTTAATACCGAGTATAATACTCCCAATTAAATTTATATTTATTTTTAACGGTCGATTTAAATTCTATCCATTAATTCATATATCAGTATAAATGATATTTACACCTACCAAACAACAGCCAGTAAATTTCATATCACTTCAGAATATAAATTTAACTAATAAAAATTTATTTTAGTTAATTGTGAGCGTATAAACACTCACCTCAATTTGAAACTGAAAAAATCATTCAGCTTCAAACAAATTCCAGATCTGCTCCACTCTGAAGACAACGTCATCCAACAAAACACAAAAAAAATGAGAAACACTACCACACGACTCATCGCGTGCGCCTTACCAGAAACTTCCCAGCCTCGACGACGTCCATCTCACGCGTGCGACCCAAACCCTCGTTCGCCCAATGCAACCTTCCATCGCACACTCCTACGCGCCAGCCAACAGAGGTCGTCTACCTTCACTATCGCGCCCGTGAAATCAACGTGTGTGAAAACCCTAGATTGATTTGACACAAGCCACTGCCTCTTGCGATCCAGATATTCCCCGAGCGACGCGCACGACTCCCTTGTCCGAAGTCGAAACCCTCCATTGCTCATTCTTTTTTTTTTCCGATCTGCAGTTGGCTTCTTCTTTTTATTGAGTCGATCTGGATTTTAATATAAAGAGGGTAAAGGGAGAGAGATACGACAAAGAAAAGAACGTTGGTCTGATTCGTTCCAAACGGGTGTTGAGATATTTTATTATTAATAAATTTGAAAATATCCGATGCTTAATGTCCGAAATTTCTCGAGCTCTAAACAAAATGTATCGTCTGACGTTTATAATGTTTTACCCCCATTCTAAACACAATGGAACTAGTGCAGAGGTCTAATTCGATCGTATGGAGAAGATAGCTTTACAAAGTCGATTATTTTAATTAATTTCGAAATTAAATTTTTACGCATTTTAAACTCGCACGGCCAAACTACGAGTCCGATCGCTACGAAAATTTAAACCATACAATAACTCACTATTACGGATCCGATAAGACTGGTTTCGTCGAAATCCGAGATAGTGGCCAAAATGGCTATTTTAACTCGTTAATTTAAAATATAAAATTTGAAATTCATAATTATTCATATTTAAATCCCCTTTTAAAATTAACAATCTTCATTCATATTTATATAAACTTTGAATCAACTTCCGATACTATTTTTTATCATATTAAACCCATAATTCAATTCTTCAAGTAATCTTCTAAATTAAATTTAAACTAAATGAATTATTGAATAAATTAATATTATAAAATCATAATTTTTATTTCTACTCATATTAAACCAATAATTACAGTAAACTCAAAAATTTAAAATAGCTAAAAAAATTACGGGTCGTTACATACTCCCCCACTCAAAACTTTTCGTCCTCGAAAAGACGGTAAGTAAAGATTTAACATACAATAGATTTTATTCAAATAATCACTTATAACTTTAAAATATTATTAAAAAATCCTTCATACGCTTTTTACTATGCCATTTCAATATCGATTTTACGGAAAATAAAATTTATATGTAAAACAAGTATAAAACTTTTAAAAATTAAACAGTTTTCTAACATCCTGATTCACGGAAATTTTTGGCAAAGTCTCCTTTGCGCGGCTCGATTGAAAAAAAATTACAATTCAATATATAACACAAATATAACCAATATATATCAAACATACATCTCATCTCAATGATGAGGCATCCCAAGGGCAAAAGTATAAAATCGCGGTATGTAATCCGAGATACGTACCTTATTATTAATAATACGAGCGAGTTCGCTCGTATTAAGCAAGAAATAGCATATAAATCCTCGTATACGCCCCCAAACGGTCTTCGTATGTACATATCTCAACTCAATTTAAGATACTAGTTGCATATAATGGTATAAAAGCTATATAAGTCTAATACAACCATATAACATTGAATTTTTTTGATTCCAAATAATAAATACAAGCACAAATACACAACATACAACAATCATATGCAATCAAAACAAAAATAACAATGATTTGCAACAAAGAAACCATCCAACCATTAATATTCGCCCGATTAATCCAATTTATTCATAATCGTGTGAATTTTACATTATCAAAAGTAAATTTTTAATTTTATACCCTTCATTTCTTATTAGCGTTCATTTCATTAACATTTTACTTGCTTATTTTCATTTACTTGTATTCAACCAACTTTTTTATTCAATTAGATTCATGTTCCATTGATTTTTTTTAGTTTATTTACTTCGAGTTGGTTTGCATGCACTAATCAGCATTAATGGATTTATATTCTATTTATTTACACTCATTTATAATTTCATTCATTTTTCTTTCTTCACTTCCATTATTTTATTTCAATTCATACATATAACAAATTACACTTAAGTAAATTAATTCCATACCACATTCCATATATTTTATATGATTTTCATTCATTTATTAATATTCATTTCATTAATCATAAAATAGATTTATATTCATTTCATTTGCTTTTAATTTTTTTCTTTCTAGTTTGATCTCAATTCATTTTTGTTTCTTTTTCTTCTTTTCATCAATATTTATTGCATTCACATTTGATTTATTCAATTCAATATACTTGCATTCAGTTGGTTTGTTCGAATTATTTACATTTGTTTCATCCACATTTAAATTTAATTTACATTCCATTGATTTCTTTAAATTCATTAACATTCGTTGCAAATTCATTATATTAAATTTTTATTCAATTCAATTTGTGAAATTCCAATTACTTCACATTTTTGTTTAACCTATTTCATATAAATTCATTAGTGAATCATTTATAAAATTTTATACCTCTTAGTATATCCCTTTTTGGTTAATACTATCATTGTTTATAAATTATCTAAGTTCAGTACAGATGTGTTATACAACAACACTCAATTTTATTATTTATTACTTCATATCTTATAACTCATCAATTCACTTCATTTATTCAAATTCATATTAATAAGTTCTACTTTTTTCACAATCAATTCATTCAACTTCTCTTAAGTTTACTTTAATTTAACATTTATTCTAATAACTTATTCCATATTATATTAGTTAACATTCAATTTTTATTGAAACTCACTACATTTGCATTTAATTTTTTTATCCAATTTTAAATTAAATCCAATTACCCATACTAATTTTACTTAAGCTCGTTTATTTTATTTATTCTTTCAAACTTAAATTACATTTCACTTTGAAATTCAAGTTCGTATGCATTTTTAATTCATTTTAGCTTATTAATTCTCAACTCTATAATTTATTCATTCAAAATTTCTTATCTAATTCATTTAAAATAGATTTCATTTATTTAAGCTTACTGAGCTGGACTTCATTTTATTTACTTAATTTCCCTAACTCCATTTAATTTAACAATGCTAAGCGGATTAGTGTATTAGTATTTCAAATTCAAATTTTTCTTTCTTCTGTTTGTTTAACCAAAATTTTAACCATTTAAATTTGGTTTCATTTTCCTAGTCAATTTATAAGTTATAAACTTATTTTTTTTCTATACTATTTTTGATTTAAAAGTTATAACTTACATCTTTATGTACTACTTGCAATTATAAGTTCAAAACTATTTTCATACATTTATTAAATTACACTTAGGGTGTTTTTTTCCGTCAAAACTTGTTTTAATCGAAAATAAATTTCTTCCGGTATTAATTCTAACTCAGAACTCGAAAATGAATACTGGCGATGCTGCAGTCATCTTCAAAATTTATTTCCCAACGACCAAGCGAGTTTAATGCTTTTATTTCTTTCAAAAATCCTTTCAAAATATTTTTTCTAGTCAAAACTCTTTCACATAATACTATTATTAAATTTAAGGCTTTGAAAACAATTTTGAAAATAAAAGAATTTAAAAATCTAAAATTCTCAATTTTTTTTTAAATCACTTCTATTTATATGCACATAAAATTTCATAACTTTATTATGAAAATATTTCATTAATTTACAAATTTGTTACGCAAACAAATTTTTTCATTTTAATTTGATGTCAATTCAAATTATCAAATGCTTCATAAAATAAAATTCATTAAGTATTTGTTTTAATTTTTAATTTAATCAATCATCGATGATAATTAAATATTATCATATACTAACAACAATTTTATTTAAGATTATCGTTTTATATATATAAATATACAGGTAAAATTATTTCATTTGCCCGATTTAAACAATATTCTGTCGACACGCCTCATTAAGTGTTTAAAAACCCCTATCGATATCACGGCATCCCGCACATCGACCAGAATTCATAAACAACTCAACGGATAAGTGAATACAATATAAAACATTTTATAACACTTACAACTACGCTCTCTCATATATACACTCAACTGACTCATTCTAGGGTATTACTACCCTATCCCTAATGAGTCAAACCTTACAAAGCCAAGGTTATCTCTATACCTCACTTTGATACCAACTGTGACGACCCATATTTCGGAAGGTTTAAATCGACAATAATGCACACATGTCCGACTTGAAGAATCCGGAACATAGATAATCAATGGGGTTAAATAAGAAAAATAAGAAGAGAAGAAAAAACAAAACACACGATCTCACAGCAGAAACGATAAAATATAATAATCAAATATAGATTCAAAATTGTTTACTATACATCAGATCATAATCTATACACATTTATCAGAGTTATATTTATACATTAGGAAAAAATAATCAATACAGTAGAATAGCATGATGCAGGGAATAATAATATACCAAAACTCCGTCTTCGTCCTCCAAAGAATAGTCTTCAATACACTGAAAAACTCAGGAATGACCCGAGCGTAATGAAAAGACAAAACACTCGAATCATGACTAAAATAATCCTATATAAGTCAAATCAATATCATAAATATGAATGCAATAACTTAAGAGATGTTACGGGATTTTCCATATCCTAAGGATCCGTTAAACTATTTATGTATAATAGTATACGCTATAATAGATAATGTCTATCAGTAAAATAAATATCAAAATAGAGTTAAGGCTTTACATTGATCCACCTTAACACATTTTTACAGTTTTAAACCAAATTCTTAATTGGCTCGTATAGGGATAAATATGACAAGGCACGTGAGGCAATACCCAATGTAGGATTCCACCAGTTTACCCTTTCTGGCTGGTCGTAACACATCCATGGCCAACCGCAATAATCAATCGAAACGAACAAAAGGTGCACCATCGAATACGAAATCACAATAGTAATATGAGGGATCAGCGTGGCTAGAGGTAGTTAACCTCAATGGCCAGACATAGGCTGTTGTTTAAGACATTTTAATTATGACACGAATGTCAAGGCTATCCATCATCGTTCTCTTTCTCCATTCTAGTAAACGTCGCCAATTCAACCACTACATTATGGATATCATCCACCACGTACACGGTTGTCAAAGTGGTTCCAATATTGACAGAGAGTATGCCAATAAGAGGCCCGGTCTCTTTAACAACCAAACGTCATTTTACACACATGTTGGTTCTTTTACATTTCGAAAACAATTTGCACTTGATATCAAAATATCATATTCATTTCAATCAAATCCATTTCGAAATCATCATGTATTCGCTTTAAAATCAAATCCATTTCGAAATCATCATATAGTCGCTTTAAAATCAATTACATTTCGAAATTATCATATATTCATAATTATCAATTTTGTCTGATAAAACGATTTAACTTCCAAAATTTGATTCAAATTCAATTTAGGTCAAAATCTACACTTTAATCTAGTTCGTATTTAAATCCAAAATTTAAATATAAATAATTTACTCTTTAATCAGTTTGATTTTTAAAAATTAGTTTAATAGAAAATATTTAAATAGTTAAATAGTTAAAAATAGTTTAATAGAAAATAATTTGAAAATAAAAAAATGGTTTATATAGTAAAATTGTTTGGAAAATCAAAATAGTTTGAATATTTAAAGAATATAGATTTTAAATCATTTATATTAAAGTATTCATTTTAAAAATAATTCCAAAGTCAAACCGTTCAACTTCTCCATTCCCTACCCATATCAAATCCAAATTCCGTTTTGATTCAATCAATTCAATCCCGATTCCAACTGAATAAATTTCGATTGCAATTCACAATTTCTTTAATTTTCAACTTCCATTTCTAAATTAATTTAAATCTCAATTTCAAATTAATTTCCAATTCCAATTCCAGATTAATTTAAATTCCAATTTCAAATTAATTTTTAATTTCGGTTCAAATTCCAAATTCGGTTTCAAAATATCGATTTAAACACTTAAATCAAATGTACTTTCAATGCCAAATTTAAATCCAAATTTCAATTCCTAACTCAAATTTTAAATATCATTTCATATAAATTTATCTTAGAAATATTAAAAGTTCGAATAAACGACCAATCATTTAAAACAAATCAACATTCGAAAATTTACGTCGTATTTCAATTTTTTTACTAAAACAAAAAAAATCTAACTACGATTAATTAAACAATTTTGTTTACCAAGTTTAAATTCCAACATTTTGAGCTCCAATTCAAAATAATTCAATTTCCATAAATTTGATTTTAGTCCTAAAAAAATCAATTCATTTAAATAATTTCAAAACCACTTTTAAAATTATTTAATTTAACCAACTCGGTGTCCGTATATAATTTTATAACCTATGGCCAAGTGAATAAGTTATTCAATTTAATTTCAAGAATTGATATATTTATCATTTCAATCCAAAATAGATGTCATAGGTATATATCATTTCAACCTATTTCTTACTTTATTCAAAACAATTCAATTTACAATCTTATATATACTATAGATTATATATAGGATGGTAACGTGAAGTATCAAAATAAATAAACATCCAAATTAACAACCAATAGCATCCATCGCAACAAATCATCCATACAATCAATATAATTCACAACAATTTTATGATTATCAATAACGAGTATAATACTGCGAATTTGTGACGACCCGGAATTTCTAACAATTTAAATTTGAATGGTTAATTGATTTAAAATATTTAAAAATTAATTTTAACTTAAATTCCAGGTATCAATATTTACTTGATAATTAAATCATTGAATTATATGGTTTAAATATTGAATTTAATAATTGAAATTGGGTAAATTGATGAATGTGAAATTTCCAAGCCTGTTTAAAATAATCTGAAGGCATATAAAATTTATAATGATGATACTGAAGATAATAGAATGGTTGAAATTTGATTTAAAGGTGATTTTTCAATTTTAATAATATATCATTTAAATCAATATATAAAGATAGCCTTCCGAGGCACGGTCTCGGAATTCGACGAAACCGGTTTTATTGGATCCGTAATAGTTAGTTATTGCCGGATTTCAATTTTTGTAGCATTTGGATTGACCGTTTGCTCGTACGGTGAGCAACACGTTGAAATTTATAACTGATAATTTGATATTTTAAATCGATTTAAAGGGCTAACTTCCACATACGATTAAATTAGCTTTCGAAACAAGTTCCATTGTGCTCGGGACGCGGGTAAAATCATATATCGCCTGGCGGCATGTCGGATTTGGGGTTCCAAATTTTGCGTTATGTGTAACGAGATATTTTGTTAATTTAATAATTTTAAAAATAAAAAAATCATCTCAGCCACCCTATAGCTTATACTCGAGCCACCCTACATCTGAAACGCGCAGAGTTATATTTCCCTTTCTCGATTAAATAACGTTCAACCTTCCTGAGAAAGAAATCAAAATCTTCATAAAAAAATGGCCGATCGAATTTTTTCATTCAAATCCAAAAGACAGTGGCATATTAAAATTCAAATCGCGATATTTCTTTCTTCTTCTTCTTTTCAATGCCGAAATCCCTTTCTTCCAGTTCGAAAGACCTAATCAAAATCGAGTTTTCATTTAATCGAAAATCAAAGCCGAACAAAATATGGCCGAAGCCTCTTTCCAGAAATCACTCGCCTCTTTCTAGATCGATCTATATCCGATCGAGACGAAGGGGGACTCGATTGAGGTACGGCGATGAAGTCGCGACCGAGGTTGGAGTGTCGCGACTGATTCGAGCATGGGGGGTCACGGAGTCGGCTCCGGCAAGGCGACGTCTTCAGGCATGCACATGCATCGGCATAGTGAAGGTTGAAGAGGGATGGTGAGCTCGGCAACATTGCTTGGTGATTCGGCAGAGGTGGCGGCGTGATTTCGAGGGGAGAAGTAGTTGCTAGGGTTTGGGTATCTTGGGTTTCGGATGAAATAGTAAGGTATATTCTTTTTCTATTAAATTATTAAAAAATAATGCAGAGAGGTTGCTTTAAATATGAACCGTTGTGTTTTTGAATTTGATTAGGTATAAGATGTAAAGACCTTAACTTACTAATTAATTTAAATATTTATACAAATATTTTTAGTTTATTGTTTAATCTGAAATAATGATAATAATGAAATATTTGTTTTGTTAAAATGGAATAGTTAACTAATAAATTTATTTAAAGGGACTTAAATTTAAATTAAAATAAGTAATTAATTAAAGCTATGGGAATTGATTGTTCAATTAATTTATATATTAATAAAATTGTATAAATATTTATACAAGGTCATAAACTGAAAAGAAGCGAGCCGGTTTGGAAGTGGACTGCAAATAAAAGCAAAGGTGAGTAAATCTCACTTTGTTGGATTTTTTTATTTAAATTTAAATGGTTAAATTTAAATATTTGGTTGAATGGTTGAATTGATTTGATGTGCGCTGTGAATTGATGATCTGTTGACTTTGGTTTTTGGTTGATCCTCGAGTTGATTGTTGTTTGATTCGAAGCGTTTGGGTTTTAAATGGTTTTAAACTTAAATCGTAAATAAGAAAATGGTTCAGATTAAAATCGATAAAGATTTAATGATTGGTTATTCATTAAATAAATAGGATAATTTAAGGAATAATTAATTAATTAGATTAATTTATGATTTGGGTTAATTAATTAGGTTTAAATCAATTAGAATGATCATTGGGTGGTTTGATAAATAATTACTCAATGAAATTTATAAAATATAGTTACTTTGTGTAACTAATCGAGAGATAAACTAAGACAATTAATTAAGGGTTATTAATTTATTTAATGAAGTAAATAAAGGTAGATAATTACAGGTGGAGATAAATCAAGTACGATTAATATTGTGGTTTAATTAATATAATTAATTTAGATTAAGATAAATTGAAATATAATTGGAAATCAATAATCTATATAATTACGATGTAACTGAAGATTTGATTAATTAAGGTTAATTAATCCATAATATGCGATTTATGAGAAGTTAATTAATATAAGTAATTAAGGATTAATGTAATGAATATAGTTAATTAATTCATGAAGTAATTAAGATTTCTTATTGATTTTTTTTAAGAATAATTAATATCGTTTAATTAAACAAAGATAACTACATGAATGTAACTGAAAAATAATTGAACCAAGGTGATTAATTAAGATGAATAATGAAGGGATGATGGGTTAATTGATTTGAAATTTAATTCATGACAAGTGAAGAATTCTAAATGGTTGAGGTTAGAAATTCAATCAGAATTAATTTAATTAATATCGGTAGCAAACAAGCTTTGCTTATGTATGGTTGAATGGTATTAGATGCTTTGAATAAGTTGTTATCTTTGATATGAAATGAATGTGTTTTTCGTATGTATAACTTGGGATAGGGTGACATGAGACTCGAAGAGGTCGGGATCGGGTATTGGGAGATACCCGAAACTACTTCGAATTTCTTATAAATTAATATGAGAAATTGATAGGTTGGAATGATTGGATTTAAATGAATTGGATAATTAAATCTAAATTTTTGACACTTAGAAAACTTATTTGAAAATAAGTTATGTCTATAACAAATTGTGACTTCGAAAATTAGTTTGAGTTACCCAGTTTTTTTTTATATAAAATGTTGCTTGGTATTCTATATTATATGGGTTTACTCACGTTGGTTTCCAGCCTGACCTGGGTGTTACTTTGGTGTAATGCTCGGGTCAGACCGAGTATTACAGATTTTCAGGTAAGGAAATTTAGAAGCTCAGGTGGCAAGTTGGATGGCAAGAGCGTATAGAGTACTTCTGTAACAACCCGCATATTTATCGATTTTTGTATTTTAATATTTTATCGATACTCGGAATTTAGTCCGAAAAGCTACTTTTTGCATACGGTCGAATTAGGACTCGGGACCACTCCCATTGAGTTTAAAATGTCGTTTTCTACCTTTTTGAGTATAAGCCTCGGTATGTTTGGAGTAAGTTGATTTTTGCTACTTTTTCACTTAGGGCTTTGGTTTGGGCTGAGCCCAATAACCCCACTTATGTGTTCAGTCCCAACCCCTTCTCCTCTTCATTACTTCATTTCTAATTCCTAATATTCAAGCTTTCATAACAATGGAGAGTGGAAGAGGAAATTAAAACTCCAAGCCCTAGTTTTCTTTTGCAAATCAAACTCTAGCTCCAAACTAATAGAAGAAGCCATTGGTAAGCCTTCTCTTCTTCTTCTTCAACTCATTCTTTTATCAATTTCAGATATTCCTAAACCTAACTTTGGGAATGTTCTTTTTTTAAAGCTTAGAATCAAGCTTCTTGAGTTGGATTTGAAGAGTGGTTGATTCTCCTTTGCTTTAGAGCTTCTTCTTCATTTGTTTGGGTTCAAAGGTGAGATTTTTATCTCACATCTATGTCTATGATTATCTTCTATTGTTAGGTATGAATTCCTAACACATATTCATGTGCATTTGATTTTGGTTTGAATTGATTTGGTGTATATTCCAATTTCTGGTGTTTTGAAACCAAAATCTATGAAAATCATAGTTTTATTATTTGAACATGTTTTTGGTGATGCATCGTGAAGCTTATAGGGTCGGGTAGTCGATTGACATAAATCCCTAGTGTCCGTTGCTTGCCCGGTTGCATTTTGGAGAAGATTGCATCTTCATTTCATAGGCTAAGAAAACAGCCTTGGTGCCAGTCAGTCGACTGGTTTTGAAATTCAGTTGACTGGCTGAAGCACATAGGCATTCCGAAGGCAAATTCCAGAGGCTCGGGTCCTCTGTTTCCCTACAATCAGTCGACTGGATTTTTTGGTCAATCGACTGACTGCAGGAAATGAAATTTTCATGTTTCTGCTTCAGTCGACTGACTGCAGAGGGCCAGTCGACTGATTTGCTCCTATTTGCCTATTGTGCCTATTTGTGTATATTTTTGCTCGGTTTCCAAATTTAATCGATTCGTGATTATCCGATTTGTTGATTTTCATTTATTATCGACTTTGATGTCTTTATATCGGGATTTTTGGGAATATCCATTTTGATGGATTTGATATCGATTTATTGGAATTAATTCACGTCTTCGTATGTGAATTTTTATGATTTGATTGTTCTACAATCATTTTTGTGATTTGTCACTTTAAAAATATAAAGGTTTCAATACTAGTAGTAAATATCAAACCTCTTTCCTCAAAATGATTTCAACTCTATTTTCAATACCAAACTCGTTTATACAACCGTTTTCCAAACTATTAGTATATACAAGCCTTTATTTCACTCGTATGAGAAATCTAATTAAACAGCTTAGTAAAACAAGTGGTATGAAACGCTTGCGTTTACTTCGTTGGTTAATTCTTGGACTTGTTCGATTGAATCTTTTGTGACAATTTTTTAGTGGAGACCTACAATTTGTTTGCAAATATTTAAGTTAAGCTAGTGGTTATGGGACATGAAGCTAAACTCATATATTTACTAGCTTATTGTAATTGACACTTCTTGATGATCGATGATGATCATTTTTATGATTTAGACTAGCAATGTGCGTTGTCTCATTGCCTGGAAGGGAGACTAAACCCCGTTTCTGTGGAGCTTCTGCTCAAATTGGTGGGGTAGCGACCCATGGTCCTCGGGCCGTTCGTGTGTCAAAAATAATGGCTAGCTACCATGAGATAGCGTCTCGTTCGTGTGATACATATGCTGGTGAGTTTTCATACTCCCGTTTGTGTGATAGGCCTCCCCCCTTTTTATGATTTCTGGATTTCGTGTGCTGAATTCTGGAATTTATGCTTCACCAATTTTAGTGATTTTCATTGATATGATTTATCAATTTTTGTGCA
Source organism: Allium cepa (assembly GCA_030765085.1). Lineage (NCBI taxonomy): Eukaryota > Viridiplantae > Streptophyta > Magnoliopsida > Asparagales > Amaryllidaceae > Allium > Allium cepa. The sequence goes on from CM060939.1 coordinate 814,107,615, forward strand.
TTGGTGAATCCGTGTGTCATTGACTTGTTGTGAATACAAGTTTTGGGTATTAAACCTTTTTTGGATCTTTGTGAAGATTCTTGTGGAATAGATCGATCTTTTGTTGATCATCATTTGCATGCTTATAGTAGTATGCCATTATGGATATTATATGTTTATGCCATATCTTTTACTTTTTATCATGTCATCTGATATTTATAGCTAGATTGGTCCGTTTATTATTTTCTTATAAATAATACTCGGGTCAGACCGAGATGTTGCAGGTGCTTCTGCTTGACTTATCCCCGGGATTCATTACTCTGACTTTTGGCTAACAACATAGATTAGCAGTTTTTGTTGTATACACTTGAGATATAGACTCATAGTTGTATTCTTTTGTGTAGCACGTGTTGCTATTCTTTTGTATTATTGTGGATCTTTTTGACCACTACTCTGATATACACTTTCATGTGTTAGTTATTTATTCATATCTTCTCCCGCCTTTGTGATATGAATTGTCTGTGACTGATTTATGTTATGTTTATTTCAATATTTGTTCTGAAGATATTATAGCCACTGTGTAGTAGCTTTGAGTTTGTGTCGGTATGTCGGCTTTCCCTCTTGATAAAGAAATGCATGTTATACTATCTGACATATCGATGCTCGCGCAAGGCAATCACATGGATGGTCGCTCCTCAACAGCCTTATTCTCCGTGCTAGTTGACAGCATTACACCGTAATGTTCTTGGCTAGCGTGGGTATAGAGGTGGGGCGTCACAGCTTGGTATTAGAGCCGTACTTCGGAACAATATGGAATATTATAACAAGGATCATCGTCCTAAGTCTTTCTTAGGAGTCGTGCTTTAGGATTTAATTCGAGTCTTCCTACGGATTCATCCTATTTTCTTTATGATTTCTTGTTTTATCTATCAAGAATTGCTTGATATTTATCTTGAGAATAACTTTTTATTCTTCTTTATTTCTTTCTTAAAGAAGAGAAATGGTTAGACCTGGTCGTCCCAGAGCTGGACCATCTAGTGCTACACCCCAAGATGGAGTTTTTATGACTACCTAGCAACTTCTTGACCTTGTCACGAATGCTCAAGCAGCTGATTCTAATTCGGAACCTACTCACCCTAAATCTGGGTTTGCACGTTTGTGCAATGATTACACCAACCTGGGAGGGAAGCCATTTAAAGGTTCTGAAACTATTATTGAAGTACAGGCTTGGTTAAGGTCATGCGATCGAATCTTTTCTCAAATGAACCTCATTGATCTTCACCGAGTTCAGGTGGCTTCTAGCATGCTCCAAGAAAGAGCATTAGACTGGTACGAGCTTCTGATTGGTGAAATAAATGAAGCGGATCTCACATGGGAGAAATTCCGAGAGCGCTTCGAGTTAAAATTCGTACCAGAAGCTGAGAAGGTTACTTTGGCTCGCCGTTTTATTGACCTTGTTCAAAGTGAATCTTCCGTGACTGACTATGTCGCGTCTTTTGAATCTCTCTCTAAATATGGAGTTGAGTACATCAACACCCCATTGAAGAAGAACCAAAGATTTTTTTATGGCTTAAACAAAAATCTCAAGAAGCCATTACTTCTAAAATTAGAAGTTCCTTTCGACCAACTCATTGATACCGCTCTTCGTCTTGAAGAGGCAGATAGGGAAAGTGATGTTGAAGTGGTGGGTTCCAAACCAAACTTCAACAACAAGAAGAGGCCAAACAAATTCAAAGGTCCTTATCCCAATAAGAAAGGGTGGCAAGTAACTCCTGTTGCAAAGACCTTTTCCTCTACTGAAGGGAGATGCTTTAACCGTGGTTCCAGAGACCATTTTGCGAACAAGTGTTCAAAGCGTCGTACTTGTCGCTATTGTAAAAGCCCGGACCATTTTATGCATATATGTCCCGAACTTCAAAATAGGAAGGAGGGAAAGCTTAATGTTGCTCAAGCCCTTGGCAACACATCTCGTGGTCAAGGTATATCTCATTCTATCCTTGATGGTATTATTGTATTTCGTGATCAACCTATTCGAGTTCTTTTTGATATGGGAGCATCCCATTCTTTTATATCTAAAGAGCTTATTGATACCTTTTCTTTAAGTGTTGTTGTTTTAACGACTTCTTTGAGAATTGCAAATCCGGTTGGTGGATCTGCAACAATCAGTTTATTGTGTAAAGATGTCGAGATTATTTTGTGTGATTTTTCTTTCCGAGCCGATTTGCATGTCATGCGTTATTTAGGCTTTGGAATGATTTTGGGAATGGATTGGCTTAACCGTTATGAAGCTCATATCCTATGTCCTGAGCGGACTATTCATCTTCGGCATCCTCTATCTGTTAAGCAGATTTCTATTAATCTTAAAGATTCGGATTCCAACTTGGTTGCATCTTTATATTCTTTAAATCCTCGTGATGACGATAATGATGACGAGGAAGATATAATTTCTCTTATTCATGTTGTTCGTGAATTTTCCGACATATTTGAGCCCGTTTTAGGATTACCACCTAAGCGAGCAATCGAGTTCAGAATTAATCTTATCCCTGGAGCTCAACCTATTACTCGTCCTCCTTATCGTATGTCCAATAAGGAAAATGAGGAGATGCGCAAACAATTATCTGAATTGGAGACGAAGCAATTTATTCGCTCTAGTTCCTCGCCTTGGGGAGCTTCGGCTATTTTTGTGAAGAAATCCTATGGTACACTTAGGCTTTGCGTTGACTACCGCAAGCTTAATGATCTTACTATCAAAAATAAATATCCTTTACTTCGGATTGATGATCTATTCGATCAACTTAGTGGTGCTAGAGTCTTTTCACAATTGGACTTGGCAACCGGTTTTCATCAGCTTCGTATTGCAGAGGATAACATTCTTTTGACATCTTTCCGTACGCGCTATGGATCTTATAAATGGCTTGTTATGCCATTTGGTTTAACGAATGCCCCAGCTTATTTCGTTGACCTAATGAATCGAGTTTTCAAAGACTTCCTCGATCGATTTGTTCTCATCTTTATTGATGACATTCTTGTGTATTCAAAAACCGAGGAGGAACATGAGAAGCATCTTCGGATTGAATTGGAAACTCTAAGGAGTAATCAATTAAAAGCGAAATTTTCTAAATGTCATTTTTGGCAATCTCGTGTGAAGTTTCTCGGTCATATTATTTCCGAATTCGGAATTTCTGTGGATCCTTCAAAGATTGAAGCGATTCAAGATTGGATGAGACCGGAGAGTGTGACAGAGATTCGTAGTTTCCTTGGATTGGCAGGTTATTACCGCCGTTTTATCAAAGACTTTTCTAAGATTGTCGTGCCTCTTACTGGCTTGACTAAGAAAGGTGTTAAATACGTTTGGTCGGACAAATGTGAAACTTCTTTTCAGAAATTAAAAGAACTCCTTTCCGATGCTCCTATTCTTATGATTCCCGAGGGGAATCAAGATTTCGTTGTTTATACCGATGCTAGTCGCGTTGGTTTAGGTGCCGTTCTTATGCAAAAAGAACGTGCTATTGCTTATACTTCTAGGAAATTGAAGCCGGCCGAGACTAGATATGCCACACATGATTTAGAACTCGCGGCTATTGTTTTCGCCCTTCGAATTTGGCGTCATTACCTATTGGGAGAGAAAATTATTCTTTACACGGATCATAAGTCTTTGAAATATTTATTCACTCAAAAGGAACTTAATTTGCGTCAACAACGTTGGCTCGAGTTCCTTGCTCCTTATGATCTTGATATTCTTTATACCCCCGGTAAGGGTAATCGTGTCGCTGATGCTCTTAGCCGTAAACAACAAGCTGTTGTTTCTATGATGATATCCGAATGGAACGATCTCGAGATCTTATCCACTTGTGAGATTCGAGACCGCGTATCCGATTTATGCTCATCATTTGCTTTATGTAGCCTTGAGGCTCATCCTTCTCTTTTAGACCGCATTCTTGAAGCTTAAAGGCTAGATCCCGAATTGGCTCTTCTTGGCCAAAATTTTAAGGATAAAATTAATATTGAAGGTTTGAAAGACTTTGATATTGATTCTCATGGAGGCATTCGGAGATTTGGTAGACTTATCGTGCCAAATATTAGTGATCTTCGTAAAGATGTTTTAGAAGATTCTCATCGTTCTAAATTTACCATTCATCTCGGTAGTAGTAAAATGTACACGGATATGAAGCGACTTTATTATTGGGAAGGAATGAAACTTGACATCGCTAGCTTCGTTAAGCATTGCATGACTTGCCAACTCGTTAAGACCGAACATCAAAGGCCCGGTGGGTTATTGCAACCTTTAGAAATTCCAATTTGGAAGTGGGACTAAATTTCCATGGATTTTATTGATGGCCTTCCCCGTTCTCGTTCGGGTCATGATAGCTTATGGGTGATTATTGATAGACTTACTAAATCTGCCCATTTTATTCCCGTTCGGTCTAACCGAACCGTACCTCTTTTGGCCAAACTCTTTATTAAAGAGATTGTTAAATTACATGGGGTTCCAACTTCTATTGTTAGCGATCGAGATCCATTGTTTATTAGTTGATTTTGGAAGAGTCTTCAAAAAGCTTTAGGAACGAAGCTTAATTTTAGCACCCCTTATCACCCCCAGTCCGATGGACAAACCGAGCGTGTGAATCAAACTCTTGAAGATCTTCTTCGTGCATGTGTTCTTGATTTTGGTGGAAGTTGGGAGGATCATATTTCACTTGTTCAATTTTCCTATAATAATAGCTTCCAATCTAGTATTGGTATGGCACCTTTCGAGGCACTCTATGGAAGGCCATGCCGATCTCCTTCTTGTTGGCTTGAGGCCGGTGAGAAGCTGGTTTTAGGTCCAGACTTTGTTCGTGATTCCACAGAAAAGATTGAACTTATTCGACATAGGATGAAGAAGCCCAGAGTAGACAAAAATCCTATGCCGATAACCGGAGAAGGAAGTTATAATTTTCTATGGGAGATCTTGTGTTCATTCGTGTTTCACCTATGAAAGGTGTTGCACGTTTCAGTCGATCGGGAAAATTGGCGCCTCGATATATTGGGCCATTTCCTATCGGTGAACGTATTGGTTCCGTGGCTTATCGCCTATCATTACCTGCTCAGTTTTCTGCCATACATGACGTGTTTCACGTTTCTCAATTATGGAAATGTCTTCAAGATTCTGATTCTATTCTTGAGCCCGGTGTTGTGGAAGAGATTGAAGTTTCACCTAAATTAACTTATGAGCAACATACTATTCGTATCATTGCTTCGGAAGTCAAACGACTTCGAAATAAAGATGTTCTGCTTGTTAAAGTTCAATGGTCTCCAAATTCTACGGATTGTTCTTGGGAATCTAGAGAGTTCATCGAGCGAACACATCCGGACTTACTTTCTCGAGCTCTTTGAGGTGGACCTCTTATTTCAAACTTCTTTTGTGTTGAATATGCTTTTATGGTTGTTACTATATATCTTGTTCTTAAATATTGCGAGGACGCAATTTCTTTAAGGAGGGGAGTCTGTAACAATCCGCATATTTATCGATTTTTGTATTTTAATATTTTATCGATACTCGGAATTTAGTCCAAAAAGCTACTTTTTGCATACGGTTGAATTAGGACTCGGGACCACTCCCATTGAGCTTAATATGCCGTTTGCGACCTTTTTGAGTATAAGTCTCGATATGTTTGGAGTAAGTTGATTTTTGCTACTTTTTCACTTAGGGCTTTGGTTTGGGCTGAGCCCAATAACCCCACTTATGTGTTCAGTCCCAACCCCTTCTCCTCTTCATTACTTCATTTCTAATTCCTAATATTCAAGCTTTCATAACAATGGAGAGTGGAAGAGGAAATTAAAACTCCAAGCCCTAGTTTTCTTTTGCAAATCAAACTCTAGCTCCAAACTAATAGAAGAAGCCATTGGTAAGCCTTCTCTTCTTCTTCTTCAACTCATTCTTTTATCAATTTCAGATATTCCTAAACCTAACTTTGGGAATGTTCTTCTTTTAAAGCTTAGAATCAAGCTTCTTGAGTTGGATTTGAAGAGTGGTTGATTCTCCTTTGCTTTAGAGCTTCTTCTTCATTTGTTTGGGTTCAAAGGTGAGATTTTTATCTCACATCTATGTCTACGATTATCTTCGATTGTTAGGTATGAATTCCTAACACATATTCATGTGCATTTGATTTTGGTTTGAATTGATTTGGTGTATATTCCAATTTTTGGTGTTTTGAAACCAAAATCTATGAAAATCATAGTTTTATTATTTGAACATGTTTTTGGTGATGCATTGTGAAGCTTATAGGGCCGGGTAGTCGATTGACGTAAATCCCTAGTGTCCGTTGCTCGCCCGGTTGTTTTTTGGAGAAGATTGCATCTTCATTTCATAGGCTAAGAAAACAGCATTGGTGCCAGTCAGTCGACTGGTTTTGAAATTCAGTCGACTGGATGAAGCACATAGGCATTCCAAAGGCAAATTCCAGAGGCTCGGGTCCTCTGTTTCCCTGCAATCAGTCGACTGGATTTTTAGGTCAATCGACTGACTGCAGGAAATGAAATTTTCGTGTTTTTGCTTCAGTCGACTGACTGCAGAGGGCCAGTCGACTGATTTGCTCCTATTTGCCTATTGTGCCTATTTGTGTGTATTTTTGCTCGGCTTCCAAATTTAATCGATTCGTGATTATCCGATTTGTTGATTTTCATTTATTATCGACTTTGATGTCTTTATATCGGGATTTTTGGGAATATCCATTTTGATGGATTTGATATCGATTTATTGGAATGAATTCACGTCTTCGTATGTGAATTTTTATGATTTGATTGTTCTACAACCATTTTTGTGATTTGTCACTTTAAAAATATAAAGGTTTCAATGCTAGTAGTAAATATCAAAACTCTTTCCTCAAAATGATTTCAACTCTATTTTCAATACCAAGCTCGTTTATAAATCCGTTTTCCAAACTATTAGTATATACAAGCCTTTATTTCACTCGTATGAGAAATCTAATTAAACAGCTTAGTAAAACGAGTGGTATGAAACGCTTGCGTTTACTTCATTAGTTAATTCTTGGACTTGTTCGATTGAATCTTTTGTGACAATTTTTTAGTGGAGACCTACAATTTGTTCGCAAATATTTAAGTTAAGCAAGTGGTTATAGGACATGAAGCTAAACTCATATATTTACTAGCTTATTGTAATTGACCCTTCTTGATGATCGATGATGATCATTTTTGTGATTTAGACTAGAAATGTGCGATGTCTCTTTGTCTGGGAGGGAGACTAAACCCCGTTTCTGTGGAGCTTCTGCTCAAATTGGTGGGGTAGCGACCAATGGTCCTCGGGCCATTCGTGTGTCAAAAATTAATGGCTAGCTACCATGAGATAGCGTCTCGTTCGTGTGATACATATGTTGGTGAGTTTTCATGCTCCCGTTCGTGTGATAGGCCTCCCCTTTTTTATGATTTCTGGATTTCGTGTGCTGAATTTTGGAATTTATGCTTCACCAATTTTAGTGATTTTCATTGATATGATTTATCAATTTTTGTGCATTGGTGAATCCGTGTGTCATTGACTTGTTGTGAATAAAAGTTTTGGGTATGAAACCCTTTTTGGATCTTTGTGAAGATTCTTGTGGAATAGATCGATCTTTTGTTGATCATCATTTGCATGCTTATAGTAGTATGCCATTATGGATATTATATGTTTATGCCGTATATTTTACTTTATATCATGTCATCTGATATTTATAGCTAGACCGATCCGTTTATTATTTTCTTATAAATAATACTCGGGTCAGACCGAGATGTTGCAGGTGCTTTTGCTTGACTTATCTCCGGGATTCATTACTCTGACTTTTGGCTAACCACATAGATTAGCAGTTTTGTTGTATACACTTGAGATATAGACTCATAGTTGTATTCTTTTGTATAGCACGTGTTGCTATTCTTTTGTATTATTGTGGATCTTTTTGACCACTACTCTGATAACACTTTCATGTGTTAGTTATTTATTCATATCTTCTTCCACCTTTGTGATATGAATTGTCTGTGACTGATTTATGTTAAGTTTATTTCTATATTTGTTCTGAAGATATTATAGCCACTGTGTAGTAGCTTTGAGTTTGTGTCGGTATGTCGGCTTTCCCTCTTGATTAAGAAATGCATGTTATACTATCTGACATATCGATGCTCGCGCAAGGCAATCACACGGATGGTCGCTCCTCAATAGCCTTATTCTCCGTGCTAGTTGACAGCATTACACCGTAATGTTCTTGGCTAGCGTGGGTATAGAGGTGGGGCGTCACAGCTTCCGCTGTATTTATATTATTATTAATCTGAGATATGAAAATTGTATATATTCGGTTACTGTATATATGTGAAACTCTGATGTATATTAAATGTAATCGATAGATATAGTATTCTTTTGTAAACTGTTATTATTTATTATATTTATCCGCTGCGATTGTGAGTTGTTGATGTTTCTGTTCTTCTTATTCTTCCTCTTTCTTCTTCTTCATTACTATTTGGAATTTTCGGGTTCGAAAATCTCGGGTCGTTACATTTGGTATTAGAGCTGAAAGGTTAAGCGAGAACCTTGGCTCTTGCAGGGATTACTCATTAAATAGAGTCCATAGTAGTCTAGAATGGCTAGAGTGTGTGTGTGTGTGTATACATATATATATACATATACATATATACATACATATATATATACACACATATACATACACATATACATACATATATACATATATATATACACACACATATATATATACATATATATATATATATATATGAGTGCGTACTTGTTATTTTCTTATTTAAAGGTTTTAGATGATTTTATATAAAAGTATATTTTTACATATAAAGAAATATTTCATTCTAATAAATATTAAAGCGATTGGTTGTTAAATTATTGAAATTAAAATTAAGAAGTAATATAATGCGACCAAATTGAAGTCTTGAATTGGAATTAAATTAAGTAGAAATAGAAATACAACCAAATTAAAATTTAATTGATTAAAAATGAAATTCTAAATCCGGTCCCAGAATTTGAAAATTTTGTTTCAAAGTAATGAAAAATTATAAATAAGTATTATTTAGATAGCTGGGATTTGTTGCAAACAATGGGTTGTTTGAAGTTTTGATTTGAATTAAAAACCAAAAGTGGTCTAAAATTTAAGGATGGCCTCGTATGTAAAGGAAATAATATGTATGAATAAGGAATATACATAAATCAAAAATAGATTGAATAAACTCTAAATGTTGGGTTTGAAATTTGGAATGGGATGTGATACCAAGTGATAAGTTTTTAAGTGGAAAAATTATTATTGTGAAGTTTAAGGATTGAATGAGGTTGATTGGATTAAGTAAATCGAACTTAACTTGGGAGAAGCTAAATAAGTTTGAATGAACAACTTGAATTGGGGATTTTAAGATGAAATTGGAATTTAACTTGGAAATTTAAATGGTTAATTTGAATGGTAGTTTGTGTGATCTCAAAATGGGTTGAGATCTGGAAATTGGAAATGGATGGACGTTTTAAAATAAATTGGATAATATCATCTTATTGTTATTAAAAATCCTTAAATTGCGAATTGGATTTGTTTAAATGAATGAGAAATGAAGTGTGGTAATATATCCATTATTGAGATAAAAAGGAAATCTAACTTTAATTTGAAATTAAGGATATGGAATCACTTTAAACTGAAAATTTGAATAATTGAATTTGTGAATTAAAATTGTTTAAGAACTGGCTTCAAACTGGAAGATAAAATCTAATAATAAATAAAAATTTTAAAATAAAATTGTATTGAACTCTTATTTGAACCTTGAAATACATAAGTAAAGATAATTTAAAATGGAATTTTGAGAATTGGACTCAGAAATTAAATTGATTTAAAAAAAAACTTTGAATAAAAGTTAATTTGGTTTAAAAAGTTAAACCAACATTTGAGAATTTAACTCGAATTTATATAATTCGAGGTAGTTTAAATTTAAGATTGGGATTGAATTAGTTCAAATTTGAATTTGGTTTGAATTATTGGATTGGTGAGTATAAGTTTAAGAATTTAAATGGGAAATTGAATTGGATTATATTGAAATGATTTGAATTTGAAATGGGTTCAATTGATAATAATTCAAATTGATTGGAATAATTTGAATTATAATTAAAGTTGAACAAGATTAAAATCAAATGGAATTTGGTTTAATTGGGAAAGAAATCAAGATTTATTCCACTTAAATTGGGTTTAAATAAATTTCAATTGAAATTGAAGTTATTCAAGTTAGAATTGAGTCGATTAAATGGAAGTAGAAATTTACATTGAATTGTTGGGGAAGTGAACATTGTGACTCTTGACTATTTTCAATATAAATTGTTTTGATATAAACTTATTTTTCTAAGGTATTAAATATATACAATCTTTCTTTCTTAAATCCGAATTATTTTATACTTGTTTTACAATTATTTTGGACCCATTTAACCATTTTTCAACTGTTTTCTAAACTAATTACTATTTTTCAACTATTTCAAACTAATTTCTTTTTTACAACTATTTTGCAATTACCTAAAATTTCTGAAATTATTTAACTATTTTCCGAGTATTTTACAATTAGTTAAATATTTCATAGCTATTTTGCAAACTAATAATTATTTTTCAACTACTTATCTATTTTTAAAATTTTCAAGCTATTTTCTAAATACAAACTGGTCGGATTTCAAACTGTTATTGATTTAATACCCAATTGAGATAAGGATTGGAGTGATAATTCAATGGAATTAAAGGAAATGTGAATAGAAAGGGAATTGATTTGGTTGATAATCAATGAAAATAAATACATAGGATGTTCGTATATTATTCTATTCGCATAGTGATTTGATCCAGATTCGAGCACAGAATTTCGAGATAGTTTATCGATATGAGTTGGGATTTTTCACTAGATTTTCGACGGCGAACATGGATATGGATTTTTGATTGGTTCTGGATATTCTCTATCATAGTTATGGTTATGCAAGGATAATGATGGTTTCTAATCAAGAAACCAGATCCGTGTCCGCACTAGAAAGTCGAGTGGACGATACTAGTTCGGAAGTGAAATTGTGTGATCGAGTGAGCGATCAGATTGGTATAGCGTACGGATGATATGCGTACATCATACGGATTTGAATGAAATTGATATTGAAAAGAGTAATCAAATTGGAATATTCGATTTTGAATAAACGAAGTTATATATCTTTGTTATATAAGATAAATATCCCCTTGCTGAATTTATTGCTGGAAGAAAAAGGATTTTTGAAAGTGTTTGAAGTATAAAGGGAATATTATACAAGATTGAAATGATCTAAGATTTAAAAAAATTATATATATATATATATATATATGTATATATATATAAAGAATCTTATGAGGATTTTGAAAAAGGTTTTGGGAACCTTTGGATTTGGAAAAACTTTTGATTTTTAGGTAAAATAAATATTAAAAATTTGAAAAGCCTAGTTTGAGAATTATCGATTTTGGGGATAATCGATTTTGTGTAAAGGAGCCTTGTATGAGATCATACTAGGTGTATGATTTGAAAGATACTATATGTATAGTATAAAGTGTTTTGATGATGGCTCTGGAAAAAAAGGCGCTTCCTTGAAATGAACTTCTCAGGAGTGCCACCGGGTGGTGCTGCCTTGAGACCTAAGGGGGGGTTCTAAAGTTGATCCTGTGAGGAGCTCGGACAAAACTAGTTCCTGAGGATTATTGGGTAGCGGAAATCAAGGACGCTGATGCCTACAGGGGAATTTGGGTTATGCTGTGACAACAGTGTAACTCGATGTCACTATGATCTACTATGGGGACCATAGCGAAAATCGTGTGGAGGATGAATGCCAACAGTCTACACTTGATTTCGCCGGGAAGGCAACGCAAAATCGGTAGACTGCGATCTATGGTCGAGTGGAGTGGAGAAGATTCATTCTTTTGGCAGCGAAATTCGAGGGCGCTGATGCCTACAGTTATATGGGTTTTTGCTGTGATAGCTACGTAACCCCAGTTATAGCTACGATCTGTAGCGGGTTCCATGGTGTAATCGAGGGGCGCGGAGGCCTACAGTCATCTATGGATTTTGTCGGGATGACAACGTAGCCATCGGGTTAATTGCGATAATGGATGGGAGTGATGATTTCTAGAGCATTCTTATAAAGACATTTCTATGTTTTCAAAATAATTATTTTCCAAGTATTTTCACTGGGTGTTGAAAACGGGTTACCAAGTACTTTTAGATTTTCAGTCCTACGCCTGATCAACGTATGACTGAATTTCTATGAGAACAAGGATGGACTGGTTGAGACATCGAGTTGTAAGAAGTACTTTTACAAAGATTTATTTTAATAATATGATGTGAATTAAATAATATTTCTAAATTTTAAAATACAAAGTGTTAGAATTTGGGGAAATAAAAGAAAATCCAAACTGGAAATATGAAAAACAAAATTTGAACTCAGGAAAATTTAATGAAGTGATTTTTGTAATTAAATCGAATATTGATTTAAAATTTGGAAGTAAGCTAACTGGCTAAATAATTATTTGATTGTGTATGTTAATAAAATTTAACTTGGTAAATAAATGGATTGTAAGTAATAATGGAGTTTGGAAATGAATTCAAATTTTAAATAAAATTCGACTTGGATAAGATAATGAACTAAATAGGTGGAGATTTTGTAAAAATAAAATAGAGTTGGATCGAAATAGTGATTGTTTGAATTACAAATAGAACTCAAGTGTGATATGAATAGAATTTAACGAAATTTGTAAGTAAACTAGATATAATGGAAGTGTTGTCAAAGGAAATGAAAGTGAATTGTAATAGAAATGGTTTGAGTTGCAAATAAAATCCAAATGAGTAGAAATAAATTGAGAATGGCTTTGTATTAATAAAATAAATTTGATAATGAATTAAGTAAATAAATTTAAATTTTAAAATGGGTTAATTGAGTTAAATAATAAATGGATGAAGTCTGATTGAATAAAAACTAAATCAAAGTTGCAATTGGAATTGGATTATCAGACTGAAGTTAAGTTCAGTGGCATATTAATTTGAAATATAAATGAGTTAAGCATGTGCTTGGATATTATTTTTGAAATCGAGAAGGTGAATTAAAATTAAAATTTAAAAGGGATGGGCTAACTAAATGTAATGGAATTTGATTAGGAGAATCAAGTAAAAGTAAACTTAAGTTTGGTGTTGGAATAAATTAAAGTAAATTAACTTAAGTTTAAAATTTATGGAAGCTTAGCTTCGAATAGGAGTGAAAGCCCATTAAATAAAAGCTTAGATTGAATTAATTTGGGAATGGCTTGAAGTATACAAGAATGGATGTGTCGTGCTAATTGAATGGTTGGTAAATAAATTGGAAATGAAATGGAATTAAATACAGAATGAGTAGAAAATTAATTTAAAGTAATTATAAACTGAAATGGATACCCCATTAAGCAAATATCGTCGAAATTGCATAAGATGAATTGTCGTTTGGCATAAACAAAAGTAATTAAATTTCTGTGAGTTGATAGAGATTAATAAATTAGTTTTAGAATTAATTGAAGTGAATGTGAGCTTGTTTGGATTAGAAATCAATTGAATGTAAGAAATTGAGGTGCAAACCCCTAAAATTGAATAAAATGGCTTACGAATTGGTTGAAAGCAATTGAATTAGTTTTGAAGACATATAAATTGCTTATGGAAGTTATTTTGAATGCATTTCTTTAGAATTGAAGTGTTATAGCTGTTTAAGTAAGAGAAATGTTATGAACTTCATATATATATAGTGCTTATATGTTTAAATTGAGTAAGTACAGGTATTCGGAAGCCGTTTGGCTGGATTTGGTTGCGCTATTTGCTAAAATAAATAAGCCGCTTTTTTAAAATACTAAATAAGGTACGCCTACGCAATAAAAATAGGAAATATGAACCGTTTTTGCTTTTTCCGACCGGTGGGTCGATGTATATATATTTATATCTCTTGTCAAATTGCAAAAGCTCCTCCGTGCAAAGGAGTCTCTGCCAAAATTTTCTAAAAATTTTGGGAGTTAGAAAATTTTTGAAAATTTTTGAGAAAATTTTCATTAGCGACAAGCGATTACAAATTGGAGATTAAAATAAATCAGTAGATGAAACTAATAAAAATTAGTTATAAGTGGAAGATGAAATTTAATATTCAAAATTGAAAATAAATTGAATTCATATGAAAACGGAAAAACTTAATTTGAATAGAAGTAAATATGGAAACCCATATAAGGAAAAGTATAAATTGATTTGAACGGTTACTATTGGATATTGATTGCTTAATAAGATATGCAGGGATTATAAGGGAAACGAAAATTGGATTTGATTTCAGGAGATAATGAGAATTGCCCGACTAAAAGGTATGTATTTTAATTTCTGTATGAATTGGATTGGGTTTTTGATCTAGCCACTTGGCTTTGTTTTCTTTTGGAATTTGGGAGCCCATAGAGGCCTTTTGTAATTGTAACGAGGTAGCCGCGCAAAGGAGATGCTGGCAAACTTTTTTGGAAATTTAGGGAGTTAGAAAAATTTTGAGAAAATTTTGGATAAATCAAAATTTGGTTTTAAATTGAAATTTGAATGATTGAGTAAAAGGGGATTGTTGAAAACTATGGAAAAGTTTGGGAAGTTAGTAAGAAGGATAAGAAATCTTTTATAAAAGATAGTTGGTAGGATGTTGAATTGTTAGTTTTTGGGGGAAAAAGGTAAACGGGTATTGGTCCATTCTTCCTAACTAGTAATTTCGGGGACGAAATTCTTTTAAGGGGGAGGAATGTGACGACCCAAAATTTCTAATAATTTAAATTTGAATAGTTAATTGATTTAAAATATTTAAAAGTTAATTTTAACTTAAATTCCAGGTATCAATATTTACTTGATAATTAAATCATTGAATTATATGGTTTAAATATTGAATTTAATAATTGAAATTGGATAAGTTAATGAATCTGAAATTTCTAAGCCTGTTTAAAATAATTTGAAGGCTTATAAAATTTATAATGATGATACTGAAGATAATAGAATGGTTGAAATTTAATTTAAAAGTGATTTGTTCAATTTTAATAATATATCGTTTAAATCGATATATAAAGGTAGCCTTCCGAGGCATGGTCTCGGAATTCGACGAAACCGATTCTATTGGATCCGTAATAGTTAGTTATTATCGGATTTCAATTTTCGTAGCATTTGGATTGACCGTTTGCTCGTACGGGTGAGAAATGCGTTGAAATTTATAACTGATAATTTGATATTTAAAATCAATTTAAAGGGCTAACTTCCACATACGATTAAATTAGCCTCAGAAACACATTCCATTATGTTCGGGACGCGGATAAAATCTTATATCGCCTGGCGGCATGTCGGATTTGGGGTTCGAAATTTTGCGTTATGTGTAACGAGATATTTTGGTAATTTAATAATTTTAAAAATATAAAAATCATCTCAGCCACCCTATAGCTTATACTCGAGCCACCCTACATCTGAAACGCGCAGAGATATTTTTCCCTTTCTCGATTAAATCACGTTCAACCTCCCTGAGAAAGAAATGAAAATCTTCATGTTAACGTAAAAATCATACGCTAACACCCCGGTGTATGTAGAGTAAATATGAAAGCACCACCCGTAGATACGGGAATCAGAAACAAGTAGAAAATTGCAGGAAAACAGTAAAGAAACAGCAGTTTTATAGTTGTTCGGCTTCAAGTTAAGCCTACGTCCACTTTAAACCTCTTTATTGCTGAATCGATTACAACTTTACAACACTCTTCAATTACAACACTACAAAGTCAAGTTGTTAGAACTTCGATGCAAGAGAACTCTTTGAATCCATGTCGAATGTGTTTGATTTCTCCTTGAAGTTCAACGAAATGCCTTGTGAGTTTGAAGTGTTCGGTGAGTTGAGAAAACAGCAGAGTATCGGCGTTCCAGAAATGAGCCCAAAAAGTCCTCTTTCAGTTGGAGCTAATGTTGTATTTATAGGGGAGATTCTGGACTGGATCATAGGTCGCGAACGACCCAAGTGTAGGTCGTAGGTTGCGAGCGACCTAGAGGACACAGCACACGGCTGAACAGGGTAGTACTTGGTTTCTTCTGAGTGAGTCGTTAGGTTGTGGGCGACCTAGGGTAGGTCGTAGGTCATGGTTTACGGCTTAACAGGGGCTTATTTGATCATTTGTACATTCTGGCAAGTCTTAGGTCGTGGGCGACCTAGGTGAGTAGTTGGTGACTTAGCAATGTTGAGATATCCAATGTAGCCACCTAGACTAGGTCGTTAACTTGCTATATCGCTCAATCCATTAGGTCTCCGTGTTGTAGGAGCCCTTAGGTCGTAAGCTCTTTAGGTCGTTAAGACCGCTCCATTCTTAGGTCGCTCTGTCTTCATTTAGTTACTAGGTCGCTGCCGCTTTAACTCTTTAGGTCACAGCCTGTTATAGATTGTTAAGTCGCGAGCCTTAGGTCGCTAGGTCATTGAGCTCGGTAGGTCGCTGACTAGTTGAGTCGCTGGGTTACTTCACACTTTAGGTCGCTAGGTCGCCTAATCCCTTGGCTTGCTGTAGAACTTCAGCTTGCTCACACCCTAACCCATTAGGTCGTTATCCCGTATCTCGTTAGGTCGTAGAATAATGGAGTTAACACTTCAGAAAAAAATGGCCAATCGAATTTGTTCATTCAAATCCAAAAGACAGTGGCATATTAAAATTCAAATCGCGATATTTCTTTCTTCTTCTTCTTTCCAATGCTGAAACCCCTTTCTTCCAGTTCGAAAGACCTAATCAATCATTTAATCAAAAATCAAAGCCAAACAAAATATGGCCTAAGCCTCTTTCCAGAAATCACGCGCCTCTTTCTAGATCGATCTATATCTGATCGAGACGAAGGCGGACTCGATTGAGGTACGGCGACGAAGTCGCGACCGAGGTTGGAGTGTCGCGAGTGATTCGAGCATGGGGGGCACGGAGTTGGCTCAGGTAAGGCGACGTCTTCACGCGTGCACACGTCGGCATTGTTGAGGTCGAATAGGGCTGGTGAGCTCGACAACGTTGCTTGGTGATTCGGCAGAGGTGGCGGCGCGATTTTGAGGGGGGAAGCAGTTGCTAGGGTTTGGGTATCTTGGGTTTCGGATGAAGCAGTATGGTATATTCTTTTTCAATTAAATTATTAAAAAAATGCAGAGAGGTTCCTGTAAATATGAACAGCTGTATTTTTGAATTAGATTAGGTATAAGATATAAAGACCTTAACTTACAAATTAATTTAAATATTTATACAAATATTTTTAGTTTATTGTTTAATCTGAAATAATGATAATAATGAAATATTTATTTTGTTAAAATGGAACGGTTAACTAATAAATTCATTTAAAGGGATTTAAATTTAAATTAAATAAGTGATTAATTATATCTATGGGAATTAATTGTTCAATTTATTTATTTATTAATAAAATTGTATAAATATTTATACAAGGTCATAATCTGAAAAAAGCGAGCCGATTTGGAAGTGGATTGCAAATAAAAGCAAAGGTGAGTAAAGCTCACTCTGTTGGATTTTTTTATTTAAATTTAAATGGTTAAATTTAAATATTTGTTTGAATGGTTGAGTTGATTTGATGTGCACTGTGAATTGATGATCTATTGACTTTGGTTTTTGGTTGATCCTCGAGTTGATTGTTGTTTGACTCGAAGCGTTTGGGTTTTAAATGGTTTTAAACTTAAATCATAAATAAGAAAATGGTTCAGATTAAAATCGATAAAGATTTAATGATTGGTGATTCATTAAATAAATAGGATAATTTAAGGAATAATTAATTAATTTAATTAATTTATGATTTGGGTTAATTAATTGGGTTTAAATCAATTAGAATGACCATTGGATGGTTTGATAAATAATTACTTAATGGAATTTATAAAATATAGTTACTTTGTGTAACTAATCGAGAGAAAAATTAAGATAATTAATTAAGGAGAATTAATTTATTTAATGAAGTAAATAAAGGTAGATAATTTCGGGTGGAGATAAATCAAGTATGATTAATATTATGGTTTAATTAATATAATTAATTTAGATTAAGATAAATTGAAATATAATTGGAAATCAATAATTTATATAATTACGATGTAACTAAATATTTTATTAATTAAGGTTAATTAATCCATAATATGCTATTTATGAGAAGTTAATTAATATATGTAATTAAGGATTAATGTAATGAATATAGTTAATTAATTCATGAAGTAATTAAGTTTTCTTATTGATTTTGTTCAAGAATAATTAATATCGTGTAATTAAACAAAGATAATTACATGAATGTAACTGAAAAATAATTGAACCAAGGTGATTAATTAAGATGAATAATGAAGGGTTGATGGGTTAATTGATTTGAAATTTAATTAATGACAAGTGAAGAATTCTAAATGGTTGAGGTTGGAAATTCAATCAGAGTAATTTTATTAATATCAGTAGCAAACAAGCTTTGCTTATGGATGATTGAATGGTATTAGATGCGTTGAATAAGTTGTTATCTCTGATATGAAATGAATGTGTTTTTCGTATGTATAACTTGGGATAGGGTGACATGAGACTCGAAGAGGCCGGGATCGGGTATTGGGTGATACCCGAAACCACTTCGAATTTCTTATAAATTAATATGGGAAATTGATAGGTTGGAATGATTGGATTTAAATGAATTGGATTATTAAATCTAAATTTTTGAAACTTAGAAAACTTATTTGAAAATAAGTTATATCTATAACAAATTGTGACTTGTAAAATTAGTATGAGTTACCCGGTTTTTTATATAAAATGTTGCTTGGTATTATATGTTATATGGGTTTACTCACGCTGGTTTCCAACCTGACCCGGGTGTTACTTTGGTGTAATGATCGGGTCAGACCGAGTATTACAGATTTTTAGGTAAGGACGTTTAGAAGCTCTGGTGGCAAGCTGGATGGCAAGAGCGTATAGAGTACTTCCGCTGTATTTATATTATTATCAATCTGAGATATGAAAATTGTATATATTCGGTGACTGTATATATGTGAAACTCTGATGTATATTAAATGTAATCGATAGATATAGTATTCTTTTGCAAACTGTTATTATTTATTATTATATTTTATCCGCTGCGAATGTGAGTTGTTGATGTTTCTGTTCTTCTTCTTCCTCTTTCTTCTTTTTCATAACTATCTGGAATTTTCGGGTTTGAAAATCTCGTGTCGTTATAGAATTAAATTTAAATTTATTTTTAATGATGGATTTAAATTCTATCCATTAATTTATATATCAGTATAAATGATATTTAAATCCACCAAACAACAGCCGATAAATTTCATATCACCTCATAATATAAATTTAACTAACAAAAATTTATTTTAGTCAATTGTGAGCGTATAAACACTCACCTCTATTTGAAACTGAAAATATCTTCAGCTTCAAACAAATTCCAGATCTACTCCACTTTGAAGACAACGTCGATATGGGTCCACTGCAATTTATTTCGTCCAAAATAGGCCTCGAACGCAAAAGTTATCGATTAATTATTATTTGAATGTTATTAAATTAATTTAACAACATAAAATAAAAAAAATATTACCATCTTCCGTCCATCTCTCATGCGTGATTAAACCAGGCCGATCCAACAAAACACAAAAAAATGAGAAACCCTCCTACACGAACAGCTTCATCGTGCGCGTCTTACCAAAAACTTTCCAGCCTCGACGACGTCCAACTCACGCTGGCGACCCAAACCCTCGTTCGCCCAATGCCTCCTTCCATCGCGCACTCCTATGCGCCAGCCAACAACGGTCGCCTACCTTCACTATCACGCATGCTAAATCGACATGTGTGAAAACCCTAGATTGATTTGACACTAGCCACTGCCTCTCGCGATACCCGAGCGACGCGCGCGACTCCCTTAACCGAAGTCGTTACCCTCCATTGCTCGTTCGTTTTTTTTCGATCCGCAGTTGGCTTCTTTTTATATATATTAGAGTCGATCTGGATTTTAAAATAAAGGGGTAGAGGGAAAGAGATACGGCAAAGAAAAGGACGTGGGTTTGATTCATTCCAAACGGGGTGTGACGACCCAGAATTTTTAACAATTTAAATTGGAATATTTAATTGATTTTAAAATATTTAAAAGGTTAATTTTAAATTGAATTCAAGATATTAATATTTACTTGATAATTAAATCATTGAATTATATAGTTTAAATATTGAATCATATAATTTGAAATTGGGTAAAATGCTGAATTTGGAATTTTAAGCCTGTTAAAAATAATTTAAAGGCTTATAGAATTTATATTGATAACACTGAAGTTAGTGAAGGTGTTGAAATCAAGTTTGGAAGTGTTTTGTTCAATTTTAATAATATATCGTTTAAATTGACATTTAAAAATAGCCTTTCGAGACATAGCCTCGGAATTCGACGAAACCAGTTCCATTGGATCCGTAATAGTTGGTTATTATCGGATTTTTACTTTCGTAGCGTTTGGATTTACCGTTTGCTCGTACGGACGAGAAACGCGCTGAAATTAAAATCGATAATTTAAAATAAATTGGTAAAGATATTTTAACAACACAAGATATTTTCAATATTATATTATTTTATAAAAGCGCACTCAAGAAGCTTATCCTCCAAATCAATATTTTTCCATCCCCTCTTCGTTCAACAGATAAGAAACCGAGCCCCCTCTTTCCTTCATTATCCAAAACCGATTCGTTCTTTTTGAAAAAAAAAATGAAATGAAAATAAATGGGCGAAGCCGGCTCTGCTAAATTCTCATTCATTTTTCGTCCCCAGCTCGATATAATCGGCGACGCAGGGATTAACTCGAGCTCGTGCTCGAGAAGTCTAGCCGAAGTCGCGATTGAATCGAGTTTCGTGTGGGCTAGGGTTTCGGCGTGGTCGCGTGAGGAGGAGCGTGGCTCGATGGAAATCGCGATGCTCGATGAGGGTAGCCGAAGTCGCGATCTGGTCAATCGCGCTCAGAAGTGGCGGCGAGGGGTACTGTGAGCGGCGCTCATGGCCTTAGGCACGGCGGTGGAGGTTGTCATGGACGAGCGTGAGCTAGGCAAGGCACAGCGACGAGGTATAATTTTTATTATCAAATAAAAAAAAATTCAGACACAGGTTTAATTTCTTCAAACAGGATATGTATATACAGATAGATGCACAAGCATGTTTCGATTTTAACATATATGAGGTTTTGGGAAAAATTTACATAGGAATCTCGAGTACAGAAAAGTTTTGCAAAAGCTAGATTTTCGAATCTCTAAATAAATGAAAAAAATTAAAGGTATAGGTATATTTGAATTTGCTGGTTTATTTTAAAATAATGTGTTACGAAGATAAATTTGTTTTTAAAACTTAATTGATTATTTTAATGGCTAAAAATATTTTATTAAAAGAAAATTGGTTTGAAAGTAAATTATTAAATAGAAATAAATTTGTCCAATTATTTTCGAGTATTAATAAATCTAATAAATGTTTATTCAAGGTTAAAATATGAAAGGAAGCAAGTCGGATTGAAGTGGGTCGCAAACAGAGAACAAAGGTGAGTAAATCTCACCCTGATTGATTTTCATTTAGATTGAAATGGTTAAATTTAAATAATTGGTTGTTTGCTTGAGTTGATTGTGTGTTGATGATCTGTGACTTTGGTTTTGTTTGACTCTCGAGGTAATTATTGTTTGACTTGAATCATTTGAGTTTTAAATTGCTTTAAACTTAAATCATAAATAAGAGAATGGTTCATTTTAAAGTTAATGAGGGTTTAATGACTGGTGATTCATTAAATAGGTGGGATAATTTAAATGGATAATTAATTAAATAAATTTATGAATTAAGTTAATTAATTAAGTTTAAAGAATGTAGAATAATCGATGGATGGTTTAGTAAGTGATTACTTAACGAAGTTAATAAAATATAATTACTTTAAGTAATTAATCAAAGATTTATCAAGATGATTAGTTAAGGAGAAATTGATTTATTAAATGAAGTAAATGAAAGATAGTTAATTATCGGTTGAGATAAATCAAGAATGATTGATATTTATGGTTTAATTAATGATTAATTATTTAATATAATTAATTATGGATTAGAATAAATTGAATATAATTGGAAATCATTAATTTATATAATCAACGATGTAATTAAAGATTAATTGATTAAAATAAATTAATCAATAAGTGACTTATGAGAAATTAACTAATATAAGTAATTAGAATTAGTGTGAATGATTATAGTTAATTAATTTGGGAAGAAATTAGAGATTACTCATTGATTTGGTAAGAATAAAAAATGTCGTGAAATTAATTAAAGATAATTACTTGAATGGAATTGGAAGATAATTAATCCAGGGTGATTAATTAATATGAATGTGGAAGGGTTGATAAATTAATTTGGAATTAATTAATGGAAGAAACTAAGTGATTAAGGCTTGAAATTCAATTAGAATCAATAAAAATGATTTGTATGTTATTAAGCTTTGCTTCTGAATGATTGAATGGTATTGGATGATTTGAAGGAGTTGATAACTCTGATATGAAATGTTGTGTATTCCATTTGGATAAATTGGAATAGGATGATATGAGATTTGAAGAGACCGAGGTCGGGTATTAGGAATACCCGAAACCACTTCAATTTTTTTTTATAAATTGATTTTGTGAAATCAATCGGCTAGAATGAAATGATTTAAGTGAATTGGATTATTTTATCTAAGTTCGGTACTTGGAAATTTATATGTGAAATAAGCATCGTCCATAGCAAATTGTGAATGGTTAAATTGATATAAGTTACCCCGGGTTTATATAAGTTGTCTGCTTTGGTATTTCATGTTAGTTGGGTTTTCTCATGCTGGTTTCCAACCTGAACCGGGTGTTACTTTGGTCTAATGCTCGGGCCAGACCGACTATTACAGATTTGCAGGTAGAAATGTTTTGGAGCTCAGGAGGCGAGCTGGATGGTAAAAGCGTATAGAGTATTTCCGCTGTATAATATTGTAGTGTATCTGAGGCATGATAATTGTAAATATTCATTAACTGTATATAATGTGAAACTCTAATGTATTAGAATGTAATTGACAGTTATAATATTCTCTTGTAGACTGTTATTATTTATTATTATATTTTATCCGCTGCGATTGTGAGATGTTTGGTGTTTCTGTTCTTCTTCTTCTATCTCTATCTTCTTTTTCATAACTATCTGGAATTTTCGGCTTCGAAAAATTGGGGTCGTTACATTTGGTATCAGAGCTGAAAGGTTAAGCGAGAACCTTGGCTCTGGTGGGGATTACTCATTTAATTGGGAATATATATAAGAGCGTACTTGTTATTTTCTTAAAAGATTTTAAATGATTTTATATAAAATATATATTTTGATATATAAAGAAATATTTCATTCTAATACATATAAAGGTGATTGGTTGTTAGTTATTGAAATTAAAATTAAGAAGCAATATAATACAACCAAACTGAAGTCTAGAATTGGAATTAAATTATGTAGAAATAGAAATACAACCAAATTAAAATTTAATTGATTGAAAATGAAATTCAAAATTGGGTCCCAGAATTCGGGAATTTTGTTTCAAAGAATGAAAAATAATAAATAAGTATTATTTGGATAACTAGGACTTGTTGCAAACAATGGGGTGTTTGAAATTTGATTTGGATTTAAAACCAAGGGTGGTTTAAATTTTTAAAACATGGCTGGGAGGGCCAAGAAATAAATATGTATATATGTATGGATATATGTATGATATCAAAGGTAATTTGAAATAAACTCTAAGAGATTGAGTTTTGATTTTCCCTGAAGTGTGATGTAAAAACCCTGAGTGATATAAGTTGTGAACTTAGAAGAGGGAAAGAATTTTGAAGTTTGAAGCGGGAATTCAATTTGAGTAAGGTTGATTGGATTAAGTAAATTGAAATTTAACTTTGGGAAGTTAAATAAGTGTAGAAAAAAGCAACTTGAATTGAAAATTTCAAGATGAAATTGGAATTTAACTTGTAAAGTTAAATGGTTGATTTGAATTGGGAATTTGTGTGATCTGAAAACGGGTTTGTTATTTAAAAATTTAAAATGGATGGACGTTTTAAAATAAATTGGATAATATCATCCTATTGTTAATAAAAAAATTTAAATTGAGAATGGTATTCTATAAAAAAAAAATTTTGAATACTTGAATTGTAAAATAAACTTGTTTAAGAACTGGCTTCAAACTGGAAAATAAAATTTAATAATAAATTAAAATTTTAAAATAAAATTGTATTGAAATCTTATTTGAACCTTGAAATACATAAGTAAAGATAAGTTAAAATGGAATTTTGAGAATTGAACTCAGAAATTAAATCGATTAAAAACTTTGACTAAAAGTTAATTTGGTTTAAAATGGTAAACCAACCTTTAGGAATTTAACTCGAATTTATATAATTAGAGATAGTTTAAATTCAAGATTGAAATTGAATTAGTTCAAAATTGAATTCGGTTTGAATTAATTGGATTGGTGATTGTAGACGTACAAGATTAAGAATTTAAATGGGAAATTGATTTGGATTTTACTGAAATGATTTGAAATTGAAATGGGTTCAGTTGATACTAATTCAGATTGATTGGAATAATTTGAAATTATAATTAAAGTTGAATAGGATTAAAATCAAATGGATGTTGATTTGAATTGGGAAGGAAACCAAGGTTGATTCAACTTGAATTGGGAATTAATCATGTCCAATGGAATTTGGAGTTATTTGAATTGGAATTGGGCCTATTAAAATGGAAATTAAAATTAAATTGTTGGGGAAGTGAACAGTTGACTCTTGACTATTTTCAATATAAATTGTATTAATATAAACTTATTTTTCTAGGCTACTTAATATGTACAACTTTCCTTTCTTAAAGCCAAATTATTTTATACTTGTTTTACAATTATTTTTGGAGCTATTTAACCATTTTTCAACTGCTTTCTAAACTATTTAACTATTTTCAACTATTTTACGATTAGTTAACTATTTTATAGCTACTTTGTAAACCAATAATTATTTTTCAACTACTTATCTATTTTTATAATTTTCAAGCTATTTTCTAAATATAAACTGGTCGGAGTTCAAACTGTTGTGGATGTAATACCCAACTGAGATAAGAATTGAAGTGATAATTCAATGGAATTGAGACAATTGTAACTAAGTGAATGAAAATTCAAGTGAATGAGAATAGAAATGGGATTGATTTGGCTAATAATCAATGGAAATAATTACGTAGGATGTACGTATATTATTCTATTCGCATAGTGATTTGATTCATATTCGAGTACAAAATTTCGAGATAGTTTATCGATCCGAGTTGGGATTTTTCACGCGATTTTCGACGGCGAACTTGGATATGGATTGCTGGTTGGTTCTGGATATTCTCTATCATAGTTATGGCTATGCAAGGAGAATAACGTTTTTTGATCAAGAAAACAGATCTGTGTCCGCACTAGGAAGTCGGGTGGACGATACTAGTTCGGAAGTGAAATTGTGTGATCGAGTGAGCGATCAGATTGGTATAGCATACGAATGATAAGTGTACATCGTACGGATTTGAATGAAACTGATATTGAAAAGAGAAGTCAAATTTGAATAGTTGATTTTGAATAAATGAAGCCATATATCTTTGTTATATGAGATAAAACTCCCCTTGATAAATCTATTGCCAGAAGACAATATTTTTGAAAGTGTTTGAAGTATAAAAGGGATTTTATACCAGTTTGAAAAGATCCAAAGTTTTTAAAATTTTATATGTCTGAATATATATAAAGGATCTTATGAGGAATTTGGAAAAAGGTTTTGGGAACCTTTGGATTTGGAAAGGCTTTTGATTTTGGGTAAAATCAATATTGAATTTGGAAAGCCTAATTTGAGAATTATCGATTTTGGGATAATCGATTTTGTGTAAAGGAGCTTTGTATGGTATCATACTAGGTGTATGATTTGAAGATACTATATGTGTATAGTATAGAATATTTTGATGATGGCTTTGGGGAAAAAGGCGCTCCCTTGAAATGAACTTCTTAGAAGTGTCGCCGGGTGGTGCTGCCTTGAGCCCCAAGGGGGGTTCTAAAGTTGATCATGTGAGGAGTCCGGACAAAACTAGTTCCTGAGGATTATTGGGTAGCGAAAGTCGAGGGCGCTGATGCCTACAGAGGCATTTGGGTTATGCTGTAACGACAGTGTAACTCGATGTCGCTGCGATCTACTATGGGGACCATAGCGAAATCATGTGGAGGATGAGTGCCAACAGTCTACACTTGATTTTGCCGGGAAGGCAACGCAACATCAGTAGACTGCGATCTATGTTCAAGTGGAGTGGAGAAGTTTCACTTTTGGCAGCGAAATTCGAGGGTGCTGATGCCTACAGTTATATGGGTTTTTGCTATGATAGCTACGTAACCCCAGTTGTAGCTGCTATCTTTCGTGGGTTCCATGATGTAATCGAGGGGCGCGGAGGCCTACAGTTATCTATGGATTTTGTTGGGACGGCAACGTAACCATCGGGTTAACTGCGACCATGGATGGGGTGATGATTTCCAGAGCATCCTCACCAAAGATATTTCCTCTATTTTCAAAAAACTGTTTTCTATATTTTCAGTAAAATTATTTTCCAAGTATTTTGACTGGGTGTTGAAAACAGGTTTACCAAGTACTTATAGATTTTCAGCCTTACGCCTGATCAACGTATGACTGAATGTCTATGAGAACAAGGATGGACTGGTTGAGACATCGAGTTATAAAAGGTATTTTTATAAAGAGTTATTTTAATAGTATATGTGACTTTAAAAGCTTTTCTAATTTTTTTTTTGAAATAAAGGTGTTGGGATTTTGGAAAATCAAAGGAAATCCAAACTGAAATTATAAAATTAAAACTCGGGAAAATTAAATGAAGTGATTCTTTGTAATTAAAGGAAATTGAATATTAAATTAAAAGTGAAAGTAAACTAATCAGCTAAATAAATTATTTAATAGTGTATGTTAATAAAATTTAACTTGGGTAAATAATTGGTTGTAAATTAATAATGGAGTTGGGTAATGAATTCGAATTGTAAATAGAATTCAACTTGGATTTGATAATGAATTAAATAAGAAGAAATGTTGTAAAATAAAAATAAAATAGAGTTGGATTGAAAATGTGATGGTTTGAATTACAAATAAAATTCATGTGTGATTTGAATAATATTTAATGAAATTTGTAAGTAAATTGTATATAATGGAAGTAAATTGTAATAGAAATGGTTTGAGTTGCAAATAAAATCCAGATGAGTAGAAATAGTTCGAGAATGGCTTTGTACTAATGGAATAAATTCGAAAATGAATTAAGTAAGTAAATTAAATTTTTTAAATGGGTTAATCAAATTAAAAATAAAATAAATAGATGAAGTCTGATTAAATAAAAACTAAATCAAAGTTGTAATTGGAATTGGATTATCAGACTGAACTTAAATTCAGTGGCATATGTGCTTGAATGTTATTTTAATAAATGGAGAAGGTGAAGTAAAATTAAAATTGAATGGATGGGCTAACTGAATTTAATGGAATTTGATTATTAGATGAGAATCAAATAGAAGTAAACTTATGTTTGATGTTAGAATAAATTAAAGTAAATTAACTTAATTTTAAAATTTATGGAAGTTTGATTTCGAATAAGAGTGAAAGCCCATTAAATAAAAGCTTGGATTGAATTAACTCGAAAATGGCTAGAAGTATACAAGAATAGAATGTGTCGAGCTAAATAAATGGTTGGTGAATAAATTAGAAATGAAATAGAATTAAATACAGAATGAGTTAAAATTAATTTAAAGTAGTTACAAACTAAAATGGATACTCTATTAAGTAAATATCGCCAAAATTTTCATAAAAATAATTGTCATTGGTGTAAACAAAGGCAATTAAATTATATGGGTTGAGAGAAGTTAAACAATATTGGTTTTGAATCATTTGAAGTGAATATGAGCTTGTTTGGATTAAAAATCAATTGAATGTAAGAAATTTAGTTGCAAACCATTGAAACTGAATAAAATGGCTTATGAGTTGGTTGAAAGCAATTGAATTAGGTTTGAAAACATATAAATTGCTTGTGGAAGTTATTTTGAATGCATTTCTTTTAGAATTGAAGTGTTATAGTTGTTTAAGTAAGAGAAATGCTATAAAATCCATATATATGGCACTTACATATTTAAATTGAGTAAGTACAGGTACCGGGAAGCCATTTGGTTGGATTTGGTTGTGCTATTTGCTAGAATAAATAAGCTGCATGCTTAAAATGCTAAATAAGGTATGCCTACGCAATAAAAATAGGAAATATGAACTGTTTTTTCTTTTTCCGACCGGGTGGGTCGATGTATACATATTTATATCTCTTGTCAAATTGCAAAAGCTCCTCCGTACAAAGGAGACTCTGCCAAAAATTTTCCAAAATTTTGGGAGTTAGAAAATTTTTGGAAATTCTTGGGAAAAATTTTGTTAACGACAAAACAATTTCAAATTGAAAATTTAAAGTAAATTTGTAGATGAACTAATACGAATCAGTTATACTTGCAAGATAAAATTTAATATTCAAAATTTAAAGTAAATTGAATTCGTACGAAAGTGGGGGAAAACTAATTTGAATAAAAGTGGGTATGAAACTTTTGAAGGAAAATGTATACAATGATTTGGAAGGGTTGCGATTGGATATTATTGTCAAGTAAGATATGCAGGTATTAATAGAAGAAAAGAAAATTGGATTTGATTCCAAAAGATACATGGGAATTGCCCGACAAAAAGGTATGTATTTAAGTGTCTGTATGAAATTGGATTGGGTTTTTGATGTAGCCACTTGGCTTTCTCTTTTCTTTTTTGGTATTTGGGATCCCGTAGAGGCCTTTTGTAGTAGTACCGAGCTAGCCGCGCAAAGGAGACGCTGGCAAAAATTTTCGGGAATTTACAGAGTTAGAAAAATTTTGAGAAAATTTTGTTAATTCAAAATTTGGTTTTAAATTGAAATTTGAATAAGTGGAGTATGTAAATGTTGTTAAAACTGTAGGAAAGTTGGGAAGTTAGTAAAGAATGATTAAGGGTCTTTTATAAAAGATAGTTAGAAGGATGTGGATAAAACTGTTGATTTGGGGGAGCGAGGTAAACGGGTATTGGATCATTCTTCCTAACTAGTAATTTCGGGGACGAAATTCTTTTAAGGGGGGAGGAATGTGACGACCTAGAATTTTTAACAAATTAAATTGGAATATTTAATTGATTTTTAAATATTTAAAAGGTTAATTTTAACATGAAAACTTGAAAATTAAATCATTGAATTATATAGTTTAAATATTGAATCATATAATTTGAAATTGGGTAAAATGCTGAATCTGGAATTTTAAGCCTGTTAAAAATAATTTGAAGGCTTATAGAATTTATATTGATAACACTGAAGGTAGTGAAGGTGCTGAAATTGAGTTTGGAAATGTTTTGTTCAATTTTAATAATATATCGTTTAAATTGACATTTAAAAATAGCCTTCCGAGGCATAGTCTCGGAATTCGACGAAACCAGTTCCATTGGATTCGTAATAGTTTGTTATTTTCGGATTTTAATTTTCGTAGCATTTGGATTTACCGTTTTCTCGTACGGACGAGAAACGCGTTGAAATTAAAATCGATAATTCAAAATAAATTGGTAAAGATATTTTAACAACACAAGATATTTTCAATATTATATTATTTTATAAAAGCGTACTCAAGAAGCTTATTCTCTAAATCAATATTTTTCCATCCCCTCTTCGTTCAACAGATAAGAAACCGAGCCCCCACTTTCCTGCATTATCCAAAATCGATTTGTTCTTTTTAAAAAAAAATGAAGTGAAAATCAATGGCCGAAGCCGGCTCTTCCAAATTCTCATTCACTTTCATCTCCAGCTCGATATAATCGGCGACGCAGGGATTAACTAGAGCTCGTGCTCGAGAGGTCTAGCCGAACTCGCGATTGAATCGAGTTTCGTGTGGGCTAGGGTTTCGGCGTGGTCGCGTGAGGAGGAGCGTGGCTCGATGGAAATCACGATGCTTAGTGAGGGTAGCCGAAGTCGCGATCTGGTCAATCGCGCTTGGAAGTGGCGGCGAGGGGTGCTGTGAGCGGTGCTCATGGCCTTGGGCACGGCGGTGGAGGTTGTCATGGACGAGCGTGAGCTAGGCAAGGCACAACGACGAGGTATAATTTTTATTATCAAATAAAAAAAAATTCAAACACAGGTTTAATTTCTTCAAACAGGATATGCATATATAGATAGATGCACAAGCATGTTTCGATTTTAAAATATATGAGGTTTTGGGAAAAATTTACACAGGAATCTTGAGTACAGAAAAGTTTTGCAAAAGCTAGATTTTCGAATCTCTAAATAAATGAAAAAAATTAAATGTATAGGTATATTTGAATTTGCTGGATTATTTTAAAATAATGTGTTACGAAGATAAATTTGTTTTTAAAACTTAATTAATTATTTTAATGGCTAAAAGTATTTTATTAAAAGAAAATTTGTTTGAAAGTAAATTATTAAATAAAAATTTTAAATAGAAATAAATTTGTCCAATTATTTTCAAGTATTAATAAATCTAATAAATGTTTATTCAAGGTTAAGATATGAAAGGAAGCAAGTCGGATTGAAGTGGGTCACAAAAGGGATCAAAGGTGAGTAAATCTCACCCTGATTGATTTTCATTTAGATTTAAATGGTTAAATTTAAATAATTGGTTGTTTGCTTGAGTTGATTGAATGTGTGTTGATGATTTGTGACTTTGGTTTTGTTTGACTCTCGAGTTAATTGTTGTTTGACTCGAATCATTTGAGGTTTAAATGGCTTTAAACTTAAATCATAAATAAGAGAATGGTTCATTTTAAAGTTAATGAGGGTTTAATGATTGGTGATTCATTAAATAGGTGGGATAATTTAAATGGATAATTAATTAAATAAATTTATGAACTAAGTTAATTAATTAAGTTTAAAGAATTTAGAATAATCGATTGATGGTTTAGTAAGTAATTACTTAACGATGTTAATAAAATATAATTACTTTGAGTAATTAATCAAAGATTTATCAAGATGATTAATTAAGGAGAAATTGATTTATTAAATGAAGTAAATGAAAGATACTTAATTATCGGTTGAGATAAATCAAGAATGATTGATATTTATGGTTTAATTAATGATTAATTATTTAATATAATTAATTTTGGATTAGAATAAATTGAATATAATTGGAAATCATTAATTTATATAATCAACGATGTAATTAAAGATTGATTAACTAAAATAAATTAATCAATAAGTGACTCATGAGAAATTAACTAATATAAGTAATTAGAATTAGTGTGAATGATTATAGTTAATTAATTTGGGAAGAAATTAGAGATTACTCATTGATTTGGTAAGAATAAAAAACGTCGTGAAATTAATTAAAGATAATTACTTAAATGGAATTGGAAGATAACTAATCCAGGGTGATTAATTAAGATGAATGTGGAAGGGTTGATAAATTAATTTGGAATTAATTAATGGAAGAAACTAAGTGATTAAGGCTTGAAATTCAATTAGAATCAATAGAAATGATTTGTATGTGATTAAGCTTTGCTTCTGAATGATTGAATGGCATTGGATGATTTGAAGGAGTTGATAACTCTGATATGAAATGTTGAGTATTCCATTTGGATAAATTGGAATAGGATGATATGAGATTCGAAGACACCGGGGTCGGGTATTAGGAATACCCGAAACCACTTCGATTTTTTTTTTCATAAATTGATTTTTTCAAATCAATAGGCTGGAATGAAATGATTTAAGTGAATTGGATTATTTTATCTATGTTTGGTACTTGGAAATTTATATATGAAATAAGCATCGTCTATAGCAAATTGTGAATTAATTAAATTGATATAAGTTACCTCGGGTTTATATAAGTTGTTTGTTTTGGTATTTCATGTTAGTTGGGTTTTCTCACGCTGGTTTCCAGCCTGACCCGGGTGTTACTTTGGTGTAATGCTCGGGTCAGACCGAGTAATATAGATTTTCAGGTAGGAACATTTTGGAGCTCAGGAGGCGAGCTGGATGGTTAAAGCGTATAAAGTATTTCCGCTGTATAATATTGTTGTGTATCTGAGGCATGATAATTGTAAATATTCATTAACTGTATATAATGTGAAACTCTGATGTATTAGAATGTAATTGACAGTTATAATATTCTCTTGCAGACTGTTATTATTTATTATTATATTTTATCCGGTGCGATTGTGAGATGTTTGGTGTTTCTGTTCTTATTCTTCTATCTCTTTCTTCTTTTTCATAACTATCTGGAATTTTCGGCTCCTAAAATTTCGGGTCGTTACACGGTGTTGAGATATTTTACTACTAATAAATTTGAAAATATCCGAAGCTTAACGTCCGAAATTTATCGAGCTCTAAACAAAACGTATCACCATACGTTTGTAATGTTTTACCGCCATTTCGAACACAATGGAACTAGTCCCAAGGTCTAATTCGATCGTATGCAGAAGATAGCTTTACAAAGTCGATTATTTTAATTAATTTCGAAATTAAATTTTTACTCGTTTTAAACTCGCACGGCCAAACGACTATTCCGATCGCTATGAAAATTGAAACCATACAATAACTCACTATTATGGATCCGATGAAACTGGTTTCGTCGAAATCCGAGACAGTAGCCAAAATGGCTATTTTAACTCGTTAATTTAAAATCTAAAATTTCAAATTCAAAATTACACACATTTAAATCCTCTTTTAAAAATTAACAATCTTCATTCATATTTATATAAACTTTGAATCAATTTCTGATACTATTTTTGATTGTATTAAACCCGTAATTCAATTATTCAAATAATCTTCTAAATTAAATTTAAACCGATTCAATTATTCAATAAATTAATATTATCAAATCATAATTTTTATTTATACTCATATTAATCCAATGATTACAATTAATTCAAAAAATTAAAATAGCTAAAAAAATAACTGGTCGTTACATTATGTTTTCACTTGGTTTTGACCATAGCGTCAAAGACGCTTGTATGCACTTAAAAATTTAGAAAGTGATATTTGGGTGTATTTACTCTTGTATATGGATGACATTTTGATTGCTTTCAAGGATGGAGTTGAAATTTATAGTTTGAAGATGAAGCTAAAGGAGGAATTTAAGATAAAAGACCATGGGAAAGCTAGGAAGATTATGGGTATGGAAATCCAAAGAGATAGAAGTTAGGACTTTGGAGGCTCGGAAGGGGTATTTTAGGAATGTGCTTGCTCGATTTAGCATGGAAGGAGAAAAAGCCATTAGTACACCTATTCCTACTCACATACAACTTTCTAATAAAGTCTCTCTGATCTCAGAGAAGGACAAAGCTTACTTGAAGAAGTTGCCCTATGCGAGTGCAGTTAGTAGCTTGATGTCTGTTATGGTTTGCACTAGGCCTAACATTGCACAAGCTGTTGTATTGGTTAGTAGATATATAACAATTCCAGGAAAGACGCATTGGGAGGAAGTAAAGTGCATTTTTAGATATCTTAAAGAAACTCTAGAACATGGGATTAGTTTTGGCTACAGAGATAGAGATTTCAAATTGGTGGAATTTTGTGATTCTGACTACATCGACGATAGAGATTGAAGGAAGTCAACCTCAGGTTACGCGTGCACTCTTAATGGGCAATTATTAGTTGGAGAGCATGGTTACATACCATTGTTGCTTCGTCTGCTAGGGAGGTGGAGCTTATAGTAGCTATTGAAGTGGAAAAGATGACACTATATTTAAGGTGGTTGATGTGTGATTTAGGCTTTGAGTATGATGGAGTAGAAATAAATTGTGATACTCAACGTGCAATTCACATAGCAGGAAATCTGGCTTTCAACTCAAGGACAAAGCACACAGAAGTAAAAGAATCATTCTTATCTTAATGAATAAAGAGAAGCTAATTCTTCTTCATATTGTTCACACAAAGTAGAATGTAGCAAACATGTTCGCCAAGTTCTTACATGTTGCAACGTTCGAGCACTGCTCAAACTTGATCCGCTTATCAAGGTTCTAGGTGCCATATAGTAGCACGAAGGAGAGAGAATTGATAGATGTATACATTTATTTTCATTAAGAAAATTGATAGACTCTAAACGGGATGGATATGTTTAAACACTTCGTTATGCAGACAGTTAGTTGCTGTAGTTCATCGACAAGTGTAATGGGTGATGGCATTGGCCAAGCTAAATGGGAATCTATCCGTTATACTCGAGACTGCTCAAAGTATGAAGGAGTAGATGGAGTTGCATGGCTTTGTTTTAGATTTATACTGTATCAAGATAGAGTGTCATAAAAGTGATACATTATTGGGTTTTTACGTTTTTTGTTTAGTCCCACATCGTGGGATATGTTCAATCCCAAGTTCCAAAGACTATATATAAAGGAACCTATTTAATGGAAATGATTTGTACCTCTCCCTGCTCTCTAATATTAATAAAATTCTTCTCTCCTTTGTGGAGAAACAATATCACATTGATAGTGGAATCACTTTAAATTTTTTGATATGCTTCTCTTTTATTTATTACTGTTTGGTTAATTTCATTGTTGTCGTGAACATGCCCAATAATTTTATTTGATTGTTTGACCATTCTGTATTTTGATCCTATATGTTTCCGCATTAGTGTTGCTTTCGTACATCTGCTTAAAAGAATAACCCGAACACTAACTACACAAGCAAAGTAGTGTGATATCATCAAATATTAAAAAAAATTGTGCACTTTTCCAAACAACACAAACGCTAGGCTGGTGGCAGCCATCAAGCAGAAGGTTGTGCATATCAACAATTAAAATTAAAACTAACTCACATTTTTCGTAAAAATCATATTGTTCATAGCTTAAAATTCATAACTCTAAATGTATTGAAGGTTATACTTGGAAGTCCCTAAAATGACATTTCAAACATAATGAGAAATGTCTCATGGTCTACTTGTAACGGCCTGCCCTTTCGACACTAATACATCCACAATATTCATGTGCCGAGCATCTAAGTGCCGGAAGGACAAATTGTTTAGGTGAAAGAAAAAGAAATAGAACAAGGAAGAAGACAACACAATATCAGAATCTCACAACGGAATGATTATATACAATATCAAAGGAACAAAACAAAGGGATTACTCTGATACAGAAATGTCGAAGTTACAAAACCTAAGTACCATCATCTACCTGGATAGTTATAACAACCCGCCCTCATGAATGCTGATATGTGCAATATAGTAATGTAAGGAAATAAGAATACTATGGTAGGTGAAACATCCATCTCATCTTCTCGAGCTCCAAAGAACACTGATGAAAACCTTCCTTTCTCAAACTACTTGAAAGGCATGCGAGGAATTTTGGAAAAACAAAAACCAAGCGTCAAACATAATTTTGCTATGAGAAACTCAAGAAATATGCGCACAACATATAACAATACTTTTGAGACCATATGGAATGCCATAATGATTACCCCTCAAAAGAACAACCATCTTATAGTGTAATAACCCGGATTTTAGAATATCTGTAATTAACTGAATTTAATTTGTGGAAATACTGTTTTATGAGTTAAATAGATAATTCTGGTAATGGAAGTATATATCTGAATATGTATTTGTCTGATAATTTCTCTTGTATAATTATTTAAATTGGCAAAATTGATATTTTCAAAACCATAATAATAATTGTATTGTATATATATAGATTTTAAATAAAATTATTACATACAAATGGAATTTGGATTTGTTGAAAATAATAATAATAATAATATAAAACAATTTATGTTCTAAATAAAATTAAATAAAATACCTTTTAAAACCAGAGTATGATTTAAGATATAAATGACTAACTTTTGAATTTCAACTTAAATATCCAAATTCAATATTATTTTGATAATCTACTATTATAATTATTTCAAATTGGCAAAAATATTATTTTTAAACAAATTCAATGAGTGTTTGTTTACAATATGTAAGAGTCAATTTGAATTAAATTTGAATTTGAGATTGAAATCCAAAGATAAATATTTTAAAGTAAATTGGATTTAATAGTAATGTATGTTTGATTTAAATGGTAGATAAGTAGTATTTTCTTTAAAGTATTTTATAAGAATAAATTAAGAAAATATATTTACCAAATAGAAATTAAAAATAAAAGTTTTTCAAAAAATATATTTAAATTAATAAGTACATTCAAATTATAAGTGTAAATATTTTAACACACAAATTAACATATGTAAGTTTTATAACACATAAAATTCATAAGTGTACAATATATAGTATACAATTCAACATGTGTCATGTTAGTTTATTTTCTTTTTATTTTAATTTCAAAGAATGAAGGAAAATCAAAGTGGTATATATTAATCTTCTACTACACTTTCTTTTCTTGTATACAAACCTTGGAAGAAATCAAAAACTAAAATCAGATCGAAGTAAAAATTATTCCAACCTGAAAACAAATTTTCAAACTAGAAAAAGGTCTAAGATCATAGACAAAAACTTGAAGCAACCCAATATTAGGAAAATTTAAAAGCAAGGCAATCTTCTCCGATCTGAAACAAAAGCAAGGACTAGATGTAAGCATATCGAAATCAACTCAAGCAACAAGGATCAGTTCAGATTTAAATTTGCATGCAACATTCCGATCGAAATCAAAATACAAAGCCCTGAAAGAGAAAAATATAATTAATAAAGCTTATAGCTCTGCTCTTTGCTTGCATAAGCAGGTGAGTAATCTACACTTTTATGGATGAATTTGATTTTCTGATGCATGCGATAAGGAAGTAATGCTGTAATGATTGCATGTATGAATTAATGGGTTGCATGCATATTAATATGGATTGCCCGTGTGATAATCTGCATCCATATGTATATATATATATATATATATATATATATATATTTAGTCTCTGTTTTCAGTTTACAGGCCTAAATTTCAAGTATAAATCGATTTCTTTTTATCTAAAACAATTTGGGTTAGGATGATTTTAGGACATATGTTTGAATCAAACAAGTATCATTTTAAAAAAATATTTTTGTATGAAATTTTTAAGTGAGTGGCTTTAAACCATAAGTTACAGTAAGAATTTAACTAAGTTAAGAAAAATTATTCGCTTAAATCTTGAGTTTACTTATATTATCGAATTTGATTTTGGAATCCAGGATTTTTAAAAATATAATCGAGATTTTTAAACAAGTTTTGGTTAAGTACATTGGGGATGATCAGATTATGGGTTTGAGGGCTTTCCTGATGATCGGAGTGAAGGGGAAGAGTCATGGTTGTTTCAGGAGGTAGCATGAAGGTCAGAGAACTCAGGAAAAATGTACGATGATCTTTCCGATCATCGTGGTGATCGATAGGGGAAGGAGTAGGGTTTAGGAACTAAGTTGGTCGACGTCAAGATTAGGCAAATTTGAGACGACATTGTTGATCTGGGGACTATCGGAGGTTGGGAAAGTGTTAGAAGAGAGTGAAGGAAAGGTCTGGACGGTGAGGTGGTTTCTCTGGTGGTCGTAAGAGGGGTGGAGCAGGAAGATTTTGTGATTGGGATTTTCCCAGTGATGGCCGGTTCTTTCGATTTTGATTCTGGGTAGTTCGAGGTGGATCCGGGTAGCTGGGTGGATTGGGGTGATCAACAGTGACTTGCTGGAGGTGGAATGGGTGGCCGAAGCGATGCGGTAGGTTGGTGCTTGTGCACCAGTGCAATCATGTCTGAATTGATGACTGTTTTGGAAAGACGATGTGTACTCAGGTCTGCTTCGAGTAAGTTTGGCTTTGCCTCGAAGTGGGAAGTTACGCGTGTGACTCGGGGTAAACTATGGCAAGGACTCGGGTTGGTTACAGGGTGAACCCGAAGAATAGGGTTTTATAGAATTTTTTTTAAACAAGAGTAGTTCAAATTTAAGTAATTAGGTTCTACTGAATTTAAAAGATTTATTCCTTTGCATAGTAGTGTTATTATTATTATTTGTTTAAGAAGTTGTATATCAGGTTTTACTTAAAATAAATTAATTCTTAAGTTTATTTAAAAACTTATTAAAGTATGTAATCAAGAAATTAATTTAAAAGATTAAGTTATGGGTTATCAAAAATTCGGTGATAAATAAGGATAATTGGGTTATCTTAATGTAAATCAAGGACTTTGGTGATTAAAGATTAGTAAAATTAAGAAATTTAAAGAGAAATTAATTTATTATTGATTAAGGATTAATAAATATGGTTTATAAATTAATTAATTTGAGATTAATTAATTGGTAATTAGTGATTAATTAATGTAAGTAATTGGAGATTAATTACTCAAATAGTTAACTGCTTAATGTAAGCAATTTAAGAAAGCTTTGTTAGGAGTTAACTAATTTAATTATGAATAAAAGGTTAAATTAATTAATGATTAGAGGTTAATTAAATTGGGGATTATCAACCAAAAGAATAATTACTGGATGAAGGTAATTTATGGAAATTTACTTAATGGAGGTAATTAAGGATTAATTACTTGGTGTAATTTATTATAAGATTGATTAATCAAGGAGTTCATTAATTAAGGATTAATTAATTAAAGGATTGATTGATTAAGGAAATTAATTAAAGGTTAGTTAATTTATGAGTGTGATTGATTAAAGGATAGTTAATCAATGTAAGCGATTATAAGATAATAAATTTGAGTAATTAACTAAGGATAAATGACGATTAATGTGAATAGGTAAAGATTTATTAATTTGTATTATTAATTAATGCAAATTACTTAATGTAATCAAAGGGGATAATTAAGGGATGATTAATTAATGGTTTTTAATTAATGTTAAGTAAGCAGGATTAAAAGTTGACGCAGCGGATAATAACAAAACGATATAGATTGATGAAAGTAGTAAACGGTGGATTGAAGATACTGAAAGGCCCAAATTCGTTGACCACAAAGATACCGAATTCTAGCTATCTTCGACACGTTGATCGCGCACAATACCGTGAAAGAAGATCTACAATTCTTCAAACGTTGATCAAGCACACTTGATACCGTGAATTGGCTTCAACAATCATTGAATCGAGCGCACTCGATTAACCGAAAGTGGAGATAGGAGATTACACTCAACTACCAATTTAAGATGAAAGCACACAGCAATCAAACAAGAATTTTATTCAAAAATCAACCCCCTTTGAAATGTACAACACATTCCCTATTTATAGTATTTCACAATCTGACCCTTAAGTCGTTGCCGACTTAACTCCTCCTAAGTCGTTGCCGACCTAACTGACTCATATGACACTACATACCCGCACTTATGTACCACATACGACTTAATTACAACCATTTGTACTCAACTTACGACTTACAATACACGGCGACTCAACACTTAAGTCGCAGACGACTTAAACACACTGCTTAAAGAAATACAGACTCATCTCAACACTTAGGTCGTATACGACCTAACGACTCACTACTCAAAAGCAACGACTCAACAAATAACGACACATTGTACAACATATTCAACACAAACGACTCAAAGCTTCACCGAGCTAACTTCTTCTAACGACTTAACTCTTCAGCCATATTCCGTTAGGTCGCAACCGACCTAAGACATGTTTAGGTCGTTGCCGACCTAAGTCTTCTTTCTTAGGTCGTTGCCGAACTAAAAACCTCTGACGACCTAAACCCGAAGCTTCCTCCTGCGACTTAAGGCCTTCCTCCCCTGCTTGACTCGTGAATGACTTAAGACCTAAAACCAAATCTTCCTTAACTCGAGAACGACCTAAGTCTTCCTCCTTAAGTCATGTACGACTTATCCCCTGAGCTGCATCATCCTCCCCTGGTTGAGAAAAATTCATCCTTGAATTTGTAAATTCTCCCACATCAGATTGTTCATCTCCATAATATGGCAAAAGGTGCTTAACATTGAACACGTCAGATGTGTACACATCCTCCGGCAGCTTCAACTTATAAGCATTTTCATTGATTTTCTTTAGAATTTTAACTGGGACAATTTTCCTAGCTTTCAACTTGTTATAAACGCCTACTGGAAAACGATCCTTTGTTAACACAGCATATACCAAATCTCCCTCATTAAACTCAACACTTCTTCGCTTCATATCTGCGGATCTTTTATACTTCTCATTTGCTTTCTCCAATCGTTCCTAAACGATTTTATGACATTCCGTCAAACTATCAACAAAATCTACAGCTTGTTTAACCGTCACCTTCGGTTGTGGTATTACTGCTAAATCCAACGGTCCCCTGGGTAAATTTGAATATACAATCTGAAATGGACTGAATCCCGTACTACGATTCACTGGATGATTATGAGCAAACTCTGCCTGGCATAACTTCATGTCCCAACTCTTCAGATTGTCCTTCACAAGACATCGCAATAAATTCCCCAGCGATCTGTTAACGACTTCTGTCTGTCCATCTTTTTGCGGATGATAGGCGCTGCTAAAGTTTAACTTCGTTCCAACCATCTTCCACAAACTTAACCAAAAGTGACTCAGAAAACGAGTATCCCTATCTGACACAATAGATTCTGGCAATCCATGAAGTCGATAGATCTCCTTGAAAAATAATTGAGCAACATGAACAGCGTCCACCGTCTTCTTACAAGCAATAAAATGTACCATCTTCGAGAAACGATCCACCACAACATATATAGAGTCATTCCCCCTTTGAGTTCTCGGCAATCCCAACACGAAATCCGTACTAACGTCCACCCACGGTTTTGTGGGAACAGGTAAAGGCATATACAAACCCGCATTTGAAGCTGTCCCTTTCGAAACTTGACAAACATGACATCTCTGAACAAATCTTTCAACTTCCTTCCTCATAGATGGCCAATAGTAGGATTGAGAGATTAACTGCAATGTTCGGTCTCTACCCACATGTCCTTCCTCATGAAGCTCCTTTACTATCTTCATTCGCAAGCTACAATCCGGTACACACAATTGATTCCCCTTAAATAAGAACCCATCAATCAACACAAATTCATCAGAACTTCCCTCCTTAACTTTCTCAACAAATTTCTTAATGTAAGAATCTTCTTCAATCAGTTTTGGCAATAATTCAAACCCTGTCACCTCAACCTTCATTGTATTCAACAAGTGATTCCTTCTGCTTAATGCATCTGCTACAAGATTCGTAATTCCCGATTTATGTTTCACAACAAACGTAAATTGCTGCAGATAGGCAATCCATGATGCATGCCTTGCTGAAATCTTGTCCTTCCCCTGCAAATGCTTCAAAGCTTCATGATCCGTATAGAGAACAAACACCTTCTGAAACAGGTAATGTCTCAAGTGCTTCACAGCTTGAACAATTGCGTAAAACTCAGGATCATAAGTGCTGTATCTCAACTTAGCTCCAGATAACTTCTCACTGAAATAAGCAACTGGTCTTCCCTTCTGACTCAAAACTCCACCAACTCCAACCTTCGATGCATCAGTATGTAACTCAAACAACAACTGAAAATCCGGTAAAACTAGAATTGGTGCTGTCGTCAATAGTGTCTTGATTTTCTCAAAAGCATCCTCTGCTTCCTCTGACCACTCGAACTTCTTTCCCTCCATGCAATCGGTTATAGGTGCCATCACAATACTAAAATGTGGAATGAATCTTCGATAGAAATATACCAATGCATGAAAACTCCTCACTTCAGTAATCGTCTTGGGCTGTGGCCAAATCCTGACAGCTTCTACTTTACTTTCATCCACTTGAATTCCTTCCTTCGATAGAACATATCCCCGAAACAAAACACTGTCCGTCATAAACACGCACTTCTTTGCTGCTGCATAGAATTTCTCCTGTCGTAGAATCAACAGTACTTCACGCAAATGCTGGACATGCTTTTCCATACTCCCACTATAGATTAAAATATCATCGAAGTAAACTACCACAAATTTCCCAATGTATGGTCTGAAAATCTGGTTCATCACTCTCATAAAAGTACTCGGTGCATTCGATAAACCAAACAGCATAACCAACCATTCGTATAAACCTTCCCTGGTTTTGAAAGTAGTCTTCCATTCATCGCCTGGTCTAATACGAATTTGATGGTATCCACTCTTCAAATCAATCTTTGAAAACACAACAGCTCCACTCAACTGATCTATCAAATCATCAAACCTTGGCATAGGAAACCTGTATCTCACAGTGATCTTGTTAGGGCTCGACTATCCGTACACATCCTCCACGAACCATCCTTCTTTGGTACCAATAAAGCAGGCACTGCACAAGGACTCAAGCTCTCCTGAACACGCCCTTGTTCTAACAACTCCTCCACCTGCCTTCTCAGTTCCTCATGCTCCTTAGGACTCATCCTATAATGTGGCCTGTGTGGTAATACTGCCCCTGGCACAAGATCTATCTGATGTTGAAATCCCGCAACGGTGGTAACTCCGTTGGCAACTCTTCAGGAAACACATCACTGAATTCTTCCAATACCGGTTTTACTTCCTCTGGAACTTCTACAGATTCAGTGGCTTCATGTCCAATCAACAAAAATACCACTTGACTCTCCTCTACTTCTTTAATAAATTCCTTCAAAGTCAATAAAGTCTTCAGCTCCTCAATCTCTTCTGACTTGCTCTCTCCTTGTTGTCTCTTCTTTGGAACTAAAATGATTTTAACACCTTCAAACATAAAACTGTAGCTATTGGTCCGACCGTCATGCTGCACTGCTCGATCATACTGCCATGGTCTTCCCAAAAGCAAGTGACAAACATCCATCTCAACCACATCACACCAGATCTCGTCTTTATATTTCTTCCCAATAGAAAATGGAACTCGAACTCGCCTATCCACCTTCACCTCTCCTCCTTTTCTCAACCACGCTAACTTGTAAGGATTTGGATGCTTCTCCGTTTTCAGCTTCAACTTTCTCACAACTTCGGTAGAAATAATATTGTCACAACTTCCCGCATCAATCAAAAATTTGCACACCTTCCCCAGAATACTGCACGTTGACTGAAAGATGTAACTCCTTAACCAACTAGCTTCTTCTTCTTGCTTAGGTATTAAACAAGACCTCCTCATCATTAGATTACATCCTTCATCTCCTGACGCAACATCCTGTTCATCCTCCTCAACTGGACTATGATAACCTTCTCCAACATCCTCACCTTCAACTTCAACAATCATAGCTCGTTTCTTCGGCTTCGGACATTCATTACTCTTGTGACCCACTTCCTGACAATTGTAACACTTGAAACTGTTGTTGACCTTCGACTTCGCAACTTCATTCACAACTGGCTTACTGATAGATTTAGGAACATTTGAGCTTCCACTAACACCCTTCACTTGATTGTTGGAATTTGTAAACACACCACCTTCATGCCTTCCCTGCTTCTCCCAAGCCAACGCTTTCTGATGTGCTTCTGCCACAGATCTTGGATCGAACATATTAACCATATCCTGGATCTGCACCCTCAACCCTCCAACAAATCTAGCAGTCAGCTGTTCCTCTGTCACCATAATGTCATTTCGAGCAATGAGTAGATAAAATTCATCAGCATAATCATTAACAGTTTTTGTCCCTTGCCTCAAGTTCTGCAACCTCTGATACATGAGGGATTGATAATTGTAAGGTAAAAATGTAGCCTTCATCAGTTTCTTCATCTTCTCGCATGATTCAATCTTAGACTTTCCCATTCTCTCCCATGTAAGTTTAGTTTGCTGCGACCATGCTAAAGCTCTCCCCCTCAACCTAGTAGCAACTAATTTCACTCTTCTATGCTCAGAAACCTCCTTGAAATCAAAAATCTCTTCAACATTAGACAACCAATCAAGAAATTCTTCAGCTACCATTCCACCCTTGAACTCTAGAATTTCCATCTTCATATTCGATTCCCATCGACGATCATCTTCTACATCCCTATATAAATTTCGAACTTGGTCTCGATCTCGATAATGAATGCTAGCTCTATCACCCTCTTCATCATTATCAAGTGTACGTCTATATCGATCTCGATCATCAACATCCCTTTGATCACGCATGTCTCTTCTACTAGGTCTCTCTTCATCTCTATATGGTTCATTTTCATACTCTCGTGGAGTTCTCCTTTCTTCATGTCCATAGTAATGGTGATCTCTCCTCGATAAAATTGATGTTTCTCTTCTCTCTCTAAAAGATTGTGGTGATACCCTCCTTGCTTCCGTAACCGATGGCGAAACTCTGTTTCCTCCATGGTTCGAGTTTGGTGATCTCCTCCTTTGATTTTGATTCAAATCATTCATCAACTTCTCTAACTTTCCAATGCCTTCATCAAATTTCTCATTAATACGTTGTTCCATTTGCTCGACTTCTTCTCTTCTATACAACGCTTCAACATTTTGATTATGATTAGCTCTCCTTGGTGGCATGATTGAATCAACACGAACACTTCAACAAATCAAATTCAAACTTGAACAACAAGTTACGGCTTAAACACTTAACTCGCCAATAGCAACGACCTAAGGTTAGGTCGGCTTGGCTTCTAACAAGGCTCGGCTCAACTCAAGCACTTCAAACTCTTCAAACTTTGGCGCGCAAAAATCTCACGGCCAAATTCAAACAACTCAAACTCTTCTCCAAAAATTCGAACACTTTCCGGACTTTGATCCAAAATGAAATGGATCGAAAACTTCTAACTTGTTGCAACTTCAAGATGAACACGATGCATACCAACTTCAAACTCCTTGGCTCCAAGGCTCGGCTTAGCTATGATTGGCTAAGTCTAGCTCCGATACCAAACTTGATGCAGCGGATAATAACAAAACGATATAGATCGATGAAAGTAGTAAACGGTGGATTGAAGATACTGAAAGGCCCAAATTCGTTGATCACAAAGATACCGAATTCTAGCTATCTTCGACACGTTGATCGCGCACGATACCGTGAAAGAAGATCTACAATTCTTCAAACGTTGATCAAGCGCACTTGATACCGTGAATTGGCTTCAACAATCG
The DNA here is from genome assembly GCA_030765085.1 of Allium cepa. NCBI lineage: Eukaryota > Viridiplantae > Streptophyta > Magnoliopsida > Asparagales > Amaryllidaceae > Allium > Allium cepa. The sequence continues at coordinate 814,152,582 of CM060939.1, forward strand.
TTGAATCGAGCGCACTCGATTAACCGAAAGTGGAGATAGGAGATTACACTCAACTACCAATTTAAGATGAAAGCACACATCAATCAAAAAAGAATTTTATTCAAAAATCAACCCCCTTGAAATGTACAACACACTCGCTATTTATAGTATTTCACAATCTGACCCTTAAGTCGTTGCCGACTTAACTCCTCTTATGTCATTGCCGACCTAACTGACTCACATGACACTACATACCCGCACTTATGTACCACATACGACTCAATTACAACCATTTGCACTCAACTTACGACTTACAATACACGCCGACTCAACACTTAAGTCGCAGATGACTTAAACACTTTAAAGAAATACAGACTCATCTCAACACTTAGGTCGTATACGACCTAACGACTCACTACTCAAAAGCGACGACTCAACAAATAATGACACATTTTACAACATATTCAACACAAACGACTCAAAGCTTCACCGAGCTAACTTCTTCTAATGACTTAACTCTTCATCCATATTCCGTTAGGTCGCAACCGACCTAAGACATGTTTAGGTCGTTGCCGACCTAAGTCTTCTTTCTTAGGTCGTTGCCGACCTAAAAACCTCTGACGACCTAAACCCGAAGCTTCCTCCTGCGACTTAAGGCCTTCCTCCCCTGCTTGACTCGTGAATGACTTAAGACCTAAAACCGAAGCTTCCTTAACTCGAGAACGACCCAAGTCTTCCTCCTTAAGTCGTGTACGACTTATCCCCTGAGCTGCATCAAAAGTGATTAGAGGAATTTATTTAAATTAATTTGTATGGTGTGATTAATTAATCTTGCTTATAGATGATTGAGTGATATTGAATGCCTTGGATTTGATGTCTTTGTTATGAGATGCTATGTGGTATGTTATGTCGGATTAAACTGTGATAAAGTGGTTTGTCTATCTGTGATGAACGACAATGTAAACATGTAATTCTAGATAAATGGAATTGTTTTAAACTTATATAGTTGTTATGAAATGACATTGGAATCGAAGGGACCGGGGTCGGGTATTAATAAATACCCGAAACCACTTCGAATTGTAATATGAAATAAGTCTTTATGAATTTGATTATTTTTGAAATTAATAGGCTGGAATGAAATGAATGATGTAAGCATGGTTATTTAATCTAAGTAGTGATGCTTACTTATGATTGTAAGATGTGATTGACTATGATAAGTAAGAACTCGTAAAGGTACAAGTTACCCGGGTTTTAAATATGTACATTGCATTGGTATTTCCATATTAGATGGGTTTATTCATGCTAGTTTCCAGCCTGACCTGGGTGTTACCTTGATGTACTCGGGTCAGACCGAGTATTACAGATTTTCAGGTAAGGACGTTTTGGAGCTCAGGAGGCGAGCCGGATGGCAGGAACGTACGGAGTGTTTCCGTTGTGATGTATAGTTGTATAATTAGGGCATGTTGTTTTAAACTGTCCATTGATGGGTAATGGTTGTAACTCTGATGTATAAAATATAAGTGTACTGATATAGTTCTTCTTTGTTAAACTTTTATTTATTTAATATTATATTTTGTCCGCTACGAATGTGAGATTCCGTTTTTCTTTTCTGTTTCTTCTTCTTTCTCTTTTCTTCTTTCCCTAACTATCTGGAATTTTCTGGATCGAAAATTCCAGGTCGTTACATATAGGTACATAAGGTGATATAATAGATAATATCTAGGGTGTAGAATATAAATATTATAACATATCTGAAATGGTTACATTGGTTACATGCGACATCATGCTAGGAGTACGATCAAAATCAATAAGGAACGTTCGCGTAATGGATTTTCCACGGAGATCTTCAGAAAAGCCAAACCCAAACTCCATGCACAAGGATTAGAAAATACCTTCTGAGCATCGTATATCTTAGGATATGATATACCATAAGGTAAATACAAGAGGCCCAACGTCCAAACATAAACATAAACAACGTAAACCAAATATCATCAACTACTGTCAGCTAAAAATCGGTAAGTATCTCTAGACATGGAGTTGATAACGTCCTCACATGGGTCGCTAACCCCAGGTCATGCATCATGCTCTGTCTTTGGCCATTTCTGGTGTCGAGGTTACATTCGACATCTTTCATATGTGTCTTCATTACTCGAACATAACATGAATCCTAAATTGGATCCTTTACGTCTCAAACAGATCTCGAAACCACACACAGATTCCATATCTCAAAAATATCAGAATCACACACAGATTCCCATATCCTGAATAGATCACGAACAACTACATGTGTTCGAGAACCAATCTAGTTCCAAGAGATAGAATATGTATCTCAACCTTGAAGTTGTTTTCATAAGTAAAACACTTACCGATCCCGATACCTCCAAGAATGAATCGACGAAATTGGTCATTGAATGAAAATGAGAATGATCGCATATGGAAACAAAATCTCATATACTTACCACATTTTTGATATTTTCCTCTCACACTATCCCTCAACCAAGAGGGAAGCCGGTAGGTTAGATCTCTATTGCACATATCTCTACATGAACATCAGTCATAATTCCAAAAGGTAAACAAGCCTACTTCATCTGCTTTTAGTGCTAATTATAGGGATAAATGTTTTCCATAAATGAGGGAACAAAAAAAGCACAATCAATTCACACAGATCAAGTCTCATAAGCGACTTCTAATCCATTTGTTATTTGATTAATCTTTTATTAATTAAAACTTCTTTTATTCATTAGTAAGACTTGTTTTACTTATTAAAACATCATTTATGAATTTCTATTATTAATTTGTACTCTTTTAATTCTTAAAAAAATATATTTATATGCTTACATCAAATGTTGTAAGCATATGCACAAATCAGTAATAAGATTTCTTACTTTCAACCTTTACTCTTTTTATACTTCAAAAAGCATTCATATACTTATCAAATTGGTATAAGTATATTCAGAAATCATTAGCAAAATTTCTTACTTATAATTTCCTTCAAAATATCCATTTTAATGATCTAGGTACTTTCACAAACCATTCAAAAAGTTTAAGGCTAATATTACTCAAACATTAGCACTACGAATCCAAAACCATTTCACTTATGCTTATGTTTAAAACATTCTTTTAAAGATCTATTTACATTCATAAATATAATAAAAAAGGGTTAAAGACGAATGTAATTAACACATTGTCACAACAAATCCAAAACCATTTTACTTATGCTTATCTTTAAAAAAATTCTTTTTAAAGATCTATTTACATCCCTAAGTGTGATAAAAAAGTGTTAAAGTTTAATGGTATTAACAAGTTGTCACAACAACCCAAATCTTTTTCCTACTTGTTACTATCTTTACAAACCTTTATTTTAAAGATCTAGGTTGAACGATAAGTTTTGTTTGATAGTCAACTAATCGGTTATCTAGTTAAAACAACTGCTTATACAAATCAATATTTGTATACTTAACTCGTTTCCGACATTCCCGACATAACTATACCTCATTCAAGAGGGAAGCCTAGTAGATTAAAGCTCTATTGCACGTCCTACTTGAAATCAGTCTTTAACGCTTAGAAATAGATAAACATACTTCATCGGCATTTAGTGTTAAGTAAAGATAATTACCCTTTTAGACAAGTATGTAAGCAACAAGATTAACACGTTTTTCGACATTTCAAATTACTTTATTCCCCATTCAAGAGCGAAGCTAGATAATTTTGGGCACAGGTTGCTTCAAGCCTTGCCTAGACACTTCATTCTTAAATCTCATAGATAGACAAGTTTACTCATTGGCTTATTAGTATTAAGCATAGTCAATCGCTTTGTCAAAACTTTTATATATATAATATATATAATAAAACTTTAGAAATACTTGTAAATATGTTCGAAAATGCCCTGTGTTTGGCTATTTTCAAACTTAACTTTGAAAGACATCCTAGGGATTCTTTACATTTTGAATAAATACTAGTGTATTTAATATTAGAAAAAATAGTGATGTTCAAATATATTTTTAAAGTAAAGGGTTTTAAATTATAAAACATGTTTTTACCATTTTCAAATAAATTATTAAATCTTTATTTTAAGTAATATTTAATATAAATGTTTAAATCATTGTATAATTATTGTTAAAGTATTTTTAAATCTATATAGGTTTTAGAAAATTTGTTAAATAATTTATTAAAACAAATAGAAGCTTATGTAGTATAATATCATTTTAAATTGTTTTTACTATTAAATATTTTATTTTATAAATAAATTAGCATACATATTTATATCGTTTTAAAAAGGGTTTTAGTAAATATATAAGTTGGAAAAAACAAGTAAAATCATTTATAAGGAAATAACTCCTCCCCTCTTTTTATAGGCTTCAAATGGTGAAGCAAAAACTTACCCCCACCCCTCTTGGAGAAAACTTACCTCTCATCACATCTAGTTTATCATTTGCTTACCACTTAAGCATTTCCATTTATGTTTACTTTTACTTAATGTCATTTCTTCTTTAGGATAATTACTATGATACCCTTACCATAATCTCTCTTATCCTATAGGCAGATTCTAGAACCTCCCAAGCTTGTATGAAGAGGAGAGTGCTTAATTAGTGGCTAATGTGTTCATTAGATATTAGCTTAAGAGTTAGTTATTTCCATTTTTTCTCATTTTCTTTATTTGCTCATTTTCCTATTTAATTAGCCATAAACATGAAAATATTTTTAGTTCCTAATTATCTCCATAATGATTAATTAGACATGTGTAAAAATTTTGAACAACTTCCAATGAGAAAATAGTTGTTTATCGATAAAACGATTTTCGGTCATATTATAAATATTTTTTCGAAGTACATATTTTTGCAAATATTTTTCTGAAACAAGTTTACCATCATTAGTTATGATTTAAAAAGAGGTTAAAAGATTATTAAATAATTTACTAAAGATTCAAATATTTAAATAATTTAGATATTTAAATACGAAATGTCCAAAATTCCAAGTCGTTACATTCTCCGCCGCTTAAGAATACTTCGTCCCCACAATTCAAACATGAGAAACAAAAGAAAAAATCACATAGCAATACTTAACAATATTCAATCATTAGCAAACAAAACTCAAGGTTTGCTCAAGTTCAAAATCTTCTCATTGCATGGGGATGAAAAATGACCTACTAAGCATACCTTACGCTTAACATCCTCTGGTTATTACTTAGTCGATAATTCATGTTACCTCATAACAAATCAAAGATCCATCACTTAAACTCTATAAGCCAACAAAACATAATATGCAAATACTAAAACCCTTAAGATGCACATGGATCATTTGTAGGCAATATCATTTCCGATCACTTACTCGATCACATAAATCTCACTGCCCAACTAGTATAGATCACTTGATCTCTCTAGTGCAGATTCTGATCAGGTTCATTGATTAGAAACCTCTGTTCTCCTTATATAGCCATATGCTACGATGAAAAACATTAAGATCTTATCAAGAATACATATTAATTATTCTCCATTCTCCATCAAGACTCTAGTGAAAATCACTTGTTCGGACCCATTTAAACCACCTTGATATCATGTACTTGAATACTGGATCAAGAATAGTCAAGCGAATAAAACGATCTATATTCAACTTATGTATTTATATTATTGATTTATTAACTACACCAGTATCTTTTCTCAACCTCTTTTCTCAACCACATTCATTTATCCAAATAGTATGTTATTCAATACTAAAATCATTTACGAACCATTTTGTAAAACATTTCTTCAAGTCTATAAATATTTATAAAACTTAAGTTCATATTTGTATAATGCTCCATTATATACTATGAGTATATACAAAAATCAATTTTTTTTACTCAACAAGTATGATCAACAAATTAAACTTGTTTTAACTTACAAAATTCTCAATTCCAATGTTATATAAACTCATCATTATATTTTCACAAAACACTTAGTTCCAAATTCTATAACGATTCGAAAGTTTCCGACTCTCCGAATTCGTCGAAAATCCTATTTCATTTTAACAAATGAAAACCGCTAAATAATATATCATAATATAATGCACACATCATACAATCCTTATGCATAGTCTACATGTGTCTATAAAATATTTTGATAAATTTCAATAATTTATTAAACATACTTTGCCCAAAAAGGAAAAATCTGTAAAGTTCCTACATTTATTCTAGGCTATGCCACTACCACTCGGGTAACTTACATATAAAACTTTTCTACATTAAAAATTTCATATCAAATTTCTTTCTAAAGAAAAAATTTAGAACTAAATACCCGAGTTTTATTTCAAATCTTTTGAAATAATAATACATGTATATCTTTTGCATACCAAATCGCACTTTCAAAATTAAATCAAAATCCATTTTACTAAAACAACCCTTTAGCATCCCCCGCTTAGAAACCCAAAAATTAATGCCGATGATGCTAAAGTCATCACCAGAATCACTGTAAAGCAAACGGAGTGAGTTCAGTACATCCAATTCATTCCTTTCAGACATAACCAAATTCATTTCCAAAAAGGTATCAAATACTTCAATAATATTACTAAACACCATGATCTCAACTTCATAAACTAATTTCCCACGTACTTACTTTCAAATAATACTACTTTATTTTTCCAAAATGTTGAAAAACATTTTAAACACACCAGGATTTAAATTCTAAAAAATATCAATTAAATCATTCTTGTTCATAAATCGTGTTTTATAAACCATATTTATATAAAATCACTTCTCTTATATAAAGTATTCTCAAGCATGTTTATTAACTAAATATCTTATCTTTCTCAGATTAAAATAAATCTTTTTTACTAAATTAAATATTTAACCCATATTAACATCGAAGCCCATAGTCAACTTTTGAAACTAAATTCACAAGGTGTTCATTTCAATGTTCCTAAATTATTTTTTACCCAATCATGTAATAAAATGGTAAAAGTGCCTACAAACTGGTCGAGCATAAATCAACAATCAACAAATGATAGTTATGCCCATAAACTGGCCAATCATAACTAAACAAATTAACGAGGGATAGTTGATAAGCATCATTAACCCCTACATTAATTAAACTATACTTTGATAATTTACTTACATAAGTTACCTTATATAAGATCTTTAATTTTCGTTATTATAATTACCATTAAGGTATACGTTTATAAATAATACAAATACGCTCTTATATGTATAATATAATTAACTCATGGTAGGGAATTCCAATGCCCTATCTCTTAATGAGTCATACCTACCAAGGCCATGGTTCTCGCTTAACCTTCAACTATGATACCAAGTATAATGGCTCTCCCTTTCGACCTCCGACTGCCGACACTAATTCATCCAATGTATTCATGTGCCGAGCATCCAAGTGCCGGAAGGATGAATTATTTAGGTGAATAAGAAGGAAAACAAATTGAACACGGAAGAAAGGAAGACAATATCATAATCTCACAATGGAACGATAATATATAATATTAAAAGATCAATACAAAGTAGTTGCTCGGATACAGAAATTTCGAAGTTAGAAAGCCTAAGTACCACCATCTACCTGTATAGTTGTAACAACCCGTCCTCACAAATGCTGATATGTATAATACAGTAATGCAATAGAAATAAGAATACTATGGTAGGTGAAACATCTGGCTTATCTTCTCAAGCTTTAAAAAACAACAACAAAAACCAGTCTTTCTCAAACTGCTCGACGGAGCATGTGAGGAATTTAGGAAAACAAAAATAAAACATTAGACATAAATCTGATATAAGAACTCAAGAAATATGCGTACAACATATAATAGTACTTTTGAGGCCGCTGGGAATGCCATAACGATTATCCCCTCAAAAGAACCCTCATCTAAAATGTACATAAGGTGATATGTATATAATGTCTACGGTGTAGAATATAAATATTATAATATAGTTGGTATGGTTACATTTGTTACATTTGATGGCATATTAGGAATACAATCAAAATCAATAAGGAATGTTCGCATAATGGATTTTCCGCAAAGATCTCTTTAGAGAAGCCAAATCCAAACTCCACGCACAAGGATCAGAAAATACGTACCTTTTGAGCATCGTATATCTCTAGATATAATATACCTTAAGGTAATCATAAGAGGCCCAGCATTCGAATATAAACATGAATAATGTGAACCAAATATCATCAACTCCTACCGGCCAACAGTCGATAAGTATCTCTAGATATGGAATTGATAACATCCTGACTTTGGTCTCTAACCCGAGGTCGTGCATCCTACTCTATCTTTAGCCATTTTCGATGTCGAGGTTACATTCGACATCTTTCACGTGAGTCTTCATCACTCGAACAGAACACGATTCCCAAATTGGATCATTTACATCTCCAACAAATCTCGAAACCACACACGGATAACCATCACTCAACAGCTCTCCAAATCACACATGGATTCCCACATCTTGAATAGATCACGAACAATTACATGTGTTCGAGCATCTTAAACAGATCTCGAATCTCCACATAGATTCCTGCATCTAGAACCAATCCACTTCCAAGAGATAGAACATGTATCTCGTCCTTGAAGTGGTTTTCAGTAAGTAAAACACAAACCGATCCCAGTCTCTCCAAGACTGAATCGATGAATTTGATCATTGAATGAAAATGATAATGATCGTATATGGAAACCAAGTCTCATGTACTTATCACGTTTCCAATATTTTCCTCTTACACTCTCTCCCAATCAAGAGTGAAGATGGTAGGTTAGAGCTCTATTGCTCATATCACTACATGAACATCAATCTTAATTCCAACAGATAGACAAGCCTACTTCATCGTCTTTTGGTACTAGTTATACGAATAAATGTTTTCCATAAATGAGGAAACAAATAAAGCATGTTCAAGTCACACAAAACACGATCAAATCTTGTAAGACACTTCTAATCCCTTTTTTATTTAATTAATCTTTTATTAATTAAAACCTATTTTATTAGTGAAACTTGGTTTACTTAATAAACATCATTTATGAATTTCTATTATTCATTTATACTCTTTTAATACTTCAAAAAAAACTTATTCATACACTTATCTCAAATGGTATAAGTATATTCACAAATCATTAATAAGATTTCTTACTTTAAACCTTTACTCTTTTTACACTTTAAAACATATTCATATACTAATCCCAATTGGTATAAGTATATTCGAAAATCATTAACAAGATTTTTTACTTATAATATCCTTTAAAATATCCATTTTAAGGATCTAAGTACTTTCACAAATCCATTCAAAAGATTTAAGGCTAATGTTACTCAAACATTGTCACTGCAAATCCAAAACCATTTCACTTGTGCTTATAACTAAAACATTCTTTTTAAAGATCCATTTACATGCCCAACTATAGTTAAAAAGGGTTAAAGACGATGTGATTAACACATTCTCAGAACAAACCTAAACAATCTTCCTACTTGTTTCTATCTTAACAAACCTTTGTTTTAATGATCTAGAATCAATAATAAGTTAAGTTTGATAGTCATTTAATCGATTATTTAGTTAAAATAGTTGCTTATACACATCAGTGTTTGTATACTTAACATGCTTTCGACATTCCTGACTTAACTATTCCTCGCTCAAGAGGAAAGCTCTGTAGGTTAGAGCTCCATTGCTTCTTCCCCACTCGACATCAATCTTTAACTCATAGAAATAGATAAACCTACTTCATCGGCTTTTAGTGTTAAGTAAAGTTAATTTCCTTTTTAGACAAGTAAGTAAACAACAAGATTAACACGTTTTTGACATATCAACTTACACTGTTCCTCGTTCAAGACCCAAGCCAGGTATTTTTGGGCACTGATTGCTCCAAGCCTTACCTAGACACCTTATTCTTGAATCTCACAAACGGACAAGTTTACTCGCCAGCTTATTAGTATTAAGCATAGTCAATCACCTTTGTCAAGACTTTTATATATGAAACAATACTTTAGAAATACTTGTAAATAGGTTTTAAATATCTATGTAAAATATTACTTGAAAATAATTAATTTAGAAGTTCGATTAAAAACATTTTTACATTTTGCTGCACTTTACTTCCAAAATTCGTAAATAATCATTAAGACTTTATTTAAACTTCTAATCTTTTTCTCATACTCAAATACATTTTATACCAACATTCATCAAAAGAATTTATAAAAAAATAATTTAGGAACCATTTAAATCATGAAAAACTAGCCAAAATGTCGCATTTTAAATACTTAAAACTATAAGTGACTTACTACAGCATTTATAAGTGCTATTAAAAGTCCTTGTTAAAACAACATTAAATGTACAATTTTTATGACTAATTTTAACACCTAAACAAACAATTTGAAATTTGAAAATTTTAAGATAAGTACTACCATTAGATTACTTAAAAACCTTTGGAAGATGCTAACCCTATGCCGGTAATGACTCGCCGGTCTAATGCTTGGAAAGTGGGCCGACCTAACCATTCGCATTACTTGCCGACCCAATGGATAAAGGCGGGCCGACCTAGCATCTCAAAGAGTGTTGCCGACCTAAAGGATGCGGGGAAGGATCCGATCTAACTCGATGCCGACCTAACTGGTTAAGAAGTATGCCGACCTAATACCTTAACATGGATGCCGACCTAACTGTTAAGCACAAACTCACCCACCTATGAGTCGTGGCCGACTTATGATTTATGGTAAGTCGTAACCGGTCTAAGGGTGTGAAGGATGAAGTAGTGAAATAGTTTAGCACATGGCACACTAACTCGGCGGCGACCCAACACTTAAGGTTTGGAGCTAAAGAAGCGCGCGTCTTTCACTTAGACCGGAGACCGTGCCTGAGAGAAGGAGGGCGACATATAACTCAGCCTGACCCGGAGCCGACCTACGACTTAACCCATCTCGGCCACTACCTCCGACCAAGCACCGAAAGCCCCTATAAATACACGACCATCACCAACATTCAAGGGACCTTTTTTTGGCTCATTCTCGAAGCGCCGATACTCTGCCATTTACACAACTCAAGCAACACTTCAAGCACTCCAAACACCAAGGACGCTACTACACACTTCAAGAAGGAATCATAATCATTCAAGATGAACTCGAAAGATTATTCTTCACCGAAGTTTGAGCTACTTGTCCGAAGTGGATTGTAATTGAAGAATATTGTATAAGTTGTACTTGTATCATCAATAAAGTGAATATAAGTGGACGTAGGCTTGATTTTGGGCCGAACCACTATAAAACTTGTGTTCTCTTACTGTTTTTCTGTAATCTCTTTACCTGAATCTTGTTCCCGTGTCCACGGGTGGTGCTTTCACAACTGTTATCTACACACCGGGGTGTTAGTGTTTGAATTTTGACGTTAACATTTTTGGTGCTTTCACTGAGAATTGAACTCAGGACAGCTGTCATCATTGCTTCGCAGAGATTTGAAGAAAGAATTTCCTTAAAAACCAGAAGTATATCTGAGATTATGGCTCCTGGAAGGAAAAGTAGATCTATCAGATCTGGGAACATTCAAGAGGGAACCTCCGCTTCCCCTGTACCTAATCTACCCACTCCATCTGTTGGAGTTACGAAAGCGGAATTGGATGCTATGATTCTAGGGCTAAACCAGCAGATAAACGCCCAAAATGCACAACTAGAGGCTCAAAGTGCCCAGAATGCTCTGATTCTGAATAAGTTGAACGACTTACTTGGGGCAAACAATCAACCGGCTGGTAATGAAAGGAACTATGCTGGCAACATTCATGATGTTAATGAAAGAAATGCTCCTGAAAGGCCTACTAGTCCCTTTGAGCAGGCAGTACCTGAGGCCGGTGGATCTAGAACTCGACATGATGAAGAATATCTTTCTGGAATGGTCCGGCAGATCATGAAAGAAAGTATGCAAAGGGTCGAAGATGAGAAGGAATGGGGTTTCGCTCCAAGTAAAACTCCGTTTTCTGAAAAAATCTTGAAGGCGGAATTTCCAAGGAAGTTTGTCCCTCCAACTATTCCAGCTTACAAAGGGACAAGTGATCCGAATGAGTTCTTGTATAAATATGATTGGCACATGACAGGTGCCAGGGCCTCCGACGAAATAAAGTGCCGATATTTCCCCGTATACCTGGAAGGCGTGGCTTTACTGTGGTTCACCAAGTTGCCAGTTCGATCTATCGATCAGTTTTCAGACTTGACCAGAAAATTCAAGGAGCAGTTTAGGCTATATGCTTCAAAGGCCAAGGATATCATGTCATTGTCCAGTTTAGAGCAGAATCCTGGTGAGTCTATCAGATCTTTCTTGAACCGTTTCAATATAGCACTGGCTGAGGTGGACAATGCTGAACCACGAATGATATTGACTTATCTGATGAGGGCTATCGATAAGTCAAGCGAATTTGGGAAATGGTTAAATATGAAGGAGCCAACCTCTCTCGAAAAGTTCTACAAAAAAGCAGACGAATTCATTCGCTTGGAAAGCCGTCCTTTACCAGTAAAGACAGTGTTGGAAAAAGCAGAAGACAACACTGTCGCTCCACGCAAGAATGAATCGGTGGGGCAAAAAAAGGAGAATAGTAATGGGAAGAAACAGGGTAATCTGAAGAAGCCCCGATCCTTCAAGCCATCAGAATATACTCCATTATCACATACACCGGAGCACATCTACCTGGCCACTAAAGATTCCGTCGATTTCCCTAAACCTATCCCTTTGAGAACTGGGAGAAAAGCCATACAAAGTGGGAAATTCTGCCGCTTCCACAATCAACCAGGTCATGAAACTGATGAATGCCGCCAGCTGAAAAATCTGATTGAAGAGTTGCTAAGAGAAAACAAGTTGCAGCAATTTGTGAAAAAGAATAGCAACAATCCTGCATCGTCGAGTCAGGGGCAGCGGGCTCCTGTTCATCAGCCTGGGGTAGGTGAGAAAGCTACGGGGCATGAATCTGGAAGGCCCGTTATCAATGTCATTTCCGGAGGACCTCACCCAGCTGGCAAGAGTTGGGGTGAGATGGAGAGATATTCCAGGGCTTTGAAATATGCTCCAGCCGAAGAAGACGTCTTTGTTCTAGAAGACACTACGCCCCTTAAACAACAGAAAACTTTCAGTGATGATATTATTTTCAGAGCCAGAGATTCTGCAGGTATTGAAGCTCCTACTTTAGATCCCTTGGTCATCTCGGCTGGTATAGGACCAGCCATTGTCAGAAGAGTCCTCATTGACTGCGGAGCATCATGTAATATCCTCTTCAAAAAGACATTTGACCAGATGAAAATCCCTATGATCGATGTGCAAGCCTCATCACAGAAAATCGTGGGCTTCACTGGGGAGCCAAAGCAACCAGTAGGAACCATCGATTTGTTTGTAGAACTTGGGGAAGGAGAAAGGAAAGTGGTCCGAAAGCAAACATTTGTGATTGTCGATGAGTTTTCTTCCTATAATGCTTTTCTTGGCCGTCCAACACTCGCAGCATTCAAAGCTATCCTAGCCCCGTGGTGCCTCACTATTAAATTCCCTACTGACAATGGAGTAGGAGTTATAAAAGGGGATCAGAATGCTGCGCGAGAGTGCTATTTGACAGAGCTGCGAGAGTCAAGAAAAAGAGAAATGGGAAAGGGTGCGGCAACCCCAGTCCGCATCAAGGAACCAGCCTTGTAGCAATTACAGGGCGGACCCTGCACTGGCGAGCATAGCGGGGCACGGAAAGAAATGGATCCCAGAAAAGCCAGTACAGGGGAAAATAGAGTGGTACCGGTGGAAACGACAGTTCCGGTACCTGTTGACCCGAAGGATCCAAATAAGGTGTTGAATGTGGGTTCACAGCTTAATGTGTCAATTCAGAACATCTTGATATCTTTCCTGAAGGCAAATCTGGATGTCTTTGCTTGGACTCATGCCGATATGTGTGGGATATCTCCAGAAGTTGCAGTACACGCTCTGAATATTGACCCAAAATTTACACCAGTTAAACAGAAAAGGAGAGCCCAAGGTCCAGAAAGGTCAGCAGCATTAAAAGAAGAAGTTGATCGACTCATGGAAAATAACTTCATCAAAGAGTCTACATATCCGAATTGGGTTTCGAATCCTGTGTTGGTCAAGAAAGCTAATGGAAAATGGAGAGTGTGCATCGATTTTTCTGATCTAAACAAGGCTTGCCCCAAAGATTGCTTTCCATTACCCAGGATCGATCAACTGGTAGACGGAACTGCGGGACATGAATTGTTATCTTTCATGGATGCCTACTCCGGTTATAACCAAATCATGATGCATGAGCCGGATCAGGAGGATACAAGCTTTATTACAGATGTTGGACTTTATTGCTATAGAGTTATGCCCTTCGGATTAAAAAACGCAGGGGCAACCTACCAAAGACTTGTTAATGCTATGTTCAAACCGCAATTGGGCAAAACTATGGAAGTCTACGTCGACGACATGTTAGTGAAGTCCAGGAAAGCAGCGGATCACATTGAACACTTAGTAGAAATGTTCGCAGTCCTCCGGAAATACAGAATGAAGCTTAACCCCCTGAAATGTACATTTGGAGTCGAATCCGGAAAGCTCTTAGGTTTTATCGTCAGTGCTAGGGGCATTGAGGCTAGTCCAGCTCAAATTACTGCCTTGAAAGAAGTTAAAGCTCCTAGAACAAAGAAGGAATTGCAGAGTCTCAACGGAAAGATCGCCGCCCTGAGTCGGTTCATTTCCAAAGCTACTGATAAATGCATCCCATTCTTCGATGCCCTGAAAAAAGGAAAAAAGAACTTTGAATGGACTCCCGAATGCCAAAAGGCTTTTGAAGAGTTGATCCGTCATATGGAAACGCCTCCGATACTTTCTAGACCAGGCAGTGGTGAGGATCTTCTTATATACTTGGCAGTATCATCTCATGCTCTAAGTGCAGCGCTGATACGGGAAGACAAAAGGATTCAACATCCAGTTTACTATATCAGCAAAAGACTCACTGGGGCAGAGCAGAATTACTCCAAGTTGGAAAAACTCGCCTATTGCCTACTAGTTGCATCGAGGAAACTGAGGCAATATTTCCAAGCTCATCCTATTAAAGTGCTCACTGATCAACCTCTAAAGCAAGTACTATTTCGCCCAGAAACTTCGGGACGCCTTCTGAAATGGAACATTGAACTCAGTCAATATGACATCACTTATCATCCCCGAAAAGCAATCAACGGACAAGCTTTAGCTGATTTCATTGCAGAATTCACAGAGAAAGACAATGGTGAGGAAAAAGCGATCAATGATTCTCCAATCCAGTGGAAGATGTATGTTGATGGCGCAAGAAATGACTACTGTTCTGGAGCCGGAGTGGTACTTGAAACTCCTGAAGGTCGATTATTATGTTATGCACTAAGACTGGAATTTCCTTCAACAAACAATGAAGCAGAATATGAAGCTCTTATTGCAGGTCTGAAGATCGCTAAAGAGCTGAACATTCGAGCATTACAAATTTTCAGTGATTCTCAGCTTATTGTATGCCAAGTCAAGAAGGAATTTCAAGCAAAAGGTGGAAATCTGCCCTCCTACTTGTCAAAGGCTTGGGAACTCCTATGTGAACTCGATCACTATTCAATAAGCCACATTCCTCGGGAAGAGAATATGAAGGCAGATTCCCTCGCAAAGTATTTGAGTTCTGGTGAAGCTCAACTATTGGGATTGGTCCCTGTAGAAGTCCTTTCAGCGCCAAGTATAGACGAGATGGATATAGACTGGATTATGAATGTATCTCAAGAACGAGAGTCATGGATGACTCCAATACTGGATTACCTACTCAGGGGTTCTCTGCCAGAAAACTCGATAGAAAGACGAAAGCTACTAAGGAAGGCCTCCCGCTATGTGATTCAGGATGGCCGATTGTACAGACGGGGGTTCTCAATGCCATTGCTTCGATGTGTATCCCGGGAAGAGTCCAAAACAATCCTAGCAGAAGTGCATGGAGGAGAATGCGGTGATCATTCAGGTGGACAAACATTAGCAAAGAAAATTCTCCGATACGGATATTTTTGGCCAGAAATTACTCGGGATGCTGCAGATTACTCCCGAAAATGTGACAAATGCCAAAGATATGCCAAAATTCCTAGAGCACCTTCTACCGAACTCACACAGATGGTCAGTCCATGGCCATTTGCAATTTGGGGAATGGATCTCATTGGGCCGCTACCAACTGCTAAATCAGGGATTAAATATGCTATTGTTGCAGTTGATTATTTTACTAAGTGGGCTAAAGCTGAACCATTGGCTACGATCACTTCAAAGAAAGTGATAAGCTTTGTGACCAAGAATATCATTTGCAGATACGGTGTGCCTCAGAAAATAATCACAGACAATGGTACTCAGTTTGAAAGCGAGGAATTCCAGGATTTTTGCAAGCAATTCAAAATCCAGAAAAGCTTTTCGGCAGTAGCTCATCCGCAGGCAAACGGGCAAGTGGAAGCAGTGAACAAGATCATCAAATCAACCATCAAAAAGCAACTCGAAAGAGCAAAAGGTGGTTGGGTCGATAAACTACCACTTGCACTATGGGCATATAGAACTACTCACAAAACTGCGACTGGGCATACTCCTTTTGCGTTAGCATACGGATCGGAAGCAATGATCCCGGTTGAAGCAGAGGTCCCTTCACTCAGAAGAATCCATTTCAATCAAGCAGAAAATGAAAAGCTGCAACTTGAAGTGCTGGATCTCCTTGATGAAAAAAGAGATGAAGCTAACCTCAGAGTTGCAGCTCATCAGCAAAGGATAGCCAGACATTTCAATTCCAAAGTTCGTCAACGCAGCTTTAAAATTGGAGATCTAGTCCTGAAAAGAATTATGACCGCGACAGGGGTGTTTGGGCCAAATTGGGAAGGACCATATGTAATAGGTCAGAAGCTTCTTGACGGCACATTCAAGCTCACCACTGTTGATGGAGATCAAATTCCAAGGGAATGGAACAGCAACCAATTGAGTCAATAATTTACTTGAAAATTTTGTTGAAAAATTGTAAAAAGAATTATGAATGTATGATTCTTGTAATTGAAAGCAATTGTGAAACTGATGCAAGTAAATAATGAAAGAATATAAAGTGGATGTAGGCCCAATTTCATGGCCGAACCACTATAAATCTTGTGTTCCTTATTATCATTATATGTTTGCTTTGTTTTCGATATAAAAATACATAAAATGTATTGCTAAAATGTCGATTTAAATTTTTGCAGACAATGGAAATAAAACTTGCGCATCATAAGACTGAGCGATTCTCACCATCATTCAACAAACAAATTTCAAGTCACAAAGACCCCGAATTCAAATCCTAGATAGGAAATACTTCAATTGAACGGCTAATGATTTCGATAGAAACGAGCCCTTGCTGATAAATTGAGATTGTTTGAACAAACAAACATCCAATTAGGAAGCTAGCGCCCGTTCTCACGAACTTGCCTGGCAATGAAGTACACTTCCTTGGATTAAACAAGCCACTTGTGAGAGAAAGGGGAATGAAAACTTGAAAAGAAAAAAAAAGGGATCGCTGAAAAGGCATAAGCAAGTGAACAGAGGAACAACCAAAGCTACCATCAGCGGCACAAGTCCTCTTCGGAGGCGCAACTCTTCGGAGGATAAAAGACCTCTAATGGGTCATACGCCACAAAAAAGAAAGTTCTCTACTCAACAAAAAAGATTGGAGGAGTCATGACCCTCCAACCATGAGAGAGTAACTTCCAGGCGATGAAAACCCTCTCTGAGGCACATTTCACCAGGAGTTGAAGTGTTATAACCGCTCTTCGGGATTTCACTTCACCAGAGTTGAAATGTAAACAAAATAAAAGCCCTCTTCGGAGGCCCATTTCACCAGGAGTTGAAGTGTTATAACCGCTCTTCGGGATTTCACTTCACCAGAGTTGAAATGTAAACAAAATAAAAGCCCTCTTCGGAGGCCCATTTCACCAGGAGTTGAAGTATTATAACCGCTCTTCGGGATTTCACTTCACCAGAGTTGAAATGTAAACAA
This sequence comes from Allium cepa, assembly GCA_030765085.1. Lineage (NCBI taxonomy): Eukaryota > Viridiplantae > Streptophyta > Magnoliopsida > Asparagales > Amaryllidaceae > Allium > Allium cepa. The sequence goes on from CM060939.1 coordinate 814,170,510, forward strand.
AATAAAAGCCCTCTTCGGAGGCACATTTCGCCAGGAGTTGAAGTGTAGCAACCGCTCTTCGGAATCTCACTTCACCAAAGTTGAAATGCAAAAACAAAGACCTTCTTGAAAGCCCACGTTTCACCAAGATTGAAATAAAACTTCCAAGTGTTGAAACGTGAAAAGGCTTTCTTCGAAGGCACAACTCTTTGGGGGTACACGTTTCACCGAGATTGAAATAAAACTTCCAAGTGTTGAAACGTAAAAAATCCCTCCTTAGAGGTACGACCCCCTCCCGGGGACACAATCAAGAAAAAAGACCTCTTTGGAAGCACACGTTTCACCGAGATTGAAATAAAACTTCCAAGTGTTGAAACGTGAAAAGGCTTTCTTCGAAGGCACAACTCTTTGGGGGTACACGTTTCACCGAGATTGAAATAAAACTTCCAAGTGTTGAAACGTGAAAAATCCCTCCTCAGAGGTACAATTTTGCATAAAAAAAAAAAAAAAAAAATCCTCATCAAAAGCGTACTTTAACTTTCAAATGGAAAATGATCGTAAAAAGAAAAGAAGTTAAAGTACCCTTCAGAGGTCCGCTTTCCCACATAGAGGAATTCACTTGGTAAAATATGCACATAAGCAAAAGAAAAAAGTGATTTCTTCGAACGACAAAGCGTAAAAACTTATACGAAGGGAGTTGTACTCTATAAAATTTTCTTTAAAGAATAAAATAATTATTCTTTAACAAATAAGAGTGCAAGTCCCCTCGAAGTATAAAACATTGCAACAAGCTTAAGGTATGGGGGCAACATGGTATAGTAGTATAGCTGCATCAGTAAAGTAATACTCAAACAACATACCATAAGCCCGCTGCAATGTTATATAAACAAACTTGTGCAAAAATAAATAGTAAATGCATTCTCAAATTCAAACAGAAGTTTGTACAAACGAAGAATCATTTTATTCAACTATAATGCAGATACAGGTTTTCAAGATAGAAGCGGGGGCCGATACCCGCACAACTCTCGGCCAGTTCATATAAAAGACAAAAAGCTAAAATCTTCACTTCTTCTTCCCTCCTTTGGATCCTTTACCCGGTCGGATGACCAGCTTTCCAGGTCGGCCAGTGGGTATAAGGGAAGTAGGAGAGGTAGGTGTAACCGGTTCAACTTCCGGCTCCTCTTCAGTGGCGGTGATTTTCTTCCCCCTCCTCTTTGATATCCCACGCTTCTCTCTCCTTTGTGAGGAAGACTCACTCCCCGGAGTGACAAGTTTTGATAGAACAATGTCGTCAGAAGGAGTCCGTTCCAGGGATATGTCACCTCCCTCAGGTCTCTCATCTTTCTGCTCTTGCGAAGTGATGGGATCATCCAAGCCGTGAAGAGCCTCTATTTGTTCCTCCTGTGATCCAGGTTGCGAGGCAGAAGGAGGCACCGCCTGAAGAGATGAAGGAAGGATGACCGGAGGAGTAGAAGTTTGAGCAGTGCTTGGTACTTTCTCTACAGAAGAAAAAAGGTTAAAGTCAGTAAAAAGAGGAGATGAAGGTTCACCAATGAAGTCAGTAAAGAGAGGAGATGAAGGCTCGTCAAGGTTGAGAAAATAGCCAAGGAGCTCGTGAAACTCATGTGAAATAAACGAGTAACCCGCTTGAGCAGAATTGACAGTAGCGAGATTAACAGTGAAGTTACCTGGAGAAGCTGGTTTCTTGATATCGACTTCATAAGCTTGCGCATCAGCACTCTCTTCACCCTCGTCTCCGCCTTGTGTGCTTGTAATATCAGCGGTAACTTTGGTGGGAGATGCGAGATGGGAACTGGAACCAATAATGTCGACTTCAGACGAAGAAGGTGGCTGGACTAGAGTAGTTGAAGTGGTTTTCCCCAGCTGGTCCCCTTCCGTCACCTCGGTTCTTAGTTTGGCAAGTTGTTCCTTTCCCCTGGCAAGAGCAGCGCGAGCGTCTTCATCAAAATAATGCCTTTCCAGGGCTGACTCGTCATAACCAGCACCTTCAGCACCAAGCATATCGAGGGCGGCCTCCCACACTTCAGCTAAAGTGATCTCATACTTGGGACCAAGAAAGGCGAGGCTTCCACGCCCCAAGACGCTATGCAAGTAGAAGTCGAATAGTGTTGAGCCGAAGCTGTTTTTGGTCGCCTCATGAGATTCTTCGGCTGCGATTTTGCCGGCGACAGCCTCATCGCGCTCCTTTTCAGTTTTGGCAAGCTGAAGCTTAAGCATTTGTATCTCCGCCTCCTGGGAGTTGTTTTTCTTTCGAAGCTCAGCAATATCAGAGACATAGCCTTCACTGATTCTTTTTTGTGCCTCGAGCCTATCTTCGGCATCCCTCTGACTGGCATGAGCATCTCTAACTTGTCTGAGAAGCACTTCTTCTTTTTGAGAGTATGAAGTAGAGGAAGCAGCAAGCTCATCTTTCAACTTCTCAACCTTTGCTTCGAGCTCCTCGTTATAGGAAGTTATGCTCCTCATTTCGGTGTCGTGCTTCTCAAGCACCTTTTGCCACTCAGCCTTATCGTTTTCCATGGTGAGCATAGCCTCTAAGTTGGCGCGGTTAACTCGTTGAAGCTCATCAACAAGCTTCTGCCAGTTTGACATCCTCTCGATATCAAGTTTAACGGCGTCAAGATTTCGTAGCATAGCAGGCTTGTCAATAGGGACTAGGTCGAGATCGAACCTCACACCCTTTAAACACCATTGTGGAAAACGACTTTGTAAAGTGGCCGGGCCAGGTCCCACTTGAAATTTAGGCCTGCTTATTATTGTCTGGATGTCCTCCTTCCCAAGAGCAGGAGAGTCGGAAGTAATGTCAAGAGGGGCAGGGGCAGTAGGCTTTTCGGGAATAGTGGAAACATGTCTCTCACCATGTCGGGCTCGTTTGCCTGAATCTTCAGCTACATGACCTTTTCCTCGGTCGTCGTGAGATTTCCTTTTGTGCGAGTCATCACTCCTCTGCAGAGAATCATGGTGCTCATCCCTATCCCTTCTGTCATAATGCTCTTCTGCATCCCTCCTTTCACGAGCCTTTCGAGCAGCCCTCTCTTCGTCAGACTCTCTATAGGAGGGAAAGTAACGCCGATAATCATATTGACCACGCCCCCCGTAGCGTCGGAAATCCTGATAATATGATCCGCCGCGTGTCATTGAAGAATCTGAAATAAGAAAAGATAAGCTTTAGAAATCTTTAAAGTATAAGAAGATAAGTGCATAAATGTGCTGGAAAATCCTAAGTGTTGTGTGATGTGCAAGCTACACGCATTAAGCTACAAACCACTCTTTGGTGCAGAGGTGATGATAGCTTGGGTATGAGGAGTTGATGTTTGTGTTGGTGTTTGTCGAAGAAGAGACGTCGCCTCAATTACAGGAGAGATAGTTTTAGATACGTCATCTCTAAAAAGCTCCTGCGAAGTCACTATTATGTCGCTCAACCCCTCATAAACATCGTCACCATCATGCTTGGTGGGACTTGTTTTCTCAATTCCTACATCAGCTAATCCCCCGAGAGGCCGTGAAGGTTCTTCTTCTTCCTCGATCGGGGCAAGCACCGTCTTACTAGATGACCCCATAATATCGGTAGGAGTGGAACACTTCACCAATGAAGCTTCAATATTAGACTCTTTTGATGTAAGTTGTTCGACAGTAACCGGGGCATCAGGAGTTTTCATCGGAGAATCGGGAACTTCTGTTGGAACTTCATGAGCATGTGTAGAACGAGAAGCGTGTAGAAGCCCGTATTGGTGTAAAAATTCATCCTTCAGCAGAAATTTTATGCTCCTTTCTTCCGCAGCCACGGCACTCAACCTCTCAAAAACTTGTTTATGAATCGGATCTCTAGAAGGGAGAGGAAGTGCTGAAAAGAGCAAAGAATGAAGTTAGCAACTGAAAGTTCGGATCTCGAAAAAAGTTTCAAAAACGAAAAAATGGAAACACTAGTCTTACTTCCTATTCTCCAGATGGCATAAAACCCTGGAGGGCAGCGAGCAAAGAAAAACTGGTTCAAAAATCCATGAACACTTTCAGTGAGATCGGAAAGGAGCTTGCGGTTTCTAGCACTTCTCACAATAATGAGTGAAGGATGATCTTTACTCTTTGTAAACGAGCACAGATAGCGAATTTCTTCAAAACTCGGTAGGCGATCAAGAGTTCTTCTAAACAAAACACACAACCCCATCAAGATGGCATAACCATTAGGATGAAGTTGAAATGGAGAGATCGTCAACCGGAGAAGAAGAGTTCGAAGGAAGTCATTGAAAGGGGGAATTGCCCCACTTAAGCACATTTGGCGATTGGCTGCAACAAAACCGTAAGGAGGATTATCAGCAGTGTCGCTTGGCCCGGGCAATAAGACATCACTTTCAGCAAAGCCGAATTGAGTGCGTATCTGAATAAACATTCTTGGGGTTAGAATGGTCGAAGTTCTCTCCGGAGGATTCTCTATGGGAACAGCTACCGGGAAAGTCTCTTCCTCTTGAGCTACCATTTCTTCTTGTTGGAGGGAAGTCATTCTACATAAACAACTGGGTATTCAAACATGAAGGTGCACGTTTCCTAAAGTGTGTGAAGTGTTGTACAAGTATCAATCAAACAATAAGCAAAGGCAACTGGAATAAAACCTAACAAACATTTGTTAGTTATAAAGACCAGGAATCTTTGTTTTGAGTTTGAATATGCAAATATAATGTTGATGCAAACAAGTCAGTTCAAATTGTTGATACTTTGCATTAATATTCTACTTTAGTCGATTAATTCACAACATTTCATGCATTATATTCATGATGCTTATCTTGTCTTGACTAATCTGCCATTTAATATGGGCTGTCAATGGCAGTATGTGCGCCTTGTTTTCCTTTGTTTGTTTGTTATTCTCAACAGGTTGGTAGCTTAAAAATGAGAATGATCTGTGAAGTGACATAATGTGTTTAAACAAATTTAAAGTTGGGGCAGTTCAAAGTTTAATCCCTGTTCAAAGTTTGATCATAGTTCAAAGTTTATTCCACTTAAATTGGCAGTCCAAGTCAAAATGATTAAAGTTAGTTGACACTCTCAAGTGCCAGCATGTCCAAGGCCTAAGTCGTATCTCGGCTACAACCTAAAAAAAAAAAAGAGAAAGGCTAAGTCTGAAGTTGGCCGAAATCATAGCAATTCGATTCGGCAAGCTTGGTTAAATGCTTAAGTGCTAACTCGGTTATGCCTTAAGAATCTCCCACACATTAATGTAGGGTTCCTACTCCTTTAACTCGGCAGTTCCCTAGGTCGCAAGAGAGAGGTGGGGAAGCAGGCCCTGATTCAAAAGGAAAAAGTTTCTCCAAGTATTAACCCGGTCGCGGTTCAGGCCTTAAAGGTTAGGTCGGTAAGTTTCCCCAAGTATTAGCTCGGTACCGACTCAAGATTCATGTCGCACCCAATCAGATCGGCCATAAGTTAGGTCACCTAAAATCACGTCCAAGCCGGTATCTCGCTCAACCCGTTAGCCCAATAACCACTCCACCCACAAAAACCCCTATCCCATTCATGATACTTCATGCTACTGGATCATCCACTAAACCAATTCGAAACTATTACGAATCTAACACCTCGCAATCCCAACCGGCTATCTTAAAGCAATAAACCATCTTCGTCGCTTCGTTGTTCATTTAAAGCTAAAAACCGAGCAACTCAAGCTTCATCAAACACAGGTGAAGTGAGATTCGTAATAATGCAATGCTCAAAGGGGTGAGTTAGGCTCGAATGGAATTCGTGAATCAATGACAACGAGGAATCGAGGGTAGATTCACTTACGTGACAAACAGCAAGGATTATCAATGATCGATTGGGAGGAAATCGCCTTTATGGATCTGAGAGTGCTTTAATGGCGGAATCGAGCAAGAAATTAAATGAAGGAGAAGAAGGAAGAGAGCCAATTTATATCACACGGTGAAGAAATGTGAAACGGCGCCAACTGATAGGTCGTGCGGGACCTACCGACCTAGGAGGAGCCGAGCTAAGAAGTATCGAAGCACACGACTTAATCTTAAGGCGTATACTTCGAGGGGCAAATGTTAACCCTATGCCGGTAATGACTCGCCGGTCTAATGCTTGGAAAGTGGGCCGACCTAACCATTCGCATTACTTGCCGACCCAATGGATAAAGGCGGGCCGACCTAGCATCTCAAAGAGTGTTGCCGACCTAAAGGATGCGGGGAAGGATCCGATCTAACTCGATGCCGACCTAACTGGTTAAGAAGTATGCCGACCTAATACCTTAACATGGATGCCGACCTAACTGTTAAGCACAAACTCACCCACCTATGAGTCGTGGCCGACTTATGATTTATGGTAAGTCGTAACCGGTCTAAGGGTGTGAAGGATGAAGTAGTGAAATAGTTTACACATGGCACACTAACTCGGCGGCGACCCAACACTTAAGGTTTGGAGCTAAAGAAGCGCGCGTCTTTCACTTAGACCGGAGACCGTGCCTGAGAGAAGGAGGGCGACATATAACTCAGCCTGACCCGGAGCCGACCTACGACTTAACCCATCTCGGCCACTACCTCCGACCAAGCACCGAAAGCCCCTATAAATACACGACCATCACCAACATTCAAGGGACCTTTTTTTGGCTCATTCTCGAAGCGCCGATACTCTGCCGTTTACACAACTCAAGCAACACTTCAAGCACTCCAAACACCATGGACGCTACTACACACTTCAAGAAGGAATCATAATCATTCAAGATGAACTCGAAAGATTATTCTTCACCGAAGTTTGAGCTACTTGTCCGAAGTGGATTGTAATTGAAGAATATTGTATAAGTTGTACTTGTATCATCAATAAAGTGAATATAAGTGGACGTAGGCTTGATTTTGGGCCGAACCACTATAAAACTTGTGTTCTCTTACTGTTTTTCTGTAATCTCTTTACCTGAATCTTGTTCCCGTGTCCACGGGTGGTGCTTTCACAACTGTTATCTACACACCGGGGTGTTAGCGTTTGAATTTTGACGTTAACAGAAGAAATCCTTAAGAATGTCTTTCTATTTATTTATAAAAATTCCTAAAAATAAAGGATTCCGAAGTGCACTTATAACAACTATTCTCGATACAAACATTTTCAAACTAACTTCACTTTAATACACAAGTTAAACAACCATTTAAACATCAATTAAAGGCTATTCCACGTGTTTAAGAAGGTAATAGAAGTGAGTTTATACAATATAAAGTTAGTATTTGCTTTCATAAGCAAAAGGGTTCCAAAGTTTATAACTTTACCTAGTTAATGTCACTTTAACTTTATAATTTGCATACAACACACACATATACATATATACACAAATACATATAATATACAATTAAGAGATAGTTAGATAACTTTCTTAGATCCATGCGTAATCCAAGCATAAAGATAAAAACCCAAAGAACCACCTCCTTCCATCAACATAAGCCTAAAGGTCCAACCTTTAGCAGTTCAAAACCAAAGCCACCTTCCTCCTCCTCCTCCATGCTCACGACCCATCCAAGATCTCCCTCTTCCTATCACCTCCTCCTACTTCTTACTTGCTAATCATGCTTTCCATGATGCTTTTGGCATAATGCCAAAGTTTTAAATAAATTAGAGAAAATTTGGGCAACTTTTGAAAAAGTTAGAGAGTTATTAATGTATTAGTGCTTAAGCACTTCTGTCATTTTCAACCCTCCTACTTCATATTAACCTTAGGAATTTATTTGTGATTATTAAGTGAACTCCTGCTTTCTATTTATGGGCTTCAAATGGTGAAGCATAAGCTTACTCTCACCCCCCCCGGAAGGCTTTCCTCCCATCATGTTGTAACGACCCAGAATTTTTATTAATTAAAATTTGAATATTTAATTAATTTTAAATATTAATAAGTGAATTTATAGGTCGAATAAATTTTTATTTGAATTTTTGGATTTAATTGGATTATTAAATCGATAATTTAATATGTGAAATTATGGAAATAATTGAAAATTGGGTTAAATATGATTGAAAATGATTTGTAAAATTTTATTTTATCATGTTGGAGTTAGAACAATATTTTAGAACTTTTAAAATCGAATTAAAAGTTAATTTGTGAAAATTGAATATTTTAATATTTAAATCGACTAGTAAAAATAGTCAATTTTTGAACAGTCTCAGAATTGAACGAAACCAGTTCCACTGGATCCGTAATAGTTAGTTATTACCGGATTTCAAATTTCGTGTCAATCGGAGTTATCGTTTGAGTGTGGCAGCTCGAAACGCATCGAATTATTTTTAATTTAAATTTAGCGAGTGAGAATAGCCATTTTTCAAAAAGTCTCGGATTTCGACGAAACCAGTTTCATCGGATCCGTAATGTGATATTATTGTAAGGTTTCAAATTTCAAGTCGATTGCATTTACCGTTTGTCCGTTACAAATTAAAACGCCTAGAAATCGATTTAAATCGGTTTAATTTAAATTGAACGTTTATAGCCATAACTCGCACAGATGTTCGAATTAGCTTCCGAAACCTATTGCATTGTGTCTGGAACGCGGGATAAACCCTAGGAACATCAGTTTCGGCACGTAAATCGGAGTTCGGAATTTCTGGAATGAATAGTGTTTCGTTTTTCTCTATAAATAGCACCCAACACCTTCATAAATTAAATAAAAAAAACACTAAACCCTAAACCTAACTATCATCAGCCGCCATTAACAATTTCAAAGGCTGAAAACATTCGATTTTCTCCTCTCGATCTCTCTTAATCCTCACCGTTTCAAGCTACGACTTCAACTACAAAAATGTCAAGCGCATCGAGATATATGGATTGAACGGTTATGATCGAATTTGGCGTCGCGTGGAGGAAGTTATGGGGGGCCGACGCCTACAGTTCACGCACGCGAATTGATGAGCATAAGGAGGCCGAGCTTCATGCCTTTGGGGCGAGTGCAGTACTTGTCGAGCTCTTCGACATGGAGCTACCTGATCGACGTATCGTCGAGTGAAGTGGCCGTGATAATAAACCCTAATATACTAATATGGGTTCGGCTAAACGTGTGTTGCCTGGGAGCATTTTGCGTTGGAGAAGAAATAGAAGGTCACGGCTATGATGCAAAGGAAGGAGATCCTATGGCCAGAAACTGTTTAGGTTTAAAATTTAATTATAAGTTGTAAATTTATATTAGTTTAAAATCGTGTAAACTTGTAAAAATCATAACTTTTTCATACGAGGTCGAAAACGCGCGAAACCAGTTGCGTTGGAATCGTATGGACGAGCACTACGCGATGGGGTTGGATTGGAGTCGTTTGGAGTTAGTGAGAATTTTGAGTAAAATTAGAAGTCCGTTTAATTTTATTCGAAATAAATCGCTAAAACGGAATGAAAATCAAGGTGAGAACTTCTCACTCAATCGAATCAGTTTCGATTTTATTTTAAATAGTTAGATTTAAAATATTTGAATGCATGTTTGAATGATGATTGTTATATATTGATTGTTAAAATAGACATTATACGCCGTTAGTAAGCGGATGTTATTTAATAAAAACATATACCGCGAATATTTCATAAACAGTGAAATTGGTATTATATATAATAGCAATATATATATATTGGCATATGTATATATTGGAGTTATTGATTTCCCGCATTTTTTGTTTAGCGGATGAGACCCTATTACGCCGTTATTAAGCGGATAATATTTAATAAGAACATATACCGCGATAATTTCATACTTGAGCGAAATTGGTATTGTGCTAATGTTTTTGGATGCAGGAAAACAGGTTGGAGGGATCCAACTGGATTCCTCAACAGTTTTTATTTGATTTCAGATATTTTGATATTTGATGGATTTTCATATGGATATATGATATCGTTGTAGTCGTGATTGACTATTTGGTGTGTAGCATCATTGGACCAAATTTTGGGATTTTAAAATGATTTTTAAAGTGATTTTTGAGAATATACTATATTTTGGAATTGATCCATTATAAATAAATAAACGTTATAATTTTTAAAGTTATAAAAATTATGATTTTTAAGAAATATAGTTAAAAGCTGATTTTTTGAAAATAAGGAATTAATGACTTTATAAAATAGTTAAATTGGGATTCCTGAAATAATTGTGAAAAGTTTAAATATAGGATTTATAAAATTTGATTATTTTATAAATCAAAATGATGAAATTATAAAGGAGTTTAAAGACGTTTTTAAAATATTAATATGAATTGATTTATATAAGTGATTTATAAATGGATATTTATAAATTGAGATATTGAAATTATAAAACGAGTTTTTATAAGTGTTTGAATGAAGTGAAAATGAATTTCATTAAAGAATGAAATTTATAGAATTATAAATGGTGAAGTTATAAATGAAATTTATAAATAGTAAGAATTATAAATTTGTGAAGTTATTTGAAGAATAGATTTGGTTAAATAAATGAATCTGATAAGTTATAAGATTTATGGTTTGGAAAGTCTTCAGAGGAACGATTTTGTAAAATAATCGTTTTATAAGTATTTAAGTTATAATACGAACTTTTAGTTTATAATTGAGTTATAAACTGGAATAGGTTAATAAAAGAATTTATAAAAAGGAAGTTTTTATAAATAAATAGAAATGGAATTTATAAACGTTGTTTTATAAATTCGCAAATGACTTATTTTGATAAGTAAATTGTTGAAACCTATTAATGGAGTTATATTCACGTTTTTGAATAGTGAATAATTCTTTTAAATAAAATGTATAAAAGGATGAAATGTGTTAACGTAGTATATTCACGTTTTTGAATAGTAAATAAGATGTTAAAGAAATTGTTTTGAATGTGATATTTGAAATAGAATTAAAACGATCTAACGAAGTTTTAATTGTGTTGAGATTCGAAACCATAGATTTCAACATTAATTGTTGAAATAGACGTTTTCGAGAAATGAAAAGGAAATAGTGGACTATAACACTGTTGTTATAGTAAATGATTTCCGAAAGGAAATGTTTTGTATAGTATTGGGATTTATATATCTATTTTAATTTCGAATCCCTATACTAGTGATTTTGGGTTGTCGTAACGATGTTCTACGCAACATTCGTTTTGGCCCAAATAAATATGTTTAAGAGAATGATTTCCTTAAAGAATGAAATATGTACTAAATCTCGATTTAAGTATATTGAATATTTTCCAAGTGTTGAAAATAAATAAAATCTGTGAATTACTTATGAATAAATAAGTATGGAAATGTTTTCCAATATAAAGTGAATATTTTGGGAATTTATCTTTTTGAAGGTAAATTGAAATGAATAATTGAAATCGAATATTCATTGATATTTTGAAATATAAATTCACTATGGAATTTATAAAAGAAAGTGGAATTTGATTAAAAATAAATATTGATTTATTTTTGAAGTATTGAAATTATATATCTAGTGAAGATATTTTGGAAAATAAATAATTTGGAAAATTATTTGGAATCTGGTGATGTTGTGCATATCCATTGATAGTTCAATAATCGACTATCAATATTTCCCTTTGAATGGGTATTTGATGTGATTTGTTTGAATTTGAATGCCACACTTATTTTTGAATAAGCGCTCACTATTCGGGTTAACCGGGAAAGGACCATGGGGTCGTATAACCCATTCCGAATATGTGATACGTCGTTATGAATTGCATTTGAAGATCGGTATTGAAGACCCGATATTTGCGAGAGCGATAGGATGACCTGTCGATTTACTCTGCACCGAGTTGCTCCGGTATAGAGTTCTCCATATGTGATGGTGAATCCGATCAGGATTGTGGATATCCGGATTGCAAGGACTTCTTTGTAAGTGCCTTTGGTTTTGTTCGATCCCGGAACAGACTTGTATGGATTGTATGTCTGACATTACAAGTTGAGATATAAAGCCGATTTCTTTCAAATATATTTCTGTTGGTGGCGGAGAATTTATTCTTTTAGCTTAACACCCTTCTCTGAGACCTATGATCTCAGAGGTTATATAGTTGAGGTTATCAGCGATATATTCCCAATTTGGTAATGTGACATGCTGAGTGTTGCTGAAATGATCATTGTGTTGATTATTTGTGATAGGATCATTTATTTGATCGTCTATCTTGGTGATCATTTCTATGAACATTTGTTGACCCAAAGCATGGCTTTTGTATAAAGTATGTTTTTGTGGACGTGACTTCGTCGAGCCTCACACCTCGAAAATGGTCAAAACAGGAAAGATGCGGCAAGGTTATGAGGGGTAGCTCTCTTTAGGGTATGTACATTTCCTTCTGGATAGAGGTGGTATCATGGTATGGAGCCCAGATATTTAACCTATGTGGTTACTGCGAATTTATTACTTTGTGGTTGTTGGTTATCGGGATCCCGTGAGAAAGGTCGTTTACGATCGGGGAATGGCGTGCTCGTGTCAGTAGTTACCCAGTTAGGGGTAACCCGGCCTTGTGTTGGCAGAGTTCCGGTTTGGTTCTCGGGAATGTCTTTCCAGAGGCATTCTCATGTGGCAATGGGAAGTTCCTTGGCCTGACCATTTGTTGGAAATCCAAAGAAACAATACGAAACTTGTACGGTTTTAGTTGTAGAACCTGCCATCTAATATGGTAGCTATTAGTAGGCATAATATAATGGTACCTATGCTGGCTAAGATTTATATTCTACTTTCGAAATAATTTTCTACACTATGCACTAGTAATAATATCAAATGTTCTTTTTAAATGCGTATCAGGCATGTTTGACTATCATAAGGAGAAATCTTCTCCAAGTCTGCGTTTGCATTGTGTGTGTGGCAGGAGGTCTTATGGTAGTCTCATTTTTTTAAAAGCATTGCGAATTGAATTTAAAAATATCTCTCTATTTTGATTTTAAAGTTAAATAAACTGTTTTGAGTTCTCACGCCAGTCACACGACTGACTCGGAGTTTATTGTTTTCCTTCCCAAACTCTAGGTGCCCACCAATTTCCACACGGGCAGTCAAGAGTTAAGGTTTATCAGGATATTCTGGATATTCAGGAATTGCTGGAGGCAAGCTGGATGGCATGGCGTATTACTAGTATATAGTATTTCTTTTCCGCTGTTTGTTGTTTGTTGTTGTACACTCTGATGTAATGAAATGAAATGTAATGTAATGTAATAACTGATATAGTTCTTTGTTTAAAGATTATTCATTTATTATTATATGTTGTTCCGCTGCGAATTGTGAGATTCTGATGTTGTTCTGTTGTGTTCTGTTCCGTTCTATTCTCTCTATTTTCTGTTTTCTTTCCTCTCCATCTTCTATTTTCTTTCTTTTTCTTTCCTTAAATTTTTCTTAAAACCATAACATTTCGGGTTTCCGGCCTTCGATTTCTCGGCAGTCGATAAAGTGAGTGTCGATGTTGAATTTTCGAAAGTCGAAAATTTTCGGGACGTTACATCTGGTATCAGAGCTTATGGTTAAGCGACAACCATGGTTCTGTTGGGTATTACTCATTAGAGATAGAGTCAGTAGTACTCTAGAGTGAGTTTGAGTGTAATAATAGCTATGAGAGCGTATTTGTTAGTGAATATAAAATTGTTTTATATTGTGATGATTGGTTTGTTGAGTGGTATATAGATTCTGGTTAATACGAGTAATTAACGTTGTTGATAGGAATCTCTAAACACTTGAATAGAACAATTCGACACAGTATTGTTTTAAAATTGGGTAAATGGAATAATTTTACCTTGATTATATTTTATATATAAAGAAATAATTTTTCAGAATTATTAAAGAGTATATAAGTTGATTGTTTAGTTGTTTGAATAATCTAAATAAAAGAATAATTGTATAAGCAAATGAATTATAAGAATTGAATTATAATTAAAGTGATTCACAATTGTGAAATAAACTTATATATATAAGAAGTGAAACTATATGAATATGAGTTGTGAATAAAAGTGAAATTAAAGTTAAATGGAATATAACTTAAGTGTTGTTGAATGGAATTGATTTGGGTATCGAAGTAAATAATCAAGTGGATTAAATAAATGTGAACTTAAGTTATATAAATAAAATTCAACTGTTGTAATTGAATTGAATGAATGAATTTAATTAGTGAATGCAAACTAATTAAAATTGAATAAGAATGAATGTTGATAAAATCCAATGTTAATAAATCAAATGTGATTAAATTGAAAACCAATTCATTGAATATTAATGAGAATATGAATGAATATTTATTGATTTGTTGGATGATAGTTGGTTGATGGTTGTATATTTTGCTTTTACTGCATTGCTATGTTAGCATATGGAGATATATGTTATATATTGAGATTAATTTCATATATGCATGTTCTCATGTTGTTTGTTGAGTGTTTAGTAGGTGCGGATCGCGTTTGCTTCGCATTTGGAGCTCGCTTTCGCGCTATATTAGCCGTATATGCTCGCTAATAAAATATAAGGTACATATCTCGGATTACATACCGTACTTTTACATTTTTTCCCTTCGGGATGCCTCATTACTTGATGAGATGTATATTTGTGATATATATACTGTCATTTTTTTTTTCGGATCGAGCCGCGCAAAGGAGACTATGGCGAATTTTTCCAAAAATTTAAGGCGTTAGAAATTTTTTGAGAAAATTGGAAAATTTTGAAAACTTAAACTTTGATTTTGGAATTGAAAGTTAAATGATATAGTTTGGTTTTGAAAAAGATAACTAATTATGATTTTGAAAACTTAGTAAAGATTTGTAAGAAGTTTGACTATGAATTTTGGGAAAATTAATAGCTTTTGTAATTTTTCTTACTTATAATTTCGAGGACGAAATTCTTTTAAGGGGGGAAGATTGTAACGACCCAGAATTTTTATTAATTAAAATTTGAATATTTAATTAATTTTAAATATTAATAAGTGAATTTATAGGTCGAATAAATTTTTATTTGAATTTTTGGATTTAATTGGATTATTAAATCGATAATTTAATATGTGAAATTATGGAAATAATTGAAAATTGGATTAAATATGATTGAAAATGATTTGTAAAATTTTATTTTATCATGTTGGAGTTAGAACAATATTTTAGAACTTTTAAAATCGAATTAAAAGTTAATTTGTAAAAATTGAATATTTTAATATTTAAATCGACTAGTAAAAATAGTCAATTTTTGAACAGTCTCAGAATTGAACGAAACCAGTTCCATTGGATCCGTAATAGTTAGTTATTACCGGATTTCAAATTTCGTGTCAATCGGAGTTATCGTTTGAGTGTGGCAGCTCGAAACGCATCGAATTATTTTTAATTTAAATTTGGCGAGTGAAAATAGCCATTTTTCAAAAAGTCTCGGATTTCGACGAAACCAGTTTCATCGGATCCGTAATGTGATATTATTGTAGGTTTCAAATTTCAAGTCGATTGGATTTACCGTTTGTCCGTTACAAATTAAAACGCCTAGAAATCGATTTAAATCGGTTTAATTTAAATTGAACGTTTATAGCCATAACTCGCACAGATGTTCGAATTAGCTTCCGAAACCTGTTCCATTGTGTCCGGAACGTGGGATAAACCCTAGGAACGTCAGTTTCGGCGCGTAAATCGGAGTTCGGAATTTCCGGAATGAATAGTGTTTCGTTTTTCTCTATAAATAGCACCCAACACCTTCATAAATTAAATAAAAAAAAACACTAAACCCTAAACCTAACTATCATCAGCCGCCATTAACAATTTCAAAGGCTGAAAATATTCGATTTTTTCCTCTCGATCTCTCTTAATCCTCACCGTTTCAAGCTACGACTTCAACTACAAAAATGTCCAGCGCATCGAGATCTATGGATTGAACGGTTATGATCGAATTTGGCGTCGCGTGGAGGAAGTTATGGGGGGCCGACGCCTACAGTTCATGCACGTGAATTGATGAGCATAAGGAGGCCGAGCTTCATGCCTTTGGGGCCAAGTGCAGTACTTGTCGAGCTCTTCGACATGGAGCTACCAGATCGACGTATCGTCGAGTGAAGTGGCCGTGATAATAAACCCTAATATACTAATATGGGTTCGGCTAAACGTGTGTTGCCTGGGAGCATTTTGCGTTGGAGAAGAAATAGAAGGTCACGGCTATGATGCAAAGGAAGGAGATCCTATGGCCAGAAACTGTTTAGGTTTAAAATTTAATTATAAGTTGTAAATTTATATTAGTTTAAAATCGTGTAAACTTGTAAAAATCATAACTTTTTCATACGAGGTCGAAAACGCGCGAAACCAGTTGCGTTGGAATCGTATGGACGAGCACTACGCGATGGGGTTGGATTGGAGTCGTTTGGAGTTAGTGAGAATTTTGAGTAAAATTAAACGTCCGTTTAATTTTATTCGAAATAAATCGCTAAAACGGAATTAAAATCAAGGTGAGAACTTCTCGCTCAATCGAATCAGTTTTGATTTTATTTTAAATAGTTAGATTTAAAATATTTGAATGCATGTTTGAATGATGATTGTTATATATTGATTGTTAAAATAGACATTATACGCCGTTAGTAAGCGGATGTTATTTAATAAAAACATATACCGCGAATATTTCATAAACAGTGAAATTGGTATTATATATAATAGCAATATATATATATTGGCATATGTATATATTGGAGTTATTGATTTCCTGCATTTTTTGTTTAGCGGATGAGACCCTATTACGCCGTTATTAAGCGGATAATACTTAATAAGAACATATACCGCGATAATTTCGTACTGGAGCGAAATTGGTATTGTGCTAATGTTTTTGGATGCAGGAAAACAGGTTGGAGGGATCCAACTGGATTCCTCAACAGTTTTTATTTGATTTCAGATATTTTGATATTTGATGGATTTTCATATTGATATATGATATCGTTGTAGTCGTGATTGAC
Source organism: Allium cepa (assembly GCA_030765085.1). Taxonomy (NCBI): domain Eukaryota; kingdom Viridiplantae; phylum Streptophyta; class Magnoliopsida; order Asparagales; family Amaryllidaceae; genus Allium; species Allium cepa. The sequence goes on from CM060939.1 coordinate 814,187,315, forward strand.
TATTTGGTGTGTAGCATCATTGGACCAAATTTTGGGATTTTAAAATGATTTTTAAAGTGATTTTTTGAGAATATACTATATTTTGGAATTGATCCATTATAAATAAATAAACGTTATAATTTTTAAAGTTATAAAAATTATGATTTTTAAGAAATATAGTTAAAAGCTGATTTTTTGAAAATAAGGAATTAATGACTTTATAAAATAGTTAAATTGGGATTTTTGAAATAATTGTGAAAAGTTTAAATATAGGATTTATAAAATTTGATTATTTTATAAATCAAAATGATGAAATTATAAAGGAGTTTAAAGACGTTTTTAAAATATTAATATGAATTGATTTATATAAGAGATTTATAAATGGATATTTATAAATTGAGATATTGAAATTATAAAACGAGTTTTTATAAGTGTTTGAATGAAGTGAAAATGAATTTCATTAAAGAATGAAATTTATAGAATTATAAATGGTGAAGTTATAAATGAAATTTATAAATAGTAAGAATTATAAATTTGTGAAGTTATTTGAAGAATAGATTTGGTTAAATAAACGAATCTTATAAGTTATAAGATTTATGGTTTGTAAAGTCTTTAGAGGAACGATTTTGTAAAATAATCGTTTTATAAGTATTTAACTTATAATACGAACTTTTAGTTTATAATTGAGTTATAAACTGGAATAGTTTAATAAAAGAATTTATAAAAATGAAGTTTTTATAAATAAATAGAAATGGAATTTAAAAACGTTGTTTTATAAATTCGCAAATGACTTATTTTGATAAGTAAATTGTTGAAACCTATTAATGGAGTTATATTCACGTTTTTGAATAGTGAATAATTCTTTTAAATAAAATGTATAAAAGGATGAAATGTGTTAACGTAGTATATTCACGTTTTTGAATAGTGAATAAGATGTCAAAGAAATTGTTTTGAATGTGATATTTGAAATAGAATTAAAACGATCTAACGAAGTTTTAATTGTGTTGAGATTCGAAACCATAGATTTCAACATTAATTGTTGAAATAGACGTTTTCGAGAAATGAAAAGGAAATAGTGGACTATAACACTGTTGTTATAGTAAATGATTTCCGAAAGGAAATGTTTTGTATAGTATTGGGATTTATATATCTATTTTAATTTCGAATCCCTATACTAGTGATTTTGGGTTGTCGTAACGATGTTCTACGCAACATTCGTTTTGGCCCAAATAAATATGTTTAAGAGAATGATTTCCTTAAAGAATGAAATATGTATTAGATCTCGATTTAAGTATATTGAATATTTTCCAAGTGTTGAAAATAAATAAAATCTGTGAATTACTTATGAATAAATAAGTATGGATATGTTTTCCAATATAAAGTGAATATTTTGGGAATTTATCTTTTTGAAGGTAAATTGAAATGAATAATTGAAATCGAATATTCATTGATATTTTGAAATATAAATTCACTATGGAATTTATAAAAGAAAGTGGAATTTGATTAAAAATAAATATTGATTTATTTTTGAAGCATTGAAATTATATATCTAGTGAAGATATTTTGAAAAATAAATAATTTGGAAAATTATTTGGAATCTGGTGATGTTGTGCATATCCATTGATAGTTCAATAATCGACTATCAATATTTCCCTTTGAATGGGTATTTGATTTGATTTGTTTGAATTTGAATGCCACACTTATTTTTGAATAAGCGCTCACTATTCGGGTTAACCGGGAAAGGACCATGGGGTCGTATAACCCATTCTGAATATGTGATACGTCGTTGTGAATTGCATTTGAAGATCGGTGTTGAAGACCCGATATTTGCGAGAGCGATAGGATGACCTGTCGATTTACTCTGCACCGAGTTGCTCCGGTATAGAGTTCTCCATATGTGATGGTGAATCCGATCAGGATTGTGGATATCCGGATTGCAAGGACTTCTTTGTAAGTGCCTTCGGTTTTGTTCGATCCCGGAACAGACTTGTATGGATTGTATGTCTGACATTACAAGTTGAGATATAAAGCCGATTTCTTTCAAATATATTTCTGTTGGTGGCGGAGAATTTATTCTTTTAGCTTAACACCCTTCTCTGAGACGTATGAGCTCAGAGGTTATATAGTTGAGGTTATCAGCGATATATTCCCAATTTGGTAATGTGACATGCTGAGTGTTGCTGAAATGATCATTGTGTTGATTATTTGTGATAGGATCATTTATTTGATCGTCTATCTTGGTGATCATTTCTATGATCATTTGTTGACCCAAAGCATGGCTTTTGTATAAAGTATGTTTTTGTGGACGTGACTTCGTCGAGCCTCACACCCCGAAAATGGTCAAAACAGGAAAGGTGCGGCAAGGTTATGAGGGGTAGCTCCCTTTAGGGTATGTACATTTCCTTCTGGATAGAGGTGGTATCATGGTATGGAGCCCAGATATTTAACCTATGTGGTTACTGCGAATTTATTACTTTGTGTTTGTTGGTTATCGGGATCCCGTGAGAAAGGTCGTTTACGATCGGGGAATGGCGTGCTCGTGTCAGTAGTTACCCAGTTAGGGGTAACCCGGCCTTGTGTTGGAAGAGTTCCGGTTTGGTTCTCGGGAATGTCTTTCCAGAGGCATTCTCATGTGGCAATGGGAAGTTCCTTGGCCTGACCATTTGTTGGAAATCCAAAGAAACAATACGAAACTTGTACGGTTTTAGTTGTAGAACCTGCCATCTAATATGGTAGCTATTAGTAGGCATAATATAATGGTACCTATGCTGGCTAAGATTTATATTCTACTTTCGAAATAATTTTCTACACTATGCACTAGTAATAATATCAAATGTTCTTTTTAAATGCGTATCAAGCATGTTTGACTATCATAAGGAGAAATCTTCTCCAAGTCTGCGTTTGCATTGTGTGTGTGGCAGGAGGTCTTATGGTAGTCTCATTTTTTTAAAAGCATTGCGAATTGAATTTAAAAATATCTCTCTATTTTGATTTTAAAGTTAAATAAACTGTTTTGAGTTCTCACACCAGTCACATGACTGACTCGGAGTTTATTGTTTTCCTTCCTAAACTCTGGGTGCCCACCAATTTCCACACGGGCAGTCAAGAGTAAAGGTTTATCAGGATATTTTGGATATTCAGGAATTGCTGGAGGCAAGCTGGATGGCATGGCGTATTACTAGTATATAGTATTTCTTTTCCGCTGTTTGTTGTTTGTTGTTGTACACTCTGATGTAATGAAATGAAATGTAACGTAATGTAATAACTGATATAGTTCTTTGTTTAAAGATTAGTCATTTATTATTATATATTGTTCCGCTGCGAATTGTGAGATTCTGATGTTGTTCTGTTGTGTTCTGTTCCGTTCTATTTTAAAATTTTCTATTTTCTTTTCCCTCTATCTTCTACCTTTTTCTCTCTTTTTCTTTTCTTAAATTCTTTTTAAAAACCCTAACTATTCGGTTTTTCGGCAACGAAAAATCGACATGTTACACATGTCTACTTTATCATTTGATTAACACTTAAGCATTTTCATTTATGCTTACTTTTAATTTATGTCACTTCCTCTTTAGGCTAATTACTATTATACCCTTACCATAATCTCTCTTATCCTAAAGGAAGCTTCTAGAACCTTCCAAGTTTGTATGGACATGAGAGTGTTTAATTAGTGGCCAATGTGTTCATTATATATTAGCTTAGGAGTTAATTATTTACATTTTTGCTCATTTTCCTTATTTGCTCATTTTCCTATTTAGTTAGCCATAAACATGAAAATATTTTTAGTTTCTATTATCTCCATTGTAACGACCTGGGAATTCCGATCCCGAAAATTCCAAATAGTTAGAGAAAAGAAGAAAAGAGATAGAAGAAGAACAGAAAGAAACGCACAATCTCACATTCGCAGCGGATAAAATATAATATCGATAATAATAATTATACCATAGAATACTGTATCTATCAATTTACATCAATATATCAGAGTTACAACAATTTTATACAACATTGGATAGGTATTTAACATGTCTCAGATATATACAATATCATAGTGGAAACTCTCCATACGTCCCTGCTATCTAGCTCGTCTTCTGAGCTCCAGAACGTCCTTACCTGAAAATCTGTAATACTTGGTCTAACCCGAGCATTACATCAAAGTAACACTCGGGTCAGGCTGGAAACCAGCGTGAGTAAACCCATCTAACATGGAATACAAAAGTTTACAACTTATATAAACCTGGGGTAACTTATATTGATTTACAACTTCACAAGCTGTTATAGACATCAACCATTCCACACATCAAATTCCTAAGTGCCAAAACTTAGATTTAAATAGTCTAATTTACTTAAGTCATTCCACTTCAGCCTATTAGTTCCACATATCAATTTATACGAATCGAAGTGGTTTCGGGTATTAACTAATACCCGACTCCAGTCTCTTCGAAACCATTGTCAACTTAACTTAAATTATTCAAGTGAAATACAATTCTACTTTAATACAGGATGTCACAGTAATTCATCATCAATAGATAATCACACCTTCACAGTTCAAATCAAACATATCTCATCACATAGCATCTCAAACCACATATTAGAAATAACAATTAAATAAAGGACTTTCAACATCATTATATTCATCTTTTAATTACATTTAAGTAGCTAACTCTGGATTAATTTCACAAATAATTTATCCTTAACTCAATACGGTAATTAACCTTCAATTACTTCATTAATTACTAACCATAATTATTAATCACACTTGATTAATAACTTCAGTAATTATCTTCCCTTAATTACTTCACCAAATAAATTAATTATTCCATAATTATCTCTAATTAATCCTTTGATTAATGATACAAAATAATTTAATCCAAATTACTTTCACAATTCCAACTTCCACTAATTACATCCAGTACTTATCATTTATTACTTCACTAAGTAATTTTATTTCCTCAATTACATTAACTAGCTATTAACAAATCATCAAGTGAATAAAATTAATTAAACTTAATTAATTAATTTAAGTCAACCACATTAAACCCCATTAATTAAGTAATTAATTTCTTAATTACTTCCATTAAGTAATTAAACTTAAATAAATTTCATAATTGATTATCATTAATTAATAAATCCAATTAATTATTAAAAATTAATCATACTAAATAAACCTTAGTTAATGACCATCATTAACTATTATTAATTCTTTAATTACTTCTTAACTAATCTCTAATTTAAATTAATCCAAATTATTAATTATAAATTAAATAAATAAGTTATTCCTTAATTATCCTATTTACTTAATTATTTTAACACCTTAATAATTTCTAAGATAATCCATTCCTTATTAATAATTTTATTAATATTAAGGTGTACATAGAACATTGCATCTTTAAATTTAAATTCAAATTCCATTTTGAATCTAAAATTCAAAATGATATTTATTTAAGTATTAACTAATTTAAATTCCATTTATATTCTTTTAAAATAAATGTAAATAACATTTATTACTTTCATTTAAAACTTATATAAGATAAGCCTTAACCCATTTGCTTAATTTCATTTAAAATTAAGTTTAAAGTACATTAACCTTTAAATTTCAAATTCAAGTTAACAAATCACTTAACTTCCTTTTATCAAATTTTATAATGTCTTCATTCAAAAGGAAAATCAAGCTTAAATATTTGTTTGAAAACAAATTTACCTCTAACAAACAATTTAAATTAAACTTGTTTGAAAACATTCAAATTTTAAAACTTTTTGAAATATCCAGATTTTAAATTCAATACATTTGAACCCATTCCTTATTTATATCATTTGAATTTTAAACTTGAATTAAACTTTTGCTTTACACCTTGATTTTTAAACTCTTTATTTAAAATACAAATTCATTTAAAAAAAACTAAAGATTCAAAGGCCTTAAGAAACTGAACCTAAAGTTTAAATTCAAACTGATTTTTAAATCAGGTTTTACATTTAAAAAAAAATGAAGTTCAATTCCAGAAAGAAAACTATCAGGTTTATAATTTTGTATTAAAAACTGAAAACCCCTTCAAAATTTTAAAAACTTATAAGATTTCAAAATCATTTAAAAATTATAATTCATACTACATATTTAAACTTTGTTTAAATCTTAACATAACAACTTATTCATTTAAATTTTGATTTAGATTCAAAACTACAGACAGTTTTTTTTTTTTTTTTGAAAAACTGTAATACTTTAAATTACCTGAGCCACCCAAAAAACACTTCGAGTCATCAGACCCATCCTTTCGAGCAAACCTCCCAAATTCTCGAGTAAAACTCAAGTAAAAAAAACACTGCAATACCAGATTTCAATAGAACCCAATAATGCACGGTGCACGTGCACCGTGCCTCCAGCCGTCTCCATCCACCTCCGGTGGTCTCCCCGTGTCGGCAACCAAAACCACGACCCAACACGACCATCCATTCACCCTTCCATTGCTCAAAATCAAATTCGAGTCGATACCTCAAACCTGGAAAACAGCAGAACGAAAACAACCCAAACCTGTCATCACTTCTTTTGCAAAATTCCGACCACCTGCAAGTTTACCACCCCGGCCTTGACTTCACCTAAGGCCAAGCTTCCACCACCCAAAAGTTTGTCGAACTCGATCAACTTTAGGAACCATGGTGATTGATTTATCAGGCACAACTGAAAACTAGGGTTCTATCAAAAATCACAAAACTGCATCTTCCCTGATGATTTTCATCACCAACAAGTATTTTTTCCTAGCCACTCCTAACACTACTCCATCATCAAGAAGAAACCCATCCTCTCCAAATTCATAGATCACCAGGTAACCTCTAAAATTCATTTACAGTTCAACTCTTAACTGTACCCTCAACCAAAACCTAAAAACTATGATTCTTGATTTAAAAATCATATTTTTGTTTTTGTATTCGGTTTATAATTCTGGATTTACAAGTTTAAAGGGTTTGAGTTTTGTTATATCTAGCATGCACTGATGTTCCTATGTTTCCAGAGATAAGCTTATAATTTAACTTACTTAAATTTTTTAGATATTAGCCTAAGATAAATCAGAAATTTTGATTTATAAATTACATTCGATTAGAAATTAATTAAGAGACAAGGTTTTAAATAAAGTTCTGTGTCTGGATAACAAAACAGAACAGGTGATTTAAACAGCATGCACACAATTTCAATTTCACATCAATCATTTACTTATAAACACAGGAAATACTATTTCATTTGAATATACTAGCATGCAACCTATCTTTTTTAGTTTTAAATTTTTTAGAAAAAGTTACTCATTTAATTGAAGAAGAAGCAGAGCCTCAGATTTTTATTTGAAAAGCTTGAAAATTCTAAACTCTTTGCTTTGAAACTGGATTATGTAGTACCCTTTTAAAACTTTGAATTGCTTAGCTCATATTTTGAATTGCTTGTACTTTGCACAGCAAATGTTGGAATGCTTGCTCCCTTCAATTTTGAAACTGCATGCATGCTGCTTGATTCCCAGTTTAGGAAATGCAGGCTTTTGGCTTGAGATTTCAGTTGCACGCAGGTCTTAAAATAGTTTTGTTATGAATGCTACATATTTGCTTTGAATTGTACAGAGTAAAGATTTACAGGCAATATGATTTTGTAGAGGATATGATTCTAGTTTGAATGTGATTTCAGATTTTTGGGTTTTGAGGGAAGTGTTTATTTTCTTTTCAGATTTGTTTGTCTTTAGATTTTGAAAAAGAAAAGAAAAAAAAATGAGAGAAGATCTTCATAAGCTGAAATTATTTGAAAATAAAAACAAAAAGAAAAAGCTAAATTAAATTTTTACACTTGTCTTACAATTTAAACACTTGTCACTTTGTCATGTTTGTGTATTAACACTTGTTCTTTTAATTAGTATAATGTTTACATTTGTCTCAAATTTTAATTTGTTATAATTAAATGTTAATTAGTTATTTAGTTGATAGATTAATATAAGATAAATGTAAGTCTATGTTTGATTAATTAGTTAACATGTATTTATTTACATGTATATAAATTTTAAAAATTAAACTTTTTAAAGAAAACAAAAATAAAACTTATTTAAATCCTTTTAAACTTTCATATTTAAAAACAAACAGTTTATCTTATATTTTAAAAACAATTGAATTAGTCTTTAAATTAGCTTTTGAAGAGTATTAATTTTATTTATATCCAGATATCTATATATATCATAATTTCATTTGTTCAATTAACAAATAAGTATTTTAACAATTTTAAACCTGTTAATTTCCAATTAACATATGCCCAAGAATTCGGGTTATCACATTCTTCCCCCCTTTGAATCTTTTCGTCCTCGAAAAGGAACGAAAGCAGAATTTATTAAATATTTTAAATCCAGTTAAAATATTCTTTGGTCATTTCAAAATAGCTTTTATAGAATATATCATTTTATAACTCGATGTTTCAATAAGTCCGACCTCGTTCTCACAGAAATTCGGTCATACGTTGATCAGGCGTAAGACTGAAAATCTACAAGTGCTTGGCAGACCCGTTTCAACATCTAGTGAAAATACTTTTAAAAATAATTTTATTGAAAATATAGAAAACAGTTTTTTGAAAATAGAGGATATACCTTTGGTGAGAATGCTCTGGAAATCATCACCCCCATCCATGGTAACAGTTACATTACAGGGTTACGTTGTCGTCGCAGCAAAAGTCCATGTAACTGCAGGCTCTCCGCGGCCTCTCGATTACGCCATGGAACCCACATAACAGATCACAGTTACATCCAGGGTTACTTTGCCGTCACAGAAAAAGTCCATGTAACTGAAGGCTCTCAGCGGCCTCTGATTTTCGCTGTCAAAATAAAACCTCTCCACTCCAACATAGGTCGCAGTCTACCGATGTAAAATCAAACGCAGACAGTTGGCTCTCAACAGCAAACACGATGTTCGCTATGTTATACCATAGGTCGTAGTTACATCCTGAGTTACGTTGCCATCGCAGCAAAAGTCCATGTAACTGTTGGCTCTCAGCGGCACACACGACTTTCGCTATGGTATACTCAACTCATAATCCCCAGGAACTAGTTTTGTCCGGACTCCTCACAGGATCAACTTTAGAACCCCCCTGAGGCTCAAGGCAGCACCACCCGGTGGTACTCCTGAGAAGTTCATTCCAAAGGAGCGCCTTTTTCCCCAGAGCCATCATCAAAACATTTTATACTATATATGTATATAGTATCTTTAAATCATACACCTGGTATGATCTCATACAAAGCTTCTTTACACAAAATCGATTATCCCCAAAATCAACAATACTCAAACTAGGCTTTCCAAATTCTAATATTGATTTTACTCAAAAATCAAAAGCCTTTCCAAACTCAAAAGTTCTCAAAACCCTTTTCCAAAATCCTCATAAGATCCTTTATATATATATATATATATATATATATATACAGATATATATAATTTTTTTTTAAAACCTTGAATTTTCTCAAACTTGTTTAAAACTCCTTTTATACTTCAAACACTTTCAAAAACCCTTTTCTTATAGCAAAAGATTCAATAAGGGGAGTTTTATCTTATAAAACAAAGATATTTAACTTTGTTTACTCAAAATCAAACATTCAAATTTGATTATTCTTTTCAATATCATTTTCATTCAAATCCGTATGATGTACACATACCATTCGTACGCCATACTAATCTGATTGCTCACTCGATCACACAATTTCACTTCCAGACTAGTATCGTCCATTCGACTTCCTAGTGCGGACACAAATCTGGTTTCTTGATCAGAAACTGCAATTCTCCTTGCATAGACATAACTATGATAGAGAATATCCAGAACCAATCAACAATCCATATCCAGGTTCGCCGTCGAAAATCGAGTGAAAAATCCCACTCGGATCGATATAACTATCTCGATATTCTGTGCTCGAATCTGGATCAAATCACTATGCGAATAGAATAACATACGTACATCCTACGTATTTATCTTTATTGGTTATTAGCCAATCAATTCCATTTCTATTCACATTAACTTTGATTTTCATTCACTTACTCACAATTGCTTTAATCCATTTGGATTATCACCTCTATTCCTATCTCGATTGGGTATTTCACCAATAACAGTTTGAACTCCGACTAGTTTATTTAGAAAATAGCTTGAAATTTTTTTAAAAATAGATAAGTAGTTGGAAAATAGTTGCTAGTTTGTAAAATAGGTGTAAAATAGTTAGAAAAAAATTAAAATAATTACAGAAATTTTAGATAATTGCAAAATAATGGTAAGATAGTAATTAGTTTATAAAACAGTTGGAAAATTGTTAAAGAATTCCAAAAATAATTGTAAAACAAGTATAAGATAGTTTGGCTTATAAAAGAAAGGTTGTATATATAATAGATAGTTTGGAAAAGTAGGTTTATATTAAAACAATTTATATTAAAAATAGTCCAGAGTCAAAACTGCCCACTTCCCAATCTCCATTCTCATCAATTCAATTTAAATTTCCACTTTCATTTAAATAGACCTAATTCAATTTTAAATAATTCCAATTTTCATTGGACTTGATTTATTCCCAGTTTCAAGTTGAATTAATTCTCAATTCCTTTTCAAATTTAAATCAGATTCCATTTGATTTTAAACATATTCAACTTTAATTACAATCCCAAGTTATTCCAATCACTTTGGACTAATATCCATTCAATTGAACCCACTTCAATTCCAATCCATTTCAACTCTAGTTTGAATTAATCCCAATTTCAAACTGCATTTCCAAATCAAGTTGGATTATTCTTGATTTCCTTCCAAATTCAATTCAAATTCCATTTGAATTTAAAACTATTTATCTTTAATTACAATTCCAAATTATTCAAATCAATCTGGACTAATTTCAAATTGAACCCACCACAATTTCTAATTGTTTCAAATTAATCCAATTCAAAAAATTTCATTTGAATGTTTTATTCACACATCTTCAATCGCCATTTCAATTAGTTCCAACCAAATTCAATTTGAACTAATTCAAATTTCAAATCTGAGTCATCTCGAATTATATAAATTCGAGTTAATACTTCAAATGTTGATTTAATCCCTTTAAATCAATTTACCTTTTTATCCCAACAATGGATTACCATACTCCATTTCTCATTCTTTTAAACAAATCCAATTCACATTTTAAAGATTATTAATAACAATAGGATGATATCATCCAATTATTTCAAAACATCCACCCATTTCCAATTTTCGGATCTCAAACCCAATTTGAGATCACTCAAACTCTCAAATATAATCAATCATTTAACTTTCCAAGTTAAAACTTAATTTCATCTGGAAATTTTCAAATCAGGTTGATCATTTCAGCTTATTTAACCTTTTCCAAGTTAAACTCAATTCACTTAATCCGGTCAAGCTTACCCAGTTTGAACTTCCATTTCAAATTCTAAACTTCACATTAATAATCTTTCCATTTATAAGTTCAAAAACTTATCACCTTGAGTATCACATCTTATTCCAAATTCAAAACTCACCATTTAGAGTTTATTTCCAATCACCTTTGATATTATGTATATCCACATGTATACATATTAATTTCTTTTACATACCAAGTTATACTTTAAAATTTTAAACCACCTTTGGTTTTTAATTCAAAACAAATTTCTTTTAAATTTTCAAACAACTCTTTGTTCGAAATAGGATCATTTCATTCAAATGCATTAAATAATATTATTTATTATTTCTTTAAATTAATTACGTCATTAATTAATTAGGTTGTAATTCTGTTACCACTTAATTCTTGCTATTACTTTTAATTTAATTAATACTACAACCAATTTCCTAAATAAAACAGATAATCTATTTCTTATACATGATTCATTTACTTTTGAAATCATTTAAAAACCTTTATATATGAAAATAACAAGTACGCTCTCTCTCTCACACACACACACACACACACACACACACACTCAGCTCATTCTAGGGTACCACTTACCCTATCCTTAATGAGTAATCCCACCAGAGCCAAGGTTCTCGCTTAACCTTCTGCTCTGATACCAAATGTAACGACCCGGAAATTCCGATCCCGAAAATTCCAGATAGTTAGAGAAAAGAAGAAAAGAGATAGAAGAAGAACAGAAAGAAACACACAATCTCACATTCAGAGCGGATAAAATATAATATCAATAATAATAATTATACCAAAGAATACTGTATCTATCAATTTATACGAATCAAAGTGGTTTCGGGTATTCACTAATACCCGAATCCAGTCTCTTAGAAACCATTGTCATCTTAACATAAATTATTCAAGTGAAATACAATTCTACTTTAATACAGGATGTCACAGTAATTCATCATCAATAGATAATCACACCTTCACAGTTCAAATCAAACATATCTTATCACATAGCATTTCAAACCACATATTAGAAATAACAATTAAATAAAGGACTTTCAACATCATTCTATTGATCTTTTAATTGCATTTAAGTAGCTAACACTTGATTAATTTCACAAATAATTTATCCTTAACTCGATACGGTAATTAACCTTCAATTACTTCATTAATTACTAACCATAATTATTAATCACCCTTGATTAATAACTTCAATAATTATCATCCCTTAATTACTTCACCAAATAAATTAATTATTCCTTAATTATCTCTAATTAATCCTTTGATTAATCATACAAAATAATTTAATACAAATTACTTTCACAATTCCAACTTCCACTAATCACATCCAGTACTTATCATTTATTACTTCACTAAGTAATTTTATTTCCTTAATTACATTAACTAGCTATTAACAAATCATCAAGTGATTAAAATTAATTAAACTTAATTAATTAATTTAAGTCAACCACATTAAACCCCATTAATTAAGTAATTAATTTCTTAATTACTTCCATTAAGTATTTAAACTTAAATAAATTTCATAATTGATTATCATTAATTAATAAATCCAATTAATTATTAAAAATTAATCATACTAAATAAACCTTAGTTAATGACCATCATTAACTATTATTAATTCTTTAATTACTTCTTAATTAATCTCTAATTTAAATTAATCCAAATTATTAATTATAAATTAAATAAATAAGTTATTCCTTAATTATCCTATTTATTTAATTGTTTTAAAACCTTAATAATTTCTAAGATAATCCATTCCTTATTAATAATTTTATTAATATTAAGGTGTACTTAGAACATTGCATCTTTAAATTCAAATTCAAATTCCATTTTGAATCTAAAATTCAAAATGATATTTATTTAAGTATTAACTAATTTAAATTCCATTTATATTCTTTTAAAATAAATGTAAATAACATTTATTACTTTCATTTAAAACTTATATAAGATAAGCCTTAACCCATTTGCTTAATTTCATTTAAAATTAAGTTTAAAGTACATTAACCTTTAAATTTCAAATTCAGGTTAACAAATCACTTAACTACCTTTTATCAAATTTTATAATGTCTTCATTAAAAAGGAAAATCAAGCTTAAATATTTGTTTGAAAACAAATTTACCTCTAACAAACAATTTAAATTAAACTTGTTTGAAAACATTCAAATTTCAAAACTTATTCAAATATCCAGATTTTAAATTCAATACATTTGAACCCATTCCTTATTTATATCATTTGAATTTTAAACTAGAATTAAACTTTTGCTTTACACCTTGATTTTTAAACCTTTATTTAAAATACAAATTCATTTTAAAAAAAACTGAAGATTCAAAGGCCTTAAGAAACTGAACCTAAAGTTTAAATTCAAACTGATTTTTAAATCAGGTTTTACATTTCAAAAAAAATTGAAGTTCAATTCTAGATAGAAAACTGTCAGGTTTATAATTTTGTATTAAAAACTGAAAACCCCTTCAAAATTTTAAAAACTTATAAGATTTCAAAATCATTTAAAAATTATAATTCATACTACAGATTTAAACTTTGTTTAAATCTTAACATAACAAATTATTCATTTAAATTTTGATTTAGATTCAAAACTACAGACAGTTTTTTTTTTTTTTTGAAAAACTGTAATACTTCAAATTACCTGAGCCACCCAAAAAACACATCGAGTCATCAGACCCATCCCTTCGAGCAAACCTTCCAAATTCTCGAGTAAAACTCGAGTAAAAAAAACACTGCAATACCAGATTTCAACAGAACCCAAGAATGCACGGTGCACGTGCACCGTGCCTCCGGCCGTCTCCATCCACCTCCGGTGGTCTCCCCATGTCGGCAACCAAACCCACGACCGAACATGACCATTCATTCACCCTTCCATTGCTCAAAATCAAATTCGAGTCGATACCTCAAACCTGGAAAACAGCAGAACGAAAACAACCCAACCCTGTCATCACTTCTTTTGCAAAATTCCGACCACCTGCAAGTTTACCACCCTGGCCTTGACTTCACCTAAGGCCAAGCTTCCACCACCCAAAAGTTTGTCGAACTCGATCAAATCTAGGAACCATGGTGATTGATTTATCGGGCACAACTGAAAACTAGGGTTCTATAAAAAATCACAAAAGTGCATCTTCCCTGATGATTTTCATTACCAACAAGTATTTTTTCCTAGCCACTCCTAACACTACTCCATCATCAAGAAGAAACCCATCCTCTCCAAATTTATAGATCACCAGGTAACCTCTAAAATTCATTTACAGTTCAACTCTTAACTGTACCCTCAACCAAAACCTAAAAACTATGATTCTTGATTTAAAAATCATATTTTTGTTTGTGTATTCGGTTTATAATTCTAGATTTACAATTTTAAAGGGTTTGAGTTTGATTATATCTAGCATGCACTGATGTTCCTATGTTTCCAGAGACAAGCTTATAATTTAACTTACTTAAAATTTTAAGATATTAGCCTAAGATAAATCAGAAATTTTGATTTATAAATTACATTCGATTAGAAATTAATCAAGAGACAAGGTTTTAAATAAAGTTGTTAACGCTAAAATTTGAACGCTAACACCCCGGTGTATGAAGTGAGATCGTGAAAGCACCACCCGATAGCTCGGAAACAGATTATAAGCAGATAGTAGTAGAAAACAGTAAACAACAGCAATTTTATAGTGGTTCGGCTTTAGAGATAGCCTACGTCCACTTTGAATATCTTTATTGATGATTTGATTACAAGTCAATGCAGTTACACTTTGATTACAACACACTTTGAGTTTCAAGTGACTTAGAACAAGTAGCCTAAACTTCAACGTCGATCCAAATCTTTGAACACATGTTTGACATATTTGATTTCTTCGTGAAGTTCCTTGAAGGTGTTGAAGTAGTTCAGAATGCAGCAGAGTAACGGCGCTTGAAATGAATGAGCCAAAAGGTCCCTTGCTAGTTGGAACTAGGGTCGTATTTATAGGCATTTTTCGGAGTTAGGTCGTAGGTCGTGACCGACCTAAGCTAGGTCGTAGGTCGTGACTGACCTAAGATACACTGTCCTCTCTTTCACAAGTACACGCATGCTGATTTACACAAGTTCTAGGTCGTGAGCGACCTTACTAGTAGCGGCATAGAAAAGGCGGTCTTCTAATGCAATGTCCTTAGGTCGTGAGCGACCTATCTTAGGTCGTGAGAGTTCTATAGGTCGCAGAATTCCATAGGTCGCAGCTTCCTTTTGGTCGCAGAGTTCCATAGGTCGCAGAGTTCTGTAGGTCGTAGCTTCCCCTAGGTCGCAGCGTTCTGTAGGTCGCAGCTTCCCTTAGGTCGCAGCTACTTTTAGGTTACTTGATAAGTTAAGTCGCCAGGCCGCTCCATCTCTTAGGTCGCTAAGGAATAAAGGTACTAGGTCGCATAAAGACTTTAGATCGCTAGGTCACACTAAGACTTTAGGTCGCTAGGTCGCATTATCCTTTAGGTCGCTAGGTCTCTTAAGTCGTTGGTCTAGTTAGGTCGTTGGTCTAGTTAGGTCGTTGGTCTAGTTAGGTCGCTCCACATTTTCCAGTTTCCAACGAAGCCACATTTTCCAGTTTCCAACGAAGAGGAGTTAACATTTGCCCCTCGAAGTACGTGCCTAGGTCATAGGTTGTGTGCTTCGATTCTCTTAACTCGAGCTCTGATGAGTTGTTAGGTCGCGAGCGACCTATCGAGAAAATTAGGTCGTGTGTGTCGATTCACATCTCACTTCCCTGGGGTATAAATGACATAGGTCGTTCCTCCTTCACTTCATCTGCTCTGAACTTCCTATTCAGCCATTATCAAGCTCTCAAGTTTTCGAAGGCAAATTCAACCCATTTAGCTGTCAATTTATCTTCACCAACATAATACGTAAGTGAATTCGATCTCCATCCCACCATAATCACTGTTGAATTTCGAATCCCTATTTTCTGACCTTGACCCAATCCCTTGCATCGTGCTATATTTTGAATCGTTGCAATCGATTTTCGATCGCCGCTTGAGTAGGCACGAAAATGTATTGAATGTACGATGGATTGGAGATTCTTTGAATCGCTTTTCAAGTGATTCGGTGATGTGTGGAGATGATGGACTTACGAAGAGGATGATGGATTTCTGTGTAGTTGATAGCGGGTTATCGGGTCTGGTGAAGCATTGCGTGGAGAGGAAGTTAGTGACCTAGCGGATTTGAGCGACTTAAGATAATTTGCGATCTAATGACCCTTGCGACCTAAGGAATAGTTTCGACCTACACTAGGTCGCTGAACGACCTAATATTCATGCGACCTAAGACTTTGCATGAGTTAAGAGTTACTCGAGCTAAGAACTGCACGACCTAACTTCCTTGCGACATAGGCTTTAGGTCGCGGCCGAGCTAACACTAGGACGAATTTGTAAAGCCTTATCCTTTACTTTGCACAGCGCGACCTAAGAAGGCTCCGACCTATGCTAGGTCGCTGGACGACCTAGGACTTGTGAAATCCTGAGACAACTTTGATTGAACTATTTGAACTTTGAACTATATGGACTTGAATTTTGTCGTATTTCTTTGCAGATTATCTCTAATGCTAACAACCTGTTTAAACATAACATTTGCAGAAAAATGGGACGAATATACTGTCATTGACTGCGCACATCGAATGACAGATTAGTCGATAAAGAATAATCAACTTAAATGAACTGTGTGAGTGAAATGCTGTGAATCAACCGACTCAAATGAAGTGTTAAAGCAAAGCTAAAATTTTGTTTGAATTAACACTGCGCTTGAGTTTTAAATTAACAAGTCCTGAAATCTCACAATCGATCAGTTGTCAATTAGTTTAATTTCAGTTATTTCGCTTGTTATTTTTATTAGTTTCGCACAACACTTCACACTTTTAGGAAACGTGCACCTTCGCACCTGAACATCCAGTTACTCATGTAGAATGACGTCTCAACAAGAAGAGATGATAGAACATGTCGAAGGGGCTTTCCCGGTTGCTATTCCACTAGAGAACCCTCCGGAAAGAACTCCTACCCTTCTGAAACAGCGGGTGCTTAATCAATTATGCATTCAATTTGGCATTGCCGAGGCAGAAGTTTTACTCCCTGGACCAAATGATTTCGCTGATAGACCACCTTCCGGTTTTGTTGCCATTAATCGCCAAATGTGCTTAAGTGGAGCAATTCCTCCCTTTAATGAATTTCTTCAACAAATCCTTCTTCGACTGACGATCTCTCCTTTCCAACTGCATCCCAATGGCTATGCCATCTTGATGGGATTGTGCATTCTGTTCAGGAGAACTCTTGACCGTCTTCCGAATTTTGAGGAAATCTGTTACCTGTGCACTTTTGCGAAGAACAAGGACCACCCTTCGATTGTACTTGTAAGAGGTGCGAGGAACCGTAAACTAATTTTGGATTTGCCGGAGAGTGCACATGGTTTTTTGAATCAATTCTTCTATATTCGTTGCCCCGCAGGATTTTACGCAGACTGGAGAATAGGAAGTGAGATCTTTTTTCCCTTCTTTCTTCAATTCCATTCTAAGTTTTTCATGGTTCGTATTGCTAGATGCTGATTCCATTCCTTATTTTTACAGCACTTCCTCCTCCTTCTAGATATTCCAGTCATAAACCAGTCTTTGAAAGGCTAAGCATTGTGGCTGCTGAAGAGAGGAGCGCAAAATTTTTATTGACAGATGAACTCCTTCATCGATTTGAGCTTTTACATTCTTCTCGTTCTACTCAACTTCATGAAGTTCCGACTGAAGTTCCCGATTCTCCGATGAAAATTCCTGATGCCCCGGTCCCTACTAAAGAGCACGCGCAGGGAGGAACCTCTATAGAAACTTCACTAGTAAAGTGTTCAATTCCGAAAGATGTTGCGGGGCCATCTGACAAGTCTGTACTTGCCCCAGTTATCGAAGAGGAAGAACCTCCACGATCTTTCGAAAAATCCACTAACGAAGGAGTCAAGAAAGCAAGTCCCAAAAAACATGATGGTGATGATGTTTTCGAGGGGTTGAGTGATTTAATTGTGACTTCTCAAGAACTTTTCAAAGATGATGTTTCCAAAACTATCTCTTCTGTAATCGAGGCGACATCTTCTTTACAACAAATGTCAACTCCTCCTACTCAATTTATCACTACTTCTATTCCACAGAGCGGTTTGTAACTCGATGCGTGTAGTTTACATGTTACACGACACTTCGGGTTTTTCATCACTTCTACGCACTTATCTTCTTGTACTTTAAAGATTTCTAAAGCTTATTATTTTTATTCCAGATTCTCCTATGGGGCACAGCGGCTCGTACTATGATGATTTCCAGCGCTACGGGAGGCGTAGCCAGTGTGATTATAGGCGTTACCTCCCTTCTTACAAAGAATCCGATGAAGAGAGGGCCATCAGAAAAGCAGACGAGAGACGAGCATATGAAGAACGTCACCGAAGAGAACAAGAAAGACATGACCCTCCCCACAGAGATGATGATACCCAAAAAAGAAACACTCACGATGAGAGAGGTAAAGGACACATGGAAGATTCTTCTAGAAAGCGGGCTAAACTTACTGAAGAAACAATGCCGATAGTTTCTCAAAACGTTCCTGCTCAATCTCCTGCCCCCGTTCGTTCCGACATTCAAACAATCGTCAACCGGCCCGCATACCAAGTTGGGCAAGGTCCTCCCACTCTTCAAAGTCGATTCCCTCAGTGGTGCCTGAGAGGGGTTCGATTTGATCTCGACTTGGTTCCTCTCGACAAACCGGCTATGCTGCGAAATCTTGATTCTGTCAGGACCAATATTGAAAGAATGTCGAACTGGCAAAAACTTGTCGACGAGCTTCAGAGGATTAACCGAGCCAATCTCGAGGCCATGCTCACAATGGAGAACGATAAGGCTGAGTAGCAGAAGACTCTCGAATAGCATGACGCCGAAATGAGAAGTATTGCTTCCTATAATGAAAAGCTGGAAGCGGAAGTAGAAAAGCTTAAGGAAGAATTAGCTACTTCATCTACTTTCCATTCTCAAAAGGAGAGCATGCTTCAGCAACAAGTACGAGATGCGCATGCCAGTCAAAGGGCAGTCGAAGATAAGCTTACACACCAGGAGAAGGTCATAGAAGAATATCGCGCTGAAACTTTACAGCTGCGAGAACAGGCCGGCTCTCAAAGCTTGGAGATAGAGATGCTAAAAGCTCGACTTGCTATGGCCGAAAAGGAGCGTGACGAGGCTGTTGCTGGTAAACTCGCGGCTGAAGAGGCCCATCAAGCAACCAAAGCTAACATTAGCTCCACATTATTTGATTTCTATCTGCATAGCATTTTGGGGCGTGGCAGCCTTGCCTTTCTAGGCCCTAAATACGAAATTACATTAGCTGAAGTCTGGGAGGCAGCACTTGATATGCTAGGTGGTAAAGGTGCTGGCTACGCTGAGACAGCTCTTGAAGAGCATTATCTCGATGATGATGCCCGCGCCGCTCTTGCCAAGGGAAAAGAGCAACTCGCTAAGGTACGGGCCGGAATGGCGGAAGGAGGACGTTCTGAGAAAGAAATACCACCTACCACTTCTGAGCGTCCTTTAGTTTCTTCCGAAGTGGACATTACAGGCTCTAGTGCTCATTCGCTGCCTCCTACAAGAACCGGGGTAATCACCCCTACTGATGATGAGGCTTTGGAGGATATCGGGGCTCAGAATTATGAGATTAAGCTAACGAAGCAAACATCTTCAGGTAATTTTGATATTGGTCCGATTCAGGTCGATCGCTTGCTTACTCCTCAAAAGTTTGATGAGCTTCTCGATTACTTCTTGAATCTCGACGAACCCATATCTCCCTTCTTTCGGGGAGATACTAATATTTTTAATTTCTCTTCTTCTACAGTTGAAACACCAAGTGCTGTGCAGACTTCACTTCCTCCGGTTATCCCTCCTCCGTCTCTTCAGGTGACTCCTCCTTCTGCTTCACAACCCGGGTCACAAGAGGAACAGATTGAGGCTCTTCACGGCTTGGATGACCATATCGCTTCGCAAGAGCAGAAGGATGAGGGACTTGAAGGAGGCGAGATCTCTCCGGAGCGGACTCCCTCTGATGACGTAGTTTTGTCCACTCTTGTTACTCCAGGGAGTGAGCCTTCTTCGAAGAGAAGAAAGAAGCACGGAACATCGAAGAGGAGGGGGAAGAAAATCATCACTACTGAAGAGGAACCGGAAGTTGCACCGGTTGCACCTCCCTCTACTTCTTCCCTTATGCCTATAGATAGACCTGAAAAACTAGTCATTCGGCCAGGCAAAGGGTCCAAAGGTGGCAAGAAGAAGTGAAGAGTCGGACTTCGGGCTTTTTGACTCCTTTTTTGTGTAATGTTCGGATGTTGTGTTGTGCGGGTACTGGCCCCTGCTTTTTTTTATTTTGAAACCTGTATCTGCAATTGAATAAAATGATCCTTTATTTGTACAGACTCTTGTTTGAATTTGAGAATGCATTTATTATTCATTTTTGCACAAGTTTATTTATATGATATTGCGGTGAACTTGTGGTATGTTGTTTGAGCGTACTTTACCGATGTAGCTATACCATTTTGTATGTAACTATACCATGTTGCCCCCATACCATAAGTTTGCTGCAATATTTTATACTTTGAGGGGACTCGCACTCTTATTTTTTGAAGAATAATTACTTCATTCTTGAAGAAATTTTTCGTAGAGTACAACTTCCTTCATATAAGTTTTTACGCTTTGTCCTTCGAAGAAATCATTTTTTTCTTTTGCTTAAGTACGCATTTTGCCAAGTGAATTCTTCTATGTGGTAAAGCAGGCCTCTGAAGAGTACTTTAACTTTCTTCCTCTTCTTTTTTTTTTTTTTTGAGGAAGGTTATTTTCTAGAATAGGTAAAACACTCTTCCTTTGAAAGTTAAAGTATACCCTTGATGAGGATATATATTCTTTTTTTTTTTTTTGAAATAGAAATTTGTACTTCTGAGGAGGGATTTTTCACGTTTCAACACTTGGAAGTTTTATTTCAATCTTGGTGAAACGTGTACCTCCAAAGAATTGTGCCTTCGAAGAAAGCCTTTTCACGTTTCAACACTTGGAAGTTTTATTTCAATCTCGGTGAAACGTGGGCTTTCGGAGAAGTCTTTCTTTTTGATTGTGTCCCCGGTAGGGGGTTGTACCTCTGAGGAGGGATTTTCCACGTTTCAACACTTGGAAGTTTTATTTCAATCTTGGCGAAACGTGTACCTCCAAAGAGTTGTGCCTTTGAAAAAAAAAAAACTTTTTCACGTTTCAACACTTGGAAGTTTTATTTCAATCTCGGTGAAACGTGGGCTTCCAGAAAGGTCTTTATTTTGTTTTGCATTTCAACTTTGGTGAAGTGAAATTCCGAAGAGCGGTCGTAACACTTCAACTCCTGGTGAAATGGGCCTCCGAAGAGGGCTTTTATTTTGTTTACATTTCAACTCTGGTGAAGTGAAATTCCGAAGAGCGGTTGTTACACTTCAACTCCTGGTGAAATGGGCCTCCGAAGAGGGCTTTTATCTTGCTTACATTTCAACTCTGGTGAAGTGAAATTCCGAAGAGCGGTCGTAACACTTCAACTCCTGGTGAAATGGGCCTCCGAAGAGGGCTTTTATTTTGTTTACATTTCAACTCTGGTGAAGTGAAATTCCGAAGAGCGGTTGTTACACTTCAACTCCTGGTGAAATGTGCCTCAGAGAGGGTTTTCATCGCCTGGAAGTTACTCTCTCATGGTTGGAGGGTCATGACTCCTCCAATCTTTTTTGTTGAGTAGAGAACTTTCTTTTTTGTGGCGTATGACCCATTAGAGCTCTTTATTCTCCGAATAGTTGTGCCTCCGAAGAGGATTTGTGCTGCCGATGATGGCTTTGGTTGTTCCCTTGTCCACTTGCTTATGCCTTTTCAGTGATCCCCCTTCTTCTTTTTTTTACAAGTGACTTGTTTAATCCAAGGAAATATACTTCATTGTCAGGCAAGTTCGTGAGAACGAGCATCAGCTTCTTAATTGGATGTTTGTTTGTTCAAACGATCTCAATTTATTAGCAAAGGCTCGTTTCTGTCGAAATCATAGGCCGTTCAATTGAAGTACTTCCTATCTAGGATTTGAATTTGGAGCTTTTGTGACTTGAAATTTGGCGAGAATCACTGGGTCTTATTATGTGCAAGTTTCACTTCCATTGTCTGCAAAAATTTGAATCGACATTTCAGCAATACATTCTATGTACTTTTTATATCGAAAATAAAGCAAACATGTGATAATAATAAGGAACACAAGATTTATAGTGGTTCGGCCAGGAAACTGGGCCTACATCCACTTTATATTTTTTCATTATTTACTTGCATCAGTTTTACAATTGCCTTCAATTACAAGAATCATACATTCATAATTCTTTTTACAATATTTCGACAAAATTTTCAAGTAAAGTATGGACGCAAATGATTGCTGTTCCATGCCCTTGGAGTTTGATCTCCTTCAACAGTAGTGAGTTTGAATGTGCCGTCAAGAAGCTTCTGACATATGACATATGGTCCTTCCCAGTTTGGCCCAAACACACCTGTCGCTGTCATAATTCTCTTCAGGACTAGGTCTCCAATCTCAAAGCTACGTTGGCGAACTTTGGAATTGAAATGTCTGGCTATCCTTTGCTGATGAGCTGCAATTCTGAGATTAGCCTCATCTCTCTTTTCATCAAGGAGATCTAGCGCTTCAAGCTGTAGCTTTTCGTTTTCTGCTTGATTGAAATGGATTCTTCTGTGTGAAGGAACCTCTATTTCTACCGGAATCATTGCCTCTGACCCGTATGCCAACGAAAACGGGGTGTGCCCAGTCGCAGTTTTGTGAGTGGTTCTGTATGCCCACAGTGCCAGTGGTAGCTTATCAACCCAACCACCTTTTGCTCTTTCCACTTGCTTCTTGATGGTTGACTTAATAATTTTGTTCACGGCTTCCACTTGCCCGTTTTCCTGCGAATGAGCCACTGCTGAAAAGCTTTTCCGGATTTTGAATTGCTTGCAAAAATCTTGGAATTCTTCACTTTCAAACTGAGTACCGTTGTCTGTAATTATTTTTTGAGGCACACCATATCTGTAAATGATGTTTTTAGTCACAAAACTTATCATCTTCTTTGAGGTGATAGTAGCCAGTGGTTCAGCTTCTGCCCACTTAGTAAAATAATCTACAGCAACAATGGCATATTTAATTCCAGATTTGGCGGTTGGTAACGGTCCTACAAGGTCTATTCCCCATATTGCAAACGGCCATGGACTGACCATCTGTGTGAGTTCAGTGGAAGGAGCTTTAGGAATTTTGGCGAATCTTTGACATCTGTCACATTTTCGGGAATACTCTGCTGCATCTCGATTAATTTCTGGCCAAAAATATCCGTATCGGAGAATTTTCTTTGCTAATGTTTGGCCACCTGAATGATCACCACATTCTCCTCCGTGTACCTCCGCTAGGATTGCTTTGGACTCTTCCCTGGATACACATCGAAATAATGGCATTGAGAATCCCCGTCTGTACAATCGGCCATCCTGGATTATATATCGAGAGGCTTTTCTCAGTAGCTTTTGTCATTCTTTTGAGTT
The DNA here is from genome assembly GCA_030765085.1 of Allium cepa. Lineage (NCBI taxonomy): Eukaryota > Viridiplantae > Streptophyta > Magnoliopsida > Asparagales > Amaryllidaceae > Allium > Allium cepa. The sequence continues at coordinate 814,211,259 of CM060939.1, forward strand.
CCCTGGTAAAGATCCATTGAGCAAATATTCTGTTATCGGAGTCATCCATGATTCTTGCTCTTGAGACACGCTCATGATCCAATCAATATCCATCTTATCAATGCTAGGAGTCGACAGGACCTCCACTGGAGTTAATCCCAGAAATTGGGCTTCACCTGTGCTAGAATACTTTGCGAGAGAATCTGCTTTCATGTTTTCTTCTCGAGGAATGTGACTTATCATGTAATGATCGAAATCACCCAGGAGCTCCCAAGCCTTTGACAAGTAGGCGGGCAGATTCCCCCCTTTTGCTTGGAATTCCTTTTTGACTTGGCATACAATAAGCTGAGAATCGCTGAATATCTGTAACGCTCGGATGTTTAATTCTTTAGCAATCCTTAAGCCAGCGATAAGGGCTTCGTATTCTGCTTCATTGTTTGTTGAAGGAAATTCCAATCTTAGTGCACAGCATAATGATCGGCCTTCAGGGGTCTCAAGTACAACTCCGGCTCCAGAACAGTAGTCATTTCTCGCACCATCGACATATAACTTCCATTGGATTGGGGAATCGTCGACTGTTTCCTCCTCACTGTTACCCTTATCTGTGAATTCTGCAATGAAATCTGCTAAAGCTTGTCCATTGATTGCTTTTCGGGGATGATAAGTGATGTCATACTGACTGAGTTCAATATTCCACTTTAGAAGACGACCCGAAGTCTCAGGGCGAAACAGGACTTGCTTCAAAGGTTGATCAGTGAGGACTCTGATAGGATGAGCTTGAAAATATTGCCTCAACTTCCTAGATGCAATTAGTAGGCAATAGGCGAGTTTTTCCAACTTAGAGTAATTCATCTCTGCCCCAGTGAGTCTTTTGCTGATATAGTAAACGGGATGTTGAATCCTTTTGTCTTCTCGTATCAGCGCTGCACTTAAAGCATGAGATGATACTGCCAAGTATATAAGAAGATCCTCGCCATCGCCAGGCCTAGAAAGTATTGGAGGCGTTTCCATATGGCGAATCAATTCATCAAAGGCTTTTTGGAATTCGGGAGTCCAATCGAAGTTTTTCTTTCCTATCTTTAGGGCGTCAAAGAACGGGATGCATTTATCTGTGGCTTTGGAAATGAACCGACTCAAGGCGGCGACTTTTTCATTGAGACTTTGCAATTCCTTCTTTGTTCTAGGAGCTTTGACTTCTTTCAATGCAGTAATTTGAGCTGGACTGGCCTCAATGCCCCTAGCGCTCACGATGAAGCCTAAAAACTTGCCGGATTCCACTACAAATGAACATTTTAAAGGATTGAGCTTCATTCTGTATTTCCGAAGGACTGCGAACATGTCTGCTATGTGTTCTATGTGATCTACTGCTTTCTTAGACTTTACTAACATGTCATCGACGTAGACTTCCATAGTCTTGCCCAGTTGCGGTTTGAACATAGCATTAACGAGTCTTTGGTATGTTGCCCCTGCATTCTTCAACCCGAAGGGCATAACTCTGTAGCAGTAAAGACCAATGTCGGTGATAAAGCTCGTATCCTCCTGATCCGGCTCATGCGTCATGATCTGGTTATATCCGGAGTAAGCATCCATAAAAGATAACAATTCGTGTCCCGCTGTTCCGTCTACCAATTGGTCGATTCTGGGTAATGGGAAGCAGTCTTTGGGGCAGGCCTTGTTTAGATCTGAAAAATCGATGCATACTCTCCATTTTCCGTTGGCTTTCTTAACCAGCACTGGATTTGAAACCCAATTCGGATAGGTAGATTCCTTGATAAAATTATTCTCCATTAGTCGATCAACTTCTTCTTTTAATGCTGCCGACCTTTCTGGACCTTGAGTTCTCCTCTTTTGTTTCACAGGTGTGAATTTTGGATCAATATTTAGAGCATGCACTGCAACTTCTGGGGATATTCCGCACATGTCGGCATGAGTCCAAGCAAAAACATCCAGATTTGCCTTTAAAAAAGATATTAAGATATTCTGAATTGACACATTAAGTTGTGAACCCACATTCAACACCTTGTTTGGGTCCTTTGGGTCAACAGGTATTGGTATTGTCGTTTCCACTCGTACCACTCTATTTTCCCCTGCACTGACTTTTCTAGGGTCCATCTCTTTCCTTGCTCCGCTGTGCTCGCCAGTGCAGGGTCCGCCCTATAATTGCTACAAGGCTGGTTCTTTGATGCGGATTGGGGCTGCCGCATTCTTTCCCATTTCTCTTTTTCTGGTTTCTCGTAGCTCTGTCAGATAGCACTCTCGCCCAGCATTTTGATCCCCTTTTATAACTCCTACTCCATTGTCTGTAGGGAATTTAATAGTGAGGCACCACGGGGCAAGAACAGCTTTAAACGCTGCCAGAGTTGGACGACCAAGGAAAGCATTGTAAGCAGAAAATTCGTCGACAATCACAAAAGTTTGCTTACGGACCACTTTTCTCTCTCCTTCTCCAAGTTCCACAAACAAATCAATGGTTCCTACCGGCTGCTTTGGTTCCCCAGTGAAGCCAGCAATTTTCTGCGATGAGGCTTGCACATCAGCCATAGGGATCTTCATTTGGTCGAATGTTTTCTTGAAGAGGATATTGCAGGATGCGCCACAATCAATGAGAACTCTTCTAACGATAGCTGGCCCGATACCAGCCGAGATGACTAAGGGATCCAAGGTAGGAGCTTCAATACCTGCGGAATCCCTAGCTTTGAACACGATATCATCATCGAAAGTTCTTTGTTGCTTCAAGGGCGTAGCACCTTCCAGAACAAATACATCTTCCTCGGTCGGTACATACTTTAAAGCTCGGGTATACCTTTCCATCTCACCCCAGCTTCTGCCCGCTGGGTGAGGTCCTCCTGTAATGACATTGATAATGGGCCTTCCAGATTCATGCCTTGCAGCCTTCTCACTCGTCCTAGGCTGATGAGTAGGAGCCTGTTGCCCCTGACTAGATGAAGCAGGATTGTTGCTATTCTTTTTCACAAATTGCTGCAGTTTGTTTTCCCTTAGCAACTCTTCAATCAGATTTTTCAACTGGCGGCATTCGTCGGTTTCGTGACCGGGTTGATTATGGAAATGGTAGAACTTCCCACTCTGTATAGCCTTTTTCACGGTCCTTAGAGGAGGAGGTTTAGGAAAGTCAACAGAATCTTTAGTGGCAAGGTAGATACGCTCCCGCGTATCTGATAAAGGAGTATATTCTGATGGCTTGAAGGATCGGGGTTTCTTCAGATTATTCTGCTTCTTCCCATTGTTATTTTCCCTTTTTTGCCCTACAGATTCATTCTTGCGTGGAACAACAGTGTCATCTTCGGCTTTTTCCAACACTGCCTTTACCGGTACGGGACGGCTTTCTAAGCGTATGAATTCATCCGCTTTTTTATAGAATTTTTCAAGGGAATTTGGTTCCTTCATGTTTAGCCATTTCCCAAATTCGCTCGACTTGTCAATACCCTTCATTAGATAAGTCAATATCATTCGCGGTTCTGCATTGTCCACCTCAGCTAGCGCTATATTAAAGCGGTTTAAGAAAGATTTGATAGTCTCTCCTAGATTCTGCTCCAAACTTGACAGGGACATGATATCCTTGGCTTTTGAGGCGTATAGTCTGAACTGCTCCTTGAACTTCCGGGTTAAGTCAGAAAACTGATCGATAGACCGAACTGGAAGTTTGGTGAACCAAAGCAGAGCTACACCTTCGAGATACACAGGAAAATATCGGCACTTTATTTCATCAGAGGCTCTGGCACCTGTCATGTGCCAATCATACTTGTACAAGAATTCATTCGGATCACTTGTCCCCCTGTAAGCTGGAATGGTTGGAGGAACAAACTTCCTTGGGAATTCAGCCTTTAAGATTTTCTCAGTAAAGGAGTTTTACTTGGGGCGAAACCCCATTCTTTCTCGTCTTCAACCCTCTGCATACTCTCTTTCATAATTTGTCGGACCATTCTAGAAAGATACTCCTCATCATGTCGAGTTCTAGATCCACCAACCTCTGGAAGTGTTTGTTCAAAGGGGCTAGCAGCCCTTTCAGGAGCATTTCTTTCTTCAGCATCACGAATGTTGCCAGCAAAATTCCTTTCATTATCTGCCGGTTGACGGTTTGCCCCAAACAAATCGTTCAACCTACTCAGAATTAGGGCATTCTAGGCATTATGAGCCTCGAATTGTGCATTTTGGGCATTTATCTGTTGGTTCAGCCCTAAGATTGCAGCATCCAGCTCTGCCTTTGTAACTCCAACAGCTGGAGTGGCTTGATTCGATATAGGGGAAGCGGAGGTTCCCTCTTGAATATTCCCAGATCTGACAGATCTACTTTTCCTTCCAGGAGCCATAATCTCGGATAGACTTCTGGTTTTCAAGGAAATTCTCTCTACAAACCTCTGTGAAGCAATGATGATAACTCGCCTGAGTTCAATTCTCAGTGAAAGAACCAAAAATGTTAACGCTAAAATTTGAACGCTAACACCCCGGTGTATGAAGTGAGATCGTGAAAGCACCACCCGATAGCTCGGGAACAGATTATAAGCAGATAGTAGTAGAAAACAGTAAACAACAGCAATTTTATAGTGGTTCGGCTTTAGAGATAGCCTACGTCCACTTTGAATATCTTTATTGATGATTTGATTACAAGTCAATGCAGTTACACTTTGATTACAACACACTTTGAGTTTCAAGTGACTTAGAACAAGTAGCCTAAACTTCAACGTCGATCCAAATCTTTGAACACATGTTTGACATATTTGATTTCTTCGTGAAGTTCCTTGAAGGTGTTGAAGTAGTTCAGAATGCAGCAGAGTAACGGCGCTTGAAATGAATGAGCCAAAAGGTCCCTTGCTAGTTGGAACTAGGGTCGTATTTATAGGCATTTTTCGGAGTTAGGTCGTAGGTCGTGACCGACCTAAGCTAGGTCGTAGGTCGTGACTGACCTAAGATACACTGTCCTCTCTTTCACAAGAATACGCATGCTGATTTACACAAGTTCTAGGTCGTGAGCGACCTTACTAGTAGCGGCATAGAAAAGGCGGTCTTCTAATGCAATGTCCTTAGGTCGTGAGCGACCTATCTTAGGTCGTGAGAGTTCTATAGGTCGCAGAATTTCATAGGTCGCAGCTTCCTTTAGGTTGCAGAGTTCCATAGGTCGCAGCTTCCTTTAGGTCGCAGAGTTCCATAGGTCGCAGCTTCCTTTAGGTCGCAGAGTTCTGTAGGTCGCAGCTTCCCCTAGGTCGCAGCGTTCTGTAGGTCGCAGCTTCCCTTAGGTCGCAACTACTTTTAGGTTACTTGATAAGTTAAGTTGCCAGGCCGCTCCATCTCTTAGGTCGCTAAGGACTAAAGGTACTAGGTCGCATAAAGACTTTAGATCGCTAGGTCGCATTAAGACTTTAGGTCGCTAGGTCGCATTATCCTTTAGGTCGCTAGGTCTCTTAAGTCGTTGGTCTAGTTAGGTCGTTGGTCTAGTTAGGTCTTTGGTCTAGTTAGGTCGTTGGTCTAGTTAGGTCGTTGGTCTAGTTAGGTTGCTCCACATTTTCCAGTTTCCAACGAAGCCACATTTTCCAGTTTCCAACGAAGAGGAGTTAACAAAAGTTATGTGTCTGGATAACAAAACAGAACAGGTGATTTAAACAGCATGCACACAATTTCAATTTCACATCAATCATTTACTTATAAACACAGGAAATACTATTTCATTTGAATATACTAGCATGCAACCTATCTTTTTAAGTTTTAAATTTTTTTAAAAAAGTTACTCACTTAATTGAAGAAGAAGCAGAGCCTCAGATTTTTATTTGAAAAACTTGAAAATTCTAAACTCTTTGCTTTGAAACTGGATTATGCAGTACCCTTTTAAAACTTTGAATTGCTTAGCTCAAATTTTAAATTGCTTGTACTTTGCACAGCAAATGTTGGAATGCTTGCTCCCTTCAATTTTGAAACTGCATGCATGCTGCTTGATTCCCAGTGTAAGAAATGCAGGCTTTTGGCTTGAGATTTCAGTTGCATGCAGGTCTTAAAATAGTTTTGTTATGAATGCTGCAGATTTGCTTTGAATTGTATAGAGTAAAGATTTACAGGCAATATGATTTTGTAGAGGATATGATTCTAGTTTGAATGTGATTTCAGATTTTTGGGCTTTGAGCGTAGTGTTTATTTTCTTTTCAGATTTGTTTGTCTTTAGATTTTGAAAAAGAAAAGAAAAAAAATGAGAGAAGAAGATTTTCATAAGCTGAAATTATTTGAAAATAAAAACAAAAGAAAAAGCTAAATTAAATTTTTACACTTGTCTTACAATTTAAACACTTGTCACTTTGTCATGTTTGTGTATTAACACTTGTTCTTTTAATTAGTATAATGTTTACATTTGTCTCAAATTTTAATTTGTTATAATTAAATGTTAATTAGTTATTTAGTTAATAGATTAATATAAGATAAATGTAAGTCTATGTTTAATTAATTATTAACATGTATTTATTTACATGTATATAAATTTTAAAAATTAAATATTTTTAAAGAAAACAAAAATAAAACTTATTTAAATCCTTTTAAACTTTCATATTTAAAAACAAACAGTTTATCTTATATTTTAAAAACAATTGAATTAGTCTTTAAATTAGCTTTTGAAGAGTATTAATTTTATTTATATCCAGATATCTATATATATCATAATTTCATTTGTTCAATTAACAAATAAGTATTTTAACAATTTTAGACCTGTTAATTTCCAATTAACATATGCCCAGGAATTCGGGTTATCACATCCATAATGATTAATCAGACATGTGCGAAAAGATTGAAAATCTTCCACTGAGAAAATAGCTGTTTATCGATAAAACGATTTTCGCTTATATTATCGATATTTTTCATAGTACATATTTTTGTAAACATTTTTTCGAAACAAGTTTACCAGCATTACTTATGATTTAAAAGGAGGTTAAAAGATTATTAAATCATTTTAATAACTTTCAATCAAAGATTCAAATATTTAAATAATTCAGATATTTAAATACGAAGTGTGCGAAATTCCTGGTTGTTACATCACTTCTACGCTAAAGTAATATTTTTTTCTTCATTTATCAATCGATGTTCAATATCTAACTAAAAATTCAGAATTCCAAACATATTAATGTTTATACTGAAAAAGCTCGAAAATGGGATTTTGAAAATAATGTAAGTGGTCTTAAACCCAATTTTCATCATATATAAAAGTTGACTTTTTGAGTCATCGATTGAACAATGTCTTGAAATTTATGTTAATCATTTAAATATCTGTCTATTAAAATATGGGTGGTTACAGGTTCTATTCGAGGTTGACGTATTTAAGACGTTGTTATTAAGTCCAATAGGTTTTATCTACTATAAATCTATTCCATCTCCACATTCTAATCATCCTAACATTATCATCAACTTTCCATACAATCATTGACAACATTTAACATCATAAACTTCAGAACAAAACCTAATGGCCAAGTAGATGCGTCCAAAGCATTGCTTTCTGCATGGTCGAAAGCTTTTTCTTCTAAGAATTATGCATCCATGACCATTCCAAATGGTCATTTCCATGTTACCCTTGCATGGTTTCTTGGTCCATGCATCAATATTGCAATCATTATGCATTCAAGTAACACTAGTCCGTCCTACTAGTTTAAGCCATGATGAAAACAGGATTACATTCAAGTATGTGAAAGGCCTGTCCATTTTAGGAGGAATACCTGATGCTCAAGTCCAGTCATTATGGAAGTGTAAGGCTTTCAACCAAAACTTAAAGTGACTACTATGTGGCTAGCTATCACTTAGGACCGTGTAATATGGAATATAATTAAATCTAAATGAGGAAATAGATGATAATAGCAAAGTAAATAAAAATGAGCACGTGCTGGTTCGAACTTCCTGTTCTACGTCCAGTCCCAGACTTCCCTTAGGAATTTCTCACAATAACCCTCTCTTAACCCGGAGGAATAGGTATACAACACCTGAACAACCGAACAATATTTTTCCTCCTCTAACAACCAAAGAGGACTTTACCCGCCTGAACAACCGAACAGGACTTTAACAGTTTCAATAGAATTGCTTTGACACTATGTGTTCTTAATAACATTGATCTATCTTTGGTGTACAACCTTTCCATAATCTTTCCCCATGTATATATGTGTGTATAAAGATCTAGAAAGGAAAAATATTACTTAGAATTAAAGAACAAGTTAATTGTTTCAGAGATTCAAGATATGGAAGTTGTGATTGCTTTTTAGAGTGTAGGGATAGTAGAAAGTAAGATCAGAAAGAAATCAGTAAATTGGTGGTTTGTGAAGTGGATTTTGTGTGTTTATATAATAGTTAAAGAGATGCAACCGTTCATGAAGAGTACTGATCAACAGAAGCATCCATACCACTTCATATTAGAACGTGACTTTTGGCGAAAAAAGTGTCCATTTAGAAAAAATAGCTGTTGAAAGAATTCAGTCGACTAACCGAAAACAATCAGTCAATTGAATATTCAAAATTGTTTAAAAACATAGCGTTTCTTTGCACCTGTACAGGTTCAGTCGACTAGCCATATACAGTCAGTCGACTGACCTGACAGTCAAAGCATTATTTGCATATATTTTTTAAATTTTTTAAAGTTTTAAAACAACTTAACTACTTGAGGATATATTTTAACATTATAAGACTAAAAAACTTCAATAAATCAACATATTATACGTAGTTTTGTAGCCATGTCTCCTTTGTAGTTTGAACAGCATAATTACTTTTCTTTTTGTCGCTTATGCATATAGTATAATTCATTGCTTTGTCATGAATCAAAATATGTGATTCAACATTCTTCCCTTTTTTGAGTGATGACAACACCTATTATCTATGATACTATTTTTGAGAAATATATAACGGGTGTTATATATCTCCTCCTGAATATATGGTGATACTTTTAATCCCTGCATAAAATTGTTAATTTACAAATTTCTCCCCCTTTGTCATCGACAAAAAGGAAAAGATAATGTATGTATAAAACTAACACAATAGAATTAAAATAAAATACTAGGTGCAATCACAGAAACAACAGATTTCAAATGTTACGAATACAAACTTATAGAATGTACGAAACAAAGAAATAACTAACTTACTACCACTAAAAAGATAACAACCTCATTCAGAATCAGATTCTATCTCCTCTTCTTCAACTTGCATTGGTCCTTTTCCTTTGGAGGAACAACCTGCAAATTGTCTGCCTCCATTGCCACTTGTGTCGGAACTAGTATGTTCTTCCGATGTTGACCAAGTAAAGTGAGGGGCTGGGCATTTGCCTGGATCACATTGAGAAGTCTCCGTAGCGGTGGAAGAGGAGCATGATATTGCATCCCATAAAATCCCGAAGAAACTCTTGATTTTATCAAACTTTTTGTCAATTTTCTTATCAAGATTTTTAATACCCGAATCCAAGATAACTTGATTTCTAATGATTAAATTAATAGATTCCCGCATACTTTGGGATGGTGTTGGCATACGGATGTCATCTCGTGATTGATGTTGTTGTTGAGTAGAGGTTTCTTAGCGAGGTCGAGATTTCCATTGTTGAAAGTTCATAATAGTGAGAGGTCGTGGTGGTAGTTTCATAAGGCTAATGGTGCAGCTATTCAAGGTTTTTGGAATAGAGGTATCGGATTCTGGAATAGGAACCTGGAGATTCATAAGCAACCGCATAATATATTCACCAAAATAAATAATATTCATACGACCTTGGTTGAATGTCAGAAAATCATCTAGTTTTGGTCAATTTAATTCAATTTCTCCTCAAATAGCATATAATGCTTTATAGTTGTTTGGATAGACAAGATCGTACGAGGAAGCGCAGGGTAAAATTGTGTGCATCAAAGCTCTATGCATTATTCTAGCAGTGGCTCGTAATACAATAGACTTAAGCTCGGTTATGTCATCTTCTAAAAACCGATGACTTACTTCATCTCTCTCGCCTACGATAGCATTCAATTCTAGAAATTGATCACTTGGTCTAGGAACTAATTCCCAAACTCCGTTTCTTTCGAATTGATTTAGCTCTTCTTGCATAGCTATAATCCAATAATCATCAGCTGAGGCTTCCTTAATATTTTTAGGTTCTATATTAGAGAGAAAAGCTGCATGGCCCATTTGATTTAATTGATGTCTTGTTCTTACATTTGAATTCACTTCTCCAATTATATTTTGAACAGGGTGATTTCTAAGAATTCTTGGAGAAGATCTTACTATATTATCATTATTAATAGTATTTACATTTTCTAGAGAAACTTCTAAATTATTATTTTGAATAATAATATCATCATCTTCTGAATTATTTGTCAGAATTTTATTTGTATTATTTTTCAAATTTGTAATATTGGAAGAAGTTTTGACATTTTCATCGAATGAAACATGAAGTGTTTCTTTGATTATTTTAGTTCTTGCATTAAAAAATTGATAAGCTTTGCTTCTTTCCGAATATCCTATGAATATACCATCATCGGATTTTGGATCAAATTTTCCAATCTGATCTTTAGTGTTAAGTATGAAACATTTTGAACCAAAAACTTTAAAATATGAAATATTTGGTTTTCTACCATTTAAAAGTTCATAAGGAGTATGTTTTGTTAATGGTCAAATAGAAACACGATTTAAAATATAGCAAGCAGTTGCAACAGCTTCTGCCCAGAAATGCTTAGGTAGAGTGTTTCCATTTAATAAAGTTCGTGCACATTATTGTAATGTTCTGTTTTTCCTTTCTACAACTCCATTTTTTTGTGTTGTTCTAGGAAAGGAGAAATTATGATTAATTCCTTTTTTGTTACAAAAATTTTCGAAAGCTTCATTTTCAAATTCACCTCCATGATCACTTCTAATGTTTTTAACTTTAAAATTCTTTATATTTTGAATTCCTTTTACAGAAGTTTTAAAATTTTCAAAAGTATCACTTTTATGTTTCATAAAAAATAGTCCATGTATATCTAGAAAAATCATCTACAATAACAAAAACGTATCTATTGTGATTTATAGATTGAACTTGAGTAGGTCTGAAAAGGTCCATATGTAATAGTTTAAGTGGTTGTGTTGTAGATATGATTTTCTTAGATTTAAAAGAAGATTTTGTTAATTTTCCAAACTGACATGCATCACATATATTACCAATTTTGAATTTCATATAAGGTAGTCCCTTAACAATTTTATTTTTGGCTAATTTATTAATAGTGTTAGTGTTTATATGACAAAATCTTTTGTGCCATAGCCAAGAATCATTTTCTGTAGCTACTAAACACATAGTTGTGTTATGATTTATATTCATATTTAAAATATAGATATTTTTATCTCTTATACCTTCAAAAATTAAATTTTGATTTTTATCAGAAATATTACATTTATTTTCTGAAAAAGATATATTAAAACCTTTATCACATAACTGACTTATTCTTAATAAATTATGTTTTAAGTTTTTAACTAATAAAACATCAGTAATGATAGGTGAGTTAGAAATAGCGTTATTGCTCGCATCGCCTTTGCCGATGACATAACCGTTTGAATTATCTCCAAAGGTGACTGATCCTCCATTTGAGTAGATTATGTTTGTTAACATGTCTTTATTACCAGTTATATGTTTCGAGAAACCACTGTGTAGAATCCATTTTCCTATCTTTTTAAGTGTACCTGCAAATAATAAAAATTAAGATGGTACCCACTTTTCTTTTTAGGGTCCTAAGAGTTAGGTCTTAGGAAACCAAACCCAAGAAGGTTCGGAATTCCCTTTAAAAATTTAATTCTTATTTTTATGAACAGTTTCTATAAATGTTTTGATATTTTTATTCCTAATCAAGTTATTATTTGTTTTAGGAATCCATATTTTAATAGTTTTAACATTTTTAGAAACTATTTTCATTAAATCTTGCTTAATTTTTTTTAAACTTATTTTTAGATTTCTTTGGTTTTTCAATATTCATATATCCTAATCCCTTTTTAATTGAAGTTGACTGAGAATTTTCTATTATTTTAGAAAGATTTTATCATCCTTTATTAAAATTGGAAATATTTTTATTAATATCTTCATCTTAGTTTTAAGACTAGATTTTTCTAATTCTAAACTTTAGTGCAAGATTTTAAATCATTTACTTCAACTGATAAAATATCATTTTTATTCTTCTGAATTTCTAATTCCTGAGTTATCGTGGAAAGTTGAGAGGCTAAAATAGAATTAGATTCTTGGGATTTTTCAAGTTCTTCTTCGAGAATTTTCTTCCCATCTCTAAGCATACTAATTTCTAATTCAGATCTATTTAGTTTTCCTTGTAACTCTTTATTATGTTTCTTAGTCTGTTTTACAAAATTTACTAGTTCAGAATTAAGTTCAACTAAATCTTCTAAATTTAGTTCACTTACATCATCATTTGTAGCCATGAAGCATACATTTGCTTGCTCTGTGTCACTATCACTGTCGCTTTTCGATGATGCAGAATCTGAATCATCCTATGTAACAGAAAATGCTTTCTTCTTGAATTTGTTCTTCTTGAATTTGTTTTTCTATTTCTCTGGACAATCTTTCTTCATATGACCCTTCTTATGACATTCATAACATTCCATGACAGACGATGATAGTTTATTGCTAATGTTGTTGCTAGAATTATTTTTGTAATTCTTTCCTTTGTTATTCTTTTTGAATTTCAAAAACTTTTTGAAATTCTTAGCAATATATGCCATATCTTCTTCATCGGAGTTAGAGTCATCTTGTTCTGCTTGAAATATTAGATTATTCTTTTCTTGAACTTGAACTTTCTTTGCCTGCAAATTCACTTCGTATGACATTAGATTTCCTATTAACTCTTTTGGTTTCATAGTTGAAAGATCGTTTGCATCTTCAATAGCTAGGACCTTTCTTTCCCATTCATCCGTTAAAGAGTTTAGGATTTTTGATAGTATATCAAAATCAGAAATTTTATCTCCTAATTCTAATTGTGAATGATATATATCTTGAAATTTAGAATACATATCATTGATGGATTCATCTTGTTTCATTCTAAAGTTTTGAAACTGATTTTTGAGCATGGAGATTTTTCTTTATTTGACTTTGTTAGTTCCTTCATGAGTAATTTTAAGCATTCTCCATATTTCATAAGCAGTTTGACACATGCTAACACGATTAAATTTATTTCTATCTAGTGCACAAAATAACATGTTCATAGCCTTAGCATTAGCAGTAGCATCTAGTTTTTGTGTGTTTGACCAAGTGGAATATTCTCCAGTAGGAAGAGTGTATTCATTCTGTGTGATATTCCATGATTCAAAACTATTAGATTGCATATAGATTCTCATACGAGTATACCAATAACTATAGTTCAAACCATTGAAGAATGGAGGTCGTGAAGTGGATTGACCTTCAATAAAACTGTGTTAGTGACAATATTAGTGGTATTGTTGGTGTTGTTTTCCATATTAGCAAGATATCGGATAACTTTGTAATGATTATAAGATGCCTTGATCTGATACCAAATGAAAGTGACTACTGTGTGGCTAGCTATCACTTAGGATCATGTAATATGGAATATAATTAAATCTAAATGCGGAAATAGATGATAATAGCAAAGTAAATAAACATAAGCACAACAGGAATTTTTATACTGGTTCAAACTTCCCGTTCTACGTCCAGTCCCAGACTTCCCTCTGGAATTTCTCACAATAACCCTCTCTTAACTCGGAGGAATAGGTATACAACATCCGAACAGGATTTTTCCGCCTCTAACAACCGAAAGAGGACTTTACCGGCCTGAACAGCCGAACAGGACTTTAACAGTTTCAATAGAATTGTTTGACACTATGTGTTCTTAATAGCACTGATATGTCTTTGACGTAAAACCTTCCTATAATCTTTCGTCATGTATATATCTGTGTATAAAGATTTAGAAAGGAAAAATATTACTTAGAATCAAAGAATAAGTTAATTGTTTCAAAGATTCAAGCAATATATGAAAGTTGTGATTGCGTTTAAGAGTGCAGAGATACTAGAAAGTAAGATCAGAAAGAAATTGGTAAATAGTTGATTTGTGAAGTGGATTTTGTGTGTTTATATAATAGTTAAAGAGATGCAACCGTTCATGAAGAGTATTGATCAACAGAAGAACCATACCTCTTCATATTAGAACGTGACTTTTGGCGAAAAGAAGTGTCCATTAAAAAAAAACAACTGTTGAAAGAATTCAGTCGACTGACCCAAAACGATCAGTCAACTGAATATTCAAAGTTGTTTAAAAATAGAGCGTTTCTGTGCACCTGTACAGGTCCAGTCGTCTGGCCATATACAGTCAGTCGACTGACCTGACAGTCAAAGCATTATTTGCACATTTTTTTAAAAAAGTTTAAAGTTTTAAAACAACTTAACTACTTGGGGATAGATTTTAACATTACTAAGACTAAAAAACTTCAATAAATCAACGTACTATACGTAGTTTTGTAGCCTTGTCTCCTTTGTAGTTTGAACAGCATAACTCCTTTCCTTTTTGTCAGTTATCCATATAGTATAATTCATTGCTTTTTCATGAATCAAAATATGTGATTCAATAAAAACTGCCCTACTGGTGCTACATTAAGTTTCTTCTTTTTCTTCTTCATAATATCTTATATTATTAAACATTTACATAATCTGAAATGTAATATTTAATACAGTCTTTGATAATAGAGCATTCGAGCGACATAACAATCAACAATTTAACACTATTAAACAATGAAATGTTTCACTTGGGAATGTATGCTTGTAATGATGTTATAGTACAAAGAGTCTTTAATAAGGTGCCTTGGAACAGTCCAACACTAATGGAATTCATGTTCAGATGTCAAGTCATGTGAAAGTTCTGTTGGAAAAAAGCTAGATGAAGGGTAGATTTGATTTTTGAAAAAACAAATGATAGATTGGAGAAGAAACATATTTTTCTCACAAAAAGAGGAAATATAACTTTATTGCAAATGTTTATATATTTTTTTGCTTCACACAAATTGAGCAAGTCACCTCTATTTATAATATTTCACATCCCAATAAATGGTGGAGATTCAATTGATCTAATGGTTCTCCATAAATATCTCATAAACTTTCTCTAATACTTTTTCAAATATATTATTCTATAAGTATCTAAACATATATATTCTAGATATTTCCTATATGGAAAAATCAAAATAAAAAAAATACAAAATTAAGTTCACTTTTGATACCCTGTAAACTTGATTTTGTAAACGAACCGAAATTTGAAATCTTTATATATCATGTGCTTCGGTAGGAGTAGAGATATTGTCCAAACCTTCTTAATTGTGTTGATATTCATACCTAGCATTGAGATCGTCGATGCAATTTCACCAATCTTTTATTTTGTCCTCCGTCACTACACAAAATTTTCTGTAAAGTAAAAATTCTAACATCCACCTTGTTCAAGTATCATAAGTTTTTAACAAGCAATATATGTTACCTTTGCATTTTTTCATAAATAAACCCTTGCATTTTTTGACTAATCCAATTCCTTTGTATGTTTTTGAAATTTAATTTTTGCATGACTTTTTAATATTTGGTGATTGAAAAATACAATTCTTCAAAATAAAAATTATATACTCTTTGTTTACCTCTTTTTTCTCACCATCATGAAATTCAACAATTTCTTTGACTCTCTCTTTGACTACTTCTATTTCTACTTTTTTACTATTCTATGTTTCCATTTCTTCAAATTTTTGCTCGTATTTTAAATATTCTTCAAGCTCTTGAATATCATATCCCTGGTTCATGTTTTCTTTGTTTTCATCTCCTTTGTTTACATACTTTTTATTATTTGCGTCATCTTCGCTCACTCTATTTTCTTCATCTTCTATTCATTACTCTTCTTCTTCCAATTTTCCTTCCTTTCCATTTCTTTTTCCACTTTTCAAATTTTTTCTACCTTGCCTGAAATGGCCCCGACTCGACCTTCAAAAATCGGCACTCGTACTTCACGTGTACTTAAATGCCATGGATTCAAACGTCGAATCTGGTTCGTCGGAGCTTATAACACATTAAGTACAACAACACAGCGGAAGAAGATGAATATATCATATAACTCCAATGATACAATATCCGATGATATACAACAAGGATCACAAATACATATCAGAGATCTATAGCAACACATCGGAAACACAAATACACACATAATGCAAATGCACAATTGGAGGAGATTTCTCCTTATGATAGTCAAACATGCTTGATACGCAAAATCCTTTTTGATAATATTATTATTATTGCATTGTGCAGAAAACCTTTCGAAAGTATAATATTAATCTTAGCCAGCATAGGTACCATTATATTATGCTTGGTATAGCTACCTCCTGAGGAGGCAGGTTATAGAATTGCAATCGTAAAAGGCCCGTATTGTTTGATTGGATTTCCAACAAATGGTCAGGCTAAGGAACGTCCTACTACCACATGGGTACGCCTCTGGAGGGACATCTCGAGAACCTACCCGGCTCTCTGCAAACACAACGCTGAGTTACCTTTTTAACTAGGTAACTACTACTCGAGCATGCCATTCCCCAGTTTTTTGCGACCTTTATCCGAGAGCTCTCAACCACAAAGCAACCACAAAGTAATAGATTTGCAGTGACCACATGAGTTAAGTATCTGGGCTCCATACCATGATACCACCCTTTTCCAGAAGGGAATAACACACCTTAAATGGCGTGATCCTCATAACCTTGCCGCATCTTTCCTGTTTCGACCATTTTTGGGTTGTGAGATCCTGTTGCAGTCTCATCCACAAAGCTACGCTTTACACAAAAGTCATGCTTTGACCAGCAAATGATCACACGGCAGCACTCAGCGTGCCAACTACCAAATTGGGAGTATATCACTTATAACTATCAACTACATAACCTCTAAGCTCGTACGTCTCAGAGAAGGATGTTAAGCTAAGAGAATAAATTCTCCGCCACAAAATAGAAATGTATTTGATAAAGATCATTTTTATATCACAAAGTATAATGTCAGGCATACAACCATACAAGTCCGTTCCGGGTTCGAATGGAACCGAAAGCACTTCGTCCAATAAAGGAAGAACCCTTGCAATCCGGGTATCCACAATCCTGATCGGACTTCCCATCATATATGGAGATCTCTATACCGGAGCAACTCAGTGCAAAGTCATTCAACAGGTTATCCTATCATTCTCGTAAATACCTACTCTTCACCACCGGTCTTGAAATGTTGTCTGCAATGTCGTATCATTATTCGAAATGGGTTATATGACACAATGGTCCTCTCCCGGCTAAACCGAATGATGAGCGCAATATTTAGAACATATGGATATTGGGATTTCAGTTAAGTCAGAACTTTAAAACCCAAAACTTTCTTTCAAATGGTTTAAACAAATTACCATTTCCAAATCTTTAAACAAAAGGATTTACTTCACAAAGTTCACCCATTTTTGATAAAGATTCATTCACAGATTTCATAACAATTTCCATTTCAAATCAGATTAACTCATTCAGTCTTTAAATCAAAGATTTAATTCATAGCTTTCAAACCCGTTTCCAAAGGTTCATTCATAACTTGGAAAACCATTACATTTCAAATTTGAAATCCCTTTAATACAAATTGGAAATTTTTTCCTTATATGAAAGCTTTTATTATTTGAAAACAAATAGTTTTCGTTTAGGATAAATCTGATTACATTTCTACAAGTTAAAACTCTTGGGTTAAATTCACAAATCAATACTTTTTAAAATGGTTTAAATCCATATAAACATATTTATACCTTGTATAACCTTTTTAAATCATAATTTCCAAATATGGAATTCAATTTCAAATTTTGAATTCAAATTCGAATCAAATTATTTGAATTTCAAAACTTTGTTAAGTTATTCAAAATAACTTTTTATCTTTGAAATCCCTTTTCAAAAGCTTTTTTATATATTTAACCCAAATCCATTTCCAAAACTATTTGAATTCAAAATTCAATTTAAAAATTATTTTCTAAAATCAATGACTTAACCAATTTCCTCGTGCAATCCATATTGGTGTTGTGTGTATAGTGTAGTCCAGGGGTTTTACACAATAGTGCAACATTATCAATCATCACAGATTCAAGCATATCAATATCGATAAGCGGTATAATACTATAACGCTTATCTTCATTCGTAGATTAACAAATAAGTAATGTAAATTTATTACAAATAAATAAATTGCATTCATAACAGCTCAAATCAAAACAAAGTATCATACATCAAGGATATCAAATAATTCAGCATTTAATAAAATCCAAACATCCATAAGTAAAATCAATTAATTATCTGATTAATCAGATTAATTACTTGTGAATAAACTACAAATCCTGATTAATTAATATTAATTAATAAAAAATCATTTTAATTAATTAATCTTTCATAACAAATAAATTAACCTTTAATTATTAACTAATCAATCTTAATTAATAAATTAAACAACCATAAATTATTAAATAATTAAACTTTAATCATTAGATAATTAACCTTTAAATTATTTAATTATCACTTTAATTAATTACATAAATTAATTACTCCTTGATTAATTATCATTCTTCATTAAATTAACCTTTAATTAATTGGCCTTAATTAATTACAATAAGTGATTATCCCTAATCACTCAATCAAATTTAACCATAAATTAATTTCTTGTAATTAAGTAAGTAATTAACAACCCTTAATTAATCACATAAGTAAATTAACTTTAAGTTAATTACATTAGTTAATTAATCCTTAGTTAATTATTCTTTAATTAACTAATCTTTCTTAATTTATCACAACAACAAATTAACCCTTTAATCACTAATTAATTTACCCCTTAATTAATTATATTGAGAAATTCTTAAACTATTAACCAGATGATTAACCCAATATTAAATTATTAAAACCAAAGGAAATTTTAAAAGCATTTAACTTCAAAGTTAAATCTTTGAAATTTGTTTAAAACCTGTTTAATAATTTTTCTTTCGAAAACTTGGTTTATAATTTCTTTTGAGAATTTGTTTAACAAATTTACTTTCGAAAACTTACTCCCTTTCTTTTACCTTTTACTTTTTTTTAATAAAAAATCTTATTCACTTTGAAATTTTAATTTACTTTAATTTTGGGAAACTTGTTTACTAATTTTTCTTTCACTTAAAACCTGCGTTCTTTGTTTCTTCTAAACCCATTGACAAGATTTAATCTTCAGGTTTTAAAATCATGAACAAAATTACTTTTTAAATTTTCAAATCCTCATATGATTTAAAACCTGATTCCAGACTAACTACCTCGAGAACTACTTCAGGCCTTGGATTCCTCTTCCCGAGTGCAACTTCGGTTTTCTATTTTTCTTCCCTCTCTATACTTTGTTTTATTTTAAAATTTTACAACTGTTTAAACAAAATAACACATACGTGAATATGCTCAAATCTATACTAGAGCCAACAATGAAGCTACACGAGGTCGCCTTCGAGTCCCCCTTTCTTCCTCAAATTTCATCATCATTAGACATTGACGATACCGCATGCACGTGCATGTGCACGAGTCATTGCCATCACTTCGTCTATTGCCTTCACCATCCACGAGTTGCTGACCACTCATCCATATGCAACGACCGCCCAGTTCGACGTAAATGAGAGCGAATCGAAATTGAGTCGTTCAACTAAAACTGGAGCCAACCCTGAACATAACTCCAATTAAACAATCGCTTCACCCCGTCAATCCAGCCCACCTGAACCCTCGCCATCTCGCTCATCACTCCATCAACAAACCACGTTTCAAATCCACAGCCTTGGTCAAGACCGATTCGATGATGACAATGAAATTTTTCCAAGAACAGGCTTGATAGAAACCTTAGTCTAAGCCTTAAAATGTCGAATCCAAACCACAACGGCGATCTAAAATCCAAGCGAGCATTTTTCTCGTAACCCTCGACACACAATCCTCCTCCAGGATCGATGATCAACACAACGTCGATCATTAGAATTTGATAAAAAAACCCAAATTTAGTCATCTCATGAATTCTCTTTAAATATAGCTCTAAAATTCTCAAACGATTATCAAAAATCATCTTTTTACCACACAATTCATCCCTATAATCAGAATTTGAAAACCAGATGTTTGGTTTTTCTTGGGTTGAAAATTTCTACTATAATTTTCAGGTTTTGAAAAAATCACCAAATATTTTTACTGCAAATATTTTTTACCAGTAATGCTACATTGTTATCATCATCTATCCTTTAGGGATTTAAGCCTAAAATAGATTTGGAGAAGATAATTTTTAAATTTTTTATTTGTTTGTTTATAACCTGTTGATTTTGGAACAACAGCACATCTTCTATATGCACACATACATTTGCTCATATATATACAAAAATGCAAACAGAATTATCAACCAAGCAATCATTTTTCACAATGTACTTCAAGTATAAATTCAGATAAAACACATAGATGGGTTCAAGTATGCTTGCTCACCTGTTTTTTTGAAACAACATAGGACCTGTATCTGTTTGAATTTAACCAGGCACTACTTTAATCTTGTTTTGTTTCAGATGACCTGAACTTTGATATTTGTTAAAGTTGAAATGAATTCAACTTTGATTTCCAGTTTTGAGCTTTGTTATTTGCTTTTGAATCTGGTTTTGATTGCTTTAGATCTTTGCTTGAATTACAGGTTGAAACTTGCTTTTGGTTGCTTGTCTGGTCTGAGAATTGAATTAGTTGCTTGATTATGTCGTTTGATTTTTGATTTTAGATCCTGAAGCTTACTTAAATCTTTTTTCCAGGTTGAAGACTTTGAATACTTGAAGCTGTTTGAACATTTTGTTTTGATTTCTTGTTTGATTTTTTTTGATACAAGCTCACAGGTTTTGCAAACAGAAGTTGTTTGTTTTGAAATGCTTTGAATGATCAGGTTTTGAATTTGAACATATACTTTGTTTTTATTTTATTTTTAGATTTGAGGTTTTTCTTTTGTTTTGAATACTTGAAATAAAAATAGTATGATAGTTTTATTTCCGTTTTTCTTATTTCTTTAAATTCAAAAAATGAAAAGAATATTTAAAAGATGACACTTGTCCATTTTGCATATTACATGGCTTACAAATTTACATACATATTTTGATTATCTTCCACTTGTTCAAATGCAAGAAATTTTTGTTTAAACCCTTTATTAAACTTTTATTTATTTTATATTTTGAACCCTTTCTTTTATAAATTACTTAATTTTTATATTTACATATGTTTATGAAATACATTTTCTATTTAGTTTAAATATGCACAAAATAAATTTATTTCAAGTATAAAAGAGAAGTATTTTAAACTTTTTATTAATTTGAACAAATTATAATTGTACAAATTCAAAAATAAAATTTTCAAATCATATTATTAATACAAGACAAAATTTTCTATTGCTAAGTTATAGATTTTTCCAAATCCAATATATATCTTCAAAACTTTATTTCTTGTTTTATATAAATTTTATTTATTATTTTTTGCTTATACCAATTTAAAGAAAGAAACGATTTTAAAACTAATTATGCTTTTAATAAATAAACACATATATAATAGTTTTAAGTTTTAAACAATTGTTTTGAAAATCATTTATATCTAATTCAAAATATAGCTTTTAAAATATATATTACATATGTCCCTTAAAATTAGAAAACAAAATTTTATTTACAATTCAATTTTCAATCTATATACATATATATATATATATGTATGTATGTATGTATATATATATTTATTCTCACAATTTGAAATTAATTCACAATTAAATTTATAATTTACATATTATTCAAAAATTTATATTAATAACAAACAAATATCTATTAAATTTGGAAAATACCAAATTAATTCACAAATTTAATTTCAAAAATTAAATTATTTACCAATTTAAATTTGATTTAAAAACTGGAATGTTACATATTCCCCCCTTAAGAAAATTTCATCCTCGAAATTTGCCAAGGAGACAACAAAGAATAGATAGAGAAATATCTTTCCAGATCAAACTGCAT
Source organism: Allium cepa (assembly GCA_030765085.1). Lineage (NCBI taxonomy): Eukaryota > Viridiplantae > Streptophyta > Magnoliopsida > Asparagales > Amaryllidaceae > Allium > Allium cepa. The sequence goes on from CM060939.1 coordinate 814,233,239, forward strand.
ATTTATTCTTGGTTTGGTTTACCAAACAGAATACCACCAAAAATTGTGAGAACGAACTCATTTCAACATTTTACGAAATACTCGGGTCATCTAGTTTATGAAATATTCAAGGGCATTGGTTAGTTCGAAAGAATAACTAACCACTCGTAGATCGAGACTCAAACAATAGATAAATGGATTTAATCTTCCATAATTCTCAAACACTGGGTATGGATTTCAAACTCAAGTCGGAGTACCCCAAAGTATACATAACTTGTCCCTCTTCGGACTTGATTCCTCACCAAAAATCACAACAGAATTCTCAAATTTGGATTTGACCGAATACGTTTTATTAATACAACCCAATTTGGCTTTATATTCTTGTTTACCAATTTATTTCAACTTAAAATGTCCAATTATTAAAATTTAAAATGAAAAGATGATAACGAGAATACGAGATAGGAACTTGTCTACACGATTCACAGAGCCACCACCACACAGAAGCTTCTCCTTGTAGCTGCCACGAGGCCCTCAAAGAATTTGAAACTGGATAAAAGGAGATTGATAAAGAAAAGTTATTTCCGTTGTTACAGGGTATTGACCATTTGTAGTTGTATTTCCCTGTCCCCTATCTCGTCCTCTTTTTGCACTCATACTCACAATCAATGGATAGTAAGAGAATTTACCGATGCATACGGACGATATATTAGCGATATACTCATTCTAGGGTATACTTCAACCTATCTCTAATGAGTTACCTAATGTGTTATACTCCTGAGCTAAAGTTTGAACCTTCACCTCTGATATTAAATGAAACGACCCTTACTCGACCTTCGAAAATCGACACTCGTACTTCACTTGTACTCGAATGCTGCAGATTCAAACGTCGAATCTGGTTCGTCGGAGCATATAACACATTAAGTAAAACAACACAGTGGAAGAAAATGAATATATCATATAACTCCATTGATACAATATCCAATGATACAACAATGACCACAAATACATATCAGTGATCTACAACAACGCGCAGAAACATAAATGCGCACACACAATGCAAACGCACAATTGGAGAAGATTTCTCCTTATAATAGTCAAACAGGCTCGATACGCAAAATATTTTTTGATAAAATTATTATTAATGCATATTGCGGAAAACCTTTCGAAAGTATAATATGAATCTTAGCCAGCATAGGTACCATTATACTATGCATGCTATAGCTATCTCCTGAGGAGGCGGGTTATACAATTGTAATCGTAAAGAGATCGTATTGTTTGATTGGATTTCCAACAAATAGTCAGGCTAAGAAACTTTCTACTACCACATCGATACGCCTCTAGAAGGACGTCCAGAGAACCTACCCGGCTCTCTGCCAACACAAGGCCGGGTTACATCTGTAGCTAGGTAATAACTACTCGAGCATACCATTCCCCGATCGTTTGCGACCTTTATCCGAGAGCTCTCTGTTTGATGTGATTTTTTGTTTGATGATAACAAAATATATATCAATATATATATATGTGTTTGCAGTTTGGACTATATACAGAAAGGAAGAAATATTCATATTGAATAATTAAACTATTGCACAGAATTTATATAATTCAACCAGTATTTTTTTATTCAATATAATATTTTATTACAACACTTAAACAATACAAAGTTTTCAGCTCTCTCTATATATACATACACCAGTTCATACATTTTACACTACAACACTCAACACTCAGTTTTTCACTCTGTCTGCACATCTACATCTATCTGCATTATCCAGCTCCACTTCTTGTCCTGTCTCCTATGTACCTGTATAATTAGCAACTACAACAGTAATCTGAAAACAAACAAATTTGAATTTGCAAAAATAAAAATTTGTTTGTGTCTCAGATACATGGGTTATTGTCATCATCTTTGATTGTGTAATATTTGTGCATATCAGTGTTCTTACAGATAATCGTGAGTGGCTACAATACACACGTGTACATGTATACACGTGTGCACTGCCTCGCCAACTCGTGTGCGTTATCAACAAGAGCAATCAATACTTCAATGAATTCAACATGAAGCAGTGCAAACTCCCGAAGACACAACAGTGATGGAAACTGCACCAATGCCAATCAAAACAGAGAGTATATATATATAGTGATGCATAGCAACTGCATAGCTGCTACCAAGCAAACAAAGACCAGACAGCACAGCATGTACAAGGATCAATGAATTGAATGAACACGACCAGACACACATGAACAGAACATCAACTGGGCAGAGACAAAACAACACAGTCAAGTCACAATGAAACTGCAGTAGACAAGTACACAACAAACCCGAATGTCACAAAGCATAAAAACATGTATGCAACATGGTGAGCAACACAAGGGCAGTACAATGCAACACAGTGAGCTACATGAACAAATGCAACAGTGTGAAGTGATGTAACAGCAATTACAGGTACTCAACAAGGTGAAGCAGTAGTAAATCAAAGTGTGCAACTCGAGAATGGATACAAGTGACTCAGACCAAATGCAGTGACATACTACAACAAACAAAGTCTCGACCAAAATCAGTAACACAATGCAAATACAACAACAGAGCACAATGCACAAAAGCCACAAACAAGGTCAAACCCAAGATAGGTTCAACTCAAGGCAACTTGAAGCATACAAGGTCAGACAAACCACTGCAACAGCAAACACAGTGAAGCTATAAACATCGAGTGCAACAACAAACTCTGTGCACATGTACAGGGATGAATACAACGTGATGAAGCAGTGGAAACAAACTCAAGTGCAACAGTGAAGTTGAATACATGAACAAGTGTAGCATCTGATACAGTGAAAAGGCCCAAGTCAAGATGGAGCTACAATGCAACACAGTGATAATGCAACATGGAGTGTGCAAGTGAAATTCGAATTGACAAAACAGTTTCAAGTTACAACAAAGAAGTCAGTGGCAGCTCCAAAAATCAAGATCAACAGAACATGAAGCAGTTCAAATCCAAGTACAAACCCAAGAATATATGCATACTCACATACATATGTATGTATGCACATATATATAGTAAACAGGTGAATGTGCAGTAGGGAACACAAGACAGTGGCAAGTACAAGTCAGTACAGAAATCAAGTCGAAGTTAAAGAACAAATTCGTATCTTTTGATTAAGTCAAAGAAATCTAATTTGGAAAGAAATCTCTGCATCAAATTTCTCGAATTCATATATGGTCAGTATTAATTCAAATAGGGGCCGAGAAAACAAATATAGGAAGAAATCTTCGAATTAATTAATTCGAAGACAAATATGGTCAGCAAAAATTCGAAATTGAATCAAGAAAGGAATACTCCAAATCCAGAACAATTTTAGGAAAAATAATCAACGACGTGCAGAAATCAAATCTGACAGTAGTTATTAGGGTTTCAACCCTATAAATAAACCCCAAGAAATCATCATAGAACACAGAGAAATCGAGTTAAAAAGCAAGCAATAAAACGAGCAACAAAAGAAATAACATACCGAATCATCAACAACTCGATCATTAGAGAACGAGCAAGCCGAGCAACGCAATTTCAAAAGCCAACAATTAATCATCAGAAATCGAGCACAAGCAAGAGCCGAAGGCCTCAAATTCGTATCTTTAGCTTAAAGCCCTAATTTTATCAAAGACTCAAACCCTAATCTCAAAAGCAAGGCCGACATTTTTTTGTACACGCAAAAGAAGGAACGAAGTGGATCGGGTTAAAAAAAAACATTATGCCGGCTTGTTTATAAAGGGGCTTTAATTTTTAAATAAGGGTTTAAGGGGTTATTTGTTCCTTTAGTTGTTGTTTAATTTTTTCTTTAAAAATTGTTTTATTTGTCTGATCTTTTCAAAACAAAACATGGTAAATCATCACCTAGGGTTTAGGTGTTGTCAGATTGTCTAGTTAGAGTTAGTCCAGTTAGCAGGGTTTGCGAGTTTGCAAAACTCTATAGGAGGTAGCAGGGTTTGCAAGTCTGTTAGAGTGTTTGTAAGCGGGAAAATGTTTAATTCTAATAAGAAATCTGGGAATGCAGCAGTAGGCAGGGGTTGCCGAAGCTGGGTAAATTTTGTGTGTGATTTATTTTTCAGCATATTTATTTCTGCAGTTTGTTTCTGTGTTTAATTCGGAAAAATTTGCTATAACCCTATTCACCCCCCCCCCCCCCCAGGGTTAATCTAGATCCTACAAGTGGTATCAGAGCTAGGTATTTTACTTTAACTCTAGAGTCATGAATCCACCAAATAATGCTTTTTCTGAGGGGCAGTCTATTGCTAGGCCACCCATGTTTAATGGGAATGATTATGCTTATTGGAAAGTTAGGATGAGTATTTATCTTAGTTCTATCGATTATGATGTTTGGGATATTATTGAAACTGGCTATAAATCTCCCACTATAGTTATTGGTGATACTGAGATTCCTAAACCTAAGGATAGGTGGGATGCTAACGATAAGAAACTAAAAACTACAAATGCCAAAGCAATGAATGCTTTGATCTGTGCTCTTGATAAAAATGAATTTAATAGAATTTCTCATTGTACAACAGCACAGGAAATTTGGCACACTTTGGAGGTGACACACGAAGGAACTTCTCACGTCAAGGAGTCACGTCTAGCTCTATTTAGCAATGAATACGAAAACTTTGTGATGGAAAAGGGCGAGAGCATAAAGGATATGTTTGGACGATTTTCAACTTTGGTGTACAATGCTAGAGCGCTTGGGAAGGTCTTCACTGAAGTAGAGCTTGTGCGGAAGATACTGCGAGTGTTACCAATGAACTTTGAGGCAAAAGTCACGGCAACACAAGAATCGAAAGATCTGAGTAAACTAAGCATGGAGGAGTTGATCGGAAACTTGATGACATATGAGCTTGAGCTAAAGGCAAAGGAGGAACGTAACAACTCCGAATCAAAAAGGAAGACAATTGCCTTGAAGAGCAAAGAAGAAAGCGATGAAGAAGAAGAAGATCCAATTGAAGAGCTTGCGATGGCTGTCAATAATCTTAGAAAATGGTCAAAATTCAGGCCACGCAAGAAGAAAACAAGTGGTAATAGGTCAAAAGATGCTGACGATTCCGATAATGAATTGACATGCTTTAACTGCAAAAAGCCTGGCCACTTCAAACAAAAATGTCCACTTCTCAAAAACAACAAAGGAAAGAAAAAGAAGAAGAAGGCCTTTGCAGCAACTTGGGATGATGAAGAAGGAGAAGAAGTTTCGGATAATAGCTCAGAAGAGGCTAACTTATGCCTTATGGCAAAATCAGATTCAGAAATAAGTTCAGAGGAATCCAGTGAGGTACGTGACTATTCTTATAAAGAACTTGTTTTGATGTGTTATGATCTTACTAATACAATTGATACTCTTGAAACTAAAATTGAAAAATTGAAGTCTGACGGGAGAGAACTTGTTCATGAGAATACTAGGTTAGAAACTGAACTTGAAAATATTCAAAACCTAGACTGTAAAAAATGTAAAATTTTAGATTCAGAGATATCAAGACTTAAGAATAGCTTCGACAATCTTGAAAAAGAAAACTCAAGTCTTAAGGAAATCATTGACACTAGGAAAAAGGATTTTATAAATAGATGCACCACACTTGTAATTGAAAACACAACACTAAAAACCAAAGTCCAAAATCTTGAGAAATCTCTGAATAACTTTTCAAAAGGAGAAAAATCATTTAACATGTTATTGGGAAATCAACTCTTTGCTAATAACAGAAAAGGACTAGGTTTTGGGAAAACACGGGTTGATGATTATGCAAAAGGTAAGAATGTCTTTGTTAGAAGTGAAATTGGACATCATGTTGAAAATTGTAGTCATAGGAACAAGAACACAAAATTTATACAAGTTTGGGTTCCTAAGAATTCTACAAACGAATTTCATGTCTATAGGAACAAAAATGAAAGGACAAAACAAGTTTGGGTTCCAAAGGGATTGTTTGTTCACAATGCTTCAGTTACTAATATCATTGGACCTAAGAGTTTCTCTAGGTCATCCTCCTCTCTCTTTATTTAGGTCTGTTGGCGGGCTAAGGAGCAGCAAGAATGGTTTCTAGATTCAGGTTGTTCTAGACATATGACAGGTGATAAATCTAAGTTCCTTAGCCTAGAGAATTTTAGAGGTGGAAATGTGATCATGGGAGACAATAGCAAGTGTAAGATTATTGGGAAAGGTGAAGTAAGTAACGGTACTTTTTCCTTGACTAACGTTTTATACGTTGATAATTTGCATTACAATCTCATTTCTATTAGCCAACTATGTGACAAAGGTATGAATGTGGTTTTTGATAGTGATACTTGCAAGATCATTGATAAAACTTCTAATAACATAGTTTTTATGGGCAAAAGAAAAGGAAATGTTTACTCGCTTTCGTTTGACAATCTAAATCTTTCCAGATGTTTGGTAGCCACTGACGAAGAGGCATCTTTATGGCGTAGGAGACTTGGACATGCTAGCATGAGTCTCTTAAAAAATCTTGAAATGAAAGAATTAGTCAGAGGGTTACCACATCAGAAATTTAAAGATAACAAAGTGTGTAAAGCATGTTCCTTGGGCAAGCTTAGTCGATCATCATTTCGCCCTAAAAACATTGTTAGCACATCAAGGGTCCTCAAATTAATTCATATGGACTTATTTGGACCAAATGAAATTGCAAGCTTGAATGGAAAACGTTATTGTTATGTATTGGTTGACGATTATTCTAGATTTACATGGGTTTATTTCTTAGCCAAAAAGTCTGAATCTTTTGATTATTTTTCAAAATTTGCTAAACTTGTTCAAAATGAAAAAGGAGTTTCAATTAAAACTTTAAGAAGTGATCATGGAGGCGAATTTGAAAATTCGGAATTTGAAAACTTTTGTGAAGAAAATGGTTTAAAACATGAATTTTCTGCTCCACGAACACCTCAACAAAATGGGGTGGTTGAAAGGAAAAATCGTACATTGCAAGAATTGGCTAGATCCATGTTGAGTGAGTATAAACTACCTCTAACTTTTTGGGCAGAGGCGGTGAATACTTCGTGCTACGTAATGAATAGAGTAATGATTAGCCAATACTTGGCAAAACGTCTTATGAAGTGTGGCATGAAAGGAAACCTAACATCTCTTACTTTCGTGTTTTTGGATGCCCTTGTTTCATTCTTAACACAGGTGATCAACTTGGAAAATTTGAATCAAAGGCCGATGAGGGAATTTTCATGGGCTATTCAACCAGGAGCAAGGCTTACAGGATATACAACAAACGAACAAAGACAATTGTTGAAATTCAATGTGAAATTTGATGAATCTGATATGGAAAGGACGATTGAAAAAACGATTGATGATGGGGTAGATCATGAAGGCATTAAAGAAGGGACATCTAGTGAGAAAGATGAAAGTAGGACTGTTGATGCTGATAGATTGAAGTTCAAAACCAATCATCCTCCTGAATTGGTTATAGGAGATCCTACGGAAGGTATACGCACTCGCTCTTCATTTGAAAAAATTTGTGTGCGTTTTGTTGTCATAGTGGCTTTATTTCTGAAATTGAACCTGATTCTGTTGAAATGGCTCTTAATGATGAAAGCTGGATTCTAGCAATGCAAGATGAACTTAATCAATTTGAGAGAAATAAAGTTTGGAAATTAGTTCCTAGGCCAAATGACTATCCAATTGTAGGAACTAAATGGGTGTTCAAAAACAAACTTGATGAATCAGGAAATGTAATTAGAAACAAAGCTAGGTTGGTCGCAAAAGGATATAACCAAATAGAAGGCATAGATTTTGATGAAACATTTGCTCCAGTTGCTAGGTTAGAAGCCATTAGGATTTTGCTAAGCTTTGCTTGCTATAAAGGTTTCAAACTTAAACAAATGGATGTAAAAAGTGCTTTTCTAAATGGTGATTTGAAAGAAGAGGTTTTTGTTGAACAACCCCCCGGTTTTGAAAATCACGATTTTCCAAATCATGTGTATAAACTTGAAAAAGCATTATATGGTCTTAAGCAAGCTCCTAGAGCTTGGTATGACTGCCTTTGTACATATCTTTTGGAAAATGGCTTTAAAAAGGGGAGTGCTGACACGACACTGTTTCTATTACATAAAGGAAGTGATTTTTTGATTGTTCATATTTATGTAGATGATATCATTTATGGCGCTACTAATGAACTCTTGTGCGAGAAATTTGAACAAGTCATGCAGGCTAAATTTAAGATGAGCTTGGTTGGAGAATTGAAATATTTTCTTGGATTTCAAATCAAGCAAAGCAGTGATGGCATTTTCATTTCACAATCCAAGTATGTGTTGGAACTGTTGAAGAAATTTGGAGTTGAGAACTCCAAACCATTGAGAACTCCTATGAGCCCATCAACAAAGTTGGACAAAGACGAGAAAGGAAGTGCTGTTGATCAAAAGAAATATCGAGGGATAATTGGTTCACTTCTCTATCTTACTGCTTCTAAACCTGATATTATGTTTTCTGTGTGTCTGTGTGCACGTTTTCAATCTAATCCTAAAGAATCTCATTTGAAAGCCACTAAACGAATTTTGAGATATCTTTCACACACAAACAAACTATATTTTGTTTGATGATAACAAAATATATATCAATATATATATGTGTTTGCAGTTTGGACTATATACAGAAAGGAAGAAATATTCATATTGAATAATTATACTATTGCACAGAATTTATATAATTCAACCAGTATTTTTTTATTCAATATAATATTTTATTACAACACTTAAACAATACAAAGTTTTCAGCTCTCTCTATATATACATACACCAGTTCATACATTTTACACTACAACACTCAACACTCAGTTTTTCACTCTGTCTGCACATCTACATCTATCTGCATTATCCAGCTCCACTTCTTGTCCTGTCTCCTGTGTACCTGTATAATTAGCAACTACAACAGTAATCTGAAAACAAACAAATTTGAATTTGCAAAAATAAAAATTTGTTTGTGTCTCAGATACATGGGTTATTGTCATCATCTTTGATTGTGTAATATCTGTGCATATCAGTCTTCTTACAGATAATCGTGAGTGGCTACAATACACACGTGTACATGTATACACGTGTGCACTGCCTCGCCAACTCGTGTGCGTTATCAACAGGAGCAATCAATACTTCAATGAATTCAACATGAAGCAGTGCAAACTCCCGAAGACACAACAGTGATGGAAACTGCACCAATGCCAATCAAAACAGAGAGTATGTATATATAGTGATGCATAGCAACTGCATAGCTGCTACCAAGCAAACAAAGACCAGACAGCACAGCATGTACAAGGATCAATGAATTGAATGAACACGACCAGACACACATGAACAGAACATCAACTGGGCAGAGACAAAACAACACAGTCAAGTCACAATGAAACTGCAGTAGACAAGTACACAACAAACCCGAATGTCACAAAGCATAAAAACATGTATGCAACATGGTGAGCAACACAAGGGCAGTACAATGCAACACAGTGAGCTACATGAACAAATGCAACGGTGTGAAGTGATGTAACAGCAATTACAGGTACTCAACAAGGTGAAGCAGTAGTAAATCAAAGTGTGCAACTCGAGAATGGATACAAGTGACTCAGACCAAATGCAGTGACATACTGCAACAAACAAAGTCTCGACCAAAATCAGTAGCACAATGCAAATACAACAACAGAGCACAATGCACAAAAGTCACAAACAAGGTCAAACCCAAGATAGGTTCAACTCAAGTCAACTTGAAGCATACAAGGTCAGACAAACCACTGCAACAGCAAACACAGTGAAGCTACAAACATCGAGTGCAACAACAAACTCTGTGCACATGTACAGGGATGAATACAACATGATGAAGCAGTGGAAACAAACTCAAGTGCAACAGTGAAGTTGAATACATGAACAAGTGTAGCATCTGATACAGTGAAAAGGCCTAAGTCAAGATGGAGCTACAATGCAACACAGTGATAATGCAACATGGAGTGTGCAAGTGAAATTCGAATTGACAAAACAGTTTCAAGTTACAACAAAGAAGTCAGTGGCAGCTCCAAAAATCAAGATCAATAGAACATGAAGCAGTTCAAATCCAAGTACAAACCCAAGAATATATGCATACTCACATACATATGTATGTATGCACATATATATAGTAAACAGGTGAATGTGCAGTAGGGAACACAAGACAGTGGCAAGTACAAGTCAGTGCAGAAATCAAGCCGAAGTTAAAGAACAAATTCGTATCTTTTGATTAAGTCAAAGAAATCTAATTTGGAAAGAAATCTCTGCATCAAATTTCTCGAATTCATATATGGTCAGTATTAATTCAAATAGGGGCCGAGAAAACAAATATAGGAAGAAATCTTCGAATTAATTAATTCGAAGACAAATATGGTCAGCAAAAATTCGAAATTGAATCAAGAAAGGAATACTCCAAATCCAGAACAATTTCAGGAAAAATAATCAACGACGTGCAGAAATCAAATCTGACAGTAGTTATTAGGGTTTCAACCCTATAAATAAACTCCAAGAAATCATCATAGAACACAGAGAAATCGAGTTAAAAAGAAAGCAATAAAACGAGCAACAAAAGAAATAACATACCGAATCATCAACAACTCGATCATTAGAGAACGAGCAAGCCGAGCAACGCAATTTCAAAAGCCAACAATTAATCATCAGAAATCGAGCACAAGCAAGAGCCGAAAGCCTCAAATTCGTATCTTTAGCTTAAAGCCCTAATTTTATCAAAGACTCAAACCCTAATCTCAAAAGCAAGGCCGACATTTTTTTGTACAAGCAAAAGAAGGAACGAAGTGGATCGGGTTAAAAAAAAACATTATGCCGGCTTGTTTATAAAGGGGCTTTAATTTTTAAATAAGGGTTTAAGGGGTTATTTGTTCCTTTAGTTGTTGTTTAATTTTTTCTTTAAAAATTGTTTTATTTGTCTGATCTTTTCAAAACAAAACATGGTAAATCATCACCTAGGGTTTAGGTGTTGTCAGATTGTCTAGTTAGAGTTAGTCCAGTTAGCAGGGTTTGCGAGTTTGCAAAACAATATAGGCGGTAGCAGGGTTTGCAAGTCTGTTAGAGTGTTTGTAAGCGGGAAACTGTTTAATTCTAATAAGAAATCTGGGAATGCAGCAGTAGGCAGGGGTTGCCGAAGCTGGGTAAATTTTGTGTGTGATTTATTTTTCAGCATATTTATTTCTGCAGTTTGTTTCTGTGTTTAATTCGGAAAAATTTGCTATAACCCTATTCACCCCCCCCCCCCCTCTAGGGTTAGTCTAGATCCTACACTCTCAACCATAAAGCAACACAAAGTAATAGATTTGCAGTGACCACATGGGTTAAGTATATGTGCTCCATACCATGATACCACCCTTTTCCAGAAGGGAATGACACACCCTAAAGGGCGCGAGCCTCATAACCTTGCCGCATCTTTCCTGTTTCGACCATTTTCGGGGTGTGAGGTCCTGATGCAGTCTCGTCCACAAGGCTACGCTTTACACAAAAGCCATGCTTTGATCAACAAATGATCACACACCAGCACTCAGCATGCCACACTACCAATTTGGGAGTATATAACTGATAACCATCAACTACATAACCTCTGAGCTCGTGCGTCTCGAAGAAGAATGTTAAGCTAAAAGAATAAATTCTCCGCCGTCAAACAGAAATGTATTTGGTAAGGATCGGTTTTATATCTCAAAGTGTAATGTCAGACATATAACCATACAAGTCCGTTCAAGGTTCGAACGGAACCGAAGGCACTTCATCCAATAAAGGAAGAAGCCCTTACAATCCAGGTATCCACAATCCCGATCGGACTTTCTCTATACCCGAGCAACTCAATGCAGAGTCATTCGATAGGTTATCCTATCGTTCTCGTAAATACACGATCGTCACCACTGGTCTTCAAATGCTATACATAATGTCGTGTCATTATTCGGAATGGGTTATATGACACAAAGATCCTCTCCCGGCTAAACTGAATAATCAGCGCAATATTTAGAAACATATGGATATTGGGATTTCGGTTAAGTCACAACTTTAAAATCAAAAATTTCGTTCAAAAGGTTTAAACAAATTAACATTTCCAAATCTTTAAACAAAAAGATTTACTTCACAAAGTTCACCCATTTTTCACAAAGATTCATTCATAGATTTCAAAACAATTTCCATTTCAAATCAGATTAACTCATCCAATCTTTAAATCAAAGATTTAATTCATGGCTTTCAAACCCGTTTGCAAAGATACATTCAATACTTGGAAAACCATTACATTTCAAATTGGAAATCCCTTTAACATAAATTGGAAATTCCTTCCTTATATGAAAGCTTTAATTATTTTAATTAACACAAATTGGTTAATTAACATTAATTAATTACAAATCATTTTAATAATTAATCTTTAATAATAACAAATTAACCTTTAATTATTAACTAATCAATCTTAATTAATAAATTAAACAACCATAAATTATTAAATAATTAACCTTTAGTCATTAGATAATTAACCTTTAAATTATTTAATTATCCTTTAATTAATTAATTGCATAAATTAATTACTCCTTAATTAATTCTCATTCTTCATTAATCAATTAACCTTCAATTAATTAGCCTTAATTAATTATAATAAGTGATTATCCCTAATCACTCAATCAACTTTAACCATAAATTAATTTCTTGTAATTAAGTAATTAACTACCCTTAATTAATCACATAAGTAAAGTAACTTTAAGTTAATTACATTAGTTAATTAATCCTTATTTAATTATTCATTAATTAACTAATCTTTCTTAATTAATCACAACAACAAATTAACCCTTTAATCATTAATTAATTTACCCTTTAATTAATTATATTGAGTAATTATTTTTAAACTATTAACCAGATGATTAACCCAATATTAAATTATTAAATCCAAAGAAAATTTTAAAAGCATTTAACTTAAAAGTTAAATCTTTGAATTTTTTTTAAAACCTGTTTAATAATTTTTCTTTGAAAACCTGGTTTATAATTTCTTTTGAGAATTTGTCTAACAAATATACTTTTGAAAACTTACTCCCTTTCTTTTACCTTTTATTTTTTTTAATAAAAAATCTTATTCACTTTGAAAATTTAATTTACTTTAATTTTGGAAAACTTGTTAACTAACTTTTCTTTCACTTAAAACCTCCATTCTTTGTTTCTTCTAAACCCATTGACAAGATTTAATCTTCAGGTTTTAAAATCATGAACAAAATTACTTTTTAAATTTTCAAATCCTTATATGATTTAAAACCTGATTCCAGACTAACTACCCCGAGAACTACTTCGAGCCTTGCATTCCACTTCCCGAGTGCGACTTCGATTTTCTATTTTTCTTCCCTCTCTATAATATTTTTATTTTCAAATTTTACAACTGTTTAAACAATGTAACACATACGTGAATATGCTCGAATCTGTACTCGAGCCAAAAATGAAACAACACGAGGTCGCCTTCGAGTCCCCCTTTCTTCCTCAAATTTCATCATCATCAGACATTGATGATACCGCGTGCACGTGCACGAGTCACCGCCGCCGCTTCGTCCATCGCTGCCACCATCCACGAGTTGCAGATGACTTATCGACATGCTATGACCACTAAGTTCGACAAAAACGAGAACGAAACGAAATTGAGTCGTTCAACTAAAACTGGAACCAACCCTGAACACAACTCCGATTAAACATTCGCTTCGCCCCTCGATCCAGCCCACCTGAACCCTCGCCATCTCGCTCATCACTCCGTCAACGAACCACGTTTCAAATCCACCAGCCACGGTCAAGACCGATTCGATGATGACAACGAAATTTTTCAGGGAACAGGCTTAAGAGAAACCTTAGTCTAAACCGTAAAATGTCGAATACAAACTACGACGGCAATCTAAAATCCAAGCGAGCATTTTTCTTGTAACCCTCGACACCCAATCCTCCTTCGGGTTCAAGCTTGATGATCAACACAACGTCGATCATCAGAATTTGATTAAAAAACCCAAATTTAGTCATCTCGTGGATTCTCTTTAAATATAAGCTTTAAAATTTTGAAATGATTATCAAAAATCATCTTTTTACCATAAGAATTCACCCCTATAATCAGAATTTGAAACACAGACGTTTGGTTTTTCTTGGGTTGAAGAATTTCTACTGTAATTTTCAGGTTTTGAAATAATCACCAAATACTTTTACTGGAAATATTTTTTTACTAGTAATGTGACATTGTTATCATCATTTATTCTTTAGGGATTTAAGCCTAAAACAGGTTTGGCAAAAATAATTTTTAATTTTTTGTTTGTTTGTTTATAACCTGTTGATTTTGGAATGGCAACATATCTTCTATATGCACACATACATTTGCTCATATACATACAAACATGCAGACAGAATTAGCAACCAAGCAATCATTTTTCACAATGTAATTCAAGTATTAATTCAGATAAAACACAAAGTTAGGTTCAAGTTTGCTTGCTTAGCTGATTTTTTTGAAAGAACAGAAGACCTGTATCTGTTTGAATTTAACCAGGCACTATTTTAATCTTGATTTGTTTTAGATGACCTGAACTTTGATATTCGTTGAAGTTGAAATGAATTGAGCTTTGATTTCCGAAAAAGCTTTGTTGTTTGCTTTTGAATCTGGTTTTGATTGCTTCAGATCTTTGCTCGAATTATAGGTTGAAACTTTCTTCTGATCGCTTGTCTGGTCTGAGAATTGAATTAGTTGCTTGATTATGTTTTATGATTTTTGATTTAGATCCTGAAGCTTGCTTAAATCTTTTTTCCAGGTTGAAGACTTTGAATACATGAAGCTGTTTGAACTTTTTCTTTTGATTTCTTGTTTGATTTTTTCTGATACAAGCTTACAGGTTTTGCAAACAGAAGTTGTTTGTTTTGAAATGCTTTGCATGATCAGGTTTTGATTTTGAACTTATACTGTGTTTTTATTTTCTTTTCAGATTTGAGGTTTTCTTTTGTTTTGAATACTTGAAATAAAAAGTGTTTAATAGTTTTTTTCCTTTTTTATTATTTCTTTAAATTCGAAAATGAAAAGAATATTTAAAAGATGACACTTGTTCATTTTGCATGTTACATGGCTTACAAATATTACATACATATTTTGTTTATCTTCCACTTGTTCAAATGCAAGAAATTTTTGTTTAAACCCTTTATTAAACTTTTATTTAATTTATATTTTAAAATGTTTCTTTCATAAATTACTTAATTTTTATATTTACATATGTTTATTGTAACGACCCAGAAATTTCGATCCCGAAAATTCCAGATTGTTAGTGAAAAAAAAAAAAGAGAAAGAAGAAGAACAGAAACGAAACACACAACTCACATTCGCAGCGGATAAAATATAATAACAAATATTAATAATAGTTCACAAAAGAAGAACTGTATCAATACACTTATATTTATACATCAGAGTTATAACCCTTACTATTCACTGGACTGTTTTAAACAACATGTCCTAACTATACAATAATATATCACAGTGATAAATAATCCATACGTTCCAGCCATCCAGCTCGCCTCCTGAGCTCCAGAAAGTCCTTACCTGAAAATCTGTAATGCTCGGTCTGAACCGAGCATTACATCAAAGTAACACCCGAGTTAGGCTGGAAACCAGCGTGAGTAAACTCGTCTAACACGGAATACAAAAAAATATACAACTTATATAAACCCGGGGTAACTTATCAATTTACAACTTCACAAGCTATTATAAAAATTACTTATTTCACACATCTATTTCTAAGTGCCAAACTTAGATTAAAAGGTCAAATTTACTTTAATCATTCCATTTCATTCTATTGATTTCACATATCAATTTAAAATGAATCGAAGTGGTTTCGGGTATTCACTGATACCCGACTCCGGTCTCTTCGAAACCATTGCCAACTTAACTTAATTTATTCAAGTGAAATACAATTCTACTTTTGATACAGGATGTCATAGTAACTCAACATCAATAGATAACCACATCTTCACAGTTTAAATCAAACATATCCTATCACATAGCATCCCATACCACATATTAGGAATAATAATTAATCAAAGGCTTCCAACATCATTCTATTCATCCTTTAGTTACATTTAAGTAATTAATCCTTGATTTATTTCACAAATTAATTATCCTTAACCCAATACGGTAATTAACCTTTAATTATTCATTAATTAATTATTAATCAATTATCTTAATAAATAATCCTTAATTAATTACCATATTAATTAATTACATTTTAATTAATTACACTTAGTAATTAATCTTAAATTAATCTCATTAATTAATTAATTAATCACATTAATTAATTTACTAAAATTAACAAAGTAATTAACCCTTAATTACTTACATAAGTAATTGTCTTCTAATTACTTCATTAATAAATCTTGATTATTCTCTTAATTAATTACTTAACAAGTAATTAATTCCATCATTAAATAATTCTTAATTAATTTCTCCATAATTAATTAATTTCACCAATTATATTAATCAATTCCTTAATAAAAATCATCAAGTGGTTTTTCCGTTAATCGCTTTAGCTTAATTCCCATGAGTAATTTCCTCTAATTACTTCCATAAGTAATTATCTTCTTAATTACATTCAATTACTAACCATTAATTACTTTATTTATTAATTACACTTGATTAATCCATAATTAAGTGATTATTAAAAATTTAAACAAAAAATTAACTAATTATTTAAAATAAATTAAATAATTAATTAATTAACTTCTTTTATTTCAAAATCCTTAATTTATTAAGAAAACATTATTCTTAATCAATTCTTACTTATTAACAAATTATAATAATTAAGTATTCTTAAGTTCATATCAATAATAATTAACCTTAATTATCCTTGCAAATTTGATTATTTGAATTAATCAAATCTACATATCTTGAAGACAAATTATTTTATTTGGATTACAAAATTTTAACTTAAACTTTATTTGAAAATAACGTTTTTAGAACAAATTTCAAAATATAAAACACATTAATTATCCAAGTTAAACTTATTCATTTTCAAATAAAATTTGAAACTTAGTTTCTAATTCATTACTTAAAATTTACTTGTAACTTTGATTTAATGATTAAATTCAAACACTCTTTTCAAATTAAAATTCAAACTTTAATTAAGTTAAATTACTTTCAAAGAAATTATCTTAACCGTTTAAAATTTGAAAATAAATTCGATTTATACTTTTAAGAGTTTGATTTATATTTTCATCAATGAAAAAGTTTAACTTTTATAAATTTGTTTCCGTTATAAACTTGTTTATATCCAAATGCTTGATTTTATTTCAACAATAAGTTCAATTTGCAACTGAATATCTACACAGTACTAACAGGAAACAAGCGACCATAAAAACTCGAGCCAATCACTCCAATCCCACGCAACTGCCCCAAAGACACCCCCAAGTCCCCTCTACTTTGAGTCATACACGAAGAAAACACGTAATCTTCCCAAGTCTTCCCTGTACACAACTCCCTCTTCCCCATTCTTTCTTTCCTGATCTGTCATCTTCTTCATTTTAAAGCCTGCGGCTATGTCAAATGTCCACGCATCGTGTGCACATGCACACGCAACCAAGCCTCCTCCGACCCCTGCTCCGATCATCCCCAAGTCGATAATTTGCCCCCAAATCGTCCTGACCACTTAGCTTGATGAAAACGTAAGCAGAACAAAATTGAGTACTTTGATTCAACTGGAACTCATGACCAGCAACCAAGAAGTTCAACGCCGGAGATGATCACGATGACTAAAACTCACCTCACTCCTTCCAGAGACTCACCGCACCACTAAGAACCACACCCCCTCAAGCGGTCGACTCCGGTGCTCCACCACCACTGCGTTTGCCTTGAAAACAAAAGCCACCCAAATAGGCGACTAAACCCTACAACGGCGATCCCTATCCACCACGACGACCGATAATTTTTGTGATCATTTTTCCTTAAGTCGTCATCACTTAAACTTTCCTCGACATCAACCCCTAACTCCAGATCGTCACCACTCGCCCACGATTGACCAAATGCCCAAAATCACTCATTTCAGACTATCTCCACCATTCCTTATTTAAAAATCAAAATCTTACTTCCTAAATTCCTAATTAGACACTACGAATATCAATATAAGATCAAAATTTGAAATTATAGCCATCGAATTTTGGATTATTTTGATCTTTACTGTAGTTTCTCATTCTTGAAATAATCCCTTTATATAATTCCTTGGAAATATTTTTAAAAACAATATTACACTAACTAAATCATTTTATTAAGAAATCAAGACCCAAATCTGAATATATACAGAGGAATGGAATTAAACTTGATTATGTTTAAGCCTGACATGGGATAGAGGGATATATATTCATATAGAAAGACTTATTTACAGACATTCCATTTATTTCAAACATGCATTCATACGTAACCACATATACAAACCATTTACTATAAAATCCATCACAAACATTTAAGTTTAATCGTAGATTTAAAAATCCATTTTTAAGGGTAAAGGATTCACTCACCTGTCATTTTAAAGCAGAGGTCAGCTTTCCCTTTTTTCTTTCTCTGAAATCTGCTGTATTTTATTTGGATTTTCCTTTTTTGAAGCTTTAACCCTTGCCTTGGTTGAACAGGTTTGCACTGGTAGTTATATTCTATTTCTGATGATTTTCCTTTCTCAGGTTCATGGTTCTATTAGTATTTACAGCTGAATATGCTTAAAATTCGAAGCTGAGTTGCCTTGATTCAATTTCTTTGATTCCAGATTGAAAGTTGAATTTGTTTTGAGGATGGGATGATTTTTACATTGATCTCATTTTAGTTTCCTTCTTTCTTTTTTTTAGAAAATTCTTTCAGTTTCCAGAATTGCAGAGAAAAAAAATTCTTGGATAGAAGTATCAAGAAAAAGTGGGCAGCCTACTTCTTTCTCTTAATTCATTTTTGTAAAAGAAATTAATTTTGAAAGAGAATAGGTACGCCACTTGTCACACTAAGTTAACAAATGTTAATGCATGTTGTCCTTAACTTCCACTTGGATTTTACATGCCTTATGTATTTGCAAATGTTAAAAAAAATTATCTTAAGTTTCTTATGTTTAATTCATATGTACATATATTAATATGTATTATCAATTTAGTTTTACATTTATTATTTTGTATATGAATATATGCTACATTTGAAATTTCATGTATAAATATGTTTTAATATATATATATATATATATATATATATTTGTTTATTTGTAATATGCCCAATTTAGTTCTTATATAAATGTCTTATGTATATTAAATTCTTTATCAAATTTTATTCAAATTTAACTAGATACATGATGCCACTAGTCCAAATTGTTAACACTTGTTTATTTCTTAAGTTTTACATATGTTTTAATTCTTTATTTTATAAAATGCTTTTATGTTAATATGGTACATGTTTTTTTTTATAATTAATTTTCTAAATTTGAAATGCATTTTTAATTTATATAAATCAATTTTTCTTAAAAGAAATAAATATAAAACAAATTTTATATTCTAAATAAAATCATAGAAATACACTTTAAAATCAAAGTATGTTTTAAGGTATAAATAATTATATTTTGAATTTCAATTCAAACTCAATTTCAATTTAAGGTAAAATTTAAAATCAGCGTATATATATTTTCAACAACATACTATTTGTTCAAAAGGCATAATTTTCTAATGATAATAATTAAACTAGTAGATTATAAATTAAATATTTATACAAATATAAAAATTCAGTTTCTATTACCATCAGAATTCTTATCTGTCTAATCTATAATCCAGTATTAATTAACCCAATCATATTATTAATTATAATAGGCAAAAATCCGAGTTATTACATTCCTCCCCCCTTTGAATCTTTTCGTCCTCGAAAAGGAACGAAGCCAGAATTTATTAAAATGCTTAAAATTAGATAAATTTTCATTTGATCATTTTTAAAACACTTTAAAATCTGTATAATATTTCCAAAATAGTTTTTATAGAAAATAGCATTTTATAATCTCGATGTTTCAACCAGTCCGTCCTTGTTCTCGTAGAAATTCGGTCATACGTTGATCAGGCGTACGACTGAAAATCTATAAGTACTTAGCAGACCTGTTTTCAACACCCAGTGAAATTACTTTGAAAATAATTTTATTGAAAATATAGAAAACATTTTTTTTTTTGAAAATAGAGGATATATCTTTGGTGGGAATGCTCTGGAAATCATCACCCCCATCCATGGTCGCAGTTAACCCGATGGTTACGTTGCCATCCCGACAAAATCCACAGATAACTGTAGGCCTCCGCGCCCCTCGATTACACCATGGAACCCGCTACAGATCGCAGCTACAACTGGGGTTACGTAGCTATCACAGCAAAAACCCATATAACTGTAGGCATCAGCGCCCTCGAATTTCGCTTCCAAAAGAAATGAAACTTCTCCACTCCACTCGACCAAAGATCGCAGTCTACCGATGTTGCGTTGCCTTCCTGGAAAAATCAAGTGTAGACCGTTGACACTCATCCTCCACACGATTTTCGCTATGGTCCCAACAGTAGATCGCAGTGACGTCGAGTTACACTGTCGTCACAGTATAACCTAAATGCCCCTGTAGGCATCGGCGCCCTCGACTTTCGCTACCCAATAATCCTCAAGAACTAGTTTGTCCGGACTCCTCACAGGATCAACTTTAGAACCCCCTCTTGGGGCTCAAGGCAGCACCACCGGTGGTACTCCTGAGAAGTCCATTTCAAGGGAGTGCCTTTTCCCCAGAGCCATCATCAAAACATCTTATACTATATATGTAGTATTTTTAAATCATACACCTAGTATGATCTCATTCAAATCACCTTTATACAAAATCGATTATCCCAAAATCGATAATTCTCAAACTAGGCTTTCCAAATATAATATTGATTTTACCCAAAATCAAAAGCCTTTCCAAATCCATAGGTTCCCAAAAGCCTTTTTCCAAAATCCTCATATGATCCTTTACATATATATAAATATATATATATACAGATATATATAATTTTCAAAACTTTGGATCATTTCAAACTGTATAGAACTCCTTTATACTTCAAACACCTCTGAAAACTATTTTCTTCCGGCAAAAGATTCATCAAGGGGAGTTTCGTTTTATAAAACAAAGATATTTAACTTTGTTTACTCAAAATCAAATACTCAAATTTGATTACTCTCTTCAATGTCAGTTTCATTCAAATCCGTACGATGTACACATATTATTCGTACGCTCTACCAATCTGATCGCTCACTCGATCACACAATTTCACTTCCGAACTAGTATCGTCCACCCGACTTCCTAGTGCGGACACAGATCTGGTTTCTTGATCAGAAACTGATATTCTACTTGCATAGTTAACTATGATAGAGAATATCCAGAACCAATCAACAATCCATATCCAGGTTCGCCGTTGAAAATCGAGTGAAAAATCTCAACTCGGATCGACATACTATCTCGAAATTCTGTGCTCGAATCTGGATCAAATCACTATGCGAATAGAATAACATACGTACACCCTATGTATTTATCTTTATTGGTTAGCCAAATCAATTCCATTTCTATTCACATTCACTTTGATTTTCATTCACTTACTCACAATTGCTTCAATCCATTTTTGGATTATCATCTCTATTCTTATCTTGATTGGGTATTTAACCAATTACAGTTTGAACTCCGACTAGTTTAAATTTAGAAAATAGCTTGAAAAGTTAAAAATAGATAAGTAGTTGGAAAATAATTAATAGTTTGTAAAATAGCTATAAAATAGTTCAATAATTGTAAAATAATTGTAAAATAGTTAAATAGTCATAGAAATTTTAAATAATTGCAAAATAGCTATAAAATAGTAATTAGTAGTTGAAAATAGTAATTAGTTTATAGAATAGTTAGAAAATTGCTAAACAGTTTCAAAAATAATTGTAAAACAAGTATAAGATAGTTGGCTTTTAAAAGAAAGGTTGTTTATATAATGAATAGCTTAGAAAAATAGGTTTATATTAAAATAATTTATATTAAAAATAGTCCAGAGTCAATACTGTTCACCTCGCAATCTCCATTTTCATCAATTCAATTTAAATTTCCTTTACCATTTAAATTGACCCAATTCCAATTTAAATAACTTCAATTTCCACTGAAATTGATTCAATCCCAATTCAAGTTGAATTAACCTTAGTTTCCTTCCAAAATTAACTTTATTCAACCCTGATCTCAAATTCTACTAATTCAAATAGATTTCAACTTAACTAGTTTAATTTCAATTCATTTCAACTCCAGTTTGAATTAATCTTAATTTCACACTCCATTTCCAAATTAAGTTGAATTATTCTTAACTTCCTCCCAAATTCAATTCAAATTCCATTTGAATTTAAAATTATTCAACTTTAATTACAATTCCAAATTATTCAAATCAATTCGAACCAATTTCAAATTGAACCTACTTTAATTTCAAATTGTTTCAAATTAATCCAATTCAAATTGTTTCCATTTGCATCTTATACTCATACATCTTTAATCAAATTTCAATTAATTCAAATCAAATTCAGTTTGAACTAATTCAGATTTCAAATTTAAACCATCTCTCATTCATTTAAACAAGTCCAATTCACAACTTAAAGATTTTTAACAACAATAGTACGATATTATCTAATTTATTTTAAAACATCCATTCACTTTAAATTTCTAGATCTCAAACCCAATTTGAGATCACTCAAACTCTCAATTACAATCAACCATTTAACTTTCCAAGTTAAAACTTAATTTCATCTTGAAATTTCCAAATCAAGTTGATCATTCCAACTTATTTAACCTTTCCCAAGCTAAACTCAATTCACTTAATCCAGTCAACCTTACCCAGTATGAACTTCCATTTCAAATTCTAAACTTCACATTAATAATCTTCCCATTTAAGTTCAAAAACTTAGCACTTTGGGTATCACATCTTATTCAAAATAAAAAACTCAACATTTAGAGTTTGTTTCCTTTACACACCTGGTTACTTTTAAATTTTAAACCACCTTTGGTTTTAAATTGAAACATATTCGTTTAAAATTTCAAACAACCTTTGTTTGAAATAGGACCTCTTTCATTCGAATATATTAAATAACATTTCTTATTTAAAATAAGATCATATTCAAAATATTATCTCCTTTAACATTTTGAAACCAATTCAAATGTTCAAATTTAGATTTCAAAACTGCACAATTTGAAACCCACATAAATTTATATCCTTTCACATTTACAAATTATTTTGTTTTTAAATGGTTCTTTCCTTAAAACATTTTATTGTTTATTGAAAAACAATCATCCCATTATTAAACACAATATCCATTCTATTTTTTTTTGGTTTGAAACAAATTCTAATTCATCTTATTTTGAAATACACCTCCAATTCAAGATTTCAATTTTAGTTTGAATCCATTTCAAACTTATCTTTATTTAATTTCAATTTCAGTTTGGCTGTATTTCTATTACTTCTCAATTTAATTCAATAATCTAACAACCCATTCCTTTACTATTTGTTAGAATGATATATTGCTTTATATATCAAAATATATTTTTATAAAATCAATTTAAAATCTTTATATAAGAAAATAACAAGTACGCTCTCTCATATATATCTACACTCAACCCATTCTAGGGTACTACTTACCCTATCCTTAATGAGTAATCCCACCAGAGCTAAGGTTCTCGCTTAACCTTCTGCTCTGATACCACATGTAACGACCCGGAAATTTCGATCCCGAAAATTCCAGATAGTTAGTGAAAAAAAAGAGAAAGAAGAAGAACAGAAAAGAAATACACAACTCACATTTGCAGCGGATAAAATATAATAACAAATATTAATAACAGTTTACAAAAGAAGAACTGTATCAACACACTTATATTTATACATCAGAGTTATAACCCTTACTATTCACTGGACTGTTTTAAACAACATGTCCTAACTATACAATAATATATCACAGTGATAAATACTCCATATGTTCCACCATCCAGCTCGCCTCCTGAGCTCCAGAACGTCCTTACCTGAAAATCTGTAATACTCGGTCTGACCCGAGCATTACATCAAAGTAACACCCGGGTCAGGCTGGAAACCAGCTTGAGTAAACTCATCTAACATGGAATACAAAAAAACATACAGCTTATATAAACCCGGGGTAACTTATCAATTTACAACTTCACAAGCTGTTATAAACATTACTTATTTCACACATCTATTTCTAAGTGCCAAACTTAGATTAAAAGGTCAAATTTACTTTAATCATTCCATTTCATTCTATTGATTTCACATATCAATTTAAAAAGAATCGAAGTGGTTTCGGGTATTCACTGATAACCGACTCCGGTCTCTTCGAAACCATTGCCAACTTAACTTAATTTATTCAAGTGAAATACAATTCTACTTTTGATACAGGATGTCATAGTAACTCAACATCAATAGATAACCACATCTTCACAGTTTAAATCAAACATATCCTATCACATAGCATCCCATACCACATATTAGGAATAACAATTAATCAAAGGCTTCCAACATCATTCTATTCATCCTTTAATTACATTTAAGTAATTAACCCTTGATTTATTTCACAAATTAATTATCCTTAACCCAATACGGTAATTAACCTTTAATTATTCATTAAGTAATCATTAATCAATTATCTTAATAAATAATCCTTAATTAATTACCATATTAATTAATTACATTTTTAATTAATTACACTTAGTAATTAATCTTAAATTAATCTCATTAATTAATTAATCACATTAATTAATTTACTAACATTAACAAAGTAATTAACCCTTAATTACTTACATAAGTAATTGTCTTCTAATTACTTCATTAATAAATCTTGATTATTCTCTTAATTAATTACTTAACAAGTAATTAATTCCATCATTAAATAATTCTTAATTAATTTCTCCATAATTAATTAATTTCACCAATTATACTAATCAATTCCTTAATAAAAATCATCAAGTGGTTTTTCGTTAATCACTTCAACTAAATTACTCCCATGAGTAATTTCCTCTAATTACTTCCGTAAGTAATTATCTTCTTAATTACATTCAATTACTAACCATTAATTACTTTATTTATTAAGTACACTTGATTAATCCATAATTAAGTGATTATTAAAAATTTAAACAAACAATTAACTAGTTATTTAAAATAAATTAAATAATTAATTAATTAACTTTTTTTATTTCAAAATCCTTAATTTATTAAGAAAACATTATTCTTAATCAATTCTTACTTATTAACAAATTATAATAATTAAGTATTCTTAAGTTCATATCAATAATAATTAACCTTAATTATCCATACAAATTTGATTATTTGAATTAATCAAATCTACATATCTTGAAGACAAATTATTTTATTTGGATTACAAAATTTTAACTTAAACTTTATTTGAAAATAACGTTTTTAGAAACAAATTTCAAAATATAAAAAACATTAATTATCCAAGTTAAACTTATTCATTTTCAAATAAAATTAGAAACTTAGTTTCTAATTCATTATTTAAAATTTACTTGTAACTTTGATTTAATGATTAAATTCAAACACTCTTTCCAAATTAAAATTCAAACTTTAATTAAGTTAAATTACTTTCAAAGAAATTATCTTAACCGTTTAAAATTTGAAAGTAAATTCGATTTATACTTTTAAGAGTTTGATTTATATTTTCATCACTGAAAAATTTTAACTTTTATAAATTTGTTTCCCTTATAAACTTGTTTATATCTAAATGCTTGATTTTATTTCAACAATAAGTTCAATTTGCAAATGAATATCTACACTGTACTAACAGGAAACAAGCGACCATAAAAACTCGAGCCAATCACTCCAATCCCACGTAACTGCCCCGAAGACACCCCTAAGTCCCCTCTACTTTGAGTCATACACGAAGAAAACATGTAATCTTCCCGAGTCTTCCCTGTACACAACTCCCTCTTCCCCATTCTTTCTTTCCTGATCTGTCATCTTCTTCATTTTAAAGCCTGCAGCTGTGTCAAATGACCACGCATCGTGTGCACATGCACACGCAACCAAGCCTCCTCCGACCCTTGCTCCGATCATCCCCAAGTCGATGATCTGCCCCCAAGTCGTCCTGACCACTTAGCTTGATGAAAACGTAAGCTGAACAAAATGGAGTACTTCGATTCAACTGGAACTCATGACCAGCAACCAAGAAGTTCAACGCCGGAGATGATCACGATGACTAAAATTCACCTCACTCCTTCCAGAGACTCACCGCACCACGACGAACCACGCCCCCTCAAGCGGTCGACTCCGGTGCTCCACCACCACTTCGTTTGCCTCGAAAACAAAAGCCACCCAAATAGGCGACTAAACCCTACAACGGCGATCCCTATCCACCACGACGACCGATAATTTTTGTGATCATTTTTCCTTAAGTCGTCATCACTTAAACTTTCCTCGACATCAACCCCTCACTCCAGATCGTCACCACTCGCCCACGATTGACCAAATGCCCAAAATCACTCATTTCAGATTATCTCCACCATTCCTTATTTAAAAATCAAAATCTTACTTCCTAAAGTCCTAATTAGACACTACGAATATCAATATAAGATCAAAACTTGAAATTATAGCCATCGAATTTTGGATTATTTTGGTCTTTATTGTAGTTTCTCATTCTTGAAATAATCCCGTTATATAATTCCTTGGAAATATTTTTAAAAACAATATTACACTAACTATATCATTTTATTAAGAAATCAAGACCCAAATCTGAATATATACAGAGGAATGTAATTAAACTTGATTATGTTTAAGCCTGACATGGGACAGAGGGATATATATTCATATACAAAGACTTATTTACAAACATTCCATTTATTTCAAACATGCATTCATACGTAATCACATATACAAACCATTTACTATAAAATCCATCACAAACATTTAAGTTTAATCATAGATTTAAAAATCCATTTTTAAGAGTAAAGGATTCACTCACCTGTCATTTTAAAGTAGAGGTCGGCTTCCCCTTTGTTCTTTCTCTGAAATCTGCTGTATTTTATTTGGATTTTCCTTTTTTGAAGCTCTAACCCTCGCCTTGCTTGAAAAGGTTTGCACTGGTAGTTATATTCTATTTCTGATGATTTTCCTTTCTCGGGTTCATGGTTCTATTAGTATTTACAGCTAAATATGCTTAAAATTTGAAGCTGAGTTGCCTTGATTCAATTTCTTTGATTCCAGATTGAAAGTTGAATTTGTTTTGAGGATGGGATGATTTTTACATTGATCTCATTTTTAGTTTCCTTCTTTCTTTTTTTTAGAAAATTCTTTCAGTTTCCAGAATTGCAGAGAAAAAAAAAATTCTTGGATAGAAGTATCAAGAAAAAGTGGGCAGCCTACTTCTTTCCCTTAATTCATTTTTGTAAAAGAAATTAATTTTGAAAGAGAATAGGTACGCCACTTGTCACACTAAGTTAACAAATGTTAATGCATGTTGTCCTGAACTTCCACTTGGATTTTACATGCCTTATGTATTTACAAGTGTTAAAAAAATTATCTTAAATTTCTTATGTTTAATTCATATGTACATATATTAATATGTATTAACAATTTAGTTTTACATTTATTATTTTGTATATGAATATATGTTACATTTCCGATTTCATGTATAAATATGTTTTAATATATATATATATATATATATATATATATATATATATAATATGCCCAATTTAGTTCTTATATAAATGTCTTAAGTATATTAAATTCTTTATCAAATTTTATTCAAATTTAACTAGATACATGATGCCACTAGTCTAAATTGTTAACACTTGTTTATTTCTTAAGTTTTACATATGTTTTAATTCTTTATTTTATAAAATGCTTTTATATTAATATGGTACATGTTTTTTTTATTTATAATTAATTTTCTAAATTTGAAATGCATTTTTAATTTATATAAATCAATTTTTCTTAAAAGAAATAAATATAAAACAAATTTTATATTCTAAATAAAATCATAGAAATACACTTTAAAATCTAAGGATGTTTTAAGATATAAATAATTATATTTTGAATTTCAATTCAAACTCAATTTCAATTTAATGTAAAATTTAAAATCAGCCTATATATATTTTCAACAACATACTATTTGTTCGAAAGGCATAATTTGCCAATGATAATAATTAAACTAGTAGATTATAAATTAAATATTTATCCAAATATAAAAATTCAGTTTCTATTACCATCAGAATTCTTATCTTTCTAATCTATAATCCAGTATTAATTAACCCAATCATATTATTAATTATAATAGCCAAAAATCCAGGTTATTACATTTATGTAATAAATTTTCTATTTAGTTTAAATATTTACAAAATAAATTTGTTTCAAGTATAAAAGAAAAGTATTTTAAACTTTTTATTAATTTAAACAAACTACACTTATATAAATTCCAAAATAAAATTTTCAAATCATATTATAAATACAAAACAAATTTTTCTATTATTAAATTATAGATTTTTCCAAATCCAATATATATATATATATATTCAAAACTTTTATTTCTTGTTTTATATACATTTTGTTTATTATTTTTACTTATACCAATTTAAAGAAAGAAATGATTTTAAAACTAACTATGATTTTAATAAATAAACACATATATAATAGTTTTTAGTTTTAAACAATTATTTTGAAAATCATTTATATCTAATTCAAAATATAACTTTCAAAATATATATTACATTTGTCTTTTACATTAGAAAACATAATTTTATTTATAATTTTATTTTCAATATATATATATATATATATATATATATATATATATATTCTCACAATTTCAAATTAATTCACAATTAAATTTATAATTTCATATTATTCAAAAATTTATATTAATAACAAACAAATATTTATTAAATTTGGTAAATACCAAATTAATTCACAAATTTAATTTCAAAAATTAAATTACTTACCAATTTAAATTTGATTTAAAAACAGGAATGTCACATTGCCTCCTTTTTTACTTCATTTGTTTTTGTAACATCCTCACACTCTATCCTTTTGACTTTCTCTCTTCGGTTAATTCATTGATCATCGATAGATCTTTGTCATTCATTTCTTCGATTTTCTCTTCGGCTATCTTTGGAAGCCCTTCTGCAATTTTCTCATCCATATTGTTCTTCATTTTAGTTTCCTCTTTTTCCTTAGCATTCTCTCTCTTCTCGTTTTTTTCCTCTTCATCCATCCCGCCAACTAACATTTCTTCTTGGATATATTCATGCTTAGTTTGTAATTGAATTTTCTTCACTTTATTAACTCCCTTAAATCTATTTTCCAGAAATCCCATACTTTCTTACTAGTATACGCATTTTCTACGTTCTCGGACATAAGTTCTTCCAAACCATAATGAATAATAACAAGTTCTTAAAGATCCTTCTTCTTCAAATTCTTCAGACTATCCATTTTAGTTTGGGTAAAAATTGTGACATCGATGGGTTCTTTATACCAATTTTACATGATATCCCACTCATCTGTGATCCAAGAAATGTCTTCATGCGAATGCACCAACTATTATATTACCCTTTTTTAGTAAGGGAACTTCTACAAAAGTCAATCCACTTTCCTTTCTTCTTTGATATCAACCGAGCTCTGATTAAACTATTGGAAAAAGTTAAAGTGAAGTATATATTTGATTTTAGAAGAAGATAGACGAGGGATTCCATTTTTCGTAAGGGAACTTCTAAAAAAGTCAATCCACTTTCCTTTCTTCTTTGATATCAACCGAGCTTTGATAAAACTATTGGAAAAAGTTTAGATGAAGTATATATTTGATTTGAGAAGAAGATGGATGAGGGATTGGAGAAACAAAATGATTTTTTCTTATAAGGAGGAAAGATAACATTATTGCAAAACTTTATTATACATAATTTTTTTCTTGCATACAAAATGAGTGAACAAATCTCTATTTATACTAATTCACATTTGAAAAATAAATGGTAGGGATTCACTTGAACTAATAGTTCTCCATAAATATCTCCTAAATTTTTCCTTTTACCTAATAAAATATATTATACCATAAATATCTAAACATACATATTCTAGATATTTCCTATATGTAAAATATCTAGATTAACAAACTACCAAATTAAGTTTACTTTAAAAAGTCATTGGTTCAAATATAGTAACAGGAGATGACTGCCAATTAATTGTTGAGCGAACTTCTAAATATGGGCCCAGAAGGTAAACCGTGGGCCTGGACAGGGTATAAGCATTGGGTGTTTAAGGGAGTCATAGAAACAAGATGTTGCATAGAATGTTATAGTAAAATCTATAGTTTTTGCAGGGACGTAGAATGGAGTTGGAATTTAAGACATAAGGAAAACCTAATGCTAGATTTGTTACTAGGGTTGTGTTTTAGAATGTTGTAATGAAAATCATATAAAATACAATTCTAATTGATCAAAATAATTGCCTTGACCATTTAAATTGTCAGAATCATTATTTAGGCATCAAAATTAGCAATGTGATGTTCAGCGATATACAATGTTTGTCAGCATCAAAAACAACAGTTATATTTGATTTTTTGTCGAAAGAATCCATGTAAAGGAATGATATTACAAAATGTTAAACTAACATATGGGGATAATATTGCTGCATAAGTAAGCTATAACAATATGATTGGGAAGTCTTTGGTCTATGTTTTACCTTCAAGTTGTTTATGACATGGAATATTTTGGGATTCATGTATAATATAAGGGGAAGGTAGTTTCTGAAAGCTCATTTAAGAATTTGTTTGAAGGAGAAGATTCTACGAGATCATGACCGGTCCAATTTGATGTATGTATAAGATAATTTTAGATGTGATTGGTGTTTAAATTGTTTAAGTATGAGAAATGTCTTTTGCAACATGAAATGTCATTTACCTTATATCAGTCGTACCACGCATGACCAAGAATGAAATACAAGTTTTGATTCGTGAACTCCGATCTTTACAAATGCATCAGTAGTGCAGCAAAAACTGAATTTGTTAGAAAATGATGTGATAATGGAAAATGGTGTGATAATGAGATGATTAATGATAGAAACATTAGTCTTTTAAATTAATTTATAATTTTATGATTATTATTTTCCTTAACATAATACGTTGTGCTTGTTATCAATGTGTATAATATATAGATATAAATTATATAATTGGTAGAGATATTGGAACATGATCATCTCAAATCATATACATGTAAATAACCGCAAGATTTTAAAAAAATAGATGCACGATACACAAGGCCGGCATAGAGGGTGGCCACCAACCCCTTGGGCAGGGCAGTGCATTAGACCTTGGGCTACGTCAAATATATTTTATGTTAAAAATTATATATAAAAGATATTAGCCCAGTATTACATAAATGATTCATTGGTGTTGTGATAATTATCCTAGTGCTTGTTCTTTCGAGCTAGTGTTTGAAACCTGCATTGGGCAATATTTTTTATTTGTTCCTGAAATGAATTCTCATTCTCATTTTGGGTTGGGCAAGAAAATCTATAGGTTGGCTATAATGGTATAATTGGCTAATACATGTATCAATTATTTATTTCTCCATATATGTGTGTATGTAATAATTGAACGAAATAGTTAAACACAAGGAGTTCAACATATAAACCACTACAAGAAAATATGCATTTAGTTGCACTTATTAGCAGCGTTTGATAGCAAGTGCAATTATTAATGTACAAGCGGACGCTACCAAAATTTTCGTCTCCCGCCAATTAAAACATTGCTACATTTATTTCACTTTTCATTTTTCTAGTTTCCCCTCATTTTCATTTTTCCTCTTTGCTTCAGAAAAATTTCACCAAGTTCTAAATTATCATCATCTTCATCATCACTTTATTTTTCCTCCATCACCATCATCGTGCTACTCTTCTTCTCTCCACATAATCGATCGACTCCAACTTTTATCTGCTGCCATTTGATCCAGATCCTACGCAAACCTAAAATGCGTATGAATTTCAAACTTTATTTTGTGATTATATATGCCTTTATATGGTTCAATACTGATTTCATAAATGGAATTACAAAAACCCGAAATTATTAATTCATCCGCGTCAATCCGAACAAACCCTACTTTGCTAATCCATTCGATTTTAAATGACAATTTCTTAAGGGATCATAATTTTTTTCTTGGCTACTTTGTAGCAAATGTAAAGTCCTTTTTCCAACCCCATTAAGACAAAATTCAACAGAATCATACATATTTTAGCTCTTCGTGTCAAATAGTAGCATCTGATTAAATGAAAAGATGTATATATGCTTTTATATTGTTGTTTGCCATCTAATCTTTGAAGTGCTTATTAGATGGATTTAACTAATTAGGCTATGAGATAAAGATTTTAAAAAAATTATGGTATATGCTGGTTAGTGATTATCTACGATGACTGTTAATAGGTGTATGCTTAAATATGGGTTTATAACGATATATTTGGGAACTGCTTAACATACTGATTTATATCACATAAGTTGCTAGTCCTCTGGTGTAATGACAACTTGCTTTATTTTTCAAGTAGGAGCTTTCTTTAAGCCTTTATGAAATTTGAATAATTTGGCTAATGTTTGATCTTTGTATCAAAAACTGAATTTCTAAAATGGAATCATTGCATGAACCACTCTTTTAGATAGTTGGTTTATAATATCACCATACAAGTCATTCCAACTCATGTTGGGTTCTGATATGGTGAGTTTAATGATGTATACCGGTAGTTGAATCATTATGAAACTGATATCTTCTCTTCCTTTCTCATATTTACAAAAAAATTAGCTCAAATATGTTATTTTCCTCTTCTTGTCATTGAGTGCTTAAATGTTTTAAATTACTCATGTTGTTTAACATTTTTTAACGAGACTAATATTTCGTATTTCTTTCATCACAACATTTGACCTAACAAATTTTGCAAATAGAAATTTAGTAAGTCATTGTGTAAATATATAAATGTCCATGAGACTATTCATGGTGAGCCTATATTTTTTGAACTTGCAATATCAGGATAATAAATGTGACATCTAGTCTTTTTGTACTGTAACGAGATTTAGCAAGAAATTAGCATAGTGGATGCATAGATTTATATGTATAGGCTTATTTTTCTATGAATTGAGGTTGTTTCAATCAGAAGTTTGTATAGTGCATACTCAAATTTTGAATATAGAAGTTTGTAACTTTGTATTTCTACCATTTTTTCTTTTGCATGTGTGACTTTATTTCAGCATGAAATGTCAAAAGTTAATTGAACTGTGATAAATTGACAAAATGTTTATATTTACACTAATTTTATTTTGTAAGTTCAGTGCACTACTCAAAGTTTAAGCATCCCATATTGGATATTATTACAGATTTCAGAGAGAGCCATATCAAGAATTCCTGATTTAGTCCATCAGAACAATAATTATGTAGACAAGCACCTTTGTCCAAGTGGTTAATTGATTCGGCTTTGGTGCAGGATGTCACAAGTTCGAAACTTGCTTTCGAACGTTTATTTGACATGGGATATGTTGTCCCAATGATTTGTTGTATATAAAGTACCAGCTCAAAAAAAAAACAATAATTATGTAAAAGAGGTACAGGTTCTACTATGTAAAAGGAAATATATTTTTTTCTTGTCTTGATTACAATATTACTATTACAAATAAAAAATATCAGGTCATAGAGAAATGCATACAACAAATAGGGAAGACAATGCAAGCTTTGTAGCATAATGGATTATCAAGTTTAATAAGGGAGAAATTGGTACAATTTTCATCATGTCAAAATTTACAATTATATAGAAATGCTATATGCTTTAGCAGAAATGATTTTTTTTTAAATTTGCGACTACCAAACATATTGTGATATAAAACAACAATCTTACAGTTGCTTATAAGCACAAACATCTTGATATTTACCAGTTTATATTTTAATATTATTATTTTGTTTTGGAAACATGTCATAATAAATTATTTTTCTTTAGACCGGTCAAGATTACAGTTATATCATGCAGAGATAATTAATTCTAGGACATACACTTGTTGGTAAGTTCCATTTATTATGACTAATATTATATACTGTTAAATCGTTCAACATGTCAGTTGGAAATCGTTAATGTGTTTACTATGTTATTTTTTTTATGGGCATATGTCATTTTTTTTACATTCTAATTCTTTTGAAATTTACCTTTGTATTTTTTAAATACCTTCTATACATGGGCAGCAACTTTTCCTTTTACAACACTTAAATTCATAATTTTTCCTTATTTTCTGAAATCATCCAATATGAAGTTTTAAATGTTATTTTTGTTCATTTTAGGCTTCTCCCAAACTTGTAATATGACACATTTTTATTTGCATCACCTTATACATGAAATCATCAATCGGTTTAATCTCTCTTTTCAATTTTGTATTTTATGGTGTGAAACAGTTTTTTAATATAGAACAGTTTTTGAATTGTTTGGAGACCCTTATATGTCGCGCATAGGTCCTTGGATGAGTATCAAGCTGGAATATTACTTCATAGATAGTGATATGCGTTTTAAAATTTGCATTTATATCTTGCCAAATTAATTTTGAATTTTACTAAAAATTCTTACACCAAACTGTTCTCTTTCGCCGGACATCTTCTTCATAGAGATATCTTTATCTATCATACATTTTTCCTTCCACCATCTACAAAAATTGCATCCATATTTAAAACACTTGAAATAAATACCATGCTGAAATGCCTTATTAAAATTTTTGCTCTTACCGCATTGTGTAATCTATTTGTGCGATTAGAAAAATAGTATATCATAAGAACCAATCTTGCAACATCTTTACAGTTTACCCATATTTGTTTCTTTGATTATGTTTGCATAAAGCATGTTCTGTGCCCATCTAACATTAATATTTTGTCCCATTAGTCATGCTCTGTACACTTGGTCACATGTTCATAATGCCAATCAATACTTTGTTTGGAACTGTTAATTGCTAGAGAGTCTAGATGCAAGCATTAATAAAAGGGGGTTTAGGCTCTGAGAAAAAGTTGGAGAAAAATTTAGTTTCGGGGACAAAAAGTTTGCTTTTTAGGCTAAAGGACACTTCTTAGTGTAAATCACACAATGATAGTTGTAGCTATCATTTTCTGTTTGCACTGAAATGTGTCCTATATATAAAAAAAAAACTTGTTGTCCTTGAGAATATTTTTTTGCAACTTCTTCCCTATGCCTATTTTCCTGATAGTAAAATATAATGAACTCTATTCTTTCATTATATATACATATACAGTTTCATGGCTATTGTGAGAATTTTCATGAGTTCAAACGAAGTATACTATAACAAATACGATAGAAAATGCTGATTTGATACCACATACATTTGCTTCCAATCTACTTTACTAATCAATGATATAATTGAAGTAAAAAAGAAAGAAAAAATGTGTCAATTGGAAACTGTTGTAAATTGAGTTATAAGCTTTTTTTCTTCTTTCTAATCTAAATTGTGTCTGCCATGTGGCTTTTTGACTTGTTGCTGCAGTGAAATTGCCGCTTTTGCTTCAAGCGATGGTGGTGGTTTTGGAGTGTTTACTTCAAGAGGAGGTTATGGTGGAGCTTCTTCGTGTATTGTTAATCAGCACCTAGCTAATAGTAGATAATTCGTTTATAAATGCAGTTATTAACATGAGTTTTGCTTCCTATATTTGAAGACTATTCTAAAAAAGTGGTGACATTAATTTATAAGTATATACGCACACACTTTTTTAAAGGAAAACACAAATGGAGGGGAAAGGTTTCACTATCGTTCCTTAACATCAATTTGTACGCACACAAACTTGAAAAACCTGAGCATGCTGCTGTGCAAAGCATAACCTTTTTTCCATATATAAATTACAGTAATTAAATATTTATCATGTCGACAGTGTGAGTGACGATCCATACACAAACAGTAAAATAAATAGCTGCTTGGTGGCATATTGAAAAAAAATTATAGCAATCATGATTGTACACTGAGCTCCAGAATACAACATTGAAATTGCTGTTATGCGATAAAGCATAATTACATTAGTATGTTCTATTGTTTTAATTGACTGTTATTGTCTGCAGATTGCAAGGATGTCGCCTGTTTCATACAAAATGATGATTACTTTCACCTTTATAGCATATACCTGAGCTAAGAAAACTTCTCATCCTCAAAATAAAATTATCACGGATAGAATTGATTTCTATCGAAAATCTTTCCCATTATTCATGCAAAAGTACAAATGATGAACAGAATCATTTGTTTGGCACTTTCACTCTAATACTCAAATGGTATGGTGCAAACGATATGATACATATACAAAAAATGCCATGCATAAAAATCAATTACCACATATGATAGTACAACACATCAAATGGTATACACGTAAGAACTTTTATAACTATATTAACGTCAAAATGTCCACAAACATAATGCACAGAAAGCAGACAACATGTTAAAATACACTACACACACAACAATCAACAATCTTTTTCACAAGTAAAACTAATCAGAAACTAAAAACAACCGTTCCAAATAACAATCTCTTATCATATCAAATTCTAATACCAGAACTATCAACTTTAGAAGGCTCGGAGTGCCTTCCCACGCCCCCATCCACAAAAAGCAACCTCTTCTTCACCGAACCAACATCAATTTGACTTCCCAATGCAGCCTTTCGGTGATGTCCCGGGAATTCAGGTAATATTTATTTAATAATTTCCATTAATAATTATTTCAAAATGTTTAATATTGATGTAATAATCTAATTATCTTTTAAAAAATATAATAATAATAATTTAATTTGATATATGATTATCTTTTCAAATTTTATAATGATAATTTAGAGATTTTATTCCTTTCAAAATCAATAACATATTTAATTGATAAATTTTATCTCCCTAAGCAAATTAGAAATATATTCTATTTATAATGTATATATGAGTGTATACATTGTGAATAGGAAATTTGGGCTTAATCTAAATTTAATAAAAATTGTTTTTAAATTTACAATATTCCTGTATATATATATATATATATATATATATATATATATATATTGGGAATTGAAAGATTGTGATTGAATTTAATATAGAAACTTTTCAATAGCTTATTTAAAAAAAATCTATCTTAATTTCTAAAGTAATTAAAATAAATATTTATTTTGTTAAAATATAATAGCTTAAATAATATATTATTATAAAAAGTCTAGTTTGTTTTCTTTAAAAATTGGCTTTTGGAATAAATTTAGTTCATATATTAAAGTATAATAATTTAGTTTGAAACTTGGAAATAAGATTTAATTTAATATTATTTTCTATTTAAATTTTCTTTCTTTTAAAATTTAGCTCGAAATTATATTTTTAAATTATATCAATAAACTAAGCATAGTTTAGAATTAATAAAGATGATTTGTATGTTAACATTAAAGCTAAATTGAAGTAAACATTTAAACATGTTATTACAATTAAAAATCAACTTAAAAACATTTATAAAAATGATAATAAGTAATTACTATAATATTTGAAATGTAACCATGTGTAAGTATATGAGATCGTGCAAATACACTTGTAATATAATCTACAACTTAAAGCAACAAGTGGCATTACCTTAAGTTTATTTTGAAAACACTTATTAATAATGTATTAAGCAAAAACATTTTCTTCTTCTCTTCTAAAAAATGGAAACCAGATCTAAAAAAAAGGTTCAAAATTTAAGTAATCTTCTCAAACAACAAGGAAATTCAACAGCTAATTGTAGATCAATCGGCTAGGATCTCTGGACTACAGCAAGCAAAATCAATTAACAGAAGTTTCAAAGTTCAGCAAATAACTTTAACTCTAAAGCAAACTGAACATTCAAAGTACTGATCAAATACTGTTCCAGGAAATCAAAAATACAGTACCTCTTCTTTGATTAACGATGAGTAAAACTTAAAAGAAACTTAAGCTTTATATGAATTATTGTGTGATGATTGCCCTGCATATTTGCATATAGGTAAGCATAGTGTATTTCTGTTGATTTTATAATCTCTGTTTTAGTATTAGCCTCTGTCCTTTAAACTGCGAGCATGAAACATCTTTAACTTTGTTGCATGTGACATATGGCTGAAATTAACTAGTGAAGTATGCTTTAAAATATGTTTGCATGATGGTTTTATGATTTTGAAACATGTTTGTATGTATAAAGGTGCTATGCATGTTTGAAACTCAGACACATAAGATTGTTCCAGGTTACAGGTATTAGATTTTTGTTTAAAAAGAAAAAAAATCATTTCCCAACTCCCTGATTGATTTTAGACAAAAATTTATAGACAAAAATGTTAGTTTTATCCAGATTCAAACTATAAAAATAGTTTTAAAGTTAATGATAACAAAATTTCTCTATAAATTAGGAATTGGAGACAAAAATTCAAAATAAGTTAAGATTCAAACATCGTAATTTGACGTTTCAAGATTATAACTCGAATCAATTTAAAAAATTATGATTTTTAGAACTAAAATCAAAGTTTTTAATATTGTATTGGATATACAATCTGGGTTTATCTGGAAACTGATATTGGGGCTTCCTATGACGATCAAGAAGATGACAAGTCTCGGGGTTTCTACTGGTGATGGAGGAAGTTACGGTGTGTTCGGCAAAAATGGTGGATGAGGTGGTTTTGGACCGACGCGATGACGATGTGATGTTTTCTGCTCTAACCCTAGTTTCGATCGACCTCACAATTTGGGGTGCTGTGTTGTTTTCAATGCATCGAGCTGCTTGAGACTTTGATGGAAGCTGTGCGGATGTTGCGTGGAGATGTGGCCAGAGTTTTTGGCACTCCGGTGGTCGTAGTTGACCGTTCGACGAAATTTTCAGGTTGGGTGTCTAGTTCCAGATTTCAACTGGAATACTCGATTTCGATTTTTAGCTTGGTGATTGAGTAGGATGTTTGAGATCGAAGATGGTATTAGTAAGTGACATGTCGACAGTAGTGGATGG
The DNA here is from genome assembly GCA_030765085.1 of Allium cepa. Classification (NCBI taxonomy): domain Eukaryota; kingdom Viridiplantae; phylum Streptophyta; class Magnoliopsida; order Asparagales; family Amaryllidaceae; genus Allium; species Allium cepa. The sequence goes on from CM060939.1 coordinate 814,272,239, forward strand.
AGCCAAGTCATCGGCGGCCACCTGTGTACCTACACTGGTGCACAGCGTGTTAGATGAAGAAGTGGAATCTGGAGGGTAGTGTGCTTGAAGTAATTCCCGGAGCATTTTGCTGATTTTCACGAGTTGGTCTTTCGAGTCCTGGTGTATGTTGTTCCATATTTTTATGTCACAAGTTTTATTGAAATTTAAACTGAAGTTTGAATAAAGAGAAGACTAGGGAAGAGTTGAGGTAACTCAGTTTTTGATGGGAATACCCAAGTTTGTTCTCGGGTTATAAATTAAAGGTTAAAGTTTTATTAATTAATTTAAGTTAAAAATCTATTTGGATATTTGTTGAAATTTAATTAGGACTTAAGTAAAAGGGTACTTACTGTAAATCAAAGGATAATGATTTTAAAATTTATCAAATTCAAGTTTATAATTTAATTCTTTTTAAATGGAAATTAAGAGTCTAATGTAATAAGTGATTTATCTTAATTTGATCATGTTTTATTAACTAAAGAAATTAACAGATAACAAATTTGGGTAATTAAACTAAGACAAGTTAATTTGTGAAATTAATTAAGTGTAGTATATTACTTAATTAAGGATTGATTAATCATGGTTAGTCAATTAAGAGAATAGTTTAGTAACAAGTGATTAAGAGGTTAATTACTTAATGTAAGAAGATTATTAGAGGAAAATACTTAATGAAAGTAATTAATGGATAAGTATTAGATGTTAATTGAATTTGAAATGGTAATTTTATGGGAAATGATTTGGGTTTAATTACCTTGCGTAACTAATAAGAAGGGTAATCACTTAGTGGAAGTAATTAATAATTATTTACTTAGTGTAATTACTTTAAGAATTGATTGATAAAATTATTTAAAGACAAATGATTAATGTAATCAATTAAGGATTGATGTAATGTAATTAAACTATAATAAATCAAGAATGATTAATTAAGATAGAAATTAGTGGATCATTAATTAATTGGTTTGTCATCAATTAATGATTAGTAAGCAGGATTCAGAAGTAATTGAAGTAGTTAATTTGGTGTTTAATTAAATTAATTACTGATGGTGTGGTTGATAAATTTTGCTTGTGAATAATTGAGTGACAGAGTATGTGTAGACTAGTTGATATTTCTGTTAGGTGATGAGTGATGCTTTGTGATACAATATGTTTGGGCTAAACCGTGACATCCTATGTATAAAATTCACCTGAATAACTTGAATTAAGGGGACACTGGATTCGAAGAGACCGGAGTTGGATTTTAGTTAATATCCAAAACCACTTCGATTCTTTATAGATTAATGTGTGAATCAGTAGGCTGTATGGAATGTTTTAAGCGAATTTGGGCCATTTAATCTAAGTTTTAGCACTTAGAATTTGCGGTGTGAAATAAGTGATATCTATAACAAATTGTGAAGTTGTAAATTTATACGAGTTACCTGGGTTTTATATAAGTTGTATGCTTTGTATTCCATGTTAGATGAGTTTACTCACGCTAGTTTCCCGCCTGACCCGGGTGTTACTTTGGTGTAATGCTCGGGTCAGACAGAGTATTACAGATTTTCAGGAAAGGACGTTTTGGAGCTCAAAAGGCGAGCTGGATGGCAGGATCTTATGGGGTATTTCCACTGCGAGATATTATAGTTTATCTAGGACAGGTTCTTTTAAACTGTCCAGTGTTATGTAATGGTTGTAACTCTAATGTACAAAAATATAAGTGTAAAGATACAGATCTTCTTTGTAAAACTATTATTTATGTGATATTATATTTTATCCGCTGCGAATGTAAGTTTCAGAGTTTGTGTTTTCTGTTTTCTTTTTCTTTCTCTTTCTTCTTTTCACTAACTATCTGGAATTTTCGGGATCGAAATTTCCGGGTCGTTACATTTGGTATCAGAGCCAGGTTATGCGAGAACCTTGGCTCTGGTGGGATTACTCATTAAGGAAGGGGTCAATGGCACCCTAGAATGAGTTGAGTGTGAATGTGCATATATACGAGTGCGTACTTGTTATTTTCTTATATAAAGATTTTAAATGATTTTATATAAGAACATATTTTGATATATAAAGCAATATTTCTTTCTAATAAATATTAAGGGAATTGGTTGTTAAATTTTTGGAACTAAATTAAGGAGTAATATAATACAACCAAATTGAAATCTGGAATTGGGATTAAATTAAGTGGTATTAGAAATACAATCAAACCGAAATTAAATAAATATAAGTTTGAAATGGATTCAAACTGAAATTGAAATCTTCAATTGGAGAAGAATTTCAAAATAAGATGAATCGAATTGGTTTCAAACCAGGAAATAGAATGGTTATTGTGTTTAATAATGGGATGATTGTTTTCCAATAAACAATAAAATGTTTTAAAGGAAATAACCATTTGATGAGAATAACTTGTAAATTAGAAAGGATGTAAATTAAAATGGGTTTCAAATTGTGAAGTTTTGAATTCTAAATTTAAACATTTGAAATTGTTTTCCAAATTTAAAGGAAATAATATTATTCAAACTATTTTGAATATGATCTTATTTTAAATAAGAAATGTTATTTAATATATTTAAATGAAAGGATCCTATTTCAAACAAAGGTTGTTTGAAATTTTAAAGGAATTTGTTTGAATTTAAAAGCAAGGGTGGTTTAAATTTTAAAATTCGGCTTGGTGGGCCAAGAAGAAAATATGTATATATGTAAGGAATATACATAATATCAAAGATGGTTTGAAATAAACCCTAAATGCAGAGTTTTAATTCTGGAATTAGATATGATACCCAAAGTGATAAGTTTTTGAACTTAATAAGTGGGAAGATTATTTATGAGAAGTTTAAAATTTGAAATGAAAGTTCAAATTGGGTAAGGTTGACTGGATTAAGTGAATTAAGTTTAACTTGGGGAAAAGTTAAATAAGTTGGAATAATCAACTTGATTTGGAAATTTGGAGTTGAAATCGAGATTTAACTTGGGAAGTTAAATGGTTGATTGGAATTGAGAGTTTGAGTGATCTCAAATTGGGTTTGAGATCCGAAATTGGAAATGGATGGATGTTTTAAAATAATTGGATGATATTACCCTATTGTTATTAATAATCTTTAAACTGTAAATTGAATTTGTTTAAAGAAATGGGGTGTGGTAATATATCCATTATTAAGATAAAATGGAATCATTTTGGACTTAAGATTTGAATGTTTAAGATAAAAATTCAAGTGGAAAATTTGAAATGGATTTATTTGAAATTGAAGTGGGTTCAATTTGAAATTAGTCCGAATTGATTTGAATAATTTGGAATCGTAATTAAAGCTGAATAGTTTTAAATTCAAATGGAATTTGAATTGAATTTGGGACCAAATCAAGAATAATTCAACATGATTTGGAAATGGAGTTTGAAATTGGGACTACTAGAGTTGACATGAATTGAAATTGGAACTAGCTCAATATAAATTTATTTGAATTAGTAGAATTTGAGATTAAGGTTGAATAAATTTAAATTTGAAAAGAAACTGAGGTTAATTTAACTTGAATTGGGGTTGAATCAATTTCAATGGAAATTGAAGTTATTTAAAATTGGAATTGGGATAATTTAAATGGAAGTGGAAATTTAAATTGAATTGATGAGAATGGAAATTGGGAAGTGAGCAGTTTTGACTCTGGACTATTTTTAATATAAATTGTTTTAATAAACCCATTTTTCCAAGCTATTCATTATATATACATCATTTCCTTTAAAAGCTAAACTATCTTATACTTGTTTTACAATTATTTTTGAAACTGTTTAATGATTTTCCAACTATTTTACAAAATTAATTATTATCTTACTATTACTTTACAATTATCTAAAATTTCTATAATTATTTTAACTATTTTCTAACTATATTACATCTATTTTACAAACTAGTAATTATTTTCCAATTACTTATCTATTTTTAAATTATTCAAGCCATTTTCTAAATAAACTAGTCGGAGTTCAAACTGTTATTGGATAAATACCCAATCGAGATAAGAATAGAGGTGATAATCCAAATGGATTGAAGCAATTGTGAGTAAGTGAACGAAAATCAAAGTGAATGTGAATAGAAATGGAATTGATTTGGCTAATAACCAATAAAGATAAATACGTAGGGTGTACGTATGTTATTCTATTCGCATAATGATTTGATTCAGATTCGAGCACAGAATTTCGAGATAGTATGTCGATCCGAGTTGCCATTTTTCACTCGATTTTCAACGGCGAACCTGGATATGGATTGTTGATTGGTTCTGGATATTCTCTTTCAAAGTTATGACTATGCAAGGAGAATGACGGTTTTTGATCAAGAAATCAGATCTGTGTCCGCACTAGGAAGTCGGGTGGACGATACTAGTTTGGAAGTGAAATTGTGTGGCCCAGTGAGCGATCAGATTGGTATAGCATACGGACGATATGTGTGCATCGTACGGATTTGAATAGAAATGTTATTGAAAGGAATAATCAAATTTGAATATTTGATTTTGAGTAAACTAAGTTGAATATCTTTGTTTTATAAAATGAAACTTCCCTTGTTGAGTCGTTTGCCAGAAGAAAAGGGTTTTGGAAATGTTTGAAGTATAAAAGGAGTTTTATACAAGTTTGAAATGAGCCAAAGTTTTAAAAATTATATATATTTATTTATATATAAAGGATCTTATGAGGAATTTGGAAAATGGTTTTGGGAACCTTTGGATTTAGAAAGGCTTTTGATTTTTGGGTAAAATCAATACTGAAATTTGGAAAGCCTAGTTTGAGAATAATCGATTTTGGGATAATCGATTTTGGTATAAAGGAGCTTTGTATGAGATCATACTAGGTGTATGATTTCGAAGATACTAAATGTGTATAGTATAAAGTGTTTTGATGATAGCTCTGGGGAAAAAGGCGCTCCCTTGAAATGAACTTCTCAGGAGTGCCACCGGGTGGTGCTGCCTTGAGCCCCAAGGGGGGGTTCTGAAGTTGATCCTGTGAGGAGTGCGGACAAAACTAGTTCCTGGGGATTATGAGTAGTGTATACCATAGCGAAATTCATGTATGCCGCTGAGAGCCAACCGTCCGCGTTTGATTTTAAATCGGTAGACTGCGACCTATGGTAACATAGCGAAAGTCGTGTATGCCGTTGAGAGCCAACAATCTGCGTTTGATTTTATATCGGTAGACTGCGACCTATGTAGTAGTGGAGAATTTTCATTTCGACAGCGAAAATTGGAGGCCGCAGAGAGCCTGCAGTTACATGGAATTTTGCTATGATGGCAACGTAACCCTGGAATGTAACTGCGATCTATTGTAGGTTCCATGGCGTAATTGAGAGGCCGCAGAGTGCCTACCGTTACATGGACTTTTGTCGCGATGGCAACGTTACCCTGGAATGTAACTCCGACCATGGATGGGGGTGATGATTTCCAGAGCATTCTCACCAAGATATTTCCTCTATTTTCAAAATGTTTTCTACATTCTCACAAGGTTTTCAATAAAATTATTTTCCAAATACTTTCACTGGGTGTTGAAAATGGGTCTACCAATGTACTTATAGATTTTCAGTCCTACGCCTGATCAACGTATGACCGAATTTCTGTGAGAACAAGGATGGACTTGTTAAAACATCGAGTTATAAAAGTATTTTAAAAAACTATTTTAGTAATATTATATATATATTTTTAAAGTGTTTTAAAAATAATCAATGAAAATTTATCTGATTTTAAGCATTTTTATAATTCTAGCTTCGTTCCTTTTTTAGGACGAAAAGATTCAAAAGGGGAAGAATGTGATGTCCTGGGAATTCAGGTAATATTTATTTAATAATTTCCATTAATAATTATTTCGAAATGTGTAATATTGATGTAATAATCTAATTATCTTTTAAAAAAAACAATAATTATAATTTTATTTGATAAATGATTATCTTTTCAAATTTTATAACGATAATTTAGAGATTTTATTCTTTTCAAAATCAATAACATATTTAATTGATAAAATTTATCTTCCTAAGAAAATTAGAAATATATTCTATTTATAATGTATAAATGAGTGTATACATTGTGAATAGGAAGTTTGGATTTAATTTAAATTTAATAAAAATTGTATTTCAAATTTACAATATACCTATGTATATATATATTGGGAATTGAAAGATTGTGATTGAATTTAACATAGAAACTTTTCAATAGCTTATTTAAAAAAAAATCTATCTTAATTTCTAAAGTAATAAAGTACATATTTATTTTGTTAAAATATAATAGCTTAAATAATATATTATTATAAAAAGTCTAGTTTGTTTTCTTTAAAAATTGGCTTTTGTTCATATATTAAAGTATATAATTTAGTTTGAAATTTGGAAATAAGATTTAATTTTATATTCTTTTCTATTTAATTTTTTTTCTTTTTAAATTTAGCTTGAAATTATATTTTAAATTATATCAATAAACTAAGCGCAGTTTAGAATTAGTAAAGATGATTTGTATGTTAACATTAAAGCTAAATTGAATAAACATTTAAACAAGTTAGTACAATTAGGAAATCAATTTAAAAACATTTATAAAAGAAAATAAATAGTAATTACTATAATATTTGAAATGTAACAATGTGTAAGTATATGAGATCATGCAAATACACTTGTAATATAATCTACAACTTAAAGCAACAAGTGGCATTACCTTAAGTTTATTTTGAAAACACTTATTAATAAATGCATTAAGCAAAAACATTTTCTTCTTCTCTTCTAAAAACTGGAAACCAAATCTAAAAAAAAGGGTTTCAAAATTTAAGTAATCTTCTCAAACAATAAGGAAATTAAACAGCAAATTGTAGATCAATCTACTAGGATCTCTGGACTATAGCAAGCAAAATCAATTAATAGGAGTTTTAAAGTTCATCAAATAACTTTAACTCTAAAGCAAACTCAACATTCAAAGTACTGATCAAATACTGTTCCAGGAAATCTAAAATACAGCAATGCTACCTCTTCTTTGATTAAAGGTGAGTAAAACTTAAAAGAAACTTAAGCTTTATATGAATTATTGTGTGATGATTGCCCTGCATATTTGCATGTAGGTAAGCATAGCGTATTTCTGTTGATTTTATAATCTCTGTTTTAGTATTAGCCTCTGTCCTTTAAACTGCGAGCATGAAACATCTTTAACTTTGTTGCATGTGACATATGGCTGAAATTAACTGGTGAAGTATGCTTTAAAATTTGTTTGCATGATGGTTTTATGATTTTGAAACATGTTTGTATGTATAAAAGTGCTATGCATATGTGAAACTCAGACACACAAGATTGTTCCAGGTTATAGGTATTAGATTTTTGTTTAAAAAGAAAAAATATCATTTCCCAACTCCCTGATTGGTTTTAGACAAAAATTTCTAGACAAAAGATGTTAGTTTTATCAAGATTCAAACTATAAAAATAGTTTTAAAGTTAACGATAACAAAATTTCTCTGTAGGAACTGCAGACAAAAATTCAAAATAAGTTAGGATTCAAACATCGTAATTTGACGTTTCAAGATTATAACTCGAATCAATTTAGAAAATTATGATTTTTAGAACTAAAGTCAAAGTTTTTAATATTGTGTTGGATATACAATCTGGGTTTATCTGGAAACTGATATTGAGGTTTCCTATGACGATCAAGAAGGTGAGAAGTCTCGGGGTTTCTACTCGTGATGGAGGAAGTTACGGTTTGCTCAGCCAAAATGGCGGATGGTGTGGTTTTGGACCGACGCGACGACGATGTGATGTTTTCTATTCTAACCCTAGTTTTGGTCGACCTTACAGCTTTGGATGCTGCTTTGTTTCCAATGCATCGAACTGCTTGAGATTTTGATGGAAGCTGTGTGGATGTTGCATGGAGATGTGGCCAGAGTTTCTGGCACTCCGTTGGTCGTAGTTGACCGTTTAATGAAATTTTCAGATTGGGTGTCTAGTTCTAGATTTTAACTGGAATATTCGATTTCGATTTCGAGCTTGGTGATTGAGTAGGATGTTTGAGATTGAAGATGGGGTTAGTAAGTGACTTTTCGACAGTAGTAGATGGAGCCAAGTCGTCGGCGGCCACCTGTGTACGTACACTGGTGCACAGCGTGTCAGATGAAGAAGTGGAATCTCGAGGGTAGTGTGCTCGAAGTAATTCCCGGAGGATTTTGCTGTTTTTCTTGAGTTGGTCTTCGAGACCTGGTGTATGTTGTTCTAGATTTTTATGTCATAGGTTTTATTGAAATTTAAACTAAAGTTTGAATAAAGAGAAGACTAGGGAAGAGTTGAGGCAACTCAGTTTTTGATGGGAATACCCGAGTTTGTTCTCGAGTTATAAATTTAAGGTTAAAGTTTTATTAATTAATTTAAATTAAAAATCTATTTGGATATTTGTTGAATTTTAATTAGGACTTAAGTAAAAGGGTACTTTACTGTAAATCAAAGGATAATGATTTTAAAATTTATCAAATTCAAGTTTATAATTTAATTTATTTTAAACGGAAATTAAGAGTCTAATGTAATAAATGATTTATCTTAATTTGATCATGTTTTATTAACTAAAGAAATTAACAGATAAGAAATTTGGGTAATTAAACTAAGACAAGTTAATTTGTGAAATTAATTAAGTGTAGTATATTACTTAATTAAGGATTGATTAATCAAGGTTAGTCAATTAAGAGAATAGTTTAGTAACAAGTGATTAAGAGGTTAATTTCTTAATGTAAAAAGATTATTAGAGGAAAATACTTAATGAAAGTAATTAATGGATAAGTATTAGATGTTAATCGAATTTGAAATGGTAATTTTATGGGAAATGATTTGGGTTTAATTACCTTGTGTAACTAATAAGAAGGGTGATCACTTAGTGGAAGTAATTAATAATTAATTACTTAGTGTAATTAATTTAAGAACTGATTAATAAAATTATTTCAAAATAAATTATTAATGTAATTAATTAAGGATTGATGTAATGTAATTGAAGTATAATAAATCAAGAATGATTAATTAAGATAGAAATCAGTGGATCATTAATTAATTGATTTGTCATCAATTAATGATAGGTAAGCAAGATTCAGAAGTAATTGAAGTAGTTAATTTGGTGTTTAATTAAATTAATTACCGATGGTGTGGTTGATAAATCTTGCCAATGAATAGTTGAATGACAGAGTATGTTTGGACTAGTTGATATTTCTGTTAGGTGATGAGTGATGCTGTGACGATATGGATTTTTCGCGTTCGAAAATCGACATCCGTACTTTACATCGTACTTGAATGCGGCAGATTCGACCGTTCAAATCCGAGTCGCCGAAGCTTATAACACAATTAAGTATAACAACATAGCAGAAGGAAAGAATTAATATCATTGATATACAATATCCAGAATGGTACAACAATGATATCACAAGAAATATCAGAGACAAATGCTACAGCGGAAAACAAAATGAACTAGCAGCGGAAAAACAGCTTCAACTTGAACTCTAAAGAAGGAATTCCAATATCAGCAACTGCAACTCAAATCCATTGCTCTAAAGCCAAGCTCCAAACCATAAGCTCGAACCACCATCTCGTTTCACGGAGCTAAGCAAGTCCGGTCCGACCAAAAACTTCAATATCCAGAGTCTCCGAAGAGAAAGCTGAAGGGTATCAAATCGATATCTACTATCTACTATTTGAAAAACTGAACTCTAGAATGCCCGTGAGGAAAATTGTGGGCACCCAGAGTTTAGGAAGGGAACAATATACACTGGGTCAGTCATAAGACTGGTATGAGCAAACAAAAAACTGTGTATCTTTAAAACAAACAAAAGGTTTTAAACATTGAAATCCGCAATGCTTTTTGGAAATTGAAACTGCCATAAGGCCTCTCACCACACACACATTGCAAACGCGGACTGGGAGGAGATTTCTCCTTATGACAGTTAAAAATGCTTGATACGCGAAAACGATTTGATATTATTATTATAAGTGCACAGTATAGAAAACCCTTTCGAAAGTATAATATTAATCTTAGCCAGCATAGACATTTCGTACTATGCCTACTATAGCTACCATCCAAACAGTGGGGCGCCACCATAAGTGAATGGCAGGTTCTACAACTAAAACCGTACAGGGCACGTATTGGATGATTGGATTTCCAACAAATGGTCAGGCCAAGGAACTTCCCATTGCCATATGGGTATGCCTCTGGAGGGACGTCTCGAGAACCTACCCGGCTCTCTGCTAACACAAGGCCGGCTACCCCCTTCCCGGGGAATAAAATCTAAGATATGCCACCCCCGGTGCTTTGGAACCTTTCATCCGAGGGCCCTCCAACAACAACATCACACGGTAATAAATATACAGTTCCCACACGAATAAGTATCTGGGCTCCATACCATGATACTACCCTTTTCCAGAAGGAATGGTCATACCCTAGGGGTGCTACCCCTGAAACCTTGCTGCATCTTTCCTGTTTCGACCATTTCCGGGGTGTGAGGTCCTGATGCTGTCTCGTCCACAAAGCCATGCGTTTCATAAAGCCTTGCTTTGATCAACAAATGATCAGCAGCACTTCGTATGCTACATTACCAAATTGGGAATGTATCATTAGTAACCATCAACTACAAAACCTCTGAGCTCGTATGTCTCAAAGAAGGGTGTTAAGCTAAGTGAATAAATCTCCGCCACAAAATAGAAATGTATTTGATAGAAATTGGTTTTACATCTCAAAGTGTAACGTCAGACACACATCCATACAAGTCTGTTCCTGGTTCGAACAGAACCGAAGGCACTTCCGAAGAAGCCCTTGCAATCTTGGTATTCATAATCCCGATCGGACTTTCCATCACTTAGGGAATCTCTATACCGTAGCTACTCAGTGTAGAGACAATCAATAGGTCATCCTATCATTCTCGCAAACACCCGGTCTTCACCACCGGTCTTTAAATGCTATCCATAACGTCGTATCGCATATTCGGAATGGGCTATATGACAAAAAGGTCCTCTCCCGGCTAAACCGAATAGTGAGCGCAATATTTAAAAACATATGGATATGGGGTCTCAGTTAAGTCACAACTTAAAACCTAAAACCTTTCATTCAAATGGTTAAAAACAAATCACACCATTTCCAATCTTTTAAACAAAAAGATTCATTTCAACAACCTTCAATGGTTTAAACAATTTCCACAATTAAATCTTTTAAACAAAAGATTCACTTTTAAGACCTCTTTCAATTTTAAAACAAGGTTCATCAATCTGTCACAAAGATTCATTCATAGCTTTTCAAAACAATTCAATTCCAAATTGGATTAACTCATCGGGTCTTTAAATCAAAGACTCATTTCATAGCTTTCAAAGTTATTTCCAAAGATTCATTTATAACTTGGAAAACTATTTCAATTCAAACTTGAAATTTATTATGAATTGGAAATTCATTACTTATGTGAAAGCTTTTATCATTTGAACTCAAACAGTTTTATTTCGGAAAACCCGATTTCATTTATACAGGTTAATAATCTTGGGTTAATTCAAATTCTCAAAACAACATTTTTAAAATGGTTTAAATCGATATAAGCTTGTATACCCCTTTTTAAATCATAAATACCGAATGCAGAATTCAATTCCAAATATTGAATTCCAATTTAAATCAAATTATTCAAATTCCAAATCTCTATTAGTTATTCAAAATATCTTTCATTCTTAAAACACCTTTTCAAAGCTTTCCATATTAAAATTAATTTATTTCCAAAAACTATTTGAATTTAAAAATTCAAATTTAAAGCTTATTTTAAAAATCTGTGACTTAACGATTTCCATGTGAAATCCATATTTGTGTGTGTATAAGTGTGGTCCAGGGGTTTTACACAATAGTGCACAACTTCAATCATCACAGATTTAAATACAGCAATCTATTTAATAAGCGGTATAAATTATAACGCTTATATTTGACAAGCGGTACAAACCAATTGTAACGCTTATCTTACATTCACAGATCATATGTGCATATCACATATAATAAATCACAGTAAACATTGCTCAAATCAAAATAGGACATCTCAATCAGGAATATCAATCAGTTCAATCATTCAATAGAACCCAAACATCCCTAAGCAATAACAATTAATCATCTGATTAATTCAAATCAGATTAGTCACTAATCTTGGTTAATTAATGTTAATTAACTACAAACCATCTTAATTAATTATTCTTAATTGATTACAATAATTAATTAACCCTTAATTAATAATTAATCCTTAATTAATTATTCTTAATTAATTACAATAACTAATTAATTACCCCTTAATTAATAATTATTCTTAATCACTTCCATTATCAAGTAATTATTAATTAATTACTTTACTAAGTAATTACCATCCATAAATTACATTAAGTAATTATTATTAAATCATTTAGTGTTTAAATTAATTAAACTTAAATCATTTATTAATTGACCTTTAATTAATTAATCAATCTTGATAATCAACCTTTAATTATTTAAATAATTAACCATAAATTATTTAATTATACTCTAATTAATTAATCATTCCTTAATTAATAAATAAATATAAACCCTTAATTACTTAATTAATTAATCCAAATCAGTAATTAATTAAATTATTTAAACCGTTCTTAATTACCTTAAAGATTTAATGATTTTAACTTTAAGATAAAAACATTTCTTTAATTATTTAATTAATTAAGTGTTAACTATAACTTAATTAATTCATAATTATTTGATTAAATTAATCCCTAATCATTAATTAAAATCTTAACTTATCTAATTAATGATCTTATTTTCAAATTAATTAATCTTAATTAATTAACTTCAACCTTAATTAATTAATTCAAATCCTTAAGCATTTAATTAATTAATTAATTATCCATTTTAATTTTCCTTATTAATTTAATTTAACACAAATCATTAAGTCTTTATTAACACATTTCCTTATTAATGATAATTGCCATTCAAAAACAAATTTGAAACATTTAACTTTCTACTTTCAAATTTCATCTCAAATTTAAAATTTAAAATGAAAACAATTTTAACTTTAACAAAGTTTAAATCCATTTACAAACTTAATTGTTTTGAAAACCCTTTATTTTCAAGACCTCTAATTATACTCTCTACTCAATTTATCAAAAGAATAATTCGAAAATCCCTTTAGCAAATCCAGTAATGTTTAAACTGGAAAAGTAACCATCCCAGGCAAACCCGAGTGAAAACCCGAGCCAATCCCCCCACATACACGAACCTTGCTTCGAGCTTTTGCACAATTTTACTCGAGTGACCCAAATTCCTCGAGCACGAACCCGAATAAACTTCCTCTTCCCCAACGCAAAACCCACTGACACCAGTTAAATGCTCGTGCAGGTGTATGGGTTGACGTTGACTCTCAGGTCAACGTCGCCACCACCCCCACATCGACGACATCACCGTCGACAGTTTCCATAACCCAGAAGCCTAAAATCATCACTCAATCGAAATCGAATAGTTCTGATCGAACACTGGAACCAACACGCTCAGAAAAAACCCAACATCTCCGATGATCTCGTCCATGATCATCCATGCCTTCACGACCCAAGCTTCATCTCGGTCTCCAGCTTCAATTCCTCCACTTGCGGTGAGGTCCGATCCACCCTAGTCGACGAAATCACCTCGTCAACTTCATCATCCCAAAACGAGCCTTGAAACCTAGTTAGCCATGTCCAACCACCCTCGGTGGATTAAAATTCAAACGAGTATTTTTCCTAGATTCATCAATCTCTGAACTATCTTTGATACAAAACACAACCCTAGAATTATCGGCGATTACCAGAGATTGATGAAAATTTCAATCCCGTTCATCTCAGATTTTCTCAAAATTTAATGAATTAAAAAAATCTGAAATGATATTCAAAAATCATTATTTCGAAATGCGAATCTGTTCGTATAATTAAAATTCGAAATTAAATCGTTTGATTTTCCACTTTACATTGATTATTACTATAATTCCATTCTTCTCTGAATATTTTTTTAAATAAAAATCTTGAAATCATTTTTTAAAATTGAATTTGGCAAGTACAAACCAGTTTCTTTAAAAAAACCAAAACCTGATATTGATTCTTCCGAGTGGTATCGATCTTTCTTGAACAGGTTTACAAAATCTGTTATATAAACAGAGATGCAATTTTTTAGCTGTAAGTTTTAGCTTCCAATAATCATTGTTAATTTTACTTATTTATAATTTTACAACTGATTGTTATCCTCATGTGAACATTCTTTCATTCAGCAAACAATAGCTAAAAATGTTTTTGTGTTTTAATAATTTAAATTTTCACATAAGCTTTCCAAACCTGGGAAGAACACAGGCCAGGTTTTGCCTGTTTCCAGACATACTTTCAAATATCAACACACCCATATATAAAACCAACATGCGTATCACCATTCATAGCATAATTTAAAGATCATAATATCGAAGACATAAGCAGATGTAAGAGAGTTTGCTCACTTTTGGTTTTGGAAGCAGAGCACATTTCTGAAATGCTTTTTTGGTTTTTATTTGATTTTGCAGATTTGAAATTTGTTGAATGCATCTTTCTTTTGATTTGCTTGCTTATTTGAATCCATTTCATGTTTTAAAAAAAGCTAAAGTTTTGATTTTCTTCTCCCCTGATTTTAAACTCCAGGTTGAAGACATTGAATCACTTTGTTTGCTTTGATCTTGTTGCTTCAGATTTAAAAACTTCATGCACGCAGATAACTTGATTTCCAGATTTCAGAAAGTGTTTGATTCTCAGATTTGCATGATTTGTTATAAGAATACTTTGCATTTTCTTTTCAAGTTGAATCTACATTTTTGATTTTTTTTTTGTTTCAGCTATTTTGAACTTATGCTTTATCACCGATTAACAACATGAAATTCAAAGTTTTAAGAAAATTTACTTATCCTTATTTTATTCCAGAGAAAACTGAAAACTAGAACTTTATTTGATTCTGCCCCTTAGATCTGTAACTTGCTTGAGCTCTGATTACAACTGAGGCCTTTTTTTTATTTTAGTTGCTGAACTCATTTTCTTTTCTGGATTTTTTTTGATCAGATTTGATAAGGAAGAAGACCTAGTTTAGAAAATTAAGGAGCCTTGTTTTGTTGTCTTTTTAATTCATATTCATAAAATTTAATTCCAAGGGAAAGAGGATGTTGCCCCTTGTTAATCCTCATATTACATTTGTAAACATTTGTTATTTACCTTAACACTTGTTAGAAATAACAATTTTATGTTTTAGACCTTCTCTTGAAATTTATTTAAAATTTGTGTTTATATCCTTGTTAAACTTAAATTTGTTTGCATTTTTAAACCCTTATGTAAATTTATTTATAAATCTTGTTTTTATAAACATGTTATCCACATATGTTTTATATTTCCTATTTATGGTTTCAATTAAATAAAAATCCATTTTCTTTCACAAATTTTAAAATGTAATGTTTTCAAATCCAAGACAAATTTAAGTATGTACAAACTAATTTATTCCAAGTATGAAGAAAAGTATTTTAAACTTTTTATTAAGCGAATTATACTTATATAAATTAAAGTGAAAAATTTGAAATTAAATTATACATTACTAGCAAATATTTATAAGTTAGTAAATACAATTTTTATTTTCAATACATTTATATTTATAAACTTAAGATATTAAACATACTTATTTAAAATATTCATTTTAAACTTAAGTAATCATATTTATTATATTTTTGTTTCAAATATAAGTTTCTTTATAAAATTTAGAAAAAATTCAAATTAACTCACCATTAATTCACAATTAAATTCAAAAATTAAATTAATAACCAATTTAAATTTAGCATAAAAATTGGATTGTTACAGATTCCCCCCTTAAGAAAATTTCGTCCTCGAAATTTGAAAGTAGGGAGACAACAAAAAATAGATTCACGAAGATAGAGAGACAGTTTCCTAATCAAACTGGGTATCTATTCTGCATTTGGCTTACCAAATCAGAATATCAATAATGGATACAAGAACAAATATATTTAATTTTCACAAGATACTCGGGTCACCAGATCTACGAATATACAGGAATATTGGTTAGTTCAAAAGGATAACTAACAACTCGTAGAATATATCTGGACCCAACAGAATAAACAGATATATGGATGCAATCGAAAACTTTTAGTTTAAACAACCAAAATATACCTATTAACCATATCAATCAAAGCAAACAATTCATCCAAACAAACAATTCTGACCCATCTGGAGTTTATGTCCCATACAAATATATCAAAGCTTCTTCCTGGAGCTACCAGAATTATCAAAAAACTAAAAAGACAAATCAAAGTAGATTGATGGAGAAAGTTATTTTTGCTATTACAGAGTATTGACTATTTGTAATGGTACTCCCCTGTCCCCTATCTCGTCCTCTTCTTGCACTCATACTCACTGTTTGCGCCAAAATGACCGCAAACACGCAATAGTCATTGAAAGCACCTGTTCACAATTACATATCACAGATAACAAATATGTAGATAAATAAGTATTGAAAATCACTAAGAAAATTCGCAGTAATGCAGTAAATGACACATGATTTATAGTGGTTCGGCGATTTTGCCTACGTCCACTCCGAAGTTTATGTCTTTATTGATTCACTTGTTGATTTCACTTGATTACAACGGATTACAGTTGATGATAGTTCTGAAGTTTGATTACAAAACCGATAATAAAGAGTATAATTGAATCTGGCTGAGTCTGGACGTTGAATGACCAAAAGATCCCCTTTTCTGCAGGCTTCAGGGTGCTATTTATAGGCGTAGGAGGCTCTGATCTCGCTCAAACTTCGGGAGACTTTTTCTGGCACGTGAGTGGGCCCACGCGACCGACCTCACCAAGTTTAGAATCGATCTGAGATCGATACGAAGTCATTTCGTATCCATCAAAAAATGATCCAATCGAGCTAAAACTTGGCAAGAACAATCTTTACCTTGTATGGAAGCTACTATGAAAATTTCGTTGTATTTGGATCAACAGTTTGGGAGATATGATCGATACGAGCTTGTACGTTTCGGTTGGCTGTTTATTTCGAATCCATCAATTCGAATCGATTTCTTCGAATCGACCACCTCACGTGGTCTTGTGATGATGTGGCGCGCATACTTCGCCTCGATCCGGTCTTTTCTCCGAGTTGACCGTCTCGACTCCATAGAATTCGCCATGTTCGTATTGAGGATGACATGTCACCCATGGTTAGTTGTCTTGATGGATACGAACAAACCTCTACTTATGGGTTCGAACACGGTCTTGGGATGGAGACGAAGCAGAGAATCTCTGATGGATGCGAAGTTGATGTTAGGTGATCGATACGAAGCCGATGGACATGAAACGAGCCATGTTGATGGGTTCGAATAAGACACTCTAGCCGAAGTTCGATCGATACGAAGTCCACCGATGCGAAGGCCTGGCCACTTCGATCGATACGAAGCCGGTGGATACGAAACAGTACTCTAGGATGGATACGAACATGCTGTGACGATGCCCATCTGATCGACTCGAAACCGATTGATTCGAACTGACCGATAATGTTGCTGATCGATTCGAACTCGATCGATTCGAAGTGTGTGGAACCTGATGGATTCGAACAAGGCAATCGTTGATGGATACGATCCCCATCGATTCGAAATGGGCATCTTCTCAACAATTTGATGGATACGAACTGTGTACTTTGGCTAACTTGCATCGATCTTATCTCGTTCATACGAACTCCAATTAACCTGAAATTTGAGACACTGGCTTTCAGGGCTTTGCTTGTCATGTCCTATAAATTGTAGCCAGATCCGCGCTCGGACAAAATTTATCGATATCCATAGTGAATCAATGCATAATCAATCTTTGAGATGAACTATCTTTGGTTTTTTCGATCAATCTCTTGGTATTGCGGCCTTGTCAAAAGGCGGGATAACATTTTGCTCCCCAAAATATGCCTTGCGATAGGAAGGTGTGTTTTTTAATGCCATAAGCTGGATGTTCATATCCTGTTAACAACCTGCAAAGAACTTGATAATTTCATATGACCTCGAATGACGATCGTTCGGGATCGTATGCCATTCGAGGTGAAACGGGACCGTTCGATGTCGTATGCCATTCATGGCGGATGATGGAATGGGACCGTTCGGGGTCGTATGTCGTTCGCGGCGGATGGTAACATGGGGCCGTTCGCGGTCGGATGTCGTTCGTAGCGAACATCGATCGTTCGCGATCGAGTGTCGTTCAAGGCTGATTGTGACCGTTCGCGATCGAGTGTCGTTCAAGACTGATTGTGACCGTTGGCGATCGTGTGCCGTTCGAGGCGAATTGTGATCGTTCACGATCGTGTGCCGTTCAAGGCAAATTGTGATCGTTCGCGATTGTGTGTCGTTTGAGGCAAATTATGTGTGCCCGGGGGGGACTTAGTATTGTCGATGCCGGAGTTCATGTTCGTGGGAGTTTCCTAATCAAAGACTTTGGTGGTTCATCGCGATGCAAGAGATACTCTTGGACCGTTCGCGATCCAACGGGCATACAAGTAAAATTTTTCACAAAATTGCAAATACCAATGCAATAATCACACGAATCCCACAATAGAAATGTCCATACAAACAAAGTCTAAATGTCCAAATCAAAATGAAACAAAAGCGAAGCAAGGACATCAAAGTGTAAATTCTCACTACGAAACGGTTAATAATCATTCAGAGCATGCCTGGGGATCGTTCGCGATCTCATACATGTGTAAATGATTTAATTGTGCTAATGAGAGGTTTACGACTTGTTCATCATTATTTCAATCAAGCAATCAACTGATAATCAGACGGTGCCCCGATTCAGGGTCGCCTCTAGCGGATGTAGACGGTGGTCGCTCTCGCTCCACCACCGAAATTTGTCTCCTCACATACCGAAGTAGCATACCGTTCCTGATATGCCCTTCCACTTCATCCTTCAGATGCCTGCAATCATTAGTGCTATGACCGTTCAGTTCATGGAATATGCAATATTTATCTGATTTCCTCTCGTCAGAAGTTGGATCCCTTCGCATCGGCCTACGATACGGAACCTGCTCTCTGGTATCTTGATATATTCATTCCAAACTATCATTCAGTTCTGAGTATGTGGCGAATCGCGGCTCCCTCCGTGGCCGCTTTGACCTGTCACCGTTATCCTTAGCCTTTCTTTTTCCTTTACTAGTCTCCGCACCCTTTTCAGGTGGATTTCTGCCTTTGATTGCGAAGACATCAATCCGTTCCTTTCTCTCTGCACTAGCATCTTCCATTGCAAAAACTTTTCTGCCTCGTTATAGAATTCTCCTAGATCCAAAGGTAGATCTTTAGTCAAAGAATTTTTAAATTATGTGCTATCAGCTACTCCGGACACAACTGCCATAATAACCATAGGTGGATCTGGTAGGTCCACCGAAGCTGCTGCCGCATTGAATCGCGTCAAAAAATTCCTCAAAGTCTCCCCAGCCTTCTTCTTCAAAGTTTCCAAACTCATCACATTCTTGGGTCTTGCGATGTGAACCCTGAATTTCCTCATGAATTTCTCAGTTAAATCTCCCATGTTCCTATGGAGCCGCTCTCCAGTTGCCTAAACCATAATGCTGCGATTTCTGTCAAATATAATGGAAAGCACTGGGCCATAACCTCTTGTGATGCCCCCAGCACTTCCATGTGCCTCATGTACCTCGTTAGATGGACCGCGGGGTCCGTCTTCCCATCGTACATCTCCAATTATGGTAACTTGAACTCTGGTGGGTTCCTAGCCATCCTAATTGCACGAGAAAAGGGACTCCTATTCACATCTTCTAGATCTTTGTTTATTAATCCGCCTCTCATGGCTCGCCTGACCATTTCCGCCAATCTATCATTGTCTCCAAGATGCAATCCTCGTTCATTGCTTTCGACCTGCCCCCCGAGTTCACGAGGGAACTCTAGGATCTACCCCCTTGACTGAGCATTCACTCCTCTGCTACTCCCAGGTTGCGCAGATGCTCCTCTTTCTCTCTCCGAGATTGGATCAACGTTCTCCATGTATGTGCCTCCTAATCCAAGTGCCACGCCGGATGGTCCTGCTCTTTTCTGCACTCTATCAGCTCCTCTGCTCTATGCTCCAAGCTGCCCTATCTGTTGAAATAAACTCTGGATCAACTCCTCCTGCTTCTTCATCATTGTCTCCATCTCATCCATAGTGATGAAGATCGATGTTTGATTCGCTCCTGAAGAAGCATCTTGACTTCCCTCATGTTGATTTCTCTTTGGACTTTGTTTTTTTGCTTGTTTGTCTTGTCATAGCTCTTAGATCTGAATTCCCGAACTCTCTGATTCAACTCTTAATTGATAGAATTCCTGAGTTAGCGTTCTCAGTGAAAGCACGAAAATGTTTGCGCCAAAAATGACCGCAAACACCCAATAGTCGTTGAAAGCACCCGTTCACAATTACATATCACAAATAACAAATATGTAGATAAATAAGTATCGAAAATCACTTAGAAAATTCACAGTATTGTAGTAAATGACACTGGATTTATAGTGGTTCGGCGATCTTGCCTACGTCCACTCTGAAGTTTATGCTTTATTGATTCACTTGTTGATTTCACTTGATTACAGCGGATTATAGTTGATGATAGTTCTGAAGTTTGATTACATTAGTGATAATGAAGAGTATAATTGAATCCGGCAGAGTCTGGACGTTGAATGACCAAAAGGTCCCCTTTTCTATAGGCTTCAGGGTTCTATTTATAGGCGTAGGAGGCTGAGATCTCGCTCAAACTTCGGGAGACTTTTTCTGGCACGTGAGTGGGCCCATGCGACCGACCCCACCAAGTTTTGACTCGATCTGAGATCGATACGAAGTCATTTCGTATCCGTCAAAAAATGATCCAATCGAGCTGAAACTTGGCAGGAACAATCTTTACCTTGTATGGAAGCTACTGGGAAAATTTCGTTGTATTTGGATCAGCGGTTTTGGAGATATGATCGATACGAACTTGTACATTTCAGTTGGCTGTTTATTTCGAATCCATCAATTCGAATCGATTTCTTCGAATCGATCTCCTCACATGATCTTGTGATGATGTGGTGCGCATACTTCGCCTCGATCCGGTCTTTGCTCCGAGATGACCGTCTCGACTCTATAGATTTTGCCCTGTTCGTATCGAGGATGACACGTCACCCATGGTTACTTGTCCTGATGGATACAAACAAGCCTCTGCTTATGGGTTCGAACACGGTCTTGGGATGGAGACGAAGCAGCAAATCTCTGAAGGATGCGATGTTGATGTTAGGTGATCGATACGAAGCCGATGGATACGAACCAAGCCTTGCTGATGGGTTCGAATAAGACACTCTAACCGAAGTTCGATCGATATGAAGTCCACCGATGCGAAGGCCTGGCCACTTCGATCGATACGAAGCCGATGGATACGAAACAATAATCTAGAATGGATATGAACATGCTGAGACGATGCCCATCCGATCGATTCGAAACTGACCGATTCGAACTGACCGATAACATTGCTGATCGATTCGAACTCGATCGATTCGAAGTGTGTGAAACCCGATGGATTCGAACAAGGCAGTCATTGATGGATACGAACCCCGTCGATTCGAAATGGGAATCTTCTTAACAATTTGATGGATGCGAGCTGTGTACTTTGGCTAACTTGCATCGATCATATCTCGTTCATACGAACTCCGATTAACCTGAAATTTGAAACACTGGTTTTCATGGCTTTGCTTGTCATGTCCTATCAATTGTAGCGTGATCCGGGCTCGGACAAAATTTATCGATATCCATAGTGAATCAATGCATAATCGATCTTTGAGACGAACTATCTTTGGTTTTTTCGATCAATTTCTTGTTATCGCGGCCTTGCCAAAAGGCGGGATAACACTCACTATCAGTGGATAGCAAGCGAATTTACTGAGGCATTCGAACGGATATCTTAGGGATTACTCATTCTAAGGTATACTTTACCCTATCTCTAATGAGTCTACTTAATGCATTATACTCTTGAGCTTAAGTTTCAACCTTCAGCTCTGATACCAAATGCGACGATACAGATTTTTCGCGTTCGAAAATCGACATCCGTCCTTTACATCGTACTCAGATGCCGTAGATTCGACCGTTCAAATCCGAGTTGCCAGAGCTTATAACACAATTAACTATAATAACACGGCAGAAGGAAAGAATGAATATCATTGATATACGATATCCAGAATGATACAACAACGATATCACAAGAAATATCAGAGACAAATGCTACAGTGGAAAACAAAATGAACTAGCAGCGGAAACCAGCTTCAACTTGAGCTCTGAAGAAGGAATTCCAATATCAACAACTGTAACTCAAATCCATTGCTCCAAAGCCAAGGTCCAAACCACAAGCTCGAACCACCATCTCGTTTCACTGAGCTAAGCAAGTCTGGTCCGACCAAAGACTTCAATATCCATAGTCTCCAAAGAGAAAGCTGAAGGGTATCAAATCGATTTCTACTATCTACTATCTGAAAAACTCAACTCTAGACTGCCCGTGTGGAAAATTGTGGGTACCCAGAGTTTAGGAAGGGAACAATAAACTCCGGGTCAGTCATGGGACTGGTATGAGAAAACAAAAAACAGTTTAACTTTAAAACAAATAAAAGATTTTAAACATTGAAATCAGCAATGCTTTTTGGAAAATGAAACTGCCATAAGGCCTCCCACCACACACACAATGCAAACACGGACTGGGAGGAGATTTCTCCTTATGACAGTTAAAAATGCTTGATACGCGAAAACCATTTGATATTATTATTATAAATGCACAGTGTAGAAAACCCTTTCGAAAGTATAATATTAATCTTAGCCAGCATAGACATTTCATACTATGCCTACTATAGCTACCATCCAAACAATGGGGCGCCACCACAAGTGAATGAAAGGAGAAGGCATTCTTGTGTTGTGAAAGGGGTATTCGAAAGGGAAACTAATTATTTTTATATGTTATTATTAAGTATATGTGTTTATTAATTAGTTATGTAGTAAGGGGGCCCAATGTATTAATAAGGAGGACTAAATATTAACTATCAATATATACTTCCGACGTCTGCCGACTCGGACGTCCAAACATATCAGTTTGTCAGAGCTGGGGCAGAGTTGATCGAAATGAAGGCCACCATCATCTTTCTCTTCACAGCATGCTACATCCAATACCTTCATCTGGAGGTCTGATTGACTAGTGGGACACGCAACTTTTTTTGGCTACAGTAGCAAACTACATGTCGCTTTTCCCATACCTTGATCGAGCTATAGAAGATTGGGCCGAACATAGAGAGAACGTGAAGAGAAGTTCGTTGCAATCGACGATGCGTGATTTAGTAGAAACGAGGGGGAAGGGAGGAGAGAAGTTGCGTGAAATTGGTGTGCAAGCTGTGCATGTACAGGGATTGTTATATTGGGGAAGATGAAGTTATAGAGATAAATAAATTTTATTAAGTTGATAAGTTATTTAATTAAGTTAATTAACCCAAATTCTTATAAAAATCTGCAACTTTGCATAAGAGGTTCAACCAAGACGCCGACTTAGATATTGCACTCATGGTGAGATTTTCTATTTTTTGGTTTGCCTTGGGCTTACGTGAGTTAACTTTCCATTTAATTTGTATAATATTTTTTGTATATTGGTTGTTGTTAAAATGTAAATTAAAATTATTAGCAATGCAGGTTATTACTTTTGGACCCCTCCTTATTTTGAAAACAAGTGACAACATTATATGTATTATACGTTCTCTTTTAAACCCTCTAAAACATATGACATGGCCGATAATGTTGTTTACTTGTTTGATATAGTGTTGTGAATGGTTAAAGCGCAATAGTTGCTATAAATGCACTTTGAAATCCTTTGTATACAAGACATGTTTAATTGGTTAAAATATGAAAATATTATCTATACATATATATATATATATATATATATATATATATATATTGGTTGTACATTACATACATTTTGGTGTGTCTAACATAAAGGAATTGGTTTGGGAAATTTAAAAAATTGTGAAACAATGTGGTTATAGTTAGAAGTGAAAGGTCGCAATGGATGCACTTTGAAAATGCCTTGTGTTTGGCCATTTTCGAACTTAATTTTGAAAGACATCCTAGGACTTCTTTGCATTTTTTATAAATACTAGTGTATTTATTATTAGAAAAATATCGATGTTTAAATATATTTTTAATAACTATTTAAGAATTTTTAAACTAAAGGGTATTAAATTATAAAACACATTTTTACGGTTTTTAAATAAATTATAAAATAGGTATTTTAAGTAATATTCAATATAAATGTTTAAATCATAGTATAATTATCGTTAATGTATTTTAAGTCTACATAGGTTTTAGAAAATTAGTTAAATAATTAATTTTAAAAAAAATAGAACCTTATGTAACATAATATCTTTTTAAATTGTTTTTACTATTAAATATTTTATTTTATAAATAAATTAGCATACATAATTATATCGTTTTAAATAGGTTTTTAGTAAACATATAAGTTGGGAAAAATAAAAAAAAATCAATTATAAAGAAATATCGGAAGATTTGGATTATAATACTTAGGTTAAAATATATGGTTTTGTAAAGTCAAGTAAAAGTATATTAACTTGTTAAATTAGTGTAAGATTGTAATTAAGATTACAATTAAGACTGTAATTAGGAATATAACTAGAATTAAAATTGGAAATATAATTATAATTATAATGGGTGGGATGTAATTTGGAATATAATTCGAATTTTAACTTGGATTATAATAAGGGCTTAAATAAGGAATATCTTATGTAATTATTAGTGAATGGTTTTGGAGTCGTAGTAAACAATGTTTAAGCAATATTTGTTTTTTACCCTTTAAAATATAATTAAATCTTTAAAAAGCGTATTTTAAAGATATTGTTTAAAGTTGAAAACAATTTGGGTTTGTCGTAAATAATGTTTTAATAATATTTTTTAAACCCTTGTGTTATATTTTAAAGTAGGAAATACTATAAATATAATTAGATATCTAATAATAGAATTTTAAAGATAATGACAAGTATGATATCTTTTGAAATAAAGATTGAAAAATTTTATGTTTAATTTATCAAAAAGAAGAAGTTTTAGTAACATTTTTTAACCTCTTTAATTATATTTTAAAATAAGTAAATCTTGTCAATCATTTGTGAATATACATATATCATTTGAGATAAGTATATGAATATTTTTGAAGTATAGAAGGAGGATAAATATAGTAAATATGTAAATAGTAAATATATGAATATATATTTTATAAAGGGAAACTAAACATATATAAAAGTTTAAATAAGTTAAGTTTTCATTAATAAGAAGTTTAATTAAATAAAATCGGTTTAATTAAATAAATGTGTTTTATTAGTAAATCGTTTCAATTATTAAACGAGTTTAATTAATAAAGGATTTTAATTAATAAATGAGTTTAGTTAATAAAGGAGTTTTAACTTAAAAACGGGTACTAATTAATAAAGAAAAATTTAAATATAAAGAATCATTAATTAATGAAGGAAGTTTTGATTAATGAAATAAGTTAAATTGGATAAAAAGGATTCTACTGATAAAACAGAATTTTAATTAATAAACAATGAATTAATATAAAAGGGATTAAAAGTCATTTAGGCCACTTGATCATGCATTGTATGATCTGGTAGTGCTTGTATGTTTAGTTGCATATGGTAAGTATACATAACTAGTTTCCTTATGAGATCAGTCTCATTATTGTTCAACATTACCAAATTCATTGATTCAGTCATAGAGAGACTGGGATTAGTAAGTGTTCTACTTATCAAAACCACTCCAAGGCTGAGATATGTGATCTATATCTTGGAAATGGATCTGTTTGGGATGCTAGAATCCAACTAGGGATTCATAATTTGTTCAAGTGTCGATGACTAGTTTAAAGATGCCAAACATAGCCTCGACATTGAAAAATGTCTAAAGACAAAGTCGTATGCACATTCTTGGGTTATAGTTGATCCATTGGGGGTACATCAACTCCATATCTGGAGTATGCTTACCGATGTGTTGGACATGGGGAGATACTTGGTTCACATTGTTCACAAAAGTGTTTGGATGATGGGCTAGTTGTGTTTACTTTATGTTATATTTTATCTAGAGATATATGACACTCCCAAGGTGTTTTCTGATCATTATCATAGGTGATTGGTCTCCGTTTACTGAGCTGGTCTTCATGGATAATCCATTTATATGAATGTGCCTTAGCGGTTTTAAATTTACTCTAGTATGCTTGAATGTGAGATGCAAGCATTTTAGCTATGTTAGATATCTATCTTAAACCTTAGACAATATTATAATATCAAAAGATTTTCTAAAAAGAATGGCTAGGTTATCTTATGGTAAAATCCTCTCCGTGTTTATTTGTAGCGTGGCCTTATGAGGTACCTTTATTTTTAATGGGTTTTATAACTATAAAAATCCATATGATTTAGTTTCTCATGTTGGTTTACCAGACTGATCTAAGTGTTATTTTCTTATAATGCCCGGGTCAGCCCGAAGTATATTTCCAAATTTAGTTATGGACGCTATGGGTTTGGAGAGGAGCCGAATGTTTACCTAGAATAGATTATTATTTCAGTTACATTACTTTATGGATATTCTTAACAAGAAAATTTATCAACATCCCAAAGCTAAGTTGTTAACAAGAAATGTTGTTAGCACTTGAAAAGAAAGTTTTAGATGTGAACGATCACTTCGAAACCCCTTTCAAACGAGTTGATTAGGATGGACTGCATGTGGAGGATAAGCTTATGAAAATGTTACTCATGGTTAAGCAATCCAATCAACTCAGTCAAATGAAGGTCAAGGAAAGAACATCTCCTTCATATCCCCTTTCAAACAAGTCGAAAGGGTTATTTGCTTCTCCTTTCATGTGGGAAGTAAGATATTGATGATTTATCTCTTTCAATTGCATCGAAAGGATCATTCTGGACACATGATGATAGTATGATTCGAATTTACATTGTCTAAGTTGATCCCATTGCATGGCATAAGACATATAAGAGTTACGAAAATAAGTGAGCATCATGTGCAATTCGTCATTAGTCGAGCTAATGGCAGAAATGATCTTTCTCATGATCAAAATCTATATTGAATACATGTGCTTCCTCCTTTTTGTATTTACATAAATTGAGTTACAAGAATGGGAGTATTTCCCAAATTGATTTAGAGTTACAAAGATTGGATCTGGTATGAATTGAGAGAAATAATTTATAGTTCCCAAAATTTGGTCCACAAACTCGGACCCCTAGGGCGTATTTATAGATGCAGGTTGACCCCCTTTTGCACCCATTATTTCATCTCAGTTGAAAGGTCTTCCTTCAACCTTCCGCGTGCATCCTTTTGACATGGTCAAAAGGCCTTCAATCAACCTTCTACGTGCAACCTTTCGACGTGGTCGAAAGGTCTTCCTTCAACCTTCTATGTGCCTTCTTTTGATGTTGTCGAAAGGTATTTCTTTCAACTTTTCTCAATCATTTTTACGCCTTCACCTTTTCATATCAGACCTTTCGACGCAATCGAAAGGATTTTCTTGTCAACCCTCCATTGTCATTAGAGTTTAAGCGTCTCCTTTACTTTGCTTATTGCTGGACAGCTTTCGACTTCATTAAAAGGGAGGAAGGAGCGCTCTCCGCTTTGCGCTGCTAAGATGTTGCAAGTGAGAGATGAGTTGGGCTTTAACATAGCTTCGAAAGAAATGGTGAGCGATGACTAGATCTTAACTGAAGAATGTCGGGCCTTCATGTAAAGTTTTCATCATGCCTCGATGGCTTCCAAACTTTTCGAAAGGCTGCCTGTTTCTTTCGAAAGGTATGTATTGGAGTAGCTTCTTCAAGTAGTAGATTGACAACATCGAAAACCACTATTTTGAAGGAATTAAATTGGTTCTTGTGTGTGAGTCTATCGTCCAACATCTTCGAAAGATGCTTTGAACCCATACTAGGCTTTCTTATATTTGTGGGTCCATCAGTATCGAAAGGTCTAGAGGAGGCAGGTGGGTAGGTTTGCATTCATTTCTATCCTTTCGAAAGCTTTTTTTTTTGCTTGTCATTTGTAAGGGCACTGGTGCTTGCGACTCCTTTGAAATCTATCTCAGTGTCTTTGAAACGTTACTTTTGAACTTCGGTGAAGACCATGTCTTCAATTCTTGTGGAGCCTAGCACTTTTCAATAAGCCTTCTTTTATACCTTTATTCTGAAGTGAATTTTTATGGCTAACATTTATGCCCCTCTTTAAGAAAGCTTTTGTCCTTTTGAACTAAAATTTAACGACTATTCCAATCTTGACGACCTCATTTCCCTGCAATGTTCAAAGCAAGTAACATTTTACATTGTTAGATAAGGATTTACATAAAAATATTTTTAGTGATTTGTTTTCCATATAATTGAAGATGAAAATAGTATAGTAGAGTTCTTGAACTCCAATTTCGAAAGTAATTTGTTGACCATCATCTGGAATTAATAAATTCAAAATTGTAAAAGATTAGGAACCAAAGGCTCTTGTCTGACAATAATGAAAGTCCACCCATCCCACTTTTGTAGTTCTAAAAGAAGTTCATAAATTGAACTCTCATCGTATCAATAGAGAAACATGTGTATATCAATTAAAGTACTGGAATTTTATGCTGGTGACAACAAATGTTTGGTAATGAAAGGCCATGAGCCGTCTTCAGAAATAAGTCATAGAAAACTATTAATCCTTATTTGGGATAACAATAGGTATTTGTAAACTTCTATTATAAACAATAATAATCCAGGGACTCAGATTCATATATTGATAAATGTTGTTCAAAAGTTAATAGTAATAAACTAGTTACTCTGATTCGTGTTGAAATAAAAAAAACTCAAATTTTTAATTGAAGACTAGAAGTCCATTGAGATCTCAATACTAGCTGCCTTGGAACCCAAATTCGAACAATGAAAAGTGAAATCCAAAAGTCGATGGTAAAAGACCCAAAATCCAAATTCAGGTATTAGAAAGACCAGAGATCAAAAAAGTGGATTCGGGTATTAATAAATGAAGTTCAAAAGTCAATAGTAAGATATCTGAAAACCAGATTCAAGTTTTTGTAACTGATAATCGAAAATCCATAAAAATGTTCTCCACAATAAAAATCTAGAGCCCACATTCGGGTATTAATGAGTGACGTCCAGGAACTAGTAGTAATAGCTCTAAAATCCAAATTCAGATATAACAAAACTATATTATTAGTAAATACCCCAAAACCTGATTCAAATATTCATAAGTGAAGCCCGAACTTAATAATGGAAGACTTGAAACACGGATTCGGGTATCAATAAACATAGTTTAGAAATTCTTCATTGATAATTAGTCGGAGGCTGAAGATTCAAATTTAAGCCCTCTGTTCTGTAGGTTTTGACTCTTTTGACATGTGTTACCCTCTTTAGGCCTTGTATGTTGTCTTTGTTTAATATATCGCTTCTCAAGGTCGGACATCTCGGTCCATTGTTTGATATGCCACTTCTCGGGCTCAGACATCTTAGTTCATTGTTTGATATGCCGCTTCTCGGGTTTGGACGTCTTAGTCCATTGATTGATATGCTGCTACTTGGGCTCGAACATCTTTTTCTATTGTTGTTTGGTGCGCTTTGTTAGCTTATCCACAAGCAGGACCAAAGGACTTACCAACCCCCTTCCAGGAGGTATTCCGGCCAGGCCTTATTGGCGGGACCAAAGAATTTTCAAGTGCTTGGGCCAAGCCATAGCGTGGCAGGACGAACGACTTACTCCTTTCTCCCTCTAAGAGGCCCTTGACCTAGCCACAGTGTGGTGTGATCAAGGGCTTGTTTGGTGCTTTAACCTTGCCATAGCGCGGCATACATAAAGGTTGCTCTAACCTCCCTCTAGGAGCCGCTTTGACCTAGCCAACTCGGCGTGGATAAAGGCTTTAACCGTTTAAGGTAATGTCCAAGTGCAAGGAGAATTCAACTCCCAACTATGTAGACTTTTCTTTAAGGAAGAGGTTCTTTATTCATTCATTGTACGAAAATATGGTTGCAGGTATTCCGCATTCCACGTTCTAGGAACCATGTTGCTGTCTAGTCAACATAACTTATAAGCTCTAGGGGGAATTAATTTGCATATAGTTAGGGGACCTTTCCAGTTTGGTCCTAGCGGTCTATCCATAGAATTTCTTGTGTTTGCCATCACCCTTCGGAGTACTAAGTCTCTCTCTTGAAATGGTCTTGTCTTCACTTTTGAATTGTAGTTTGAGATTCTTCTCTGATATTCTACAGTTTACATAGGTACTTCATCCCTTAATCCATGTATTAAATCTAATGACTCTTTCTTTAACTCTTGGTTTGGATCAAATGCATATACGCTTCTTCAATATGAGGGTATCTCAATTTCAATTAGCAACATCGCTTCACAGCCGTATGTTAGAGAATAAGGGTAATGCCCAATTGTAATTCTACTGTATATTCGATAAACCTAGAGTACAAGTTGTAATTCTTCTACCAAATATCCTTTGGCTTTATTCAATCTCTTCTTCAAGATAGTCTTAATAGTCTAATTTGCAGCTTCAACGCCTCCATTAGCCTTTGGATGTGCCATAGAAGAAAAGCTTTGAATAATTCCATTCTTATGGAAAAACCGAGAAAACTTTCACTTGCAAATTGTTTTCCAATATTAGACATAATCTTATAAGGGATTTCAAACCTGGTAATAATGTTTTTAATAACGAATCTAAGAACTTTCCCAGAAGTGATTTTGAGGAGTGGTTTTACCTCTACTGTAAAACCCCGATATTTTAAGAGAAATATAATTAAAAAAATTAAAAGCGCATTTGGTATGGTGGTAAAGGCGCATGTTGACTTCCTTAGTGACCAGGGATCAAGTCCCTTTGTCGTCCAAAATCTAGAGCGATGTTTTTTTAGCCTGTTCAATTTTAGTGATTTTCATACGTATTTCAGCGTTGTTCTTGACATGTGGTGGCTTCCCATTCGCTCAGTGATGTAGTAGGATGAGACGGCTAAATTTTATTTGTTGAGTGATATGTATATGACAGAATTAATAACCATTATGTGTATGAAAGAATCAAATTTTATCTAAAAAATCTCATCGATTACACTCACTTAAAAAATCTATAAATAAACCATCAAACCTAAACGTAATCTCTTATTCAACCGTCGCCATAATTCTGCGGTAAAATTAATGTGCATTATTCTTCCTCCTTTTCTCTACTAAATAAAAAATTTCTACCAAATTAAATTATATACATATACATATATACATTCACGCAATTTGTGGAGTTTAAAAGAATCAAAAGGAGAAAAATTAAAGCAAAGATTTTTCAAATTTATACAAGCTCAAGTGCCAAGTGAATGGGAATTAATATAGAAAATAAAGTAGTTCGATTTCAAGTCTTTTCTAGCACGTTAATATGAATTAATTTTTGTTATTAATTGAGAATAGATGTAAATTATCGCAACTTCTTATTCTTTCTCTTCTTAAATCTAATTCATGTTTAGTTTACAATATGGAATATATAAATAGTCTATACATCTTTTATGGCATAAATAAGATTGAAATTTATGTAAATTATCGTATTTTCTCCTTTCACCACTTCTCAATTCTAATTCATATTTGATTGAAATTTGGAACAAACAAATTGTTATCCACGTTTCATGGTGTAAATAAGATTGGTTTAATTAAATTGAATTAAGATTGTTATTCCATTTCTAATGGTAGAACAGGTTCGTTGAATAAATTTAGAATATGTTACTTGAATAAAATTATGGTTTTGATTGATATAATTACATAATTTTGAATATGGTTTTGGAACAAAATTAGGAAGTCTATTTGTCATAATTATTTGTTTCATATGGCCTAAAAATGTGAAAGTGGAATTTTGTGCAGTTAAATTGTTTGTGGCTATTAGATAAAAAATTTGTACAGATTAAATCTCTAAAAGGAGAACGTAAATTAGGATGGGAAAAAATGTAAATTAAATGGACCCTAAAGGCTAGTGTAAATCTGTAATAAAATGGCGTAAAAATTACAGACGAACCATACGGACTGAATGGACGTGAAATTGAATAACATTAATGAAAGAAAAAGGGAAATTGTGAAATAACCAAATCAGATGTAAAAACGACCTAAAGAAGATTAATGAAAGTAAACAGTATGTAAAGTGTATTGGTAAAATTAATTAATTTGGAAGCGATTTGGTAGGTAGACCATGTAAAGGTCTGGAAAGGTTTTTCATGCAGTTAAGACCAAAATATAGTTTTGGTTGTACGTACTAGTAGCGGTCAAGTAGGTTCGCAAAGATGTTTGTTGTTATCTTTTATAGGTTGCTGGTACATAAGATAGGTAACATCCGCAATCGTAGGCTTCTTCAGGCAGATCGACGCAGATGAAACATGACAAGTTTGCTCCGATGTAGGCTTCTTTAGGCAGATCGTTGGAGGATTTTGCGCAGGCGACCCAGCTGCAGGCGCTCTTTCGGAGGATTGACACTATGGATAGGGGCAAGTTCATGGTAGTGACTGAGGAGACAGTATGTTAGGAGTCCAGTTTGGCGGATCCCGAGCGCAACTTCGTGATCCTGTGAGGTTGTTTGAGTCGGCATCGGTCAGACGTAAGAGGCACTTATTCATAGTGTGCGGGTGAAGAGCATAACTTTCACGCTATAACACGTGGATACGTAAGGACAGCAGGTCTGACAAGCCGATTGACGTTTAGTATTACTGCATGATTGACTTCTCTAGAGTGACCATGTGCTTCGGCTTTTTAGGAACTATATCTAAGAAGGATTCATTGCATTTTATTGTTCACCCTCTGCGATATCCGGGGAAGTCACGAAATTAAACTGTTTATTCTTTCTCTTCATTTTATTTCTCATTCACCGGACTTTATGTCTGACCTATTCCTATTTTTCCTACTTTCCCTAAATCATAGGAGGACAGGTTTAGGTTGCAGTTCTTTGCAGCGTGGAGGGTCATTAGAGCAATATACATCTTCAGCTTTTGTTTCTTTTGTTTCATTTACTTCGTTTCTCTTTTTCGTAGTTCACTCTATATATGGAGACCTATATTGTGATCTTTTGTTACGTTTTATGTTTTGGTGGAGACTAATTGGTACTTTTGGTTTCAGAAATAAATTTGGGATAATGTTGTTTTTAATGAAGCAGTTTTTTTATTAATTTATAATTAGTAAAAAAATTCATCCATTGTAATATTTTAATCATTTTATGTTGTGGCCTTAGTCTCTGTGCTATGTTGTGGATTTTTATTTCACCCGACCACCCGTGCTTCTAGCCATGTCCGATTTTCTAGGTACCTAGAGGTGCGGGGTGTCACAGTTGTTATCAGAGCTAAGGTTTCGATAATCCTAAAAATATTTAAAAAATATAAAGGTTTTCGAATAATTTTTAAAGGGTATTCCAAATAACACTTTTAAAAGTATATGTATATACTTTGGAAAGGAATTTTTTTTAGAAATGGGTCCCTTATGTCTCTTCCTCCCTATCTATTGAACTATTTTTGGAGTACCTAATTCCATCTTTTTAATATACATGGATAGAAATGTCTAAACCATAAGATCTCCCCAAAGTTCCAGGCCTTAATATGCCTACTTGGTTCAAATGTTATTTGCAAGCTACTACACGAGCGGAGCCACCAGCTTAGGAAGCAAGCCGTTTCTTGGCACCGAGTCATATACTAAGGCGAGAACATAGATCCGTAGTTATGAGCGGATATTTGGACTTTTAGGATTGGAGGACTTGGCTCAGAGACAGTTGGCTTCATGGCAGTTGTAGGGAGAGGCTCTTTGTTGGTAGGAGATTGTGAAGGTCGTGGCTGATAATTTGACTTGGGCGGATTTTCATACTAGGTTCGAGAGGAAATTCTTATCGCAGGCTGAAGAGAGAGTGCGGCTAGTGAAAATTACATAGCTCAAGCAAGGAGATATGATGGTTAAGGAATATGTTAATCAATTCAATGAGCTTGCCAAATTTGGACTAGACCTGATCAATACTCCTCACAAGAAGGTGCTAAAGTCGCTAAGGGTTTGAATCAGCCACTATAGAGTTTGGCGATGAGCCACATTCCGGTGGGAGAAACTTTTGAGGGACTGGTAGAAATGGCTTTACTTGCTGATACTGAGAAGAAAGGGGATGTGGTGCAGAAGAGTGATGGGAAGAAGTAGTGGAAAGGAAAGAGGAGAGGAGGAGTGTAACAACCCTGGTTGGAGATTACCGCTAATATTAAATTATAATGATAATTATAATTTAATATTGGATTATTGATTTAATGGAAGTAAATTTTGAAGTATATTGTTTTGTTGATATAAACAATATTGTTGGATAAAATCTTGGGTAAATGAAATTGATTGTGTTTTATCGTGAGAACATGAGATTTATTTCAATTTAAAATGGTTGAAATAAGTTCTAAAATAAAGAAGAAATATTTTTATTGTAAACAAAAATGATAAACATGCGTGGAAATAAAGTTATTACTTTATTTCATGAATTTTTGAGTGGAGTTGTGCAACTACATTCAATTAACATGTAAAATTTGATGATATTGAATTTATTGCCAAAATTGCTTTTTCTTTGTTAATAATATAAAGGAAAATGGTTATTAATTAACTAATTACAATAAATATTTTTAGTAATGGTGTTTTTATGTTTTAGGGATGTTAAAATAATTATTTACACTTTTTTGGATGGAAAATGTATTTTATGTAACTAAAATATGTCAAATTTGCATTATTTCTTTAAATAGTGTAAATTTGTTAAAAATAAGAGTTTATTGATAAAATAACATTTAAAATTGTTGAAATATGATTATTTTATCATCTTATAAATTCTAGATGTTGCAACGATCGCAACGCAATTTATTTCGTTTAAAAAGGATGAAAATTGAGAAAGATATGAAGAAAAAAAACAATTCATTATTTAGGCTAAATAATTAATTTTGGGCTAATGGGTTGAATCCAAACCCAAAATCAGTTTAGAAGAGGCCTTTGGAGAAAATAGAAGTACGTACAGGCACTTCCCTTTCTTCTCCTCTTCTCAATACAGAAAAGAAAAATTTCCAGTAACTCGATAATGGCCTACATGCTAAATTTCTTTTTAATCTCCTAACTAAATCCACAAAATTTGGAGTTTCTCTTGCTAGAAACATTATCTAAGGTAATCGCCTACCTTATTAATCCCTAATTCATGAAAAATCTCAGGTGTTGTTACTGTAAGTTTTGTTTTGATGATTTTTTCTTCTTGCATGTTCTTGTTTCAGCTTCCACAGGTCCTCCTAGCTCCAATCCTCGCTGAAAGTCTCCATTTTGCAACCAAAATCATCATCTTTTTGCCGCTAACTGTAAGTTAAAAGCTTATGCAAACTGAATTAGTTATCTATCAAAAATAAAAATAAAA
The DNA here is from genome assembly GCA_030765085.1 of Allium cepa. Taxonomy (NCBI): domain Eukaryota; kingdom Viridiplantae; phylum Streptophyta; class Magnoliopsida; order Asparagales; family Amaryllidaceae; genus Allium; species Allium cepa. Next base: position 814,307,669 of record CM060939.1, read on the forward strand.
TCCGAGGCTATAATGTTGGTTTATGCATAAAATTTTGCTCTTAGTGTATGTTGTCTTGCTGAAAATGGTGCAACTTTGTTGCCTATATCTTGTTCATCCGGCATCAGATTGCGGTCAAAAAAAATTCTGTTTGTAATGCATTTGCTAAAGTTCCTTGTTGCAAATTTTTATTGAGTTTTGAGTCCGTTTGGACCTTCTTTTTTGTTGTCAAATGCGAAAATCCGAGAGGAAATATGCACAGAAAATTCCATTTGCTGAATAGTATTTTTAGCATAACTTTTGCGTTTCTAATCGGAATTTCGAAATCTTGGATGTTCTGTAATCCGTGTGAAATATGCCAAAATTTCTATTTTTTCAGTTTTGAATGATTTTGATGCCTACCCTTTGAAAAATCGACTTTTTCGTTGCTATTTTGTGTTAATAAGCAGTGCACATAATTTTTTTTTTCTATGTAGTATTTTGATCATAACTTTCAAGTCATTAATCGGAATATTGAAATTCAAGATGTTCCGGAATCCTTAGGAAATATTCTAAAACTTTTATGTTTTAGCTTTTGAATGATCTGGAAGTCTTCTTAGTGAAAAATAGACATTTTTGTCGCTGGTCTGAGTTAATAGCAAGTGCGTAAATTTTCTTTTCTAGTAGTATTTCGCTTGTAGTTACTGACCGGAATATCAAATTTTTGAAGTTTTGAAAACCTTAGACTGTAGACTACAAATTTTGTGTTTTATGCTTCGTGGAATTTCGAAGTTTGCATGGTGGAAAATTGATGTTTCATTGTTGGCCTGTCATGGACAGCCCCAAATTTTGATATAATTGTCCGATTTTGAAGATTTCATTTGCATTCTTTTGCAAGAATTTTATTATGAAATTTATTTATTAGTCCTTTTCTACAAAATTATTTTATGTTATAACTTATTAAATTTCATCATCGTTATGCTTTTTCGGACGTATAAGAAAATAAATTAAACGATTTAGTAAATCCGCAATGTATGGGACTTGTGTATTTACTTTATCGGTTAATTTCGGACTTGTACGATCAAAACGATTTTGAGGAATCATTTGATTTCCTCCTTGATGTTAACCACATTATGGTATGAGTTTGAGATTATATTAGTCCATTTGGCTAATACGTATAATCCGATATCTCTTATTCGGGAGTATATACGAGATTAGGACTATATTGATGGAGATATACTTGCCAATGATATGAGGCAAGATTTTGATGGTATTTGATGAGTTTGATGATTTTATGGAATTTCTGCTCGTCGATGAGATGAGACGAGTTAGCATCTTATACCATACGCCGATGACATGAGAAGATTCTTTGGATGATGTTGATGATTTCTTAGTGTGGCACGAACAAGCGGCTAGAAAACCGCTAAGTGAGAGCGTATGGTATGGGACATACGTTACCACTTTTCGGGTTACAATCCGAGAGTTGTTGACACATTCTAGTAGAACTACCAGTACTTGGAGTCCCGATCGGGTTAAGTAATACTTGACTCGATCACTTTTGATGGCGGGGACTCAGGGGACACCGATTGGAGTGAGGTGCTCCAATCACTTTTGATGGCGGGTGCTCGAGGAGAATATAGATGACGTCGTAGACCGGATTAATTCGAGGTGAGGATTCCGGTCGAGAGATGGATATGGTACCATGATGGTGAACAGTACTGGTAAATAGCACATGCAACATGCTTTTGCATGTAATAATTGACCAACATGAGATTTCTTTTATGAGTTATGATGAATTCAATTTCACCATTTTTGATGTGTTTACCTAGCCTTATAGATGTAAATAAGGCAAATATGATTTCTTTGGGGATTTCGGTGATTTCGAATTTTATGGATTTATACTTGGGGTTTATGTACGACTTGAGAGATTTATTTATTCATGGATAATGTTTCAATGTTTTTCTTTATATCATATACATGAATTCCCTCGGATTAACCCAAGTATATGTATATGCAAACCACCATAGAGACATAGTGAAGTTACTTGATATCAACCCTAGATGTTCATATCTACTTATGTTATCCCGTTGCGAAGCTCTGCTCTTTACCTTGTCGTATTTCCTTTCTAACGATAAGATTCAGTTACCTGACCTGTGTGTTTATCACTCGGGTCAGACCGAGATGCAGGTTAGGTGGAAGTCGATCTTTTGTATTGGATCTATGTTGCTTTTTGTGTAGGACGCATGACTATGGAATGGACTCCTCTTTTTCGTGTTATACCTGTTATCGACACTTTGTATATATTCTTTATGGGATGTGATGCATGTATTTGATATGGGCATACTATTATGTAGTGGCGTATGACACTTGATGTTTGGGTTTGTAGCTATATATATATATATATATATATATATATATATATATATATATATATATATATATATATATATTTGTGGCTGCTGTTATGTGATATGTATGTTTTATTTATTTCATTTTGCTTCTGAATAGATCCTATAGCCGAGTAGTATCGTATTAGCTAAATATTGGATATGTTGATTCCATGAGGTAAAGAAAAAAATATCGACGCATTCAGTCTTAGCTAATGCATTACTATATCGATCACCCTTAACCAGCCCTATTCTCTGCGTTAGTAGACAGAATTACTTGTTAATTCCCTTTACTAACGTGGGTCTCGGGGTGGGGGGTCACAAGGAGAGGGTCAGGTGGAAAAAGGAAAGTTCCAAGGAAGGACTGGAAGTGCAATACTTGTGGAAAACTAGGTCATCTTGCTAAGGATTGTAGAGGGGCAGGAGTGCGACCGAGACTGAGGTGATATCTTTGTGATCAAGTAGGGCATATGAAAAAGGACTTTCCGTCGAAGCTCAAGGATAGTTCATAGACACCTTCACAGCCTGCTCAGGCTTATGCTTTAGAGGCAGCTCCTTCCTCTAGCACTCGTCCGGTTGCGGACAAGCGAAAGATATTGATCATCGAAGGCATGTTATTTATCTTTGATTTTCCTATTTGTACCCTATTTGATTATGGAGCTTTGCACTCTTTTATATTTGGTACTCTGGTAGAAGGTCTTGGTCGTAATGCTTACTTAGTGACCGACCCGATAGTAGTATCAAATCTAGTAGGAGGATTGACCTGTTTGTCCATGTTATATCGGGATTTGAAATTTTTTATTTTAGGGGTTTAATTTGACTGTAGTACCTTTGTATTGGGCTTTTTCAGGTTCGGGTTGATTCTTGGTATGGATTGGCTATCCATGTATGGTGCTATTCTTGATTGCGATAAGAGGGTGGTGAGGTTGGGCACTTGTAGTGAACGTACCTTGGAGGTATCTTGTGATCCTAGAGGATCAGTCATATTGAGCTACATTTATACGCTTGACTTATCTCCCGATAGTTTGAGTTCGGTGCACGTTGTTAGAGACTTTCCAGAAGTGTTCAAGGAGGTTGTTAACCCTCCACCTTGAAGGGAGATTAATTTTAAGATTTATCTTATCGATAATGCCAAATCGGTTGCTTTAACGTTAAGGCATATGGCTCCTAATGAACGTCGTGAGTTGAGTAAGCGAATTGGAGAGCTTTTATAGAAGGGCTTCGTCCATTGGAGCATTTCTGAGTAAGGCGCACCCTTCATCTTTGCCACTAAGGAGGATGTCCCTCTTAGACTTTGCATTGATTATAAAGAGCTTAATAAGCCGACGAAGAAGAATCGTTATCCTCTTCCCTATATAGACGATCTCTTCGACCAGCTAGTAGGAGTCAAGGTATTTTCACGGCTCGATTTGCCTATGGGATTTCATCAGTTGCGTGTGGTGGAGGATAGCATTGAGAAGACTGTGTTTAGGACCTAGGATGGGTTATTTGAGTGGTTAGTCATCCCATTTGGGCTAACCAATGCTCCAGCATATTTTATGGACCTGATGAATCCAGTATTTTATGAAACGTTGAACAAGTTTGTGGTGGTGTTCATCGATGACATTTTGGTTTATTCGTGAAGCAAGGAGGAGCATACTATTCACTTGAAGTGCTTAGGACACTATGATCACATAAGTTGAAGGAAAAGTTCTCCAAGTGCCACTTTTGAAGGGATGAGGTTCCCTTTTTAGGACACATCGTATCGGAGGATGGACTTGCAGTAGATCCGGCAAAAGTGGCAGCAGTAGAGGATTAGCAGACCCCTAAGAATGTCATGGACATAAGGAGTTTCTTTGGCCTTGCGGGTTACAATAGGAAGTTCATTAAGGACTTTTCTAGGATATCAGCTCCACTTACCCGCCTTACCTAGAAGAACTCAACTTTTGTTTGGGATGCCAAGTGTGAATATGCCTTTGGTCGATTAAAGGAAGCTTTGGCACCGCGTCCATATTTGTTTTACCGGATGGAACCAAGCCTTTCTCAGTTTATACGGATGCTTGTGGTATGGGGCTAGGGGTGGTATTGTTGCAAGAGGGTAGGCTAGTGTGTTATGCGAGTAGACAGTTGAAAACGCATGAGAAGAACTACCTGACGCATGATCTTGAGTTGGAAGCTATAGTTTTTGCTGTCAAGTCTTGTTGGCACTATCTCTTAGGAGAAAGATAAGAGCTTTTCATGGATCATAAGTCTTTGAAGTATCTATTCTCTTAGAAGACCTGAATTTAAGATAGAAAAGATGGATGGAGTTTATATCCTCTAATGACTTTGAGATTTCCTATACCCCTGATAAGGGTAATGTAGTGGCAGATGCATTGAGTTGATGCAAAGTGGTTTTAAGTCCTCTGTTTTTGGAATGGAAGCAATTGGAGTATATTGCTACCTTTGATTTTAGACCTCTATCGGGTTTAGCTCCGGGATTGTTAGCAGCCCTCGACGTCCAACCTACTTTGATGGAGCAGATTGAAGCAAGGCAAGGTGAGGACGGAGAGTTAAAGGAAATTTTAAATATGCTTTATAGAGGAGAGTCATCACCACATCTTAGGCGCTATACCATGGACACTAGGGGATGGATTAGAAGGGATGATAGACTTTGTGTTCCCCATAGTGAGGATTTAGTACATGCAGTGCTAGCCGAGTCACATTATTCTAGGATCACAGTGCACCCCAGTGGTGATAAGATGTACGGGGATATGAAGAGGGTATTTTATTGGCCTGGAAGGAAGAAGAGGGTGGCGGAGTATGTATCAAAGTGCATCACTTGCCAAAGGGTAAATACGGAATAGATGTAGCCTGGAGGACCGTTGCAGCCTTTGGATATTCCATTATGGAAATGGGAGAGTGTCTCTATGGACTTCATGGATGGATTACCAAGGTCACGGAGAGGGAACACGAGCATTTGGGGTCATTTTGGATAGACTGACAATAAGCGCTCATTTTACACCCATTAAGAGTAATAGGATGGCATCTTCTTTGGCGATTCTCTATGTAAGAGAGATAGTTAGGGTTTATGGAGTTCCAGCCAGCATTGTGAGCGATAGAGACCCATTATTCACCAGTGACTTTTGGAGGAGTCTTCAGCATGCCTTTGGAATGGAATTGAATATGAGCATGGCATATCACCCTCAGAAAGATGGATAGACTGAGAGGGTAAATAGGATTTTGGATGATTTGCTCAGATTATGCATCATTGACATTGGAGGCTCTTGGGAAGACCACTTACCTTTGGTGGAGTTTGCGTATAATAATAGTTAACTAGAAAGCATTGGGATGGCACTGTTTGAGGCCCTCTATGGCAGACCGCATAAATCACCAGCCATTTGGTGGGACATCACCGATAGAATCTTGCTTGGACCAGACTTGGTGAGGGAAACTTCCGAAAAGATGGATTTGATTCGCAAGATGTTGAAGACAAAACAAGATAGATAAAAGTAATATGCCGACAGAAAATGTTCAGATTTTGAGTTTAAGGTTGGAGATATGGCTTTTGTTAAGATTTTACCTCTGAGAAATATTATGTGATTTGGCTCAGTGGGTAAGTTGGCACCGAGATTTGTAGGACCCTTCCCTGTTACTGCACGGATTGGAAAAGTGGCATATAGAGTTGATCTTCCAGATAAGTTGACAGAAGTTCACGATGTTTTCATGTTTTACATCTGAGGAAATGTCTACATGATTCCGTAGTTGTAGTGGAACCGGATCAGCTAAGGAAAGTAGAGGTAGAGTGCGAATCACTTGTGCATCGTACACCCACTCGTATATTGGAACACGACATCAAGAGATTACACAAAAGGAAATACGTCTAGTGAAGGTTCAGTGGGGAGATGAACCCAAGGAGTGCACATGGGAATTTGAGAAGAGAATTCGAACTTCTTATCCTTTTCTATTTGAAGGTACACTTCAAATATTCTATATTCGATCTTTGATATTTCCTTAGTTAGGTTCTTTTTGATAATCTTTAGGTGAAAGCTATGGATGGTAGCTTGGTTGTAAACATGTCATTAGGGCATGTTATGTTTGATGGATGAAAATGATTGCAAGTGGATGCCAATGTTTGCAAATGGATGCTTGCATGCAGTAGATCGATATTTATTAGGATAATCAGCCAACTAGGTACACAAACCTGCATATCGGTGTCTGTTATCTATTGCATATGGTTGTATATATGTGTGTGTTTGTATAAATAGATGTTGCATATGGATGGTGCGTTTGGGTTAATGATTGAAACATACATATAGATTTATCAATTATACTAGGGTAATTACATACATTTGGTTGTATAGCATAAGCGTACTTGCATTACAGGAGGTCAACTGAATCATTACACCGACTACCTTTTCGCATTAGGCAAGTTCATATGCATTTTAGTTTGCATAAACATAAATTGCATTGGTTAAAAATAAGGACAATGGTAGAAATGGATGATGGTTGAGTAGATGGATGTAATTCTTGGATGCCGGTTGTTATTTATATTCTTCCGCCTTTGGAGATTTCGGGGATGAAATCCTTTTTGGGGGGAGAATGTTACACAACGATATTTTACGCAAAATATAATTAAAAAGAAATTAAAATTGCATTTGGTATAGTGGTAAAAGCGCATGTTGACTTCCTTAGTGACCAGGGATCAAGTCTCATTGTCGTCCAAAATTTGGAGCAATGTTTTTTTAGCCGATTCATTTCAAACGATTTTCCTACGTATTTCAGCATTGTTTCTGACATGGAGCAGCTTCCCATTTGCTCCAGTGATATAATAGGATGAGATAGTTAAATTTTATTGGTAGAGTGATGTGTGTGGGCTAGAAAGGATAGCCATTAAGTGTACGATAGAACCAGATTTAATCTAAAATAATCTAATGGATTATATTCACTCAAACAGTCTATAAATAAACCATCTAACCTAAACCTAATCTCTTACTCAGCCATCGCCATAATTCTGCATTAAAATTAGTGTGCATTATTCTTCCTTCTTTTCTCTACTAAACAAACAAATCTCTACCAAACTATATTATATATATATATATATATATATATATATATATATATATATATTCAAGCGATTAGGGAGTTTAGAAGAATCAAAGGGAGAAAGATAAAAGCAAAGCTTTTTCAAATTTGTACAAGCTCAAGTGCCATGTGAGTGGGAATTAATATGAAATAAAAAAATAAAGTAGTTCAATTTCAGTTCTTTTCTGTTAAGTTAATATGAATTTATTTCTGTTATTAATTCAGAACAGACGCAAATTATTGCACCTTCTTGTTCTTCAATTCTCAAATCTAATTCCTGTTTAATTTAAAATATGGGACATATAAATTGTCTATTCAAGTTTTATGGCATAAATAAGATAGAAATTTTTGTATATTACATCTTCTCCTTCTACCACTTCTCAATTATAATTCATGTTTGAGTTGAAATTTGGAACAAACAAATTGTTATCCATGTTTCATGGTGTAAATAAGAATGGTTTAATTAAATTTAATTAGGATTGTTATTCAATTTCTAATTGCAGAACAGGTTAGTTGAATAAATTCAGAATATGTTACTTGAATAAAATTATGGTTTTGATTGATATAATTACATAATTTTGAATATGGTTTTGGAACGAAATTGGGAAGTCTAATTGGCATAATTGTTCGTTTCATATGTAACCTAAAAATGTAAAAGTGTAATTTTGTGTAATTAAATGGTTTGTGGCTACTGGATAAAATTTTTGTACGGATTAACTCTCTATAAGAAGAACGTAAATTAGGGTGGGAAAAAATGTAGATTAAATGGATCCTAAAGGCTAGTGTAAATCTGTAACAAAATGGCTTAAAAATTATAGACAAACCATACGGATTGAACGGACGTGAAATTGAAACACCATTTATGTAAGAAAAAATGAAATTGTGAAATAACCAAATCGGATGTAAAAATGGCCCAAAGAAGATTAATGGAAATAAACAGTATGTAAACCGTAACGGTAAAATTAATTAATCTGGAAGCAATTTAGTAGGCAGACTTTGTAAAGGTCAGGATAGGTGATTCATGCAGTTAAGAGAAAGTATAGTTTTGGCTGTACGAACTAGGAGCGGGCAAGTAGGTTCGCAAGAATGTTTGTTATCATCCATAGGTCGCTAATATGTAGAATAGATAACATCTGCAATCCTAGGATTTTTCAGGAAGATCGATGTGGATGGAACAGTACGAGTGTGCTCCGGCGTGGCTTCTTTAGGCAGAACATTGGAGGATTTTGCACAGCCGACACAGCCGTGGGAACTCTTACGGAGGACCGACATTTTGGATAGGGGTAAGTCCACGTTGGTGATTGAAGAGACATAAGGATAGGAGTCTAGTTTGGCAAAGCTTGAGCGCAACTTATGGGTCCTACGAGGTTGTTTGAGTCGGTGCTGATCAGACATAAAAGGCATTTAGTCACAGTGTATGGTTGAACAACTTGACTTTCACGTGGTAGCACATGGATAGGTGAGGACAACAGGTCTGACAGGCTGATTGACATTCTGTATTACCGGATAGTTGACTTCCCTAGAGTGACCATGGACTTTGGCTTCTTAGGAACTGTATCAAAGAAGGATTCACTGAATTATATTATTCAACCTTTGCGATATCCGAGGAAGACCTGGAATTAAAAATTGTTTTATTCTTTCTCTTCATTTTAGTTCTCATTTACCACACTTTATGTGTGACCCGTTTCAATTTTTCATATTTTACCCAAATCACAAGAGGGCAGGTCTAGATTATAGTTATTTGTTGCTTGGAGGGTCATTATAGCAGTTGATATCTTTAGTTTTTGTTTCTTTTGTTTCACGTACTTCATTTCTCTTTCCCATACTTTACTCTATATATGGGTACTTATATTTTGAACTTTGTTATGTTTAATGTTTTGGTGGAGACTACTTGGTACTTTTGGTTTCAAAATGGGATATTGTTGTTTTTAATGAAGCTGTTTTTCTATTAATTTATAATTAGTGAAATTTTTCTTCCACTGTAATATTTTAATCATTTTATATTGTTGCCTTAGCCTTTGTGCTTTGTTGTGGATTTTTATTTCACCCGACCACCCTGTTTCTAGTCATATTCGATTTTCGAAGTGCCTAGAGGTGTGGGGTGTCACATCAGCGACTATAGCATATCTTGCTCCTTCTTTGGAAGTAGTGGCCCAATTAAGTCGATTCCCTATATATCGACAGGCCATAGGCTTGAAATTATAGTTAACTGATGTAACATTCCTGTTTTTAAATCAAATTCAATTTGGAAATTAATTTAATTTTTGGAATTAAATTATGAATTAATTTGGTATTTTCCAAATTTAAATAGATATTTGTTTGCTTATTAGTATAAATATATATATATATATATATATATATGATTGTAAAATAGAATTTCTAATTGAAAATTCTAAAATAAATATTTTGAATAATATTTTAATTGCAAATTTAATTGTGGATTAATTTGAAAATTTTAATTAATATATATATATATATATATATATATATATATATATATCAAAAGATTATAAATAAAGGAATTAGGATTTGAAATTATAATATAAATGTATTGAAATATAAATTGGATTTAAAACTATAAATAAGCATTTTGATTTAGAAGTTATGACATAAATTTATTATAATTAATTTTTAAAAGCTATTTAAAGAATAAATTCTAATATATCTCTACTACTAATAAAGAAAATTCGATGAATTAATTTACTCGGTGTCTTTTTGAAATTCCGAAAATGTCATTGCACTACTTGATAAGGCTCTCAGTCCGACAACTGGGGGCGACGGCTGTTTTCCGACGGCTTCTGACGGGCCGTCGGCGGCCGTTGGAAATCTGCGAATTACCGGGCTCGGCCGAGCCCTCTTCTTCCTCATTATTTCGTACAAAATTTAAACCCAAAAAACCCCAATTCCTTTCTCCAAGCTTCCAATCTCTAATTTCCAGCTTCCGGATCCTCAACAGCTGCCTAATCTAACTCTATTACTCTTAATCTCAAGTATAATCTATTATTTTTGTGAAAAATTCAGGTTTTACCCAAATTCTAGATTTGCATAAATAGATAAATTAGGACAAATTAGTGATTGCAATTATTTCCATTAGCGTAATAATGGTTTATAGCATCACATGGAATACCTATCTCATCTTTTATCGTGAAATTGTGAAAAACATGTATGATTTATGGTTGTTCATGTATATGTAGATCATTGTGCATGCCTTGATTCTACGATTGTATATGTGTGTAGCGCTGCTATCATTGTATTGTGTTAGTTGGAATAAGATAAAATGAATGAATGAGCTAGGAGTATTATATTGTGCACGTATTGACTTATGAAACAAAAAAAATGCATGAGTCTAACTTATAATTGTGTGTATTGAAAAATGACAAAAATATTAAACCAGCATTAAGTTGATGTAATACATCGAATAAATGTGTTAAATTAATATATATTTTTGTAAGTGTGAACAGTTAGTAAAAATGTATTTTTTCTTAAAATGCGCGCATGTAATTGACAAAAGTCCCTTAGATAGTTTTTGGCCCCATCTAACGAGTTTTGTACATGATCGTTGTATAAATAGTCATTTTTTTCAAAAAACGACCATTGATATTCATCTGGTACAATGTTTGTTGGATTTGTCCCTGTATTGGACAAGTTATGAACACAGTAAGCATTTACATTTTGTGTACTCCAACGGTTCATAAAATTTCGACCCAACTTTTCTTTTTTGTTTCCTACGTACACGCATTTGTGTACAATGCAGGGAACAAAAGGGAAATGATGCCGATATTTTGTTGAATCGTTTGAGATGAAGTAATATACGAAATGTAAATGCTTACTGTGTTTGTAATGGGAAGTAGGATGCCTGACCAGTGAAAAAAAAATTATACAATTTTTTATATCGATACATTAAAAAATAAAATGTGCCCTATTTGAAAATATTTTTAAATTTGCGAAATTGTTCTTTAAATTCAAATATTATACGACCATGAAAATAATATTTTTTGAATGTGTATTCTTGAAAAAAAATATTAAATTTTGAACTTCTCATTTTGTCAAATAGGAAAAATGATTGATTATTTTGTTGATCGGAGGAGATTGATGTACCAAAGAAAAGGACTGAGGGGCTCAATAAAAGAAGATTTTTACAATGGTATACACGTGTTTGTTGAATTCGCTTTAAGTAATAACGGAAACGATACAGAAATTCGTTGTCCGTGTAGTAGGTGTAGACATTTGAAGTATTTGTTACCAGATATTGTGAAAGTTCATTTGTGCCAAAACGGTTTCATACCCGAGGATTATGTTTCGGATCGGCGTGGAGAAGTTGTAGCAAATACTTCTGTAGAGTCTGAAAGTGTCGTTAACGAAATAGTTACGATGACCCGTATAGAAAATATGGTCGAAGATGTTGCACGATCAATGTTTCCTATGGTTGAAGTTGACGACGATGATGGAAATGTTGAAGAACCAAATATTAAAGCAAAAAAAATTTATGATTTACTAGATGCTGCTAAGAAACCTATTTGGGATGGTTGTAAAAGCGGCACTCAGCTGTCAGTAATCGCAGAATACATTGCGACGAAGTCAAAATACAAAATCACTGAAGTTGGGTTTACGGCTGTTGTACAAGCTGCAAAAAGACATATGTCGTCCGATAATCTAATGTGTGAAAATTACTATGAAGTTTAAAAACTTATTTCGGCTTTTGGTTTACCTTATGAGAAAATAGATACATGTTTAAAAGGATGCATGTTGTTTTGGAAAGAAGACGCAAATCTTAGAAATTGTAAAGTTTGTAACCAGGAGAGATACAAACCAAGAAAAAAGAAGGGGAAGGAAGTCCCGCACAAGCGTATGCATTACTTACCCATAACTCCAAGACTTCAAAGATTATATGCATCCTCTGTAACTGCATCTAATATGAGATGGCATAACGTGAGAACGGAGGAAGAGGGTGCGCTGACACATCCGGCCGATCGAGAAGCATGGAAGCATTTCGATAAAACGTATCCAAATTTTGCAGCGGAGAGTCGAAATTTTAGATTAGGATTATGTATGGACGGTTGATCTCCATTTTCTCAATTTGGTTCTAAATATTCATCCTGGCCCATTATCGTCACACCCTATAATTTACCTCCATGGATGTGTATGAAAACACAATATATGTTTCTTACTGTTGTCGTTCCTGGCCCCGACGTTCCGACACAAGGAATCGATGTATATTTACAACCATTGATTGAGGAGTTAAAAATACTATGGAACGAAGAAGTAGAAACATACGATGTGCCGAAGAAGAAAAATTTTCGTATGTTTGCTTCTTTGTTGTGGACTATAAGTGATTTTCCTGCCTATGCAATGCTTTCGGGATGGAATACTACCGGTCGTTTAGCATGTCCATATTGCATGGATGAAACACAGGCGTTTTCTTTGCCTCATGGTAAGAAAATTTCATGGTTTGACTGTCATCGATACTTTCTCCATGTAAATCATCCCTTCAGAGGAGACAAGAAAAACTTTTTAGCCAATAGAGTAGAAACCAGACAACCACCGACGATATGGTCAAGCGAAGGCATATATGAACTTGTTAGGGACTATCCAAAGATATATGAAACTAGCGAGCAAGCATAAATTGAAGGCAAATCAGTTGTTCATAACTGGTGCAAACAAACTTTTTTTTGGGAGTTGCCGTATTGGGAACATCTTCTGCTTCGTCATAACATATATGTGATGCACAATGAGGAAAATGTATTTGATAATGTTTTTAACACAATTTTGAATGTGAAAGGGAAGACGAAGGATGATTTGAAATCAAGACATGATATAGATGAACTATGCAAACGTCCTGAGCTTCATATGAAACCAAATGGCGGTAAAAAACCCAAAGCATGTTACAAATTAGATAATAATCAAGTTAAAGCAGTGTTAAAATGGGTGGAAGGGTTAAGATTTCCTGATGGGATATCATCAAATCTTCGTAGATGTGTTGACTTTAAAAATGGTAGATTGAGCGGAATGAAAAGTCACGACTGTCATATAATGATGGAAAATTTATTTCCCATTATGTTCAAAGAACTACTGCCGTTAAAAGTTTGGAAGGTAGTAACGGAGCTTGGTATGTTTTACAAATAGCTTTGTTCGACTACTTTAAAAGTGCAATGTTTACATAAATTTGAAGTGGACATTCCTATATTGCTTTGCAAATTAGAGAAAATATTTCCGCTAGGTTTTTTTAATGTAATGGAACATTTATCTGTTCATCTCCCATCTGAAGCACGACTTCCTGTCCAATTTGGATGGATGTATCCATTTAAGAGGTATGTAATATGTTATCACGTAATTTAATAGAATTTGAAAGATGAAGTTAATATAAATTAATTTTGCATAGATATTTGAATCATCTGAAGAAAAAAGTGAGGCAAAGAGCACGAGTTGAAGGTTCGATATGTAAATCTTACATCGAAGAAGAAGCTTCGTTCTTTTTCTCTCACTATTTCAGTGACCATGTGAATATTTCATTTGAAAGTGTTCCTCGTAATGATGAAGGCGACGAACAAGAGTCCTCTCAAGCAATGTTATCTATTTTTAGACAACATGGTTGGCCTTCTGGGAGATTTTCATGTAGCACACACTTATATTCTTCTAAATTGTGCCGAGGTTGCACCGTTTATTAGGTAATCTGAAATAATAATTTGGGTTTTGTTCTTTTCTATAACGCATGTGTGTATAACCTAATGTAATAATTTGTTTATATAAGCAATGTTTATGAACTTGAACATCCGAACGGAGATCTCAGTAAAGAATTTTCCGTTTGGTTTTCAAATTAAGTTTATGAGCCGAGAAATAGTGTTGTTGACGAAGGGTAGAAACATCTTGCGATGAGACCAAAAAGAGTGGTCAAGACATATCCAATATATTTTGTCGATGGATATAAATTTAACACCAAAGAATACGGTGTAGAAAAATTAACAAATAACACTGGTGTATTTGTTAAAGGTAGCGACGATCCAGAAAATCACTTAAATGATTTTTATGGCGCTCTAACACAAATTTTGCAACTGACATATATCTCACGACCCGCGGAGCAGGTGTTTCTCTTTAGATGCAATTGGTTTAGCAATGTTCCATGTTCTGGAATTAATGTGCACAAGGATTATAATCTTATCGAAATAAAGCATACATCGCACTATCACAAGTAAGATCCTTTTGTATTAGCCAAACAATCATTGCAAGTTTATTATGCTCCTTATCCGTCTCTAAAAAGAGATAAAGCAGATTGGTCTGCAGTTTTTAAAACAAAGGTCAGATTCACATTCGATGGGAAGAATATTCCGGACGAAGAAGCTTATCAGGCAGATCTTGAGCAAAATAACGAAACAATAATTACAGACGATCATACAGATTATGGTCCTTTGATCGATGAATCAAATGTTTTGGTAGAAGCGTTTGACAGTGCAGAGGAAAATATCGTAGAAAAGGAGACCGAAACTGAATCAGAAGGCGATGATGACTGATATAAATCTGAATCTGTATTTTTTGCAATTGATGTAACTGCGTTGAATTCTTGATGTATTATGAAATTGAAGTAACTATGAAACCAAATCCGTTTACCATTGTTTACATGTTTTATGTCATTTCCATTTGTCGTTTATTTAGCAATTTTTATTAAAAATGCAATGAAATCTGCATATCATCGGAAGGGTACACCTATTATGAATCAGGTATAACACACTTCCATTTCTATTTCCGTCTCAGTCATTAATTAAGCAATTTATACCATTGATGTCATTTTCATATGAAATATATCTCATTATCATGTTATTATTCTCTTATATAATGATGTGTATATATGTCACAAGTTTATCATAATGTCATATAGAGGTAGGAGCTCTTCCCGATCATCAGGAGGCGATGGTAGTGGCCCATCGTAAGAACCACATCATCCAGTAGTTTTGTTAGTCCCTAGAGCAGAGGGGTTAGAATTAAATTTTATTTAGCATCTTATTTCATTTACGATATACGTAAGTACTTATCTATATCATATTTAAAACATGGGGTTCGACCTACTTCCCTCGAAGGTTGTGCTGGATGTCTCAAGAGCTTCTTATTGCAGTAGGATGAGTGCTTACTGGCCGAAGTGGGACAACATCCCTCCTCACATCATAGAGTGTATATGGAAGGATGTCCTAGTATGTATTTTTTTTTTGTTTTCCATTTCTAATTCGTTTTTGTCTTTTTTCTACTGTTTATCGTTTAAAGTGTAATCTTTTTTATACTTTTTATCGTGAAACACAGGATGAGATAGACATCCAGATAGACGATATGATGTTGGCATGAGGATACTGGACGAAGAAGATGCACAAGAACTACAGGGACACGACATCTGAGATTAAGAAATCCGGTAAGAAACCACGGTGGACGGGAGAGGGCGTATGGCAAGGATGGTTGAGATACTGGGAGACGGACGAGGCGAAGGCAAGTACACTAAATTATTTTGAATTATTAATTTGACGTGATCGAAAAATAATGTATCAAATTTTGAATATACAGGCAGTGTCGGATAGAAACTCTGCAAACAGAAATAAGAATCCCGTCACTCATCGCGGAGGATCGAAGTCATTTCAGCAGTATCGGCAGGAGTTGGTAAATTTATTGAATAATAAATGTAAATAGTTTATGTTGTATAATTTTAAATGTATAATAATTGTTTTTAAAAATCAACTTCAGGAAGCCGAGGCACATGGTCATGTCGGCTATATGGATGTGTTCACCCCTACGCATGCCGTCGAGCATGTTAATCTGGACGGGACTGTTTCGTATACATGGCAGGACGATAAATCCAGCAAAAGCCATGTAAGCATATTTCATGTTATTCAGTATTAGTAATTGTTTTTCTTGTTAAACTATAATGAAATAAGATATGATATTATTAATTTGTTAATGCAGGAGAAGTTTATAGAGCAGCGACAGAAACTCCGTGCTGATACGGGTCGAGATCAGCTGACGACCGATGAGGATGACGCTATATTTGCGTCCATTATGGATCCAACAGAGCATGGTCGACGATACGGATTTGGCAATCAAGCGGTATATAATTTATTTTATCTTAAAATACTTTAAATATTATATTTTGACCTTTTCAAAACAATAAACTTGGATTTTATTCATTTTTCAATTGTTGCAGGCCAGTAGTCAAAGTAGGGGACGACGGAGTAGAGTTCAGAGCGATCTAGCAGATATAGAAGAATTGCTGACTAGAGTGTCCCAGCTGGAGGAACAGAACTGCCAACAGGCCATGCAGACCATACAGTTGCTAGAGTACATGCAGCAGTTTGGTGGCCGCTTCCCTTCCTCGGCTGGCTCTGGATCTGGAGGAGATTGATTCATTTCTTGCTTGCTTGTTCATGTATTTTTTTTTAGTTTTGAATGATTTGGTAGACGGTGGAGGTACTTTTTGATTTTTGTATAATTATGCTTGATACATTTGGTTTTGTGGTTGCATGAGGATGTTGATGATTTTGTGTATTTATAACATGATATAACACATATTGTTAGGGTTATTGTCAATGTTGGAATGCTTATGTATATTATGTATTTTACTTTGATGTAATTTTATTTATTTATGTGTTTATTGAATATTGTGTAGTTTGGGTTTTGATATTTGGCTAGAATATTCTATACCGGATCGTGTAGTATTGATGTAATAGTGTTTGGAAGAGAATTGTGGATGGAAGGCTATACTTGCAGCAGAATTCCAAAAAAAACAGCAGATTTCCAAGGCCTCCGAGAGTTTACATGTCAAAATTTTCGACGGCTTCCGACAGCCTGTAGCACTTCATTTCCGACGACTTCCGACGGATACCGACATGTGTCGGAATCCGTCGGAAGCCGTCGGAATCCGTCGGAACATGATAGGACACACTATGTCGGAAGCCGTCTGAAATACTGCTCCCCGACGCAGTATATTCCGACGGCTTTCCTCGACGGCCGCCGACGGTTGTCAGCCGTCGGAAATCATTAATCTTCTTGTAGGTTTGCTTTCCGTTTACATATTTGCGCTCAAACAAAATATCAACGTATATAATAACACAAACAGCCCGTGTGCGGAACATGTGTCCGTACTAGTATATTATATATATATATATATATATATATATATATATATATATATATATTTGTATGTATACATGTTTGTTTATTTGTATAAATAAATATTTATTTAAAGGTATAATAGCTTGAAAATGAATAAAAACAGATTTAATACTTTCTTTTAAAATTATATATACATAAGGAAATACGTTTTGTATTTTATAATAACATAAGTTTAAAATAAAATTTATAAATAAAATTAAGTAATGGATTTAAAAACAAAATGTACACATTTAAGCATTTGTAAAATTGAGATTTTATGAATTAACAAGTGTAAAATCTTTGAAAGCTTGTTTTAACAAGTGTTAAATAATAAGTAAAGCCAAATGACAAATGTTAAGGGTTTTACAAGTGTCATTATAAATTTTAATTTTTCTTTAGTCTTAATAAACCATATTTTAACTTAACATGCTTTCTCACCTTCATCTCTTTTTCTATCTTTCAAAATTCAAAAGCTAAGTGAAACTCAAACCATTACTCAAAAAAAATCTGAAAATCAATCCTTCCACAAACTAGAAACAAATCAAAATCAACAACCTATAATTCATCTTCAATATCAAAACAACAAAAACTGGAAAACAAAACAAATAATCAAACCTGGAAATTTAAAAATCTGAATCAAGCAGTAGATCAAAGCTCAATCAAACATCATCAATCTTCAAAAATGCAGATTTAAAACTAAAATCAAGATCAGATTCAAACAACAAGCAAGCATTCAAAGGATCAAAAGATATCAGGTCCAGATCAAATTAAAATACGAGTTCCAGATTTTAAAAGCAAAACACTGTGCGCTGTTTAAAACTCTCAGGTGAGAAAACTACCATTTTATGATTTGAACCTGTGGTGGTCATTGATGCTATGATTAATACTTGAAATTGTTTATGGAAGAAGATATTTTATACTTGTCTATCTGTGTGTGATGCAGCGCACCTTGTTATGCGACCTAACGACTTATGCCTTAAGTCGCGCCCGAGTTATGCCAACCAGCAACATAGCATGTTATGTTTTAGGTCGCTGACCCTACGTCGCTCAGGACATACGAGCGAGCTACGACCTAGCAAGGAATGCGAGTTAAGTCACAAGTTCGAGAGCAACGACCTAACAAGTTTATACCACATTTCCTTAAGTCGTTTAAAGCTTAGGTTGTTCCAGCATCTTAAGTCGCTCACTGCATCCAAGGCCGCATTTACTTTTAAGTCGCTCTTGTTTTTAGGTCGCGAGCAGATTTCCTATGTCACGAAGCTTTGGTCGCTCCAACCTTATGTCGCGAGAATTTTTAAGCCGCTTATCTACTTAAGCCGCATATGCAGAAGATCCTTTATGCCGCATTGGACCTTATCTCGTTAAGGCGCAAGATCCTGAAGCTTATATCGCATGAAGTTAGGTCGAGTATGTTGTTAAAATTTTAAATCGTAGGTCGTTGTACTTATGTCGTGTTGTATATGTTGTTGTTGTAACTCATTTCTTTTAGGTCGTTGAAGTTAGGTCGCGTCTGCTAGGTCGTGTACCTGTATGTTGTAAGCCTATAAATAGGAGATTTGGGTCATTTGTAAGGTGGTTGATTTTGAATAAACTTTTGTTTGAGTGCTTTGTGCCTCTTTTAAAATTGGAAGTTAAGTGTTATTTCCTTTCTCCATTTTCGGTTATTCGAGTGCGCTCGGATCAATGGATTTGAAGCTGATTCATGGAATCTTGTGCGCGAGATCAACGTAGAAGAATCGTAGATCTTCTAACACGGTATCGTGCGCGATCAACGTGTTAAAGATAGCTAGAATCCGGTATCTCGCGAGATCAACAGATTTGTGCATTTATCCTTGGTATCTTTAATCCATAAATCCATATATGCATCATTCCATCGTTGTTTGTTCGTTGTGCATCATTTGATCACATCTTGAAGTTAATTCGCTGCGTCAGTTTGGTATCAGAGCTAGACTTAGCCAATCATAGCTAGCTGAGCCTATTGGGAGCTGAGTTAAAGTATTGAAGTGTTGGAGTTTGGGATCCGAGCTAGTTTGATCAAGGCCGAGAGTTAAAGTTTGATTCATAGCCGAGAGCAGGTTCAGTGAAAGAGCCATGCATTACTTTGTATCAGTTAGAGATTGTGTATCAACATGCCTCCGAGACGTGCTAATCGATTTCAAAATGTTGAAGATGTGTATAGGAGACAAGAAGCTGAGCAAATGGAACAATGTATTAATGAAAAGTATGATGAAGGTATTGGGAAGTTAGAGAAATTGATGAATGACTTGAATCAAAGTCAAAGGAGAAGGTCACCAATCTCGAACCATAGAGGAAACAGGGTTTCGCCATCGATTTTGGAAGCGAGGAGGGTGTCACCACAATCCCATCAAGATCGAAGGGAATCATCAGTTTCTGTGAGGCAAGAACATCATGAGTATCACGGTGAAGAGGGAAGAACTCATCGTGGATTTGAAGATGATTCGTATAGTGATACTGAAAGACATGGTAGAAGAGATATGCGTGATCGTAGAGATGTTGATGGTCGGGATAAATATTGAAGTACATTTGATTATGATGAAGATGGTGACAGAGGTATTATTCATTATCGAGATCGAGACCAAGAACGATGTCAATATCGGGATGTAGAAGATGCTCATAAATGGGAGTCGGGGATGAAAACAGAGATTCCAGAATTCAAAGGAGGATTGATAACGGAAGAGTTTCTAGATTGGTTATCAAATGTTGAAGAAATTTTTGACTTCAAGGAAGTACCCGAGCATCATAGAGTTAAGTTGGTTGCTACACGATTAAGGGGAAGAGCTATGGCATTGTGGCAACAAACTAAATTTACATAGGAGAGAATGGTAAAGTCGAAGATTGTTTCATGGGAGAAGATGAAGAAGTTGACGAAGGCTACTTTTTTGCCTTATAATTATCAGTCTCTTATGTATCAGCGCTTACAGAATTTGAAATAAGGAGCAAAGTCGGTAAATGATTATGCAGATGAGTTCTATCAACTGATTGCTAGAAACGATATCATGGAGACGGAGGAACAGTTGACAGCTAGATTTGTTGGAGGGTTGAGAATACAAATTCAGGATATGGTGAATATGTTTGATCCAAGATCCGTTGCTGAAGCACACTAGAAGGCTCTAGCTTGGGAGAGGCAAGGTAGAAGAGGAGGTGGCGTGTTTACAAATTCCAACAATCAAGTGAAAGGGGCTAGAAGAAATACGAATGTTTCCAAGGCTGTTGGAAAACCGGTTGTCAATGAAGTTGCTAAGACCAAGGTCAACAACAATTCCAAGTGTTATAACTGTCAGGAGTTTGGTCACAAGAGAAATGAATGTCCGAAGCCTAAGAAGCGAGTGATGGTTGCTGAGGTTGAGGATGTAGAAGTAGAATTTTCAAATTCACCACAAGTTGAGGAGGAAGAAGAATTATTGGCGAGAGACGAAGGATATTCTTTAATGATGAGGAGATCTTGCTTGACACCAAAGCAGGAAGAGGAGACTAGTTTGTTGAGGAATAACGCCTTTCAGTCAACGTGCACTATTTTGGGAAGGGTTTGTAAGTTTATTATCAATGCGGGAAGTTGTGATAACATTATCTCTACAGAAGATGTAAAGAAGTTGGCGTTAAAGACAGAGAAGCATCCCAAACCCTACAAATTAGCTTGGTTGAGGAAAGGTGGGGAAGTGAAGGTTAATCGAAGAGCTTGTGTAACTTTTTCCATCAGAACGAAGTATAAGGATGAGATTTGGTGTGATGTGGTAGATATGGATGTATGTCATTTGTTGTTGGGAAGCCATGGTAATACAATAGAGCCGTGCAACACGATGGGAGGACAAACTGCTATAGTTTCATGTTCAATGGCACTAAAATCACTTTATTACCTAAAAAGCGGCAACAAAGTGAAAGCAAGTTGGAGGAGACTGAAGAACTAAAGACTCTGTTATTTTTGAAGGAACTTGTCAAGGAAGTGGAGGATGAGCCTGAAGTATTTATGTTAATTGGACGTGAAAGTAGTGAAGCGGTTGAAATTCCTGAAGAAGTTAAACAAGTATTGAAGGAATTTGAAGATGTATTTTCTAAAGAATTGCCAAAAGAGTTACCACCATTGAGAGACATACAACACCAGGTAGATCTTGTTCTGGGAGCTGTGTTACCACATAGATCACATTATCGAATGAGTCCAAAGGAGTATGAAGAGTTGTGAAGGTAGGTGGAGGAGTTACTTAAGCAAGGGCGCGTACAACAAAGTTTAAGTCCTTGTGAAGTACCAGCTTTGTTAGTACTAAAGAAGGATGGAATTTGGAGAATGTGTACAGATAGTCGAGCACTAAACAAGATTACAGTGAGGTACATATTTCCGATGCCAAGATTGGATGACTTGTTAGACTAGTTGAATGGAGCTGCTATTTTTTCAAAGATTGATCTGAAGAGTGGATATCATCAGATTCGAATTCAACCAGGGGATGAATGGAAGACATCATTCAAGACACGGGAAGGGTTGTGTGAATGGCTGGTCATGCCATTTGGTCTTTCGAATGCACCTAGTACTTTTATGCGAGTGATGAATCAGATCTTTCGACCGTTTATTGGAAAGTTCGTGGTGGTATACTTTGATGATATATTGATATACAGTGGAAGCACAAAAGAACACCTACAACACTTGCGGGAAGTGTTGATGATACTTCGTCAGGAGTAATTTTACACAGCAACAAAGAAGTGCATATTCATGACACACAGTGTTTTGTTTTTGGGACATGTGTTGTCCAAGGAAGGTATTCATGTGGATCAAGGTAAAGTTGAAGCAATCAAGGATTGGCCACAACCCAGGACTCTAATAGAAGTGAGAAGTTTCCATGGGTTAGCATCATTCTACCGAAGGTTTATTCCACATTTCAGTAGCGTGATGGCACCAGTGACAGATTGTATGAAATGAAAGCAGTTTGTGTGGACTGAAGATGTTGATTCTGCTTTCCAACAGATCAAGACACTTTTGACTACAACACCGATTCTTAGATACCCGGATTTTCAGTCGCTTTTTAAGCTAGATACTGATGCGTCTAAGGTTGGAATTGGTGGATTATTAAGTCAGAAGAGTCGTCCAGTTGCTTATTTTGGCGAGAAACTTTCTGGAGCCAAGACAAGATACAATACCTATGACTTGGAGTTCTATGCTATTGTTCAAGCCATAAAGCATTGGAGACACTATTTGTTTCATAAAGAGTTTGTGTTATATACGGATCATGAAGCATTGAAACATTTGCAGGGACAGGACAAGATTGCAGCCAGGCATGCTTCGTGGATCGCGTACTTGCAACAGTTTATATTTGTCGTAAAGCACAAGGTGGGAGTTACAAATCGGGTGGCAGATGCATTGAGTAGAAGAAATCATTTGTTGACTACGATGAGAGTTGAAGTGATGGGTTTTGAAGTATTTCCAGAATTATTTGTTGAAGATCCTTACTTTGCTAAGATTGTAGATGAAGTTGAGAAAGGGAAGACGGATGAGTATGTGTTGATAGATGGTTTTCTCTTCAAAGGAAATCGATTATGTATACCAGAGTGCAGTTTGCGGATGAAGATTGTGAAAGAATTGCATGAAGAAGGTCATGTGGGAAGAGATCATACCTTGAAGTTGATTTCTCAATCATATTTTTGGCCTTCCATGAGGAAAGAAGTTGAAAGATTTGTGCAGAGATGTCACATATGTCAAGTTTCCAAAGGGACAGCTACGAATGCAGGATTGTATATGCCATTGCCCGTGCCTACTAGACCATGGGTTGATATTAGCATGGACTTTGTTTTGGGTTTGCCAAGAACTCAACGAGGGAATGATTCCATATATGTTGCGGTGGATAGATTTTCGAAGATGGCACATTTCATAGCCTGTAAGAAGACCGCTGATGCAGTTTGTGTTGCTCAATTGTTCTTTAAAGAGGTTTATCGACTACATGGGCTACCTGAGACCATTGTTTCTAACCAGGACACTCGATTTTAAGTTATTTTTGGTTAAGTCTGTGGAAGATGGTTGGGACTAAGCTGAATTTTAGTAGCGCCTATCATCCACAAATGGATGGGCAAACGGAGGTGTGAACCGAAAGCTGGGAAACTTGTTGAGATGTCTTGTGAAGGATAATTTGAAGAGCTGGGATGTGAAGTTATGTCAAGCTGAGTTCACACACAACCATGCAGTTAATCGAAGTACGGGATTCAGTCCATTTCAAGTGGTATATTCGGCAATTCTGAAGGGACCATTGGATTTGCCGATAGTTCCATTTCAGAAAGGGGTGTTAAACGAGCTTGTGATTTCGTGAATGAGTTGCAGGAATGTCATAGGATTGTTCATGAACGATTGCTTAAGTCAAATGAGAAGTATAATAACTGGCAGATAAGAAGCGAAGGAGTGTGGACTTTAAAGAAGATGATTTTGTTTATGCAGTATTGACGAAAGATCGATTTCCAGTTGGAACTTACAACAAATTGAAAGCTCAAAAGATTGGTCCAATAGAAATCTTGAAGAAGATCAATGATAATGCTTATCAGTTGAGACTGCCGGATCATATACATACTGTCGACGTTTTCAACGTCAAACATTTGATTCCGTATCATGAGCATAAGCTTGTCGAAGAAGAGGAAAGTGTGAATTCGGGGTCGAATTCCTTTCAACCAGGGGAGGATGATGCAGCGCACCTTGTTATGCAACCTAACACCTTATGCCTTAAGTCGCCCCGAGTTGTGCCAACCAGCAACATAGCATGTTATGCTTTAGGTCGCCGACCCTACGTCGCTCAGGACATATGAGTGAGCTACGACCTAGCGAGGAATGCGAGTTAAGTCACAAGTTCGAGAGCAACGGCCTAATAAGTTTATACCACATTTCCTTAAGACGTTTGAAGCTTAGGTCGTTCCAGCATCTTAAGTCGCTCACTGCATCCAAGGCCGCATTTACTTTTAAGTCGCTCCTGTTCTTAGGTCGCGAGCAGATTTCCTATGTCGTGAAGCTTAGGTCGCTCCAACCTTATGTCGCTAGAATTCTTAAGCCGCTTATCTACTTAAGCCGCATATGCAGAAGATCCTTTATGCGGCATTGGACCTTGTCTCGTTAAGGCGCAAGATCCTGAAGCTTATGTCGCATGAAGTTAGGTCGAGTATGTTGTTAAATTTTTAACTCGTAGGTCGTTGTACTTATGTCGTGTTGTATATGTTGTTGTAACTCGTTTGTTTTAGGTCGTTGAAGTTAGGTCGCGTCTGCTAGGTCGTGTACGTGTGTGTTGTAAGCCTATAAATAGGCGAGTTGGGTCATTTGTAAAGTGGTTGATTTTGAATAAACTTTTGTTTGAGTGCTTTATGCCTCTTTTAAAATTGGAAGTTGAGTGTTATCTCCTTTCTCCATTTTTGGTTATTCGAGTGCGCTCGAATCAACGGATTTGAAGTGGATTCACGGAATCTCGTGCGCGTGATCAACGTAGAAGAATCGCAGATCTTCTAACACAGTATCGTGCACGATCAACGTGTTAAAGATAGCTAGAATCTGGTATCTCGCGAGATCAACGGATTTGTGCATTTATCCTTGGTATCTTTAATCCATCAATCCATATTTGCATCATTCCATCGTTATTTTTTCGTTGTGCATCATTTGATCACATCTTGAAAGTTAATCCGCTGCGTAAGTGTGTATATGCATATGTGTGTGTGTATATATATGTATGTATATATACATATGGATGTGACTGTGCACGTCTGGAAACGGACATAATTTTTCCTCTGGTTAAAGTTTACAGGTTTCAAAATTTGTTTAAAAATCTTAAATTCTTCCTCTAATCTTTGATAGGCTTTTAGGAATCGATAAGACATGTTGTAAAATCAAGGTCCAAGTTTTAAATATTTTTTATTAAGTGGAATTTGAAAGAAAGTCTTACTGGAAAGAAATTGTACAGTGGAACTTAAAATTTAGTAGAAATTCAAATGTTTTAAATCTTGATTCAATTACATAATGTGATTTGTTTTCGAAGACCATGATTTTTAAAAATAAAATCAAGGATTTTAACTTGATAATTCGAGTGACAATGACAGTTGAACAGAAGTTTAATCTACGTCGAATTCTGGTGATCGACAATGGCTTTGGGTGTCGAGTTGATCAGGGTGAAATCTGGCATGATGGGGACCTCGGGAAAATTATGTGATGAACTTTCTGGTCACCAAGGCAGCGGCGTGGTGTCGAATTTGGTTTAAGGAGGTTTTAAGGCCGTGGTCGAAAAGTTGTTTGCTGCTTGGTCGTCGAAGCACCGGAGGAGGTCGGTCATGGGGGAATCAAGGTAGAGGATCATGGAGAGGCTTCAGATGGAGAATGGTGTTCTCCAGTGGTCGGCGTCACCTGTACGAGGCGAGCTTTGGTCGGAGTATTCGTTTCAGCTTACTCTAATGGGTTCGAATTGGGTTTGGTGCTTGATTGAAAGTAGTGAGTGGTTCAATGGATTGTAGACGTCGTAGTTGACTTGGCGATGATGGTCGTGGGCACGGAGTGTCGCCAACGGTAGGTGCACATGCACCAGATGGTCTGTGCACACGAGATTTAGGTTGGGAACGACGAAGTTTTTACTCGGGTTGATGCTCTGATAAGAAGAGGATGGGCTTGGGTCTTTTATCGAGTTGCACGCGTGAGTATTTAAGTATAATAGATTATAAATTTTAAACAAGTTTTAAATATATAAAAAAGGGAACTTAGGATTTGGTGAGAAACGCTCGGGTTCTGTACGAGTAAACATCGTGTTTAAATCGGATTATTAATCAATTGTAAAAAAAAGGTTTGTAAGCTTAACAAAGTTAAGTTTAAACTAATTATCTTTAAACTATTTTAAGTAATTAGTAATTAATTAATTGGTAATTAAGAATTAATTAATTTGTAATTAAAATGGTTAATTAAAGTTTAATTACTAAATGAAGTAATTAAAGGAATTATAAATTAGTAATTAAGAATTTATAAATTGGTAATTAATTATTAATTTTATTAATTAAATGATAATTAATTAAGGATTAATTAGTTTTGTAATTGACTTAAGGTTAATCAATTATTACAATTAATTGAGGATAATTAATTTAATGGTAATTTATTACGGGTTAATTAATTAATTAATTAAGGGAAATAAATTAAAGGATAATTAAATAATTAAAGGTTAATTATTTAATGATTAAAGGTTGATTGGTTAATAATTAGAAGTTGATTAATTTATTCTTAAAGGTTAATTAATTAAGATGGTTTGTAATTAGTTAATGTTAATTAACCAAGATTAATAATTTGTTCATAAGCGATAAATCTGATTCAAATTAATCAGATGAGTAATTAATTCTACTTATGGATAATTGAATTGTATGAAATGCCTTGCATTGTTTAATATCCCTAATATGTTATGCTTTGTGCTATGAATTGTTTTGGTGTGATCTGTGATTAATGTAATTTATTTATCTGTGATAAATTTATATTATTTGTCTATGAATATGTGAATGGAGATAAGCATTATTGGATTATATTGCTTAACGATATTAATGTGTTTGAATCTGTGATGATTAATGATGTCGCACTATTGTGTAAAACCCCTGGACTAGACTATGCACACACAAATATGGATTGCATGAGGAAATTGGTTAAGTCACGGATATTTGAATTTAATGGTTTTGAAGTTGAATTTTAAGATAATTTTGGAAATGGAATTCAGTAAAATATGAAAAGCTTTTGAAAAGGAGTTTTGAAGATAAAAGTTATTTTGAATAACTTGATAAAGTTTTTAAATTTAAATAATTCGATATGAATTTGAATTCAAGATTTGAAATTGAATTCTATGTTTGGAAATTATGGTTTAAAAAGGTTATAAATGTGTTTATATCGGTTTTAAACCATTTTAAAAGTATTGTTTTGAGAATTTGAATTTAACCCAAGTTTATATTTAAAAGGCTTTAACTCGTGCAAATGTAATCAAATTTTTCCGAAACGAAAACTATTTGTTTTCAAATAATAATAGCTCCCATATAAAGAAAGGATTTCCAATTTGTGTTGAAAGATTTCAAGTTTGATATTGAAATGGGAATGGTTTTGAAAGCTATGAATGAATCTTTGGAAATGGTTTTGAAAGCTATGAATTGAATTTTTGATTTAATGATTGGATGAGTTAATCCAGTTTGAAAAAGAAATTGTTTTGAAAATCATAATTGAATCTTTGTGGATAATTGTCGAACTTTGTTTTGAAATTGAAAAGGGTCTTAATGGTATCTTTTTTATAAAATATTTAGGATTGAAATGGGATTGTTTTGAAAAACCGTGAATAAATCTTTGTGAAAGATTGGTGAACTTTGTGAAGTGAATCTTTTTGTTTAAAGATTTGTCAATGGTAATTTGTTTAAAACATTTGAAGAAATATTTTGAGTTTTAAGTTGTGACTTAACTGAGACCTCAATATCCATATGTTTTTAAAATATTGCGCTCATTATTCAGTTTAGCCGGGAGAGGAAATTGTGTCATATAAACCATTCCGAATAATTCTACGATGTTATGGATAGCATTTGAAGACCGATGGTGAAGACCGGATATTTTCGAAAGCAAAAGGATAACTCGTCGAATATCTCTGCACCGGTTGATCCCCGGTATAGAATTTTGATCACCCTTTGTGATGGGAAGTCCGGACGTGATTATAAATTATTTGGATTTGCAAGGGCTTCTTTGAAAGTGCCTTCGGTTCAGTTCGAAACCCGAACAGACTTGTATGGATGTATGCCTGACATTACACTTTGAGATGTAAAGCTGGTTTCTATCAAATTCATTTCTGTTTGGTGGCGGAGAATTAATTCTCTTAGCTTACCCTTCTCTGAGACGTACGAGCTTAGAGGTTATGTAGTTCATGGTTACTAGTGATACATTCCCAATTTGGTAGTGTGAAATGCTGAGTGCTTTTGAGTGTTGCTGAACATTTGTCGATCGAAGCATGGCTTTTGGTGAAAGCGTAGCTTTGTGGACGTGACCTCGTCAGACCTCACTCCCCGAAAACGGGAAAGATGCGGCAAGGTTGCAGGGGTCGCACCCCTAGGGTATGTCCGTTCCTTCTGGACAAGGGTGTGATCATTGTATGGAGACCAGATATTTAACCTATGTGGTTACTGCAAATACATTACTTTGTGGTTGTTGGTGTTAAGGATCCTCGGATAAAGGTCGCAAACGACCGGGGATGGCATATTTGTAGGCGTTACTCCCGGACAGGGAGGAAACATGCCTTGTGTTGGCAGAGAGCTGGGTAAGTTCTCGAGGCATCCTTCCGGAGGCATTCCCATGTGTCAATAGGAAGTTCCTTAGCCTTAACATTTGTTGGAAATCTAAAGAAACAATACGCGCCCTGTACGGTTTTATTTGTATAGCCTGCCATGGACTGTGGTGGTAACCTGCTATTGAACATGGTAGCTATAATAGGCGTACAATAATGGTTGTATGCTGGCTAAGATTAATATTATACTTTCGAAAGGTTTTTGCACTATGCACTAATAATAATATCAAATGGTTTTCGCGCGTCAAACATTTTTGACTATCATAAGGAGAAATCTCCTCCAATTCTGCGTTGGCATGGTGTGTGCGGCGGGAGGCCTTATAGTAGTTTCATTTTAAAAAAGGCATTGCGGATTTCAATTTTTAGATTCTTTTGTTGTTTGTTTTAAAGATAAATTGTTTTTGTTTGCTCATACCAGTTCCATGACTGATCCGGAGTTTATTGTTCTCTTCCTAAACTCTGGGTGCCCACAATTTTCCACACGGGCAGTCTAGAGTTGGGTTTTTCATATATTCAAATAGTAGGTGTAGATTCGATAGCATCCAGCCTTTCGATGATGGCGATCACATTTTCTTCATTCTGGACTGACCTTGCTTAGTACAACTTGATTGGGAGTTCGAGCTATTTCTAAATTGGTACTTTGGAGATGGAGATTGTTGATATTGGAGTTCATTCTTTGGAGTTCAAGTTTATGTTATCTCTTTCCACTGTTGTATCTTGTCTTTGATATTTGTATAAATATCTCAATTGTATCATGATTCTATCGGATGTTGTGTATCAACGATATATAATTCATTTTCTTCCGCTGTGTTGTTGTACTTAATGTGTTATAAGATCCGGCACGAGTCGGATTTCAACGATTGAATCTGCGGCATTCGAGTACAAGTGATGTATGAGTGTCGATTTTCGAACGCTGAAATTCGGATCGTGATAATTGACTGGGTGGTAACCGAGCAATCTTTGAATATTTCTGGCATCTCTCGCATTTCTTTGCGTACTCAATAGCTTGACTTTCCATTCATGCCCAATAAAAACCTTGTCTCGTTGTCTTCTTTGCCAACTTTGCCCCGTTGGAATGGTCTTCGCAAAATCCTTCATGCACTTCTACCAACAATTTCATCCCATCTTCTAGACTCACACATTTGAAGTAAGGTAAGGCATATCCTTTTTTATAGAGAACTCCATCCATCATTCTGAAAGTTGGAGCTTGTTGCCTGATTTTCCAAGCTTCCACTTTGTCGGATGGTAATACCCGTTTGGAAAGACACTTGACAATAAGTAACATCCAAGTGTCACTATAACTATCGTTTGTTCTTGGATGATCAGTCCTCTCATTTGGGACTTCTTCACTAATCTCCCTTTCTTCTATTTCTTGTGACATGGCTTGAGATCTTGTAAGGACTAACAATCCCTTCCCTTGTTCAGGTATTCCCTCTTCAATACTTGGACTTTCTTGGTACCCTACTGGTACAATTCTGGTTTCAGCGGCTCCTCTTAAACTAGCTAACTTTTCTAATGAATCTGCTTGAGAGTTTTCTCCCCTTGGAACTTGATGTATAGAAAAATCTTCAAAAAAGATGAGCATTTTCAATACCTTCTTTACATATAAAGATAGTTTGGCATCCTTATTCCGATATACTTGC
Organism: Allium cepa; assembly: GCA_030765085.1. Taxonomy (NCBI): domain Eukaryota; kingdom Viridiplantae; phylum Streptophyta; class Magnoliopsida; order Asparagales; family Amaryllidaceae; genus Allium; species Allium cepa. The sequence continues at coordinate 814,338,119 of CM060939.1, forward strand.
TTTATCTAGTTTACCACTAATTGAGAATCACTAAAGACTTGAATTCGTGGGATTTTGAGATCTAAGGCTAGAGTCAATCTTACTACCCGTGATTCATATTGGACTACATTATTTTTCATAAGAAACCCTAACTTCATTGCTTAGTGTTGGCGGTGTTCATCTGGCGTTATAATGACATATCCTGCTCCGGCTCCTTCCACATTTACTGCACCGTCCATAAATAATTTCTAAATGGGTTGTTGATCCTTTTCTTTCTTCAATTGTTCTTTAACGAAGTTTGTATACTCATTGATAAAGTTTTCCAATGTTTGTCCTTTGATACCCGCCCATAGCTGAAATTCAATGTAATACTGGCTAAGTTCAATTCCCCACTTTACTAGCCTACCTAAAGTATCAGGCTTACTGAAGATTTGTTTGAGTGGAAAGCTAGTCAGTATTCTGATTGGATGTGCTTGGAAGTATGCTCTAAGTTTTCCCATGGTAAGTATCAAACAGTAAGGTAACTTTTCTATTACCGAGCACCGAACCTATGCATCTTTTAACCACAACTCACGTAATAAACAGGAAGCTGAGTTTTACTTTTCTCTCTGATCAAAACTAAACTAACCGCATGCTCTAAAACTGCCATTTACAAGTACAAGACTTCACTATTCTTGCGATTGGATAGTATTGGTGGCTTTTCCAAATGAATTTTCAACTCTTCAAAGGCTTTCTTACAGTATTCTCCCCACTCAAAAATTTTCTTCTTCTAAATTACATTGAAAAAGGGAATGCACTTATCAATCGACTTGGAATGAACCTGCTTAGGACAACTACCCAACCGTTTAAACTCATTACATCTTTACTAGTTTTGGGCTAAGCCATGTCCTTGATAACTTGAATTTTGTCTGGACTGGCCTCATTTCTTTGAGCGTTCACAATATAGCCTAAAAATTTCTTGGATTGCACTCCGAAAGAGAATTTTTAGGGATTCGGTTTCATTTGATATTTTTGTAGTACTTCGAACATCTCTTTTAGGTCTTCAAGGTGACTCTTAGCTTCATAAGATTTTACTAGCATATCGTCAACGTAAACTTCCATATTTCATCTGATCTATTCTTTGAACATTCTGTTGACCAATCTTTGATGGGTAGCCCATGCATTCTTTAACCCAAAAGGCATTGCTTTGTAGTAGAAAATTCCCCAATCGGTAATGAAACTTGTATGTTCTCTGGTTTAAACGTGGGTATCTGATTATATCCTGAGTAAGTATCCATGAGGGATATTAATCTGTGTCCGCTATTTGCATCAACTAACTGATCTATAGAAGGAAATAGGTAACAATCTTTTGGACAGGCTTTGTTCAAGTCAGTATAATTGATGCAAGTCCTCCAGTTGTCATTCAACTTCTTTACCAATACTGGGTTTGCTAACCACTTTGGTTAGAAGACTTCCTGAATGAATCCATTTTCGAGGAGCCTTGTAACTTCCTCTTTTAGGGTGTTGGACCACACTTTATCCAATTGTCTCTTCTTCTTTCTAACAGGGGTCGCTTCCAGATTAATGTTTAGTGCATGACACTTAACCGATGGATCAATCCCAACCATATCTGAACAAGACTATCAAAAACTTCTTTATTGGATTTAAGAAACCGAACCAAGTCTTTCTTAAATCTGCTTTCCAACTCCTTTCCCACTTTGACTATTTTGGTTGATTCATCTAGGTCTATACATGTCTCCTCAAGATCTTTTATAGGTTTTATCCTTTCCACTTCCCCACGAAAATCAAATTCTGTGATAATTTCTCTTTCCTCTACAAAATTAGCATCATTCCTCTTTCTCTTGCTTCAAAGAGAAATGTACATTTCAAACAACGTTTATTAGTGTTATTAGATCTTACTTTTGGTTCGAATGTTGGATGTAATGATCCATCATTCAAAAGCTGAAAAACGGTAGAAGAATGAGAATAAGCAGAATACTCCCATTTATATTGATCATGCATTGCAAAATACATCTCATGGTAGCTGAATTGTTCTCCATGGATAGTGTCCCAACCCCTCATGGTTAAGAATTTTACCATTAGATATTTCGGTGAGACAAAAGCGTCGACCTCATCAAGTGTGGGTCGACCGAAGAAAGCATTGTAGTATGATGGTTGGTTGATGATTACAAAGATAGATTCAAAAGTTTGAAAGCATGGCGGCACTCCCATCTGCACTAACAACTTCACTTGCCCTACTGTAGTCTATCCCTTGTTGTTGAACCCAAAGATGATTTCAAGGCTGGGTTCTAGCTTATCCTCTGGAATGCCCATTTAATCAAAGGCATGTTTGAAAATGACATTAACCACGCTCCCTATATCCATAAGAATTTTAGACACTATAGAAAGTCCAACTTGAACCAGGATCGTGAGGGGGTCGTTATGAGGGTGATGGATCTCTTTCTTTGGCTCTAAGGGAGTAACAACAAGATTTGGCATAGGAACATTTAGTCACGGACTTTTAAGTTGGAGCTCTTCTTGAATAGAGAACACTCCTTCTCTAGATTTTTTAATGTATCTGTTCTGTTCTCCTTGCTAGTCCTTGCCAACCGTGGCCCCCATGAATCACATCAATCCTATTCAATGAAGGATTCAAGCTCAATGGATCTTCTTCTTCCAAGATGTTGACAGCATTATTACAAAACATTTGCGGACCATCACCAGTCCATGGTGCCTTTTATTTGTCTTGGATGAATTCTTTCAAATGCCCTTCGTGAAATAGTTTCTGAATGATTCCATCCAACACCATACATTCATCAATTTTGTGGCCATTTGCTTTGTGATAAGAGCAATAGTCATCCCTTTTTCTCTATTTAGCATAATTTTTGGCATCGAACGCGGTCGGAAAGTTAACCTTCTCCTTAGTCGTGGCATAAATATAAGACAATGGCTTGTTTAAAATGACTGAATTAGTATTAGGCTCCTCCCACCTTGTTCTCTTATGTCTCCGAGCCAAACCAAATCTTCCACTTTCTTTTTAGGATTAGCTTTCTTTTTAGCGTAATATTATTCATCCATTCGAATGAATTTATCAGCCTGAAAATGGAAGTTCTGTAGATCTTTACACCTATGGTTAAAGAGTTGCTTTTAAAATGGTGTATTCGCTATTAACCTAGAATGTACTGCAATGAGCTTATCCTTGTCATTCATATCTTTATCTTTTAGCGCTTTTGTGTTGAACTTCTTAAGGTAATCACTCGACAATTCTCCCTATCTTTGCTTAATGATGGCTAGAACAGTGTAATCAATGTTTGGATCTTTGCATATACAGAATTAGGCAGAGAATTCATAAAATCTATTTTCATGAATAGATTGCCTTTTCACGATATTGTCGATACCATTTAGTCGCTGCCCCTTGAAGCGTTACCGAAAACAGTCTACATCAAATAGCTCTAGAAGCATTATATAGATCCATCTGACTATCAAAAGCCATTAAGTGATCATCAGGGTCAGTAGCTCCATGATACTTCAAGGTTGGGATCTCGACATGAGATGGGATAATTGTTGGCATGATTTCACTTGGGAACAGTGTTACTCGTTCATTATCATTTTCTCTCTCATCCAAAGTCCTCTTCCCCTTTGCATTTAGCATATCTTTGACTACCTTTTCCGCTAGGTCTTTCAAATAAGCTAACTTGATTGATCTTCTTTAGAAGACTATTTCTGATCCATTCCTTTGGATGAAATGTGATTGACTTTATTGCTTTTTGCTGCCACCGTAGGTGAGGATCTCAACTTGGATCGAACCTCTTATCATTGCTTTAAATGATGATTTAGGTTTATTGTCTGGTGCATTTCGGTAGCTTTCTTTTAGCTAAACCGTAGACTTACCTGACCTCTCTTCAGGAGGCTCTTTAGTAAGGCTATGGAGACGGTACTAAAGGTTTGTCTGGTGCATTTGGCTAGCTGTCTTTAATCTGCACCAAAAACTTATCCGACTTTCCACTAAAAGGCACATCAGCAAGTCCTTTGATGATGGAACTTAAGGCAGGTTCGGTGCTTTGGACAAGCCAAAGGCTTACTCATCCTCCCTATAGGAGGCGCTCCACTCAGGCTGCGTAGGTAGATGTTGAAGGCTTTGAGATGCTTTAGTCAGGTGTTTTCAGATAGGACCAAAGGGTTACCTAACCTCTCTCTAGGAGGTGCTTGGACCAGGCCATCATGGTGGGGAAAAATGCTTAGCCCCTTACTACCATCTTAGATAATGATTTAGGCTTTTCATTATTTTCATGAGAGTTTTACTTCTCAATCATGTAGACACGCCTATTTTGTTTAGAAAATCTTATTTTATTGATTGCTGATTTAACATCTTTGTACGAATTCATTAGGCTTCCTCTACCTTAGGAAATTATTGATCAAGAGCTCCAAGCTTCGAAATTGGTTTGTATCATGTCCATTTTCCCAACGGTAGTAACAATATAGTCCTCCAAGATTCCTTTCATTCTTTTGATGCTTCTTTTGCTAAGGCTAGTAATTGAGTTTGTTCTTAGTCAAGGAGTAGATATTCTTGTAAGAGGTGACGAGGGAGAAAAGTTTAGGAACCCATGGTCCTTTGAAAGTTGATCATTTAGAATTCCTCATGGCTCTATTATGCATGATAATCTACATAGCTTCCACAACAAGCTTTCTTTTTTAAGAATCTCAAGTTTCAATTAGTTCTTGAGAGTGTTTAAGAAAAATTTCCCACCTTCTAGTGAATCGATCAAATTCCTTTGTTATTTCTCTTTCAAAAATGGTCCACATTGGTTTGAGTTGAATTTACTTCCTTGTTTTCAAGGAGATGCTATCCTTTTTACACTGCTTTCCTAGGGAGAAGATCGATGTTGGCTCTATGTGAAATGGATTCAAACTCCATCTATCTAGGTTGTAATATGCTACTTATCTCCCATTATTTTCCATGATTTGTAGTTCCCTGATTCTTAATACTTGTTTTTTATGAAGCCCACTGTCATTAGTGATTTGGTAAGTTGGCTTGGTCATTTGAGGCTTGGAGGATCCTTGTTCGGAGATCTTAACATGACTAATTGGCATGACTAAGGAAACTTTGTTGATGAGATTAATTGGTGTTGAGATCAAAGGTAAGTAAGAACGGAATAGGATATGCTTGGTAGGGACAAGTCCTTTAAGCCCAATATATGCATGCTGGAGTAGCTCCAATTATGGTTTTAACAGAGTTGGAGGTTCGAGCCCTCTTTCTAGCACCTAAATATTAATGAAATTCTTTTTTAACCCCAAAATTGTGACGAAAATAAATTTGATCAAGAGAGGCTAAGGCAAGACTAAACAAAGTTGTTAGGATGAAGTGCATTCAATGTAAGTCCATAGAAATTTCGGCATGCATTCAGCAATAAGGCAAAAATCTGCTTGAATATCATATTTGAATAAAGTTGATATGCAAGTCACAAGTCAAATCAAAATGCAAATTACAAGTCGTAAATCTTCACATTTATATGCTACGCAATGGTTCAATATTCAATTCCTTATGTATACAAGGTTTAAGTGATACAATTGACCAAAATCACTATATTTATTTAGGATTACATAATGAACATTTTATGAAGAGAGGTCAGAATCATTCTCCCCACCTCCAAGACCCTTACGTCCAGATTTATAAGGGTAGGTAAGTGGTACAATAGCTTGGGGTCGACATTGTTGGTTTTCGACATCAACAATTTCATATTACGTTAGCTTTGACGTTGCATGGTTAAGCTTTGGTGTCGCTCCAGTAGTATTCAGCATTAATAAGCAATGGCATTGCTATAGTGTGATATCATCATGAATCTATACCATTCTTCAAAACTTTGGCCCTAATAGATCTTGCGAATGTTGATGGCTTTCGGTACCATCAACCTTATGTGTTGAGATGCTCTTGATTGATTGTCGATAGCACCAGTTGGAGGCGGTAATAAGCATTGATGAAGAGGGGCGTTAATATATGGCTGTATTGAGAAAGAGCAACTTCATCCAATTTAACGTCGGCGTCGTTGGCTTCTATGGACATTGATGACATTCGCCATCAACATCGCATGCATAGACCTCCAAGTGTTGATGATATATGTCGAATAAAAGATGATGTGCGGCATTGACCATTGACGACGTAAATGATGGATAGTGCTATCTGAAAGACGACTACAAGAAGTGGCGATGTTAGAATGGAAGCAACATCTAAGAAATGCTACACCATTGCTTAGTGGCAATGATTGATATTGTCGAAGCACGTTATTACTTCCATCTTAAAAAGCGGCACCAATGAGATGCGATGTAGATGACGTCAATACAACAATAATGGCTTATGATGTTGATCTCATTCGATATTATTGCTTTTTTGAAGAGGTGGAGCATTGGTCACAATTGATATTAACCCATAGCTGTTCCAATGAAGGTCGACATAGATGATAGGCGGTGCTGACAATAAGCAATATAGATGATGTATGTGCAGTTAATGCCCCACTATTACCCCTCTATATCCCTGCTATATCTCATAGCGGATTTCTACCGCTACGATTTTTTCCATGTAACCCCAAATATAGTTTTTTCGCTTTAAACCTTGCTATTTCCGCTATATCCCGTTACTCCCGCTATATTCCGCTATTTTCGCTATATCTTCTTTAAGAAACGAATTTAAAACTGACTTTTATACATTATAAAAATTATGAGATTAATTTATTTAATTGAATTTTTAATATATTTTCAGAAATGAAAATACTCTAATATTCTACTAAATTCAATTATGTTATATAATAGTTCTACGTTTATTTACAGTATATCCGCACATGTTTTTATTAAAATTATTTATGTATTGATTATACTTCAATTGAATGTTAATTTTTCATTTAATTACCAATTTTATATTTGTAAAAACATTAAGTATGAGTTTTATATGCTATTTTAGAGTCATCCGCTATATCCCACTATGTCCTCACTGTATCCCCGTTATGACTTTTTACACCTCCGTCGCATTGAATCTGCCAAGCGCTTTAACTGCACAAGATGATGTATGATATGCTTAACAACATGCGTTGTTGCATATATCTCCTGTTGTTGAAATGCGATGTTCCTTCGGCCTCGATTACCGTGCAGCGTCACGATCATATTACATGTCGTTTCCCTTCATGGTTAATATTGGTGACAACACTGTCTAATAACTATGAGTATGTAACCCTTTAGATTGCTTAACAGCCATAAGTAACACACCGCCGACATTTGAAAAGTGTTATACACTCTGATCTCAATGACTATATTTTGTTTATTGAAACATCTTAATCGTGGTATTTAAAATAAAATTTTATTTTAGGTTGTGATTAATTAATCACGATTGCAACAATTCGCAATTTTTAAGCACATAATATTTTATTTAAGGTTTTCTTATTAATATACTTTAAATTTGATACTTAATTAATTAAATTACAATACAACAAAGTAATAACGTACATCAAATACCTTGATTGTGAACAAGATTGACTGTACAGTTAGATATATGTAACAAATCACATAGTTACCTCTAGGGAATACTATAAACTCATTTAACTATAATATCAAATGATCCATCGATCGGTACCAAAATAACAAACCATACTAGACGAGGAGCATTATCATATAGAGTAACCGTATAACTGAAGATTATATCTGTATATAACATAAACCAGATTAACTTGTGTCCATCAAGGACCAAACCAAAAAATTTACTTGGAGTCTACAAACCTATGAAAACAAATGAAAAAATAAAGAAATTTCATCATTAGTCCAATGTTGTCATTCTCACATAAAAAGACCATGTACGAAAAAACATAAGCCTTAAAAATCTTTAGGGAGATAAAAAGGAACATAAATAACACAAAGGTCTAAATAAAATACCACATCACCTGAAAAGTAAATCCTAAATCATGTTTGACTGAAATCATTGCACTTTTGGACGATATCTTCTTAGCCTCTAACTACCATACCCCCATCAACTATCATCGACCGCATATACATCTTCAGACGCCACAATTGGTACCCTTGTCCTGACCCCTGGCTTTGGTGTTGTCACCTTTAGAACTGTCACCAACACCATATTCAAATCTTTGAGCCATAGGTTTGAAGACCGAACCGCGGACAGAACCGTGGTAGTTCAAGGTCGAAAATTCCGAAGGTTGAACCGGTCAGATTGCTAAAACCGTGTTAAATTTTCTTTCTTCTATCTATACGTGTTGTGCATATTTCCACATACCACCGAACCAACCCTGCTTCCTATGCATGGCCGAACCAGCCTCCACCGATCCATGCTACTACCGGTCCAACTCCATCTCCATGCTACTACCAGTCCAACTCCATCTCCATGCTACTACCGATCCAACTCCACCGAACCATGCTACTGCCGGTCCAAACCTCCATCCCATGCCTACCGAACCAACCAACTTCATCATGCTACCGAACCACCAACTACCGAACCAACCTACTTCCTCATGCTACCGAACCAAAATTCAACCAACCGTCACCGGACCAAGTTCCGCCGAACCAAGGCCTTGCCGAACCAACTTTGCCAGGCCAGATTGCATCAGCCCAGGCCCACCAGCAACTATATACATCCAAGATCCCTGCCCCCAGCCTCACTCTATAAATAGAGGGGCAGGGGTACGGTAATGGAAGACAAGTTTGAGAGCTCAAGCACGGATAGAACTTTCCAACAACTTTCAGTTACTTGTAATCAAAGCTTTGTACTTGTAATTTTAATAGAAGAGGAGAATAACATATAAAGTGGACATAGGCACGTTCTGGCCGAACCACTATAAACCTGTGTGTCTTTTACAATTTAGCCCTGCTTTTTATATATTTCCATAAATCACCCAAATCACTAAGAACAACGTATAATCAATTACATCATACGACTTGGAGGTGTTTGCCCATTTTTTGTGCAAACATTTTTGGTGCTTTCACTGAGAATTGAACTCAAGGAGCTCGGAGCTTCAGTTTCTCCCACTTAACCCTTTTCCTATCAGCATCGTTCATTGCTTGGAAGACATGCCTCCCGGACGGAAGAAAGATGCTAACAAAGGAAAGAACATCGCAACTGGCAGTATCCCAGACCAGTGATCAGAGACCCAGGCAATCGTCTGGTTCCAATAGAAAATGTAAATCAGACGAATCCGACAGCCCCTGCTACGGAACAACCAATTACAAGGGCGGATCTGGACAGGGTTGTAGCTGAAGTAACTAACCGCTTCGCATCTCAACAAGAAGCCTTGGTGGATCAACTCATGTCACGCTTAAGGGATGTTGAAGAAACCAACCGCAACACTGAATCATGGGGTGAGTCCCGGTCTGGAGGATCTGGGAGACGACAAAGGTCTTTCTTCTTCGAAGAGGCTAACAACCGAAATAGCTATGGTAGGAGCCGAGCCCGGACTCCGCCCGAATTCCGACTGGAGGAAACACTTGGAACCAAACCCAACAGGGGAGGTACCAGGCAGGGGTTGGATGTAGCTAAGCCCGTCATGCTACCTAACCATGGAAACACCAACGGACGGGGCCGAGATGGAGTCCCGCCCGAAGTTGGACCCGAGGAAGTGCTGAGAACAGAACACAACAGGGGGAAATCAATGCAAGGGCCAACTGCGGCTGACCCCAGCGTGCCCCCAGAAGACCAGAGGCAGCCATTGGAGAATGTTAGGAGTGATAGACAATACCATCCCTACAGGTCATCTGGACGGAATCAATTCCACAGGGAAGAACCAAACTCATTTCTATCCGCTCCAAGTTTTGATGAAAGGATGGCGCGATTGTTCAAAGAGTGCGTCCAACGAGAACAAAGGGATCGAGGGATAGGCGCTAGGGTAACCAGCCCCTTCACCCGCAATATTGAAACTGCCATCACCCCCGGGAATGGTAAATGCCGACAATGGAACCTTACAAGGGAACCTCTGACCCCGTTGTGCACTTGCAGAGATACACACAGCATATGCTCATGAGCGGAGCTACAGAGGGAGTGTTGCGTAAATGCTTTCCACTATTCTTGGTAGATCTAGCTACTCCTGGTTCTGCCATCTACCCCAAGGATCCATCAGCTCATGGGAAATGTTGAACGAAAAGTTCATCAGCCAGTTCCGCATTCATGTGGAACAACCCAAGGACGCTTATTCCCTATCTAATATCAAACAGAAGCCCGGGGAGACAGTGCAACAATACCTAACCCGATTCAATCCCGCAGCGGCCGCAGTCCAAGATGTCGACGAGAAGCTTATCCTAATGGCCCTCTGCAGTCGTGTACACCCGGATACTAAATTTGCCAGGAGACTAACGAAAGAGAAGCCAGCTACCTTGCCCGATTTCTTCCATGGAGCCGGAAAATATATGAGACTTGAAGATGCTGCCATTGAAAGGCAGACAGGGCAACAAACCAAGGTAGCTCATGGCAATACATCCGCAGTAGCAAGGGACGTTCGAAGAAATGACTCCAGAGATAGTGCTGGGGGCAAGAAGGGAGAAAAACGCTTATATAGAGTAGGACCGAGATTTGACTCTTACACTCCTCTAAATGAAACAATTGAAAACATCTTCTTTGCCACCCAAGACGAAGTTAGATACAAGCGCCCCCCGCTTAAGAAGGAATCAGATAATGCAATTAAGTCTGGAAAGTTCTGCCGCTTCCAGGAATCTCATGGGCATGACACCAATGAATGCCATCATCTCTGGGACTTGATTGAAGAACACATCAGAAGGAAGAAACTGGAGCGCTATCTGAAAGGTCAGAACAGGACTTCCACTCCTGCCAGTGAGAACCCAGGGCTACCCCTCCCAGAAGTTGGCGGAGGAAATCGCAACACCAGTGGCTCCATTCAAGAGAAGATAGTGGTCCTTACCATATCAGGAGGACCACACATCGCCGATGGAAGTTGGGCAGAGATGGAGAGATACGGTAAGTCACTTAGAAACAATGAAGGCTATGTTAATTCTGTTACAGAAGAGCGCCATCCGAAACGGAAAGAGAATGATGATATCACATTCAGTAGGCATGATCTAGAGGGAAGGCAGTACCCTCACATGGATCCTATGGTCATCTCTGCCTGGTTCGGTCCAGCCAAGGTTTTCCGAATCCTAGTAGACACTGGAAACTCAGTAAATATCTTATTCAAGCACGCTTTCGACAAAATGAAGCTATCAATGAAGGATGTGTCTCCCTGCAGCAAACCGCTACATGGTTTCACCCGGGATGCGAAAATGCCCCTCGGGCAACTGCACCTCTTTGTCGAAATAGGAAGTCATCACCGCTCCGTTGTGAGAAAACAAACATTTGTGCTGATAGAGAACCACTCAGCCTACAACGCCTTTTTGGGAAGACCAGCATTGTCTGACTTCCAAATTGTCCTAGCCCCGTGGTGCCTGAAGATGAAATTTCCAACGGATAACGGAATAGGAGAAATAGAGGGAGATCAAGACATCGTTCGAGATTGCTATGTAACCAAACTTCGCAATAACCGCAGGAAGGACAAAGGGAAGGAGGCAGAGACTTCTCTCTGTAAGAAAAACTTGAAAGCATAGCAATTAAGGAAAGCCCCTCCTCTTCGATACACCAGCGATCCTTTCAACGAATTAGACCCCAGGGACAAGGAGGAGGAGGCCACCACCGAGCCTGCAGAGGCTACGGAATTTGTATCTGTAGACAAACACGACCCAAGTAGACTGCTAAGAGTCGGGTCTCAGTTAAGAGCGGAATTGAAGGATCACCTTGTCGATTTCCTTCGCCACAACATGGATGTATTTGAATGGACGCACGTCGACATGACAGGAATCTCCCCAGTCGTAGCATGCCACATACTAAACATCGATCCCACCAAGGTGCCAGTGAAGCAGAAAAAGAGGAGCATGGGGGCAGAACGATCAGCAGCCCTCGAGGAAGAAGTAAAGAACATACTTGCCAACGACTTCATACGAGAAGTGTGACGACCCGGAATTTTCAAGCAATTAAAATTGAAATATTTAATTGATTTTGGATATTCAATAGAGTAATTTGAACTTGAATTATGAATATCACAATTTATTTGATAATTGAATTATTAAATTAAATAAGTAAAGTTGGGTGAATTGTTGAATCTGGAATTTTAAGCCTGTTAAAAATAATTTGAAGGCTTATAAAATTTATATTGATAACACTGAAGATAATAGAAGTTTTATAATTGAATTTAACAGTGGTTTGTTCGGTTTTAAAATTTTATATCATTTCAATTGAATTTAAAAATAGCCTTCTGAGGCGCAGTCTTGGAATTTAACGAGACTAGTACCATTGGGTCCGTAATATTGAATTATTATCGGATTTCAAATTTCGTGTCAATCGGAGCTAGTGTGTGAGTGTACGATATTTATACACGCGTGGGAAATTTAATTTTTAATAATTTAATGAAATTTAAATTTAATTGATAAAGCTTCTTGTATACGCCAACGTTTACCCTTACCATCTCGTACGCCTTTGCTTTTCTATCAGGAATCTAACCCTCATTCTTTCCAAGTCCTTCTTCTAAAAAAAAATTAAAAAGAAAATTTATGGCCGATTTTATAATCCCCTCTTCAATTCATTCAGGAAAAAAAATTTAATAAAAATAAATACAGGCCGAAGCCTCCCTCCTTACTTTCGTTTTCAGATCCAATTCTAAAAAAAATATGAAAATGAAGTGGTGTCGCGAATGGTATTCGTGAGTGAGAGAGAGAGGGGAAGCCACCGCATGACTCGAGGGATTGTCTCAATCGATCAAGAGGGTGAAGCGAGCCGTTCGAGGAGGGCAGTTAGGGTTTCGCGATAATTTTTGGGTCGATTCGATTGATGGGCACAGTCGTGCGCACGTGGATCGTGGTCTTGAGGTTACTACGCCTTGAAGCTTGCATGCGACCGTGATGGCGATGGTGGTGAGGTTCTTTCCGATGGCTACGTGCGCGTGAAGGTGAGGCTTGGCCAAGGTGATCGACTGTTAGGGGTTTTGAGTCGACCGATTGGTAAGTTTTTTTTAGCTGTGTTTTTATAGCCTAATTTTGGTTTAAGGATTAGATTAGAATTATTGAATTCAGAAGTAAACAAAAAAAAAAGAATTTCTGTTTTAACATGTAGGCTAGAATTTACTATATATTTACATGCCAGATATTGAAAATGGGAATTTAAAAAAAAAAGAAGAAGAGAGTTGTAGAGCTTATATATGAAAAATATAGATATTTTTTTATCTATATAATTCATTTATTATTATTGTTTTTAAATATAAGTATATGTAGTTTCAAAATAATATATTCATTTGCCATTTTAATTTACTGTTTGTATTTGGGAGGTTAACTCAGCTAATAAAACTTATTTAATTTTCATTTGCCAAGACTAATTTATTAAAGGAGATAACTTTATTTGATAAACTTATTTAAAATTTATTTTGGTTACTAAAAGGTTATAAAAATGAAATTTTTTAGGAATTTAATTATTCATTTAAAGTTAAATCATTAGTTTAAATTAAATGAGAAATTAATCGTTCGATTTATTTGAATACTAACAAAATAAATCCAATGTTATTCAAGGTCAATAATCATGAAGAAAACAAGCCGGTTTGGATTGGAATGCAATTAAAATCAGAGGTGAGTTAATCTCACTCGGTTAGATTTAAATTTAAATTTAAACGATTAAATTTAAATAATTGTTTGAATGGTTGAATTGATTGTTGTGTTATATAGTAGTATATACTACACCTTGAAATGATTGATTTCCCTCATTTTATAGTGAAAATATTTATATTGTGCTAACGTATGTGGATGCAGGGGAAAGCAGGTTGGAGGGATCCAACTGGATCCCTCAACATTTATTTGAATTATTTAAATTCGCCTGTTACGATGATTTGATATTTTATGATGGATTATGTTGACATATTGAATGCTATGGTTTGATTGGATATAATTGGGTATAATGAATTTCCAAAAATATATAACTTGGATGTTGGAAGAAAAGAAAGGAAGTGAATTTGTATGTAAAATAATTATGGAAATTTGAATAAATTTAAGAATGAAATAAAAATAAAATAAGTGACATAAGAATTCTAATTAATAAATCTTGAATATAGAAAGGAGATTTTTGAATTAATAGAAAGTTAATGAATTGTAAACTCCAATGCTAATATCTAAAAGAACGGAACATTTATTTTAAATTTAAGATTTAAGATTTTGAAAGGAACAAAGAAGAACTTGGGAAAAGCCAGAAAATTTGTATATTTCAGTTAAAAGATTTAAATCAAACAGCAGATAATAAAAATAAAGTCCATAATTAATGAATTTCGAAATGAACTGATAAGTAAAGAAATTTATTTCAAATGGAATAAATTGGAAATCAATTTGGGAAATTGATTTAAGTGATTGAGATTGGGAATTTCTCTCTGAATAACCAAGTACGTTTTCAAAGTAAAGTCTTAAATATAAATTAAAGGTTTAAAGTGGTTTTAAGAAGTATGTTTTGAAAAATGTGCTATTCCTAAATATTTAAATGCTTACGTAAGTATTCCCTTTTAATCTATTATAGCAATAATTATTTTAATCTATTATAGCAATAATTATTTTAATCTGTTATAGCAATAATTATTTAAAGAGTGACTTTGTATTTTATTTTTAAAAGTGAAATTTAGTTTTATATTTTATTTAGTAACATTATTTCCAAATATTCATATAGTATGTATTTTTAATAAATCATTGAAGTAGTTTTAACTTAAATGTTATAAAGTATATATTTCAAGGTAAAGTGTTTTAAATTATTTTAAAAATCTATTTTGTGCTTGGTGATTTCAGGGGAGATAGAAAATATTTGGGAAAGTTGATTCTGAAAAGAAAGATGGTTTTGAAACTGTTTTCAAAGGATTGAAAATAGAAATATATCTTGTGAAGATATTTTGAGGTTAAAAAATAATTTGGGAAATTATTTATTGTTGGATGGTTGTTTGTGAATATAATTGATAGTTAAATAACCGACTATCAATATTGGACAAATGCGTTGATCGTTTCGAAGAGACCGGGATCGAGATTTATTTCTCGAAAACCACTTCGATCTGGTTTGTACGTTTCGTGTAAACGATTTTGGATTCGAAAATGGAGTAGTGAAGTGCAAGGGCTAGTCGCTACTAATCCTGAGGATATTTCCAAAATGGATGTAGGAATAGTGCCTTCGGTTCCGTCCGAACCCGGAACGGACTTGTATGGATGAATGCTTGCGAAAACATCGTCAGGTGGACGATGGGCATTCTAAGAGATATTGTTCTAAAGGGTAACGCTTAGCCTCAAGCCTTATCAAATGGGAATGACTGAAAATCAGGGGTTATGCAGCAAGGCTAGGTGGGTAGCACCCAAGCAGGGTGAGGTCATTCCAGTCTAGATGTCCCTTTTTATTTTTCGGCTTAGTGGTTCGGTTGCTGATCCCAACCGCGGGGTGATCTCACTCGGGACTGTCCAGTAAGGGATGGTTCCGGCCTTGTGTTGCAGGGGAGCGGGCGTACTCCTCGGTACGGTGATCTAGGCCCCGTACTGTGACAGGTGGTACCCCAGTGCCTAGTCATTAGTTGGAAATCCATTCTCCCTACGAGCCTTGTACGAGTTTTGTTTGTATTACCCACTCTGTGGCTAGTAGCTGGAATTTAATGAATGTAACAATTTCGGCTATTTTATAAGTATTTGTACATAGACCCTATTATAATATCAGAGGATTTCTATAAAAATTGTTTTAGCTATCGTAAGGTAAAAACCCGACATGTTTATTTGTGGCGTGGTCTTACGAGATGCTTTTGTTTTTCAAAGGAATTTTGAAACCTTAATAATCAATTGGGTGTGATTTTCTCACGCTGGTATTCCAGACCGACTCGGGTATTATTTAACTGTAATGCTCGGGTCAGACCGAGTATTATAGAATACAGGATATGATGTTGTGGAGCTCAGGAGACGAGCAGGATGGCGATATGTACTCCCGTACTTGTATATATATATATATATACATATTCCGCTGTGTTGAGTTGTTGTGTATTCAATTATATGTTATTGATGTTGAACTGTGATTGATGTATTCTGATGATGTAAAATATGTAAGAAGATATATTTGATTTTGAGTAAAGATCATATGTTATCTATTATATTTTATTCCGCTGCGATGGTTAGATTCTGCTGTTGTTTCCTATTTTCTTCTTCTATCTCCTCTTCTTTAACCCAAATGGTTCGTATTTCTGTACAACTTGAGTTGATTGTTGTAGAATAGTGTTGACTCAAGGGGTACGGATTTGCGGGCTGTTATAGTTGGTATCATAGCTTAGGTTGGAGATAACCTTGGCTCTGGTGGGAATTACTCATTTCAATTAGAGTCCATAGTATTCTATAATGAGTTTGAGCGTATTAATAGATATGAGTGCGTATTGGTTAGTGAATATAAATTGTTTTAATATTGTGTTGATTGATTTATTGAGTGGCATATGAACCTTCGTCGATATAGTCTGCGCAACTGTATTGAAGGGGTTTCTAAACACTTGAATAGAACAATCGACGCGGTATTGTTTTAAATATGGGTGAATGAAAAAATTTTACCCAAAATATATTTGTTTTTGATATAAAGAAAGTTTTTGGCAAACTATATAGCTATGATATGATTGCTTGGATGTTAGAAATGATAATATTAAATTATTATCACTGTTAAGTAAAAATTTAACTAGAAATGGAAAATATAATCAAAGTCAAGGAAATAAATACATTATAAATTACAAAATTCATAATTATGAATTATAAAATGAAATATATATATATATATATGAATTATAAATGTAAATTATAAATTAAATTATAATCAAATAAGAATTTAGATAAGCATAAACTGTATGAATGAATTACAGTTAAAATTTATTTAAGTAGGCTTTGGAAATTTAAAATCCCGGAGACTTTGGAAGTGTTTGTTGAAGTGTTTTTATTGTTTTGGAGATATTTCTGAATGGAAATCTGTTTTAAAGAGATTTTGAATGTGAAATAGCATTGAAATCACTTGGATTATTGGAAAATAAATCTGATGATGACGGCCGCATCATCAGTATTCATTTTCGAATTTCTAAGTGACGGATTGCTGCAAAAATTGATTTGTTTAGAAAAGCTAGTTGTTTTGAAAATTTCAAAAAGGAAATTTGTTGTAATAAAAGCCAGGATTGGTTTAAGGTTTTTGAGAATTGTGATTTGAGATGTTGAAGATTTTAAGATGATTTGAAACCAAAGCCGAGAGTTTAAAAATCCTGATGAGATAAATTATAAGCTTATAAATTGAGATGATTTTTAAATCAGGAAGGAAATATAAGCTTTGAATGTTGGGAATTTAATTTTAAGTTAAAAGTTAAAAATGAAATAGGCATTGGATGGGAGAATAAAATTTAACTGGATTGAAATAAATCAAATAAGCTGAAAATAATACCAGTTGTATTCGAATTAAGTTAAAATCGAATTGAGTCTAATAAATCTGAGTTTAAAATAGAATTGAACTGGAATAAAAATTCAATTGAAATAAACTGAAGTTGAAATTTGAATTCTTACCTGGATAACTAGAAGATAAGTTGGATAAGAGATAAATTGGATAAGAATTAGATTAAAATAAACAAATTAGAATAACTTATAACAGAATTATAATGCATGGAATAAAAATATGCTTGGATTATAAATAAGCATAAGGCTTGAGTTAAAAATAAAGGAAGAATATATTCAAGCCTATAATAAATGGCATTGTGAAAATAATAAATTGTGACTTGTTAAATTTGAAAGGTGGGATAGAAAATCCAAAGTAAACATTGTTTGATGTTTTGGATAATAAAACGAAGGAAAATCCAAACTTGAAAAAAAAAATTAAAATAGGTTGAACTAAGAAATATTAAATGAAGTGATATTTGGAATTGAAATTCAAGTGTTGGATTATAAATAAGGGAAGAACTAATTTGTTAATAAATTAGTTAATGAAATGTGTAAATGGAACCTATTATAGTTAAATAGAAGCTGAATTGTGAATTTATGATGAAGTTTGGAAATAAAACTCAAGTTATAAATTGAATTCGACTTGAATTGTCAGTAAAGTAAATGTAACTGAAATGTGAGTTCATGAAATTTGGTGGTAAATTGAAAATGGATTGTGGATTCAGAACTTGAGTTATAAATTAAAATTTAATTGGGAGAGTTAACAAATTGAGTATAATTGAAATGTATCGAATAAAAATGCAAATGGATTAAAATAGTAATGGTTTGTATTGTGAATAAAATCCAAATATGTAGAAATAAATTGAAATGACCTTGTGATTTATTTAAGTGAACTGAGAATGGATCGAACATGGAAATTTGAAATTTATAATAACTAATTAAATAAATTTGTAGTTTGAAAGGAGATTGGATTAAAATAGAATCAAGTTAAATTGAAAAGAGAACTTTGTTTGCAAAATGAGAATGAGCTTAAGTATAAATTGGAGTGAATAAACTTAAACTAAAAGATGGAAAGGAGTTGAAATTGAAGTTAACTTAAAATTAAGTTTAATGATATTGGATTGAATTTAATAAAAATAAATTGGAATCGAAATAGAATTTGGTGGGCCATAAATAATATTTAAAGAAATGAAAATTCCTAATGGATTGTGTGGATGACTAATTATGTTGAATAAATTCATGGATAGAATAAATAAGAATCAAAATGAAGTGTGGTTTAAATAAGTTGAGTAATGGTTATGGGATGCAATAGCTTGGATTGTCTTCGAGCTAAATACAATAGTTTGGAGTTAACAAATATGGAATGAAATGTAAATAAATGGATTGTAAATGGAATTTAAATGGAGTGTGTCGAGCTAAATAAATGGTTGTGAATGGATTAAATAAAAGGAAAATTTAATTGGCAATTAAGGTGAACCTAGGTTGTAAATGGTTTGAATGAACTAGTTTGGTTAATAAAATTGAAATGCAATGAAACAGAAAATATATGGATTGTGAATAAATCCGAAATGGAATTGAATTAAGTGTAAGTTGAGTTGTAGTCAATTTAAATTGATTATAAAACTCAAGTGCTTATTTATTCACATAAATCTCGTCAAATTGCAAAGAATAAATTGTTATTGAATGTAAATAGAAGTTATTAAGATGCCATAAATTGGGTTTGAAAGCAATTGAATTAAATATGAGTTTAGTTTGCTTAAAAATAAATTGAATGTAAGCAATTGAGTTTTAAACCATTCAAATTAATGAAGTTGTATACGAATGGATTGGAGACCATTCAAATTGAATGAAATGGTCTGCAAATTAATTGGAAACAGTTGAATTAGTATGGAAACTATATGAATTGCTTATGGAAAAATGTTTACTGTGAATTTATTTTAGAATTCATATGTTTTAACTATTGCTAATAAGTGAAATATAGTTAAACTGCATATATTTGGCACTTACATGTTTAAATTGAGTAAGTACAGGTACCTGGGAGCCGTGTGGCTGGATTTGGCTGTGCTATTTGCTAAAAATAATAAGTCGCTTGCTTAAAATGCTAAATAAGGTACGCTTACGCAATAAAATATGAAATATGAACTGTTTTTGGTTTTTTCGACCGTGTGGGTCGATGTATATATATTTATCTCTTTTGTCAAGTTGCAAAAGCTCCTCCGTACAAAGGGGACTCTGCCAAAAATTTTCAGAAATTTTGGAAGTTAGAAAATTTTTGGAAATTTTGGAAATTTTTGTTAACGACAGAAGTATTTCAAATTGGAAATTAAAATAAGTTAGTAAATGAAACTAATTAAAATAAGGACATGAATTAATATAAATGAAAAATAAAATTTAAATATTTAGAGATTAAGAAAAATTGAAATTCTTATGGAAATGAATGAATCAATTTGAATAGAAATAAATATTTACTAAAATGGTAAAGTAAAGACAAACAAAGAAGCATATAGAATGCTTATACTAGTTTAAGAAGGAAATGATAAATTCTTAAATTGAAAATTAAATATTGCAAATATATTCTAAGTTGTTATTTGAATGAATAAATATTGATAGTTTGTAAGAAAGTTGATATGATGTTTTGGGAATATGGTGATTGGATATTAGTGCTAAGCAGGATATGTAGGTAATATAAAGGAAAAAGAGAATTGGATTGATTTCAAGAGATAAATTTGTATTGCCCGACAAAAGTTACGTATTTAAATTGGTATGGAATTTTATTGGGATTTGGATTTGGATTTGGATTGAGCCACTTGGCTTTTTGTTTTCTTTTTGGATTTGGGAGGCCGTTGAGCCATTTTGTAGTTGTACCGAGTCAGCCGCGCAAAGGAGATGCTGGCAAAAAGTTTTTGGAAATTTAGGGAGTTAGAAAAATTTTGAGAAAATTTTGATAATTCAAGATTTGGTTTTAAATTGAAACTTGAATACTTAATCAAATAGTATAGTCGAAACTATGAGAGAGTTGAGAAGTTAATAGGGATGATAATGGGTCTTTTATAAAAAGATGGTTGGTTAAATGTTGAACTGTTTGGTTTTAGGTAAAATAGTAAACATGTATTCGATCATTCTTCCTACCTAGTAATTTCGGGGACGAAATTCTTTTAAGGGGGAAGGAATGTGACGACCCGGAATTTTCAAGCAATTAAAATTGGAATATTTAATTGATTTTGGATATTCAGTAGAGTAATTTGAACTTGAATTACGAATATCACAATTTATTTGATAATTGAATTATTAAATTAAATAAGTAAAGTTGGGTGAATTGTTGAATCTGGAATTTTATGCCTGTTAAAAATAATTTGAAGGCTTATAAAATTTATATTGATAACACTGAAGATAATAGAAGTTTTATAATTGAATTTAACAGTGGTTTGTTCGGTTTTAAAATTTTATATCGTTTCAATTGAATTTAAAAATAGCCTTCTGAGGCGCAGTCTCGGAATTTAACGAGACTAGTTCCGTTGTGTCCGTAATATTGAATAATTATCGGATTTCAAATTTCGTGTCAATCGGAGCTAGTGTGTGAGTGTACGATATTTATAAACGTGTGGAAAATTTAATTTTTAATAATTTAATGAAATTTAAATTTAATTGATAAAGCTTCTTGTATACGCCAACGTTTACCCTTACCTTCTCGTACGCCTTTGCTTTTCTATCAGGAATCTAACCCTCATTCTTTCCAAGTCCTTCTTCTTAAAAAAATTAAAAAGAAAATTTATGGCCGATTTTATAATCCCCTCTTCAATTCGTTCAGGAAAAAAAATAATAAAAATAAATACAAGCCGAAGCCTCCCTCCTTACTTTCGTTTTCAGATCCAATTCTAAAAAAAATGAAAATGAAGTGGTGTCGTGAATGGTATTCGTGAGTGAGAGAGAGAGGGGAAGCCACCGCACGACTCGAGGGATTGTCTCAATCGATCAAGAGGGTGAAGCGAGCCGTTCGAGGAAGGCAGTTAGGGTTTCGCGATAATTTTTGGGTCGATTCGATTGATGGGCACAGTCGTGCGCACGTGGATCGTGGTCTCGTGGTTACTGCACCATGAAGCTTGCCTACGACCGTGATGGCGATGGTGGTGAGGATCTTGCCGATGGTTACGTGCGCGAGAAGGTGAGGCTTGGCCAAGGTGATCGACTGTTAGGGGTTTTGAGTCGACCGATTGGTAAGTTTTTTTTTAGCTGTGTTTTTATAGCCTAATTTTGGTTTAAGGATTAGATTAGAATTATTGAATTCAGAAGTAAACAAAAAAAAAAAGAATTTCTGTTTCAACATGTAGGCTAGAATTTACTATATATATATATATATATATATATATATATATATATATATATATATATATATATGCCAGATATTGAAAATGGGAATTTAAAAAAAAAGAGTTGTAGAGCTTATATATGAAAAATATAGATATTTTTTTATCTATATAATTCATTTATTATTATTGTTTTTAAATATAAGTATATGTAGTTTCAAAATAATATATTCATTTGCTATTTTAATTTACTGTTTGTATTTGGGAGGTCAACTCAGCTAATAAAACTTATTTAATTTTCATTTGCCAAGACTAATTTATTAAAGGAGATAACTTTATTTGATAAACTTATTTAAAATTTATTTTGGTTACTAAAAGGTTATAAAAAGGAAATTAGTTAGGAATTTAATTATTCATTTAAAGTTAAATCATTAGTTTAAATTAAATGAGAAATTAATCGTTCGATGTTTGCACAAAAAATGGACAAACACCTCCAATTCGTATTATTTAGTTGATTATGTGTGATTTTCAATGATTTTAGATGAGTATGTAAATATAAAAGAAGTAGGGGCTGAAATGTAAAAGACACGCGGATTTATAGTGGTTCGGCCAGAATGTGCCTACGTCCACTTTATATGTTATTATCTTCTTTCTTTCAGATTACAAGTACAATGCTTCGTATATAAGTATATGAAAGTAGTTTGAAAGTTCCTTCCTTGCTTGAGCTCTCAAACTTGTCTGCCATTGTTGTACCCCTGCCCCTCTATTTATAGAATGAGGTAGGGGGCAGGGGTCTTGGAAGTATATAGCTGCTGGTGGGCCCGGGCTGAAGCAATCTGGACTGGCAATCATCTGGTTCGGCGGAGCTTCATTCGGTATTGAGCTTGGACCGGTGGTAGTGAGTGTGGATGTGGACCGGCAGTGAGGTGATTCGGTGCTTGTTTGGACCGGCTGTGGAGATGGTTCGGTAGTTGGCTGGTTCGGTGGTAGCTTGGGAGTTGGTTCGGTAGTGGGGTGATGGTTGGTCCGGTTGTTGCTTGGGTGTTGGTTCGGTAGTGCCCTTGGTCCGGTAGGCCGAATGGAGATGGAGGAATGTGGGCTCGGCGGCCGAATGGTGCTGACCGAATGTATTCTGGTCCGGTATGACATGAGAGGCCGGATGTAACTCTGCCGAATGGGAATGCCGAATTTACTTCCATGTTTATATTGTGCCTTGTGTTTGTCGAACGGGGTGGAGGTTGCGAGCCCGAGTAAAACTTTGACTTCTTGGTCTCGAGATCTTCTGGGTGAGAATTCGCCCAACATTTGCCCCCCAAAGTGGGGCACGTGCTTGCATGTGTCGCGCTTTGTTTTCCCGGTGGCGAGAAGGCTTGTTTTGTAACGCCATGGGCTGGATGTTCATATCCTGTTGATGTCCTGCAAAGGAATTTACAGTTTTAGAGTGATTTCAAACAACAACCGTTCGTGATCGAAATATTCGATTTGAATTGAACTGTGCTGTTTGGGACGAGAGAGTAAGCCCCGAGGGGGCTTAGCATCATTGATGCCAGGTTCATGTCAGAGTAGATCCTTGGATCGTTTGTCAAGATGGTTTATCGCCAGCTCAGAGCATGCCTAGGGATCGTTCGCGACCCCGTACATGTGTAAGTAGCTTAGCCATTTCATAATTATCAGAGTCAAATATCCGTTTAACCTACGAGTTTAAAAAGGCGTGTCAAAGTGTAAATTCCCACGACAATAGGGTTAATAACCATTCAGAGCGTGCCTATGGACCGTTCGTGGTCGCGTACACGTGTAAACGATTAATCCATGTTAGTGAGAGATTTACAACTTATTCATCGTTGTAATAATCCTCATTTTATTAGTTAGTTCTGGAGTTCGGTACTTATCTGCATGAGGCGCTCTGCATGC
This sequence comes from Allium cepa, assembly GCA_030765085.1. Classification (NCBI taxonomy): domain Eukaryota; kingdom Viridiplantae; phylum Streptophyta; class Magnoliopsida; order Asparagales; family Amaryllidaceae; genus Allium; species Allium cepa. Next base: position 814,361,755 of record CM060939.1, read on the forward strand.
CCCTAGTTCCTGGTTGTCGTTGGTAGAGAGATAGTTCATTCGGTTTTTTGTTGGTCCGGTTATTCTCATCCGGCTGTGGTTTCATTCGGCATCTAGTTGGTTCGGTATATTTGTTATTGGTCCGGTGTTCCTATCCGGTGGGCCGAACCAGTTGGTTCGGCGGCCCTGAGCTCGCCTATATATGGAGGCCGTACCCCCCTTGGTTTTCCCTTACCGAACCAGAGAGCCGAATCAACTGACTTGCCGGACCAAATCGTCTGCCGAACCAAATCTCTACCGAATCAGGTACACACTCTATTGCCGAATGCCTTTATTACCGAATGTTTTTGTATGCCGAATGAGTTTAAGGCCTTAGTGCCGAATGAACTTCATGCCCCATTGCCGAATGAATTTGCTTGCACCGTATTACCGAACGAATTCGTATACCGGATGAACCTCTAATGCCGAATGGAACTACCGAATGAGGCATATACCGAATGAGACTCGGAATTTGAATCTTGAGCGAAATCTTAGGCTTTTATATGCTTGCTTTAGATACTTGCTTGTTTATTTTCCTATACTTCTTATTCTAATATCAAGTTTTTCTTGTGCTGCAGAAAATGTCTCGCAAAGCGGAAACAAGATCGGACAGAAAGAAGTTTAGAGGCACATGAGAGTCTTCTTCTTCCTTGCCCCCAGTCCAACCAGGATCCGGGCAACATCGACCTATTCCGAGGTCTCTAGTGGATGGATATGGTCCACAGGAACTTCTGATCTCCCCTCCTGATTGCTTTCCTAGCTCCCTAAAGGAGGAGCAACTTGACGTCATATCCCGTTCCTTCGGGATAGATAGGGCTCTTATGCTGCTGCCGGGAGATGGAGTGATGCCATATAATCCTCCCGAGGGCTACTTTGCTTATAGCAGATACCATTGCATGTGCGGTGCTATCCCTCCTATCAATGCTTGGATAGTAAGCTTCACCACATATTTGAAGGTGGCTCCCTTCCAGCTTCAGCCTAACTCTTATGCCATCCTGGTGAGCCTCTTTGTTATCTTCCAGAGGAGGTACGGGCGTCCTCCTTCTAACCGGGAAATTCGATATTTGTACAACCTGAGAGGCTATAAGAAGGGGTCTCCGTATATCAGTCTGGAAGCGGCCGTGTCCTTCAAACCGGTCCTGGACTTATATTCCAAGTTTACCATGTTCAAGAAAGAGTGGTTCTTCATCAAGGACGATGCTGTTTCTTTCCGCCTTTTCACTTCCGGCTGTAAGATGGATTTCATTTATATTTTTCATGTTTTGACTGTAGTGTTTTTTCTGACATGCTTCTATTTCTGGCTAGCGACAGGTGGTATTGCAGTCGTGGAGGATGATTCCTTGGTGCGAATGGCCGCTGAACTAAAGGCTATTCCGACACGGGACCGGTCGGCCTCCTTCTTGATCAGGAACGCAACCCTCTTGGAGTATAATTTGATCTTACCGCACCAGTCCGTGGTTAAGCAAAGGGATACGGCTGAGGAGAAGGCAGCTAAAGCTAAGGAGGGGGCTACGGTGAAGAGCGGTAAGAGGGAGCCTTTTGCAGAGCGTCCCGCTGTCGGGGGGAAGAAGCTGAAGAAGTCTGATGGCCCTTCTCCAAGTACTTTTCCGACTGTCCCGGAGGAGGAAGGTGTAGAAGAGGAGGAAGGAGGCGAGGTTGGAGAAGGGTCGGAGGGCGGAGGAGATGGCGACGGTCAAGGTGGTAGTGGCGTCGGTGCCCTAACCTCTGAGCAAGACCTTGAACTGGATGAGGCTCTCCGTCGGGCCTTCGGGGAGTCGGAGGGAGAGTCGGAAACGGAGAAGGCAAAGGAAACCGGCAAAGCTGTGGCTGGCACTGACCCATCCTCTAAGGGTTCCTCAGCTAGGGCGATTCCGGCGATGCAAGGTGAACTTTTGTCTTCTGCCGATTCCATTTTCGATAGGGACTTAGAAATTTTTTACGGTTCACTTCCGTCATGGAATGAGATCCAGGACTTATTGCAGTATCCCACTCCTCCGCCGGGTTTGTATAATAGACGTGTCTTCTCACTTTTCGTTCCTTTTAACTTAACACATTTTTCGAACTGTGGATTATTGTATGTTCGTAACACTTGTTCTTTATTCCAGGGGCAGGCCAGGTGGTTAAAACGTCGGACGTTCGACACCGCCTTGAGCAGTTTAAGTCGAGGAGAGCTTCTGCAAAACCCCCTACTGGTCGCACTGGGGATGTAGTCAGTTATCGCCCTCTTCTCGGGGTCATTGAAGAGGGCATTCGGAAAAAGAAGCGGAGCCATTCCTTATTTGAGTCTTCCCCTGGTTCGCAGCTTCGTACTCAGCCTCCTCGTGATACTACGGAGGAGAGCACGGAATCTGGCCCCCCTCATCCTCCTTTCAAGAGCCCAACTGTTATTCGTATAAGGCGTCCTGATGTGCCTCGCCCCCGTGCCTCGTGACCCTTTTGCCGGTCATCCTGATTTAGATCCGAGCTTTCAGGATATCTCATTTGATGAGGCCACGGGCGAGCACCTCCTTCCCCGCAACCCCATGGTAAGAGTGCTGGACGAGGCCAAGTCTTTAGATCTTGATTTACTTACTACACGGGTAGTCACCATGGGGGACGAAGCCAAGGCTAACATCGATCGGGTGGCCGCAGAGACCAAGAAGTTAATGGAGCATCATGCTAAATTGGCCAAGGCCGGGGAAGAGATCGGGAGTGCTAATGTTCGGTTGAGGTTAAAAGTTGCCGATCAGGCCAAGCAGCTCGCCGATCAAGCCATCCAGATTTCCCAGCATGAGGAAGCCTCCAAGCGGCTGAAAGAGACGATGGAGAAGGCCAGTAGGGCGGAATTACGGAAGATGGAGGTCGCCTGCAGGGAACGGATTAACATGGCCATTACGACGGTGGACGAGGTTCGAAATGCGGATCTTGAGCGGGTAGAGGAGTTGTCTGGGAGGCTCGAGGCTGCGGAAATGGCTCAGGCCGAGTTGAAGGAGGAGATGGAGGAGATGAGGAGGTCCCTCAAGTTAAAGGAGGAGGAAATGAGGAGGTCTCTCCGGGCTGACTGCTTGAGATACCAATCAGAGAGGGACATTGCCGTCGCCAAGTTGCAAGCCTCCGAGGCCCGGGTGAGGGAGTTTGAGGAGAATGAGGGGATGATGGATGAGATGCTGCAGGACATGTACTTCCACACTTGGAAGGAGGGCGGCTTGTCTTGGATGGACGATTACCCTCGGGTGATGGCCAAGGTGTATCTCCAGGCTTTAGAGGAGGCCAGGGTGAACGCGGGTAAGGAAGGCGGAGAGGCTTTCAATTTGGATGCGGTTACTGCCCAGTTCTCGAAGGAGGAGCAAGCGGCGGTGAAGGAGGGGATGCGGCTGCTTGCTACAGAGGAAGCGGGCGTGCAGTTGGATGATGAGGATCAAGCGGCGGATGCTGGTGAGTTATTCTTTTCCCTTTCTTTCCTTTCCGTGTTTTCATAACTTGATCGTTCGTTTAATGAATTCCTCTTCTGAACTGGACAGGTGGGACTCCTGATCCACATGCTGGGGGCTCTGATCCTGCGGCTAAGTAGACTGGGGAAGTCGGTGATGGAGTGTGGACGCGGTTGCCACCTTTTTATTTCTTTTTATCACTGTTTACGTTAGTCATTGACATGTAACTATAACAATATTATTTGCAAAGAATAACTTCGTGTGATTTTATAATATAAGCTGATGTTGTTATGTTTAAATGTTGTTGTCATCTTGATGTGCTGCGTGAGAAATATAACTATGTATATGCCTGTGATTCTAGTTGTGTTTGATGCTAAGTTTTTTGCTAGAAATATAATTTCATGTGTTGCAATGTTATTGTACGAACAAGCTATAGTTACGTATTTATGTACAAGAAAAGAGAGTACCGCCCTTTATGTTCCATTCGCAGGCGGTAGCTTAGAGTATCTTATGTAACTGTTCACGGATATAGCTGAGTACCTTGCCACCCAGTACGCAGGCTTAGTTTCTCATGAGTGAACGCTTCCTATTTGGTTTCCTGTACTTTAGAGTTTGTTATACAGGATAGGAGAAAAGTATTTAAATGAAATGGAAATATAGTAAAAGTAAAACTTCCAGTCACGGAAGGCCGTCGATGTGCTTAAGTTCGTGGCAAACGGGTTTTGTAGTCACTTTCCCTAGCTGTGGGTCTTGGAGACATTTGTCACCCATCTTACGCCTCCGCGGGGAGTTTTCTTTTTTACCACAGCCGCACTTAAGACACATCGGAGCCGAGATCGCGCACGGTAACTACCCGAACCATTATGGTCCGTAATCGTGGGTATTACTCGATTTACCGTGGCCGGCTAGCGTGGGTGCCGTTGGCCGTGAACTACCCCTGGCTGGCCACACCTTATGTTGGGGCTTAAAGTAGGTTCACAGTTGCCGGCGAGCCGAACGCCGTAATGAGCTGCCATCGGCTATAGTCGGCCTTTATGATAACTTATAATCGGCTCATTACAGTTGGCTTTGAGGGCAGGCGCGCAATGAGTTAACCCGCAGCAGAGGGATGCTGGAGCAAAAGTGTCTCATTGGCGAGTGCATAGAATCGTAGCGTACCTGTTAGGCCTAGTCCAGATGAGGCCACGGTGCGTCTTGAGTGGAGATGCCATAGGATTTTGTTCAACAGAAAGGGATAAAACTTAACAAGTAGCCAAGACATAAAGGAACAAGCTAAAAAGAGACAAGATTTTTTAAAGTGGTTCGGCACGAAAGTGCCTACGTCCACTGATTCTCTTTGTTAATTCACTTCATATGGGCAGTACAAGTTAAGAAAAGTATCGACGGAGGTGTCGGATGTTCCATGCCCTCTTGAACACCTCTCCGTCCACTGTTGACAAAATATAAGCTCCGTTGCGGAGATCTTTATGAATTACATACGGTCCGTCCCAGATGGGGTCTAGTGCCCCGGGGCGCGGAAAGATTCGCCTGAGGACAAGATCTCCTTCTTGTAAGCTGCGATGCTTGACTTTGGAATTGTATAGCGCTGCCACTTTTTGTTTGTGAGCTGCTGCTTTGAGTGCTGCATCGTTTCTCCTTTCCTCAATAAGATCCAAAGACATGAGGAGGAGTTCTTCGTTTTCCTCTGGGTTGTAGTGGATCCTACGGTGGGAAGGCACAATAGTCTCAACTGGGAGCATTGCCTCCGATCCATATGCCAAAGAGAAAGGAGTATGTCCCGTTGATGTTCTGAAAGATGTGCGGTACGCCCATAGTGCCGTAGGAAGTTCGTCCACCCAAGCGCCTTTCGACTTTTCAAGTTTCTTCTTGATTAGGGTTTTGAGAATTTTGTTGACGGCTTCAACTTGTCCGTTTGCCTGAGGATAAGCTACTGATGAGAAGCTTTTATGAATTCCATGCTCTTGGCACCAGTCGGCAAATTCTTCGCTGTCAAACTGGAGTCCGTTGTCTGATATGATCTTGAGTGGGACTCCGTACCTGCACAGAATATTTTTGATCAAGAAGTTTATAACTTTTGCTGAAGATATTTTATTTAGAGGTTCTGCTTCCACCCATTTGGTGAAATAATCGACTGCCACTATAGCATATTTGGATCCGCCTCGGCCCGTTGGCAGTTCGCCAATTAAGTCAATTCCCCATACAGCAAAGGGCCAAGGGCTGGTCATTTGAGTAATTTCGTTTGTGGGTAGTCGAGGAATCTTGGCGAACTTCTGACATCTGTCGCATTTCTTGACGAAGTCTAGGGCATATTTGTTTAGTGTGGGCCAGTAATATCCATATCGGAGTATCTTCCTTGCCAAAGTCTGCCCCCCAGTGTGATCTCCGTATCCTCCCTGATGGATGTTTGATAAGATCTCCTTGGCTTCCCTTCCAGCGACGCATCTCAATAAGGGGCCAGAGAAGCCGCGCCGATAGAGGATGCCTTCTTGTATCGTGTAGTGGGGAACTTTCCTCAAGATCCTCTTGGCTTCGTCACGCCTGTCGGGTAGTGTGCCATCTTGCAAATATTTCCGGATGGGAGTCATCCAGGTTCCTTCCTCGATTGCAGCTACCAGATTTACTGGTTTGAAACTTGGGGCTAGCTGCCTTGAGATGGCTAGTGCTCCGGAAATGGTGCTATTCTTCATACTAGCTTGCTTTGCTAGTTCATCGGCCTCTTGGTTCTCTTCTCGAGGAATATGTTTGATTAGATAGTGGTCCAATTGATCGAGCAGCAGTTTGGTTTTCTTTAGGTATGCTGTGAGTCGTTCTCCTCGAGTCTGGAATTCTCCTAGCACCTGGTTTACGATAAGCTGAGAATCACTATGAAGACATAAGGAATTGATTCCAATTTCCAGGGCAAGCTCCAATCCTGCTATTACTGCTTCATATTCAGCATCGTTGTTAGTGGCCGTGAACTCCAACCTTAAAGCATAGTACAACTTTCTTCCCCTGGGGGTGATGATCACAATTCCTGCCCCCAAGCCTTGTTCGTTCGATGCTCCATCTACAAAGAGGTTCCGCTTGATGTTTTTTGCTACTTCGGATTGTTCCTTGCCTTCGTTGGTAGTGAATTCGGCAATGAAATCGGCCATGGCTTGTCCTTTGATAGCGGTGCGAGGATGGTAGGTGATATCATACTGACTTAGTTCGATGCACCATTTGAGGAGTCGCCCAGAAGTGTCAGGACGATGGAGCACTTGTCTTAGCGGTTGATCGGTTAGAACCCTGATGGAGTGAGACTGGAAGTAGTGTCGCAGTTTTCGTGACGTGATCAATAAACAATATGCTAATTTCTCTAGTTTAGGATATCTGGCCTCTGCCCCTGTAAATCTCTTACTTACAAAGTAAACCGGGCGTTGTGTGCGGTCTTCTTCTCTTACCAAGGCGGCGCTTAGAGCATGAGACGATACAGCGAGGTATAGGTATAACACTTCACCTTCGTTTGGAGTTGAGAGTACTGGTGGTCTCTGAAGGTGTTCGATTAGGTTGAGGAAGGCTTTTAAGCATTCATCGGTCCACTCGAATCTCCCTTTGTCTTTCTTGAGAGCTTCGAAGAAAGGGACACACTTGTCAGTTGCCTTGGAAATGAGTCTGCTTAGGGTGGCCACCTTTCCGTTTAGGCTCTGCATTTCTTTTCGAGTGGAGGGTATCCTTATTTCTTTTAGAGCCCGGATTTGTTCAGGGTTTGCTTCGATTCCTCTGGCGTGGACGATAAATCCTAAGAATTTTCCCGAAGATACTCCGAAGGAGCACTTTAGAGGATTCAGCTTCATTCCATATCGGCGAAGTACTTGAAACATCTCGCCCAGGTGGCTTACATGGTCGTCGGCTTTCCTGGACTTTACCAACATGTCATCCACATACACTTCCATAGTTCGTCCTATTAGTTCCGCGAACATCTTGTTGACGAGGCGCTGATAGGTAGCTCCAGCATTTTTGAGTCCAAAAGGCATGAATTTGTAACAATATAGTCCGCGGTCGGTGATGAAGCTAGTGTGGTCTTGATCAGGAGCGTGCATGGGAATCTGGTTATATCCGGAGTATGCATCCATAAAAGATAGGAGTTCGTGTCCGGCTGTGCTGTCCACAAGTTGGTCAATTCGGGGAAGTGGGAAGCAATCTTTTGGGCAAGCGTCATTCAGATTGGAGAAGTCAATACATGTTCGCCACTTTCCATTGGCCTTTTTTACTAGCACTGGGTTAGCGATCCATTCTGGGTAGATGGCTTCCCGTATGAAGCCATTAGCAAGTAGATTCTTTACTTCCTCATCAAGGGCTGCCGATCGCTCTGCCCCCATGCTCCTCTTTTTCTGCTTTACTGGTACCTTGGTGGTATCGATGTTCAGCATGTGGCATGCTATGTCGGGGGAGATTCCTGTCATATCGGCATGGGTCCACGCAAATACATCTAAGTTGTGGCGGAGAAAGTCAATGAGTTGATCTTTCAACTCTGTTTTTAGCTGAGATCCGACTTTTAATAGTTTACTTGAATCGTGCTTGTCTACAGATACGAATTCCATAGCCTCTGCAGGCTCGGCGGTAGCCTCCTCCTCTTTATCCCTGGGGTCTAGTTCATTGAAGGGATCGCTTGTGTATCGAAGAGGAGGGGCTTTCTTTAGTTGCTATGCCTCCAAGCTTTTCATGCAGAGAGTAGTCTCTGCACCTTTTCCTTTATTCTTTCTGCGGTTATCGCGAAGTTCAGTTACATAGCAGTCTCGGGCAGCATCTTGATCTCCTTCTACTTCTCCTACTCCGTTGTCTGTTGGAAATTTCATTTTCAGGCACCAGGGGGCTAATACAATCTGGAAGTCAGACAAGGCTGGTCTTCCCAAGAAGGCGTTGTAAGCCGAGTGGTTTTCTATTAGTACGAACGTTTGTTTTCGCACAACGGAGCGGGGATGACTTCCTATTTCGATGAAGAGGTCAAGTTGCCCGAGGGGCATTTTTGCATCTCCAGTGAAACCGTGCAGTGGTTTGTCACAGGGGGATACATCCTTCATTGATAACTTCATTTTGTCGAAAGCATGTTTGAATAGGATATTTACGGAGCTTCCTGTGTCTATTAGAATCCGAAAAACTTTAGCTGGACCGAACCAGGCAGAGATGACCATAGGATCCATATGTGGGTACTGTCTTCCTTCCAAATCACGCCTACTGAATATGATGTCGTCGCTCTCTTTTCGTTTCGGGTGGCGTTCTTCCGTGATGGAGTTAACATAGCATTCTGCATTTCTAAGCGACTTGCCATACCTTTCCATCTCTGCCCAACTTCTGTCGGCGATGTGTGGTCCTCCCGAGATGGTAAGGACCACTATCTTCTCTTGACTAGAGCCACTGGTGTTGTGATTGTTGCGACTCCCTCCGCCTACTTCTGGGAGGGGTTGCTTTGAGTTCTCATTGACAGGAGTTGGAGTCCTGTTCTGACCTTTCACATAGCGTTCCAGCCTTCTTCTTCTAATGTGTTCTTCGATCAAATCCCGAAGATGGTGACATTCATTGGTGTCATGCCCGTGGGATTCGTGGAAGCGACAGAACTTTCCAGACTTGAGTGCGTTATCTGATTCTTTCTTGTGCGGGGGGCGCTTGTATCCGAGTTCGCCCTGAGTGGCTAGGAAGATGTTTTCGATTGTTTCATTCAAAGGAGTGTAGGAGTCAAATCTCGGTCCTGGTCGATATTGGCGCTTTTCGACCTTTCTGCCCCCAGCATTGTCTCTAGATTCATTTCTTCGAGCGTCCTTAGCTGTAGTGGGAACCTTGTCCTGAACTGTCTTACCTTGTTGTCCTGATTGCCTCTCTGTAGCAGCGTCTTCAAGTCTCGTATACTTTCCAGCTTCATGGAAGAATTCAGGCAAGGTAGCTGGTTTTTCCTTAGTTAATCTTCTGGCAAACTTGGTGTCTGGATGTACACCACTACAGAGGGCCATTAGAGTGAGTTTTTCATCGGCATCTTGAACTGCTGCCGCTGCGGCGTTGAACCGCGTTAGATATTGTTGCAGCGTCTCTCCGGTTTTCTGTTTGACATTGGATAAAGAATAAGCATCCTTGGGTTGTTCCACATGGATGCGGAACTGGCTAATAAACCTTTCTTTCAACATCTCCCATGAGCTGATGGATCCTTGGGGTAGATGGCAGAACCAGGAGGTAGCTAGATCAGCTAGGAATAGCGGAAAACATTTACATAACACTCCTTCTGTTGCTCCACTCATGAGCATATGCTGGGTGTATCTCTGCAAGTGTACGATGGGGTCGGAAGTTCCTTTGTAAGGTTCCATGGTTGGCATTTTCCATTCCCGGGGAGTGATGGCATTTTCGATATTTCGGGTAAAGGGACTGGTGACCCTAGCGCCTATTCCCCGGTCCCTTTGCTCCCGTTGGACACATTCTCTGAATAATCGTGCCATTCGTTCGTCAGAACTTGGAGCGGACAAAAATGAGCTTGGTTCTTCCCTGCGGGGTCTATCTCGTCCAGATGACCTGTAGGGATGGTACAGTCTATCACTTCTAGCATTATCCAGTGGTTGTCTTTGGCTGCTCGGATGCACGCTAGGACCAGCTACAGTTGCCCCCTGCCTTGATCTTCCCCTGTGGGGTTCTGTTTCGAGCACATCCATGGGGTCAACTTCGGGCTGGGTTCTAGCTCGGCTCCGTTCGGCGGGGTTTCTATGATTAGGTGGCATGACTGGCTCAGCTACATCCGACCCCCGCCTGGTGCCTCCCCCGCTGGGTTCGGTTCCAAGGGCTTCCTCGAGTCGGAATTCGGGCTGAGTCCGGGCGCGGCCCCTATCATTGTTGTTCCTGTTGATAGCTTCTTCGAATAGGGAAGACCTTTGTTGCCTCCGAGATCCTCCGGATTGGGACTCACCCCATGATTCAGTGTTGTGGTTGGACTCTTCAGCATTCCTTAAGCGTGACATGAGTTGGTCCACCAAAGCTTCTTGTTGGGATGTGAAGCGGTTAGTTACTTCAGCCACAACCCTGTCCAGATCTGCCCTAGTGATTGGTTGTTCCGTTGCGGGACCAGTTGGATTTTCCTGATTTTCATCTGGTACTGCTGTTGAAGTGGGCTGATCAGCGATTGCTGGATCTGGAAGCTGCTAGTTGCGATGTTCTTTCCTTTGTTAACATCCCTTCTCTGTTTGGAAGGCATGATTTCTAAGCAACGAGCGATGTTGTTAGGAAGAAGGTTGAGTGGGAGAAGATGAAGCCTGAGTTCAATTCTCAGTGAAAGCACCAAAAATGTTTGCACAAAAAATGGACAAACACCTCCAAGTCGTATTATTTAGTTGATTCTGTGTGATTTTCAATGATTTTAGATGAGTATGTAAATATAAAAGAAGTAGGGGCTGAAATGTAAAAGACACGCGGATTTATAGTGGTTCGGCCAGAATGTGCCTACGTCCACTTTATATGTTATTATCTTCTTTCTTTCAGATTACAAGTACAATGCTTCGTATATAAGTATATGAAAGTAGTTTGAAATTTCCTTCCTTGCTTGAGCTCTCAAACTTGTCTGCCATTGTTGTACCCCTGCCCCTCTATTTATAGAATGAGGTAGGGGCAGGGGTCTTGGAAGTATATAGCTGCTGGTGGGCCCGGGCTGAAGCAATCTGGACTGGCAATCATCTGGTTCGGCGGAGCTTCATTCGGTATTGAGCTTGGACCGGTGGTAGTGAGTGTGGATGTGGACCGGCAGTGAGGTGATTCGGTGCTTGTTTGGACCGGCTGTGGAGATGGTTCGGTAGTTGGCTGGTTCGGTGGTAGCTTGGGAGTTGGTTCGGTAGTGGGGTGATGGTTGGTCCGGTTGTTGCTTGGGTGTTGGTTCGGTAGTGCCCTTGGTCCGGTAGGCCGAATGGAGATGGAGGAATGTGGGCTCGGCGGCCGAATGGTGCTGACCGAATGTATTCTGGTCCGGTATGACATGAGAGGCCGGATGTAACTCTGCCGAATGGGAATGCTGGATTTACTTCCATGTTTATATTGTGCCTTGTGTTTGTCGAACGGGGTGGAGGTTGCGAGCCCGAGTAAAACTTTGACTTCTTGGTCTCGAGATCTTCTGGGTGAGAATTCGCCCAACATTCGATTTATTTGAATATTAACAAAATAAATCCAATGTTATTCAAGGTCAATAATCATGAAGAAAACAAGCCGGTTTGGATTGGAATGCAATTAAAATCAGAGGTGAGTTAATCTCACTCGGTTAGATTTAAATTTAAATTTAAATGATTAAATTTAAATAATTGTTTGAATGGTTGAATTGATTGTTGTGTTATATAGTAGTATATACTACACCTTGAAATGATTGATTTCCCTTATTTTATAGTGAAAATATTTATATTGTGCTAACGTCTGTGGATGCAGGGGAAAGCAGGTTGGAGGGATCCAACTGGATCCCTCAACATGTATTTGAATTATTTAAATTCCCCTGTTACGATGATTCGATATTTTATGATGGATTATGTTGACATATTGAATGCTATGGTTTGATTGGATATAATTGGGTATAATGAATTTCCAAAAATATATAACTTGGATGTTGGAAGAAAGAAAGGAAGTGAATTTGTAAGTAAAATAATTATGGAAATTTGAATAAATTTAAGAATGAAATAAAAATAAAATAAGTGACATAAGAATTCTAATTAATAAATCTTGAATATAGAAAGGAGATTTTTGAATTAATAGAAAGTTAATGAATTGTAAACTCCAATGCTAATATCTAAAAGAATGGAACATTTATTTTAAATTTAAGATTTAAGATTTTGAAAGGAACGAAGAAGAACTTGGGAGAAGCCTGAAAATTTGTATATTTCAGTTAAAAGATTTAAATCAAACAGCAAATAATAAAAATAAAGTCCATAATTAATGAATTTCGAAATGAACTGATATGTAAAGAAATTTATTTCAAATGGAATAAATTGGAAATCAATTTGGGAAATTGATTTAAGTGATTGAGATTGGGAATTTCTCTCTGAATAACCAAGTACGTTTTCAAAGTAAATTCTTAAATATAAATTAAAGGTTTAAAGTGGTTTTAAGAAGTATGTTTTGAAAAATGTTCTATTTCTAAATATTTAAATTCTTACGTAAGTATTCCCTTTTAATCTATTATAGCAATAATTATTTTAATCTATTATAGCAATAATTATTTTAATCTGTTATATCAATAATTATTTAAAGAGTGACTTAGTATTTTATTTTTAAAAGTGAAATTTAGTTTTATATTTAATTTAGTAACATTGTTTCCAAATATTGATATAGTATGTATTTTTAATAAATCATTGAAGTAGTTTTAACTTAAATGTTATAAAGTATATATTTCAAGGTAAAGTGTTTTAAATTATTTTAAAAATCTATTTTGTGCTTGGTGATTTCAGGGGAGATAGAAAATATTTGGGAAAGTTGATTCTGAAAAGAAAGATGGTTTTGAAACTGTTTTCAAAGGATTGAAAATAGAAATATATCTTGTGAAGATATTTTGAGGTTAATAAATAATTTGGGAAATTATTTATTGTTGGATGGTTGTTTGTGAATATAATTGATAGTTAAATAACCGACTATCAATATTGGACAAATGCGTTGATCGTTTCGAAGAGACCGGGATCGAGATTTATTTCTCGAAAACCACTTCGATCCGGTTTGTACGCTTCGTGTAAACGATTTTGGATTCGAAGATGGAGTAGTGAAGTGCAAGGGCTAGTCGCTACTAATCCTGAGGGTATTTCCAAAATGGATGTAGTAGGAATAGTGCCTTCGGTTCCGTTCGAACCCGGAACGGACTTGTATGGATGAATGCTTGCGAAAACATCGTCAGGTGGACGATGGGCATTCTAAGAGATATTGTTCTAAAAGGTAACGCTTAGCCTCAAGCCTCATCAAATGGGAATGACTAAAAATCAGGGGTTATGCAGCAAGGCTAGGTGGGTAGAACCCAAGCAGGGTGAGGTCATTCCAGTCAAGATGTCCCTTTTTATTTTTCGTCTTAGTGGTGCGGTTGCTGATCCCAACCGCGGGGTGATCTCACTCGGGACTGTCCAGTAACGGATGGTTCCGGCCTTGTGTTGCAGGGGAGTGGGCATACTCCTCGGTACGGTGATCTAGGCGCCGTACTGTGACAGGTGGTACCCCAGTGCCTAGTCATTAGTTGGAAATCCATTCTCCCTACGAGCATTGTACGAGTTTTGTTTGTATTACCCACTCTGTGGCTAGTAGCTGGAATTTAATGAATGTAACAATTTCGGCTATTTTATAAGTATTTGTATATAGAGCCTATTATAATATCAGAGGATTTCTATAAAAATTATTTTAGCTATCGTAGGGTAAAAACCCGACATGTTTATTTGTGGCGTGGTCTTACGAGATGCTTTTGTTTTTCAAAGGAATTTTGAAACCTTAATAATCAATTGGGTGTGATTTTCTCACGCTGGTATTCCAGACTGACTCAGGTATTATTTAACTGTAATGCTCGGGTCAGACCGAGTATTATAAAATACAGGATATGATGCTGTGGATCTCAGGTGACGATATATATATATATATATATATATATATATATACATATTCCGCTGTGTTGAGTTGTTGTGTATTCAGTTGTATGTTATTGATGTTGAACTGTGATTGATGTATTCTGATGATGTAAAATATGTAAGAAGATATATTTGATTTTGCGTAAAGATCATATATTATCTATTATATTTTATTCCGCTGCGATGGTTAGATTCTGCTGTTGTTTCCTATTTTCTTCTTCTACCTCCTCTTCTTTAACCCAAATGGTTCGTATTTCTGTACAACTTGAGTTGATTGTTGTAGAATAGTGTTGACTCAAGGGGTACGGATTTGCGGGCTGTTACAGTTGGTATCAGAGCTTAGGTTGGAGATAACCTTGGCTCTGGTGGGAATTACTCATTTCATTTAGAGTCCATAGTACTCTATAATGAGTTTGAGCGTATTAATAGATATGAGTGCGTATTTGTTAGTGAATATAAATTGTTTTAATATTGTGTTGATTGATTTATTGAGTGGCATATGAACCTTCGTCGACACAGTCTGCGCAACTGTATTGAAGGGGTTTCTAAACACTTAAATAGAACAATCGACACGGTATTGTTTTAAATATGGGTGAATGAAAAATTTTTACCCAAAATATATTTGTTTTTGATATAAAGAAAGTTTTTGGTAAACTATATAGCTATGATATGGTTGCTTGGATGTTAGAAATGATAATATTAAGTTATTATCATTGTTAAGTAAAAATTTAACTAGAAATGGAAAATATAATCAAAGTCAAAGAAATAAATACATTATAAATTACAAAATTCATAATTATGAATTATAAAATGAAATTTATATATATGAATTATAAATGTAAATTATAAATTAAATTATAATCAAATAAGAATTTAGATAAGCATAAACTGTATGAATGAATTACAGTTAAAATTCATTTAAGCAGACTTTGGAAATTTAAAATCCCGGAGACTTTGGAAAGTGTTTGTTGAAGTGTTTTTATTGTTTTGGAGATATTTCTGAATGGAAATCTGTTTTAAAGAGATTTTGAATGTGAAATAGCATTGAAATCACTTGGATTATTGGAAAATAAATCTGATGATGACGGCCGCATCATCAGTATTTATTTTCGAATTTCTAAGTGACGGATTGCTGCCAAAATTGATTTGAAAGGAGGGATATAAAATCCAAAGTAAATATTGTTTGATGTTTTGGATAATAAAACGAAGGAAAATCCAAACTTGAAAAAAAAAATATAAATTAAAATAGGTTGAACTAAGAAAGATTAAATGAAGTGATATTTGGAATTGAAATTCAAGTGTTGGATTATAAATAAGGGAAGAACTAATTTGTTAATAAATTAGTTAATGAAATGTGTAAATGGAACCTATTATAGTTAAATAGAAGCTGGATTGTGAATTTATGATGAAGTTTGGAAATAAATCTCAAGTTATAAATTGAATTCGACTTGAATTGTCAGTAAAGTAAATGTAACTGAATTGTGAGTTCATGAAATTTGGTGGTAAATTGAAAATGGATTGTGGATTCAGAACTTGAGTTATAAATTAATATTTAATTGGGAGAGTTAACAAATAAAATATAATTGAAATGTATCGAATAAAAATGCAAATGGATTCAAATAGTAATGGTTTGTATTGTGAATAAATTCCAAATATGTAGAAATAAATTGAAATGACCTTCTGATTTATTTAAGTGAACTGAGAATGGATCGAACTTGGAAATTTGAAATTTATAATAACTAATTAAATAAATTTGTAGTTTGAAAGGAGATTGGATTGAAATAGAATCAAGTTCAATTGAAAAGAGAACTTTGTTTGCAAAGTGAGAATGAGCTTAAGTATAAATTGGAGTGAATAAACTTAAACTAAAAGATGGAAAGGTGTTGAAATTGAAGTTGACTTAAAATTAAGTTTAATGATATTGGATTGAATTTAATAAAAATAAATTGGAATCGAAATAGAATTTGGTGGGCCATAAATAATATTTAAAGAAATGAAAATTCCTAATGGATTGTGTGGATAAACTAATTATGTTGAATAAATTCATGGATGGAATAAATAAGAATCAAAATGAAGTGTGGTTTAAATAAGTTGAGTAATGGTTATGGGATGCAATAGCTTGGATTGTCTTCGAGCTAAATACAATAGTTTAGAGTAAACAAATATGGAATGAAATGTAAATAAATGGATTGTAAATGGAATTTAAATGGAGTGTGTCGAGCTAAATAAATGGTTGTGAATGGATTAAATAAAAGGAAAATTTAATTGGCAATTAAGGTGAACCTAGGTTGTAAATGGTTTGAATGAACTAGTTTGGTTAATAAAATTGAAATGCAATGAAACAGAAAATATATGGATTGTGAATAAATCCGAAATGGAATTGAATTAAGTGTAAGTTGAGTTGGAGTCAATTTAAATTGATTATAAAACTCAAGTGCTTATTTATTCACATAAATCTCATCAAATTGCAAAGAATAAATTGTTATTGAATGTAAATAGAAGTTATTAAGATGCCATAAATTGGGTTTGAAAGCAATTGAATTAAATATGAGTTTAGTTTGCTTAAAAATAAATTGATTGTAAGCAATTGAGTTTTAAACCATTCAAATTAATGAAGTTGTATACGAATGGATTGGAGACCATTCAAATTGAATGAAATGGTTTGTAAATTAATTGGAAACAGTTGAATTAGTATGGAAACTATATAAATTGCTTATGCAAAAATGTTTACTGTGAATTTCTTTAAGAATTCATATGTTTTAACTATTGCTAATAAGTGAAATATAGTTAAACTGCATATATTTGGCACTTACATGTTTAAATTGAGTAAGTACAGGTACGTGGGAGCCGTGTGGCTGGATTTGGTTGTGTTATTTGCTAAAAATAATAAGTCGCTTGCTTAAAATGCTAAATAAGGTACGCTTACACAATAAAATAGGAAATATGAACTGTTTTTGGTTTTTCCGACCGTGTGGGTCGATGTATATATATTTATCTCTTTTGTCATGTTGCAAAAGCTCCTCCGTACAAAGGGGACTCTGCCAAAAAATTTCAGAAATTTTGGAAGTTAGAAAATTTTTGAAAATTTTGGAAAATTTTGTTAACGACAAAAGAATTTCAAATTGGAAATTGAAATAAGTTAGTAAATGAAACTAATTAAAATAAGGATATGAATTAGTATAAATGAAAAATAAAATTTAAATATTTAGAGATTAAGATAAATTGAAATTCTTATGGAAATGAATGAATCAATTTAAATAGAAATAAATATTTACTAAAATGGTAAAGTAAAGACAAACAAAGAAGCATATAGAATGCTTATACTAGTTTAAGAAGGAAATGATAAATTCTTAAATTGAAAATTAAATATTGCAAATATATTCTAAGTTGTTATTTGAATGAATAAATATTGACAGTTTGTAAGAAAGTTGATATGATGTTTTGGGAATATGGTGATTGGATAATAGTGCTAAGCAGGATATGTAGGTAATATAAAGGAAAAAGAGAATTGGATTGATTTCAAGAGACAAATTTGTATTGCCCGACAAAAGGTACGTATTTAAATTGGTATGGAATTTGATTGGGATTTGGATTTGGATTTGGATTGAGCCACTTGGCTTTTTGTTTTCTTTTTGGATTTGGGAGGCCGTGGAGCCATTTTGTAGTTGTACCGAGTCAGCCACGCAAAGGAGACGCTGGCAAAAATTTTTGGAAATTTAGGGAGTTAGAAAAATTTTGAGAAAATTTTGATAATTCAAGATTTGGTTTAATTGAAACTTGAATAGTTAATCAAATAGTATAGTCGAAACTATGAGAGAGTTGAGAAGTTAATAGGGATGATGATGGGTCTTTTATAAAAAGATGGTTGGTTAAATGTTGAACTGTTTGGTTTTAGGTAAAATAGTAAACAGGTATTGGATCATTCTTCCTAACTAGTAATTTCGGGGACGAAATTCTTTTAAGGGGGAAGGAATGTGACGACCCGGAATTTTCAAGCAATTAAAATTGGAATATTTAATTGATTTTGGATATTCAGTAGAGTAATTTGAACTTGAATTACGAATATCACAATTTATTTGATAATTGAATTATTAAATTAAATAAGTAAAGTTGGGTGAATTGTTGAATCTGGAATTTTAAGCCTGTTAAAAATAATTTGAAGGCTTATAAAATTTATATTGATAACACTGAAGATAATAGAAGTTTTATAATTGAATTTAACAGTGGTTTGTTCGGTTTTAAAATTTTATATCATTTCAATTGAATTTAAAAATAGCCTTCTGAGGCGTAGTCTCGGAATTTAACGAGACTAGTTCCGTTGGGTCCGTAATATTGAATTATTATCGGATTTCAAATTTCGTGTCAATCGGAGCTAGTGTGTGAGTGTACGATATTTATAAACGCGTGGAAAATTTAATTTTTAATAATTTAATGAAATTTAAATTTAATTGATAAAGCTTCTTGTATACGCCAACGTTTACCCTTACCTTCTCGTACGCCTTTGCTTTTCAATCAGGAATCTAACCCTCATTCTTTCCAAGTCCTTCTTCTTAAAAAAATTAAAAAGAAAATTTATGGCCGATTTTATAATCCCCTCTTCAATTCGTTCAGGAAAAAAAAATTAATAAAAATAAATACAGGCCGAAGCCTCCCTCCTTACTTTTGTTTCCAGATCCAATTCTAAAAAAAATGAAAATGAAGTGGTGTCGTGAATGGTATTCGTGAGTGAGAGAGAGAGGGGAAACCACCGCACGACTCGAGGGATTGTCTCAATCGATCAAGAGGGTGAAGCGAGCCGTTCGAGGAGGGAAGTTAGGGTTTCGCGATAATTTTTGGGTCGATTCGATTGATGGGCACAGTCGTGCGCACGTGGATCGTGATCTCGTGGTTACTGCGCCTTGAAGCTTGCCTGCGACCGTGATGGCGATGGTGGTGAGGTTCTTGCCGATGGCTACGTGCGCGTGAAGGTGAGGCTTGGCCAAGGTGATCGACTGTTAGGGGTTTTGAGTCGACCGATTGGTAAGTTTTTTTTTAGCTGTGTTTTTATAGCCTAATTTTGGTTTAAGGATTAGATTAGAATTACTGAATTCAGAAGTAAACAAAAAAAAGAATTTCTGTTTTAACATGTAGGCTAGAATTTACTATATATATATATGCCAGATATTGAAAATGGGAATTTAAAAAAAAAAAAAAAGTTGTGGAGCTTATATATGAAAAATATAGATTTTTTTATCTATATAATTCATTTATTATTATTGTTTTTAAATATAAGTATATGTAGTTTCAAAATAATATATTCATTTGCCATTTTAATTTACTGTTTGTATTTGGGAGGTTAACTCAGCTAATAAAACTTATTTAATTTTCATTTGCCAAGACTAATTTATTAAAGGAGATAACTTTATTTGATAAACTTATTTAAAATTTATTTTGGTTACTAAAAGGTTATAAAAAGGAAATTAGTTAGGAATTTAATTATTCATTTAAAGTTAAATCATTAGTTTAAATTAAATGAGAAATTAATTGTTCGATTTATTCGAATACTGACAAAATAAATCCAATGTTATTCAAGGTCAATAATCATGAAGAAAACAAGCCGGTTTGGATTGGAATGCAATTAAAATCAGAGGTGAGTTAATCTCACTCGGTTAGATTTAAATTTAAATTTAAATGATTAAATTTAAATAATTGTTTAAATGGTTGAATTGATTGTTGTGTTATATAGTAGTATATACTACACCTTGAAATGATTGATTTCCCTCATTTTATAGTGAAAATATTTATATTGTGCTAACGTCTGTGGATGCAGGGGAAAGCAGGTTGGAGGGATCCATCTGGATCCCTCAACATTTATTTGAATTATTTAAATTCCCCTGTTACGATGATTTGATATTTTATGATGGATTATGTTGACATATTGAATGCTATGGTTTGATTGGATATAATTGGGTATAATGAATTTCCAAAAATATATAACTTGGATGTTGGAAGAAAAGAAAGAAAGTGAATTTGTAAGTAAAATAATTATGGAAATTTGAATAAATTTAAGAATGAAATAAATATAAAATAAGTGACATAAGAATTCTAATTAATAAATCTTGAATATAGAAAGGAGATTTTTTAATTAATAGAAAGTTAATGAATTGTAAACTCCAATGCTAATATCTAAAAGAACGGAACATTTATTTTAAATTTAAGATTTAAGATTTTGAAAGGAACAAAGAAGAACTTGGGAAAAGCCTGAAAATTTGTATATTTTAGTTAAAAGATTTAAATCAAACAGCAAATAATAAAAATAAAGTCCATAATTAATGAATTTCTAAATGAACTAATAAGTAAAGAAATTTATTTCAAATGGAATAAATTGGAAATCAATTTGGGAAATTGATTTAAGTGATTGAGATTGAGAATTTCTCTCTGAATAACCAAGTACGTTTTCAAAGTAAATTCTTAAATATAAATTAAAGGTTTAAAGTGGTTTTAAGAAGTATGTTTTGAAAAATGTGCTATTTCTAAATATTTAAATTCTTATGTAAGTATTCCCTTTTAATCTATTATAGCAATAATTATTTTAATCTATTAAAGCAATAATTATTTTAATCTGTTATAGCAATAATTATTTAAAGAGTGACTTTGTATTTCATTTTTAAAAGTGAAATTTAGTTTTATATTTTATTTAGTAACATTATTTCCAAATATTCATATAGTATGTATTTTTAATAAATCATTGAAGTAGTTTTAACTTAAATGTTATAAAGTATATATTTCAAGGTAAAGTGTTTTAAATTATTTTAAAAATCTATTTTGTGCTTGGTGATTTCAGGGGAGATAGAAAATATATGGGAAAGTTGATTCTGAAAAGAAAGATGGTTTTGAAACTGTTTTCAAAGGATTGAAAATAGAAATATATCTTGTGAAGGTATTTTGAGGTTAATAAATAATTTGGGATATTATTTATTGTTGGATGGTTGTTTGTGAATATAATTGATAGTTAAATAACCGACTATCAATATTGGACAAATTCGTTGATCGTTTCGAAGAGACCGGGATCGAGATTTATTTCTCGAAAACCACTTCGATCCGGTTTGTACGTTTCGTGTAAACGATTTTGGATTCGAAGATGGAGCAGTGAAGTGCAAGGGCTAGTCGCTACTAATTCTGAGGATATTTCCAAAATGGATGTAGTAGGAATAGTGCTTTCGGTTCCGTTCGAACCCGGGACGGACTTGTATGGATGAATGCTTGCGAAAACATCGTCAGGTGGACGATGGGCATTCAAAGAGATATTGTTCTAAAAGGTAACGCTTAGCCTCAAGCCTCATCAAATGGGAATGACTGAAAATCAGGGTTTATGCAGCAAGGCTAGGTGGGTAGCACCCAAGCAGGGTGAGGTCATTCAAGTCTAGATGTCCCTTTTTATTTTTCGGCTTAGTGGTGCGCTTGCTGATCCCAACCGCGGGGTGATCTCACTCGGGACTGTCCAGTAAGGGATGGTTCCAGCCTTGTGTTGCAGGGGAGCGGGCATACTCCTCGGTACGGTGATCTAGGCCCCGTACTGTGACAGGTGGTACCCCAGTGCCTAGTCATTAGTTGGAAATCCATTCTCCCTTCGAGCCTTGTACGAGTTTTGTTTGTATTACCCACTCTGTGGCTAGTAGCTGGAATTTAATGAATGTAACAATTTCGGCTATTTTATAAGTATTTGTATATAGACCCTATTATAATATCAGAGGATTTCTATAAAAATTGTTTTAGCTATCGTAAGGTAAAAACCCGACATGTTTATTTGTGGCGTGGTCTTACGAGATGCTTTTGTTTTTCAAAGGAATTTTGAAACCTTAATAATCAATTGGGTGTGATTTTCTCATGCTGGTATTCCAGACTGACTCGA
The DNA here is from genome assembly GCA_030765085.1 of Allium cepa. Lineage (NCBI taxonomy): Eukaryota > Viridiplantae > Streptophyta > Magnoliopsida > Asparagales > Amaryllidaceae > Allium > Allium cepa. Next base: position 814,383,636 of record CM060939.1, read on the forward strand.
GTATTATTTAACTGTAATGCTCGGGTCAGACCGAGTATTATAGAATACAAGATATGATGCTGTGGAGCTCAGGAGACGAGCAGGATGGCGATACGTACTCCCATACTTGTATATATATACATATTCCACTGTGTTGAGTTGTTGTGTATTCAGTTGTATGTTATTGATGTTGAACTATGATTGATGTATTCTGATGATGTAAAATATGTAAGCAGATATATTTGATTTTGAGTAAAGATCATATATTATCTATTATATTTTATTCCGCTGCGATGGTTAGATTCTGCTGTTGTTTCCTATTTTCTTCTTCTACCTCCTCTTCTTTAACCCAAATGGTTCGTATTTCTGTACAACTTGAGTTGATTGTTGTTGAATAGTGTTGACTCAAGGGGTACGGATTTGCGGGCTGTTACAAGAAGCCATCTACCCAGAATGGATCGCCAACCCGATACTGGTAAAGAAGGCTAACGGGAAGTGGCGAACATACATAGACTTCTCCAACTTAAATGACGCTTGCCCGAAGGACTGCTTCCCACTCCCTCGAATCGATCAGCTCGTGGACAGCACAGCCGGACACGAACTCTTATCCTTTATGGACGCATACTCAGGATATAACCAGATCCTTATGCACGCCTCTGATCAAGATCACACTAGTTTCATCACTGACCGGGGATTGTACTGCTACAAAGTAATGCCTTTTGGACTTAAAAACGCCGGAGCTACTTATCAGCGCCTCGTCAACAAGATGTTTGCGGAATTAATAGGACGAACTATGCAAGTTTATGTGGATGACATGCTGGTAAAATAGAGGAAAGCCAATGATCATATAAACCACCTGGACGAGATGTTTCAAGTACTTCGCCAAAATGGAATGAAGCTGAATCCTCTAAAGTGCTCCTTCGGAGTATCGTCGGGAAAGTTCTTGGGATTCATCGTCCATACCAGGGGGATTGAAGCAAACCCCGAACAAGTCCGGCTTTGCAAGATATCAAGATATCATCCACGCGAAGAGAGATGCAAAGCCTAAACGGGAAGGTGGCTGCCCTAAGCAGGTTCATCCCTAAAGCGACCGACAAATGCATCCCTTTCTTTGAAGCTCTGAAGAAAGACAGAGGAAAGTTCGAATGGACTGATGAATGCTCGACAGCCTTCCTTAACTTAATCGAACACCTTCAGAAAGCACCAGTACTCTCAACTCTAAATGAAGGCGAGGAACTATACCTATACCTTGCTGTATCGTCCCATAATTTAAGCACCGCTTTGGTGAAAGAAGACAACCACGCACAGCGACCCGTATACTTTGTAAGCAAGAGATTTACAGGGGCAGAAGCTAGATACCCTAAACTTGAGAAGCTAGCATATTGTTTGCTAATCACGTCACGGAAGCTACGACACTATTTCCAATCTCATTACATCAGAGTTTTAACCGATCAACCACTAAGGCAAGTACTCCATCGCCCCGACACTTCTGCGCTACTACTTAAGTGGTGCATTGAACTGAGCCAATATGATATCACCTACCATCCTCGCACCGCCATCAAAGGACAAGCCATGGCCGATTTCATTGCCGAATTCACTACCAACGAAGGTAAGGATCAATCTGAAATAGCAAAAGATAACAAGTGGAATCTCTTTGTAGATGGAGCATCGAACGAACAGGTCTCGAGGGCAGGTATTGTGATAATCACCCCCAAGGGAAGGAAGCTGCACTATGCCCTAAGGTTGGAATTCGCTGCCACCAACAACGATGCAGAATATGAAGCAGTAATAGCAGGACTGGAACTTTCCTTAGAAATTGGAGTCAGTTCTTTATGTCTCCATAGCGATTCTCAACTTATTGTAAATCAAATACTGGGAGAATTCCACACTCGAGGAGAACGACTTACAGCATATCTAAAGAAGACCAAGCTGTTGCTCAATCAATTGGATCACTATTTAATTAAATACGTTCCCCGAGAGGAGAACCGAGAAGTTGACGAACTGGCAAAGCAAGCTAGCATGAAGAACAGCACCATTTCTGGAACGGTATCCATCTCAAAACAACTAGCCCCAAGTTTCGAGCAAAAGGATCTGATAGCTGCAATCGAAGAAGAAACTTGGATGACTCCTATCCGGAAATACTTGCAAGATGGCACACTACCTAACGAGCGTAGCGAAGTCAAGAAAATCTTGAGGAGTGCTTCCCGCTACACGATACAAGAAGGCATCCTCTATCGCCGCGGCTTCTCTAACCCCTTATTAAGATGTGTCGTCGGAAGGGAAGCCAAGGAAATCTTATCCAACATCCATCAAGGAAGTTGCGGAGACCACATTGGAGGGCAGACACTGGCAAAGAAGATACTCCGATATGAATATTTCTAGCCCACCTTAAACAAAGACGCCTTGGACTTCATCAAAAAATGCGACAGATGCCAGAAATTTGCTAAAATCCCTCGACTACCAACCAATGAGATTACTCAGATGACCAGTCCTTGGCCCTTTGCGGTATGGGGAATTGACCTGATTGGCGAACTGCCGATGGGCCGAGGCGGAGCCAAATATGATATAATGGCAGTCGATTATTACACCAAATGGGTGGAAGCGGAACCTTTAAATAAAATATCTTCGGTAAAAGTTATTAACTTCTTGATCAAAAATATTTTATGCAGGTAAGGGGTTCCACTCAAAATAATATCAGACAATGGACTTCAATTTGACAGCGAGGAATTCACCGACTGGTGCCGAGAGCACGGAATTCACAAAAGCTTCTCATCTGTAGCTTATCCCCAGGCAAAGGGACAAGTCGAAGCTGTCAACAAAATTCTCAAAACTCTAATCAAGAAGAAAGTGACTACAAAACCCGTTTGCCACGAACTTAAGCACATCGAAGGCCTTCCGTGATTGGAAGTTTTACTATTTCTTATATTTCCATTTTATTTATAAAAACTTTCCTCCTATCCTCTATAACGATCACTAAAGTACATGACACAAAATGGGAGACACTTGCTAGTGGAAATGAGAACTCACAACTGGATAACAGGTCACTCAACTGCATTCCATCCTCAATCACCCAAGACATTCAAAGCTACCGTCTACAACTAAAACACGAAGGGCGGTACTTTCTTTTCTTGTACATAAACATGTAGCCATAGTTTATTCACCCGTCACACTAACATTGCAAGACATGAAATTATACTTTAAGCAAGAACGTAGCATCAAACACTATTGAAACTCGTGCATATACACAGCTATATTTCTTTTGAAACACATCAAAATAACGACAGCATCCAAATATGACAGAATCGGCTTATGTTATAAAATTATATAAGAATAAGATCATTCGCTACAATGACATAATTACATAATTACAGCCTGAAAGTACATTAATGTTTTGGACTAGTATATCTAGGAAAGCCAAGTAAACCAAGAAAGTAGTCAGCTGCAGCAGGGCTCCGCCTCTATCCTACTAGCCCTCCGGGATCTACTTGACTGCTGCATCAGAACTCCCAGCATGCTGGCCAGAGGTCCCACCTGTCCGGTTCAGGAGAAGAATCCATCAGATAAATGATATGCAATCGAGTTAAGAAAAGATTGAGAGGGAAAACTTAACAGCATCTACTCCCTGATCATCATCCCCAACTGCACACCCACTTCCTCGGCGGTAAGCAGCCGCATGCCCTCCTTCACTGCCACTTTCTCCTCCTCAGTAAACTGGGCCGTGACCACATCCATCCTGAAAACTACACCACCCTCCTTATCTGCCTCAGCCTTGGCCTCCTCCAAAGCCCGAAGATATATCCTAGCCATGAACCGGGGATAATCATCCATCCAGGACAGGTTGCCCTGCTTCCAAGTACGGAAGTACATGTCCTGCAGCATATCATCCATCATCCCCTCGTTCTCCTCAAACTCCCTCATCCGGGCCTCGGAAGCCGAAAACCTTATGGCGGCAGCATCTCTCTCCAATCGGTATCTCGAGCAGTCAGCCTGGAGGGATTTCCGCATCGCCTCCATCTCCTCCTTCAGCTTGACTTGAGCAAGCCCTGCGGCCTCAAGCCTCCCAGATAACTCCTCTATCTGCTCAAGATCCGCTCACCGAACCTCATCCACCGTGGCAATGGCCATATCGATTCGTTCCTTGCAGGTGGCCTCCATCTTTCGCAGCTCGGCTCTGCTATCCTCCTCCATAGTTTTCTTTAGCCGTCTGGAGGCCGCCTCATGCTGGGAGATTTGAATGGCCTAATCGGCAAGCTGTTTGGCCTGATCGGAAACCATTAGCCGCACCCGAATGTTAGCACTTCCGATTTCCTCTCCAGCCTTGACCAATCGGGCGTGATGCTCCATCAACTTCTTGGTCTCTTCAGCCACCCGATCGATGTTTTCCTTGGCCTCGTCCCCCATAGTCACAATCCGAGTGGTCAACAAGTCGAGATCCAAAGACTAAGCCTCGTCAAGCACCCTTACCATAGGATTGCGGGGCAGGAGGTGCTCACCGGTAACCTCATCGAAGGAAATATCATGAGAACTCGGGTCTAGATCTGGATGACCCGCAAATGGGTTACGAGCCAAGTCGGGACGATCAATATGAGTAACGAAAGGATTCTCTAATGGATGCGGAGATGGTATGGACTCGGTATCTTCCTCCGTGATGTCATGAATAGGCTGGGTTGGGGGCTGAGGTCCAAGTGAAGGTACGAACATGGAACACCTCCTCTTCCTCTTTTGGATATCCTCTTCAATAACTCCGAGAAGAGGACGGTAGCCGACTACACCCCCGAAACGGTCAGTCGAAGGCTTCGGTTTAGCAGAAACTTTGAAGAGTTTGAATTGTTCGAGGCGGTGCCGAATGTCTGATGCCTTGGCCGCCTTACTCGTTCCTGAAATAAAAACCAAGTGTTACAAGCATGCATGAGGCTATAATTCAAGAAACATATGAAGTTAAAAAAGGAGTTAAGAATTCACCTTGAACCACCGGAGTTTTCTCAGCTGAAATACTCCCAGAAGATAGACTGGCACCAGTCCTGGCCTTATCAGACTTCTTCGATTTCTCCACCAAGGCCGGCCCTTCCTCCAACCCCCCAAAGGCTTGGCGGAAAGCATCATCCGTCCACTCTTGAATCTCACCCGCTTGCCCAGAAGTCAAGGCACCAACGCCGCTACCACTCTGCCCTTCGCCACCGTTACCACCGTCACCTTCTCCATCACCTCTGCTCTCCTCCTCGCCTCTTTCCTCCTCTCCACTTTTCTCCTCCGGAACATCTGGGCATGTGCTGGGACAGGGTCCTTCAGATTTCTTAACCTTCTTCCCCCCGACGACTGGAGGAATCGAGAAGGGCCTCCTCTTGCTACTCTTTGTCGTAGCCCCTCCTTTGGATTTGGCAGCTCTTTTCTCAGCTGTATCCCTCTGCTTGACCACAGACTGATGTGGTAGGATTTAGTTGTGTTCCAGGAGGGTGACATTCCTGATTAGGTAAGAAGCTGACCTATCCCTTCCCGAAATGGCTTCTATCTCTGCGGCCATCTGAACCAAATGATCATTCTTCACGACCGCAAAGCCACCTGTCGCTAGCAAATAATAAAGCACATGAGAAGAAGCATTGCAGTCAAAATAGAAATTACAAGTAAACTTCAACTTACAGCCAGAGGTGAAGCGGTGGATGGAAACAGAGTCATCCTGGACGAAGAACCATTTCTTCTTAAACATGGTGAACTTTGAATACAAGTCCAGGACCGGCTTGAAGGACACGGCCGATTCCAAGCTGATGTATGGAGACCCCATCTTGTAACCTCTCAAGTTATATAAGTATCGAATTTCCCGGTTGGACGGGGGCGCCGTACATTCTCTGAAAAATCACGAATAGGCACACCAAGATAACGTAGGAGTTGGGCTGGAGCTGGAAAGGAGCCACCTTCAAATAGGTGACGAAGCTAACTATCCAAGCATTGATTGGAGGAATGGCCCCACACATGCAGTGGTGCCTACTATAGGCAAAGTATCCTTCAGGGGGATTATATGGCATGACCCCCTTCCTTGGCAACAGCATGCGTGCTCTATCAATCCCAAAGGAGCGGGAGATAACATCCAGCTGCTCTTCTTTGAGAGAGCTAGGAAACCAGTCACGCGGAGAATTCTGAAGCTCTCGAGGACCATACCCATCTACTAGCGATCTCGGGGTGGGTCCATGACGTTCCGGCCCTGGCTGAGCTGGGGGCACTACGGTGGACTCTCTTCTGTCGGAAGATTTCTTCTTATCCGATCGAGTTTCCACTTTGTGAGACATTATCTGCAACACAAGGAAGCACGTTGCTAGAAGTAGAGATATAAAAAGCAAGTGTGTATGAAATCTAAAATTTCACTTATAAGTCAAAACAAAAAAGGCATAAGGCCCATTCGGCGACCAAACTCCCCAAGATGATTCGGCAAGTTCATTCGGTACTTTAAGACCCTAATTTCGTTCGGTAAATCAAAGTCTTTAAGTTCATTCGGTAGTTCAACCTCAAAAACTCGTTCAGTAGAAGAAGGCTTACCAGGTCCGGCACTACAGTTGATTCGGTACTACGGTTGATTCGGCACTACAGGCGATTCGGCACTACGGTTGATTCAGCACTACAGTTGATTCGGCACTACAATTGATTCGGCAGGTAAGGGATAATGGAGACACAGGGTCCATACTTATAAGCAAACGTGGATGACCGGACCAAATGGTTCGGCGCATAGGTCCGAATAAGGATATCCGAGCTAAAACAAAGCGCGACATTATGCTAGCATATGCCCCACTTTGGGGGGCAAATGTTGGGCGTATTTCCACATACCACCGAACCAACCCCGCTTCCTATGCATGGCCGAACCAGCCTCCACCGATCCATGCTACTACCGGTCCAACTCCATCTCCATGCTACTACCGGTCCAACTCCATCTCCATGCTACTACCGATCCAACTCCACTGAACCATGCTACTACCGGTCCAAACCTCCATCCCATGCCTACCGAACCAACCTACTTCCTCATGCTACCGAACCAACCTACTTCCTCATGCTACCGAACCAAATTTCAACCAACCGTCACCGGACCAAGTTCCGCCGAACCAAGGTCTTGCCGAACCAACTTTGCCAGGCCAGATTGCATCAGCTCAGGCCCACCAGCAGCTATATAAATTGAGGAGTAGGGGTACGGCAATGACAAACAAGTTTGAGAGCTCAAGCACGGATAGAACTTTCAAACAAATTTCAGTTACTTGTAATCAAAGCTTTGTACTTGTAATTTGAATAGAAGAGGAGAATAACATATAAAGTGGGCGAAGGCACGTTCTGACCGAACCACTATAAACCTGTGTGTCTTTTACAATTTAGCCCCTGCTTTTTATATATTTGCATAAATCATCCAAATCACTAAGAACAACGTATAATCAATTACATCATACGACTTGGAGGTGTTTGCCCATTTTTTGTGCAAACGATACGTGCTCTAAAATAAATATAAAATATTTTATCAAAATATGAGAAGAAAACTTTAATTCAAAACAATTTCACAATGTTTGAAAATGTAGTTCAAAAAAGCAGGCTTTAGTTTAACATTAGGGTACATATCACAAAGCAAAACTTTGATTATAATTCTATTTATAAAAGTTTATATAACCGTGACATATGAATACAATATAATAATATCAGTTTGTATTTTTAGAATTGGATGTTTTGACAAACATGATGTAAACTTAACCATACTGGTTCCTGAATATTAGTGTTGGATGAAATAAGCAACAATACATGAAACAAGTAGAAATGTTAACATGGATAAATCCCACATCACGGCATAATAAGTGTAAGGATTTTCCCAACTCTCTATAAATAAAGGGCATCTACCGAGCTCATTTAACAGCAGGTTATCTGCATGTCAATGGCCCATTATGCTTGGCCTGTACGCATTACGAAGAATTCAAGTATACAGTAAACGATTAATTTGGTTCGGTTTTATTTGTTTTTGAACCACGGTCAAAGCAGGCTATTGTGGTTCTTGCATGGTTTATGCTATTGAGGGTCTGATACTGCTCTTAAAAAGATTGTGCCGACGAAGTTGCTCTAATAGTAAAATGCCAACTCGACGCATGAAAACGTGAATAATGCAACATAATACATCTATACATATGAAAACAAATATATTTAGGCAACAACCATCCTATATGGTCTAAAAATATACATACTTAAGATCTCCAACTGTATTATCGTCAAAACCCTGACTATATAACAAAGTTGTAACGTACATCGGTGCATCAACCAAATTTTTGCACATATTTGCCTATACAAACTTATCTCATCACATAGTGGACATATAATATTATCAAAATATAACTTTATAAATCCTATATAGGTCAGTAATAAAGTTCGGGGTCACACGCCAAACACACAGCCTCTATTCATGTTCAATAGTTTATAACAATAATAGTTTTCATAACCCCGGTGCAGTTGAACCGCGGACCATGGGGTCAAAGGCCTGAAACTGAATCAAACATCATTCATTCAAGAATCTTAGTTCGACCTTTGAATTAACGGTTTAACCCTTAATTTGAACCCGGATGAACCCTTCCATAGGTGCAATTTCTTCTTTCCAAAATATGTTTTCAAATTTTCGTCCGTTTTATATTCGTAACTAGTGAGCTAGTGAAACAAATTTTATTTAATTTTTCACATTAGAATTAATGTTTGGATTATGAATTAATATAGTATATTTTTATTGAAGATATCGGTTTATAGTGTACTTAAGATTGATACGTTGCATTTAAATGTATTAATTTTTTAAAAAAGTGCGATTCTTGACTGTTCGACCGGTGGAACCCTCGAAAACTTAAATCCTGAATCCTCACGTTTGATTCACTGTCCGATTATGAAAACACTGATTACAATAACCTAGCTTACTTATGCTAATAGTACAAACAAAAGTCAAGTACAAAGAACTATATCCATTGCACTCCATCCATTTGAATTACATCATGTCACATCTTGGTTTTTCTTGGTCTGCTCACGATTAAGTCTTTCTTGAGAAATGACATAGACAAAACACAGAAATCAGACGTGAGTCCAGTTTAAATAACACGCAGACATCACCTAAAGTATAACATTAATATACGATACAAATATCACTTATTAAATGTCACATCCTTCACATTTGGCATTAGTACAAGTCATATAATTGTTGGTCCACTCGATCACGAATAACTCATATAAACATTATGCATGTCTCTATGTTTAGGACTCCACACCAGTTTGCTCATTTCTACTAGCTCGATAACATTGCATGCACTTTACTGCACATTTACTCTAAGGGTACTCTCCCCACAAATACTAGTTTACTAATGACACTTATGATCAATCGAATTATAATATCTCCACCTTCCCAACTCTAATAGCATCTCCAACAAAAACGGATGTACAATTTACAAAACGTATACTTGAATTTTATAATTGGCTATTTTCTCCAACAGAACATAATCAGACGCTTGTTCAATAGGCGCCTGATATTCAAAAGCCTGTTGAACATGCGCCTGATATTAAAGAATTATAAAATATGTATTTCAGACATTTGTTGAACAAGCGCCTGAACATTTGACGTCTGTTGAACAAACGCTTGAAAATATGACGCTTGTTCAACAAGCGTCTGGGATACATGGCTTGTTGAATAAGCGCCCATCACAATCCTACATCCTCGAACTATGCTGCTCCAAATCCACACTATCACATTATATACACTCTGTTGGAGCACCGTTTCAATGCATATTTCACAAAAGGTGAAATCCTAGCCACTGATGGAGTTGCTCTAAGTTGACCGCCTTTAAAAATAATACTTGGTAACATTCTCTTATGCGTTTATCTCCTCTTTTGGGTAACACCTCCCAAAGTGAGCTTAATATATGTTTAGAGCCACCTATTAAACATAGTATCCGATTCAGTCATCTATTTCCATTGAAAGATTTTCTCCTTCACGAATAATAAAATATAGGATCGCCCATCTACATTATATCCTAAGATTATTTGGGGCTAACTATGTCTACATATTGACTTTGAGTGAGCCACTATTTGCACATCCCCATTTCAATGCATATATTGTCATTAGCATTGCCACTAAAGAGGCTTCCTAAACCTAAGTAGCCTCCTAAATTCGTAGAGCTTTAGTGGATGTCACACGGTATGAAGCATAATGTTTATCACTTATGACATAGAGGTTCAACACCTCCTTCACGATGCCCATCAATCTCACACTCATGGACTTCATCAATTACCACATACAAAGTTACATAGTAATATTTCTTTATATATATGTTTACAATCACATAACTTGCAGCATCATAATTGCAAGCTTTTGGTTGCTTGTTTGACGCATAAGATTGGAGCACACATGCTCGTAAGTACTTTGTTTTACAAGCAAACCTGACCATACATAAATTTCATAATTCACTATAAAGTCATTGCATATTAATAAGGGTTTTGCGTACACAATGAACTATCACCTAAAATAGGAGAGAAATACTCAATGCTTCTTATGACCTTTTATTTTGATTATTTCCATGAAATCTATAACTTAAACCAAGAAATTTCATCAAATGCTCAAGTGATATCCTTGTACATCAACTGATCTTACACCTGGTCAGCTACCTACAAATTCAGCCACTTAGTCAACATGTAACTACCCGCCTTTCTCATCACTTCACACAAATTCAATGTACATGGCACACAACACACAATAGATCTAAATCACAGTAGATCACCACTCTAGGTCAAAGTGAATATCGGAGCTCAGTATCATGATTGACAACATCACCGATTAAACATTGATTCATCGTCTATTTTCCAAATCTCATTAAGCATATGACATAAATTTCCATCGTGTGTTAGGAATTCATTTGCCAACGTGAGCAAACATTCATTTTGTATAGCACACTTCCACATACCATCCCTAAAGCACGACATACATGCATGCATAGGATAATATTTGCCTCTAGTAGATGTATAGTGTGTGATGGATTGTCGTAGGTCAACATTTGTTAGGCATTTTACGCCGATCGCACCAAAGCTCGATTCACTACTTGAAAACACTTTGAAATCCCGCATCTCGATGGGCCTAAATTTTCACTAAATTGAAAACCATGTCCACAAGAGTATGCATCGTTGATGTTGGCATCCTGAAAATGACAAAAGCATATTGGGGGCACTATTGATATAAACTCATAGTGAAATAATAAAGAGTAATAAAACATATGATTACCGATCAAGATTGACACCTTTGATCTCTTATGTCACTAATAGTGTCGAGCATGCATACAGAAATCTATCCTACCACCATTCCTCCTTATGCCAGTACCTATCCCTCTAAAGTTATCATGTCGGTTGAAATGAGAAGGGGGTCAGAATAATGTTCTAGTGACTGATAAATTACACACTTTACAAATAACATTAGTTTATGTTGATTACCTTCTATTACATGTTATGTCCATTTTTTTACTTAGTCGACTTGACTTCACATACGCGTATGATACGCCCCATCCATTCGAGATAGACAATAATTATGTACGTATATATGTGTGAGTATATATATAAGTACCATAATACCCCTTTGAACCAAGATACTTTCTCCGCTTGCATCCATAACTTAGCACTTTGTCAGGATCCATGGTAAATGTAGTATCATGTCCTCATCATCGTGCATACCAAGGAACTCTCATGGTGCATAATAGCAGCATTACACTATTTAACCGTATTCCATCTCATTTTTGAAAGACCTCCATTAAAAGGTAATATAGCCTTGCCTCGTAACAAAAAGCAAACAATTGTGAGGTGGTACATGTCCTACACATGATCTATACTAGGGGAGGTATAGCCCGCTTAGGAATTACCCTTGACTTTCCGCTGACCACTCATGAGCGATGTTAATCACGACCTATGTAATTAGCTCATACTCCTCATATATGGTACAAACCTCACTGTCATAAGCCTATGCACATCGTCCTATTGTATTGTCTAATATAATCTAGAAGTGACCACTTGGTTACTTAACTCATACCGCTTAAAAGGTTGAAGCGGACTCTAATTGTCCTTTAACACTTTGATCGGGACAAACTATCTTACTATAGACATTCCCTTCACCTATACAAGAATAAATAACTCCACAGATCCTATAGTTGGATATGTCTTATATAAGTATAATTTATACAGAAATGCTAGTAGCCCTTGCGGTGGGCAATCTTCTGTTGTGTAACACAACTGATCTTGCATTTAAACCCATTTTAATGACTATCATTTTAACTAAGCTATTGACTAAATTCAATAATTCACACCCACCATAATCACATACTTGAGGACTTTATGGATTTATTTAATTACTATGCCTCTTATGTTCAACTATTGTGTTCAGTTATTTTTACAAAACATACTTCCGTTTCATTTATGCCATATCAATATCATTTATCACTCACTTTTTAATTTAATATATTAATCATCATTTAATCCTTAACTTCTATTTGATACTATTAATTATATTCTATTGTTCCATTTTTGACTTTACTGTAACACCCCTCCTTTGTACACATATTAACAAAGAATATTACATAGTAATATTGTCTGCTAATTTGGAGAATAAGGTGGGATAGGAGCAACCATGGGTGAATATTCCCTTGGGTTAACACCGACACGTTTATTTTTACTTCATAAAATCATAAATGACGTGTATAGTATTGGCACAAAGCAATAAACAGGTTGGCTATATAAGAACATAATAATGTATAATATACCACAGAGAGACAAAATCATAGAACATATCAGAATATATAATATAGACAAGAAGATACATACATAAATGAGTTTACAATATAGAAGTAATAGAGACACATAATAAAAATAAGCTATAAGTGTTTCAAAAATATACGTGACATAAAAAGTCAGCAGATCATACAAAGTATACAACATGCATTAAGGCCTAGAAACTAAATGACATATATATAGCTATCTCCATAAAATAGCCCAACATCCATGGTCAAGGATACTCAGTGCCTGAAATGTCTCGGCCTGACTCGAGTATTAATAAATAATAAATGGGTCAGACTATCTCTAATTCAACAGATGTGAGATCATAGGTGAACATAAGTAAATTTCAATAATATAGTCGTAACTATATAATATTTAGATCATCCAAAGAATAAATTCCTATAACATAATAATTCACCATGTCATAAAATATATCATGCTTATTACGTGCAATGATCACAAATATGAATAAATCAAAGTATCTCACAAATTAGAATTACAAACTAGCTTGAAAGCAAGTTAAAACCATAAGACAAGCATGAAAGTGAGTCAAAACCAAAACACAAGAATGAAAGTAAGTTCAATAAAAGGACAAGCATGAAAGCAGGTCAAACCAAATCACAAGTGTGAAAGTAGGTCAAACCAAAAGACAAGCATAAAAGCGAGTTAAAATCAAAAGAATAAGCCTGGAAGCAAGTTATCCAAAGATGAGCCTGAAAGCACGTCGGTCTCATTAAAAGTAAGCCACTATAAGACAAGTATGAGAACACCATGGGTACATTTAAAAACGAGGCACTAAAATATGAGCCTGAAAGCGCACCGAACATGCTTGAAAACGAGTTATCGAAAGACGAGTTTAAAAACACGCCAAATGATTATTGTTGTTCCTAGTGTCGAATACTTTCTATTAATAACTATACGAGTATCGCCTCAATGTCCCATAACCACTCGATGATACTTAAATATTTACTAAATGATCGTAGATTCTAATTAAGTAAAATATTCTATCAAATGAGTTGAGGAATTAATTGACAAAGTAATACAAGTGTTCCATACCACTTGCAATGCTAAACCATTTAATTAGAGTTATCATTTTATAGAAGTAATATTTTTATATAGAAATTGCTTCTTTTAAATCAGTTAAATATTGGTCTAATGACCGTAATATTGCTATGTTTATAAATTAGGCTACTATATACATATAGAAATCTAACAAACACACACACACATAGAGTTTTATTTTTTCTTTTACAATACCATTACTATTAAAAAATCTATAATAATCTTTCTTCATCAAATACTTTTAAATATATGATTCATATCCACTTTTCTAAACCTGGATTTTGAAATCAACATCATACTTTATATAAACTCTAAAAGTGATTTTTAAAGAATATATTTAATACAATAGATTAAAGGTGATTTCTTTTCATACCAAATGCATTTTAATATATATTATTTTAAATAAATCAGTATAATGAAATTTGCCAACGTTATGATGAAATCAAAATTCCAGAATTCATAGAAATAAAAAAGAAGAAATAATCCAAAAGAAAACAGAAACTGCTTGCAGTTATAGGTTCCACGCACTTTAACCAGTCGAACGTAGTGTCCTATTGGTATACCGCTGGCGGACGACTAGTGGGGCTTACCAGTCAACTGTTGTCGTTTCCTAGAACCTATAAACTCCAGGAAATGATTTTAATGTCGACCATAATTATTCCGACAACTGGAAACTAGAATATTTGAACTTAAAACAACTACGCAATAGGCCTAAAGCATATATTCATCAATCAACTGCACAAGAGTTATGATACAAGTTACTAAAAGCATTCTATAAAGTTTTAAGAATTGGTTCTGTAATTGTTCAAATAGATGGTGAATCATCCAATAATCATCCAACAGTCGCAATAATATATCATCCAAAAACATGCAACTTAATAAGAGGTAGTTGTGAGGATTACTCACCCTTATTTCTCAAGATAGCCTGTCAAACATTGAATTCTATCCTGCCTTTATAATTTCAGTAAACCCTAGAAAATGGCTCAACCAACAAGAAGAACAAACAAGAACCAAAACATTGTAAAAACTTATATCAATCAGTATAAAAGGTTATTAGGGTTTGAGAAGCTTACCATTTTACAGTGTTGAATTTTTTAAAACTTCAAAGTAATTTCTATGGTATGACATGTATCCCGAAAATCATAACATTCAGAAGCAAAATAAATCCATAGCATACAATCAAAAAAACTTTGGTTGTTATCCAATTATTAAAACATACATCTAACCTCTATAAATCTCTTTTCTTTTCAAATCAATATCCCAGATTTAAAATATTTTAATCCAAAATAAGATCAAGTAACATTGTAGGAGATTTACTAATTATTCAAAATATTTAAAATTTAGTACTGTGGCAAACACACATGTAACATCCCGTATCTGGACGCCAAAACCTAAGAGCTACCAATGCTGCAGTCATCTATAGTATTAACTTCTGATGATAAATACGGTAATGCTAATGGTATCCATAATATCAGAAGCACTTGAATATGAACAAAATCAAAGATTTCAAAAAACAACATTTCACTGATTATATTCCAAAATAATAATTCAAATCCGAGTAACATAATCTCTTAACATTTCCCAAGAAATGATCAAATATATCAATTACAAAATACGCCAAGTGCGACATATGACGATGCCCCCTTCGTTGATCATAGTCAATGTAGTAATATTTGACTTAATACACACAGCGAATATAAAAAGAATAAACTATATCTCCTAATTACCTATCTGTCAGCCACCTTCTCGTCTCCGAAAGCTTTATTCGCCAAAATTACTAAAACCTGAAAATCTCAACCCTCGGCCTACCCAAATCAATTTTGAGCACCCGAGAGTTTAAGGGGAAATAGAAACTTTGAGTCGGACATAAAGCCTGGTGTGAATAATATTATACATCTCAGTTATTGATATTAAGTGAGACCACACCGCTTAATGGAACGGGTTTCCTCCCTTATGTCCTTTTAAAACATATCTTTCGCAAACCTTTTCCTGTAACCAAAACTAGTTAAAACTGTAAAGCAGTATCATGTAAACAACATATCAGGCAATAAATGGACTATCTGTCCAAAAATTGTAGTTTTGTTTGGCTAACTACTAACTTTTGGCTAAATCAGGCCTACCAAACAATATAAACCAAATTTATCTAAGATCTGTTAGATACTCTTCTTGTGCATGGTCTGTCCTTAACTATATGTTAGATAATTCTCTCCTGGACAGTCTATCCCTAACTTATCTTCTCCTAAAGTCTCCTGATCCTAATGGTTTTGCAGGCTCACCAATAATCTATTTATATACAAACATATATTCCTTCTATGTATAATCATAATGTTAGTCTTACTTGTGATAAAGCCCTACACTGTGGAATTTTGGACTAAATTAACTAGGGTTAATAACTAATTTATAGGGCGCAACCCAATAGCAGTCCCATCTGGTATTCTAATATTTGAGTCATTTTACATAGAGAAACCTTCCATTAAATTTTCCTTGAAAACCTTATCAAAATGATTTAAAATCTTTAAATCAAATTCATACAAGGAAAATATATATACTTTATGTTTTACACAAAATCACCTTTCCAAGTTATATATACTTTACCCAAATCTTAGGTTGATGAAAGCATATAAACATTTGAATGTAGCCCTTTCGAATCCATTGAAAGTACCTTTTCGAAACAAAGTAAAACCGTTGGTCTAACCTTTGCCGAAAGGCCAAAATTTTCCTTTCGAACCCATTCTCAAAACCCTTTCGAAACCATTGAAAAACCTTCCCTTCGAAAGCTTTAAACATTGGACATCCTCTTTTAAAACCTTTAAATCATGCCTTTCGAAACCATCGGAAGAACCATTCCTTTCAACCCTTTCAAAACAATCAGAAAACCTTCCCTTTCGACTCCTTCAAAACCATTCAGGAACCAACCCTTCAAAACCTTTCTTTAAGACCTTTCAAAAGCATCAAACCTTTGCAAAGACAAACCTTTCGAAAGCAATTGTATTCAATTTAAAACATGGGAAAACCTTTCGAAACCATTCAAAATTTAACTCCTTCGAAGCCTTTGAAAACCATTACGATCGAAACCATTTGGATTATGCCTTTAAGTATAGAAAAAGGATCAGAAACCCATTAAAGTCAAAAGCATTCCTTTCGAATTTATTCCAAAGTAAAGAAGTGATGGTGTCGAGACCATTTCTTTGAAAGCATTGGAGAAGTGGTCAAGTTTAAAATGCAAAGCAAAGCAACCCTTTCGAAACTAATCTAGGTCGAAAGGTGAAAAGAGGCAGTCAGGGATTTCGACCTGGTCGAGAGCATTTATTTAAAAAAATGGCGCAACCCAATCTAAACCATTTCTTCAAAACCATTTGACCTGGTTGAAAGCCAACAAAGTCGAATGCTATTTAGGTGAAAGCAAGCATGCACATTTTCATTCAAAAGCAAAGTATAGCTTCAACCCCTTTGGAACTGTGATATCCTGGAAATTTGACAATATAAATTTAATAATCCGTGTTAGAAATTAAATTGATTTGATAATTTTTGATAAAATTTTTTGAATTGATCTAATAATCCTCTTTTAATAAATATTTAAATTTTTAGATTTTATCTTTTTAAAGCCAATAAATTATTTTCTATTTATAATTTATATAATTGTATATATTGTAAATTGATAAACTTTGATTTGGAATTTAGTAATGAATCAATTTTTTAATTCTAATTTATTTTTGGTAAATTGGGAATTTTGATTTAGATTTAAAACATTTAACTTTTCAAAGCAATTTAATAAATAATTATATGGTTTATACTTATGATAAATCTTATTTGTTTTAAAATTTTATTTAACTTAAATATGAATTTAAATTAGATTAACATAAAAACTTTGTTTTATTTTCTTTTTAAAAATATTACTTGAAATTATATATGAGTTAAAATACAATTTACAAATGATCTTAATTTATTGAGTAATAGAGGTAGTTTATAATCTCTTTTATAAATCATTTAAATTTGTTAAATTTGTTGTTTTCAAATAATAACGATAACACTTAGTTCTTATGAACATAAATGGATTTTTATAGAAATAGGATTTATTATTTTTAAATTTAATAAGAGTTATATATGCATATATATAACTTGATTTTTAAATTGGAGTTTTATAATTTAATTCAAAATTTGAATTTGATGTTGTGAAATTCAAATGAATAAATACTTAAAAATATTTGAATAAGCTTATATTTATGAATTGTTTTGTTTCATTTCTCTTAAATAAAAAAGAAGTTTATATGTACATAAGGATAATAAATTAAGGTTTAAAAGTTTTTATAAACAATTTAAATTAAAATAAAAATACTTAAATTTACATGTGTAAGTTTCTTAACACACCTAGTAGGCATGTGTTGGGCCATAAATTAATATTGTGACAAATGTTAAACCAAGAAAATTAGTGTCCTTTTTATTTTTCTTTCTTTTATTTTAAAGAAGTCAAAAAATTTCTTATATAAAAACTTTGCTCCTCATTTCAGTTTCTTTTCTATTCTTTTTTCTCCAAAACTTAAGAGATCTTTAGCTAACAGTAAAAATCTGCAATCTCATCTTCATTCAAAACAGAAACTTTTGATCAAAGCAAAATTCAATTCCATCATAATTCCTCCCCTCAGAAACCAATCTGCACTAATGTTTTCTATAACCAAATCAACATGCAAAACGATCTGAAACATACTCAATTTTGAAATGCAAATCTAAATCCAGTAGCCTCTTCGAAACATTTATATGCCTGAAATCATTCTGAAAAGCTGCATGCATCTGAAGATCACTGCTTTTCTGTTTTGAAACTTCGTCAAGCCTGCACTTTTTTATTTTTCTAGAAAGCATGCAATTGTAATCAGGCAAAGCATTGTAGGAAAAAAAAACAAGACTAAAGTTTTTAAAAAGCAAAACAATGATGCAACATGAAGTTTTCAGTTCAAAGCACCAATCAGATTCAAGTTCTTTATAAACAATGGATGCTCTGATCATATAAAAGTTTCTGGTGAGTAACATTTTATACTAAATAAACTTAAGTATAAATTAGTTGTTTGTTTACTCTAGAAATAAGTGTGTTTGCATGCAAATTTACAAGTTCATTACTGGTAGATGTATGAATATATGCTTGCCGTTGAAAATATGATCTTGCCTGTTCTATGATTCCAGGTTGAAATCCTGATCAAAAATCATAATCTCATATTCAAATCTTTGTTAATGTTTAAGATTTAAACAATATATGATTATGTAATATAAGTTAAGTTTAAATTTTATTTAATATAAGGAAATTCTGTATTTTCACTGGAAAACAAATAAATACAGAACAATCCTTATATAAGTAAGAATTTAATCATCTAGATTCTTTGATTTAAGATTATCAACAGGTTACATAAACAAAGACATGAATTTTAAAACTAAAATTAGAATTTTTAGTTTGTATTTGATCAAGTATTTCTGGGTTGGAACTGTCAACCTAGAAGGTTGCGGTGGCCATGGTTTTCTTTGGTGATGAAGTGATGATCAAGTATTATGGGAAAAATGGTAGTTGATGGATTAATGCAATGAGGCATAGGGATTGAAATATTTAACCCTAGTTTTTCTATGATCAGAAGAATTGATCACCGCGACCTATATAAGTGATCGAGCTTGCCCTGATTTGAGTTGGTGATAGGTGGAGTATAGATGGAGTGGTGGCCGGAGGCGTAGCTTCTCTGGTGATCAGATTTTGGAGTTTGAGGCGAATTTCAGTTCAACATTGTTTCAGTTCTTGAGCTCATAGGCTTGATTATGATTTTGTGTTTCTGCATTGGATTTGATGGTCGGAAACGTGTTGGAGGATGGTCGCTGACTTGCACGTGTGGTTGCGAGTGGTGGAAGTGGATAGCAGCGGGGGTGCAGGTGCACAGCGATCTTGGTGTATCAGCTGATTGTTTTGGTGAAGAAGGGGTACTCGTGTATGTATCGGGTTGAATCGTGATTTGCTCGAAGTTGTGGGATGGTGGACTCGAAGTAGTTGTTGTTGTGGCTCGGGGAAGCATGGTTGTCACAGGTTTTTGTAACTGTCAGTACAGGATTTTGCAAACCTGACTATATTTAAATTTGAATGTATTCAACTGAAAGGGTTACTCGAGTTACTCGAGTTTATTTTAGTGTTGTTTGAGCTAGATTAGGTTAGACTCGAATAAATTGTAGCTCAAGTTAGTTTTGTTCATGGTTAGAAAACGTGTTTTGTTTTCAAAATTTAAACTGAATTTTAGAAGTATAAAGCAAAGATTTAAATAAAATTTTAAATCTAATTTTCAATTATGAATTCAAGTTAAGTTGAATCTTAAGCTGGGAATGAGTGAAGTTTTTAAAATCAAATTTGTTTAAATAACTTAAGAAGGGGTTAAGTGTTTAAAAATGTTTTTAAAAGAAATTTGAATTTAAATTAGAAATTGAAATGTAAAAAAAATGTTTTAAACAAAGTTTAAATTTGATTCAAATATGGATTTTAATCTTTGTTTCAAAATAGATTTAAGTTTTATTTAAGTGTTTAACAATTTTGAATGATTAAGGTAAATTTAAATGTTTGAATTTTAAAAAGGAATTTTTTTAAAAACTCTTGTAAAATTTCTTTTATAAGAAAGTATTATTTATCATGTAAATTTAAAGATTTTAAATTGATTTTAAAACTTGTTGAAGTTAAATTATAATTTAATGATTTTTTATGCATTTAATTATTAGGTAATTAAATGGATAATTAATTTATTTAATAAATTAATAAAATGAAAAATTACTTAATGTAATTAAGGGTTTAAACTTAGGTTTAAGATTTATTATTCTTAGATTAATTAACTTGTAATTTAAGATTCATTAATTAAATAAGATTTGATTTTTTAATTAATGATTAGTAATTAATTAATCAAGTAATAAAGGATTAATTAAGTTATAATTAAATAATTAGGAGTTAATTAATAGGTTACTAATGATTAATTAATTTGTAATCAATAATGATTTAAAATTAGTTAATTACTTTAGAAAAACAATTAATGGATTGTTAAATTGTTAATGAAGGTCATTAACTAAGAATTATTTAATAATTAATTAATGCGATTAATTTTTAATAATTAATTAGATTAATTAATTTAAAGATAATTATTTGTGTAAATTGTTAAGTATAATTACTTATGGAAGTAATTAAGGAATTAATTACTTATTGTAATTAATTGAGTTTAATTTGATTAGATTAAGTTAATTAATTCAGTTTAATTAATTTAGAATAATCATTTGATGATTTGCGGAGTATAATTACTTAATGTAATTAAATGAAGAGAAATTACATAGGGAAGTAATTAATGGGTAAGTACTGGATGTAATTAATTGGAGGTGATTTGATGATGGAAGTAATTTGAGTATAATTACTTTGTGAATTAATCAAGGGATTAATTTGAGAAAATTAATTAAGAAGTAATTTATTTATTTGGTGAAGTAATTAAGGGAAGTTAATTAATGAATGGAGTTATTCAAGGGTGATTAACAATTATGGTTTAAATAAAGATTAATTACTTAGTGTAATTAATTTAAATAGAAAATGTAATTAGAAATCATTAATTATTATAATTAATGAAGTAATTAAGAATGGATTTATTTAGAAATAATTAATAAATGAAGATTAATGAAGATTAATAAATGTAATTAATTAAGGATCAATGTAATTAAATATAGTTAATTAATTAAGGAAGTAATTAAAGATTGATTATTGTATTTGGTTAAGTATAATTAATTTGAGAAATTAATTAAGGGATAATTACTTGAATGTAATTAAAGGTTAATTAATCAAGGATGATTAATTAAAATGAATAATTGGTTGGTGATTAATTAATTGATTGATAATTAATTAATAGTGATGTAAGCAAGATTTATATTGGTGAAGTAATTAATTTAATTTACGTTAAATTAATTAGAAATGATGTAATTAATTTAACTCATTTTAAATTAATTATAATTGGTGTGATTATTAATCATTGCTTATGTATGGATGAATGATATTGGTTGCCTTGAATGGTTTAAATCTCAGATATGAGATAAGTAATGTTGAATGATATGGATGCATTGGTTGCATTGTGATGATGATTTGGATTACCTCGTGATAATGATAATATGGATTATCTGTTGTAATGATAATGTTGATTATCTATTGTGAATCTGTGATTTATCTATCTTTGTATATAGATAATTGAATTGTTTAAACCTTTAAAACAACTTGGCCTTAAAAGACACGCTTTGGATTTCGATGAGACCGGGATCGGGTTTGCTATAGTACAACGTGATAGGGGCTTCTCGCTTTGCGTTAGGTGGCGAACGGGAGACTCTTACCCCTACATGCTCCCAGGGGTAGTATAAGGCCTTGCGGGGTTGGTTGCGAGTCGAGAGGCTGGCCGTAAAAGAAAACCCGAGTTATAACTGTGAGCCACGGCGGGGCTGGGATGGTTGAAAAGCCTACCGGTCGAGTGAGCCTCTGTCGATGGTTGCAAAGCCTAGACTATCACAGTTGGTATCAGACCGCTAGGTTGAGTGAATACCTAGGCTTTGAAGTGATTTATTTTTGAGAGAGCGTATTTGTAATTATATATATATATAATATATATATATATATTTACTTCTACTTATTTGTTGGGTTACCCGTACAGGTTTTCCACTATAAATTATAAAGGTAGATAAGGTAGTGGGGTGTGTAACACGACTACAACCATTGGTTGGAGTTTGAGTGTTGAGGTTGGAAGTGTATCTATTGAGACTGTAGACCTAATACCATTTCGAGTAAGCTTTGCAGTTGGATGTAAGGATTTCATAGATCTTTGAAGGTAACTTGTTAAGGTTCGGAGTCTATCTTTGAATTGGATGAGTAGAGTTGGATCTGCCGGTTAGGCAGAAGAAAATAATGGTATCTTGATACCTCAGGAATTAGTAGTTATGTGATGAGACGTAGTGACTACGGATGTCTCCGAAGATTTTTTCTTTGGAACAAGTTTAAGAAGTATACCTGCTTCGATGTTATGGCTGGGTTCAGCAGGATGTTTCTGTCTGATTTGAGGTCCGAGTTTCTTGAAGAGCTTTGGATTAGGAAGTCTTTGGCGTCGGTGTCAGCAGTGCAACTCAGAGTGTTCTGTGCCAGCAAGAAGGTATTCTGGTTAGTAGTTTTTCTGAATATGGAGTTCAGAAGCAGCAGAGTGGATCCATTTCTTTGATGGATTGTATAGTTAAGCATAAGCTGTTCTGATTGGTAAAAAGGGAACAATTTTCTTTGGATATTGGACTGGTTGATCACAAAAGCGACTTGCGATAGTTTGAGTGTTCTCTTGAGTTAGGGTTGTCTGCATCTGGAGGATGAGTTTTCTTATCGACTGGGTTCCAGGAGTGATACCGGTGGTTCAGTTTAGTAGAAGGATCAGGTGGGGCATCTGAGTTTTCCTTTATAAATCTGTTGAACCATATTTCTGAGATGTGTTGTCCAGTTTGTGCTTGTGTTCTTCATCAGCATTTTCATCTACTTCAGATCATAGTTGTGCAGCGGAAGCAGTTTAGGAGTGCTTTTGTTTTATCTTTTCCTGATAGGAAAAGTAAGTTGGTCTACTGATGTTTGTGGAGTAGAGTTGGTGTTCTTAGTTTTGGATTGATCTTGAGGAGATCATTCTGTTGGGTTGTCTTGGTCACGTTTGTCTCTAGAGTCATCAGCGAAGGTTGAGCAGATCGGGAGAGATGACGGTAGCCCAGGAACGTCAGAAGTGTTTTGTGGATAAGAGACAAAGGAATTTGGATTCCGGAGTCGGAAATTTAAGATTGTGTAAGACTGGGTAAGTCAGCTCCGAGGTGTTTTGAACCTTTTCTGTGTCCTTGTGAGAATTGGTGTTTGATTTTCAAGGTTGAATTGCCAATTTGGATAACTGGGATTCAATGTGTTTCACGTATCTCTGAGGGAGTACGTGTATGATTTATCTCTGGTTGTGGAGCCAGCAGTTCAAAAGGATGTGATTGTTGCGTCAGACTTGTCTGTAGTCTGATATCCTATTTAGTTTTGTAGATCTAGTCAGATAGGAGCTCTGTAGCTTAGTAGTATAGATTGTTAGGATTCTGTAGAGCGAGTGTCCCGATATTTTTACCGGGGAAACTCGAGGAAACTCTATTCAGAATTTTGTCTAGATAGTTAGATTTATTTGTTTGATTGAATTGGTTGCTATGGTTGTTAGCATATGTTTGATAATATATGCTTGTGTTTTTAAAATAAAATCTTAAGGTAGATTATTAAATTACCTTTGCTTTTAAATTTCGGGGACGAAATTCTTTTAAGGGGGAGGAATGTGATATCTCAGAAATTTGGCAATATAAATTTAATAATATATGTTAAAAATTAAATTGATTTGATAAATTTTGATAATAAATTTTGAATTGATCTAATAATCTTCTTTTAATAAATATTTAAACTTGTAGATTTTACCTTTTTAAAGCCAATAAATTGATAAACTTTGATTTGGAATTTAGTAATGAATCAATTTTTTAATTCTAATTTATTTTTGGTAAGTTGGGAATTTTGATTTAAATTTAAAACATTTAACTTTTCAAAGCAATTTAAGAAATAATTATATGGTTTATACTTATGATAAATCTTATTTGTTTTAAAATTTTATTTAACTTAAATATGAATTTAAATTAGACTAACATAAAAACTTTGTTTTATTTTCCTTTTAAAAATATTGCTTGAAATTATATAAGAATTAAAATGCAATTTACAAATGATCTTAATTTATTGAGTAATAAAGATAGTTTATAATCTCTTTTATAAATTTGTTAAATTTGTTTTTTTCAAATAATAATGATAATACTTAGTTCTTATGAACATAAATGGATTTTTATAGAAATAGGATTTGATATTTTTAAATTTAATAAGAGTTATATATGCATATATATAACTTGATTTTTAAATTGGAGTTTTATAATTTAATACAAAATTTGAATTTGATGTTGTGAAATTCAAAAGAATAAATACTTAAAAATATTTGAATAAGCTTATATTTATAAATTGTTTTGTTTCATTTCTCTTAAATAAAAAAGAAGTTTATATATACATAAGAATAATAAATTAAGGTTTAAAAGTTTTTATAAACAATTTAAATTAAAATAAAAATACTAAAATTTACATGTGTAAGTTTCTTAACGCACCTAGTAGACATGTGTTAGGCCATAAATTAATATTGTGACAAATGTTAAACTAAGAAAACAAGTGTCGTTTCTATTTTTCTTTTTCTTTTATTTTAATGAAGTCAAAAATTTTCTTATATAAAAACTTTGCTCCTCATTTCATTTTCTTTTCTATTCTTTTTTTCCAAAACTTGAGAGATCTTCAGCTAACAGTAAAAATCTGCAATCTCATCTTCATTCAAAGCAGAAACTTTTGATCAAAGCAAAATTCAGTTCCATCTTAATTCCTGTAAATTTCCCCTCAGAAACCAATCTGCAAATGTTTTCTCTAACCAAATCAACACGCAAAACCATCTGAACCATACTCAATCTTGAAATGCAAATCTTAATCCAGTAGCCTCTTCAAAACAATTATATGCCTGAAATCATTCTGAAAATTCCAAGTCCT
This sequence comes from Allium cepa, assembly GCA_030765085.1. Taxonomy (NCBI): domain Eukaryota; kingdom Viridiplantae; phylum Streptophyta; class Magnoliopsida; order Asparagales; family Amaryllidaceae; genus Allium; species Allium cepa. The sequence continues at coordinate 814,409,098 of CM060939.1, forward strand.
GCATGCATATGAAGATCAATGCTTTTCTGTTTTGAAACTTCATCAAGCCTGCATTTTTTTTTCCTGGAAAGCATGCAATTGTAATCAGGCAAAGCATTATAAAAAAAAAATAAGACTAAAGTTTTTATAAAGCAAAACAATGATGCAACTTGAAGTTTTCAGTTCAAAGCACCAATCAGATTCAAGTTCTTCATAAACAATGGATGCTCTTCTCATATAAAAGTTTATGGTGAGTAACATTTTATACTAAATAAACTTAAGTATAAATTAGTTCTTTGTTTACTCTAGAAATAAGTGTGTTTGCATGCAAATTTACAAGTTCATTACTGGTAGATGTATGAATATACGCTTGCTGTTGAAAATATGATCTTGCCTGTTCTATAATTCCAGGTTGAAATCCTGATCAAAAATCATAATCTCATATTCAAATCTTTGTTAAAGTTTAATATTTAAACAATATATGATTATGTAATATAAGTTAAGTTTAAATTTTATTTAATATAAGAAAACTCTGTATTTTCAATGGAAACAAAATAAATACAGAACAATCCTTATATAAGTAAGAATTTAATCACCTAGATTCTTTGATTTAAGATTATCAACAGGTCACATAAACAAAGACATGAATTTTAAAACTAAAATTAGAATTTTTAGTTTGTATTTGATTAAGTATTTCTGGTTTAACCAGAAATTATGTTTTGGGTTGGAACTGTTAACCTAGAAGGTCGGGGTGGCCATGGTTTTCATTGGTGATGAAGTGATGATAAAGTATAAAAATGGTAGTTTATGGATTAATGTAGTGAGGCAGTAGTAATTAGGGATTGAAATATTTAACCCTAGTTTTTCTATGATCAGAAGAATTGATCACCGCGACCTATATAAGTGATCGAGCTTGCCCTGATTTGAGTTGATGATAGGTGTAGTATGGATGGAGTAGTGGCCGAACGCGTAGCTTCTCTGGTGATCAGATTTTGGAGTTTGAGGCGAATTTCAGTTCGACATTGTTCCAGTTCTTGAGCTTATAGGCTTGATTATGATTTTGTGTTTCTGCATTGGATTTTATGGTCGGACTGGAGGATGGTCCCTGACTTGGGGGTGTGGTCGCGAGAGGTGGAAGTGGACAGCAGCGGCGGTGCAGGTGCACGGCGATCTTGGTGTATCAGCTGATTGTTTTGGGGAAGAAGGGGTACTCGTGTATGTATCAGGTTGAATCGTGATTTGCTCGAAGTTGTGGGATGGTGGACTCGAAGTAGTTGTTGTTGTGGCTCGGGGAAGCATGGTTGTTACAGGTTTGTGTAACTGTCAACAGGATTTTGCAAACCTGACTATATTTAAATTTGAATGTATTCAACTGAAAGGGTTACTCGAGTTTATTTTAGTGTTGTTCGAGCTAGATTAGGTTAGACTCGAATAAATTGTAGCTCTAGTTAGTTTTGTTCATGGTTAGAAAATGTGTTTTGTTTTCAAAATTTAAACTGAATTTTAAAAGTATAAAGCAAAGATTTAAATTTTTAAATCTAATTTTCAATTTTGAATTCAAGTTAATTTGAATCTTAAGCTGGAAATGAGTGAAGTTTTTAAAATCAAATTTGTTTAAATAACTTAAGAATGGGTTAAGTGTTTAAAAATGTTTTTAAAAGAAATTTTAATTTAAATTAGAAATTGAAATGTAAAGAAATGTTTTAAACAAAGTTTAAAAAAGATTCAAATCTGGATTTGAATCTTTGTTTCAAAATAGATTTAAGTTTTTATTTAAGTGTTTAACAATTTTGAATGATTAAGGTAAATTTAAATGTTTGAATTTTAAAAAGGAATTTGTTAACTCTTGTAAAATTTCTTTTATAATAAAGTATTATTTATCATGTAAATTTAAAGATTTTATATTGATTTTAAAACTTGTTGAAGTTAAATTATAATTTAATGATTTGTTATGCATTTAATTATTAGGTAATTAAATGGATAATTAATTTATTTAATAAATTAACAAAATGAAAAATTACTTAAAGTAATTAAGGGTTTAAACTTAGGTTTAAGATTTATTATTCTTAGAATAATTAACTTGTAATTTAAGATTCATTAATTAAATAAGATTTGATTTTTAATTAATGACTAGTAATTAATTTATCAAGCAATAATGGATTAATTAAGTTATAATTAAATAATTAGGGTTTAATTAATGGGTTATTAATGATTAATTAATTTGTAATCAATAATGATTTAAAATAAGTTAATTACTTTAGAAAAATAATTAGTGAATTGTTAAATAGTTAATGAAGGTCATTAACTAAGTATTATTTAATAATTAATCAATGTGATTAATTTTTAATAATTAATTAGATTATTTAATTTAAAGATAATCATTTGTGTAAATTTTTAAGTATAATTACTTATAGAAGTAATTATGGAATTAATTACTTATTGTATGATTTTAATTTGATTAGATTAAGTTAATTAATTCAGTTTAATTAATTTAGAATAATCATTTGATGATTTGTGGAGTATAATTAGTTAATGTAATTAAATGAAGAGAAATTACTTAGGGAAGTAATTAATGGGTAATTACTGGATGTAATTAATTGGAGGTGATTTGATGATGGAAGTAATTTGAGTAATTACTTTGTGAATTAGTCAAGGGATTAATTTGAGAAAATTAATTAAGAAGAAATTAATTTATTTGGTGAAGTAATTAAGGGAAGTGAATTACTGAATGGAGTTAATCAAGGGTGATTAACAATTATGGTTTAAATAAAGATTAATTACTTAATGTAATCAATTTAAATAGAAAATGTAATTAGAAATCATTAATTATTGTAATTAATGAAGTAATTAAGAATTGATTTATTTAGAAATAATTAATAAATGAAGATTAATTAATGTAATTAATTAAGGATCAATGTAATTAAATATGTTAATTAATTAAGGAAGTAATTAAAGATTGATTACTGTGTTTGGTTAAGTATAATTAATTTGAGAAATTAATTAATGGATAATTACCTGAAGTAATTAAAGGTTAATTAATCAGGGATGGTAATTAAAATGAACAATTGGTTGATGATTAATTAATTGATTGATAATTAATTAATAGTGATGTAAGCAAGATTTATATTGGTGAAGTAATTAATTTAATTTACTTTAAATTAATTAGAAATGATGTAATTAATTTAATTCATTTTAAATTAATTATAGTTGGCGTGATTATTAATCATTGCTTATGTATGGATGAATGATATTGGTTGCCTTGAATGGTTTGAATCTCAAATATGAGATAAGTACTGTGGAATGATATGGATGCATTGGTTGCATTGTGATGATGATTTGGATTACCTTGTGATAATGATAATATGGATTATCTGTTGTGATGATAATGTTGATTATCTATTGTGAATCTGTGATTTATCTATCTGTGTATATAGATAATTGAATTGTTTAAACCTTAAAACAACTTGGCGTTAAAAGACACGCTTTGGATTTCGATGAGACCAGGATCGGGTTTCCATATTTGGATATCCGGAAACCACATCGATCCAAATTTACGTTAGGTCGTGAATCTTATGTGAAGAGTGAAGACTCGAGATGTAAGGACTATTCGTCAGTATAACTCCGAGGGTGATTCCGAATGAGTTTGACGGGGTAGTACTATTAGATTCGAGATGAAGATTCAAAGTGCAAGGGTTATCGTCGTTAACTCTGAGGGTGATCCCAAAATGAGTGTAACGAGATAATGCCTTTGGTTTCGTTCGAACCCCGGACGAACTTGTATGGATTGAATGCTTTCAGAACATCGTCAAGTGGACGATGAGCATTCTAAGAGATGTGTTCTCTAAATGTAATCGTAGCCTCAAGTCTCATCAAACGGGAATGGCTAAAACAGGGGAGGTGCAGCAAGGCTAAGTGGGTCATGCCTAAGTAGGACGAGATTTTCCCCCGTCTAGAAGTCCCTTTTTATTTCGGCTGTGTGGGCGGTTGCAACGTAAGCCAAATGCAGGGTTGTCTTGTCCGCGACTGTCCAGTAAGGGATTGTTCTTGTCTTGTGTTGAAGGGGATTGGAAGTGATCCTCGGTACGTTGATCTAGGCCACGTACTGTGACGGACGGTACCCCGTTAGCCCTGCCATTGATGGAATCCAAAATCCAATAAGTGCCAACGGTTTTGATTGTATTACCCACTTTTTGGCTAGTAGCTAGAATTTAATCATGTAACAATTTCAGCTATTTCATATTTACTTGAAAACCCTAGACCTATTATAATATCGCTGGATTTCCTATCAAATGTTTTGGTTAGCGTAAAGTAAAAACTTTTCCATGTTTATGTGTGAGAAGTCTTACGTGATACCTTTCTTTTTAAAGGATTTTCAAAGTTAAGCAACTTTAACCTGTTACTCACACCAGACCCATATCTGACCCAGATTTTATCTTCTGTTTTCTTAAACTCTTGGGTACTCCAATTTTTACGGGTATCCAAGGGATTCAGGTTAGCTTTGACGAGTTATGGAGGGGCAATGGAACAGGAGGCTTCGGCGTTAGATATATAGCTCCGCTGTGTGTTCTCTGTGTTGGTATCTCTTGTATTAAGTTGTATAACTAGACAGGTGTTTATAAATGTCTAGTTTGTGATGTATATTCTGTGCAACTCTGATTAGTGTTGTATACTATGAAATATTTATGTTATTAATATAATTTATTCGTTCCGCTGTTGAGATTCTGATGTTGTTCCTTCTTTCTTCTCTTTCTTTTCTCTTTTCTATCCCTTTCTATCTTCAAGATGATGCGACTTTCTGTGGAGAAAAAGTCGGGTTGTCAAAGGAACCATTGGTTTCGACCATATGCCTTACGCCTATATCCAATTCACTACGTACTAGTTACCTAATACCATATGCATTGGTTTCGACGAAGTCAGGGGTGAAGGTAAGGAGGCAAAAGCCTGGTGCCAAAAGCATTGAAACAGTAAAAACCACGAAGATTAGTCCCTTTTATACTATTTCTTTGTACCTAACCTGCCTTATTTGTCAAATTATGATTGGTTGCAGGTTTCACTTTTCTAAAAGTACTGCCAATTTTCAAAAATAAAAAAATTGAATTATTTAAAAATTACCCCTTCTCTTTTTGTAAAGATATAAAATATTTAAGTCCAATGCCTTAAATAATTTTATATATGCATTAAAACACTTAGCAAAATTCTACAAAAGTTCCAGAAATCAATTTTGGTATGTTTTCTAACATATATTAATTTCAGACCTACACCATCAATTATTTTACCGTAAATAAATTTCAACCCAAAATAACATTTTCTTCACTAGAAAATTCGTATAAAATTCTAAAAATTCTGAAAATTGAAACTCATCTCTATAATATCGTTTCTGTTCTATATAAAAATTTACAAGGAATTTGGATATCATTTGATAGGATTTTCACCTTAAAACATGTCATAAAGTCTATATGAAAAACAAAAACCATCAACAAATATATACAATCATTCCATCATTTAAAAACATGGCTAATCATTGCAAATAAGTTCGGATTCAACTTAAAACTCAAAATCAATAAGAAATTTGAGATTTAGTCATTATTCACCATAGCTTTAAAGATTAAGGAGCTTGAAATTTGAATGGATTTTGTTTAGCTTCTTTCTTAGCTTTTCTTAATCTTCTTCCTCTTTTCTTTTAATGGTAGCTGGTCTCAAGTTTTTAAAAAACTTGATGAATAAAAAATGAACGTGTATAGGATACATGACCAAGGGTTTAGGGTATAAGAATGGACAACTACTCGGTAACTCGATTCTATATGCGAGTTTCCCGATCCTCTCAACAATACGAAAAGGTCCAACGAAAATCAGTGCCAACTTTCTTGATTTTCAGAACTTGATCACACTCTTCATCGGTGATACATTAACGAAAACCTGATCTCCAATCGAGAAATCTAAATCTTTCTGTGTTTTATTCGCACAACTCTTCTACCTGGACAGAGCCTCCTTCATCCCAGCTCGAATGACCATATTCTTTTCTGCAGCTTCTCTATAAATCTAGACCAATAACCAACCTATCCCCAGTCTCTAACCAACACACGAGAGATTTGCATGGCCTTCTATACAAAGCTTCAGATGGTGCCATCCCAATTCTAGTCTAATAACTGTTGTTATATGAAAATTCGACTAAATGTGGAAGGTCTTCCCATGATCCCTCCAAATCTAATACACAAGCTCTTAACAAATCTTTCAAGATATTGTTAATCTTTTCGTTTTTCCATTTGTCTATGGATAGAAAGCGGTACTCATCTTGAGCGTGGTTCCCAAAAATTCCTGTAGACTCTTTTAGAAATCGCTAGTGAATAAGGAATCTTTGTCACTAACTATACTACTAGGAATTCCGTGTAGTATGACTACATTCTTCATAAATAACTTCGCCAAAATAGGTGCCATCCTAGTTGACTTAATTGAAATGAAATGCGCACTCTTGGTCAGTCTATCTACAATGACCCATATGCTTTCACTTCCTCTACTAGATCTTGGAAACCGGTCAGTAAAATCTATAGAAATAGAATCCCATTTCCAAACCGAAATATCTAATGGCTGAAGCAATCCACTTGGCTTCTGGTGTTCGGCCTTTGCCTACTGGCAATTCAAGCACTGGTTTACCTGTAAGCCAATATCCCGCTTCATATCTTCCCAGAAGAAATTTCTCTTTATATCTTGATACAACTTAGTTCCTCCCAGATGAATAGTGAATTTTGAACAATGGCATTCCTCTAAAACTTTTTTCCTTATGTTTCCTACACTCGGAACACATAATTTCCCTATTTTTTTTCGACCACCCATTCAGATCAAGACTGAAATCCTTTAAGTCATCGCTCTCAGTTCCATCTCTTAAATTCTTGATCCGTTCAGCTAACACAGGATCCTCCTCCCGTTTAGAAGCAATCCTTTCGATCATCACCGGTCGAACTTCCAAACAAGAAAATATAGTTGTCTCTCCACCATACTAGCCTCAGATCTCCACTGAACTCTATAAGCTGTCAAGGCTTACAAATCCTTCCACTCAGCAATCATCACCAAAACTGCATTGTAATGCTTTCTGCTAAGTGCGTCTGCTACCTAATTACCTTTCCTAGGTGTATACTCAATCCCAAAATCATAAGCAATAATAAAATCTAACCACCTCAGCTGTCTCAGTTCAGCTCCTTCCTAGAGAACAAGTACCTCAATGACTTGTGATCTGTATAAAGCTCAAACCTCTCTCCCAAAAGGTAATGTCTCCATACCTTCAATGCAAAAACCATTGCAGCCAATTCTAAATCATGCGTTGGATATTTGACCTCATGTGGTCTAAGCTATCTAGAAGCATAGGCAATTAACTTACCTCTTTATATCAGCATAGCTCCTAATCCTGTTCCACACGCATCAGTATAAACCACCAAATCTTGATTTACTTTCGGAACAACCAAACATAAGTGCATGGGTCAATAAGTGTTTCAAACTCTAGAATGCTTCCTCACACTTATCGATCCACACAAACTTCGCATCCTTTCTTGTTAGCTTGGTCATCGTGCTGCTATCCAAGAAAAATCCTTAATGATTCTCCGTAATATCCAACCAATCTAAGAAAAATCTTTATCTCAATCACTGTCTCGGGTCTCTTCTAATTATTCACCGCTTCAATCTTAGTCGGATCTACTAACAACCCTTTCTCTGAGACTATATGAAAAAGAAATTTACTTTCTTCTTTCAGAAATGACACTTCGAAAACTTTGCCTTTAGCTGATGCTGCCTAAGCATCTCAAGCACCACTCTAAGATGGACTTCACGATCCTTCTCATCCTTAGAGTATATCAAGATGTCATTAGTGAAAAACAACATGAACTTATACAAGTGCTCCTCGAAAATTCCGTTCTTCAAATCCATAAAGAATGTCGGCACACTATTCAGTCCGAACAACATAACTAGCCATTTGTACGATGCGTATCCGATCTTAAAAGCCCTTAAAGGAATACTATCCTCTACTACTCTAAGCCGATGAAAACCTATCATCAAATCCAACTGGGAAAATACGTTGGCTCAACTTAACTGATCGAACAAATTGTCAATCCTTGGCAATGGATAACGATTCTTTATCATCTTCTCACTCAACTTACGATAATCGATACATAGCCTTAATGATCCACCAGGCTTCATCGCAAACACTACGGTTACTCCCCAAGGTGAAATACTCGCTCTAATAAAACTCTTTCCTTTCAAATCCACTAACCGCACCTTTAACTCCCTCATCTTTGTAGGGTCATCCTACTTAGTGGCCTACTCACTGGTTCGCTCCCGGAACCAAATCTATTCGAAACTCAATGGCTCGTTACAGTGGCAATCCATCTATAGGCTCAAAAACATCCACGAATTCCCTAACCACAAAAACTCGATTCATCTCATCTTCCAATTCCATAACACCCAACAAAGCATTCACCTCCCTACCAAGGCATCATGTGGTATAAACAATACTGTCGCTGCAATCAGGGTGCCTAAGAGATATTTTCCAATCATGATAAAATATCCTAACATCATACTTTCTTAACCAATCCATACCAAGAATAATTCCAAACCTCACAAAATCAAACACATGCAAACTGCAAACAAAGGTGTAACCTAACAAGTCAAACTCTAACTGGTCACATCTTAACCCTAGAGTGGCATACTCTCCTATTGGATTCACAACCCACAAGGAAGTAACTAAATATATGGGTTCTAGTTTAAGCTTATCTATCAAACAACTAAATATTAAAGAATGCGATGCACCAGTATCAAATAGAATGCTAACATACATACCATGAATCTGAAGCGTACCTCCCAAAACTTCCATTCCCTTCTCCTGAGTTGTTGGCTTTGTAGTAACAGGCTTCAATGCATACACTTTACCCTTTCCATCCTTATCGATCTCTTTGCATTGATTCTAGTAGTGGCCTATCTGATCGCAGTTGAAGCACATGATGTTCTTCTTCCCGATTATTTCTTTCATCCTTCCGATACGACACTCTTTAGTGAAATGACCCTTATTTTCGCCCTTAAAACAAACCACCTTAGATTTTCCTTTCTTAACTGCTCCACAATTCTAAGCACCCTTCATGTGGAAGAACTTCCCCTTTTGGCCTTGCCCAATCTGGACCTACTTTACCTTACTCTTTCCCTAATAAGCAAGCATCTCCTCGTGCCTCAAAGCCATCTCCACAACCATAACACATGGATCTATGATATGCAGTAAGGTAGCCTTGGCCAACCCGTGCTTCAATCCCTTGATAAACTTTTCTATTCATGACTGTGTCCATTAAAGCATACCCATATTTGGCTAACTCTTCAAACCTACTAACATACTCCAAAATAGTCATTTCTCCCTGTTCTAATTCAAAAACTTTCGGATCAAACAGACTGCATCATCATCGACATAAACCTCTCCTAGAACCTCCTTTTAAACTCTGTCCGTGTCATTGTCCCTTCATCTACACCTACAGTCACACTATTCCACCAAAATAAAGCTGCTCCCTGAAGCTGTCTCGACACAAGCCTTCTCTTCTACTCATCATTAAGCCCCAAGTCAACTAAAATCCTTTTACAGTGCAACAGCTAATTTCCAGCTTGATAGCATCATCGATTCCAATAAATGGCTTCCCTTCAAGCTTAGTATAATCTCCACTCAACTGGGTATAATCATTAACTACCGAAACTTTTGGAACTCCTGCTCCTGCATCATTTCCTCCTACCAATCCCGCTGTAAATCTAGCTTGCAGCATATTTACGAAAACTAATACATAGCTCCTATATCCACTTGCATGACTCCATCACCCATATTCTCTGCTTGTGCCTGACCGTGGGTGATCCTCGTATTAGGTCTGGCATTCCCATTTGTGCCTTCCCCTCATAGGTTAACTCTTCCTCTTCTACCATCCATATCTGTATTCAAACCTAAAAAGTAAAGAATAACCTAACAAAGATAGGAGACTAGAGATAAAGCCTATACTTATATATGGCAAATACAAGTACGTTACAATAGCGTTATCCCATACCCCAATCTTACTCCAATTCCTTAAGATTATGTTTTCAAAAATCATTTTAATTAAAGTCTTTCATAAACTTATGCTCTCATACCAAGTTGTCACATATCGTATCTGGAGGCAAAAAGCTAAGCGCTATAGATGCTACAATCATCTATAGTATTAACTTCTTGTGAAAAAATCGGTAATGCTAATAGTATCCATAATATCAGAAGCACTTGAATATGAACAAAATCACAAATTTCAAAAAACAAAAATTTTACCGATTATATTTCAAAACAATAATTCATATCCATGTTACATAATCCCTTAATGTTTCCTAAGCAATGATCAAATATATCAATTATAAAATACGCCAAGAGCAACATGTGACGATGCCCCCTTGGTTGACCCAAGTCAATATAGTCATATTTGACTTAATACACATAGGGAAATAATCAAAATAAACTATAACTCTTAATTAGCTATCTCTCAACCACCTGCTCGTCTCCGGAAGCTTTATTCGCCAAAATTCTTAAAATCTGAAAACCTCATCCATCAGTCTACTCAAGTCAATTTTGAGCACCCGAGAGTTTAAGATGGAACAAAAATTTTGAGTCCGACATAAAACCTAGTGTGAATAATACTATACATCTTGGTTATTGATATTAAGTGAGACCACACCACTTAGCGGAACAGGTTTCCTCTCACTTATATATTTTAAAACATATCTTCTACAAACCTTTTCCTGCAACCAAAACTGGTTAAAACTGTAAAGCATTATCATGTAAATAAACATACCAGGTAATAAGTGGACTATCTGCCCGAAAACTGTAGTTTTGTTAGGCTAACTACTAACCTTTGGCTGACTCGGGCCTACCATATAATATAAACCAAATTTATCTAACATCTGTTAGACACTCTTCTTATGGATGGTCTATCCTAAACTACCTATTAAATACTTCTCTACTATACGGTCTGTCCCTAACTTATCTTCTCCTAGGGCTACCTCATCATAATGGTTTTGTAGGCTCACAAATAACCTATTTGTATACAAACATATATTCCTTATGTGTGTAATCATAATTTTAGTCTTACCTATGACAAAGCCCTACACATTGGAATTTCGAACTAAATTAGCAGGGGCTAATAGCTAATTTATAGGGTGCAACACTATACTAGTCTCAACTAGTATTCTAATATATGATTCTTTTTACTTTGGAGAACCTTCCCTTAAATTTTCCTTTACAACCTTTTAAAAATGATTTAAAATCTTTAAATCAAACTCACGCAAGGAAAATACATATACTCTATGCTTTACTCAAAATCACCTTACCATGTTATACATACTTTACCCAAATTATAGTTGATGAAAACATATAAACCTTTGAAAGTACTCCTTTTGAATCCATTGAAAGTACCTCTTTCGAAACCAAGCAAAACCCTTTATTTTACTTAGGCTGAAAGGCCAAAACCATCCTTTTAAACCCATTCTCAAAACCCTTTCGAAACCATTGAAAAACCTTCCCCTCGAAAGCTTTAAAACATTGGACATCCTTCTTTAAAACCTTCCAACCATGCCTTTTGAAAACACTGGAAAAACCTTTCCTTTCAACCCTTTCAAAATAATCAGAAAACTTTCCCTTTCAACTCCTTCGAAACAATTTGGGAACCACCCCTTCGAAGCCTTCCTTTAAGATCCTTTGAAAGCATCAAACCTTTGTAAACGAAAATCTTTCAAAAGCACCTGGGTTCAATTTAAAAAATGTGGAAACCTTTCGAAACCATTCAAAATTTTAATCCTTCAAAACCTTTGAAAATCGTTTCGGTCGAAACCATTTGGATTATGACTTCAAGTAGAGCAAAACGATCAGAAACCTATTATCCATAAAACATTCACAGGAATAAAAGTATGAAAGAAGGAACATGAGAGCATTGATAAAGATCAAAAAGCATCAAGACGGTCTAGTTAAACGTTGCTTCCAACAAGGAGGTGACAACGCCAACAATACGTTTCGAGTAGGTCAGAAGGATGTATGGACTGTGTCAACATAGAGCTTTCAACAAGGTCGGAGGTTACCATTCAAAGGCAATCACAAACATGATTAGAGGCGACCAAAGTACTCATAAAGACACCTCTCGAAGGCAATGGATAACAAAAATTCTACATTTTTCACCAAACCATTCGAAATGTCTTATTTTCACCCTCATTCGCTTCCACTAGAGAAGTATTCAACCAATTCGGCCATTTGGAAAGCATGTGAAGCCTTTCGAAACGGTTAGGGATGCTTTCACTTATGAAAGAAGAGCTATATGACCAGTACAATAAAGGCATAAGGTTCTTAATTAGTTAGGATAGAAGCTTTTGAAGGAAAGCATTTACAAGTCCATTTTGGGTATTTCGACTCATTTGAAGCCAAAAGAAGACATGTTTTGACAGTGTCGATGTGATGCCCTACCTCTATGCTCACAATAACAAAAAGTATTAAAGGAAACACTGTCTGTTATTACGAAGAATAAGGCTGGATAGGAGCGGCCATTCGTAGTTAGGCCTTGCACTAGTATTGGTTATCTCGATAGGAGTGGTATATATTTTTGTTTTTCATCTCTTATTTATTCACTCCCATCGACATACCCAATTCCAATATAAAACGAACTACGATGGTTCATAATAGTTTAGGACAATATATATAATAATAACACAGATCAGATAAATGCGGAACACAAATAATAAAAAGTCTCATGTATATATATAACTGAAGTCAGTTACAATACATGTGATATAGTACATATGATACAACTACAACTGTCGACTCTGGAAGTTACATATACAAGTACATTAACGTATATAATATACATGAATACATATCTTCCTATACAACTACACCGACTACTATACAATGACGATGACTACTCCAAAAGATATGAAAAGACTTCATAGCTCAAGCAGCAACCCAAAGCAAGATATCTACAACTTGTAATAACTCGGTCTGACCCGAGTATTAAATTCAAAAGAAAATAATACACGGGCCAGTCTAATTCAAACTCAGTTATTAATGCACGGAAGCAATAATAGTTAAATAACAATTTGACGTCAGTCAAAACAATTCACCTATCCAATTCTTAAATAAGGAAATCGGATAGCGGTAAATATAACATGTAGCAGTGTTGAACAACAAACCAACAAATTCAAATTATCAACGAAGATAAATAAAAGAGTTATCAATGAAGATAATTTAAAAAACAACAGAATTACCTAAACGGCAATTAACACAAAATCTAATTATTAAATAAATAACTAGAAACTCAAAATTTAATTATCAAATAGATAATTAGACAAAAACAGATTGATCAATTCAAACCAAATTGAAATATAATTTCAAAATATTGAATTGAACACGACAAAACAATTTCAAACAATTGAAATATCAATTAAAACGTCAACTCGGGTAGGGCTGCAATACACGCACGCGTGCATTGCCTCGCCACTACAGCATATGGACTACGCAAAGGATCAATAAATCAGAAAAAGTAGAATATCAATAAAAGCCATACCGTGTGGCTGCAGTACACGCTTGCGTGCACTGCCTTGCCACTACAGTGATGATGTACACAAAAGATTAACGAACCAAAATCAATGAAGAATCAAATATCAATGCCACGGCCTCAATGGTCAAAGCAGACAGACATGGACAATGTGCATGTATGTACACAATGAAAATTCACAAACGAACACAAGGTCAAACCCGAGCGTTTAAGCTGGATTCAACTCAATGTACAAATCAATGTACAAGTATAGGAAAACAGTCAAGATGACTAAAACAAGTCTCAACTAAAAATCAACTTGACTCAAGTGAAGGTCAGGTCAGACCAGATAAAAGCATCAGAGTACACAAACATGACCACAAACATGGTCAGATACAATGTGCAACCTGAACCAAAATGTACTTCAGACCAGGCTACACAATATAAAAGAAATAACAAGACCAACCACAGAAGCAAAGACTCAAGCACATCGTGCAAATGAACTCAACAGTGAACTGGTAGAATCAAAGCAAGCTGCATATATGACAATCAACCAGCCTCAATAATGAAGAATAAGTGAATGCAAGGCATACAAACAACAAAACTGCACATGATCATAGATAGGAGCTCAAGATCAGGCTACACAAGGATCAACTCGATGAAACAACCAAGGAAATGCACTAGTACTAAGCTTGACTAGAGATGCAACATGGTCAGACAGAAAGGCAACTGCACTATGCAAATGAACATGAATCATGCTAGTGAACTAAAGTGAAGGCATGGACTGCCACAAAATACAGATATTGTTCGACCCAAAGCACAATACAGTGGGCACATGACAAAGGCAGAGGTCGAACAATAAGCAACCCAGTGCCAACATGCTCAAGATGCAGACTCCAGTACAAGTGACTCGACAAACAACAACAAAGAACACAAATCCAGACTCGAGGCAAATTGAACTAGTGAACATTACAGTTCCATAATCAGGTGAAGATACCAAATACAACATGAATGAACTAGCCTGGCAACATGGAGTCGAACAAGTCAGTAAAGACTCATTGAAGCTAAAAACAATTGAATTACCCAACTCGAAGTCAGTGATAAAAAATCAAGTTAAAATCTGGTAATGCCAAAACAAGTTGAAGCCGTGAATGAACAAATCAGTGCCAAAGTCAAAGATTATCACTGTCAACAAGCACAAGGAGAATTTCTCGGAGCTGCCAAATCAAGTCACACATCAATAACCAGGGAAATCGCAAGTTCAAAATCAATATAGTGTTTTATCAAAATCGAACAAGTCAAAAAATTGAAGTCATGGCCAACAAATGACCGAAGTCCACAGAGTACGGTTCAATATCAAAACAATGATGATGACTGAAGCCAACAAAATCTAAATCGAAATAGTGATACTCAAGAAATACGAACAAGGTCAAACTCAAAAAGTCGAACAACATCAACATTGTATAATCAAGCAGCAAAAGTCAATCAATTATTCAAAACTGAGCAAACTGAAAGCATCAAAATCATCAACATTCACAAAATTAAACAGTCGAAGTGCGAGTTGAAGGAGTCATGAGTAAAAAAGTCCACTCACCTTAGTCGAAGCAACGACGAGCTCAAACAATTGATCAGCAAGAACCAAGTCGAATCGACCATTATAAAGTCGCCATCTTCGAAGCTCTGAAAACCCTAATTTGAAGAAAAGGGAAATGAGCCGCCACCATTTTTATTTTATTTTTTCGATTGTTTAGGGTTGGGAACGAAATAATGAAGGAGGAACCGGGTATTAACTCGAAAACTTTTCACAACACCAAACAAAAGAAATATGGGCCAAGATTATTTTAAACCCGTTTAACCCTTTAACAACTTTTATAAAAGAATTTCAACCCGATTTTCAAAACTCCAAACTGCAATTAACAAACAATATTAATCGTCTAATGATGATAATAAAATAATTGCGAAATCTTGGGTTGTTACAGTCGAAGGATATCGCCGAGGTCAACATATGTGGCTCATCAGCATTCAAGACATAAGTGCATCATTAGACCTTTCCGACGAGGTTGAAAGCTATAAAGCAGCACCTTTTGACGTAGTCGAAAGGAAACAAGGCAAGACAGAGAAGCCCAACCTCCAGCGGCAATAGAAGGATGATTAAAGCCCTATCGACTAGATCGAAAGGTACGGCTCAATGGACACTAACGAAGGCAGAGAGGTTCACCTTTTAACCGCGTCGAAAGCTTGGGGTCGAAAGGTCCCAACTCGCACTTATAAATATGACCCTAGGGGTTAGTTATAGGGAATCTAATTTCTTTCACTTCTCACTTGTAATTTTTTAAGCTTGTAAACCCTAATTCCCAAATAAAATTGGAGATGTGGTCAATTTGTAAAAATGAGTTCAATAAAAAGAAAGATCGTGATATTCTTGGTTATAGTAGTTTAGAGACCCTTATTTCAGTCAATTTATTCCATTAGCCTTCGTATTTGTCGAAAGGGATCCTTTGACGGAGTCGAAACCCTTTGCTTATGCGTATCTAAAGTGTTTTAGCTTAACTCCATAACATAGAACAGGTTTACCTTTTTGACTATGTAGAAACCCATCCATACTACTTTTTCCAGAATCAATAAGGTTTCCAACTCAGGCCACTCTAACTATGTCGAAAGGTGGTTCCATCACGGTCGTTTACCAACTAATTTGAAAAGACTTCCCGAAGGCTAAGTTAGCCTTTCGAATGAGTCGAAAGGTACAAAAGAAGTGTTTTCAACCATCACTTCCTGCCTAAAAAGTGTCATCTATCTTCACTCCTTCTAAAGAGGGTTCTGAAAGCATCACTTGTACTCCAATTTGAAATTTGAGGTGTTGATATATTTTCTTGTCAACATTTTTGGCGCTAGAAGGAGGGCTTGAACCTCCGACCTTGTTAATTCTTCATCATAGATTAATTGCATAAAGTTTTTTGTTTAAAAGAAGAAAATGGAAGGAACAAGGAAAGATAATCACATTTCAAATGAAGAAGCTATGCCACAATCAATTTTGAAAAATGATATTGTCCCAAACTTTAATGTAGAAAATATGGAAATTGAACATCCATCAACCTCAACGAGATTAAAATTTAGAATCTACAACGATAAATGATAGCAATGCGAGAATTGTTTCATGGGATTCCATCTCAAGAATCATTAAGGGTCATGGAAGGAGGAGATGTAGAACAAACTCCAAATGAAGATCAATACGAGAATCAAGAAAGTCACGCTAAGTGAATAATTAGGTAACCAAATAGTTTGACCTTGAAGAATAGTGAAGATCACGATGACAACATTCACAACCATGTCATGGAGCATACAATAAAAAATGTACTCAATGAATTAGGGAAATATGTTATTCTGCAAAATGCTCCTTTTTCGAAAGAAAATTTAGCGGTTAGCGTCTACCCTCACATTCAAATTCCCCTACCAAAGTATGATAGAACTACTGATCCAGATAATTAAATTATGGCTTTCAAAAGTTGGATGAACTTGTATAATGCCCCTGGGCCATTTCGATGCAAACTTTTCATGATTACTTTTCAAGGAGTGGCTAACAAATGGTGTAAGAACCCGCCGTTCTGACCGCCTCTAGTCGGTAATTAAACCAACTAGAAACGTTCAAAATGACAGATTGTTATTTAGTTTATAACATTTAAACAGAATCAGTCACAGAATCACAGAACAACAATTTTATTTCATAAATGAACTTTTCTTTTATATACAAATATCAGAGTTATACAATACATTACATTTTATACAGCGGAAACAATTTATTTTATTAAGTACAAAAAAAGAAATTTCTGAAAAGCTTTAGTGGAGTGCTTTAATCCCCCTCTCTCAAACTTCGCTGCCTGAAAATCTTCAAGCTGTAAAAATACTCGGTCTGACCCGAGCGTTTATTGCAAAACACAAAAACACTCGAGTCAGGATTAATCTTAACTCAAGTAAATAAATTTGTAATGAACTGAATAAAATGGATCACATGAATCAATTCAAAATCTATTATGGATTTTCATATTAACAACTCTAATTTTTAAAATCTGTCAATCCCGTGTGGCTGCAGTACACACGTATATTACACACATGTGCACTGCCTCGCCAACACGTGTGCACAGCTCCATTCAGAAATACAAAATGACTGCAAAGAAAATGCTCAAGGAAAAACCAGTGCCAACTTGAACAAAACAGTAAGCAAACAAACATGCAAGTCCAAAACAGGTGCACAATGCACTAAGCATTGAATTAGTGCATAAATGAAACAACATCAGAGACGACACAGTAGCAAACAAACATGCGGCAGATACATGCAACACGGATCGTGTACAGGGCAGTGAACAAGTACAGTGAAACAAATGCAGTCAACACAGCAGCTCGAAGGCAGAGCATATGCAAATGAAGATCACAAATGTACATAAGAGAAGAACATCAACCAATGACCAATGTGCACAGGTCAGAAACCACAAATGGTCAAGTGTCACAAAAGTTCAAGTGACAAAATGCAAAGAGCAAACATGCAATTCATTCAAACACTTCAATTTTTTTTTACCTATATTTAAAAACTGAAGTTTAATCTCCACCTTCAATTTAAATTTTACTCTTACATATAAAACAGAAACAGTTTCTGTTTTATTAAGAAAAATCAACTTTGAAATTCCCTGAATTTAAACCATTTCAAAAGACAACTGAATTCAAACTTATTTGAATTCAACTTAAATTCAGTTTCAAACTCCAAGTTTACAATGTAGTTTGTAATTTATATCAAATTTTAAAACTGGAAACAGTTTAAACAAAACTGCAAAAGCTTCAGGTAATAAACCTGTAACACAGAATAGGTGATCAGGTACCTGCAAACACACCCAATATGTACTCAACAACAAGTTTTAAAATCTTCAAATCAAGTGAAGATACAATGGAACTGCACTGGACAAGTGCAGACTAATAACACAGTGCTACCAGAGGTAAAAATGCAACAATCAAATGAATTTAACATGAAGCAGTGCAAACTCCCAAAGATACTGCAGAAGCAAGAACACTTGCACAGTAGTGATGCAGTGGCAATTACAGAATGCTAACTAGAGAGGAAATGAAAAAGCACTGAGACATGAATATCGCCTCAACACGACACAAGACTAAAGTCAGAAACAGGTGCAAATCAAAAGTACTACAGTGATGAATGCAAAGATACCAAATGGCAAAAATGCACAAATGCACAACCTCACAACATGTCCAGTTGCAATTACAAGTTCAAGTTCGAAATCGAAAAATGCAGACCACAATGTACATAAGAAATGCATCAGTGAATCAAGTCAGTAAAGCAATGGACCCATGAAAGTGACTCAATGCAACAGGTCCTCAATGCAAGTGCAGAAAATCAAGTTCCAAAATTTACTAAATGGTTTGATATTCCCAAATTTCCAAAATACTGCACAAACTAAATACTGATGCTGGTCTAATAATCATGGTTTTAAACATGTATTAAAGTTAAAACTTGTTTGAATAAATTTAAAGATGTTTACAAATTTCACTTCTAGTAACTATTGACTGTTGTTCTTGATTTTTCTCAAGTATCAGGTTTTAATTTTTCTAAAATTAAGATTTACAGACCTAATCTATGCAGAACAAACACAATATGTTCACACAATAAATTCTAACTAGAATTCAGACCTAAAGAAGTGAATTTGAATTTAAATTCAAGTAAGAACATAAGCATGACTGTTAAAACAATTTACACAACATTTTTCTGCATAATCTATAAAGTACACAGAACATCCATTTTCAACAGTCAAAACATACTCAATTCTATCAATACTTATGCATAGATAAATTTGATACTATCTATAAATAGTGATGTTGCTTACTAAAGAAAAACAGTACAGTTA
This sequence comes from Allium cepa, assembly GCA_030765085.1. NCBI lineage: Eukaryota > Viridiplantae > Streptophyta > Magnoliopsida > Asparagales > Amaryllidaceae > Allium > Allium cepa. The sequence continues at coordinate 814,428,527 of CM060939.1, forward strand.
TTATCTTTTTAATTTACCACTGTTTGATTTTCTTAAATTGAAAAACATTTGAATTTAACTTGATTTTCTGAAACCTTATTAACTTAATTTTAAATAGAGAGAAACTGTTTTTAAACAAAAAATTTCTCACAATAACATGTAAATGCAACATAACAGTGAAATCAAAATATATGCAATAGTAAATTTAATTGGACAGTGCAACTCAATATCAACAGTGCAATGGACAGAGTTACAGGCTTTGATTTTTATTTTTCTTTTAAACTTAGAAATATTTTCAAATTTTGGTTTAAACTTAACAAACATAATTTGTTAAAGAATCATAGCCCAATAAGGATCAAACCAAAGAAAAATGAATTTTCTTTTCCTACCTGTACTCTGCATATTTTCAAAACAGAGGAGCATCTTGATATTTCATTCACATGCAAACAGATTTGAAACAAGTATACTTAGTTCAACAACATGCAACATATTTATCATCGAGTTTCAAGTCATGCAACCAGATTTTTGTGAAAACAAGTTAGAGTTTACTCACAGTATTATATATATTTTTTCTTGAAACTGTATATCATAATAGAGGTGGCATATACTTACATATACACAAGCATGCATCCATCACAATATAGATAAATTCACATCCATCACATGCAGCAACCTCATCAGTTTATAAATAAAGATTCAACAACATCTGTTCTTATCAATTTAAAAATTAAAGTAGCTTCTGTTCTCAACAGTTAAAATTCAAGCAAATCGAGCAAGTGACAGTAAATAGCATCTGTTCTTAACAGTTTCTAAAAAAACAAAATTGGGTAGAATCTGTTCTTATCAATTTTAAAACAATAATTTGGGTAGCCTCTATTCTCAACAGTTCAAAACAATTAACAGCATCCGTTATTATCAATTTAAAAATAAAATTTATAACATCTATTCTCATCAGTTAAATTAAAATTTAAGTAATCGAGCAAGAGACCGCAAATAGCCCCAATTAGTTCAGATTCAAGTAACCGAGCCAATGATAACAGATAACCCCCAAAACATAGTATGTAACCAACATTCAAGTCAACAAATTTAAGAACTTGAAATAAAATTAATCGTGAGCCAAAGACTCACCTTATCACGAATTGGAGCAGCCCCAAATAGTTCGCAAGCCCTAATTTAGAGACGAAGAGCTGAAGCCCTAGTTGAGACTTCAAAGAGGAACGAACGAGGAGAACACGGCCGCCATTGTTATGTTTTCTTAGAATTTTAGGGTTACGAATGAAATAGAGAAGGGATCGAGTATAGCCTTAGATAATATTACAGCACTTAAGCAAAACCATGGGCTAAGAAAGTTGTAAAGCCCACCTAATTCCTTAAACAAAAATTTTGAGGGGAATTTAAATAAATTTACAAACTTCAAGCTCAAATTTTTAAATTCAAATATGTTCTTCATATTAACTTGAAAAATTCAAATAGCCTCATAGTTTCAAATCCAAATTTTAATTCAACTATTAATTTACATAAGAAATAATCCTTATATCCAAGTTTTTTTTTCTTAAGTCATTAGTTTAAATTTATAATACAAATTTAATATTCAATTTCAACTCCAAAGTCAAGTTTAAATTTTTATTCAGCTTTGTATAGATTAAATTTTAAAGTTCAATCGCCAAATCATAGAAATGTTTTATATAGCATTGGGAATTCAATTTAAATTATCATTCAAATACTTAAAATTAATTAAATATTCACAATTTAAATTGTTCAAAATTTAGGATCGTTACAAATGGTATAGGAATTATCAAATAAATTTCATCTGTTCTTGGGAACAATTCTCTTACAACTTCGTGGGACAGTTTTATACGTTCAGAGACCCAACCATAAACTCCTACATGTTAGCTAATATCAAACAAAGACCAGAAGAATTGCTTGGTGAATACATTAAAAGATTCAATGAAGAGGCATTGAAGGCAGAAAATGCAACGATGGATACAATTTAATAGCAGTTCGGTCAGGGCTAATCGAACAAACTCCCATTTGGAAGGAACTTCGTACCCATGGATGTAAGGATCAACATCATTTCTATCTCCAAGCTGAAAAGTTTATTCAAATGGAAAAAATGTATCATGCTATGAAGAAATCCCAACAAAAACAAGAGATATAAAAATTTGACTTCAATCATCTTAGCAAAAGATCTAAATGGAGGGAAAACAGAAAAACAGACAAATGGTGGTGACATCCAAATCCCAATTAGATGAATTAAACCAACCCCTCTCCCATATCTTTTCCACAACTAAATGAAGAATACGGCCCCCTCAGTAAATAAAGAGTGGTTCGCCGAGTCTTCCTCCGCCGCCAACTCGACGTCGTCGTAACCAAAAAAATATAATGACAACTTATCCATTTCCTATAAGACAATAACTCCCAATGAACCTAAAAAAGGAAGGAATTACCGTGATTATCATAAAGTAAATGGACATGAAATTGACAACTGCAACGCTTTGGAAAAAATAGTTCAAAACCTAATCAAGTCTGGATTCTTAAAAGAGTTCGTCAAATAGGATTAGAAAATTTCCTACCTTAGAAGGAGCAACTCAATCACTTAAAGCCCTGATAGAAAGTCAAAATAACCACCTCTCTTTCGGACACCGATCGGCCTTGAGGCCTTGCAGCATTTGTCTTATAAATTTTCTTTTCTTATAATTTATTTAATTTGAATTGAACTTAGAATTGATCATATAATAATACAGAATTCGAGTGTCATTATAGTAAATAAAAAAGCCAGACCATGGCATTCAACATACTCTTCGAGAGAAAAAAATCTCTAACAACTTAAGAAAGGCAACTAAAATGCCCGATATAAAGTGGCTACCAATGTTGGAGCCAATACAATACAAAGATTTTCCCTCGTGAAACCTTAGATTACTGTCAGCCCTTCACCAATTCCAGAGAAAAAAATTACAAATGGACCATTCTCATGCAGAACAATACTCACCATGATATGATAACTTATTTGAAGAAGAAAACAACACGTTTCAATTCAATCTTTGACAAATTATTTTATTAAAAAAATTACAAAACTTATCTTCAACGAAAAACTATTTTCGATTACCCCACAAACTGGGAAAAATAAGTATTTATCCATTCCAAGAATTGATTTTAGCAATTTTCCAAAGATATTATATTGCATTAGTAAATGCACAAAAAGGATTTCCAGCCAAGAAATCTCAATATTTCAAAATTTTCCAAAACTATTGGCAAGAGAAGCCTATTTGTACCTTTTAAAGGAAATTTTTAAAAGCTATCAAAAGCTTATTGACAAAAAATCAGATTAGAGAACCTTATTATCAACTAAAAGATTACCGGTTCATAAATCATGACCTTCCAATCTCCTATTTTAAAATCCATGTCCCTGCTATGAGAATGATTTAAAAACCTTTATAGTGGGTAGCACAAAGAAAAGATTGTCATACATTCAATTTCTATTTTGGAAACTAATCCCTCGATATATTAGAAGGGTTCATTTGCGAAAACTCTTTGTCTGAAGAAACCGTCATTCAAAAAGGATTTTCAAAAAAGCATTTCAATTGGCCAAAAATGATTTTCAGATACAAAAATTTAGCCTACGGCCATTCCTTAGCACCTCTGAGAGGGAATGGGGTCTCATAACCATCAAAATCCTATGGCCAATCCATAGCACCTCCTAGAGGGAGGGGGTCATGTACCCATCAAAAGCCTATAGCCAATCCATAGCACCTCCTAGAGGGAGGGGGTTCCTATGCCCACCAAAAGCCTATGGCCAATCCATAGCATCTCCTAAAGGAAGACACAAAAACTGCAACGTGCAAATCACCACTTAGGGGAGGGCAGGTAAAGCCCCTATCAGAAACCTTCTAGAAAAAGGGACAACTTAACAAACACTACATCCTTTAGAAACAAGGGAAGCCCAGAAGAGGACCCAAACAAAAGAAGAAGGACAAAGATGTCTACAACTTGAAACAGAATTCAAAACCCAAGAGAATAAAGGGTTAAATAAAAAATCTATTTACTACTACAGGAGTCAGAGCCCAAAAGAATAGAGGGTCAAAAAAGAAACTTATCCATTGACTGAGACAAAGTTGAAATCCTCGAAAGGGATACACACAGTGGCAAAAAGATAACGGTGCCCAACACCAAAATCTAAATGGACAAAGAACCCAAAATTATAACCAGAGAAGACAAAATATGGGCTAATGAATCTTAGAACATCCAATGCTTGAGAAATAATTTCCATATCTAAGGATTAAGAAGCGCGCATCCTAAAAGGAAATATGAGACCAGAAAATAGAAAAAGGAATCCATAACGAGGTAACAGAGATAAAGATCTATAAAAAAACCAAAAGAATGGAACAAACAACAAATTATCACTAATGATCATAAAGGCTTCACTCAAAGATTAGATTGAGTTAACCATTCCTGAATTCCTAGAAGTAGGATAGCCCCATGGAATAGAAGAGCCTAGATATTATGTATGGAACCACTATTCCAAATGGTTGCATGACTTTACAATACTACTCAATACTAAATTATAGGTCTAAGTATCGTTTGCTTAAACTTATTAAGTTTACCTTTACTAGGAAGGTTTCCGATTTTATGCTTATATAGAATGATATTTTGAGTAGTTTATACGTAAGATGAGATCCTAACAAAATTTTGATCGGATTTCTGATTTCATGAAATTTTAGTTTCCTTGTTTCTTCACATGAAGATTTTATGTTAAGTTTTTTGGGTTTCAGGATTTTCATGTTGAATTCTATGATGATTTTTGGACTTTATATTCTTGGATTCTTTATTGAGATTTCATAATGATTTCTTATTGGATTTCTGATTTTAAGAATTCTGAATTTCCATGTTGACTTCTACGATGATTTGTGGATTTTATGTTCATAATTTCCTTATTGAGATTTCATAATTATTTCTTATTGAATTTCCAACCTTGAGAATTCTAAATTTCCATATTGACTTTTATGATTACTTGCGAATGATATATACTTGATTTTCTCCATCGGATTTTCGCAATAACTGCGTGTTGATTTTTTTCATGAATTCTTGATTTGGTGACTTCTTTGATGAAGTTCTATGATAAACTATAGATTTCTTATTGAATTTCTAACTTTTTTCTATGTCGATTATTTAACAGATGAAGTCCTAACAATTTTCTAATTACATTCTTCAATTCTTGGATTTTTGTGATCCTTAACAATCTACCATTTTGATGAAGATCTAAGTATCCTTGTTGATTTTGATGGTGATTTGTAACATCCCCTTACTTAGAGGCCCAAAAACAACGGCTACAGATGCTGTAGTCATCCATAGTTATTAATCCTCGACGACCAAACATGGTGGTGTTAAATTCACTGACACATAGCAACACATGAATATGGAAAAAAATTAATCTACAAAACTAATTCCACATTCTATTTCAAAATATTCCAAATTCATTACATAATCCTACGTTTGCAAACCATGTTCAAAGTAATATACTTATTACACCATACGCTCAGAGCGATATACGAAGATGAACTCTAGAATGGTTAGAGTATATACAGGCAATATAACAACTTTTCCATCACAAACAACACAGCGGAATCAAAAGAAAAGAGATTACTTAAATAGCTATCATGCCTCCAACACATCTCTGGAAGCTTATTCGTCTTAAATGTACCTGAAAACCTTAACTCTCAAAATACTCAAATTCAATTGAGTACCCGAGAATTTATGTGGAAAACATTTAACTTCGAGTCAGACATAAAACCTAGTATGAATAATAATCTAACATCTCAATCTTTTTGGATATCTAGTAAGACCACGCCGCTTAGCGGAAAGGGTACTCCCCTCAGTAGTATCCTAAAACCTTTATAAAACCATATACTGTGCTCTTGCATCCACACTGGTTAAAAACATACATAATATGATAATATAGAAATTAATCATATACATTGGATTACCCATCCCGCATTAGTTAGACTAACCATCTAAGTTTAAAGTGACTATCCGTCTTAGATTTTCAAGGACTACCCATCCTATTCTAGACTATTTTGCATTAAGGGGACTATACATCCCACATTCATCTCACTTAAACTGATGTGGACTAGCCAACTCACATCCCATAGTTTTCCTAGGATGACTAGGATTCCCTTGTTTAATCATATGGAGACTATCCATCCCCAATATGATGTTGACTAACCATCAGACATCCTATAGTTTTCCTAGGATGACTATGAACTCTTCTTTAATCATATGGAGACTATCCATCCTCGACATGATGTTGACTACCCACCGAACATCCAATAGTTTTCCTAGGATGACTACAAACCCTTCTTTAATCATATGGAGACTATCCATCCCCGACATGAAGTTGACTATCCATCAAACATCCTATAGTTTTCCTAGGATGACTACGAACCCTTCTTTAATCATATGGAGACTATCCATCTCCGACATGATGTTGACTATCCAACAACCATCCCTTAGTTTTCCTAGGATAACTATGAACCCTTTTATAATCATATGGTGACTACCCATCCCCAACATGACGTTGACTATCTATCAAACATCCTACAGTTTCCTATGATGACTATGAACCCTTCTTTAATCATACGGAGGCTACCCATCCTCAACATGATGTTGACTATCCATCAAACATCCCATAGTTTTCCTAGGGTGATTATGAACCCATCACTTAGCCACTTAACTCATGTTACCCACATGATTCTAGTTATCGCATCCTGTCCACATGATTAACCTATTTCCATTAGTATCCCTAATTTAGATTATATTCACTTATAATTTACATTGGTATCCCCCAATGATTAGTTTCAAAACATATAAGTGTTGGCATACCTAACTATTGTGTTGAACTCATTAAACCTACCCCGGTATCCCCAAGGTCAAACAAGATTTATTATATAAGATTATCCACCCTACATATTCAAAATGATAAGGGTGGTATAACCATATCCTTTTGAAAGCATACCCTTCGAAATAACAAAACTTGATTAAAAGAAAACAATTTTACAACCCCTTCGAAAGTATCCCCTTAGAAAGTATAAAGCTTGGATAAAAGAAAACAGTTTTACAACCTCTTCGAAAGTATCCCCTTCCAAGGCAAAGAAAACAAAGCAAACATATTCGGAAGCAAAGAAATCAACTCCTTTGAAAATATAAAACTTTGTTTTAGCTCTAAATTTTATAGGTGTAGAATAAGGTCTCTAATATATTCCATTGTGTTCAAATGACGATTTTCCTTTCTGTAGAGTGGTTACAGTAGAAAGATGGGCTTACGTTAGAAAGTTATGCCTATTTGACATTTAGCAAACAAAGCTGGTAAAAACTGCTATGAAAGGGGCTTCGTAACGGTGTGAAAGGGTGCTTCCGTTTGATTCGAAAGGATGCTATCGAAAGAGGTCTTGAAAACTGTTATTTACTAATTAAAGTATATTCTTTTCACCAACTCCTAATCTTTGTCAAATTCCAATTGGCTACTAATAATCTTTATCACTTTCTTTATAGAAAAACTATTATAGATCAAATTTATAATTTCCAAAATTGTTTTCAAACCATTTAATTATATTAATATTTTAATATAATTATTAAGCCTTTCTAGCATAGAAAATTCATAATAAATCGTAACCGAAAAAATCCCAATAATTCACCAAAAATCTGAAATAAAATTTTCTACATCATATATAAATTTTGGATCAAAATACGTTATTTTATTATTTTTAATAATTAAAACCAAAATAAATACCTTTCTTAGCTTAGAAAATTCATAAAATATTCCTATTAACACCGAAAATTATAAGATTAAAAACCATCCCTAAAATTAAGTTTTACACAATATATGCAAAAGTCAAGCCATTTGGAGGTTGTTTACTAAGGTTTTTACTTTAAAACCCATCATTTTAATGCCATAAAAATTCCAATAAATCACATTATTCTATACAAACAATGATTATTAGATCCAAACACGATCAACACAGCAAAATGTATTTGGTTACTATCCATAATCGAACCAAACAAGGAAAATAAGATGATTTACACTATTATTCATCTTGATTACGTTGTTGGAGTTTGAGATTTATCCTAGCTTTAATCTTCAGCTTTCTCTCTTGGACCTTCCAAGTTTGCTGATCTCCTAAGGTGTTTTAATGGCTGGCGATAACTTCTCTTTTATGTGTATTTTGACTTATGAAATGGTAGGTGGGAATAAGGGAGGTTTTAAGGTTATATGGGTGTGGTTATTCCCATATTGTCCTCCTCTTATTTTCCTAAATTATAAATTTTAAACCGTACTTAAACATTCATTATTTAACAGCGGCCAAGTTAATTGACGATTAAATCTCATCTCCTTAATCAACTACATTATTCATTTTGATTTACCCAATTAAATGTCCTGAATAATGTTAAACCAAAATTAGGGGTGTTACAGGCTCCCTCCCAAAGAATTTCGTCCTTGAAATTCAGTAAAGACTACAACCAAGCATAACAATCATACAAACAAAAGCTAGTATGTCCTACCAGCTAATAAGTCTATATAAAAATATATAGAACATACCCTCATAACCGCCCAGGTTAAGTATCCCTAATCCCGTCTTCTGTCTCTTCGGTACAGTCCTTCTCATTGTCGCTCCACTAAAATTTCATTAACTTGACTACATTGGTCCTCAATCTTTTCTCATCTCTCCCTACAACCCGATTTGGTTGTCTAACAAAATTCAAATCAGACTCTACTCCAAGTCCTCCAAATCTGTCTGAGGTGCATATACTTGCGAAGATGAGACTCGTGGAATACATTACGGACACCTGCCACACTTCTTGGAAACTCTACTCTGTAAGCGAGTTTTCCAATCCTTTCTAAAATATGGAATGGTCTAACATATCTCAGAGAAAACTTTCCCGACTTTCCAAAATGTGCCACACCCTTCATTGGTGATATTTTAATGAAAACTATGTCTTCCATTGAGAACTCTTGGTCTTTATGCCTCTTATTTGCACAACTCTTCTGCCTAGATTAAGCTTCCTTCATCTGTCCTCGGATTAACTAAATCTTTTCAAACGCCTCTCTAACCAAATCCAGACCTAAGACCAATATGTCTCTAGTCTCTAACTAACATGCATGCAATTTGTATGGCCTTCCATACAAAGCCTCAAAAGGCATCGTTCCTATAATAATCTGATAACTATTATTAGAGGAAAACTCAACTAGGTGTAGGTGTCCTTCCCATGATCCACCAAAATCTAGCACACAAGCTCTCAAAAAATCCTCAAGTACCATGTTGACTCCCTCTATCTGCCCATCTTTCCGAGGGTTGTAAGCGGTTCTCATCTTGAGCATGGTACGGAACAAATCCTGTAGACTCTTCCAGAACTTGCTGATAAACAATGCATCTCTGCCACTGACTATACTACTAGGAATCCATGCAGTCTAACTATGTTCTTCATAAACAACTTTGGAAGAACATGTGCCATTCTGGTTGACTTTATCGAATTGAAATGGGCACTCTTTGTTAACCTGTCCATAATAAACCATATACTCTCATTTCCTGTATACGTTTTTGGCAACCCATCTATAGAATCCATCGATATCAAATCCCATTCCATACTGGAATATCTAAAGGTTGAAGCAACCCACTCGGCTTCTGATGCTCGGCCTTCACTTGTTGACAGTTAACACATTTCCTAACCCACCGGCCAACATCCCTCTTCATGCCTTCTCAAAAGAAGCTCCTCTTCATATCTTGATACATCTTGGTCCCTCCAAGATGAATCATAAACTTCGATCGATGAATTCCTCTAGAACCTCTCTCCTTAAGTTCTCTACGTTCAAAATGCATAATCATGCATTCTTTCTCAACCATCCTCTTCGGTCAAGAATAAAATCTTTTAGGTCATCAACCTCAGATCCTTTCTCAAGCCTTCTAATCCTCTCAGCTAAAACTGGAACTTCCCTCTGCTTAGAAGTTATGCTCTTGATCAACACTGGTCGAACTTCTAAACAAGATAAAGTTGCAGTACCCTGACTAGAACTAGTTGTAGGCCTCAACTGCACACCACAACTAGCTAAGGCTTCTAGATCCTTCCAATCTGCCAACATCGCTAACACCACATTCTGATGTTTTCTACTCAAAATATCTACAACATTATTTTCCTTCCCTGGGGTATATACTCTATATCAATATCATAAGCAGCCAAAAACTCATCCACCTCCGCTGTCGCATATTCAACTCCTTCTGAGAGAATAGGTATCCCAAAGACTTATGATTGATAGCAATTCAAATCTCTCCCTTTATAGATAATGCCTCCAAATCTTTAAGGCAAATATTACCGCAACCAATTCTAAGCCATGAGTAGAATGTCAAACTTTGCAAGGTCTAAGATACCTTGATGCGTATGTTATAATCTTGCCCCTTTGCATCAATACTACTCCCAATCTAGTCCTACATGCATTAGTGTATACTACCAACCTTGGTTATCATCTGGAACTACTAACATTGGCACATTGGTTAACAAATGCTTTAACTTGAGGAACCCTTCCTTACATTTGTCGGATGAAACGAAGTTCACATCCTTCTTGGTCAACTTAGTCAAAGGTGTTGCTATCCGTGAGATATCCTTAATGAATCTCCGATAATAGCTAGTACATCCAAGAAAACTACTGATCTCGGTTGCCGTCTCTAGTCTCTTCCAATTATTGACTACCTCGATCTTAACTGGATTAACCGAGAATCCTTCCTTTGAAACTACATGACCAAGAAATTTAACCTCTTTCTTCCAAAGTCGGCACTTGGAAAACTTCGCCTTTAGATGATTCTGCTTCAACATCTCCAACACCACTCAAACATAAATCTCATGCTCTCTTTCATCTTTTGAGTATACTAAAATGTCATCTATGAATACCAATACGAACCTATCCAAGTGCCCTCGAAAAACCTGGTTCATCAAATCAATGAGGAAGGAAGGTGCATTAGTCAATCCAAATGACACCACCAACCACTCATATGAACCGTACCTGGTCTGAAATGACGTCAAAGGAATACTGTCCTCCGCTACTCTCAACTGATGGTACCCCATTACTAACTTCAATTGGGAAAATACTCTGGCTCCACTCAATTGATCAAACAGATCATCTATCCTCGGCAGTGGGTACCTATTCTTGATTGTCCTTTCGTTTAACTTATGATAGTCGATGCACATCCTTAACGACCCATCTGGTTTCTTTATGAACACCGCAACCGTTCACCAAGGCAAACTTCTTGATCTAATAAAATTCCTTCCCTCAAGATTCACTAGTTGCACCTTCAATTCCTTCATCTCCATCGATGTCAGTCTTCTTGGTGGTCTCCTGACAGATTCAGCTCCTAGTATAAGGTCTATCCAAAACTCTATAGCTCGTTTCGGTGGTAATCCAGTGACTGGCTCAAATACATCTACAAATTCTCTCGCTACACGAACCTGACTATGCCCATCTCCAACCTCCATGGCACTTAACAAAGCACAAACACTCTTACTGGAATTCTACACTAAGAAGATGATTCAGTTATGACTATATGGGCGTCTCAATGATATTACCCCATCTTGGAAAAATATCCTAGCCTCATGCTTACCCAGCCAATCCATACCAAAAATGATCCTAAAATCTACGAAATCAAAGACATACTACAGCAAACTTATGACCTAATAAATCAAGTTCTAACTGTTCACATCTCATCCCAAGAGTTGCATGTCCTCCTATTGGATTTGCAATCCTTAGGGAAGTACTAGGGTATGTGGGTTCTATGCATAACCTATCAACCAAATGCTATGATATAAATAAGTTCAATGCATCGGTATTAAAAAGCACCCTAACTGGTACACTTTGAATCAAAGCATACCTTCCATCACAGTTTTCCCTTTCTCTGTTGCAATATGTCTCAAAGAAGATGGTGGTCCAATAGCAAACACCTTCCCTCTATCCGCCGAGACTGGCTCTAGACAGTGGCTCTTATAATGCCCAACTTGGTCATAGTTGAAGCATTTCACTTTCTTCTTCTCTGTAGGCTTCTTTCCTTCACTAGTTTTGCACTCATGGACATAATGGCCCTTCTTATCACACTTATAACACACTAAATCAACCTTTGCCTTCTTGGAAGAATCCCCTTTCTAGGCTCCATTCTTCTTGAAGAATTTCCTCTTCTTACCCTGAGAACTCTCTCAGCTAGTTTCTCTATTTCGAAAGTAGAAAGCATCTGCTCATTACGGATGGCCATCTCCACTACAACATCACTCGGATCTTGAAGATGTGGCATAGTTGCCCTAGCAATCTCGGGATTCAATCCTCTAATAAACTTCTCATTCCTTTTGATAAAAGTGTCAATGGTAGCATATCCATATCTGAATAACTCATCAAACTTTGTAGTATACTCAATCACCAACATCTCTCCCTACTTTAAGTCCATAAACTTTCTCAGAAATGCAGGTTTGGAAAGTTTAGATAAAATACTTCAATGCTTATATATATTGACAGTTAGGAGTTTATGTCATCTATATTATATATTAGTGACTTTGTACCAGATACAAGATTTTGGATATGATGTATATATTTATGTTGGTCTAGTACTCATATTTCGTACTCACATTCTATTATGCATAAAATGATGTATATTATTCCGCTGTGATTTTTGACTTTGATACGAATTTATCTATATTATATACCGTTCTGAATATTTTTAATCGGTGCGTTTATTACTTTGTATTAATATTGTAAACGACTAAATTTCAGTTCAAGTCCACAAAAAGGTTAATAAGACGTGTCAGTGTTAGTATAAAGATATATTCACATTCAATCGCCCTTAACCAGCTGTATTCTATGGATTAGTAGACGACATTGCTTGTAATGTTCTTTGCTAAAATGGACATAGCAATGGGGTTGTTACAGCTTGGCATCCTTCGAAACGCTGCCCAAGTCAACTCTTCCTCGTGCATTCTAGCGGTAATTCCATTCCACCAATAAAGCATTGCTCCTTGCAATTGTCTAGAAGCAACGATCACCTTTGCTCCATCATCCAAGCCTTAATCAGTAAAGATCCTTTCACGGTTTAAAACTAGTTCTCAACTTCAACAACATCCTTCGTTCCACCCAGACTGTTATTGTCTTTGCTCAGCCTAGAATAATTATATCCAACAAGAATTACAAGATTAACTCCACCAACATTACTAGCAGCCCCTGCTTGCAAAAGATTAGCCAACAACTGATACACTATCCCCTCATCTACTGGCATATTTCCAGCACCTAAATTGCCTCAGCATTTTGATTAGCATTAGTCTGTCGACCTTGGTTTCTAGGGGTGTTAGGTTAAGTATCTCCATTGGTAGTAGTGTTTTCTCCACCTGGATTTCCTCTTCTGTTTCCTTCTTTCGTATCCTCTTTCTTGTAAATTTTCATATGAGCCTTAGTAAGATACAAAAGAACAGTCTAAAAGAGAAGGGAATACATACTTATATATATATGCCTATATATCAAATACAAGTACGTTACTATAGCGTTAACCTCGATCATATTTTTAACTTCATTGGATTATGTTTCAAAAATCTTTTAGGTTTAACTGTCCTTTTAAAGTTTCATAAACCTATGCTTTGATAGCAACTTGTAACACCGCCCTACTTGAAGGCCCAAAACCAATGGCTACAGATGCTACAGTCATCCATAGTTATTAATCCTCGACGACCAAATACGGTGGTGTTAGATTCATTGATACACAGAAACACATGAATATGGAAAAAATTCAAACTGCAAAACAAATTCCACATTCCATTTCAAAATATTCCGAACTCATTACATATTTCCATGTTGGCAAATCACGTTCAGATAAAATATACTTATCACAACGTATGCCCAGGGCGACATATAAAGATTCCCTCAGGGAAGATCAGAGTATATACAGGAAATATAACAACATTGCCAATACAAACAACACAGCATAATCAAAATAAAAGAGATCTCTTAAATAGCTATCATGCATCCTGCACGTCTTCGGAAGCTCATTCGGCTTAGAGGTACCAGAAAACCTCTCTCAAACTACTCAAAATAAATTTAGTACATGGGAGTTTAAGTGGAAAACATAAACTTCGAGTCAGACATAAAGCCAGGTATGAATAATGATCTAACGTCACAATCTTTTTAGATATCTAATGAGACCACATCGCTTAGCGAAACAGATTTCCCCTTACTAGTATCCTAAAACCATTATAAAACCATAAACCGTGCTCCTGTATTCACAACGGTTGAAAACATACATAATATGATAATATAGAAATGAATCGTATACATTGGAGTACCCATCCCACATTAGTTAGACTAACCCTCTAAGTTTTAAGTGACTATTCGTCTTATATTTTCAAGGACTACCTATCCCGTTCTAGACTATGTTTGCATTAAAGGGACTATCCATCCCACATTCATCTCACTTAAACAGATGTGCACTGTCCAACTCACATTCCGTAGTTTTCCAAAGATGACCATGAACCCTACTTTAATTATATGGAGAATATCCATCCCCGACATGATGTTGACAATTCATCAAACATCCCATAGTTTTCCTAGGATGACTATGAACCCTTCTTTAATCATATGAAGACTATCCATCCTCGACATGATGTTGAATATCCATCAAACATCCCATAGTTATCCTTGGATGACTATGAACCCTTCATTAATCATATGGAAACTATCCATCCTTGACATGATGTTGACTATCCATCAAACATCCCATAGTTTTTCTAAGATGACTACGAACCCTTCTTTAATCATATGGAGACTATCTTCCCCGATTTGATGTTGACTAGCCATCGAACATTCCATTGTTTTCCTAGGATGACTATGAACCCTTCTTTAGTCATACGAAGTACCCGTCCCCCGACATAATGTTGACTATCCATCAAACATCCCATAGTTTTCCTAGGATGAATATGAACCCGTCACCTGGCCACTTAACTCATGCTACCGACATGATTCTAATTATCCCATGTTATCCACAGGATTAACCTATTTCCATTAGTATCCCTAATTTTGGTTATGTTCATTTATAATTTACATTGCTATCCCCCAATGATTAGTGTCAAAACATATAACTGTTGTTATCCCCAGCTATTGTATCGAACTCATTAAAGCCACCGCAGTATCCTCAAGGTTAAACAACATTTATTATATAAGGTTACCCATCCAACATATTCAAAAAGATAAGTGTGGTATAAACATACCCTTTCCAATGTATCCCCTTCGAAAGTATAAAACATGGTTAAAAGAAAACAATTTTCCAACCCTTTCGAAAGTATTAAGCTTGTTTAAAAGAAAATAATTTTATAGCCCCTTCGATAGTATCCCCTTCAAAGGCAAAGAAAACAACGCAAATATATTCGAAAGCAAAAATATCAACTCCTTCAAAAATATAATACTTTGTTTTAGCTATAACTTTTTATAAGTGTACAATTAAGGTATCTAACACATTCCATTGTTTACGAATGATGGTTTCCTTTCTGTAGAGTGGCCATAATAGAAAAACGGGCTTACGGTTAGAGAGTTATGCCTATTTGAAGTTTTGCAAACAAAGCTAGTGAATACTGGTACGAAAGAGGCTTTGAAATGCTACGAAAGGGTGATTTCGATTGATTTGAAAGGATGTTCTCGAAAGCGGACATCGACTAATTCGAAAGGTGATTACAAAGTGCTGTAGAAGGGTCCAAAACTGCTACAGAAGGGTTCTGTTGGAAGGGGTTTCGACTATTTCAAATGGTTGTTCTGAAATGCTGTAGAAGGGTTCAGAGCTGCTGCGAAAGGGTGCTGTCGAATGAGGGTTTCCACTACTTTTAAAGGTGGTTCCGAAGTGCGGCAAAAGGGTCAAGAAATTCCGCAGAAGGGTGTAGTCGAAAGGTGGCTTCGACTAGGTCCAATGGCGGAATCGTAAATAACTTGAAAACTATATTTTACTAATTAAAGTATATTCTTTTCACCAACTCCCAATCGTTGTCAAATTCCTATTAGTTAGTGATAATCTTTATCACATTCTTTGTAGAAAAACTGCTATAGATCATATTTATAGTTTCCAAAATTATTTTCAGACCATTTTTTTATATTAATATTTTTATATAATTATTAAGCCTTTCTAGCATAGAAAATTCATAATAAATCGAAATCCCTAGGGAAAAATCCAAAAAATTCATCAAAAATCTGAAATAACATTTCCTACATCATATAAAAATTTCATGGTGAAATACATTACATTATTATTTTTAATAAGTAAAACCACAAATAAATGCCTTTTTCACCTTAGAAAATTCATAAAATATTCCTATTAACTCTGAAGATTATGAGACTAAAAACCCATCTCCAAAATTATTTTTTAAACAACATATCCAAACATAAGTCGTTTGGAGGTTGTTTACTAAGATTTTTACTTTAAAACCCATCATTTTAATGCCAAAAAATTCCAATAAATCACCATAAATCATTATTCTATCCAAATAATGATTATTAGATCCAATCATGATCAACACAACAACATACATTCGATTACTATCCATAACCGAACCAAAATAAGAAAAGATGAGATGATTTACACTATTATTCACCTTGATTAAGTTGTTGGAGTTTGAGATTTTTCCTAGCTTAAATCTTCAAGCTTTCTCTCTTGGACCTTCCAAGTTTGCTGAATTCCTAAGGTGTTTTAATGGCTGGCTATGACTTCTGTTTTATGTGTATTTTGATTTATGAAATGGTAGGTGAGAATAAGAGAGGGTTTAAGGGTATATAGGTGTGGCTATTCCCTTATTGCCCACCTTTTATTTTCCTAACTTATAAATTATAAACCATACTTATATATTCATTAGTATAGTCGCGGCCAAGTTAATTGACAATTATATCTCAACTCCTTGATGGACCACATTATTTTATTTAATTTATCCAATTAAATGTCCTGAATAATGTTAAACAAAAATTAGAGGTGTTACATGATTGATAACTTTCACATTACTAGTTTTCTTATTCAGATTTTCGATGATCTTTATTGGGCTTTTGACTTGATGAATTCTGTGGTTACTCATTAATTTTAATCATGATTTGTGAATTTCTGAATTTCCTTATTGGGAGTTTGATAACCCCTTATAAGATTTTTGATTCGGTGAATTCCAAATTTCCTTATGTATACTTATGATGATTGGTGAATTTTGTATTCCTAGTTTCCTCATTGGACTTGAAAAGATTTCTTATTGGATTTTTGGAATGATGAATTTTGAATTTCCTTGCTAATTTTTATAATTTTACACGAATTTTGTGTTCTTCATTTCCTTTTTAGAATTTCGATAGTCATCCGCCAGTTTTTTGATTTCATGAACCTTACATTTCCTTATGAATTCTATTGAAAATTTATGATTTTCATATTCCTGACTACCATATTGGATCTTTAGATCTCTGATTTTGTGAATCCTGAATTTCCTTATTTTCACAACAAATTGTGAATCTCATATTCCTTATTTCCAAATTAAAATTTCTAATGAACACTTATTGAATTTCTTATTTAGCGAGTCCTAAAATTTCTTTGTGGATTTTAATGATGATTTATGGATTTCACGCGCATGACTTCCTAATTGGATTTTGGATGATCTCTTGTTAGTTTCCAGATTTTCTAGATCTTAAACTTCCTTACAGATTTTGATAGTAATTTATAAATTTCCTGTTTTTGATTTCCTTTTGGGACTCTTTTTGGATCCAGAATTAGAGAATTCTACATCCTACTCTTGAATTTATAACGATTTGTGAATTTTTCATTGAATTTAAAATTTGATTTCAATGCCAAATCTTCATATCGCCAAATGCATCAGTGCTAGACTACTTACTGCTTTTTCACTAAATGAGGTTTATTAACGAAAATGCAGGGATGAAAGTAAATCATAACGAGATTTTGAGGAAGGATTTCTTCAAGAAAAAGATTCATATATAATGGGTGAGGAAAACCTAACTTGAGAAAGGGAGATCTAGAATATATGATAACTTTCTTTAAAAATTCAATTGTTTGAGTCGATGTCTGCAATCAGGTGATATTATTCCACATCTTATCCGAAAGTATTACCGAACAACACATTGAACATTGACTTCATAAGTTTAAGATTACTCATTAAGGTCTCATAACAAAGTTACAATCTTAATAGAGGTTATTATCTATTTTGTAGAAAATAAAGAAAGAAGTTCCTCATTGTTTTTGTTCTAAGGAACAAAAGCATCTTTCATACAAAGGGTGCTAAATGTTGTCCATAAAATATTCCCAGGATTAAAAGTATGAAAAAAGAAACCCGAGAGCATTGATAAAGATCAAAAAACACAAGATGGTCTAGTTAGACGTAGCTTCCGACAAGGATGTCTCGACTATGTCAACAGTGAGCTTTCAACAAGGTCGGAGGCTACATTCAAAGGCAATCGCAAACAAGATTAACAGCGACCACACTACTCAAAAAGACACCTCTCCAAGGCAATGGATAACAAAAAATTTACATTTTGCACCAAACCATTTGAAACACCTTGGTTTCGCCTTCATTCACTTCCACAAGAGAAGTGTTCAACTAATTCGCCCCTTTCGAAAGCATATGAAGCCTTTCAAAATGGTTAGGGCCGCTTTCACTTATGAAAGAAGAGATATACGACTATTACCATAAAGGCATAAGGTTTCGAATTATTTAGGGCCGAAGCTTTCGAAGGAAACCATTTACAACAAGGCCATTTTTGGTGTTTCGACTCATTCAAAGCCAAAAGAAGACATGTTTCGATAGTGTCTAAGGATATCGCTCAGTTCAACATATGCGGCACATCAACATTCAAGATAGAAGCACATCAATAGACCTTTAGACGAGGTCGAAATCTACTAAGAAGCACCTTTCGACGAATTCGAAAGGAAACAAGGTAAGACAGAGAAGTCCAAACTCTTACAGCAATAGGAGGATGACTAGAACCCTTTTGACCATGTTGTAAAGTGTAACAACCCGATATTTTCAACCATTCGCATCCACACATGTCAGACTTGAATTGCTCAAAATACCGCGTTGTAAATAAAATTTGGCAAATCTCAGAACATACAGTAAATAATAATCACAGAACACAGACACAGAGTAAGAAATGCAGCGGAAGTAAAAGAGATAGTAGTTCATGAAGCTACTATGTAAATATATCAGAGTTAAATAAAATACAACAGAATAAAAAAAGTACAACAGAAGTCTCAAGATGACAACAAAGTACAAGCTGAATAGAACAACAAAACTGGAATAGATAAAACTAAATAAGCAGATAATCTCTAGCGATTCCAATCTCCAAAAAGTGGAATCCAAATCTATGAATAACTCAGGCTGACCCAAGCGTAAATAAAATACAAACACTCGAGTCAGGACAATATATACTTATATAATGTAAACCAACTCAAGTGAACTGTAATAAGGTAGTAGTAACTTAAAGGATGCCTGGGACCGCCCATCCTCTAAGGATCCGTTAAACTATTTACTATGTAGTAATATTGCGCTATTATAATAATGTCTACAGTAAAATAAACTTACTTTTAAATAGCGTTCCGGGCTACCCATATCACCCTTCACACATAATAGTCCCAGTAGTCCATCCAGTATCAGCATATCTCCAGATCAGGAGACTACCTTAAATACTCCATGGGCTACGGGAGAAAAACAAACTCGTAGTAAAGGCTCGGTATGGTAGGTGACACGGCACACAAGGCAATGCCAGGGTAGATATACCAATTACGCACACGGGCTGGTGGTAACGCAGCGGCCACATATGCCCACCTCGGAACACACTCCCATATCAAAATCGAAGGATGGCCATTTAATCAATCATAAGTAAGAGTATAGTATCGAAGGAATGTGTCCGACCAGAGGAGCTACCTCTTTTGGCCCGAGATCGCTCCTGTTTTAGCACCTTAAGCCAACTCACGGGAGTCGGGTCCACATAAATATACCTCAAAAACGTTGCCTCCATCCTACTTCATTCTGGAAACTCCATCGCTTACACGGTTGATAAAGTGGTTTTCGGTATCGATAGAGAGTATGCCCATATCCGATCCCAGTCTCTTTAACAATCAATCGTTATTATAACCCGTAGTTATAATTTAAAAGTCATAGTTTATATTTCAAAATAAAGTATCATTTCAAATTCAAATCTTTATCAAAATAAAATCTAATCATTTCCAAACCATTTCAATATATCAAAATATCATATCTTTCAAAATTGATTTCGAATCATTATTTGAATTCAAATCCAAATATATACATTTAAATATCCTTTTTAAGTCAAAGATATCATTCATTTATTATCCTCTTTAATTCAAAGATATCATTCATTTATTATCATTTCAAATCACCTTTTAAATAGTTTTATATTTAAATCAAAACAATTCATTTAAACCATTTAAAAGTGAAGTCATTATATTTACAATCAAATATGTAGTTCACAAAATTTTAGACAAATTCTGAGCTAATTTATTTAAATCAAAACCTCAAACATTTATTTCAGCCTACCGCAACACTTATCAAGTGCTACTGTAGCCCTTTATTTAGTTTCAGATTTTAATTATCTTTCTGTTATCACAACACTTGCCAAGTGCTGTAATACCACCTAGTTATAATTTATACATAGTTCATTTGTATCAACCACAACACTTTCAAAGCGCCGTAATATCAATATATCAAAATAAAGATCTAACCATTTCCAAACCATTTCAATATATCAAAATATTATATCTTTCAAAATTCATTTCAAACCCATATTCATTTTATTCGATTTAAAATACCATTTCAATTCATATTTCAAAACAGTTTATATTTCAAATCAAATTACTTGATTTAAATCAAAAATGAAGTTATTACATTTAATAATTAAATTATTACATTTCCAAAATTTTCAACTTCAAAGTTCATTTATTCACTTAAGTTTATCAAAACAGTGAAAATTCACTTTTCGCAGCATTTGAGAACGCTACGGAAAGTTACATTCAAAACTGTTCAATTTAACAAAAGACAGCATTTTAAAATGCTATAATAGGGTTTTACAACCAATTATATTTTTATTTAAAACATTTTTAACTTATAAAATCATTCATTTTCACAATTATAAACATCATTTAATTTTCCTTAAGTTCAAGACTTTATAAAGTTAAATTTCCATTCAAAAATCAAGATTTAGTAATAATTCACTTATTAAATTTCAACAATCAATTTTAAATTTATTTTATTAAATTTCAACTTAACACTTAAGTTTAAAATTTAAAAATATAACTTAATTTCAGTTTATTTATTTAACTTCAAATTTCACTTTTAATACAAGATTCATAAATTCCAATTTAAGTTATATTTCCAAATTTCAACTTAAATATTCATCCATTTAAAATTTTAACTTTATTCAAAAATCATTAATATATTATAAAACCATTTTTAAATTCACTTTAATCTCAAATTATCATAAATTTATCATAATTTCATAACTAATTTAATTTTCAATTATAATTAAATCAAAATTTCCAAAATAACTTACATTTAAATTTTCTAAAATTTCCAGAAAATCAATAATACTTTACAAATAATCATTTTTAATTAAGTTTAAATCAAAATATAGTAATATTTATATTTCGAACATATTTTAAAAAATTTAGAAAAATATAATTTAACTACGGGTCTGTATATAATTTTCTAGCCTAGGTAAAGTGATACAGGTAATATATCATTTCAACCCGTAATTTACAAAGAAAACCGGGTTTTATCATTTCAAATCCGCTGTCCCAAGTAAAATGAAAATAATTGAAAATCGCTCAGGCCTATCATTTCAGCCCATAACGAATTTTCCTTATTCTAAATGTAACGTTTCAAGATTTTCGACTTTCGAAAATCGACATTAATACGTCCACTGTATTAACTACCGAGCAATCGAAGGCCGAAAATCCAAATTGTTAGGGTTAAAGAAGAAGATGTAGAAGAAAAAAGAAAGAAGAAGCAGCAGAAACAATATCAGAATCTCACAATCGCAGCGGAACAACATATAATAGATAAATTAATAATCTTTTAAATCAAAAGAACTAGACTTATACATTACATCATCAGAGTCAATATACATTATTAGAGTTTACAACAACAAACAGCGGAAAAGAAATACTATATACTAGTTGTTACACCATGCCATCCAGCTTGCCTCCAGATCTCTACAGCAACTCCTGAATTCCAGAATAACCTGACCACTGACTCCAGGTAGTCCGTGTAGAAAATGATGGGCACCCATAGTTTTAGGAAGGAAACAATAAACTCCAGGTCAGTCATGCGACTGGTGTGAGAACTTAAAATAGTTTATCTTTAAAAACAAATAAAGAAATATTTTAAAATAGATCCGCAATGCTTTTAGAAAATGTGACTACCATAAGGCCTCCTGCCACACACACAATGCAAACGCAGAATTGGAGGAGATTTCTCCGTATGATAGTCAAAGATGCTTACTACGCAGAACCATTTGATTTTTTTATTATTATTAGTGCATAGTGTAGAAAACATTTCAAAAGTATAATATAAATCTTAGCCAGCATAGGTACCATTATAGTATGCCTACTATAGCTACCATATTAAATGGAAGGTTGTACAACTAAAACCGTACAAGGTTCGTATTGTTTCTTTGGATTTCCAACAAATGGTCAAGCCAAGGAACTTCCCATTGCCACATGGGTACGCCTCTGGAAAGACGTCCTGAGAACCTAACTGGATCTCTGTCAACACAAGGCCGGGTTACCTCTAGCTAGGTAACTACTGACACGAGTATGCCATCCCCCGGTCGTAACCGACCTAAATCCCGAGATTCACCAACAACCACAAAGAAATAAATTTGCAGCAACCACATAGGTTAAGTATTTGGGCTCCGTACCATAATACCACCTCTATCCAGAAGGAAATGAATATACCCTATGGGGGCGCTATCCCCAAATAACCTTGCTGCATTCTTCCTGTTTTGACCATTTTCGGGGTGTGAAGTCCGACGAAGTCTCGTCTGCAAAGCTACGCTTTTCATAAAAGCCATGCTTTGATCAACAAATGATCTGCAGCACTCAGCATGCCATATTACCAAGTTGGGAATATATTACTGATAACCTTTAACTACATAACCTCTGAGCTCGTACGTCTCAGAGAAGGGTGTTAAGCTAAGAGAATAAATTCTCCGCCACCAATAGAAATGTATTTGATAGAAACCAGCTCTACATCTCAAATTGTAATGTCAGACACACAATCCATACAAGTCCGTTCCGGGATCGAACGGAACCGAAGGCACATCCAAAGAAGCCCTTGCAAATATGGATATTCACTAATCACGTTCGGAATTCCCATCACAAAGGGTGATAAAATCTCTATATCGGGGATCAGCCGATGCAGAGACATTCGACGGTAATCCTTCCATTTTCGAAAATACCCGGTCTTCAACACCAGTCTTCAAATGCTATCTATTACGACGTATCACTATTCAGAATGGGATTCATGACCCAAAGGTCCTCTCCCGGCTAAACCGAATAATGAGCACTTATTTTAAAATAAGTTTAGCATCCAAATTCAAGAAAATCACAACAAATGCCCATTTAAAGGCAAATATTGATAGTCGGTTATTTAATTATCAATAGATATGCACAACATCACCAGATTCCAAATAATTTCTCAAATTATTTATTTTCCAAAAATATCTTTACAACATATATTTTCCCACACTTCAAAAATAAATCAATGTTTATTTTTTTAACAAATTTCCCTTTCCTTTTTAAATTCCATGGTGAATTTAAATTTCCAAATATCTACTGATATACAATTTTCAAATCGATTTCAAATATTCACTTTCAATTTTTCTTTGAAAGATATAATCTCAAAAACATTAACTTCGTATTGGAAAATATTTCCATACTTATTTAATAATAAGTAATTCATAAATATATTTATTTTCAATATTTGGAAAATATTCAATATACTTAAATCACAATATACTTAAATCACCACTTCAATTCATATATCAAAACAGTTTATATTTCAAATCAAATTACTTCATTTGAATAAAAAATAAAGTTATTGCATTTAATAATTAAATTATTAAATTTTCAAATTTTTCAACTTCAAAGTCATTTACTCACTTAAGTTTATCAAAACAGTGAAAATTCACTTTTCGCAGCATTTGAGAACGCTACGGAAAGTTACATTCAAAACTGTTCAATTTAACAAAAGACAGCATTTTAAAATGCTGTAACAGGATTTACTTAAGTTTCAAATAAACTTAGTTAAATTTAATAATTATAGCACTTAAAAAATGCTATAATAGCCTTTAATTCAATTTAGCTTTTTAGTTCATTATCATCAACTGCAGCATTTACAAATGCTATAATATCATTTACATTACAATTAATAACATTTCAAAAATTCGATTAATTAACTTCAAATATTCAATATAATTTCACAACCAATTATATTTTTATTTAAAACATTTTTAACTTATAAAATCATACATTTTTATAATTATAAACATCATTTAATTTTCCTTAAGTTCATGATTTTATAAAGTTAAATTTCCATTCAAAAATCAAGATTTAATAATAATTCACTTATTAATTTTCAACATTAAATTTTAAATTCATTGAATTAAATTTCAACATAACACTTAAGTTTAAAATTTCAAAATATAACTTAATTTCATTTTATATATTTAACTTCACATTTCACTTTTAAAACAAGATTCATAAATTCCAATTTAAGTTATATTTCCAAATTTCAACTTAAAAATTCATCCATTTAACATTTTAACTTTATTCAAAAATAATTAATATATTATAAAATCATTTTTAAATTCATTTTAATCTCAAATTATCATAAATTTATCATAATTTCATACTTAATTTAATTTCCAATTATAATTAAATTAAAATTTCCAAAATAACTTACATTCAAAATTTCTAACTTTTCCATAATTTATTTAATTTATAAATTTCTATAAAATCAATAATACTTTACAAAAATCATTTTTAATTAAGTTTAAATCAAAATATAGCAACGTTTACATTGCAAACATATTTTAAAATTTTTAGAAAAATATAATTTAACTACGGGTCTGTATATAATTTTCTAGCCTAGGTAAAGTGATACGGGTAATATATCATTTCAACCCGTAATTTACAAAGAAAACCGGGTTTTGTCATTTCAAACCCGCAGTCCCAAGTAAAATGAAAATAATTGAAAATCGCTCAGGCCTATCATTTCAGCCCATAATGATTTTCCCTTATTCTAAAGTCCGTTCGGGTATGTATCATTTCAACCCATAGTGATTCTAATCTAAAGGGAACTTGCAGTGTGATAAACTGATATAAGTAACAAAACTGCATAATATAATAGTAACAGATGACATAACAGATAAATAAGCATTGGTGAACATCATATGAACATAATATAGCAGATATAATATGGTGATGCATTCTACAGATTCAAATGGGATCAGTTTACAAATCATATAAGTATAAACAAACTGGTGAGAATAACTCACTGGTATAAGGTGGAGGCAACAATCGAATGCAAAAACTGAGATCTTCAAAGGCGCTATGGCATTACAAATATTCGATTTTGAGAGAGTCAAAGGCCTTGAACACATTCAAACAAGACAATATAACACACATAAGTTTTAAACTCAAAATACGACTAAACAATGTTAGGAACCAATGCATAAAACAAAGCCAAAAATGTTTGCACTTGCTTACAACCACCTATGCTTCAGCTATAGGTCAGAAACACATGGCTAAGGAGTGGGTTTTGATTTGGTTTTGGGTTGAATAGGGTTGGTCAAACATGTATGGTGATGGGGAAAAGGTGATACAAAGAGATAGGCGCATGGATTTCAACAACAAGACAAAATATCATGAATTCAATGCAATTTTGTGCTCGGCCCAAGCAATACCATGCACGGCCATCTCTATAGTGGGATGGAGGATGGTGTGGAAGAGGGTTTCAGGTCGTCCATGGGTGGTGGAGGTGGAGTAGGTGGCGGCCAAGGGGTGGTTGAAGGTGATGGTGATGTATGGTGCTCGACTATGGGTTATAGGGTGAAGTTTTGTGCAAGTATTGTTGGATTTGGTCACATGGTGCATGGCCAGTGGCTTGGAGCTATAGAGGAGGTGGTGGAGGCTGGATCAGGTGGTGGTGGCAGCAGCCACAGTGAAGGAGGAGCAAGGGGCTGAGCTACAAAGGTGAAGCAAGCAAGTGAAAACAACATAAATAAGAAGAAAACAATGAAAAAGAGAAAAGAATTTACCAAAGCTTTGAGAGATGATGGGAGGCCGAACTTTTCAGAGATGAGAAGCTTTTTCATACGCGAAAAATGAAAAAAAAGAAGCGGCCGAAGATAGAGGTAGGGTCGGCCAAAGAAATGAATGCAAATGTTGGTTGAAAATTGAAAAGGTGGAATATAAAAGGTCAAGGCATACAAAAGGTTCAAACTCTTCAAATTTCTCTTATTTCTTTTGAAAATATAAATACATATAAAAAGCTTAAAGATAAAGATAAAAAATCGGAAATAAATATAAATATATAAAATAATTAAACAAATTTTTGTTAAATACTATTAAATTAAGAAAATAGCTTAAGAATGCAAACTAGTCTTTAAAAATTTGAAACAAATTCAGTGAACTTTGGAAAAAATTTATATACTTAAAAAAGTATTTATAAAAAAAGATAATTACACAAAATAAAATGCATTCACAAAAATGAATAAATAAATTTTAAATAAATATAATTTAAATAAAGAAAATAGCAGAAAAATGGAAACTAAGCTTTAAAATTTGGAAATAAATTCAATAAGCTTTGGAAAAATTCAAACATCACTTTAAAATATTTAAAAGTCAAAATATACATAATTTAACATAAATATACAAACTATAATAAGATATATCGAGTAAAATATCATTTATATAAATTAAAACAAAGAATATTGTTAAATAATGCTATGTACACACAATATTGTAATGGGTATAACTTCCACAATTTAAATTCAATTTCAACGAAACAAAAAACAGTATTAATGATATTAAATCTATTTTCATAATAAAAGATAAAATTCAAGAATTCAAATATTTAAATTTAAAATTTAAAGTCAAAGTTTGACCAGTGTTGATCATAAATCCATTTTTCAGGAAAATATTCAATTTATACCAGTTTGAAATTATAATTCATATAATAATCAAAATTTATATTTAAGAATGAAATGTTTGAAATAAAACAAGTTTAAAATAATTACAAAATAAAATAAATTCAAATTTAAATTATATGCAAAAAAATCTAGGGTTGTTACATAAAGTATGGCTCAATGGACACTCACGAAGGAGGAGAGGTTGACCTTTCGATCGCGTAGAAAGCCTAGGGTCGAAAGGTGCTAACACGCACTAATAAATACGAACCCATGGGTCAGCTGTAAGTGATCCAATTTATTTAACTTCTCACTTGTTTTTTCTTAAGCTTGTAAACCCTAATTCCTAAATCAAATAGGGGACTTGTCAATTTGTAAAATTGATTTCAATGAAAAATAGATTGTGACATTCATGGTTATAGTAGTTTAAAGACCCTTATTTCAGTCAATTCATCCCATCAGCCATCGTTTTTGTTGAAAGGGATCCTTCGACAGAGTCGAAACCCACTGCTTACGTGTATCTAAAGAGTTTTAGCTTATATCCATAACACACAAGAGGTCTACCCGTTCGACTACCTTGAAACCCTTCCATACTACTTTTTCCAGAATCCATAAAGTTTCTAACTCAGGCCACCCTAACTACGTTGAAAGGTGGTTCCATCAAGGTCGTTTACCAACTAATTTGAAAGGACTTCCCAAAGGCTAAGTTAGCATTTTGACCGAGTCGAAAGGTACAAAGGAAGCGATTTCAACCATCTCTTCCAGCCCAAAATGTGTCATCAACCTTCACTCCTTCGAAAGAGGGTTCTGAAAGCATAACTCATGTTCTAATCTGAAATTTGAGGTGTTGACAAGTTTTCCTATCAGCAAAAACCATTAAAATTGAAAGCATTACTTTCGAAATCATTCCTAAGTAAAGTAGTGATGGTGTTGAAACCATTTCTTCGAAAACATTAGAGAAGTGGTCAAGTTTAAAAAGCAAGGCAACCCTTTCGAAACCAATATGGGTCGAAAGGTAGAAAGTGCAATCAGGGGTTTCAACCCAGGCAAAAGCATTTATTTAAAAACAAAGGCATAAGCCATTCGAAATCATTTCTTTAAAATCATTTGATCTGGTCGGAAGCCAACCAAGTCAAAAACTATTCAGGTAAAAGCAAGAAGGCACATTTCACTTAAAAGCAAAGTATAGCTTCTACCCCTTTGAAACCGCTGGCTTTGACCCTATACCTTCCACATATTTTCAACTCACTACGTACCAGTTACCTGATACCACGTGCATTTGTTTCGATGGAGTCGGAGGCGAGGGTAAGGAGGGGAAAGCCGGGAGCCGAAAGCATCGAAATAGTAAAAACCATGTAGATTAGTCCTTTTTAAATCATTTCTTTATACCTAACTTTCCTTGTTTGTTAAATTGTGATTGGTTGCAAGTCTCTCTTTTTTGAAAGTACTGCCAATTTCTAAAAACAAATTTTTTGAATTATGTACAAAATACCCCTTCTCCGTTTTATAAATATATAAAACATTTAAGTCTCATACCTTAAAATAATTTTATATCTATTAAAACACTTAGGAAAATTCTACAAAAATTTCAGAAAATCACTTTTAGTATGTTTTCTTACATATATTAATTTCAAACCCAAACCATCAATTATTTAACCATAAATAAATTTTAACCCAAAAAAATATTTTCTTCACTAGAAAATTCATATAAATCCACATAAATTAAAAAATTCTGAAAATAGAAACCCAACTCTAAAATATCATTTTTGGTATGTATAAAAATTGGCAAGGCATTTGGATGTCATTTGATAGGGTTTTCACCTTAAAACATGTCATAAAGTCTATATGAACAAACAGAAATCATCAACAAGTCTATGTAATCATTCCATTATTCAAAACCATGGCCAAGCATTGCAAATAAGTTCGGATTCAACTTAAAACCAAAATTAATAAGAAATTTGAGATGTAGTCATTATTTACCTTGTTTTTGAGATTAAAAAGCTCGACGTTGAATGGATTTGATTTGATTTAGCTTCTTCCTAAGCTTTTCTTAATATTCTTCCTCTTTTCTTGTTAATGGTGGCTGGCCTCAAGTTTGCAAAAATTTTGATGAATGAAAAACGAACGTGTGCAGGATATACGGCCAAGGGTTTAGGGTATAAGAATGGCATCTTTCCCATTTTACCCCTCTTTTATTTCATTTTAACTTTTCTTTTATTCCATTGTTTAAGTGGCACGACTACCCCTTAACTAAATCAAATATCAATCGCCAAACCAGCACATTATTTTATTTTATTTAGCGAACTAAATATCCTAAATAATTGTACCAAAATATGGGGTGTTACAACACATTAACTTCCAAATTTCTTGCTCTTGAAAAGTCACAATAGTTACTATATCCTTCGTATTAATAGTCAGTTTTCATGTAGTAAATCTGAAATGTCTTACAAAAATCATAAAGAAAAAGTTTTTCCTTCGGTATTAGCTTTCTAAAATGCCTAAGATTATCGAAATCGATTTAATAGTTTGTAAGCCATGATTAAAAAACTGATGATTTAATCTTAGAAAAAAATTAGCATGTCTAAGTTTTTGGAATTAGATTAAAATACCATTTGGCCATAAAATATTGTAGAATTGATAAAGTGGTCTATAAAAGAGTTGTTTCTTACTAAAATATCTTTCAAACCAAAAAGAATCACCAAAATCGGATAAAAGGATCAATAAATATGGTCGTTTTGATACAACCATTTTTAAAACAAAATTTCATGCAACAAGGACATTTTAAAGGTTCTTGTTTCAAACCAAAGTATTACAGCAAAAAATATTCTTTACCTGAAATCCTTTAACCGAATTTTTAAGATAAAAATTCATTTTCTTGGAAAGCCAAGAGTTGTAAATTACAAATTTCCATTAGCCAATGAGCTTATAAGTATAAAATACTTTTCATGCCTTTACTCTATTTTTAAAAACAATCATGTTATGAATAGAAGATCAAATATTCTTAGTTGTATTCGAAGATATATTTTATATTTATCTTATCCATATTTGTATCTTAAATCTTTCTAACGAAAAGAAAATAAATGCTTTGGAAAGCAATTATTTAAATCAAATACCTACTCTTTTATTGTTATCACAAAACAACTATTGGTTTCAACTTTGAATATAGTCTAAGCACGTAATATTATTATTTTTCTTTCCAGTAACAATTTATCTTGAAATCTTTATATATTGAGTAAAAATTAACTCTTTCCTATGGTGTTTGAGTTCTAGCTTTTCTTGAAAAGTTTAAGCTATAAAATTTAAGCTATTTTCAATGGAAATATAACTATATGGCTAAATGAATTAATTTAATCTTAATTTAAGCCTAATGTCCTTTTATTACAACTTCTACTATTCAACAAAACTTCCAAACGCTTTATAAATTATAAATATCAGATTCTGGATAAATCTGTTTTCTAATACTAATTCTCTAAACTTTTAATTTTACAAATAATATAATTACTTCCTAAGTTATTTATTAATACCAAATCTGATTTATTTATCATTCAAAATAAATTATTAACAAAATATATCCTAATAATTTCAAATCGCCAAATGACAAAGTTTCATTTTCTTTGAGGATTTTCTTATTTTGCAATTTCCAAATATTTGTATGCACAATTACTTTACATCCATTAGAACACAAAATTCATTTACAAATTTAAAATACCAAACATTTTAAGGTATTCAAGATGTTATAACTACTTTGATATAATATTTTTCAAAAAATGAAAA
This sequence comes from Allium cepa, assembly GCA_030765085.1. Classification (NCBI taxonomy): domain Eukaryota; kingdom Viridiplantae; phylum Streptophyta; class Magnoliopsida; order Asparagales; family Amaryllidaceae; genus Allium; species Allium cepa. The sequence goes on from CM060939.1 coordinate 814,459,509, forward strand.
GAGGGATGTGAAATAAATGAAAGATTACCTAAAAATATTATAGCCCATCATAATTCAAAAGTGTTCTAATACAAATTCTATTTCTTAAAAGGTTTTCTTTTGTATCCACTTGAGAAATCCTGACAAACTTGTCCTCGTTCAATCATTAATTAATTTCAATTAAATTTCCATTTTTGAAATTCAACAATTGTAAAATGCTACTCTCCTAGATTTAAATCATGTTTATAAAACCATACTTACATAAATTATTTCTTATTCACAAAATAAATTATCAAAAATTGTTTAACTTAAATTAATTAATAAATGAATTATTGTTTTATTTCAATTTCCTTTAAATTAGGGTGATACTGTTTACACTCACTTAAACACTTCTCTCGCCCATTTACCCTTTCACCCGTTTAAATACTTCATTCACCCACTAACACCTACCATTTCTTTTTTTTATTTTCTCATAAGATAACTTAATTTTTCCTCTTTGCTCTTCAAACAATGAAATAAAATTTATGCATCCAAAATTTCCATGTCTATTCCTTTTTTTTCATTTGATGCTTCAACAATAAATATAAATCCTGTTAAATTTGGATGAGTCAAATATTTTCCAAAGAAGAAAATAATTTAGCTTATTGATTATATCAAATAGTCAGGCTATATGTGGATAAAAAAGAGGAAAGTTATATCCAATTATTTATAGGAAAAGAAAGCTAAGTAATTAGCTAATCAGTTAATTAGTCAATGGATTTGCCATATTAAGAAAGAAAAGTTTACCGACGGAGGTTAATTCAACCAAAGAAAATTATGGAAACCAAGATCACCATTATCCATTTGCATAGAATCAAATCATGGTCATTTGGAAAGATTCAAGACAATTAGAAAATTAATTTACTTAATCTCCAAGTAATTTCTTTATTCTAAACTCTATTTAAATGAAGATGTTCAACTTCATAGTAAATGTGTGAGATAGCATCGAATATTATTCTTTTCTTCAGTAAACCCTCATTTCTGCATCCAAACCAAACTAGCGGTTTTGAGCGCAAACAAATGTTTGGGAAAACTGATTGTTTAATTCATAATTATAGGCTAGTCTCTCCACTTTGTTACCTATAATTTCTAATTTCTTTCTCTTGTATCATCTTTCTTTCGTAAAATAAAGAATGGTTATCGGATCCATGGACGTAGCCAATTTGGCCAAATCACGGTAAATTTTTATGTTCTCTACTATTCTATTTTTTACGTTTAGCGATTATTTTTAATTAAATTAGCAGTTGGCAATTAATCGACAAGTTAGATCATTTTGGTTGCTTCCGCATATAAGCCTAACTATTCCATAATGGTTTGGCATTAGTGAAAATTAATTAAAATTTTACACAACCTATCGGCATTTGAGGTAGTTGCCTTGCTCTAGCTTAGTAATCAATGGCTAGTTCTTTTAGTGGTCGTATGAATAATTATGGCATCACCAAATTTGCTAAAAAAGGAGTTTTTGGGACATGGAAGATGAAGACTAATAACGATATTCTTCGCAACACCTTGATTCATTTAGAGGAGGACATAAATGCTAGAAGCACCTTCGAGGTAGAAGAAATATACATAAGTCCCACTTCACATGTCCTAGAATAGGTAATTTTATAACTGTAGGAAGAATGGGCATTTTATATAGGAATGCCTAACTCTTACAAAGAAGGGAGTGAAGAAGGAAAACTTTTGTTTCGACAAAAGTTAGATAAGATGCAGAGGGAAAGTGATGATAATAATAAGTCATTATTTTCAGTTAGCATTTCACATTTAAAAATACAAGTTGAGTGATTGATTCTGGAGCCTCTTTTCATATAATGCTAGGTAGGAGTTGTTTTGTTGGTTATAAGAAGATTGAAACCAGAGCAATTCTTATAAATAGCACTTCTTGTTATGTTATGAGCATTCATGGTGCGAGGTTTAGGATGTATGATAGTGTTATGAGGACTATCATAGATGTTAGACATGTTCCGATGTTGCATAGAATTTTGTCGTCAGTTGGGTCGGATAATATTAGATAGAGAGAAATTGAGAATGGTGAAGCGTTCCTTGGTAGTGATGAAGTGGGTACGAATCGACGTTATTTATGTGCTTCATAGAGACACAACCTTGGTAGAGTCGGTAGTTTCTACTAATTTTAGTGTTCAAGATTCTGCTCAATTATGATATCTTCGTTTAGGTCATGTCGATGTGGAGAGTCTTGAAGTATTAAAGAAGTGAGCGTTGATTGATGGTGTATGCTAGTCGAAGCATATCTCTTGTGGAGATTGTTCTGTTGGAAAGAAGGAGCATGCCACATTTGATGTTGGAAGACCTAGACCTATAGAGTAGAGTTTGTTTATTCTTATGCGCGGGGACCCACACTAGGAGGATCTTTAGGTGGAGCATATGATTTCAACTTATTTGTGAATGATTTCTCACATAAGATCTGGGTCTATATCCTAAAGGCCAAATACAAAATATTTGCCCATTTTTGTAAGTGGAAGACCTTAGTAGTGAAACAGTTGAGGAAGTGTTTGAAGGTTCTCAATGTTGGAAATTGTAGTATGTCATAAGTATTCACTAACTATTGTTGGTTCGAGCATGCAGTTAGATATTTTTCTATTTCTGTTGAGTCATATTATTATGTAGTGGCGGAGTGCATGTATTGGATATTATGGGAGAGAGCTATAAACTTGAGAATGGCTGCCAGTCTAGAAGAGGGGTTTTGGGAAGAAGCGACATCTACAACATTATTTCTCATCAACCACATACCTTCTATTGTCATAGATATGATGACCCTTGAAGAAGTATAAAAAAGAGAGCCTATCGATTATTCATTCCTTAAAGTGTTTGGTTATTCAGATTATTGAGAAGATGAGAGACATGATAAGTTGAAGCCTAGGGAAAGCAAGCAGGTTTTTGTTAGGCTATAGAGAAGGGGAAAAGAGGTATAGGTTGTCGTGTAAAACAACTAGGAGACTTGTGACTAGCAACCTTGTGATATTTGATGAGATATCTTTATTTAAGACGGAGCCTCTATCAAGTGGACGTTAAGAGGATACAAAGTTTCCAAACACATTTAGAGTCATCAGATCATTTCCATATTCAAAGAGATTTTGGTATTTCCGGTGGTACCATGATTAATGAGAAGATTGGAGAGGTTTAGACTCTAGGTGAAAGGATTTTTAGTTTAATTGGCTTTATTTGTGGGCATATTTGCGATGATGATTCTTTATCTTATGTTTTGAATGATGTGGAGCCTGTTGGTGAGTCTGTTCTTGTTTAATTAGGAAAGTCTAGTAAAATTCTTATAAAGGAGATTGAAGCAGATAATACCGAGTATGTCCTCACCTAATATGGAACGAGAAGGTGAAGCACTATGTTAAATGTAATGACCTGATTTTACGATGCTTGAAAATCGACATCAATACGTCCACTATATCAAATGCCGAATAATAGGATGATGAAAAACCGAACCATTAGGGTAAAGAAGAAGGAGGTAGAAGAAGAAACAGAAAACAATATCAGAATCTCACAAACGCAGCGTAATAAAATATGATATATAACGTTGATTTTAAATACAAAAATCTGTTTCATTATATATATACATATTACCCAGTATAACTCAATTCAACAGCACAATCAACATCCAAAGGCCGGACAATTATATAAACTTGCCCTCAAAAAATGAATACACAGCTGAATAATAATCAAATACGGAAGTACGTCTCGCCATCCATTTTGTCTCTTAAGCTCCACACCACCATATCATGTATTCTACAATACTTGGTTTGACCCAAGCATTATATTTAAATAACACCCGAGTTAGTTTGGAAAACCAACATGAGAAAATACACTCAACTGGATTATTAAAGTTTCAAAATCCTTTTAAATCAAAGGTATCTCGTAAGATCACGCCACAAATAAACATGCCGGGTTTTTACCTTATGATAACCAAAACATTTCTTATAAAATCCTCTAATATTATAGTAGTGTCTATATAAAAATACTTATTCAAATAGCCGAAATTGTTACATTTATTAAATTCCAGCTAATAGGTATACAAACAAAACTGTAAAGGCACGTAGGGAAAATGGATTTCCATCAATGGCAGGGCTATTGGGTACCGCCCATCACGGTACGTTGTATAGATCACTGTACCGAGGATCCACCCAAAATCCCCTACAACACAAGACCGGAGCTATCCCTTACTGGAGAGTCCGAATAAGTTCACCCTACGGTTGGGATAAGCAACCGCCACACAACCGAAATATATAAAGAGACATCTAGACAGGGGTGACCTTACCCTAATTGGTTGCTAGTCATTTAGCCTTTTATGCACCTTCCCTATTTTAGCCATTCCCGGTTGATGAGGCTCAAGGCTATGCGTTACCTTTTTAGCACACGTTCACTTAGAATGCTCATCGTCCCCCTGACGATGTTCTGAAAGCATTCGTCCATACAAGTCCGTTACGGGTTCGAACGGTACCGAATGCACTACTCCTACTACATCCATTTTGGAATCACCCTCCGGATTAGTAGCAATTAGCCCTTGCACTTCACTGCTCCATCTTCGACTCCCATCTCTTGTCTTCTACACGAAAACGTACAAACCGGATCGAAGTGGTTTTCAGGACATAAATCCGATCCCGGTCCCTTCGAGGCGATCAGCGCATTGGACAATATTGATAGCCGGTTATTTAACTATCAAATAACATTCACAAAACAATCATCAAGCCATAATAATTTCTCCCAAATTATTTATTTTAAATATCTTTGCAAGATATATTCCCACATTTAAATCCATTGAAAATAGTTTCCAATCACTTTTCTCTTTCCCATGGAACTAAATTTCCACCCAATTATTTTATTTCCACTGAAAATCGCCAAGTCCTAAATACTTAAGTTTTAAAAATAATTTAAATCACTCTATTCTAAAACATACCTTAAAACATTTAAATAGAAATTACTTAAACGCTTTATTCAAAAATATATACGTTTAAAAATATTTAAAATAATACTACTTTAGAAAATATAAAAACAAATTTTGAATATAAAAGTTAAGCAAACAAAATTTAAAAATAAGATTTACGAAATTCTATACAAGTTTTCAAATAAAACTATTTTACAAAATATAAAAATTAATAATTATCTTTAAAATCATAATACTAGTCAAACCTTCCAAATAATTACTATTATAATTAATTTAAATAAATGTTTACTTACAAAATTCAAACAACATAAATAATAATTTCTTAAAAACTTTCCTTTAAACAAACTTTAAAACATTAGCTTATACTATAAATCTGCTTTGAAAACGTACTTGGCTTTCCAGGGAAATACACTTCTCTCCCACACCCTTAAAAATAAACCACTATTTATTTTTAAACAAATTCCCATTCCATTATAAATTCCCACCGTGAATTTATATTACGAAATATCCACTGATATCTTGTTTCACTTTATAAACCCAGTTTATAAATTCCATTGTCTCACCTTTCTTTTAAACTCAATTCCAAACATTAAATCAATTTCCAAATTATTTCCAAAAATTACTCCATTTTAAAATTTATTCCTTTACTTACTCAATTTTATTTCAAAACCCATTAACTTCAGAATTTACTTCCTAATTATGATTTAAAATCTTATTTAACGGAAAATACCAATTTCATACTTTTCCAAATTCCTTCTTTATTCTTTTTCAATAAATTTAAACCTTTAATTTTTAAAAATAAATTCTTTACTCCTTTTAAATATTATCACTTGAATTCATTTATTCAAAATATCACTTTTCCATACTTTGGATCTTTTTGTTACAATTTTAAAAATCTACTTTTATTCTTCCAAATCATTTTAATTATCCAAATTTCTTATAATTATTTTTTTATTAAATTACCTTTTTGTCTACTTTAAAAAAAATCCAAACTTCATAGATATATATATCAATTCTAAAAATTCCAATATATATATTTAATCAAGGCAGAGTATTCGATAAATTCCAATTCCCAATATGATCAATATAATTCATCACAGATCATCACATAATCATATCGCTGAATATATAAGATAAATTCAAACATTTTGAGGAATCCAGTTGGATCCCTCAACCTGTTTTTCCCTGCATCCACAGACGTTAGCAAAATATTATAATACCAATTCCACTTCGAGGTGGAATATCGCGGTATATGGGATCATATTATCTCATCCGCTGTTATGCAGCATATTGGGTCTCGTCCGCTATATAATGCGGGAATCAATCACTCCAATATATATATATATATATATATATATATTACTATATAATATACCACATCCAATCAATTCAATCATTCAATCAACTATTTTAAATTTAACTATTTAAATTTAAATCAAACTTAGATGAGTGAGATTAACTCACCTTTTATTTTGCTATTTGCAATCCATTCCAAACTGGCTTGTTTCCTGATTTAAAATCTTGTATAAAGATTATACAATTTATTAATATTCTGAATTATTTTAATAATCAATTTCCATGTAATAATTTTAATTGACTAATGATTTTAATCAAACTATTAATTTCCCTTTGAAACTACATATACACTAATAAAAATAAATTATAGATTTTCAAAAATCTACTTTTTAAATTCCTCAAACATTTTAAAATCCCTATATATTTTCAAGCTCTTTTTTTTCTTTTGAAATCATATACATATACATATATTTATAAAATATATTTAGATTTAAAAATCTTATTTTATATAAACTCTGCTAATCCATTGTTTTTTAAAATAAACTAGTAGATTAAAATATTTATTTATGTATATTTATTTTATTTCCTACTTCAAAATTTATTATACCAAATGTCCTACAACATTTTTTTGTAACATAAATTTACCTTACTGTAAAATTCCAGAATTCAAGTTCACCGTAATTCATGAACCCCCCCTTAACACTGTAATATTTAAATTTTATAATTTTTTCAAAGTTTCACTTATTTCAAAAACTTAAATACGAATTCAGATTAAAAAGAGCAGAAAGAAACCCGTACCCTAAATCGCCTCCACTTCCTCATGAAATCAGCGACGAACTCACATGCAACCCCAAACTTCCCATCGTCCTCAACCTGGAACCCTAGCTTACTACACGATCCAAACGTGGTCTCCCAAATCGACATCGTCATTCAACAACCGTCACTCCATGACTCGAGCTCGAGCTCATGCGACACAAAGCTTCGATCAAAAGCGACTCGCGACCCCCCTCTCCTCGTGACTCCCACTGCTCACCCAGGCATGCATGAGCTCGACCCAATAGTCTTCGAACGAGATTGACCTTCAATGCGATTCGATTTCATTCCAAAATCGACACGTGATTGCTTCCTCTCGATTTGCCGAACACTCGAATCCTTCAACTTCTCTCTAATTTTTTCGCAGATTCGATTCGAAAGGGAAAAAAAATATAGGGCTCGACTTTGATTCGAAAAGAAAAGAAATGGAGGAAGATATAATTTTTATTTTATTCCGAATTGATTTGAACTGGGAGATAAAATATGCCTTTCAATTTCTTTTTTTTTTATCATTTGAGTATTGACTTCGGTTGTTAATAAAAAAAGGGACAAGTGGAACGATGCGATCTTGAAAATGAAACATATTTGAAAGGGGAGGACAAGTGTCTCAAGGATGAAGGCTAAAAAGTTTTGATACTGATATATAATATATTAAATTCAAATTCAGATTCAAATTGAATTTTTGATATAGATTAAAACGCGTTTATCTACCGTACGACCAAACGATCACTCCAAACGCTACGAAAACTGAAATCCGATAACAATACACTATTATGGCTCCATTGGAACATGTTTTGTCGAAATCCGGGGCTGCGGCTCAAAAACCTATTTTTAAATATCAATTTAAACGATATAATTTAAAAACTGAAAAAAACACCCTCGATTTCAAATTTAACACTTCTACTATCTCCAGTAAAATCAATATAAAACTTATAAGCCATTGAAATATTTTTAACTAGTTAAAAACCTAAGATTCAACATTTTAAAAAAATTTCAATTATAAAATTAAATCCAAATTTGATTGCCAAATAAAATTTGATATTTAAAATTCAAATTAAATACCCTTCCAAATATTTAAAATAAATTAAATATTTTCAATTTCAAATATCCAGTAATTTTGGGTCGTCACATTCCTCCCCCCTTAAAGAATTTCGTCCCTGAAATTACTAGTTAAGAGAAATGGTCGATAACCCATTCTCTATTTTCCCAAACAACTGGTTTTTAACAACTTACCCAAAACCCTCTTTTAAATAAAGACATCATCAACCTTGCTAACTTTCCAAACTTCTTCCATTGGTTCCAACCAATATCTCTTACCTAACCATTCAAATTTAAATTTAAAACCCAAATTTAAAATTTTAAAATTTCTCAAAATTTTTCTAACTCCTTAAATTCTCGAAAAATTTCGCCAGTGTCTCCTTTGCGCGGCTAGCTCGGTACTACTACAAAATGCCTCTACGGGCCCCCAGATTTGAAAAGAAAACAAAAGGCCAAGTGGATAACCAGAAAATCATCAAATTCATACAGCAATTTAAATACATACCTTTTGTTGCAATTTCATTTATCTTCTGAAATCAAAAATCCCAATTTATCCCTTGCCATTAAAATACCTGTGTATCCTACTTGGCCATAACATCCAATCATAGAATCTCAAAATTATTTTACACATTTCTTTTCAAAAGTTTCATATCTATTTCATTCACATCAGTATGATGCACATATATCATCCGTACGCAATGCTCAATTCGATCGCTCACTCGATCACACAATTTCACTTCCGAACTAGTATCGTCCACCCGACATCCTAGTGTGGACTCAGATCTGGTTTCCTGATCAGAAACCGTCATTCTCCTTGCATAGCCATAAACTATGATAGAGAATTTCCAGAATCAATCAAAAATCCAAATCCAGGGTTCGCCATCGAAAACGAGAGAAAAATCCCAACTCGGATCGGTGTGACTACCTCGAAATTCTATGCTCCAAATCTGGATCAAATCGCTGTGGGGATAAAATAATATACATACATCCTACGCACTTATGTTAATTGATTATTAGCCATATCAATTCTCTTTTATTCAGATTTATTGATTTCTATTCACTTGTCCACAATTATCCCATTTCATAACTTTACTTAATCTCCTTTCCAAAATTACTTAGTATTTTCAATACCAAATTTACTTAAGAATTTTCACCCTTAACTTTTCTTAAGTTTAATATAAGTATTTTATATATGCTTGCATTATTACTTTCACTTTACCACATGGTTCTTGTCTACATTTATTCAGATTGGATTCCAATTCTATATAGATTCCATTTGCTTCAATTTACTAGTTAATTTCAAATCTAAATACTTTTTTCCCAATTGTCATCTAGATTTTCATTTTCAAGAATTCAATTATCTTCAAGCTCTGAATACTAAATTTAATCACTATCTTCCATTCACAATTGGTTTATATTATTATTTTAAACTAGTTCCACTTACTAATTTACTTTAAATCTCAAACAATTTCTTATTTCCAAACTTTTAAAATTTTAGTTCACTTAGAACTAGTTCTACAACTTCACTATACTCAATTAAATATTAAATTTTAATATTTAGTTCTTAATCTCATTTAGTTAGAAACAAATAAATTTCCAAATCTCAATTATTTTATTCAAATTTCCATTTTCAATTCCACTTGAATTAAATTTTCCTTCCTTCCACCCATTTATTTCCAAAGAAAATTAATACTTCATTTTATACAAAAAGATTCAAATCAAATCTCATTTCAAATTATTCTCTTACCTACTTAAATCAATTAGTTTACTCACTAATTTTATATCATTCCTTTATTTTATTCAGCCAAAACTTGACTAACTTTCATTACACACAGTTTTAAATCAATTCCCAATATTCAGTTTCAATTCTATTTCTTACAAATGCAATTTGATTTGTCTATCCACAAATTTATTTCCATTCCATTTACCAACCTTCTTTAATTGGCTTATCATTCTAACTTTATTCTCTAGTCACACTTATCCTTATTTGACCCTTTCAAGTTGAATCTTATTCCATAAATTTCAAATTTCAATAAAAAGTTTATTTCTAAACGTTTAATTCTTTTAGTTCCTTTGAACAAATTTATAATTCACTTTTCTTTACTCAATTTAAATTGATTCCATAATTCAACTTTAATTGTAGTTCTACTACTTAAAATTTAAATAATATGTTCTCCCACAAATTTACTTCCAATAAATTAAAATTTTAATTTATTTACTAGATTCAATTACATTCCATTCTAGTTTGAACTTTTAACTTCTATAAGTTTTTTTCCAGCTTATTTATATTCCATTTGCATTTTTCATAAGATTCTAAAGTTTTTAATCAATTACTCAACATTTCAAAATCATTTTTGAATTCAATTATATCCAAACCAAATTATTCCTTTGCACTACAAAATTAAACTATATTTTGCAACAAATACCAATTCAAAATATTCGGGCGGCAATTTCTTCCCTTGAAACTCGAAAATGAATATCTATGAGGCAGCAGCCATCACCGAAGTTATTCTAATGACCGAAGAGAGTTAAATGGTTTTATCTCTTTAAAACCCTTCAAATATTTTTAAGTTCCAAATCTCACCAGATTTCAAATCCAATTCAAAAATATTTTCGAAACAATATCACTGTTATTTCTCCAAAACTTTTGAAAACCATTTTCAAACCAAAAAGGAATTTAAACTTTTTCCCAAATTCCAAATTCCAAATTCTTTCTATTCATATTCAAATATTATTCTAAAATTTTATTTTAAATCATAAATTTCATTTATAATTCTCATTTACAATTTTATTATGTAATATGAATTTACTTTCTTAGCTTTAGTTATGATTTTCAATTACTTATTCAATTTCTACAAAATAATGACAAAAATTTAATATTATCTTTCCCTAATAACCAAGCAACCATATATAGCTATAATAATTTGCGGAAAATTATTTATTTTATGTGAAAAAATAATTTGGGTAAAATTATTTCATTTACCCTATTTTAAAAACATATTGTGTCGGTTTATCTTATTCAAGAGTTTGGAAACTCCTATTGATAACATGGCGTCCCACATATTGACTAGAATTCATAAACACTTAACCGATAAATCAAAACAATATAAAACTATTTCATATTCATTAACAAACACACGCTTATATCTATAAATACTCTCAAATGCATTCTAGAGTACTACGGACTCTATTGAGTAATCCCCACCAGAGCCAAGGTTCTCGCTTAACCTTCAGCTCCGATACCAATCTGTAACGACCCGATTTTTCGACGTCTGAAATTGACATCAATACTTCCACTATATCAAACGCCAAGCAATCGGATGCCGAAAAACAGAAAAATTAGGGTTAAAGAAGAAGGAGGTAGAAGAAGAAACAGAAAACAATATCAGAATCTCACAAACGCAGCGGAATAAAATATGATACATAACATCGATTTTAAATACAAAAATCTGTTTCATCATATATATACATACTACCCAGAGTATAACTCAATTCAACAACACAATCAACATCCAAAGGCTGGACAATTATATAAACTTGTCCTCAAAACTGAATACACAACGGAATAATAATCAAGTACGGAAGTACGTCTTGCCATCCATCCCGTCTCCTAAGCTCCACAGCACCATATCCTGTATTCTACAATACTCGGTCTGACCCGAGCATTATAGTTAAATAACACTCGAGTCAGTCTGAAAAACCAGCATGAGAACATACACTCAATTTGATTATTAAAGTTTCAAAATCCTTTGATTTCAAAGGTATCTCGTAAGACCACGCCACAAATAAACATGTCGGGTTTTTACCTTGTGATAACCAAAACATTTCTTATAAAATCCTATAATATTATAATAGTGTCTATATACAAATACTTATTCAAATAGCCAAAATTGTTGCATTTATTAAATTCTAGCTAATAGGTATACAAACAAAACTGTAAAGGCACGTAGGGAAAATCGATTTCCATCAATGGCAGGGCTAATAGGGTACCACCTGTCACAGTACGTGGTCTAGATCATCGTACCAAGAATCCACCCTAAATCCCCTACAATACAAGACCAGAGCTATCCCTTACTGGATAGTCCGAACAAGTTCACCCTACGGTTGGGATCAACAACCGCCACACAGTCGAATATAAAAAGGGACAACTACACAGGGGTGACCTTACCCTAATTGGTTGCTAGCCACTTAGCCTTGTGTGCACCTCCCCTGTTTTAGCCATTCCCGTTCGATGAGGATCGAGGCTATGCATTACCATTTTAGCACACATTCACTTAGAATGCTCATCCTCGTCTTGACAATGTTCTGAAAGCATTCGTCCATACAAGTCCGTTCCGGGTTTGAAAGGAACCCAGGGCACTACTCCTACTACATCCATTTTGGAATCACCCTCGGGATTAGTAGCGATTAGCCCTTCCACTTTATTGCTCCATTTTTGACTCTCAGCTCTTGCATTCCACACGAAAAAGTTCCAACCGGATCAAAGTAGTTTTCGAGAAATAAATCCCGGTCCCGGTCTCTTCGAAACGATCAACGCATTGGCCAATATGATAGTCGGTTTTTTAACTATCAAATAACATTCACAAATAATCATCAAGCCATAATAATTTCTTCTAAATTACTTATTTTAAATATCTTTGCAAGATATCTACCTACATTTAGATCCTTTGAAAATAGTTTTTAATCACTTTTCTCTCTCCCATGGAAATAAATTTCAATCTTATAATTTTATTTCCACTGAAAACTGCAAAGTCCTAAATACTTAAGATTTTAAAAATAATTTAAGTCAATTTATCCTAAAACATACCTTAAAACATTTAAATAGAAATCACTTAAACACTTTATTCAAAAATATATACTTTTAAAAATATTTAAAATAAAACTACTTTACAAAATATAAAAACTAATTTTTAATATAAAAGTTAAGCCAACTAAATTTTGAAAATTAGAGGTACGAAATTCTATACAAGTTTTCAAATAAAATTTGAACCAAACTATCTTTAAAATAAAACTATTTTATAAAATATGAGTATTAATAATTATCTTTAAAATCATATTACTAGTCAAACCTTCCAAATAATTGCTACTATAATTAATTTAGATAAATATTTACTTATAAAATTCAAACAACATAAATAACAATTTTTAAAAACATTCCTTTAAACAAACTTTAAAACTTTAGCTTATACTAAAAATCTGCTTTGAAAACGTACTTGGCTTTTAGGAAAATACACTTCTTTCCCACGCCCTTAAAAATAAACCACTATTTATTTTTAAACAAATACCCATTTCGTTATAAATTCCCACCGTGAATTTGTACCACCAAATATCCACTGATATCTTGTTTCACTTTATAAACCCAGTTTATAAATTCCATAGTCTCGCCCTTCTTTTAAAACACAATTCCAAACATTAAATGAATTTCCTAATTGATTTCCATAAATTACTCCGTTTAAATTTTATTATTTTACTTACTCAATTTTATTTCAAAACCTATTAACTTCAGAATTTACTTCTTAATTATGATTTAAAATCTTATTTAACTGAAAATACCAATTTCATATTTTCCAAATTACTTCTTTATTCTTTTCCTATAAATTTAAACCTTGAATTTATAAATATAAATACTTTACTCCTTTCAAATATTATCACATGAATTCATTTATTCAAATATCTCTTTTCCATACTTTAGATCTATTTATTACAATTTTAAAGATCAACTTTTATTCTTCTAAATCATTTTTATTATCCAAATTTCATATAATTATTTTATTTAAAATTACCATTTTATTTACTTTGAAAAAAATCCAAACTTCGTACATATATATATCAATTCTCAAAATTCCAATATATATATTTAACCAAGCCTGAGTATTCAATAAATTCCAATTGCCAATATGATCAATATAATTCATCATAGATCATCACATAATCATATCATGAATGTATAAAACAAATTCAAACGTTTTGAGGAATCTAGTTGGATCCCTCCAACCTGTTTTCCCTGCATCCACAGATGTTAGCACAATATAATAATACCAATTCCACTTCGAGGTGGAATATAACGGTATATGGGATCATATTATATCATCCGCTATTATGCGACGCATAGGGTCTCGTCCGCTATATAGTGCAGGAATCAATCACTCCAATATATATATATATATATATTACTATATAATATACCACATCCAATCAATTCAAGCATTCAATCATATATTTCAAATTTAACTATTTAAATTTGAATAAATTTCAGATGAGTGAGATTAACTCACCTTTTATTTTGTTGTTTGCAATCCATTCCAAACTGACTTGCTTCCATGATTTAAAACCTTGTATGAACATTATACAATTAATTAATATTGTGAATTATTTTAATAATCAATTTCCATGTAGTAATTTTAATTGATTAATGATTTTAATTAACTATTAATTTCCCTTTGTAACTACATATGCAATAATAAAAACAAATTATAGATTTTCAAAAATCTATTTTTATAAATTGCTCAAACATTTTAAAATCCCTATATATTTTCGAGCTCTTTTCTTTTCTTTTGAAATCATATACATATACATATATTTATAAAATACATTCAGATTTGAAAATCTGATTTTATATAAACTCTTCTAATCCATTGTTTTTTAAAATAAACTAGTAGATTAAAATATTTATTTATGTATATTTATTTGATTTCCTACTTCGAAATTTCTTATACCATATGACCTACGATTTTTTTTATAACAGAAATTTACCTTACTGTAAAATTCCAGAATTCAAGTTCACTGTAATTCATGAACCCCCCTTAACACTGTAATATTTAAATTCTACAATTTTCTGTAAGTTTCACTTATTTCAAAATTTTAAATACGAATTCAAATTAAAAAGAGCAGAAAGAAACCCATACCCTAAATCGCCTCCACTTCCTCACGAAACCAGCGACGAACTCACATGCAACCCCAAACTTCCCATCATCTTCGACCTGGAACCCTAGCCTACTACACGATCCAAACGCGGCCTCCCAGATCGACAGCGGCCATCAATAACCATCACCCTAAGACTCGAGCTCATGCTCGCGTGACACCGAGCTTCGATCGAAAGCGACTCGCGACCCCCCTCTCCTTGTGACTCCCATTGCTCACCCCAGCATGCACGAGCTCGAACCAATCATCTACGAAAGAGTTTGACCTTTAATGCTATTCGATTTCATTCTAAAATCGACGCATGATTGCTTCCTCTCGATTTGCCAACACTCAAATCCTTAAGCTTCTCTCTAATTTTTTCGTAGATTCGATTCGAAAGGGAAAAAAATTATAGGGCTCGGCTTGGATTCGAAACGAAAAGAAATGGAGGATGATGTGATTTTTATTTTATTCTGAATTGATTTGAACCGGGAGATAAAAAATGCCATTCGATTTTTTTCATTTAAGTATTGACTGCGGCTGCTAATAAAAAAAGGGACAAGTGGAATGATGCGATATGGAAAATGAAATGTGTTTGAATGGGGTGGATAATTATCTCAGGGATGAAGGCTAAAAAGTTATGATATTGATATATATAATATATTAAATTCAAATTCAAATTCGAATTGAATTTTTGATATAGATTACAACGCGTTTATCTACCGTACGACACCTACGAAAATTGAAATCCGATAATAATACACTATTACCGATCCAATGGAACTGGTTTCGTCGAAATCTGAGACTATGCCTCGAAAGGCTATTTTTAAATCTCAATTTAAACGGTATACTTTAAAAAATGAATAGAACACACTCAAATTCAAATTTAACCCTTCTACTCTCTCCAGTAAAATCAATATAAATTTTATAAGCCATTGAAATATTTTTATCCAGCTAAAAACCCAAGATTCTACATTTTAACAAATTTTCAATTATTAAATTAAATCCAAATTTGATTACCAAATGAATAGTGATATTTGAAATTAAAATTAAATACCCTTCCAAATATTTAAAATAAATTAAATATTTTCAATTTCAAATATCCTGAAATTTCGGATCGTCACATTAAATATCCATTGGACTCTCATAGGTTGGTATCTACAAGTTCGTTCTACATCGGATATGTTGAAGAATTTTGGTATTTTCTCATATGCAAGTTATTTGTTGATGTGCATTTTATTCTTCTTTTGCCCAGGAAAGATTTGAAAGTTGTGTTCAGGCAACAAAGTCCAAACTTATTTATGTTGAGTCTGACACAATATAGGGTATACCCAACAATTTGTTGAGATGTGATGAAGAGAGATTGTTATATTTGAATCAAGGTGGAATGTTCAATTTAGATGATTCAAAAATTTTCAAGGAAGAAAATAATCTAGCTAAATTATCGTATTAATCAATCAGGCTATAGATGGAACAAAAGAGGAAAGTTATATTTGATTATTGATGGGAAAAGGAAACCAATTAATTAGTTAATCAATTAATTGGTCAATGGATTTGTTATATCGAAAAAGAAAAGATTGCTAATGGAGATTGATTCGAGCAAGGAAAATTATGGAACCAAGATCACCACTATCCATTTGTATAGTGTTAACAAGGAAACTTGTCAACACACTCAAGCAAGGTTTGAAGTGTAAGTAATCCTTTCAAAACCACCTTTCGAACATATAGAAATAGTTAAAACCTTCGATCCCCTTATGCCGTCCTTTAGGTAGTGGCAATTGAAACTCCTTTTTACACAACCTTTCAACACGGTCGAAACACCTGAATTCCTTTTTATAATGCCTTTCGACACGGTCGAAACACCTGAATTCCTTTTTATAATACCTTTCGACATGGTCGAAACATTTGAATTCCTTTTTTGTAATACCTTTCAAGCTAGTTGAATTTGTTTAAAATCCTACCGGGACCTCTTTTTAAAATTGTTGAGGTGACTAAAGGTTTAGTCCTAATGATCTAAGGATAAGAGCGGAATTAGAAGGTTTCGACTTCCTTGAATGGAAGCCTTTCGGTCATGTTGATACGGGCAGATCATAATCAGAATCGCATAGAATCATTGGATTAGCCAACATAACCAAAAATGCCATAAACTTGCTTTGATTTTCTTTATCTTTATTACTAGTAGCTTAAGTAAAACAAAGCATTCGAATCCCCAAACTAATTGTAGCATTAGGGTTTATGTAACGACCCGGAAATTTCCATCCAGGAAATTCCAAATTGTTAGGAAAAGAAGAAAAGTGAAAGAAGAAGAAAAAAGAACAAAACCAGAAACCTCACATTCACAGCGGACCAAAATATAATATCACATAAATAACAGTTTTACAAAGAAGAACTGTATCAGTACTCTTATTTTTTTACATTAGAGCTACAACATTTACACAACATTGGACAGTTTAAAACAACATGTCCCAAATAATCAGCAATAATCCTCAGCGGGAAACGCTCCATACGTTCCTACCATCCAGCTCGCCTCCCGAACTCCAGAATGTCCTTACCTGAAAATCTGTAATACTCGGTCTGACCCGAGCAATACATCAAAGTAACACCCGGGTCAGGCTGGAAACCAGTGTGAGTACATCCTTCTAACATGGCATACAATAGCACAAAACTACAAGAAAATCCGGGGTAACTCGTATCAATTTACACATTCACAATTTGTTATAGACAACTCTTACATCACACATCTATTTCTAAGTATCAAAACTTAGATTAAATGGTCAAATTCACATAAATCATTCCATTCTAGACTATTGATTCCATATATCAATTTATAAAGAATCGAAGTGGTTTCGGGTATCTACTAATACCCGACTCCGGTCTCTTCGAATCCAATGTCATCTAAACCCAAGTTATCCAATTAAATACAATTCAACTTTAATTGTCGGATAACACTTTTACACAGTAATTCATAATTGAGTGATAATCACATTATCATCGTCCCTCCAACATGTCAGAGATACCAACCAATTCAAAGCACCCATCATCATTTAATCATTAATAAGCAAGATTGATAACTTCCATTAATTACACTAATTAATGGTCCTCTAATTACTTCCATTAGTTAATTATTTTCAAATTTCGTATAAAAATTAACCTTAACTTAATTACATTCATTAATCAATCTTGATTAATTACCATCATAAATTTACTTTTCTTAATTACTTCATATACCAACTCCTTGATTAATTATATAAATTAATCCTTCAATTACATTGAGTAATTATTACTTAATTTCTTCCATCAAGAAATCATCCTTTAGTTACTACCCATCAACTAATTTTCTTAAATTAATTACATCCAGTAATTATCCACTAATTATTTCACTAAATAATTGTACCTCATTAATTACCTTAAGTAATTATACTTAACTCAACATTACATGATTGCTTTTAATTAATTAAACTGAATTAATTAACTAAAATTAACCACATCAACT
This sequence comes from Allium cepa, assembly GCA_030765085.1. Taxonomy (NCBI): domain Eukaryota; kingdom Viridiplantae; phylum Streptophyta; class Magnoliopsida; order Asparagales; family Amaryllidaceae; genus Allium; species Allium cepa. The sequence continues at coordinate 814,477,976 of CM060939.1, forward strand.
TAATTATACCGAGTAATTAATTCCCTTAATTACATCATTAAGTAATATTCATAATAATTCTTTAACATTAACTAATAATCCTCTTAATTACTTATCACTTAATTACTCCTTAATTGATTAACCTTGATTTATCAATCCTTAGTTGTCACTTTTAAGTACAATAAGTAATTAGCCTTTAGTTAATTACACAGATAAATTTAACTATCACCCATTCACATTTATTACATTTGTCCATAATTAATTACTCAAATTAATTATTCGATAATCATTTACATCGATTAATTATCATCTACTTCCCTCATACTCATTATTATCTAACCCATATTTAATTTCCTTAATTAATCAATCATTTAATTGATTAATACTTTAATCCATTTACCCTTTAATTACTTCATCATTACCTTTAGTAATTAATCATTAATTATCCACCTTAGTTAACGACATTAAGAAGTTATCTTTAATTATTTTCGTTAATTTTTTTTATCATTAATTGATTTCATTTACTTATTAACCTTAATTAATCTCTTCCAGTAGCATATCACCCCTTAATCTTACATTAATTTATCAATCATTCTATTAACTTAACCTTCTAAGGTTAAATTTTAGGATTTAAAAATTACCTGAACTTTTAATAATTTCTTAATTTACAAAACTCAAGTTTCATTTTAAAACAATCCTTTCAAACAAAGGTTGTATATGTTATAAATCACTTTAATTTTTTTTAAAACCTATATTATTTATTTTGTTCAAACCGAACATCACTACCCAAAACCCGAACCTTCTTCACTTCCTTCCATAGATGAAACCTGAGCCTAACACAAAAATTCTCCAGCAGCTCCATGTTACTTCACAACCAAACCTACTTCTACTCATTTTTTTTAAAACTAAGTTTATCTTTTAAGTTCAAAACCGTTAACTTAAATCCTGAAAATGCATACTAATGAAACTCGAAGTTTCACTCGAGAAAAACAACAGAAACCCCGAAGTATTCGAGCAAAAGCCTCCTCCAGAAACCCATCTTCTTCTAATACCTGATGCTTCCATCACCTGGATGCATGACACGGTGCACCTGTACACGACGAACGGCCGACATCAAGCCTAGCTCCGATCATCGGCAAGTCAACGGTCCTCCACCGAGTCGCCTCACATCACAGATTGACGAATCATCACGAAAATATAAATTTGAACAGACCAGCCACAATAGGCTCCATACTCTATCACCTAAGTTCACCCTTCATCACTATCTCCGACCACCAGGTATGCCTTCCTTAAGCTAGTGCCTTCGCCTGACCTACGTCATCTTTTTCCCCCACCATTTGTGCATCTCGATACTGGCACGACTTCGGAATAACCCATGGAATTGACCCTCCCCAAAACGCAAACCAAACCCTACGATTAACTCGCCCGACCAACAGGATAACAGGAAAATCATGTCATTAATTTTTCCATGACCACCGTCCCACGTTCTTGCTCCAGTATCAACCACGACACCCAAATTATCGTCAATCACGGGAATTTGACGAAAAAGTAAATTCCGTTCACACCCAAAATTCTCAGCACACAAAAGATTAAAAATCATATTTTTAATACCTAAATTCATCATTTACACTTACAAATCCAATCATAAAATCCAAACTTAAAATTATAATGGTTTATTTGTAACCCATTCTGGCTTACCACTGTATTTTCTTAATTTTTGATTAATTACAGCATTAAAATCTTTGAAAACTATTTTTAGAAGTTTTATTATGTTGTTAGAATCATGTTCCTTTCAAGAATCAAGGCCCAATACTGATTGCATGAGAGGATTTAGATTCTTTTTTTAGGTTGATTGAACTTGCAATATACACAGAGATAGTCTGTATACATATATATAGATACACATACACATCTAAACAGAGAAATTCAAGCATAGAACCAGTTAATCACAACGTGCAAACCAAATTACAGCTTCCTTTACAATTTATCACATGCACTCCGAAAATCATTTATCAAACTGTTCAAGGAAAATTTACTCACCTGTCTTTGTGTTGAACAGTAAACAAAGCTTTTGAATTCGATTCTTGAACTACTTCAAAGTTTTCTGTTTGATTGCAAATGAGTTGATGTTATTGATGAGTTGATTCTTCTTGTTAACTTGTTTTCAGGTCAGGTTGTAATAGCAGTTAATGTTGTTGCAAGCTTATCTTCTTCCATTTGTGATTGTTTGAAGCTTTTGCTTGCCTTGAGTTTTCCAGTTTTACATAGCTTCGAATTGTTCTGTTTTGGATTTGCTCAGGTTTGTTCTTTACAGATCTTTCTTCTCTTTGATTTTAGAATGAAGATAGGGAAAAGAAGTAAAGAAAATAGACATATGTTTATATAGATAAAACTTTAGTTTTATTATAAAGAAAATAAATTAAATGTCATTTGTTAAAAGGTCCAACACTTGTCTTTAACTATACTTAATTCATTTACACATGTTATTAAGAAAATTCATGGGCTAACACTTGTCACTAATAGGTATTTTTATGCCTAAACCCATTTGTTAAATTTATTTATAAGTTATGTTTCTAAACCTTATTATTTTATAAATTGCTTAACTTTATATCTTCACATATTACTTGTAGTTTACATAAATACCAACTAAATTTATTTCCAAGTATTATAAAAAAAAGTATATATTTTTTTAAATTTCTAAATAAAATCTTACCTTACAAATTTACAAATCAAACCTTACATACATACACACACACACACACATATATATATATATATATATATATATATAAGTTCCAAAGATTTATTTAAAGTTGATTCTGTATATATATGTGTAAAATTTTATTTTAGCTTTGAAAAGATGAATTTTCCAAATAAATATTTATAAAAGAGGATCATTAAACAAATATTGTCAAATGAATATTTATCTAGATATATTCTATATACATATCCAGATATATTCTAATTATCAGAAATTTAATTTATCAATCCAAATAAAATCAGTATTTCTATAATTAACCTAGTTAATTATCAATTAATAGATGCTTAAAATTCTGGTTATCACATTCCTTTGCCCTTTGAATCTTTTCGTCCTCGAAAAGGAACGAAGCCAAAATTTATTAAATATTTTAAAACCAATTAAAATATTCTTTGATCTTTTTTTTAAACACCTTTAAAATCTACATAATATTATAAAATAGTTTTTATAAAGATACTTTTTATAACTCGATGTTTCAATAAGTCCGTCCTCGTTCTCACAGAAATTCGGTCATACGTTGATCAGGCATAAGACTGAAAATCTACAAGTGCTTGGCAGACCCGTTTTCAACATCTAGTGAAAATACTTTGAAAATAATTTTATTGAAAATATGGAAAACATTTTTGAAATCAAGGAAATATCTTTGGTGAGAATGCTCTGGAAACCATCAACCCCATCTATGGTTGCAGTTACATCCTGGGTTACGTTGCCATCGCAGCAAAACTCCATGTAACTACAGGCTCTCCGCGGCCTCTCGATTACGCCATGGAACCCACGACAGATCGCAGTTACATTCCAGGGTTACGTTGCCATCATAACAAAAGTCCATGTAACTGCAAGCTCTCTACGACCTCTGATTTTCGCTGTCAAGATGAAACTTCTCCACTCCAACATTGGTCGTAGTCTACCAATGTAAAATCAAACGTAGACTGTTGGCTCTCAGCGGCACACAGGACTTTCGCTATGGTACCATAGGTCGCAGTCTACCGATATAAAAACAAACGCAGACTGTTGGCTCTCAACGGCACACGCGACTTTCGCTATGGTACATACTACTCAAAATCCTCAGGAACTAGTTTTGTCCAGACTCCTCACAGGATCAACTTTAGAACCCCCCTAGGGGCTCAAGGCAGCACCACCCGGTGGCACTCCTGATGTTAACGTAAAAATCAGACGCTAACACCTGGGTGTAAATTGAAGTTAAGCGAAAGCACCACCCGTGAACACGGGAACTAAAACAAGTAGAAAAATCATAGAAAAAGCAGAAAAGACAACAGCTTTTATAGTGGTTCGGCTTAGGGGAAGCCTACGTCCACTTTAACTCTCTTTATTACTGAATTTGATTACAACTTTACAACAATCTTTAATTACAATTCTGATGAGACAAACAACTAGAACTTTGATGGAGAATAATCTTCCAAATTCATGTTGAATGATGTAGATTTTCTCTTGGAGATCGTAGTAGTGTCCTTGGTGTTTGGAGTACTTGAAGTGTTGAGTGAGTCGAGAATTCAGCAGAGTATCGGCTCTTGAAAATGATCGGCCAAAAGTCCGCCGCTAGTTGGAGTTAGGGCTGTATTTATAGGGAATACTCTGGGCAGAATTTTATCACTAAGTGCTAGGTCGCACACGACCTAAGGTAGGTCGTAGGTCATAGGTCGGCGACGACCTAAGAGATGGGATCTGACTTATCTTGAGTGCATTTGGTTCTCTTCTGAGCAAATTGATAGGTCGCGTGCGACCTATCATAGGTCGTGAGTCAACTGAGATTTAGGTCGCTGAGACCACTTCGCTCTTAGGTCGGTAGGCTTAGGTCGCATATGCTTGAACTCGTTAGGTCGCTCCATCCTTTAGGTCGCTCTGGCCTTTAGGTCGTTAGGTCGCTTGAGTCTTTAGGTCGTTAGGTCGCTTGAGTCTTTAGGTCGTTAGGTCGCTTGAGTCTTTAGGTCGTTAGGTCGCTGCACTTCATAGGTCGGGTAAGTCTTAGGTCGCTTCAGAAATAGGAGTTAACACTTGCCCCTCGAAGTACAGGCCTATGCCATAGGTCGTGTGCTTCGATCTGTCCGAGTTAGGTCGTGAGTGACCTAATACTTGTACTAATTCGCGTGCCTATTCGTCTTCCCCTTTTTGTCCCATATAAATTTGCTAGGTCGTGAACTCCTCCTCACTCTACTGCTCCAATCTCCCACTGCCATTGACGAATATTCAAGCTTCCAAAAGCAAATTCAACTCGTTCAGTCACTGATTCATCTTTATCATTATATCTCGTAAGTGAATCTGATCTCCATCCCACCATAATCACCATTGAATTATGAATCCCCATTTTCCAAAGTTCAATTCCTCGTGTCGTGCTTTGTTTTGAGTGACTGTTATAGTCGACTGTTGATTGTCATTTGACTTATTGAGGAAGGCGCGGAGATGCGTTGAATCTATGATGGATCGGGAATGTTTTGCATTGTTTTTGAAGTGATCAGGTGGTATGAAGGGATGGTGAATTTCATAAGGAGGAGGATGAATTTCTATGTGCAGTTGGTAATGGGTTATTGGGTTGCAGTTTGATGAGATGGATTGCGTGAGGAGGAAGCTAGCGATTTAGCAGATCTGAGCGACTTAAAAACCTCCGCGGCCTAAGAAACCTGGCCGACCTAACAAATTCTCGCGACCTAAGGATCCTTCGAATCTGCGACTTAACTTTTAGGTCGCGCTGGGATTTAAACGACCTAGGACTTAACAAATTTGCACATGAATTCCTAGCAGGATGACTTAACAAATGAGCGACCTAATCTTTTTTGCGGCATAGGCTGTAGGTCGCGGCCGAGTTAGGACTAATGAATTGCCTTGAACCTTTTAACTTACACAGTGCGACCTAAAGAAGCTCCGACCTATGCTAGGTCGCTGGACGACCTAAGACTATCAAATTCTGAGAAGACTTGGCTGAATTGTTTGAACTTGAATTTTGTTGTACTTCTTTGCAGATTATTTTAACTTTTAAAGCTGTCAACCTGTTAAATACAACATTTGCAGAAAAATGGGACAAATATACTGTCATTGACCGCCTACATCGAATGACAGATTAGTCGACAAAGAATAATCAACTTAAATGAACTGTGTGAACGAAATGCTGCGAACTAAAGAATTCAAGTGAAGTACTAAAGCAAAACTAAAATATCCAATTAAAGCCGATTCATTTGCATTAACACTACACTTGAATTTTATATTAACAAATCCTGAAATCTCATAATCGACGAATTGTCGACTAGCTTAATTTCAGTTATGTTTGCTTTCTGTTTTTGTTAGTTCTGCACAACACTTCACACTTTTTAGGAAACGTGCACCTTCTTATTTGAATGTCTAGTTCCTTGTATAGAATGACTTCTCAACAAGGCGAAACAGAATCAGCTGAAGAGACTTTCCCAATTGCTACTCCATTGGTTAATCCTCCAGAGAGAATTTCAACCACACTAGCATACAAAGTTTTCCGGCAACTGTGCGCTCTGTTTGGCATTGCTGAAGCAGATGCCATTCTTCCTGAGAGAAGCGATACTGCCGATATACCACCTTCTGGTTTTGTAGCAGTTAATCGTCAAATGTGCACGAGTGGAGATATCCCTCCTTTTAACGACTTTCTTCAACGGCTTCTCCTCCGACTAGCTATCTCCCCCTTCCAGCTGCACCCCAATGGCTATGCTATTCTGATGGGGTTATGTGTACTATCCGGAAGGACGCTGGATCGCCTTTCGAGTTTTGATGAAGTTTGCTATTTGTGCACATTTACCGAAAATAAAGACCATCCTTCCATCATTCTTGTGAGAAGCGCTAGGAACCGTAAAATAATAATCGGCCTTCCCGAAAGTGCTCACGGTTTTCTAAGCCAATTTTTCTTCGTTCGCTGTCCTCCGGGATTCTATGCTACCTGGAGAGTAGGAAGTAAGAGCATTTATATTTGTTCCTGATGTTTTTCTCTGAGCTTTTCATAGCCTGAGTTGTCAAATGTTAACTTCGCCTTTTACTTTTCAGCACTTCCTCCTCCTTCTAGGGTTTCTAGTCATAAACCAACTTTTGAGAGGCTTATGGCCGTGCCAGTTGAGGAGAGAAGCATTCAATTTCCGTTGAAAGACGAATTTCTGCATCAATACGGACTTTTGCATACCTCTCGCTCTACATACCCTCATGAAGTCCCAGACTCCCCAACCCAAGCACTGGATGTCCCAGTTTTTACCGATGCACCCATACCGAAAGAACCTGCCTCTGAGGCTTCTCTAGTGAAGTGCTCCACTTCTGTTGATGTCGCGGGGTCATCTGGCAAACTTGCCCCTGTCACTGAAGAAAAAGAGCTTCAGGAATCTCCTCCACATTCGAAGAAGTCTGGTGACGAAGAAGCTGGGAAAACAAGCCCTGTCAAACAGAGTGGAGATGACACTTTTGAAGGGTTGAGCGACTTGTTTGTCACTTCACAGGAGCTCTTTAAAGACGACCCTGTCACCACCAGGGCTTCTTCTTCAGTAGTTGAGGCGACTTCTACTCTGCAACAGACTCCGTCGACTCAAGAGTTGACGTTAACTACTACTCCTACGATTACTCCGCAATCAAAGAGCGGTTCGTAGTTTGATGCGCGTAGCTTGCACATCACACACACTTAGAATCTTTCGGCATTTTTATACTCACAACTCTCTGTACTTTGAAGATTCTAAAGTTACACTTCTTTTCTCTGAAAACTTTTAAGACTTGTCTATTCTTTTTTATTTCAGATTCTCCGATGGGACGTAGCAGCTCCTACTATGACGACTTTCAGCGCTATGGGAGGTGTAGTCAATATGATTATAGGCGCTACCTTCCCGCCCACAGAGAAACCGATGAAGAGAGAGCCGCTCGAAAGGCTCAGGAGAGAAGGGCTCAAGAAGAGCGTTACGAGAGGAAAGAAAGGGAGGAGCACCATGAATCTTCCCATAAAGTTGACGATTCCCACAAGAGAAAATCCCATGATGACCGGGGAAAAAGTCCTATGGTTGAGGACCCAAGTAAGCGTGCTCGACACGGTGAGAAGCATACTTCTACAACTCTAGAAAAGGTCACTGCCCCCGTCTCACTTGACATTCCTTCTGGCTCTCCCGCTCTCGGGAAGGCAGACATTCAAACAATAATTAGCAGGCTTAAATTCCAAGTTGGACCGGGCCCAGCCACTTTGCAAAGCCGGTTTCCACAGTGGTGCCTGAAGGGAGTGCGGTTCGATCTTGACTTGGTTCCTATCGACAAGCCTGCCATGCTGCGGAATCTCGATGCCGTCAAGCTTGATATTGAAAGGATGTCGAACTGGCAAAAACTTGCTGACGAGCTTCAAAGGGTCAACCGTGCGAATATAGAGGCCATTCTTACTACGGAGAATGATAAGGCCGAATGTCAGAAGGTTCTCGAGCAGCACGATACCGAAATAAGGAGCATCGCTACTTACAGTGAGGAGCTTGAGGAGAAAGTTGAGGAACTTAAACAAGAGCTTGCTACTTCTTCTACTACATGTACTCAAAAAGAAGAAGTGCTTCAGAAGCAAGTTCGCGATGCTCATGCCGGCCAAAGAGACGCCGAAGACAGGCTCGAAGTGCAAAAAAGAATCATTGAGGGCTACATTGCTGATATTGCAGAACTTCGGAAGAAAAACAGCTCCCAAGAGGCGGAGATTCAAATGATAAAGCTTCAACTCTCCAAAGCTGAAAGAGAGTGTGATGAGGCCGTTGCCGGTAAAATTGCAGCTGAAGAATCTAATGAGGCAACGAAGACTAACATCAGCTTGACACTGTTTGACTTTTACCTCCACAGCATCTTGGGGCATGGTAGTCTCGCCTTCCTAGGCCCCAAATATGAAGTTACACTGGCTGAAGTATGGGAGGCTGCACTTGACATGCTTGGCGGTAAAGGCGCTGGCTATGCCGAATCAGCTCTTGAGGAGCATTACCTTGATGACGATGCTCGCGCCGCCCTCGCCAGGGGAAGAGAACAACTTGCAAAATTAAGGGCCGAAATGGCGGTAGGAGAACATTCGGGAAAAACTATCTCAACTGCTCCAGTTCGGCCTTCTCCTTCGGCCGAAATCGATATTATCGGTTCCAGTTCTCATTCTTCATCTCCTACTAAAGTTACCACCGAGATCACAAGCATACAGGGTGGAGATGAAGGCGACGAGAGTGCCGAGGCACAGGCTTATGAGGTTGATGTCAGGAAACCGACTTTTCCAGGTAACTCTACTGTTAATCTTGCCCAAGTAGACTGCTCATCTATTTCTTACGAGCTTGATGAGCTTCTTGACTATTTCCTGAACCTCAGCGAGCCTTTATCTCCTCTTTTTACTGACTTGAACTTTTTTCCTTCTGTAGAGAAAACGTCGAGCATTGTTCAAACTTCCCCTCCTCCAATTATTCCTCCTCCGTCTCTTCAGGTCACTCCTCCTTCTGCCTCGCAACCAGGATCACAAGAGGAGCAAATAGAAGCTCTCCAAGACTTGGACGATCCCATTGCTTCACAAGAACACAGGGGAGGAGAAACTGAAGGGAGTGAGAAGACTCCAGAAGCAACTGGTTCCGATGATGAACCATAAACTACACTTTTCTCTCCAGGTAGTGGGTCTTCTTCCAGGAAGAGAGGGAAGCGTGGAGTCTCCAAGAAAAAGAAGGAGGCTTCTGCTGGCGAGACACAAGCGGGAGAAGAACCTATTGTATCCCTTTCCCCTTCCTCTCCTACTCTTACAAGCCGGCCTAAGAAGTTAACCATTCGGCCAGGCACAGGCTCAAAAGGCGGAAGGAAGAAGAAATGATGTCTTTGGTCCTGTGCTTTTTATGTCGCTTTTTTGCTTTTTGCATGTACTGGCCGGAGATTGTGCGGGTACCGGCCTCCGCTTTTCTTTTTCTTCTTACTTTGAAACCTGTACCTGTACAAAATTTTAACAGTGTTGAATAAAATGATTCTTTTACTTTGTACAAACTTCTGTCTGTATCTGAGAATGCATTTATTATTCATTGTCGTACAAGTTTCTTTACATGATATTGCAGCGAGCTTGTGGTATGTTGTTCGAGCGTAATTTTACCAATATAGTTATACCATGTTGCCCCTATACCATAAGCTTGTTGCAATATTTTATATTTTGAGGGGACTTGTACTTTTATTTTCTGGAGAATAATTATTCCATACTTGGAGGAATATTATTTAGTTAAAAATAGAGTACAACTCCCTCCATATAAGTTTTTACGCTTCATCCTTCGAAGATATCACTTTTTCTTTTGTGCATATACACATTTTACCAAGTGAATTCTTCTATGTGGTAAAGCGGGCCTCTGAAGGGTACTTTAACTTCTTTTTTAGGAAGAGTATTTTCCAGAATAGGTGAATCATTCTTCCTTTGAGAGTCAAAGTGTGCCTTTGAAGAGGGCTTCTTTTTTATTGCGCCACAGTAAAGGGCTTTTTGATTTTTGCCTCTTTGAAAAGTTGCACCTTTGAGGAGGGCTTTTTCACGTTTCAACACTTGGAAGTTTTATTTCAATCTCGGTGAAACGTGTGCCTCCGAAGAGTTGTGCCTCCGAGGAGGGCTTTTTCACGTTTCAACACCTGGAAGTTTTATTTCAATCTTGGTGAAACGTGTGCCTCCGAAGAGGTCTTTCTATTCGATTGTGCCTCCGGGAGGAGGTCTTTTCATTTCTACCTCTAGGAAGAGGTCTTTTTTGTTTCTGCCTCTGGGAAGAGGTCTTTTTGTTTTGTTGTGCCTCTGGGAAGAGGTCTTTTTTGTTTCTGCCCCTTGGGAGAGGCTTTTATTTTTCCCTGTTCGCTGGGAAGCGGGCCTCTGAAGAGGGCTTTTCACATTTCATTTCACGGGAGTGTATAGACCGATCATGATGAAGTGTGTGCCTCTGAGTAGGGTTACTGCCTGGAAGTTTGGAGTATCTTTCTCTCGGTTGGACGGATTCACGGGTGTGTATCGACCGATCATTCTGCAACTTTGTATCGAGAAAAATCTCTCCTTTTCTGGTTGGCCCGCTCGAGGTCTTTTAGCATTTCAATTGTGGTGAAATGGGCCTCCGGAGAGGGCTTTTCACGTTTCAACACCTGGAAGTTTTATTTCAATCTCGGTGAAACGTGTGCCTCTGAGTAGGGCTTTTGCCTGGAAGTTTGGAGTTTCTTTTTCTTGGTTGGACGGATTCACGGGAGTGTATCGACCGATCATTCCGCAACTTTGTATCGAGAAAGATCTCCCTTTTTCTGGCTAGGCCCGCTCGAGGTCTTTATCCTCCGAAGAGTTGTGCCTCCGAAGAGGGCTTGTGCCTCCGAAGAGGTCTTTTGCTGATTGATGCTTGCTCGCCCATGTCTCTTTGCCATCTATTCATGTTGGCGATCCCCGTTATCTTGTGCAAGTGTCATCAATTTTTTGTTGCCAATAATTTCCTTTATCCAAAGAAATATACTTCATAGTCAAGCGAGTTGCTGGTGGTAGACACAGGCTATTTAACTGGTTGTTTGTTTGTTCAAACATTTGCAGTTAGTTAGAAATGGTCCACTTCCATCCACATTGCTAACTTTTGTTCGAAGTACTTCTGTTGTAGGATTTGAGTGTGGAAATTTTGAATGGTTAGTGTTTGTTTGCTGAGTGATGTCGGGGATTGCTTGGTATTACGATGGGTAAGCTTTGCTTTTATGACCTGCATTATTAAATCGACATTTTAATGACATAATTAATGTATTTTAGATGTCGAAATAAAACAAAGCAGTTTATAATAGTAGAGAACACAAGATTTTGTAGTGGTTCGGCCAAAAACTGGGCCTACATCCACTTTATAGATTTTCATTATTCACTTGCTTTACAATTGTTTTCAATACAAGAATCATATATTTGCAATTCTTTTACAATATTTCAGCAAAGCTTTCAAGTAAAATAGGGACGCAAATGATTGCTGTTCCAAGCTCTTGGGATTGGTTCTCCTTCAACAGTTGTGAGTTTGAATGTGCCATCAAGAAGCTTTGCGCCAATAACATATGGTCCTTCCCAGTTTGGCCCAAACACACCTATGGCTGTCATAATTCTCTTCAGGACTAAGTCTCCAACTTCAAAGCTGCGCTGACGAACTTTGGAATTGAAGTGCCTGGCTATTCTTTGCTGGTGAGCTGCAATTCTAAGCCTTGCCTCTTCTCTTCTTTCGTCAAGAAGGTCAAGTGCTTCCAGTTACAATTTTTCATTCTCACTTTGATCAAAATGTATCCTTCTGTGTGAGGGGACTTCAGTTTCCACTGGAATCATCGCTTCTGATCCATATGCCAACGAAAATGGAGTATGCCCAGTCGCAGTTTTGTGAGTGGTCCTGTACGCCCATAGTGCAAGTGGTAAATTATCAACCCACCACCTTTTTCTTTTTCCAGCTGCTTTTTGATGGTTGATTTGATGATTTTGTTTACTGCTTCCACTTGCCCGTTTGCCTGCGGATGAGCCACTGCTGAGAAGCTTTTTCGGATCTTGAATCGTTTGCAAAAATCTTAGAACTCCTCACTTTCAAACTGAGTACCATTGTCTGTGATTATCTTCTGAGGCACACCATACCTGCAAATGATATTTTTAGTCACAAAACTTATCATTTTCTTAGAAGTAATAGTGGCCAATGGTTCGGCCTCAGCCCATTTAGTAAAATAATCAACAGCAACGATAACATATTTAATCCCTGATTTGGCAGTCGGCAAAGGCCCAATGAGATCTATTCCCCAGATGGCAAACGGCCATGGACTGACCATTTGTGTTAGCTCAGTGACAGGCGGTCTAGGGATTTTAGCGAATCTCTGGCATTTATCACACTTTCGGGAATAGTCAGCATCATCCTGATTAATTTCTGGCCAAAAGTACCCATAACGGAGGATTTTCTTTGCCAAAATTTGACCACCTATATGATCCCCACATTCTCCTCCGTGTACTTCAGTTAGAATTGTCTTAGCTTCTTCCTTCGTCACACATCGGAGTAATGGCATTGAAAATCCTCGTCTGTACAAACAACCATCTTGAACTGTATATCTGGAGGCTTTCCTCATCAACTTTTGTCTCTCTTTTGAATTTTCTGGCAGAGAACCATTGAGTAGATATTCAAGTATCGGAGTCATCCATGATTTTTGCTCTTAGGATACATTCATAATCCAATCAACATCCATTTCATCTGCGCTTGGAGCTGACAAGACTTCGACGGGAACTAAACCCAATAGTTGAGCTTCACCAGTACTTGAACACTTCGCGAGAGAATCAGCCTTCATATTTTCTTCTCGGGGGATATGGTTTATTGAATAACGGTCAAAATCTTGAAGGAGCTCCCAGGCTTTTGATAAATAGGCGGGTAGATTCCCTCCTTTAGCTTGAAATTCCTTCCTGACTTGGCAAATAATAAGTTGAGAATCACTGAAGATCTGCAATGCCTTGATGTTTAGTTCTTTAGCGATCCTTAAACCAGCGATGAGTGCTTCATATTCAGCTTCATTATTTGTCGAAGGGAACTCTAGTCTTAGTGCATAACATAGCGATCACCCTTCTGGGGTTTCAAGGATAACCCCTGCTCCGGAACAGTAATCATTTCTTGCGCCATCAACATACAATTTCCATTTGATTGGGACGCTAAAAGTGACTTCTTCCTCACTATCACCCTTATCCGTACATTCTACGATGAAATCCGCCAAAGCTTGTCCATTGATTGCTTTTCGAGGGTGGTATGTGATATCATACTGGCTGAGTTCGATATTCCATTTCAAAAGACGGCCCGAAGTTTCAGGACGGAATAGGACTTGCTTTAGAGGCTGATCAGTGAGGGCTTTGATGGGATGAGCTAGGAAATATGGTCTCAATTTTCTTGATGCAATCAACAAACAATAGGCGAGCTCCTCCAACCTTGAATAGTTCATCTCTGCCCCAGTAAATCTTTTGCTGATATAATAGACTGGGCGTTGAATCCTTGCGTCTTCCCGTACCAACACTGCACTGAGAGCATGAGACGAAATTGCCAAATATATGAAGAGATCTTCACCACTATCAGGCTTTGAAAGTATAGTTGGCACTTCCATATGACGAATCAACTCATCAAATACTTTCTGACATTCAGGAGTCCACTCAAAGTTTTTCTTCCCTTTCTTCAGAGCATCAAAGAATGGAATGAATTTAACAGTGGCTTTGGAAATGAACCGACTCAGAGCAACCACCTTTCCATTGAGACTTTGCAATTCCTTCTTCGTTTTAGGAGCCTTGACCTCTCTCAGGGCAGTGATTTGAGCTGGATTGGCTTCAATGCCCCTAGCGCTCACAATGAAACCCAAAAACTTTCCGGACTCCACTCCAAATGAACATTTCAGGGGATTAAGCTTCATTCTATACTTTCGGAGTACTGCAAACATCTTTGCCAAGTGATCCATGTGGTCCACTGCTTTCTTAGACTTTACTAGCATATCATCAACATAAACTTCCATTGTCTTGCCAATCTGTTGTTTAAACATGGCATTAACAAGCCTCTGGTAAGTTGCCCCTGCATTCTTGAGTCCGAAAGGCATGACCTTGTAGCAGTAGAGTCCAACATCTGTGATGAAACTAGTATCCTCTTGATCTGGCTCATGCATCATAATCTGGTTATATCCGGAGTATGCATCCATAAAAGATAACAATTCATGCCCTGCCGTCCCATCCACCAACTGATCGATCCTGGGCAGCAGGAAACAGTCTTTGGGGCAGGCTTTGTTCAGATCTGAAAAATCAATGCACACTCTCCTTTTTTCCGTTAGCTTTCTTAACCAGCACTGGATTTGAGACCCAATTTGGATGAGTAGATTCTCTAATCAAATCGTTCTCCATGAGCCGATCAACTTCTTCTTTTAATGCTGCCGTCCTCTCAGGACCCTGTGTTCTCCTTTTCTGTTTCACAGGTGTAAACTTTGGGTCAATATTTAGAGTGTGTACTGCAATCTCTGGGGATATTCCACACATGTCAGCATGAGTCCAAGCGAATACATCCAAATTAGCCTTCAAAAATGAAATCAGAACATTCTGAACTGTCGGATTGAGTTGTGAACCCACATTAAGCACTTTGTTTGGTTCCTTTGGGTCAACGGGCACCGGTACTGTTACCTCTACTGGTACCACTCTATTCTCCCCTGCACTGGCTTTCCTTGGATCCATCTCTCTTCGTGCCCCACTACATTCACCAGTATACGGTCCACCCTGGAATTGCTACAAGGTTGGTTCATTGATGCGGACTGGAATCGCTGCACCTTTTCCCATCTCTCTCTTCCTGGATTCTCGCAATTCTGCAAAATAACATTCTCGCCCCGCATCTTGGTCTCCCTTAATCACACCAACTCCATTATCTGTGGGGAATTTTAGAGTCAGACACCACGGGGCAAGAACAGCTTTGAACGCAGCAAGAGTTGGTCGGCCCAAAAAGGCATTGTAGGCAGAGAATTCTTCAACAATTATAAACATTTGCTTTCGGGCCACCTTCCTTGGTCCCTTTCCCAGTTCTACAAACAAATCAATGGTCCCAATCGGCTGTTTGTGTTCTCCAGCGAACCCAGCGATCTTAAGTGATGAAGCTTGAACGTCAGCCATTGGGATTTTCATTTGATCGAAGGTCTTCTTGAAGAGGATGTTGCATGAAGCTCCACAATCAACTAGAACTCTTCTCACAGTTTCCGGTCCAATACCAGCGGACATGACCAAAGGATCTATGGTCGGAGCCTCAATACCCAAAGAATCCCTGGCACTGAACACGATATCATCTGTGGAAGTCTTTTGTTGCTTTAAAGGCGCATCATTCTCCAAGACAAAAACATTCTCTTCAGCTGGTACCTGCCTCAAGGCCCGGGCATACCTTTCCATCTCGCCCCAGCTTTTGCCTGCTGGGTGAGGTCCTCCAGTTATTATATTGATGACAGGCCTTTCTGATTCATGTTCCACGGCCTTCTCACTTGAGGCAGGACGGTGAGCGGGAGCTTGTTGTTCTTGAGTTGATGAAGCTGGGGCATTTCTGTTCCTTTTCACATACTGCTGGAGTTTGTTTTCCTTCAAGAGTTTTTCAATTACCTCTTTCAACTGACGGCACTCGTTGGTGTCATGGCCGGGCTGGTTGTGGAATCGACAGAACCTTCCACTTTTTTCCATCTTAATCGCAACTCTCATTTTAGGTGGTGCTGGATAATTGATATCATCTTTGGTCGTGAAGAAGATGTTTTCAGGGGTATCAGTCAAGGGTGTGAAATTGAAAGAACGGCCTCTCTTAGAGTCTCCCTATTTCTTCCCACCATCATTTCCCCTTTTCTGAGAGTTAGGTTCTTTCTTATTCGAAGCAGTGCCATTGTTCCCGGCTTCCGCTGATACCACCTTAGCCGGTGTTAAGAGGCTCTCTAAGCGCATGAATTCATCTGCTTTCTTGTAGAATTTGTCAAGTGAGTTTGGTTCTTTCATTTTCAACCATTTTCCAAATTCACTTGATTTATCAATTGCCCTCATCAAGTATGTCAAGACCATGCGTGGCTCAGCATTATCCACCTCAGCCAATGCTATGTTAAAGCGATTCAGAAATGACCTGATAGATTCTCCCGGATTTTGCTCTAGACTTGATAGCGACATTATATCCTTTGCTTTAGAAGCATACAATCGAAATTGCTCCTTGAACTTTCTGGTCAAATCGGAGAATTGATCGATGGACCTGACCGGTAGCTTCGTCAACCACAATAGAGCTACACATTCTAGATAAACTGGGAAGTATCGGAATTTAATTTCATCAGACGCCCTGGCACCAGTCATATGCCAGTCGTACTTATACAGAAACTCGTTTGGATCACTCGTCCCCTTGTAAGCTGGAATAGTAGGGGGAACGAATTTCCTTGGGAACTCTTCCTTCAAGATCCTTTCAGTAAATGGAGTTTTGCTCGGAGCAAATCCCCACTCTTTCTCGTCTTCATCTCTTCGCATACTTTCTTTCATGATTTGACGAACCATACCCGAAAAATACTCTTCATCATTTAGAGGCTCTGGAGGGCACACATCAGCTATTCTCTCTGAATTCTGCCTTGACAATCGTTTACGGAGGGTCGGCTGCGGCCCTGATCCTCCAGCTTGAAGAGGAGTCCTTTCTATAGGGTATGCGGCTCTTTGAGAAATGTTCCCTTTAACATCATGAACTCCCGCAGTAGGGTTCCCATCATTGTTAACCGGTTGACGATTTGCCCCTAGTAGATCATTCAACTTACTCAAGATCAGGGCATTTTGGGCGTTCTGGGCTTCCAACTACGCATTCTGAGCATTCAATTGCTGATTCAATCCCAAAACTACGGCGTCCAATTCTGCTCGTGTAACTCCAACAGTTGGAGCTGCTTGACTTGAAGGAGGAGAGGTTGCGGTGTTCTCTTGAACATTGTCGG
Source organism: Allium cepa (assembly GCA_030765085.1). Classification (NCBI taxonomy): domain Eukaryota; kingdom Viridiplantae; phylum Streptophyta; class Magnoliopsida; order Asparagales; family Amaryllidaceae; genus Allium; species Allium cepa. The sequence goes on from CM060939.1 coordinate 814,495,119, forward strand.
ATCTTACAGAACTTCGTTTTCTCCCAAGAGCCATTATTTCCAATAAACTTCTGGTATTGAAAGAAACCCTTTCAACAGTCCTTCGCGGAGCAATAGTGGAAGTTTCCTGAGTTGGATTCTCAGCGAAAGCACCAAAAATGTTAACGTAAAAATCAGACGCTAACACCCCGGTGTAAATTGAAGTTAAGCGAAAGCACCACCCGTGAACACGGGAACTAAAACAAGTAGAAAAATCACAGAAAAAGCAGAAAAGACAACAGTTTTTATAGTGGTTCGGCTTAGGGGAAGCCTACGTCCACTTTAACAATCTTTATTACTGAATTTAATTACAACTTTACAACAATCTTCAATTACAATTCTGATGAGACAAACAACTAGAACTTTGATGGAGAATAATCTTCCGAATTCATATTGAATGATGTAGATTTATTCTTGGAGATCGTAGTAGTGTCCTTGGTGTTTGGAGTACTTGAAGTGTTGAGTGAGTCGAGAATTCAGCAGAGTATCGGCGCTTGAAAATGATCGGCCAAAAGTCCGCCGCTAGTTGGAGTTAGGGCTGTATTTATAGGGAATACTCTGGGCAGAATTTTATCACTAAGTGCTAGGTCGCACACGACCTAGGGTAGGTCGTAGGTCATAGGTCAGCGACGACCTAAGAGATGGGATCTGACTTATCTTGAGTGCATTTGGTTCTCTTCTGAGCAAATTGATAGGTCGCGTGCGACCTATCATAGGTCGTGAGTCAACTGAGATTTAGGTCGCTAAGACCACTTCGCTCTTAGGTCGGTAGGCTTAGGTCGCATATGCTTGAACTTATTAGATCGCTCCATCCTTTAGGTCGCTCTGGCCTTTAGGTCGTTAGATCGCTTGAGTCTTTAGGTCGTTAGGTCGCTTGAGTCTTTAGGTCATTAGGTCGCTTGAGTCTTTAGGTCGTTAGGTCGCTTGAGTCTTTAGGTCGTTAGGTCGCTTGAGTCTTTAGGTCGTTAGGTCGCTGCACTTCATAGGTTGCGTAAGTCTTAGGTCACTTCAGAAATAGGAGTTAACACCTGAGAAGTTCATTTCAAGGGAGCGCCTTTTTCCCCAGAGCCATCATCAAAACACTTTGTACTATACACATATAGTATCTTTCAAATCGTACACCTAGTATGATCTCATACAAGGCTCCTGTTTGCACCAAAATTGGTCACAACACTCTACAGGAGTCTTTGAAGAGATAATAACAAAGAACGTAAATTCAAAACGAGTATTATGTAAAAAAAACTCCAATCAATAGTAATGTAAATGTGTAGACAAGCGATTTATATTGGTTCGGTGTGCTGCCAACGTCCACTATTAAGTTCTTCTAGTTTTATTGATTCTCTTTCAATGATTACAAGTTGTTACAGCAATCAACAGCAAGTTACAACTGGAAATTTGAATTCAACAGCAAAAATATGATGTAGGATGATGGAGATCTCAATCCGGCAGAGTCTGGGCGCTTGAGAGTCAAAAGATCCTTTTTCTGTAGGCTCTGGGGCTCTATTTATAGGCGTATGAGACTGAGATCGCGCTCAAATCTCGGGAGACTTTTTCCAGCACGTGAGTGGGCCCATGCGACCAACCTTAGGAAGTTTCGAGTCCATCTGTGATCGATACGAAGTCATTTCGTATCGATCAAGATGATGTCCAATTGGGCTGAAATTTGGTGGAGACGTTCCTCATCATGCATGCAAGCTCCTTTGAAAATTTCATGGCATTTGGATCAGTAGATTGAGAGATATGGGAGATGCGAAATAGGATTTTCCGGTTCCTATCTGGTTCAAATCGATGGCTTCGAATCGATGCGTTCGACTCCATCAGCTCACGTGGTTCTGTGATGAGGTGGCGCACGTCCTTCGAGTCGATCCGATCTTCTCTCCAAGTTGAATGCTTTGATTCCTTAGATCTCGCCTACTTCGTATCGTGGAATGACACGTCATTTACGCTTGTTGACTCGGTGGATACGAACAAGTGATTGTTCATGGATTCGAACAAAGACTTCTGATGGATGCAAAGTGAAACTTTCCGATGGATACGAAGTCACCTGATGAACTCGAGGTAGATGGACGCGAGGGACTTGTGCCTCTGATCGATACGAGTGCAATGGATTCGAAGTAAGGCCATGCTTATGGATTCGAACAGTAGTTGCACCTATGGATACGAACCAATGAGAATCGATGGTTACGAAATGCTCTGCCTAGATGGTTTTGCAGAGGGACTTCCGTGATGGATACGAAGCAGGGGAAGCCGATGGATTTGAACATGATCGAGTCGAACTGAGGCATTCCGATGGATTCGAACTCGACCGATACGAACGAGATCGATTCAAATTGGAGCGTGAGGATGGATACGAAACTGAGGTCGTTTCCCTCAAATTGGATCGATCATAACTTGTGCATATGAACTCGGATTGACTTGAAATTTGAGATGCTGATTTCTATGATTTTTCTTGTCATGCCCTATCAATTGTAGCTCAATCTGGACTCGGACAAAATTCAGCGATATCCATAGTGAAGCAAAGTATGACCAATCTTTGAGACGAACCGTTCTTTGTTTTCGATCGATCTTTTGGTATCACGGCTTTGCCAAAAAGCGGGATAACATTTTTCCCCCAAAGTATGTCTTGTGGAAACATGATGTGCTTTGAAAAGCTGCAATTTCTCTCTGAACAATCATTGCTCTTTTATCGAAGGTTGTAACCTTGCTTTGATATGATTGATTGCTGTGGAATAGTGCTTTGCTGGTTTTTGTAATCGTAGCCAGATGAGTATTCGGTCCCTGTGAATGTTTGTCATCGAATATTAGTCCTACATATATGCACATATGTTAATTTGACTCTCGTTAACGTTGTGGTTCACGAGTCGTTGTTAGTTTTGATTGTTATTGAATTTCGTATCGACTCTCTCCTGAACCGATTTGGAAATTTGAATTGAAACAACGGTTGATGGCTATTTTTGACTATCCTCTTGTGTCGATCCTCTCCTGAATCGATGTAAAAGGTTGTAAAGTAGTTTTTCATATCGATGCGAGTCGAAATGATGGATACAAAATGATAGTTCGTATCGATGAGCAATGATGGATACGAAATTGTTGTTCATATCGGTAGGTTTTGATGGATACGAAATTGTTGTCCGTATCGATAGGTTTTGATGGATACGAAATTGTTGTCCGTATCGATAGGTTTTGATGGATATGAAATTGTTGTTCGTATCGATATACAATGGATGGAGTTGTGAACTTGTTGATGTGAACGAGGGCTTCGAGTCGATGGAGTTCACAATCTTCAGCTGTCTTCGCTGTTTGTTTCGTATCGATGGATCCGTTGTTTATTTCAAGTCGATAGAAATTTTTGGTGACGGGTTCGAAACAACCGTTCGACTCGAGCGCCAGGGTGACCAGTGGTGACTGGTCACATGGACCGGGAGACGAATCGACCCGGTTCTCCTATGGCTCCATATAAATAGCGTGGACTTAGCCATTTTCACCTTTTTTACTTTTACTGTTGCTTTTTACTTTCGTATCGATAGAGAGAAAGAACTGTTAGCCTTCGAATCAATTCAATCCTTTTGTCCTTCGAAATTAAACATTAAAATCAGGTGATTAATGGGTAGAATCATGCTTAGAACGATGAAACTCGAAATGTCAATCCATCCTTCTTGCTTTCATGATCGGTTTTGATGAATTCAAGATCTGGGCGAGTGAGAGCAAGTTTGGGGACGGAGCACGGCCATGGAGTTGAGGCCTGTTTGGAGAAGAAGGAGTAGCGGAGTTTCGAATCGAAGGAGATTACGCGATTTCGTATCGACACGAATATGAGAGCGGCGATCGATGCGAAGCCAATGTTCTTAGATCGATGCGAAACGGTGTGCCCCTGATCGATGCGAAACACATCGTTTCGAGGTAATTTTGTTACATAACATATAGGATTTATTAATATTTATTTTAATTAAATCCATATACTTGTATTTTTTGGGTTGTAGTAACGATGTTTTACGCAACATCTGTTTTTACCCAAATAAAAATGCATTTTGAAGATAAATTTCTATGTATAGAAATATAATGATTTGTAAAATTCACTTATTATTTAAATAAGTATATGTAAATGTTTTCTAGTTATGAAAGTATTAAAACAGTTTTGAAGATGAGTTCATCTGAAAAAAAGATGTAAGTCAAATATTAGGAAATTAATAAATTTGTAGGAAATGTTTATTGTAAGTGAATATAGATAAAACATACTTTAATATATTGGAATGAAAAGAATAATGATATAATTTTCTATGAAACCAAATCACAAATAAAGATGTTTTGTGCAAGTTATAAGAAATACATGAAAGGGATGTACAGGGTATGGAAAATACCATATTTTGTATAGCCTATTTCGATAAAATATAATAAAAAATTCCTTGTAATTTCAAATAAACATGAAATCCTCTTTTAAAGGATTCATAGAAGGTTTTAGCATTAATGGTTTCTCATAAGAAGAAGTAGTTCCAATACATTAAGGTGTAAAACCATTAGGTGTAATAAGAAGTGTAATAATTAGAGACAGTGTTAGTTAGGAGGGATATTATAGAGAGCCTTAGAAGGAAAGCTAAACAATGGAAATTTTGTATTTTTCTATTGATTATGTGCATTGGTTGCTTGCCTTTATAGAAAGTCCCGATCTGTAGTAAGTTAGAAACTCCTCCAAGGTTAAGTAATTGGAAGAGTAGGAAAGTTAAGGGATTTTTGATAAGATAATTGTTCTCATCGACTCCAATTTTCGTGAATTTGAAAATTTATGAAAAGAAGATGTTTTAAAAACATGCGAGGACATTTTTGGAAGTGAAGAAAAAATTGTTTCAAGGACAAGAAAGGCATGTTTTGAAGAAAAATGATTTGGTGAAAAAGCAAACAAGTTTATGAAAGAGAAAAACTTAGTAAACTATTAAATTTAAAACTCTAAAATTTTATAGGAAAACTATAAAGGTCTTTAAAAGGAAAAGAGGAATAAGTTTTGAACTTGGAATTTATAAGTTTTCCCCTCTAGGTTTGGGAAATAGTTTAGACTCAAAGAGCTGTAAAGACGCAATTCTAGAAAGATAAAATGCTAAGTAATCAAGTAACTTTGAATTTAATATAAACTTCAAAGTAACACTTTTAAATGCAAGAATTTTGGTATTTGATGTTTAAATAATTTAGAAGCTTTAATTTCTAAAATAAAATGATAAATACCAAACCAACTTTTAAATATGGAGTAGATAGGAATCATTTTCCTAGGAGTGACTTGAAAAGTGTAAGACTGTGAAGGAGATAGCAATGATTAATTTTAGTAGAAATAACAAAAGTTCCTGTAAAGTATAGGACACTAGTGAGAACCTAGGAATGTGGCTTCATGTGTGTAGACTATAGAGAATAGTGATGTGATATTAGTAAGATAGTAAGACGCACGTGGTTGCGATAGGTAGATCTTAGTTGGGGAAAAATGAAAGGTAAAGTTAAAGAGAAAATTTCCCCAAGCTTAGTTGCCTTTTTAGATAGAGACTGTATAGATTGAAATCCTTATTCATTGTAGTAAATAAGGCTTGGTTATTCCTTTTTGAGTATTGAATGGAAGAGACGAGTAGATCTTATTCATTGTGAGTAATACATCATAAGTTAGTAATGATAATATGCGGTAGGAGGAGCATATGAATTATTTGGATTCCTAGAGTATGACCTTTCTATGTCAGAGTGGACATGGCCCTAAGCCTCCTAGCCCTAAAAGATGGCTATGCTTAGCTGCTATATTAAAAGAGAAGTAAAAGCAGATAAAAGAAACTAAAGGAAAAACAGTAAAATCTAAAGAAAGTGACAAAAAAGTCAAAAAAAAAAAGAGAATTCGAAAAGGAATTTTTCCTCATGTATATCATGCCTGGGAAAAAATAGAGATTTTTATAAAATAACAGCATAGTTCCAAGTAGGGATAAAGAGGTGCACAATAGTGAAACGGAGAAATGTGAGGTTTTTTCGTTTTCTACCTTCTTTTAGACATAAGTAATCGAGTTCAAAAAATTAGATTTTTTTGAAATAATGTGTGGTAGGATTTACATGTAAAATTAGTTTAACTACGCCCCTATTGAGTAGAAGTGTGGGAAAAATTGTATGAAAAATGTTTTGAGTTTTCATAAGATTGCATTCATATAAAAATTGCAAGTATATTTAGGATGTGTGCATCATATTTTAAAAAGGAGTTTTCAAAGAAGAAAAGCATTCATATAGGAGGTAACGCATAGAAATTCATGTACATGCATATATTTATGTTGAGTAACATTTTGCACAGAAACACAGATGGTCGCAAAATTGGATGTACACAAAATTGATGTGATTGATGCGAGGAATTACATAGTTTTAACCTCATCGAATTTCGAGGGTGAAATTTCATCAAGAGTGGAGGAATGTAACACCCTGTATTTTCAGATAGTTAAATAATCAAATAACGATGGATAGTGAAAATAGGTATTTTTGGAGTTGTCTGCATATGGCCTTGAAATTTATACCATAGTGTTCATTGCGATTTTATGATCAATTTCCATATGTAACTTGTCAAAATCCGAGTGAATATAAAGAAGTTACGAGAAGAATAGAAAATTAGAAACATATAATTAATTAAATGAGAAAAAAACAAATAGAAGGACCCCACGGGTTGACCATCAGGTCGAACTGCAAAGCACAAGGGTCAACCCTAAAGGCGACCCATAAAGAACACAGGTTGATCTATAGGTCAACCTGTGTTTGCCGTGGATGTTAAATCGTCCATGGATATGCCAAGCTTTTCTAATTCCATTTTTATGCGATATGAAGTATTGTTTTCTAGATCCAACAATTCACAGCGAGCATGTGACATGGTTGCACCAGATTCAGTCCAAGATATCTGATGGTTTGAGATCCCCAAACTCTCTTATGAATAGAACCCTAAGCCTAACTATTTTCTCACAATCAGATTTTCTCCCAATCGGGTTCATTGCCTAAGGCTGAATCCTAAATAGAAATATTTCTAGTGAGAAGATCTTCTTAATAAAAAAATTCAACAACTTAGAAGAGGATCCAAGAAGGCCATGGAGCGAAGCTAAGGATGACATATGAGTGGATTTAAATTATATCTTTTTTATGTTTATGATATATATTATCGTTAGATTCCCGTTAAATATTTAATTCTGCATTTATTTCAGTACTTCGTCTACTAATTGGTTATGTTGAAACTATAAATTTTATAAGAGAAGTGTACTTATATTTAAATGATATTTATATGGAAAAAGAAAGGAATCCAATTAAATATAAGTAATATTAGGATTAAAAGTTGTAGAGAAAGGCATAAGCCTAAAAGTGAGAAATTTACAGTAAATTTTGAAATGAATTAAAAAGGAGAAAATGTAGTAACTTGATTTGGAAGTTAGTGACAGATTAGTTGGTTGGTTTAGAAAAGGGAATACATTTCTATGGTTTGATATTAGATACAATAAACGTAATTGGAAGAATAAAAGCAAGAAAAATGGAACTAGTGAAAAATATAGATGTTACTGTAATTCGCATTATCCAACAATCAAAGAAACAATAAAAGAAATATCTTGATGTTACGAGTTATTGTTTATAACATTATTTCATATAAAAATATTGAAATGGATTTTTAGCATAGTTTTTGTAACCAACCAAAAAGAATAGAACTACTTCCTAGAATAAAGAGAATAACTTGAAGAGTTAAAGAAATTAAAGAAAAGGAAATAATCAAGTTAATTATTTGACAAGACTAGAAACAATAAATAGAATATGTGACTAGATCCGCATTTATTGCGTAGATAGTAAAATAAAAAGTAAAGCAGTTATTATGATAAGTAATTTATGACAGTTGGACGTTGTCCCAAGCTAAGACTGTCATATAATATAAGTGAACTAAAGAAAATTTAGTATCATAATAAAAGGAGACATACTTGAATAGAAAAGAGACACTTGCAATTACATTTATAACACGTAGGTTATAAAAGAAAGAAAAGAATGTAAAAGTAACAACTGCAAATATAATTATAACACGAAGGTTATAATTAAAAAGGAAGAAATAGAAGAGGCTTATTTTATCGATCTTGGATCTTGGATTAAGTTAATAAGCAAAATAATAAAAGTGGCCCATACCGAAAATATTCCCTTTTAGGTCTAGGACTGATGGTCTCACACATAAGTGGGGCTGGACTTGCCGATTAGGGTAAAGCCAACAGAATAAGAAAGGTAAACTAAATGCATAGTAAAAGATTAGACGTAGGGTCTAATAAAATGGTAAGGGGTGTTCGGAGCAACCCAAAAAAGTATCTGGATAAAGAGCCTTACGAAGCAGTTTATTGCAGATTTTAGTACAGAAAGAGCATGTCCAACTTAGTGCAGGCGAGAAGGAAGTATGAGACTTCCACGGGGCATGAGGATACTCTTGGATGGCTCTTTGGGGGCAGGCCTAACAAAGCTGCAACACCGGAGGCAGGTCCGTAGGTGTTCCATCAAGAGAGTATGCCTTGATTGCTTTTTCATTGCTGGCCTAAAGAAGCGAACCTTTATAGGCAGTCAGAAGGTTGATGATGGAGTAGGATATTCGTATGGTTCTCTACTTTTGATTGCGAGTAGGTTATAGTGGTCAGGACCCAAAAAGATAGTCACATGCGAAGATCAAGCCATCATCAGTCAAAGCAAGTTCGGGAAAGACTAGAGTTAAACCAATAGGCCAATGATTCTTTCAATATCGAGACATTGGATGAGGGGCAAAACCAATTGGATGTTTAGATGATTTACAGTAGGACATGACCATTTAGCTCTTGAAGGATCTTTCGATTAGTTGAGGGGTGGTTGCGTGGGGCTATAGCCACGATGAGAAAAGAGACTGACCAATTAGAATATCTGTATTGTTAGCCTAACGAAGCAAACCTATACAGATATAGAAAATCATCGACTGAGTTCCATACAAGGTTAGACCTTACTGGCAGAATTCGAGGAGTAGACAGAACGATTACGTGTAGTCCGCAAGATACGCACTGGGTGGTACATTGTGGATGTCCGAGCACTAGTATAAGATAGTGCGGACGCAGTTTCACATTTTCCTAGCAGGCGACGAAAGATTTGTATTGCAGGCCTTATGAAGCTATCCTTTACAGATGTATTTTCAGTATGCTCTAGCAGGAAGACGATGGAGTCCTTTTCGAGGAGGATATGGAAGATACTATGGATAGTACCTAGGACCGATGCATTCATTGGGCATATAGCTACGCATATATTGGTTAATATCTCTTAATATACTAGGGAGTAGATGGGTACGATTCATGCACAGAGGCGAGAGAATTATAAACCCAATAAACCAAATATAATAAAAAAGGAAATAGAATGGTATATGTAGAATTATGCTTATAAGTGCACAATTTCTCCATTCACCAGAGCTTTAGTTCTGACCCCCTCCTCATTACATCCCATAGGTTAGGTAGGTGGTAGAGACTTTTCAGCTTTGAGACACTTGTTTAGAAAGTGTTATTACCTTATTGAGTATTTACTTACTATTATATTTTAGTCAGTTCCGCTGTGAGATATTTATTTGAGCTGTAATATATTTTGTTTGCCTATACGATGGATAGAAGATACCCAACCGGGGCTTCAGTGGGCTTGGATTTTAGTATTTTTATGAAAAATCCGAAGCCACTGGAATTCGGGTTGTTACAAGCTCATTACATGAAACATAACGGGTATTTATACATGTTTGAAACCCTAATCTATATTTTTGGAGACTACCCAAAATACTCGCTTTGGAAATGTAACCTCCTAGTAATCATTAGCATGAGCATAACCTTCCATTTAAATGTGAACGTAGCTTTAATCATATGCATTATCTCTTAATAGTGGGTCATGGTAAGTGAGTAGGTGGGGTCCTCAATGTTGCATGAAATGATTTATTTCCTTCTTCATTTTGCCTTCTTCACTTGGGTACGCATATTTTCATGAAGATTTCTCCACATTTCCACTCAAATTCCTACAAATAAAATAAAATGCACAAGTAAATGTTCTTAAAATTAATACATGCATAAAATGACCATTTTTCCCGTATATGAAGATGAATAAGTGATAATTTAAAAACTATTGAAATTTTGTTTTGAACATGTTAAAATGCCCTATATGCTCATTTATTTAATTAAAATAGATTAAATATGGAAGTAAAATTATGCACATTTACGTGGACGTTAAATACCCCTACACTTATCTTTTTATTCGTCCTCGAATAAACTAAAACAAGATAAATCTGTTTACGTAAGTAGCACTATTGCATTGAGCATATGCAATAAGCAGTTAAACCTCTTGGTATCCCTAGTAGAATGAGTGTTGTCTCGTAAGGGTATTCAACGGATACTACCTAAAAACTCCAATTACAATATGAAAAATTCATAAATGTAAGATTTATTTACAAAGATATGGATGCAAATTTTTGAAAATATTTACAAATGAAGAACTTACTTTTAAATTAACACAACTAAGATAAAAATAAGTTCCGGTCATTATCAGTAAATTTAAATCCTTTAGCTAATCAAAATTTCCAAAAAAAATTAAGTTACCATCACAATTAGACTCTGGTTTGGCTATTTCTTTCGGTTGATAACATAATGCAACTATGAAATGAATCCTTAATTTATTATCATGTTTTTAAAAATGATATTTTCATTTCTTATGAATAAAAAATCAAACCAAACAAGCGAAGATAGTGCTTGGATTTCAATTGCTTACTCTCTCTTTATTTAAAAATTTATTGATACTAACAATATTTACATTTGCCTAACTCAGAAAACTGAGGCCAGATATACCACTCATGCACTACCTTTTAGGCTTATGTGCGGGGAATACAGAGCATGGCAGGTGTACACATAAGTGTAAACATCTATTGACTGTAAGAGTTATTAATGAAAGAATTTTTATATACATACACCTTACTCAGCTAAACTGAGGCTAGAAATACCGATCCTGCACTGCCTTTCGGGCTTACGTGAGAAGAGTCGAGAGCATGGCGAGTGTACACACTTGCGTATGAAGATATGACTCTAGGTGTTAATAAAATATATACACATATACAAAAAATATTATTATTATTATTATTTATTATTATTATTTATTATTATTCTTTTGTCTGTTTTTTTGACGTAGAAAGTTTTGCAAAATTATATTAGAACAATTCAAATTAGAAGATCAAAAATGTTATATCCTTTTCTTTAAATCCTCCTCTTTTTAAACAAAGATTTTCAATTATGATATACTACATAATTATCACCCATGAATCTTCCTATATACTATTAAACCATTGTTATTTGTAATCAAACTTTATTTTTATTTTATTGAGACAAATAAATTTTCAACAATTTCAATTTAATAACCAAATCATATACTTACCTTATAGTGTTTCTTCAAAAAAAAAATTCAAAATGCTAAAAAGAACATTTTTTTTGCATTTTTTTTTGTTTTTTTAAATATGGAAAGAAAATGCAAAAAATATGCGATGAAAAAAAAAAGATGATACAACCTCAATATTTGATTTTGATTGTGTCTCCATAGTCAACCCAAGTGAAAGGAGAAAAGTAACAAAAATTAAAAATATGATCTATATTTACATGAAAATGAAATGGTTATTATTTACACGACATTAGGAAGTATACCGTTAAGTAGTAAATGGAATGGTCGTCGAAAGACCAATTCATTTGTCCCGCCAAATATGAGAGACACAACTTAACCACAGAAAACCAAACCATAAAAGATTTCACAGCTGAATGTTGATTTGGAAAAAACGAATGTCGTTTTATTAAAAGTCGTATGAGTTGTTTTATTTTCGATGATTTTTGGGGTTGATAGAACAATTGGTTGAAGTTTAAATTTATTTTCACCAAATTGAAATTCAAATTTATCATCAAAAAAATATTCAAAATTATTGATTTCAAAATCAAAATGGCGATTTAAATATTCCCCTTCGGAATCCAATAACTCATTTTCGAAAAGCATCATCTTCCTTTGTTCAGTTATTTACAACTTCATTGAATGTGCGAATTTCAAAATCTAAAGTTGTTACATTCAAATTTTCAAAATCGGAGAAAGGAAGATGAAATTTTAAATTTGGTTCCACACTCTCGAATTGAAATCCAACTCAATTGCTATATTTTCAACAACTTCATTAAGATTGTATTTTTCACTTTCAAAAGCTGTAATTTGAAAAATGTTAATTCTGGCAAAAGGCGGATTATTATTTGACTCGTCACACATTGGGATTTGATTTTGTTTCTCATGTTGTTTTATATATGTTTCAAACAACAAATCCGTGTGATCTTTGTGAATTTCTTCCATTTTCTCAACAAAATTAAATTTATAATTTTAAATTTTGAGGATTTTCTATCTGAAATTATTGAAAGTAAAAGTTTTCACCATCATTGAAACAACTCCCATTGCCAAAATCATTTAAATAATTGTTTCCATTTTCATTTAGATTTTGAAATTTATTTTGGAGTTCGAAATTGAATTGGTATGGATTATAATCAAAAACATTTGAATTTTGAAGTGAATTCAAATTTTGATCACTTTCAAATTGTTGATTTGAGTTATTGCACAAATATGAATTACAAAAATCATTTATCCTTTGATCATTTTGTGTAGTGAGTTCAAATAAAGACTTGATACTAATCTCAAGAATTGAGGGTTGGTTATCGTTTTGAAATTTTTGTTCTGCAAAATCTAATTTGTTTATACAATAGTTGTTAATAAAATATCCATCAAAATTTGATGTGAAATTATATGGATTATATTGATTTTCATAACTGTCGTAAAATTCTTATGAGTAGGAAAATTTGGATACTTTCAAAAGTTTTTTTCTTTTTTGGATTTTTTTTTAAGGAAAACTATTTACCAAATGGAATTTATTTTTCAAAAGGGAAATTTGATTGATTTTATTCGTTTTTCCATGTGTCTTTTTTTGTTTTTGAAAAGATTTTATATTTTTTTGGATCTGTTTTTGTTTGTTTCCTAAAAACTAAGTTAATTTTTTTTAAATTTTTGATTTTGATTGAAAATTTTCAAATGAAAGATTTAAAAAATAAGTTAAGGAGAATGTATAAAAAAAATTTGGATTTTGAATTTTTTTTAAATATGCATGAGCTATTGCTACTAAATGAATGCACGGTCCTAGTTGCAAATTTCTTCTTAGTGCCTCCTAACCCAAAATTGTATAATCACATTTTTTCTTAATCCAACAAGATAGTTCTTTGCCAGATAACGAGCAGGAATTACCGGTGCACCATGAATCGCCGTAGTAATACAGTTGAAGGTTTAAGTACCTTCAAAGAAACAATTAGTATAATATTTACGAATCACCGTATTGTTTATAACTGATTATTGCTCTGTCGTAGCCTATACACCAAGAAAATATATTGTTCAAAGAAGACAGCTTGTCAAGAAACAACCAAGCCCTGGGTGAGCTCGCTACTCTGTAACAACCCGCATATTTAACAATTTTATATTTAAATGTTTTATTTAAATATAACTCGTTAGTCGGATTTAGGTCCGAAAAGCTACTTTCTGCAAATGGCCGAATTGGAGCTCGAAACCACTTCCATTGAGTCCAAAATGGCGTTTGCGATCTTTTTGAGTATAATCTTTGATATGTTTGGAGTTTGTGAATTTTTGCAACTTTTCTGTTTGGGTTTTGGGTTTAGGCTCGGCCCATTTGTTAGTTTAAACCCCTAACTCTGCCCTCTCTTCATCCATTCACCCTTATTTCATTTCTTAGCTTAAGAAAACTGAAATGGTGGAAGGGAAAGAGAAATAGAAATTTGCAAGCCCTAGTTTCTTCTTTGTAACTTGATTTTTGCTCCAATATCAAAGAGAAGACATAGGTAAGCTCCTCTTCATCTTCTCCATCTCTTCTCCTCTTTAATTTCAGAAAGTTTCCTTAACCTAATTTAGGAAATGTTTGTTATAATCTTAGATTGAAGCTTGTAGAGTTGAAGTGGAGAGTGGTTGGTTGTTTCCTTGCATTTGGTCTTCTCATCCTTTGTTTTTGAGTTAAAAAGGTGAGTTTTTGGAACTCACATCTAAACTATTGCTTTTGCTGAGGTTGGGTATGAATTACTAACCTCTATTCATGTCTATTGCGTTGGATTTGGATCGATTGGTTTCGATATGTTTTGGCAACTTTGGCCTAGGCAAATTGTTGCCCAGACCAGGTGACCAGACGTCCGGTAACCAAGCTCAGACGTCTGGTTTGTACCTGGAGTGAAAAATATAAACATACCGCAGTTGAAAGAAAGTCAGAAACCACTCTCAGACGTCTGACCCTCAATTTCAGACGTCTGAATGGTTTCAGACGTCTGGTTCGCAAAATCAGACGTCCGGTTTGTTTTGTTGGGATTTGCCAGAAGACGAAACCAGACGTCTGAATGCACCCTTCAGACGTCTGGAATCCCCTGTTTTGCCTAATTTGCCTATTTGGCTAATTTTGAGTCAATTTCAAATTTTATCGATTCGTGTTGATTGCAATTAGTTGTTATTGCATATTTGACTTTGATGACTTGTTTTTGACTTCATTCATGGGTTTTATAAATAATCTCTCTAAATCGTATTAAAAGCTCCCTCCTCCAAATTATAAATTCTATTTATAATGCACACACACAATTTCGCACTTCGAGCGAAGTGGAAGGAAGATTAAATGGTTAGGTAAAACACGGACCATGAATCTGTGCGTTTGTCTTCCCGATTAGTCCCCGACCTATTCGATTGATCGTTTTGACCTTCGGGTTTGGTTTATCGATGATATGAGCTAAACTTTGTACTGCTTTGAGTGTGAAAGTGACTAACGGATAGTAAATCGTTTAGTGCGAACGAGTGGTTATGGGACATACATTAACACTTTTTGGATTCCTTTTCGAGAGTTGTGACACATTCTGCCAGTTAGTGGTGTCCAGTACTGGGTCTCTGACCTTCACCACTACGGTTTGTTGCCTTCGGGTATGTGCCTTCGGGTTTGTGCCCTCGGGTTTGTGCCTTCGGGTTTGTTGCCCTTTAGTATCGCTTCCGATGTTGGTCGTTATGAGCCGCATGGGTGATATTGGGTTGCCCTTTAGTATCGCTTCCAATGTTGGTCGTCACAAGCCGCATGGGTGATATTGGGTTTGGAGTCTTCGGGCTCATGGATCCTTGTTTATACAGTACTGAGCTCGAGCAATTTTATGATGTTTCATTGATATGTATATTCCCTTGGTGTCGCCCTTCGGTGTTGGTCTTTTTGAGCCGCATGAAGTATAACGATTACCTTGTGGAACTTGTATACCTTATGGGTATTTGTTATTTGCCTTTTGGCTTGATTGGGATAATTGTATCCTTTCTTTATCTATGTCGCCGATGATATGAGGCTTGTTCTATATGATTCATCTTGTGTTGATGATTATGTTATCTCTTTTAGAGATATTTGTTATACTTTGTAACCTTGCAGGTTTATTGTTGTTCAGTTTATCTAACTGATTGGTTTAGCTACACTGACCCGTGTATTTTATACTCGGGTCAGACCGAGATGTTTCAGGTTAGGTACTTTGGACTTAGCCTATTTTGCTTCCGTATGGACTACTTCGCTAGCTTCTTTTTGCCATAGCTTTTGTGCAGTCCTATTATGTGAAACTCTAATATTTATTCTTCTGGATTCGTATGTATATTGTGGTTGGCTATACCACTTGACCTGTATTATTTTGTATACTCTATTATGTATCAATATATGTGTATATGATGATCTACTGTCCTGTGATGTATATTACATTTGACTTGTTATATTCTGTTCTAATAGATCCTTCAACCACCTATGGTTTTGTTCTAAATATTCATTGGATATGTCGATCGGTTTGGTGTGATTATTGTCGATGTATTCAATAGATAGTTAGAGCAAGGTTGTAGATGGTCGCTCCTAACCAGCCTTATTCTCCTTTTAGTTGACGGCATTACCCTGTAGTGTCCTTGGCTAGCGTGGGTATAGAGGTGGGGCGTCACAAGCTACTCCCTTAAAATGTCTAACCATTATCATTAGTCAAAATTCTATGATGATATGCAATTTGTAGGCTAAGGAAGGGGTGAGGAAACCCCCCACCTTATGTGGATTTGGGTGTTTCCTTTGAAAATAAAACAAGATGAGATGAATAAAAATAGAAATTAAATGTGATTTTAACAATGGAAGCATGAATGAATTTTATTTTCGTTTTAAAAAAAATTAAAATGCAAATAACCAACAATGCAAAGCAATCAAGAAATGAGAGCACAATACCAAAGCATGAAGAATTATTAGCAATTTTTTTTTAAAGTGGCAATTTTTTTATATAAGCAAGCAATCAATTTATTTTTGAACAATCACTTATGCCACCTGTAACCTAAAAATTTGAACAAGAATTATATATTTAAGCAATATTAAGGAAGAACTAAAACAAAAAAAAATAGGAGAAAACAAATAAAATAAAAAGAAACTTGCTATTTGAAAAAAAATAAAAAAATAAAATTTTTTAGTTCAAAACAAAAGAAGCTTTATTTTTTTCTGTTTTTTGGTTCAAAACAAATGCAAATTAACTTAAGAAAGGAAGAGAAAACAAATAAAAAATAAAAATAAAAATATACCTAGCTCATTTGAAACCAAAGCCCACTGCTCAAATGCAAACCCACTAATCCCCTTTCAAACAAACTAATCCTCTTTCTCTATTAAACAACGAAAACCACAAAATCGTGTAGAAAAAGAAAGGAGATTGCGAGATCGAATTCATGAACTAAAAGAAAGAAATTGCGATGCGATTGGGTTCAATATGGTGAGGCGTGCGTTGGAAGCGGAGGTTGGGTTTCGAGTTTCGACAATTGGAGGTTTTGGGTCGTGATGTTTCAGCGATTTGCATAGACCGACCGATGGTGTAGCTCGAGGCAAGGAAGTGAGGAAGGATTGTCAGTGGAAGTTTTGCATTGGTCAAAGGCAATTGATTGATGGAGTTGCTGATATGGTCTGTGGTAGGAGGCAGTGGTATAAGGTTGGATGTGAATGTGACAATGCAAGTGAAAAAGGTTTGCCGGCACAGTTATGGTACTGATGATGCTTTGGCAGGTTTGAGGTTGATAAGGAGGTGACTGCGGTAGTTGTATAAGGAGATTGATAAAGAAGTATTTGTGGTCGTTATGGGTTGTATTTGGCAGAGAAGAGATGTTTACAGTTGTAACGACCCGTAATTTTACCACTTTGATAATGGAATATTTAATTAAATTGTATATTCAAATGTAAAATTTTCTAACATTAAACAATCATGTTATATATGACAAATAAGAATGATATACTTATTTTTGATGTTGAATAATGGTTTTGGATTTCCATTGTAAAAATTGACAAAAGTTGGATTCTGATAAAGTAGGATAAATATTCGAGAAATTTATTTAAAGGATAAATAATTCTTTTAAATATATATAATCCATACCAAACTCATTTGACAATAATAGTAAATTAATTTATATTGGTTCATTAAGTATACAAAACTTGTTTTATAAAAGTTGACAAATTTCATCACATATCGATAAATTGATGTCATATTTTTGCAAATAGATTTGGATATTGTTTTATAGTATTCTATGAGTCAAAAACACTTGTTTTAATTAGTAGATAAAATAAATTTATTTTGTTGTTTGGCTTACATAAATAAATAGATTAACAAAAACGTCATAATGTGACCAGATTTTTTTTTTGTCGAAAATGAACTTTTTGTTCAAAATAGGTTGCTGCAACGTTGTCGCACCTTTGTTAACATGATTTAACATATATATTACACATTTTAATATATAAACGTGTTTAGTTTTACTACATATAATTACAAAACTTCTAGAAGTCATTAGTAAAAGTAAGAAAAAGTAAACATTAAATCGGTATCACATCAAAAACCAACATAATCGTTATTTTACTTAGCTTAGTTCTTAAAGGATTAAGACATAAAGTAAGAAGTGAAAGAATGATGTTAAGTGTTGAAAAGGTGGAGGTTGCTTTATGTAACAACCCGCATATTTTACGATTGTATATTTAAATATGTTATTTAAATATAGCGTCGTTAGTTGGATTTATGTCCGAAAAGCTACTTTTTGCAAACAGTCGAATTAGAACTCGAGTGAGACGACCCGACTTTTTCACCGCAAAAAGTCGTATCATCTTTAAGAAAGAAAGGGATAGAAAAAAGAAAAGAAAGAAGAGATAGAAGAAACAACACAAGAATCTCAATAGCGGAATGAATAAATTATATTAATAACATAAGTATTACATAGTATACATCAATCATCAGAGTTACACATACAATACAACACATACTAGACAGTTATAAACACCTATCTAGTTATTGCAACTCAAACACGATACAGAGGACACTCAGAGATACCAACAAAGCGGAAAACTATATAATTATACGCAGAAGCCTCCTGCTCCATTGCTCCACTACAATTGGTCAAAGCTAACCTGAATCCTAACCTGAATCCCTTGGCTACTCGTAAAAATTTGAGTATCCAAGAGTTAAAGAAAATAGAAATAACTCCGGGTCAGACATGGGTCTGGTGTGAGTAACAGGTTAAAGTTGCTTAACTTTGAAAAATCTTTGAAAAGAAAAGGTATCACGTAAGACTTCCCACACATAAACATGGAAAAGTTTTTACCTTACGCTAACCAAAACATTTGATAGGAAAGCCGATGATATTATAATAGTGTCTAGGGTATTCAAGTAAAATACAGAAATAGCTGGAATGCTTACATCTCACGTTCCAACATAGTTGGGCACAACTAATACGTACGACATTTATTGGATTTTGGATTCCATACAATGGCTGGGCTACTGGGGTACCGCCCGTCACAGTACGTGGCCTAGATCACCGTACCGAGGAGTACGCCCGCTCCCCTGCGACACAAAGCCGGAACCATTCCTTACTGAACAGTTCCGAACAAGACCACCCTGCAGCTGTGATCAGCAACCGCACCAATAAGCCGAAATAAAGGGACATCTAGATAGGGGTAAATCTCTCTCTCAAGTGGGGGCTACCCACGAAGCCTTGCTGCACCTCCCCGGTTTTAGCCATTCCCGGTTGATCAGGCTTGAGGCTACGAATACCTTTATAGGACATAACACTTAGAATGATCATCGTCCACCTGACGATGTTCTGAAAGCATTAAATCCATACAAGTTCGTTCCAGGTTCAAACGAAACCGAAGGCATTATCTCATTACACTCGTTTTGGAATCACCCTCAGAGTTAACGACGATAACCCTTGCACTCTGAATCTTCATCTTCACTCCAGATTTACAACCTAACGTTAATTTGGATCGATGTGGTTTTCGGATATCCAAATAGGAAACGTGATCCCGGTCTCATCGAAATCCAAAACATGTCTTTTAAGGCCAAGTTGTTTTAGAGTTTAAAATAATTTCAATTCATTATCTGTATACACACAGATAGATAATTTACAACACAATAGATAATCAACCTTATCATTACCAACACATAATTCATATCATAATCAGATAATCCATATTATCATCCAAAAGCAACCAATGCATCCAAATTACATACATTTCCCATCTCATAGCTGAGATTACAAACCATACCAGGCAACTAATATCATCCATCAAACATAAGCAATGATCTAATGATCACACCATTTATAATTAATTTAAAACGAATTAAATTAATTGCCTAATTTCTAATTAATTTAAAATAAATTAAATTAATTACTTCATCATTAATTCTCTTTATCTTAATAATTAATTGATTACAGATCAATTTAAATAATCACCACCTCAATATTCATCTTAATTAATCATTACTGATTAACCATCTCTATTTACAATAAGTAATTAGCCTTTAATATTAATTACACAAGTTAATTCACTTAACAATTTACAATAATTAACTTGTAATCAATTAATTTACTAAAGTTAATTATAATAATCTTTTATTCATTATTAATTATTCCTTAATTAATCAATCCTAAATTACATAATTAATTAATTAATTATTTATTTCTAATTACAATTTAATTAATCTCTCTATTTAAATTAATTACACAAGTAATTAACCTTCAATTTAAACCACATATATATCAATCACCCATGATTAATAATCATTCAGTAATTAACTACTTTAATTACTCATCCCATAAATTAATTACTCTTAATTGATTATCTCAATTAATCCTTGATTAATTTCAAAGTGATTTAAATCTAAATTACTTCAATAATAAATATCTTTAATTACATCCAGTAATTATTAATTAATTACTTCCTTAAGTAATTACAATTAAATTAATTACATAAAGTAATTATTTATCAATCCTCACATGTTTAAATTAATTTAACTTAATTAATCTAAACCAATCGCATTAATCAAACTAATTACACTAAGTAATTAATTCATTAGTTACTTTATTAAGTAACTAAACATAAACAATTTCAAATGATTATCATTAATAAATTAATCTAATTAATTATTAAAAATTAATCACATTAATTCATTCTTAAATAATCTTATGTTAATTATCTTCATTAACACTTCTTAATTATTTAATTAAGAATTAACTTATATAAATCATTATTAATTATCAATTAATTAATATTTAATTTTAATTTAATTAATAAATTTATTTAGTGTTAATTACAATCTTAATTAATCATTAAATACTTGATTAAATAAATCTTAATCATTAATTAAAATTTAATTAACAATCCTTAATTATAGATTAATTAAGCTTAATTAATTAATCTCTAATCTAATTAATTAACTTAAAAATTATTAATTACTTAATAAATCATCCACATTATAAATTAATTAAATAATTAATATTCCATTTAAATTAACTTAATATTTTAAATGAATCCAATTTCTTAAGTTCTAATCTTAATTTAAGAAACATTTCTTCTCATATAAAGTATTTTAAAACAAATTGTTTCCAAATTTATTTTTAAACTTTTCTTTCCATTTTATAATTTTAAAATGAATACAATTTATTTAAACAAATTTTTAAACAAATTTTAAAATCTTTTTTTCTTCACATGCTTAAGAACATACCTTTATAAAATAAAGGTTTAAAAGATCATAAGACAAATTTATTTTAAGCAAATTAAATTTAAAAATTTTCTTTTTAAATTTCAAACTGAAAGACGGTTTTAAACCTTCACTCCAGATTTAAACTTAAAACTTTAAAGTTTTACTTACATTTCCATCTTTATTTTTAAATTCAAGTATTTAACCTTTCTCAAATAGTTAAAACAAATTTAAATTTAAAAACTTACTTTATTTTTAAAACCGACATTAAAGTTAAATTCCAGGTTTTTAAAACTGGATTTAAACTTATTTTAAATTTTATTTCATAAATTTAACTCATAGTTTAAATTCAAAACCAATGTTTCTTTATACTTTAAAAGTTTAAAATTTAAATTTTAAATTCCCAGATTTAAATTAAATTCAAACTCAGATTCATCTACTCTAAATTTCCTATTTCAGTTTCTAGATTTTAAACTTTGCTTTAAATTTTCAGTTGCATTTTAAAATTTTACTTTTAAATTTAAAAACAGAAAAATAGTTTTCTCTCTTGATTTAAAACAACTTGGATTTATGAATTCAAAAATAATTCAAAATCCAAGATTTAAACTATTGATTTCATCTTTAAATTTCAGGTTTAAAAATTCCAGTTTGAACTTCAACTTACAATTAAACTTTACTTTTAAAATTTTAAAACAGAAAATAGTTTCTGTTTTGGTTTAAAATCAAACTAGAGTTTTAAAAGAATTTCAAATTCATTTCAAAGATCCAAAATTTAAACTAATTGAATTCAAATTCAAATTTTCGGTTAAAGCTTAGTTTCAGATTTTTGTCTACATTTTTAATCTATACTTCAAAGATTAAAACTGTAGCAGGTTTCTGGTTTTGCTTGAGACCAACTAAAGTTTTCAAAATTTAAATTATTTCAAAACCTAAGGTTTAAACTGATTGAATTCAAATTTAAATTCATTTTTGAAATCTTAGATTTAAATTTTACTTTGCATCAAAACTTTTGTTTTTAATTTTTAAAAACTAGAAAATAGGTTCTGTTTATTGAGAAACCTGAAACCAAGCATTTACTCGAGAAATCCCAAACTTGCTTCGAGTCAGATCCTCCCTTGCTTCGAGTCACCCTCCAATTTACCCGAGACCATCACGAGGTATCAAACTGTAACCCACTTCAACTATGTCATCATCACCATACTGTGCACCTGTACACCTCCTCCGGCCACCGCTGGCCATCTCCACAACCTTCCCATAGTCATCAATCAACCCCACAGTCAATCCAAACACCCATTTCATCCATAAATGCCCGAAAAAAAAAATCCAGACACTGCTTCTAAACCTGGAACATCAATCCCCCTTTACAATCCCTAACCTGTCAACGACGATTCCACCCATCTCCGGCCACCATCATCTTTGAATCTCCGTCAACGACTTCATCAATCCATCATCTAATAATACCTAAGAGATCTTAGAACTCGATCCATTGTTGAAGCAGAGGTATTCAATTCCTTATACCCAGTAAAACTAGGGTTCATAACTGAAAATCCCAAATTACAACATCACAAATGAATTTCAATTCACACTAAATTTTTTCCTATAATCCCTGATAGCTTCACCATTTTCAGAAGCAAATTCAACTCAAACAAACATAAGAATCGACAGTGATTACCCAAATGTTGAATTACAGTAAAATATGAACTGTTTCCTGGATATTAGTACAAGAATTATAATTCCAAGTTTAGAATTCATGATTTTATATGATGTTTTGGTTTATAACTCTGAAACAATGTTTTGTAAAGTTTGAATGTTTCATCTTATAGACTTAATTTCTCTGTTAATTTTATTTTCAGGTATACACAATTTTGTTTAACTTATATAAAGTTTTTAAAACTTACTTTATCATGAAATAAACAGATTTCATTCAAATATGAATCATAATAGCAACAAATCAAAAAAATATCTTTTAAATCAACTTGAAGTTATAGTATAAATGGTATGTACATAAGTAAACAACATGCATCCCATTCAAATATGTACACAGCAATGTTTTTAACAGTAAGTATAGGTCTACTTATTTTCATGAATAGATCAAGCAACCATCTTTTATACTTAGAAATTTTTAAAAAATATTGAAGTTACTCACCTGTTAATTTATGCAGACAGAGCACATCCTCTTAATTATGCATGCAGAATACCCCTTGCAAATGTTTTGAATGCCTTTAAACTTGCTTCAGATTTTGTTTGCCCTTTAAACTTCTTTTTACAAACTTGCTTTAAAATGCTTCCAGCTTTGAAAAAAATTCATGCATGCAGGTTTTGTTTGCTTTTCCAGATTCTAATTACCCAAGTTTTTGAATGAAAATGCAGATGCTTGCTATGTATTGATTTTGAAGTTTTAAGGAGATGAAATTTGCAGATTAAGGAATGCAATTGATTTTACAGGAAATTGAATAGGTTATCATGATTTTCAGATTTGAGGAATGAAGATTTTTAATTATAGATTTTTAGTTGGAAATTTTCTCTTAGTTTATAAAATGAAAAATGAGAAAAGAAAGGGGAAAAAAGCATGCAAGTTTAAATAACAATATTTTGATTTACATTAAAATTAAAGAAAATTTAAAACTAAAGTTTTGACACATGGCTAAAATGTTAACACTTGTAAATTACCTTGCTTAAGAACTTAACATATGTTAATTCATGTCTTAAATTACTTGCACATGTCAATTTAAGTGATTTGTTATTTTTAAATTAAAGTTAATTAATGTTTAAACTTAATTAATTAGTTCCTTATACTTAGTTATGTATATAAATAATTTCTAAAGAATAAAGCAAAGTGTTATTATAAATAAAAACAATATACAAATCAATCTTTTGACAAAGATACTTTTTAAACAATTAAAATAAATTTATAAAAGAGGTTGTAACTTAAATGAATACATGTTTCATATTTTAAATTGTATTTTAAATTTTCATATTTAATTTACAAATCAAAATTATCAATCAACAATTTAAAAAGAATAAAACAAACATTTTATAACCTTATTTTAATATTCAAACTTAAGTCAAAATATTTTAACAAATAAAACATTTATCTCATATATTTAAAAATCATTTAGCTATTAAATATTTTTGAAAAGCTTTAAATCAAAAATAAATCACAATTCCCAATTTCAAAATATTAAAATTATGTTATACTAATTTAATTAAAAACAACTTATCTATTTAAAATATATATAAATATACATGTATATCTAATAAATAGAAAACAGATTTATTAGCTTATTAAAAAAAAATTCTTTAATTAATTATTTAAATAAAGGAGATTATAGAATCAATTTAATTTATTAACAAAAATTATCAAATTAATTTAAATTTAAACATAGATTATTAAATTTATATTTCCAAAAATTCCGGGATATTACAATCCTCCCCCTTAAAAGAATTTCGTCCCCGAAATTTAAAACAAAGGTAATTTAATAATCTATTTACAGATTTTATTTTAAAACACAACATATGTTAATCATATGCTGATAACCATAGCAACCAATTCACACAATCAGAATAAATCTAACTATCCAGAAAATTTTTGGATAGAACTGTCACGTGTTTCGCCGGTATACATCGGGTTACTCTCTTTATAGAATTCAAACAATCAATACTACAAAGCTACAGATCTCCTATCAACAACTCTAAACAGAATATCAGACTACAGACGAGTCTGACTCCTCAACCAATCCATTCTGAACTGCTGGTTCCAAAACCAGAAATATCAAACACGTACTCCCTTAGAGATACGTGAAACACTTTGAATCCCAGTTATCCAAACTGGCAATTCAACTCTTGAAAACCAAACAGAACAGCTTATGTTGGCCTAGCCAATTTACCGAAGAAAAGGATTCACTCTTGCTGCTTCTGAACTCCACTTCAGGAAACTACTCAGCCAGAAGAACTTCCTTCCAACTCAGAACACTCTGTGCTGCACTGCTAACACCAAAGCTAAAGAATTCTCAATCCAAACTCTTCGAGATACACGGACCTCAAAGCAAACAGAAACACCCTGCTTGACTCAGCCACAACACCAAGCAGACTCACTTCCTTACTCTTGTTACAAAGAAACATCTTTGGAAACATCCATAGTCACTGCATCTCATCACGCAGCTACCACTTCCTGAGGTATCAAGATACCATCTCTAATCTTACTTCTGCCCAACCAATAGATCAAAACTCAACTCTGCACCTCAAAGATGAATCTCTAAACCTCAACGGGTTTCCTTCAGAGATCGATGAAGTCCTTACACCAAGCAAAACTTACTCGAGACGGTATTCGGTTTATAGTCTCGACAAATACACTTCCAAAATTAGCCACTCAAACTCCAAACAATGGTAGTCGTGTTACACACACTACTACCTCATCTACCTTTATAGCTTATATTGGAAAACCTGAACAGGTAACCCAACAAATAGGTAGAAACAATTATATATATATATATATAAATACAAATACGCTCTCTCAAGATAGACACTACTCCAGAGACTAGGTATTCGCTCAACCTAGTGCTCTGATGCCAACTGAGACGACCCGACTTTTTCACCACAAAAAGTCATATCATCTTTAAGAAAGAAAGGGATAGAAAAGAGAAAAGAAAGAAGAGAAAGAAGAAACAACACAAGAATCTCAATAGCGGAACGAATAAATTATACTAATAACATAAGTACTACGTACTATACATCAATTATCAGAGTTACACATACAATACAACACATACTAGACAGTTATAAACACCAGTCTAGTTATTACAACTCAAACACGATGCAGAGGACACTCAGAGATACCAACATAGCGGAAAACTATATAACTATACGCAGAAGCCTCCTGCTCCATTGCTCCTCCATAATTCGTCAAAGCTAACCTGAATCCCTTGGCTACTCGTAAAAATTTGAGTACCCAAGAGTTAAAGAAAACAGAAATAACTCTGGGTCAGACATGGGTCTGGTGTGAGTAACAGGTTAAAGTTGCTTAACTTTGAAAAACCTTTGAAAAGAAAAGGTATCACGCAAGACTTCCCACACATAAACGTGGAAAAGTTTTTACCTTACGCTAACCAAAACATTTGATAGGAAATCCGATGATATTATAATAGTGTCTAGGGTTTTCAAGTAAAATACAGAAATAGCTGGAATGCTTACATCTCACGTTCCAACATAGTTGGGCACAACTAATACGTACGACACTTATTGGATTTTGGATTCCATACAATGGCTGGGCTACTGGGGTAACGCCCGTCACAGTACGTGGCCTAGAGCACCGTATCGAGGAGTACGCCCGCTCCCTGCAACACAAAGCCGGAACCATTCCTTACTGAACAGTTCCGAACAAGACCACCCCGAAATTGTGATCAGCAACCGCACCACTAAGCCGAAATAAAGGGACATCTAGACAGGGGTAAATCTCGCTCTCAAGTGGGGGCTACCCACAAAGCCTTGCTGCACCTCCCCTATTTTAGCCATTCTCGGTTGATGAGGCTTGAGGCTACGATTACCTTTATAGGACATAACACTTAGAATGCTCATCGTCCACCTGACGATGTTCTGAAAGCATTCAATCCATACAAGTTCCTTCCGGGTTCAAACGAAACCGAAGGCATTATCTCGTTACACTCGTTTTGGAATCACCCTCAGAGTTAACGACGATAACCCTTGCACTCTGAATCTTCATCTTCACTCTATATTCACGACCTAACGTTAATTTGGATCGATGTGGTTTTCGGATATCCAAATATGGAAACCCGATCCCGGTCTCATCGAAATCCAAAACGTGTCTTTTAAGGCCAAGTTGTATTAGAGTTTAAAACAATTTCAATTCATTATCTATATACACGCAGATAGATAATTTACAACACAATAGATAATCAACCTTATCGTTACCAACGGATAATTCATATCATAATCAGATAATCCATATTATCATCCAAAAGCAACCAATGCATCCATATTACAAACATTTCCCATCTCATAGCTGAGATTACAAACCATACCAGGCAACTAATATCATCCATCAAACATAAGTAATGATCTAATGATCACACCATTTGTAATTAATTTAAAATGAATTAAATTAATTACTTAATTTCTAATTAATTTAAAATAAATTAAATTAATTACTTCATCATTAATTCTCTTTATCTTAATAATTAATTGATTACAGATCAATTTAAATAATCGCCACCTCAATATTCATCTTAATTAATCATTATTGATTAACCATCTCTAATTACAATAAATAGTTAGCCTTTAATATTAACTGCACAAGTTAATTTTACTTAACAATATACAATAATTAACTTGTAATCAATTAATTTACTAAAGTTAATTATAATAATCTTTTATTCATTATTAATTATTCCTTAATTAATCAATCCTAAATTACATCATTAATTAATTAATTAATTATTTCTAATTACAATTTAATTAATCTCTCTATTTAAATTAATTACACAAGTAACTAACCTTCAATTTAAACCACATATATATTAATCACCCATGATTAATAACCATTCAGTAATTAATTACTTTAATTACTCATCCCATAAATTAATTACTCTTAATTAATTATCTCAATTAATGCTTGATTAATTTCAAAATAATTTAAATCTAAATTACTTCTATAATAAATATCTTTAATTACATCCAGTAATTATTAATTAATTACTTCTTTAAGTAATTACAATTCAATTAATCACATAAAGTAATTATTTATCAATCCTCACATGTTTAAATTAATTTAACTTAATTAATCTAAACTAATCACATTAATCAAATTAATTACACTAAATAATTAATTCATTAGTTACTTCATTAAGTAATTAAACATAAACAATTTCAAATGATTATTATTAATAAATTAATCTAATTAATTATTAAAAATTAATGACATTAATTAGCTGTTAAATAATCTTATGTTAATTATCTTCATTAACACTTCTTAATTACTTAATTAAGAATTAACTTATATAAATCATTATTAATTATCAATTAATTAATATTTAATTTCAATTTAATTGATAGTTTTTTTAATGTTAATTACAATCTTAATTAATCACTAATCACTTGATTAAATAAATGTTAATCATTAATTAAAATTTAATTAACAATCCTTAATTATAGATTAATTAACCTTAATTAATTAATCTCTAATCTAATTAATTAACTTAAAAATTATTAATTACTTAATAAATCATCCACATTATAAATTAATTAAATAATTAATATTCCATTTAAATTAACTTAATATTTTAAATGAATCCAATTTCTTAAGTTCTAATCTTAATTTAAGAAACATTTCTTCTCATATAAAGTATTTTAAAACAAATTGTTTCCAAATTTATTTTTAATATTTTCTTTCCATTTTAAAATTTTAAAATGAATACAATTTATTTAAACAAGTTTTTAAACAAATTTTAAAATCTTTTTTTTCACATGTTTAAGAACATAACTTTATAAAATAAAGGTTTAAAATATTATAAAATAAATTTATTTTAAGCAAATTAAATTTAAAATTTTCTTTTTAAATTTCAAACTGAAAGACAGTTTTAAACCTTCACTCCAGATTTAAACTTAAAACTTTAAAGTTTTACTTACATTTCCATCTTTATTTTTAAATTCAAGTATTAAACCTTTCAAAAATAGTTAAAACAAATTTAAATTTAAAAACTTACTTTATTTTTAAAACTGGCATTAAAGTCAAATTCCATGTTTTTAAAACTGGATTTAAACTTATTTTAAATTTTATTTCATAAATTTAACTCATAGTTTAAATTCAAAACCAATGTTTCTTTATACCTTAAAAGTTTAAAATCTAAATTTCAAATTCCCAGATTTAAATTAAATTCAAACTCAGATTCATCTACTCTAAATTTCCTATTTCAGTTTCCATATTTTAAACTTTGTTTTAAATTTTCAGTTGCATTTTAAAATTTTACTTTTAAATTTAAAAATAGAAAAACAGTTTTCTTCTTGATTTAAAACAACTTGGATTCTGAATTCAAAAATAATTCAAAATCCAAGATTTAAACTATTGATTTAATTTTTAAATTTCAGGTTTAAAAATTCCAGTTTGAACTTCAACTTACAATTTAAACTTTACTTTTAAAATTTTAAAACAGAAAACAGTTTCTGTTTTGGTTTAAAATCAAACTAGAGTTTTAAAAGAATTTCAAATTTATTTCAAAGATCCAAAATTTAAACTAACTGAATTCAAATTCAAATTTTAAGTTCAAGCTTTGTTTCAGATTTTTGTTTACATTTTTAAACTCTACTTCAAAGATTAAACCTATAGTAGGTTTCTGGTTTTGCTTAAGACCAACTAAAGTTTTCAAAATTTAAATTATTTCAAAACCTAAGGTTTAAACTGATTGAATTCAAATTTAAATTCAGTTTTTATATCTTAGATTTAAATTTTAGTTTGCATCAAAACATTTGTTTTGTAATTCTTAAAAACTGGAAAACAGGTTCTGTTTATTGAGAAACCTGAAAACAAGCTTTTACTCGAGAAATCCCAAACTTGCTTCGAGTCAGATCCTCCCTTGCTTCGAGTCACCCTCCAATTTACCCGAGACCATCACGAGGTATCAAACTGTAACCCACTTCAACTATGTCATCATCACCATACTGTGAACCTATACACCTCCTCCGGCCACCGCTGGCCATCTCCACAGCCTTCCCACAGTCATCACTCAACCCCACAGTCAATCCAACACACATTTCATCCATAAACGCCCGAAAACAAAATCCAGACACTGCTTCTAAACCTGGAACATCAGTCCTCCTTTTCAATCCTTAACCTGTCAACGGCGATTCCTCCCATCTCCGACCACCATCACCTATGAATCTCCGTCAACGACTTCATCAATCCATCATCTAGCAGTACCTAAAAGATCTTAGAACCCGATCCATTGTTGAAGCAGAGGTATTCAATTTCCTTATACCCAGTAAAACTAGGGTTCATAACTGAAAATCCCAAATTACAACATCACAAATGAATTTCAATTCACACTAAATTTTTTCCTATAATCCCTGATAGCTTCACCATTTTCAGAAGCAAATTCAACTCAAACAAACATAAGAATCGACAGTGATTACCCAAATGTTGAATTACAGTAAAATATGAACTGTTTCCTGGATATTGGTGCAAGAATTATAATTCCAAGTTTAGAATTCATGATTTTATATGATGTTTTGGTTTATAACTCTGAAACCATGTTTTGTAAAGTTTGAATGTTTCATCTTATACACTTAATTTCTCTGTTAATTTTATTTTCAGGTATACACAATTTTGTTTAACTTATATAAAGTTTTTAAAACTTACTTTATGATGAAATAAACAGATTTCATTCAAATATGAATCATAATAGCAACAGATCAAAAGAATATCTTTAAAATCAACTTGAAGTTATACTGTAAATGGTCTGTACATAAGTAAACAACATGCATCCTATTCAAATATATACACAGCAATGTTTTTAACTGTAAGTATAGGTCTACTTATTTTCATGAATAGATCAAGCAATCATCTTTTATACTTAGAAATTTTTACAAAATATTTAAGTTACTCACTAGTTAATTTATGCAGACAGAGCACATCCCCTTAATTATGCATGCAAAATATCCCTTGCAAATGTTTTGAATGCCTTTAAAATTGCTTCAGATTTTGTTTGCCCTTTAAACTTCTTTTTACAAACTTGCTTTAAAATGCGTCCAACTTTGAAAAAAATTCATGCATGCAGGTTTTGTTTGCTTTTCCAGATTCTAATTACCCAAGTTTTTGAATGAAAATGCAGATGCTTGCTATGTTTTGATTTTGAAGTTTTGAGGAGATGAAATTTACAAATTTTGAGGAATGCAATTGATTTTACAGGAAATTGAATAGGTTAATATTTTTTTTCCGATTTGAGGAATGAAGAGTTTTGATTATAGGTTTTTATTTGGAAATTTTCTCTTAGTTTATGAAATGAAAAATGAGAATAGAAAGGGGAAAAAAGCATGCAAGTTTAAATAACAATATTTTGATTTACATTAAAATTAAAGAAAAATTAAAACTAAAACTTTGACACAGGCTAAAATGTTAACACTTGTAAATTACCTTGCTTAAATACTTAACATATGTTAATTCATGTCTTAAATTACTTACACATGTCAATTTAAGTGATTTGTTATTTTTAAATTAAAGTTAATGAATGTTTAAACTTAATTAATTAGTTACTTATACTTAGTTACGTATATAAATAATTTCTAAAGAATAAAGCAAAGTGTTATTATAAATAAAAACAATATACAAATCAATCATTTGACAAAGATACTTTTTAAACAATTAAAATAAATTTATAAAAGAGGTTGTAACTTAAATGAATACATGTTTCATATTTTAAATTGTATTTTAAATTTTCATATTTAATTTACAAATCATAATTATCAATCAATAATTTAAAAAGAATAAAACAAACATTTCATAACCTTATTTTAATATTCAAACTTAAGTCAAAATATTTTAACAAATAAAACATTTATCTCATGTATTTAAAAATCATTTAGTTATTAAATATTTTTGAAAAGCTTTAAATTAAAAATAAATCACAATTCCCAATTTTAAAATATTAAAATTATGTTATACTAATTTAATTAAAAACAACTGATCTATTTAAAATATATATAAATATACATGTATATCTAATAAATAGAAAACAGATTTATTAGCTTATTAAAAATAAATTCTTTAATTAATTATTTAAATAAAGGAGATTATAGAATCAATTTAATTTATTAACAAAAATTATCAAATTAATTTAAATTTAAACACAGATTATTAAATTTATATTGCCATAAATTCTGGGATATTACATCGAGACCACTTCCATTGAGTTCAAAATGGCGGTTGCAACCTTTTTTAGTTTAAACATCGATATGTTTGGAGTTGAGTAAAGTTTTGATGTTTTCATTTAACGGTTTGGGTTTGGGTTTGGGTTTCAGCCCACTAACCCAACTCATCTTATATCCTAACTCCACCCCTCTCCTCTTCATTCATTCTTCATTTTCTAACACTTCAAGAATTAGTAAAAATAGGGGAGGAGATTGGGAATTAAAATCCTAAGCCCTAGTTTCCTTTGCAAATTTAAATTCTAGCTCCAAAATCAAAGAGAAGCTTAGGTAAGCATCCTCTTCTCCTTCCCCATCTCAATCTCTCTCCAATTTCAGAAATTTCCTATAACCTAACTTAGGAAATATTTGCTTATGATCTTAGATTGGAGCTTTTAGAGTTGAAGTTGAAGAGTAGTTGAACTTTCCTTTGTTTTCAAGCTTCTCCTTTGTTGTTTTTGAGTTTTAAAGGTGAGTTTTTGAACTCACATCTACGTCTATATCTTTGATAGTTGTTAGGTAGTGATTCCTAACATCTGTTCATGTCCGTTTCCTTTGGATTGAATTGGTTTTATGAATATTCCAATTTTTGATATTTTAAAGTCAAATCTTTAAAAATCCTAGCTTTGATGTTTGAACATCTTTTTGGTGGTGTATCGAAGAGCCTATAGGGCTGGGTTGCAGATAGGCATAAACCCCTAGCGCCCATCGCTCGTCCGATCACAATTTGTGGGATTTTTTCCCTTGGTAGGGCTAGGTTGATAATGCTGTAGAAGCAGGTTCAGTCGACTGAACCAGGAGGTCAGTCGACTGAACCAGGGGACATAAGAGGCTCTCTACCTGTTTCAGTCGACTAACCTTATGGTTCACTCGACTGACCTGGAAATTGAAAGTTTCCAAGCATTGGGTCGGCCGACTGACCACCTGGTTCAGTCGACTGATATGCTTGCCTTGGCCTAGTTTGCCTATTTTCCTTGGGTTTCCAATTTTGATCGATTCTTGTTGATTCAAATTGTTGTTGTCATTTATTATCGACTTTGATGACTTCTTTTTTGGGATTTTTAGGAATATCCATTTTGATGGATTGGTACCGATTTCTATGGATTTGATTCACGTCTTCATATGTCAATTTTTGGTGATTGATTGTTTCTACAATCATTTCTGTGACTTGTCACTTTGAAATACAAAGGTTTCTATACTAGTAATAAATATTCAAACTCTTATACAATGATGATTTCAACTCTATTGTTAATACAAAGCTCTTTATAAAACCGTTTTCCAACCTATTAGTTCATGCAAACCTTTACCTCGTTCGTATGAGAAAATCTAATTAAACGGCTTAGCAAAACAAATGGTATGAAACACTTGTTTTACTTCGTCTGCTAATTTTTGGACTTGTTCCATTAAAACTCTTGTGACAATTTTCGAGTGGAGATCTACAATTCGTTCGTAAATATTTGACCTAAGCCAGTGGCTATGGGACATGAAGCTAAACTCATTTATTTACTAGCTTAATGTAATTCACAATTTTTACTGATCAACGATGATCATTTTGGGATTTACACTAGCGATATACTAT
This sequence comes from Allium cepa, assembly GCA_030765085.1. Lineage (NCBI taxonomy): Eukaryota > Viridiplantae > Streptophyta > Magnoliopsida > Asparagales > Amaryllidaceae > Allium > Allium cepa. Next base: position 814,528,707 of record CM060939.1, read on the forward strand.
GTCTCTTTGTCTACGTGGGGGACTGTACCTTGTTTTATTGAGTTTCGTCTCATTTGTTTTATAGGCTAACGATGTATTGGTTCCTCGGAGTTTCGACTCATTTTTGTGGGCTAGCGACCCATGTCCTTTTATGGATTCGGTTCATCGAGTGTATCGTTGTACTACGTCGTTGTACCGGCTCATTAGGTTCATTAAGCATACCGTTGTACTATGTTGTTATTCCGAATTACTTAAGTTTCAGGTTCTGCGGGCGTACCGTTATTGTACTATGTCGTTGCACTGGCTCTATGGTTAGCGGCCATGGGTTAGCGACCCGTTTGTGATGCACATATTGGTGAGTTTTCATGCTCCCGTTTGTGATAGGCCTCCCCCTTTGTGATTTCTTGATTTCTAATTGATGATTTCTAGGATTTGTGTTTCACCAATTTTTATGATTGGCATTGATATGTTTGTCAATATTTGTGGTTTGGTGAATAAAATAAAGAATATGACATTCTTTTTGGGTGTTTTGTGATTCTTGAGATATTGTATGATTTTTGTTGTTTTTAGATGTATACTTTTCATAGTATGGCATTATTGTTATCATACGTTTTTGTTATATCTCTTATCCTATATAATTTTTTTGATATTTATAGCTAGACCGATCCATTTATTATTTTCTTATTAAATAATACTCGGGTCAGACCGAGATGTTATAGATGCTTCTGCTTGACTCCTTATCTGGGACCATCATCTAACTTTTGTCTAACTACTTATTTTAGGAGCTTTTTGTCATTATACATTCGAGGTAGAGACTCCTTGATGTATCCATATTCTTTTATGTAGAACTTGTACCTATTATTTTGTAATGTAGTGGATCTTGAATGACCACTACTTTGATGTACACTTTTATGTGATATATATCATATATGTTTCAGCCATTGTGTTATGGATCTCTGTGACTGATTTGTGTTATGCTTATTTCTGTATTTATTTCCGAAGACCATATAACCACTATGTGTTAGCTTGGATTTTGTATTGGTATGTTGGATTTCCTCTTGAAGTTAAATGTGTGACATACTATCTGACATATCGATGCTCGCATAAAGCAATTACACGGATGGTCGCACCTTGACAACCTTATTCTTCATGCTAGTTGACGGCATTACCTCGTAGTGTCCTTAGCTAGCATAAGTATAGAGGTGGGACATTACATCTTGGTATCGGAGCCAAACTTTGGAACAATGTGGAATAATCTAGCAAGGATCATTGTCCTAAGTCCTTCTTAGGACTCGTGCCTTAGGATTTTATCCGAGTCTTAGGACCCGTTCTTTCCTAATTTCTTTTATGATGCCTTGTTTTATCAATCATGACTGTTTGATATTTATTTTGTGAATAACCTTTTTCTTCTGCTTTCTTTCTTTCTTAAAGAATAGGAATGGTTAGACCAGGCCATCCCAGCGTCGGATAATCTAGTGCTACTCCTCAGGATGGAGTATTTATATCTGCCCAACAGCTTCTAGATCTTGTAAAGAATGCTTAAGCTTTCGGACCTATTCTAGAGCCTACTCACCCTAAATCTGGGTTTGCATGCTTATGCAGTGATTATGCCAATTTGGGGTGGAAAGCCATTCAAGGGTTCCAAAAGCGTTATAGAAGTCCAAGCTTGGCTTAGAACATGCGATCGTATCTTTTCTGGCATGAATCTTATTGATTTGCATCGTGTCTAAGTGGCTTATAGTATGCTCCAAGAAAGAGCATAAGATTGGTATGAGCTTCTGATTTCTGAAATTATTGAAACGAATCTTACTTGGGAGCAATTCCGAGAAAGATTTAAATTGAAGTTTGTGCCGGAAGCTGAAAAAGTAACTTTAGCTCGGCGCTTTATTGACCTTGTTCAAGGTGAATCTTCTGTGATGGATTACGTTGCATCTTTTGAATCCCTCTCTAAATATGGGGTCGAGTACATTAATAACCCATTGAAGAAGAATCAGAGGTTTGTCTATGGCTTGAATAAGAATCTAAAAAGGCCATTACTTTTGAAACTGGAAGTTTCTTTCGACCAACTTCTTGATATTGCTCTTCGACTTTAAGAGGCCGATAAAGAAGATGATGTTGAAGTTGTTGGTGCCAATATGAACTTCAACAACAACAAGAAAAGGCCTGTTAAGTTCAAAGGTCCTTATCCCAACAAGAAAGAGAAGCAAGCAACTCTGGTAGCAAAGACTACTACATCTAGTTATAGGCAATGCTACAATTGTGGTTCTAAGGACCACTTCGCTAATGGATGTCTAAAATCTATCTTTTGTCGTTATTGCAAAAGTTCGGGCCATCTTTTTTTTTCTTGTCCCAAACTTCAAAGCAAGAACGAGGGAAAGATAAATGTTATGCAAGCCCCTAGTAACACTTCTCGTAGTCAAGGTATTTATCATTCTATCCTTGATGGCATTATTATGTTTCATGATCATCCTATTCGAGTTCTTTTTGATAAAGGTGCATCTCATTCTTTTATATCAAAAGAATTTGCTGATACTTTTTCTTTAAGTGTTATGGCTTTGTTGACTTCTTTGAGAATTGTGAATCCGGATGGTGGATCCGCAACACTTAGTTTGCTTTGTAAAGTTATCGAGATTATTTTATGTGATTATGCTTTCAAAGCCGATTTGCATGTTATGCGTTACTTAGGCTTCGGAATGATTTTAGGGATGGATTGGCTTAACCTTTATGAAGCCCATATCCTGTGTCTCGAGAGGACTATTCATCGTCGGCATCCTCAATCTGTTAAGCAGATTTCTATTATTCTCGAAGATTCGAATTCTAAATTGGCAGCATCCTTATATTCTCTAAACCCTCAAGATGATGATGATGATAAGGAAGATATCATTTCCCTCATTCACATTTTTTGTGAATTTCTCGACATATTTAAGCCCGTTTTATGGTTACCACCTAAGCGACCAATTGAGTTCAGAATTAATCTAATCTTTGGAGCTCTACCTATCACTCATCCTCATTATCGTATGTCTAATAAGGAAAATGAAGAGATGCGTAAACAATTATCCATGTTGGAGGAGAAGCAATTGATTCATTCTAGTTCCTCTCCTTGGGGAGCTTCGGCTATTTTTGTAAAGAAATCTGATAGTACACGTAGGCTTTGCGTTGACTAACGCAAGCTTAATGATCTTACCATTAAGAATAAATAACCTTTACCTCGGATTGATGATTTATTTGACCAACTTTGTGGTACTAGAATCTTCTCACAGTTAGACTTAACAACCAGTTTTCATCAGCTTCGTATTGCGGAGGATAGCATTCCTTTGACATCGTTCCTTACGGGTTATGGATCTTATGAATGGCTTGTTTTCCCATATGGTTTAACAAATGTTCCAACTTATTTCGTTGACCTTATGAATCGAGTTTTCAAAGATTTCCTCGATCAATTTGTTGCCATCTTTATAGATGATATTCTTGTTTATTCTAAAACCGAGTGAGAGCATGGAAAGCATCTTCGGATTGTGTTGGATACTCTTAGAAGCAATCAATTGAAAGAAAATTTTTCTAAGTGCCACTTTTGGCAATCTCTTGTGAAATTTATCGGGCATATTATTTCTGAATCCGGAATTTCTGTGGATCCTTCAAAGATTGAAGCGATTCAAAAATTGGAAGAGACTTGAGAGTGTGATAGAAATCCGTAGCTTACTTGGATTGGCGGGTTATTACGTCAGTTCATAAAAGACTTTTCTAAAATTCCCATGCTCTTACTAGTTTGACAAAGAAGGGAGTTAAGTACATTTGGTCAGACAAATGTGAAGCTTCTTTTCAAAGATTAAAAGAACTCCTTTCCGATGCTCCTATTCTTGTGATTCCCGAAGGGTACCAAGGCTTTATTGTTTATACTGATGTTAGTGTGTTGGTTTAGGAATCATTCTCATGCAAAGGGAACGTGTTATTGCTTATGCTTCTAGGCAATTAAAGCCCGCCGAGACTAGATATGTCACTCATGATTTAGAGCTCGCGGCTATCGTTTTCGCCCTTAGAATTTGGCGTCATTATCTTTTGGGAGATAAATTTGTTCTCTACCAATCATAAATCTTCGAAGTATTTATTTTCTCAAAAGGAACTTAATTCGCATAAACAATGTTGGCTCGAGTTCCTTGCATCTTATGATCTTGATATTCTTTATACTCCCGAAAATGGAAATCGTGTTGTCGATGCCCTTAATAGTAAGCACCAGGCGGTTGTTTCTATGGTGGTATCCGAATGGAATGATCTTGAGATTTTTTCCACTTGTGAGATTCGAGATCGTGAATCCGATTCATGTTCATCACTTGTTTTATGTAGCCTTGGGGCTCATCCATCTCTTTTAGATCGTATTCTTGAAGCTCAAAAGCTAGATCCCAAATTGGCTCTTTTTAGCCAAAACTGTAGGGATAAAATTGATATTAAAGGGTTGAAAGACTTTGATATCGATGCTCGTGGCGGAATTCGAAAATTTGGTAGACTTATCGTGCCAAATATTAGCGATCTTCGTAAAGACATTTTAGAAGATTCTCATCGTCCTAAATTTACCATTCATCCCGGTAGTAGTAATATGTATGCGGATATGAAGCGACTTTACTATTGGGATGGAATGAAGTCTGATTTTGCTAACTTTATTAAGCATTGCATGACTTGCTAACTTGTTAAGGCCAAGCATCAAAGGCCCGGTGGGTTATTACAACCTTTGGACATTCCAATTTAGAAGTGGAATCAAGTCTCTATGGACTTTATTGATAGACTTCCCCCATCTCGTTCGGGCTATGACAATTTATGGGTGATTGTGGATAGACTTACAAAATCCACCCATTTTATTCCCGTTCGGTCTAATCCGACCGTACCTCTTTTGGCCAAACTCTATATTAGAGAAATTGTTAAATTGCATGGAGTTCCTACTTCTATTGTTATTGATCGTGATCCATTGTTTACTAGCAGATTTTGGAAGAGTCTTCAAAAAGCTCTGGGAACGAAGTTTAATTTTAGCACTGTTTATCATTCTCAGTCCGATGGACAAACCGAGTGTGTGAATCAAACTCTTGAAGATCTTCTTCGTGCTTGTGTTATTGATTTTGGTGGAAGTTGGGAAGATCATATTCCTCTTGTTGAGTTTTCTATAATAATAGCTTCCAATCTAGTATTGGTATGGCACTTTTTTAGGTACTCTATGGAAGGCCATGCCGATCCCCTTCTTGTTGGCTTGAAGCCGGTGAGAAGCTGGTTTTAGGTCCAGATTTTATTCATGACTCCACAGAAAAGATTGACCTTATTCGCCATTGGATGAGAAAATCTCAAAGTAGACAAAAATCCTATGCCGATAACCGAAGAAGGAAATTAGAATTTCTTGTGGGAGATTTGGTGTTTATTCGTGTTTCACCTATGAAGGGTGTTGTGCGTTTTAGTCGAGCGGGAAAATTAGCACCTCGATATATTGGTCCATTTCCCATCACCGAAAGTATTGATTCCATGGCTTATCGCCTTTTATTACCGGCTCAAATTCTGCTATTCATGATGTGTTTCACGTTTCTCAACTACGGAAATGCCTTAGGGATTCCGATTCTATTCTTGAGCTCGGTGTTATTGAAGAAATTGAGGTTTCGCCTAATTTGACTTATGAGCAACATCCTATACGTATCATTGCTATGGAGGTTAAACGCCTTCGAAATAAAGATATTCCGTTTGTGAAAATTCAATGGTCCTCAAATCCTAACGATTGCTGTTGGGAATTTAGAGAATTCATCATGCAAACACATCTGGACTTACTCTCTCGTGCTCTTTGAGGTGAACTTATTATTTCAAATTTTCTTTTGTGTTGACATGCTTTTATGGTGGTTAATTTTTATTTCTCATTTTTCTTAAGTATTGCAAGGATGTAATTTTTTTAAGGGCGGGAGTCTGCAACAACCCGCATATTTTACGATTGTATATTTAAATATTTTATTTAAACATAGCATCGTTAGTCGGATTTAAGTTCGAAAAGCTAATTTTTGCAAATAGTCGAATTAGAACTCGAGACCCCTTCCATTGAGTTCAAAATGGTCTTTGCAACTTATTTGAGTATAACATCGATATGTTTGGAGTTGAGTAAAATTTTGATGTTTTCATTTAGGGCTTTGGGTTTGGGTTTGGGTTTCAGCCCATTAACCCAACTCATCTTATATCCTAACTCCACCCCTCTCCTCTTCATTCATTCTTCATTTCCTAACACTTCAAGCTTTAGTAAAAATGGGAAGGAGACTGGAAACTAAAATCCTAAGCCCTAGTTTTCTTTGCAAATTCAAGTTCTAACTACAAAATCAAAGAAAAGCTTAGGCAAGCATCCTCTTCTCCTTCCCCATCTCAATCTCTCTCCAATTTCAAAAGTTTCCTATAACCTAACTTAGGAAATATTTGCTTATGATCTTAGATTGGAGTTGTTGGAGTTGAAGTTGAAGAGTAGTTGATCTTCCCTTTGTTTTCAAGCTTCTCCTTTGTTGTTTTTGAGTTTTAAAGGTGAGATTTTGAACTCACATCTATTTCTATGTCTTTGATAATTGTTAGGCAGTGATTCCTAACGTCTATTCCTTGTCCATTTGCTTTGGATTGAATTGGTTTTATGAATATTCCAATCTTTGGTATTTTGAAGTCAAATCTTTAAAAATCCTAGCTTTGATGTTTGAACATCTTTTTGGTGGTGTATCGAAGAGCCTATAGGGCTGGTTTGCCGATTGGCATAAACCCGTAGCGCCCATCGCTTTTCCGATCACAATTTGTTGGATTTTTTCCCTTGGTAGAGCTAGGCTGATAATGTTGTAGAAGTAGGTTAAGCCGACTGAATCAGGAGGTTAGTCTATTGAACCAGGGGACAGAAAGTGCTCTGTACGTATAACAGTCGTTTGACCTTATGGTTCAGTCGAATGACATGGAAACCGAAAGTTTCCAGGCATTGGGTCAGCCGACTGACCAGCTGGTTCAGTCAACTGATCTGCTTGCCTCAGCCCAATTTGCCTGTTTTGCTTGGATTGGAACTCTTGTGATAATTTTCGAGTGGGGATGTACAATTCATTCGTAAATATTTCAGCTAAGCCAGTGGTGATGGGACATGAAGCTAAACACATTTATTTACTAGCTTAGTGTAATTCACACTTTTATTGATCAATGATGATCATTTTGTGATTTAGACTAGCGATATGCTATGTCTTTTAGTCCACGTGGGGGATTGTACCTCGTTTTATTGAGTTTCATCTCATTTCTTTTATAGGCTAATGACCTATTGGTTCTTTAAAGTTTCAACTCATTTTTGTGGGCTAGCGACCCATGTCCTTTTATGGAGTTCGTATCATTGGGTGTACCGTTGCACTACGTCGTTGTACCGACTTATCAAGTTCATCGGGCATACCATTTTACTACATCGATGTTCCGAAGTACTTGAGTTTCAGGTTCCTCGGGCATACCATTATTGTACTACGTTGTTGCACCGGCTCTATGGTTAGTGACCATACGTTAGCGACCCGTTTGTGATGCACGTGTTAGTGAGTTTTCATGCTCCCGTTTGTGATAGTCCTCCCCCTTTGTGATTTCTAGATTTCTAATTGATGATTTCTCCAATTTGCGTTTCACCAATTTTTATGATTGGCACTAATATGTTTGTCAATATTTGTGGTTTGGTGAATAAAATAAAGAATATGACATTCTTTTTGGGTGTTCTGAGATTCTTGAGATATTTTATGATTTTTGTTTTGTTAAATGTATGCTTTTCATAGTATGGCATTATTGTTATCATAAGTTTTTGTTATATCTCTTATCCTGTCTCATTTTTTATGATATTTATAGCTAGACTGATCCGTTTATTATTTTCTTATTAAATAATAGTCGAGTCCGATAGAGATGTTACAAGTGCTTCTACTTGACTCCTTATTAGGGACCATCATCTGACTTTTGTCTAACTACTTAGTTTAGTAGTTTTTGTCCCTATACATTCAAGATAGAGACTCCTTGATGTTTACATTTTCTATTGTGTAGCAGTTGTACCTATTCTTTTGTGATGTAGTGGATCTTGAATGACCACTACTTTGATGTACACTTTTATGTGATATATATTCATATTTGTTTCCACCTTCGTGATATGGATCTCTGTGACTGATTTGTGTTATGCTTGTTTCTGTATTTGTTTCCGAAGAACACATAGCCACTGTGTAGTAGCTTTGAGTTTGTATCGGCATGTCTAATTTCCTCTTGAAGTTAAATGCGTGACATACTATCTGACATATCGATGCCCGCACAAAGCAATTACATGGATGGTCGCTCCTCAACAACCTTATTCTTCGTGCTAGTTGACGGCATTACCTTGTATTGTCCTTGGCTAACGCGAGTGTAGAGTTGGGGCGTCACACTTTAGGTTGAAATAAAGATAGATTGGTAATTTGGTAAGAGGTTATTTTGATAAATTCACCACTTCTTTCTTTTCCTATAAATACCCACCTCCCTCTTCCATTCATTCACGTTTCTTTTTTTTTCAAGTTTCTTCACCTTATTCATCTCCTATTTAATGGCTTCAAGCCATAGAAAAATTAGAAATAAACAATGTCAAAATATTTACAAAGTATTTAAAAGAAATCAATGTTCATTCTCTTCAAATCAAACTCATCTTTTCTCCACATTTTACCTCTTATTCTCTCGGCCATAACTTCTTCAAAACAGAATCAAAATGCAAAATTATTTTTTAAAATTAAGTATTTTTGTAGTGGCTACAACTTTCATGTTAACCACTTTGCCTCATTATAAATTTAACTGTATCAAAAGTCCATTTCTTTCTGGTGTGTTCTCTGGCCCTTTTTTGAAACAGAGAATAACCCATTTTTTTTTGATCATAAGTTAATCATAACTGATCCAAATTAAGAAATACTTTTCAACATATCATATAAAATTCCTGTTGCTACAATATTCATGTTGAGAACTTTTCCCAATTTTGAGGTTTGCTATTTCTAAAACTCAATTCTTTGAAGTGCATATTTGGGCTTTATTTTTGTCTATCCCACATTGCCTCTTCTTCATTCTATCATATATCCCTCAAAACTACTTCAGTTCAAATGATTCTTTTTTTCAAATTCAAGAGAAAAGAATTTCAACAACTTTCCAGTTAATAACTTTTCCAAATTTTGAGATTTAGAGGGACTAAAATTAGATATAGGATAACCTATTTTTTTGGATCTAATTTTAAGAATTCAAGTCAAAGCACCAAGACTTCTTCTCTATACCTTCGTCCAACCTCCACCTCAATCCTTGGATGAGCTATTTGAAGGAAGAGGGTGTTTTTTCTTGTGTTTAATCGAGTTGGAAGTAATTACTGAAGTAATGGTTGATTAGAATGTTGGTAGGAAGTTTATCGCTTTGGTTTATGGTAAGAAACTTATTCAGTATCTATATTTATATGTATATTCATGTTTGATGATGTCTTATGATTGCTATGGATGCTTATATACGCTTTGATCATCAAGTATTGATTATTTGATTTGATTGTTTGTTTTACCAAGTCACGTTAATACACGTCGATAAGAATCAAGGAAATCACTTTCCTTTTGAAAATGAAATGGTGTATATGGAATGCTTAAACCTTTTGGAAATAGTTCTAAAATGAGTTAGAAATGTTTTATAAAAATTTAAATATGTTTAAAGAAATAAAGAAAGAAAATCAAGGTTTCTTGTACATTTCAAATATGTCCAAAACAATTTTCCAGAAAAATCGTGCTTTTGTAGTAAATTGATCAAAATTTAAAATTGATATTTTAAATGTTTTAAAAATATGTAATAATTTTTAAATATCTTTTTAAATCTTTTAGAAGAGATTTAAGTTGAGAATATGGATTTCTAAATGATATAAAAGTCCTTTTGAAGAATATAGCTTTGAAAACACTATTTGCAACACTTTCGCAATGCTTTTCGCAGTAGTTTTAAGTAACTTTGGAAATGTAATTTCAAAATAGTTCCTTCCTAAGTCTTTTGTGAATAATTTTTAAATGATAATTAAGAAATTTAAAGATGATTTGGAAGTTTTAATAAGATTTTGAATAAATGGTTAAGAGGAATCAATTATAACACTTAAACAATAATTGAAGAGTGTTGAATATAATAACAGATTGAGTATGCAGAAACGACTAGTACATTTGTCCCGCCTGTGAGATCGGAACGGTAAGACAAGGTGTATTAGTAAGGTCGGGAATGGAGCAACTAGTGCTCTGAACATACCTGGCCTTTATTTTATATTTTAGGCGAGGGGTGGAACATATCGAAAGGAAAGCCAGACTGCCCTAAAAGACCATATTTAAGTTTTTCCAAGTTAAAAAGAAATAAATTTTAGAATGTAATTAACTAATTTTTCATCTTCTTATCGATGATTAGCACGAAGGAACCGGGATCGTTTTTAGTTAGTGAGGTTCATGTGTGATAGGGGTTTCTCGCTTTATGAATAGTGACGAAGCGTGGACTTTTACCCCTACATGTCCCTGAGATCGACTATCGAAGGGTTTGTTAATAGTCGAGAGGCTTGCCATAAAAGCAGATCCGAGGTACCACTTGTAGTCACCTCCATGTTGAAAAGCAGGAGCTCCCCGATGTTGAAAAGCAGAAGGGTAGCGGGATGGTTGAAAAGCCTACCGAGGCTGGTCCGAAAAACAGGTTCATTACATTTGGTATCAAAGCTGAAGGTTAAGCGAGAACCTTTGTTTTAGTGAGGTAAAGGCTCATCAAAGATAGGGTTAGCAATACCCTAGGATGAGTGATTCATTAGAGATAGGATTAGTAACATCCTAAATGAGTTTGAGTGTATTATATATAAGTGCGTATTTGTTAGCGACTAATAAACTGTTTTGTGTTGATTTATCTGTTGAGTGATTTATGGATTTTGATCGATAAACCTGATCACTATTATCGATAAGGGTTTCTAAACATTTTAACAAGGCGAACCAACATACTGATTTTGAAAAATGGTTAATATAATAATTTTACATAGGATTATATTTTGAATATAACGTATATATTTCGAAAAGTGGTATAGCTAAATCAGGATTAGTGAAATTTAATTATGAACATCTTGTGATTAGAATTTCAAACTTCGAATATAAGATGTTTCATAATGATAATCAATAAGTAAGAAATCTAATGAGGTAATTAAGATCTTTAATACTTATTCCAATATTATAAATTAAGAAATGATATTGTTAAGTTACTATCATAAATTGATCAATTGTTTGATTTAAAAGTTTAAGTACAAATACCTTCTGAAATAAGTGTAACATCCCGCCATTTTGTACATTTTAAATCGACGGTAAACCACACACGTCAGACTCAAACCATACAAACGAGCGGATTGTTATTGTGGTGAATAAGAAAAGCAGAGAAAGAAATAAAACAAAACAGAATCTCACAGTGGAATGACAAAATATAATAATCAAATAACAGCTCATGAACCTGTTTTACAAAAAATTTGATTAAACTTATACAACCTAGATCAGAGTTACACATGCCAGAGAATTATAAATAATGTAGCAGAACACATGATGCAATGAAATATAATGAATAATAATAATAATACAATCTTTGTCTTTGTGCTCTAACAATAAGTTCTTCAAATCCTGAAATGATCAGGTTAACCCGAGCGAATTGAAAAGACAAACACTTGAGTTAGAACTAAAAGATCTTATGTAAGTTAAATCAACGGTGAAATATGAGTGGAACGGCGTCGGATATATTTACGGGTTTTGACATCTCCTATCCAGTGTCTAACGTGAGTGTGGTAACTTAAGAGATGTTTGGGATTTACATCTCCTAAGGATCCGTTAAACTATCTACTATGTAGTAATATACGCTATTATAATAGTGTCCAATAGTAAAATAAACTTACTTTATAATAGCGTTATGGCTTTATGTTTTCCACCTTAACGCAAAATAGTGCCAATAGCCTATACAGTACCTTAAGACCACCTGATCGGGAGGCTACTAGAGGATACTCCGCAGGTAAGACACAAATCAAACTCGTATAAGGCTCGCTAGGGTAGGTGACATGGCACAACTAGGCAATGCCAGGGTAGATACACCAATTACTATCCGGACTGGTGGTGACGCGAAGCAGCCACTACCGCCCACCTTGAGCCACACCCCCAAAATTCAAAGGGCCCCAATCAATCACAAAGTAATAGAATGGTATCGAAGGAGTGTGTCCGATACGAGGAGCCACCTCACTAGCCCGGAATCGCTTCTATTATAGCCAACTTATGCCAACTCGCGGGAGTTGGTTCCACGTATACACCTCAAAGGAACTTCACCACCATCCTACTTCATTCTGGAATCTCCACCGCGTACAGGGTTGTTAAAGTAGTTTTCGGAGTTGGCAGAGAGTATAACAACTTCCGATCTCAGTCTCTTTAATAATCAAACGTTATTATAGCACCGTGGTCATTTCAAAATAGTATACACTTCAAAACCAAAATATCATCACCATTTCAAAAACCATATCAATACGATATCATTTCCATTTCCAAAACCAAATAAGATATCATTTTTATTTAAAAACCAAATCAATATAATATCATTTTTTATTCCAAATATATTCACTTCCAAAATCATAGTACTTTCAAAAGTTATAACACTTTCAAAACCAAACACTTGAAAATATGTCATTTTTGAAACATAATACTTTGAAATTCATAGCTTCGAAACTATAGCTTTTACTACTTAAACAGTTTAGATGTTCAAATGGTGTATATAATAATCTATTTTTAACTTTAACATTACTTTGTAAATAAAATAATTTCCTCAACTTCACAAATTGATTCAAATCAACATGAATCCAAAATTGAATTTAAATCAAGTCTCAATTTATAAATTTCAACTTAATTCCTTTTCAATAATCCATTTCAAGTTATATCAATTCCAAATATAGATTTGAACCTAAAATAAACCATTTCAAATTCCTTATATTTCAAAGCTTTAAACATTCCATAATTTCAAATTAAATTTTGATAATTCTATATATATATAATCAAATTAAATTGCTATTATTTAGATTTTAAATATTTACTTAATAATCCAATATCATTTAAGTAAAACTTTTAAACTTCAAATAACTGAATATTCCTTCAATTAATTTAACTTGATATATTCATTTTTGGTATATTCATTTAAATCGCTTTAATCCAAAATCAAGTTATAAAATCATACACTTTGAGATCTCAATTTTATTAAATTTTGAATCAAATTTATTTGAGTATAATTCTTAAATAAATTTAATTACAAATCAATTTCATATTTATCTTCCAACCTTAATTCTATTTAAGTCGTTATAAACTCTATATAAAATATAACTTAAATAAATACTTACCCATATTATATTTTAATAAAATCAAACTTTATTATTAGACTTATTTTATATTTTAAAACCAATTTATACATAGCTTAAAATCAAGAATTTAACTATACATAAAATAACATTTATAAAATATCCAAATCAATATTTTATAAAACCATATATTCCTTTCCAAAACCATAGAAATCCGTTTAAAATATTTTTTTATATATAGACCATGGTGTCCGTATATAATTTTCTATCCTATGGTCAAGTAATACGGATATTTATCATTCCAATCCACAATTTAATATTTTACGGTTGTATATCATTTCAAATTGCAATCCTGAATTAAAAATAATCCATAATGAACTTGCAATTTATAACGATATGAACTAAACATCCATTCAACGAATATCAACAATCAACATCCATCACAATCATCATCCAAAACAATCCATAAATATCAATATAGAAACTGATAATAAATAACAAGAATTTAACTGGCAGTTTATATGCAATAATAAATTAAGTAATAATTTAATTCAAATAAACTCAATTTAACCGAGATCATGGTTAAAAATATACCAAACAATCATAAATAAATTTCTAATCACATCATGAATTATATTTAACAAACATAAGAAATTTTATAAGTTGTGAGTGGGTTTAAAACACTCACCTTTGAATTTAAATCGAATTTAAATTCTATTTAAGCCCAAAATTTGAACGGTTTCAGATTTCATCCAAACCAGCGCCAAAATCTTCGAATTTTCGATACGATCCCAGCGGATCAAGTCGCGTCCAAATCCGATTTCATGCACACAAGATATAGTGATTAGAAGTTTAAATGATTTAAATTAAAATAAATGAAATAGTAAAAAAATAAATAGATACATCACCTTCTTCGTTCTAGGCTGCAGCCCCAGGCCGCCAATCCTACGCACGCAAAACGAGCTGCTGTCCCTTACGTGAAAATCGCCATCGCCACTCGCTGCTGTTGGCCATCATGGCCACCAAGACCCGCCAACCGTCCTCCCTATATCCACGTGACTGGCCACGCCGTTGATCGAAGTAAAAATGCCCCGACCGCCGCCACGCATAAAAACCCTAGTCGAATTAATTCGACCGATCCATTCATCCATTCACCCTGCCAACGACTCAGATGAGCTCCTCTCCTTCCTGTCTACGCTACCATACTATCGATCCGTCGAAATTGATCGTCGCTAAGATGAATGGCCAAAAATAAACGAGCCAACTCTGGCCACACAGCAATGCAGATTGAGAAACAAATCATATAATTGACTTGCGCTCTTCGAGAGCTTCAAATCAATATACAATTGGATATATATATATATATTGACGAGTTTAAATTTTTGAAGTTGTATTTTGAATTGAAATTTCAATTGGGGATTAGGGTTTTTATTTGTCTGCCATTGGCAAAAGAGCTGAGATAGGATGTACATACCGACTAACAAAATTGAGGACAGTTATGGTTTATAACGAGGTATATATAGATAGGTTAGAAAATAGAAAGAATGGATCGAATTTTATTTAGGTTGGGACGATAAATGACCCGAAAAGCCCATTCTGCCTCCGAAACGAAAATGGATAAACCCATATATCAAAATAGATGTTTTCAATATTTTAAACTCAATGGAACAGTTTTTAGGTTCTAATTCCATCGTATGAAGAAGTTATGGTAAAATCAGCTTATTCCAGATAGATTTCAATTGATTTTAATTAAATTGATTTCTTGGCGTTTCGAGCCCGTATGATCAAAGGACAATTCCGATCGATATGAAACTTGAAATCTAACAATAATTCACTGTTACGGATCCGATGAAACTGGTTTCGTCAAAATCCGAGTCAGTGGCCAAAATGGCTATATTTCAGTTAATTAAATATTTAATTAAATTAAATATTTAATTAAATTAAATCACTGTTTCATTCAAGTTCTCTAATTTATAATTTTTATTATCTTGGATTACTTTAGTAATTTAAAATGCTTCATAACAAATTTCTATATCCATTTAAAGTTAATTTTTTCATAAACTACACTATCAAATTTCAATTTCAGTAAATTCATTAATTATCAATTGAAATTCTAATAAATCTATTTATTTGATTTCTCAACCTAGTTATGAAATTAATTATTAACTTATCACCTCATAGGTAATATTAACATTGGTTTATATACTAATACATTAATAATTTCTCAATTCATCCAAATATCAATTGTCACAATACGTAACTTCATTTATTGTGAATTGAATTCCATTTAATTATAATAAATTCCAAATAACTAATTTGATTCAATTCAAATCCTTTTTATTACGTCTTCCATTACTTTAATCTTTTTTAAATTTCCATCTTTCCTTTGTATTAGCTGTTTTACAATTATATTGAATTTGTCAAATATATACGTTTATTATAATTAAAACCTCAATTAATTTATTCAACTTGGTTTCATTCCTTTATTTTATACATTCACACTGTACAATTTCTATCCTAATTCACATTAATGAACATTTACCTTCATTTAAATGTAATTGATTCGTGATTAATTTCAAAGACTAATTAAGTAGGTAATTTATATTGATTGTTACCATAAGCTTTATTTTGCACTTAAGTCTATTATTTTCAACTCACTACTATAATTACGTACATAATAAGAATTCATTCAATTGCCATTAATTATACTAATTCATTTATTTATGCAACACTTACCCATATATACTTATATACAATTTTACAACCAAGTGCAACAATTTGCACTATTTCAATATTGGGATTACACTACAATTGTAATTCATTTTAATTACCATTGCTACATTTCATTTTAGCATTCATTTCATTATTAAATTACAAAGTTTTTCTGTTTCTTACCATATTAAATTACCAAAACCTATAAATTAAACAAATTAAATAGTCGAATATTTACGGTTTGTTACACTCTCCCCCACTCAAAACTTTTCGTCCCCGAAAAGGAAAAAGAAGGGAAAAGAAAGAATTAAGTAAACAACACGTCTTATTCAAAATATTAACTTTATAAAAAAATAAATTTACAAAATTAATTTATTTGAATAAACTATACCAGTTTATAACCATAAAACCCTTTTACGCTCAAATTAATAAAGTTTGGAAAATATTTTTCAAAAATTGTCTATGTCCGAAATTCAGGGGAAATTTCGGCAGAGTCTCCTTTGTACGGGGAGGCTCAGGAGAAATTATAATATAATTAAAACAACATATATCAAAGTTTTCATAATAATATATATCCTAACAGCGGGAAAAACAATTTAATGTCGCTAGAAAACCGTAATCCGGGAACGTACTTATTTGTCGGACAATTAACGCTTAATTATGAAACTAAATGTAGTAGAAATTGCTTCCATAACCTGCATTTCACTTATATAATCTGAAAAGAATTAATAATTATATAGAATGAAATATTAATTTTGTTTCATCCACTAGCAATTAAAACAATGTCAAACAACAATAGTCACTTGCAACCACAGCATATAATCATCGTACAAAATCAATACAAATCAGTTATCCATCCAAAGCAAAAAAAAAGGTTTGTTTGGGATTTTATAAATTCTAAATTGCATAGCATGAAAAACAAGCTACTAAGCATATCCTCTACTCAACTGTCTTAGATAAAGCTCAATAGATTATTCATACATCCAAACAATTAGAAATATCATTTCCTAAACAATCCGGAAACCAAAAACGAACAACAGATTCCAACATTATTTGTGTTTGCTCATATTAATTTCTTTTCACATTTGTATCTTCCTTCAATTTCATTCATACAATGACTATTTCATACACATATATTCATGTAATACTTATTTCCATTTGCTTATATCCATGACTTACAAAAATTCATTTTCATTTATTCATATCATGTCAATTTCCTTTCATTACATTATATTCATTCATCCATTTCTTAGTTTCATTTATTTATTTATAGTATTCATGTTCAATTCGGTTACTTGGCATATCAATTTCATTAACTTAAGTTTATAATCTTTTACTTACAATGATCCCCTTTCCACCACATTTAATTAAAATAACTTTCCAAATTATAACTTAAGTTTATAACAATTAACATCAATTCCTATTAATAAAAGCAATTTATTGAACACTTTCATTACATAAATTTACTCATACAATTTCCATTACATTTTCTTATTAAACATTACAACTTTTAATATTTGGTAAGTTAAATATATGCTTTAAGAATGTAGTTCAAAGTTATACAGGTTTTTCTTATTTCTTTTAATTAATTTAATGTTCAATAATCATATCTTTTGTTTTATAGGTTACTCATATCAACTTTCTTGTAATTTTATTTATAACCTAGCATTTTTTTCTCTAATTTTAAATAGAGGTTCTAATTATTAATTAGTTGCATTCTATTTCACTACAATAATTGAAACTATTAACTAACAGAAACTTAAGAACCAAATACCGGGTTTAATTTCAAATTATTTTAAAATAGTAGATAAATGTATATACTTCCAACTTATATATCCCATTATAAAAAAAATTAAAAAATTATATTTTTTTATCAAAATAAATCTGCAGCAAAACTGCTATAGTGGCCTTCCCACTTAGAAACTCGAAAATGAATGTCGATGATGCGTGCACTCATCACCGAAATTATTTTCCAGGGACAGAGAGGGGAGTACAGAAACATATTTCTTTTTACAATTTCTTTAAATCAATTCTTTCAAATCATATTGAAATATTTATATCACAAAATACTTCTAAATAATATTATTATTACATTCCAAAATCATTTGAAAGAAATTTTCAAAAACCCCAGGATTTAGGTTCTAACTTTCCAATTTCATTTATTTTATTTTAAATCTTATTTCCAACCAATATTTATAAATTTCACTACCTAATAACCAATATATTACAACAAAATATATCCTTTATAAAATATATTAATATATAAAAATAAACAATAGGAAAAATTCTTCTATTTATCTATATTTCAAAACAAAAATTGTGTCGGTCTGTCCTATTAAGTGTTTGGAAATCCCTATCGATGTCATAGCGTCCTATGCATCAACCAGAATTTATAAATACAAAACGGAACAAATAAATACAATATCAAAACCCTTTATAACACTAACAAATACGCTCTCTCATATATACACACTCAGCGACTCATTCTAGGGTATAACTACCCTATTGATAAAGAGTCAGACCCCAGAAAGCTAAGGTTTATCGCTAAACCAAAGCTTTGATATCAAATGTAACATCCCACCTTTTTGTACGTTTAAAATCGACGATAAACCACACACATCAGAATCAAACTATACAAACGAGCGGATTGTTATTAGGGTGAATAAGAAAAGCAGAGAAAGAAATAAAACAAGACAGAATCTCACAGTGGAATGACAAAATATAATAATTAAATAACAGTTCATGAAGCTTTTTTTACAAAACATTTGATTATACTTATACAACCCAGATCAGAGTTACACATGGCAGAGAATATTAAATAATGTAGCGGAATACATGATGCAGTGAAATATAATGAATAATAATAATACAATCTTCGTCCTCAACAACAAGGTCTTCAAATCCTGAAATGCTCATGCTGACCCGAGTGAATTGAAAAGACAAAACATTCGAGTCAGAACTAAAAGATCTTATGTAAGTTAAATCAATAGTAAAATATGAGTGGAACGGCGTCAGAAATGTTTACGGGTTTTGACATCTCTTATCCAGTGTCTAACGTAAGCGCAGTGACTTAAGAGATGTTTGGGATTTACATCTCCTAAGTATCCATTAAACTATCTACTATGTAGTAATATGCGTTTTTAGAATAGTGTCTAATAGTAAAATAAACTTACTTTAAAATAGCGTTATGGCTTTACATTTTCCACCTTAACACATAATAGTGCCAATAGTCTATACAGTACCTTAATACCTTCTGATTGGGAGGATACCATAGGATACTCCATAGGTACGACACAAATCAAACTCGTACAAGGATCGCTAGGGTAGGTGACACGACACAACTAGGCATTGCCAGGGTAGATATAACAATTACTATCCAGACTGGTGGTGACGCATAGCAGCCACTACCGCCTACCTCGAGCCACTCCCCCAAAATTCAAAGGGCCCTAATTAATCACAAAGTAATAGAATGGTATCGAGGGAGTGTGTCCGATAAGAGGAGCTACCTCATTGGCCCGGAATCGCTCCTGTTTTAGCCACCTTATGCCAACTCATGGGAGTCGGGTCCACGTATATGCCTCAAAAGAACGTCGCCACCACTCTACTTCATTCTGGAATCTCCGTCGCGTACACGGTTGTTAAAGTGGTTTTCGGAGTTGGTAGAGAGTATGACAACTTCTGATCCCGGTCTTTTTAACAACCAAATGTTATTATTACATCGGGGTTATTTCAAAGTTGTATATACTTCAAAACCAAAATATCATTGCCATTTCAAAAACCATATCAATACGATGTCATTTCCATTTCCAAAACCAAATAAGATATCATTTTTATTTAAAAACCAAATCAGTATAATATCAATTTTTTATTCCAAATATATTATCTTCCAGAATCATAGTACTTTCAAAGTTATAACACTTTCAAAACCAAACACTTGAAAATATGACATTTTCAAAACATAATACTTTGAAATTCATAGTTCTTCGAAACTATAACTTTCACCACTTAAACAATTTAGATTTTCAAATAATATATATAATAAAATATTTTTAAATTTTACATTACTTTATAAGTAAAATAATTTCCTCAACTTCACAAATTGATTCAAATCAGCTTGAATCCAAAATTCAATTTAAATCAAATCTCAATTTATAAATTTCAACTCAATTCCATTTCAATAATCCTTTTTAATTTATATCAATTTCAAATACAGATTTGAACTTCAAATAAACCATTTCAAATTCCTTATATTTCAAACTTTAAATATTCCATAATTTCAAAACTAAATTTTGATAATTTCATATATATATATATCAAATTCAATTACTATTACTTAGACTTTAAATGTTTACTTAATTAATCCAATATCATTGAAGTAAAACTTTTAAACTTCAAATAACTGAATATTCATTCAGCTTTTTTAACTTGATATATTCATTTAAATCAACATTTAAATCAACTTGACATATTCATTTAAATCACTTTAAACCAAAATCAAGTTATAAAATCATACCCTTTAAAATCTCAATTTTATTAAATTTCGAATCAAATTTATTTAAGTATAATTTTTAAATAAATTTAATTTTAAATTAATTTCATATTTATCTTCCAACCTTGATTTTATTTAAGTCATTATAAACTCTATATAAAATATAATTTAAATAAATACTTAACCATATTATATTTTAATAAAATCAAACTTTATTAATTAAATTATTTTATATTTTAAAACAAATTTATACATATCTTAAAATCAAGAATTTAACTATATATAAAATAACATTTATAAAATATCCAAATCAGTATTTTATAAAACCATACATTCCTTTCCAAAACCATAGAAATCCTCTCAAAATATTTTTTTATATATAGACCTTGGTGTCTGTATATAATTTTCATCGTATAGTCAAGTGCTACAGATATTTGTCATTTCAATGCGCAATTTAATATTTTACCGTTGTATATCATTTCAAATCACAATCCTGAATTAATAATAATCCATAACGAACGTGCAGTTTATAACGATATAAACTAAACGTCAATTCAACCAATATCAACAATCAACATCCATCACAATCATCATCCGAAACAATCCATAAATATCAATATAGAAACTAATAATAAATAACAAGAATTTAACTGGCAATTTATATGCAATAATAAATTAAGTAATAATCTAATTCAAATAAATTCAATTTAATAGAGATGATGATTAAAATATACCAAACAATCATAAATAAATTTCTAATCACACCATGAATTAAATTTAACGAACATAAGAAATTTTAGAAGTTGTAAGTGGGTTTAAAACACTCACCTTAATTTAAATAGAATTTAAATTCAATTTAAGCTCAAAATTTAAACGTTTCAGATTTCGTCTAAACTAGTGCCAAAATCTTCGATACCGTCCCATCGGATCAATCCGCGTTGAAATCCGATTTCGTACATACAAGATATAGTGATTAGAAGTTTAAACGATTTAAATTAAAATAAACGAAATAGTAAAAAAAAATAGATACGTCACCTTCTTCATTCCAAGCCCCTGCCCTAGGCACCAAACCCACGCATACGAAATGAGCTGCTGTCCCTCATGCGAAAATCACCATCGTCGCTCGCCGCTGTTGGCCAACGTGGCCACCAAGACTCGCCGACCGCCCTTCCCATATCCACGTGATTGCCCTCGCCGTTTATCGAAGCAAAAATGCCTCGACCGCCGCAATGCATAAAAACCCTAGTCGATTTAGTTCGACCGATTCAGTCATCCATTCACCCAGCCAATGACTTGAATGAGCTCCTCTAATTCCTCTCTATGCTACCATACTTTGAATCCGTCGATCCATCGAAATTGACCATCGCTAAGATAAATGGCCGAAAATAAACGAGCCAATTATGGCCACACAATAATCCAAATTGAGAAACAAATCATATAATTGACTTACGCTCGTCGAGAGCTTCAAATCAATATATAATTCAATATATATATTGAGGATTTTAAATTTTTGAAGTTGTACTTTGAATTGAAGTTGCAATTGGGGAATTAGTGTTTTGATTTGTCTGCCATTAAAAGAGGAGCTGAGAAAGAGATGTACTTATCGACAAGTATAATTAAGGACAGCTATGGTTTATAACGAGGTATATATAGATAGGTTAGAAAATAGAAATTACGGATCAGATTTTATTTGGGGTGGAACGATAAACGACCCGAAAAGCCCGTTCTGCCTCTGGAACGAAAATGGATCAACCCATATATCAAAATAGATGTTTTCAAATATTTTAAACTCAATGGAATAGTATTCAGGTCCTATTTCCATCGTATGAAGAAATTATGGTAAAAGCAGCTTATTCCAAATTGATTTCAATTAATTTTAGTTAAATTGATTTCTTGGCGTTTCGAGCCCGTATGATCAGACGACAATTCTTATCGATACGAAACTTGAAATCCTACAATAATTCACTATTACGAATCCGACGAAACTGGTTTCATTGAAATACGAGTCAGTGGCCAAAATGGCTATATTTCAGTTAATTAAATAAATAAATATTAAATTAAATTAAATCACGCTTTCATTCAAGTTCTCTAATTTATAATTTTTATCATCTTGGATTACTTTAGTAATTTAAAATCCTTTATAACAAATTTCTATATCCATTTGAAGTTAATTTATACACCAACCACAGTATCAAATTCCAATTTTAGTAAATTCATTAATTATCAATTGAAATTCCAATAAATCCATTTATTTGATTTCTCAACCTACTTGTGAAATCAATTATTAACTTATTACCTCATAGGTAATATTAGCATTGTTTATATACTAATACATTAATAATTTCCCAATTCATCCGAATATTAATTGTTACAGTATTTAACTTAATTTATTGTGAATTGATTTCAATTTAATTATAATAAATTCCACATAACTGATTTGATTCAATTCAAATCCTTTTTATTAAGTCTTTCATCACATTAGTCTTTTTTTAAATTTCCATCTTTCCTTTGTATTAACTATTGTTTCAACTATAATGAATTTGTCAAATATATACGTTTATTATAATTAAGACCTCAATTAATTTATTCAACTTGGTTTTGTTCCTTTATTTTGTACATTCACACTTTACAATTTTTGTCCTAACTCACATTAATGAACATTTACCTTCATTCAAATGTAACTGATTCCTAATTAATTTCAAAGACAAATTAAATAGTTAATTTATAATGATTGTTACCATAACCTTTACTTTACACATAAGTCTATTATTTTCAACTCGTTATTAGAATTAGTTGCATAATAAGAATATATTCAATTTCCATTAATTATACCAATTCATTTATTTATACAATACTTACCCTTATTTTCTTATATTCAATTTTATAACCAAGTGCAATAATTTACACTATTTCATTATTGGGATTTCACTTCAGTTGTCAATAATTAGTTTTAATTATCATTGCTACATTTCATTTTAGCATTCATTTCATTATTAAATTACAAAGTATTTTTATTACTTTCCATATTAAATTACCAAAACTTATAGATTAAACAAATTAAATAGTCGAAAATTTACGGGTCATTACAATAAGTTTCATGATTTGACTATAGTGTGTTTGATAATAATATTTGTTTAAGGAAGGAACATATAAGATAAAAGTATTTAAATAATGGAAAATAGTTATGTAGAAGGAAAGATAAAATATAAAAGGAATGGGAATTTAAATTCGAGTAATTTAAAGAGTGGTGGAAATTTAAATAAAGTTAATTATTATAGGATAAATTTATAAAATGAATTTATATAATTTGATT
The DNA here is from genome assembly GCA_030765085.1 of Allium cepa. Lineage (NCBI taxonomy): Eukaryota > Viridiplantae > Streptophyta > Magnoliopsida > Asparagales > Amaryllidaceae > Allium > Allium cepa. The sequence goes on from CM060939.1 coordinate 814,552,542, forward strand.
TATAAAGTAATCTTTAAAGGATTTTGAAAACAAAAAAGGTATTTTATGATAACTAGTTCGATTGGCTCAAAAATAAACTAAAAATGGGCAAGAGATGTGTTCCGATGGTAAGCACGTCACTTGAGTGTTACTTTTCTTGTTAAGAGGATATATAATACTATTGGTAGTACCCAATTCCTTGGTATTGTTTTAGAATTAATCGATCTATATAATTTTCTTAAGTCATAGAGAAAATGTGAATCATTAGCTGATAATTTGATTAATAGTCTTTATAAAAGTGTTTAAACCAAAGACAAATTGGAATCGCTAACTGATAACATAAAGCGGGATTCTCGAGGATTTTGGATAGTCGAAAATTTCTGAATCACACCTAACTCAGAGCTAAAGAATTTATGAAAACTTTTGGTAAAAGTTAAACAATTGTGAGATGTTTCGAGTAAATGAAATTGGATAAGTATAATTTATAAATGTGATTATAAACAAAAAGGAAATTATAACTTGGAAAGTGTTTTATTAATGAACTCTAGCATTAATTAAGGATTTGGACTTAAGTTGTAACACCCAGCTTTAGATTACAATTATATATGCAAATAATTTAATTAAGTTATATACATTTGAAAATTTTAAAATAACGAAATGTTTGTAAATGAGGAAACTAATTAATATTACTTGGAATACATATATATTTGTGTAACAAATAAATTAGATAGAGAAATTATACAAAATTTATTAATAGGGAATATTAATTGACGGTGTTTGTTTAAAAGGGAAATTAGTATTCAATTAATTATTAGAGGTGATTAATTGACAGGAATTGACGAGAAAGGGATATATATTATAGTAACTAATTGATATGATTAGAAACATGTATGTTAGTGCAAGAGAATAAAATGGAGGAAGAGTAATTTATGCTAGTAATCAATTGTCAATTAATAAACATGGAGATTTATGGTAACACATATAATTAAGACTGTAACTCAAAATTCAATTGTAGAATATATGCCTGCAGTAATTATGGTAACAAAATAAATTAATATGCATATATGTGACAAATTTATATGGTGCTGATTGGCATATTAATTTGATAAGAAATCATAGTATAGGCAAGGATAAATTGGATAGTAAAACATTCTAGGTATATATGATATCTATTGATTAGGTGATTAATAGCGAAATCTTATTTAAAAGAAATGTCACATTTACAAATATATGTTTCCATAGATTACGAGAGAGAAAAGGAAAGTGAATAATGAAAAGATTGTTGAAGAATCAATTTGGAATATAAACAAATGCGGACGAAAACAAATTAATTTAATGTCCATAGATTGAGTGTATGCTTTATATTTTAGGGTTTTATATCTAGCGGTTAACACTGATTTGAACCACTATAAATAAAGGTGCAGAGCCTCATTTTTATTCTCATTATTTTTCTCTTGCCTATAGAAGCTCTGCCATTTTTCTGTCTCTTCTACACTTTCTTAATAACAAAATTTTAGATCTAATTCACACGAATTTAGTAATTAGGGAATTATGAATTAGTTCAAGTCATAAGGCTATGTCAAAGGTAAAACCCTAGATTAGAGTTTTATTTGCTAATTTTAATTCAAATCTCTTCCATTTCTCTTTCAAATATTATAGATTTGTAAATATATCATTTGCAATTCCAAATAGGGATTACAAGAGAGGTGAATATAGATGTTAGGGACAGATCTGAAAATAAAAACAGGGTGATTTGGAAAGCTAGCAATGCGAGTGGATTTAATTATATCTTTTACATTTATGATATATTATCGTTAAATTCCCATTAAATAATTTTATTCAGTATTTCGTTAATTAATTCTGTTAATTAATTATGCTGAACTGTAAGAAATTTACAGTTATTTACATCTAATTTGAAGTTATAATTTAGCCTAAATGCTAGTTTCCTTTTAATCCCTTTATACGTGAATAATATAGTTAGAAAGAAAATTCACGATTATGGATTAAAATGGGAAAATGCTAGATTAGATGTAAAATAAGAAAAGTTTGAATAAAGCTAGAAAAATGGAATTTCACAAAAAATTACACTAAAACAGAAATAATAAATTAATCTAATAACTTGATTTGGAAGTAAGTAATAAATTAATTGGTTGGTTTAGAAAATATGATACATTTCTATAATTTAATATTTAAAAGATAACGATAAACATAACTGCAAGAATAAAAGAAAGAAAAAGGGAGCTAGTGGAAAATAGAGAAACCACTGTATTTTACGCTATTCCATAATAATTAAAGAAATACCATACAGTTACGAATTATTGTTTATAGTATTATTTAGTATTAAAATATGGAAATGGATTTTTAGTATAGTCTTCATACCCTACCAAATAAAATAGAATTAGTCCTAGAATAGAAGAAAATAATGTAAAGTATGAAAGGGATCAAGCAAATTATTAGAAAAGAATTTGAAGCTGTAAGCAATAATGAACCTAAATCTGCATTTACTGCGCCGAATATACCATAAGACAGTTATTAGGATAAGTGAATTATATGATATAAGAGCATTAAAGAGAATTCTATATCATAACAAAGGAAGACAACCTAGAACAGAAGAGAGACACTAGCAATTATATATAGATTATAAAAGAAGATAAAAGTGACAATTACAAGTAAAATTATAACATAGGTTATAATTAAAGTAGAAAGAATAGAAAGGTAAATTAAGTTAATACGAAAATAGAACCGAGATAATAGAAGATACTTATTTAATAAACATATGACTTAAATTGAGTTAAATAAGCAAGGTAATAGAAATGGCAGTATCAATAACATTCCCTATTAGATCAAGGTGGTCTCAAAATTCGCCAAAAGTGAGACGAGGGAAAGAATATGCTAATTAGGGTAAATAAGTAGCCAACAGAACAAGAAAAGTAAACTAAACACAAATTAAAGGATTAGACTTAGGGTCTAATAAAAGAGTGATATACATCTGGAGTAGCCAAAGGGTGAAGAGCCTACAAAGCAATTCATCATAGATTTCAGCAAAGGAGAAGCACGTCCAACTTAGTTATTTTGGGCCAGAAGAAAGTACAAGACTTCAAAGGGACGTGAGGGTAATCTTGAATGGCCCTCTGGGTAGGCCGAAAAAAGCTGCATACTCGGAGGCAGGTCTGTAGGTGTTCCATCAAGAGATTATGCCTTCACTGCTTTTTGCATGATAGGACCATTACAGGCAGTTAGAAGGGGTTGGTGTTCGGAGTTGGATATTTGTATGTCCCAGTACTTGCAAGTAAGTTTCGTGTGCATGACACAAAATGATAGTCGCATGTGGATATCGGCTTGCATCAAAACCAAGAGCGAGTTTGAGAAAGACTAGAGTAAAAACCAATAGTCCAATGATTCTTTCACTATCGAGACATTAAATGATGGGCACCACTAATTGGATGTTAAATTGTTTGTAGTAGGCACATCCACTTAACTCTTTAGAGGTCTTTCGATTAGTTGAGCGGTGGATGCGCAGGGCTGTACCCATGATGACAAAAGAGAATAACCAACTAGAATATCTACATTGTAAGCCTAAAGAAGCTGCCCTTTATAGATATAGAAAATTCCCGACCGAGTTCCGTACAAGGTAGAACTTTTTTGTGGGATTCAGAGAGTCGACAAAACGATTATGTATAGTCCTTAATGTATGCACTGGATGGTACGTTGTGGATGTCGGAGCATTAGTACAGACTAGTGCGGATGCAGTTTTACATTTTCATAGTAGACGACGGAAAATCTATATTGTAGGCCTCATGAAGCTGTCCTTTACAGATGTAATCACAAAATGCTATAGAAGCAAGACGATGGTGTCCTTTGCAAGGAGGATGCGGAAGGTACAATGGGTAGTACCTAGGACCAATATGGTCATTGGGCATATAGCTACATATATATGTGTATATATATATATCAGTTAGTAGGTTTTAATCTACTAAGTAGTAGATGGATACGATTCGCGCACAAAGGCGACAGTATGATAAACCAAGTGAACCAAATATAATAGCAAATGAAAATAAAACAGTATATCTAGAATTAAGTTTAAAAGTGTATAATTTATCCGTTTACTAGAACTTTAGTTCTGACCCCCTCCTCATAACACCCTACAGGATAGGTGGATGGCAAAGACTTCCCAACTTTAAGGCACTTGTTTAGGTAGTGTTATTATATCGGTGAGTATTTACTTATTATTATATTTTAGTCAATTCCACTGTGAGATTTTTAATTGAGCTCTGATATATTTGTCTTTTCCTATTCGCAGGATACCATATTCCCAACTCGGGTTTCAACAGGCTTGGCTTTAGCTTTTTTGCGAAAAATCCGGACCCACTGGAATTCGGGTTGTTACATTTGGTATCGAAGCCTAGGTTTAGGATTCTTAGGTAGAGAGTGAGTGAATGTATTTGTATTTTATAAAAAATACAAATATATTATGTACTGAAACCCAAATTATCCCTAACCATAGATTTTAACATATGGAAAGTTTTTAGAAGTATATTTGAACATAATTTGCTACTTTGGTTAGGGATGCCCAAGTATGTAGAGCCCTATGTTATTACCGATTTATGGCATACAAATAAGCCATGTTTTAAGAGAAAATTTGTATCCATATGTTTTAGGAAGTAGGGATGCTCCTTAGGGATGGCAGGGAGTGTGACGCCCCACTTCTATACCTACGCTAGCCAAGAACACAATGGGGTACTGCCGTCGACTAGCACGGAGAATAAGGCTATTGAGGAGCGACCATCTGTATAATTGCTTTGTGCGAGTACCGATATGCCAGATAAAAATATAAGTTTTCATCTCAAGAGGAAATCCGACATACCGACACAAACTCAAAGTTACTACACGGTGGCTATAAAGGTCTTCGGAAATAAATATAGAAATAAACATAACACAAATCAGTCACAGACAATTCATATCAAAAAGGCGGAAGAAGATATGAATATATAACTAACACATGAAAGTGTATATCAGAGTAGTGGTCAAAAAGATCCGCAATAATACAAAAGAATAGCAACACGTGCTATAAAAAAGAATACAACTATGAGTCCATATCTCAAGTGTATACAACAAAATAAACTACTAATCTAAGTAGTTAGCCAAAAGTCAGAGGAATCAATCCCAAGTGAGAAGTCAAGCTGAAGCACCTGTAACATCTCGGTCTGACCCGAGTATTATTTAATAAGAAAATAATAAACGGATCAGTCTAACTATAAATATGAAATGAAACGATATAGAGTAAGAGATATGACAAAATACATAATAATCACAATGCCAAGCTGTGATATATAAGTAATTGAAAATCAACAAGAGATTAATCAATATCACAAAATCTACACAAGAATCAAAGAAATGTCACACTCCTTATTTCGTTCACTAAACCATAAATATTGACGATTATATCAATGTCAATCACAAAAGTCAATGACACACAAATTCACCAATGCACAAATATTGATAGAACCTATCAATGAAAATCACGAAAATTGGTGAAACACAAATTCTAGAAATCATCTCAAGAAATCCAGAAATCACAAAAAGGGGGAAGGCCTATCACAAACGGGAGCATAAAGCTCACCAACACGTGTGTCACAAATGGAACGCTAATTCCATGGTTGCTAACCATCACAAATTGAGCCGAAGCTCCACAAACGGCCCGAAGACCATGGGTTGCTACCCCACCAATTTGAGTCGAAACTCCACAAAATGGGGTTTAGTCTCCCTCGCAGACAAAGATACATCTCACATTGCTAGTCTAAATCACAAAGATGATCGTCATGATCAACGAGAAGTGTCAATTACACTAAGCTAGTAAATATATAAATCTAGCTTCATGTCCCATAACCACTAGCTTAACTTAAATATTTACGAACAAATTGTAGATCTCCACTAGAAAATTGTCACAAGAGTTTCAATCGAACAAGTCCAAGAATTAACCGATGAAGTAAACGCAAGCGTTTCATACCACTCGTTTTACTAGGTCGTTTAATTAGATTTCTCATACGAGTGAGGTAAAGGCTTGTATATACTAATAGATTGGAAAACGATTTAAGAAACGAGCTTTGTAATAAAATAAATGTTGAAATCGTTTTGATGAAAGAATTTTGATATTTACTACTAGTATATAAAACCTTTATATTTTTAAAGTGATAAATCACAAAGAAGATTGTAGGAACAATCAATCACTAAAATTCACATATGAAGATGTGAATAAAATCCAAAGAAATCGATACCGAATCCATCAAAATGGATATTCCCAAAAATCACGATGAAAATGTCATCAAAGTCTATAATAAATGATAACAACAAAAAGGGAATCAATACAAATCGATTAAAGTTGAAAATATACTCAAAAATAGCCAAAATAGGCAAATTAAACAGTTCCAGCTGGTATGTGTTCCCAGACGTCTGGCTCTAGTATCTGGAAGTATATGTGTTTTCTCCTTTCTATTTTTAATTTCCTGGGCCATTTCAGAGTCTGAAATTTTCAACCAGACGTCTGAATTTGATTTCAGACGTTTGGATTTTGTTTCAGACGTCTGCATTTAGCCTCTGCCTTTTCCAGACCCCTTTCCAGACGTCTGGATTATTCAACCAGACGTTTGGATTTGGTTTCAGACGTCTGAAATTAATTTCAGACGTCTGAAATCTTCTGCTAGGAAAAAAATAGCCTAGACCAAAAATGGCAAATCCAAACCGAAATGCGATCGAACGAGCGATGGATGCTAAGGATTTATGCCAATCGACAACCCAGCACTATAGGCTCTTCGATGCATCACCAAAAACATGTTCAAACATCAAAGATTGGATTTTTAAAGATTTGACTACAAAACACCAAAATTGGAATATTCACCAATTCAATCCAAATCAAAAGCAAATGAACATAAATAAGTGTTAGGAATTCATACCCAACAATCAAAGATAGTTATAGACATAGATGTGAGATAAAAATCTCACCTTTATGCACAAGAACAAGGAGGAAGAAGTTATAGAACAATGATAATGACAATCACTCTTCAATTCCAACTCAACAAGCTTGAATCTAAACTAAAAAGAGAAACATTTCCTAAATTAGCTTTAGGAATTTCTGAATTTGATAAGAGAATGAGTTGGAGAAGAAGAAGAGAAGCTTACCAATTGGTTCTTCTATTAGTTTGGAGCTAGAGTTTGATTTGCATAAGAAACTAGGGTTTTGGAGTTTTAATTTCCTCTTCCACTCTCCATTACTTGAGTATAAGGAAATGAGGAATGAAGTAATGAAGAGGAGAAGGGGTTGGGACCGAATACATAAGTGGGGTTAATGGGCTCAGCCCAAACCAAAGCCCTAAGTAAAAAGTAGCAAAAAATCAACTTACTCCAAACATATCGAAGCTTATACTCAAAAAGGTCGCAAATGGCATTTTAAACTCAACGGGAGTGGTCCCGAGTCCTAATTCGACCGTATGCAAAAAGTAACTTTTCGGAATAAATTACGAGTATCGATAAAATATTTAAATAAAATATTTTAATATAGAAATCGATAAATATGCGGGTTGTTACAGACTCCCCTCCTTAAAGAAATTGCGTCCTCGCAATATTTAAGAAGAAAATATAAAGTAACAACCATAAAAGCATATTCAATACAAAAGAAATTTGAAATAAAAGGTTCACCTTAAAGAGCACGGGAAGTAAGTCCGGATGTGATCGCTCGATGAACTCTCTAGACTCCCAAGAACAATCCTTAGGATTGGAAGACCATTGAACTTTCACAAGCGGAACATCCTTATTTCGAAGTCGTTTGACTTCCAAAGCAGTAATATGAACAAGATGCTGCTCATAAGTTAAATTAGGTGAAACTTCAATTTCTTCCACAATACCGGGCTCAAGAATAGAATCAGAATCCCGAAGGCACTTTCGTAATTGAGAAACGTGAAACACGTCATGAATAGCAGAAAACTAAGCCGGTAATAAAAGGCGATAAGCCACGGAACCAATACGTTCAGTGATAGGAAATGTCCTAATATATCGAGGCGCCAATTTTCCCGATCGACTGAAACGCACAACACCTTTCATAGGTGAAACACGAATAAAAACAAGATCTCCAAAAGAAAATTCTAATTTCCTTCTTCGATTATTGGCATAGGATTTTTGCCTACTCTGGGCTTCTTTCATCCTATGACGAATAAGATCAATCTTTTCTATGGAATCCCGAACAAAATCTGGACCTAAAACCAGCTTCTCACCGGTCTCAAGCCAACAAGAAGGAGAACGGCATGGCCTTCCATAGAGTGCCTCAAAAGGTGCCATACCAATACTAGATTGGAAGCTATTATTATAGGAAAATTCAACAAGAGGAATATGATCTTCCCAGCTTCCACCGAAATCAAGCACACAAGCACGGAGAAGATCTTCAAGAGTTTGATTCACACGCTCGGTTTGTCCATCGGACAGGGGGTAATAAGCGGTGCTAAAATTAAGCTTCGTTCCTAAAGCTTTTTGAAGACTCATCCAAAATCCACTAGTAAACAATGGACCACGGTCGCTAACAATAGAAGTAGGAACTCCATGTAATTTAACAATCTCTTTAATAAAGAGTTTGGCCAAAAGAGGAACGGTTCGATTAGATCGAATGGGAATAAAATGGGCGGATTTAGTAAGTCTATCCACTATCACTCATAAGCTATCATGACCCGAAAGAGAACGGGGAAGGCCATCTATAAAATCCATGGAAATTTGGTCCCACTTCTAAATTGGAATTTCTAAAGGTTGCAATAACCCACCGGGCCTTTGATGCCCGGCATTAACGAGTTGGCAAGTCATGCAACGCTTAACGAAGTTAGCGATGTCAAGTTTCATTCCCTTCCAATAATAAAGTCGCTTCATAGCCGCGTACATTTTACTGCTACCGGGATGAATGGTAAATTTAGAACGATGGGAATCTTCTAAAATATCTTTTCGAAGATAACTAATATTTGGTACGATAAGTCTACCAAATTTTCGAATGCCGCCACAAGAATCGATATCAAAATCCTTCAAACCTTCAATACCAATTTTATCTTTAACATTTTGGCCAAGAAGAGCCAATTCAGGATCTAGCCCTTGAGCTTCAAGAATGCGGTCTAAAAGAGAAGGATGAGCCTCAATGCTACATAAAACAAGAGATGAACATAAATCGGAAACACGGTCTCGAATTTCACAAATGGATAGAATCTTGAGATCGTTCCATTCGGATATCACCATAGAAACAACCGCTTGTTGCTTGCGACTAAGTGCTTCGGCAACACGATTTCCCTTTCCGGGAGTATAAAGAATATCAAGATCATAAGGTGCAAGGAACTCGAGCCAACGTTGTTGACGCAAATTAAGTTCCGTTTAAGAGAATAAATACTTCAAGGACTTATGATCGGTATAAAGAATAAATTTCTCTCCCAAAAGATAATGACGCAAAATTCGAAGAGCGAAAACAATAGCCGCGAATTCTAAATCATGTGTGGCATATCTAGTCTCGGCCGGCTTTAATTGCCTAGAAGCATAAGCAATAACACGTTCTCTATGCATAAGAACGGCACTCAAACCAACACGACTGGCATTGGTATAAACAATGAAATCTTGATTCCCCTTGGGAATAACAAGAATAGGAGCATCAGAAAGGAGTTCTTTTAATTTCTGAAAAGAAGTTTCACATTTGTCCGACTAAATGTATTTAACACCTTTCTTCGTTAAGCTAGTGAGAGGCACGACAATCTTAGAAAAGTCTTTGATAAAACGGTGGTAATAACTCGCCAATCCAAGAAAACTACGAAGCTCCGTCACATTCTCCGGTCTCTTCCAATCTTGAATCGCTTCAATCTTTGAAGGATCCACGGAAATTCCGGATTCGGAAATAATATGACCGAGAAAATTCACACGAGATTGCCAAAAGTGGCATTTAGAAAACTTTGCTTTTAAATGATTACTCCTAAGAGTTTCCAACACAATCCAAAGATACTTCTCATGTTCCTCCTCGGTTTTAGAATACACAAGAATATCATCAATAAAGATGAGAACAAATCGATCGAGGAAGTCTTTGAAAACTCGATTCATTAGGTCAACGAAATAAGCTGGGGCATTCGTCAACCCAAATGGCATAACAAGCCATTCATAAGATCCATAACGAGTATGGAACAATGTCAAAGGAATACTATCCTCAGCAATACGAAGCTGATGAAAATTGGTAGCTAAGTCTAATTGTGTAAAGACTCTAGCACCACTAAGTTGATCGAATAGATCATCAATCTGAGGCAAAGGATATTTATTTTTAATAGTAAGATCGTTAAGCTTGCGATAGTCAACGCAAAGCCTAAGTGTTCCATCGGATTTCTTCACAAAAATAGCTGAAGCTCCCCAAGGCGAGCAACTAGAGCGAATAAATTGCTTCGTCTCCAATTCGGATAATTGTTTACGCATCTCCTCGTTTTCTTTATTGGACATACGATAAGGAGGACGAGTTATAGGTTGAGCTCCAGGAATGAGATTAATTCTGAACTCAATTGCTCGCTTAGGTGGTAATCCTAAAACGGGCTCAAATATGTCAGAAAATTCACGAACAACGTGAATAAGAGAAATAATATCTTCCTCATCATCATTATCGTCATCACGAGGATTTAAAGAATATAGAAATGCAACCAAGCTAGAATCCGAATCTTTAAGATTAATAGAAATCTGCTTAACAGATTGAGGATGTCGAAGATGAATAGTCCGCTCAAGACATAGGATATGAGCTTCATATCAGTTAAGCCAATCCATTCCCAAAATCATTCCAAAGCCTAAATAACGCATGACATGCAAATTGGCTAGGAAAGGAAAATCACACAAAATAATATTGACATCTTTACACAGTAAACTGATTGTTGCGGATCCACCAACCGGATTCGCAATTCTCAAAGAAGTCATTAAACAAAAAACATCCAAAGAAAAAGTATCAACAAGTTCTTTTGATATAAAAGAATGGGATGCACCCGTATCAAAAAGAACTCGAATAGGATGAACACGAAATAAAATAATACCATCAAGGATAGAATGAGAAATACCTTAGCCACGAGATGTGTTGCCAGGGGCTTGAGCAACATTTCACTTTCCCTCCTTCCTGCCCTGAAGCTTGGGGCATGAAGATATAACATGACCAGGAACTTTGCAGTAACGACAAGAGAGAGACTTTGGGCACTTGTTCGCATAATGGTCCTTCGAACCACAATTATAGCATTCCCCACGACCAAAGGAAGATTGCCACTGGGGTTTCTTGCTTCCCTTTCTTATTGGGATAAGGGCTCTTGAATTTACTGGGCCTTTTCTTGTTGTTGTTGAAGCTTGGCTTGGAACCTACCACTTCAACATCATTTTCCCTATCCGCCTCTTCAAGACGAAGAGCGATATCAATGAGTTGGTCGAAAGAAACTTCTAGTTTTAGAAGTAATGGCTTCTTGAGATTTTTGTTTAAGCCATAGACAAATCTTTGCTTTTCTTCAATGGGGTGTTGATATATTCAACCCCGTATTTAGAGAGAGATTCAAAAGATGCGACATAGTCAGTCACGGAAGATTCACCTTGAACAAGGTCAATAAAACGACGAGCCAAAGTCAACTTCTCAGCTTCTGGCATGAATTTTAATTCGAAGCGTTCCCGGAATTGCTCCCAGGTGAGATCCGCTTCATTAATCTCAGAAATAAGAAGTTCGTACCAGTCTAATGCTCTTTCTTGGAGCATACTAGAAGCAACCTGAACTCGGTGAAGATCAATGAGGTTCATGCGAGAAAAGATTCGATCGCATGTCCTTAACCAAGCCTGGACTTCAATAATAGTTTCAGAACCTTTAAATGGCTTCCCACCCATGTTGGTGTAATCATTTCACAAACATGCAAACCCAGATTTAGAGTGAGTAGGTTCCGGATTAGAACCAGCTGCTTGAGCATTCGTGACAAGGTCAAGAAGTTGTTGGGTAGTCATAAAAACTCTATCTTGGGGTGGAGAACTAGATGGTCCATCTCTGGGAAGACCAGGTCTAACCATTTCTCTTCTTTAAGAAAGAAAGAAGAGGAAAATGTTATTCTCAAGATAAGTATCAAGCAAATCTTGATAGATAAAACAAGGAATCATAAAGAAAATAGGATGCATCGGTACGAAGACTCGAATTAAATCCTAAAGCATGACTCCTAAGAAAGACTTAGGACGATGTTCCATGTTATAATATTCCATATTGTTTCGAAGTTTGGCCCTGATACCAAGCTGTGACGCCCCACCTCTATACCCACGCTAGCCAAGGACACTACGGGGTACTGCCGCCGACTATCACGGAGAATAAGGCTGTTGAGGAGCAACCATCTGTATAATTGCTTTGTGCGAGTACCGATATGCCAAATAAAAATATAAGTTTTCATCTCAAGAGGAAATCCGACATACCGACACAAACTCAAAGTTACTACACAGTGGTTATAAAGGTCTTCGGAAACAAATATAGAAATAAACATAACACAAATCAGCCATAGACAATTCATATCACAAAGGCGGAAGAAGATATGAATATATAACTAACGTATGAAAGTGTATATCAGAGTAGTGGTCAAAAAGATCCACAATAATACAAAAGAATATCAACACGTGCTATACAAAAGAATACAACTATGAGTCCATATCTCAAGTGTATACAACAAAATAAACTACTAATCTAAGTAGTTAGCCAAAAGTCAGAGGAATCAATCCCAAGTGAGAAGTCAAGCTGAAGCACCTGTAACATCTTGGTCTGACCCGAGTATTATTTAATAAGAAAATAATAAACGGATCAGTCTAACTATAAATATCAAACGAAACGATATAGAGTAAGAGATATGACTAAACACATAATAATCACAATGCCAAGCTGTGATATATATAAGTAATTGAAAATCAACAAGAGATTAATCAATATCACAAAATCTACACAAGAATCAAAGAAATGTCATACTCCTTATTTCGTTCACCAAACCATAAATATTGACGATTATATCAATGTCAATCACAAAAGTCAATGACACACAAATTCACCAATGCACAAATATTGATAGAACCTATTAATGAAAATCACGAAAATTGGTGAAATACAAATTCTAGAAATCATCTCAAGAAATCCAGAAATCACAAAAAGGGGGAAGTCCTATCACAAACGGGAGCATAAAGCTCACCAACATGTGTATCACAAACGGAATGCTAATTCCATGGTTGCTAACCATCACAAATTGAGCCGAAGCTCCACAAATGGCCCGAAGACCATGGGTTGCTACCCCACTAGTTTGAGTCGAAACTCCACAAAACGGGGCTTAGTCTCCCTCGCAGACAAAGTGACATCGCACATTGCTAGTCTAAATCACAAAGATGATCGTCATTATCAACGAGAAGTGTCAATTACACTAAGCTAGTAAATATATAAATCTAGCTTCATGTCCCATAACCACTAGCTTAACTTAAATATTTACGAACAAATTGTAGATCTCCACTAGAAAATTGTCGCAAGAGTTTCAATCGAACAAGTCCAAGAATTAACAGACGAAGTAAACGCAAGTGTTTCATACCACTCGTTTTACTAGGTCGTTTAATTAGATTTCTCATACGAGTGAGGTAAAGGCTTGTATATACTAATAGAATGGAAAACGGTTTAAGAAACGAGCTTTGTAATAAAATAAATGTTGAAATCGTTTTGATGAAAGAATTTTGATATTTACTACTAGTATAGAAAACCTTTATATTTTTAAAGTGACAAATCACAAAGAAGATTGTAGGAACAATCAATCACTAAAATTCACATACGAAAATGCGAATAAAATCCAAAGAAATCGATACCGAATACATCAAAATGGATATTCCCAAAAATCACGATGAAAATGTCATCAAAGTCCATAATAAATGATAACAACAAAAAGGGAATCAACACGAATCGATTAAAGTTGGAAATACACTCAAAAATAGCCAAAATAGGCAAATTAAACAGTTCCAGACGTCTGGTAGGTGTTCCCTGACGTCTGGCCCTAGTATCTGGAAGTATATGTGTTTTCTCCCTTCTATTTTTAATTTCCTGGGCCATTTCAGACGTCTGAAATTTTCAACCAGACGTCTGAATTTGATTTCATACGTCTGGATTTTGTTTCATACGTCTGGATTTCGCCTCTGCCTTTTCCAGACCCCTTTCTAGACGTCTGGATTATTCAACCAGACGTCCGAATTTGGTTTCAGACGTCTGAAATTAATTTTAGACGCCTGAAATCTTCTGCTAGGCAAAAAAAACAGCCTAGACCAAAATTGGCAAATCCAAACCGAAATGCGATCGAACGAGCGATGGATGCTAAGGATTTATGCCAATCGACAACCCAGCACTATAAGCTCTTCGATGCATCACCAAAAACATGTTCAAACATCAAAGATTGGATTTTTAAAGATTTGACTACAAAACACCAAAAATTGGAATATTCACAAATTCAATCCAAATCAAAAGCAAATGAACATAAATAAGTGTTAGGAATTCATACCCAACAATCAAAGATAGTTATAGACATAGATGTGAGATAAAAATCTCACCTTTATGCACAAGAACAAGGAGGAAGAAGCTATAGAACAATGATAATGACAATCACTCTTCAATTCCAACTCAACAAGCTTGAATCTAAGCTAAAAAGAGAAACATTTCCTAAATTAGATTTAGGAATTTTTGAATTTGATAAGAGAATGAGTTGGAGAAGAAGAAGAGAAGCTTACCAATGGGTTCTTCTATTAGTTTGGAGCTAGAGTTTGATTTGCATAAGAAACTAGGGTTTTGGAGTTTTAATTTCCTCTTCCACTCTCCATTACTTGAGTATAAGGAAATAAGGAATGAAGTAATGAAGAGGAGAAGGGGTTGGGACTGAATACATAAGTGGGGTTAATGAGCTCAGCCCAAACCAAAGCCCTAAGTAAAAAGTAGCAAAAAATCAACTTACTCTAAACATATCGAAGCTTATACTCAAAAAGGTCGCAAACGGCACTTTAAACTCAATGGGAGTGGTCCCGAGTCCTAATTCGACCGTATGCAAAAAGTAGCTTTTCGGACTAAATTCCGAGTATCGATAAAATATTTAAATAAAATATTTAAATATAAAAATCGATAAATATGCAGGTTGTTACAGGGAGAGTGTTATTATTTCGAGAAGAATAAGAGGTTTTAGTATGATGAAAATCCACTTTTTGTCTAGCCTAATAAAAATGAAAACTTTGAATTAAAAAGTTGAAAAATATGATTGTAAATATATTTGAGGAAGTAAATATTGGGTTTTTGAAAAATAGGTGGTGTGAAATTTAAATTGGTTTTTATATGATGTAAATTTGGTTAAAAGTGAAATTCTTTTTGAAGAATTATAGAGCGTGTATTGCTCGCTAGTTTATTTATAGGTAAACAATGATTTTAAATATAAAAAATTAGAGTCTGTTAAGCATTGAAAACGTAGGTTGCAACATTTATTGTTGTAATAAATGTTTTAAGTAAAATAAAGGAAGCATAGACTATGGCACTATTGTTATAGTTGGTGACTCCTAAAGTAAATGTTTTTACATAGCATACGGAATTTATTAATATTTATTTTAATTGAATCCATATATTAGTATTTTTGGGTTGTCGTAACGGTGTTTTATGCAACATCTGTTTTGACCCAAATGAGTTTTGGAGATAATTTCTAAAGTGATTTGTAAGTACACTTACTATTTAAATAAGCACATGAAAATATTTTCTATCATAAAGAAGTTATAAATATGAGTTATTTTGAAAAATAATGTAAGATAAATTGATGAATTTAGTGGGAAATATCTTATGTATGTAAATATAGAGGTAACATACCTTAATCTATTGGAATGAAATGAACAATGATATAATTTTCTTTGAATCACAAATAAAGATGTTTTGTGCAAGCTATAAGGAATACGTGAAAGATATGTACAAGATATGGAAAGCACCATATTTTGTATAACCTATTTCGATAAAATGTAAAATAAATTCCTTATAATTTCACATAAACATGAAATCCTACTTTAAAGGATTCATAGAAGGTTTTAGCGTTAACGATTTCTGATAAGAGAAAGTAATTCCAATACATTAGGGTATAAATCGTTAGTGTAGTAATTTAGTAACTTCTTCGAGGTTAAGTAATTGGAAGAGTAGAAAAGTTAAGAGATTTTTGATAAAATAATTATTCTTATTTACCCCATTTTTAGTGAATTTGAAAATCTAAAAAAATGAATATTTTGAAAACATGTGAGGACATTTTTTTCATAGTCAAGAAAAAAGAAAAATGTTTTAAGAACAAGTAAGACATTTTTAAAAAAAGATGGTTTGGTGGAAAAGTAAATAAGTTTTTGAAAAGATAAAATTTAGAAGTTTTAATTTTTGCGGAAAAATTGATAAATACCAAACCAAATCAGAATTTTCAATATGGAGTAGATAGGAATCATTTCCCAAGTGTACGGTAAATGTGTAAGGTTATAGTAGTAATTACTCTTAGTAATAATAAAAGTTCTTGTAACTTGTATAGGGCACTAGTGAAAACCTAGAAATGTTGCATCATGTGTGCATACTATAGAAGAACAGTGAAATGATATTAGTAAGATGATAAGAAACACGTGGTTGGGATAGTTAGACCTTAGTTGGGGAAAAATGAAATGTAAAGAGAAATTTTCCCTAAGCTTAGTTGTCTCTTTAGATAGAGACTGCATAGATTGAAACCATTATCCACTACAGTAATTGAGACTTAATTGTTCCTTTTTGAACATGGAATAGAAGTGATGAACATATCTTATTCGTCATGAGTAATACAGCGTAAGTTGGTAACAAGTAGTAGGCGGCAGGAGGAGCATCTGAGTAACTTTGATTCCTAGAGTAGGACCTTTCTATGTCAAAGTGGACATGGTCCTAGACTTCCTTGCCCTAGATGATAGCTGTGCTTAGTTGCTGTACAAAAAAAGAGCAAAAGCATAATAAGATAACTAAAAGGAAAATAAATTTAAAGACAGTGATAGAAATATCAATAGAAAATTTTAAAAAGAGATATTTTCTTATATACACTGTGCTCGGGGAAGTAAATAATTTTTTTAGAACACTAGCCTAAATCCCAAGTACGGAGGAAGATCCGCCCAAAAGAAAATCGGAGAAATATGAAGTTTTTCAATTTTCCACCTTCTTTATAACATAAGAAATCGAATTTGGAAAATTAGAATTTTATAAAATTCGAAAATTAAAAGTTGCGTGGTAGGTTTGGACATAAAAATTTGATGAACTATGCTTCTATTCAGTAGGAGTGTTGGAAAAGTTGAATGAAAAATGTTTTGAGTTTTCAAAAGATTGCATGTATATAGAAATTGCAAGTATATTTAGGATGTGTGCATCATGTTTTAAAAGGAATTTCTAAAAGAAAAAGCACTCATATAGGAGGTACCACATAGAAATTCTTGTACATTCATATATTTTTTGATGTATTACACTTTGCATTATGCATGGATTGTTACAAAATTAGATGTGCACAAAATGGATGTGATTAATACAAGAAATTACATAATTGAACGCTTATCAAATTTCAGGGACAAAATTTCCTAAGGGGGGAGAATGTAACACCCTGCGTTAAATTAAAATTATATATGCAAATAATTTAATCAAGTTATATATGTTTGAAATTCTAAAACAAAGAAACGTTTGTAAATGGGGCAACTAATTAATATTATTTGGAATACATATACATTTGTGTAACAAATAAATTACAAAGAGAAGTTATGTAAAATCAATTAATAGGGAAGGTTAGTCGACGGTGTTTGTTCATAAGGGAAATTAATATTCAATTACAAGTGACAATTACAAGTAAAATTATAAAAACTTATACAGATTACAAGTATACGAGTTACAATTACAAGCGACAATTACAATTACAATTACCAGCGACAATTACAGGGAAATTAATATTCAATTATAAGCGACAATTATAAGTAATATCATAAACATATTATAAAAGAAGATAAAAGCGACAATTACAAGTAAAATTATAACATAGGTTATAATTAAAGTAGAAAGAACGGAAAGGTGAATTAAGTTAATAAGAAAATAGAACAAAGATAATAGAAGATGCTTATTTAATAAAGTTAAGGCTCAAGTTGAGTTAAATAAGCAAGGTAGTAGAAGTGGCAGTACCAAAAACATACCCTATTAGATCAATGGTGGTCTCACAATAGCCAGAAGTGAGACGAGGACAAGAATACGCTAATTAGGGTAAATAAATAGCCAACAAAATAAGAAAAGTTAACTAAATGCAAATTAAAAGATTAAACGTAGGGTCTAATAAAAGAGGGAGATGCGTTTGGAGTAGCCCAATGGATGAAGAGCCTAAGAAGCAGGTCATCACAGATGTCAACAAAGGAGAAGCAAGTCTAACTTAGTTATTTTAGGCTAGAAGAAAGTGTGAGACTTCAGCAGGATGTGAGGATACTCTAGAATGGTCCTCTGGGTAGGCCTAATGAAACTGCATCCTCGGCGGCATGTCTGTAGTTGTTCCATCAAGAGAATATGCCTTGATTGCTTTTTGCATGGCAGGACCATTGTAGGCAGTCGGAATCGGTTGGTGTTCATAGTAGGACATTCGTATGTCCCAGTACTTGCAATTAAGTTTACTGGGCATGACACAAAAGGATAGTCGCATGCGGATATCGGCAAGCATCAAAACCAAGAGCGAGTTTGAGAAAGACTACAGTTCAAACCGATAGTCTAACGATTCTTTGACTATCAAGAAATTGGATGAGGGGCACCGCCAATTGGATGTTAGATTGTTTGCAGTAGGGCACGACCACTTAACTCTTAAGAGGTCTTTCGATTAGTTAAGGGGTGGTTGCGTGTGGCCATAGCCACGATGACAAAAGAGACACACCAACTAGAATATCTGTATTGTAGGCCTAACGATGCTGTCCTTTATGGATATAGAAAATCCCCGACTGAGTTCCGTATAAGGAAGACCATGTTGGCGGGATTCAGAGAGTAGACAGAACGATTACATAGAGTCTCCAATGTACACACTAGGTTGTATATTATGGATACCTGAGCATTACTATAGACTAGTGCGGACGAGGTTTTACGTTTTCATAGTAGACGATGGAACGTCTCTATTGTAGGCCTCATGAAGCCGTCCTTTATAAATGTAGTCATAGAACGCAATAGGAGCAAGACGATGGAGTCCTTTGCGAGGAGGATACAGATGCTACTATGGGTAGTGCCTAACATCAATATGGTCATTGGACATATAGCTACATAAATACATATACATATACATATACATATATATATATATATCAATTATTAGGTTTTAATCTACTATGGAGTAGATGGGTACGATTCACACACAAAGGCTAGAGTAAGGTAAACCGAGTGAACCTGATGTATCAGTAAATGGAAATAAAATGATATATATAGAATTAAGTTTAAAAGTGTATAATTTGTCCATTCATCAGAACTTTAGTTCTGACACCCTCCTCATAACATCCTACAGGTTTGGTAGATTGCAGAGACTTCCATGCTTTAAGACACTTTTTTATAAAGTGTCACTATATTGGTGAGTACTTACTTGCTATTATATTTTAGTCAATTCTGCTGTGAGATATTCAATCGAGCTCTGATATATTTGTCTTTGCATATTTGCAGGATACCAGATTCCCAACTTGGGCTTCAGTGGGCATGGGATTTAGCATTTTTGCAAAATATCCTGACCCATTGGAATTAGGGTTGTTACATAAGTTTTTAAAAGTGATGAATTTACATAGTTGCGTTCATAAGGAATGATAAACTTAAGTAATATTTTTACAAAATGATTCATAAATAATATTAGTGTTAAAGGAAATATGCTAAGTTAAAGGATTGTAGGAAAAAAATTATAATAAAGATAAATTTTCTTTTGAGTGAAAAAATGGTTTCTTTAGAATATTTTCCTTTAAAAAAAATATTTGAAAATAAATTATGAAAGGGATTATTTAAAGAAAAATGCTTGAACTTAATATAAAAGTTTAAGAACGTTTTTTCAGGGTTAATAAGTACATATGTTATATGTAGATCATCTCATCACACAATTTTGATCTAAGATTCAAGTACGAAACTTTAAGGTGTTTATACCAATCCAAAAAAGGATTTATCACTCGATTTTTTGACGGCGGGCATTGATGATGGTTTGTGGTTAGTTACTTGAGATTTCTATCATAGTTGAGAGCTATGCAAGGAAAGTTAGTGTATCTGATCTAGAAGCTTGATTAGAGTCCACACTAGTGGATCAGTGGATCGATACTAGTTCGGAAATAGAGTTGTGGATTCAAATATAACATCAATCAGATATTTTATGCGGATGATTTGGGTACATCTTATGGGTTTAAGTTTGTGAAATAATGATTTAGGCAAAATATTTTGGGTTTAGTTTCAGGGTAATTTCAAGGACGAAATTATTTTAAGTAGGGAGAATGTAACGACCTGTAATTTTACCACTTTGATAATGGAATATTTAATTTATTTATGTATTCAAATGTAGAATTTTCAAACGATAAATAATAATGGTAAACTTATTGTTGATGTTTAATAAAGGTTTTGGATTTCCTTTGTAAAAATTAACAAAAGTTGGATTGCGATAAAGTAGAATAAATTTCATGAATTTTTTTTAAAGGAGAAATAATTTTTTTTAAATATATATAATCCATATCAAATAAATTACAATAACAGTAACTTAATTTATAATGGTTCGATAAATATATAAAAACTTGTTTTATAAGAGTTGACGAATTTCGTCGCACATCGATAAATCGTTGACGTATTTTTGCAAATATATTTGGATATTTTTTATATTATTTTAAGAGTCAATTGTACCTTTTTAATTATTTAAAAATAAAACGAAATATATCTTTATGTTTGGTTTACATGAATAAATAGTTTAACAAAAACGTCAAAAATGTGACCATAAAACCTTTTGTCTAAAATCAAGGTTTTGTTAAAAAAAAGTTGCCATAGCATTGTCGCACCTTTGTTAACATGCTTTTACATATATATTACACATTTCAATAACTAAACATGTTTACTTTTAGTTGACCTCTTTGTCTCATTATAAACTTAACTATATCAAAAATCCACTTCTTTCTAGTGCATTCACTGGCCCATTTCTTTGAGACAGAGAATAGCCCATTTTGTTTGATCATAAGTTGATTATAATTGATCCAAATTAAGATATTATTTTCTTTCGATCATATAAAATTCCAGTAGCTACAACTTTCATGTTAAGTACTTTTTCCAGTTTTGAGGTTTGCTATACCTGAAACTCAATTCTTTAAAGTGCATTTTCGGACTTTATTTTTGTCAATCCGACAATACCTCTCCCTCATTCTATCATGTCTCCCTCAAAAATACTTGGATTCAAGTTTTTTTTCAAATTCAAGAGAAAATAATTTTCAATAACTATTTAGTTAGTAACTTTTCCAAATTTTAAGATTTAGAGGGCCTAAAATCATATACAAGGTAACCTATCTTTTTGATCTAATTTTAAGAATTCAAGTCAAAGCTCCAAGACTTCTTCTCTATACCTTCGATCAACCTCCATCTCAAGCCTTGGATAAGCTATTGAAAGGAAGAGGGTGTTGTTTGCTAGTGTTTAATGGAGTAGGAAGCAGTTAGTGAAGTGTTGCTTGGTTAGAATGTTGGTAGGAAATTTATCTCTTTGGTTTATGGTGAAAAACTCCATTTAATATATATGTGTGTGTGTGTGTCTATATATATATATATATATATATATATATATATATATATAGACACACATAAACATGTTTTGTGATTGCTATGGATGCTTACATATGCTTTGATCATCAAGTATTTATTGTTTGATATGATTGTTAAATTATTTTACTAAGTCAAGTTAATACACGTCATAAGCACAAAGAAAATAATTTTCCTATTGAAAATGAAATGATGTATATGGAATGCTTAAACTTTTGAAAATTGTTCTGAAATGGTTTAGAATGTTTTATAAACATTCTAATATGTTTAAAGAAATAAATAAAGAAAATCAAGATTTCATCACGTATATTTCAAATATGTCCAAAACAATTTTCCAGGAAAATCGCGCTTTTGTAATAAAGTAACCAAAGTTAAAAATTGATATTTTAAATGTTTTAAAAATACGAAATAAATTCTAAAAATCTTTTAAAATGTTTTAAAAGAGATTTAAGTTGAAAATATGAATTTATAAGTTGTATAAAAGTCGTTTTGAAGAACATAGCTTTCAAAACACTATTTGCAATACTTTTCGCAACGCGTTTTGCACCAGTTTTAAATTACTTTTGAAATGTATTTTTAAAACAATTCTTTCCTAAATCTTTTGTGAATAATTTTAAAAGAATAATTAAGTAATTTGAACATGATTTCCAAGTTTTAATAAGAGTTTGAATAAATGGTTATGAGGAATCGTTTACAACACTTAAACAAAAATTGAAGAATATTGAATAAAATAACAGGCTAAGTATGCAGAAACGACTAGTATATTTTGTCCCGCTTGTGAGATCTAAAAGGTAAAATAAGGTGTATAAATAAGGTAAGGAATGGAGCAACTAGTGCTTTGAACTTACCTGGCCTTCATTTTATCTTTTAGACTAGGGTGAAGTAGATCGAAAGAAAAGCTCAGATGCTCTAAAAGATCATATTTATGTTTTTCCAAGATAAAAAGAAAAAAAAATTAGAATATTAATTAGCTAATTAACATCTTTTTATCGAAGATTAGTACGAAGGAACTAGAATCAGATATGGGCTGTTCCTATCCAAAAACCTGGAGCGTATTTGGGTGATTCCTATCTGAAAACCCCTTCAAACTAATTTTCGAAATAAAACATATTGAAAAAAAAGATCTTCATGATGTAGGATTACTTGCCACTAGTCCCTGGAGGTGAAATTTACCATATTTAAGGTGGTGGTAGTGCTCTGTTATGAAAATCTTTGATTTGCAAGAATATTATTTGAAGTTAAGAAAGAAATCTTTGACTAAGATTTAATAAATGATCTGGGAATAATATCCTTAAGTTAAAAATTTATAACTTGAATATAAGAAATCTCTTACTAAGATTCAATGAATGATTTGGAAGGGTTTTCCAAAGTAAAAGAAAAAATGATTTGGAATTATTCCAGGATTTAAGAAAGGTTTAATAAATCAAATGATTTAATGAATGAGGATTAATGACTCCATATACTCTTAAAAATAAAATGGAATAAATTGAAAAGAATATATCTAGGAAAGATATTGGATTAAATGGAAAGATAAAGTAATTGATTGGTGATTGATAATCACATATGATCTTATCGATGGTTAGTTGCGAAGAAACCAAGGTTGAATTTGGTTGATCCCTATCTGAAAACCACTTCGAACCAATGCATATGTTCGAAAGTGAAGACTTGTTGAAGACGATGATTATTGAAGACCGATGATCTTCATAGCTTGAGGAGTGCTTGTTGACATGCTCTGGGTTGCTTCTATTATAGAGTTATCTATAGCAGTGGTCTCCTCGTTGTGGAGATTTTTTTCGGATTGCAAGGGTTTCTCGCCTAGTAATGGCCAGGTAAAGTACCTTCGATTTCGTTCAGTCCTAGAACGAACTTTTATGGATGTTTGTCTGACATTGTGTTCTAAATCACATTTGTGTGGTTTCTATAAATGTATATCAGTTGGTGATGGATAAGGCAATTTCTTTTAGCTCAACACCCTTTCCAAAGACATATAAGCTTAGGAAGTTATACTTTTTTGAAAACCAGTCATGTGACGTGGAATGACAATGTGGCATTCGAAGTGAAACCTTTTACGATCAATGTGTGGTTTTATAGTAAAAGCATGGCTTTGAAGAAATTGAGCGTAGACTCACAAACCTCACATCCCGAAAGATGATATGGGATAATCTGTGGTTTGACAGACACAAATTTAGAATAAGTGAGTATGTACGGTGTTGTCCAATACGTTGGGCCCTTTGGAGGAAAACATCCCTCAAGGAATTTATTGACCTAATTTGATAAAGTGGTTAGCTTGAGAAAAGTATGAAACTATGACAACCCGATATTTTTAACTGTTTAAATTGGAATAATAAATTTAAATATTTTAACGTTAATTGTAAACTTGATTTCCGAATATTAATATTTAATTGATAATTAAATTATTGAGTTATATAATTTGAAATTGGGTAATATATTGAATATAGAATTTTAAGCCTGTTAATAACAATTTGAAGGCTTATAAAATTTATAATGATAGGACTGAAGATAATAGAATGGTTGGAATCTAATTTAAAGGCGATTTGTCAGTTTTAATAATATATCGTGTAAATCGATAGTTTACAATATACTATCTACACCATCTCTATTTTATCTATATTTATATATGCTTTTAAATAATACAAAAGGTATAAGTATGTATACATTTATA
This sequence comes from Allium cepa, assembly GCA_030765085.1. Classification (NCBI taxonomy): domain Eukaryota; kingdom Viridiplantae; phylum Streptophyta; class Magnoliopsida; order Asparagales; family Amaryllidaceae; genus Allium; species Allium cepa. The sequence goes on from CM060939.1 coordinate 814,577,024, forward strand.
AGTATAGGATAAGTGGCATGACATGGTGAAGACAAGTGGCATAATATGGACCATACACCTATCTTAAGATGAAATAGAATTATGACACATAACCGCATTAGGTGTCCATGTGTAGAAACATTTTAAGACACCTAAGTAGACATGTGTCAACATTCTAAAGCTTGTGCAAAGAGAAGTAGACAAGTGTCCAAAACTAAAATTATCAAACTAGCCTTGAAAATTACTATGTAAAGGGTGGAAATGTTCACTTATTTTTCTTTCTTTCACAAAACAAAAAAAAGTAAGATAAAGTGAAAAAGCTTGGAGAAAGCCAAGGAAAAAGAGTCAAGGAAAATATACAAGTTTAAGGTGAGAAAACCTATTTAAATTTCTAGTATTCATGTTATTCTTGAAGAGATGATAGTTGTAAGTAAAAGTGGCTCGGTTCTATCAAAAACGCAGCTTAGTAATTTGACCATAACTTTCTCAATTCCTAATGAAATTTCAATTTTTTGTATGTTATGGAAAGCTTATTTCATGTGTTACAACTTTGGTGTTTTGTGTTTTCTGTAATTTGGAAGATAGCTATGTCAAAATTGAATCTTTCTACTGTAATCCCGAGAGCAAAACCAATATTAGCTCTGCGCTTAAGGCTGAAACTAAATTGGCCATAACTTCTTCGTTCCTCAACCGATTTCGATAAATCTAGATGTTCCAGAAAGCTTAGACTTTGTTCTAAAATTTTTAAATTTTGACTTTTTTCAAAATTTCAATGTTATTTTGGCCAAAATTATAATTGTTTATCGCTGTCCCAAGACAAAATGACAGAAGCTATGAAATTCAAATCTCAGAATTGTTTTATCCATAACTTTTACACTTTTTATCGGAATTCGGTAATTTTTAATGTTCCGAAAAGATTAGAAACTAAGCTACAACTTTTGCTTTATTCATTTTGCCTGATTTTGATTTTTTCTATGCTATAATTGCAATTGTTGGTCGCTGTCCTGCAAATGCATAAGTTCAGGCTAAGCTTAATGTTTTTAGTAAAATGGTCATAACTTTTGAACCGTTGATCCAAATTCGATGTTCTTGGTCATTCTGGAAAGCTAACGGAAAGGGCTATAACTTTTGTTTGTATCATTTTCTGAAATTCATTAATTAATATGTTGAAAAACCTCTTGCAAACTCGCTGTCCTGTTGTTGTAGAGTACTCAGTGTCTTGTGCAAACCTGAGCTAGTATTTTGTGTATAACTTTTGCGTTTCTTATCCTAATCCTATAATTTTTTAAAGTTTTGGAAACTGAAGGAATAATGTGATAACTTTTGTTTGTATCACTTTTTAAAATTCGGCCATCAATATATATGAAATTGAGGTGCAAGCTCTGGTTTCATTTCTGCCCGAAATGAACATGTTTGTTTCTAAGAAAAGAGGCTTACTTGTTAGATTTTTATCATCGATTTGATAAACAATTTGATGGGTTTCTTTTCATGGTGGTTGAGTATACTAAGTAAATTACTTTAAAGAAGTATTTTCACACAGAAGGATTAATCGAGGATGCGGTATAAGACCATAGATAGTTTAGTGAGTTTGTTAATGGAAACTAAGAAGTTAATTAAGATGAGTAGTTAATGATTGTGAACAATTAATATAATATAAGCAATTAAAGGTTAATTAAATTCTAGAGTAATTAATAATTTGAAATAATCAATGATTGATTAAGGTAACTAATCAATGTAGTTAATAGAATTTACTAATAAAAAAAGTCGAAGAAAATTACTTAATATCATAAATCAAAGAGGGTAATTATTGGTAATTACTTAATTGAGGATTAATTACTTGTTTAATCAGTGTAACAAAATTTATGGAGGGTTAGTAAATTTATGAGCATGATTAATTCAAGGATTATTAATCAATGTAAGTGATTATAAGTTAATGAATCTGAGAACTTAGTCCAAGTAGATAAGTTAAGATGAATAATGATGTGTTGACTATTTAAATTGATTTGGAGTTAATAAATGTAATTGAAGGAATCTAAGTGATTGAGGTTTGAAAATTCAATTAGAATCAATTGAATTGATTTGTGTGATTAAGCTTTGCTTATGATTGGTTGAATGGTATTGGATGCTTTGAATAAGTTGATATCTCTGATATGAAATGTTGTGTATTTCATGTGGATAACTTGGGTTGATGATATGAGTTTCGAAGAGACCGGGGTCGGGTATTGGGAAATACCCGAAACCACTTCGAATTTTATAAATTGATTTGTGAAATCAACAGGCTAGAATGAAGTGATTTAAGTGAATTGGATTATTTTATCTAAGTTTGGTACTTAGAAATTGATGTGTGGAATAAGTGATGTCTAAAATAAATTGTGGCTTTGTGAATTTATATGAGTACCCGGGTTTTAATTCAGTTGTATGCTTTGGTATTACATGTTAGATGGGTTTACTCACGCTGGTTTCCAGCCTGACCCGGGTGTTACTTTGGTGTAATGCTCGGGTCAGACCGAGTATTACAGATTTTCAGGTAGGTACGTTCTGGAGCTCAGGAGACGAGCTGGATGGCAAGTACGTATAGAGTATTTCCGCTGCAGTATATGATTATATATCCAAGACAAGATTTGTATATGATCAGTGACTGTTTATATGTGAACCTCTGATGTATTAAAGTGTAATCAACAGATAAAATATTCTTTTGTAAACTGTTATTATTTATTATATTTTATCCACTGCGAATGTGAGATTTTGGTGTTCTGTTCTTCTTCTTCTTCTATCTCTTTCTTCTTTTCCATAACTATCTGAAATTTTCGGGTTCGAAAATTTCGGGTCGTTACATTTAGTATCAGAGCTGAAGGTTAAGCACCTTGGCTCTGATGGGATTACTCATTAATGATTGGGTAAGTGGTACCCTAAAATGAATTGAGTGAATATATATATAAGAGAGCGTACTTGTTATTTTCTTATATAAAGATTTTAAATGATTTTATATAAGAATATGTTTTGATATATATAAAAAGCAATATTTCTTTCAAATAAATATAAAGGAAATTGGTTGTTAAAATTATTGAAATTAAATTGAGAAGTAATAGAACACAACCAAAGTAAAATTGAAATTGAATAAAGATAAGTTTGAAATAAATTCAAATTGAAATTAAATATTGAAATTGGGAAAGGTTTCAGGATAAGGATAATCAATTAATTTATGTAATTAATTAAACTTTATTTAATGAGATTAATTAATGGATAATAATTGGAATTGATAAATAAGAAGGAGTTACTTGATGAAGTAGCTAGAGGTAAGTAATTTAAGGGACAATTTCTTAATGAAGGTAATTAAGAAATAAGTTAATTACCGAATGTGATTAATTAATGATGTAATTAATTTAAAGAAATAACAAATAATATTATTTATTGCATTTGAATAAATGGTCCTATTTCAAACAAGAGTTTTTTGAAAATTTAAAAAGAAATTTGTTTTGAATTTAAACCAAAGGTGGTTTAAAATTTTAAAGTATAACTTGGTATGTAAAAGAAATTAATATGTGTACATGTTGATATACATAATATCAAAGGTGGTTGGAAATAACTCTAAATGGTGAGTTTTGAGTTTGAAATAAGATGTGATACCCAAGGTGATAAGTTTTTTTTTTGAACTTAATAAGTGGGAAGATTATTTATGAGAAGTTGAAAAATTGAAATGGAAGTTCAAATTGGGTAAGGTTGACTGGATTAAGTGAATTGAGTTTAACTGGAGAAAAAGTTAAATAAGTTGGAATGATCAACCTGATTTGGAAATTTGAAGATGAAATTAAGATTTAACTTGGGAAGTTAAATGGTTAAACTGAACGGGGTATTTGTGTGATCTCAAATGGGTTTGAGATCTGGAATTTGGAATTTGATGGATGTTTTAGAATGGAATTTTGAAATTTGGACTCAGAATTGAATTGTTTAAAAACTTTAAAGGAAAATTGATTTAAAGGAATTAAATAAACATTATATATAATTCTAGATGGTTTAAATTTGGAATTTGAATTGGTTCAAATTGAATTTGATTTGAAGTAATTGAAAGTGTGATTGAAGATGCATGAGTATAAGATTCAAATGGAAAATTTGAATTGGATTGATTTGAATAATTAGGAATTGTAATTAAAGTTTAATAGTTTTAAATTCAAATGGAATTTGAATTGAATTTGGGAGGAAATCAAGAATAATTCAGCTTGTTGTGGAAATGGAGTTTGAAATTGGGATTAATTCAAACTGGAGTTGAAATGAATTGAAGTTGGAACTAGTTCAATTGAAATTTATTTGAATTAGTAGGATCAAGTTTGAATAAAGTTAAATTTGGAAAGAAACTGAGAAATTCAACTTGAATTGGGTTAAATAGATTTCAATGGAAATTAAAGTTATTTAAATTGGAATGGGGTCAATTTAAATGGAAGAGGAAATTTAAATTGAATTGATTGGGAATGAAGATTGGGGAGTGAAAAGTTTTGACTCTAGACTATTTTTAATATAAACTGTTTTAATACAAACCAATTTTTCCAAGCTATTTGTTATATATACAACCTTTCTTTTAAAAGCCAAACTATCTTATACTTGTTTTACAATTATTTTTGAAACTGTTTAACAATTTTCTAACTATTTTATAAACTAATTACTATTTTCAAATATTAATTACTATTTTATAGCTATTTTGGAATTATTTAAAATTTCTATGACTATTTAACTATTTTCCAATTATTTTACAATTACTGAACTATTTTACAGCTATTTTACAAACTAGTAATTATTTTCCAACTACTTATCTATTTTCAAAAATAAAATTAAAAAATTCAAGCTATTTTCTAATAAACTGGTCGGAGTTCAAACTGTTATTGGTTAAATACTCAATCGAGATAAGAATAGAGGTGATAATCCAAAGGGATTAAAGCAATTGTGAGTAAGTGAATGAAAATCAAAGTGAATGTGAATAAAAATGGAATTGATTCGGCTAATAACCAATAAAAAAAATATGTAGGGTGTACGTATGTTATTCTATTCGCATAGTGATTTGATCCAGATTCGAGCATAGAATTTCGAGATAGTTATATCGATCCGAATGAGATTTTTCACTCGATTTTCGACGACGAAACTGGATATGGATTGTTGATTGGTTCTGGATATTCTCTATCATAGTTAGAGTATGCAAGGAGAATGACGGTTTCTGATCAAGAAACCAGATCTGTGTCTGCACTAGGAAGTCGGGTGGACGATACTAGTCCGGAAATGAAATTGTGTGATCGAGTGAGCGATCAGATTGGTATAGCGTACGGATGATATGTGTACATGATATGGATTTGAATGAAAATGATATTGAAAGGAGTAATCAAATCTGAATATTTGATTTTGAGTAAACAAAGTTAAATATCTTTGTTTAATAAAATGAAACTCCCCTTGATGAATCTTTTACCAGAAGAAAAGGGTTTTTGGAAATGTTTTGAAGTATAAAAGGAATTTTATACAAGTTTGAAATGATCCAAAGTTTTAAAAGATTTTATATATCTGAATATATATATATATATATATATATATATATATATATATAATGGATCATATGAGATTTTGGGAGCCTTTGGATTTGGATTTGGAAAGGCTTTTGATTTTTGGGTAAAATCAATATAAGAATTTGGAAAGCCTAGTTTGAGAATTATCGATTTTGGAATAATCGATTTGGTGTAAAGGAGCTTTGTATGAGATCATACTAGGTGTATGATTTAAAGATACTATATGTGTATAGTATAAAATGTTTTGATGATGGCTCTAGGGAAAAAGGCGCTCCCTTGAAATGAACTTCTCAGGAGTACCACTGGGTGGTGCTGCCTTGAGCCCCAAGGGGGGTTCTAAAGTTGATCCTGTGAGGAGTCTGGACGAAACTAGTTCCTGGGGATTATGAGTATAGTATACCATAGCGAAAGTCGTGTGTGTCGCTGAGAGCCAAGGTATACGTTTGATTTTATATCGGTAGACTGCGACCTATGGTATAACATAGCGAAAGTCGTGTGTGCCGCTGAGAGCCAACAGTCTGCGTTTGATTTTATATCGGCAGACTGCGACCTATGTAGGAGTGGAGAGGTTTCATTTCGACAGCGAAAATCAGAGGCCGTTCAGAGCCTACAATTACATGGACTTTTGCTGCGACGGTAACGTAACCCTGGGTGTAACTGTGATCTGTTGTGTGGGTTCCATGGCGTAATCGAGAGGCCACGGAGAGCCTGCAGTTACATGGACTTTTGCTGCGATGGCAACGTAACCCTGCAATGAACTGTGACCATGGATGGGGGTGATGATTTCCAGAGCATTCTCACCAAAGATATATCCTCTATTTTCAAAATTGTTTTCTATATTTTCAATAAAATTATTTTCTAAAGTATTTTCACTGGGTGTTGAAAATGAGTCTGCTAAGTATTTATAGATTTTCAGTTCTACGCCTGATCAACGTATGACTGAATTTCTGTGAGAATAAGGATGGACTGTTTGAGACATCGAGTTATAAGAAATATGTTTTATAAAATATTATCTGAATTTAAAGGAATTTCTAAATTTTAATAATTGAAAGGGAAATCCAAACAGGAATTATAAAATAAGAACGTGAGAAAATTTAATGAAGTAAGTTTCTTTGTAGTAAAAGTTGGAAGTAAGCTAATAAATAATTATTTGATAAAGTATGTTAATAAAATTTTACTTGATTAAACAAATGGATTGTAAATTAATAATGGAGTTTGGAAATGAATTCGAATTTGTCAATAGAATTCGACTTGGATTTGATAATGAATTAAATAAGAAGATATGTTGTAGAAATAAAATAGAGTTGGATTGGAAAAGTGACGGTTTGAATTACAAAAAAAATTCAAACGTGATATGAATAATATTTAACGAAAGTTGCAAGTAAATTGAGAATGGCTTTGTATAAATAAAATAAATTCGCAAATGAATTAAGAAAGTGCAATATAAAATGAGTTAATGGAATTAAATAATAAATGGACGAAGTCTGATTGAATAAAAAATAAAAAAATTCATTAGCGACAAAACAATCTCAAATTTGAAACTTAAAGTGAATTAATAGATGAAACTAATATGAACCAGTTATAAATGAAGGATAAAATTTAATATTCAAAATTGAAATAAATTGAATTCGTATGAAAAAGGAGAAAACTAGTTGGCATAGAAGAAGATGTGAAAACCTATGTAAGGAAAGGTAAAAAGGGATTTGAAAGGTTATGATTGGATATTGTTGTTAAATAGAATACGCAGGTATAAAAGGGAAAAGAAATTGGATTTGATTCCAAAAGATAAATGTGAATGGCCCGACAAAAAGGTATGTATTTAAAATTCTGTATGGAATTGGATTGGGTTTTGATGTGGCCACTTGGCATTCGTTTTGTTTTGAAATTTAGGAGCCCGTAGAGGCCTTTTGTAGTAGTACCGAGCTAACCGCGAAAGGAGACGCTGACAAACCTTTTCAGAAATTTAGAGAGTTAGAAAAAAAAATTGAGAAAATTTCGATAACTCAAAATTGGTTTTAAATTGAAATTTAAAGGATTGAGCAAAAGGGTATTGCGTGAAAACTATAGAAGGTTTTAGGAAGTTGGTTAAGGTTAAGTGTCTTTAATAAAAGATAATTGGTAAAATGTTGAATTGTGGGTTTTTGGGAAAAGTAAACGGGTTTTAAACCATTCATCCTAACTATAAATTTCGGGGACGAAATTCTTTTAAGGGGGGAGGAATGTGACGACCCGATATTTTTAATAGTTTAAATTGGAATAATAAATTGATTTTAAATATTTAAACGTTAATTGTAAACTTGACTCCCGAATATTAATATTTACTTGATAATTAAATTATTGAGTTATATAATTTGAAATTGGGTAAAATATTGAATATAGAATTTTAAGCCTGTTAATAACAATTTGAAGGCTTATAAAATTTATAATGATAGGACTGAAGATAATAGAATGGTTGGAATCTAATTTAAAGGCGATTTGTCAGTTTTAATAATATATCGTGTAAATCGATAGTTTACAATATACTATCTACACCACCTCTATTTTATCTATATTTATGTATGCTTTTATATAATACAAAAGGTATAAGTATGTATACATTTATAAGTATAGGATAAGTGGCATGACATGGTGAAGACAAGTGGCATAATATGGACCATACACCTATCTTAAGATGAAATAAAATTATGACACATAACCCCATTAGGTGTCCATGTGTAGAAACATCTTAAGATACCAAAGTAGACATGTGTCAACATTCTAAAGCTTGTGCAAAGAGAAGTAGACAAGTGTCCAAAACTAAAATTACCAAACTAGCCGTGAAAATTACTATGTAAAAGGTGGAATGTTCACTTATTTTTCTTTCTTTCACAAAAAAAAAAGTAAGATAAAGTGAAAAAGCTTGGAGAAAGCAAAAGAAAAAGAGTCAAGGCAAATATACAAGTTTAAGGTGAGAAAACCTATTTAAATTTCTAGTATTCATGTTATTCTTGAAGAGATGATAGTTGTAAGTAAAAGTGGTTCGGTTCTATCAAAAAGGCAGCTTGGTAATTTGACGATAACTTTCTCAATTCTTAATGAAATTTTGATTTCTTAGATGTTCTAGAAAGCTTATTTCATGTGTTACAACTTTGATGTTTTGTGTTTTCTGTAATTCGGATGTTAGATATGTCAAAATCGAATCTTTCTACTGTAATCCCGAGAGCAAAACCAATATTAGCTCTGCACTGAAGGCTGAAACTAAATTGGCCATAACTTCTTCGTTCCTCAACCGATTTCGATAAATTTAGATGTTCTAGAAATCTTAGACTTTGTTCTAAAACTTTTAAGTTTTGATTTTTTCAAAATTTTGATGTTTTCTTGGCCAAAATTATAATTGTTTATCGCTGTCCCGAGACAAAATAACAGAAGTTATGAAATTCAAATCTCAGATTTTTTTTATCCATAACGTTTACCATTTTTATCGGAATTCAGTAATTTTTAATGTTCCGGAAAGATTAGAAACTAATCTACAACGTTTGCTTTATTCATTTTGCCTGATTTCGATGTTTTCTATGCTATAATTGCAATTGTTGATCGCTGTCCTGCAAATGCATAAGTTCAGGCTAAGCTCAATGTTTTTAGTAAAATGGTCATAACTTTTGAACCGTTGTTCCAAATTCGATGATCTTGGTCATTTTGGAAAGCTAACGGAAAGGCATATAACTTTTATTTGTATTATTTTCTGAAATTCATTGATTAATATGTTGAAAAACCTCTTGCAAACTCGCTGTCCTGTTGTTGTACAGTACTCAGTGTCTTGTGCAAACCTGAGCTAGTATTTTGTGTATAACTTTTGCGTTTCTTATCCAAATCCTATAATTTTTAAAGTTTTGGAAACTGAAGGAAGAATGTGATAACTTTTGTTTGTATTACTTTTTAAAATTCGGCCATCTATATATATGAAATTGAGGTGCAAGCTCGGGTTACATTTCTGCCCCAAATGAACATGTTTGTTTCTAAGAAAAGAGCCTTACTTGTTAGATTTTTATCATCGATTTGATAAACAATTTGATGGGTTTCTTTTCATGGTGGTTGAGTATACTAAGTAAATTACTTTAAAGAAGTATTTTCACACAGAAGAATTAATCGAGGATGCGGTATAAGACCATAGATAATTTAGTGAGTTTGTTAATGGAAACTAAGAAGTTAATTAAGATGAGTAGTTAATGATTGTGAACAATTAATATAATATAAGAAATTAAAGGTTAATTAAATTCTAGAGTAATTAATAATTTGAAATAATCAATGATTGATTAAGGTAACTAATCAATGTGGTTAATAGAATTTACTAATAAAAGAAGTCGAAGAAAATTACTTAATATCATAAATCAAAGGGGGTAATTATTGGTAATTACTTAATTGAGGATTAATTACTTGTTTAATCAGTGTAACAAAATTTATGGAGGGTTGGTAAATTTATGAGCATGATTAATTCAAGGATTATTAATCAATGTAAGTGATTATAAGTTAATGAATCAGAGAACTTAGTCCAAGTAGATAAGTTAAGATGAATAATGATGAGTTGACTAATTAAATTGATTTGGAGTTAATAAATGTAAATGAAGGAATCTGAGTAATTGAGGTTTGAAAATTCAATTAGAATCAATTGAATTGATTTGTGTGATTAAGCTTTGGTTATGATTGGTTGAATGGTATTGGATGCTTTGAATAAGTTGATATCTCTGATATGAAATGTTGTGTATTTCATGTGGATAACTTGGGTTGATGATATGAGTTTCGAAGAGACCTGGGTCGGGTATTGGGAAATACCCTAAACCACTTCGAATTTTATAAATTTATTTGTGAAATCAATAGGCTAGAATGAAGTGATTTAAGTGAATTGGATTATTTTATCTAAGTTTGGTACTTAGAAATTGATGTGTGGAATAACTGATGTCTAAAATAAATTGTGGCTTTGTGAATTGATATGAGTACCCGAGTTTTAATTCAGCTGTATGCTTTGGTATTACATGTTAGATGGGTTTACTCATGTTGGTTTCCAGCCTGACCCGGGTGTTACTTTGGTATAATGCTCGGGTCAGACCGAGTATTACAGATTTTCAGATAGGTACGTTCTGGAGCTCAGGAGACGAGCTGGATGGCAAGTACGTATAGAGTATTTCCGCTGCAGTATATGATTATATATCCGAGACATGATTTGTATAAGATCAGTGACTGTATATATGTGAACCTCTGATGTATTAAAGTGTAATCAACAGATAAAATATTCTTTTGTAAATTGTTATTGTTTATTATATTTTATCCGCTGCGAATGTGAGATTTTGGTGTTCTGTTCTTCTTCTTCTTCTATCTCTTTCTTCTTTTCCATAACTATCTGAAAATTTCGGGTTCGAAAATTTCGGGTCGTTACAGAAACTGCCAATTATTAGTAGTAGTATGGAAATTACTGTTCCAAGTGAATTGCTTGAGAAAAGCAATTAAGGCACCGCGGGAACTATGTTTGTTAAGCGTAGATAGGAGAAAAAGGTCACTAGTTCATCTATCATGTAAGAAAATCCAATTCTAATACAAAATTTACGGTTTTGATTGTAGCCTCAAAATAGCTACAATGAGTTCCAAACATTTCAGCTACCCCTATTTTGTATTATGTATTCTGTTCAGTATATTCCGTTGACCAAGTCAGGATATATTACCTTAGACTTAATTCGGGTACTAATACCTTATTTGTATAAGTTTATTTGAAAACTCAAAGGAAGGTCATTGAAAATAATATCAAGTGTATTTTGGTATAAATGTGTTTTGGTTATAATAAGATAAAAACCTTTCCGTATTTATGTGTGGACGTGACCTTATGAGATACCCTTTATTTCAATGGTTTTGATAGCATCGTCATGATCTTGCATTTAAAATTTCGAGTATCTCATGCTGGTTTATCAAGCCTGATCCGGGTATGTTAAGTATCCGAGTCAGATCCGAGTAGTTTCGATTTAGTTGAAAATGGTTGGAGATTCCACAGGAGAGCTAGAGCCCTTCATCATCCTATGGATGTACCTAATATCTGCTACACCGATTGCAATTGTTTTGTTGTTTTCAGCATTTGTAAGGATAGAGATTTACAACTGTCCATGCTGAATCTAGGTTAGACTCTGATTTCCGCTATAATGATTGTTATCGAAATAATATATGTTATTAAATTCGTGTGACTTTCTGTTCTATTTTTATTTTCTTTATACCCATAATGATCCGCTTATTCTTGCAATTTAAGTCGGACATGTGTTGTTTATTGTCGAATCAAATGGTATGGAAAAACGGTCCATTATAATAGTGTAGTTGTTTATGGTGTGGCCAATGGTAACAGTTGATGTGTATTGGGAAAGTGGTGGTGATGAAGTTGTCAATGGGAAGGCTATGAAGTCAGTGAGATAGTTTTGAAGCAGTGTTGCAGTGGACTGTAGTTTGTGTGCAGGCTAGTTGAATGTGGTATGGAGATGATGTAGAAGGGAGGGTAGATGTGTGACCGTGGTGATGGGAGGTGTGGTTGCTTGTATGTTATGTAAGTGATGATGGTAGTGAATGATGGTGTAGTGGAGTATGGTGGTGAATATGGTTCCAGCGAGGCAGATAGGTATGTGTATGGGTTTATGGTTTATGTTGTAACAAGCAGCGGGTGATGAAAGAAGTTTGTAGAGAGGAAGGGGTGAACAGAACATAAATGAATGTTGCTATGTTCGTTTGTGATTTTCAGGCGGGTGGTTATATTTTCAGATTGACAGTAAAGAGTTGGGAGAATAGTCTGTTGTCAGCAAGGTAGGGATGGCAGCCGGAAGCAGTAAGGGATTTTTTGGCAGAGAAATTAGAGTTGAAGCAGTATGCACAGAGTGACTGTTGTGAGTTGATGGAGGTTTTGTAGTGGCGCTGTGCTTGAACAAATATGGTATGGCTGTGGCATTATGGCAGACGTGGAATGTTTTGTGATCTAGAGGAGTTATGGTATGCAGCAGTTTGATGTAGGGATGTTAACTGATATAGGGTAGTCAGTAGAGTGACAGAAGTTGTTTTGGGGAGAAGTTAGCTTAGAGGTGATGAAAGTTTCGGATGTATTGGTGTGAAGTGTTGATATGATTGTGAAGTGCAGGAAGGTGATATGGTGACTGGGTGTATGGGGTGGTGTTGTGATGTTTGTGCAGGTTTTGGGGTTATGGTCAGAGCATGGTGAAGGAGGTGGATGGTTATGTGTAAAGGTAATTTGATGTATATGGGATGTGCATAATATGTATATGCAGAGGGTGGCAATTGTGATGAAGCCATATATATATATATATATATATATATATATATATATATATATATATATATATATATATATATATATATATATATATATATGTCAGTGTTTTGATATGGAGGATGTGCAGTGTGCATATTTAGTGGCAAGGTGGGTAGTTGGTGGTTTGTTTGTTTGTGTGCGGTGAATTGAAGAGGAGAGGGTGGCAGGAAAGAATCAGTATTACGTTGAAATGTTAGAAGGAGTATATTGGCAAGGAGAGGCAGTGTGAGCAGTGAGGTATGATGGCAGTTGAGTTGCTGATTGTAGTAAGTGGCAGCAAAGTGCTGGTGGCAAAGGAGCAGAGAACGGTGATGATGATCAAATGTGTTGACAAACAAAAAAATGCATGCAATTGTAAATGGAAATGTAAAAATAGGTAAATGCAACATGAAATGTAAATGAAATAAAAAATTTATTTTTACAATGAAATTATAGATATTTTTTTATATATACAGAAATGCAAAAGCAACTAGAAAAGCTACAAACACACAGACAAAAATGAAAACAAAAATCACACAACAAACACACAACATAATTTATTTTTTCAAAAATGCAATGCACGCACAAAATTAACACACAATAAAATCAAACAAAATAATTCGAAGAATAGAAATAAAATCAAATTAATTCTCCAGCAACAGTGCTAAAAACTTGTTTAACGGCTAATTTTCTATTGGATTAGAAAACTGCCGATAAAATTTTAATTAGAAATAACTGCAAGCACACGGCGTACAATTTTAGTACGTGGTGAGTACGGGACGATCCGTAGGGAATTGAAAGTGATTTTTAAATTTCTACTCAGTCAAATTAGTATAAGAATTTGAAGTTGAATTAAGCTAAAAATTTCTAAAAACTAACAAAACTAAAAGTGGATAAAAATATGAGAGTAGAAGGCAATTTAGAGGTAACTTCCTTCTCATGATCACATAAAACAAAAAAAAATGAAATTATGGTATCTCTTTGTTCATTAGTGAATTTAGTTGATATGTTTATCTTAAGTATGGAATATTTATGCTATTTTTTTTTGAAAGCAGGTTCTATCTTTTCTATTGAAACTATAAGCAAAATGTTTACAAATTCCATAAGGCAAGTTCACAACATCACTTAGCCAGCTGCTAAACAGGCCTAACAACTTATACAAAATTATATGTTGAAGCCTACTAGAGCAAGCCCATATTATCAGAAGATTCGAGAGAACTCTCCAAGCAAATAAGGCAGATCGACACTTCCATGTCTTTCATTAACTTATCTCCGGAAAATTCCATTAATGGCGACTAACTAAATTCTTTTCATGTTACTCTTCGAAATCAACTGAAACTCATCTCTACTACTTCTGCTTCCAGGTCGAAACAAAGTACAGACAAGGGGATGATTAGAGAAAGCAAATCTAGAAGCCGGACTCCCCTCCAAGTCGAGCAACGCAAATCTTTTCAATATAAGTTACTGACACCCAAAAGATGAAGTCTTTAAACTTTATATGAGAAAAACTAAGATCTTTGCAGTTACGTTGCTCGAGACTACAACGTGGAGGAGTATCGCTTCAAAATCAAGAGAGACTCTATGCTTCAACTTCTTCTTCCAGATCCGGACTAATTCCAGACCTTAGCAAGCAAAACGACATCCGACAGAAGTTCTTAGATCCAGAAAATACTGTTATCTCTTCAAGCAAACACAGATCTTAGCCAGATAAGACTCTGACTCCCAAAAGAAGATGTCTTTTAGCTTTATATTAGAGTCTAATTATGTTTTTACGATTAGGAAGCTCGAGACAATTCCGTAGAAGCGGAGAAACTATACAAAGTCAAGAGTAACTCAAAGCGACTTCTCCTACTACCAGTTCTGAGCAAATTATGAACCCAAAACCATTGACCAGAAACCTCCTCAAGAAAAGCAAGACCTTCACAAGATAAGTATCTGACTCCCAGAACTATAAAACTGAAAATAAGGAACTGACAAAATTTCCTTGCGTTTAGATTGCTCGAGACAACAAGAAGGAAGCAAAGGAGGACGACATCCAGCATAGTACCAGGATTAACTGCAATCTGCAACTTAACAAACTAGATCAATTAGTATTTTTAATTGTAAATTATAATGTAATTTATAAGAGGGAAGGTGAGGGCAATGTAAATAATACAGGTACAGGATAACCTAAAACAAGAACAGTGATACAAGAAGATTGCAGGAGAAACGACACATATGATAATGCAGATGGTGCACCAATTCAGCGTTGGGAGGTATATCCCCATTTCATTGCTAATATTTCATTCATGCCAGTAATTTTCTTAAAATGTTTGGATTTAGTCATTCTAATGTTCATTGTCTGATAAATTCTTGTACAAATCTGCGTGTTTTCTATATACCGATTCTGAAAAATCCTATCGTTTCTCTCCATATATGCCAAACACAAACTGAGAGTGAGAGTTGAAACAAATCTGAATCAAGACTTTTAACTCTTGAGTAAGAAACGATTTTCTGTAAATCCTCCTTCAGAGAAAAGGAATGCAAAATTTTTGGTGATTTAAATTTTTTTTTACAGCTCCAAAGCAATACGTTTTCTGTATAATTACATTGAAAAAATAGGTGATCTATAGTTCCAATGTGGTTATTACAAAAAACACATAAGAGATCCACAACTATTTGCTTCTGAAGTAGTCTTTCTTTTGTCAATAGATAATCATTTATGGCTTTATAAAGACATACCGCCATTTTTGGAACGTGAATTTTATTCCAGACCAAGGACGACCAATATTTGATTTCAAAACTGGTTCTAGTCGCGTTCCAAATATTTTTGAACTGGTATAAACCATCCTTGGTACACTTCCATGACCAAAAGTCCCTTTCCCTATCATTGTGAATTTTGACGCCTTGTATTTCTGCATGTATTTGAAATAAAAAACTATACGAGTCCCACTTCCACTCACCATTCTTTAAAATCCTGCTAAGAAACAAATTTTCCGTACCAGTTCTGAAAGCTGTGTCTCTGCCAATACGTTCCATAATAGAACTTCCATTCAACCATGGATCATACCATAGAGAAGTAGTTTTACCATCGGCATTGTTGAGAGAAAGGCATTTCAAAGCTTCTTGTCTATTATTCAAAATGAATTTCCACACTCCCGGGTCGTCCGATCGCTGATTAATTTCCCAAAAACTTTTATGTCCAATATATTTACAATGCATGAGATCCGCCAAAATTCTGTCTGCATTAATTATTTTCCATATCAATTTAATTTCATCTCTTCTAGGTCTTTCAATCCCATTCCACCTTCTTCTTTTTGCCTACACAAAATTTCTTGGGGAATCTTATTACTTCTAGTTTTCCAAAGAAAGTTAAGAATCAAATGTTTAATTTTTTGAACAGTGGTGACTGGGAGACAAAAGCATTGCATCCAGAATTGTATTATGGGGTATATGGTAGATTTAATGAGTTTGAGTCTCCCAGCCAAGCTAAGCATTCTTATTTCCCATCCTCCAAATCTTAACTTGATCTTCTCTAACAGATGGGTACAATCCTTATCCCTCAAATTTGCACTAGACAAGGGAATGCCCAAATACCTTATTAGGAGATCCGATCGCTGAATATTAAGGATAGTGCTAATATCAGTGCAATGATCTACCCCTTTTCCAAAGAATACACTTGATTTTTCACAACTTAGTTCCAAGCCGGTAACTCTCTTCATGGTTTGAAAGACATCACTAATAGCAATTGCAGTTTGTGCATTGGCTTTAGTAAAGACAATAATATCATCGGCGTAAATAAGGTGAGTCAGCGTATTATCATAGCCTGTGATTAGAGAAATTTGACCATTCTTGACTTTTTCTTCCATCAGTAACGTAAAATATTCCATGACCAATGTAAATAAGATAGGGGAGAGTGGGTCGCCTTGTCTAAGGCCGTTTGAACTCTTGAAATAACCGTGCGATTCCCCATTTACAATGATAGAAAACACAGGAGTCGTTATAATGTTTTCAATAATATTCACCCATTTGTCTAGGAAATCCAGGCTTTTTAACATGTGTATAACAAAAGCTCGATTAATCGAATCGTATGCTTTCTTTAAATCAACTTTAATACACATGTTTTTATTTTCCTTTCTTCCTAGACCTCTGATAATTTCATGAGCAAACAAAATTCCATCCCCTATTGATCTTCCTTTAATAAATGCCGTCTGATTCGGGGACACCAACTTTTCCAAAAACGGAATCAGTCTGTTACAAAGGATTTTGGTGAAAACCTTATATAAAGTGTACAGCAGGAAATGGATCTAAAATCTTGAATACGAGTGGAATGGGCTTTTTTAGGAATCAAGTGCAAGAAAATATGATTCCACTCTTTAATTATTAAACCCTTTTGAAAATATCATTCAAAGCTTTGTAAATTAGTTCTTTAGAAAGATTCCAATGTGTTTTGAAAAACTTAGAGTTAAAAACCGTCTGGACCTGGAGAAGTAGTATCTTTAATATCCCACAATGCAAATTTAATTTCTTCGATAGCTATACCGTCATTCAAGAAATTAGCACCATATTCAGAATGATCGATTTACATATTACTTCTGGGAACTGATGACCTAAGGGAAGGTTAAACATTTGTTTATAGAAATTGATAGCCGATTCAGCAAATTTATCTTCCGAAGCCGCCTTGCCTTCTATTACAATGCTAGTCAAACATTTTCTACTTCTTCTACTAGACATTTTAACATTAACCATCAAACTTTAACACACCCACTAAACCACTTGTTTGCTCTCATGAATATGTTAATGAGCTTGAAAATAAAATCTATTCTAAACATGATCTATTCACTATTGATTAGTAATACAGAGCATCAAATTTTGATTTTAAAATTCACTTCATTACCTTAATCATATGTAGATAAAGAGGTAATTTTTGTGTATTTTTGATTCAACATAACATATTTGGTGTCAACAAATGGCTATCGAATTCAGAGTTAAAACAACAAAATATTTACCGCATCAAAACTTCCATTAAGCACAAAAGGAGATAAAATGAAATCACCATATTGAATTTACATGATCAAGTGGGCTGCATTACCCAAAATTGAAAGCGTTTAGCTTCTCATATTTGTTATCGTGTCAATAAATGTATATTGCAACATAGAACAAAACTTAGAGGAAAATGAGAGCTAACTAATTTTGAAAGTAATAAGTCTACTCTACTTGAAAGAAATAAAACTATACTAATTGCATAAAATAAAAAACAAGAATTAAAAGAGCATGAAATTATATTGCATAAAAAGAAAATTACATGAAAGAAGGCTAAGAAGCCACTAAAAAGAAAAGAAGTTTCTATTTATTTTTGAGCCTAAAACTAAACTAACTAAAGCAGAGGCTGTGAGCTCATTACATCAAACATTAGGGGTATTTATACATGTTGGAAACCCTAATCCATATTTTTTGGGACTACCTAAAATACCCTGTAAGAAAATATAACCTTCAAGTAATCATTAGCATAAGCATTACACTCCATTTAAATGTGCATGTAGCTTTAATCATGTGCATTAGCTCTTCATAGAAGGTCAGGGTAAGTGGATAGGTGGGGTCCTCTATGTTTCATGAAATGATTTATTTCCATCTTTATTTTGCCTTCTTCACTTATGCATGAATATTTTCATGAAGACTTCTTCATATTTCTATTAAAATTCCTACAAATAAAAATGAAACGCCAAATAAATATTCTCATAATTAATACATGCATAAAATGACCGTTTTGCCCTAATCTAAAGACAAATAAATGATGATTTGAAAACAATTGAAACTTGGGTTTAAGCATCTTAAAATACCATATATGCTAATTTATTTAGTTAAATTACATTAAATATGGAAGTAAAAATATGCATATTTACGTGCACATCACATATAGCAACAAAAATTTCTAATGTCATTTCAAGGAAAACGGAGAGGCATCGAAAAGTTATGAAAAGGAATTTTGGCGTTGGACTGGCATTGAAAAATTCCAATGTCTTTCTGACGCTTGGGCGCCAAATATTAATCCAACCTTTCTAATAGAAATATTGAAATGACATCCGTATTTTTAAGTGCCATTGCGATGCCCAAGTTAAAGACGCAGGAAAGGAGTCGGTATTTTCTAATGCCTTAATAATTTTTTGATTGGATTGGGATATATAAGAGGCATTGCAACAACATCGATAAGTACCGACACCTCTCTGATGCTATTTTGACCACTACAATTTCTATCATTAAGTATGCCCCTCTGTAAAAACCCCTCCAAATGAAATATACCATAATCTGCTAATGTTAAAAATCCTTTCTATGCTCTACATGACTCCCTACTTTGCAACTAACCACGACTCACTTGCCTCTACCTAAACTTGCAACCGTGACTCCAGCAATGACTCTATGACTCACCTTAACCTAATTTGTAGCGAACCAACTTCCAAACAACAGGAAATTTCATCGCTAATAAGAAAGAAAGGGATAGAAAAGAGAAAGAAAGAGAAGAAGAAGAAACAACACATCAGAATCTAAACAGCGAAACGGATAAATTATATTAATAACATAAAATATTACATAGTTTACAATCACTATCAGAGTACACAGATAATGCAACACATACCAGACAGTTATAAACACCTGTCTAGTATTTACAACATAATACAACTCAGAGACAACACAGAACACACAGCGGAATACTAATATCTAACGCAGAAGCCTCCTGCTCCATTGCTCCTCCAATATTCGTCAAAGCTAACCTGAATCCCTTGGCTACTCGTAAAAATTTGAGTACCCAAGAGTTTATGAAAACAAAAGATAAACTACGGGTCAGACATGCGTCTGGTGTGAGTAACAGGTTAAAGTTGCTTAACTTTCAAAAACCTTTTGAAAAGAAAGGTATCACGTAAGACTTCCCACACATAAACATGGAAAAGTTTTTACCTTACGCTAACCAAAACATTTGATAGGAAATCTAGTGATATTATAATAGTGTCTAGGGTTTTCAAGTAAATAAGAAATAGCCGAAATTGTTACATTCATTAAATTCCAGCTACTAGCCACAAAAGTGGGTAATACAATCAAAACCATTGGCGCTTATTGGATTTTGGATTTCATACAATGGCAGGGCTACTGGGGTACCGCCCGTCACAGTACGTGGCCTAGATCAACGTACCGAGGAGTACTCCCACTCCCCCGCAACACAAGGCCGGACCCATTCCTTACTGAATAGTTCTGAACAAGACAATCCCTCTAAGCCGAGTAAAAAAGGACCTCTAGACAGGGATCAATCTTGCTCTCCAGTGGGTGCTACCCACGAAGCCTTGCTGCACCTCCTCTGTTTTAGCCATTCCCGGTTGATGAGGCTTGAGGCTACGATTACCTTTAGAGGACACATCTCTTAGAATGCTCATCGCCCACCTGACGATGTTCTGAAGGCATTCAATCCATACAAGTTCGTTCCGGGTTCGAATGAAACCGAAGGCATTATCTCATTACACTCATTACGGAACCACCCACAGAGTTAACGACGATAACCCTTGTACTCTAAATCTCCATATCGAATCTATAAGTACTATTCCGTCAAACTCATCACGGAATCACCCACAGAGTTATACTGATGTATAGCCCTTACTCCTCGAGTCTTCACTCTTCACATAAGATTCACGACCTATCGTTAATTTGGATCGATGTGGTTTTCGGATATCCAAATATGGAACCCGATCCCGGTCTCATCGAAATCCAAAGCGTGTCTTTTAGGTCCAAGTTGTTTTAGAGTTTAAAACAATTCAATTATATTATCTATATACACACAGATAGATAATTCATAGATTCTCATCAGATAATTATCATTATCAAACCACAGATAATCCACATTATCACTAAAAGATAATCCATATCAATATCATAATGCAACCAATGCATCCATATCAATCAACATTACTAATCTCCTCTCTGAGATTCAACCCATTCAAAGCAACCAATAACAACCATCATAAGCAATGATCTATAATCATACTATCTATAATTAATTTAAATGTATTAAATTAATTACATCATCTTTAATTAATTTAAAATGAATTAAACTAATTACTTATACAATATAAATCTTGCTTACACTATCATTATTTAATTACAAATTAATTAATTAATTAACCTCTAATTTTATCATCTTAATTAATCAATCCTGAATAATTATACTTTAATTAATTCCTCAAAATTAATTACCCTAAACCAAATACAGTAATTAACCTTTAATTACTTCATAAATTAATTAACTATAATTAATTATATTTAAACTTAATTAATTACAATTAATTATCCTTAATTACTTATTATTGATTAATTAATATTAATTAATCAATCTTAATTACATCATTAATTATATTAATTAATGATTCTTAATTATATTTAATTAATTACTCCATTAAATTAATTACTTTTAGTAATTAATCTCACTTAACCCATAATTATTAATCAACTTTGATTAATCTCATTCTGTAATTAACTACCCTTAATTACTTATCAAATTAATTATTCCTCAATTAATTTCTTAAATTAATCACTTGATTAATTCAAAGTAATTTAAAGTTTAAATTACTTCTATAATAAATATCTCTAATTACATTCAGTAATTATTAAATTAATTACTTCCTTAAGTAATTACAATTTCATTAATTACATAAAGTAATTATCAACAATACACAAATGTTTAAATTAATTTAACTTAATTAATCTAAACTAATCACATTAATCAAATTAATCACACTAAGTAATTAATTCATTAATTACTTTCATTAAGCAATTAAACATAAATAATTGATTATTATTAATTAATTAATCTAGTTAATTATCAAAAATTAATCACATTAATTAATTGTTAAATAATCTTAAGTTAATGACCTACATTAACTTTTCTTAATTACTTAATTAAGAATTAACTTACACAAATCATCATTAATTATCAATTAATTAATATTTAATTATAATTTAATAAATCTCAATTTATAAATTAATTAAGTGTTAATTAAAGTCATTAAATAAACTTTAACCATTAATTAAAATTTAATTAACAATCTTTAGCTATAGATTAATTATCCTAAATTAATTAATCTCAAATCTTAATTAATCAATTTAAAAACTATTAATTACCTAATTAATCATCCACATTAATAATTAAATAATAATTAATATTCCATTTAAATTAATTTAATAATTTAAATGAAACCAATTTTCTTAAGTTCAAAATTAAGAAACATTCTTCTTTATACAAAGTATTTTAAACACTTTGTTTCAAACAAAAATTCAAATTTAAAAATCTCTTTTAAAATTTTAAACTGAAACACAATTCAAATTTTCATTCTAGATTCAAACTTAAAATTTTTAAAACTTTACTTACATCTCTGTCTTCATTTTCAATTCAAATTATTTAAACTTTCTAAAATAGTTAAAACAAATTTAAATTTAAAAACTTATTAAAATTTAAAAACAGACATTAAAGTCAAATCTCAGGTTTTAAAACTAAATTTAAACTTAATTTAAACTTTATTTCATACATTAAAACTTATAGTTTAAAATTCAAAACAATGTTCTTTATACTGTAAAAGTTTAAAAATCTAACTTAACTTTCCAAATTTAAATTAAATTCAAACTCAGGTTCCATATTTCTATTTTCCAGATTTTAAACTTGTTTTAAATTTTCAGTTGCATTATAAAATTTGCTTTTAAATTTAAACAGAAAAACAGTTTTCTGTTTTTGTTTAAACATCTTGCATTTTTGAATTTAAAAATGATTCAAAGTCCAAGATTTAAACTATTGACTTCAAACTTAAATTTCAAGTTTAAAACTTCCAGTTGAACTTCATTTTACAATTTTGAAATTTTACTTTTAAATTTTAAACACAGAAAGACGGTTTTCTGATTTTAGCTTAAACCCTACTTGAGTTTAAAGTATTTCAAATTAAATTCAAAGATCTAAAAATTTAAAACTAATTAAATTCTAATTCCACTTAAGGTCAAGCTTATTTCAGATTTTTATTTTGTAATTTACTTTTTAATTCAATTTTTTTTTAAAAAACCTGTAAAACAGGTTTCTGGCCAAACTTTTAAGACCTGTAATACTTACATTTTTAAAAATCAAATTATTACAGAATAAACAGAATTCAAACTTTTGAATTCATATTTAAATTCAGTTTTTAAAGCCTAAGTTAAATTTCAGTTTAAAATTCAAATTTTACTTTTAAACTCTTTTAAAACTGTAAAACAGGTTCTGTTTTTGCTCAAGACCAAATAAAATTTTCGAAATTTAAATTATTTCAAACCTAAAATTAAACTAATTGAATTTTATATTTAAGTTCAGTTTAAACTTTGTACTTAGTTCAGGTTTTAAACTTACATTTTAAAAACTTACTTTTAAAATTTTAAAAGCTGGAAATAAGGCTCTGCAAATTTCAAAACCTGAAACAATATTACACCCGAGCCTCCCTATTTTTACTTCGAGTCAAAAGTATACTTGCTTCGAGCTACAACCCAATTTCCCCGAGACACATGCGAGGCACTAAAACTGCGACTCAACAAACATCACCCAACCTGGAAACAGCATCTCCTTCCAAAGCCTAACCTGTCAACGGTGGAATCACCCAACTCCGGCCACTATAAATCTTGAAACTCCGGCGATAACACCATCAAACCACCACCTATCACCACGCGAATCGCGGTTGAACTCGATCAAACCGGGAGTCCACATTCAAACAAAATCAGAGACCCAAATAAACTAGGGTTCTAAAACTAAAATCCAAATTACAATCTCAAAATAAAATTTTGATCCACATTAGTAATTTTTCCTACAATCCTCGATAGCTAAACTACCTCCAGAATCAAATTCACCCAATTCTAATGTAAGCTTCAATTGAACTTGACTATAATGTAAAATGAAGTCAATTTGAAACTACACTTTATTTAACAACACTATAAATTAACATTTTACTTTTAAAAAATCCTAATCCTTCATTATGTTTGAGTTCTACTCCTAAAACATCGATGTGCAATGTTTTATATCTTCACTTATAAAGATTTGGTTGCTCTACTACTTATTTTACAGTAAGTTTCATTTAATTTTTTTTTTTATAAACCTCACAGTCTAAACTCTGAAAACCAACATACAAATTTTGTTTAAATCCTACAATTAACAAAGACTAATTAAAGATAGGATTATTTAAGTAAGACTTGTGTCAGTAAACAAAATTGGATAAGGGAATTCAACAGCATACACATCAATACATTTGTACATCAGACAAGTTGAATTATAACCATATGTAATAATTTTTTTTTACACTAGCATGCAACAGATTTAACCTTTTATTTATAAAAGAAAGTTGCTCACCTTTCTTGATGTGCAGAGCAATGAAATGTGGAAAGAGACTTTGCTTTATAAAACTGGAAATTCCTTTTCCTTAAAACTTTGTGCTCTTCTTTATGAAAACAGCCTTTATGGAAGTCTTTTGATTTAGGAACTTGAATTGCTATGGAGTTTATTTTTAAAGTGGCATGCAAGCTTCCTTTGAAACTGCAGTTGTCTGCATCCCAGATGTTAACAGATGCATGCATTCCAGATTTTAAAATAAATGCATGTTTGTTTCATGTTGAACTGAGGCTTGAATATGATTTTGTTTTGGAAAATGTTTAACAGAATTTTGATTACAGAAGTGGCTTTGAAAATGATTTCAAAAATTTGTTTCCATTGTTTCTTAGTTTTTGATTTCAAAAAGAAATAAGATGGAAGGAGTTTGTTTATAAAAACTGAAATCATTAAAAATAAAATCAAAAGAAAATGCTAATTAAATTTTTGACACTTGTCTTACATTCTAACATTTGTCAAAACTCTTGGTTATTTATTTACACTTGTATTAATTTTTAATAAGCTAAATATTTAGTTTAACTTGTATTTAAAGTTAGATGTTTAATATAAGATAGTTTAGTTAATGAGTTAACATGCATTTATTTACATATATATAGATTTTAAAATGAATAAATCAAACTATATTTATAAAATTAAACTTATACAGATATTTCAAAACCAAAACAAATTAAAAACATTTATACTTTAGATTTAAAACTTTGAATTCATGTTTCAAAATAAATTTTGAAATCTAATTTATTTACAAATATAACTACAAATTTGAATTCTGAAAAACAATAATTTTATTAAAAATTTATTTGTGTAAACAATGTATTATTATATTTTTAGAAATAAAAATATTTAATAGCCATAAATAACTTATAAAAGAAATTATCTTGATATTAATAAATTATTTATTTTATCACATTATATTTAAAGGAAACTCAAAATAACCTCATTGTTATTTATTTAAATTTTAAACTTGAGTTACACATATTTTAAATCATTTAATATTTATCTTAGGTATTTAAAACCATATTTTATTTATTAAATGGCATTTTTTAAAAAGTTTAACTTTTAAATAAAATCATAATTTCCAATTTTACTAAAGATATAAATTTTATAGAAAACAGGATTCATTTAAAACAATACCTATTTACAATATATACAATATTCTATATATATTATAAATATAAAACAAATATTAGATTTAAAAAGATAAAATCTATCAATTAACTATTTATTTTATTGAATTATTAAATTAATTCAAATCTTATTACAAAGATTATCAAATCAATTTAATTTTTATTACAGATTATTAAATTAATATTGCTTTAAAATTCCGGGTCATCACATTCCTCCCCCCTTAAAAGAATTTCGTCCCCGAAATTTAAAACAAAGGTAATTTAATAATCTATTTAAAAATTTAATTTTAAAACACAAGCATATACCAATGCTTTGCTAACAACCATAGCAATCAATTCACCCAATCAAACAAATCTAATAAATGAAATATAGTTATCCAGAAAATTTTTGGATAAAACTTTCATGAGTTTCCCCGGTATAAAAATATCGGGATACTCGCTCTATAGATTCCAAACAATCAATACTATTAAACTATAAAGCTCCTATTCATCTATATCTACAGAGCTAGACAACATATCAAACTATAGACGAGTCTGATTCAACAACTAAACTCCAACCAAAACACAAAGAAGAGATCCAAACATCACTGAGCTAGCTTCTTCAGTCTTACCAAAACTTATAGCTCCTTTGACCAGAGTAAATTCAAACAACAACGAAGTCTCCAACTTTGAATTCCAAATTCCTTCGTCCATTATCCACAAAAGTCTTCAGACAATCCAGGCTGCCAACATCCAAACTGATCAGCTCAACCCCTTGCTGATTCCTCCAGAAACAATCAGAACTAAAACAACCTAACACAATGATCTACTCAAGATCAATCCAAACCAAAACACAATTCTACTCCATAACCAGCAGAAGACTATAAACTTCTCCCAATCTGGAAAAGAAAATCAGAAACAATATCAAACTGCTTCCGCTGCACAACTCTGATCCATAGTAGATAAGAAAATACTGACAAGGAACACAAGCACCAACTGGACATCACTTCCCAGAAATATGGTTCTACAGATCCATAAAGAAAACTCAGAAATTCCTCTGAACACTGAGTTACTTCATCAAACTCCATCTCTAGGAATCATTCTTCGGCTAAACAGAACCACCGGTTCCACTTCTGGAATTCTAGTCGATAAGAAAACTCAATCTCCAGAGATGGAAAAACCTCTGTCTTCCCAGAAGACACCCAGAAAATCTCCAACAATCCAAGAGAACACTCAACCAATCGCAAGTCACTTTTGCGATCAACCCAGATAAATTTCCAAAGAAAAAAATTCTCTCCTTACCAAACAGAACAGCTTACACTGGTCTAGTCAATCCATTGAAGAAACGGATTCACTTAGTAGTTTCTAAACTCCATCTTCAGAGAAACTACTCACTAAGACCTCCCTGTCGGCTCACAGAACATTCCAGCTGCACTGCTGACACCAATACCAAACTTCCTAATCCAAAGCTCTTCGAGAAACTCGAACTCCACAGCCAACCACAACATCCTGCTGAATCCAGCCACAACATTGAAGCAGACACACTACCCTAAACTTGTTCCAAAGGAACAACTTCGGACACATCCATAGTCACTGCATCTCATCACGCAGTTACAACTTCCTGAGGTATTAAAATACCATTACTTACTTCTGCCCAAATGACAGATCCAAACTCTACTAACCAAATTCTGCACTTCAAAGATGTCTCCGAACCTTAACAGGTTTCCTTCAGAGATCGATGAAATACTTCAACACAACAAAACTTATTTGAGACGGTATTAGGTCTACAATCTCGACAGATACACTTCCAACCTCAAACATCAGACTCCAACCAATGGTAGTAATCGTGTTACACACACTACTACCTTATCTACCTTTATAGCCTATATTGGAAAACACGAACAGGTATCCCAACAGATAGGTAGAAATAGATAAATATATATGATTATATTTAAAACTACAAATACGCTTTCTCAAAATAGACACCATTACAGAGCCTAGGTATTCACTCAACCTAACGCTCTGATACCACCTGTAGCGACCCAACTTCCAAACACTAGGAAATTTCATCGCTAATAAGAAAGAAATAGAAAAGAGAAAGAAAGAGAAGAAGAAGAAACAACACATCGTAATCTAAATAGCGGAACGGATAAATTATTTTAATAACATAAAATATTACATAGTTTACAATCACTATCAGAGTACACAGATAATGCAACACATACCAGACAGTTATAAACACCTGTCTAGTATTTACAACATAATACAACTCAGAGACAACACAGAACACACAGCGGAATACTAATATCTAACGCAGAAGCCTCCTGCTCCATTGCTCCTCCAATATTCGTCAAAGCTAACCTGAATCCCTTGGCTACTCGTAAAAATTTGAGTACCCAAGAGTTTATGAAAACAAAAGATAAACTCCGGGTCAGACATGGGTCTGGTGTGAGTAATAGGTTAAAGTTGCTTAACTTTCAAAAACCTTTTTAAAAGAAAGGTATCACGTAAGACTTCCCACACATAAACATGGAAAATTTTTTACCTTACGCTAACCAAAATATTTGATAGGAAATCCAGTGATATTATAATAGTGTCTAGGGTTTTCAAGTAAATAAGAAATAGCCGAAATTGTTACATTCATTAAATTCCAGCTACTAGCCACAAAAGTGGGTAATACAATCAAAACCGTTGGCACTTATTGGATTTTGGATTCCATACAATGGCAGGGCTACTGGGGTACCGCCCGTCACAGTACGTAGTCTAGATCAACGTACCGAGGAGTACTTCCACTCCCCTGCAACACAAGGCCGGACCAATTCCTTACTGAATAGTTCCGAACAAGACAACCCCGCAGTTGGTGTGCACTAACAACTGCCCCCTAAGCCGAATAAAAAGGGACCTCTAGACAGGGATTAATCTTGCTCTCCAGTGGGTGCTACCCACGAAGCCTTGCTGCACCTCCCCTATTTTAGCCATTCCCGTTTGATGAGGCTTGAGGATACGATCACCTTTAGAGGACACATCTCTTAGAATGCTCATCGCCCACCTTACGATGTTCTGAAAGCATTCAATCCATACAAGTTCGTTTTGGGTTCGAACGAAACCGAAGGCATTATCTCGTTACACTCATTACGGAATCACCCACAGAGTTAACGATGATAACCCTTGTACTCTAAATCTCCATCTCGAATCTATAAGTACTATTCCGTCAAACTCATCACGGAATCACCCACAGAGTTATACTGACGTATAGCCCTTACACCTCGAGTCTTCACTCTTCACATAAGATTCACGACCTATAGTTAATTTGGATCGATGTGGTTTTCGGATATCCAAATATGGGAACCCAATACCGGTCTCATCGAAATCCAAAGCGTGTCTTTTAGGTCCAAGTTGTTTTAGAGTTTAAAACAATTCAATTATATTATCTATATACACACAGATAGATAATTCATAGATTCTCATCAGATAATTATCATTATCAAACCACAGATAATCCACATTATCACTAAAAGATAATCCATATCAATATCATAATGCAACCAATTCATCCATATCAATCAACATTACTAATCTCCTCTCTGAGATTCAACCCATTCAAAGCAACCAATAACAACCATCATAAGCAATGTTCTATAATCATACTATCTATAATTAATTTAAAATGAATTAAATTAATTACATCATCTTTAATTAATTTAAAATGAATTAAATTAATTACTTATACAATATAAATCTTGCTTACACTATCATTATTTAATTACAAATTAATTAATTAATTAACCTCTAATTTTGTCATCTTAATTAATCAATCCCGATTAATTATACTTTAATTAATTCCACAAAATTAATTACCCTAAACCAAATACGGTAATTAACCTTTAATTACTTCATAAATTAATTAACTATAAATAATTATATTTAAACTTAATTAATTACAATTAATTGTCCTTAATTACTTATTATTGATTAATTAATATTAATTAATCAATCTTAATTACATCATTAATTATATTAATTAGTGATTCTTAATTATATTTAATTAATTACTCCCTTAAATTAATTACTTTTAGTAATTAATCTCACTTAATCCATAATTATTAATTATCTTTGATTAATCTCATTCTGTAATTAACTACCCTTAATTACTTATCAAATTAATTATTCCTCAATTAATTTCTTAAATTAATCACTTGATTAATTCAAAGTAATTTAAAGTTTAAATTGCTTCTCTAATAAATCTCTAATTACATTCAGTAATTATTAAATTAATTACTTCCTTAAGTAATTACAATTTCATTAGTTACATAAAGTAATTATCAACAATACACAAATGTTTAAATTAATTTAACTTAATTAATCTAAACTAATCACATTAATCAAATTAATCACACTAAGTAATTAATGCATTAATTACTTTCATTAAGTAATTAAATATAAATAATTGATTATTATTAATTAATTAATCTAGTTAATTATCAAAAATTAATCACATTAATTAATTTTAAATAATCTTAAGTTAATGACCTACATTAACTTTTCTTAATTACTTAATTAAGAATTAACTTACACAAATCATCATTAATTATCAATTAATTAATATTTAATTATAATTTAATAAATCTCAATTTATAAATTAATTAAGTGTTAATTAAAGTCATTAAATAAACTTTAATCATTAATTAAAATTTAATTAACAATCTTTAACTATAGATTAATTATCCTTAATTAATTAATCTCAAATCTTAATTAATCAATTTAAAAACTATTAAATACCTAATTAATCATCCACATTAATAATTAAATAATAATTAATATTCCATTTAAATTAATTTAATAATTTAAATGAAACCAATTTTCTTAAGTTCAAAATTAAGAAACATTCTTCTTTATACAAAGTATTTTAAACACTTTGTTTCAAACAAAAATTCAAATTTAAAAATCTCTTTTAAAATTTTAAACTGAAACACAATTCAAATTTTCATTCTAGATTCGAACTTAAAAATTTTAAAACTTTACTTACATCTCTATCTTCATTTTCAAATTCAAATTATTTAAACTTTCTAAAATAGTTAAAACAAATTTAAATTTAAAAACTTATTAAATTTTAAAAACTGACTTTAAAGTCAAATCTCAGGTTTTAAAACTAAATTTAAAATTTAAACTTTATTTCATACTTTAAGACTTATAGTTTAAAATTCAAAACAATGTTCTTTATACTGCAAAAGTTTAAAAATCTAACTTAACTTTCCAAATTTAAATAAAATTCAAACTCAGGTTCCATATTTCTGTTTTCCAGATTTTAAACTTGTTTTAAATTTTCAGTTGCATTATAAAATTTGCTTTTAAATTTAAACAGAAAAACAGTTTTCTGTTTTTGTTTAAACATCTTGCATTTTTGAATTTAAAAATGATTCAAAGTCCAAGATTTAAACTATTGACTACAAACTCAAATTTCAGGTTTAAAACTTCCAGTTGAACTTCATTTTATAATTTTGAAATTTTACTTTTGAATTTTAAACACAGAAACACAATTTTCTGATTTTAGCTTAAAACCCAAATTGTGTTTAAAGTATTTCAAATTAAATTCAAAGATCTAAAAATTTAAAACTAATTAAATTCAAATTCCACTTAAGGTCAAGCTTATTTCAGATTTTTATTTTGCAATTTACTTTTTACTTCAATTTTTTTTAAAAACCTGGAAAACAGGTTTCTGGCCAAACTTTTAAAACCTGTAATACTTACATTTTTAAAAATCAAATTATTACAGAATAAACACAATTCAAACTTTTGAATTCATATTTAAATTCAGTTTTTAAAGCCTAAGTTAAATTTCAGTTTACAATTCAAATTTTACTTTTAAATTCTTTTAAAACTGTAAAACAGGTTCTGTTTTTGCCCAAGACCAAATAAAATTTTCAAAATTTAAATTATTTCAAACCTAAAATTGAACTAATTGAATTTTATATTTAAGTTAAGTTTAAACTTTATACTTAGTTCAGGTTTTAAACTTACATTTTAAAAACTTACTTTTAAAATTTTAAACCCTGGAAATAAAGCTCTGCAAATTTCAAAACCTGAAACAATATTACACTCGAGCCTCCCTATTTTTACTTCGAGTCAAAAGTATACTTGTTTCGAGCTACAACCCAATTTCCTTGAGACACATGCGAGGCACTAGAACTGCAACTCCACAAACATCACCCAACCTGGAAACAACATCTCCTTCCAAAGCCTAACCTGTCAACGGCGGAATCACCCAACTCCGGCCACTATAAATCTTGAAACTCCGGCGATAATACCATCAAACCACCACATATCACCACGCGAATCGCGGTTGAACTCGATCAACCCTGGAGTCCACATTCAAACAAAATCAGAGACCCAAATAAACTAGGGTTCTAAAACTAAAATCCAAATTACAATCTCAAAATAAAATTTTGATCCACATTAGTAGTTTTTCCTACAATCATTGATAGCTAAACTACCTCCAGAATCAAATTCACCCAATTCTAATGCAAGCTTCAATTGAACTTGACCATAATGTAAAATGCAGTCAATCTGAAACTGCACTTTATTTAACAGCACTATAAATTATCAT
This sequence comes from Allium cepa, assembly GCA_030765085.1. Classification (NCBI taxonomy): domain Eukaryota; kingdom Viridiplantae; phylum Streptophyta; class Magnoliopsida; order Asparagales; family Amaryllidaceae; genus Allium; species Allium cepa. The sequence goes on from CM060939.1 coordinate 814,608,966, forward strand.
TTTACTTTTAAAAAAATCCTAATCCTTCATTATGTTTGAGTTCTACTCCTAAAACATCATTTTGCAATGTTTTATATCTTCACTTATAAAGATTTGGTTGCTCTACTACTTATTTTACAGTAAGTGTCATTTAAATTTTTTTTTATAAATCTCACAGTCTAAACTCTGAAAACTAACATACAAATCTTGTTTAAATCCTACAATTAACAAAGACTAACTAAAGATAGGATTATTTAAGTAAGACTTGTGTCAGTAAACAAAACTGGATAAGGGAATTGAACAGCATACACATCAATACATTTGTACATTAGACAAGTTGAATTATAACCATAAGTAATAATTTTCTTTTACACTAGCATGCAACAGATTTAACCTTTTATTTATAAAAGAAAGTTACTCACCTTTCTTGATGTGTAGAGCAATGAAATTTGGAAAGAGACTTTGCTTTATAAAACTGGAAATTCCTTTTCCTTAAAACTTTGTGCCCTTCTTTATGAAAACAGCCTTCATGAAAGTCTTCTGATTCAGGAACTTGAATTGCTATGGAATTTATTTTTAAAAATGGCATGCAAGCTTCCTTTGAAACTGCAGTTGTCTGCATCCCAGATGTTAACAGATGCAAGCATTCCAGATTTTAAAATAAATGCAGGTTTGTTTCATGTTGAACTGAGGCTTGAATATTATTTTGTTTTGGAAAATGTGTAACAAAATTTTGATTACAGAAGTGGCTTTGAAAACGATTTCAGAAATTTGTTTCCATTGTTTCTTAGTTTTTGATTTCAAAAAGAAATAAGATGGAAGGAGTTTGTTTATAAAAACTGAAATCATTAAAAATAAAATCAAAAGAAAATGCTAATTAAATCTTTGACACTTGTCTTACATTCTAACATTTGTCAAAACTCTTGGTTATTTATTTACACTTGTATTAATTTTTAATAAGTTAAATATTTAGTTTAACTTGTATTTAAAGTTAGATGTTTAATATAAGATAGTTTAGTTAATGAGTTAACATGCATTTATTTACATATATATATAGATTTTAAAATTAAATAAATCAAACTATATTTATAAAATTAAACTTATACGGATATTTCAAAACCAAAACGAATTAAAAACATTTATACTTTAGATTTAAAACTTTGAATTCATGTTTCAAAATAAATTTTGAAATCTAATTTATTTACAAATATAACTACAAATTTGAATTCTGAAAAAAATAATTTTATTAAAAATTTATTTGTTGAAACAATGTATTATTATATTTTTAGAAATAACAATATTTAATAACCATAAATAACTTATAAAAGAAATTATCTTGATATTAATAAATTATTTATTTTATCACACTATATTTAAAAGAAACTCAAAATAACCTCATTGTTATTTATTTAAATTTTAAACTTGAGTTACACATATTTTAAATCATTTAATATTTATCTTAGGTATTTAAAACCATATTTTATTTATTAAATGGCTTTTTTTTAAAAAGTTTAACTTTTAAATAAAATAATAATTTCCAATTTTACTAAAGATATAAATTTTATAGAAAACAGGATTCATTTAAAACAATACCTATTCACAATATATACAATATTCTATATATATATATTATAAATATAAAAAAATATTAGATTTAAAAAGATAAAATCTATCAATTAACTTTTATTTTATTGAATTATTAAATTAATTCAAATCTTATTACAAAGATTGTCAAATCAATTTAATTTTTATTACAGATTATTAAATTGATATTGCTTTAAAATTCCGGGTCATCACATAATCTATAGTGTGCGATTTGTAACGACCCGCTATTTTGAACTATTCGCATCCGCACATGTCGGACTTGAATAATTCAAAATACCGAATTGTTAATTTAAATTTGGCAAAACTGAGATATACAGTAAATAAATAGTCACAGAATCACAGACACAGAGTAATAATATGCAGCGGAAGTAAAAGAGATAGTAGTTCATGAAGCTACTATATAAATATATAAGATACATCAGTGTTTACAACAAAAGAGTAATACGATACATCAGATACAAATCAGAATACATCACTGGAATCATCGAATACTGAAAGCAGAATAGATGGCTGGATCTTTAAGCAAAGCTCCAACTCCAAAGGTGGGTCTCAAAGCTGAGCCACTCAATCTGACCCGAGCGTAAAGCAAAACACACGACACTCGAGTCAGGATTAACATTCTTATATCAATAAATCCAACTTAAGTGAAATAAAAATCGAAATACAAGTAACTCAAAGGATGTTTGGAATAACCATCCTCTAAGGATCCGTTAAACTATCTACTAGGTAGTAATGTACGCTAAGTAGATAATGTCTATCAGTAATATAAAGTATTAAAATAGCGTTAAGGCGTTACCATTATCCCCCTTAACACATTTTATAATGCCATAGTCTATACAGCACCGTAAACCCCACCGTAAACTAGTGGTTATCAGAGGGTACCCCATAGGTATAACACAAAACAAAACGTAGTGGTCGCGAATAGGATAATCAGTATGACAAGGTACATGAGGCGATACCAACTAGGATACTAGTAGTTGCGTGATCCGAACTGATGTTGAGCGTAGCCAGCAGCTACCCCAACACCGCGAAACAACACTCCCAAATCGAGGGGTGCACCCAAATCGAATCACAAAAGTAATAAATATGGTATCGAAGAAGTGTGTCCGCTAGAGGTGGCGAACCTCAATGGCCAGGCGCGGCTCCTGTTTTAGTCATGTCAGGGGTCATCCAATCTCGTTCTCTTTCTTCAGTCAACGCGTTCACCAAACCATCCACTTCATTCTGGATCAACTCTCCTCGTATAATAGTTATGAAAGTGGTTTTCGGTATCGACAGAGAGTATGTCCATATCCGATCCCGGTCTCTTTAATAACTACGTATTTATTACACCGATTGGTCGTTTAATATATTTCAAAACAATCAATTTCAATTTCAATTAGAATTCGTAATAACATTCCATTTGTCTTCCCATATCAATTTCCATAATTCACGATTCAAACTTCCAAATTATCATTTCAAAATCTTACAATTCAATTTCAAATTTTATTTTAAACAATTCAAATATTGATTCAAGTTCGCACATAAGTTTATTCCGAAATTATTTAAATTAATTAACTTTAACATTCAAATCAATTTAAGTTTATTTATCGATTTTATTCAATATTCATTAAGTTAATTTAACATCCAAAACAATTCTTTTAATTTCCGAGTCATTAAATCAATCACTTCGTTAACTTCCTTATATCGAACTTTCAAATTTAATTGAATTAAATTTGTCAAATCAAATTCTTTAAATTACAATTCTTACATTAATTTCAATAAATCGCGATTTATTTCTTGTTAAAGAAATTCAATTTCACTTATTCTTATCATAGTTACAAACTTCAAAACTCAATAAATAAAGAAACTAAATTTCATATATTAGAGAAATCAAATTTCACTTGAACTTACTTAAATAATTTTTCGAAAACTTAATAAGTAAAGGAAACCCAATTTCATTTATTAACGAAGTTCAAATTTACTTATTCGAAAGTTAAATCTCTTATCAAAGAATTAAATTTCTATTCACTTATCAAATAATTCAATCTTATTCACTTATTAAATAATTTCAACTTATTTATTAATAATTTCGAAACTTAATAATTTCAAACTTAATTATAAATTCAAAATTATTAAATCATTTCAACTTAATTCAATGAATAATTCCAAATTTTATTGTCAATAATTAATTTTAAAACAACGCTCTTCCAACAAGTACGATGTTAATACTCATTTCAGATTTTAAATATTAACATTTCTTTCATTAAATTCAACTTTCAATTTCATTTCAAAACCTGACTCTTTACTCAGATAAAATCATTATTTTATTTTAAATCAAATTATTGACCAATCGGGTTTTATTAGATTTTCTATCCTAAGTCAAGTTCATTTGGGTATATATCATTTCAACCCGATTCCATTTCAATTCAAAAATCAAAGCATAGCAAAGGGAACTTGCAGTGTGATAAGAAGGATGGTGTCAAAGTAAATAAACAAGCAATAACAACAATCAATAACAATACAGTAATCAATCCAAATAATCCCGAAATAATCGCATTAATTCACATTGTTATTTGTGCAATTTAATATAATTATTTCTAGAACCTACACTATCGTTTCATGTAGATTAAAGATTATTTCACTAATTATTCATACAGTTCTTCACTTGTCATTCGATTTCAATTTTACTCTACAACAATTAATCCAACATACATTCAATGGTTCAAAGTGTAATTATCACTATTCTACATGTCGATTAATTTAACAATAAAAGGGGTCATACTTTACAAGTTCGTCTAATTCAATTGCATAATATTTATCACTTTATACATTACAATTTAACATCCAATATAAACAACAATCAATCAATCAATTATCAATCAACTGTATTATCATCGCATAAATAATTAACAGATAATGGTGTCAGATGATGATGCAGCTAAGGCCAGAGAAGAAATTGTGCAATCTTTAATTCCTGAAAACATGAGTTTGTGGTGTAGTTTGATGAGTCATCCACGACTCAATGGAAGCATGAGTCGCTTCCGAGCTAACTGGATATCAGAAGGAGACTGTGCCGAGTCAACGAGTTACGACTCATGATGAGTCGCCCTAATTGAGTCGTTAAGGAGTTATGCTGCAATGTGTCTGTGTAGTGTATTTTCTTGAGTCAGTTAGGTCGGTAACGACCTAAGTCGTTTGCATTTTTGTTTGTTGTAAAGGGGATGAGTCGCTTCATGTTAAGTCGGTGCCGACTTAAGAGTTGTCTCGGTTATGTGTATATATGAGTCGTTGTATCTTTGAGTCATCTATATATATTGGTGTTAGGTCGTTGTTGACATATATTGAGTCGCATGGTGTTTGAGTCGCTGTCGAGTCAATATGAGTCGTAAGTCTTGTGATGAGTCGGTCAGGTCTTGAGTCGTACGCGACTTATGGGCTGTGTTGTAAACTTCTATAAATAAGGAGTGAGTTGTAACTTTTTGGTTGTTGACTTTTTGAATAAAATTTTCTTTGATTGCTTTGTGCTTTCTTTTAATTGGTAGTTGAGTGTGATCTCCTATCTCCACTTACGTCATTCGAGTGCGCTCGAATCCACGTTTGTTGAAGCCGATTCACGGAATCTAGTGCGCTAGATCAACGTACGAAGAATCGTAGATCTTTGAACACGGTATAGTGCGATATCAACGTGTTTGAGATAGCTAGAATTCAGTATCTTCGGATCAACGAATTTGGGCATTTCGGTATCTTCATTCCATCGATCGCTACTTTCACCGATTGAAACTTGTTTTGATTAATTCCGCTGCGTCAGTTTTTTGGTATCAAAGCCATACTTAGCCAATCATAGCTAAGTTGATTCTTGGAGCCAAGTATTTGAAGTTGAAGTTTGAAGTTGTGTTCATCGTGTTATATTGAAGTTGCAACAAGAGGGAGAACTTTCGATCCATTCCATTTTGGATCAAAGTGTTGAAAGTGTTTGAATTTGAAGTAGGCCGTGTATACTAGTGAAGTAGCCGAGCCTAGGAAGGATCATTGGAAGCTTGTTTCGAGCTAAGGAATTAGGCCGAGCCCTGTGAAGTTGTATGTGAAGTTGAAGCATCACTTTGGTATCGATTTGTTGAAATTTTGTGAATTTCAATCATGCCGCCAAGGAGAGCTAACCGCCATCAAAATGTTGAAGCTTTATATCGGAGAGAAGAGGCCGATCAAATGGAACAACGTATGCATGAGAAGATTGATGAAGGCATTGGTAGGTTGGAAAAGCTTATGATTGATATGAATCAAAGTAGAAGAAGAAATTCACCTGAATCCATCCGTGGGGGTAGTAGAGTGTCATCACATTCAGAACGGGAGAGGAGAGAAAGTCAAGAGCCTAGGAGTGTTGATAATCGAAGTAGGAGGAATGTTGATGATCATGATAGACGGGATGTTGGTAGTAGGAGTGGTGGTAGAGATGCTGGAGGGCGTGAAAGACAACGATATGCATCATACTTTGATGAGGAGTTTGATGGTGAGAGGGGAAGTATTCATTTCAGAGACCGAGATCAGAGACAACGTCAGTATCGGGTTATTGATGATGATCGACGTTGGGAATCGGGAATGAAGATGGAGATTCCGGAGTTTAAAGGAGGGATGGTAGCTGAAGAATTCTTGGATTAGTTATCTAATGTGGAGGAAATCTTTGATTTCAAGGAGGTTCCGGAGAATCGAAGGGTGAAGTTAGTTGCTACAAGGCTGAGGGGAAGAGCTTTGGCATGGTGGCAGCAAACTAAACTTTCTCGTGAACGAATGGGGAAGTCAAAGATAGAATCTTGGGAGAAGATGAAGAAATTGATGAGAGCTACATTTTTGCCATACAACTATCAATCGCTTATGTACCATAGATTGAAGAATCTAAGGCAGGGGACGAAATCAGTAAATGACTATGCAGATGAATTTTACCAACTCATTGCCAGGAACGATATAATGGAGACAGAAGAACAGCTGACTGCTAGGTTTGTTGGAGGATTGAGAATGCAGATCCAGGATACGGTTAATATGTTTGATCCTAGATCCGTAGCGGAGGCACATCAAAAGGCGTTAGCTTGGGAAAAGCAAGGAAGACGTGGAGGTGGTGTGTTTACCAATTCTAACAATCAAGTGAAGGGAGTCGGTGGAAGTTCTAATGTTCCTAAGATTGTTGCCAAACCAGTTGTGAAGGAAGGTGAGAAGGCGAAGGCTAGCAGTGGGTTCAAATGTTATAATTGTCAGGAGTTGGGTCACAAAAGCAATGAATGTCCGAAGCCGAAGAAGAGAGCAATGGTTGCAGAAGTTGAGGAGGATGATGGTGAGGAGGCAGAATGTTCAAATGCACCTTATGTTGAGGAGGAAGAAGAATTATCTGGAGATGAAGGTTGTAATCTTATGATGAGGAGGTCATGTCTTACACCAAAGCAAGAGGAGGATTGTAGTTGGTTGAGGAGTAACATATTTCAGTCGACATGCACTATTCTGGGAAAAGTTTGCAAGTTCGTTATTGATGCTGGAAGTTGCGATAATATTATTTCTACCGAGGCTGTGAAGAAGTTGAACTTGAAAACCGAGAAGCATCCTAAACCATACAAGTTAGCTTGGTTAAGGAAGGGTGGTGAAGTGAAAGTTGGGAGAAGAGCTTGCGTGAAATTTTCTATTGGGAAAAAATACAAAAATGAAATCTGGTGCAATGTAGTGGACATGGATGTGTGTCATCTGTTGTTGGGCAGGCCATGGCAGTTTGATCGAGCAGTACAACACGATGGTCGAGCCAATAGCTATAGTTTCATGTTCGAGGGTACTAAAATCACTTTGGTTCCCAAGAAGCAACAACAGAAGGAGAGCAAGCTAGAGGAGATTGAGGAATTGAAAACTCTGTTGACTTTGAAGGAGTTTGTTAAAGAAGTTGAAGAGGAGCCTGAAGTCTATTTGTTGATTGGGCGAGAGAGCAGTGAAGAGGTTGAAATTCCTGAAGAAGTAAAGCCAGTTTTGAAAGAGTTTGAAGATGTATTTCCAGAGGAGTTGCCCAAGGAGTTACCACCATTGAGAGACATTCAACATCAAATTGATCTTGTTCCGGGAGCAGTTTTACCACATCGACCACATTATCGAATGAGTCCGAAGGAACATGAAGAGTTGAGGAGGCAGGTGGAAGAGTTACTTGAGCAGGGACATGTGCAGGAAAGTTTGAGTCCATGTGCTGTGCCAGCTTTGTTAGTACCAAAGAAGGATGGAACATGGAGAATGTGTACAGATAGTAGAGCTTTGAACAAGATTACTGTCCGCTATAGATTTCCTATGCCGAGGTTGGATGATTTGTTAGACCAGTTGAGTGGGGCAACTATATTTTCGAAGATTGATTTGAAGAGTGGTTATCACCAGATTCGAATTAGACTGGGAGATGAATGGAAGACAGCTTTCAAGACGAGAGAGGGGTTATACGAATGGTTGGTTATGCCATTTGGTTTATCAAATGCACCTAGTACATTCATGCGGGTGATGAATCAAATCTTTAGACCATTCATTGGGAAGTTCGTGGTGGTTTATTTCGATGATATTTTGATATATAGTAGGAGTATGGAGGAGCATGTTCTACATTTGAGGGAAGTGTTGATTATTCTTCATAAAGAACAATTTTATGCTGCTACGAAGAAATGTGTGTTTATGACAAGAAGTGTTTTATTTCTGGGTTATGTTGTTTCAGGAGAAGGTATTCAAGTTGATCAGAATAAAGTTGAAGCAGTCAGGAATTGGCCACAGCCAAAGACAATTATAGAGGTGAGGAGTTTTCATGGGCTAGCGTCATTCTACCGAAGATTCATTCCACACTTCAGTAGCGTGATGGCTCCAGTGACTGATTGCATGAAGGGGAAACAGTTTGTATGGTCAGAGGAAGCGGGAGTTGCTTTTGAGAAGATCAAGGAACTATTGACGACAGCACCGATTCTTGTTTTACCTTATTTTCAGTTGTTGTTTGAGCTACATACTGATGCATCAAAGGTTGGGATTGGAGGAGTGTTGAGTCAGTGTGGAAGGCCTATTGCATATTTTAGTGAGAAGTTGTCAGGGGCCAAGATGAGATATAGTACATATGATGTTGAGTTTTATGCTGTTGTACAAGCTGTTAAACATTGGAGGCATTATCTATTTCAGAAAGAGTTTGTTCTTTACACCGATCATGAAGCGTTGAAGCATTTGCAGGGGCAGGATAAAATTTCAGCGAGACATGCATCATGGATCGCTTATTTACAACAGTTTACTTTTGTTGTCAAACATAAGTCAGGGGTGACGAATCGTGTGGCTGATGCTTTAAGTCGGTGGAGTCATTTGTTGACAACAATGAAAGTGGAAGTGACAGGTTTTGAGCTATTGCCAGAGCTGATTGAAGAAGATCCTTATTTTGTGAAATTTGTTGAAAAGGTAAAGGAAGGAAGTGCTGACGAGTTTATATTGGTGGATGGTTTTCTGTTTAAAGGGAATCGTTTATGCATTCCGGATTGTAGCTTGAGATTGAAAATTATCAGGGAGTTGCATGAGGAAGGACATGTGGGCCGTGATCGTACTTTACAGTTAATTTCACAGTCTTACTTTTGGCCGTCGATGAGAAAAGAAGTAGGAAGGTTTGTGGAGCGATGTCATATTTGCCAAGTTTCGAAAGGAACCACGACCAATGCTCGGTTGTATATACCGTTGCCTGTACCGGCTAGGCCATGGGTTGATGTGAGTATGGACTTTGTATTGGGATTGCCGAGAACGCAGCGTGGTAATGATTCTATATATGTAGTGGTTGATAGATTTTCTAAAATGGCACATTTTATTGCTTGCAAGAAGACGACGGATGCTGTTCGTGTTGCTCAGTTATTTTTCAAGGAGATCTATCGACTTCATGGATTGCCAGAGTCTATTGTGTCGGATAGAGATACTCGTTTTCTGAGTCACTTTTGGTTAAGTTTGTGGAAGATGATGGGAACGAAGTTGAACTTTAGCAGCGCGTATCATCCGCAGACAGATGGTCAAACCGAAGTTGTGAACAGATCATTGGGAAATTTGTTGCGATGTTTGGTGAAAGATAATCTGAAAAGTTGGGACATGAAGTTATGCCAGGCAGAGTTTGCTCATAATCATGCAGTGAATCGTAGCACAGGATTCAGTCCATTCCAGATTGTATATTCAAATTTACCCAGGGGACCGTTGGATTTGGCAGTAGTACCACAACTGAAGGGGACGGTTAAACGAGCTGTAGACTTTGTTGACGGGTTGACGGAATGTCATAAGATCGTTCAAGAACGATTAGAAAAGTCAAATGAGAAGTATAAGCGGGCTGCTGATTTGAAACGACGGAGTGTTGAATTTAAGGAAGGTGATTTGGTTTATGCTGTATTGACGAAGGATCGTTTTCCGGTGGGTGCTTATAACAAGTTGAAGGCGCGGAAAATTGGTCCAATTGAAATTGTGAAGAAAATTAATGAAAATGCTTATAAGTTGAAGCTGCCAGAAGGTGTTTACACGTCTGACGTGTTCAATGTTAAACATCTTGTTCCATATTACGGAGGTAAACAATCAGATGAAGAAGAATGTACAAATTCGAGGACGAATTTTTCTCAACCGGGGGAGGATGATGCAGCTAAGGCCAGAGAAGAAATTGTGCAATCTTTAATTCCTGAAAACATGAGTTTGTGGTGTAGTTTGATGAGTCGTCCACGACTCAATGGAAGCATGAGTCGCTTCCGAGCTAACTGGATATCAGAAGGAGACTGTGCCGAGTCAACGAGTTACGACTCATGACGAGTCGCCCTAATTGAGTCGTTAAGGAGTTATGCCGCAATGTGTCTGTGTAGTGTATTTTCTTGAGTCAGTTAGGTCGGTAACGACCTTGCCTAAGTCGTTTGCATTTTTGTTTGTTGTAAAGGGGATGAGTCGCTTCATGTTAAGTCGGTGTCGACTTAAGAGTTGTCTCGATTATGTGTATATATGAGTCGTTGTATCTTTGAGTCGTTGTTGACATATATTGAGTCGCATGGTGTTTGAGTCGCTGCCGAGTCAATATGAGTCGTAAGTCTTGTGATGAGTCGGTCAGGTCTTGAGTCATACGCGACTTATGGGCTGTGTTGTAAACTTCTATAAATAGGGAGTGAGTTGTAACTTTTTGGTTGTTGACTTTTTGAATAAAATTCTCTTTGATTGCTTTCTGCTTTCTTTTAATTGGTAGTTGAGTGTGATCTCCTACCTCCACTTACGTCATTCGAGTGCGCTCGAATCCACGTTTGTTGAAGCCGATTCACGGAATCTAGTGCGCTAGATCAACGTACGAAGAATCGTAGATCTTTGAACACGGTATAGTGCGCTATCAACGTGTTTGAGATAGCTAGAATTCGGTATCTTCGGATCAACGAATTTGGGCATTTCGGTATCTTCATTCCATCGATCGCTACTTTCACCGATTGAAACTTGTTTTGATTAATTCCGCTGCGTCAGATGTCATAGGTGAACAGATACATGTAATAGCATATAACAGTGTAAATAACTGACAGTCGCATATTTCAGTTTGCCGTTTCAATTGAAATCAAATTTAATAAATAAAAGAACATTAATCGTTAGTGATTGCTCACCTTTCGAGGCTAGAGAGAATAAGAGATGACACGGATACGCACACTGATACGGACACTGAGAATTGAATCACTAATCAAAGCATGAATTTCAAAGCAAAGATAGATTGGCACAATCGACGCTCAAAGCTGATAAATAGGAATTGACGAAATCAAATTAGACTATATCGGTGAAGATCAATGGTATAATTGAACAAATATATCTAATTATGTACATAAGTTTATATTTTATAATCAAACACATTTTTTTTAATATTTAAATATATATATATATATATGCATTTCAAAATCATTATTTTAAATTGAACACATAAAAAAAAATCAAACATATATATACATTGTACAAGGTGTGGTAACTCATAAAAAAATAATAATAAAACTTATCAATACAGCTTGAAATATACAGCTGTCACAACATACTTCAATGCTTCCAAATTTAAGATTGGTATAACTAACCTTTACACTACATAAAATAAAATATTCTATCCTGACAACATATATAATGAACTAGTTCAAACCAGACTCAAACAATATAATACAACCTATACATATACTAATACCTATACTGCCAACCAACAGTACTTACAATATAAATACTATACATGCCACCATCTTTATTTCCGGGCAAACAGAAGTTTGCAAACTTACTTTCTATTTCAGCTGGAATCAAATATATGTGTAAAATACACGTGTGTATAACAAAATTAAATAGCCCATGATCAATAACAATGTAGACTTGCAAGCTGTGCAATATACCTATACATAACTTAACATACTTCATGTCCAAGACTAGAATATATATAATACTAACATAAAATATAAATTATAGACATATATAATATTAAAACAAAGCCTGTACGTAGCTAATACATAGTTAGCATATTATATAACTTGTATAAGCATTTAAAACAAACGTATACAACTTGATATACCATATTATACTTATAAATACATATACACTTTTATGATGTACATATAACAAACATAGATTTATATTAGTATATATCGTCATATATTAAGATCTTTCATAATGTAGATAAGCCTATATACATATACAGAAATTAACATAGATGTTGTAAACTTAGAAATATATATATATAATATAACTATCAATATGTACAAGCTTACATTAAAATGCATATGTAGTCAAATAGGAGAGGAGAAGAAGTAAGGCTCGGCTAGAAGAGTGCAAGCAGTTGTGTGTCTCAACCATGCAACGGATGCGGGCTCGGTTGTGCTTGGTCGGCAGTAGGTATGGCAGTCGGCTAGGCAGTCGAGGTCTATGTTAGTAGGGAAGCTTCGGCCGGCTTAGGCTGTGGAGGAGAATGGCTGGGGATGTTTCGGCTATAGGAAGCTCTGGGTGCGAGTCGGAGGTAATAGAAGTGGCGAGAGGCAGGCTGGTGGAAGGGAGGAGGCTGATGGGGAGGTGCATGCAGCGGTTGCAGTGGATTGTGGGAGGAGGCTGATGGGGACGCATGGAGCTTCGGGGGAGGGCGGTGGCTGCATGGCCGTGGGAAGAGGAAACACATGGATGCATGGGTAGGTGCACGCTGTGGCCGCATAGGGGAGAGGAGGTGGTGTTGGTGGAAGGCGCATGGCGTGGGGAGAGGCCGTGGGGACGTGAAGCTTCAGGGGAGAGAGGCGGAGGGGAGAGGGGAGTGGAGTAGGCTGAGGAAGGGACGCATTATATATATATATATGCGTAGAGAGGTTTTGGGCAGGCTTCAGTTTTGTAGAGAAAGTAAAGCTAAACATAAACGTGAAGAGAAGAAAGGGAGGGAGAAGAAAAAGGCAGAGGAGTTTGAGTTGGGTTCTGCAGTTCTCTCCAAAAAGAAAATAGAAAGGAAAAATAATGTGAACGAAAAAGACAGAAGGGAGGGCAGAGCAACGTACCAGTTTCCTTCTTCTGGGGCAAAGTGAAAAGTGATCCAGAGTAATAAATGTAGAGAGATATATACACGTTATTCAAAGTGCATACGTCAATGCAATGATGATTTTCAGCTGGTGGCTATTGGGTTCCCAAAGCAACTGAATGGCTCCAAAATTTGAATGCTGTGAAGTTTTGGGTACCGGTTTTGCTGCCTAACGGACCGGTTTGCGCTCCGTTACAATTTATCGTTTGCAATGCCGAACTCCGATTGACACAATTAAATATACCGTTTTGATCAGCGCGTCGAGACGGACACAACAGTATGAAAATATTTATGGTTTGACACCATTTGAGAAGTGTTTATTCTTATTTAACCATTTGCACGAGTGCATATTTTACTAGCAATTAAAAGCGAAAGTTGACGAAACGAAATGCGCCGTCAAGTTCAGAATATTTTCCCTATGCAACATTGTGAAAATATTTGAATTCGGACGACAGGAATTTTATACATAGGATTTAAACTGATATGTAAATACGACGAGCGTAATTTTCTTCAATATTTTTCAACGAAATTTGGCGCACGCCTATGTCTATCTAGACGCATTCCAAATGTGAAGTTTGGTTGGCAACGGAAATTGTTTGTGAAAATTCGAATTCTACACTAAATAAGCAATTTTAAAAATTTTAAACTGGGTCTGAATTTCAGGGTCGTTACATTCTCCCCCACTCAAAACTTTTCGTCCCCGAAAAGGAAGGGGGTAAGAGAATAGAAACAACCAGAAGAAATAGACTTGAATTACAAAATAAACAATTGATTTAAACCATAGAAATTTCAATTTAAATTAATTTATATTTAACAATTTGACTTTAAATTCAAGACTTTCATAAAACTGATTTGATTTCACATATATTAATGTTTGGTACAAAAGATTGCTTTCAAATGAAATTCAATTTAAATTCAATTAATTCAAGATATTCTCTTTAGTTGATTTAATTCAATTTATTAACTTTCAAACAAAATTTTCTTCTATTGATCATACCTATTATTTATTTAACTTATTATTCCATTTATCTCATAAACATTTATAATTAGAATTTAAGTGAATAACATTTATTATACGCACCTACATTTTATTTATAGAGATAATTTATATTATATATTATCCAATGTTCTTAAATTAACAACCTCAAAGATCATAAATTTGAAGTCATTTATTATAATCAAACCTTCTTTGACAAAATTATTTCTTCTTTATTCCAAATTATTATTAAATTTATCCTACTTAATATATCCTATCACATATACATTAAGTATGTTTATATTTATTATAACCACTCAATTTATTAAACATTCCTTTGATATCATTTTCGACTGTATAATATTCAATTACATAATTAACCCCCTTTTTTTTATTAAATTTGGGCAAGTTATATATAATGCAATTGAGTATTATCCAAATAAATTTTTACAATTCAGTTATTTCAAGCTAAGTCTTTATATAAAATAATCTGGCTTCATTTAAAATTGGAAAATCATCCTTTAACAAATTTTAAGAATTAATTTCCGATTAGCTTCCAACAACTTGAGATAAAATAAATATATATATTCATAATATACCAAACCAAATTTAAATCTTCAATATATATTATAAATCAAGTAATGTTTAGAAATTTAAATCAATTTATTTTTCAAAACAAACCGTAGCAAAGCTACAGAATAGTCTCTCCACTTCGAAACCCGAAAATGAATGTCAATGATGCGGCCGTCATCACCTAAATTATTTTCCAGCGACAAAGAAAAGAGCACTGATTTTAAACATCTAAAATTTCTTCGAAAAGATTTCTATTCGAAAATACTTTAAGTAATATACCTTTTAAAACTTTAAAGCCAAGTTTGAAATCACCGGAAATTAAATTTCTCAAATTCTAATTTAAATACATTTCAAATTCCAAATCAAATTATAACCGAATTTTTTTATAAATTTATTTATTTATTTTATGAAATAGTCAATTATTTATAAAACAATAAATGAAAATCAAATATTATCATTTCTGACAACAAATTTATTAATAATTTAATTTCATAAAACTTATATATATAATCATACAAAACTATTTTGTTTAGCAAATTTGAAAACAATATTGTGTCAGTTTGTTATGTTCAAGTGTTTTGGAAATCCTATCGATAGCGTTGATCAGACGAATCGATTGAAAACCCAAATCAACATCAACAACTCAAACAACACGATATATATGAAACATTTTAGCATTAATTTACAAATACACTTCCTCGCTCGACAATACAATAATAGATTTCAAAGCAAGGATAGAGATTCAATTTTGATGGAAATCAAATCAAAGAGAATTTTGATTCGATAATAAGTTTGAAACATAAGATGAGATAATCCAATTAACAGAATCAGGAGATGGACAAGCTTATTTAATTCACGGGCAACTTTAACCGGATTGACCATGGCTTCAAGAATAAGATCGATGCAGAATTCTGAGGTAAATCAATATTCGATCTCAAGAAATAGAATTCAGGTATAGCAGGTGATAGACAACGTCATAAACCGAGGATACAGAGATCTCCGGTAAATCGATGTCTATTGTAAAGGAGTTTCACCCCTTTACAAAACATTCGAAGTTTGGCGAGACCGCCGGTTCATTATAAAGATTATTCGAGGTGGAGTTATGAAATACTCCAGAATTGAAAGAAGACGAATGGTGAGGGATGAGAATGAATTTTGGAACCGAGGGAACTTCCAAAGTTCAAAGGAAACGAGTCAAGAAGGAGAGATTGAAACTTGAATGAGAGTGATTCTGTAAATACATTTACCCCATATGCTAAGTTCTGCCTAGAGCTACCAAAAGCTCTGATACCAACTGTAACGACCCGCTATTTTGGACTATTCGCATCCGCACATGTCGGACTTGAATAATTCAAAATACCGAATTGTTAATTTAAATTTGGCAAAACTGAGATATACAGTAAATAAATAGTCACAAAATCACAGACACAGAGTAATAATATGCAGCGGAAGTAAAAGAGATAGTAGTTCATGAAGCTACTATATAAATATATAAGATACATCAGTGTTTACAACAAAAGAGTAATACGATACATCAGATACAAATCAGAATACATCACTGGAATCATCCAATACTGAAAGCAGAATAGATGGCTGGATCTTCATGCAAAGCTCCAACTCCAAAGGTGAGTCTCAAAGCTGAACCACTCAATCTGACCCAAGCGTAACGCAAAACACACGACACTCGAGCCGGGATTAATATTCTTATATCAATAAATCCAACTTAAGTGAAATAAAAATCGAAATACAAGTAACTCAAAGGATGTTTGGAATAACCATCCTCTAAGGATCCGTTAAACTATCTACTAGGTAGTAATGTACGCTAAGTAGATAATGTCTATCAGTAATATAAAGTATTAAAATAGCGTTAAGGCGTTACCTTTATCCCCCTTAACACATTTTATAATGCCATAGTCTATACAGCACCGTAAACCCCACCGTAAACTAGTGGTTATCAGAGGGTACCACATAGGTATAACACAAAACAAAACGTAGTGGTCGCGAATAAGATAATCAGTATGACAAGGTACATGAGGCGATACCAACTAGGATACTAGTAGTTGCGTGATCCGGACTGATGTTGAGCATAGCCAGCAGCTACCCCAACACCGCGAAACAACACTCCCAAATCGAGGGGTGCACCCAAATCGAATCACAAAAGTAATAGATATGGTATCGAAGAAGTGTGTCCGCTAGAGGTGGCGAACCTCAATGGCCCGGCGCGGCTCCTGTTTTAGTCATGTCAGGGGTCATCCAATATCGTTCTCTTTCTTCAGTCAACGCGTTCACCAAACCATCCACTTCATTCTGGATCAACTCTCCTCGTATAATAGTTATTAAAGTGGTTTTCGGTATCGACAGAGAGTATGTCCATATCCGATCCCGGTCTCTTTAATAACTACGTATTTATTACACCGATTGGCCGTTTAATATATTTCAAAACAATCAATTTCAGTTTCAATTAGAATTCGTAATAACATTCCATTTGTCTTCCCATATCAATTTCCATAATTCACGATTCAAACTTCCAAATTATCATTTCAAAATCTTACAATTCAATTTCAAATTTTATTTTAAACAATTCGAATATTGATTCAAGTTCGCACATAAGTTTATTCCGAAATTATTTAAATTAATTAACTTTAACATTCAAATCAATTTAAGTTTATTTATCGATTTTATTCAATATTCATTAAGTTAATTTAACATCCAAAACAATTCTTTTAATTTCTGAGTCATTAAATCAATCACTTACGTTAACTTCCTTATATCGAACTTTCAAATTAATTAAATTAAATTTGTCAAATCAAATTCTTTAAATTACAATTCTTACATTAATTTCAATAAATCGCGATTTATTTCTTGTTAAAGAAATTCAATTTCACTTATTCTTATCATAGTCACAAACTTCAAAACTCAATAAATAAAGAAACTAAATTTCATATATTAGAGAAATCAAATTTCACTTTAACTTACTTAAAAATAATTTTTCCAAAACTTAATAAGTAAAGGAAACCCAATTTCATTTATTAACGAAGTTCAAATTTACTTATTCGAAAGTTAAATCTATTATCAAAGAATTAAATTTCTATTCACTTATCAAATAATTCAATCTTATTCACTTATTAAATAATTTCAACTTATTTATTAATAATTTCGAAACTTAATAACTTCAAACTTAATTATAAATTCAAAATTATTAAATCATTTCAACTTAATTCAATGAATAATTCCAAATTTTATTGTCAATAATTAATTTTAAAACAACGCTCTTCCAACAGGTACCATGGTAATACTCATTTCAGATTTTAAATATTAACATTTCTTTCATTAAATTCAACTTTCAATTTCATTTCAAAACCTTACTCTTTACTCAGATAAAATCATTATTTTATTTTAAATCAAATTATTGACCAATCGGGTTTTATTAGATTTTCTATCCTAAGTCAAGTTCATTTTGGTATATATCATTTCAACCCGATTCCATTTCAATTCAAAAATCAAAGCATGGCAATGGGAACTTGCACTGTGATAACAAGAATGGTGTCAAAGTAAATAAACAAGCAATAACAACAATCAATAACAATACAGTAATCAATCCAAATAATCCCTAAATAATCGCATTAATTCACATTGTTATTTGTGCAATTTAATATAATTATTTCTAGAACCTACACTATCGTTTCATGTAGATTAAAGATTATTTCACTAATTATTCATACAGTTCTTCACTTGTCATTCGATTTCAATTTTACTCTACAATAATTAATCCAACATACGTTCAATGGTTTAAAGTGTAATTATCACTATTCTACATGTCGATTAATTTAACAATAAAAGGGGTCACACTTTACAAGTTCATCTAATTAAATTCAACATGTGTATCAATTTCAGGTTGCTATCTATCCTACGTCAAATTCAATTGCATAATATTTATCACTTTATACATTACAATTTAACATCCAATATAAACAACAATCAATCAATCAATTATCAATCAACTGTATTATCATCGCATAAATATTTAACAGATAATTGTGTCAGATGTCATAGGTGAACAGATACATGTAATAGCATATAACAGTGTAGATAACTGACAGTCGCATATTTCAATTTGCCATTTCA
The DNA here is from genome assembly GCA_030765085.1 of Allium cepa. Taxonomy (NCBI): domain Eukaryota; kingdom Viridiplantae; phylum Streptophyta; class Magnoliopsida; order Asparagales; family Amaryllidaceae; genus Allium; species Allium cepa. The sequence goes on from CM060939.1 coordinate 814,627,733, forward strand.
ATTGAAATCAAATTTAATAAATAAAAGAACATTAATCGTGAGTGATTGCTCACCTTTCGAGGCTAGAGAGAATAAGAGATGACACGGATACGCACACTGATACGGACACTGAGAATTGAATCACGAATCCAAGCATGAATTTCAAAGCAAAGATAGATTGGCACAATCGACGCTCAAAGCTGATAAATAGGAATTGACGAAATCAAATTAGACTATATCGGTGAAGATCAATGGTATAATTGAACATATATATCTAATTATGTACATAAGTTTATATTTTATATTCAAACACATTTTTTTTAATATTTAAATATATATATGCATTTCAAAATCATTATTTTAAATTGAACACATAAAAAAAATCAAACATATATATACATTGTACAAGGTGTGGTAAAAATAATAATAAAACTTATCAATACAGCTTGAAATATACAACTGTCACAACATACTTCAATGCTTCCAAATTTAAGATTGGTATAACTAACCTTTACACTACATAAAATAAAATATTCTATCATGACAACATATATAATGAACTAGTTCAAACCAGACTCAAACAATATAATACAACCTATACACATACTAATACCTATACTGCCAACCAACAGTATTTACAATATAAATACTATACATGCCACCATCTTTATTTCCGGGCAAACAGAAGTTTGCAAACTTACTTTCTATTTCAGCTGGAATCAAATATATGTGTAAAATACACGTGTGTATAACAAAATTAAATAAACCATGATCAATAACAATGCAGACTTGCAAGCTGTGCAACATACCTATACACAACATAACATACTTCATGTCCAAGATTAGAATATATATAATACTAACATAAAATATAAATTATAGACATATATAATATATAAAACAAAGCCTGTAAATAGCTAATACATAGTTAGCATATTATATAACTTGTATAAGCATTTAAAACAAACGTATACAACTTGATATACCATATTATACTTATAAATACATATACACTTTTATGGTGTACATATAACAAACATAGATTTATATTAGTATATATCGTCATATATTAAGATCTTTCATAATGTGGATAAGCCTATATACATATACAGAAATTAACATAGATGCTGTAAACTTAGAAATATATATATAATATAACTATCAATATGTACAAGCTTACATTAAAATGCATATGTAGTCAAATAGGAGAGAAGAAGAAGTGAGGCTCGGCTAGAAGAGTGCAAGCAATTGTGTGTCTCGACCATGCTACGGATGCGGGCTCGGTTGTGCTTGGTCGGCAGTAGGTATGGCAGTCGGCTAGGCGGTCGAGGTCTATGTTAGTGGGGAAGCTTCGGCCGGCTTAGGCTGTGGAGGAGAACGGCTGGGGAAGTTTCGGCTGTAGGAAGCTCTGGGTACGAGTCAGAGGTGAAAGAAGTGGCGAGAAGCGGGCTGGTGGAAGGGAGGAGGCTGATGGGGAGGTGCATGCGGCGGTTGCAGTGGATTGTGGGAGGAGGCTGATGGGGACGCATGGAGCTTCGAGGGAGGGCGGTGGCTGCATGTCCATGGGAAGAGGAAACACATGGATGCATGGGTAGGTGCACGCTGTGGCCGCATGGGGGAGAGGAGGTGGTGTTGGCGGAAGGCGCATGGCGCGGGGAGAGGCCGTGGGGACGTGAAGCTTCAGGGGAGAGAGGCGGAGGGGAGAGGGGAGTGGAGCAGGCTGAGGAAGGGACGCATTATATATATATATGCGTAGAGAGGTTTTGGGCAGGCTTCAGTTTTGTAGAGAAAGTAAAGCTAAACATAAACGTGAAGAGAAGAAAGGGAGGGAGAAGAAAAAGGCAGAGGAGTTTGAGTTGGGTTCTGCAGTTCTCTCCAAAAAGAAAATAGAAAGGAAAAATAATGTGAACGAAGAAGACAGAGGGGAGGGTAGAGCAACGTACCAGTTTCCTTCTTCTGGGGCAAAGTGAAAAGTGATGCAGAGTAATAAATGTAGAGAGATATATACACGTTATTCAAAGTGCATACGTCAATGCAATGATGATTTTCAGCTGGTGGCTATTGGGTTCCCAAAGCAACTGAATGGCTCCAAAATTTGAATGCTGTGAAGTTTTGGGTACCGGTTTTGCTGCCTAACAGACCGGTTTGCGCTGCGTTACAATTTATCGTTTGCAATGCCGAACTCCGATTGACACAATTAAATATGCCGTTTTGATCAGCGCGTCGAGGCTGACACAACGGTATGAAAATATTTATGGTTTGACACCGTTTGAGAAGTGTTTATTCTTATTTAACCATTTGCACGAGTGCATATTTTACTGGCAATTAAAAGAGAAATTTGACGAAACGAAATGCGCCGTCAAGTTCAGAATATTTTCCTTATGCAACATTGTGAAAATATTTGAATTCGGACGACAGGAATTTTATACATAGGATTTAAACTGATATGTAAATGCGACGAGCGTAATTTTCTTCAATATTTTTCAACGAAATTTGGCGCACGCCTATGTCTATCTGGACGCATTCCAAATGTGAAGTTTGGTTGGCAACGGAAATTGTTTGTGAAAATTCGAATTCTACACTAAATAAGCAATTTTAAAAATTTTAAACTGGGTCTGAATTTCAGGGTCATTACACGATTCCACAATGACTCCACGACTGAACACGAGTCACCATGAGTAACATCCATGACTCCAACCTTCAGATCTAGTCGTGACACCAAGCTTCAATTCTACTCAAAAATATAAAAGTCAACCAAATACGTTAAACCCATTCCGGCTTCAAATCCATAGGTACATAATTTTTTGAAATCTTTATTTTGTATACATGTAATCTATGTTGATCGGTGGGATTTAAATAAAGATTCTTAACAAGAAATTTAGGGCTTTTGATATGGGTTCAGTTTATTGGATTAAAGCTAGTATTTATATTAACAACCTTTTAATTGTCCAATTATTAATGTTGCAAAAACAATGAAATCATGATAAAGTGCTTTTAACTCAAAAATTGTTTGTAAGGTAAATAATGTTTTTTATACTCAAAATAATGTTTCTAAAGCTCCAAATATATGCTTAAAATTACATCATAATTTTTAAACTCAAATATTATTTTTCAAACTCATATGATGTTTTTTAAACTACACAATGTTTTTCATATCAAATAAATATTTTATAAAACAAATAAAAAAATTGAACTCAAAATATGTTTTTTAACCTTATAAAATATTTTTTGCACCTTGGAAATATTTTTAATCAAATGATAATTTTTTAACTGAAAATTTGGTTTTCCAACTAACACAAGCTATTTTAAACAAAATAATGCCTTTTCAAAATAAATAATGTTTTTTGAACTTATATTTTATTTTTTGAACTCAAAAATTAAATTTTAAACATAAAATATGTTTTCTAATCTCATATGATGTTTTTAAGCTAAACAATGTTTTTCTAGCCTAAATAATATTTTTTAAACTCAAATAAAGTTTTTTGGACTCAAAATATGATTATTAACTTTATAGAATATTATTTTGGACTTTAATTTTTTAAATCAAATAATATTTTTTGAATTAAATATACGTGATAATTTTTAAACTAAAATAATCTTTTTCAACTTATATTTTTTTGAACTGAAAATTCAATTTTAAACTTAAAAAATGTTTTCCAAGCTCGTATGTTGTTTTTTGAACTATACAATGTTTTTGACTCAAATAATTTTTTGAAAATTCAAGTAAAGATTTTTGAACTTAAATATGTTTTTTAACCGTATAAAATGTCTTTTTGCACTATAAAATGTTTTTTAAAACCAAATGAAGTTTTCCAAATTTACACAATGTATTTTAACCAAATAATGTTTTTTGAACTTTGATTTTTCTATCAAACTCAAAAATTAAATTATAAACTTAAAAATGTTTGATGAGTTTGACGAGTTTATGGTAGTTTAATTTTATGACACAACGATAAGTATAACTCTTATATGCATGTCTGTCGCTTATTTGAAAATATGTTTATTGCACGTACATAATTCGTTTACCTAGGAAGAGAATGTGTATAAGGAGCTTGCATAAAAAGCGTGTAAGGCAAAAGCTAGCACAAACCATAGAGAGAGGACGAACTAGATGCACAAGTCATGAAAGAAGCAATGGTCATTTTCTTAAGAAAGAAAGCATCCGTCATTGTCATGGGTATAACAATATTCTTATTCATCATGGTAGTTATTGGTTCTAAAAAAAATTTAACTAAACAATTATGATGAACAATTGTTACCAGGTTTGTTATACCTTTTGATGATGCTCTTTAGTTGGTTTATACTTTCAATTTATGCATCATGATGGATAGAAACTCAAGGATCTGGGTTGGCATCATGGATAAGAAAAATATTTGGTTGGCATTTGGGTTGAACAAAGCATATCACCGTTTAAAATTTAGGCAAACTCAGCATTACTAAAACCATGCAAAATTGTTTTCATTAAAAACCAATCAAGCTTAGTTTTAAAACCGAGCTATACACATTTTTTTTTAAATTAATCCTGAGCTAAGTCAGTTTGAAAACTTAGATAAGCTCTCGGTTTGAAAGATGAGCTTATCTTTGTTTTAAAAAAACCTATTTTAGCTTAATTTTAGAAAACAAATTAAACTCCATTGTTTTAAAGGAGTTACATTTAGTTTTTTAAACCGAGGTACACTCAGTTTTTAAATATACTGTTAGACCTCAAAGAAATTCATGCTAAATGATATTTACTCACATCATTAACCAGCATTTTCCCTATAGAGTAACACTTATTTAATCTATCAAACATAGAAGCATTCAAATTAATAGTGAAGACATTCAAATATTATCTTGTCTGATGTTTTGTTTTCATTTCTCTATATGATGATCTTCACAACGAACCGACTCCTGGTAAGTCTATTGTACGTATCATAGGGAAGACTCCAGTAATGAGGATCAATCACCATAGGATGGATTGATAAAGCCGTGAAGCAATTTTTAGTAAGAAATTTAAATAAATTTATTTAGATAATATATGCATATATTTGTAATGTTGATAAGTATGAAAAATAAAAAATAGACATAATTTCAAGGTCAGATCAAAGAGCTAAAAAGTGAAGGCTTGGATATCAAACATGAGGTTAAAGATGAAATATTTTGTGCCATCAAAACTTCTATGGCCAAAATGCCAGACCGTAGACTCAGTTATGGGTATATTCCTACGATAATTTCTAAATTTTTTGTTAAATAGCTAAATTACTTGTTAAACAAATGTCAAATTGTTGTTTGACACTTTGAATACCCAAATAAGTGTAGAAGTACAGAGGTAGAGACAACACCAATGTTCCGGACTAATCATCGCGGTACTTTGACCACGTGGAACATAAGTTGGTGGCGATGGAGGCTAAAGTCAAAATGCTTGTGTTAAATTATGAGAGGCTGAGCTAATTAGTTAAGGAGCACATGGGTGGACAAGCAAGCAAGCCCCGTCGGGACCAGCACTAGGCAAAAGATGAGCAATTTTTTTTGAAATGTAGTTATGGTTTTTATTTATTTTATGACGTTGGGATGTGTGTATGTATCTACTAGTTTGGACATGATTTTCATTTAACCTAGTAGGTATTTGGCCTCAGTTTAAGTTGCATCAGATAATACTATGAATGTTGTGTGTTATCTGAATGTTACATCGATTATGTTATTTTCTTTTATAATGTTGTCGGTGATAATATTTTGTTTAAATGAGATATGTATGTTTCATTGCCGGTTTGGCATCGTTGGATATTGAGTTTGAGGGTTAGAAATACAAAAAAATGTCGCAAAATTACTTTGTAAATTGCATCGGTAAGGCATGGGAAAATTCAAAAATTGTGTTTTAGATATGGCATCTGTATGGCATTGATGTGGTGTTGGAAAACATGAAGTCGATATAGCGTCGAAAAAGCATGAAAAATAAATGGCATTGGAATAAAGGACATCGAAAAGGTAGGAGAATTGTTTTTCCCATGCTATTTTTTCAGCCAACAAAAATGGCATCTGATTCACATCGAAATAGGTTTTCTGACACTGGATTGATGCTATTTTGGCGTCGAAAAATTGATTTTCTACTTTAGTTATCCATCTAGTGTTGAGTTTCATGGATACAAATGCAGGTGATCCATCTGGTTTAGAAGTTTCATGGATATAAATGCAGGAACATAATTTCTTGAATTAGTATTGGAGATAATTCACACAGAATTTGCAATGTTTGTCGACTAATTTCTTAACACTGGGTGGTGAAGAAGTTGCTGAAGATTGATTCAAAGGTCAAGCTTGTTGTTTGTGCCAAAGTTTTCCCTAGAAAAACCATCTTAAGGGTTCATAACGTTTTAATGCTTTGTAATCTAAGGCCCTACAAACAGTAGATCGATAAAAATGGTCACCGTCGAATTCGTGGTGCAAGATAATTGTGATTGGGACTAGGATTGTGTTTGAATGGATGCACAGCAGGAGAGGATCTCATACCTGATTTTAAATGTTTTGCATATCGAAGGTAACGACCCATTTGGACTGTTCAATATAGATTGATAGTGCTGGTATAGAACAACAGTTCTTGCTTCCACAACTTGTCTTTTTGATGCCATTGCATCCTTCCTCCGCATTTTTGCATGCTTTCAATTCTGCTGTAACTAAGATGAACTTTCTTTATCGCTCTTCCTACGTTATTGAGGTGGTTGGGACACCATACCTGTAACACCCCAAAAATTCGGTGTTATTTATTTAATTAATTAATTAGTTAATCAGGCTCTAAAAATGAAATTTGTGCAAATAATGAAATTTGACCATGAAACTTGCACCATTGCATTCGTGGTGAAATTCTGAGTAACATTCATATTTAGAGTTTCTCAATTGAAGTCTGTTAACCCTATCTTGGTTACGACTCAGCAGGTATGTGGAGATGGCGCCGACCTAACTGATTAGCAAGATGGCCAACCTAATTCGATACCGACTTAACTGGTTAAGAAAGCGTACCGACTTAACGCTGCAAAGAGATTCCGACCTACGGTTTGAAGTAACCCACCGTCTTAATATATTCACCGATCCAACATCTTAAGAGTGATGCCGACCCAAGAATGGCCGACCTAAATAGCTCAGGAGAGGTCCCGACTTAACTCTCAAGAGACGTACCGACCTAATGGTTAAAGGGAAATCCCGACCTAGAGACTTACATAGCCTACTGACTTGACATGCTACCGATCTAACTACGATGAATCGCAACCGACCCAGGGAGATGAAGGGTGAAACGGTGCAACCATTTAACACGTAGCACGTTAGACCGACGGCGACTTAGTCTAAGTCGGAAACGACTTAGGACTTGTGTGAATCCATCGAAGACAGGTAAACACGGCTTGACCATATCAGGGCTCTTATAGGTCGGCCACGACTTAACTGGGTCGGTGAGGAGTTAAGACCGAGCTTAGGTCCAAAATCTTTGCCTATAAATACCAACCTACCTCCAACATTCGAGGGACTTTTGGTCAATCAATTTCAAGCACCATTACTCTGCCGAATTCCAGACTACTTCAACACTTAAAGCTTTTGAGATTCAAAGAACGTCTAAAAGAACTTCATGAAGAAATCATCTACATCCACCATGGATTTGAAGATTTTTGTCAACATCGAAGTTTGAGCTACTTGTTCTAAGTCTTTTGTAATTCAAAGTGTGTTGTACTTGAGAAGATTTGTATCAACTTGTAACGTGATCATCAATAAAAGTACTTAAAGTGGACGTAGGCTATACCCATAAGCCGAACCACTATAAAATTGCTGTTGTTTACTGCTTTTCCGCTATTACTTGCTTATAATTCTTTCCCGATCTATCGGGTGGTGCTTTCACAACTATACTTCACACACCGGGGTGTTAGCGTTCAAATTTAAGCGTTAACATTTTTGGTGCTTTCACTGAGAATTGAACTCAGGTCAGCTGTCATCATTGCTTCGCAGAGATTTGAAGAAAGAATTTCCTTAAAAACCAGAAGTATATCTGAGATTATGGCTCCTGGAAGGAAAAGTAGATCTATCAGATCTGGGAACATTCAAGAGGGAACCTCCGCTTCCCCTGTGCCTAATCTACCCACTCCGTCTGTTGGAGTTACAAAAGCGGAATTGGATGCTGTGATTCTAGGGCTAAACCAGCAGATAAACGCCCAAAATGCACAACTAGAGGCTCAAAGTGCCCAGAATGCTCTGATTCTGAATAAGTTGAACGACTTACTTGGGGCAAACAATCAACCGGCTGGTAATGAAAGGAACTACGCTGGCAACATTCATGATGTTAATGAAAGGAATGCTCCTGAAAGGCCTACTAGTCCCTTTGAGCAGGCAGTACCTGACGCCGGTGGATCTAGAACTCGGCATGATGAGGAATATCTTTCTGGAATGGTCCGGCAGATCATGAAAGAAAGTATGCAAAGAGTTGAAGATGAGAAGGAATGGGGTTTCGCCCCAAGTAAAACTCCGTTTACTGAAAAAATCTTGAAGGCGGAATTTCCAAGGAAGTTTGTCCCTCCGACTATTCCAGCTTACAAAGGGACAAGTGATCCGAATGAGTTCTTGTATAAGTATGATTGGCACATGACAGGTGCCAGGGCCTCCGATGAAATAAAGTGCCGATATTTCCCCGTATACCTGGAAGGCGTGGCTTTACTGTGGTTCACCAAGTTACCAGTCCGATCTATCGATCAGTTTTCAGACTTGACCAGAAAATTCAAGGAGCAGTTTAGACTATATGCTTCGAAGGCCAAGGATATTATGTCACTATCGAGTTTAGAGCAGAATCCTGGTGAGTCTATCAGATCCTTCTTGAACCGCTTCAATATAGCACTGGCTGAGGTGGACAATGCTGAACCGCGAATGATATTGACTTATCTGATGAGGGCTATCGATAAGTCAAGCGAATTTGGGAAATGGTTAAATATGAAGGAGCCAACCTCTCTCGAAAAGTTCTACAAAAAAGCAGATGAATTCATTCGCTTGGAAAGCCGTCCTTTACCAGTAAAGACAGTGTTGGAAAAAGCAGAAGACAACACTGTCGCTCCACGCAAGAATGAATCGGTAGGGCAAAAAAGGGAGAATAGTAATGGGAAGAAACAGGGTAATCTGAAGAAGCCCCGATCCTTCAAGCCATCAGAATATACTCCATTATCACATACACCGGAGCACATCTACCTGGCCACTAAAGATTCCGTCGATTTCCCTAAACCTATCCCTTTGAGAACTGGGAGAAAAGCCATACAAAGTGGGAAATTCTGCCGCTTCCACAATCAACCAGGTCATGAAACTGATGAATGCCGCCAGCTGAAAAATCTGATTGAAGAGTTGCTAAGAGAAAACAAGTTGCAGCAATTCGTGAAAAAGAATAGCAACAATCCTGCATCGTCGAGTCAGGGGCAGCGGGCTCCTGTTCATCAGCCTGGGGCAGGAGAGAAAGCTACGGGGCATGAATCTGGAAGGCCCGTTATCAATGTCATTTCAGGAGGACCTCACCCAGCTGGTAAAAGTTGGGGTGAGATGGAGAGATATTCCAGGGCTTTGAAATATGCTCCAGCCGAAGAAAACGTCTTTGTTCTAGAAGACACTACGCCCCTTAAACAACAGAAAACTTTCAGTGATGATATTATTTTCAGAGCCAGAGATTCTACAGGTATTGAAGCTCCTACTTTAGATCCCTTGGTCATCTCGGCTGGTATTGGAGCAGCCATTGTCAGAAGAGTCCTCATTGACTGCGGAGCATCATGTAATATCCTCTTCAAAAAGACATTTGACCAGATGAAAATCCCTATGATCGATGTGCAAGCCTCATCATAGAAAATCGTTGGCTTCACCGGGGAGCCAAAGCAACCAGTAGGAACCATCGATCTGTTTGTAGAACTTGGGGAAGGAGAAAGGAAAGTGGTCCGAAAGCAAACCTTTGTGATCGTCGATGAATATTCTGCTTATAATGCTTTTCTTGGCCGTCCAACACTCGCAGCATTCAAAGCTATCCTAGCCCCGTGGTGCCTCACTATTAAATTCCCTACTGACAATGGAGTAGGAGTTATAAAAGGAGATCAAAATGCTGCGCGAGAATGCTATTTGACAGAGCTGCGAGAGGCAAGAAAAAGAGAAATGGGAAAGGATGCGGCAACTCTAGTCCGCATCAAGGAACCAGCCTTGTAGCAATTACAGGGCGGACCCTGCACTGGCGAGCACAGCGGGTCACGGAAAGAAATGGATCCCAGAAAAGCCAGTACAGGGGAGAATAGAGTAGTACCGGTGGAGACAACAGTTCCAGTACCTGTTGACCCGAAGGACCCAAATAAAGTGTTGAATGTGGGTTCACAGCTTAATGTATCAATCCAGAATGTCTTGATATCTTTCCTGAAAGCAAATCTGGATGTCTTTGCTTGGACTCATGCCGATATGTGTGGGATATCCCCGGAAGTTGCGGTACATGCTCTGAATATTGACCCAAAGTTTACGCCAGTTAAACAGAAAAGAAGAACCCAAGGTCCATAAAGGTCAGCAGCATTAAAAGAAGAAGTTGATCGACTCATGGAAAATAACTTCATCAAAGAATCTACATATCCGAATTGGGTTTCAAATCCTGTGTTGGTCAAGAAAGCTAATGGGAAATGGAGAGTGTGCATCGATTTCTCTGATCTAAACAAGGCTTGCCCCAAAGATTGCTCCCCATTACCCAGGATCGATCAACTGGTAGACGGAACTGCGGGACATGAATTGTTATCTTTCATGGATGCCTACTCCGGTTATAACCAAATCATGATGCATGAGCCGGATCAGGAGGATACAAGCTTTATCACAGATGTTGGACTTTATTGCTACAGAGTTATGCCCTTCGGATTGAAAAACGCAGGGGCAACCTACCAAAGACTTGTTAATGCTATGTTCAAACCGCAATTGGGCAAAACTATGGAAGTCTACGTCGACGACATGTTAGTGAAGTCCAGGAAAGCAGTGGATCACATTGAACACTTAGCAGAAATGTTCGCAGTCCTCCGGAAATACAGAATGAAGCTTAACCCTCTGAAATGTACATTTGGGGTCGAATCCGGAAAGTTCTTAGGTTTTATCGTCAGTGCTAGGGGCATTGAGGCCAGTCCAGCTCAAATTACTGCCTTAAAAGAAGTTAAAGCTCCTAGAACGAAGAAGGAATTGCAAAGTCTCAACGGAAAGGTCGCCGCTTTGAGTCAGTTCATTTCCAAAGCTACTGATAAATGCATCCCATTCTTCGATGCCCTGAAAAAAGGAAAGAAGAACTTTGAATGGACTCCCGAATGCCAAAAAGCCTTTGAAGAGTTGATCCGTCATATGGAAACGCCTCCGATACTTTCTAGGCCAGGCAATGGTGAGGATCTTCTTATATACTTGGCAGTATCATCTCATGCTCTAAGTGCAGCGCTGATACGGGAAGACAAAAGGATTCAACATCCAGTTTACTATATCAGCAAAAGACTCACTGGGGCAGAGCTGAATTACTCCAAGTTGGAAAAACTCGCCTATTGCCTACTAGTTGCATCGAGGAAACTGAGGCAATATTTCCAAGCTCATCCTATCAAAGTACTCACTGATCAACCTCTAAAGCAAGTCCTATTTCGCCCAGAAACTTCGGGTCGTCTTCTAAAATGGAACATTGAACTCAGTCAATATGACATCACTTATCATCCCCGAAAAGCAATCAACGGACAAGCTTTAGCTGATTTCATTGCAGAATTCACAGAGAAAGATAATGGTGAGGAAAAAGCGGTCAATGATTCCCCAATCCAGTGGAAGATGTATGTGGATGGCGCAAGAAATGACTACTGTTCAGGAGCCGGAGTGATACTTGAAACTCCTGAAGGTCGATCATTATGTTATGCACTAAGACTGGAATTTCCTTCAACAAACAATGAAGAAGAATATGAAGCTCTTATTGCAGGTCTGAAAATCGCTAAAGAGCTAAACATTCGAGCATTACAGATCTTCAGTGATTCTCAGCTTATTGTATGCCAAGTCAAGAAGGAATTTCAAACAAAAGGTGGAAACTTGCCCTCCTACCTGTCAAAGGCTTGGGAACTCCTATGTGAACTCGATCATTATTCAATAAGCCATATTCCCCGGGAAGAGAGTACGAAGGCAGATTCCCTCGCAAAGTATTCAAGTTCTGGTGAAGCTCAACTATTGGGGTTGGTTCCCGTAGAAGTCCTCTCAGCACCAAGTATAGACGAGATGGATATAGACTGGATCATGGATGTATCTCAAGAACAAGAGTCGTGGATGACTCCAATATTAGATTACCTACTCAGAGGTTCTGTGCCAGAAAACTCGAGAGAGAGACAGAAGCTACTAAGGAAAGCTTCCCGTTATGTAATCCAGGATGGCCGATTGTACAGACGGGGATTCTCAATGCCATTGCTTCGATGTGTATCCCAGGAAGAGTCCAAAACAATCCTAGCTGAAGTGCATGGAGGAGAATGTGGTGATCATTCAGGTGGTCAAACATTAGCAAAGAAAATTCTCCGATACGGATATTTTTGGCCGGAAATTAATCGGGATGCTGCAAATTATTCCCGAAAATGTGACAAATGCCAAAGATATGCCAAAATTCCTAGAGCACCTTCTACCGAACTCACACAGATGGTCAGTCCATGGCCATTTGCAATTTGGGGAATGGATCTCATTGGGCCGCTACCAACTGCTAAATCAGGGATTAAATATGCTATTGTTGCAGTTGATTATTTTACTAAGTGGGCTGAAGCTGAACCATTGGCTACTATCACTTCTAAGAAAATGATAAGCTTTGTGACCAAGAATATCATTTGCAGATACGGTGTGCCTCAGAAAATAATCACAGACAATGGTACTCAGTTTGAAAGCGAGGAATTCCAGGATTTTTGTAAACGATTCAAAATTCAGAAAAGCTTTTCGGCAGTAGCTCATCCACAGGCAAACGGGCAAGTGGAAGCAGTGAACAAGATCATCAAATCAACCATCAAAAAGCAACTCGAAAAAGCAAAAGGTGGTTGGGTCGATAAACTACCACTTGCACTATGGGCATACAGAACTACTCACAAAACTGCAACTGGGCATACTCCTTTTTCGTTAGCATACGGATCGGAAGCAATGATCCCGGTTGAAACAGAGGTCCCTTCACACAGAAGAATCCATTTCAATCAAGCAGAAAATGAAAAGCTGCAACTTGAAGCGCTGGATCTCCTTGATGAAAAAAGAGATGAAGCTAACCTCAGAGTTGCAGCTCATCAGCAAAGGATAGCCAGACATTTCAATTCCAAAGTTCGTCAACGCAGCTTTGAAATTGGAGATCTAGTCCTGAAAAGAATTATGACCGCGACAGGTGTGTTTGGGCCAAATTGGGAAGGACCATATGTAATAGGTCAGAAACTTCTTGACGGCACATTCAAGCTCACCACTGTTGATGGAGATCAAATTCCAAGGGCATGGAACAGCAATCACTTGCGTCCATACTTTACTTGAAAATTTTGTTGAAACATTGTAAAAAGAATTATAAATATATGATTCTTGTAATTGAAAGCAATTGTGAAACTGATGCAAGTAAATAATGAAAGAATATAAAGTGGATGTAGGCCCAATTTCATGGCCGAACCACTATAAATCTTGTGTTCCTTATTATCATTATATGTTTGCTTTGTTTTCGATATAAAAATACATAAAATGTATTACTGAAATATCGATTTAAATTTTTGCAGACAATGGAGATAAAACTTGCGCATAATAAGACCGAGCGATTCTCACCATCATTCAACAAGCAAATTTCAAGTCACAAAGACCCCGAATTCAAATCCTAGATAGGAAATACTTCAATTGAACGGCTAATGATTTCGATAGAAACGAGCCCTTGCTGATAAATTGAGATTGTTTGAACAAACAAACATCCAATTAGGAAGCTAGTGCCCGTTCTCACGAACTTGCCTGGCAATGAAGTACACTTCCTTGGATTAAACGAGCCACTTGTGAGAGAAAGGGGAATGAAAACTTGAAAAAAAAAAAAAAAAAAAAAAAAGAGGATCGCTGAAAAGGCATAAGCAAGTGAACAGAGGAACAACCAAAGCTACCATCAGCGGCACAAGTCCTCTTCGGAGGCGCAACTCTTCGGAGGATAAAAGACCTCTAATGGGTCATACGCCACAAAAAAGAAAGTTCTCTACTCAACAAAAAAGGTTGGAGGAGTCATGACCCTCCAACCATGAGAGAGTAACTTCCAGGCGATGAAAACCCTCTCTGAGGCACATTTCACCAGGAGTTGAAGTGTTATAACCGCTCTTCGGAATTTCACTTCACCAGAGTTGAAATGCAAACAAAATAAAAGCCCTCTTCGGAGGCCCATTTCACCAGGAGTTGAAGTGTTATAACCGCTCTTCGGGATTTCACTTCACCAGAGTTGAAATGTAAACAAAATAAAAGCCCTCTTCGGAGGCCCATTTCACCAGGAGTTGAAGTGTTATAACCGCTCTTCGGGATTTCACTTCGCCAGAGTTGAAATGTAAACAAAATAAAAGCCCTCTTCGGAGGCACATTTCGCCAGGAGTTGAAGTGTAGCAACCGCTCTTCGGAATTTCACTTCACCAAAGTTGAAATGCAAGAAAAAAGACCTTCTTGAAAGCCCACGTTTCACCGAGATTGAAATAAAACTTCCAAGTGTTGAAACCTGAAAAGGCTTTCTTCGAAGGCACAACTCTTTGGGGGTACATGTTTCACCGAGATTGAAATAAAACTTCCAAGTGTTGAAACGTAAAAAATCCCTCCTTAGAGGTACGACCCCCTCCCGGGGACACAATCAAGAAAAAAGACCTCTTTGGAAGCACACGTTTCACCGAGATTGAAATAAAACTTCCAAGTGTTGAAACGTGAAAAGGCTTTCTTCGAAGGCACAACTCTTTGGGGGTACACGTTTCACCGAGATTGAAATAAAACTTCCAAGTGTTGAAACGTGAAAAATCCCTCCTCAGAGGTACAATTTTGCATAAAAAAAAAAAAAAAATTCCTCATCAAAAGCGTACTTTAACTTTCAAATGGAAAATGATCGTAAAAAGAAAAGAAGTTAAAGTACCCTTCAGAGGTCCGCTTTACCACATAGAGGAATTCACTTGGTAAAATATGCACATAAGCAAAAGAAAAAAGTGATTTCTTCGAACGACAAAGCGTAAAAACTTATACGAAGGGAGTTGTACTCTATAAAATTTTCTTTAAAGAATAAAATAATTATTCTTTAACAAATAAGAGTGCAAGTCCCCTCGAAGTATAAAACATTGCAACAAGCTTAAGGTATGGGGGCAACATGGTATAGTAGTATAGCTGCATCAGTAAAGTAATACTCAAACAACATACCATAAGCCCGCTGCAATGTTATATAAACAAACTTGTGCAAAAATAAATAGTAAATGCATTCTCAAATTCAAACAGAAGTTTGTACAAACGAAGAATCATTTTATTCAACTATAATGCAGATACAGGTTTTCAAGATAAAAGCGGGGGCCGATACCCGCACAACTCTCGGCCAGTTCATATAAAAGACAAAAAGCTAAAATCTTCACTTCTTCTTCCCTCCTTTGGATCCTTTACCCGGTCGAATGACCAGCTTTCCAGGTCGGCCAGTGGGTATAAGGGAAGTAGGAGAGGTAGGTGTAACCGGTTCAACTTCCGGCTCCTCTTCAGTGGCGGTGATTTTCTTCCCCCTCCTCTTTGATGTCCCACGCTTCTCTCTCCTTTGTGAGGAAGACTCACTCCCCGGAGTGACAAGTTTTGATAGAACAATGTCGTCAGAAGGAGTCCGTTCCGGGGATATGTCACCTCCCTCAGGTCTCTCATCTTTCTGCTCTTGCGAAGCGATGGGATCATCCAAGCCGTGAAGAGCCTCTATTTGTTCCTCCTGTGATCCAGGTTGCGAGGCAGAAGGAGGCACCGCCTGAAGAGATGAAGGAAGGATGACCGGAGGAGTAGAAGTTTGAGCAGTGCTTGGTACTTTCTCTACAGAAGAAAAAAGGTTAAAGTCAGTAAAAAGAGGAGATGAAGGTTCACCAATGAAGTCAGTAAAGAGAGGAGATGAAGGCTCGTCAAGGTTGAGAAAATAGCCAAGGAGCTCGTGAAACTCATGTGAAATAAACGAGTAACCAGCTTGAGCAGAATTGACAGTAGCGAGATTAACAGTGAAGTTACCTGGAGAAGCTGGTTTCCTGATATCGACTTCATAAGCTTGCGCATCAGCGCTCTCTTCACCCTCGTCTCCGCCTTGTGTGCTTGTAATATCAGCGGTAACTTTGGTGGGAGATGCGAGATGGGAACTAGAACCAATAATGTCGACTTCAGACGAAGAAGGTGGCTGGACTAGAGTAGTTGAAGTGGTTTTCCCCAGCTGGTCCCCTTCCGTCACTTCGGTTCTTAGTTTGGCAAGTTGTTCCTTTCCCCTGGCAAGAGCAGCGCGAGCGTCTTCATCAAAATAATGCCTTTCCAGGGCTGACTCGTCATAACCAGCACCTTCAGCACCAAGCATATCGAGGGCGGCCTCCCACACTTCAGCTAAAGTGATCTCATACTTGGGACCAAGAAAGGCGAGGCTTCCACGCCCCAAGACGCTATGCAAGTAGAAGTCGAATAATGTTGAGCCGAAGCTGTTTTTGGTCGCCTCATGAGATTCTTCGGCTGCGATTTTGCCGGCGACAGCCTCATCGCGCTCCCTTTCAGTTTTGGCAAGCTGAAGCTTAAGCATTTGTATCTCCGCCTCCTGGGAGTTGTTTTTCTTTCGAAGCTCAGCAATATCAGAGACATAGCCTTCACTGATTCTTTTTTGTGCCTCGAGCCTATCTTCGGCATCCCTCTGACTGGCATGAGCATCTCTAACTTGTCTGAGAAGCACTTCTTCTTTTTGAGAGTATGAAGTAGAGGAAGCAGCAAGCTCATCTTTCAACTTCTCAACCTTTGCTTCGAGCTCCTCGTTGTAGGAAGTTATGCTCCTCATTTCGGTGTCGTGCTGCTCAAGCACCTTTTGCCACTCAGCCTTATCATTTTCCATGGTGAGCATGGCCTCTAAGTTGGCACGGTTAACTCTTTGAAGCTCATCAACAAGCTTCTGCCAGTTTGACATCCTCTCGATATCGAGCTTGACTGCATCAAGATTGCGCAACATAGCAGACTTGTCAATGGGGACCAAGTCTAGGTCGAATCTCACGCCCTTTAAGCACCATTGTGGAAAACGACTTTGTAAAGTGGCCGGGCCAGGTCCCACTTGAAATTTAGGCCTGCTTATTATTGTCTGGATGTCCTCCTTCCCAAGAGCAGGAGAGTCAGAAGTAATGTCAAGAGGGGCAGGGGCAGTAGGCTTTTCGGGAATAGTGGAAACATGTCTCTCACCATGTCGGGCTCGTTTGCCTGAATCTTCAGCTACATGACCTTTTCCTCGGTCGTCGTGAGATTTCCTTTTGTGCGAGTCATCACTCCTCTGCAGAGAATCATGGTGCTCATCCCTATCCCTTCTGTCATAACGCTCTTCTGCATCCCTCCTTTCACGAGCCTTTCGAGCAGCCCTCTCTTCGTCAGACTCTCTATAGGAGGGAAAGTAACGCCGATAATCATATTGACCACGCCCCCCGTAGCGTTGGAAATCCTGATAATATGATCTGCCGCGTGTCATTGAAGAATCTGAAATAAGAAAAGATAAGCTTTAGAAATCTTTAAAGTATAAGAAGATAAGTGCATAAATGTGCTGGAAAATCCTAAGTGTTGTGTGATGTGCAAGCTACACGCATTAAGCTACAAACCACTCTTTGGTGCAGAGGTGATGATAGCTTGGGTATGAGGAGTTGATGTTTGTGTTGGTGTTTGTCGAAGAAGAGACGTCGCTTCAATTACAGGAGAGATAGTTTTAGATACGTCATCTCTAAAAAGCTCCTGCGAAGTCACTATTATGTCGCTCAACCCCTCATAAACATCGTCACCATCATGCTTGGTGGGACTTGTTTTCTCAATTCCTACATCAGCTAATCCCCCGAGAGGCCGTGAAGGTTCTTCTTCTTCCTCGATCGGGGCAAGCACCGTCTTACTAGATGACCCCATAATGTCGGTAGGAGTGGAACACTTCACCAATGAAGCTTCAATATTAGACTCTTTTGATGTAAGTTGTTCGACAGTAACCGGGGCGTCAGGAGTTTTCATCGGAGAATCGGGAACTTCTGTTGGAACTTCATGAGCATGCGTAGAACGAGAAGCGTGTAGAAGCCCGTATTGGTGTAAAAATTCATCCTTCAGCAGAAATTTTATGCTCCTTTCTTCCGCAGCCACGGCACTCAACCTCTCAAAAACTTGTTTATGAATCGGATCTCTAGAAGGGAGAGGAAGTGCTGAAAAGAGCAAAGAATGAAGTTAGCAACTGAAAGTTCGGATCTCGAAAAAAGTTTCAAAAACGAAAAAATGGAAACACTAGTCTTACTTCCTATTCTCCAGATGGCATAAAACCCTGGAGGGCAGCGTGCAAAGAAAAACTGGTTCAAAAATCCATGAACACTTTCAGTGAGATCGGAAAGGAGCTTGCGGTTTCTAGCACTTCTCACAATAATGAGTGAAGGATGATCTTTACTCTTTGTAAACGAGCACAGATAACGAATTTCTTCAAAACTCGGTAGGCGATCAAGAGTTCTTCTAAACAAAACACACAACCCCATCAAGATGGCATAACCATTAGGATGAAGTTGAAATGGAGAGATCGTCAACCGGAGAAGAAGAGTTCGAAGGAAGTCATTGAAAGGGGGAATTGCCCCACTTAAGCACATTTGGCGATTGGCTGCAACAAAACCGTAAGGAGGATTATCAGCAGTGTCGCTTGGCCCGGGCAATAAGACATCACTTTCAGCAAAGCCGAATTGAGTGCGTATCTGAATAAACATTCTTGGGGTTAGAATGGTCGAAGTTCTCTCCGGAGGATTCTCTATGGGAACAGCCACCGGGAAAGTCTCTTCCTCTTGAGCTACCATTTCTTCTTGTTGGATAGAAGTTATTCTACACAAGCAATTGGATATTCAAACATGAAGGTGCACGTTTCCTAAAGTGTGTGAAGTGTTGTACAAGTATCAATCAAACAATAAGCAAAGGCAACTGGAATAAAACCTAGCAAACATTTGTTAGTTATAAAGACCAGGAATCTTTGTTTTGAGTTTGAATATGCAAATATAATGTTGATGCAAACAAATCAGTTCAAATTGTTGATACTTTGCATTAATATTCTGCTTTAGTCGATTAATTCACAACATTTCATGCATTATATTCATGATGCTTATCTTGTCTTGACTAATCTGCCATTTGATATGGGCTGTCAATGGCAGTATGTGCGCCTTGTTTTCCTTTGTTTGTTTGTTATTCTCAACAGGTTGGTAGCTTAAAAGTGAGAATGATCTGTGAAGTGACATAATGTGTTTAAACAAATTTAAAGTTGGGGCAGTTCAAAGTTTAATCCCTGTTCAAAGTTTGATCATAGTTCAAAGTTTATTCCACTTAATTTGGCAGTCCAAGTCAAAATGATTAAAGTTAGTTAACACTCTCAAGTGTCAGCATGTCCAAGGCCTAAGTCGTATCTCGGCTACAACCTAAAAAAAAGAAAGGCTAAGTCTGAAGTTGGCCAAAATCATAGCAATTCGATTCGGCAAGCTTGGTTAAATGCTTAAGTGCTAACTCGGTTATGCCTTAAGAATCTCCCACACATTAATGTAGGGTTCCTACTCCTTTAACTCGGCAGTTCCCTAGGTCGCAAGAGAGAGGTGGGGAAGCAGGCCCTGATTCAAAAGGAAAAAGTTTCTCCAAGTATTAACTCGGTCGCGGTTCAAGCCTTAAAAGTTAGGTCGGTAGGTTTCCCTATGTGTTGGCTCGGCCCCGACCTAAAGCTTACATCCCCCAAATCAGATCGGCCATAAGAAAAGTCATTCAAGATCACTGGGTCGCATCTAAACCAATACCTCACTCCACTCAACCCATGAGCCCGCTAACCGCTCCTCCACCAGCAAAAACCCCTATTCCATTCATACCATCACCTGCTGCCGGACCATCCACTAAATCAGTTCGAAGTTATCACAAATTTGTCGCATGGTAATCTCAAACGGTTAGCCTAAGACGACGAGCCACTTTCATTACTTCATCGAACTTTTAATCGAGCAACCTAAGTTTCATCAACGGCAAATATGATGGAATTCGTGATGAAGCATCATGCAAGGAGGCCGTTTGAATTCAAGCGATAAAGTTTGAGAACCGATGGTAATCTACAATCGAGAAAGGTGGAATCACTTACGCAATGTGTAGCAGAAGTTATCGATGATCAATTGAATAAAATCGCCTTTAAGGATCTGACAGTGCTTTAATGGCGGAATTGAGCAAGAGGTTAAATGAAGAAGGAGGAAGAAGAGAGCTAATTTATAACTCACGGTGAAGGATTATGAAACGACGCTAATCGGTAGGTCGTACGCAATCTACCGACTTAAGGGAAGCCGAGCTAAGATATTTCGAAGCACACGACTTAAGCCTAAGGCGTATACTTCGAGGGGCAAATGTTAACCCTATCTCGGTTACGACTCAGCAGGTATGTGGAGATGGCGCCGACCTAACTGATTAGCAAGATGGCCGACCTAATTCGATACCGACTTAACTGGTTAAGAAAGCGTACCGACTTAACGCTGCAAAGAGATTCCGACCTAAGGTTTGAAGTAACCCACCGTCTTAATATATTCACCGATCCAACATCTTAAGAGTGATGTCGACCCAAGAATGGCCGACCTGAATAGCTCAGGAGAGGTCCCGACTTAACTCTCAAGAGACGTACCGACCTAATGGTTAAAGGGAAATCCCGACCTAGAGACTTACATAGCCTACCGACTTGACATGCTACCGATCTAACTACGATGAATCGCAACCGACCCAGGGAGATGAAGGGTGAAACGGTGCAACCATTTAACACGTAGCACGTTAGACCGACGGCGACTTAGTCTAAGTCGGAAACGACTTAGGACTTGTGTGAATCCATCGAAGACAGGTAAACACGGCTTGACCATATCAGGGCTCTTATAGGTCGGCCACGACTTAACTGGGTCGGTGAGGAGTTAAGACCGAGCTTAGGTCCAAAATCTTTGCCTATAAATACCAACCTACCTCCAACATTCGAGGGACTTTTGGTCAATCAATTTCAAGCACCATTACTCTGCCGAATTCCAGACTACTTCAACACTTAAAGCTTTTGAGATTCAAAGAACGTCTAAAAGAACTTCATGAAGAAATCATCTACATCCACCATGGATTTGAAGATTTTTGTCAACATCGAAGTTTGAGCTACTTGTTCTAATTCTTTTGTAATTCAAAGTGTGTTGTACTTGAGAAGATTTGTATCAACTTGTAACGTGATCATCAATAAAAGTACTTAAAGTGGACGTAGGCTATACCCATAAGCCGAACCACTATAAAATTGCTGTTGTTTACTGCTTTTCCGCTATTACTTGCTTATAATTCTTTCCCGATCTATCGGGTGGTGCTTTCACAACTATACTTCACACACCGGGGTGTTAGCGTTCAAATTTAAGCGTTAACAAAGTCCGAACAACGAAGTTACAGAAGAAAAACGAATTCGTAACGGAAATAAGTAAATTAGAAAAGCTAACGTTTATATATTAATTAGCACTGGTCAACTTGCTCATTGAGACCGATTGACATGTAGCGGTCGATCCGATGCCATGAAGTGGTCAGCCGATTGGGACAGGTGCAGCTAAGGTTTGACTTGGCCAAACAACTAGGATTTTATATAATTAAATCTAACGATTGCGGTTGATTTAAATGGCGATAAATTCAGGCCTAACACTCTCTTCACTTCTTATATTTTTTTTGAAAGTACCATTAAAGATCTACTATTTTCTGAACTCTAACGGTTGTTGTTTGATTTCCAAATCCTTAGTGTATAGGGTTCATACGATACTATAGGTTCTAAAAATCCCCCAACCAATCTAGCGTTTACAAAATTGAAAAAGTAAGAAATGAGATGAGAGAATTCTACCCCTAAAATGGCACACCTGGCTCCATATTTATAGGGGCGACCGTCTCCACTTCGCCTTTCATTGTCTTTGGCAGGCTCATCTTCGTCATGCTTGACTTCAATGGTTCCATCCTAGCATTAGTCTCTACATTGTATAGCATAAATAAAAGGCAAGTTCAAGTAATTTTGAAGATCGATGTCGTCACTTGGTAGTGTTATGACGTAACAACCCTCTTATATGTATAGTGTCGTAGTCGACGATTTACGAAGTTGATAGTTGGCATCGTTGGTCGAAAGCACCACTAATCCCAAATAAGAAGCGACGATGGATAGTATTGCATGTGTATAAGGTGGCTCCATTCCTTATGCTATCGATTTTATTGATAACTTCGATGATAATAGATAAGTGATAACAACGCTGATGAATAGCGATACTGATTGTTGCAGTGGGCAAAGATGACGTGCATTGTTAACCATTGTTGAAGAGTGGTTTCACTAAGCATTCCCTCGATGTTGGCGATCTTAGCGTCATTATAGGGCAATACATTCAAAGTGCTTGCCAAGTGTGATACTGATAGAGTTTGGCATCAATGAAATGCATTGTTGGTCACTTTGACATTCATTAATGGCTTATGATGTTAATTATCTTCAATGATTTTGCCTTTTTGGTTGTAGTGGACACCATTCCTTTTTCCTCATTGATATACGATGATACGAAGAGATATGATACCGCAGTGATGAAGCGTGGCATTGTTGATCATAGAAACCTATTCCTTCGATACTAATCGTGAAAGACGATGTCATCTATGCATCTCTCTTCTAATATATCTTCAAAGTCAACAAGTGGTAGCATTAGTTAAGCGTGAAGCAGCAATGATGATGTGCGATGTCTTCGAGGTTATTGAAAGCGATAACATTTTTCATTGGCGTCGACACTATTGTTTTGGCACTTGCCTATCGCTGTAATCAAGTGGCACCTCAAACTACTTCGACGACGATT
Organism: Allium cepa; assembly: GCA_030765085.1. Classification (NCBI taxonomy): domain Eukaryota; kingdom Viridiplantae; phylum Streptophyta; class Magnoliopsida; order Asparagales; family Amaryllidaceae; genus Allium; species Allium cepa. The sequence continues at coordinate 814,650,739 of CM060939.1, forward strand.
ATAGTAGTAACAAATATAAATATGTCTCATAATGACACTTAAGTAAGAGCAAAATGCAATGTGAGACTGGATGTTTTTGAATAGACAGAAATTTTAGCAAGAGAATGACAGGTTAAAATTATTAAGGAACACTAGTCATTGTTCATGTACCTTAAAAACTAGTTTTTTTGACTAACTAGGTGTGCTGACTGTTTTACATAAAATATCAAGTTTTATGAGTTAGGGTTAGCTATGGAATGTTAGAGTTGAGCTTATGCATATAGTGCATAACTGACTTCTAATGTGGCTTGAATCATCAAACTTTTTGAAATTGAAATATTGTGAAAAGTTTCTCTTGATTTATAAAGTTTCGCTTGGAATAAAAAAGAGTTCTTCTTTTTAAATTATTTTTGGCCCTTAAATTTTTAATTTTTGCATCCAAATATTTTGAAAATTTATTTTCTAGCCAATGTACAAATTTAAAAAGTGAAAATATTTTTATGAAATTTTTGATTTTGAAGGCCGCATGCTAAGCATATGGAAGGGAAATATATTAGATATGCAAATTTAGCGGTGCATTAAAATCGACAGTACGATGAAAATGCAAGCAAGTACAAGTGAAAAGCTGTTTTAGCCTAAAAATTTATATTCTCATACCTTGTTGACGATGCATGCATGTCTATTTTTTGACTCAATTCCATTTTAGAGCTTGGACACTGGCCTTATAATGCATTTTGTGCATGGAAACTTTAAGTAAATCTGGAGCAGTGGGAAAATTTCCACTGTACAATAGGATGTGGATAGCTTATGTAGTGGTAAGAATTCATAACCCTCCATCTAAATTAGTTTTTCCAACATAGGAGTGATATTTTGGAAGCGAGATTTCGATGCGTTAGATTTTTAGTTCATAGGAATTGGATGCAAATTGGTTGCACCATACTTCTATTCATTGGATTATGGGGATTATTGGTAAAAAGATTTTTCAAAATCTACATGCATATAGAAAGGCTAGTGTATAGATAGGTTGTTTGCAAAATGTTTTCAAAAGAAAAGCATTCATATAGGAAGTCCTAATTTATAATTATTCTACCTACACGCCTTTTTGTTGAGATACACTATGCACTTGTGTATGTTGATTGCAAGATTGGTTGTACACTAACTGGTTGTGTTGTCTAGGATAATTGAGAGTTAGAACCAAGACTTAGTCATAGATATAATTTTGCGGGTGAAATTCTTTCAAGAGGGGAAGAATGTAACACCCCCGTAAATTTGACATTAGTTATTTAGTTAGTTCGTTAGTTAATTAGGCTCCAAAAATGGAATTTATGAAAATAATGGAATCCATGAAACTTGCACCATTGCATTCGCAGAGAAATTTTAAGCAGTTTTCATATTTGGAGTTTTGCGATCAGAGTCCAAACGATGTAGTAATGGAGAAAAAAATGAATTCGGAACGGAAGAAATTAAATCATAAAAGTTAACATTTATTATTAATCATGGGACCCACAAGTCATTAGGCTCATTGCGATTGGTGGGCATGTAGCAGTCGACCTATGCCATGAGGGTCGGCTGGTTGGGACAGGGGCAGCTAAGTTTTGACTTAACAAATGACCAGGATTTTATATAATTAGATCTAATGCCGTGGTTGATTGAAAAGTCTATAAATTCAGGCCTAACCCTCTCTTCTCTTCTCACATGTTTCTAAAAGTAGTAGTGAAGCTTTACCATTTTCTCTTCTCAACTATTTTGTAAATTATAAAACATAAAATTTATATTCCAATATGTGCAAATCGGAGAAGAAAAGAAATGAAATAAGTGATGAAAAGAAGTGAATCAACACTACGTGATAACAAGGTAATATATTTATTTATTTATATATTTATTTATTTGTATTTGTATTTATATTTATATTTATATTTTCCTTTAGCCCAAAATTTGTTCTCAAATCAGTAATTCTAATATATGTATATACCATTTTCATACATATTTCTTGGAATAAAAGGAAATGGAATTGAATCAAAGGTTTTGCTTCAAAATTAGAGATTCAGAATGTGACGACGCGACTTTTCGACGCTTGAAAACCGACATCAATACGTCCACTGTATCAACTGCCGAGCAATCGAATGTCGGAAAACCATACCGTTATGGTTAAAGAAGAAGAAAAAGATAGAAGAAGAGAAAAAAGATAGAACAGAACAGAAAGAAATAACAGAACAATATCAGAATCTCACAATCGCAGTGGAACAACATATTATATATAAATGAATAATCTTTAAACAAAGAACTATATCAGTTATTTCATTACATCATATTTCATTACATTTCATCATCAGAGTGTGCAACAACAAACAACAAACAACAAACAGCGGAAAAGAAATACTATATACTAGTGAATGCGCTATGCCATCTAGCTTGCCTCCAGCAACTCCTAAATTCCAGAATATCCTGATAAACTGACTCTAGACTGCCCGTGTGGAAATTGGTGGGCACCCAGAGTTTAGGAAGCAAAACAATAAACTCTGAGTCAGTCATGTGACCGGTGTGAGAACTAAAACAGTTTATCTTTAAAACGAAGAACAGGATAATTTTAAAATAGATTCGCAATGCTTTTTAGAAAATGAGACTACCATAAAGCCTCCCGCACACACACAATGCAAACGCAGAATCAGAGAAGATTTCTCCTTATGATAGTCAAAGATGCTTGATACGCAATAAAAAGAAACATTTGATATTATTAATAGTGCATAGCGTAGAAAACATTTCGAATGTAAAGATATAAATCTTAGCCAGCATAGGCATTTCGCAATTATGCCTACTATAGCTACCATCCAAACAGTGGGGCGCCACCATCATTGAATGATAGGTTCTACGACTAAAACCGTACAAGTTCATATTGTTTCTTTGGATTTCCAACAAATGGCCAGGCCAAGGAGCTTACCATTGCCACATGGGTATGCCTCTGGAAAGACGACCCGAGAACCTAACCGGATCTCTATCAACACAAGGCCGGGTTACCCCTAACTGGGTAACTACTGACACAAATATGTCATTCCCCGATCGTAACCGATCTATATCCGAGGATCCTCGATTTCCAACAACCACAAAGCAATAAATTTGCAGCGACAACATTGGTTAAGTATCTGGGCTCCATACCATGATACCACCTCTATCTAGAAGGAATGACGTACACTAAAGGGGAGCTACCCCTTAATAACCTTGCCGCATCCTTCCTGTTTTGACCATTTCCGAGGTGTGAGGTCCGAATAAGTCTCGTCCACAAAGTCACGCTTTATATAAAAGCCGTGCTTTGATCATCAAATGCTCAACAGCACTTCGTATGCCACATTACCAATTTGGGAATGTATCATTAGTAACCATCAACTACATAACGTCTAAGGCTGTTAAGCTAAGAGAATAAATTCTCCGCCACCAACGGAAATATATCTGATAGAAACCGGCTTTACATCTCAAATTGTAACGTCGGACACACATCCATACAAGTTCGTTCCGGGATCGAACGGAACCGAATGCACTTACAAAGAAGTCCTTGCAATCCGGATATTCACTAATCACGAACGGACTTCCCATCACAAAGGGTAATAAATTTCTATATCGGAGATCAACCGATGCAAAAACATTCACTTTTCACCTTTACCACTTTTGAAAACAAATTTCAAATCACTTTTCACCTTTACAGCTTCTGAAAACAAATTTCAAACATTTTCCTTGCGCGGAAATACTTTCATTTCAAAATGGTTCATTTAAACCAATTAAATAAATCCTTGCCGATTTACTTTATATTTACGTTCCAAATCCGTAAATTTATTCCCACACTTCAAAAATAAATCAACGTTTATTTTTAAACAAATTCCCCCTTCTTTTATAAATTCCATAGTGAATTTACAATTCCCAGAATATCTATGAATATACGATTTCCCAAACCGATTTCTAATATTCATTTTCAATTTATCTTTAAAAGATAAAACCTCAAAATATTCACTTCATATTGGAAAACATTTCCATACTTATTTAATAATAAGTAATTTACAAATCCATTTATTTTCAACACTTGGAAAATACTCAATATACTTAAATCGAAATTAAGTATATATTTCATTCTTTAAGAAATCATTCTCTTAAGCACATTTGTTTGGGCCAAAACGAATGTTGCATAAAACATCGTTACGACAACCCAAAATCACTAGTATAGGGGTTCGAAATTTAGATAGATATATAAATCCCAATACTATACAAAAACATTTCCTTTCGGAAATCATTTACTATAACAATAGTGTTATAGTCCACCATTTCCTTCTATTTCTCGAAAATGTCTATTTCAACAATGAATGTTGAAATCTATGGTTTCGATAGTTAATCCATTTTAAAACATCTTTAAAACAATTAACTTCATTTGATAATATTCATTTTCCCAAAACATATCCATTTTTTTTAATAATATATTCACTGTCCAAAATCGTGAATATACTTCACTAACCAAATTCAATATTTTCTACATATTTTATTTCAAGGATAATTCGCTATCCGAAATCGCGAATATATCTCCTTTAATAACCTTCTATATTAAATTTATCAAATTCAATTGATTTCGGATTTATAAACAACGTTTATAAATTCACACACACACACACACACACACACATATATATATATATATTTATTCATTTCATAAAAACTTCAACTTATGAAAATTACTTTTATTTACCAATTCAATTTATAACTCAATTTTATACCAAAAATATAATTTATAAGCTAATTATTTATAAATCTTTTATTTTACGAAAATCTATTTATTTTAAAATTTCACAATTTATAAATCTATAAATTTCATTCGCTTATGAAATCCATTTATACTTCTTTTTAACACTTATAAAACTCGTTTCACAATTCCTATATTTTTAATTTATAAATATTAATCTTAGAAATCTTTTTATAAACCGTTTATAATAATTCAAAAATCTCAATTTAAATAAACCAATTCTTTTAATAATTTACAAAACGTTATTTAAAACTTATATAACTCCAAAATTTTACTTAAGTACTATATTCCAAAAATATAACTTTTATAACGATAAAATTATAATGTTTACTTATTTTAACAATTCAAAATTTAATAAAACATATACTTTCAAAAATCACTTTAAAATTCTTTTTAAAATCAAAATCATTATTCTAAAACTTCAAAAATGGATCCGATGATGCAACAACACCAAATAGTCAATCACGACATCAAAATATCATATATCGATATGATAATCAACAAACATCACAATATCTGTAATCAAATAAAATCTGGTGAGGAATCCAGTTGGATCCCTCCAACCTGTTTCCCTGCATCCACAGACATTAGCACAATACCAATTCCATTCCAGTACGGAATTATCGCGGTATATGGGATTTATAAAAATATTATCCGCTTAATAGGCGGCGTAAAAGGGTCTCATCCACTATACATTGCGGGAAATCAACTCCAAGTACATAAATAATACCAATTTCACTTTTAAGTGAAATTATCACGGTATATGTTTTTAATAAATAACATCCGCTTACTAACGACGCATAATGTCTATTCCAATCAATAACAGATAATAAATTTATTATCCAGACATACAATCAACAATTTTAAATCTAACTATTTAAAATTTAAATCGAAACTATTCGATTGAGTGAGAAGTTATCACCTTGTTTTCAATTCCGTTTCAGCGTTTTACTTCGAATAAAATTAAACGTACGTTTAATTTTACCCGAAATTATCACTAGCTCCAAATGACTCCAATCCAGATCTATTGCGTAGTGTTGGACAAAACGATTGCAAAGCAATTCGTTTCGTAATTTTTCGACCTCGTACGAAAAAGTTAGAGCATTTTAAAGATCGTACGAATTTAAATATAAATTTATTCCAATTTCTTTTATATTTTTACAACCTTTTAACATCACTGCCATCCATTCCACTCTCTACACTTGGCCGCACACGCGTGCTCCTTCCCAAACGCGTTCGCTCCAGGTGAAATACGTGAAACCAAACCCAATACCCTAGCTTGGGTTTTGAAATCGCCACCACCACACTCCGTTCCAAGATGATCAGCAACCACCACGATGGAGCCTACGCTCACGCGCACCCATAGCTCGAAAATGAGCAAGCTCGGTTCCTCCCTTGCATAGAAAAACGTGCGCGACTTCCGGGTATTCTAGCTCGATTTGCCATCAATTCTCTTTGCCTACAACTATCTCCACCGTTGATCTTGTAGTACTCACGTAGCTCTACACTTTTCTAGTTGAAACATTTTTGAAACAATGTGTGGATTGGAAGTAACTGAGGAAAGAAATTGGGAAGACGTTGGCCATTAGTTTTAGGGGGCGGCGGCTGAGACAATAAAACCCTAGGGTTGATATTCTTTTGCAAAATGAAGATAATATCGTGCTTATATAGAAATTCTGACGAACACTATTCATCCCGGATTTTTCGAACTCCAAATCTTGCGGTGGTAACCAGCATTTCTAGGGTTTACCCGCGTTCCGGACACAATGGAATAGGTTTCGGAAGCTAATTCGATCATCTGTGCGAGTTACAACAATAAACGATCGATTTAAATTAAATCGATTTAAACTAATTACTAGGTGTTTTGGCTCGCCCCGGACAAACGGTGAATCCGATTGACTTGAAATTTGAAATCTTACAATAATATAACATTACAGATCCGATGAAACTAATTTCGTCGAAATCTGAGACTGTTTGAAAATTGGCTATTTTTACTCGTCAATTAAATATTAAAATATTCAATTTTCGCAAATTAACTTTTAATTCAATTTTAAAAGTTCTATAACATCATTCTAACTCCAATATGATAAAATAAAATTTTACAAATCATTTTTAATCATATTAAACCCATTTTGAATTATTTCTGTAATTTCAACTATTTAATTATCGATTTAGTTATCCAATTAAATCCAGATATTCGAAAAATAAATTATTCGACTTATAAATTTCACTTACTAATATTTAAAATCAATTAAATATTCAAATTTTTATTAACAAAAATTCTGGGTCGTTACAAACTTCCGCCCTTAAAAGAATTTCATTCTCGAAATTACCAAGTAAGAAAAGTTACATAATCCATTAACTTTCAAAAACAAACCATTCTAATTAGATTTTTCAATTCTCTTAAGTGTTTAACTTTCCCAAAATTTGTAGTTAAACTTCTTACAAAATCTTTACTAAGTTTCCAAATTCAAACTTAGTTTTCAAAAATTTCCTAATTTTCTCAAAAATATTTTAACGCCTTAAATTTTCGGAAAAATTCGCCATACTCTCCTTTGCGCGGCTCGATCCGAAAAAAAATGACAGTGTATATATCACAAATATGCATCTCATCAAGTGAAGAGGCATCCCGTAGGGAAAAAAGTGTAAATGCACTGTGTGTAATCCGAGATATGTACCTTATATATTATTAGCGAGTGTATACGGCTAATATAGCGCGAAAGCGAGCTCCAAATGCGAAGCAAGCGCAATCCGCACCTACTAAACACTCAACAAACAAATGAGTAACATGTATATATATGAAAATAATATCAATATACATCATATAGAAACATAACAACAACATGTGCCAACCTAGCAATGCATTCAATCAACAAATGCAACCATCAAACAACTATCCAACCAATAAACATCCAACAAATCAATGTCTATCCAAATTAATTCATAACCAAATCAATATTCATTCATATTCTCATTAATATTCAATGAATTGGTTTTCCAATTTAAATCACATTTGATTCATTTACATTGGATTTAATTAACATTCATTCATATTCAATTTCATTTAGTTTGCATTCACTAATTTACATTCACATTAGCTTACTTCCAAATTGAATCAAATTCAGTTCATATTCATTTACTTCCAATTTGGATTCAATTACTTTAGCTTTCAAATTTTGCTAATTCAATTTCATTAACACTTAATGAATCTATATACAATCAATTAATAACCATATAACAACCAATGTATATTCAACATAACCAAATTATTCAATTTACATTCAATTTGGTCCAACATTTTTACTTTTAATTCCAATTGGTTAATATTAAATTGATTTTCATTCAATTATTCAACTTCCAATAACATTAGCTTTTAATGAATTTACACTTACATTCAGTATTCCATATCAATTTATTTGCATTCAATTGATTTACAGTCCATCTATTAATTTATTCAATTACTAATTCCTTTAACAATATAAGGTTGAATTTCATTTATATAACTCAAGTTCATATTCATCACTTCCCTTGATTAATTTACTTCGATACCAAAATTAACTTTATTCAACTTCACTTAAGTTATATTCCATTTCAACCATCATTGTTTAACTTATATTTCCATTTCTCAGTTTCAAATTCCAATTTTATTCAACTCATCTTGAGTTAAATTCAAATATATTTTTATTCACTTCCATTTATTCAAGTTAAACTTTAATTCCAGGATTAAAATTTTCATTCATCTTAATTTGTTTATTTTATTAATATCAACATCACTTACTAGGTTCAATAGTTGGTTCATTTTATGTTTTCACATTATCTAGATAAAGTTTCCAAAATTCAATTACCCGGTTTTACTCCAAAACCATTTTGAAATTATAATCAACTCAAACCCAATTTCCTATGGAAGCAATCCATCACTTTAGAAACTCGAAAATTAATTCTAATGATGTGGCCATCATCATCAGGATTATTTTCCAACGACCGAAGTGAGTTCAGTGCTTCCTCACTTCCATGAATTCATTTTTTTTAAAACAATTCTCATTCAAAAATATTTCCTAAAATAATATTCAGTCATTTACTTCAATACTTTGGAAAACATTTCAACCTTCCTAAGAGTTGTAAATCCCAAAACCCTTGTTTTCATTACATTAAAACACTTTTCAAAATTCCCGGGATTAAATTCTTGTTTTAATTAAATTTAGTTATTCTTCCTTTGGATAAATCATACTTATAGAATTTTATTTGGTTATAAACCCTTTCAAACTCTAAGTTCTTATATTTGATTATTTCACTAACAACCAAACATCCAAGGATATATAATATTTTCAGAAAATTATTGCTTCTATATCAAAATATAATTTTTAGGCAAAATTATTTCATTTACCTAGTTTTAAAACAATATCGTGTCAAATTGTTCTGTACAAGTGTTTAGAGATCCCTATCAACAACGTTAATTACTCGCGTTAACCAGAATCTATATACCACTCAACAAACCAATCATCACAATATAAAACAATTTCATATTCACTAACAAATACGCGCTCGTATCTATTATTACACTCAAACTCATTCTAGAGAACTACTGACTCCATCTCTAATAAGTAATTCCCAACAGAGCCATGGTTGTCGCTTAACCATATGCTCTGATACCAAATGTGACGACGCGACTTTTCGATGCTCGAAAACCGACATCAATACATCCACTATATCAATTGTCGAGCAATCGAATGCCGGAAAACAGTACCGTTATGGTTAAAGAAGAAGAAAAAGGTAGAAGAAGAGAAAAAAGATAGAACAGAACAGAAAGAAACAACAGAACAATATCAGAATTCACAATCGCAGCCGAACAACATATTATATATGAATGAATAATCTTTAAACAAAGAACTATATCAGTTATTTCATTACATCATAGTTCATTACATTTCATCATCAGAGTGTACAACAACAAACAACAAACAGCGGAAAAGAAATACTATATACTAGTGAATACGCCATGCCATCCAGCTTGCCTCCAGCAACTCCTGAATTCCAGAATATCCTGATAAACTGACTCTAGACTGCCTGTGTGCAAATTGGTGGGCACCCATAGTTTAGGAAGCAAAACAATAAACTTCGAGTCAGTCATGTGACTGGTGTGAGAACTAAAACTGTTTATCTTTCAAAACGAAGATAAGGATAATTTTAAAATAGATTCACAATGCTTTTTAGAAAATGATACTACCATAAGGCCTCCTGCACACACACAGTGCAAATGCAGAATCGGAGGAGATTTCTCCTTATGATAGTCAAAGATGCTTGATACGCATTAAAAAGAAACATTTGATGTTATTAATAGTGCATAGTGTAGAAAACCTTTCAAAAGTAAAGATATAAATCTTAGCCAGCATAGGCATTTCGCACTTATGCCTACTATAGCTACCATCCAAACAGTGGGGCACCACCATAAGTGAATGATAGGTTCTACAACTAAAATCGTACAAGATCGTATTGTTTCTTTGGATTTCCAACAAATGGTCAGGCCAAGGAACTTCCCGTTGCCACATGGGTATGCCTCTAGAACGACGACTCGAGAACCTAACCGGATCTCTACCAACACAAGGCCGGGTTACCCCTAACTGGGTAACTACTGACACGAATATGTCATTCCCCGATCGTAACCGATCTATATCCGAGGATCCCCGATTTCCAACAACCACAAAGCAATAAATTTGCAGCAACAACATAGGTTAAGTATCAGGGCTCCATACCATGATACCACATCTATCCAGAAGGAATGACATACACTAAAGGGGCGCTGCCCCCTAATAACCTTGCCGCATCCTTCCTGTTTGACCATTTCCGGGTGTGAGGTCCGAGCAAGTCTCTGCCACAAAGCCACGCTTTATATAAAATCCTTGCTTTGATCATCAAATGCTCAACAGCACTTCGTGTGCCACATTACCAATTTGGGAATGTATCACTAGTAACCATCAACTACATAACCTCTAAGGCTGTTAAGCTAAGAGAATAAATTCTCCGCCACCAACGGAAATATATCTGATAGAAACCGGCTTTACATCTCAAATTGTAACGTCAAACACACATCCATACATGTCCATTCAGGGAACGAACGGAACCGAATGCACTTACAAAGAAGTCCTTGCAATCCGGATATTCACTAATCACGACCGAACTTCCCATCACAAAGGGTAATAAATTTCTATATCGGAGATCAGCCGATGCAGAAACATTCGACGGTAATCCTTCCATTTTCTTAAATATCCGGTCATCAACACCGGTCATCAAATGCAATCCATAACGACGTATCACATATTCGAAATGGGTTATACGACCCCAAGGTCCATTCCCGGCTAACCCGAATAGTGAGCGCTTATTCAAAAATAAGTGTGGCATTCAAATTCAAGCAAATCACAAAAAATACCTATTTAAAGGTAAATATTGATAGTCGGTTATTTAACCATCAATAGGTATGCTCAACATCACCAGATTACAAATAATTTCTCAAATTATTTATTTTCCAAAAATATCTTTACAAGATATATATTTTCCACACTTCAACCATTTGAAAACAATTCTCAAATCATTTTCACCTTTACCACTTTTGAAAACAAATTTCAAATCACTTTTCACCTTTTCAACTTTTGAAAACAAATTTCAAATATTTTCCTTACGCGGAAATACTTTCATTTCAAAATGGTTCATTTAAACCAATTAAATAAATCCTTACCGATTTACTTTATATTTATGTTCCAAATCCGTAAATTTATTCCCACACTTCAAAAATAAATCAACGTTTATTTTTAAACAAATTCCCCTTTCTTTTATAAATTCGATAGTGAATTTACAATTCCCAGAATATCTATGAATATACGATTTCCCAAACCGATTTCTAATATTCATTTTCAATTTATCATTAAAAGATAAAATCTCAAAATATTCACTTCATATTGGAGAACATTTCTATACTTATTTAATAATAAGTAATTTACAAATCCATTTATTTCAACACTTGGAAAATATTCAATATACTTAAATCGAAATTAAGTATATATTTCATTCTTTAAGAAATCATTCTCTTAAACACATTTGTTTGGGCCAAAACGAATGTTGCATAAAACATCGTTACAACAACCCAAAATCACTAGTATAGGGGTTCGAAATTTAGATAGATATATAAATCCCAATACTATACAAAAAAATTTCCTTTCGGAAATCATTTACTATAACAACAGTGTTATAGTCCACCATTTCCTTCTATTTCTCGAAAACGTCTATTTCAACAATGAACGTCGAAATCTATGGTTTCGATAGTTAATCCATTTTAAAACATCTTTAAAACAATTAACATCATTTGATAATATTCATTTTCCCAAAACATATCCATTTTGTTTAATAATATATTCACTGTCCAAAATCGTGAATATACTTCACTAACCAAATTCAATATTTTCTACATATTTTATTTCAAGGATAATTCGCTATCCGAAATCGCAAATATATCTCCTTTAATAACCTTCTATATTAAATTTATCAAATTCAATTGATTTCGGATTTATAAACAACGTTTATAAATTCACACACACACACACACACACACACACACACACACACATATATATATATATTCATTTCATAAAAACTTCAACTTATGAAAATCACTTTTATTTACAAATTCAATTTATAACTCAATTTTATACCAAAAATCTAATTTATCAGTTAATTACTTATAAATCTTTTATTTTACGAAAATCTATTTATTTTAAAATTTCACAATTTATAAATCTATAAATTTCATTCACTTATGAAATCCATTTATACTTCTTTTTAACACTTATAAAACTCGTTTCACATTTCCTATATTTTTAATTTATAAATATTAATCTTAGAAATCTTTTATATAAACTGTTTATAATAATTCAAAAATCTCAATTTAAATAAACCAATTATTTTAATAGTTTACAAAACGTTATTTAAAACTTATATAACTCCAAAATTTTACTTAAGTACTATTTTCCAAAAATATAACTTTTATAACGATAAAATTATAATGTTTATTTATTTTAACAATTCAAAATTTAATAAAACATATACTTTCAAAAATCACTTTAAAATTCTTTTTAAAATCAAAATCATTATTCTAAAACTTCAAAAATGGATCCGATGATGCAACAACACCAAATAGTCAATCACGACATCCAAATATCATATATCGATATGATAATAAACAAACATCACAATATCTGTAATCAAATAAATACTAGCGAGGAATCCAGTTGGATCCCTCCAACCTGTTTCCCTACATCCACAGACATTAGCACAATACCAATTCCGTTCCACTGCGGAATTATCACGGTATATGAGATTTATAAAAATATTATCCGCTTAATAGGCGGTGCAATAGGGTCTCATCCGCTATATAATGCGGGAAATCAACTCCAAGTACATAAACAATACCAATTTCACTTTTCAGTGAAATTATCGCGGTATATGTTTATAATAAATAACATCCGCTTACTAACGGCGCATAATGTCTATTCCAATCAATAACAGATAACAAATTTATCATCCAGACATACAATCAACAATTTTAAATCTAACTATTTAAAATTTAAATCGAAACTATTCGATTGAGTGAGAAGTTCTCACCTTGGTTTCAATTCCGTTTCAGCGTTTTATTTCGAATAAAATTAAATGTACGCTTAATTTTACCCAAAATTATCACTAGCTCCAAACGACTCCAATCCAGCTCCATTGCGTAGTGTTCGACAAAACAATTACAACGCAATTCGTTTCGTTATTTTTCGACCTCGTATGAAAAAGTTAGAGCATTTTAAAGATCGTACGAATTTAAATATAAATTTATTACAATTTCTTTTATATTTTTACAACCTTTTAACATCACAGCCATCCATTCCACTCTTTATAATCTTGGCCGCACGCGCGTACTCCTTCCCAAATGCGTTCGTTCTAGGTGAAACACGTGAAACCGAACCCAATACCCTAGCTAGGGTTTTGAAATCGCCACCACCACACTTCGTTCCAAGATGATCAGCAACCACCACGATGGAGCCTACGCTCGCGCGCGCCCATAGCTCGAAAACGAGCAAGCTCAGTTCCTCCCTTGCATAGAAAAGTGTGCGTGACTTTCGGGTATTCTAGCTCGATTAGCCATCAATTCGCTTCGCCTACAACGATCTCCACCGTTGATCTTGTACTACACACGTAGCTCTACACTTTTCTAGTTGAAACCTTTTTGAAACAATGCATGGATTGGAAGTAATTGAGGAAAGAAATTGGGAAGACATCGGCCATTAGTTTTAGGGGGTGGCGGCTGAGACAATAAAACCCTAGGGTTGATATTCTTTTGCAAAATGAAGATAATATCGTGCTTATATAGAAATTCTGACGAACACTATTCATTCCGGATTTTCCGAACTCCAAATCTCGCGCGGTGACCGGCGTTTCTAGGGTTTATCCTGCATTCCGGACACAATGGAATAGGTTTGGGAAGCTAATTCGATCATCTGTGTGAGTTACAGCAATAAACGATCGATTTAAATTAAACCGATTTAAACTAATTTCTAGACGTTTTGGCTCGCCCCGGAAAAACGGTAAATCCAATTGACTTGAAATTTGAAGTATTACAATAATATAACATTACGGATCCGATGAAACTAGTTTCGTCGAAATCCGAGACTGTTTGAAAATTGGCTATTTTAACTCGTCAATTAAATATTAAAATATTCAATTTTCACAAATTAACTTTTAATTCAATTTTAAAAGTTCTATAACATCATTCTAACTCCAATATGATAAAATAAAATTTTACAAATCATTTTTAATCCTATTAAACCCAATTTTCAATTATTTCTGTAATTTCAACCATTAAATTATCGATTTAATTATCCAATTAAATCCAGATATTCGAAAAATAAATTATTCGACTTATAAATTTCACTTACTAATATTTAAAATCAATTAAATATTCAAATTTTTATTAACAAAAATTCTGGGTCGTTACATGGAATGCTTTTAGAAGGTGAGTGAAAAATTTATATATTGTTTATGATTTTAATCTATTTTGTTGGCATACGTTTGATTTTTATTCCTAAACAAACTATTTTTTGTGAATTATAGGCTAAAATTGGATGTATTAAATGTCACCTACATATTCTTAGGAGATCTGATTGGAATTAAAGTTACACTCTGATCTAGAAATCGGTCTCAAAAGTTATAGATATGAATATTGATTAGGTATAAAATTTATTCCAGAACTAAAATTGGGTTGTAGATTGTTACTATGATTTTGATTATTATCCTTATTATGTTGAATTGGAGATTTTCGATGTTTAATTTGCGGGAAAAACGTCTGTTTGGTTTTTATAAATTTGTAGTCTTTCCAAATTGCATAAAAAGTGCAACGTTTGGTTTAACAAGTTATATATGCAAATGAAAAGGAAGAGATGTGCGAAGTACAGATTTATTCTCCATAGTTTACACTGTCTATTCTAATAAAAAGAAAATAATAATTACTTGTAATTTCAAACGAGGCAAATCTTTCCTTTTATTCTTGGTCTTTTATTTTAAACAAACTTACGTAAATCATAGCAGACAATCCTCCTTAGAAATACAATTTCAAGAAATTAAATATTTGTGACGAGAATATGTTTGATAGAAACAGGTATTTATACATGTTTATACGTGCTAATAAATATGACGATTTATGCATAACACTCACTTAGGATATTAGTATGCTTAGTAATAATGTTGATTTGCGAATACAAAATAAGAGGAAAGTGTGAAAAGGTTGTGACTATAATTAATGGGTAATAAATGTGGAATCAATTTTGAAGTTACAAATAATTGATATGGTAAATAGATTAAAGGGATTGATAAATAAGGAATTTAGGTTATGGAATGGTTGGAAATGGTTTCTAATTGGAAATTAGTAAATATACGCAAATGTCTAAGGAAATGTCCAATAGGATAATATTCTTTTATCACGGATAAATTGACATTTATGGAAGGAGTAAATAAAGAGGATTTATGGGTAATTGAATATTTAACGTAAATTATATAACCTTTAATAAATAAAAAGAGGTTAGTAAGCTAATTCCAATATCCAATTTAGGATGGTAAGCTTAGAAACATTAAAGCCTAGGATAACACGACTTAATTTTATAAAGCCTAGAATAATTAATTGGACTTAGTCAGTTAAGATGCGAGGTTTATAGAGTTAGACAATGGAATTCTGCACTTTACTTTGAGGGTGCCGGTAGTTCTGTACACTTCCTACTACTGTGAGACATCTTTAACCACAGAACCCATAGAATAATTAATTGGGCTTAGAAGATTAGGATGCGAGGTTAGTAAAGTGACACAATGGAAGTCTACCCTTCACTTAGAGGCTACTAGCAGTTGTGTACACTTGTTGTTGATGTAGAAAATCACCAATCATAGGACCCAAAGGAAACAATTATGGATGATAGGATCTGCTTAGGGGTTAAAGGTATTAAGTGGTCATTTGAATGCCCGTTTATTTCCCAATTAAAAAGTATTAAATGGTCCGAATTATGGATTTAGAGTGATAATGGATATCTCGGGAAGGGTCTGCTTTGGGTTTGAGGTATTAAGTGACTGATCTAGGGTCCGCCGCTTTCCTATAAAAAAGTATTAAGTGTCCTAGTAAGATTCCAAGCGATGTCATCTAGCTAGTACTAGTAAGGAGTACGCCTTTGGGGCTGGGTATTAAATGACAAAGGCCTGCCTAGAATATAAGTATTAAATGGTCAAGGGTCTGCCTAGTCCTTATTAATAAGGTATTAAGTGGCTTGAGTGTTGTCTCTCACATTGCTAAGACTTTAATAATGACAGAGGAATTAGTATTATTGTTATTATATATAACAAAGCCATAAATAAAAGTCAAAGGCCTTTGTAAGTAGGAATAATAGACCAACAATGACGATGCCAAGAGCTGGCTTCATATTTGGGAAGCATTAAGTGGCTGATAGACTTATGTCAGTATTTTGTAGCTTGGAAAGGGTAGGCGGGTGAATTGTGCTAGGTAGGAATATCATGCGTGCAATATATTAGGTTAGTTTGGTTAACCTTAAAATAGTAGGCATGACAATTAAATGAAAACCAATTGGTATAAATTTATATTATGGATAGTACCACATCTTCCAGACACCAGAACATTGTTCTGACCCCCTACACAGTACGATCCATATGATAAATTTAAAGGAACAGGTAACTGGAGTTGGACATGATTGATTATTGGAGAAGTTTTCTTTTCACTTGTGCTCGATGTTGATGTGGCAATCTAGTATCCAACCAATACCACTAATTCCAAGGTAGTAGCCATAGTCAGTATTTATATTCTATTATCGTTTCCGTTGTGAATTTAGATTTTGTCAGTCTCTAATATGCTCATGCTTATGTGTAGATATCAAATATAATGATTTGTACTTTAATGGACTTAGGTTTCAATTCTCTTTGAAATTTAGGCTCTTTAAAGTATGGGTTGTTACATTTGGTATCAGATCCTAGGTTAGTTGGTTAGGGGAAATAGGATAAATTATGAAAAAGTTTTCACATTTCCCTATCTATTATTATTTTCAGGCTAGACTCTAAGAATTTCGACTATAGAAGTAGTTGTACTTCCACTCCAACTATGGATTAAAAATATCTTAGAGTTAAGGTCTTCACCCCAATTCTGAATTACCAAAATGGAGTGTTGGCGATGCATAAGGAGTTGATAGAGAACGGTGTCAATACGACATATGGCAGAATCTTGAAGATTGGAGGTTGTCCGACTTGATGGTTAAGATTCTTTCTACCATGTGATTTTTGGATTTTGATAATGACTTGTAGTCAAAGGTACCCAATTATTTTAGACAGGCGGGACATAGAATTATGTATGTTGTAAACATCTGAAAACCAGTTTTGACAAGGTAATGTCCACCGACCACCTTGTGATGGCAATTAGATTTTTATTTGAAGAATTGAAGTCGATTCCTTAGTCTAAACCTGTGAGATAATTTGATAAAGTATATTTTAGAAATGCCTTGGGTTTTGAAAAAAGGTTTTCAGAGGATTTTTTTTCCCAAGGTAGAGATTAAAATTTTGGGAAGTTTTTGAAATTTTAATTTTCAAGAAACACGTATACCACTAAGTTGGTTGTGTTAAGAAATTTAGACTTATGAAGAAGTAGGTTTTGAAATCCTTAAATAGTTATATGTATATGTGTGTATCAATAAAGGTTTGGTTTAGATTTTTAGCAAGAAAGTAGTTTTTCAATTTGGAAATGAGTTTCAAAGGGTGAATATTTAGCCCAATTATTTTCCTGTTTAAAAAATCAAATATTTTAAAGTTTTCTCTCTTCTATGGGGTTGAAAAAAACAGGAATGACATTTAATTTTATTGAGGTATGAAGATAGAAGTGTCGTTGTACACGCCTGATATCGGAAGAAGTATTTTCGTAGGAAGTGTGCTGAGAACAGTTGTTAAAATATTATCAAGTTTTTAGAATTATTGAAAGTTGAGGCAGTATAAATCAAAAATACTACAGAAAAGGGGAGGAATGGTTTGGAAAGTTAAACAGTAAGCGTAGGCATCGTCGTGAAAAGAGCAAGGATTTTTTGGATCGTGTCGAATTGAAGGAGATGGCATGAAATTATTGTCATTATTATTATTTGTATTATCTATTTAACTAGGCTCAAAAGGGTCGAGGTTCAATCTGCGTAAAAATGCCATAGAGTAGTCAACTACCTAGCGTTCGATCGGTAGTTGCTGACCAGTAAACTTAGAGCGATTGATCAGTCAATGGGTTTTTGCCTAACCCGAACCTAGAACGTGATTATAAATTCGTGTCCAATTTCATCCAGCCGTATTTAAGCTTCCCCCACCTTCTCCATTTCAACAGAACCCAAATCACTATTTCCTCCTCATCCAAATCAGCTCCTGCTTCCTCTGTCCCACCTCTAGACGACGCCATTTCTCCTTCTTTCCAACAAGCAACAACCTTGCCTCCTTCTTGCATGATTTTTGCATGTTAGATCTTGCCCCATCTCCACTGCAGATCTAAACCATATATCTCCACTTCTTAGACCTTCTTACCCTGCTTGTTACTCCTCGTGCAACCCTGGTGTCCTCCCCCAAGAGATCAGGTGGCTAGACTAGAATGACCGAAAGATCTCCTCTTTCCCAAGCTCCGCCAATTTTAGGTTCCTTTAGGGTGTACCGGTGATGTTTGTAGATTTAACAACTTTTGGGTTAAAAGGGCTTTTTGAGGCGGTAGGACTTACACCGATCCAACACTTTAAGACTTTTGAGAGAGAATGCAATCCATGCTACAAAAATTCATCTTTTCGACGTTCATCTAGCATCGAATTTCGATGAAGACAATAGTTTCATTTAGTTGAAGGGTAAAGGAGTAGGATCGAGATATTTGATGACCATTCAACGATATTATGGATATTTTCATGTATAGCGCAATTTGAAAGATATTTAGATGACCGATCGGTGATCTTGCAGTGGATCTCTTCTCAAGGTGTTGGTGTTTGGAGGACGAAGAATCTACACCCGACTGCCCATCTTATTGTGTGCATCATTAAACACAACATCATCCCTAAAATGGAAAGATATGATCAGATTTATCCTTGGGTGTGGAAGGCCACCTATGCAGTTATGGGTGGTATCGCCGTCAATTGGGCATGTTGTCTTATGATTCATTTTTCAAATCAAGGAATTGGCATCCCATGGAGTTACTTTCGATATTATCACCTATTCACTATCGTTTTCATAAAATATATGGTGAACCTTAGTAGGAAGAACACCCAGATGATGGTCCCACTTGCCATTGATAGAGCCTCCCTTAGGAAGATGGGAATTCCTTTTTCACTAGCCACAACAGCCGAGCTAGTTGTAGTGCACCAGCCCCAGTAGGAGGCGGAGTAGTAACAGGGTGCCGAGGGATAACAGAGTCTCGAGCTAGTTGTTATTCGGAAGGTCCAGATTAAGGTTCTATGGATCCATGCCAACCAACGAGAGATGAGAATTGAGATATAGTGCCAAAGTCATGAGATTGGGTGCTTAATAGCTATGCTTTTTCCTTTTCGAGGCTGCGGCAAAAGCTCAAGTACCATTGGTGATCGGGACCATCCCATAGTGTGTAGGTAGGGTTTAAGTTCTATAGATTGTTGTTTCATCTTTTCATTCCAGAATTTTAACTTTCTATGTGGGGTTGTTGGATTGTAGTAGTTAGTTGTTTCTTTTTAAGATGCATACGATGTTATGAGATGTATTTCTTTCTATTTACTATGTTGTTGTTTCCAAATATGTGAACTTTCCTTATATGTATGTTTGGAAGAAATAGTATTGTTAATGAGTAAAGCAACGTATATTCAGGAGAGGCTCTATTAAGGCCCGTAGAAGTCATCAAGTCAAAGGGGGTTCCCATTACATTCCTTGTGTAGTCATCAAATACAAAGTCATATAAGCTTATGTAAGTTCAAAGTGGAAGTCAGATTTGCTGTTAATGTTCAAAGTCAGTATGATATGCAAGTACCTATTCGAAGTCAAGTATGCCATGCAAGTAGCAGTTCAAAGTCAAGTGTGATACGCAAGTCAAAAATACACATGAATCAACATTTGAAGTCAAATGGTGATACAAGTCATAAGTTCGAATCGATTCAATATGCTATGCTATGCAATTGTTCGATTTCCAAATCCTTATCTGTACATGGTACAAACAAGAGAATAGGCTCTAAAAATCTACAAATCAATTTAGGATTTACAAAGTTGAAAACATAAGAAATTAGATAAGAGAATTCGTCCCATAAAATAGCACCCCTAGGTCCATGTTTATAAAGGTGAGAGGATCCACTTCACCTTTCATTGTCTTTAGCAGGCTCATCTTCGGCATGCTTGACTTCGATAGTGTCATCTTGGCACTAGTGTCATCATGTATATCATCAATAAAAGGCGGCTTCAAACATTATTGAAGAGCTATGTCGTCACTAGGTCTTATTGAAGGAGCAACTATCTCATAATATAGTGTTGAAGTCGAATACTTATGAAGTTGATGTGTGGCATTGTTGGCCAAAGACAATACTAAACACGGATGAGAAGAAGAAATAGTATAGTATTACATTAGTAAAGGTGGCTCTATATCTTATGCTACATGCATCGTTGATGACTTCGATTATAATAGATGGTTAAAGGCAATGCTGATCAATAGCAACACTAATGGTTGTTGCGAATAGAGACAGTGTGCAGTGTTGAACATTATTGAAGAGCACTACCACTAAGCATTCCCTCGACCTTGTTTATCCTTGGCGTTATCTAGGGAAATACTTTCGAAGTGCTTGCGAAGTGCGATACTGATAGAGTTTGGCATCAATGAAATGAACTATTGGTCACTTCGACTTCATTGATGACTTATGACATTAATTGCCTTCTATGCTTTTTCCTCCTCTATTGCATGTAACACTTTTCCTTTTATCTTGCTGAGATAACACAACGCGAAGAGATATGATGCCGAAGTGATGAAAGGCGGCATTGTTGATCATAGAAACTATTCTTTCGACACTAATCATGAAATGTGAGGTCATCTTTGCATCTCTTTTCTTGTATGTCTTCGAAATCGATAAGAGGTAGCATTAGTTAAGCATGGAGAAGCATCGATGATGTGTGACTTCTTCAAGGTTTTTTATGGTGATAACATTTTTCATTGGCATCGAAATTTTTTTTAGCACTTGCTTTTCTTTGTGGTCAAGTGGCACACCGAACTCCTTCGACGATGATTATAGTAGTACCATTTTCCCCCTAGTGTAAAGAAGTCATTGACATTTCAAGTCAATATTATTGACATTATCTTTCCTGCATATTGGTCTTCTCTTTACTGATTTGGCTATCCTTTTAAAGTGAACCAACGATGTTTATCCACCTTCCTTCCTTCCATAAATAGTCAAGATCTCTTCATTTCTTCTTCTAACCAAGAATCGAAAGCTCGAGCAAAAAGTTAAAATTCTCAAAAATCTTTCAAGCAATTGAACTACTCGATATGATTTTGTGCAGTTTTGCTTGCTTATTTGATTAATTAACAATTCATTCTGAAATCTCCATTTAGGGTTTTGTTTGGGGTTTTATTGATTTTGGATTGATTAACAATATATTAAAGATTGCGATTATAAATTCTTTATTCCTAGATACTATGTAGTTATATTAATCCTTAAATTAATTAATTACGATTTGCTATTAATTCATTTGTTTGAAGTTTTCAGTTTGATAATGAAGTGGGTCATTTGTTAAACCTAAATCTACTTTATTTAGACCTGCATTGGTGCCAACATTCGTGATACCGTTAATAAACTCGAAGTGAGTTGATTAACCTAACAGTTGCTAATATGTTGGCGTATTTTTTTTGTGTCGCACACACAAAACATGAATTTAATCGATGTTGGTAAGAAAACTAATATGTTTTTGGCTTATTAACGGTAAGATGACTTTGACTTAATTTTTTATCTTAATGACATTAATTACCGCCGACATTGTTATGATTCTTGAAGTCGATAAGACTTAATGTTATTCTTATCATTTTACCTGGCAAATGCTTTCATATCATAAATGATAAAAGTGAATTAAATGTAACACTAATAAGCTTATTACTAACAAAATTCTTACTTCCTTGACAACAATAAATTTAAATTTTGATAGAACGCGACAATCCGTATCTTTCGTGATAGTCGCCACAAGTGAGGGTCTTAGAGTTTAATTAATACCAATGCAGTTAAAGTCATTCACATCTCATCGGCTCAGTCGAAGTGTGGCTACCCTTCGTTGAGAACTTAAAGGTCATCGACAATATCAGCTTCGATTAGATGCACTATTAATGAACTTGGGGTTGATCAAGGTCTAAGTCGCTCGTTATCGACGTTTACTCTTAAATATGATTTGATAACAACAACCCTATATCAATGACATTTTTGACATCACAAACAAAACTCTATATGACATTGACACTTTCGACATCGTTACTTTTAACTTGCTATAAATTGTTTTGCCAATTATCGTGCTTCCAATTCATGTTGCCGCTATTCATCATTACCGATATCATTATCACCTCATCGTCAACTATGGTTCTAGATCTTGTTAGGATTTTATAGCATATGTTATAAGGATGACATTGTCGACGTGAGCTTATAGATACCATTTTTTCTGCTTGTTACCGACCTTAATATCTCAAATGAATCTCACCCATGGCATTATATCTTAAAACGTTACAAACAAATCACTTATTTGTTAACGTCGATAACCTCATTACTTTTGGCATTAACCAACTTATAGCATTCACCATTGATTTATGATTATGTGACTCTTGACAATGATTTATCTTATTTGCTATGAGTTCGTAGACATCGCATGTTAACTTTCATTTTATTGCTTTTTCATGAGGCTTTATTATCGTAATTTGAAATTCACGTTTTCCAATATATTTGTTATATGTTATTTATGTATTGTTGTCTTATGATTAATATATGCCTTATTGCCCTTGTAGTAAATATATTACTTAAGCAACAATTTTAGATTTAGCATTAGCATGTATTAAAATTTTTGTACAATATGAATTATTGTAATTTCTTAAGTTTAGAGTAATATCACCTCATAGGAAAATGGAAGGCCAACAATCGGAAAAGAAGCCCATAAAGAAAACTTGTAAAGATACTAAACCTTCTCCTTCGGCTAGTAAAAAGTGGGACATTATTTCAAATCCATTGTACATTACTATCCAACTTGAACTAGACTCCATTCTTCAACAATTTGGAATTACTAGTGTTGAAGCCATCCCTGCTAGTTCTACAGATAGTATGAATAACCACCAGAAGGGTTCTTCACTTTCAGTCCAATCCATATTTGGCACATGCGCCATCTTCCTTTTCTAGGATTCCTCCTAAGATGCCTTGAGCACATGAATATAGCGCTGATCTAGTTCTTTCCTAATGCTTATACATATCTAACATGCTTGGAAGTCCTAGCTCAGGAAGTTGGACTTCCATCTTTCAATGCTGACATTCTTCATTACATAGCTGGCCCTACTAAGGTGGGTGAACAACCAGGCCATCAACTGTACAATATACATCACAACCTAAAAAGCATGATCTCTATGAGCATTAATAAGGCAAGAGTGTATGGGACTCGATTTTTCATCATCAAATGCTTCTCTAAAATTAGATTAACATTTTATACCACTAGTAAGTCCTTTATCCGTGATAAACCCTATTTGAATATTATTTTTTACTGATGGGTGTTCTTTTTCGGATCCTGTTTCCAAGAATCTAAAATTTGAAGACTAAAAAATCGTAGACTCCATAATCCATCCAGCTAAGAATAGGAGAATAGACTCATACTGCTAACTCCATCGAAGCTCCTCCAATATTTTGTCATCCTTGAACACCACAAGATTTTGAGGGAGGCACCAATAGTTCAGCATATTTTCGATGGAAAAAGCTCGTTAGTAATGGGCAAACTAGATGTCTTCACCTCTAAGTCTCTAGTTCAGATGGATTCTATTGGTAAGTTTTTATGTGGTTAGAAATGGAATTCCCGATACTATTAGTTTATTAACTCTTCCATTCGCTTTAGGCTCGTTTGCCTTTGTTGTTTTTCCAAAGGAAACAAGGGATAAGGATAGTGTTCCTAAGAATAGGAAGAGTAAAGATGTAGTTTTAGCCCTAACTCAATCAATAGAATTTGCCTTATTTAAAGACTCGATTAATCAAGATATTGAAGAATTATATGAGGAAGAAATGGACAATGATGCTTTTATTGACGCTCCTTTTCCTCCCTTAGATAAAGGGCCCAAATATGTGGGTGACTTCACCCCTATTTTCATAGATGTGATGAGGCATGCAAATGTTGATCCAAGTCCCGGAGCAGTACATTTAGACAAATTTCTGGAAAAGCCTAAAGAGGCTCAAACTAAGATACACAATGAGGCTTAAACTTAGATACCCAAGGAGGCCCAAACTTACAATCCCTTCTTAATATTGCATTTCCTACTTCCCCAACATCCATCAGCCGCATATGCATTGAACTTGTTTTGATTCTTTCACAGGATGATCCTCTTCCCTTGAGGACTCAAACTTAAACTTCGTCAACGAATTTTGAGGAGCTTGCCTGGTTGGTCATTCAATATACCTCAATCACTTTTCTTAGATCATTGCAACCCCAATTTATTCTAATGGCCACCTTTTCCTAACCCTAAAATAACTTTTATCGATACGTTTTTCGTTCATTCGATTAACTTTGACTTTAGAGATTTCATTTTAAATTAGATAAGTTATTTATTCTAGGTGGAAAAGCACATGCCTCTTCATCGAGATGCCTCTCAAGGGCCATCCAATATGGTGGTCAATCTTGAAGAAAAGATATTCTTCCTTCAAAACGTATGATTGACATTACCACGGAGAGAGATAAGGTGATCCTTAAAAATGGAAAACTTTCTTCCTTCCTTGAGGAAGAAAAGAAAGCTAGGCAGCTACTAGAAGAAAAAATGAAAAACTTGGAAGATGACCTTAGGTTGTTTAACAAAATTAAAGCAGATCTAGAGAGGGTGACCAAGGAAAACACTAAGCTAATCAAGAAGAAATAATTGCTAGAAGACTAACTAGAAAGGAAGTCTAGCATCCTGGATTATCCAAACAACATTATCAGTTATGCCAAGAAAAAGTTTACTTCCTTTCTCGATGTTTCTCTTCACAAAGTCACTAAGCTATGAAGATGCAATGTATGTGGCATACGCCAATAACATTCGAAAATGCCCAGACTTGGACTTCTCATCTCTACCAACCTTAGATGAAAAATGTAAAAGGAAATTCAATCTTAGGATAAGAAAGCACAGTTGAGGAATAATTCCCTACCGAAGAGGAAATTAACGTCATAAGTGGGCTAACATTTGACAATGCTCCTGTTGATAAAGAGTCAAAACTCAATGAAGCAGATAAAGATAATGACGATGATAATAAAGATAATGATAATGATTACGATGATGACCAGGGTGATGATCATGATGAAAACAATGATGATGCTTGGGGAGGCAATGAAATGGGTCTTCCTAGTCAACTAGATGAAAGTGATGGGTTTGGCAACACCAACTTAGACTCGGTTGTCCAAGATATAGAAACTACTGACATCAAGACCCTTCAAAGAAAAATTCTCCTAATAAGGGTAGTAATTTCTACGGCCAACAGTCTAAAGACAAAGGAATGATATCATCATATTTAGTTATGCTCCCTCAGGTATTGATCTCTTTATCCAAATGCCTCAAGCCATCAGGTAACCTACATTAATTATTTTGGTTAAGGAGAAAACTGAAATATTGTCATGACGTGATGCTTAAAAAGAAAAAAATGGATACAAATCGTTTGAATAGAGGATTGGACAAACAACTAATAGAACACGGCGAATAATATGAGAAGTATAAGAAGCTTGGTAAGAGTGCATCAAAGTTTAGATATTTCAAAGAAATAAAATTCGCTCCTCGGATAAAGAAAGCTCACCGTCACTAGGAAATACTTACGAAAGAGAATTCTAAACTAATGACCCATTTTTGGATGTTAATTGATGATAGAAATGCGCTAGTGGATTTTTAGTACAAAGCTTATTATAGGAGTAAATTTTTCTATTTCTCATACTTATGCGACAATTGTGGGGGTTTGCTCAAACGCTTTCATCATAGATATTTGGACAAGTGTGGGTTTGATTATAACAAACCCAATATTTATTAACACTATTTACGAGATTTAATTTGATAAATTAAGTAAATAATTTAAAAGGTTAATTAGATTGAGACATGATAATTAGTATGGGCCTAGCCTTAATTAATTAACAAATGGAATTAATAAGAACATTAATAAGAAGGAAAATATGAAGGGGGCAAAATAGGAAAATAGCATATTTACTTAACTTCAACTTTCCTATTCTCATCTCTCCCACACAGTCGTTTACAAAAACAAAATATAAGAGTTTGGATGGCTATTAACAAATGTTTCAAAGGAAGCAAAGCTAGGGAAACAAGCTCAAAGCTTAGGGGAATCAAATCAAATTAAAATCTTAACCTTCTTTAGCCATTCAAGATGAATAATAGTTATGCATCTCATGTATTAATTGTTATTTTTGATTTTAAGTATAAATTTGATTGTTTTGCTCATTTTATGTCATGCCGTGATAGTTTGAATGAATATATCCTTATTGGTGAACGTATAGAATTTATTTATGAAATTAAATGATATGTCTGAATTAGAAAACCAATCATATAACACCCAAATAACATGAGATTTTGATATGATATTAGAAAAAATATTTTGAAAGTTGGTTTTTTTGATTTAATGAGAATATTTGGTGAATTTTCTATGGTAAAAAATGAGATATTTCATGTTATAGTTATTTAAAATAATTAAATTGTGATTTTGGTCTCGAAATTATCACATGTTAAACGATGCAATAAATTGGATTTACAATGATTTTGGGAATTTTTTCCAACTGTTTATGATTTAATACGAATTAATTAAGACATAAAAGATTAGGTATCATATTAAAATAAAATTTGTGGTTTGTAAAATGTTTTTGAAATGATAAACCATCTTTTGGTCAGTTTTCTAGAAAAGAAATTGGATAAAGGTTCGTTAACCAAAAAGAATTTGATAAATGAATGGCGTAGTTGGAAAAGAACTTGCTTTTATTAGTTAAATTTTAGTGTTAATTTTAATGGCAGGCGTGCCACACCGATAGTCATGATGCCACCCTTTATCACGCCACCTTTATCGTCTTCGACGTTGAACAAAAGTAACGCATAAGGTATCAAGTTCCGAATATTTGGTGTAACGAATGGGATTTTTGACTTTTGAAGCAACAAAAACAATATCAGAATCTCACAATCGCTGCGGAAAAACATATAATAGATAAATGAATAATCTTTAAATCAAGAGAACTATACATTTTATACATTACATCATCGAAGTTAATATACAACACAACACAATAATAGACAGTTATATAAGCCTGTCCTCACAATTAAATACACAGCGGAAAAGATAATATCATATACAAGTGATAGGTTTCGCCATCCAGCTTGCTCCTGATCTCCACAACATCTCTTGAATTCCAGAATGACTTGATAACTTAACTCTAGACTACCCATGTGGAAACTGGTGGGCATCCAGAGTTTAGGAAGGGAACAATAAACTCCAGGACAGTCATGGGACTAGTGTGACAACTTCAAAAAGTTTATCTTAAAAAAAAACAAAGGAATATTTTAAAATAGATCCGCAATGCTTTAGGAAAATGAAACTACCATAAGGCCTCCCGCCACACACACAATGCAAACGCAGAATTGGAGGAGATTTCTCCTTATGATAGCCAAACATGCTTGATACGTAAATTTCTTTGATATTATTACTATAAGTGCAAAGTGCAGGAAAACTTTTCGAAAGTATAATATAAATCTTAGCCAACATACGACCATTATCTATGCCTACTATAGCCACCATCAAAACAGTGGGGCGCCACCATAAGTAAATGGCAGGTTCTACAACTAAAACCGTACAAGGTGCGTATTGGAGTTTGGATTTCCAACAAATGGTCAGGCCAAGGAATTTCCTATTCCCACATTGGTATGCCTTTGGAAAGACCCCCCGAGAACCTTACCGGATCTCTGCCAACACAAGGCTGGGTTACCTCTGAACTAGGTAACTACTGACACGAGTATGCCATCCCCCGGTCGTAACCGACCTTTATACCGGGATTCACCAACAACCACAAAGAATTAAATTTGCAGCAACCACATAGGTTAAGTATCTAGGCTCCATACCATAATACCACCTCTATCCAGAAGGAAATATACATACCCTATGGGGGTGCTATCCCCAAATAACCTTGCTGCATTCTTCCTGTTTTGACCATTACCGGGTTGTGAGGTTCGACGAAGTCTCGTCCACGAAGCTACGCTTTTCACAAAAGCCACGCTTTGATCAACAAATGATCAGCAGCACTCAGCATGCCACGTTACCAAATTGGAATATATCACTAGTAACCATCAACTACATAACCTCTGAGCTCGTACATCTCAGAGAAGGGTGTTAAGCTAAGAGAATAAATTCTCCGCCACCAACAGAAATGTATTTGATAGAAACCAGCTTTACATCTCAAATTGTAACGTCAGACACACATCCATACAAGTCCGTTCCGGGTTCGAACGGAAGCAAAGGCACTTCCAAAGAAGCCCTTGCAATCCGAATATTCCCTAATCACGTCCGGAATTCCCATCACAAAGGGTGATAAAATCTCTATATCGTGGATCAGCCGATGCAGAGACATTCGACGGCAATCCTTCCATTTTCGAAAATATCCGGTCTTCAAATCCTATCCATTATGACGTATCACTATTCGGAATGGGATTTATGACCCAAAGGACCTCTCCTGGCTAAACCGAATAACAAGCGCTTATTTAAAAATAAGTATAGCATTCAAATTCAAGCAAATCACAACAAATACCCTTTTAAAGGTAAATATTGACAGTCGGTTATTTAACTATCAATATATATGCATAACATCACTAGATTCCAAATAATATCCCAAATTATTTATTTTCCAAAAATATCTTTACAAGATATATTTTTCCACATTTCAACCATTTGAAAAGAAATTTCAAATCACTTTTCACCTTTACAACTTTTGAAAAAAAAATTCAAATCATTTTCCTTAGGCGGAAACACTTCCAAATATTTATTCATTTTCACTAGAAATCTGCCGAGTTCAATTACTTTAAAATAGTTTATAACACTTATCCAAAATATATGGGGAAAAACACTTTGAAATAAAACTATTTTTCTTTAAACACTTTACTTAAAAATATTCTTTATAAAAATATTATACCATTATTACATATAACTTAAGTCCAAACTAATTTTCAAAATAAAATTAGTAGATAGAGTATAGCTATTTAAATAACTATTTTATAAAACAATTATTGATTAAATCTTAGAAATAATCATTTCTATATCAACTTAATAAATCCTTAATTAAAGGATTCAAAACAATTTAAGAAGTTAATTTCTCCAAAGTACCCTTTTCAAAACCAATTCTAGAATTATATATATATGTATATATCTTTCAAAACTATTCAGAAATTTTATTAGGCTTTCCAGGAAGAATACACTTTCATTTCAAAATAGTTCATTTAAACCAACTAAATATATCCTTATCGATTTATTTTAAATTTACGTTCCTAATCTGTAAATTTATTTCTACACTTCAAAAATAAATCAATGTTTATTTTTAAACAAATTTTCCTTTCCTTTATAAATTCCATGGTGAACTTAAGTTTCCAAATATCCGCTGATATACGATTTTCAAATCGATTTCAAATATTCACTTTCAACGACAATTCAATTTTTCAATTAATTTCAAAAACAACCAAATCAAATTCCATATTGATTTTCCAAGAAATTAAACACCAAGTGAATTTCATTTTAATCTCAAATTGAAACCAATTTCTACTAAACCCCAAATCAATTTTCAAACTGATTCCAAATTCTTTTCAAAAACCTAATAAATTTCCACATGGATTTTCAAATTTTATTTCCTTTCAAAAAAATAAATTCCTTTTAAAGAAAACCAATTCTTTTTATTTTTCAAACACTTTAAAATCCATATTTTGAATAAATTCTTCAACCTTTGAATAATATTTCCCGAAATCCATTTATTAAAGTTTTTCCCATATTTTGAAATTTTATTCAATAAAATTAAAAATAATACTTTATTATTTTAGAATTCCTTCTTTTAAATTTATCCAATTCTCAAAAATAAATTTTAATACAAACTTTCAACCTGAATTTTCAAAAATAAAATTTTTATATTTCTTTCCGGTATCCAACGATACAAAAATTATATTCAGCTAAATTTTAGCCTTCAACAATTTCAATCACAAAGATAATCACACAGAGATTATAAATATGTAATACACAACATTGAAACAAATTCAATTATTTGAGGAATCCAGTTGGATCCCTCCAACCTGTTTCCCTGCATCCACAGATGTTAGCACAATACAAATCCCGTTTCGAGTAGGGATATCGTGGTACATGGGTTTATATAAAATATCAACCGCTATTATGCGGCGCAACAGGGTCTCATCCGCTATATATTGCAGAAATCAACTCCAAGTACATATATAATACCAATTCCACCTCATAGTGGAATATCGCGATATATGTGTTTAATATAATAACCTCCGCTTAATATGCGGCGTATAGGGTCTATTTCAATTAAACAAATATCAATTTATCATTCAATCACACAATCAAGCAATTTTAAATCTAACTATTTAAAATTTAGAACGAAACAAATTCGATTGAGTGAGAAGTTCTCACCTTACTTCCAATAGCGGTTTCAGCATGTTATTCCGAATAAAATTAAACGCGCGTTTAATTTTACTCAAAATTCCACTAGCTCCATTCAACTCCAATCTAGCTCTGTTACGTAGTATTCGATAATACGAATCCAACGCAAGTAGTTTTGTCATTTTTCGACCTCGTATGAACAAGTTACAGCTTTTTAAAGTTTATACGAATTTTAATATAAATAAATTTACAATTCTTTTCTATTTTTTTTCAAACCCTACATCATAGCCGTTCGTTCTTGAACTACAGATCAGGGCCGCATGCACAAGCTTCTTCTCCCCTAGTGAAAAACGTGAACCAAACTACCCATCGGCCGCCGTTTGTTTTGGAATTATCGTGGCCAACATCGATCACTTCAAATCGATCAACCACCCCCACGATGATGCTCCACCCTGACTCCACCTACGACCTCAATACCATCGTGCTCGGTCTCACGTGTATCACGAAAATCTAACCCAAAGCCGGCCTAAACGCGACCCCCTAGCCTCCACGTCGAGCCTCCATTTCAAATCATGGCCGTTGGATTTGTCGAGCTCGATGAGCTCTACAAGTTTGCTGTTGAACATCTTCCTTGATTGTGAATGGATCGAGAGTTATTGAAGAGGAAAGAATCTGATATTTCGGCCATTGAAATTAAAGATGGAGGCCTGAAACCCTAGCTAGGTTTTAATAAAAATAGTGAATAATAACGTCCTTATATAGAAAATGCCAAAACACTATTCATCCGAAAATTTCCCGAACTCCAAACGAAGCGTGCTGCCTGGCGTTTATAATGTTTTACCCCTATTTCGAACGCAATGGAATATATATTAGGAGCCAATTCTATCATATTTGAAAGATAGGTTTTCAAATCGAATATTTAAATTTAAAATTCACTTAAACCGATTTCAGTGCATTTTAGCTTGCCCTGAACAAACCGTAAATCCGATTGACACGAAATTTGAAATCTTACAATAATTTAACATTACGGATCCGATGAAACTTGTTTCGTTGAAATCCGAGTCTGTTTGAAAACTGACTATTTCTACTCGTCAATTAAATATTAAAATATTCAATTTTCACAATTAACTTTTAATTCAATTTTAAAAGTCTTATAACGTCATTCTAACTCCAATATGATTTAATACAACTTTAGAAATCAATTTTAATCACATTAAACCCAATTTCCAATTTTTCCGTGAATATTAAATTATCGATTTAATTATCCAATTAAATCAAGATATTCGAAATAAAATTTATTCGACTTACAAATTTTGCTTATTAATATTTAAAAAATCAATTAAATATACGAATTTCAAATGACAAGAATTCTGCGTCGTTACAAACTTCCCCTTTTAAAAGAATTTCATCCCCGAAATTGCCAAGTAAGAAAAAGTTACAGAATCCATCAACTTTTCAAAACCATTTGTTCAAATTAAATTTAAAATTCATTTAAACATTTTAACTTTTCCAAAATCCACAGTTAAACTTCTTACAATAACTTTACTAAGTTTTCAAATCCTACAATTTCATTTCAATTTAGGAATTGACTTTTCGTTAACAAAAATTTTCTAAAAATTTTTCTAACTCTCAAAATTTATGGAAAAATTTGGCAGAGTCTCCCTTGTGTGGAGGAGCTTTTGCAATATCACAATAGATATAAATATATATACATCGACCCACAAGGTCGGAAAACAGAAAAACAGTTCATATTTCCTACTTTTATTGCGTAGGCGTACCTTTTTAGCATTTTTAAGCAAAGCTGTTATTTATCAGCATTTTAGCGCGACCACATCCAACCAACTACAGCCCTGGTACCTGTACTTACTCAATTTAAACCTGTAAGTGACATATATAGGAAATTCATTTACATTTCACTAATTTTCAATAGAAAACATATAGTTTTCATAAGTAATGCAATCAAAATAATTGCCATAAGCATTTTATAAGGTTTCGATACAAATTTTAATTGCTTACAACCAATTCATATTAGTTCACTTTCAATTCAAATTCAATTATATAGCTTTCCATTTATCAATTCAATTTCATTGACACTTAATGAATTATATACAATCAACTAACAATCATATAACAACCAAATCATAACCAACATAACCAAATTATTAAATTTACATTCAATTTGGCTTAACACTTTTATTTCCAATTGGTTGATATTAAATTGACTTCCATTCAATTATTCAATTTTTTTCAACTTCATTAGCTTCTAATGAATTAACACTTACATCCATTATTCCATATCAATTCATTTACATTCGATTAATTAATACTCAATTCATTAGTTCAATTCAATTGCTAATTCATTTAACCACAAAGTTGAATTTCATTACATAACTCAAGTTCATATTCATCACTTCACTTTATTAATTTACTTCGATACCAAAATCAACTTCATTCAACATTACTTAAGTTATATTTCATTTTATAAACATCACTTGGTTTCACTTAACTTAAATTTCCACCTATAAATCCAATTCAGATTCCAATTCTAAAGTAAATTCTATTTAACTTTTACCAAATTCAAATTTCGTCACTTATTTAAATTCATATCTTGTTTTTCTTAACAAAAATTGTTTAACCATTTTATCATTTGGTTTCACTTACATATATTACACTGGATTTCCAATTCTATATGAATACAATTTACTTTCATAAAAATGTAACGACCCTGAATTTTTAACAATTTAATTTGAAACTATTTAATTAATTCTAAATATTTGAATTATGGTTTGGGTTGAAATTTCAATATAACTTTGAATTTGGCGATTAAATTATAAAAATTTAATCCATTGAAAGCTGAATAAAAATTTGAATCTTCAATTTTAAGCTGATTAAAATATTTCAAAGGCTTGTAAAATCCATATTGATGATACTGAAGATAATAAAAGCTTCAGAATTTAATTTGAAAGTGATTCGTTCAGTTTTGCAATTTTATCGTTCGAATCGATATTTAAAAATAGCCTTCCGAGGCACAGTCTTGGAATTCAACGAAACCAGTTTCATTGGATCCGTAATACTGTATTAATATCGGATTTCAAATTTCGTTGTGATCGGAATTGTCGTGTGATCACACGGTAAGTAAACGCGGTGAACTATATTGAAATTCAATATTTAAGTAGAAGAAAAATTATTATATAATGGTTAAATCAGGTGAACAGTTGGGTACCTTTTCAATCACGTCTCTTTCACTTCTGTTGCTCACGAATTTCCTTTTTGTAGCCGACCTACCTTCTCAAGCCAACCTATTTTCTGAAACGTGCAGTCTGGTTCGATTTAATAATCGTGTATGTCTTCTTCTTTTTCCATTGGAAACAAAATCAAAGATTATTATAAACACTTCGTTCCTTTCTTAAGCAAAGGATAATAAATGGCCGTAAATCTCTCCCCCTTGCATTCCTCTTCTCAAAATTTCGAAACCCATCCTCTAATCGAATTTGCGTTCTTTTCTCCCCCTCCTCAAATTAAAACCCACGGCAGTTTAAAAAAAAAATAGAGACGAAATAAATATCGAGCTCGCGTTCGCATGCGTGGTGGTGGAGGTGGACGTTCGGGGTGTGGCGATTGAGCATCAAGGAGTCGCGATGCATCAGGAATTCATGGTGAATGTAAGCGAGGCCGACGTTCGAATTTTGGGAGAAGTTAGGGATCGCTGTTTGGTGTGTCGCGATTAGGACGCGGCTGAGAGGTTGTTCATGAGGCATCAAGCGACGTTGGAGATTTGCAGTGCTTGGCGATGGGTGGGTCGCGATTCAACTCTTGTCGAAGTCCAAAGGGGGCTGAGTCGGCTAGGGTTTGTGCAGTGGAGGCGATGGGAAAGCTTCGATTCTGGAACGGTCGGCATCGACTAGGGTTTCAAATCGCGATTTGGGGTTGCTGTTTTTTGAGCAGTGATAGGTATATTTTCCTTTTGCTTAATTCATATGTTTATATATTTTACAGTAAAGATACAAAATTTCATTTTTTTAAATTTAAAGGCAATAAATATGTAAGCAAACATAAATACATATGTGCAGATTTTTACAGTAAGGTAATGTACCTGTTTTTGATTTAAAATTCATAGATATGTATGTAAAGGATATATATGTAAATATGCATGTAAGCAGTAGGTATATATATACACAAAACAGTAAAGGAAGTTCTATTTGATTTTAAGGTTTGAAAAAAAGAAAATTAATTTACTGATAATTTTAAAAATAAAAATGTTTCCATTCGAATATATAAAAGCTTGAAAAATAAAAATAAAAAGAAAAATAAAATTTTAAATGTTTAAGTAGTTATATAAAATCAAAACCAATATAGTTATTTTTATAAGTGTGTATATACGGTTTCCAAAGAAAGTATTTTATAAAAAAAGAAATAAAAAAAAAAAGAAATTTGTTTTAACAAAAATAGTGTGTGTTTGAAATTTATTCACTTAATTAGCTTATCTAATTGTTGGTTGCTAAACTATTATATAAAAAGGAAATTTAGTTCAAATTAAAGTTTCTAGTTAAATAAATTAAAAGAAATTAGTTGAAAAAAAAATCATTAATTTAAAATTGAAATATTAATTGAACTAAAATTTTAAAATGAAATTGGTTTATTCGATTTGTTTTGAATGTTAATAAATTTATATAATTGTTATACAAGGTATAAATCAAGAAATCAAGTCGAGATGGAAAATGGATGGCAAATTAAAAAGCAAAGGTGAGAACTTCTCACTCAAAAGGGTTTGATTTAAATTTTAAATAGTTAGATTTAAAATTGTTTGATTGTGTTGATCGAATGCTTTAATGATGATTGTTATTTATATATATATATATTGGATGTGAATAGACCCTATACGCTGTTAGTAAGCGGATGTTATTTATTAAACCCATATACCGCGATATTCCACCTTGAAGTGGAATTGGTATTATATATATAGCAATATATACATATTGGCATATGTATATATTGGAATTGTTGATTTTCCCGCATTATATAGCGGATGAGACCCTATTGCGCCGCCTATTAAGCGGATAATATTTTATAAATCCCATATACCGCGATATTCCACCTCGTAGTGGAATGGGTATTGTGCTAATGTCTTTGGATGCATGGAAACAGGTTGGAGGATCCAACTGGATTCCTCACATTGATTGAATTTATTTATGTAGTGATGTGATAATCTGTGAATGATTATATTGATGTGATTGATCATATTGATGTTTGGAATTTATTTGAAGGCTGTAATTTAGCCGAATGGGTTTTTGGTATCGTTGGATACCAGAAATAAATGGAATTGGATTTTGGAAATCAAAGTAGAAACGTTAAGTGAATTAATTTTAGAAAATTGAACAAATTAAAGAAAAGAATTTAAAAGTATAAAAAGCTGATTTTTGTAATCTTATCGAATTACTTCCAAATATGGTGAATTTTTTTTATAAATGGAATTTTGTAAGTAGTAAGATTTATAAATTTTGTGAAGTTATTAAAAGAATAAATTTGAAAAAATAAATGGATTTTTAGATAATTAACCTATAATTGAACTTTGACTTTTAAATGAATAATAAAAGGAATTGGTTAATAAAGCGATTTTATAAGTTGAAGTTTTATAAAATATATATATAATGTGAGATTATAAACGTTGTTTTTATAAATTCGAAATCGACTTATTTTGACAAGTTAATTTTTATAGATTATTAAAGGAATATATTCACGATTCTGGACAGTGAATAATATATTAAAGAAATGTTTTGGGAAAGTGATATTTTAAATAGAATCATAATGATTTCAAGATGTTTTAAATTGTAATGATTATCGAAACCATATAATTCAACATTCATTGTTGAAATAGATGTTTCGAGAAATATGGAAATGGTGGACTATAACACTGTTTTTATAGTAAATGATTTCCAAAAGGAAATGTTTTATATAGCATTGGGATTTATATATCCATTTTAATTTTGAATCCCTGTACTAGTACTTTTGGGTTGTCGTAACGATGTTTTACGCAACATTCGTTTTGACCCAAATAAATGTGTTAAGAGAATATTTTCCAAGTGTTGAAAAATAAATAGATTTGTGAATTACTTATTTATTAAATAAGTATGGAAATGTTTTTCCTATGTTAAGTGAATGTTTTGAGACTTTATCTTTTTAAGATAAATTGAAAATGAATACTAGAAAACGGTTTGAAAATCGTATATTCATAGATATTTTGGAAATGTAAATTCACTATGGAATTTATAAAGGAAAGGGAAATTGGTTTAAAAATAAACATTGATTTATTTTTGAAGTGGAAATAAATTTACGGATTTGGAACGTAAGTTTAAAATAAATCGGTAAGGATTTATTTGATTGATTTAAATGGATAAATATTTGGAAGTGTTTCCGTTTAAGGAAATTGATTTGAAATTTGTTTTCAAAGATTGAAAGGTGAAAATTGATTTGAAATTTGTTTTCAAATGGTTGAAGTGTGAAAAATATATGTTATAAAGATATTTTGAAAAAAATAAATAATTTGGGTAAATTATTTATAATCGGGTGATGTTGTGAATATTGATTGATAGTTAAATAACCGACTATCAATATTGACCTTTAAATAGGTATTTGTTGTGAATTGGTTGAAATTGAATGCTACACTTATTTTTAAATTATTGCGCTCGTTATTCGGACTACCCGCTCCGAATAGTGATACGACGTAATGGATAGCATTGAAGACCGGTGGTGAAGACCGGGTATATGTGAAAACGATAGGATGACCTGTTGATTGTCTCTGCACCGTTAGATACGGTATGGAGATTTCCTTTGTGATGGGAAGTTTTATCGGGATTATGAATACCCGGATTGCAAGGGCTTCTTTGGAAGTGCCTTCGGTTCTGTTCGAACCCGGAACAGACTTGTATGGATTGTATGTCTGACATTACATTTTGAGATATAAAGCAGATTTCTTTCAAATACATTTCTGTTGGTGGCGGAGGATTTATTCTCTTAGCTTAACACCCTTCTCTGAGACGTACGAGCTCAGAGGTTATGTAGTTGAAGGTTTTCAGCGATACACTCCTAATTTGGTAGTGTGGCATGCTAAGTGCTGCTGTGTGATTGATGATCATTTGTTGATCATTTGTGATCAAAACACGGCTTTGTGAAAAGCGTAGCTTTGTGGACAAAACCACTTCGAGCCTCACAAATCGGTAATGGTCGAAACAGGAAAGATGCGGCAAGGTTTCAGGGGTAGCTCCCCTAGGGTATGACCATTCCTTCTGGAAAAGGGTAGTATCATGGTATGGAGCCAAGATACTTACTCATGTGGACACACTTTACTTATTACTGTGTGATGTTGTTGGTGTAGAGGATCCTTGTATAAAGGTCCCAAAGGACCGGGGGTGGCATATCTGAGGTTTTATTCCCCGGGAAGGGGGTATCCGGCCTTGTTTGGCAGAGATCCGGGTAAGTTCTCGGGGCGTCCGGCCAGAAGCGTTCCCATGTGGCAATAGGAAGTTCCTTAGCCTGACCATTTGTTGGAAATCCAAACAAAACAATACGCGCCCTTTACGATTTCAATTGTATAACCTGCCACCTCAGGTGGTAGCTATAGTAGGCATACTATAATGGTACGTATGCTAGCTAAGATTAATATTATACTTTCGAAATGTTTTCTACACTATGCACTAATAATAAAAATCAAATGTTTTCTGCGTAGTAAGCATATTTGACTATCATAAGGAGAAATCTTCTCCAATTCTGCATTTACATTGTGTGTGTGGCGGGAGGCCTTATGGTAGTTTCATTTTCTAAAAAGCATAGCGAAATTCTTTTTATTTTCTTTGTGAAAATAACTGTTTTTAGTTCTCACACCAGTCCCATGACTGACCTGGAGTTTATTGTTCCCTTCCTAAACTCTGGGTGCCCACCAATTTCTACACGGGCAGTCTAGAGTTAGGTTGTCAGGTTATTCTGGATTTAGGAGTGCTATGGAGCTCAGGAGTCGAGCTGGATGGCGAGACGTATCACTAGTATATAGTATTTATTTTCCGCTGTTTATTGTTATACACTCTGATGATGTGATGTAATGTAATATAATGTAATGTAATAACTGATATAGTTCTTTGTTTTTAAAGATATTCATTTATCTATTATATGTTGTTCCGCTGCGACTGTGAGATTCTGATATTGTTTTCTGTTCTGTTTTCTTACTTCTTCTATCACTTCTTCTACCTCTTTCTTTTTCTTTAACCCTAAAGGCTCGTAAGTTTGTTCCTCTTTGGCTGGATTGTTGTGGAATGTTGCCAGCTCAAAGGAGTACGGATTTTCGGGCCTTTACATTTGGTATCAGAGCATATGGTTAAGTAACAATCTTGGCTCTGTTGGGTGTTACTCATTAGAGATAGAGTCAGTAGTACTCTAGAATGAGTTTGAGTATAATAATAGATATGAGCGCGTATTTGTTAGTGAATATAAAATTGTTTTATATTGTGTTGACTTATCGGTTGATTGTTTATAGATTCTGGTCGGTGCAGTCTAGCTAACTAAATCGATAGGGATTTCTAAACTCTTAAACAAGATAAACCGACACAA
This sequence comes from Allium cepa, assembly GCA_030765085.1. NCBI lineage: Eukaryota > Viridiplantae > Streptophyta > Magnoliopsida > Asparagales > Amaryllidaceae > Allium > Allium cepa. Next base: position 814,690,495 of record CM060939.1, read on the forward strand.
TATTGTTTTAAAATAGGGTAAATGAAATAATTTTACCCAAAATTATTTTTGTATATAAAAGAAATGATTTTCTGTATATTATTACAGTATATGGTTGCTTGGTTGTTCGGTAGTGATAATACTCGATCATTATCATTAAAGTTGAATAAGAATTGAAATCATAATAAAAAGGTTAAGAAATAAGTCCATATACAAATGAAATTTGAGAATGTAAATTATAAATGTGAATTGTAATTTGAAGTGGAATTCCAGAGAATGTTTTGAAAAGAATTTGAAATTTTGGAGATTTGGAAAGTTTAAATTCCTTGTTGATTTGAAATTTAGTTCCAAAAGTTTTGGAAGGATAAAAGCTCTAAACTCTTTTCGGTCGTTGGAAAATAATTCCGGTGATGATCGCGACATCATCGGTGTTCATTTTCGGGTTTCCAAAAGAGGAATTGCTGCCAAATTGTTTTAAATGGAAGTTGTTTGGAAAATTTGGGTTTGGTTTTGAAATGCAAAAGATAAAGTTGAGTTGTTTTCAAAAATGGTTTTGAATGGTTGAAAAGACTCTGGAATGCTATATAAAAATATTTATGGAATATTATTAAGTTGATAACTTGTAAAGTTTAAAGTTGTTAAAATAAAAAATCCAACTTAAGAAAATTTATTGAGTTGAAAATAAATTTGGAGTTGTAATAAATGAATTTGAATTAAATTGAAATTAAATTGTGTTCGTGAATGAACAAATGAGGTGACATTTGTAAATAAATGAATTGAAATTGAAAAATGGAATGAGATTTGAATCAAGTTGAATAAAATCCAGACTTGGGTAAAATAAAATAGATTGAATTCAAGTATACTAGTATGATAATTTATTAATTCATGAAATACTGAAATGGAAGTTGAATTAGTTAAATTAAAACTTGAATTGTGAGCTAAATAAAAATGGTTAGGAATTGCAGATAAATTCAAGTAAGTTGCAATAAATTGAAAATGACTTTGTTGACAAAATAAATTCGAAATGATTGTGAATGGTTATAAACCAAAAATAGTGAATTGAAAATAAATTTTGGGAATGAACGAAAGAATAAAACTGGAATTGAAACCAAATGTTAGAAACAAATTTGAATAAAGTGAATAGGAATTTGTAATGAATTAGTAATTGGAATTAATTTAAAATAGTGCAGTTGTGAATAAAAGATAATTGATAGATTCAACATTCAGAAGCTAACTAAAATCCAAATTGAATTGAAATTGTAAATTGAATCCAAATGAAATTGGAAATGCAAGATTGAATGTAATGAAGGTATAACTCCAATAGTAAACTAAAAATGTATAAGAAGCATATATTGAAAATTTTGTAACGAAATGTGCAAAATGATATTCGAATGTTGGATTTGAATACTTCTACTAGCAGGTTATATAGGTGTTATAAAGGAATTGGGATTTTGTTTTCAAAGATAAAATTGAATTGCTCGACAAAAAGGTACGTATTTCAATTTCAGTATGAAATTTGGTGATGTTCTTCTCTAGCCATTGGCTTTCTCTTTTCTTTTTTATTCTGAGGGGCCGTGGAGCCATTTTGTAGTCGTACCGAGCTAGCCGCGCAAAGGAGACGCTGGCGAAATTTTTCGAAAATTTAGGGTGTTAGAAAAATTTTGCGAAAATTTTGAAATTTGAAATTTGAATTTAAATTTAAATTTGAATTTTGAAGTAAACAATGTTGTTTGAAACTTAAAATTGAAGTTGTAAAACTAGTTGAAATGATAATAAATCTCTAATAGAAAGATTTGTTTTGGTAAGTTGATAAAACTATTTGGATTGTGAAAAATATTAGATAAGTTGAGGATCATTTTTCCTAACTTGTAATTTCGGGACGAAATTCTTTTAAGGGGGGAAGGTTGTAACGACCCTGAATTTTTAACAATTTAATTTGAAACTATTTAATTAATTCTAAATATTTGAGTTATGGTTTGGGTTGAAATTTCAATATAACTTTGAATTTGGCGATTAAATTATAAAAATTTAATCTATTGAAAGCTGAATAAAAATTTGAATCTTCAATTTAAAGCTGATTAAAATATTTCAAAGGCTTGTAAAATCCATATTGATGATACTGAAGATAATAAAAGCTTCAGAATTCAATTTGAAAGTGATTCGTTCAGTTTTGCAATTTTATCGTTCGAATCGATATTTAAAAATAGCCTTCCGAGGCACAGTCTCGGAATTCAACGAAACCAGTTTCATTGGATCCGTAATATTGTATTATTATCGGATTTCAAATTTCGTTGTGATCGGAATTGTTGTGTGATCACACGGTAAGTAAACGCAGTGAACTATATTGAAATTCAATATTTAAGTAGAAGAAAAATTATTATATAATGGTTAAATCAGGTGAACAGTTGGGTACCTTTTCAATCACGTCTCTTTCACTTCTGTTTCTCACGAATTTCCTTTTTGTAGCCGACCTACCTTCTCAAGCCAACCTATTTTCTGAAACGCGCAGTCTGGTTCGATTTAATAATCGTGTATGTCTTCTTCTTTTTCCATTGGAAACAAAATCAAAGACTATTAGAAACACTTCGTTCCTTTCTTAAGAAAAGGATAATAAATGGCCGCAAATCTCTCCCCCTCGCATTCCTCTTCTCAAAATTTCGAAACCCATCCTCTAATCGAATTTGCGTTCGTTTCTCCCCCTCCTCAAATTAAAACTCACGGTAGTTTAAAATAAAATAAAAAATAGAGAGGAAATAAATATCGAGCTCGCGTTCGCATGCGTGGTGGTGGAGGTAGACGTTCGGGGTGTGGCGATTGAGCATCAAGGAGTCGCGATGCATCAGGAATTCGTGGTGAATGTAAGGGAGGCCGACGTTCAAATTTTGGGAGAAGTTAGGGATCGCTGTTTGGTGTGTCGTGATTAGGACGCAGCTGAGAGGTTGTTCATGAGGCATCAAGCGACGTTGGAGGTGTGTAGTGCTTCGTGATGGGTGGGTCGCGATTCAACTCTTGTCGAAGTCCAAAGGGGGCTGAGTCGGCTAGGGTTTTCGCAGTGGAGGCGATGGGAAAGCTTCGATTCTGGAACGGTCGGCATCGGCTAGGGTTTCAAATCGCGATTTGGGATTGCTGTTTTTTGAGCAGCGATAGGTATATTTTCCATTTGCTTAATTCATATGTTTATATATTTTACAGTAAAGATATAAAATTTCATTTTTTTAAATTTAAAGGCAATAAATATGTAAGTAAACATAAATACATATGTGCAGATTTTTACAGTAAGGTAATGTTTCTGTTTTTGATTTAAAATTCATAAATATGTATACAAAGGATATATATGTAAATATGCATGTAAGCCGTAGGTATATATATACACAAAACAGTAAAGGAAGTTCTATTTGATTTTAAGGTTTGAAAAACAGAAAATTAATTTACTGATAATTTTAAAAATAAAAATGTTTACATTCGAATATATAAAAGCTTGAAAAATAAAAATAAAAAGAAAAATAAAATTTTAAATGTTTAAGTAGTTATATAAAATCAAAACCAATATAGTTATTTTTATAAGTGTGTATATACGGTTTCCAAAGAAAGTATTTTATAAAAAAAAGAAAAAAAAAAAGAAATTTGTTTTAACAAAAATAGTGCGTGTTTGAAATTTATTCACTTAATTAGCTTATCTAGTTGTTGGTTGCTAAACTATTATATAAAAAGGAAATTTAGTTCAAATTTAAGTTTCTAGTTAAATAAATTAAAAGAAATTAGTTGAAAATAAAAAAAATCATTAATTTAGAATTGAAATATTAATTGAACTAAAATTTTAAAATGAAATTGGTTTATTCGATTTGTTTTGAATGTTAATAAATTTATATAATTGTTACACAAGGTATAAATCAAGAAATCAAGTCGAGATGGAAAATGGATGGCAAAATTAAAAAGCAAAGGTGAGAACTTCTCACTCAAAAGGGTTTGATTTAAATTTTAAAGAGTTAGATTTAAAATTGTTTGATTGTGTTGATTGAATGCTTGAATGATGATTGTTATATATATATATATATTATATATATATATATATATATATATATATATATATTGGATGTGAATAGACCATATACGCCGTTAGTAAGCGGATGTTATTTTATAAACCCATATACCGCGATATTCCACCTTGAAGTGGAATTGGTATTATACATATATATATATAGCAATATATACATATTGGCATACGTATATATTGGAATTGTTGATTTTCCCGTATTATATAGCGGATGAGACCCTATTACGCCGCCTATTAAGCGGATAATATTTTATAAATCCCATATACCACGATATTCCACCTCGAAGTGGAATGGGTATTGTGCTAATGTCTTTGGATGCAGGGAAACAGGTTGGAGGGATCCAACAGGATTCCTCACATTGATTGAATTTATTTATGTTGTGATGTGATAATCTGTGAATGATTATATTGATGTGATTGATCATATTGATGTTTGGAATTTATTTGAAGGCTGTAACTTAGCCGAATGGGTTTTTGGTATCGTTGGATACCAGAAATAAATGGAATTGGATTTTGGAAATCAAAGTAGAAACGTTAAGTGAATTAACTTTAGAAAATTGAACAAATTAAAGAAAAGAATTTAAAAGTATAAAAAGCTGATTTTGTAATCTTATCGAATTACTTCCAAATATGGTGAAAAAATTTTATGAATGGAATTTTGTAAGTAGTAAGATTTATAAATTTTGTAAAGTTATTAAAAGAATGAATTTGGATAAATAAATGGATTTTTAGATAATTAACCTATAATTGAACTTTGACTTTTAAATGAATAATAAAAGGAATTGGTTAATAAAGCGATTTTATAAGTTGAAGTTTTATAAAATATATATATAATGTGAGATTATAAACGTTGTTTTTATAAATTCGAAATCGACTTATTTTGACAAGTTAATTTTTATAGATTATTAAAGGAATATATTCACGATTTTGGACAATGAATAATATATTAAAGAAATGTTTCGGGAAAGTGATATTTTAAATAGAATCATAACGATTTCAAGATGTTTTAAATTGTAATGATTATCGAAACCATATATTTCAACATTCATTGTTGAAATAGATGTTTCGAGAAATATGGAAATGGTGGACTATAACACTGTTGTTATAGTAAATGATTTCCGAAAGGAAATGTTTTATATAGCATCGGGATTTATATATCCATTTTAATTTTGAATCCCTATACTAGTACTTTTGGGTTGTCGTAACGATGTTTTACGCAACATTCGTTTTGACCCAAATAAATGTGTTAAGAGAATATTTTCCAAGTGTTGAAAAATAAATAGATTTGTGAATTACTTATTTATTAAATAAGTATGGAAATGTTTTTCCAATGTGAAGTGAATGTTTTGAGACTTTATCTTTTTAAGATAAATTGAAAATGAATACTAGAAAACGGTTTGAAAATCGTATATTCATAGATATTTTGGAAATGTAAATTCACTATGGAATTTATAAAGGAAAGGGAAATTGGTTTAAAAATAAACATTGATTTATTTTTTAAGTGGAAATAAATTTATGGATTTGGAACGTAAGTTTAAAATAAATCGGTAAGGATTTATTGGATTGATTTAAATGGATAAATATTCTGTTTAAGGAAATTGATTTGAAATTTGTTTTCAAAGATTGAAAGGTGAAAATTGATTTGAAATTTGTTTTCAAATGGTTGAAGTGTGAAAAATATATCTTATAAAGATATTTTGAAAAAAATAAATAATTTGGGTAAATTATTTATAATCGGGTGATGTTGTGAATATTGATTGATAGTTAAATAACCGACTATCAATATTGACCTTTAAATAGGTATTTGTTGTGAATTGGTTGAAATTGAATGCTACACTTATTTTTAAATTATTGCGCTCGTTATTCGGATTACCCGCTCCGAATAGTGATACGACGTAATGGATAACATTGAAGACCGGTGGTGAAGACCGGGTATTTGTGAAAACGATAGGATGACCAATCGATTGTCCCTGCACCGTTAGCTACGGTATGGAGATTTCCTTTGTGATAGGATGTTTTATCGGGATTGTGAATACCCGGATTGCAAGGGCTTCTTTGGAAGTGCCTTCGGTTCCGTTCAAACCCGGAACAGACTTGAATGGATTGTATGTCTGACATTACATTTTGAGATATATAGCAGATTTCTTTCAAATACATTTCTATTGGTGGCGGAGGATTTATTCTCTTAGCTTAACACATTTCTCTGAGACGTACGAGCTCAGAGGTTATGTAGTTGAAGGTTATCAGCGATATACTCCCAATTTGGTAGTGTGGCATGCTAAGTGCTGCTGTGTGATTGATGATCATTTGTTGATCATTTGTGACCAAAGCACGGCTTTGTGAAAAGCGTAGCTTTGTGGACGAAACCTCATCGAGCCTTACAAACCGGTAATGGTCGAAACAGGAAAGATGCGGCAAGGTTTCAGGGATAGCTCCCCTAGGGTATGACCATTCCTTCTGGAAAAGGGTAGTATCATGGTATGGAGCCCAGATACTTACTCATGTGGACACACTTTATTTTTTACTGTGTGATGTTGTTGGTGTAGAGGATCCTCGTATAAAGGTCCGAAAGGACCGGGGGTGGCATATCTGAGGTTTTATTCCCCGGGAAGGGGGGTAGCCGGCATTGTTTGGCAGAGATCCGGGTAGGTTGTGACGCCCCACCTCTATACCCACGCTAGCCAAGAACACTCCGGAGTAGTGCTGTCAACTAGCACGGAGAATAAGGCTGTTGAGGAGCGACCATCCATGTAATTGCTTATCACATGGTGGCTATAAATAATCTTCGGAAACAAACATAGAAATAATCATATCACAAATCAGTCACAGATATCCATATCACAAAGGCGGAAGAAGATATGAATATATAACTAACACATGAAAGTGTACATCAGAGTAGTGGTCATTAAGATCCACGATAATACAAAAGAATAGCAACACGTGCTATACAAAAGAATACAACTATGAGTCTATATCTCAAGTGTATACAACAAAAACTGCTAATCTAAACAGTTAGCCAAAAGTCAGAGTGATGAATCCCTGGGAAGAAGTCAAGCAGAAGCACCTGTAACATCTCGGTCTGACCCGAGTATTATTTAAGAAAATAATAAACGGATCAGTCTAGCTATAAATATCAGATGACATGATATAACATAAAAGATATGGCATAAACATAAACATCCATAACGACATACCACTATAAGTATGTAAATAATGATCAACAGAAGATCAATCAATAAGAGATAATCAATATCACAAGAATCTTCTCAAAGATTCGAAGAGGGCATCATACCCTAAACTTGTACTCATAACAAGTCAATGACATAAATTCCAGAAATCAACACGAGAAATCCAGAAATCATAAAAAGGGAAAGAGGCCTATCACATGACGGTCCGAAGACCATGGGGAGCTACCCCGCATGTGTGAATGGAATCACACAGATTGAGGTCAAGACTAACCAAAAAGCAGAAAGGTATGTGTGAATGGAATCACACAAGTGGTGTCTAGTCTAACCTTGCAATGAAAGAGACATCGCGCAATTGCTAGTCTAATTCATAAAGCGATCATCAAGATCAACGAGAAGTGTCAATTACACTAAGCTAGTAAATATAGAAGTTTAGCTTCATGTCCCATAACCACTTGCTTAACTTAAATATTTACGAACAAACTGTAAATCTTCACTAATAAAATTGTCACAAGAGGTTCAATCGAACAAGTCCAAGAATTAACCGACGAAGTGAACGCAAGCGTTTCATACCACTTGTTTTACTAAGTCGTTTAATTAGATTTCTCATCCGAGTGAGGTAAAGGCTTGTATATACTAATAGATTGGAAAACGGTTTAAGAAAAGAGCTTTGTTATTAAAAATAGAGTTGAAATTGTTTGTTAAAAGAGTTTTGATATTTACTACTAGTATTGAAACCTTTATATTATAAAGTGACAAAACACAGAAGCAATTGTAGAAACAATCAGTCACAAAAATCGCATACGGAGATGTGAATAAAATCCAAGGAAATCAGCTCAATGTTTTTCAGATAAGATCCCCTACGGAGGGGGGGGGTCCAGGGGGGTGGCAACCCCCCAAGGTGGGGGTGCGGGGGCAACTCCACCGCTTACGGGGTTCGACCTGCCCGGTCAGGTCGCGGGGGTCCAGGGGGCAGCGCCCCTGGCGGGGTGCGGGGCAGCGCCCCGACAAAACGGTACGACCTAAGTGAAGGCAAGAGGCCTACAACCTAAAGCAAAATGAGGTCTAACGACCTAAGGGTTCACGCGACCTAACACAATGGCTGAGCGACCTAACTAAGTGCGCGACCTGGTGGGTAAGGAGGTCGAGCGACCTAATGTTCTTTGCGACCTAACGAGGTAGAGGGGACACGCGACCTAAAGGTACGCGACCTAAGAAAGTTCGTGGGCTAAGGATGAGCGACCTAACAAGGTTCACGACCTAACGGAGACGAGGTCATGCGACCTAAAAGTGAAACGACCTAAGGGCGAAAACAAGGTCACGCGACCTAATAGGAAACAAGGTCAAGCGACCTAAGGGGTTACGCGACCTAACGTAACACGGGTCAAACGACCTAAGGCATCACAGGACGAACGACCTAACTTCTTAAGGGACAGGCGACCTAAAGAGGTTCGCGACCTAATAGGGTTCGCGACCTAAAGGTGCACGACCTAAGGTCTTTCGACCTAGGGGTATATAGGTAACACGACCTAAAGATGTCGCGACCTAAAAATAGAAAGCATGGCCGAACGACCTATCGAAGTAGAAAGGCATGCGACCTAACGGTCAAAAGGCCAGCGACCTACGACCTAAAAGCCATACGACCTACGACCTAAAAGCCATACGACCTACGACCTAAAAGCCATACGACCTAACGTGAAACGACCGAACTCCGAAGTGAAGATTCAAGGCAGTGCGACTTAGCGCGATAACACGCGAATGACCTAAGGGTTAGGTCGCGAGCGACCTAAGTACTAGGTCGTGAACGACCTAACTCCGAACACGCGAAAAATGGTCAGAACGATCTAGGAGCTATCTCGTACGCGACCTACGACCTAAGACCCACACGACCTAACTCCGAACGACCTAAAAATGGCCAGAACGACCTAAATGCAGAAATTTTGCCAAAACGCCAAAAATCGGAGTTTTTCGCCAATCCAATCCAAACCAAAAGCAAATATTCATGCTAAAGTGATAGGGAATCATTCCCAACAACCCATTATAGTTATAGACTAGATTTGTGAGATAAAAATCTCACCTTTGCACCAAATATCAATGAAAATGAAGTTTTAAGCAAGCAAGAATCAATCCTTCTTCTATCTAAGCACAAGAAGCTTGAATCCAATGTCTTCTTCTTGAATTTGGAGTAGAAAGATGGATTGCAATTGAATTTGAGTTTTGGAATTTTAATTTCCCATTCCCTCCACCATTAATGCCAAAGCTTGATTAGTTAGGAAATTTATGAAGAGTGAGGAGAAGAGGGTTGGAACTTGGGCTTAATAGGCTAAACTAACCCAAAGTCCAAAGCGGGAAAAGTTAGTGAAATTTCACTAACTCCAAACCTATCGATGTTTATACTTAAAAAGTTGTAAACGACATTTCGAACTCAATGGAAGTGGTCTCGAGTCCTAATTTGACCGTTTGCAAAAAGTAGCTTTTCGGACCAAAATCCGATTAACGAGTTACTATTTAAATAAAATATTTAAATACAAACTCGATAAATATGCGGGTTGTTACATAGGTTCTCGGAGCGTCCCGCCAGAGGCGTTCCCATGTGGCAAAAGGAAGTTCCTTAGCCTGACCATTTGTTGGAAATCCAAACAAAACAATACGCGCCCTTTACGATTTCAATTGTATAACCTGCCACCTCAGGTGGTAGCTATAGTAGGCATACTATAATGGTACGTATGCTGGCTAAGATTAATATTATACTTTCGAAATGTTTTCTACACTATGCACTAATAATAAAAATCAAATGTTTTCTGCGTAGTAAGCATATTTGACTATCATAAGGAGAAATCTCCTCCAATTCTGCGTTTGCATTGTGTGTGTGGCGGGAGGCCTTATGGTAGTTTCATTTTCTAAAAAGCATAGCGAAATTCTTTTTATTTTCTTTGTGAAAATAACTGTTTTTAGTTCTCACACCAGTCCCATGACTGACCTGGAGTTTATTGTTCCCTTCCTAAACTCTGGGTGCCTACCAATTTCCACACGGGCAGTCTAGAGTTAGGTTGTCAGGTTATTCTGGATTTAGGAGTGCTATGGAGCTCAGGAGTCGAGCTGGATGGCGAGACGTATCACTAGTATATAGTATTTATTTTCCGCTGTTTATTGTTGTACACTCTGATGATGTGATGTAATGTAATATAATGTAATGTAATAACTGATATAGTTCTTTATTTTTAAAGTTATTCATTTATCTATTATATGTTGTTCCGCTACGACTGTGAGATTCTGATATTGTTTTCTGTTCTGTTTTCTTACTTCTTCTAGCACTTCTTCTACCTCTTTCTTTTTCTTTAACCCTAAAAACTCGTAAGTTTGTTCCTCTTTGGCTGGATTGTTGTGGAATGTTGCCAGCTCAAAGGAGTATGGATTTTCGGGCCTTTACAAAAAAAAATATTGGAATCAATTAATTTTGAACCTTATCCCTTTAGTCATTCTTCAATTAGTTGCACTTACTAATTTTAGTTTAATACTTCACTTTGTTTTTCACAAATCAAATTCAATTCCAATTCCAGTTCTATTTACTTACAAATTCGAAATGAATTTCAACATTCACTTTCATTTTCTTGCACTTGCAATTGCAAATTTTATTTATTCATTCACAAGTTATTTTTCAACTTAATAATTGTATTTCAATCATTTAGTCTATTAGACTTCTGAAATTCAGCTTTATTCCAATTAACTCAGGTCAATTTCAGTTTAAACCTGAATTTCCTAAGTCATCTAAACTTATTTATTATTCCATAAACATTTTATATAACATTCCAGAGTGTTTTCAATCTTTCAAAAATTATTTTTGAAATCTATTCAAATTATCTTTGAATTTCCAAAATCAAACTCAATTTCACAAACAGCTTCCATTTAATTATAGGCAGCAAATCCTCTCATGGAAACTCGAAAATGAACACCGATGATGTCGCGATCATCATCGGAATTATTTTCCAGCGACCGAAAAGAGTTTAATGCTTTCTTTCCTTCAAAACAATTTTCCAACACCCTTGAAAATCATTTTCAAACTCCAAAGAATTTAAATTTCCCAAATCTCAAATTTTCATATTCTTTATTTTTTTTTCAAATATTACTCTGGAATTCCATTTCAAATTGTGAATCACATTTACAATTTATATTTACAAATCTCATTTGTATATGGATTTATTTCTCTGCTTTTGATTATGATTTCAATTTCTTATTCAATAATCGATGATAATAATTTAATATTATCACTTCCTAACAACCAAGCAACCATAATAATTTTTGGAAGATCATTCCTTTTATTTACGAAATAGTCTGGGTAAAATTATGTCATTTACCATATTTTAAAATAATACTGTGTCAGTTTATCTTGTTAAAAGATTAGAAACTCCTATCGACACAGTTAGCTAGACTGCGCCGACTAGAATCTATAAACAATCAACTAACAAGTCAAAACAATTTTATATTCACTAACAAATACGTGCTCATATCTATTATTACACTCACATTCATTCTAGAGTACTACTGACTCTATCTCTAATGAGTAATTCCCAACAGAGCTAAGGTTGTCTTAACCAAATGCTCTGATACCAAATGTAATGAACGAGATTTTCGACTTTCGAAAATCGACATTAATACGTCCACTGTATCAACTGCTAAGCAATCGAAGGCCAGAAAACCGAATTGTTAGGGTTAAAGAAGAAGAGGCAGAAGAAGAAAAAAAGAAGAAACAACAGAAGCAGTATCAGAATCTCACAATCGCAGCGGTTCAACATATAATAGATAAATGAATAATCTCTAAATCAAGAGAACTGTACATTTTATACATTACATCATCAGAGTCATTATACAACACAACACAATAATGGACAGTTATATAAACCTGTCCTCACAACTAAATACACAACGGAAAAGATAATATCATATACAAGTTATACGTTTCACCATCTAGCTTGCTCCTGATCTCCACAGCATCTTCTAAATTCCAGAATGACCCGATAATCTGACTCTAGACCGTCCGTGTGGAAATTGGTGGGCACCTAGAGTTTAGGAAGGGAACAATAAACTCCAGGTCAGTCATGGGACTGGTGTGAGAACTTAAAACAGTTTATCTTAAAAAAACAAACAAAGGAATATTTTAAAATAGATCCGCAATGCTTTTGAAAAATGAAACTACCATAAGGCCTCCCGCCACACATACAATGCAAACGCAGAATTGGAGGAGATTTCTCCTTACGATAGTCAAACATGCTTGATACGCAAATTTCTTTGATATTATTAATATGAGTCCAAAGTGTAGGAAAACTTTTCGAAAGTATAATATAAATCCTAGCCAACATACGACCATTATCGTATGCCTACTATAGCTACCATCTAAACACTGGGGCGCCACCATAATTAAATTGCAAGTTCTACAAATAAAACCATACAAGGTGCGTATTGGAGTTTGGATTTCCAACAAATGGCCAGGCCAAGGAACTTTCCATTGCCACATAGGTACGCCTCTAGAAAGATGCCCCGAGAACCTAACCGGATCTCTACCAACACAAGGCCGGGTTACCTTTGAACTAGGTAACTACTTACACGAGTATGCCATCCCCCGGTCGTAACCAACCTTTATCACGGGATTCACCAACAACCAGAAAGAAATAAATTTGCAGCAACCACATAGGTTAAGTATCTAGGCTCCATAGCTTAATACCACCTCCATCCAGAAGGAAATGTACATACCCTATGGGACGCTGTCCCCAAATAACCTTGCTGCATTCTTCCTGTTTTGACCATTACCGGGTTGTGAGGTTCGACAAAGTCTCGTCCACGAAGCTACGCTTTTCACAAAAGCCACGCTTTGATCAACAAATGATCAGCAGCACTCAGCATGCCGCGTTACCAAATTAGGAATATATCACAAGTAACCATCAACTACATAACCTCTGAGGTCGTACGTCTCAGAGAAGTGTGTTAAGCTAAGAGAATAAATTTTCCGCCACCAACAGAAATGTATTCGATAGAAACCAGCTTTACATCTCAAATTGTAACGTCAGATGCACATCCATACAAGTCCGTTCCGAGATCGAACGAAACCGAATTCACTTCCAAAGAAGCCCTTGCAATCCGGGTATTCACTAATCACGTACGGAGTTCACATCACAAAGGGTGATAAAGTCTCTATACCGGGGATCAGCCGATGCAGAGACATTCGATGGTAATCCTTCCGTTTTTGAAAATATCTGGTCTTCAACACCGGTCTTCAAATGCAATCCATTACGACGTATCACTATTCGAAATGAGATTTATGACCCAAAGGTCCTCTCCCGACTAAACCGAATAACGAGCGCTTATTTTAAAATAAATGTAGCACTCAAATTCAAGCAAATCACAACAAATGCCCATTTAAAGGTAAATATTGATAGTCGGTTATTTAACTATCAATAGATATGCACAACATCACCAGATTCCAAATAATTTCCCAAATTTTTTATTTTCGAAAAATATCTTTACAAGATATATTTTTCTACACTTCAACCATTTGGAATCAAATTTCAAATCACTTTTCACCTTTACAACTTTTGAAAACAAATTTGAAATCATTTTCCTTACGCGGAAACACTTCCATATATTTATTCATTTTACTGGAAATCTGCCGAGTTCAAATACTTTAAAATAATTTATAACACTCATCCAAAATATATCGGGAAAAACACTTTGAAATAAAATTATTTTTCTTTAAACACTTTACTTAAAATATTAGTCATAAAAATATTATACCAATATTACATATAACTTAAGTCCAAACTAATTTTCAAAATAAAATTAGTAGATAGAGTATAGCTATTTAAATAACTATTTTCTAAAACAATTATTAATTAAATCTTAGAAATAATCATTTCTATATCAACTTAATAAATCTTTACTTAAAGGATTCAAAACAATTTAAGAAGTTAATTTCTCCAAAGTATCCTTTCCAAAACCAATTCTAGAATTATATACATATATGTATATATCTTTTAAAGCTATTCGGAAATTTTATTCGGCTTTCTACGACGAATACACTTTCATTTCAAAATGGTTTATTTAAACCAATTAAATAAATCCTTACCGATTTATTTTAAATTTACGTTCCAAATCCGTAAATTTATTTCCACGCTTCAAAAATAAATCAATGTTTATTTTTAAACAAATTTCCCTCTCCTTTATAAATTCCATGGTGAATTTAAATTTTCAAATATCCAGTGATATACGATTTTCAAATCAATTTCAAAAATTCACTTTCAACGACAATTCAAATTTTCAATTAATTTGAAAAACAACCAAATCAATTCCATATTGATTTTCCAAGAAATTAAACACCAAGTGAATTTCATTCTAATCTCAAATTGAAATCAATTTCTACTAAACCCCAAATCAATTTTCAAATTGATTCCAAATTCTTTTGAAAACACCTAATAATTTTCCAAATGGATTTTCAAATTTTATTTCCTTTCGAAAAAATAAATTCCTTTTAAAGAAAACCAATTCTTTTATTTTTCAAACTCTTTAAAATCCGTATTTTGAATAAATTCTTCAACCTTTGAATAATATTACCCGAAAACCATTTATTAAAGTTTTTCACATATTTTGAAATTTTATTCAATAAAATTAAAAATGAAACTTTATTATTTTAGAATTCCTTCTTTTAAATTTATCCAACTCTCAAAAATAAATTTTAATATAAACCTTCGACCTGAATTTTCAAAAATCAAATTTTTATATTTCTTTCCTGTATCCAACGATACCAAAATTATATTCGGCTAAATTTTAGCTTTCAACAATTTCAATCACACATAGATTATAAATAATCAACACACAACATTGAAACAAGTTCAATTATTTGAGATATCCAGTTGAATCCCTCCAACCTATTTCCCTACATCCACAGATTTTAGCACAATACCAATCCCGTTTCGAGACGGGATATCGCGGTACATGGGTTTATATAAAATATCATCCGCTATTATGCGGCACAATAGGGTCTCATCCGCTATATAATGCAGGAAATCAACTCCAAGTACATATATAATACCAATTCCACTTCACAGTGGAATATCGCGGCATATGCGTTTAATATAATAACCTCCGCTTAATATACGGCGTATGGGGTCTATTTCAATACAACAGATAGCAATTTATCAATCACACAATCAAGCAATTTTAAATTTAACTATTTAAAATTTAGATCGAAACAAATTCGATTGAGTGAGAAGTTCTCACCTTGCTTCCAATAGCGGTTTCAGCGTTTTATTCCGAATAAAATTAAACACGCGTTTAATTTTACCCAAAATTCCAGTAGCTCCAATCAACTCCAATCCAACTCCATTGCGTTGTATTCGACAATACGAATCCAACGCAAGTCGTTTCGTCATTTTTCGACCTCGTATGAACAAGTTAAAGCTTTTTAAAGTTTATACGAACTTTAATATAAATAAATTTACAATTCTTTTTTTTTTGAACCCTACATCATATCCGTTCGTTCTTGAACTGCATATCAGGGCCGCACGCGCGAGCTTCTTATCCCCCAGTGAAAAATGCGAACAAAACTACCCATCGGCCGCCGTTTGTTTTGGAATTATCGTGGCCAACATCGATCACTTCAAATCGATCAACCACCTCCACGACGATGCTCCATCCTGACTCCACCTACGGCATCAACACCATCAAGCTCGGTGTCGCACGTGTATCACGAAAATCAAACCCAAAGCCGACCTAAATGTGACCCCCTAGCCCCTACGTCAAGCCTCCATTTCAAATCATGACCGTTGGATTTGTCGAGCTCGAGGAGCTCTACAAGTTTGCTGTTGAACATCTTCCTTGATTGTGAATGGATCAAGAGTTATTGAAGAGGAAAGAATCTAAGATTTCGGCCATTGAAATTAGAGGTAGCGGCCTGAAACCCTAGCTAGGTTTTGATGAAAATAGTGAATAATAACGTCCTTATATAGAAAATTCCAAAACACTATTCATCCGAAAAATTTTCGAAATCCAAACATAGCGTGCCACCCGGCGTTTATAATGTTTTACCCCTATTCCGAACAATGGAATATATATGAGAGCCAATTCGATCATATTTCAAAAATAGATTTTCAAATCGAATATTTAAATTTAAAATTCACTTAAACCGATTTCAGTGCATTTTAGCTTGCCCCGGACAAACCGTAAATCCGATTGGCATGAAATTTGAAATCTTATAAAATTTTAACACTACGAATCCGATAAAACTGGTTTCAATGAAATCTGAGTCTGTTTGAAAAATAACTATTTTTACTCGTCAATTAAATATTAAAATATTCAATTTTCACAAAGTAAATTTTAATTGAATTTTAAAAGTCTTATAACGTCATTCTAAATCCAATATGATTTAATACAACTTTAGAAATCAATTTCAATCACATTAAACCCAATTTCCAATTTTTTCCGTAATTTCAAATATTAAATTATCGATTTAGTTATCCAATTAAATCTAGTTATTCGAAATAAAATTTATTCGACTTACAAATTTTACTTGTTAATATTTAAAAAATCAATTAAATATATGAATTTCAAATGACAGGAATTCTGGGCCGTTACATTTGAAATGCATTAGCTTGGTTGAAGTGGATAGCCAAGCGTTAGTGTAACAACCCTGGTATTGGAGGTTACTGATGATATTAAATTATAATGATAGTTATAATTTAATATGGTAAATATAATGTAATGGAGAAATAAATTTGGTTTGAATTGTGTATTTCAAATAAACAATATGTATGGAGTTAAATATTGGGTTTAAAATTCATTGTTTGGTGTTTTGGTTAAATAAAATGGAAAATATTAGAATTTAGGTAAATTTAAGTTAATAAATTTACCAAGTGATGAATTTCAACATTTAATTGTTGAAATAAATGCAAATTGGTGGAAATAAAGTTTTAAAAACTTTATTTTGAGGTGTTGGAGTGAAATTAGTCATTTCTATATTTTAATTAAGTCAATGTGATAATATTGATAATTTTTGCCAATATTAGCCTTTTATTGAGTATAAAAGGAAAAATATGAAGAAAACATGTATTTTAATAAAATAAAAGATGAAATATTGTGAAAAAAATATTATTTTGTGGTTTAAAAATTGTTAGAAGAACTATTACAATTTATTTGGCAAAGAGAATAAATTTTGATCAAGTTATACTTTAAAAATAGTGTTTTTACACAAAATTGTGTAAAGTGTTAAATATTGTTAAAAATGCAGTTTTATTGTTAAAGAATAACTTCTAATTGTTAAAAGAAAATTTATTTTTCTACAATGGATATTTTATTTCAATACAATAAGATGTATGCGTTTTATATGACTTTAAATGATGAAAATATGTGTGTATAGGGTTAAAATAGGTTAATATGTATACATAACATTGCATTTTTACTAAGTACATTTTTCTCTTGGGCTTATTTGGGTAGAAACTTGACCCAATATCCTTTATTAGAACTTTCTGGCTTCAGGAAAATTTCTGCATGTAATTTTCAATTGTCTCATCTTCTCCAAGCACTCAAAAAAGAAAAAACAAGAGAAAGCAACGGCTGCTTTCATCTAAATCCAATTTCTACCCAACTTTTATGCAAATTAAAGAGAGAAATCATCTAAATTAAGAGTACGAAGGTAATCTCCTTCCAGTACCAAATAGTTTTCATCAAAATATGTGAACATGAGATATAAATTGTCTTTTATTTGCTTATGTTTGTTTTGCATGTCTATTTTCTAGTTTTTACAGGTTCTTAGGGCTTCTATGGTCACCAATGATCACATCTCTGCTAGATCTACCTAAAACTATTTGGTAAGAAAGGTAAAGTTTTCTTACAGTAAGCTAAGCAAAATATCAAATTTTTCTATCAATTTGTTGATGGAATTGCTCAATTTATCGAATTGGTTTTCTCTTTTGCTGGCTAAAAAATCACCATGTTCAAAAATTCGAATCTTCTTTAGTGTACATTCAATGCACCTAAATTTTTGATAAGTTGTAGTACTTCGATTGTTAAATATTGCAGGAAATTCTCAATGAATTTGGAGTTGATTTGATTTTGAAAATTAATGGTTGAAATTGGCCAAAATTTGATCTTTGTTTATTGGCCAAAAATACATCAGTTTAAAAAAATCATATCTTCAACAATTTACAGTTAATGAATTACAATTTTTGATATGTTGCAGTACTTGGATGGTTCATTGTTTATGAAAGTTTTCAATGAATTTGGAGTTGTTTTGATTTTGAAATTAATGGTTGAAATCAGCCAAAAATTGTTCTCTGTTTATTGGCCGAAAATACATCATTTTAGAAAAAAATATTTTCTTCAACTTATAGTCAATAAACAACAATTTTTGATATGTTTCAATAATTGGATGGTTTATTCTTTCCAAAAATTATCAATGAATTTAGAGTTGTTTTGATCTGGAAAATTAATGATTGAAATCGGCCAAAAATTGATCTCTGTGTATTGGCCGAAAATACATCATTTTAGAAAAATTATATCTTCTTCAATTTACAGGCTATTGCCCCAAATTTATGATATGTTGTAGTAGCTGGATTGTATAATGTTTTTGAAAATTTTTAAGGAATTTTGGATTGTTGTGTTATAGAAAATCGCTGGTTCAAAACAACAAAAAATCTTGTTTTTTTGTGCTTGCTTAGAAGTGCTATGTTAGAAAAATCATAACTCTTTCATTTTGCAGTGAATTTCTCCAAATTCTGGATATGTTATAGTCCTCATGTCATAATATAACATTGCAAAATTTGGCTGAAATCTGGTTTGCTTTGTTACTCAAAGTTATTGTCCAAAGTCAGCCCGAAACTCAATTGCTTGGTAGATTGTTCTTTTGCTCCTATTTGTGCTTTCATTAACTGTTTCACTGCATATTTCGATGATTTTAAATATTATTTGAATAAGTTTGATGATGAAAGTTTAATTCTTTTTATCCGACAATGGATTGGCTTGATTTTGGAAAATTTTAGAATTTAAAATTTATTAAATTCTATTTCAATCTAAATATCGATAAATGTCGATATTTGAAGAATTCAATTGTTTTAATTAATTTTGGTTTCGAATAAGTTTCTGAAAATTGTTTATAAATTATGGTTAATTAAATAATTGTTTTTAATACATTTTAAAGGGTTTTAAGCAATTATATTTTTTTAAAAGTATTTTATAAATAGATAATCTATTTGATAAATGGAATTTCCCTTATATAACTTATTTAAAAATCTCTAAAAATTGTTTGAAAATCCCGTTTCCTCTATAAAATTATTCTAAATATATTTTAGCTTATTTAGATGATTTTTAGGGTATAAGAATGAGAATTAAATGATTTGGCAAAAATACGTGGTATGGGACATATGTTTTCGCCTAATCGCTTAATATCGGACTTGCACTTTCGAATCTACTTTGAAGCACTGTTTTATGATATTTTTACTTGCTAAGGACATGTGGCGGGATTGTTATGATGAATTGATAATGGTTTTGATGTTTAAGAAGGATTTTTACTTATCGATGAAATGAGACAAGTCTCGATGTCACCTTAAACCCATCAAAGTATGAGACACAATGAGTTGGGTGCTTTACACTCGCCAATGAGACGAGGCGGTGTATGTTGATTTGGATTTTTATGAACGTTTTCTAATGTGGCATTGACTTACGACTAGTAAAACGAATAGGTGCGAATTATGGTATGGGATGTATATTAACACCCATTGGGTTCCTATTCAATCAGTTATGACACATTTGAGATGTTATTAGTACTACAAACAGAGTATATGATTGGAATCATTACGATGTTCTTGATGTCATTAATAGATTCGAATCATCATGATGTTTTGGTCGGATTTTATGATCTGGGTTTCATCGCGATATTCGACTATAGTCGATCAAGATGATCACGATGCTAAGATGTTAATGACCCCAAGTCATCATGACGTATGGTACCAAATAATAGTTGCACTAGTCAAGGTGAAAAGTACGTGCAATTTCTATGAAGTTTTCTATGTTCGATTTCACCTTTTTGTGATGTTGTTATTTGGATACGGCCTTAATATGATATAGGCCACATTTATATTATGTTGTATGGTGATTTGGATTATGATTGCCTTCAACTCTTAATGAGTTCTTATGATTGATTATGATGATTTGATGTTTCTTTATGAAGTTATTATATGGTTCTCATCCCTTATCCATTATACTTATAGATGTCCTTAAGACAAACCATATGCATGTTACTTATTGATTTCCCTTGAAATAGATAGATGAATCACTGTTGTTGCCTTTCTTATGAATGATACAATGAATAATATGTCGTTCCGTTGGCAACAACGGAGTGATTCTCACCCTTTCGCTTATTAATGAGATCCTTACAACCGATAAGTTTAGCTTGCCTGACCCATGTGTTTTTCACTCCGGTCAGATCGAGTTGCAGGTTAGTTAGGATTGCTTCACTTCTTGGAACAGCTTGAGAGCTTTTGTTAGACTTATCATTTTGGCTTGGATGTCGTTTTTTTAGAGCCGTCTGCTTTTATGTCGTCTCATTGCATATTATTTTGTGGGATGAGTGTATATGTGATTCAGTAGTCCTTCCTACTTATGTATGATGTATTAGTATGGAGATGTATGGCGATGTATGTATTATATATACATACTCTGATCTGGGTTTGCTGTTTAATGACTGATGTTTTCTATCTGCATGTATACTACATTATTTCTGAAATGGTCCGAATCCATCATAGTGTGCATTAGTTAGGAACTAAGCGTGTCTGCTACTTATGAAGTAATAAAAAGAAAAGAAAAAATTTAAGACAAAATTGACATGTTTATCTCTTAACTAACGTATTACTATGATGGTCGCCCTTAACCAGCCCTATTCTCTGCATTAGTAGACAGGATTACTAAGTTATTCTCTTTACTAATGTAGATTTCAGGGTGGGGCGTCACAACATTGTTTCAGAATATAAAGTAGTATACACAGAACAGTATACAAGACACCATACATCAGATATAATACATCCATATATATCATCCCTTAATCATGATCGATTTCATTGGACCTTGCCTTGTGCCTATCCTTGTTTTGATTCGTGTCCCTTTTTAATTCCTTTGGGGTAGACAGAAAGGAATATGTCTAGGAATGTTAATTATATTCCGTAGTATTCCTTAACTTCTACACTTGAATTGCTAATATATCTGCTTACCCTGTGAATAATTGTGACGACCCGTCTTTCATTCCATAGAAAAACGTATCATCAATAAGAAAAGAAAGAGATAGAAATAGAAAGATAGAAAGAAAAGAAACAACAATCATCAGAATCTTACAGCGGAAACGAACAAAATATAATATTACATATGTCCCTTACATAATTTTACATATCAGAGTTCACAAAATAATACTACTCCATTACATCAGCCATTCATAAGAGTTTCCCAACCCATACAACTCAAACATAACAACAAAATGCCACTACAGTGAATATAGATAGATAGTACGTCTGGACTCCAGCTCCAGCTTCCAAAACATATGCTAATCCAAACCTAATCACTTGGCTACTCATAAAAATTTGAGTACCCAAGAGTTTATGAAAAAACAAAATAAACTCCGAGTCAGACATGGGTCTGGTGTGAGTAAATCAGTTAAAGTTGTTTAACTTTAAAAATCATTTTGAAACAAAAGGTATCACGTAAGACTCCCCACAAATAAACACGGGTAAGTTTTTACCTTACGCTAACCAAAACATTTGATAGGAACTTCAGTGATATTATAATAGGGTCTAGGGTTTTCAAGTAAATAGAAAATAGCTGAAATTGTTACATGATTAAATTCCAGCTACTAGCCACGAAAGTGGGTAATACAATCAAAACCATAGGGTCTCGTAGGGAGAATGGATTTCCATCAATGGCAGGACTACTGGGGTACCGCCCATTACAGTACGGGGCCTAGATCACCATACCGAGGATCACTCCCGATCCCCTGCAACACAAGACCGGACCCATCCCTTACTGGATAGTTCCGAACAAGACAACCCCACAATTGTGGCCAACAACTGCCCACACAGCTGAATATATAATAAGGGACTTCTAGACAGGGGTAAATCTCACTCTCAAGTGGGGGCTACCCACGACACCTTGCTGCACCTCCCTGTTTTAACCATTCCCGGTTGATGAGGCTTGAGGTTACGATTACCTTTATAAAGAACTCATCTCTTAGAATGCCCATCATCCACATGACGATGATCTGAAAGCATTCAATCCAAACAAGTTCATTCCGGGTTCGAACGAAACCGAAGGCATTATCTCGTTACACTCATTATGGAATCACCCTCATAGTTAACGACGATAACCCTTGCACTCTGATTCTCCATCTTGAATCTATAAGTACTATTCCGTCAACTCATTACGGAATCACCCACACAGTTATATTGACGTATAGCCCTTACACCTCGAGTCTTCACTCTTCACATAACATTCACGTCCTAACGTTATTTGGAATCAATGTGGTTTTCGGATATCCAAATATGGAAACCCGATCCCGGTCTCATCGAAATCCAAAGCGTGTCTTTTAGGTCCAAGTTGTTTTAAAGGTTTAAACAATTCAATTCAGATTTTAAACATAGCATCACATAACATTATCAACAGATAATAACCAATATCTGTCACAGATATACAACATCTTATCACAGAATATCACTCAACTATTATGCAACAGATATCAACCATATTCAGATATCAATTCAAACTATCATCCACAAGCAAGCACTACGTAATTCATATCATAATTAATTTAATTAATTTAAATTAAATTAATTACTTAAGAATTAATCACTTAATCTTGCTTAAACAAACATTAATTAATTAATCACGACCATTTAATTAATTAATCACCTCTTAATTATCTTATTATTAATTAATTAGTACTTAACTAATTAGTAATCTTTATTTAATTATCAATTAATTACTATAATTATTCATTAATTAAACTTTGATTAAAAATTAATCACTCTTTAATTGGTTATTAATTTACCCTTAATTTATAATTAGTTAATCTTAATTACTTCTTAAATTACTTTAATTAATTCTTAATTACCTTAATTAATTCTTAATTAATCACAAATTAATTTATCTTAATTACTTGATTAATTATTCCTTAATTAACCTTAATTATTTAATTAATTAAGGCTTAATCATTAATTAATTTACTATTAATTATAAATTAATTAATATTTAATTACTTAATTAATTTTGTCTTAATCCATTAATTAATTAACTTCTTAATCACTAAATCATTAATCATTAATCAATTTATTAATCAATTATTAATTACTTAAGAATTAACCTTAAATTAATTAATAAATTAATTAATTGTTATTAAATTTAATTCTTAATTATCCATTAAATAATTCATAAGTGATTAATTTAATCTTAACAATTAATTAACCAAAATTAACTAATTAATTCCATCACTAAATTACTATTTAATTTAAGTAAACTTAAATTTTCAAAATCTAATTAACTTCAAACAAATCAATGTTCATTCCTCTTAAAACCCTTACCTATTTTAGTATTCAAAATAAACTTAAACTTAAAATAAAATTAAAGTTTTAAAAACAAGTTTAAACTTGTCTTCATAAATTAGCTTAAAGCCCGGCCCAATATCCAACTACCCAGACTTAACTCCATCTTCCCTTACTTCTCTTCAACCTGAACCCATACTCGAACAAGCAATAGCACACAACCATACGCACACTCGAGCACAATACCCCCCCCCCCCCAACCCGAGCACAACACGCGATCCACCCGAGTCCATCACGAGCGCGACTTCGAGCTTCAACTCACGCACATTCGAAAACACACATACACACACATGCCTCGACGTGCACCTGCACAGTGCCACCGCGCCACCATCGCCACCGTTGGCCTCACGCGCAAACCCCAAATCCATCCCCGACCCATAATCTCAACCCAGAAATCAACAATACGAGCACAAACGAAAATCGAGTGCTCGAGCCAAAATTTGAAACTGCAGACGCAAAGGAAAACCCAACAACCACGACCATCTCACCCCATTCCGGCACCAAACTCCGGCCACGCGTGCTCAACAACCACAAATCCCTCCTCCTCAAACCATATGAAGCTCGGTCTTACCAAATCTTCATACGACCGAAGATCACATACCCCAAATAAACAGAACCCATAACCCTCAAAATCCAAATTTCAAATTCTATGTTGTATAATAAATTCGATTCATATTTTTCTATTGTTATACAACATCTAACAATGCTTCAATTTAAATTTCAAAAGCTAAAATCAATCCAGGCTCGAGAATTTTACAAAAGCCCCAAATACAGTAATCTTTAAAATTCGAATTCAATTACAAGTTATAAATTCTAATTTCAATTTGAAAATTCATAACATGCATTATATATTCAACATATATATTTGATTCATCAAAAATTAACATAATTTACATGCTCTGATTTTCTTTTGTTTTACTGCATATACTTACTTTCTGCAGTTTACAGTATTATCAATATATATATTTTTAATACTTATATCATATTGACTCTAACTTATATATATATGAAGATATATATCCAACATCACCATACCATATTTTAATTTAAAGTTAGCTAAGAAAATTTGCTTGATCTTGAAACAACAGAGGGTCACAGTTTCATTAACATGCATAGTCAATAACTGAAACTGTAAACAACATTTCACAAATCAATTAATCATGCAAGCATTCATCACTAACATTCCACATACAACTTTTATACTTAAGGTTTAATTTAAAGATTTACTCACCTTATTTTTTTCCGATGAAGATTCAAATTTGCAGGAACAAATTATGTGAACTGCAGACTTCTAAAAACTGAGATGACTTGATTGTTGGTGCTTTTAATCTTGAATAAGTTGATGCTAAAACTTCGTGATTGTTGCAGAAATTTTGTTGAAGATGTGAAGATTGAAAAGGTTCATATTTTTGGAGAGAAGAAATGAAAATTTTCTTTTTAGTAAAATGAGAGAGTATGCATGAAAAATTTGTTTTATGAAATTTAGAGAAAAGAAAATCTAAATTTTATGACACTTGACACAATAATGTTTAAATTCCTAACACATGTTTTATTAATAAGCTTAGATGTTAACATGTGTTTTATTTCATGCAAAAATGAAATTTCAATATTTACTTATTTGATTTTCTTATATATGTTTATATTTTAATTCCTTAGAAAAATCAATTTCCCTTTTAAATAATGAATACAAAACCAATGTTATAACATAATTAAAATTATGAGAATATTCTTCAAAATTCAAAGTAAAATTTAGAATAAAATTTAATATAGTTTAAATCCTTCAATATATCAATTCAAACACAAATTAAATTCTAAAAATCCAATTCAAAATCAAATTTGGTATGAAAAAAATCTTAACACATTCGATTCCTTATATTAGTTTTTAATTGAAATAAATTTATATTTACAATTCATTTATTAGTTGTTGAATAAAATAACAAATTTATCAATTTAAATCAATCTATTATATAGATTATCATATTTAAAATTCGGTGTGAAATTCCGAGATATTACAATCCTCCCCCCTTAAAAGAATTTCATCCCCGAAATTTAAACAAAAGATAATCCAAAAATTTTCATTTTATTCAACACTTCAAACATACATAACATCCATACATAAGTACCATCAAACAAAACATCCAAACAAACATACATCTAATACAAACACCATTAACTACCCGGACACATATCCAGATAAGCCTTCCTAATACTATCCAGAGTTTCCCAGGTACAATCTCTAGGATCCTCACTACACTGGACTTTAACAAGCTTCACAATCTTGCTTCTGAGCTGTCTCTCATCTTGATCAACAATTCGAACAGGATGTCGGACAACTGACAAGTCCGGCTCAACCTCCAATTCCTCCTACACAGCTGGCTCCATAATAAGAGTTGGATCGTGCACATATTTCCGTAGATGAGATATATGGAAAACATTGTGAATTCCAGCCATCCGGACTGGCAATTTAATCTTGTATGCTACAACACCAATCCTTTCGAGAACTTTGAATGGACCAATGAATCTCGGAGTGAGTTTCCCTGTCTTCCCGAACCTTACAGCTCCTTTAATAGGGGAAACTTTGACAAAGACTAGATCACCAATCTCGAACTCCAATTGTCTTCGTCTTTTATCAGCATATTTCTTTTGTCGATCCTGAGCAGCTCTCATCCTTTTCTTGATCAGCTCGACTTTAGCAGATGCTTCTCGGATCAAATCTGGTCCAAGCACAATACGATCCTTCGATTCTATCCAACAAGCTGGAGATCTACACGGTCTTCCATATAATGCTTCATAAGGAGCCATCTTGATACTTTCTTGGTAACTATTATTATACGAGAACTCCACTAGATGTAGATGATCCTCCCATGATCCTCCAAAATCTAATACACAGGCTCTCAACATATCTTCTAGAATTCGGTTAAGCCTTTCTGTTTGTCCATCTGTTTGTGGATGATATGCTGTGCTCAATCTCAAATTAGTTCCCAAAGCTGATTGCAATGCTTCCCAAAATTTGCTGGTGAAGATCGGATCTCGGTCACTTATAATGCTGACTGGAATACCATGCAATCTCACAATCTCTTTCAAGAAAATTTCTGCCAAATAAATTGCAGTACGGGTTGCTTTAACTGCAATAAAATGGGCGCTCTTGGTAAGACGATCCACAATCACCCATATTCCTTCATTACCCTTCTTAGTTCTAGGCAAAGCGTTGATGAAGTCCATCGCAATCATCTCCCATTTCCATGTCGGGACCTCCAAAGGTTGTAAGAAAACAGCTTGCTTCTACTGATCTCCTTTCACTTGCTGGAAGGTTGCACAACTATTGACGAATCTGGCTACATCCTCTCTCATGCCCGGCCACCAGAAAAATCTCTTCATATCCTTGTACATCTTCGAGATTCCTGGATGGATATTCAATCTGGAGCGATGACATTCAGACAATACTTCCTGCTTCAATTCCTTGAAATTTGGAACACAGATCCTTCCGTTAATCCTTAGCATTCCTTGATCATCAATCTCAAAACTAGGACACTGCCCCTTCTTAACTCTTCTGATAATTCCTCTTAACTTACTATCAGATTCCTGCTTGCTTGAAATCCTTTCCAGAAGAGATGGAACCACTTCCAAAAGAGAAAGTACCGCATTTCTGCTTAGAGCGTCTGCCACGACGTACGCCTTCCCTGGAGTATACAGAATATCCAAATCGTATGATGCCAAGAATTCAACCCATCTCTGCTGTCTTAGATTAAGATCTTTCTGAGAGAAAAGATATTTCAATGGTTTGTGATCCGTGAATAACTCAAACTTTTCTCCTAAAAGATAATGCCTCCATATCTTAAGAGCAAAAACATTAGCCAACAGCTCTAGATCATGCATAGCGTAGTTCCTCTCATGTGGCTTCAACTGCCTACTCGCATACGCAATAACTCTACCATTCTATATAAGCACAGCTCCCAATCCAACAATACAGGCATCAGTATATACTTCAAACTTGATCTTACCATTAGGAATAGCCAAAACAGGAGCACTTGTCAATTTTGTTTTCAGTTTCTGGAAAGCTTCCTCACACTCCGGTGTCCACTTAAATTTAGCTCCCTTCCTTGTCAGCTTCGTTAGATGAGAAGAGATCTTAGAATAATCCTTAATAAACTTCCTGTAGTAACCGACGAATCCAAGAAAACTGCGAACTTCTGTAGGAGTCCGAGGCTGCTTCCATTCCAGAATAGTCTCAACTTTAGCAGGATCTACAGAGATTCCCTTTCCAGAAACAATGTGACCCAAAAATTTTACTTCAGATTTCCAAAAATGATACTTAGAAAACTTCGCCTTCAGCACATGCCTTCTCAGAGTTTCCAAAACTATTCTCAAGTGTTGCTTGTGCTCTTCTTCCGATTTAGAATAAACCAAAATATCATCGATGAAGACCAAAAAAAACTTATTCAGAACATCTCTAAACACTCGGTTCATCAGATCAACAAAATAAGCAGGAGCGTTGGTTAAACCAAAAGGCATAACCAACCACTCATAGAAACAATTAGGTCCCCTAAATGCGGTTAAGGGAATATTGTCTTCAGCTACCCTTAATTGATGGAAACCTGATGCTAGATCTAACTGAGAAAAGACAGATGCACCATGAAGCTGGTCAAAGAGATCATCAATGCGAGGAAGAGGATACTTATTCCGAATGGTCACCTTGTTCAATTCACGGTAGTCTACACAGAACCTTAGCGACCCATCCGACTTAGTGACAAAAACTGCAGCAGAACCCCAACAGGAAAAACTTGGTCTAATCAAACCCTTTTCCAACAAATCTTGAGTTTGCTTCACTAATTCCTCCCTCTCTCTTGGAGCCATCCTCCTACTTGGTTGAATTACAGGTACTGCACCAGGAACCAAATCAATACGAAACTCAATTTCTCGATGCGGAGGCAAACATTTAACCTCCTCAAATACGTTGGAGAAATCTCGGACTACTTCAATATCTACAACCTCCTCTTGAGAAGTCTCCACTCCATTTAAAAGACTACTCAAGTGGATTCTAGAGTTATCACACATTACTCTGGCAATGCTACCTTGATCAGTTTCCAACGAAACTGTTCTTTCATCACAATTTAAGATAGCTTTATATTTATCAAGCCAATCCATTCCCAATATAAGTTCGAAACCTTGAAAATCCAATACATAAGGATCACAGGAAAAACTATGGGATAGATAGGAGATTCTCTAATCTTTACAAATCCTATCCAATTTGGTTACCCCTCCTATAGGATTTGATACACAAATGGGATTGTCTACGATACTAGGGATAAGTAAGAAATTCTCTACAGTTCCCAGGGAAATAAAACTTAAAGAAGCTCCAGAATCAAATAAGACATTAATATACTTTCCATTTAAAAGTAAAGTACCTTCTAAAACTCCCTTGCCCTTCGATGAGTTTGATAGTGCGCCTTCCAAAGCAAATACTTTGTTCTATTGAACCTTATGAAGGAGCGGACAGTCCCTAATCATGTGCCCTGGTTGGTGACAGTTAAAGCAAAGCGACTTCTGAACTAAGGCTGACCCTGGTCCACTATACTGCTGCCGCTGCTGTTGAGATCCTTTGTTGGGACACTTGTTTGCCAGATGACCTTCTTGATGACAAATATAACACTTTCGGGGTTCATTATTGTTCCCAGACTTCTTCTTGTTTTGCTTCTTCCAGTTAGGATTGAATTTCCTCTTATTCTGGTTAGAAGAATTCCCTCCTGATGTAGCAACTTGTGTCACTGACCACTTCTTCATCAAGTCTTCATACCTTAACGCCATATCAATAAGCTCCACAAAAGACCCTTTCAGATGTGCGGTCATTCTCCCATGATACTCAGGCCTCAACCCTTGGACAAACATCTCGTTCTTCTTAAGAGGTGTGTCTATAGGTCCTGGTCCGTAGCAAGATAACTCGTTGAACTTTGTCTCGTATTCAGCTATGGACATATTCCCTTGTTTCAGATTCAGAAAATCTTGATAAAGCCGAGTTCTTCCTGCACCAGGCATATACTTTTCCTCAAACATCTCCTTAAATTCTTCCCAAGACATACCATCCTCCGAGATATTAGCAGTTACTGAATTCCACCATACTGCAGCACCTCCTTGTAATTGCCATGCAGCCATGCTCTCTTCTGTTACCAGTTGATCCACTACCAACAACTCTTCCCCTTCGGCCTCTTGAACTCATATTGGCTACCTGAACAGGTAATCCAATCAATTTCTATAAGGATATAGTTATATAAGAAAATTACAAATACGCACTCTCAATATAGATACTACTTCAGAGCCTAGGTGTTTCTCAACCTCGCTCTGATACCAACTGTGACGACCCGTCTTTCATTCCATAGAAAAACGTATCATCAATAAGAAAAGAAAGAGATAGAAATAGAAAGATAGAAAGAAAAGAAACAACAATCATCAGAATCTTACAGTGGAAACGAACAAAATATAATATTACATATATCCCTTACATAATTTTACATATCAGAGTTCACAAAATAATACTACTCCATTACAGCCATCCATAAGAGTTTCCCAACCCATACAACTCAAACATAACACCAAAATGCCACTACAGCGAATATAGATAGATAGAACGTCTGGACTCCAGCTCCAGCTTCCAAAACATATGCTAATCCAAACCTAATCACTTGGCTACTCATAAAAATTTGAGTACCCAAGAGTTTATGAAAAAACAAAATAAACTCCGGGTCAGACATGGGTCTGGTGTGAATAAATCAGTTAAAGTTGTTTAACTTTAAAAATCATTTTGAAACAAAAGGTATCACGTAAGACTCCCCAGAAATAAACACGGGTAAGTTTTTACCTTACGCTAACCAAAACATTTGATAGGAAATTCAGTGATATTATAATAGGGTCTAGGGTTTGCAAGTAAATAGAAAATAGCTGAAATCGTTACATGATTAAATTCCAGCTAC
Source organism: Allium cepa (assembly GCA_030765085.1). NCBI lineage: Eukaryota > Viridiplantae > Streptophyta > Magnoliopsida > Asparagales > Amaryllidaceae > Allium > Allium cepa. The sequence goes on from CM060939.1 coordinate 814,721,297, forward strand.
TAGCCACGAAAGTGGGTAATACAATCAAAACCGTAGGGTCTCATAGGGAGAATGGATTTCCATCAATGGCAGGGCTACTGGGGTACCGCACATCACAGTACGGGCCTAGATCACCGTACCGTGGATCACTCCCGATCCGCTGCAACACAAGACCGGACCCATCCCTTACTGGATAGTTCCGAACAAGACAACCCCACAGTTGTGGCCAACAACTGCCCACATAGCCGAATATATAATAAGGGACTTCTAGACAGGGGTAAATCTCACTCTCAAGTAGGGGCTACCCACGAAACCTTGCTGCACCTCCCCTGTTTTAACCATTCCCGGTTGATGGGGCTTGAGGTTACGATTACCTATATAAAGAACTCATCTCTTAGAATGCCCATCGTCCACCTGACGATGATCTGAAAGCATTCAATCCATACAAGTTCGTTCCGGGTTCGAACGAAACCGAAGCCATTATCTCGTTACACTCATTTTGGAATCACCCTGATAGTTAACGACGATAACCCTTGCACTCTGATTCTCCATCTTGAATCTATAAGTACTATTCCGTCAACTCATTACGGAATCACCCACAGAGTTATACTAACGTATAGCCCTTACACCTCGAGTCTTCACTCTTCACATAACATTCACGTCCTAACGTTATTTTGAATCAATGTGGTTTTCGGATATCCAAATATGGAAACCCGATCCTGGTCTCATCGAAATCCAAAGCGTGTCTTTTAGGTCCAAGTTGTTTTAAAGGTTTAAACAATTCAATTCAGATTTTAAACATAGCATCACATAACATTATCAACAGATAATAACCAATATCTATCACAGATATACAACATCTTATCACAGAATATCACTCAACTATTATTCAACAGATGTCAACCATATTCAGATATCAATTCAAACTATCATCCACAAGCAAGCACTACTTAATTCATATCATAATTAATTTAATTAATTTAAATTAAATTAATTACTTAAGAATTAATCACTTAATCTTGCTTAAACAAACATTAATTAATTAATCACAACCATTTAATTAATTAATCACCTCTTAATTATCTTGTTATTAATTAATTAGTACTTAACTAATTAATAATATTTAATTAATTATCAATTAATTACTATAATTATTTATTAATTAAACTTTGATTAAAAATTAATCATTCTTTAATTGGTTATTAATTAACCCTTAATTTATAATTAATTAACCTCAATTACTTCTTAAATTACCTTAATTAATTCTTAATTACCTTAATTAATTCTTAATTAATCACAAATTAATTTATCTTAATTACTTGATTAATTATTCCTTAATTAACCTTAATTATTTAATTAATTAAGACTTAATCATTAATTAATTTACTATTAATTATAAATTAATTAGTATTTAATTACTTAATTAATTTACTCTTAATCCATTAATTAACTAACTTCTTAATCACTAAATCATTAATCATTAATCAATTTATTAATCAATTATTAATTACTTAAGAATTAACCTTAAATTAATTAATAAATTAATTAATTGTTATTACATTTAATTCTTAATTATCCATTAAATAATTCATAAATGATTAATTTAATCTTAACAATTAATTAACCAAAATTAACTAATTAATTCGATCACTAAATTACTATTTAATTTAAGTAAACTTAAATTTTCAAAATCTAATTAACTTCAAACAAATCAATGTTCATTCCTCTTAAAACCCTTACCTATTTTAGTATTCAAAATAAACTTAAACTTAAAACAAAATTAAAGTTTTAAAAACAAGTTTAAACTTGTCTTCATAAATTAGCTTAAAGCCCGGCCCAATATCCAACTACCCAGACTTAACTCCATCTTCCCTTACTTCTCTTCAACCTGAACCCATAATCGAAAAAGCAACAGCACACAACCATACGCACACTCGAGCGCGACACCCCCCTCAACCCGAGCACAACACGCGATCCACCTGAGTCCATCATGAGCGCGGCTTCGAGCTTCAACTCACGCACATTCGAAAACACACAGACACACACATGCCTCGACGTGCACCTGCACAGTGCCACCACGCCACCATCGCCACCGCTGGCCTCACGCGCAAACCCCAAATCCATCCCCGACCCATAATCTCAACCCAGAAATCAACAATACGAGCACAAACGAAAATCGAGTGCTCGAGCCAAAATTCGAAACTGCAGACGCAAAGGAAAACCCAACAACCATGACCATCTCACCCCATTCCGGCACCAAACTCCGGCCACGTGTGCTCAACAACCACACGTCCCTCCTCCTCAAACCATATGAAGCTCGGTCTAACAAAATCTTCATACGACCGAAGATCACATACCCCAAATAAACAGAACCCATAACCCTCAAAATCCAAATTTCAAATTCTATGTTGTATATTAAATTCGATTCGTATTTTTCTAGTGTTATACAACATCTAACAATACTTCAATTTAAATTTCAAAAGCTAAAATCAATCCAGGCTCGAGAATTTTACAAAAGCCCCAAATATAGTAATCTTTAAAATTCGAATTCAATTGCAAGTTATAAATTATGATTTCAATTTGAAAATTCATAAAATGCATTATATATTCAACATATACATTTGATTCATCAAAAATTAACATAATTTACATGCTATGATTTTCTTTTGTTTTACTGCATATACTTACTTTCTGCAGTTTACAGTATTATCAATATATATATTTTTAATACTTATATCATATTGACTCTAACTTATATATATATATATATATATATATATATATATAAAGATATATATCCAACATCACCATACCATATTTTAATTTAAAGTTATCTAAGAAAATTTGCTTGATCTTGAAACAATAGAGGGTCACAGTTTCATTAACATGCACAGTCAAATAATTGAAACTGTAAACAACATTTCACAAATCAATTAATCATGCAAGCATTCCTCACTGACATTCCACATATAACTTTTATACTTAAGGTTTAATTTAAAGATTTACTCACCTTATTTTTTTTTGATGAAGATTCAAATTTGCAGGAACAAATTATGTGAACTGCAGACTTCTAAAAACTGAGATGACTTGATTGTTGGTGCTTTTAATCTTGAATAAGTTGATGCTAAAGCTTTGTGATTGTTGCAGAAATTTTGTTGAAGATGTGAAGATTGAAAAGGTTCAGATTTTTGTAGAGAAGAAATGAAAATTTTCCTTTTAGTAAAATGAGAGAGTATGCATGAAAAATTTGTTTTATGAAATTTAGAGAAAAGAAAATCTAAATTTTATGATACTTGTCACAATAATGTTTAAATTCCTAACACGTGTTTTATTAATAAGCTTAGATGTTAACATGTGTTTTATTTCATGCAAAAATGAAATTTAAATATTTACTTAATTGATTTTCTTATATATGTTTATATTTTAAATCCTTAGAAAAATCAGTTTCCCTTTTAAATAATGAATATAAAACCAATGTTATAACATAATTAAAATTATGAGAATATTCTTCAAAATTCAAAGTAAAATTTAGAATAAAATTTAATATAGTTTAAATCCTTCAATATATCAATTCAAACACAAATTGAATTCTAAAAATCCAATTCAAAATCAAATTTGGTATGGAAAAAAATCTTAACACATTCAATTCCTTATATTAGTTTTTAGTTGAAATAAATTTATATTTACATTTCATTTATTAGTTGTTGAATAAAATAACAAATTTATCAATTTAAATCAATCTATTATATAGATTATCATATTTAAAATTCGGTGTGAAATTCCGGGATATTACAATAATCCTATCTTATCTTATCTTTCAGCTATGTCGAGTAGAGGTAGAGGACGCACTTCGACGGTGGGATCGTCTAGTGGTTCTCGTCTTGAAGGCGTATATATGTCTACGATCATATCCTTGAGCTTATTCGGAGCACTCAGGCTCCCATGCCAGCTCACTCTTCTCCTCCATGCGAATCCGCATTTGCGTGCATGTGTAGTGACTTCACACATCTTGGTGGCAAGATCTATAAAGGCACCGAGATTGTTTTAGATGCTGAGGCATGGCTCAGTTCTTGTGAGCGTATCTTTAGTCGTATAGAGATCTCTATTCATCACTGAGTCCTTGTAGCATCTAGTATGTTGCAAGAATGAGATTTACATTGGTATGATCTTCTTATTGCTAAGATTGATGAGTCCACTCTAGACTGGGATCACTTCCGTGAGAGATTCGAATTCAAATTTATTCCAAAATCTGAGAAGGCTATTCTTGCTCGACATTTCCTTGATTTCAAACAAGGAAAGTCGACCGTTTTTGAATATGTTGCATACTTTGAAGCCTTGTCTAAATATGGTCTTGAGTACATCTCTACTCCTTATAAGAAGAATCTTAAGTTCGTCTCCGGGCTTAAGAAATATCTGAAGAAGTCCCTCATGCTTCTCCTTGAGCTTACCTTTGAAAAGCTTGTGGATGCGGCCCTTAAGCTTGAAGTTGTCGAGAAGGAGAAAGATACTGATGATGAGGGTAATGTTTTAGGTAACCCGAATAAGAAGAAGTTTTTCCGCAAGCCGAAGCCATTCCATACCAGTAACAAGAAGAAACAGAAGGGATCTTCTTCTCAGTCTCAGTCTACTCCTTCAACTAAGCCTTTGCATGCTTCAATTGTGGTGCACCTGACTATCCAGTGAGAGAGTATCCCAAGCCTAAGCGTTGTCTATATTGTAAGAAGGAGGGACATTTGATTTCATCTTGTCCTAAAAAGGAGAAGGGTTCTCGTCAGGGCCATCTTAGTGCTGCTACTACTTCTAGAGATGCTTCTCGACCTCGAGGTACTTTTCCTTCCATTCTAGAGGGCTCTATTTTATTCCATGATCGTTATATTCGAGTGCTTTTCGATACGGGTGCATCTCACTCATTCGTATCAAAGGAACTCGTTGATGCTTTGCAGTTAGATGTTTCTTACATGCTTACTTTTTTACGGATTGCGAATCCTATCGGAGGATATGCAACTCTTAGTTTGCTTTGTGATGATGTTGAGATTTTGATTTGTGGCTTTTCATTCTGTGTGAATCTGCATGTTATTTTCTTGGATTTGATATGATTTTAGGAATGGACTGGCTAGTTCGATACGAGGCCAAGATTTTATGTTTGGAGCTAGTTTTATATATTCGACATCATGTTTCTTCTATTCAGTTATCTCTTTCGCTTCGTGATTCGGACTGTGATTCCGTGGCTTCTTTATTTGCCTTCATTATCGATATGATGACGACTATGTATCCCATATTCCTATCGTTCGCGACTTTTCAGATTTGTTCAAACCCGTTTCTGGTTTACCTCCTAAGCAAGCTATTGAGTTCCATATCGATCTTATTCCCGGCGCACAGCCAGTTAGTCATCCTCCCACGAGGATGTCTACATGAGAGAATGAGGAACTCAAAAAGCAACTTCTCAAGCTTGAGGCCTAGCATTTTATTCGTTCCATTTCTTCATCGTGGGGTGCCGCAAGGGTATTTGTGAAGAAGTCCGATGGGACTCTTAGGCTTTGTGTCGACTATCGCAAACTTAATGAGTTAACCATCAAGAATCGTTACCCTTTACCAAGGATCGACGATATGTTCGATAAGTTAAGTAGTGCTAAGGTCTTTTCACAGTTAGACCTTGCCACTGGTTTTCATCACCTCTGAGTTGCGGAAGATAGTATTCCTCTCATTGCATTCCGCACTCGCTATGGTTCCTATGAGTGGATCGTCATGCCGTTAGGATTGATAAATGCACATGCCTGCTTTGTCGATCTTATGAATCGAGTGTTCCGGGAATATCTCGATAAGTTCATGCTTGTTCTCATTGATGACATTCTTGTATATTCGAAGTCCAAAGAGGACCATGCTCGACATCTTAGAATTGTTTTGAGTACTCTCCGAAAGCATCAACTCAAAGAAAAACTTTCTAAGTGTCACTTCTGGGAAAAGTAAGGGAAGTTCTTAGGCCATGTTGTATCTTCAGAAGGCATTTCCGTTGATCCTTCTAAGATCGAGGCTATTCGGAGTTTGAAGAGGCCTGAGAATGTTCATGAGATTCGTACTATTCTGGGTTTGGCTGGTTACTACCGCTGTTTCGTCAAAGACTTTTCTTGTATCGTGCTTCCATTGACTAGCCTTACGAGGAAAGGCGTTCGATTCATTTGGTCCGATAAGTGTCAGGCTTCTTTTTTGAAATTGAAGGAGCTTCTCACTAATGCTCCCGTCCTTATGGTTGCTGAGGGGAACCAAGATCTTATCGTTTGTACCGATTCCAGTAATAGTGGCCTTGGTGTTGTTCTGATGTAGAGAGCTTGGGTAGTTGCCTACGCTTCTAGGCTATTGCGTCCGAATGAGGTTCGGTACACTACTCATGATTTAGAGCTTGCAGCCATTGTCTTCTCGTTGAAGATTTGACATCATTACCTTTTGGGAGAGCACTACGTCCTTTTTACCGATCATAAATCCTTGAAATATCTATTCACTTGGAAGCAACTAAATATGAGGCAGCAGCGTTGGCTTGAGTTTCTGGCCTCATATGATTTTGATATTCAGTATGCCCCGGGGAAGGGTAATCGTGTGGCTGATGCGCTTAGTCGAAAGCATTCGGCCGTTGTTTCTATGATGTTAGCCGAATAGGATGTCCTTGAAACTTTATCTTATTGTGATATTCGTGATTTAGCTTCCCTTTTCGATTCACCTGACTTATTATTTAGTATGGAAGCTCGGCCTTCTCTTTTAGATCGTATTTCCGAGGCTCATCGGCGTGATTCCAAGACGTTGCGCCTTATTCGTTTTTGTGAATCTGAATCCCATGATGATGAGATGAGGGATTTCAGTATTTATTCTCACGGTTGTCTACGTTTGAAGGACCGTATTGTTGTTCCTTTTGATTCATCACTTAGGCGTGACATTCTTGATGACTGTCATCGCTCTAAGTATACCGTTCACCCCGGCAGTAGTAAGATGTAGGCCGATATGCATCGCCTTTATTATGAGGTAGGCATGAAGCGTGATGTCGCAATTTATGTAGGTAATTGCATAACTTGTCATCATATTAAAGCCGGGCATTAGTGGTCATCCAGTCTTCTTCATCCTTTAGAGGTTCCGCTGTGGAAATGGGATCAAATTTCAATGGGTTTCATTGATGGCTTATCTCGTTTGAGGTCAGGCCATAGCAGTATTTGTGTTGTTGTGGACCATCTCACTAAGTCCGCACATTTTATTCCTATTAAGTTGAATAGGACGAAGTCTCTTTTATCGAAGCTATATATTAAGGAGATCGCGCGATTACACGGTGTCCTTTCATCTTTTACATGTGATCGTGATCCACTTTTCACAAGTCACTTCTGGCAGAGTCTCCAACAAGCTTTAGGCACAAAGCTTAATCTTAGCACGGCCTATCACCCACAGTCTGATGGACAGACTGAACGAGTGAACCATATTTTGGAAGACTTGCTTCGTGCTTGTATCATGGATTTTGGTGGTAATTGGGAGGATCATCTTCCTCGACTTGAGTTTGCTTATAATAATAGCTACCAATCTTCTATTGGCATGGCTCCTTTTGAAGCCTTATATGGAAGGCCATGCCGTTCTCCATCTTGTTGGCTTGAGTCGGGGGAAAAGCTTATTTTAGGCTCTGAATCTACTCGAGAATCATCTAAGAAGATCCACTTTATCCGTGAGAGAATGAAGGAGGCACGGAGCCGCCAGAAATCCTATGCGGACAATTGTAGGAGGCCTCTTGAATTCTTCTTGGGTGACCTTTTTTTTATACGAGCTTCTCCACTAAAAGGAGTGGTATGCTTTAGCCAGACCGGGAAATTGGCACCACGCTATATTGGGCCATTTCATATTAAAGAGCGTATTGGTCTGGTTGCTTATCGTGTAGCACTTCCCGAATAGTTTTCTGGAGTTCACGAAGTATTCCACGTTTCTCGGTTGAGGACGTGTCTACGAGATTCTGATTCCGTGCTTGATTATCGTGCTTTAGAGGAGTAGGGAGTCTCTCTCGATATATCTTATGTGTAATATCCTCTGAGAGTTTGTGCTCCGAAGACTAGACACCTTCAAAACAAGAGTGTCCCGCTCGTGAAGATTCAATGGTCCGCTAATCCCAATGACTGCACTTGGGAAACCAGAGAATTCAACAAGCGATCGTATCCTGATTTCTTATCTTTCCACTTTGAAGGTAAGAATTTTTCATTTAATCTATCTAAATTCCTTTGTTTGATGAAATAAATTGTGTTTAATACAGATTTCCTCTAGAAATTGCGAGGACGCAATTTTTATAAGAGGAGGAGTCTGTAACAACCTTGGTATTGGAGGTTACTGATGGTATTAAATTATAATGATAGTTATAATTTAATATGGTAAATAGAATGAAATGGAGAAATAAATTTGGTTTAAATAGTGTATGTCAAATAAACAATACGTATGGAGTTGAATATTGGATTTAAAATTCATTGTTTGGTGTTTTGGTTAAATAAAATGGAAAATATTGGAATTTAGGTAAATTTGAGTTAATAAATTTACCAAGTGATGTATTTCAACATTTAGTTATTGAAATAAATGCAAATTGATGGATATAAAGTTTTAAAAACTTTATTTTAAGGTATTGGAGTGAAATTAGTCATTTACTGTATTTTAACTAAGTCAATGTGATAATATTGATAATTATTGCCAATATTATCTTTTATTGAATATAAAAGGAAAAAATATGAAGAAAACATGTCTTTTAATAAAATAAAAGATGAAATATTGTGCAAAAATATTATTTTGTGGTTTTAAAAGTGTTAAAATGATTTATTACAGTTTATATGGCTAACAGAATAAATTTTGATCAAGTTATACTTTAAAAATAGTGTTTTTACACAAAAGTGGTGTAAAGTGTTAAATTTTGTTAAAAATGGCCTTTTTTTGTAAAAGAATAACTTTTAGTTGTTAAAAGAAATTTTATTTTGCTACAATGGATATTTTATTTCAATACAATAAGATGTATGCATTTTATATGACTTTAAATGTTGAAAATATGTGTGTATAGGGTTAAAGAAGGTTAATATGTATACATAGCATTGCATTTTCACTAAGTATATTTTTCTCTTGGGCTTATTTGGATAGAAACTTGACCCAACAGCCTTTACTAGAACTTTATGGCTTAAGGAAAATTTTTGTACATAATTTTCTATTGTCTCATCTTCTCCAAGCACTCAGAAAAGGAAAAAAAACAAGAGAAAGCAATGGCTGCTTTCATCTAAATCCAATTACTACCCAACTTTTATGCGAATTAAAGAGAGAAATCATCTAAACTAGCAATAGAAAGGTGCTCTCCTTCCAATACCAAACAGTTTTCATCAAAATCTGAGAACTTGAGATGTAAATTGTCTTTTATTTGCTTATGTTTGTTTTGCATGTCTATTTTCTAGTTTCTACAGGTTCTTAGGGCTTCTATCTTAACCAAAGATCACAAATTTCTACAAAATCTCTGCTAGATGTTCCTAAAACTATTTGGTAAGAAAGGTAAGAGTTTTCTTTCAGCAAGCTAAGAAAAATATCAAATTTTGCTACCAATTGGTTGATTGAATTGCTTTATTGAATTGATTTTCTCTTTTGCTAGCTGAAAAACCACCATGTTCAAAAATTCATATCTTCTTCAATTTACATTCAATGAATCTAAATTTTTGATATTTTGTAGTACTTGGATTTTTCTATATTACTGATAATTTTCAATTAATTTGGAGTTGTTTTGATTTGGAAAATTAATGGTTGTAATCGGCCAAAAATTGATCTCTGTTTATTGGCCGAAAATACATCATTTTAGAAAAATCATATCTTCTACAATTTATATTCAATGAACCTCAATTTTTGATAAGTTGTATTACTTGGATGGTTCATTATTTTTGAAAATTTTCAATGAATTTGGAGTTGTGTTGTTTGTAGAAAATTAATGGTTGAAATCAGCCAAAAATTGATCTCGGTTTATTGGCCGAAAATACATCATTTTAGAAAAATAATATCTTCTTCAATTTATAGTCAATGAACCTCAATTTTTTATATCTTGCATTACTTGGATGGTTCATTGTTTTTGAAAATTTTCAATGAATTTGGAGTTGTTTTGATCTGGAAAATGAATTGTTGAACTAGGCCATAAATTGATCTCTGTGTATTGGCCGAAAATACATAATTTTAGAAAAATTATATCGTTGTTGTAATATATATTAATAATAGGGATAAATATGTTAAATAAGAAAGGGCATTGTTGTAATCTCTACTGCATAAGGAGTCTATAAATATGGAGTTTGATTGTATTGTAAGATCCATCTCAATTCAATAAAATTGTTCTCTCTCTAATGGTCTCCATTCTTTTTATTTTGTAACACGTTATCAGCACGTAGGTGTTCTTCTTTTATTTTATTTTCTTACTACTCAAGTAGGAATATATTTTTTTGAGTAACACAAACTTTCTGTACACTGAGTTCTCAATATTCTGCATAGGAATGTGAATTAATTATTGTTCTCAACCTATTCACCTTCAAACTTTCCAACTTCTCAATAAGTAATTATATATTAATTAGTCGGACTGTTCCCCTTTTGACCATTCCAATTCTAAGGCTATTCGTATTCAAAATCCTATTATATGTTAGTGCAAACGAGTCTTTTATAATATATGTACATACGTTCTATTTCTTATTTCCTTTAAAACAGCAAGCAGGTTAAGGAATTGTTCTTGCATTTCTTTATAAACTCGTTACTTTTCCTCTCTGCAAAAAGGTAATTGTCAATATCATATTTTTTGATAAAGCTATCAAGTCAGCACATGCTAGTTTGGGGTTCGCTTCAATATTTTTCATGTCTTTTGTTGTATCAATCTTACTTTAATTCTTTGGCTTCTAAATTCAATATATATTTTTTCTCTTCGGATCTGATGCCAAATAAAAATCAAAAATTTGGAATGGAATATACGCAAAATCTGACTTTCTTTTCTTATATGATAAATACATGAAAGTTGCAAAATCCAAATGTTTGGTTTTGTTGATACCTTTTTTTGGGGTATAGTTGTTTGATACCATGAATGAAGACTTTCCTTTTTTTTTACCTTTTAGCTGGAAACAAACAAATAGCAAATGTTGTTGTGGTGAATATTTTCACCTTATGCAATTTATTTTATGAAAAGTTCACAAAATGGAAAACATCTCCAAGCTTGAATTTAAAGCTTTGGATATATCTGGAGAAAACCACTTATCATGGATATTGGATGTTGAGATTCATTTGCAATCTCAATGCTTAGAAAAAGCCATTAAAAATGGCAATACTATGTCCCAGCAGGACAAGGCAAATGCTCTAATATTTTTAAGACGTTATATCCATGACGATCTAAAAACAGAATATTTGACTAAAAAGACACTCTCCACTTATGGAACTCCCTGAATGAGTGTTATGACCACCAGAAGACAGTCATATTTCCAAACACTATGCAAGAGTGGTTGAACCTAAGGTTTTAGGACTTTAAGTCTGTAAGAGAATATAATTCTGCAATGTTTAGAATCACTTCTAAACTGAAATTATGTGGAGAAAAGATGGATGACGCACAAATGCTTGAAAAGACTTTCTCAACATTTCATGCCTCGAATATACTCCTGCAGCTGCAATATCGAGAGCATCATTTTACAAAATATTCTGAAGTCATAGAATGCTTACTAATTGCTGAACAAACTAATTAATTGCTTATAAAAAATCACTCTTCAAGACCAACTGGTTCAACTCCATTACCTGAAGTAAATGCTAATTTTGTCCACTCTGGAAGAGGTAGGGGTGGAGGTCGAGGTAGAGGACATGGTCGTGGACGTGGATATAACACTATCAGAGGCAGTTATGGTGGTTTTAACGGTAACAAAACCACCAACTATAAAAAGCAACAAAAGAAAATTGAGCCTGTAAAAAAACAATGATTCAGCTTCAGAAAATAAAAGGCATTATGAGGAAGTTTGTTATAGATGTGAATGGTCTGGTCACTGGTGACATACATGTAGATCATCAAAGAAAACAGTCGAAGAATATCATCGCTCGAAGAATATTTGCTCGAAGAATATTGAGGCAAATAATGCCGAAAAGTTACCTGAAAATACTAACCTGATGTTAGATGATTTCTTCGAAGATGACAATGGAACTTTCATTAATGATGAAAATCTAAGTGCAATGATTAATGATATGACTGAGTTGATCGATTAGAAATATCTTGAAGTTTGTTATATGGCTTTCGTCTTATTTCGTTATCTTGCATCAATAAATCAGTTTGAAGTTTGTGTTCGTTTACTTGTATTTCCCTTTGCGGTACTAGTTAAAAATAATATGTAATGTGGATGCTGTTTTTAGTCAGTAGCTATTTTAATCATACTACTTTGTTTTTTTTACATTACATTTATTTATGCACACAAATTTTTAATGATTGACTAATTATTGTCTTTAATTCTTAAGGTATGGAACGCCATTTTTGTGATGATATACGCTTATTAGATAGTGCAACTACTCATACAATTTTGAAAAACCTAAAGGTTTTCTCTGAACTGTCTGAAAATTTCTCAGCTAAAGTCTCAACTATAGTTGGATCTGCTAATATAATTAATGGGTCCATAAGAGCCAATATAATATTACCAAATGGTACGTCTACCTTCATTAAGAATGCATTATACTCAAGCAACGCTAAAAGAAATTTGTTGAGTTTCAAAGATATAAGAATGAATGGATGCCATATTCAAACTATAAATGAAAACAACAAAGAATATCTTTGTGTTATTTCTAGAATTGAAAGCCAGAAGCTTATCCTAGAAAAATTTGGTACAATTTCAACTAGTTTATATTTTACAAAAATTGGCATAGTTTAATCTCACTCTATAAACAAGAGCCAGAAGCTCACAAATACAAAGACATTGATTCTTTGGCATGATCGCTTGGGTCATCCTAGATCAACTATGATGCGTAAAATTGCTAAAAACTCAAATGGACATGATTTATCAAACGAATTGAATTTACCAAGTGATTACTTATGTGCCCCATGTGCACAAGGAAAATTAATCACTCGACCTTCATATAGTAAAATCACATCTGAATCTCCAACATTTCTACAAAAAATTCAAGGTGATATATGTGGTCCAATCCACCTTGAATATGGACCATTCAAATATTTTATGGTATTGATTGATGCATCAACTCGTTGGTCACATGTCCGTTTACTTTCTACAAGAAATTTGGCAATCGCCAAGCTATTTGCTCAAATAATAAAATGGAGAGAACACTTCCCTGATCATCAAATTAAATCAATCCGACTAGATAATGCTGGAGAATTTACTTCTCGAGTATTTGATGATTATTGTCTATCATTGGGAATTGAAATTGAACATCCAGTAGCCCATGTTCATACTCAAAATGGTCTAGCAGAATCATTAATTAAGCGCTTGCAACTCATTGCAAGACCATTACTTATGCAATCAAAACTACCCGTTTCAGCTTGGGGGCATGTAATTTTGCATGCATCGAATTAGTTAAAATTAGACCAACAACTTATCATCATCTTTCACCATCACAACTCTTAACTGGATCTCAACCATCACACTTACAAAAATTTGGTTGTGCTGTGCATATAACTATTAATCCCCCACTTCGTACTAAAATGGGTCCTCAACGGCGGTAGTGAATTTATGTGGGATTTGATTCCCCATCGATAATTCGTTACCTTGAACCTCTTACAGGTGATGTCTTCACTGCAAGATTTTCAGACTGTAAATTTGATGAGATGATCTTCCCGCAGTTATGTAGAGGAAAGACCGTTCCAGTAGAACGGCGTGAAATATCATGGAATAATCCATCTATGTCTTATTTGGATCCACGTACCAAACAATGCCAATATGAGGTACAAAGAATTTTGCATATTCAAAATATTGCATATAAACTACTAGATGCATTTAGTGACACTGCAAAAATAACTAAATCTCATATTCCAACGGCAAATGCACCAGCAAAAATTGACGTCCTTGAAGGAATAAAAGTAAATGTAGCAGCAAATGAATCTAAAGCAAGACAAAAACATGGAAGGCCAATTGGTTCAAAAGATATGGCGCTAGAAAAAAAAGTCTAGTGATAAACCATCAATTAAGGAACCTTCTGAAGAGTTTATAAATGATCAAAAGGATCAATCAAATGAAAATCCCATTTCTCCTAGAAGTGTGGAAGGAAATAATATCCCAGAAGAGATAAAAGAAGATTCCAACGATAAAATGGTACCTAGTAATAATGAGATATCAATATTTTATATGAACTATGGAGAAATATGGGATCGAAGTAAAATAGTAATTGATGATGTATTCTCATTCGCAATAGCTACTGAAATAATTGAAAGTCATGACCATAATGAGAATAATGAGAATGACGATAAGGAACCTAATAGCATAAATGAATGTCGAAAAAGACACGATTGGCCAAATGGAAAGATGCTATCCAAGTGGAACTAGATTCACTTCAAAAAAAGGTGTATTTGGACCATAGAGATAATACCAGAAAATGTTAAACCAGTAGGTTATAAATGGGTATTCGTTAGAAAATGAAATGATAAAAATGAAATCGTGAGGTACAAGGCACGACTTGTCGTACAAGGTTTCCTGCAGAGACTAGGTTTTGACTTTAACCCTGTTATGGATGTCATAACATTCTGATATTTGATAAGTCTTGTAGTTTCTGAAAAATTTGATATAAGATTAACGGATGTTGTGACAGCTGATCTTTACATTGAATTAGATACCAATATTTACATGAAAATTCCAAATGGATATAAATTGCCTGAAGCAAAATCAAAGTCCATGTACTCATTAAAACTAAGACGATCACTATATGGCTTGAAACAATCTGGAAGGATGTGGTAAACAATCTTAGTAAATATTTTGGTAAAAGAAGGATACAAAAACAATCACATTTATCCAAAGAAATCGGTAAAGTGATTTACTATTTTAGCAGTTTATGTTGATGACATAAATTTGATTGGGACTCCAGAAGAAATTGATGAAACAATAAATTATTTAAAAAAGGAATTTGAAATAAAATATCTTGGAAAATCTAAGCGTCGTCTCGGTCTGTAGATTGAGCATAGTACTAATGGCATATTAATCCTCTAATCATACTACATTGAGAAAAATCAAAAGTGTTTTCAAACGGATAAAGCATATCCACTTAGTACACCGATGGTTGTTAGATCTTTAGATATTAAAAAGGACCCTTACCGCCCAAAAGAAGAAGATGAGAATGTGCTTGCCCCGGAAGTGCCATATCTTAGTGCCATTGGTGCATTATTATATTTGGCCCAATGTACAAGACCAGATATTGCATTTTCAGTAAATCTTCTAGCAAGGTACAATACAGAATCAACAAAAAGACACTGGAATGGTATAAAACATTTCATGAGATATCTTCGTGGCACGACAAATTTGGGTTTGTTTTACTCTAACACAGGCAATAATCCAAATCTAGTTGGCTACGTTGATGCAGGTTATCTTTCTGACCCACATAAGCAAAATCACAAACTGGATATTGTTTAATAACAGCAATGCAGCAATTTCATGGTGATCTACAAAACAAACATTAGTAGCAACATCATCTAATCACTCTAAAATATTAGCACTACGTGAAGCAAGTAAAGAATGTATTTGGCTGAGATCACTTATTGAGCATATTCGAAAAAGCTGTCAACTTCGATCAGTAACAGAAGGGTCAACCATTATTTATGAAGACAATGCAGCTTGTGTAGCTCAAATTCAAGCAGGTTATATTAAGGGTGATAGGACGAAACAAATTTCTCCTAAATTTTTCTTCACACATGAGCTACAAAAGGATAATAAGATAGAAGTGAAGCAAATCCGATCCCAAGAAAATCCGACGGACCTATTCACAAAGGCGCTTCCAAAATCAACATTTCAGAAGATGGTCTACAAAATTGGTATGCGTCGGCTGCATCAACAGACTAATTGAATAATGCGTTATAATTCAGGGGGGGCGTATGAAATACGCTATAATGTACTCTTTTTCCTTCACTAATATTTTTCCCACTGGGTTTTTATTAATAAGGTTTTAATGAGGCATTATCTTGATCCAGAAGTATCTACCATCATAGTAACATTATAAAATATATGTTACTTAATGATGAAATCATGTTGCACTCTTTTCCTTGTTTATTATTTTTCCCAACCGGGTTTTTCATAACAAGGTTTTTAGCGAGGCAATTACTCTTATCATCTTCCCATACACATATTTAAGGGGGAGTGTTGTAATATATATTAATAATAGGGAAGAATATGCTAAATAAGAAAGGGCATTGCTATAATCTGCACTGCATAAGGAGTGTATAAATATGGAGTTTGATTGTATTGTAAGATCCAACTCAATTCAATAAAATTGTTCTCTCTGTAATGGTCTCCATTATTTTTATTTTGTAAAAATCTTCTTCAGTTTGCAGCTTATTGCCCCAAAATTTTGATATGTTGTAGTAGTTGGATTGCACAATGCTTCTGGAAATTTTCCTGGAATTTAGGATTGTTGTGTTATAGAAAATCGTTGGTTCAAAACTCCAAAAAATCTTGTTTTTTGTGCTTGCTGAAAACTGCTATGTTCAAAAAATCTTACCTCTTTCATTTTGCCGTGAATTTCTCCAAATTTTGGGTATGTTGTATTCCTTATGTCATAGTATAACACTGCAAAATTTGGCAGAAATATGGGTTGCTTTGGTACCCTAACTTACTATCTGAAGTCAGCCAGAAACTCAATTGCTTGGTAGATTGTTCTTTTGCTCCTATTTGCGCTTTCATTAACTGTTTCACCGCATATTTCAATGATTTTAAATATTTTTTGAATAAGTTTGATGATGAATGTTTAAGTCTTTTTATCCGACAGTGGATTGGCTCGATTTCAGAAAATTTAAAATTTAAAATTTATTAAATTCTATTTCAATCTAAATATCGATAAATGTCGATATTTGAAGAATTCGATTGTTTTAACTAATTTTGGTTTCGAATAAGTTTCTGAAAATTGTTTATAAATTATCGTTAATTAAATAAATGTTTTTAAGACATTTTAAAGGGTTTTAAGCAATTATATTTTTTTAAAAGTATTTTATAAATAGATAATCTATTTGATAAATAAATTTTCCCTTATATAACTTATTTAAAAATGTCTAAAAATTGTTTGAAAATCCCTTTTTCTCTATAAAATTATTCTAAATATATTTTAGCCTACATAGTGTATAGGAATGAGAATTATACGATTTGACAAAAATACGTGGTATTGAACATGTGTTTTCGCCTAATCGCTTAATATAGGACTTGCACCATCGAATCTGCTATGAAGCATAGTTTTATGATATTTTTACTTATTGAGGACATGAGGCAGGATTGTTATGATGAATTGATAATGGTTTGATGTTTATGATGGATTTTTTCTTGTCGATGAAATGAGACAAGTATCGATGCCACTTTAAACTCATCAAATTATGAAACACAATGAGTTGGGTGCTTTACACTCGCTAATGAGACGAGGCGTGTATGTAGATTTGGATTCTTATGAATGTTTTCTAATGCGGCATTAACTTATGATTAGTAAACCAACAGGTGCGAATGGATGGTATGGGACGTACATTAACACCCATTGGGTTCCTATTCGAGAAGTTGTGATGCATTTAAGATGTTATTAGTACTACAAACCGAGTATATGATTGGATCATTACGATGTTCTTGATGTCATTACTAGATTCCAATCGTCATGATGTTTTGCTTGTATTTTATGATTTGGGTGTCATCGCGATATTCGACTATAGTCAATCAAGATGATCACGGTGCTAAGATGTTAATGACCCCAAGTCATCACGACGTATGGTACCAAATAATAGTAGTACTAGTCAAGATGAAAAGCACGTGCAATTTCTGTGAAATATTCTATGTCTGATTTCACCTTTTTGTGATGTTGTTATTTCGATACGGCCTTGAATATGATATAGGCTACATTTATATTATGCTATATGGTGATTTCGATTATGATTTCCTTTAACTCTTAGTGAGTTCTTATGAAAGATTATGATGATTTGATGTTTCTTTATGAAGTTATTATATGGTTCTCATCCCTTATCCACAATACTTATAGATGTCCTTAAGAGAAACCATACGCATGTTACTTATTGAATTCCCATGAAATAGATAGATGAATCACTGATGACCCATTTCTTATGAATGATATGATGAATAATATATCGTTCCGTTGGCAACTACGGAGTGATTCTCACCCTTTCGCTTATTACCGAGATCCTTACTACTGATAAGTTTAGCTTGCCTGACCCATGTGTTTTTCACTCGGGTCAGACCGAGTTGCAGTTTAGTTTGGATTGCTTCACTTCTTGGATTAGCTTGATGTCTTTTGTTGGACTTATCATTTTGGCCTGGATGTCATTTTTTTAGAGTCGTCTGCTTTTATGTTGTCTTATTGCATATTATTTTATAGGATGGGTGTATATGTGATTCAGTAGTCCTTGCTACTTATGTATGATGTATTACTATGGATATGTATGACGATGTATGTGTTATATATACATACTCTGATCTGGGTTTGCTGTTATGTGACTGATGATTTCTATCTGCATGTATATTACGTTATTTCTGAAATGGTCGGAATCCACCATAGTGTGCATTAGTTAGGAACTAAGCGTGTCTACTACTTATGAAGTAATAAAAAGAAAAGAAAAAATTTAAGACAAAATTGACATGCCTAGCTCTTAACTAACGAATTACTATGATGTTCGCCCTTAACCAGCCCTATTCTCTGCATTAGTAGACAGGATTACTTAGTAATTCTCTTACTAATGTAAGTCTCAGGGCGGGGCGTCACAATCAGGGTCGACATCGTGAACTTCAAAGTGGATGAAGCTGTTGTCTTTAATTTATTGATGCTACACTTTGTATTATGCTGCATGTGATCTACAATGTCATTGACCCCATTGGTTTCGAAGTAGTTTTTGGCAGTGATAATGATGCTGCATGTTTTAAGCATATTGACTTTGACTCTATAGGTAACTATGCTGCTATTAATGACTTCGGCTTTATAGTGTTGTGTGTTGTAAGTTTGAACTTAAAGGTTGCCGCATTTAATCCTTAACGCCTATTTTCAAATAAGGCTATGTTGCCATGTTTTATCACTTCGGCACTAATAACGCTGCTTATATTATTTAAGGCATTGACATTGAGACCATCAATGCCGCCGAGTTTCTTTTAAGGTTTTGTGAATACCAGTGGTTGACTTCGACTATATAACTTTATGTTTTATATATGAAATACTTTAATACAGTTTGAGGGGCGAAGACCCTCGTCGGCTATATCCTTGCCACTTTTATTAATATAAGTGTTCTATGTTATTTTGGACTTATGGCCCATGTTTTGTAGGGCGAAGACCCTTGGCGACTATGTTATTGCCATGTTTTATCAATATAATGAATTTATATTATTTTGGACCTATAACCTATGGTTTTGTAAGGCGATGGCCTTAATTGACTTCGAACTTCATTAATACTATTTTATAAAAGCATATAAATGGCATAAGTATTTTGGATGTAGTAAAGGGTTATGTTTTCCTTCTTTTGAAAGTATGATTTTGAGGGTAAAATAATTTGTTAAGAAAATACTTTCAAGGAAATACAAAAGTGTAGTTAGCCCATAATTATTACTCTAATGACTTTTAGATAGACTGTGATAGAATGAATTGACTTGGAGATTAAAATATTAGATAGGACTAGTAAAGTGTATCACCCTATACGTTAACTGTTAGCCCCTAGCTTACATTAGTCTAAACTTTCAGTGTGTATGGTTTTGTCAAGGGTAAGGCAAAAAGTAGGTTTACGCATAGAAAAGTATACATAAAGATAAGATGGTTTACAGCTTGGTCTGCAAAACCTTTAGGTTCATTGTAAGCCTAGCAAAACTAGAAGATTGATAGATAATCAGGTGGACACTAGGATAAGTGTGTCTGGTTAGACTGTCCAGTTTTCTTCTAACAGTTAGTTAGAAAATTTGGTATATCTGGTAGGCCCGAGTCAGCCATTAGGTTGGTAGTTACCCGTAAAAAGTAAATTGGGATGGATAGTCCACTACTTTGATGGATAGTTATGATTATCTATGTAGCATGCATGCACATTATTTTCTATATTTTTCATTATAACCAGTTTGGTTGTAGGACTTTGATTTGCAGAAGATATATATTTAAAAAGGGATCTTATTGAGGGGAAAACCAGTTCTGCTCAGTGGCGTGGTCTCACTGAATATTTATAAAACTAAGATGGAAAATTATTATTCGCATTAGGCTTTTTGCCTGACTCAAACTTTATGTTTTCCAATTAAACTCTCAGGAGCTCAAAATTTGATTGAGTAGGTTGGGAGTAAGGGCTTTATAGAATAAGTAGGTTTTGGAAAATAAATTTATTCCAGAGATGTGCTAGAAGCAAAGCTAGCCATGCATGAGTCTACCTATTACTATTATCTGCTCTGTTATTTTAGTCGTTGTATGAAAGTATTGACGGTAGATGTATATATCTATTTAGTAGCTCTGATCAACCAAGGCGCATCTTCATACGCCGCTCATGGAGTATTTTGTAATAATTATATTTTATCAAAACTTGGGCAATGTTTTGAATTATGTACTGAATATAAAATTACGACTCTGAAATGAAATGTGAAAGTTTGCTTTTATTTCATATTATTGTGCTTCTGATATCATGGATACCATTAACATGACCACATTTTGTCAACGCGAATTAATGCTATAGATGGATGGAGTATCTGTAGCATTTATTTTTGGGCCTCAAAATGAGGGATGTTACAACTTAGTTTCAATGCATTAGTTTATGCAAAACTAAATAATGTTGAAATTAAAAGAGATTTTCAAAACATAATGCAAATGAATCAAATAATAAGATTGGGCTATGGGATAACGCTATAGTAAAGTGCTTGTTTTTGACACACACACACACACATATATATATATATATATATGTGTGTGTGTGTGTGTGTGTGTGTAATTATACGCTTTATCTCTATTCTTGCTCTCTCTTAGGTCGTTCTTCCGTATCTTACTAAGTTTCGAATGCAAATTTAAAGATGTAAGATATGGAGGAAGGGAATCGAAGAGTGTGCCTCGGTGGAGGATGCCCCACTACCAATGGAAATGTCAAGCCTAACCCTAGAAGGAATCCGGGTCAACAAGCAACTACTAATATAGGCGCAGGAACACCATCGATTGATATAGGAAGAAAGTATCGGTTCTTTGTCAATATGATACAAGCATGAGCTGCTGTCGGATTAGTTGGTGGAAATGCTGGAGGAGCTAATCCGATAGTTCCAGTTGTCAAGAATTGTGATGTTTGAGTAGAGATTATACAAGACTTAAAGGGAAACGGTTCATTGGAACCGTGGACGCAATTGAAGTAGAGAATTGGTTGCTTTATTATGAAAGGATTTCCGCTGATCATAATTTGAATAATGAATAGAAGAGGAGATTGTTGTCTAGACAATTGCAAGGAGCTACGTTATACTAGTGGAATTGCGTAACTATTAGGGTAGTAGAAGAGGCTCTAACTTCAGCAGAGTTTAGGAAAAGGTTTATGCTTAAAAACTCTAGGTCTACTCTGTTGAGGAAGTTTTTTAAGTTGGTGCAAGGTGATGTGACGGTGCTTGAGTGCACAATCAGATTTAAGGAGTCGTCAAGATATGGGTATGCTACAGTTCACATGGTTATTAAAAAGAATGAGAAGTGCATCCATGGACTGAGACTTTAGCTTGTTAGGACGGCTTTACCACATCTTGAGGATCCATGTAATGTACTCGTGGAGATGGCTTTGTGTAAAGCAGAAATGCATGCTTTTTTCAATAATAATAAGCCAGCAAATAATCAGGATGGACAAAATCAAAATAGAAAGTTTATCAAAAGAAGGAGCTCGGAAGGGTGAAGCTGCCGAGAAAGGAAAGTCTAAGGTTGTGTTTACAAGTATGACAAGAAGGGAAATCATGCTCATGAGTGCCGAACTGGTAAGGGAAAGAAAGTTCTTGGGAAGAAGAACATTAAGTGCTTTAACTACGACTGTGTGGGACATTACAAAAACAAATGTCCAAAGGTGGCCAAGGCAGAAAAAGAAAAAGCATTTGCTTTGGAATAGGCTACCTCAAAACCAATAGCTGAGGAGAAAAGAAAGCCGTGGCTGGCGGTAGGCTTTTGATTCATGATATACTTGTTAGAGTACTATTTGACGTAGGTGTGTCACACTAATTTATATTTCATTGCTTGATAGGGAAGCTTAACCAAGAACCCTCGTACCTAATTACTTTCTTACGGGTTGCAAATCTAATAGGACGGTATACAACTCTAGGGATGAGATGTGACCATGTAGAGTTTGCGTTATTAAATCGTATATTTGCCTGTAATCTGCATGTGTTTGACTTCGTGGGCTTTGTGATTATTTTGGGTATGGATTGGTTAAGTAAATATGATGAAAGGATATTTTGCGACGATAGGAAAATATCACTAAGACACCTTAATAGTAGTTACATAATTATATACTATGTAGAGGATCCATGTTTTATTGTTTGTGTTTATTCGGTGTAATAGAGGAGGAAGATGAGTTGAATCGGATTTTCATAATCAGAGAATTTGCATATGTCTTTGAGCCTGTTACAGGAAAATCTTTGAAACGAGCTATTGAGTTTCGATAAGATTTTGTACGTAGAGCTGAACTCATAAGTAGACCACTTAGCAAAATGACACATACCGAGATGAAGGAATTAAAGGTGTAGCCTGTGGATTTAGAAGTAAAGAATTTTATTATACCAAGCAGTTTGCCTTGGAGAGCGGCCATGGTGTTTGTGAAGAAACCAGACAGGTCGTTAAGATTGTGTATCGATTATCGTAAGTTGAAAAGAAGATAAAGAACCGGTATTACCTGCCAAGAATCAACGATCTGTTTGATCAATAGAGCGAAGCCTTTCTAGTTGGATTTGGCGATAGGGTTCCATCAGCTAAGGGTAGCTAAATGTAGTATTTCATTGATAGTGTTTAGAATAAGATATGGTTCGTACGAGTAGTTAGTAATGTCATTTGGATTAATTAATGCGCATGCCTTCTCTATGGATCTAATTAACTGAATTTTCCAGAAGCACTTGGATGGTTTTGTATTGGTATTCATAGACAACATTTTGATGTATTCTGATGATGAAAGAGATCATGAGATTCATCTTCAAATAATGCTTGAGACGTTGAGGCAGCATCGACTAAAAGTGAAGTTTTCATAGTGTCATTTTTGGAAGAAGAAGGTGAAGTTTCTTGGTTATATAATCCCATAGAATGGGTTGTCAGTAGATCCAACTAAGATCGAAGTAGTTATGGAAGAGATCCTGAGACGGTGACTGAGATAAAGAGTTTTTTTGGACTTGCTGGCTACAACCGGAGATTCGTCGAGGATTTCTCTAATATAGCAGCACCGATGACTAAACTAATGAGGAAGGATGTGAAGTATGTATGGACCGATAAATGTGTGGAGGCATTCCAGAGGCTGAAACATTTATAGACCAACATGCCCATGTTGGGTATTCCAAATGGAAATAAAGATTTGGTGGTGTATACAGATGTGTGTGGAATAGGACTAAGAGCTGTGTTAATATAGAGGGGTAAAGTAATTGATTATGCTTCGCGATAGCTCAGACCATAGGAGTTAGATATCCAACGCATAACTTAGAGTTGGATACTATAATATTTCCTTTGAAGGTATGGAGACATTACCTTCGAGGAGAATGATTCAAGTTGTATATAAATCATAAGTCTTGAAGGTACGTATTCTCTCATAAGGAGTTGAATATGAAACAACAGGGATGGTTAGAATTTTTAGCTGCTTATAATTTTGGAACTGAGTAACACTATGTAACAACCCGGATTTTTGAGTTGATTAAATAAAATAAATAATGATTTAAATTGGCGAACTTAAATCACTAGTTCAAATTTGTATTATTTTGTAAAAGATAAATTGTTTTAGAATAGTTCATTCTAAATAATTG
This sequence comes from Allium cepa, assembly GCA_030765085.1. NCBI lineage: Eukaryota > Viridiplantae > Streptophyta > Magnoliopsida > Asparagales > Amaryllidaceae > Allium > Allium cepa. The sequence continues at coordinate 814,745,398 of CM060939.1, forward strand.
TAAAATTTAGAAATGTTAATAATTTCAAAGTGTTAAAAATCACTTGAAAACATTATTGATATTTTATTTAATTATGGCAATTATTCTCTAAGCTACGAATAAACAAATAAATCTATTTGGGAGAAAAGTAGAGAGTTTTATTTGTTGAAGTATTTATTGAATTATAAATGAGTGGTTGAGAAGTATTTAAATATTTGGTGATTTTTTAAAGTTGTATTTGAGAATCTTATTCAAATAATAACAAGTATAGAAATTAATTAGTATTTAAAATGCATATCAAGTGAACGTATAAATTATTAGTGAAATAGGGTTAGCATTTTATTTCACAACTTATTGACAAGGTTAGAATTTAAGAGTAGTAATGAAATAAGTATTTTCATTTTTCTTATTTGGTTGTCTTGACCCAAGGCCAATGAAAACAAATAAGAGAAGCCTTTTGTTTCTCATCCTCCTACTCTTGTACAGACATAAGAAATAGAAAATGAGAAATAGAAATAAGGCTAGGACACTAACCCCTTTTTTATTCAATCCAAAAATCTACATTTTAAAATAGAAATGAAATCTAGAAAATTCATGTAAAATCAAGTTGATGTTATTAGACCCTATTATAACCGTTAAACTAATTAGTTTCGGTTTTTATGTGGTTTAATGTATGTTCTTTATTTTTTAAGTTGAGATGAGTTCTAGGGTTTGCTGGTTTGAATTTTAGTTTTATGTGATAATTTTAGCTGCTGTAGAGTAAAGGTGAGTTAATCGTCACACAATCTATCTCTGGATTAATTGCATGTTTATATAGTTAGATAATTTGATTTTTTTTCCATAGTTGATTGAATTGAGTTGTGTTTCTATGATTGAAACCTTATAACTCAGTTCCTGTTAAAAACCATTACTGTAGATCAGTTTTCTTCCTCCATTCCAGGTTTTGATTTTCTATGACAATACTGCATGATTGCAAATGTTTAGATTTTCTACCTTCTCGCCTTGTTTCGTTGTTTGAGCTAGTTCTTTGCCTGGCTTCATTTTGTCACTTTGGACGTTGATTTTCATGGCCTTTAGTAGCTAAATCCTTTTGCTTACCTTGGGCTTTAGTTTCTCTTTATTTTGGCTTGAGATGATATGTGTTTGAACTTTGTGGATCGGTTTATGGATATGGTTTTGTGATGGAATTTGGATTTTGTAGTAATGAATTCATTTGTGCCTTATGGACCTGTATCTATTGTGATTCAAAGGTTCGCGTTTGTTATAAATATATGTATATTTACTTAACAGATTAATGTTTTAAAGAAAGAAATTTGTAAAAAGGAGTTTATAGTAATATATCAGTTTTGTTAATGATAAAATGTGAACGCTAACACCCCGGTGTGTAAAGTGTAGTTGTGAAAGCACCACCCGATAGATTGGGAAAGAATTACAAGCAAGTAATAGCAGAAAAGCAGTAAACAACAACGATTTTATAGTGGTTCGGCTTAAGGGTATAGCCTACGTCCACTCTAAGTACTTTTATTAATAATCCCGTTACAAACTGATACAATTCTTCTCAAGTTCAATACACTTCAAGTTACAAGTGATTTGGAACAAGTCTTAAGCTTCAATGTCGATTAAAGTTCTTAGATTCATGTTGAAGATGTGCGGTTTCTTCGTGAATTTCTTTGATGTATTCCTCTAATCTTGGAAGCTCTAAGTGTTGATGAAGTTCTCAATGCAGCAGGGTAACGGTGTGTGAAGAGAATGTGCCCCCAAAAGTCCTTTGAATGTTGGAGATGGGTGCCTATTTATAGAGAGTTCTGATTCTGAAATTTGCCAAGTCCTAAACCGCGGCCGACTCAAGTTAAGACGCAGCCGACTTAAGGTGAGTCGTGACCGGTCTAAGGTCGCCTCCGAGTCAACACCACCTCTTCTCAGTAACATGGCATCGGGCTTATATTAGGTCGTGGACGAGTTAACTTGGTAAGTCGCAAGTCACGGTCTGAACGAGATAACTGGGGAGCTGGATCGGTTGTGACTTAGGTCGTTGCTGAGTTAACATGCGCGTGTCAAGTAGCTGTATAGGATTTGCCTTCATTTGCCTGGGTCGTGAACGGCTTGGCATAAGTCTTAAGTCGGTTGCGACTTAAGTATAGGTCGTGCACCTTTCCATGTCCTGATCAGTTAGGTCGGCAACTCCTTTAGGTAATTAGATCGGTACTTAAGTTAGGTCAGTAGACTTCCTAAGTCGACATCCTTTAAGGCATTAGGTCGTTATCCATTTAGGGCCTTAGGTCGGGAACTTTGTAAGGGCATTGAGTCGCTGTCCCTTCTGAGTCATTAAGTCGGTAACTATTGAGTCGTCATTCATTTTAGGTCGGCAATGAGCTAAGGCTGTTGGGTCGGTATTTATGTTGAGTCGGTAGCCTCGTTGAAGTGTTAAGTCGGCATACCCTTAGGCCTTAGGTCGGCACCCCCTGTTGAGCCTTAGGTCGGCATGCTTCTAACTGTTAGGTCGGTAAGTCATGGTCGAGGAGGAGTTAACATTTGCCCCTCGAAGTATACGCCTAAATGTTAGGTCGTGTGCTTCGATAGTCCTTAACCCGTCCCTTCTTAGGTCGGTAGGTCGTACGCGACCCAACAGTTAGACCGCATCTGCCGCTTCAGTTCTCCCTACTATAAGGTATAAAACATCCATCTTCTTCTTCCTTTTCATTACTTATTCCCTTGCTCAATTCTGCCATTAAAATTTCCCGGAGCTCCCAAAGGCGATTTCACTCTAGTCAATCACTGATAACCTTTGCCATCCATCGCGTAAGTAAACTTGCTTCCCCCTCAATCCAAGACTACCGTTGACTCATGAATTTTACCAATCAAATTTAAACCGCCTCTTTGTACGGTGCTTTATCACGAATCCCGTTATATCTATAGTTGATGATCCTTAGTTAGTTTGATCTGGCTTTAGGCTATCGATGAAATGATGCCGATGGGTTACTGCTTTAGGCGTAGCCAATTTTGATTCGCGTTAGGATTGTAAGGCGTTGGATTCGTGGTGGTTTTGAACCAGTTTATGGGATGATTCGGTAGTATGAACGAGATGAAGGTTTTTTTGGTTGAGGGAGTGGCTAACGGGTTAACGGGTTGAGTGGGGCGAGGTATTGATTTAGATGCGACCCGGTGGTTTGAAGTGACTTAGCTTTTGGCCGACCTAATCCTTAAATCGTGGCCGTGTTAGCACTTGGGGGAAATCTGCCAACCTATTCTTCTGCCGATCTAAGCCTCATACTGATTTAACCTTGAACCGCAGCCAAGTTAACCCCTAAGTCGTGACCGAGCTAAGCCCTTAAACCGTGACCGAGTTGGCTCTTAAACCGCTGCCGAGTTAACACTTAGGCTTTGGGCATGCTGACTTTTTGAGAGCATAGATCCACTTTGAGTTTCTAACTTGAACTGCCAAACTAAGTTGCCTAAATTTTGAACTGCCCCAACTTTAAATTTGCTTGAATCTCAGTGTATTATTTCACAGATCGCATTAACTTATAAGCTGCTAACCTGCTGAAAATAACAAACAAAGAAAACCAAGGCGAAAATACTGCCATCGACTGCCCATGTCAGATGACAGATTAGTCAAGACAAGACAAGCAACTTAATTATATTGTATGAAATGTTTGTGAATCAATCAGTTAAAGTTAAACATTAATGCAAAGTATCAATAATCTGAACTGATTTATCTGCATCAACATCTTACTTGCATACTTAGGCTTAAAACAATAGTCCCTGAATTTCATAACTAACAAATGCTTGCTAGTTTTTACTCCAGTTATATTTGTTCACTGCTTAATTGATTTTACACAACACTTCACACACTTTAGGAAACGTGCACCTTCATGTTTGAATACCCAGTTGTTTATGTAGAATGACTTCTCACCGAGAAGAAGAAGTGGTAACTCAAGAGGAAGAAACTTTTCCGATAGCTGTTCCCATAGAGAATCCTCCGGAGAGAACCCCGACTATTCTAACTTCGAGAGCGTTTGTCCAGCTGCGCACTCAATTTGGCTTTGCTGAAAGTGATGTTCTTCTCCCTGGGCCAAGTGATACTGCTGACAATCCTCCCTATGGCTTTGCTGCAGTCAATCGCCAAATGTGCTTAAGTGGGGCGATTCCTCCTTTTAATGACTTCCTTCGAACTCTTCTCCTTTGATTGACAATCTCTCCGTTTCAACTTCATCCCAACGGCTATGCCATCTTGACGGGGTTATGTGTTTTGTTTAGAAGAACCCTTGATCGCCTACCGAGTTTTGAAGAAATTCGTTATCTGTGCTCGTTTGCAAAGAGTAAAGATCATCCTTCCCTTATTATTGTGAGAAGTGCCAGAAACCGCAAGCTCATTTCCGATCTTACTGAAAGCGTTCATGGATTTTTGAACCAGTTTTTCTTTGCCCGCTGTCCCTCAGGCTTTTATGCCATCTGGAGAGTAGGAAGTAAGATTAGTGTTTCTATTTTCTCCGTTTTGAAACTTTTTCGAGATCCGAACTTTCAGTTGCTAATTTCATTCTTTGTTCCTTTCAGCACTTCCTCTCCCCTCTAGAGACCCAATTCACAAGCAAGTTTTTGAGAGGTTGAGTGCCGTGGCCATAGAAGAGAGGAGCATAAAATTTCTGTTGAGGGATGAATTTTTACATCAACATGGGCTTCTACACACTTCTCGCTCTATGTATGCTCATGAAGTTCCAACGGAAGTCCCCGATTCTCCGATAAAGACTCCTGAATCTTCGCTGGTGAAGTGCTCCACTTCTGTTGATGTTGCGGGGCCATCTGGTAAACTTGCCCCGGTTATCGAGGAAGAAGAGCCTCAGGGATCCTCTCATCATTCACAAGAATCTGGTGAAAAGGCTAAGAAATCCAGTCCTGTCAAGCAAAGCAGAGACGATACCTTCGAAGGATTGAGCGACCTCTTCGCTACTTCACAAGAGATCTTCAAAGATGACCCTACTACTGCCGGAATTTCTTCTTCAGTAGTTGAAGCTACTTCTATTTTGCAACAGCCGTCGTCGACTCAAGAGTTGACGTTAACTATTACACCCACAACCACTCCCCAAATAAAGAGTGGTTCGTAGATTAATGCGCGTAGTTTGCACAACACACATACTTAGAATTTCTCATCACTTCTATGCACTTATCTTCTTGCACTTTAAAGATTTCTAAAGCTTATTATTTTAATTCCAGATTCTCCTATGGGGCGCAGCGGCTCGTACTATGACGATTTCCAGCGCTACGGGAGGCGTAGCCAGTATGATTACAGGCGTTACCTTCCTTCTTACAGAGAGTCGGATGAAGAGAGGGCCATCAGGAAAGCCGACGAGAGACGAGCATACGAAGAACGTCGCCGAAGGGAACAGGAAAGACATGATCTTCCCCATAGAGATGATGACACCCAAAAGAGAAAAGCTCATGATGAGAGAGGAAAGAGTCACATAGATGATTCTTCTAGCAAGCGGGCTAAACTTACTGAAGAAACAACTCCTTTAGCTTCTGAACATGTCCCTGCTCAATCTCCTGCTCCCGCTCGCTCCGACATTCAAGCAATCATCAACCGGCCCGCATACCAAGTCGGGCAAGGTCCTCCCACTCTTCAAAGTCGATTTCCTCAGTGGTGCCTGAGAGGGGTTCGATTTGATCTCGACTTGGTTCCCCTCGACAAACCGGCTATGCTGCGAAATCTTGATGCTGTCAGGACCGATATCGAAAGAATGTCGAACTGGCAAAAACTCGTCGATGAACTTCAGAGGGTTAACCGAGCCAATCTCGAGGCCATGCTAACAATGGAGAATGATAAGGCTGAGTGGCAGAAGACTCTTGAACAGCATGACGCCGAAATGAGAAGTATTGCTTCCTACAATGAAAAGCTGGAAGCGGAAGTAGAAAAACTTAAGGAAGAATTAGCTACTTCATCTACTTTCCATTCACAAAAGGAGAGCATGCTTCAGCAACAAGTACGAGATGCGCATGCCAGTCAAAGAGCAGCCGAAGATAAACTTGCCCACAAGGAAAAGGTCATAGAAGAATATCGTGCTGAAACTGCACAACTGCGAGAACAGACCGGCTCTCAAAGCTTGGAGATAGAGTTGTTAAAAACTCGACTTGCTATGGCCGAAAAGGAGCGCGACGAGGCTGTTGCTGGTAAACTTGCGGCCGAAGAGGCTCATCAAGTAACCAAAGCTGACATTAGCTCCACATTATTTGATTTTTATCTGCACAGCATTTTGGGACGTGGCAGCCTTGCCTTTCTAGGCCCCAAGTATGAAATCACACTGGCTGAAGTTTGGGAGGCAGCACTTGATATGCTCGGTGGTAAAGGTGCTGGATATGCTGAGTCAGCCCTTGAAGAGCATTATCTTGATGATGAGGCCCGTGCCGCTCTTGCCAAGGGAAAGGAGCAGCTTGCCAGAGTGCGGGCCGGGATGGCGGAAGAGGAGCGTTCTGAAAAAGAAGTACCGCCTACAACCTCTGAATGTCCTCTAGTTTCTCCCGAGGTGGACATTACAGGCTCTAGTGCTCATTCGCCGCCTCCTACAAAAACCGGGGTAATTACCCCTACTGATGAAGAGGCTTTGGAGGACATTGGGGCTCAGAATTATGAGATTGAACTGACGAAGCCAATATCTTCAGGTAATTTCGACATTGGTCCGATTCAGGTGGATTGCCTGCTTATTCCTCAAAAATTTGATGAGCTTCTCGATTACCTCTTGAATCTCGATGAACCCATATCTCCCCTCTTTCGGAAAGACACTAACATTTTCAATTCTTCTTCTTCTGCAGTTGAAACAACAAGTGCCGCGCAGACTTCGCCTTCTCTGGTTATTCCTCCTCCATCTCTTCAGGTGACTCCTCCTTCTGCTTCACAACCTGGGTCACAAGAGGAGAAAATTGAGGCTCTTCATGGTTTGGATGACCCTGTTGCCTCGCAGGAGCAAAAAGATGAGGGACTTGAAGGAGGCGAGATCTCTCCTGAGCGGACTCCTTCTGACGACGTAGTTTTGTCCGCTCTCGTTACTCCGGGGAGTGAGTCTTCTTCGCAGAGAAGAAAGAAGCATGGGACATCGAAGAGGAGGGGGAAGAAAATTATCACCACTGAAGAGGAACCGGAAGTTGCGCCAGTTGCACCTCCCTCCCCTTCTTCCCTTATGCCTTCAGACCAACCTGGAAGACCCGAAAAGCTAACCACTCGGCCGGGTAAAGGGTCTAAAGGCGGCAAGAAGAAATGAAGAGTTGAGCTTTTTGATTCCTTTTTTGTGTAATGGTCGGATGTTGTGCAGGCACCGGCCCCTGCTTCTTGTTTTGAAACCTGTATCTGCAATATCTGCAATTGAATAAAACGATTCTTTATTTGTACATACTTCTGTTTGAATTTGAGAATGCATTTATTATTCATTTTTGCACAAGTTTATTTATATGATATTGCAGCGGGCTTATGGTATGTTGTTTGAGTATTACTTTACTGATGCAGCTATACTATTATACCATGTTGCCCCCATACCTTAAGCTTGCTGCAATATTTTATACTACGAGGGGAATTGCACTCTTATTTGCTAAAGAATAATTATTTTATTCTTTAAAGAAAATTTTTGTAGAGTACAACTCCCTTCGTATAAGTTTCTACGCTTTGTCGTTCGAAGAAATCACTTTTTTCTTTTGCTTATGTGCATATTTTACCAAGTGAATTCCTCTATGTGGTAAAGCGGACCTCTGAAGGGTACTTTAACTTCTTTTCTTTTTGTTTTTTTTTGACGATCATTTTCCATAGTAGGTAAATTACTCTTCCTTTGAAAGTTAAAGTACGCTTTTGATGAGGATTTTTTTTTTTTTTATACAAAGTTGTACCTCTGAGGAGGGATTTTTCACGTTTCAACACTTGGAAGTTTTATTTCAATCTCGGTGAAACGTGTACCTCCAAAGAGTTGTGCCTTTGAAGAAAGCCTTTTCACGTTTCAACACTTGGAAGTTTTATTTCAATCTTGGTGAAACGTGGGCTTCCGAAGAGGTCTTTCTTCTTGATTTGTGTCCCCGGGAGGGGGTTGTACCTCTAAGGAGGGATTTTTCACGTTTCAACACTTGGAAGTTTTATTTCAATCTTGGTGAAACGTGTACCTCCAAAGAGCTGTGCCTTCGAAGAAAGCCTTTTCACGTTTCAACACTTGGAAGTTTTATTTCAATCTTGGTGAAACGTGGACTTTCAGAAAGGTCTTTCTTTTTAATTGTGTCCCCGGGAGGGGGTTGTATCTCTGAGGAGGGATTTCTCACGTTTCAACACTTGGAAGTTTTATTTCAATCTTGGTGAAACGTGGACCTCCAAAGAGTTGTGCCTTCGAAGAAAGCCTTTTCACGTTTCAACACTTGGAAGTTTTATTTCAATCTCGGTGAAACGTGGACTTTCAGAAAGGTCTTTATTTTGTTTTGCATTTCAACTTTGGTGAAGTGAAATTCCGAAGAGCGGTTGTTACACTTCAACTCCTGGCGAAATGTGCCTCCGAAGAGGGCTTTTATTTTGTTTGCATTTCAACTCTGGTGAAGTGTAATTCCGAAGAGCGGCTGTTACACTTCAACTCCTGGTGAAATGTGCCCCAGAGATGGTTTACATTGCCTGGAAGTTACTCTCTCATGGTTGGTGGGTCATGACTCCTCCAATCTTTTTTGTTGAGTAGAGAACTTTCTTTTTTGTGGCATATGTCCCATTAGAGGTCTTTGTCCTCCGAAGAGTTGTGCCTCCGAAGAGGAGCATTTTGCCTCTGAAGAGGGCTTTGGTCTCTGAGGAGAAGCATTTGGTCCCCATAGAGAAGCATTTTGCCTCTGAAGAGGGCTTTGGTCTCTGAGGAGAAGCATTTGGTCCCTGTAAAGAAGCATTTTGCCTCTGAAGAGGGCTTTGGTCTCTGAGGAGAAGCATTTGGTCCCCGTAGAGAAGCATTTCGCCTCCAAAGAGGGCTTTGGTCTCTGAGGAGAAGCATTCGATCCCCGTAGAGAAGCATTTCGCCTCCGAAGAGGGCTTTGGTCTCTGAGGAGAAGCATTCGATCCCCATAGAGAAGCATTTCGCCTCCGAAGAGGGCTTTGGTCTCTGAGGAGAAGCATTCGATCCCCGTAGAGAAGCATTTCGCCTCCGAAGAGGGCTTTGGTCTCTGAGGAGAAGCATTTGGTCCCCGTAGAGAAGCATTTCGCCTCCGAAGAGGGCTTTTCACATTTCATCTCACGGGAGTATGTCGACCGGGTGTGGTGAAATGCGTGCCCCTAAGTAGGGTTATTGTCAGGAAGTTTGGAGTTTCCTTTTCTCGGTTGGATGGATTCTCGGGAGTGTGTCGACCAATAACTCCATGACTTTGTAACGAGAAAGATGCCTTTTTTTTTTTTTGGTGAAGCCCGCTTGAGGTCTTTATCCTCTGAGGAGTTATGCCTTCAAAGAGGGCTTGTGCTTCTGAAATATTCTTTTTGCTGGCTGACGCTTACTCTTGCATGTCTCTTTGTCATTGATTCATGTTGATAATCCCCATTGCTTCGCAAGTGTCACCACTTTCAGCTGCCAAGCCTCTCCCTCACCCAAAGGAGTATATTTTATAGTTAAGCAAATTGGTGGTGGCAGATATAGGTTCTTTAACTTGCTGTTTGTTTGTTCAAGCATTTGTAGTTAGCCATATATGATCTGCTTCTATCCACCTTGCTTACTTTCGTCTGAAGTTCTCCTTTTGTAGGATTTGAATATGGGAATTTTGAATGGCTCAGTGCTTGATTGCTGGATGATGTCGCGGATCACTTGGTCTTGTGACTGGTAAGCTTTGCTTTTATGGCCTGCATTATTAAATCATTTTTTTTTTAGTAACACGATTAACGTATTTCATATGCCGAAATAAAACAAAGCAGTTTATGGTAGTAGGGAACACAAGAATTATAGTGGTTTAGCCGAAACTGGGCCTATATCCACTTTATAGCTTTTGTTATTCGCCTGCCTTGCAATTGCCCTTAACAAGAGAATCATATATTTGTAAATTCTTTGCAATATTTCAGCAAAGTTTTCATGCAAAATATGGATGTAAATGGTTGCTGTTCCAAGTTCTTGGAATTGGTTTTCCTTTGACAGTTGTGAATTTGATTGATTATATTAGCAATTCCTTAGTGCCGTCTTTAAGTGTGCATCATCTTCTTCTGTTGGCGGGTGGTTTTAACTGAAGAAGCATACTCTAGCCAAATCTTATTTGTTTGCTTAGAGTACTTCTTATTCAGGATTTGACCCTGGAATTCTGTTGTTTAAGGCTTGCTTTTGAATGCTACCAAGGGTTGCTTGATATTGCAATGAATCAGCTTGGTATTATTGCCTGCAAATTTAGATCGATAATCTTAGTGATACTCTCAGAGTATTTCACATATTGAAATAAAATAAGCGACTTGTAATAATAGGGAAAGCAAGACTTATAGTTTTTATTATTTATTGGCGTTGTTTTTACAACAGATTTTGATACAAGAATCATCGGATCAGCACTTTTTTACAGATTTGAAACAAAGTGTTCAAGTAAGGTATGGAAGCAATTGCTGCCCCAGGCTTTAGGGATTGAATCTTTTGGCATAAGAGGACTGGATGGCAACATCTTTCAGAATCGAAACTTCCTTTCACTTTGAAGGTCTCCTCGGAGCGTGAGCACGTCTTCCCGCTTCATCCAATTTTTCCCTGCCTGGTGAGGGCTTGCTGTGATGATACTGATGATAAGACCTTCATCTCCCTGTGCCACGGTTCTTTTATTTGAGCTACATTGTTGAGCGGAAACCAGCTGCACCTTAGAGGGTGAGGAGTAGTTAATTCCATCTTTTTTCACATACTGTTGCAGTTCATTCTGCTTGATTAATTCTTCAATCTCCTTCCTTAGATGGCGACATTGGTTAGTTTCATGGCCAGGTTGATTGTGAAATTGACAGAATTTCCCATTGTCTGTCGCGCTTCTCCTCATCAGAGATGGTTTGGGGTACACAACAACATCCTTTGTTGCCAAGAAGATACTTTCCGGAGTGTCGGTCAAGGGAGTGAAGTCGGGGGGTATGAAGCGTCGAGCTTTTTTCAAGAGTTTCTGCTTTCTCCTTCCCCCATTCTTCTCTTTCTGTTCAATCATTTCTGGTATGTATTCTTCATCGTTACCAGGACTCAATGGGTAATCGTCAACTATTCTTTCAAAAGTTCGCCTTGACAAACGTTCGTGGATAGTTGGTCGTGGCCATGAATTCTCTGTTTGGGGGAATGTTCCAATAGTAATGCCAGTTGCTCGTTGAGGAGTATTCCATTCTTCTGAAACCTGGGCCTCTTTGGCAATGGTCTTTATATCACTTTCTAGTTGATGGACTTCTTCCTGCAATGCGTTCATCTTATCCAGTATCCTATTGCTTTGAACTTCCATGTGTTGATATATTCCATATATCACGGCGTTTAATTCAGCCCTTGTGACTCCAATACTTGAAGCTGTTTCACTTAGCGTGGGAAGAGCAATGGCATTGCTGCAAGTACCTTCAAACCTCAAAAACTTCCGTTTCCTTTCTGAAGCCATGATTTCTGTTAGAATTTTGTTGAACAATGGTTGAAGTTTGCCCCTGAGTTCAATTCTCAGTGAAAGCACCAAAAATGTTAACGATAAAATGTGAACGCTAACACCCCGGTGTGTAAAGTGTAGTTGTGAAAGCACCACCCGATAGATTGGGAAAGAATTACAAGCAAGTAATAGCAGAAAAGCAGTAAACAACAACGATTTTATAGTGGTTCGGCTTAAGGGTATAGCCTACGTCCACTCTAAGTACTTTTATTAATAATCCCGTTACAAACTGATACAATTCTTCTCAAGTTCAATACACTTCAAGTTACAAGTGATTTGGAACAAGTCTTAAGCTTCAATGTCGATTAAAGTTCTTAGATTCATGTTGAAGATGTGCGGTTTCTTCGTGAATTTCTTTGATGTATTCCTCTAATCTTGGAAGCTCTAAGTGTTGATGAAGTTCTCAATGCAGCAGGGTAACGGTGTGTGAAGAGAATGTGCCCCCAAAAGTCCTTTGAATGTTGGAGATGGGTGCCTATTTATAGAGAGTTCTGATTCTGAAATTTGCCAAGTCCTAAACCGCGGCCGACTCAAGTTAAGACGCAGCCGACTTAAGGTGAGTCGTGACCGGTCTAAGGTCGCCTCCGAGTCAACACCACCTCTTTTCAGTAACATGGCATCGGGCTTATATTAGGTCGTGGACGAGTTAACTTGGTAAGTCGCAAGTCACGGTCTGAACGAGATAACTGGGGAGCTGGATCGGTTGTGACTTGGGTCGTTGCTGAGTTAACATGCGCGTGTCAAGTAGCTGTATAGGATTTGCCTTCATTTGCCTGGGTCGTGAACGGCTTGGCATAAGTCTTAAGTCGGTTGCGACTTAAGTATAGGTCGTGCACCTTTCCATGTCCTGATCAGTTAGGTCGGCAACTCCTTTAGGTAATTAGATCGGTACTTAAGTTAGGTCATTAAACTTCCTAAGTCGGCATCCTTTAAGGCATTAGGTCGTTATCCATTTAGGGCCTTAGGTCGGGAACTTTGTAAGGGCATTGAGTCGCTGTCCCTTCTGAGTCATTAAGTCGGTAACTATTGAGTCGTCATTCATTTTAGGTCGGCAATGAGCTAAGGCTGTTGGGTCGGTATTTATGTTGAGTCGGTAGCCTCGTTGAAGTGTTAAGTCGGCATACCCTTAGGCCTTAGGTCGGCACCCCCTGTTGAGCCTTAGGTCGGCATGCTTCTAACTGTTAGGTCGGTAAGTCATGGTCGAGGCGGAGTTAACAAGTTTCAAACTAAATTTTCTTATCAATGCAATTTCTTTTATAAACAATTTTAAAAGGTAATTATATATATTAATTATTGTTAGGAAATGGTTATGGATTTTGAAGCATGGTTTTCGAAATATAAAACTAATTTATTTCTAAATAAATAATTGAATACCAAGATTGATTTGAATATGAGTAAGTATTGGTTTTATAAAATAAATGGCTACATATATATACATATATATACATATATTTATGTATATTTATGTATATATATGTATATATACATATATATATATATACACACACACATAGCCTTTAGAAAATAATTTGTGAACTACGGATCCTTTAAAAAGGAGTATGGAATATATATGAGATTATTTTGATATTAAAAGTGGAACATTGGGTTATTGTTTCTACGGAAAATATATATATTTAGGAAGTAAATGAGATTATTAATTTTAAAAGAGAAGTTCGAAGATAAGTTTATAATAAACTATTTTAAAATTATTTCCTATATAAAGATTATAATATTGATTTATAAACTATAAACTTTTATAAGGTAAATGTTTTGAGAGCCTTAGTTATATAGTGTGGAGAGTACTGATAATCAAATTAGTGTTACCGATTGGTTTCAATACCCTAAAGTAACACTTCATCGAATATTGTACAACTAATTGAATAGAACATTTGAGTTGTATTTACTAGCCCATTAGTGGATATTCTAATTTCACCGAGTAGTACGGGATGCCTTGGCTAAATTCTTGTGATTTTTATTGGGAAGTATTTAACACTTTGGGGTTGTATCCTCTTTCGGTGTTTGGTGGACCAATAGATCCTTAAGGAAATATTTCAAGTTTTTTGGTATATTCCTAATAAGTGAGATTTACTAACCTCCATTAAATACTTGAACTTTACCAGACTGTATAGGATGTTTGGTTAAGTTCTAGTGATTACTTAAAGCGATGGCATTTGGCATTTTAGAGAATTCCTTTTAGGATACGGCTAGAGGCTGATAAATCCATAAAAGGTATATCCTTGGATGTATTTTCAAACATAAATATATAAAAATATTGTATAATCCAGAGTTTTTGAGTTGTGATTGCCATGATTGTCTTGATCGGTCGAGACTTGGTTTTCCATGATCCTTATGATCATGTCTAGATTTTATGCTCCACGATCCTTGTGATCATGTCGAGGTTCTGTGTTCTCAATCTTTAGTATCATATCAGTACGAGTGATACCATAATTTTTTATTTGCCACCGTATAGAATTGGTTTCTTTGTGTCGGTATTGTTATTTATTCTATGATTCTATGTTTAGTGCCTAATGTTTATTTATGACCAAATATATATACCTATTCCTCGAATTAAATTCTGAGTTAAAATTAATTAGGTAACTTGTTATATTTTAGACATTTGGATTTACTTGTATGTTTTTTATTTTTGTGTTATATCTTGTCCTTTTGGATATTTAGAGATAGTCTGACCAAGCCATTAATTTAACACTCGGCTCACGCCGAGACTTTTCAGGTTGCGGGACAAGTTGACCTTTGGATGGTCATGATGCGAAGGACAAAAACATTTTTTACTTTTAGTTTATATCATTTAGGATTCGTGTTTATTTATGATATATAATTAAGATAGATACTTGTATAGGATGTATATTATGTGAGTCTAGTGTTATATTTGATAAACTCTAACTTTTGTATATGTATATGATATTTATTATTCCACTGTGATCTATGACTATTTTTATGTGATACACTATTGTGATTCTGAGCAACTGGTGTGATTATTACTTGAATTGAGACTGTACATGTTAAATTTTATTCTAGAGATTAAATAGGTCGTAAGTATGATATGTCAATGTTAGTTTAAAGATATATTCACATTCAGTCGCCCTTATCAAGCCGTATTCTCTGTATTATTAGAGGACATTATTTATAGTATACTTTAATATTATAGGTATCGCAGCGGGGTCATTGTTTGACACCAGAGCTGAGTCAGAATGTTATATAATATAATAACACGGATTTAGGCCTAGTGAGACTTAGAGTCCTGTCTTTGGGATGTGCATGAATGGTGATGTTAATTTTCTATATAGGGATACGAATATAAAATAATTAAGGGAATAATCATTAGGGCGTATTTGTGAAAAAATCAAACTATTTTGAAAATTATTATATAAAAACGAATTTAAAAATTTGGTGTTATATAGTAGTATCCTGATACATTTGTGATCAGAGTTTCAAAATGCAAACTGGACTAATTTCGTTGTGCACCATAATTATTTATTTATATATATGTTGATTGGATGTTGTATGCATGAATGAACAGTTGCATTATTGAATTGTTATTAATAGATTTTCATTTGCATGAGAACATTAAATCTTTTATGAATTCAGGTTAAGAAGTGGGACACTGTGGTGTCGACAAGGATTTCTAAATGCTTTGACGAGATAGCCAGACACGGTATAATGAGATATAATATATTAATATCGTTAATAGTTGTGAATGAATTGCAAAATAATATTTGATGAGAAGATAAAATTTTAAGTGCATTGAATATTATTTTAAAATGAAAAAATATTTTGGAAAACATATTTATATGTCTATGTAATAAACATTGGAAGTGAAAAGATATTTGTGAAAAAGTATGCATACATGTAATACCAATGTGATAAAGTTTAAGGTACCTTGGATAATTAATATTTTAAAAGGAAATATTATGAGTCATATGGTATTTGGAAAGAAGATACTAATTGGAGTTTTGATAACAATATTAAATAAATGATTTTGAACTTGATATTATTATTTATGAAAGTAGAATATTTTGGAAAGAAATATTTTAGGAAATAAATTTAAAGGGAAAATTTATCTATATATAACGTGTTTAAATTTTTTGTGACATAGCAAAATTATAATGAAAATTTTAAACGAGGTATATCGCCATCGAGCTTTAACAATAGCAAATATTAGTGGTGAGGAAATGTTGATTTCATGGTCAACATCGCAGCCAATTGACAAAGCGATTTGTTGTAAAAAGATAGAAAGGCAACATCATTTTATTTGATATTTGTAAATTATAAATGCTTTATTAAGATATATGCTAGATGAATAGTGTGATATTTTTGTTTATTGCGTATATCATTTTATGATTTAGATGGATGTTAAATTTTGGATGTTCAAAATAAGAAACTGATTGAACATGAAATCGAAATTTTATAATTTGATGATTTTGGTTATATTCTTTGGGGAAAATTTTTGTAAAAAGTTATTTTGAACTAATAATTAAAATTTTAAAATTTAAAGTAAAAAATGTTTTTGAATTTTCCAAATTAGAAAATGAGGAAGGAGGATATATTAATATCATGAATTAAATTGTTAAGTTAAAACAATATTTTATTCTTCTGATATTGTAAAAGTTAAAAGAGATGAACTTTTGAATACATTTATGTTTCTATTATAGACTTCTTTTGAATTGAAATTACGAGCATGAAATTTCTTTAAGTAGAGAAGTCTGTAACAACTTAATTAAATAAAACAAATACTGGTTTAAATTGGAGAATTCAAATCACCAGTCGGAATTTGTATTATTTGTAAAAGATAAATATTTTTGGGATAGTTAGTTCTAAATAATTATGAAATTTAGAATGTTAAAAATCACTTGAAAACATTATTGATATTTTATTTAATTATGGAAATTATTTTCTATACTATGAATAAACAAATAAATTTGATTGAAAGAAAAATAGAGACATTTATTTGTTGAATCATTTATTAAATTATACATGAGGGGTTGAGAAATATATAAATATTTGATGATCTTTTTAAAGTTGTTATTTGATATTTTATTTCAAATAATAACAGGCATTTAAATTAATTAGTATTTAAAATGATTACCAAGTGCAAGTATAAATTATTAGTGCAATAAGGTTAGTATTTTATTTCATAACTTATTCACAAGGTTAGAATTTAAGAGTAGTAATGAAATAAGTATTTTCATTTTCCTTATTGGGTTGTCCTAAACCAAGGCCCATGAAATAAAATAAGAGAAGTCTTTTGTTTGTCATCCTCCTACTCCTGTATGTACATCAGAAATAGAAAATGGAAAATAGAAACAAAGCTAGGGTTCCAACCCTCTTTCTTATTCAATCCAAAAATCTCCATCTGAAAATAGAAATAAAATCGAAAATTCATTTGAATCAAAGTGACGTTATTAGAACCTTTTCTAACTTTTAGACTGATTAAGTTCAGTTTTATGGGGTTTAACTGTGTGCTCTTTGTTCTTGAGTTGAGATGAGTTCTAGAGTTTGCCGGTCTGAAATCTTGGATTGAAATGATAATTTTAGCTACTGAATTGTAGACTAAAGGTGAGTTAATCTCACACAATCTATCTCTACATTAATTACATGTTTATATAGTTAGATAATTTGATGTTTACAGTAGTTGATTGAATTGAATTGTGTTTTTGTGATTGAAACCCTATAATTCATTTCCGGTTAAAAACCCTTTACTATGTATCAGTTTTCTTCCTTTATTCCATATTTTTATTTGCTATGATAATATTGGATAATTGCCTACGTGTATCAGAGTTTATATAACGAGTATGAGATACCCAAAAATGGGTGAAAAATGTCGGAGTGGGTATTGGTGTTTGGTGGGAGGATGGAATTCTAGAAATCACGTTCCAAACTTCCCACCGGTCGATCGATCGAGGATGACCGGTCGACAACCTAGAACGTGAGTTCTGGGTTTTCTACCACCTTACCATGTTTCATTGTTTGAGCTAGTTTTCGCCTTGCTTCATTTTATTTCTTAGGATGTTGATTTCCTTGGCCTTTACTAGTTGAATCCTATTGGTTATCTTAGGTTTTAGTTTCTCTATGCTTTGGCTTGAGATGGTATAGAGTTTGAACTCTATGGATCAATTTATGGATATGATTTTGTGATGGAATTCGAATTCTGTAGTAGTGAATTCTTTTATGTTTTATGGACCTGGATCTATTGTGATTCAAAGGTTTGGATTTGTTATAAATATATGTATATTTATCTAATATATTTATTTTTTGAATAAGAGAAATTTGTAAAAGAAAGTTTATAAGAATATATCAATTTCGAACTAAAGTTACATATCAATCTAATTTCTTTTATAGACGATTTTTAAAAGTAATTATATATACATATATTAAGTATTGCTAGAAATTCGCTGTGGAGTTGAAGTATAGTTTTGGAAATATTAAAAAATGTTAATTAGAAATAAATAATTGAATACTAAGATGGGTTTGGAATATGAGTAAGTATGGTTTTATAAAAAAATGGCTATATATATGCAGTCTTCAAAAAATAATTTGTGAACTATGGATCTTTTAAACAGAAGTATGGAACAACTATATATATATATATATATATATATATATATATATGAGAGTATTTTGATAATAAAGTGAAATATCGGGTTGTTGATTCTATGATATATATATATATGTATGTATGTATACATATATATTTAGGAAATAAATGAGGTTGTGAAAGTCAAAATAGAAGTCTGAAGATAAGTATATAAATAAAGTATTTAGAAACCATTTCTTATATGAAGACTATAATATTGAATTTCTAAACTATAAACTTTTATAAGATAAATGTTTTAAGTGCCTTAGTTTTATAATATGGGGAGTACTAATAATCAGCTTAATGTTATCGGTAGGTTTAAAGGAATTTGAGTAATGCTTCATCGAATACTGTATAACCCACAAAATTAATGTTTGGATGGCACTTACTAGCCCACTAGTTAATACTCGAATTTCACTGGATAGTATTGGATGTGTTAGTTAAATTCTTTTGATTGGTATTAGGAAATCTTTAACACTTTATGGTTGTATACTCTTTTGGTGTTCGATGGGACCAATAGATTTATAAGGAAATATAGTTTAGGTTTTCTGATATATCCATAATAAGCGAGATTTGTTAGCTTCTAGTAAATACTTGATTTACACCAGACAGTATGGGATGTTTTGGTTAAGCTCTAGTGATTAATAAAAGCAATAATATTAGGCACTATAGAGTATTTCCTTTTAGGGTTCAGCCGGGGGCAGAGAAATCCTCAAGAGGTATACTCCTGGATTTCTTTCCAAACATAAATATATAATAGTATTGAATAATGTAGAAATTTTTAGTCATGGTTGCAACGATCATCTTGATCAATCGAGATTTGGTTTTCCCAAAACCTTGTGATTGTGTCAAGATTCTATGTTCCTCTATCCTTATGATCATGTTGAGATTTTGCGTTCCCAATCTTTAGTATCAGATTGGTACAAGTGATACCATAATTGTTTGCTTGCCATGGTATGGAATTAGTATCTTTATGTTAGGAATATTTGTGATTTATTCTGTGATTCTATGTTTAGTGACTTATGTGTGTTTATGACCAAACATATATATAAATATATAAACACACACCTTTGCCTTAAAGTAAATTCCGAGTAAAATTAATTAAAGGACTTATTATATTTAATCATCTAGATTTACTTATATGTTATTTATTTTTGTGTATCACGTTCTCACCCTTTTAGATATTTAGAGATATCCGAGCTAGGTTTTATTTTAATGCTAGGGTCAAGCCGAGACTTTTTAGGTTACAGGATAGGTTGACCTTTGGATGGTTGTGCTAGGAAGGAGATAAAAAAATAACTTTTTGTTTATCTCATTTGGGATTCGTGTTTTTTTATGAGATGCATAATAGAGATGGAGATTTGTATCGGATTTATATCATGTGGGTCTGGTGTTATATTTGATAGACACTAAGTTTTGTATATGTATATGTTTTTTATATTCCACTATGGTCTGTGACTATTGTTTATATGATATATATTATATTTTGAGAAATTGTTATGATTATTACTTTGAACTGAGATAACACAAGTCAAATTTTATTCTAGGGACTAAATAGATTATAAGTATGACGTATCAAAGTTAGTTTAAAGATATATTCACATTTAGCTGGTCGTATCAAGCCGTATTCTCCAAATTATTAGATGACATTATTTATATTGTTCTTTAATAATATGATTATCACGGTAGGGTCGTTACACACTAGGAAAGGAAGCAAAGTTGTAGATGCCCTTAGGGGTTACCGGCGTCGGGGAGTCGGTTGCAGGGCACCAGTTCATTCAGTCAATGAAGCTGCAATCGGTTCTGATGATTATGTCATTGATTTGGTAGATGAGTCAGTCGGTTCAGAAGTTGGCTGACTGGAAAGATTTGGAAGCATTGATATTTTTAGTGTGCGGTTAAGATCGACTATCAGTTCTATTCATAGTATGGCAATATTATCATGTTTGGAAGTTCGACTAGTATTGATCGAAAGAATTTCTTCTAAGCAGGGAAATGATACATTGCAAGCTAAAAGAAATAGAAGACTGGAAGGTGGAACGGAGATCGATGATTTGAAGGATTTTTACCTTGACCATAATGAATGGTTGAGAATGAAAGGATGGATATGTGTTTCGGATGTAGGTGACCTAAGAAAAGAAGTTCTTAGCGAATGTCATGGATCGATGTTTACTATTTATCCTAGAGGAACAAAGATGTATCAAGATATGAACAGAAGTTTCTTCCGAGAGGGTATGAAAATGGATGTAAGCTTACGGGTAAAACAATGTCTAAATTGCCAACAGGTGAAAGCCGAACATCAAAAGCTTAGTGCATTGCTTCAACCTTTAGATATACCAGTATGGAAATGGGATTCAATATCTATAGATCTCATAGACAAGTTTCCAAGGTGAATAGTGGAAATGAAAGTATTCGAGTTATAGTAGATAGACTAACTAAGGAGTGCACACTTTATAACCGTTAGGTCGACAGGAATTGCACCTATTTTGGCTAAATTATTTAAGAAAAACATTGCTAGACTACATGGAATTCCTAGTAGTATAGTTAGCGACAAAGATTCTTTATTTACTAGTGAATTCTGAATGAGTCTACAAGAGATTTTTGGTACCAAGCTTAAGATGAGTACCATTTATCACCTATAGACGGATGGTTAGAAAGAGAGAATTAACAGGGCGCTCGAAGATTTGTTGAGAGCTTGTGTACTAGATTTTGGTGGGACATGAGTAGACCAATTTCACTTGATTGATTTTTCCTATAGTAATAGTTATTAGATTAGCATAGGAATGTGGCCTTTTGAAGCTTTATAAAGAAGGTCATGTTAATCACATGTATGTTGGTTAGAGACCGGAGATAGATCAATTCTTAGCCCAAATTTATTAAGAGAAACTACATAAAAGATTGAGTTGATTCAAGCTAGAATGAAGGAAGCTCAACCAAGATAGAAAAGTTATGCGGATAAGAGACGGAAGAACTTGGAGTTCTCAGTTGGAGATCATGTTTTCGTCAAAGTAACACTGATGAAGGGTGTAGTAAGATTTAGGAATTCTGGGAAGTTGGCACCTGGGTCTTTTGGACCATTCCTTTTATAGTGAGGATCGAGGAACTCTCTTATAGGATAGAGTTAGCGAGCAGTTTGGAAGGAGTCCAAAATGTTTTCCATATTCATCATCTGAGGACGTGTATTCGAGATCTAAAGGCTGCTATAACTCCAACTGCATTGGAAGATTTAGTAGTAGTGTCGGACATGACTATAGCTAGACATCCAGATCATAATGTGGCAAGGATGAGAAAAAGCTAAGAAACAAGACGGACAAAATAGTAAAAGTCGAATGGACTGACAACGAGAGAGAATGTACTTGGGAAATGGACCGCAGGATTAGGGATACTTATCCTAACTTGTTTTATGGTATGTCTTACCTCTATATTTGAATGTTTGATGTATTCACCTTATCCTAATTTGTAGGAATAAATTTTTTAAGGAGGGTAGTCCATAACAACCCTAATTTAATTGACATTTTTTAGGAGATTAATTGGATAAATTAAATAAATAATGTAAAAGGTTAAGAAGATTGAGATTTGATAATTCGTATGGGTCGAGCCTTAATTAATAAACTAATGAGATTAATTAGAACATTAATAAGAAGGAGACTATGAAGGGGGAAAATAGAAAAAGAGCATATTTCCTTAAACCTTCTTATTCTTATCTCTCCCTCACTTTCATTTACACTAACGAAAGATGAGAGTTAGCCCAGCCATTTACAAAGGTTTCAAAGGAAGTAAAGCTAGGGTAACAAGATCAAACCTTAGGGGAATCAAATAAAATACAAATTTCAACCTTCTTTTGCCATTCAAGGTGAATAATAGTCATGCATCTCATATTTTAAATGTTTTTTTGACTTTAAGTATAAATTCAATTCTTTTGCTCATACAATGATAGTTGGAATGATTATATGCTTATTGGTGAATTTATATAATTTATTTATGAAATTAAGTGATATGTTTGAGTTAGGAAACATATAATATGACCTCCAAATGACATGAGATTTGATATAATGTTAGAAACATTATTATGGAAATGGTTTTTTAATTTCATAATTTTTTTTATTTAGTGACAATATTTGGTGAATTTTCTAATGTTTGAAAATAAGATATTTCGAGTTTTAATTATTTGAAAAAATGAAATTATGATTTTGGTCCCAAAATTTTTATATGTTAAAGGATATAATGAAATGGATTTATTATTTTTTTGTGATTTTTTCCAAGCGTTTATGATTTAATATTAATTAATTAAGCTAGAAAAGCTTAAGTATTATATTAAAATATAATGTATGTTTTACAAAATGTTCTGGAAATGATAAACCTCCTTTGGGTTAGAATTCTGGAAAAGAAACGTGATAAAGTTTTGTTAACTAGGAGGAATTTGAGAAATATATGTAGTGGTTGGAAAAAAACTTGCTTTTGTTAGTAAAATTTTAGTTTCAATGTTAATTACGGTTATACCATGCCGATAGTCACGATGCTGCTCATCGTCACTCCGCCTTTATGGTCTTCGACGTCGATCAAAGGTAATGCATAGGGTATCAACTTCGGTTGATATGGAACGCATTAGCTTGATCAATGTGGGAAGCCAAGCATTATGTGTGAGAAATGCGGATTACGGATCTTAAGGCTAGGATTAACACTAGAGGGCGGGGGGTGAATAGTGTTAATAAAGAATTACTAAAACTTTTTGAGTTTATGTTAATTTAGACATCATTGTATGCAATATACAGACACAGATATGATCACAGAAACAAACACAGATGCAGAAATAAAATAAAAGCAGTAAAGGAAAGAACACATTGGATTTTATACTAGTTCGGTGTTACCCTACATCTAGTCCCAAAAATATAAGTACGGATTTCCTTTTAAAAGTAATTGTACAATTACACCATCGGTTTCAAGTCTACGAGGTACACTGTCCAGAATTTCTATCCTCAAGGTAGAGATACTTGATTTCCGGGCCACAAGTTTACCCAATTGATTTACCAAGGCTACAATCACACCTTTTCTCTCTTGATTGATTTCCAAGGCTTCAATCACACCTTTTCTTGCTTATAGATTACAAAGAAGTCTATAAATCTGAATAGCACTGAGAATCTTGTAGAGATAGTGATAGAGAATCAAACTAGAAGTAACCGAGTTCAATTCAATGTTGATTTCGGCAGAGTAATGGTAAGAATATGTATTAAGAAATGTGGAAGACGAAGAGGAGTGAAAAACCAGAAAATATGATATAAAATTCGTTGAAACTAACCCCTATTTATAGAAGAACAACAGCTGTGTCCATTCATGAAGAGTTATGGCGAATAGACACTTCTTTTGAAATTTAAATTTTGAACTCAACTGACACCATGTCGACATGGGGCACCTAGGCATATCGACATCCCAAAGGATTTTTTGGTGTTTTGATTTTCTTTGAAAATAACTTTTATTTTATATTAAAACTATTTTAAACTTTATAAATATACTTGACTATAGTTAAAATTCATAAGTAAATATAAAGAATTATATATATAGAATTTAACTATAATTTTATATTTAAATCTTAAGTGTAAATATTTAAAAGTTAAATATATTATATTAAAATATAGTTTAAAATCAGGAGTAATTTGGCTTTGAAATTAAAGATAATTTTGAGGCTAACATTATCTAAAATCAGGATAGAGGGTTTTGATGTTTTTAAAAGGAAAGTTCTGAAATCATTTTGAAAACAAGATAAACTTTTAAAATCATTTGAATTAAAATTAGTGGATACAAAACAATGTTCCACTAGATTTTCGTAGGTTCCATCCTACTTAGGGTTCCATCCCTTTAACAGGCTCGAAGTGGATTCCATTCCACTAATAAATTGGATTTTAAGATGCCGGTGCTTTTCTACGAGTTTTAACAAAAATTCCTAATAAAAATACTTTACCTTGTAATCTTGAACTCTTGATAATCTTGATACTCATGAGTCTTCTACCTCGATATCTTGGATCTCTATACTTTGCAGTTTTCATTCTTAGTACCTACATAGTTTGATCCTGCATATACATATATATCTAAACTTATAATGTCAATATTTATATTTTATAATCTATTCTAAGGTTGTTGTCATCAAAACCATCATCTCACGGACTAACAATCTCACCCTTTGTGATGATGACAACCTTTGTTTATAAAATATTACTTCTATCATAATAACTCCCCCTAAAACAAATAAACTCCTCCTTAATTTATGCTTAACTATCCTATTTTATATTTCTCCCCCTTTGTCATCAAAAAAATACTCAGTTCCCCTCATTCTTGGGCTTCAGTACCTGCATTGATAAACTATACAACGGAATATATAATATATGGATTAAGAAATAATTATACTTATGAACATGATAACTAATTAAATACTATATAAATTTCAATGTGTATACATATCTTTTATACAATAAACTTCAAACGAATATCAAGAAATCAATCCACACAGAGTATCAATCCAGACTAAATCAATCAAAGCAAACAAATAAAAATCGAAAGTTACGTTGAACTTCCACCCATCCTTCTTCTCCAAAGATTGGGTCTGCCTTAATAGCATCCCAATTATCATTGTCATTGGTGAGATAGACGGGAGGATGTGCTTCGTTATCATCCTTGTGTAGAGAGGAGATTATCCATCGTATCGCATCGAAGTTCCTTTCTTGTTCCTTGATCATCTGCATTTGACTCAATTCTAAGTGACGCTGGTTACGTAGAATAAACGAGAGAATTTTCTTGAACGAATTAAGGGTTTCTTCAAGATTGTCGGATAGATTGTGAATAGGATTAGCCATAGTTGAATTTGTGAAAGAAATAAAGGATATAGATGATAAGAAATAAATTTCAGTGAAGAATTCTGGAAGAAACAGGTATTTATAGGTGTAGAAATTCGTTTGAAATGTATAGACATTTGATAGTTATTCAAATTTCAAATTCAAAATCAATTGTCATTTCTGACATCGACATGGTCGTATAAGGGATGTCGATATGGGTTAGTGAAAACTTATGACTAATTTGATTTTGTGAATAATTGTGTGTGTGTGTGTGTATTTATAATATACTAACATTTATTCTAGAGATAAGATAGGGTAGATAACAGAAAGGAAATTTCATTTCATTGCATACTACGATAATACAATGATTAAGCACACGACAAACTACATGAACATTCGAAATAAATCAAACTACAACAAATACAACACGATACGGGAAGGTAAAACTAGTTAGAGGATGAAGATGATAGATAGTCCAAGTTTCTTGCTAACTTTGGAAATGAATCTGTTCATCTTGGATGGAATCTTGTCCAACTTTTTACTAACGGATCTTTTAAGAATCCGTTGATTCTCAAAAATCGTCTTTTGGTGGATGGATTAGGAGGATAGTCAATGCTTTCCAAAGAGGTTTCACCTTCTTCTTCTTCTTCAATTTCCATTTCATCCCCTTCTTCTTCTTCTTCTTCCTCTTCTTCCATTTCCTCATGAGCTTCCTTTTCAGTAAGGGTCTCATAAGGTTGAAAAACAAATGGAATTTTCATAAGAGAAATGTTGGAATGATTGAAAACCTTTTTAGGAACAAATTCTGCGCCTTTGAAATCCACTCCAAAATAGTTAAAATTCCGAGTGAGATAAATTCAATGGTATAGTATTCTCACCCATTTCAAGATTTTTAGGATGAAGTTCATCCAAAATAACTTGCGCCAAATTTATGTCATAATTTCCAAAAATAGCAAAAAGAGCTTTTCAAACTTTTGAAGTAGGATTGTTAAAATTCCCCAATCTTGGGGTCAATGTATGTTGCAAAAGAAGATTGACAATTCTTGCTTTTTGTCGAAAATTTCTATTTTTAAATTCGAAACCATCATCTCTTTCGAAAATGTGATGAAATGTATCACAATCATGTTCATCGATTTTAAAGTTAGAAAGGTCCATTCCCGAATTCTTACAATTGAAAATAATACCCAAAAGATCACAATTCAAAACAATTCTAGTGCCTTTGGCACTACAGCAAATTTCATTTTCATTACCATCATAAAATCCACGATTTAAATTCGCATAGAAAATTTTGACAAGATTAGGATAGCAAACAAAATCATTTTGAGAAGCATCAATAAGACTAAGAACTCCATTGTTTGTAAAAAGAGAATCAATTTCATACGAAGAAAAATCTTGAAAAATAACAAATTTTCCGGGATGGACTTTGGCATAGTTAGCATAATTGATGTATGCTTTTATTGCCTCCGGATCATTGAATAATTGGTCTTGGATTTTTCTGCAAATTCTCATGGTGGATGGGTTGCTTGAAGAAGCCATTAAAGTAGAGAGTAGAGAGCTTGAAGTTATGAAGAGAGAGTTTGAATTTGAAAACGAGAGTGAAAAGATATGATAAAAGATAGTGTATAAATAGATTCTCAAAGCACATATTCTCTGGTCAAAAGGTAGCTTTTCAGAGAATTGAATGAAGTGCAAAGGTGGAGGAAAATTCAAACATTTGAAATGAAATTTTGAAATTCAAATTTAGGTACCCATGTCGACATATTGGTAGGGACCATGTCGACATGTGCCTTTGAATTGATTTTTCCTAAGTTTTCTAATACATACATATATATATATATTATTTTTAATTCCTATATATATCTGAAATATTATTAAACTTCAAGTATATCTCAAAAAATATTATTATACTATTAAAAAATAAAAATAATAATGAAATAATGAAAAATAACAAAAAATAGAAAATAAATTTTAAAATTCAAACAACACACCAATTCAAAATCAATCAATCAAACAATCAAGCAACTAATTCTAGGCAAGCAATTTCAACCAATTGTATTGTAAACGTGTACCTTTTTCTGAGTCCGTTTTTTTGAATTCGTCAGAGTCATGAACAGCTGTGAAACACAAATTCGAATTATCTGTCTTCTGATCATCATCACTTAAGGATGAGTCTGAGTCATCTAGAGTAGCAGTAAATGCACACTTCTGTTTCTTTGCTGGATCATTGTTCATAGGAGAATTTTGCCTATCTGGATACGGACGGTCACTTTTAAAATGGCCTGGTTTATCACAGTTGTAACATTTTCATTATTTGGCACAACATTCTGATTTCTAGAATTCTTATAGTTGTTTCTCTTGAGATTATTCATCTTTCTGTATTTCAGGAATTTCCTAAAATTTCTTGTCATAAAGGCTATCTCTTCATCGTTATCGCTGTTCAAGTCTGATCCATCGGTCAATGCATTGAATGCCATTGATTTCTTTTCATATGATTTACTTTCTCTTTTCCCGATCATTTCAACTTCATACGACATTAGATTTCCAATTAATTCTTCTATCTTTAAAGTACTGATGTCATTTGCCTCTTCGATTGCAAGTATCTTTTGATCCCGTTCTGGAGTTAGAGAATTTAAAATCTTTCTGACTTGATCTTCTTCAGAAAATTCATTTCCCAAAGATAGTAGAGAATGCACAATATCCTGAAATCTACTATACATATCTGAAATAGACTCATTCGGATTCATTTTAAATAATTGAAACTGATTTGTGAGCATGGAAATTTTGGTCTGTTTAACTTTGCTTGTTCCTTCGTGAGTAACTTGTAAATTTTTCTAGATTTCATATGCAGGCTTACAAACTGAAACTCTATTGAATTCATTTCTATCTAGTGAACAAAACAAAATATTCATTGCCTTAGAATTATTTTCTGCAACAGTCTTTTGCTCAGCAGTCCACTGTGCAAAATTAGTTGTGGGTGCAGAATATTCAGTTTGTGTGATATTCCAAGTGTCTAATCCTATAGATTGTAAATATATTTTCATCCTACATGCCCAATATGCATAGTTACTGCCATTAAAAAGTGGATGTCTGATAGTAGATTGACCCTCTACAAATGAACTAGTCACAGGAATACTAGTGTTAGTAACAGTACCAGTGTTGGTTGCCATTTTGGAAACTTTTCAAAATTTAGATTATGAAACTTTGAAAACCTTGCTCTGATACCAATTGTGAGAAATGTGGATTACGGATCTTAAGGCTTGGATTAACACTAGAGGGGAGTGCATAGTGTTAATAAAGAATTACTAAATCTTTTTGAGTTTATATTAATTTAGACACCGATGTATGCAATATACAGACACAGATATGATCACAGAAACAAACACAGATGCAGAAATAAAATAAAAGTAGTAAAGGAAAGAACACACTGGATTTATACTGGTTCGGAGTTACCCTACATCCAGTCCTGCAACACAAGTATGGATTATCTTTCAAAAGCAATTGTACAATTACACCCTTGGTTTCAAGGCTATGATGTACACCCTCCAGAATTTCTGTCCTCTGGGTAGAGATACTTGATTTCCGGGCCACAAGTTTACCCAATTGAATTACCAAGGCTACAATCACACTTTTTCTCTCTTGATTGATTTCCAAGGCTACAATCACACCTTTTCTCGCTTAATAGATTACAAAGAAGTCTGTAACTCTGAATAGCACTAAGAACCTTGTAGAGATAGTGAAAGGGAATCAAACTAGAAGTAATCGAGTTTGATTCAATGTTGATTTCGGTAGAGTAATGGTAAGAATATGTATTAAGAAATGTGGAAGAAGAAGTGGAGTGAAAAACCAAAAAATATGATATAAAATTCATTGAAACTAAACCCTATTTATAAAGAACGACAACCATGTCCATTCACGAAGAGTTATGGCGAATATAAACTTCTTTTGAAATTTAAATTTTGAACTCAACTGACACCATGTCGACATGGGGTACTTGGGCATGTCGACATCCCAAAGGATTTTTTGGTGTTTTGATTTTCTTTGAAAGTAACTTTTGTTTTATATTAAAACTATTTTAAACTTATAAATATACTTGACTATAGTTAAAATTCATAAGTAAATATAGAGAATAATATATATAGAATTTAACTATAATTTTTTATTTAAATCTTAAGTATAAATATTTCAAAGTTAAATATATTATATTAAAAGAAATTTTAAAACCAGGGGTAATTTGACTTTGAAATTAACGATAATTTTGAGGCTAAAATTAATTAAAATCAGGATAGAGGGTTTTGATGTTTTTAAAAGGAAAGTTTGAAATCATTTTGAAAACAAGATAATTTTGTAAAATCATTTAAATTAAAATTAGTGGATACAAAACAATGTTCAACTAGATTTTCGTAGGTTCCGTCCTACTTAGGGTTCCATCCTTTTAACAAGCTCGAAGTGGATTCCATTCCACGAATAAATTAGATTTTAATATGCCAGTGCTTTTCTATGAGTTGTAACAAAAATTCCTAATAAAAATACTTAACCTTGAAATCTGGAACTCTTGATAATCTTGATACCCATGAGTCTTCTATCTCAATATCTTGAATCTCTATACTGTACAGTCTTCATTCTTAGTACCTGCATGGTTAAATCCTGCATATACATATATATCTAAACTTATAACGTCAGTATTTATATTTTATAATCTATTCTAAGGTTGTTGTCATTAAACCATCATCTCACGGACTAACATTATGGTCGACAACATGAACTTCGAAGTGGATGAGGCTGCTTTCTTTAACTTATTAATGCCGCA
The DNA here is from genome assembly GCA_030765085.1 of Allium cepa. NCBI lineage: Eukaryota > Viridiplantae > Streptophyta > Magnoliopsida > Asparagales > Amaryllidaceae > Allium > Allium cepa. Next base: position 814,775,201 of record CM060939.1, read on the forward strand.
CTTTGTACTATGCCGCATGTTTTCTACTATGTCATCGACCACATTGGTTTTAAAGTAGTTTATAGCAGTGATAAAGATGTCACGTGTTTTAAACATGTTGACTTTGACTTTATAACCAACTATGCCGTTGTTAATGGCTTCGGCTGTATAGCGCTGCATGTTATAACTTCTACTTTAATGTTGCCGCATTTAATCCTTAATGCCTATTTTCAAAGAAGGCTATGTTGCCACGTTGTACCACACCGGCACTAGTGGCGCAGCTTATATTCTTTAAGGTATTGACGTTGAGACCCATTAATGCCGCCGAGTTTCTTTTAAGGTTTTGTAATATGATATACGAAGTGGTTGACTTCGACTGTTACTAGAAATTCCTTCTTCAACCTTGTTGTAACAAAAATAGTTAGAAGGAAAAAGGAACAAGAGATAACAGTACCAACAAAACCTTTCAAAGGAATCCAAGGGATACTACAGCTAAAAACCAGATGTGTTACAAGCTTTCAAAGGGGTAAATATGGTTGAACGCTATCTTTTGCGTCAATGTCTACCTTTCAAAACGGGTACTTTCACCTACATGAAGACGTTTTGAATAAGAGGAGTAGCTTTTGAACGCAGCATGCGTGCCAGACCTTTCAAAACCAAAGGTTTTTCCTTCATTCAAACTACTCCAAAAGACGCCTTGATCAGAACAACCCTTTCGAAAGCATAATCAAGCTTTTTGAACTGATCCAAACTTTTAGCATCCAGGGAAGGTCAATATCAAGTCGCAAGCATGAATTTGGAAGCTACCTACTGCGTCGAAACCATCAACACCTTCAAAACTCCAGAGAATAGCCTGTTGACATTGTCGAAAGATCTTACTCCTACACGCTTGCTGTAACGAGCCTGAAATTCGGACACAGTTTAAAATTTTTAAAATCATATATTAGTGTAGAAATTGGAATTTTCACAAACAAATTCCCTTGCTATTCAAACTTCACCTTTGGAATGAGTCTAGACAGACATAGGCGTACGCCAAATTTCATTGAAAAATATTGAAGTAAATTTCGTTCCTCACATCTACATACTAGTTTAAATTTTGTGTGCAAATTTTCTATCGTCCGAACTCAAATATTTTCCACAATGTTGCATAAGAAAAATATTCTGAACATGACGGCAATTCGTTTTGTCAAATTTCACTTTTAATGGCTAGTCAAATTTTTCGCCCGAGCAAATGGTTCAATAAGATTTACCACTTCGGAAACAGTGTAAAACCATCAATATCTCCATACTGTTGTGTCCGCCTCATCGCGCTGATCAAAATAGTATATTTATTTGTGTCAATCGGAGTTCGGCGTTGCAAATTATAATTGGTTAACGGAGTACCAACTGGTCCGTTACGCAGCACGAACCGGTACCCAACGGTCTCCCGCTCAGAATTCTAAAGGCCTTTCACCATTCAGAAACCCAATAGCCATCACGTTTACCGAAGACATCATTGCCATGACCTTGGGACTCTAAACTTCACCGTATATACCTGCCCTCTGCCTTCATTAATTCCTCTGCCTTCATTTATTACTCACTGCTTCTCGGGCACGTATTTTCTCTCCCTCCTCTTCATCATTTTGTTTTGTTTTGTGTCCTCTCCAGTGAAACACCCGTCCCCATTGCTTAAGCCGTACGTCGCCGCGTCCGTCCACACTGCGCCACCCACTCGGCCGTGTCCATGCTCAGTCGCGTCCACCACTGCTCCACCCCCTCCACACGCCACCCATCGCCCGCCTGCTCCACCCACATCGCCAGCGGCCATCCGAGTCCACTACCTTCCCCGATCCACCATCGCTTCACTTTTCCCCACGATCGCCCCCTCTCCACGCCCAGCCCAGTCCACCAGCGACCACCCAAATCCATAGCCCGCCTCACTGTTCCGCCTCCGTCCACTCGCCATGATCCTACGCAGCGCCGCTTCCCAACCAACCCACCATCGAACCAGATCTGCCACACCCTCGCCGCTGCTCAGCCCTCTCCCCACCGCCCTCCCAGATTCCCATAGCACCCAGCTCGTCTTCGACGTTTGCTGTTTTGTTGCTATAAATACGTTTAAATACATATATATGTATCTAGAGTGTTTCTATAGTTCTACAGCTGATCACGTATATAGTTTATATAGCTTCGGTTTTGATGTTAGTTTAGTTTTATATGTTGTTTATAAAGTTTAACATAAAGTTTCTATATCTCTGTTTTGTTTTGTTTTTTTATATACAGTATAAAGTTTATATAAAGATTTTATATATAGTTATTGTTTTATAGGTTCATAAACATACGGCTGTATATATGGTTTTACACAATCAGTTGCTTATGAACTTTGTATACATATAATCAGTTGTATATCTATGTTTTCAGTTATGAAGTTATGATTCTATATAGTTTTGTGTGTGTGTGTGTGTGTGTGTGTATTAGACGTCTTAGTATATAACAGTATATAACTTTGAAAATTCTGGTTGCTCACTTATAGCGTTTTACTCTGTTTTGTTCCAGCTACTGCTTCGGAGACTTAGATTTCCATCCCGCTTATCGAGTCTGTCTTGCTTTGCTGTTTGGTATGGTTTATATATATATATATATATATATATATGTATATATATATATATATATATATTCAATTGATATATATTGCAATAAACAAATTGTTGATTAATTATTTGTTTGATTGCAGTTTGTGTCGTTTTGCATCGTGCTTGTTAGTGTCTCTTATCTATTCGTCTTCGTGCTTTGTCATCTTCTCTAACCACGTAAGGTGAATATTTCATTCAAGACTCAACCTATTATGCTATGATAATCAAGTGATAATTGTTGTTAATAATAAATTTGGATATTAAATTATTGATTGTTAAAATTGTTGAAATAAAGCTGTAAATCGCTATGCAAGTTAAGTTTGAATATTTTAAATTTACGACAAATAGTTGTGACACTAAATGTGTTACGTGATGTTGAATTTGGTTGTTAATATAAGTAAAATTTAATATGAAATTGAATTTGATATAGGATAGTTAACAATTTAAAATGGATTATATATGTTGAATTTGACCCCTTTAATTGTTAAATAAATCGACGCGTAGAAATAGCATTAACCTTGCTTTGAACCATTGAATGTATAATTGATATAGTAAATTGATAATAATGTAATAATCTTTAATCTGCATTAAATGATAGTGTGGATTCTAGGAATAATTATATTAATTTGCATAAATAACAAATGTGAGTTAATACAATTATTTCGGGATTATTTAATAAATTGTTGAATTGTTATGTATGGTTGCTATTGCTTGTTTGTTTACTTTGACACCATCCCAGTTATCACACTGCAAGTTCCCTTTGCTATGCTTTGTTTTATATTGAATGATATTGGGTTGAAGTGATAAATACCCAGTTAATCAACTTGGCCTAGGATAGATAATTAAAAATAAGAAACCTGATTGGTTAACAAAAATCATTTTCGAAATTGAAAAATATTTTAAATTAAGGAATGAACTTAACGATTATTTGGAAATTAAGTAACGAACATAAGGGATTTAAATTGAAATAAATTAATGGATTTAATTGAATGAATAAACCTATTTAATTGAATAAAATGAATAGGCAAATTTAATTGAAATAGGATTTAGAAACAAGTAAGTTCTAGAATTTGATAATTTAAAATTTTATTACATTTGTTAGAATTAGCTTTAAACTCGGTTTTAATTAAATAGATTTGGAACTTGTTATAAATTTGATTTGAGATTAAGAAAATTTTGACTTAAGGGGAATACAAAACTAACTAAAGTTTTATGTATTAAATTGAGTGATAATTTAAAATTTAAATGATCTTAAATTTAATTAATTAATCAAATAAGGACCATTTAAACGGAATGTGGATTGAGTTGATTTGTAACTCGAAAATAACTTATTTGTGATGTGTAGATCGTTGAACCAAATAAATGGAAATGGATTCCTTTAAATAGAAATTTAATTAAATTGGTAAATAAATCAAATAAAGTTTTGATAAAAGGAATTTAGTTAATGAAATTTGATTTAATCGAATTTATGATAACAGTGAGTGTAATATGAATTGAAATGAATAGAATTTCATTTAATGATTCGAACTAAGTTAACCATTAAATTGAATTCATTGATTATGAACTAAATTTAATAAGCGAAACTTAGATCTTATTGAATTGAACATTGAATGCTTAATTATATTGTTAACTCAAATGTTTGAACTAAAATTGCATTTGGAAATATGTTCTAAATATCTGAAATAAATTGAATCGTGAAATGTCAAATTTTGGAAGTCAAATTTGCACCTTGACTTTTGCACTTTGATTTGTTTAAACTTTGATTTAACCAACCATCGGGTAATAAATACGTAGTTATTAAAGAGACCGGGATCGGGTATGGACATACTCTCTGTCGATACCGAAAACCACTTTAATAACTATTACACGCGGAGTGTTGATCAAGAACGAAGTGGATGATTTGGTGAACGCGTTGACTAAAGAAAGAGAACGATATTGATGACCCCTGACATGACTAAAACAGGACCCACGCCGGGCCATTGAGGTTCGCCACCTCTAGCGGACACGCTTCTTCGATACCATATCTATTACTTTTGTGATTCGATCTGGGTGCACCCCTTGATTTGGGAGTGTTGTTTCGCGGTGTTGAGGTAGTAGATGCTATGCTCAACATCAGTCCGAATCACGCAACTACTAGTATCCTAGTTGGTATCGCCTCATGTATCTTGTCATACTGATTATCCTATTCGCGACCACTACGTTTTGTTTTGTGTTATACCTATGGGGTACCCTCTGATAACCACTAGTTTACGGTGGGGTTTACGGTGCTGTATAGACTATGGCATTATAAAATGTGTTAAGGGGAATTATGGTAATGCCTTAACGCTATTTCAATATCGTACTTTACTGATTACACATTATCTACATATCGTATTCTATTGTGTATATATAGATAGTATATCGGATCCTTAGAGATGTTATTTTATTCATCTTTGAGTTATGGACTTTATTCCTTGCACTTGATTATCCTGTATAAGATTTTGAGTCCTGACTCGAGTATTTCTTTTATATATGCTCGGGTCAGTCTGAAGCTATCTAGTTGCTGATCAAGGTTGGTTGAAGATGCTGAAGGCTTAGCATTTATCTTTATCAGTCTATTTCTATTCCTGTATTGATGTCCGAGTCTGTTGAAAATTTGTGTATTTCCTTTTAGTCACTTATGTTAAGACATTGTTGTACTTCATGTAGTAGCTACATGAACTGCTATTATGACGATGTATTTTCCGCTGCATTATTCTGTGACTGTTCTGTGCCTGTGTTGTTGTATTGATTCTCATTTACATTTATGTATTTATAATCCCATAATGATTTGTGTTTTGTATTATTTAAGTTGACATGTGTGGATTATTGTCAATTTAAATGCTCCAAATATACGGGTTGTTACAGTTGGTATCAGAGCTTTAGTTTCCCTAAAAACCTTAGTTTGGGGTTATATAAACTCATTAGAGATAGGGTAGCAATACCCTAGAATAAGGAGAATCGATTCAATATCTAGATCCTTTTAATTCAAACTTCTTTGATTCGTAAAATTAGATTTTTCTTTAAGCTTTATGTTTTTTCTATCCTTGGTTCTAAATCTCTTTCGATATTTCAGGATGAGTACCGGAAGAAACAATAGGGGAGGAAGAGGCCATGGTCCTGCCCAGGCTACACCTGCCGCCCCAGCTCCAGTCAAATTCACCACTCTTAGTAAAGAATATACCCAACTAGGGGGTATTAAGTTTTCCGAATCCAAGGGCATTATCGAAGACCAGCAATGGCTCAAAGGCTTAGAGAAGATATTTTCTGGATTGGAAATCACTAACGCTCAGAAGCTTCAGCTTGCTGCTTGGCAACTTCGGGATGCCGCACAAGACTGGTGAGAATCTGTTACTTCTCGTATTGAGGAAAACACCATCACTTGGGCCAAGTTAAGGTATAAATTTATTTGGATTCCGTAGACTAAATTCTTCTTTCAATCTTTGGAAATTTATTCATCTAGTCTATCGTGTGATGAGGGATACCTCTCGGCACAATGGATGCCCGTTGCTGGGAGAACCCAACTTTATAGAGATTTTATGGACCTTAAGCAAGGCAGCATGACTTTTTCCAAGTACGAGAGGAAATTCAACGAACTCTCCAAGTTTGGCCCGAGGTGGATTGATACACCCCTTCTAAAGAATGAGAAGTTCATTTTGGGAGCTACACCAGAGTATTATGACTTTCTTACTGACCACACTCACTGCAACTTCACAGAGCTTGTTGATTATGCTCTTAGATATGAGGCAAAGCCGAGGGGACCCACTGCTAAGGCCACTCCTACTCAGTCCTCTTCTAGCCAGCTCGGAAAGAGGAAGATGAGCTTTGATCAACAAAAGAAAGCTTGGCAAAAGACTACAGGATTGGGATATGCCCAGAAAAGCCCAATCGACCTTGCTAATATCATTTGCTTCAAATGCGATAAGAAAGGCCATTATGCTAATAGCTGTCCATCTACCGGAGCTGCTATTCCGCCACCTTCTCAAATAAGGAGTGATTTATGCCATGTCTGCCTCCAGCTAGGTCACTTCAAGAAAGACTGGCCATTGTGGAATAAAGGCACACCATCTAGAGTATATGCTTCACCACTCCTGCTCCACTTCCACCACTTGCTCATGATGATCGAGGTACCTTACGAAGTACTTTTTCATTACATGATTTACCTGTTAGGGTATTATTCGATACCGGTGCTTCTCATAGCTTCATATCTATTGATCTTTGTAATAAGCTCAAATTAGAACCTACTCTTGCTACTACTTCCTTATGTGTCTCCAACCCTATTAGAGGATTTGCCAACCTCAGTAGAATTTGTAAAGAGGTTGTGCTTTTGTATAGATGATATTGATTCACTTGGGATTTTTATGTGCTTGGCTTCGTAGCATTTGACATTTTGTTGGGTGTTGATTGGTTAAGAAAATTCGAGGCTGTTATTTCTTGCAAAGCTCGTTATGTTTCTCTAATTAATGACAAGGGCCTACCACTTGTCATTGAATGCAAATCACCTCAGAAATATGCCATAAGCTTCATATTCTCTCTTGATGCTCACCCGGATGATCTTAGTACCACTCATATTGTTCAGAAGTTTCCTGATGTATTTCGAGAGGTCAACTCTCTACCGCCTAAATGGGAGATCGATTTTCTCATTGACCTTATTCCTGGAGCTACTCTCGTAGTTCTCCCTCACAGAAGGATGGCTCTTAAAGAGAAAGATGAACTTAAAACTCAAATTGATGATCTATTTGCTAGGAGTTTGGTCGAAAGAAGTTGTTCTGAATGGGTCTCCGTAGTCGTATTTGTCACCAAATCAGATGGATCTCTTCGCATGTGTGTTGATTACAGGGAATTAAACAAACGCACTCTCAAAAATCGTTATCTGATGCCTCGCATAAATGATTTTTTCGATCAGCTCAATGGAGCTAAAGTCTTCTCACAACTTGATCTAGCCACTGGGTTCCACCAACTCAGAGTAACAGAAGATAGTATCCATAAGACAGCTTTCCGTACCGAGAGCGGATTCTATGAATGGTTGGTTATGCCGTTCGGGTTGACCAACGCCCCTACTTATTTCGTCGACTTGATGAATCGAGTCTTCTGTGATGTCCTTAACAAGTTTGTTCTTGTCTTCATTGATGATATTCTCGTCTTCTCCAAAGATGAGAAAGAGCATGAGACACATCTTGCTTATGTTCTGGAAACACTCCGAAATCATCAGCTTAAAGCCAAGTTCTCGAAATGCTACTTCTGGCAAGACGAAGTACGATTCCTTGGCCATATTGTTTCTGAAAATGGGATTTCGGTCGATCCAGCTAAGATCGTCGTAATCCATGTAAGTTCTATCCTATTCGTTATTTCTATTCGATCCATCTTATTCCTTTCTAATTTGAAAACTTATCTACAGGATTGGGACGCTCCCAAAACTCCTATTGATATTCGTAGCTTCTTGGGCTTGGCCGGTTATTATCGCAGATTTATTGAGCACTTTGCCTGGATTTCTGCCCCACTTACTGCTTTAACTCGAAAGGATGTCAAGTTTATTTGGAGTGAGAAGTGTGAATCAACTTTTAATGAGTTGAAATGTAAGTTAACTTCAGCCCCAGTTCTTGCGGTAATTGACGGGAGTGAAGGATTAACTGTCTATACCGATGCTTGTCGAGAAGGTTTAGGTGTTGTCTTGATGCAAAATGGTAAGGTTGTTGCTTATGTTGGTCGTCAGTTGAAGACCCATGAAGTAAACTTTGCAACCCATGATTTAGAGCTTCTTGCAGTTGTATTTGCTTTGAAACTATGGAGGCATCACCTTTTAGGAACAAAATTTGAATTATTCACAGATCATAAGTCCTTGAGGTTTATTTTTTTCTCAGAAGGATTTGAACCAGAGGCAAGTCCGATGGCTCGAATTCTTAGCTGCATATGATCTCGACATCAATTGTACTCCTGGAAAAGCAAATGTTATAGTTGATGCTTTGAGCCGTAGCAAAGCATTGTCATGTTGTAATCTTGTAGAAGGCATGCTATTTCGGCTTGTTATCTCCCCATCTTCTATGGATCGCATCAAAGCTAAGCAATATGAGGACACCTTACTCTATCGCATGAAGGAGTTAGTTCTTGGTAGAGTTGGAAATGCTGACAGTAAAGTGGGAGCACAGATAGATAGTAATGGAGTTCTAAGGATTGACAATCGTATTTGTGTTCCTAATGTTGATGGATTAAGACAAGAAGTGCTTAGAGAGAACCATCAGTCATCGCTTTCATTTGATCCTGGTGTCACCAAAATGTATCGAAATATGAAGCGTTTATATTGGTGGAGTGGGATGAAGAGAGATATTTCTGCATATGTCAGTAGATGCACCACTTGCCAGCAAGTCAAGGCCGATCACTGGAAGACGGCAGGATTACTTCAACCCCTAGAGATTCCGTGTTGTTCATTGACGGATTACCGAGGACCAGAAAAGGTAACGAGAGTATATGGGCGATTGTTGATAGGTTGACCAAATATGCTCGCTTTATTCCTGTTAAGACCACTCGTACTGCTTCGAGTTTGGCCGAGATTTATATGAGAGTGATTGTTATGCTTCATGGAGTTCCATCTAGTATTGTATGCAATAGAGATCCTTTACTCACTAGTAGATTCTGGAAGGCATTTCAGGACATCTTGGGCACTAAACTGAATCTGAGTACAGCTTATCATCCTCAGACGGATGGCCAAACTGAGAGGGTAAATCAGATTTCGGAGGATCTGCTCCGAGCTTGCGTTATAGATTTCGGTGGATCTTGGGAAGACTATCTCCATTTGGTTGAATTCACTTATAATAACAGTTATCAGGCAATCGAAAATTTTCAATTTGAATAAGTAAAATTGAATTGAAATTTAACTATCTTTATAATCAGGAAAGTATCGATATGGCACCGTTCGAAGCTTTATATGGACGGCCATGCAAATCGCCAACTTGTTGGATTGAGCCTGCTGATCGATTGGTTCTTGGCCCAGATATGATTGTGGAAGCATCCAAGAAGGTTAATGAGATCAGAAGGAAGATGAAAACCACAAAGGATAAGCAGAAGAGCTTTGCAGATAGGCATAAAAGAGATTTAAAATTCCAGGTTAGGGATGAGGTATTTCATAAGGTATCGCCTTTAAAGAATGTTATTCAATTTGGTCGTAGAGGAAAGCTCGCTCTTAGATTTGTTGGACCATTCACTATCACTGAGAGAATTGGTACACTAGCCTACAGAGTTGCATTGCCGGAGAAATTTGAGGGCGTGCACAACGTATTCCATGTTTCACATCTTCGGAAGGTTGTACATGATCCATCCATGACCATTCCTATTGCTCAGCTAGATGAGGTTGATATTGAGCCGGATTTGACTATAGAGAGGAGACCACTTCGTATTATTGATAGGGATACGAAGCAGCTTAGAAGGAAATCTATTAGCCTAGTCAAAGACTAATGGAGTCCCGATGATCGTGATTGTACTTAGGAAACCGAGGAGAGTATCCGAGATTCTAATCCAGAATTGTTTGTTGAAGGTAAACTCCATTCTATATTCTATATTCTGTTCCATAATCTATTATATATCCATCATGTCTCTTCTATCTATTCTTCTACTCATTACAGCGTTCCTCTTCGAGGATGAAAAGTTTTGAGTGGGGGAGAATGTAACGACCCTGAAATTTAGACCCAGTTTAAAATTTTTGAAATGCATATTAGTGTAGAAATTCGAATTTTCACAAACAAATTCCATTGCTATTCAAACTTCACCTTTGGAATGCGTCTAGATAGATATAGGCGTACGCCAAATTTCATTGAAAAATATTGAAGTAAATTTCGTTCATCACATTTACATACTAGTTTAAATTTTGTGTGTAAATTTTCTATCGTCGAACTCAAATATTTTCCACAATGTTGCATGAGAAAAATATTCTGAACATGACGGCGCAATTCGTTTTGTCAAATTTCGCTTTAATGGCTAGTCAAATTATTCGTCCGAGCAAATGGTTCAATAAGATTTACCACTTCGCAAACAGTGTAAAACCATCAATATCTCCATACCGTTGTGTCCGCCTCGTCGCGCTGATCAAAACGGTATATTTATTTGTGTCAATCGGAGTTCGGCGTTGCAAATTATAATTGGTTAACGGAGTACCAACTGGTTCGTTACGTAGTACGAACCGGTACCCAACTGTCTCCCACTCAGAATTCTAAAGGCCTTTGACCATTCAGAAACCCAATAGCCATCAGTTTACCGAAGACATCATTGCCTTGACCTTGGGACTCTAAACTTCTCTATATATACCTGCCCTCTGCCTTCATTAATTCCTCTGCCTTCATTTATTGCTCACTGCTTCTCGGGTACGCATTTTCTCTCCCCCCTCTTCATCATTTTGTTTTGTTTTGTGTCCTCTCCAGTGAAACTCCCATCCCCATTGCTCCAGCCGTACGTCGCCGCGTCCCTCCCCACTGCGCCACCCACTCGGTCGTGTCCACGCTCAGTCGCGTCCACCACTGCTGCACCCCCTCCACACGCCACCCATTGCCCGCCTGCTCCACCCACATCGCCAGCGGCCACCAGAATCCACTGCCCTCCCCGATCCACAGCCGCTCCACTTTTCCCCCCGATCGCCCTCGCTCCACGCCCAGCCCAGTCCACCAGCGACCACCCAAATCCGCAGCCCGCCTCACTGTTCCGCCTCCGTCCACTTGCCATGATCCTATGCCGCGTCGCTTCCCAACCAACCCACCATGGAACCAGATCTGCCATACCCTCGCCGCTGCTCATCCCTCTCCCCACCGCCCTCCCAGATTCCTGTAGCACCCAGCTAATCTTCGACGTTTGCTGTTTTGTAACTATAAATATGTTTAAATACATATATATTTATCTAGAGTGTTTCTATAGTTCTACAGCTGATCACTTATATAGTTTATATAGCTTCGGTTTTGATGTTAGTTTAGTTTATATGTTGTTTATAAAGTTTAACGTAAAGTTTATATATCTCTATTTTGTTTTGTTTTGTTATATACAGTATAAAGTTTATATAAAGATTTTATATATAGTTATAGTTTTATAGGTTCACACATATGGTTGTATATATGGTTTTACACAATCAGTTGCTTATGAACTTTGTATACATATAATCAGTTGTATATCTATGTTTTCAGTTATGAAGTTATGATTCTATATAGTTTTGTACATATACATACATACATATACATACATACATACATATATATATATATATATATATATATATATATATATATTAGACGTCTTAGTATATAGCAATATATAACTTTGAAAATTTTGGTTGCACAATACAGCGTTTTACTGTGTTTTGTTCCAGCTACTGCTTCGGAGACTTAGATTTCCATCCCGCATGACGAGTCTGTCTTGCTTCGCTGTTTGATACGGTTTATATATATATATATATATATATATATATATATATATATATATATATATTCAATTGATATATATTGCAATAAACAAATTTTTGTTTAATTATTTGTTTGATTGCAGTTTGTGTCGTTTTGCATCGTGCTTGTTAGTGTCTCTTATCTATTCGTCTTCGTGCTTCGTCATCTTCTCTAACCACGCAAGGTGAATATTTCATTCACGACTCAATCTATTATGCTATGATAATCAAGTGATAATTGTTGTTAATATTTATTTGGATATTAAATTGTTGGTTGTTAAAATTGTTGAAATAAAGCTGTAAATCGCTATGCAAGTTAAGTTTGAATATTGTTAGTTTACGACAAATAGTTGTGACACTAGATGTGTTATGTGATGTTGAATTTGGTTGTTAATATAAGTAAAATTTAATATGAAATTGAAATTGATATAGGATAGTTAACAATTTAAAATGGAATATATATGTTGAATTTGACCCCTTTAAATGTTAAATAAACCGACGCGTAGAAATAGCGTTAACCTCACTTTGAACCATTGAATGTATAATTGATATAGTAAATTGATAATAGACACCAAACGAAACCATAATGTAATAATCTTTAATCTGCATGAAATGATAGTGTGAATTCTAGGAATAATTATCTTAATTTGCATAAATAAAAAATGTGAGTTAATACGATTATTTTGAGATTATCTAATAAATTGGTGAATTGTTATGTATGGTTGCCATTGCTTGTTTGTTTACTTTGACACCATCCCAGTTATCACACTGCAAGTTCCCTTTTCTATGCTTTGTTTTATATTGAATGATATTGGGTTGAAATGATAAATACCCAGTTAAACAACTTGGCCTAGGATAGATAATTAAAAACAAGAAACCCGATTGGTCAACAAAAATCATTTTCGAAATTGAAACATATTTTAAATTAAGGAATGAACTTAACGATTTGTTTGGAAATTTAGTAAAGAACTTAAGGGATTTAAATTGAAATAAATTAATGGATTTAATTGAAACGAATGAATAAACCTATTTAATTGAATAAAATGAATTGGCAAATTTAATTGAAATAGGATTTTGAAAAAAGTGAGTTCTAGAATTTAATAACTTAAAAATTTATTAGAATTGTTAGATTTAGCTTTAAACTCGGTTTTAATTAAATAGATTTGGAACTTGTTATAAATTTGATTTGAGATTAAGAAAATTTTGACTTAAGGGGAATACAAAACTGACTAAAGTTTTATGGATTAAATTGAGTGATAATTTAAAATTTAAATGATTTTAAATTTAATGAATTAATCAAATCAGGAAATTTTAAACGGAATGTGGATTGAGTAGATCTGTAACTCGGAAATAACTTACTTGTGATGTGTAGATCATTGAACCAAATAAATGGAAATGGATTCCATTAAATAGAAATTTAATTGAATTGGTAAATAAATCAAATGAAGTTTTGATAAAAGGAATTTAGTTAATGAAATTTGATTTAATCGAATTTATGATAACAGTGAGTGTAATATGAATTGAAATGAATAGAATTTGATTTAATGATTCGAACTAAGTTAACCATTAAATTGAATTCATTGATTATGAACTAAATTTAATAAGCGAAACTTAGATCTTATTGAATTGAACATTGATTGCTTAATTATATTGTTAACTCAAATGTTTGAACTAAAATTGCATTTGGAAATATGTTTTAAATATCTGAAATAAATTGAATCGTGAAATGTCAAATTTTGGAAGTCAAATTTGCACTTTGACTTTTGGACTTTGATTTGTTTAAACTTTAATTTAACCAACCATCGGGTAATAAATACGTAGTTATTAAAGAGACCGGGATCGGGTGTGGACATACTCTCTGCCGATACCGAAAACCACTTTAATAACTATTATACGCGGAGTGTTGATCCAGAACGAAGTGAATGATTTGGTGAACGCGTTGACTAAAGAAAGAGAACGATATTGGATGACCCCTGACGTGACTAAAACAGGAGTCGCACCGAGCCATTGAGGTTCGCCACATCTAGCGGACACGCTTCTTCGATACCATATCTATTACTTTTGTGATTCGATCTGGGTGCACCCCTTGATTTGGGAGTGTTGTTTCGCGGTGTTGAGGTAGTAGCTGTTATGCTCAACATCAGTCCGGATCACGCAACTACTAGTATGCTATTTGGTATCGCCTCTTGTACCTTGTCATACTGATTATCCTATTCGCGACCACTACGTTTTTTTGTGTGTTATACCTATGGGGTACCCTCTGATAACCACTAGTTTACGGTGGTGTTTTATAGACTATGGCATTATAAAATGTGTTAATGGGAATTATGGTAACGCCTTTACGCTATTTTAATATCGTATTTTACTGATTAGACATTATCTACATATCATATTCTATTGTGTATATATAGATAGTTTATCGGTTCCTTAGAGATGTTATTTTATTCATCTTTGAGTTATGGACTTTATTCCTTGCACTTGATTATCCTATATAAGATTTTGAGTCCTGACTCGAGTATTTCTTTTGTATATGCTCGGGTCAGTCTAAAGCTATCCAGTTGCTGATCAAGGTTGGTTGAAGATGCTGAAGGCTTAGCATTTATCTTTATCAGTCTATTTCTATTCCTGTATTGATGTCCTAGTCTGTTGGAAATTTATGTATTTCCTTTTAGTCACTTTATGTTAAGACATTGTTGTACTTCATGCAGTAGCTTCATGAACTGCTATTATGACGATGTATTTTCCGCTGCATTATTCTGTGATTGTTTTGTATCTGTGTTGTAGTATTGATTCTCATTTACATTTATGTATTTATAATCCCATAATGATTCGTGTTTTGTATTATTTAAGTTGACATGTGTGGATTATTGTCAATTTAAATGGTCTAAATATACGGGTTGTTACACTTGCAACAACAAAGCAATACAAAGGAAAAGGTGCGCCTACCCCTTTCGATGAAGATGGAAGCATACAAACTCAATCGAAAGCATTACAGAAGGAAACGCAAGTGTCAAAGGAAATTGAAGGTATATAAAGCCACTTTTCGACCAGGTCGAAAGCTCTGAGTCGAAAGGTGCCAAACCACATCTATAAATAAGACCATAGGGGTCTAGTTTAAGGGATCCAAGTTTCATTATCTCTAATCTTATACTTTCTTACAATTGTAAACTTGTAACCCTAATTTGGGAATAGAATAAAGAAAATTGATCATTGCGTACATCATTAGTTGAAGAAAAGAGATTCGCATGTTTTTTATTATGCCACTTTTCAAATATTTCTACTGGATTTGATTATGTTCTACCTGTGCCGACTTCGATGAAAGATCCCTTCCGACTGAGTTGAAACCCCATACTTAGCCAAAAATACTTAGGATCTAGCTCCAAACCACAAATCTCCAAAAGTTTTTCTTCCAAGTGAGTCAAAATCATAACTTGGCCAAAATCCCAAGGCATAAGAATCAAAGCCAAAGTTATCAAAGAAGTAAGTTTTCAACAAATTCGAAACCCATCCATTCAGCCCATATCCTTAAACATTAGAGTTAACCTTTAAGATACTAAAACTAGTTCGAAAGAGAGGTTTCGAAAAGACCCAAATCAGTTCACCTACTTCGAAAGGTGTCGAAAAGAGGATTGGGGTGTTTCAACTAAGTTGAAAGGCTACCATTAAGAAGTTTCAACTACAACAACCCATTCGAAAGGTAGACCAAATGAAATAGAAAAGTGCAAACTATTCTTATCTAGTTGAAAGGTGGTTTAATTAGAACATCCATATCTAAAATACTACTTTGTGGTCTTGACAAGTTTTCTTGTTAACATTTTGGCGCTAGAAGGAGGGCTTGAACCTCTAATCTTGTTAAACATCTGTCACCATTTTCCTTTAACTCAATTCTATTCCAAGCTTACCCACTTTGGACCTTACTACATCATGATTGGTAAATTCAAAATATCTAAGCAAGCTTCCTTGGAGCCACATTTAATTGGATTCTCCCATGAAACAATTAATGATAGGAATCTACAAGAAGAACAACTTTTAAGGATTAAGGCTTTAAGGATCATAATCAAAAAGAATGTTGAAGCCTATGTTCCACTTAAATGGAGTTTAAACCCTTTTCATTTTGGCCCCTCCTAATCATTGCCTTAGGAGAAAAGGAAAATAGGAGTGACAACTTGTTTGATCAAATGTGGAAAATAATTCAACATTATACCAAAGGCACAATCTTTGAAGAAGGAATAAAGGATGATTACAACACCTTTGCACACAAATGGGTTCAAGTAACAAGTAGGAAACTACCTACACCAGAAATACAAAGAGTTTTAAAGTGAAAACTAGTTGACAAAGGTGGAACTCTAGAGCCAAGTAATAAGAGACCTAGAAACCATCCTCGAGAAACAAGCTTCAAGTGAAGACTTCCAAATGAATGCGACTTAGCGACATCTATCGAGAATGTCTACTTTTTAACCAAGGATGAATTCAATAATTGACCATCCTAAAAGCAAAGCCTAAAAATGAAAGGAACTTGGGAGGATCTTATTTCCACTACCATATGATGAATGGACATGAAAACAATCGTCGTAGAGCACTTGAAGGAATGACGATTAACTTTTTTAGGAAAAAGAAAAATTAATGGGTTTGTAAGGAGATCCGTAACAAAATCGATAAAGAACTACTTTTCTAAAGAGAATCTACATGGTTGGGAGCGCAATACTTCTTTCACTTGGACATTACATTAAACAATCCAAGCCTTTATCTACACCGAGTTGGTCAGGGCAGAGCACCTCCTAGAGGGAGGATTGTTGTAACGACCTAGAATTTGACCACTTTGAAATATACTATTTAAATTGATTTTAAATATAAAATAGGTAAGGTTATATGATTCAAACAATATTAGATAGGATTTGGAAAGAGAAGTATACACAAAAATAGTAACATTTAACTATATCGACAAAAGTGACAAAATGTTGATTCAAAAAAATAAGCTTCAACGGTTAAATAAATTACTTTAATTTATTTATAAGTGTTTATATTTTTAAATAGCAATATAAAAAATTACTTTTAAATTTGGTTTACGTAAATAAATAGTTTAACTAAAACGTCAAGATGTGACCGTAAAATATTTCATTGAAAATTAACGTTTTGTCGATTAAAAGTTGTCGCAACATTTTCACACCTTTACTTTCTTATATATGAATATATATTCAAATTATAAATATTAATTAATTTACCAATCAAGTTTACTTTTACTAAATATACTTAGAAATTCTAGAATTTCATTAAGAAAAAAGTAAGCACAAAAAGACAAAAAAAGTACAAAAGTAAAAAAGGAAACATCAAATTAAACAAACATAATTATTATATTCTTTACTTAATACTTAAGTGAAAATGACATAAAGTAATAATTTGAAATGTGATGTTAAGCGTTTAAAAATAAGGTGCTTAAAAAGTAAGTAAATGGTATTTTGGTCATTTTGCAAAGTAATATTTTATTCCAAACTTTTTCTATAAATACCAACCACTTCTTCACTTTCTTTTACACTTCTTCTTATTCCTTTTTCAAGTTTTTCTTCAATTTTTTAATGGCTTCTGCTCTTCCTTTTCCTTCCTAACTTTTTCAAAACAATAATGACCCCTTTTTTGGACAGTTTAGACCGACAATAAACCACACATGTTAACTCAAACAATTCAAAATGGAGGATTGTTGATGGGGTAAATAAGAAAATAAAAGAAAAGTAAGAAGAAAACAAACAAAGAATCTAGTAGCGGAACGACAAAATATAATAATCAAATAAACAGTCCGTGAAGCTATTTAGGTAATATATTTGATTATAATCTATACAACATTTTTCAGAGTTATATATACATCAGGGATAGATAAATAATTCAGCAGATGACATGATGCAGGAATAATAATAGTAATAATATACCAAATCTTCGTCTTCATCCTCCAGAATGAACCTTCAATAAACTGAAAAACTCAGGGCTGACTCAAGCGTAATGAAAAGAAAAAATACTCGAGTCGGGACTAAAATATACTTATGTAAGTCAAATCGATATCGGATATAACATGAGTGTGACGCCGTCAGAGATGTTCATGGGATTTCACATCTCCTGTCTAGTTTATAATGTAACATTCCTGAAAATTTACCAAGTTCAATTTGGAAATTAAATCAATTTTTGTAAATAAATTGTGAATTAATTAGAAATTTCTAGAATAAATAAATAATTTTTTGATTATAAATAGAAATTTAATTTGAAATTTAAGCATAAGTATCTTACAAATAAATATTGGATTTAGGTAAAATAATTGTATTGAGAATAAAAAGAAATTTGATTTAAAATATAAGAATAAGTATTTTATGAAAAAATATTGAATTGCAAAATAAATGTATTACAAATAAAATAGAAATTAAAAGCTTTGAGATTAATAAAAAGTTGATGATAGTTGTTTTCTAAATTTTTAATTATATTAATATGTCGGAGATGTAACAAATTTCAAAAGATTTATTTTTATGATTTAATTCTCTTATATAAATAAATGTGACTATTTGTTAATATGGAATCAAAATATTTAAATCATTCTTTCCTTTTTAAAAGTTGTACAAAAATAAATAATAATAAAATGTATGAATGTGAATTGTGTAAATATATAAGTATATAAATATGTTGAACAAGATTAAAGGTTGCAATATGAAAATTTATTGGGATAAAATTTTTTTTGTGCAAATATAAATAAAAATGGAAAGAGGGTTTTGAACATTTTAAAGAAAAAAATATAAAAGAAAAAAAGTAATTAAGGAAAATGTGTGTATACATAAGATCATAATCATAAGAGAAGTATATATAAAGATTGTGATATATGCTAATATAAAAAAAATTATTTAAAACAAAAAGGGGTATGTTTATTTATAATGTAAATATGATATAAAATTTATTTAAAAAAAATTCTTTATCTTTGAAAATTGCTAACAAGTAAACATTACATTGGAATCTTATGATCATTTTCTACACATGGCTTTCAATATAATTAATTGAATAAAATAATAGAATTAAAAATTAAAAAAACTTTCCGTCTCCCCATATTAAAATTATTTTAGTCTCAGCCAAATCTCTGAAGTATGGTAACAATAGATTGAATATCTAAAATCTCAACACCCAAGGAAAAAAAATAAAGATAGAAAGAAAAAAAATCAGGAAAAAAATGCTATTCTATTCTCAAATTCTGAAAGCAATCAATCTGAAAACAATTTGACATTCACAAGTTTACAACATGGAAATCTAGATAGCTTGAAAATCAAAAATCAAATGCAAGTTCTACTTAATGCAAAAGGATTAAAGCTGCAGTTTTGCCAGGAAATAAATGCAAGTTTCTCTGAAAAATAGGATTAAGGCACGTAAATTTCTTTTTAAAAATTTGAATTTAAAGTTGTTGATCAGTAACAAAGCAAAAAATTTAAGCAATTGTATCTATCCAAGTTGTAGGAAAACAAATCAATTTTAAAGGCTTAAATCAATTTCTGGTTTCAACTGCGGATCTACTCTCTATAGTATGAAAAGAATTCTAATAGTAAGTAAATAAGAAGTGTTGTTATTGATGATGTAAAAAAATGGATATAACAGAAATTAAGCAAAGTTTTGTGTTAACAAACTTTGCAGATTTAACTTCAAGATTTAAAGAAAAAGAAAAAAAGAAATACAGGCTCAAAATTCTTCTCTGCTTCCTCTCTATTCTCTACTGCAACTCCAAGGTGAGCAATTTTTTTTTTAAAAAAAACTAAACCTGTTTGCATATGATGGATATGTTAAAGGCATGTGGTGATAATGATTGTGTGGGTTTGAAATATGCCAATATGCTTATTTATATGTGTGAATGAGTTTTGCATGTCTGGGAACACAAGAGGAATGCTTTTGTTCTTAGTTTACAGGATTTAAATCTTGTTCAAAAAATTCGAATAATCCCACTAAAATGATTATAGACTTTGGTCTCTGGAATAGAAAGGTTTGTATATGTATAACATCACTTTTAAAAATAAATTCAAGTTAAAATGATTAGTAAATATTTGAAAAAAATAAGCATTTACAGGCAAATCAAATTTAAACAGAGAAATCAATGGTTTTAACTTCATGATTTAGCTTCATAATCCAATTCGTATTGGCAAACGATGATTTTTTATAATCATCTCAAAATTTTTAAACTTATCTTTGTAGATAAATGCGAATTTTGATCAAAATTGGCTATATTGTCAATTCTCGACGATCGGTGAAGTAATAATTATTGTGGTTGCTACTGAAGATAAAGCGTGGTTAGCCGAACTCGAGGAAAATGCTAAGTGGATTTATACACCACCGTTGCGGCAGCAATTGATCAAGGTAGGGTTTTAGCTTAGTTTGAAATCAATGTCGGAAATTGGGTTCGTGCGACATCGTGAGTTGATCGTTGTCTGTCGCACCTAGGGGAAAATGTTTGTGGGGCGTAGGATCAACTTTTGTCGATGTGGTGTGGATGATCATGGCTGGGATCATCAGTGTGTGGTGGAGTTGTCAACCAGAGTTTAGGTTTCAGGTGGAGTTCGTACATGCTCGAATTCGATTTCGCCATTATATCTGAGTTCTGGGCGATGGAGCTCATTGACGTGGTGGTCGTCGACTTGTTGGGTGCCTCGGTGATTGGTGCACGTGCACGGTGTACGTTTGGGGGGTCTGGTGAAGTTTAAGTTTTTTTTGGGGAAGAAGTTCGGCTTGGAAATTTCCTCGGGGTTGTCTTGCGTTCGCCTCGAAGCTGTAATATTTTTGTACGTGTCTCGTGTTCGTAGTTTTGTTTACCCGAGGTTTATTCGGGGAGTGATTGTGTATGGCTCGGAGATTTCAAGTTGCTTGGTTTAATTTAAAAGGTTAACAGTTTTAAAGTTTTAAAGCTTAAAATGTCTTTGTTTTCAAAAGTAATATTTCTAAGTTTTAAAGAGCAAAGGGTTTTAAAATTTTAAAAGAAATTGTTTTAAAACTTTTCTTAAATAATTTTCCTTCAATTGGAAATGTTTCCTAAAGAATTAATTAAAAGATTATAGGTTGTTAATTTAAGTTTGTTAAGTTAAAACTGTAAGGAATTTTAAAATTAATTTTTTTATAAATAAAATTTAATGTTAATTAAAGGTTAATGCATAAGGATGTTATTAAGTTAAATATTTACACTTAATCAATAAGGGTGGTAAATAATTAAAGATGATTAATTAAGTATAATTAATCTTGTAATTAAATGATAATTAATTAAGGGTTAATTAATTAATTTAAAGATGATTAATTAAATTGTGGATTTAATGATTAAGGTTGTTTAATTATAATTAAAGGTTAATTAATTTATTATTAATGATTAATTAATAAATGATTGAAGAGTAATTAATCAAATTGATTTGGGATTAATAAATCTTAATTAACCAGGATTAGCAAATTTATTCATAAGTAATAAATATGATTAAAATTAATCAGGCAAATAACTAATCTTATTTATGAATTTTGGGAAATGCTTTGAATTGTTTGATGAAATTGGGTAAATGATAAAGATGAGGGTAAATAAACTTTAATTAATAAAAGATCTTGAGTGTTTTTGAATTAATTAATTACCTAAATTTCATTTAAATAAGATTTAAATGACAATTAAGAAAATAAAGGAATTTAGTTAAGAGACAATTGAGTAAAAGGATAATTACTTTAATTAAGGATTAATGATTAATGGTTAATTAACTTATGATTGAAAGATAATTAATTAAGGTAATTAATTAAGGGTTAATTTATTATGTAATTAACTTAAGAATGATTCACTTATGGGAATTAATTAAGGTTAATTAATTAAATAGTAATTAATTAAGAGCTAATTAATTAATGAAATTAATTAAGGATAATTAATTAAAGAATGACTAACTAATTAAAGGTTAATTATTTAATGATTAAAGGCTAATTGATTTATTAACTAAGGTTAATTAATTAATAATTAAAGAATTAATTAATTTGTTGAGGCTAATTAACTTATTATTAAAGATTAATTAATTGGAATAATTTGTAATTAATGTCAATTAACCAGGATTAGTGACTAACCTAGTTTAAGTTAATCAGATGATTATTTGATCTTACTTATGAATGTTTGGATTGAATTTGATGCTTTGAATTGTTTTATATCCCTGATTGTGATGCTCTGTTTTGATTTGATTTGTGTTTAGTGTAATTTATTATCTATGATATGACTGTGATCTGTGAATCAAATATAAGCGCTATAGTTCATACCGCTTATCAAATATAAGCGTTATAGTTTATACCGCTTATCAAATATATTGCTGTATTTGAATCTGTGCTGATTGATGATGTGGCACTTTTATTGTGTAAAACCCCTGGACTACACTTATACACACACAAATATAGATTGCATGTGGAAATGGGTTAAGTCACAGATTTTGAAATAGTTTTAAAGATTGAATTTTTGAATCCAAAATAGTTTTGGAATTAGAATTGAAAGCTTTTGGAAATGAATTTCAAAAAGTAAAAGTTATTTTGAATAACTTGATTGAGTTTTGAAATTTAAATAATTTGATTTAAATTTGAATTCAATATTTGAAATTGAATTCTATGATTTGGAAATTATGGTTTAAAAGGGGTATTCAACGTATAAATGTGTTTATATGGGTTTTTAACCATTTAAAAATTATTGTTTTGGAAATTTGAATTTAAACCAAGCTTATACTTGAATGGCTTTAACTTATGTAAATGTAATCAGTTTTCCCCAAAATGAAAACTATTTGTTTTCAAATAATAAAAGCTTTCACATAAGAAATGAACTTCCAATTTGTGTTAAAGGGAATTCAAGTTTGAAATGAAAATAGTTTTCCAAGTTATGAATTAATCTTTGGAAACGTGTTTGAAAGCTAAAAGTAAACCTTTAATTTAAAGATTTAATGAGTTAATCCAATTGAAATGGAAATCATTTTGGAAATCTATGAATAGATCTTTGTGAAACTAGGTGAACTTTGGGAAATAAATCTTCTTGTTTAAAGATTTGAAATGGTAATTTGTTCAAATCATTTGAAGAAAAGTTTTGGATTTATAAGCTGTGACTTAACTGAAATCCCATATCCATATATTTTAAATATTGCGCTCACTCTTCGGTTTAGGCGGGAGAGGACCTTTTGTCATATAACCCATTCCGAATAGTGATACGACGTTATGGATTGCATTTGAAGACCGGTGTTGAAGACCGGGTATTTGCGAGAATGATAGGATAACCTATCGATTCTCTCTACACTGAGTAGCTATGGTATAGAGATTCCCTAAGTGATGGGAAGTCCGATCGGGATTGTGGATACCCAGATTGCAAGGGCTTGTTCAGAAGTGCCTTCGATTCTGCTTGAACCCGGAACAGACTTGTATGGTTGCAAGTCCGACATTACACTTTGAGATATTAAATTGATCTCTATCAAATACATTTCTGCTTGGTAGCGGAGAATTTATTCTCTTAGCTTAACACCCTTCTCTGAGACGTACGAGCTCAGAGGTTATGTAGTTGATGGTTATCGGTGATATACTCCCAATTTGGTAGTGTGACATGTTGAGTGCTGCTGTGTATCATTTGTTGATCAAAGCATGGCTTTTGTATAAAGCGTAGCTTTGTGGACGAGATTGCATCAAGACCTCACACCCTGGAAATGGTCGAAACAGGGAAGATGAGGCAAGGTTATGAGGGTCGCCCTCTTTAGAGTTTGTCATTCCCTTTTGGAAAAAGGTGGTATCATGGTATCGACCCCAGATACTTCACTCACGTGGATACTGCAGATCTATTACTTTGTGATTGCTTTGTGGTTGTTGGATTGGAGGTACCTCGGATAAAGGTCCTAAAGGACCGAGGGATGGCATGCTCGTGTAGTAGTTACCTAATTACAGAGGTAACCCGACCTTGTGTTGGCAGAGAGCTGGTTAAGCTCTTCGGACGTCTCGCTAGAGGCGTACCCATGTGGCAATAGGAAGTTCCTTAGCCTGACCATTTGTTGGAAATCCAGTCATCAATACGCGCCTTGTACGGTTTTAGTTGCAGAACCTGCCATTTAACATGGCAGCTATAGTAGGCATAATATCATGGTACCTATGCTGGCTAGGATTAATATTATACTTTCGAAAGGTTTTCCACTATGCACTAGTAATAATATCAAAGAATTTTTCTCGTATTAAGCATATTTGACTATCATAAGGGGAAATCTCCTCCAAGTGTGCGATTGTATTGTGTATGTGCCGAAGGCCTTATGGTAGTTTCATTTTCTAAAACGTATTGCGGATTTCAAATTTAAATTCTTTTGTTTGTTTTGAAGGTAAAAACTGTTTTTTTTGCTCATACCAGTCCCACGACTAACCTAGAGTTTATTGTCCCTTTCCTAAACTCTGGGTGCCCACAGTTTTTCCCACATGAGCAGTCTAGAGTTGGGTTTTTCAGATAGTCAGGTTTAGTAGATTATCTAAAGCTAGTTCAGTCTTTGGACCAGGACTGCACTTGCTTATCTTTGTGCATCGTTATTGGAAGTCTGAGCTATTTCTGGATTGGTGCCTTGGAGATGTAGATTACCGATACTGGAATTCTCTCTTGAAGACCATATTGGAGATTTTGTTCTGCTGTTGGTGTTATCTTTTCTTTCCGCTGCTATTATCTTGTATCATATCTCTGATGTATATTGATATTCATTGTATCATTCAGTTGTATCTGAATATTGTATCAAATGTTGTATATTGATATATATTTTTCTTCCGCTGTGTTGTACTTAATGTGTTATAAGCTCCGTCGAACCAGATTCGACGTTTGGATCTATGGCATTTGAATACGAGTGTCGTATTCGGTGCCGATTTTAGAAGGTCGAGTCAGGGTCATTACAATTGGCATCAGAGCTGAAGGTTAAAACTTTAGCTCAGTAGTATAACACATTAAGTAACTCATTAGAGATAGGGTGAAGTATACCCTAGAATGAGTATATCCCTATGATATCCGTTCGAACGCCTCATTAAATTCTCTTACTATCCACTGATAGTAAGTATGAGTGCGAGAAGTGGACGAGATAGGGGACAGGGGAGTACCACTACAGATGGTCAATACCCTGCAATAGCGGAAACAACTTTCTCTATCAATCTCCTTTGATTCGATTCCCAATTCTTTTGATAGCTTTGTGACAGCTTCAAAAAGAAGTTTCGGTGTGATGGTGGCCCTACAAATCGTTGTAGTAAATTCTTACTTCGTATCTTCATCGGTTTCTTATCGGCTTTTCGTTTTAAACTCTAATGAATTTGAAAATTTAAATTAAGTAAATTGGAAACTTTAAATTAAAATAAATTGGTTAACTTAAATATAAAGCTAAATTTGAAATGTATCAATAAAACGATATCGGTTAAAACCAAAATTGAAATTCTATTGTAATTTCTGGTGTATATCAAAGTCCGAAGAGGGACAAGTTACATAATTTGGGGTGTTCCGACTTAAGTTTGGAATCCATACCTAGTGTTTGAGAATTATGGAAGATTAAATCCATTTATCTATTCTCTGGTATCCGATATATTCTACGAACGGTTAGTTGCCTTCCGAACTAATCAATGCCCTTGCATATTCATAGACTGGTGGACCCAAATATCTTGTGTAATGTTGTGTGAGTTTGTTCTCATATTGTTGATATTCTGATTTGATAAACAGAATGCAGAATAAATATTTCGATCTGATTTGATCAATCATTTCTTTATCTATCATCTATTGCTTCTCATCTCCCTGGCAAATTTCGGGGACGAAATTTTTGTAGGAGGGGAATCTGTAACATTCCTGAAAATTTACCAAGTTTAATTTGGCAATTAAATAAATTTTTGTAAATAAATTATGAATTAATTAGAGATATCTAGAATAAATAAATAATTTTTTGATTATAAATATAAATATAATTAGAAATTTAAGCATAAGTATCTTAACAATAAATATTGGATTTAAGAAAAATAAGTGTATTGAGAATAAATAGAAATTTGATTAAAAATATAAGAATAAGTATTTTATGAACAAATATTGAATTTCAAAATAAATGTATTACAAATAAAATGGAAATTAAAAGCTTTGAGATTAATAAAAAGTTAATGATAGTTGTTTTCTAAAATTTTAATTATATTAATATGTAGGAGATGTAATAAATTTCAGAAGATTTATTTTTAAGATTTAATTCTCTTACATAAATAAATGTGACTATTTGTTAATATGAAATCAAAATATTTAAATCATTCTTTTCTTTTTAAAAGTTGTACAAAAATAAATAATGAAAAATGTATGAATGTGAATTGTATAAATATGTAAGTATATAAATATGTTGAACAAAATTAAAGGTTGCAATGTGAAATTTTATTGGGATAAAATTTTGTTTGTGTAAATAAAAATAAAAATGGAAAGGGGGTTTTACAAATTTTAAAGAAAAACAATATAAAAGAAAAATGTAATTAAGGAAAATGTGTATATACGTAAGATCATAAACATAATAGAAGTATATATAAAGATTGTGATATATGTTAATATAAAAAAATTAATTAAAACAAAAAGGGTTATGTTTATTTATAAAGTAAATATGATATAAAATTTATTTTTAAAAAAATCCTTTATCTTTGAAAATTGCAAATGATTAATAAGTAAACATTACATTGGAATCTCATGATCATTTTCTACAAATGGCCTTCAATATAATTAATTGAATAAAATAATAGAATTAAATTTATAAAAAACTTTCCATCTCTTCATGTTAAAATTATTTTAGTCTTAGCCAAATCTCTGAAGTACAGTAACAATAGATTGAATATCTAAAATCTCAACACCCAAGGATAAAAAATAAAGATAAAAAGAAAAAAAAATCCGGAAAAAAAATGTCATTCTCTTCTCAAAATCTGAAAGCAAATCAACCTGAAAACAATTTGACATTCACAAGTTTACAACCTAGAAATCAAGATAGCTTCAAAATCCAAAATCAAATGCAAGTTCTACTTAATGCAAAAGGATCAAAGCTGCAGTTTGGCCAGGAAATAAATGCAAGTTTCTCTAGAAAAAAAAGGATTAAGGCAAGTAAATTTCTATTTAAAAATTTGAATTTAATGTTGTTGATCAGTAACAAAGCAAAAAATTTGAGCAATTGTATCAATCTAAGTTGCAGGAAAACAAAGCAAGTTTAAAGGCTTAAATAAATTTCTGGTTTCAACTGCAGATCTGCTCTCTATAGTATGAAAAGAATTCTGACAGTAAGTAAATAAGAATTGTTGTTATTGATGATGTAAACAAATTGATATAATAGAAATTAAGAAAAGTTTTGTGTTAACAAACTTTGCAGATTAAACTTCAAGAATTAAAGAAAAAGAAAAAAAAGAAATACAGGCTCAAAATTCTTCTTTGCTTCCTCTCTATTCTCTACTGCAACTCTAAGGTGAGCAAATTTTTTTTTTTAAAAAAAAAGCTAAACCTGTTTGCATATGATGGATATGTTAAAGGCATGTGGTGATAATGATTGTGTAGATTTGAAATATGCCAGTATGCTTATGTATATGTGTGAATGAGTTTTGCATGTCTGAGAACACGAGAGGAATGCTTTTGTTCTTAGTTTACAGGATTTTAAATCTTGTTCAAAAAATTCGAATAATCCCACTAAAATGATTATAGACTTTGGTCTCTGGAATAGAAAGGTTTGTATATGTATAAAATCACTTTTAAAAATAAATTCAAGTTAAAATGAGTAGTACATATTTGAAAAAAATAAGCATTTACAGGCAAATCAAATTTAAACAGAGAAATCAACGGTTTTAACTTCATGATTTAGCTTCATAATCCAATTCGTATTGGCAAACGATGATTTTTTATAATCATCTCAAAAATTTTAAGCTTATCTTTGTAGAGAAATTGCGAATTGATCAAAATTGGCTTTTTTCATCAATTCTCGACGATCGGTGAAGTAATAATTATTGTGGGTGTGATTGAAGATAGAGCGTGGTTAGGCGAACTCAAGAAAAATGCTAAGTGGGTATATACACCACCGTTGCGGCAGCAATTGATCGAGCTAGGGTTTTACTGAGTTTGAAATCAATGTCGGAAATTGGGTTCGTGCGGCGTCGTGAGTTGATCGTTGTCAGTCGCACCTAGGGGAAAATGTTTGTGGGGCGTAGGAGCAACTTTTGTCGAAGTGGTGTGGATGATCATGGCTGGGATCATCAGTGTGGGGTGGAGTTGTCAACTGGAGTTTGGGTTCCAGGTGGAGTTCGTACATGCTCGAATTCGATTTCGCCATTATATGTGAGTTTTGGGCGATGGAGTTCATTGACGTGGTGATCGTCGACTTGTTGGGTGCCTTGTTAATGATCTAAAGTGTTCCGGTGATTGGTGCACATGCACGGTGTATGTTCGGGGGGTCTGGTGAAGTTTAAGTTTTTTTGTGGAAGAAGTATCGGCTTGGAAATTTCCTCGGGGTTGTCTCGCGTTCGCCTCGAAGATGTAATATTTTTGTACGTGTCTCGTGTGTGTAGTTTTGTTTACCCGGGGTTTATTCGGGGAGTGATTGTGTATAGCTCGGAGATTTCAAGTTACTTGGTTTAATTTAAAAGGTTAACGGTTTCAAAGTTTTAAAGCTTAAAATGTCTTTGTTTTCGAAAGTAATATTTCTAAGTTTTAAAGAGCAAAGGGTTTTAAAATTTTAAAAGAAATTGTTTTAAAACTTTTCTTAAATAATTTTCCTTCAATTGGAAATGTTTTTTTTAGACTTAATTAAAATATTATAGGTTGTTAATTTAAGTTTGTTAAGTTAATACTGTAAGGCGTTTTAAAATTAAATTTTTTATATATAAAATTTAATGTTAATTAAAGGTTAATGCTTAAGGATGTAATTAAGTTAAATATTTACACTTAATCATATAGGGTGGTAAATAATTAAAGATGATTAACTAAGTATAATTAATCTTGTAATTAAATGATAATTAATTAAGGGTTAATTAATTAATTTAAAATGATGAATTAAACGGTGGATTTAATGATTAGAGGTTGTTTAATTATAATTAGTGGTTAATTAATTTATTATTAATGAATAATTAATAAATGATTGAGGAGTAATTAATCAAATTGATTTGGGATTAATAAATCTTAATTAACCAGGATTAGCAAATTTATTCATAAGTAATAAATATGATTAAAATTAATCACGCAAATAACTAGTCTTATTTATGATTTTAGGAAATGCTTTGAATTGTTTGATAAAATTGGGTAAATGATTAAGATGAGGGTAATTAAACTTTAATTAATATAAGATCCTAAGTGTTTTTGAATTAATTAATTACCTAAATTTCATTTAAATAGGATTTAAATGACAATTAAGAAAATAAAGGAATTTACTTAAGAGACAATTAATTAAAAGGATAATTACATTAATTAAGGATTAACGATTAATAGTTAATTAACTTATGATTGAAAGATAATTAATTAAGGTAATTAATTAACGGTTAATTAATTATGTAATTAACTTAAGAATGATTCACTTATGGGAATTAATTAAGGTTAATTAACTAAATAATAATTAATTAAGAGCTAATTAATTAATGTAGTTAATTAAGGATAATTAATTAAAGAATGATTAACTAATTAAAGGTTAATTATTTAATGACTAAAGGCTAATTGATTTATTAATTAAGGTTAATTAATTAATAATTAAAGAATTAATTAATTTGTTGAGGCTAATTAACTTATTATTAAAGGTTAATTGATTGGAATAATTTGTAATTAATTAATGTTAATTAACCACGACTAGTGACTAATCTAATTTAAGTTAATCAGATGATTAATTGATCTCACTTATGAATATTTGGATTGAATTTGATGCTTTGAATTGTTTTATATCTCTGATTGTGATGCTCTGTTTTGATTTGAGCTGTGTTTAGTGTAATTTATTATCTATGATATATATCTGTGATCTGTGAATCAAATATAAGCATTATAGTTTATACCGCTTATCAAATATAAGCGTTATAGTTTATACCACTTATCAAGTATATTGCTGTATTTTGACATTCACAAGTTTACAACCTGGAAATCAAGATAGACTTTGGTCTCTAGAATAGAAAGGTTTGTATATGTATAACATCACTTTTGAAAATAAATTAAATTTAAAATGATTAGTAGATATTTGAAAAAAATAAGCATTTACAGGCAAATCAAATTTAAACAGAGAAATCAATGGTTTCAACTTCATGATTTTGCTTCATAATCCAATTCGTATTGGCAAACGATTATTTTTAATAATCATCTCAAAAATTTTAAGCTTATCTTTGTAGAGAAATTGCGAATTGATCAAAATTGGCTTTATCGTTAATTCTCGGTGATTAGTGAAGTAATAATTACTGTGGTTGTTACTGGAGATAGAGCGTGGTTAGCCGAACTCAAGAAAAATGCTAAGTGGATTTATACACCACCGTTGCGGCAGCAATTGATCGAGGTAGGATTTTAGCTTAGTTTGAAATCAATGTCGAAAATTGGGTTCGTGCGGCGTCGTGAGTTGATCATTGTCAATCACACCTAGGGAAAAAATGTTCATGGGGCGTAGGAGCAACTTTTTTCCAAGTGGTGTGGATGATCATGGCTGGGATCATCGGTGTGGAGTGCAGTTGTCAACCGGAGTTTGGGTTCCAGGTGGAGTTCGTACATGCTCGAATTCGATTTCGCCTTCATATCTGAGTTCTGGGCGATGGAGTTCATTGACGTGGTGATCGACGACTTGTTGGGTGCCTCGATGATGATCTGAAGTGTTCTGGTGATTGGTGCACGTGCACGGTGTACGTTGGGGGGTCTGGTGAAGTTTAAGTTTTTTTCGGGGGAGATGTATCGGCTTGGAAATTTCCTCGGGGTTGTCTCGCGTTCGCCTCGAAGCTGTAGTATTGTTGTACGTGTCTCGTGTGTGTAGTTTTGTTTACCCAGGGTTTATTCGAGGATTGATTGTGTATGGCTCGGGGATTTCAAGTTGCCTGGTTCAATTTAAAAGGTGAACAGCTTTCGAAGTTTTAAAGCTTAAAATGTCTTTGTTTTCAAAAGTAATATTTCTAAGTTTTAAAGAGTAAAGGGTTTTAAAATTTTAAAAGAAATTGTTTTAAAACTTTTCTTAAATAATTTTCCTTCAATTGGAAATGTTTTCTTAAGACTTAATTAAAAGGTTATAGGTTGTTAATTTAAGTTTGTTAAGTTGAAACTGTAAGGCATTTTAAAATTAAATTTTTTTATAAATAAAATTTAATGTTAATTAAAGGTTAATGCTTAAGGATGTAAGTAAGTTAAATATTTACACTTAATCAATAAGGGTGGTAAATAATTAAAGATGATTAATTAAGTATAATTAATCTTGTAATTAAATGATAATTAATTAAGGGTTAATTAATTAATTTAAAGATGATTAACTAAATGGTGTATTTAATAATTAAAGGTTGTTTAATTATAATTAAAGGTTAATTAACTTATTACTAATGATTAATTAATAAATGATTGACGAGTAATTAATCAAATTGATTTGGGATTAAGAAATCTTAAATAACAAGGATTAGCAAATTTATTCATAAGTAATAAATATGATTAAAATTAATCAGGCAAATAACGAATCTTATTCATGAATTTTAGGAAATGCTTTGAATTAGTTGATGAAATTGGGTAAATGATTAAGATAAGGGTAATTAAACTTTAATTAATAAAAGATTTTAAGTGTTTTTGAATTAATTAATTACCAAAATTTCATTTAAATAAGATTTAAATGACAATTAAGAAAATAAAGTAATTTAGTTAAGAGACAATTAATTAAAAGGATAATTACATTAATTAAGGATTAATGATTAATGGTTAATTAACTTATGATTGAAAGATAATTAATTAAGGTAATTAATTAAGGGTTAATTAATTATGTAATTAACTTAAGAATGATTCACTTATGGGAATTAATTAATGTTAATTAATTAAATAATAATTAATTAAGAGCTAATTAATTAATGTAATTAATTAAGGATAATTAATTAAAGGATGATTAAATAATTAAAGCTTAATTATTTAATGATTAAAGGCTAATTGATTTATTGATTAAGGTTAATTAATTAATAATTAAAGAATTAATTAATTTGTTGAGGCTAATTAACTTATTATTAAAGGTTAATTAATTGGAATAATTTGTAATTAATTAATGTTAATTAACCAGGATTAGTGACCAATCTAATTTAAGTTAATCAGATGATTAATTGATCTCACTTATGGATGTTTGGATTGAATTGGACGCTTTGAATTGTTTAATATCCCTGATTGTGATGCTTTGTTTTGATTTGAGCTGTGTTTAGTGTAATTTATTATTTGTGATATATATTGGTGATCTGTGAATCAAATATAAGCATTATAATTTATACCGCTTATCAAATATAAGCGTTATAGTTTATACCGCTTATCAAGTATATTGTTGTATTTGAATCTGTGTTGATTGATGATGTGGCACTTTTATTGTGTAAAACCCCTGGACCACACTTATACACACACAAATATGGATTGCACGTGGAAATAGGTTAAGTCACAGATTTTGAAATAGTTTTAAAGATTGAATTTTTGAATCCAAAATAGTTTTGCAATTAGAGTTGAAAGCTTTTGGAAATGAATTTCGAAAAAATAAAAGTTATTTTGAATAACTCGATTGAGTTTTGACATTCATATAATTTGATTTAAATTTGAATTCAATATTTGAAATTGAATTCTATGATTTGGAAACTATGGTTTAAAAAGGGCATTCAACTTATAAATGTGTTTATATGGGTTTTTAACCATTTAAAATGTATTGTTTTGGAAATTCGAATTTACAACAAGCTTATACTTCAATGGCTTTAACTTATGTAAATGTAATCAGTTTTCCCCAAAACGAAAACTGTTTGTTTTCAAATAATAAAAGCTTTCACATAAGTAATGAACTTCCAATTCGTGTTAAAGGAAATTAAAGTTTGAAATGAAATAGCTTTCCATGTTATGAATTAATCTTTGGAAACGGGTTTGAAAGCTAAAAGTTAATCTTTAATTTAAAGATTTAATGAGTTAATCCAATTGAAATGGAAATCGTCTTGGAAATCTATGTATAGATCTTTGTGAAACTAGGTGAAGTTTAGGAAACAAATCTTTTTTTTTAAAGATTTGAAATGGTAATTTTTTTAAACCAGTTGAAGAAAATTTTAGGATTTTATAAGTTGTGACTTAAATGAAATCCCATATCCATATATTTTAAATATTGCGCTCACTATTCGGTTTAGCCGGGAGACGACCTTGTGTCATATAACCCATTCCGAATAGTGAAACGACATTATGGATTGTATTTAAAGACCGGTGTTGAAGACCGGGTATTTGCGAGAACGATAGGATAACCTATCAATTATCTCTTCACCGAGTAGCTACGGTATAGAGATTCCCTAAGTGATGGGAAGTCCGATCGGGGTTGTGGATACCCGGATCGCAAGGGCTTCTTCGGAAGTGCCTTCGGTTCTGTTCGAACCCAGAACAGACTTGTATGGTTGTATGTCTGACATTACAGTTTGAGATATTAAAATGATCTCTAGCAAATACATTTCTGCTTGGTGGCGGAGAATTTATTCACTTAGCTTAACACCCTTGTCTAAGACGTACGAGCTCAGAGATTATGTAGTTGATGGTTATCGGTGATATACTCCCAATTTGGTAGTGTGACTTGTTGAGTGCTACCGTGTATCATTTGTTGATCAAAGCATGGCTTTTGTATAAAGCGTAGCTTTGTGGACGAGACTGCATCAGCACCTCACACCCCGAAAATGGTCGAAACAGGAAAGATGCGGCAAGGTAACGAGGGTCGCGCCCTTTAGGGTTTTTCATTCCCTTCTGGAAAAGGGTGGTATCATGGCATGTAGCCCAGATACTTCACTCGTGTGGATACAACAGATCTATTACTTTATGATTGCTTTATGGTTGTTGGATTAGAGGTACCTCGGATAAAGGTCCCAATGGACCAGGGGATGGCATGCTCGTGTAGTAGTTACCTTGTTATAGAGGTAACTCGGCCTTGTGTTGGCAGAGAGCTCGTTAAGCTCTTGGGACGTCCCACCGGAGGCGTACCCATGTGGCAATATCCTTTGCCTGACCATTTGTTGGAAATCCAATCTTCAATACGTGCCTTGTACGGTTTTAGTTGTAGAACCTGCCATTTAACATGGCAACTATAGTAGGCATAATATCGTGGTACCTATGTTGGCTAGGATTAATATTATACTTTCGAAAGATTTTCCACTATGCACTAGTAATAATATCAAAGAATTTTTCTCGTATTAAGCATATTTGACTATCATAAGGGGTAATCTCCTCCAAGTGTGCGATTGCATTGTGTGTGTGCCGGGAGGCCTTATGGTAGTTTCATTTGCTAAAAAGCATTGCGGATTTCAAATTTAAGTTCTTCTGTTTGTTTTAAAGATAAAAACTGTTTTGTTTGTTCATACCAGTCCCACGACTGACCTGGAGTTTATTGTTCCTTTCCTAAACTCTGGGTGCCCATAATTTTTCCCACATGGGCAGTCAAGAGTTGGTTTTTTCAGATAGTCAGGTTTAGTTGATTATCAGGAGCTAGTTTCATCTTTGGACCAGGACTGCACTTGCTTATCATTGTGTATCGTTATTGGAAGTCCGAGCTATTTCTGTATTGGTGCCTTGGAGAAGGAGATTACCGATAATGGAATTCTCTCTTGAAGACCATATCGAGATTTTGTTCTGATGTTGGTGTTATCTTTTCTTTCCACTGCTATTATCTTGTATCATATCTCTGATGTATATTGATATTCATTGTATCATTCAGTTGTTTTGGAATATTATATCAAATGTTGTATATTGATATATTCTTTTTCTTCCACTGTGTTGTACTTAATGTTTTATAAGCTCCGACGAATTAGATTCGACGTTTGGATCTGCATCATTTGAATACGAGTGTCGTATCCGGTGCCGATTTTCGAAGGTCGAGTCAGGGTCGTTACATATAACGTGCGTGCAATAACTCAAGAAATGTTACAAGATTTTCCATCTCTTAAGGATACGTCAAAATATTTATAGGTAGCAGAGTGTTCTATATATATAGTCTAATCGGTAAAATAATTATTAAAATATCATTAAGGCTTTAAGTTAATCCCCCTTAACGCATTTTTAAGCATTGTCATAGAGTTTGAATAAAAATCCAGTTAAATGGTCGGTGGATAGGGATACGTCATGATATGTCAACACTATACCAAAATCGTAGGGGTCTTGTTTAGGGATAAAAGTATGACAAGGCCCGTGAGGCAATGCCCATAGTAGGATACTACTAAGTTACCCTTCCCGGCTGGTGGTAATGCATCATAGCCATGATCGCCCAACGCGTCCAACACTCCCATAATCGGAGGGTATGCACCAAACAATCACAATGTAAATAATGGTATTCCGAAGAAGAGCGTCCGTTTGGGGTAGCTAACCCACATGGCCAGTACGGCTCCTGTTTTAGTAATTTCAAATTGGCACAAGTACCAGGCTAATCCATCATCATTCTCTTTCTTCAAATCCAGCAGACAATGCCAAATCCAACCACTTCGTTCTGGATCATCACTCCACATACATAGTTGTCAAAGTGGTTCTTGTATCGACAGAGAGTATGCCATATATGGTCCCGGTCTATTTAACAACCAAACGTCGTTTTACACACCGGTTGTTACTTTAACATTTTGAAAATGGTTCACTATTGATATCATAATATCATATTCTCTTCGAAATCAAATCCATTTCTAAATTATCACATTTACTCAAAAAAATATCATTTCATTTCGAAAATCGTTTTAATCCAATTGTCACAATTTCGATTCCAAAATTGTTTCAACTTTACATTTAGGTTATAACTTCAATTTAACCCAATTCATATTTAAATTCATGACTTAAAAATAAACATTTCACTTCTGACTAGTTTGAATTTTTGAAAAATAATTTGAATAGTTTAAATAGTCCAAATAATTAAAATAGTTAAAAATAGTTTAAATAGTCGAAATACATAAAAATAGTTTAAATGCTTAAAATAGTTAAAAAATCATTTAATATAAAATATTTTAAGTATTAAAATGGTTTATATAGCAAAATAATTTGGAAAACCAGAATAATTTGTATATTTAAGAATATGTCTTTATAAATAGTTTCATATTCAATAATATATTTGAAAATAGTTTCAAAGTCAGACTGGTCCAATTCCAACTTCCTAATTCAAATAAATTGCAATGCCCACTCAATCGTTTCAATTTCGATTTTGATCCAAATTAAACTTAATTCAATTCCACTTTCAAATACAGTTAATTCAATTTCCATTCCACTTCATCGGTTTCAAACTCGATTTTCAAATATCGATTCAACAGTTGAATCAAATTAATCTTCGATATCCAATTTGAAATCCAACTTTCCAATACTTTTAGTTAGTAAAATTCAAAATTCGAATAAAAGTCCCATCCTTTACATTAAATCAAACTTTGAAATTTAAATCATAATTCGATTATAACTTAAAAGTCCCAATTTCAATTATTAAATGCCTTTAGTTTATCAAATTCAAAATTCCAACATTCAAGGCTCAATTCCAAAATAATTTAATTTCTATAAATCTGATTTTTATTTTTTTAAATCAAAATCATTTAAATAAATTTCAAATCAAAATTTTTGAAGTCTTTTAATTTAACCAGTCCGGCATCCGTATATAATTTTCTATCCTATGGCCAAGTGATCAGTTATTTCAATTTAATTTCAGGGATGAATATATATCATTTCAATCCAAATCATAATGTCATACGTATATATCATTTCAACCTATATCTTAATTTATTCGAAATAATTTAATTTACAATTTATACAATGTAAATAATATACATAGTAATAACAAGATATATATATATATATATATAAATAAACATCCAAACATCCTAACATCAACCAATTTGCATCCATCACAAGCAATCATACAAACAGACAATATAATTCACAATAATTTCATAGTTGTTAAAATGTAATTTACTGGCAATTAAATCCCAATTTCAATATGATTGTCAATTTTAAATTTTAACAGTTAATTCAATGACCCTTTTGATGACAATCCAATTTTATCAAACAAGGACCAATAAAATTTACATCACTTTACAGTACCAAATTTAACTAGCATGAGAATATTCTAGTGCGTGGTGAGCATTATAAAACACTTTTCTTGAGTTTCAATTTCTAATTAAATCAAATGACGTTCGATTTAAATTGAAATTGAAACTAGTTCCAAACGACTCCAAATCTGCTCCAAAATATAGTGCTCATTGCCACGATTCCATCGCCGCTTGTTTCGTTCAATTCTGATAATGTATGAGAAAGATATGTGGTTTTAAAGTTTTCATATTATATAATATAATTCATATTCAATTTCTTTTAACAAAACAGATCTGGACCGTACATTTGAAACAAGAAATCCAGGCCACGCTGTGCATCTTCTCCATCGCATACTGGCAAAGTCGTACATAAAGAAACCCAAAGTTTCGCCCCATCATCCGGTCGCCGCGGCCACGACCATCGAACGGAGCTCGATTGGAGGCCACCACCGGCCGCGCCTCAACCGCCTCTAACTTCGGCCTTGAACCCATGAAGCTCGGCCACCACTAGGCATCGCAACTCGTCGATGAACGGCCTCGGCTTTGGCTATGATTGCCGACGATCTACACAATGATAATCGATCCTACCCATTGACTTTATAGGGCTTGAGATGCTCTACGATATTACAGTTGAGGATTTTTCGCGAAAGTTCACGGATTTGGAGAAAAACCGAGATGATTTTAGAAGATTTTCGGCCACTAAACGAATAGAGGCGGTTGCGTTATGTTTAGAGGCTAGGGTTTATGTTCAAACGTATATATACGCGTATAGAATATAATTTTATTAATATATTTCAATTTTAAGGCACTTTTTCAAATGAACTCCAAACGGAGCTGCCGCCTGGCGTTTATAATGTTTACCCTTATTCCAAACACAATGGAACATGTTTTAGGGCTTAATTCAATACACTATGGAAGGTAGCATTTTGAATTGAATTAAAATATTGAATTTTCGGTATTTAATTCAACGCGTTTGTATTCTGTACGACCAAACACTATGAAATTTGAAATCCGATAGTAACATATTATTGTAGATCCAATGAAACTGGTTTCGTCGAATTCCGAGACTGTGCCTCAGATCTTTATTTTTAGCATCTCGATTATAATATAAAAGTCTCAATTTCTAACTATTCACTTTTAAATCTAATTTTAAATGTTAAAAATTACCATTGACGTTCAAATAAAATTTACATCAACTTCCAACATCATTTTCAATCATATTCAATCAAAAATTCAATTATTCAAATAATTGTAATATTAAATTTAAACAGTTTAATTGTTCAATATTCAACAAATTTCAATATTGTATTTTACATGAATTTTCATTATCAATCAATTTCTTTATTTTACTGAATCCAACATTTATCTAATCCAACTATTGACCATAAACTCACTTAATACATAGCATTTATTTTCAGTTTTCATTATTACTTAAATCTCTAGATTTTTTATTTCAAAATTTTATCCAAGTTCATATTCGAATTCAAAATCATTAAATCTATTTTTAACCATTTTATTTAATAGTTACATTAAATCTAATAATTTAAATAGCTAAAAAATACGGGTCGTTACAACCTCCTCCACTCAAAATTTTTCATCCCCGCATTTTGATATTATTTATTCAAAAATTATCAACATATAAAACAATAAAATTTTGTTTATAAAACCATTATTGTACCACTACTAAGCTACTCCAGTCGGCTTATGAAAGAGCAATCTTAGTTATCAAAACAAGTTATAAAATTTTAAAAGTTCAAAAAATTTCTAACACCTGGATTTACGGAATATTTCGGCAGCGTCTTCGTTATGCGGCTCAATTGCATAACCACAAAAATCCTCCACGGGCTCCAAACCAACAAAAGAAACCAAAAGCCAAGTGGCTCAATAAAAAACAATCACCAAATCCAATGACAAAATAAACACGACCATTTTGTCGGGCCATCAAAATTTTCTTGACTTTAAATGCCTGCATCTTAATTCCCAATGATATCCAATCATATAATTTAAAATCATTTAATATTTTGCATTTTTAATTTCCAATGTTTGTTGTACTTAAACCCATACGATGTACACATATTATCCATGCGCAGTATCAAATATGATCGCTCACTCGATCACATAATTTCACTTTCGAGCTAGGATCGTTCACACGACTCTCTAGTGCGAATTTAGACCTGGTTCCTTGATCAAACACCGTCATTCTCCTTGCATAGCCATATACAATGATAGAAAATTCCAAAATCAATCAAAAATCCATATCCAGTGTTCGCCGTCGAGTATCGAGTGAAAAATTCCAATTTGGATCGATACAAATTATCTCGAAATTCTATGCCCGAATGTAGATCAAATTGTTATGCGAATAAAATAATATACGTACAACTTTTGTGTTAACTTTCAATACATCTCTTTTCCATTCATCTTTATTAAATTTCTTTTACTTACCTTCAATTCATTTAAAATCAACTATTCGCAATCCATTATTCATATTCCTTATTTACTTAGTATGTCCATTTATTTACATAGCATATTCTTTAATACTATCATTTCTTAAACATCATTCCATAAAATTTGCTTACTTAAGTCCATTTTAAACCTTCTATACAATTTAATTAATATCAATTTATAATTTTTTCCAACTGATTCTTAGTTGCACCCAATTCTTTTCATCCATGTTCATTTTCATAATTTCCTCTAATAACGGATTTATTTATGAAACACTTCATTAATCATCACCTTAGTTTATAATCATTCTATAAAAGTCATATATAAGAAGTTGGACTTTGTCTGTTTATAATTATCCTAAAAGTTGCAAATATTCAATTTCACAATTCCTTTGCAAATCTATATGTAATTCTATAACTAATTTACAAAAACATATTTTAATTCATTTGTTTACTTTCTTAAGCTCACTTACTTATTACATTTAGTCATTAACCATTTCATAATATACCTAAGTGTACAACATTTGTAATTACGACTAAATTTTCATTTATCTACATTTTAATTACTTTTGGGTTTTTTTTAATTGTATAATATCCCATTACATATCCAAATCATCATTTTAACTTTTTAACATTTGGTAAGTGTTATTATATGCTATTAGAATGCAATTTGGTATTGCACAAATTTATCAGATTCATTGTACTTAATTAGAATGATTTCTTTTTCAACTTGTTTAAATTTCCTTTCCTTTCAATTTAAGAGTTGCACACTTCAACTCTAAAGTTTCATAAAACATTTTGCTTAGATTTCTTAATCATCTTATTCAATAAGTTTTAGTTATTCAAATATTTCATTTCATTCAATTAATTTGAAGATTATTAATTAACCGAACCTAAAAATTTAAACATCGGGTACATTTCAAATCATTTGGAATAAATATATACACTTATATCTTTTGTATCAAATCATAACTTTGGAGTTTAAACCAAAATCTGTTTATCAAAACAATTTCGAAGCAAAGCTTCCTAGAAGTCTTCCCCACTTTGAGACTCAAAAATGAATGTCGATGATGTTGCGCAGTCATCGCCGAAATTATTTTCTAGCGATAGAAGAGGGGTATACTAAATTCATTCCTTTTAAAAAATATTTGAAAACATTTTTTATTTTTATGTACTTTTAAACAATACTAGTATTGTTTTCCAAACCTTGAAAACTATTTTCGGAAACACCAGAATTTAAATTTCTCAAATTCTCAACTTTGTATTCATTTTCTTGAAATTCATATTTTACATTTCAAATTTATACAATTTCATTTTCTTAAAATCATATGATAGCTAATAGTTTGGAATATTACTATTCAAACAATAAATGATAATTATCAATATTATCATTTCTATCAACCAACTTGCACTATCAGGGTAAAATCAGAGTAAAATCAAAGCTTATTCCTTTATATATAATAGTTTTGAAAGATTATTCCTTTATATATAAAATATAATCAGGGTAAAATCATTTCATTTAACTAATTTCGACACAATATCGTGTTAGTTACCTTGTTTAAGAGTTTAGAAACCCTTATCGGTATGGTTTTACTTTCCATACCGATCAGAATTCATAAACACTCAATCGATAAACCAACACGATATAAAACATTTCATATTCACTAACAAATATGCGCTCTCGTATATACACTCAACAGACTCGTCCTAGTGTATTACTACCCTATCACTAATGAGTTAAACCCCGACAAAGCTAAGGTTATAGGTAAATCAAAGCTTTGATACCAACTGTAATGACCCACCTTTTTGGATAGTTTAGATCGACAGTACACCTCACAAGTCAACTCAAACCATTCAAAAGGGAGGATTGTTGATGTGGTAAATAAGAAAATAAGAGAAATAGAACATGGAAACAAACACATAGTCTCGTAGCGCAACGACAAAATATGATAATCGAATAAATAGTTCATGAAGCTGTTTAGGTAATACATTTGATTATAACCTATACAATATTTATCAGAGTTATATATACATCAGGGATAAATAAATAATGCAACAGACAACATGAAGCAGGAATACTAATAGTAATAATATACCTAGTCTTTGTCTTTATCCTCCAGAATGAATTTTCAATAAGCTAAAAAACTCAGGGATGATCCGAGCGCAATGAGACTAAAATATCCTTATGTAAATCAAATCGATATCGCATATAACATGAGTGTGACAACGTCATAGATGTTTATGTGATTTCACTTATCATATCCAGTGTATAACGTGCTTGCAATAACTCAAGAGATGTTTCAGGATTTTCCATCTGTTAAGATTCTATCAAAATATTTATAAGTAGTAGAGTATGCTATAAAAATAATGTCTAATCGGTAAAATAAATATTAAAATAGCATTAAGGCTTTACATTAATCCCTCTTAACTCGTTTTTAAGCACTGTCGTATAGTTTGCATATAAAACATCAGTTAAACGGTCGGTGGATAGGGATGTGCTGTGATACGACAACACTAAACCAAAATCTTAGGGGTCTCGTTTAGGTATAAAAGTATGAAAAAGCACGTGAGGCAATGCCCAAGGTAGGATACTACCAGTTTACCCTTCGCGGTTGGTGGTGACACATCATAGCTATGATCGCCCAATGCGTCCAACACTCTCATGATCTGGAGTGCTCACCAATCAATCACGATGTAAATGATGTACTTCGAAGAACTATGTCCGCTCGGGGTAGCTAACCCACTTGGCCGGTACGGCTCTTGTTTTAGTCATTTCAAATTGGCACAAGTGCTAGGCTAATCCATCATCGTTCTCTTACTTCAAATGCAGCCAACGATGCCAAATCCAACCACTTCATTCTGGATAATCACTCCATGTGCACAGTTGTCAAAGTCTTTCCGGTATCGATAGAGAGTATGCCTGTATCCGGCCTCGGTCTCTTTAACAACCAAACGTCGTTTTACACACTGGTTGGTACTTTTACATTTCGAAAATGGTTCACACTTTATATCAAAATATCATATTCGCTTCAAAATCAAATCCATTTCGAAATTATCACGTTTACTCAAAAAAATACCATTTCACTTCGAAAATCATTTTCGTCTTAATATCGCAAATTCGATTCCAAAATTGTTTCAAATTTACATTTGGGTTATAAATTCAATTTGAACCAATTTGTATTTAAATTTATGATC
The DNA here is from genome assembly GCA_030765085.1 of Allium cepa. Classification (NCBI taxonomy): domain Eukaryota; kingdom Viridiplantae; phylum Streptophyta; class Magnoliopsida; order Asparagales; family Amaryllidaceae; genus Allium; species Allium cepa. Next base: position 814,818,058 of record CM060939.1, read on the forward strand.
TAAAAATAAGCATTTCACTTTTGACCAGTTTGAATTTCTGAAAAATAGTTTGAATAGTTTAAGTAGTTCAAATAATTAAAATAGTTAAAAATAGTTTAAATTGTTGGAATAGATAAAAATAGTTTAAATGGTTAAAATAGTTAAAATAGTTTAAATTATTAAAATAGTTAAAAATAGTTTAATATAAAATAGTTCAAGTATTAAAATGGTTTATATAGCAAAATAATTTGGAAAACCAAAATAATTTGTATATTTAAGAAAATAGCTTTTTAAATAGTTTTGTATTCAATAAAATATTTGAAAATAGTTTCAATGTCAGACTGGTCCAATTCCAACTTCCTAATTCAAATCAATTCCAATTCCCATTCAATCGATTCAATTTCGATTTCCATCCAAATTAATTTCGACTTCGATTTCAACTTAATTCAATTCCACTTTCAAATCCAATTCATTCAATTTCAATTCCAATTCATCGGTTTCGAACTTGATTTTCAAATATCGATCAACACTTAAATCTAATTAATCTTCGATATCCAATTTGAAATCCAAATTTTCCAATATTTTTAGTTGGTAAAATTCAAAATTCGAATAAAAGTCTAATCCTTTAAATTAAATCAAACTTCGAAATTTAAATCATAATTCGATTATAACTTAAAAGTCCCAACTTCAATTATTTAACTTTTAGTTTATCAAATTCAAACTCAAACATTCAGGACTCAATTCCAAAATAATTTAATTTCTATAAATTTGATTTTTATTTCTTTTCAATCAAAATCACCTAAATAAATTTCAAATCTAAAATTTTGAAGTCATTTAATTTAACCAATCTGGCGTCTGTATATAATTTTCTATCCTATAGATGAGTGATCAGTTATTTCAATTTAATTTCAGGGATGAATATATATCGTTTCAATCCAAATCACAGTGTCTTAGTTATATATCATTTCAACCTATTTATTAATTTATTCGAAATAATTTAGTTTATAGTTTATACACTATAAATAACGTACAGGGTGATAACAGAATATAAAAAAAAATAAACATCCAAACATCCAAACATCAACCAATTTGCACCCATCACAATCAATCATACAAATAGACAATATAATTCACAACAATTTCATAGTTGCTTATATCATGTAATTTACTGGCAATTAAATCCCAATTTCAATTTGATTGTCAATTTTAATTTTTAATACTTAATGCTGTGACCATCTAGATGACAATTCAATTTTATCAAACAACGCCAATAAAATTTATATCAATTCATAACACCAAATTTAACTAGCATGAGAATATTTTAGTATGTGGTGAGCGTTATAAAACACTCACCCTGAGTTTCAATTTCAAATCAAATCGAACGACGTTCGATGTAATCTTAAATTTTAACTAGCTCCAAAACACTCCAAATCTATTCTAGAATGTAGCGTTGGTTGCCACAATTCCATCGCTGCTTGTTTCGTCCAATTCTGATAATGTATGAAAAGGATATGCGGTTTTATAGATTTCATATTATATATTTTAGTTAATATTCAATTTTTTTTCTTCTTTTTTTTTGAAAAAACTGATCTGGACCTTACATTTGAAATAAGAAATCCAGGCCGCGCTATGCATCTTCTTCATCGCATATAGGCAAAGTCGTACATGAGGAAACCCAAAGCTTCGCTCCATCATCCGGTCGCCACGGTCACGACCATCGACCGGAACTCGATCGGAGGCCACCACCGGCCGCGCATCAGCCCACTCCACCTTCGGCCTTGAGCCTATGAAGCTCGGTCACTCCCAGGCGTCATAATTTACCGATGAACGGCCTCGGCTTCGAATTCAATTGCCGACAATCAACACAATGATATTCGATCCTACCCATTGACTTCCTAGAGCTTGAGATGCTCCATGATATTGCAGTTGGGGATTTTTTACGGAAGTTCATGGATTCGTAGAAAAATCGAAATGATTTTAGACTATTTTCGACAAATAAATGAATAGCGGCGGCTGCATTATGCTTAGAGGCTACGGTTTCTGTTTAAATGTACGTATACGCTTATAGAATATTATTTTATTAATATATTTCAATTTTAATGCATTTTTTCAAACGAATTCCAAACTGAGCATGCCTTATGGTATTTATAATGTTTTGCCCTTATTTCGAACACAATGGAACATGTTTCAGTGCTTAATTCAACCATATTGGAAGATAGCTTTCTGAATTGATTTAAAATATTAAATTTTCGATGTTTAATTCAACGCGTTTATATTCTGTACGACCAAACGGTAACTCCAAACGCTATGAAATTTGAAATCTGATAATAACATAGTATTACCGATCCAATGGAACTAGTTTCATCGAATTCCGAGACTATGCCTCCGATAGCCATTTTTAACGTCTCGATTATAATATAAAATTTTCAATTTCTAATTATTCACTTTTAAATCCAATTTTAAATGTTAAAAATTTTCGTTGATGTTTAAATAAAATTTATATCAACTTCTAACCTCATTTTCAATCATATTAAATCTAAAATTCAATTATTCAAAGAGTTGTAATATTAAATTTAAACAATTTAATTGTTTAGTATTTAACAAATTTCAATCTTGGGTTTTAAATGAGTTTCTTGTTATCAATCAATTTCCTTGTTTTACATCTAATGAATCCAACATTTATCTAATCCAACTACTGACCATAAACTCACTTAAAACATAGCATTTATTTTCAATGTTCGTAATTATTTAAATCTCCAGAATTTGTTTATTTCAAAATTTTATCCAAGTTCATATTCGATAACTTACATTCAAAACCACTAAATCTAGTTTAACCATTTTTGTTTAATAGTTACATTAAATTTAATAATTTAAAAAGGTAAAAAATGCGGGTCGTTACAAAAACCATAACAAACAAAGCCAAAACTCCACCAAACTTTGCCAAAGACCTTTGAATATCATCAAAACATGGTTTATCATCTAAGAAGTGGAGATATGAAAGAGGAATGGGTGGATCAAAGGGAGGCCGAGCCTTATTTGTGTTGTTGGAAGGTTTGATCAAGAGCAAAGAAGAGGGAAAAATTTGTGGTCGAGAGCAAGTGGAAGTGAAGTGATAGCTGAGTACTAGGAAGTGAGGTGGAGTTGTTTAAGTGATGGTTTGGTGAAGTTAAGATGATTTACTGAAGTGTTGGATTAAGTGAATGTTGGTAGGAAGCTAAATGATTTGGTTAAGGATGAGTACTTATATTTTAAGTTACTAATTCCTAAAACTATTTCAAGTTAATTACATAAAAAGTTTGGTATATGTTGGATGATTAAATGTTTGATAACTTGGTTGATATAATGGTTAATTATATGTTTGTGATATGGTTGATAACTTTTTTGATAAATGATAAGAGAAATGACTCATAATTAATCATAGTTAATTAAATGAGAATTAAATCCATATAAATGTGTGTATGGAAATTATTTAGCCACTTAATAATTTCAAAATATCTAAAAAGATTGAAAATGATGTTATAATAATATAATGCTATAATATGAAATGAAATGAAAAATGGGTTTGAAAAGATGAAAAATATTGTTTTAGTTAAGTTAAAATAGTTTAAATATGGTTTAAAACAAATTTGAAGTGTTTCGGACAAGTTCCGAAGCAATTCACAAAATTGGTCAAAATCGGGCTCGTCGCGTAGTGGCAGTTCGTGAATTTCGACCCGTAACTTCAAATTAACGTAGAGAATGATTTATAAGTTGGATTTCTTCGAAATAAAAATTCTTTAGTCCATAGTAAAAATAATTTTCAAATGAAGAAGGAAATTCAATATTTCATCGTGTAAATTTTGAACTGTGCAAAACAATTTTCTGGTAAAAAAGCGCTAATGCACTTAAGTGACCATAACGAGAAATTTGTTTAAATGAACATTTAATTATGGAAAATATGGAGTAAATTTTATAAATCTATTTAAATAATTTAGAAGAGGTTTGAAATGGAAAATATGAATTTTTAAATATTAAAAAGTTGTTTAGATCAAATAAGCTTATAAAACACTTTCCGCAACATTTTTCTGCTGCCGTTACTACGAATTTTTAAAACAAGGTTTAAACTTAATGATTTTTCCTAGAATCAATTATGAATGTTTCTAAAAGAAAAATTAAGCTTTTAAAAGATGATTTGGAATCTTACAATTAGTACCGCATATAAGATCTGGGAAGATTAAACAAAATGTTTCGCAAAGGTTAAGGATGGAGCAACCAGTGCCCTGAACTTACCAGCCCTATGTTTTCTCTTTTTAGGCAAGGGGTGGACCGGATCAAAAGGAAAGCCCAAATGCACTAAAAGATTATGTTGATTTTTCCAAAACTAAAGAATATTAGTATTATCCAAAATTTAAACAATCTCCAAAATGAATAAATTACAACTTTGATTGCATACAGATAATCTTTTTATGCTTGGTATTAAAGTTCGAAGAGGAAACTTGTCCTCTTCATGGAATTTAAAAGGTGATTTCATCGTTATTCTTCCCATAGCGTTTGTTGAATATAGAAATTGATATTGAGTAAAATTAGAATGATTTCTATGATCCTATTTACTCAATAATGTTTGCAAAAATTTATTTTTAGGTTTACAGTAAACATGTCTTAAATAACATTCTTTTTGACAGACCTAAAAGTTAAGGAATTTGGATCAAGTGTTAAGTGAGGAAATTTGAAATAGTATCCAAAGAAAAATAATAAATTAACTTACAATTACTCTAAGACAAAATGAAATCTTAGATTAAGATTTAATGAATTATTTGGAATGGTTTTCCTAAGTAAAAGAGAAAATGATTTGGAATTATTCCAGGATTTAAGAAAGGTTTAAGTAAATCAAATTATTTAAAAAATGAGGCTTATTGATTCCATATACTCTTGAAAAAAGAAAATGGAATATATTGAAAAGCATATATCTAAGAAAGATATTTTATAAAAGATGAAACAATTGATTGATGATTGATATCCACTTATGAACTTAACATCTTTTTTATTGATAATTGGCTTCAAAGGAACCGGTATCGAATTTAGACGATCCCTATCCAAAAACCACTTCGAACCAATGCATACGTTCGAAAGTGAAGACATGCTAAAGATGATGATTATTGAAGGCCGTGGATCTTCATATCATGAGGACTGCTTATTGACATGCTTTGGGTCGCTCCCATTATAGAGTTATTTATAGCATCGGTCTCCTCGTTGTGGAGATTTTTCGAATTGTAAGGATTACTCACTACTAGTGGTAGTTGGACAGTGCCTTCGTTTTCGTTCAGTCACATAATGAACTTGTATGGATGTTTGTCTGACATTGCATTCTAAATCAAATTTGAGTGGGATCTATAAATGTATACCAGTTGGTGGCGGTGTAACAACGCTGTATTTTGTGATTATTTTAATTATATATTTTAATTATTTTAAATTGAATTTCTGATTTAAAAAGTTTATTTTATTTATTAAAATGGATAAAAAAATTATTTTAAATATAAATTTTGATTTTTGTGTGAATTATAATTGCGAACCTGAATAAATAAAATATTTTCCATAAATGTGAATTTTGATCAATATGGTCAAACTTTGACTTTTAAATTTAAAAGTTGAATATTTGAATTTTTTAATTTTAACTTTTATTATGAAAGTAAATTAAATTTCAAGTATACTGCTTTTCATTTCATTGAAATCCGATTAATCTTCTGAAAGTTATGCTTTTTATACTATTGTGCGTAAAATGTTTTATTTAACCAAAATTGTTTATTTTAACTGTTATAAATAATATTTTTGTTTGATATATCATGTTATAATTGTGTATATATGTGTAACGTGACATGTTATGTATATGTTTACAACATTTGTTCCGCTTTTGTTTCATTTAATTTGGATATATACTTTGTAAATTAAGTAACATACAAAGTTGTAGATAACAATTAATTTATACGTTTCTATAACCGTTTTCTTATTTATTTCTACAGTGTTTATATAAATGGTATGTATTTATTGAATTATTTCTTTGGCATATATTCTATTAAATATATAGGAAATGCATAAATGAAGATAAGTTACGTATTTTTAATTAAAGGCATACGTTACGTTTTGATTTATTATCTCTTTATCTTTCCATCCATTGATTTCATACCATAACTCCTCCATATTTGTTGCCGTTTATTTTCTTGATTCCTAGCCACCTATATTCACGTTAGAAACTCCTTCTCATTTCAGTTCTCACGCATACATTTTAGATCTGAGAAAGGTAATGTCTTCTTCTCATAATTTTCTACTTTTCTTTCACTTTTTCTATTGATTTTTCAATTATTTTTGCTTGTTTCTTCATGTATTTTGCTTGGCTATCGCCTCATTACCTCCTCCAACCACCACACCACCTTCTTCCCACTACTATACAAGGCCTAACATCCCTCGCCTCTGACCTATATTGGCCGTGGCCATCCCATGGTGCAATCATCTCAAAAAGTTGTAAAATCCTTGAAGAATATGTCATAGCCAAACCTAGTTTGCACATATGTGACGACCCGCCCTTCTACTACCAGAAAGACGTATCATCATTAAGAAAGAAAGGGATAAAAATAGAAGAGAAAGAAAAGAAAAGAACAACAACATTAGAATATCACAGCGGAACGGAACAAAATATAATATAGCACATAAATATTTCATAGTTTTACATATATCAGAGTTATACAATATCAATACATATGAAAACCATACATACATCTATCACTATATACATCAGAGGTACAGTACATATAAACTAACACAGCGGAACTAGATAGATAGCTATATACGTCTGGAATCTCCTGCTCCAAGCTCCTCCAGAAATCAAAGTCTGAAACCTATCACTTGGCTACTCATAAAAATTTGAGTGCCCAAGAGTTTATGAAAAACAAAATATAAACTCTGGGTCAGACATGGGTCTGGTATAAGTAAACGGTTTAAATTGTTTAACTTTGAAAAACATTTGAACATAAGGGTATTACGTAAGACTCCCCACAAATAAATACGGGTAAGTTTTTATCTTACGCTAACCAAAACATTTCATAGGAAATCCAGTGATATTATAATAGTGTCTAGGGTTTTCAAGTAAATAGAAAATAGCTTAAATTATTACATGATCAAATTCCAGCTACTAGCCACAAAAGTGGGTAATACAAATCAGAACCGTAGGGTCTCCTAGGAAAAATGGATTTCCAACAATGGAAGGCCACTGGGGTACCGCCCGTCACAGTACGGGGCCTAGATCACCGTACCGAGGATCACTCCCGACCCCCTATAACACAAGGCTGGAACCATTCCTTACTGAACAGTCCCGAACAAGATAAACCCCGCGGTTGTAGCTAGCAACCGCCCACACAGCCGAAATATAAAGGGACATCTAGACAGGGAAAATATCTTGTCCTGCTTGGGCATGAACCACCTAACCTTGCTGCATCTCCCCTGTTTTAGCCATTCCCGGTTGATGAGGCTTGAGGCTGCGATTACCTTTATTGAACATATCACATAGAATGCTCATCGTCCACCTGGCGATGCACTGAAAGCATTCAATCCATACAAGTTCATTCCGGGTTCGAATGAAACCAAAGGCATTATCTCGTTACCCTCGTTTTGGAATCACCTTCAGAGTTAACGATGATAACCCTTGCAATCTGAAAACACCATCTCGATCTTCATTTCAGGATTCACGACCTAACGTTTCAATTGGATCGATGTGGTTTTCGAAGAATCAAAATTGATTCTTTCGATCCCGGTCTCATCGAAATCCAAACGCCATTTTAAGGGCCAAGTTGTCTAATTAACTTAAACAGTTTAAATAATTTAAATTCAACAATTGAATTAACATAGCATTTATCACAGATAAAACATATACAAGTATCATAGATATAACATAACATATCACAGAGCATCACAGAATATCATCAATTTAAACATCACAAACCAGACATTCTACATACACGACAATCCATAAGCAATCATTTAAATTCTCATAATTAATTCGATTTGAAATCAATTACTCGAGAATTAATCGCTTAACCCTGTTTAATTAACGACTAATTTTGTTGTTTCCTTTCAAATTATTTGAGTTAATTAATCATTGCTTAACCAATTATTAAGTCTTAATTATTTAACTTATTATTTATTCCTTTATTTAATTAATTACCTTAAAATCAAGTTGTTTAACTTTAGTTACAATTCCTTGTTCATCAATTAATAACCTTAATTATTAATTAATGAAACTTAATTACTTAATTATTTAACTACTAATTACTTAATTAATTAATTATAAATTCCCAATTCTTAATTAAACTACTTAATTAATTTAATATTAATTTATAATTAAATTAGTTGATTAGTTAACTATTAATCATTAATTAGTTAAATATAATTTATTTATCACTTAATCACCCTTTTATCCATACTTGATTAGCATTATAAAGTAGTTATTCTTAATTACCTTTTAATAATAATTCATTTAATTTTTTTATTACTCGATGTAGTTAACTCTTAGAAGTCCCCTTTAATCATTAAATCATTCATTTATTAATTACAAACTTAAGAGTTAATTAAATTTACCCTTACCCTAAATTAATCACAATAATTAAGTGCTTAAGATCATCATTAAGTTTTGACTAAAATACTTAAAACTTGGACAAATTCTTAGCTTAACCTTTAACCTTTTTAAGCTTAAAAGGTTTAGATAATTTGAAGAAAAAAAACAATTCCACCCAACCACAACTTCACTGCAAAACTGCAGTATGACCAAACTCAAGTCGCCCAGGCAAACCCGAGACCTTCCCTGAACTATACTCGAGAATTACTTCGAGTTTCCCACGCAAGCTTCCCAAGACTCCCCTGCGCATACTTCTTCTTCCCTTCTATTATTTTTTCCAGTATTGTTAACTTAAAACTAAATATAAAAACACAATTACTCACACGAGCACAGTACAAAACTCAACTCGAAGCTAACTGCAAGAAAACCGAGTATTTACTCGCGACAAGAATTCGATCACGCCACTAACACGGCCTTCGTGCCGTATACGTGCACGGCGGCACGATTCACCTCCGGCGAGCAAGGACAACGTCAACAAGTCGCAAAACATCACCAAACTCGTAACCCGAACTCAAAACACCCCCAAAAATTCGAATTCACAATTTTACTTAACCCCAAAAAAAAGAGCAACAAACACTTGGGAAATCACCTCGCCACAACCGCAGGGATCACCTACACCACCCATACTTCGTCCACTCCTTGACGACACAACACTCCTCCCTCTCCCACACTCACGCGCAGCTCGATTTCATTATGGTGGCGAAATTCATGATTTACAGAGAAGAACAAAACACTTAATACAAACCCTAATAAGGTCTCATGTTCGAATTACAATCAATAGAAAAATAATTCATATTTTTCCCGAGTTCATGGATGTATAAACTTGCTACAATCCAAATTCCAACCTTTTCCATTGATTAAATTTTATGGAATTGATAAAAATGTAGTTTTATTTCAAATTCGACCTGTTCATGAATTACAAATTTAAAAATCTTTATTTTTGTGTTAAAAATCATAAATTTCGGTAGACATTCATGTTATCAACTTGAATTATCTTTCTATAACAATTGAATTTATCAATAGATTTCTTGAATACCTGTAAACCAATCCTCCAGCAGATTTATTCACTTATCATATTTAATCTTACTTCGAAAATCTCGTCTGATGTTTTAGTATCTTCTTTGATTTAAAACTTTACAATGATTTAGATGAAAACACTTGAGTTTACATAATACCTAACCTTAATCTATACAGAGAAGATACTATGCAGATGACATATATACATACAGAACAATCCAAATAAAACCATGTACAAACTAAACTGGTTAAAGAATCATGAACTAATTAATTAACTTAAACTTAAAACAAAAATATTTGTTTACTCACCAAAACATTCCTGAACAAGAGCAATCATATTCCATGAAACTGCAGTATGAACATGCTTGAGGCCTAAAACTGTTTGTATATTTATTTATTTATTTTGTTTTCTACCCTTTTGTGTGATTTGCTAACCGAACCAAATATTCAGATGTAATCATATTTATATATATGAAAAGAACATGAAGCTTAAGGTATGTATCATCTAGCCAAGCAATATCTTTATTTTTCTTCACCTGACAAATTAGTGTCTAGATGCAAGGATTGTAAGCATCTGCATAGACCAATTGGTAGGCTGAGTTGATAGCATTTAGTACTTGGGTTTTTAAAGATGTCTACATAATTATTAGTTTTGCTGACATAATGCAGGTCAAAGGCTTGTGAGTGAAGGTATGTTCATATATACATTTGTCTTATTATTTTTATTTAGAAACATACATTTCAGATTGATGTTTTGCATAAAAACATTTTGTTCATTTCTTTTAGTTGAAATAGTTTATACTCGTATGTGTTGGGTTTTCATTTTATTTTACTTACTGATTTTTTTGTTAAGGTTATGTTGTATGTTAACAAAATTATTTAATCTTTGTTTTTCTTATATGTTCATTTTAACTTTAAATGTTTAAGTTATTTTCTAGCTTGCATAATGTTTATATAATTTATTTACGTCTATATTTATATTTCATATTTAACTATCAATATTTAAATTATGTAAAATATGATTTAGTTACATTTTATAATTATTATATTATATATTTTTCTATGGCCTTGCAAATTTAAAATGATATTGTAAGTATTAACTACTTATTTCTCGTTTTGGTTTATATTTATATTTGATTTGTGTTTTATATTTGACTATTAATATTAAAATTAGATTGATGTGTTTACTTATTTATTTATATTTATGTTTCAATTATCAATAATTAAATAAGATTCACATGTTTCACTTATATTTTATATTAATAGAATTAGATTTTAATTTAAACATTTTCATTCATATGTATATTTCATCACATGATAACAAAACAAAGTAGTTTAATTTAATGGTATAAGATAAATATTATAAAGAGATATATTTTAAATTTCACACATTATTATTCATATGTATGTTTATCCGAGGTAAACAAAGTAAAGTGTTTTAATTCAATTATATAAAATAAACATTATTATAATATTATCAAAAGATTTTATTTTGAATTCCCAAAGTCCAATCCCTTTTAAAAATACAATTTAAATAAATAAATTGGTAGTATTTCCAACTTAAAATCATTTTCACATGGTCAATTTACATTTTATTTAAATTAGATTAAACATTTATTAAAATAAACGGGGCCAAAATCCAGGGTCGTTACAATATACCCTTCATTTTCCACTTCGGCCTCCTCTTTACCCATCACCGATTGCTTTTTCACCACCACTATCCATCTCTCCAGCCATTACCTGACATGTGCATGCCATGGCCGAACTTTGATGTGACCCTAGGCCTAGCCTATGTTGAACAAAAGTTCCACTTTTGCGTTGTCTCCTTGCATTCCTCACGTGTAACTCCCAAATCCCTTGTATTCTCTTGCTTTCCGTGCCTATATGTGTCAAACCAGACCCATTCCCACCAACAAGACCATCATGGCAGATCCTAAAGTATGTGTGGACGAGCAAAAGTGTGAGAAAGTCAAACAAAAATTGATTTAAAAAGCTTGGTGATGTCCATTTGTTAATTCTATTTTCATTTGTTTCAATATAAACTTTGGTATTGTATCTATATTTATATAGGGCTTTGTTTTGTTGTTGAATAAAAGATTAACATCTTGGTTCTTTCTCCACTTGAGTCAAAAGTCGTATCTTTCTTTCTGAAATATATTTGTGTATTTTGAATCGGTAACTCCAGCTTAAAAGGTGAGTTTTCACTCATGACATTTATACCTATATAATTAGTGAAGTGACAACAAGTGAACGTGTAGAATTGTTATACCATGTTATACCTACCTGTGATGTTAATTATATGATGTTAAACCCTGTTATAAACTTGTCTCATCATCTGTTATGTTTTATTCTGTTGTACTATGTATTTATTTCTGCTTCTCACACTATAAGTTCCCTGTAGAATAGAATCACCATGGGCTGAAATGATACATACCCGAATGGACTTTAGAATAGGAAAAAATCATTACGAGCTGAAATGATAGGCCTGGGTGGTTTTTTATTTATTTGTATTTGTCTTGGGATTGCGGGTTTGAAATAATCAAAACCTGAAATTTTACTGATTACGGATATAAACGATAATTTCTGTATCACTTGATTTAGGTGTGAAATATTATTCGGACCCGTGGTTGATTTCAAAATATGGTTTCTTATAAATTTCATGTATTGTAAAAGAAAGAAAAGAAAAAAGGATATGTAATTTGACTTATATTGGACTTAAAATGGTTAAACAGTGATTTTCTAAAAGGTTAAATGGTATAAGTTAATATATGGTTTGAGTTGTAGTGCGAAAGTTTGATTTAACTTAATTATGGTAATTTAAGTAAAAAAATGGAATTATAAGCTTAACTTGGTAATTAATAAAAGTGATGTATGAATTGGATAAAAATAAAGCAAAAGAAAAATCAAGTTATTTGTAAAATAAAGTTAAACAACTTACAGTGTATTTTGAATTTATGTAGTTAGTTTAAATGTTAAATAAATGGATAGTTAAATGGAAATTTGGAATTTAACTTGACATGGAATTGTGAGATTTGGTTTTAAATGGAAGTTTAAGTAAATTAAATTAAATGGAAATTTAGTTCAATGTATGAAATGGTAATTTGAAATTTAAGTGATAAATAATTGTTAAAAGGTAAAGAATGGGAAATTTGTACACTTGAATTTAATAAGTTATTGATATTTATTTGTGAAATTTACTTTATAAAAATCATAAGTTAAAGGTATTTTAATGAACATATTTGAGTGTTAAAATATGATTTTTATAATATTTAAAGGGTTAAAAACAAAGTTTATTTGTTGTTGGAATTACATTGAAAATCTGAAAATTAAACAACAGCACTTCAGAAATGCTATCATTTCTGAAGTTAACTTAAAATATGCAATAAAAGATATTACAGCACTTTGTAAGTGCTATAGTTGCAGAAGTGAACTAAAGGGTTAAAATTAACTAAGGGCTATTGTAGCACTTGTTAAGTGCTGCAGTTGGCTGAATTGAACTATTTTTCCAACTAAAACTGAACTATTACAGCAGTTTTAAATGCTGTCTTTGCTGAATTGAATTGTTTTCAAATGTAACTTAACGTAGCATTTTCTAAGCACTGTGGAAGCTGAAATTTCACTGTTTTATTGTATTTAAGTAAATAAATGAACTCTGAAAAGGCTAAAATTTTGAGAATTGAATATTTGATTTGAAAGTATAACGACCTCATTTTTAATGGGTTAAAATAATGATTTTAATTCGAAATTATAAACCATTTTGAAATCTAAAACCATGGGTACACTTCCTTGGGTTCCATTTGATTTCCTTGTGATTGTTTTGATGCGCACCTTCAATTTGATAGTGTGACTAGAGGTGAGCGATTACTGCAGCTCTACGCTACCCTAGTCACATTTACACAGTTAGTCGCATGGTTTACCTTAATATGGACATTTCTATGATAGCGTCTATTTCTGTTTAATCGATGGTTTAATGGATCCTTAAAGGATGGGCGATCCCAAGCATCCTTTAAGTTATTATGCATCGCTATTACAGTTCACTTGAGTTGGTTTACATTGTATAAGTATGTATGTTTTGACTCGAGTGTTTGTGTTTTACTTTATGCTCAGGCAGCTTGAGAGTCACAACTTTGGATTCACCTTTTGGAGCTAGAGATTTTTTGGAGCTGATCTGACCATCCATTCGTCTATTTTTGATCCGGTTATTTCCTCTTCGGTATTGCTTCGGTATCAGTGATTTATGTATCCAGACTTCTATTGTATCCATTTTAAACTATGATATTTTGTATTTTGTTTTGAGATTTTGTCATAGTAGCTTCATGATCTACTATGGTATTTTCATTTCCGCTGCGAGTTATTCTGATATTTCTGTGTCTGTGATTCTAGGTTTGATTTTATTTGCTCCAATTTTTATTACAATCTGTTATTTTGAATTATTCAAGTCCAACATGTGTGGATTTTTGTCAATTTGAATGGTCCAAAATAGTGGATCGTTACAGGCGGAGAAAGCAACTTCTCTTAGCTTAACACTCTTTCCCAAGACATACGAGCTCAGGAAGTTGTACTTTTCAAGAAATCAGTCATATGATGTGGAATGACAATGGGGAATTCAAAGTGGAATTTGTTGTGAAAAACATGGCTTTGTATGAAAAGCGTGGCTTTGTCTAAGTTGAGCGTAACCTCACTCCCAAGCCTTACATCTCGGAAATGATAGGGGAACTATGTTGCATATTTCAAGTTGAGTATGACGAGTATGGTCTATGATCCCTCAAGGTGACTGGCGGCGTATGATCTAGGTCACCAAGATGTCCAGGTGGGACCCTTATTGTATGGCATATTGGCGTGTGAGTCCTTGCATGAGAAGCCACCGAATATCAAGATGTGTGGCAATATGAGGAATAGTGGTGTGTGTGTGTCCTTGCATGAAAAACCACCGATTTCCGGTTGCTATGCAAGGTTATCTAGGTTCCCTATCATGTTGGAAAATCCAATTCCAATACGAACTTTACGGTTTGATATTATTCCCAAAATAGCTATAATGACTTGCAAATATTTCAGTTACCCCTTTCGGTATCTTATATTCTGCTCGATATATTCCTTTCACCCAATATGTATATATTACCTTGGACTTAGTTCGAATATTGATACTTATTTGAATAAGTTTATTTGAAAGAAGTTTTCCAAAAGAATGTTATTAAAGATGATATCAAATTATTTTGGTAATAAAAGTGTTTTTGTTATCATAAGGTAAAAACCCGCCCTTATTTATGTGTGGGCGTGGATTTATGAGATACCCTTCTTGTCAAAGGTTTTCATAACACATTCATGATTTATACATTTAATATTTTGAGTATCTCACGCATTTTTATCAAGTCTAGTCCGAGTTGTTTCAGGTTAAGTTGAAGACGGTTGGAATTTCTAGAGGAGAGCTGGAGATCTTCATCATCGTAGGACGCATTCTATTATCCACTTAATCTATTGCATTTGTTTTTTTGTTTTCAGCATTTGTAAGGACATGTGATTATAACTATCCAGGTTGAATCTAAGTTAGACTCTGCTATTGTATTTTAAAATTTTCCACTGTAAAGATTATTATTCAAATAGTATATGTTAATCCACTCATACGAGATTTTGTTCTGTCTTTATTTTCTTTCTACCCTTAATGATCCGTCTTCTAGTGCAATTTGAGTTCGATATGTGTGGTTTATTTTCTATCTGCGCCATGCTATGGCCAAGATAAGCATCGACAAGCCATTGGTCGTGCCAAGCTATGGCCAGGTCAAGGCGTGTAACAACCCGCATATTTTACGATTATATATTTATATATAACATTGTTAGTCGGATTAAAGCCCGAAATGCTACTTTTTGCAAACGGTC
Source organism: Allium cepa (assembly GCA_030765085.1). Lineage (NCBI taxonomy): Eukaryota > Viridiplantae > Streptophyta > Magnoliopsida > Asparagales > Amaryllidaceae > Allium > Allium cepa. The sequence goes on from CM060939.1 coordinate 814,833,569, forward strand.
AAATTGGGGCTCGTGACTACTTCCATTGATTTCAAAAAACGACGTTTGCATTCTATTTAAGTGTAAACGTCGATATGTTTGTAGTTGGCTAGAATTTTGCTATTTTTCTATAGGGCTTTGGGTTTGGGTTTGGGTTTCATCTCTTTGACATATCTATTAACCTAACCCTTCATCCAACTCCTCTTCACTCACTCTATTATTTCCTAACACTCAAGCTAAAAGAAAAGTGGGGGAAGAGAAAAGAAATTAGAAATCTATAACATCCCGCCTTTTGCACGCTTTAAATGGACGATAATCCACACACGTCAGACTTAAACCAAACAGAAGGGTGGATTGCTATGGGGTAAATAAGAAAAGCATAGAAAGAAAAAAATAAAATAGAATCTTGTAGCGGAACGATAAAATATAATAATCAAATATACAGTTTATAAAGCTGTTTTACAAAATATTCGATTTTACTTACACAACATCTATCAGAGTTACCCTTACCAATACATAACAATACAGCGGAGCAGTATGAATGTAGAGCAACACTATAATATATAATAATAAATCTTCGTCTTTATCCTCCAGAATACGGTCTTCCAAATCCTGAAATGCTCAGACTAACCTGAGCGAATTGAAAAGACAAAACACTCGAGTCAGAACTAAAAGATCTTATGTAAGTTAAATCAACGGAAATAAATGTGAGCGCAGTAACTCAAGGGATGCTCGAGATTTACATCTCCTAAGGATCCGTTAAACTATTTACTATGTAGTAATATCTCGCAATTATAATAGTGTCTAATGGTAAAATAAACTTACTTTAAAATAGCATTAAGGAATGACCCAATATTCCCCTCAACATAAATAATGCCAATAATCTATACAGTACCATAATACCTCCTGATCGGGAGGTTACCGGAGGATACACCATAGGTACGGCACAAATAGAAACTCGTACATGGCATGCTAGGGTAGGTGACACGGCACAACTAGGCAATGCCAGGGTAGATATACCAATTACGCTTCCGGGTCGGTGGTAAGGCATAGCCGCAGCTACCACCCACCTCGAGCCACACTCTCAAATCAAAGAAATCAAAAGTGGCCATGGAATAAATCCAAAGTAAGAGTAGAATATCGAAGGGATGTGTCCGATAAAAGGGGCTACCTTCTTAACCCGTCGATCGCACCTATTTTAGCCACCTTATGCCAACTCAGGGGAGTCGGGACCACGTATTTACCTCAAAGGAAACGCCACCGCCATCCTACTTCATTTTGGAATCTCCACCACGTACACCATTGTTAAAGTGGTTTTCGGAGTTGGCAGAGAGTATGACAACTTCCGATCCCGGTCTCTTCAACAACCAATCGGTGCTATAACACCGCGGTCTCTTTAAAATAGTTTATACTTTAAAACCAGAATATAATTTCCATTTCAAAACCATATAAATACGATATTATTTTAAATTTAAGACCCAAATCAATATGGTATCATTTTATTTCAAATATATCCTTTTTCAAAAAATCATAGCACTTTCAAATCTATATACCTTGAAATCTATAGCTTTGAAACATAACTTAACATACTTCAATGGTTTACATATTAAATAACTTTATATAATAAAATAGCTTCTTTAATTTTTCAAATAAATCGCAAATACCGATTTAAACCTCTCAATAAACTATTTCAATTCATATATTTCAAAGTTTTAAATATTCCACCATTTCAAACAAATTATTTGATAATTCCATATATATCAATTTCAATTACTATTATTTAGATTTGAAATGTTACTTAATAAAACAAATATCATTTAAGCAAAGCCTTTAAACTTCAAATAACAGAATATACTTTCTATTTAAATTAACTAGATAATATTCATTTAAAGTGATTGATATGCATTTAAATCCTTCAAACCAAAAATCAAATTATACAAATCATACCTTTTAAAATCTCAGATTTATTTAAATTTCAAATCAATTTTTATTCGAGGATATTTCTTAAAACACTTTAGTTCAAATCAATTCATATTTCTCTTCCAGCCTTCATTATTTAAGTCATTATACTCTACAAATATAATATAAATAAATACTTTATTGTATCATATCTTAATAAAATCAACTTTTATTATTAAACTTCTTTTATACTTTAAACCAATTTTATACATATCCTAAAACTAGGAAATTAATTTTATATATGAATATAACATTTATTAATATCCGAATCAATATCTCATAAACTATATTTTTCTTTACAAAACAATAGAAATCCTTTCAAAATATTTTAATATATATACCTGGGTGCCTGTATATAATTTTCTATCCTATGGTAAAGTGATACAGATATTTATCATTTCAATTCGTAATTTAAAATAAAATTTACGGTTATATATCATTTCAAACCGCAATCCCATATGAAATGAAAATGCATAATAACTTGAAGTTTATAACAATATAAAATACAACATCCATTCATCCAATATTAACTATCAACCATTTACCACAATCATCATCCAATTCAACAACGCCATCAATATAGAACGGATAATAAACAACAGGTATTAACTAGCAATTTATATTCAATGATAAATTAAATAACCATTTAACTGGCAGTTTATATGCAATAATAAATAAATACAATTTAACTGGCAGTTTATATGCAATGAATAATTAAATAACAATTTAATTAAATAAAATACAATTTAACTGAGAGGATGATTAAAATGCGCCAAACAATCGTAGATAAATTTTAAATCACATCAAAAATTAATTTAACAAACAGAAGAAATCTTAGAAGTTGTGAGTGGGTTAAAACACTCATCTTTTTGAATTTACATTGAATTTAAATTCAATTTAAATCCAAAAATTTGACAGTCTCAGAATTCGTCCAAACCAGCGTCATAAAGTCCGAAATTTCAATACGATCCTAACAAAAGAAACCGCGCATAAATTGGATATCGTATGTGAAAGACGTAGCGATTATTGTGGTTGAATTTCAATTTAAAAATAAAAAAGAGGAGAACACATTTACTTACTAGCCATGTCAACGCCTGCAAATTCCTTCTTCCAGAAACACAAAGACAGCACCTTCGTTCGATCTTTCATGCGCGCCCTCACCTAACACGTGCTCTACCAGAGGTCGCCGCATGCTCCAACCACCGGCCACGGCCAAGGCCTCTCGACCCCCCCTTGCGATGCACACGATCGGCCACGAAATTTACAGCCGCCGCCAATTTATGCTTGAACAAATCGAATTTTCATGCCAATCTAACCATCAGATCGACAAACGAACACCGCCGATGAACTCCCCTCCGTTCCCTCTTCAAAACCCCGAGACGATTTGGTGATCTGTCATAGTTGATTACGACGAGATGAAAGGCTGAGATTTGTTCCTCGAATTCTGGCCACACAAAAACTCAGATCGAGAAACAGACTGCAGATCTGACTTGCGCTCTTCGAGAGCTTCGATATTTTTTTTTTTGAATTTCTCTAAGGAGTTTGAATTTCAGCTTTGGATTTGATTTGGGATTGCAATTGGAATTAGGGTTTGTCTGCCATTGAAGTGAGGAGGTGAATAGAACGTATAGAAATAAGGAACAGAGGCTGCTAGGGTTTATAGCAGGATATATATAGGCAGAGTTGACACTTGAATGGATGGATAAGATATATTTACGTGTTAACGCCAAAGTGGCCCAAAAAGCCCGTTTCAACTCCGGGATGAAATTGGGTCAACCCATATATCAAAATAGATGCTTTAAAATAATTTAAACGCGATGGAATAGGTTTCATGTGCAAATTCCATCGTATGAAGAAGTTATGTCAAAATAAAATTGTTTCAAATTGATTTCTGTTGATTTCAATTTCATTTATTACAAGCCGTTTCAAGCCCGTACGATCAAACGACAAGTCCGATCGTTACGAAGCTTGAAATCCTACAATAATTCACCGATACGGATCCAATGAAACTAGTTTCGTCGAAATCCGAGTCGGTGGCCAAAATTGATATTTTTCCAGTTAATTAAATAATTCAAATTAATTAATTAAATCAACTTTCAATTTCAATCCTATAATCGACAATTATTCTCATTTTTAATTTCTTAGACATTTATACTAATTTAACAAATTTAACTGTCGATTTAAAATTTATTAATTCCTCAGTTTCCTTAAATTCAACAATTACAAATTAAATTTCCAAAATTCTATTTAATTAAATCAATCAATAATTATTCCATTCATTATTGTTAAATAGATGGCTTAAATATTGGATTTAAAACTATTACATAAATTTTCTCATATTATCTTTATTTCAAATTGCATAACCTTTAATTTTAATTGCTACAAAAATTAAACTTATTATAATTTGGATTTCAATGGATTGATTTGTTTCGATCCAAAACTTTTATTAAGTTCATTACTATTCTATAAACTTAGTTATCTTGTTTTCTTTCCATTCATTACCTTTATATTTATTTCCTTCAAACCAATACTATAATTACTTACAGAACATTGATTATGTTCAGTGACCATTTATTATAATTTAAATTCATTGAATTAATTCAATGCTTACATTTGTTTTCATATACTCAATTTGTAGCTAAGTATAAAATCTACATTATTCCATTGATTTGCATTTCATTCGATTTATTAACAATTACCTTAGTTAACCTTCACGTAGTATTAGATTAAAATTTTCATTGGTTACATCCTATTGAATTAACATTCTTCGATTACCAAATTAAATCTACATCAAATTGCACTAATTAAGTAAATTAACTGCAATTGATTTCAAACTAAATTTATAAACTAAATAAATTGGTAACTTATAACCGTTGTTACCCTTAACTTTTAAATACATTTAAAAGTTCATTAATTACAACAAATGTTCCAATCAGCTATGTAATTCTAATTTTATCTTTTATTTGTGTTAACTATTTTATTTATATTATGCTGAAATTTAGTCACTTATACACATTTAATATCCCAATTCATTTATTTATCTTGGTTTCAATTATTTTATTAAATCAATTGCCATCTTATGCACATAATTAACATTTCTATTGATTTTACATTCAAAATTTTCAGTTATTATCTTAACTTACATAAGGTAATGTTTAATTACATTTAATTGCTATTAATTAAATACATTGGTAACGAACAATAGTTGTCACCATTATACATTTTATAACATATCTAAATTTATTCTTCACAAACAATTATTACAACAACTCTCATTAAAATACATTTATTCCATTTCCATCCATTACATATTATTACATCCCACTATAATCAATGCACACATTAATACAACACATATTATAATTCCTTACACTATACTGATCTTATTCAATTACTATTAACTATCTATTTTATACAATAATTAAATGTTTATATTTGTTTCTTATATTAAATTTTATAACCAAGCATAGCATGTTTAAATACAATGAATTGGAGTTTCATTAAGATTGTTGATAATTAACTTGTATTAACATTGTTTCATTTTAATTTATTATTATTCCATATTAAATAAAAAAAATTATTTCTTTCAATATTAACTCATAAAATATTATTAAATTACCAAAGTTTAAACATCGAAAATTTATAGGCCGTTACACTCTCCCCAACCCAAAACTTTTCGTCCCCGAAATGAAAAAAGAAAGGAAAAGAAGAAATTGAGTAGTCAATACATCTTATTCAAAGTATTAATTTTATAGACAAATAAATTTACAAAGTTTAATAATTTATATAAAGTATATATTTATAACAATTAAGTCTTTTTATACTCAAATTGATAAAGTTTGGAAAACATTTTTTTCAAAAATTTTCTAAGTCCAAAATTTACAGAAAATTTCGGCAGAGTCTCCTATGTACGGAGAGGCTCGGGAGAAGATATAATATCAGATATAACGATATATAACATATATTTTCCAAAATAATATATATCCCCACACGGGAAAAACAATATAATAGCGCTATAAACCGAAATCCGAAAAAGTACCTATTTGTCGGGCAATTAACGCTTAATTATGAAACCAAAAGCAGTAGCAATTGCTTCCATAACCTGTATTTCACTTATATAATCCAAAAGATTAACAATCATATAAAATGAAGTATTTTACTTGTATCTATCAATAGCAAATAAATCAATACAAACAACAACAATCACTTGCAACTACATCATCCACATCATCCACATCATATACAAATCAATCATTCATTCATATCAAACAAAACAAATAGTTGTTTGGGTTTAAAACTTCAAATTGTACAGAATGAAATTAAACTACTAAGTGTATCCTTTTACTCAACAGTCTTAGGCAAAATTAAATAGATTATACATTCTTCTAAACAATTTTAAAGTATCCAAACAACCACAACCAAAACAAACAACAAATCCAACCAATAATTTAAGTTCATCCTTTAGTTTCATTTCATAACCTTTGTTGTTTGATTTCCCTTTTTTTCTTTTAATGATTTCTTTCAATTCACGTTTATTTCTTTCAAATTTTCCTTTTTCCATATATAATGCAAATTTCTTTTATTTGCATTACATTTATTTATTCATTACTTAATTTACTTATTTACAGTAATTCATCTTTTTACTTATTTTTAAAATAAATAACTTCATCATTTACTTAAGTCTATAATTGCTTACTTACAACATTTATCTCTATCATATTTTATTACAGTAAGATTTCCATTATAACTTAAGTTTACACAATAACAACATCAATCCTTATTTATTAAAGAAATTTATTGAATACTCCATTACTTCAAATTTATTACTTGTATAATATCCATTAAATTTTCTTATTAAACATTAGAACTTTTAATATTTGGTAAGTTATATATATGCTTTTTAAGAATGTAATTGAAAGCTATACAAGTTTATTCTATTTCCTTTAATTAATTGAATGTTCAATAATAATATCCTTTAACTTCCTTTATACCCTAGCATTAATTTTTTTATTTTATTTAAAGGTTTTAATTATTGGTAAAATTCCATTTTACTACACTAATTTGAAACTATTAAACAATGGAAACTTAAGAATTAAATACCGGATTTCACCCAAAACCATTGAAAATAATACATACATATATACTTACAACATATATATATATATATAATTATATTTAAAACAATTTAAAATTTATATTTATTTATCAAAATAAATCTGCAATAAAACTACTGCAGTGGCCTTCCCACTTCGAAACTCGAAAATGAATATCGATGATGCATGCACTCATCACCGAAATTATTTTTCAGCGAAAAAGAGGGGAGTACAGAAATTAATTCTTTTTCAAAATTTCTTTTAAAACATTTCTTTCAATTTATATCAAAGAAAATACTTCTAAAATATTATTATTATATTTCAAAATCATTCAAAAGAGATTTTTAAAATCCCTGGAACTTAAGTTCTGAATTTCCATTTTTCATTTATCTTATTTTCTTTTCAAATCTTATTTATAAATTTCATTACCTAACAACAATATAATACATCCAAATATATATCTTTACAAAAAATTATTTTATATATAGAAAATATAATAGGCAAAATTATTTCATTCACCTATATTCAAAACAAATATTGTGTCGGTCTGTCCTATTTAGTGTTTAGAAATACCTATTAATGTAGCGTCCCATGCATCAACCAGAATTTATAAACACAAAATGGAACAAATTAACACAATATTAAAACCTTTTTATAACACTAACAAATACACTCTCTCATATATATACACTCAGCGACTCCCATAGGGTATTACTACATTATTAGTAAAGAGTCAGACCCTACAAAGCTAAGGTTTATCGCTAAACCAAAGCACTGATACCAGATGTAACATCCCACCTTTTGCACGCTTTAAATCGAAGATAAGCCGCACACGTCAGACTTAAACCATACAGAAGGGCGAACTGCAATGGGGTAAATAAGAAAAGCAGGGAAAGAAAAAAAACAAAATAGAATCTTGCAGCGGAACGATAAAAGATAATAATCAAATATACAGTTTATAAAGCTGTTTTACAAAATATTCGATTTTACTTGCACAACATATATCAGAGTTACCCATACCAACAAATAATATTGCAGCGGAGCAGTATGAATGCAGAGGAATACTATAATATATAATAAATCTTCGTCTTCATCGTCCAGAATACGGTCTTCCAAATCCTGAAATGCTTGGACTGACCCGAGCGAATTGAAAAGACAAAACACCCGAGTCAGAACTAAAAGATCTAATGTAAGTTAAATCAACGGAAATAAATATGAGTGCAGTAACTCAAGAGATGCTCGGGATTTACATCTCCTAAGGATCCGTTAAACTATTTACTATGTAGTAATATTTCGCTATTATAATAATGCCTGGTAGTAAAATAAACTTACTTTAAAATCGCATTAAGGAGTGGCCCAATATTCCCCTTAACACAAATAATTCCAATAGCCTATACAGTACCGTAATATCTCCTGATCGGGAGGCTACCTGTAACGATCGTGATTTTTCGTTCACGAAAACCGACATCAATACGTCCACTGTATCAACTGCCGAGCAATCGAAAGCCGAAAAACCGTACCGTTAGGGTTTTAAGAAAAAGAAAAAGGTAGAAGAAGAGAGAAAAGGAAGCAACAGAAACAGAAAGAAATAACATAACAATATCAGAATCTCACAATCTCAGCGGAACAACATATAATAAATAAATGAATAATCTTTAAACAAAGAACTATATCAGTTGTTACATTACATTTCATTTCATCACATCAGAGTGTACAACAATAAAAGACATCAACAGCGGAAAAGAAATACTATATACTAGTGAATACGCCATACCATCCAGCTTGCCTCCTGCAACTCCTGAATACTATATACTAGTGAAATACTGACTTGGTTTTGTTCCTGACAGGCCCATCATTTTCGATCACTGGCAGAACAACTCGCATGATCCCAATCTCGACATACTCATTTCTATCTTCTGTTGGTGTATTTGGAAAGAGAGAAATGCTCGGGTGTTTGGTAAACCTACATCACATCTTGATGGTCTATGCAGGCGTATTTCTCACCTATTCAATCAATATACAGGTTGCAGCCACTCAGCGCCTTTCAGGCTTCGCTTACCCTATCGCAGTCCGTCGCCGGCTAGCTCGCAATGCAGTAGTACAGATTTCCCTCCCGGAGGTGCTTGATAGCAGAAGACTTTAACTCCCTAGCAGCTTGCTGTTTTGTTTTGTTGTTCTGGTTCTTTTGCTAGTTCGTAATATGACTTTGGGGTTTTGTAGTAGTTTTTATTTTGCTGATGGTGCTACCGATCAAGCATGTTGATCGGATATTATACTGCTTTTTATATATATAGTTATATTTCTAACCGGCTATGTAGTCTCACGCTACATACCCGTCTTTCTCCAAAAAAAAACTCCTGAATATCCTGATAAACATTAACACTTGACTGCCCGTGTGGAAATTGGTGGGCACCCAGAGTTTAGGAAGGAAAACAATAAACTCCGAGTCAGTCATGTGACTGGTGTGAGAACTCAAAACAGTTTATCTTTAAAACAAAATAGAGGAATAATTTTAAAGTCAATTCGCAATGCTTTTTAAAAATGAGACTACCATAATTTCTCCAATGAAGAATGTTATTCGATTCGGGAAGAAAGGAAAGTTGACTCCAAGATTTGTTGGACCATTCCCGATCATCGAGCGAATTGGAAAGCTCGCCTATAAATTGGAGTTACCAGAAAAGATGTCGAGTGTGCACAATGTTTTTCATGTATCGTATCTGCGGAGGTATGTGCACGACCCAAGTACAGTGGTTTTTGCTGATAGCTGTGAAGATTTGGAGGTTGATCCAGTAGTTAAGAGACCTCATAAGCCGCTTCGTGTTGTAGAGACTGACACGAAACAGCTTAGGAGGAAGATAGTCAAATTGCTCAGGGTACAATGGAGTGATGATGTGAACGACTGTACATGGGAGGAGGAAGAGAGGATGAAGGAAGCTCATCCTGAACTCTTCGAGGTATGACCCTAATGTGTCGTGGCATCTCATGAATTTGTAACTTGTTCTAGTCTTAGAATTCTGCATGCTAGGCTAGTAATTGGATGCATGGTTTGTTGAGTGCTATAGATGGTAGGCATGCAGAATAGTTTTGGTTGTTCTTCATTGTTTAGAATTTCGGGGGCGAAATTCCTAAGGGGGAGAGAATGTAACGACCCGTATTTTACGTGTCGACAAATCGTAAAATAGTTGCCATTAGGTCGTTTCCATTGTTTGAGTCAACTTGAGTTAGCTCGTGTGGGAGCTTAGGTCGTGCTATGATTTGGGTCGGTAGAGCGAGTTAGTGGTAGTTGCCGACTTAAGGTATTGACCGACCTAAGGGAAACTAACGACTTAAGGTAATCGGCCGAGTTAAGGAGGTAGCCGACTTAGTAGTTGACCGGCTTAAGAGATTGAATGACTTAGGGAAGCGAACGATCTATAGATATTGGCCGACTTAAGGTATGGACCGACCTATAGGGGTGAGCGACCTATAGGAACTGACCGACCTAGTGGTTAACCTGTGTTGGAGTTAGGTCGTTGAACGACTTATGGTAGGTCGTTAGGTCGGCAAGGGTTAGGTCGTGCCCGTTTGGTTAAGTGTTAAGTCGCGTGCACGTGATAGGTCGTGCATGCTATAGGTCGCGTATAGGTCTGTGAGTGGTTGGTTCTAAGTTGTTAGTAAGTTAGGTCGGCTCAATTTGTAAGTCGTTGGGTCGGCTATGTAGTTAAGTCGCTAGGTCGTCTCTAGCGCTAGGTCGGTAGCAGTGTTGAGTCGTTAGGTCGGCGTCTGATTAGGTCGTTGGGTCGGCTGAGTGTGTTGAGTTGTTAGGTCGTGACCGACCTAAGAGGAAATCTGCCAATAAATAGAAGTGCCCATCTTCATTTTTGGGATCCGGATTTTGAAGCGAAGAAGTGCTGCCATTTTGAGAGCTCGGCTACAACACTTCTTCACTTCTTTTCTCCACTCTAATCTAGTGCTTCCTTCCATCCAAGATTGAAGATCAAATCGAAGATCCAAGAGCCAAAGTTGAAGATCTCCATCCATCAAAGAGAGATTTCATCATTTGAAGGGAAACCTTGTCGGATCAAGCTAGATCCTTTGCTGTCCAGATCTGGAGTTTGTTGTTTTTGAGGTGTTTAGGTGATTCGGTGAGTGGTGGTTATCTCTCACACGGACCCAAAGGAGTATATTGGATCGTTGGCTTGTTTGTGTGTTAAAAATAGTGATTTCATGCATTTTCCTTAAGTCTGCATGTAGATCCATTGTCCATCAAGTTTTGATATCCGTTTTACTACATGTTAACCTATGCTAGTTCATTCATCAAGATATTACTTAGAATTCATGCTTGTTAGATTTGGACTCTTTATTTACTAAATTGCCATTATTGTTATAACTGTTTATTTAGATCTTGTTTGAATGATTGATTACTTGGATTAATGATTGATTTGATTGATTGTTAGAAGTTAGTTGATTGATGACTTGATTTGGACAAGTTGGTCGAAGATGATTCAAAAGCTAAGTGGAAAGGCTCTTGAATAAGGAAAGCTGCCTATGGCATATGAAGCGGATGAAAAAGCTCATATGGATAGATTTGATCATGATGTTGAGACGGGACTTTGCTATGATGCGATGAAGCAAAGCATGATATGAGAAAGCCTTGGTTTAATCCAGATGGGATCATTCCAAGCAGGTTGATAACTCGGTGATGTGGTCCGAGTTTGTTGATAATGGTTGGCTCGAGAGGCGCTTGAGCTAGTATGTGAATAGTCGTCGGGGAGGATGACTAGAAGGCTGAGATCTCATCGTTATTGAAGGTTCTAGCATGCTCAAAGCAAGAGTACGTTGGGACGGGTCACGACGACGTCCCAGACACGGGTCAAGATGACGTGTTAGTACTCTGGGCAGATTCGATAGTCCTAGGCACGGGTCACGACGACGTGCGGAGTTATGTCTAGAACTGGGGTTACCATTAGCCCTTGGCGGACGTATGAAATAATGGGCCGGTCATTCAATTAACGGTGAAATCGAGGCAATGATAACAGTGATAGCTAGAGTCATGGATGTTTGGATGTTTGGATGTTTTGGTTGTATCGTCACTTGGGCCAAGAGCGATGTTTTCGGGGTGCTTACCTGATCTTGGTTTAGGCCTTTGGAGGTCTGTACTTGGAAAACATCGACCTTGACTCGAGTGATAATTACCTTACTTTAATTGTCTGCTTTGCTATGTTTGTTTCTGCTTAGTGTGTCTGGGGGCTATCACTGTAGAAAGAGGTGGAGTGGGATGGTTGAGTTCCTATTCCTTTTTACCCTTTATGCTCTTTTGGTATGTTTGATAGTTGATTTACTGCTCACTAAGACTTTTGTCTGACTCAAGGTTTTATGTTTAACTCTTATTACCTTGGGCTGTTCATCCACGTTGGGATGGGCAGACTAGTTAGCAGGTGACAGGTGCTGTTCTTAGTGACCAACGCTATTGATGACGAAGACGAGCTGGAGGCTTTTGCATATTGTTTTCTTACTATATGTACTGGATGTTCCGCTGTTTGTATGATTCTCTGAGTGTTATGTAGTGAGGCTTGATCTATTGACTTTTCAGATTGTTGTACCAAACTATTATGAGTTTATTTGATGAGATTCTGTTCTATAGAGCTTCACTATGTATACTTTCTATTGTATTTTATCCACGCGCTGTGAGTAATACGATAGACTATTCTGTGTTTACCTTACCCTGATGATCGTCCATGGCGGCCTGGCACACTTTTCAGCGCATAATTTCCTTGTTGGGTGCAGGAGTCATGGGCGGTCGTCACACAACTAAAACCGTACAAGATCGTATTGTTTCTTTGGATTTCCAACAAATGGTCAGGCCAAGGAACTTCCCATTGCCACATAGGTACGCCTCTGGAAAGACGACCCGAGAGCCAAACCGGATCTCTGCCAACACAAGGCTGGGTTACCCCTAACTGGGTAACTACTGACACGAATATGTCATCCCCCGATCGTAACCGATCTATCCGAGGATCCTCGATTTCCAACAACCATAAAATATGCAGCAACAACATAGGTTAAATATCCGGGCTCCATACCATGATATCACCTCTATCCAGAAGGAATGACATACACTAAAGGGGTGCTACCCCCTAATAACCTTGCTGCATCCTTCCTGCTTTGACCATTTCCGGGGTGCGAGGTCCGACGTAGTCTCGTCCACAAAGCCACACTTTATACAAAAGCGGTGCTTGGGGTCAACAAATGATCATAGAAATGATCACCAAGATAAATGATCAAATAAATGATCCTATCACAAATGATCAAACAATGATCATTTCACAGCAACACTCAGCATTCCACACTACCAAATTGGGAGTATATCACTAATAACCTTCAACTATATAACCTCTAAGCTCGTACGTCTCAGAGAAGGGTGTTAAGCTAAGAGAATAAATTCTCCGCCACCAACAGAAATATATTTGAAAGAAATCAGCTTTATATATCAATTTGTAATGTCAGACATACAATCCATACAAGTCTGTTCCGGGCTCGAACAGAACCGAAGGCACTTCCAAAGAAGTCCTTGCATTCCGGATATTCACTAATTACGACCGGACTTCCCGTCACTAAGGGTGATAAAACCGCTATATCGGAGATCAGCCGATGTAGAGTAACTCGACGGTAATCCTTCCGTTTTCACAAATATCCGGTCTTCAACACCGGTCATCGAATGCAATCCATAACGACGTATTACATACTCGGAATGGGTTATACGACCCCAAGGTTCTTTCCCGGATAACCCGAATAGTGAGCGCTTATTCAAAAATAAGTGTGGCATTCAAATTCAAACAAATCACAACAAATACCTATTTAAAGGTAAATATTGATAGTCAGATTATTTAACTATCAATAGGCATGCTCAACATCACCAAATTCCAAATAATTTCCCAAATTATTTACTTTCCAAAATATCTTTACTACATATAAAATTTCCCACACTTCAAACATTTGAAAACAAATTTTCAAATCACTTTTCACCCTTATCACTTTTTGAAAACAAATTTCAAACATTTTCCTTATGCGAAATACTTCCATTTCAACATGGTTCATTTAAACCAATTAAATAAATCCATAACGATTTACTTTATATTTACGCTCCAAATCCGTAAATTAATTCCCACACTTCAAAAATAAATCAACATTTATTTTTAAACAAATTCCCCTTTAAATTTATAAATTTCATAGTGAATTTACATTCCAAAATATTTATGAATATACGATTTCAATTATTCATTTTCAATTTATCTTCAAAAAGACAAATTCTCAAAACATTTCATTTCACATTGGAAAAACATTTCCATACTTATTTATTAATAAGTAATTCACAAATCCATTTATTGTCAATACATAGAAAATATTCCATATACTTAATATCGAAATTAAGTATATATTTCATTCTTTAAGGAAAACATTCACTTAATACATTTATTCGGGCTAAAACGAATGTTGCATAAAACATCGTTGCGACGACCCAAAATCACTAGTATAGGGATTCGAAATTTAGATAGATATATAAATCCCAATACTATACAAAACATTTCCTTTCGGAAACCATTTACTATAACAACAGTGTTATAGTCCACCATTTCCTTCTTTCTCGAAAGCGTCTATTTCAACAATAAATGTTGAAATCTATGGTTTCGATTCATAATATATTTTAAAACATCTTTAAAATAATTAACTTCATTCTATAATATTCCTTTTGCCAAACATGACTATTTCATTCAATAATGTATTCACTGTCCAAAATCGTGAATATATTTCCTTTAATAAACTTCACTATTCAATTTGTCAAATTAAATTGATTTCGAATTTATAAACAATGTTTATAAATTCCATTTCTATTTATAAGCTTCAATTTATAAATCTCATTATTAACAAATTTCATTTATATCTCATTTAAATGCCAAAATCCGATTTATAATATAATTACTTATAAATCTTCTATTTTACAAAATCTATTTATTTTATATCTTCACGATTTAAAAATCTATAATTTTCAACGAAATCCATTTTATTCTTCATTTTAACACTTAATAAACTTGTTTTATAATTCCAATATTTTTAATTTATAAATATCCATTTTATCAATCTTTTATAAAAATTGTTTGTAATAGTTCAAAAATTCTAATTTAAACCATTTTATAAGTTTATTAACTATTTATTTCAAAAATCACTTTTCGCTTTTATTCCATAAAAATCATACTTTTATATCGTTAAAATTTTAATGTTTATTTATTTTAACAATTCAAAATTTAAATAAAACGTGTACTTTCGAAAATCACTTTAAAAATTCCTTTAAAAACCAAAATCATTATTTTAAAACTTCGAAAATGGATCCGATGATGCAACAGCACCAAATAGTCAATCATGACCTCCAAATATCATATATCGATAGGATAATCAACAAATATCAAAATATCTGTAAATAAATCAATACAGTTGAGGAATCCAGTTGGATCCCTCCAACCTGTTTCCCTGCATCCACAAACATTAGCACAATACCAATTCTGTTCCAGTACGGAATTATCGCGGTATATGGGATTTATAAAATATTATCCGCTTAATAGACGGCGTAATAGGGTCTCATCCGCTATATAATGCGGGAAATCAACAACTGCAATATATACATATGCCAATATATATATATATATATATATATATTATATAAAATACCAATTTCACATACGGTGAAATATTCGCGGTATATGTTTTTAATAAATAACCTCCGCTTACTAACGGCGCATAATGTCTATTTTAACAATCAATAGATAACAATCATCATTCAAACATAGAATCACAATTTTAAATCTAACTATTTAAAATAAACATCGAAACTGTTCGATTGAGTGAGAAGTTCTCACCTTGATTTCAATTTCCGTTTCAGCGTTTATTTCGAATAAAATTAAACGCGCGTTTAATTTTACCCGAAATTTTCGCTAACTTCAAACGACTCCAATCCAATTCCATAGCGTAGTGCTCGTCCATACGATTCCAACACAACTGGTTTCGCGCATTTTCGACCTCGTATGAAAATGATATTGATTTTTAAAGTTACACGATTTTAATATAAATCAATTTCATAAAAAAAAAATTAAATTTTACAAACCATCACAGCCGTGAGATTCTTGCCTCTCTCATCCAGGCCGTCCCACGCACTCATCTTGCCAACGTCAAGAACTTGCACGCAACATAACCCATAGCCGCCTCCTCTATCTCCACTTCGCACGCAACCTCGAACTCTTCCACCTCGATCAGATGCTGCCACGCCGTAGCCCCACGCGACTCCGACCTCCGCCCTGAATATCACCGAGCTCGGTCGACCCTAGGTGGAGAAAAACGTGGCCGAACGTGCGGCCCTTGCAGCCAATTTGCCGACGATCTATCGCACAAAATCCAATCACAACCGTTGGATACGAAGGTCTCGTTACGCTCTACGTTATTGTAGTTGGGAGTTTCTTGAAACGATTGACGGATTGAAAGATAATTGAGGAAGAATGTGGGAGTTTTCTGGCCTTCGAAATAGGGGAGGCAGCCGGCCATTAAACCCTAGCTCTATTTTTTGTTTTAATTTTGTGATAAAATTTGTCTATTTATAGAAAATATCGAACACTATTCATTCGGCTTTTCCAAACTCCGATTTACGCACGGTGACCAGCGTTTCTAGGGTTTATCCCGCGTTCCGGACGCAATGGAATAGGTTTCGGAAGCTAATTCGATCATCTGTGCGAGATATGGCAATAAACGATCGATTTAAAATTAAACCGATTAAATGATTTTCTAGGCGTTTTAGCTTGCACCGGACAAACGGTAAATCCAATTGACATGAAATTTGAAACCTTACAATAATATCACAATACGGATCTAATGAAACTGGTTTCGTTGAAATCCGAGACTTTTTGAAAAATGGCTATATTAACTCGCTAAATTAATATTAAAAACAATTTCGATGCGTTTCGAGCTTCCACGATCAAACGATAACTCCAATTGCTACGAAAATTGAAATCCGATAATAACAAACTATTACGGATCCAATGGAACTAGTTTCGTACAATCCTGAGACTGTTCGAAAATTGGCTATTTTCACTAGTCGATTTTAATATTAAAATATTCAATTTTCACAAATTAACTTTTAATTCGATTTTAAAAGTTCAATAGCATCATTCTAACTTCAATATGATATAA
The DNA here is from genome assembly GCA_030765085.1 of Allium cepa. NCBI lineage: Eukaryota > Viridiplantae > Streptophyta > Magnoliopsida > Asparagales > Amaryllidaceae > Allium > Allium cepa. Next base: position 814,850,812 of record CM060939.1, read on the forward strand.
TAGAATTTTACAAATCATTTTCAATCATATTTAACCCAATTTTCAATTATTTCTGTATTTTCAACTATTAAATTATCGATTTAATTATCCAATTAAATTAATTATTCGAAATAAAATTTATTCGACTCATAAATCTTACTTATTAATATTTAAAATCAATTAAATATTCAAATTTAAATTATCAAAAATTCTGGGTCGTTACAATCTTCCCCCCTTAAAAGAATTTCGTCCTCGAAATTACCAAGTAAGAAAAGTTACAGAATCTATTAACTTTCCAAAACCATAGTGAAACTTCTTATAATACTTTACTAAGTTTTTCAAATCATACTTAGTTATCTTTTCAAAACCAACTATATCGTTTAACTTCCAATTCCAAAACCAAAGTTATAGCTTTTCACAAAATTTCCCAAATTTTCTTTAAATTTTTCTAACGCCTTAAATTTTCGGAAAAATTCGCCATAGTCTCCTATGCGCGGCTCGATCCGGGAAAAAAATGACAGTATATATATCACAAATATACATCTCATCAAGTGATGAGGCATCCCGCAGGGAAAAAAGTGTAAAAGTACGGTATGTAATCCGAGATATGTACCTTATTTATTATTAGTGAGTGTATACGGCTAATATAGCGCGAAAGCGAGCTCCAAATGCGAAGCAAACGCGATCCGCACCTACTAAACACTCAACAACAACATGAGAACATGCATATATGAAAATAATATCAATATACATCATATAGCAACATAACAACTGCAAAATACAGCAAATGCAACTAAACAACAAATGCAACCATCAACCAACTCAATATTCATTCATATTCTCATTTATATTCAAGGAATTGGTTTTTCAATTTAAATCACATTTGATTCATTAACATTGGATTTACTAACATTCATTCATATTCAATTTTAATTAGTTTGCATTCACTAATTTACATTCACATTAGTTCACTTCCAAATCAAATTCAATTCTATTCAAATTTATTTACTTCTAATTTGAATTCAATTACATATTATCCATTCGAATTAAATTACATAGCTTCCAATTTCGCTAATTCAATTTCATTAACACTTAATGAATTATATACAATCAACTAATAATCATATAACAACCAATGTATATTCAACACAACCAAATTTATTCACTTTACATTCAGTTTGGTTCAACACTTTTAATTCCAATTGGATCATATTAAATTGACTTCCATTCAATTTATTCAACTAGCTTTTAATGAATTAACACTTATATATTCATTATTTCATATCAATTGTTTATATTCGATTGATTAACATTCAATCCATTTATCAATTCAATTGCTAATTCCTTTAACAATTTAAAGTTGAATTTCATTTATATAACTCAAGTTCAATTTCTCAATGACTTCACTTCATTAATTCACTTATTAATTACTTCGATACCCATAATTAACTTCAATCAACTTCACTTAAGTTATATTTCATTTCAAACACCTTTTGTTTAATTTAACTTAAGTTTTCACTTATAAATCCAATTCAAATTCCAATCCTATTTAACTTTTTACCAAAGCTAAATTTATTAACTCCTATCATAAATTCAAAACTTATTTCACTTATATTCATCATCTTATGAGTTATACAACTTATATTCAACAATTACTACTTGTATTTTATTGATTTACTTATACTTCCTTTAATTTAACTTCATCCTTTAGGTTAAATTTATTCTATCAAAATTCAAATTGTATAAGTTATCAACTCATTTGTCATTCCCATAAATATCTTAAATAGGATTCCAGAGTCCTTTCAAATCTTTCAAAACCATTTTTGAAATCAATTCAAATTATCTTTTGAATTTCCAAAACCAAATCCAAATTTTCCAAACAACTTTCATTTAAAATTACTTGACAGCAATCCCTCTTTTGGAAACCCGAAAATGAACACCGATGATGTCATGATCATCATCGGAATTATTTTCCAGCGACCGAAAAGAGTTTAGAGCTTTAATTTCTCCAAAATAATTTTCCCAAAATATCAAATCCTTTCAAATCACTTCTCTGGAATTTTATTTTCAGATTACAAATCACATTTATAAATCTTTTACTTATATAATTTCACTTCTTGTATATAAGATTATTTCACAATTGTAAATTACATTAATTATAACTCCATACTTATAATTCAATTGCTTATACAATTCATTCTTTTACAGCTGTTGTTTTTATTTAACTTATTCAACAACCAAACATTCAATTCATATACACTTTAATAATTCGGAAAAATTATTCTTCTATATATAAAATAAAATCGAGGTAAAATTATGTCATTTACCCTATTAAAATAATACTGTGTCGAATTGTTCTATTCAAGTGTTTAGAGATCCCTATCAACAACGTTAATTACTCGTGTTGACCAAAATCCATATACCACTCAACAAACCAATCATCACAATATAAAGTAATTTATATTCACTAACAAATACGCACTCGTATCTATTATTACACTCAAACTCATTCTAGAGTACTACTGACTCTATCTCTAATGAGTAATACCCAACAGAGCCATGGTTGTCGCTTAACCATAAGCTCTGATACCAAATGTAACGATCGCGATTTTTCGTTCACGAAAACCGACATCAATACGTCCACTGTATCAACTGCCGAGCAATCGAAAGCCGAAAAACCGTACAGTTAGGGTTTTAAGAAAAAGAAAAAGGTAGAAGAAGAGAGAAAAGGAAGCAACAGAAACAGAAAGAAATAACAGAACAATATCAGAATCTCACAATCGCAGCGGAACAACATATAATAAATAAATCAATAATCTTTAAACAAAGAACTATATCAGTTATTACATTTCATTTCATTACATCAGAGTGTACAGCAACAAACGACATCAACAGCGGAAAAGAAATACTATATACTAGTGAATACGCCATGCCATCCAGCTTGCCTCCTGCAACTCCTGAATATCCTGATAAACCTTAACTCTTGACTGCCCGTGTGGAAATTGGTGGGCACCCAGAGTTTAGGAAGGAAAACAATAAACTCCAAGTCAGTCATGTGACTGGTGTGAGAACTCAAAACAGCTTATCTTTAAAACAAAATAGAGGAATAATTTTAAATTCAATTCGCAATGCTTTTTAAAAATGAGACTACCATAAGGCCTCCCGCACACACACACACAATGCAAACGCAGAATCAGAGGAGATTTCTCCTTATGATAGTCAAAGATGCTTGATACGCATTAAAAAGAAACATTTGATATTATTACTAGTGCATAGTGTAGGAAAAATTCATTTCGAAAGTAAAGATATAAATCTTAGCCAGCATAGACATTTCGCACTTATGCCTACTATAGCTACCATGTTCAATAGCAGGTTACCGCCACATTCCATGGCAGGTTATACAACTAAAACCGTAAAAGATCGTATTGTTTCTTTGGATTTCCAACAAATGGTCAGGCCAAGGAACTTCCCATTGCCACATAGGTACGCCTCTGGAAAGACGACCCGAGAACCAAACCGGATCTCTTCCAACACAAGGCCGGGTTACCCCTAACTGGGTAACTACTAACACGAATATGTCATCCCCCGGTTGTAACCGATCTATCCGAGGATCCTCGATTTCCAACAAACACAAAATATGCAGCAACAACATAGGTTAAATATCTGGGCTCCATACCATAATACCACCTCTATCCAGAAGGAATGACATACACTAAAGGGGTGCTACCCCCTAATAACCTTGCTGCATCCTTCCTGTTTTGACCATTTCCGGAGTGTGAGGTCCGACGAAGTCTCATCCACAAAGCCACATTTTATACAAAAGTCATGCTTTGGGTCAACAAATGATCATAGAAATGATCACCAAGATAAATGATCAAATAAATGATCCTATCACAAATGATCAAATAATGATCATTTCACACCAACACTCAGCATGCCATACTACCAAATTGGGAGTATATCACTAATAACCTTCAACTATATAACCTCTAAGCTCGTACGTCTCAGAGAAGGGGTTAAGTTAAGAGAATAAATTCTCCGCCACCAACAGAAATATATTTGAAAGAAATCATCTTTATATCTCAATTTGTAATGTCAGACATACAATCCATACAAGTCTGTTCCAGGCTCGAACAGAACCGAAGGCACTTCCAAAGAAGTCCTTGAATTCCGGATATTCACTAATCACGACCGGACTTCCCGTCACTAAGGGTGATAAAACCTCTATATCGGAGATCAGCCGATGTAGAGTAACTCGACGGTAATCCTTCCGTTTTCACAAATATCCGGTCTTCAACACCGGTCATCGAATGCAATCCATAACGACGTATCACATACTCGGAATGGGTTATACGACCCTCGCGGTCTTTTTCGGATAACCCGAATAGTGAGCGCTTATTCAAAAATAAGTGTGGAATTCAAATTCAAACAAATCACAACAAATACATATTTAAAGGTAAATATTGATAGTTGGATTATTTAACTATCAATAGGCATGCTCAACGTCACCAAATTCCAAATAATTTCCCAAATTATTTACTTTCCAAAATATCTTTACTAGATATAAAGTTTCCCACACTTCAAACATTTGAAAACAATTTTCAAATCACTTTTCACCCTTATCACTTTTTGGAAACAAATTTCAAACATTTTCGTTACGCGAAATACTTTCATTCCAACATGGTTCATTTAAACCAATTAAATAAATCCTTAACGATTTACTTTATATTTACGCTCCAAATCCGTAAATTAATTCCCACACTTCAAAAATAAATCAACATTTATTTTTAAACAAATTCCCCTTTAAATTCATAAATTCCATAGTGAATTTACATTCCAAAATATTTATGAATATACGATTTCAATTATTCATTTTCAATTTATCTTCAAAAAGATAAATTCTCAAAACATTTCATTTCACATTGGAAAAACATTTCCATACTTATTTATTAATAAGTAATTCACAAATCCATTTATTTTCAATACTTAGAAAATATTCCATATACTTAATATCGAAATTAAGTATATATTTCATTCTTTAAGGAAAACATTCACTTAATACATTTATTTGGGCTAAAACGAATGTTGCATAAAACATCGTTACGACGACCCAAAATCACTAGTATAGGGATTCGAAATTTAGATAGATATATAAATCCCAATACTATACAAAACATTTCCTTTCGGAAACCATTTACTATAACAAGAGTGTTATAGTCCACCATTTCCTTCTTTCTCGAAAACGTCTATTTCAACAATAAATGTTGAAATCTATGGTTTCGATTCATAATACATTTTAAAACATCTTTAAAATAATTATCTTCATTCTATAATATTCCTTTTGCCAAACATGACTATTTCATTCAATAATGTATTCACTGTCCAAAATCGTGAATATATTTCCTTTAATAAACTTCACTATTCAATTTGTCAAATTAAATTGATTTCGAATTTATAAACAATGTTTATAAATTACATTTCTATTTATAAGCTTCGATTTATAAATCTCATTATTAACAAATTCCATTTATATCTCATTTAAATGCCAAAATCCGATTTATAAGATAATTACTTATAAATCTTCTATTTTACAAAATCTATTTATTTTATATCTTCACGATTTACAAATCTATAATTTTCAATGAAATCCATTTTATTCTTCATTTTAACACTTAATAAACTTGTTTTATAATTCCAATATTTTTAATTTATAAATATCCATTTTATCAATCTTTTATAAAAATTGTTTGTAATAGTTCAAAAATTCTAATTTAAACCAATTTATAAGTTTATTAACTATTTATTTCAAAAATCACTTTTCGCTTTTATTCCATAAAAATTATACTTTTATATCATTAAATTTTAATGTTTATTTATTTTAACAATTCAAAATTTAAATAAAACGTATACTTTCGAAAATCACTTTAAGAATGCCTTTAAAAACCAAAATCATTATTTTAAAACTTCAGGAATGGATCCGATGATGCAGCAGCACCAAATAGTCAATCACGACCTCCAAATATCATATATCGATATGATAATCAACAAATATCAAAATATATGTAAATAAATCAATACAGTTGAGGAATCCAGTTGGATCCCTCCAACCTGTTTCCCTGCATCCACAAACATTAGCACAATACCAATTCCGTTCCAGTACGGAATTATCGCGGTATAAGGGATTTATAAAATATTATCCGCTTAATAGACGGCGTAATAGGGTCTCATCCGCTATATAATGCGGGAAATCAACAACTGCAATATATACATATGCCAATATACATATATATATATATATATATATATATATATATTGCTATTATATATAATACCAATTTCACATACGGTGAAATATTCGCGGTATATGTTTTTAATAAATAACCTCCGCTTACTAACGGCGCATAATGTCTATTTTAACAATCAATAGATAACAATCATCATTCAAACATAGAATCAACAATTTTAAATCTAACTATTTAAAATAAACATCGAAACTGTTCGATTGAGTGAGAAGTTCTCACCTTGATTTCAATTTCCGTTTCAGCGTTTATTTCGAATAAAATTAAACGCGCGTTTAATTTTACCCAAAATTTTCGCTAACTCCAAACGACTCCAATCAAATTCCATAGCGTAGTGCTCGTCCATACGATTCCAACGCAACTGGTTTCGCGCGTTTTCGACCTCGTATGAAAAAGATATTGATTTTTAAAGTTACACGATTTTAATATAAATCAATTTCATAAAAAAAAACTTTTTTTTATTTTTGTGATAAAATTTGTCTATTTATAGAAAATATCGAACACTATTCATTCGGCTTTTCCAAACTCCGATTTACGCGCGGCGACCAGCGTTTCTATGGTTTACCCCGCGTTCCGGACGCAATGGAATAGGTTTCGGAAGCTAATTCGATCATCTGTGCGAGATATGGCAATAAACGATCGATTTAAAATTAAACCGATTAAACGATTTTCTAGGCATTTTAGCTTGCACCGGACAAACGGTAAATCCAATTGACATGAAATTTGAAACCTTACTATAATATCACTTTACGGATCCGATGAAACTGGTTCCGTCGAAATCCGAGACTTTTTGAAAAATGGCTATTTTAACTCGCTAAATTAATATTAAAAACAATTTCGATGCGTTTCGAGCTGCCACGATCAAACGATAACTCCAATTGCTACGAAAATTGAAATCCGATAATAACAAACTATTACGGATCCAATGGAACTAGTTTCGTCCATTCCTGAGACTGTTTGAAAATTGGCTATTTTCACTAGTCGATTTTAATATTAAAATATTCAATTTTCACAAATTAACTTTTAATTCGATTTTAAAAGTTCTATAACATCATTCTAACTTCAATATGATATAATATAATTTTACAAATCATTTTCAATCATATTTAACCCAATTTTCAATTATTTCTGTATTTTCAACTATTAAATTATCGATTTAATTATCCAATTAAATGTAATTATTCGAAATAAAATTTATTCGACTCATAAATCTTACTTATTAATATTTAAAATCAATTAAATATTCAAATTTAAATTATCAAAAATTCTGGGTCGTTACACTACCAAAGGATACTCCGTAGGTACGACACAGATAGAAACTTGTACAAGACGCGCTAGGGTAGGTGACATAGCACAACTTGGCAATGCCAGGGTGATATACCAATTACGCTTCCGGGTCGATGGTAACGCATAGCTGCAGCTACCTCCCACCTCGAGCCACACCCCAAAATCAAAGAAATCAAAAGTGGCCACCGAATAAATCCAAAGTCAGAGTAGAATATCGAAGGGATGTGTCTGATAAAAGGGGCTACCTTCTTAACCCGTCAATCGCTCCTGTTTTAGCCACCTTATGCCAACTCACGGGATTCGGGTCCACGTATTTACCTCAAAGGAAATTCCACCACCATCCTACTTCATTCTGGAATCTCCACAGCATACACGGTTGTTAAAATGGTTTTCGGAGTTGGCAGAGTGTAACGTCCCGCCTTTTCGCACACTACAAATCGACACCCGTGCCAATTCAAACTATATAGAAGGGCAGATTGTTTTGGGGTAAATAAGAAAAAACAAGGAAAGAAAAATAAACAAAATAGAATCTCACAGCGGAAGGATAAAATATAATAATAAATATGCAGTTCATAAACTGTCCACAAAACATTTGATTCTTCCTTATACAATAAATACCAGAGTTCAAATACCAATAATATCAATGCAGCGGAATACAGTGTAGTGGAATAATAGTAGATAATTGTAATACAAATCTTCATCTTCGTCATCCAGAGCTAAAACATCAAATCCTGAAACTCTCGGACTGACCCGAGCGAATTGAAAGGCAAAATACTCGAGTCAGAACTAAAAGATCTTATGTAAGTTAAATCAACATAAATAAATATGAGTGCAGTGACTTAAGAGATGCTCGGGATTTACATCTCCTAAGGATCCGTTAAACTATTTACTATGTAGTATATTTTTCTATTATAATAGTGTCTAATTGTAAAATAAACTTACTTTTAAATAGCGTTAAGGGGTTACCCATATAGCCCTTTACACAGAATATATCCCCATAGTCTATAACAGTAATCTCCCACGTACTGGGCGTCGTCAGAGGGCACTCCATAGGTATGGTACAAAACCAAAATCGTATAACGGGCGCTAGGGCAGGTGACACGGCACAACTAGGCAATGTCACGGTAGATATACCAATTGCTATCCGGGCTGGTGGTAACGCATAGCCGCAGCTACCTCCCACCTCGAACAAACTCCCCCCAAAATCAAAGTAAAAGTGGCCACCGAATCAATCCAAAGTCAGAGTATAGTATCAAAGGGGAGTGTCCGATAAAGGGCGCTAACCCCCTTGGCCCGAGAATCGCTCTTGTTTTAGCCACCTTATGCCAACTCACGGGAGTCGGGTCCATGTATTTACCTCAAAGGAAACGCCACCACCATCCTACTTCATTCTGGAATCTCCATCGCGTACACGGTTGTTAAAATGGTTTTCGGAGTTAGCAGAGAGTATGACAACTTCCGATCTCGGTCTCTTTAACAACCCAACGTTATTATAACACCGCGGTCATTTTAAAAATAATTATACTTTCAAGAACCAGAATAAAATTATCCATTTCAAAACCCATAAATACGATACGATTTCCATTTAAAACCCAAATAAATATGATATCATTTTATTTCAAATATATTTCTTTTCCAAAATCATGCCACTTTAAAATTTATAATACTTCGAAACCAAATATTCGAATTTTAACTTTCAACATAATACTTCGAAATCCATAGTTTTAAAACCATAACATTCAAAACTTAAATGGTTCGGATATTAAACAGTGTATAAAATAAAACAGTTGAATTTAAAATTTCTTTAAAAGTAAATAATTTCCACACCTTCACAATTTTTATTCACTTTAAATTCAGTCCAAACCCATAACTTTTAGATTCACTTTCAGTTTAAATAAAACACTTCGATTTCAATATTTTCAACTTTGAGTAATGAATTTCAAAACTGAGGTTGGGAATTACCAGAGAAATGAGTCCACTCTGCTGCTTCTGAAGTCCACTTCAGAAAAACTACTAACCAGAAGACTCCTTGCCAACTCAGAACACTCTACTAAATTCAGCCACATCACCGAGCACACTCACTTCTTAGTCTTGTTCCAAAGAAACATCTTCGGAAATATCCATAGTCACTGCATCTCATCACGCAGCTACAACTTCCTGAAATATCAAGATAACATCACTCACTTGCTTCAGCCTTATCGACAAATCAAAACTCAATTCTGCACTTCAAAGATGAACTCTGAACCATTAGAAGGTTTCCTTCAGAGATCGATGAGGTCTTTACACCAAGCAAAACTTACTCGAGACGGTATTAGGTCTACAGTCTCGACAAATACACTTCCAACCTCATCCATCAAACTCCAACCAATGGTAGTCATGTTACACACACTTCTACCTCATCTACCTTTATAACTTAAATTGGAAAACCCAAACAGGTAAACCAACAAATAGGTAGAACCATAAATATATATATATATATATATATATATATATATATATATTAAAAATACAAATACGCTCTCTCAAGATAGACACCACTACAGAGCCTAGGTATTCACTCAACCTAATGCTCTGATACCAACTGAGACGACCCGACTTTTTCTTCACAAAAAGTCGTATCATCCTTAAGAAAGAAAGGGATAGAAAAGAGAAAGAAGAAACAACATAAGAATCTCAACAGCGGAAAGAATAAATTTTATTAGTAACATAAGTATTACATAGTATTACAACAATTATCAAAGTTACACAGACAATACAACACATACTAGACAGTTATAAACACCTGTCTAGTTATTACAACTCAACATACACAGAAGACACTCAGAGATACCAACACAGCGGAAAACTATATAACTATACGCAGAAGCCTCCCGCTCCATATGCTCCTCCACAATTCGTCAAAGCTAACCTGAATCCTGACTTGAATCCCTTGGCTACTCGTAAAAATTTGAGTACCCAAGAGTTCAAGAAAATCATAAATAACTCTGGGACAGGTGTGAGTAACATGTTAAAGTTGCTTAACTTTGAAAAACCTTTGAAAAGAAAAGGTATCACGTAAGACTTCTCACACATAAACATGGAAAAGTTGTTACCTTACGCTAACCAAAACATTTGATAGGAAATCCGATGATATTATAATAGTGTCTAGGGTTTTCAAGTAAATAAGAAATAGCCGAAATTGTTACATCTATTAAATTCCAGCTACTAGCCACAAAAGAGGGTAATACAATCAAAACCGTTGGCTCTTATTGGATTTTGGATTCCATACAATGGCTGGGCAGCCGGGGTACCGCACGTCACAGTACATGGCCTAGATCACCGTACCGAGGAGCCACCCTAACTCCCCTGCAACACAAGGCCGGAACCATTCCTTACTGAACAGTTCCGAACAAGACCACCCCACAGTTGTGATCCGCAACCACACCACTAAGCCGAAATATAGGGACATCTAGACAGGGGTAAATCTCGTTCTCAAGTGGGGGCTACCCACGAAGCCTTGCTGCACCTTCCCTGTTTTAGCCATTCCCGGTTGATGTGGCTTGAGGCTACGATTACCTTTATAGGGCATAACACTTAGAATGCTCATCGTCCACCTGACGATGTTCTAAAAGCATTCAATCCGTACAAGTTCGTTCCGGGTTCGAACGAAACCGAAGGCATTATCTCGTTACACTCATTTTGGAATCACCCTCAGAGTTAACGACGATAACCCTTGCACTCTGAATCTTCACCTTCACTTGAGATTCACGACCTATCGTTAATTTGGATCGATGTGGTTTTCGGATATCCAAATATGGAAACCCGATCCTGGTCTCATCAAAATCCAAAACGTGTCTTTTAAGGCCAAGTTGTTTTAGAGTTTAAAATAATTCAATTTATTATCTATATACACACAGATAGATAATTCACAACACAATAGATAATCAACCTTATCATTATCAACATATGATTCATATCATAAACAGATAACCCATATTATCATCCAAAAGCAAATAATGCATCCATATCACATACATTTTCTATCTCATGGCTGAGATTACAAACCATACCAGGCAACCAATACCAATCATCAAACATAAGCAATGATCTAAGGATCACACCGTTTATAATTAATTTAAAATGAATTAAATTAATTACTTAATTTCTAATTAATTTAAAATGAATTAAATTAATTAATTCATCATTAAAATCCTGCTTATCTTAACCATCAATTGATTACAAATCAATTTATAAATCATCATCTCATTTTTCTTCCAATTAATCACTTCAGATTAACAATTCCCTAATTACAATAAGTAATTAGCCTTTAATCTTTATTCCACAAGTTAATTATACTTAACTCTTTACACATAACTAACTTATAATTACTTAATTAATTAATTAACTAAAGTTAATTACATTAATCCATTATTAATTAATTACCTCATTTATTGATTATTTCTTTATTAATCAATTCTAAATTACATCATTAATTAATTAATTAATTCTAATTACAATTTAATTAATCTCTCTATTTAAATTAATTACGTAAGTAATTAATCTGCAATTAACCATATACATATTAATCATCCTTGATTAATAGCCATTCAGTAATTAACTACTTAATTACTCATCCCATAAATTAATTACTCTTAATTCATTATCTAAATTAATCCCTTGATTAATTCCAAAGTAATTTAAATCCAAATTACTTCTATAATAAATATCTTTAATTACATTTAGTAATTATTAATTAATTACTCCCTTAAGTAATTACAAATCCATAAATTACACAAAGTAATAATCAAACAATCCACAAATGTTTAAATTAATTTAACTTAATTAATCTAAACTAATCACATTAATCAAATTAATTACACCAAGTACTTAATTCATTAATTACTTTCATTAAGTATTTAAACTTAAACAATTGACTATTATTAATTAATTAATCTAATTAATTATCAAAAATTAATCACATTAATTAATTGTTACATAATCTTAAGTTAATGATCTTCATCAACATTTCTTAATTATTTAATTAAGAGTTAACATTTACAAATCATTATTAATTATCAATTAATTAATATTTAATTACAATTTAATTAATCTCTAGTTATTAATTAATTAATTGTTAATAAAAATCTTAATTTTATTAAATCACTTGATTAAATAAATCTTAATCATTAATTAAAATTTAATTAACCATCCTTAATTATAGATTAACTAATCTTAATTGGTTAATCTCAAGTCTTGATTAATTAACTTAAAAATTATTAATTACTTAATTAAATATCCACATTATTCATTAATTAAGTAATTAATATTCCATTTAAATTAATTTAATAATTTAAATGAAACCATTTTCTTAAGTTCTAATCTTAATTTAAGAAACATTTCTTCTTATATAAAGTATTTTAAACAATTTGTTTCCAAATAAATTTTAAACATCACTTTAAATTTCATTTTAAAATTTTAAGATTTTAAAATGAATACAAATTTATTTAAACAAGGTTTTAAAAAAAATTAAAATCCCTTTTTACCTAACATGTTTAAGAACATACCTTTTATAAAATAAAGGTTTAAAAGATTATAAAACAAATTTATTTCATTTCAATTAAAATAAATTCCTTTTAAATTTCAAACTGAAATACAATTTAAATTTTCATTCCAAATTCAAACTAAAAAAAAATTAAAATTTTACTTACATCTCTATCTTCATTTCAAATTATTTAACCATTCCTAAAATAGTTAAGACAAATTTAAATTTAAAAAAAAACTTATTTTAAAAACTGACATTAAAATAAAATTTCAGGTTTTAAAACTGAATTTAAACTTATTTTAAATTCTTATTTCATAAATTAAAACTCATAGTTTTAAATTCAAAGCCAATGTTCCTTTATACTTTAAAAATTTTAAAACTAAATTTAAATTCCCAGGTTTAAATTAAATTCAAACTCAGATTCATCTACTTGAATTTCAGTTTTCCAGATTTAAACTTTGTTTAAATTTTCAGTTGCATTAAATTTACTTTTAAATTTAAAACAGAAAAACAGTTTCCTGTTTTAGTTTAAAACATCTTAAATTCTGAATTCAGAAATGTTTCAAAATCCAAGAATTAAACTATTGATTACATATTTAAATTTCAAGTTTAAAAATTACAGTTTGAACTTCAACTTACAATTTAAAACTTTATTTTTAAATTTTAAAAAAACAGAAAACAGTTTCCAAACTTAAATTTTTCTGAATTTAAATTATTTCTAAAAACCAAAATTCAAACTTATTTGAATTCATACTTTTGATTCAGGTTTTAAAACCCAAGTTCAAATAAAGTTTACATTTTAAATTTTAACTTTTAAAATTTAAAAACTGTAAATAGATTTCCTGATTATACTAAGACCAAACTAAAGTTTCCAAATTTAAATTATTTCAAAACCTAAGATTTAAACTAATTGAATTTATATTTAAAACCAGTTTAAATCTTAAATTTGGTTCAGATTCAAGTTTACATTTAAAAACTTTTACTTGTACTTAAAAAAAAACTGTAAACAGATTTCCTTTTTTATTTACCAAAACCTGAAACACAGGTGACTCGAGCAATCCCACAATTTAATTCAAGTCAAAGGCCTTCCTGCTTCGAGTCACCCTCCAATTTACCCGAGACCATCACGAGGTATAAAACCCTATAACCAAAAACAAACATCACCAAAACCACCATGCTCCTATGCACCTGCACCCCGTCTCCGGCCATCACTGGCCATCCATACGACCATCCCACGGTTAACAATCAATGACTCAGACGAAACAAACATCCATTCCTGTCATTACTTGCTTGAATTTGAAATCGAGACCAAATATTCAAACCTGGAAACATTCCGACAACAAACCCATCCAATCCTATCAAGGGCGATTCCATTTCTATTTATAAAACTTGGATTAATAATCTCCTTTAATAATTCGATTCAATTTATATAACTCAGTTATATACCAAAAGTCCATATTATAAGTTAAGTACTTAAAATCCATTTATTTACTAAATCATTCCTCAAAACATTTGAAATCAATTTTCAAAAGAATTCAAAATCAAATTCCCAAGTTATAGTTCAATGACCCCCTTGGCTATAACTAAATTGACATGTCATTTTATTTTCCAATTTATTGCTCTGGAGATATCCAAAATATTTAATTTAAACCAATTTACTAATTCACTTAACTTATATTTTATTCTTTCATAAATCTCAGCAATTCGATAATAGGTTTTCGAATGATCGGGACTCAAATCTAAGGAGACCTTACCGAAGAGAAACTATCGTAAACCTAAATTTAGAGAGGGGAATTTCCGGGAAAAAAAATTTGAATTTTCAAAATACCTTTTATTTTTCAAAGAAAACAAATTTATACTTCTTTAGATTTGAAAAACGCTTTCTTTAAAGTGATTCTAGTAACTATTCATAATAAACGCCATAAACTAAGCTTTGTGTAAACCAAAGCTCTGATACCACTTTCTAACGATCCCCCGTTCTGACCGCCTCCAGTCGGTAATTAAACCAACTTGAAACGTTCAAAATGACGGATTGTTATTTAGTTTATAGAATTTAAACAGAATCAGCCACAGAATCACAGAATAATAATATTTTTCATAAATGAACTTTTCTTTTATATACAAATATCAGAGTTATACAATGCATTTAAATTTTTATACAGCGGAATATTTCTTTAAAATACAAAAATCCTGAAAAGCTAAAGTGAAGCGATACTTCCCCCTCTCTCTCTAACTTCACTACCTGAAAATCTTCAAGCTGTAAAAATACTCGGTCTGACCCGAGCGTTTTATGCAAAACACAAAAACACTCGAGTCAGGATTAATCTTTATTCAAGTAAATAAATTTGCAATGAACTGAATAAAATGGTAACAGCCCAACAGGGTTGATAGTGCAGTGGCAGCAGAGATAATCAAAGCAAATTGGATCAGTCAAATAGCGTAAATAAGGCAAATGCCCACAAGTGAGCATTAGAAGTGTACATGGGAACACTTATATCAAACCAGCAAGTACAAATCTAGGCAGCCAACCAAAACATCAAGCATACAAGCTCAAATAATCACGACAACAATACTTTTAAATGGAGGCAGAGCAACAATGAAAATGCAAATGCAAATCAACAAAGAACAGGAACCAGACAGGTCAAGTTCAATAGTATGGGCCAGAGAATTGTACAAAGCTCCTACAGGGATGAACGGAAATGGCCAAAGTAAAATACATTATGAAAGACCACCAACTACAACTTCACAAAGATGCAAGGCAAACTGGCACTCAGGCAAGTGTACAACAGTGTCAAGACGACTACTCCATGAAAATCAACATGAATGCGTTCAAAGTGCACCAGTCATGCAAGCTACAGTAAATCATGAACATGTGTGGACAATGAAAACCAAGCCATCAGGTCAGAGACAACACTCAAGCCAAACGAAATACATCAAAGAACAAGTCTCGACCAAACTCAGTAAGGAAATGCACCAATGCAAACTCAAATAAGTATGTGCAACTGTGAAAACTGAAGTGAGCAAATGTCAACAGTGTGGAAGTCGAAATTACATGGAAGTATGACAGTGAAACTCAAAGCAATGATCAAGTCAAGACAATGAAACTGGGTTAAAATTTTCTTAACATTAAAAGCTTCAGATTTAAAATTTTGAAACTGATATTCAGGTTATAAAGGGAAATCATAAAAAAAATTGTTAAGTTTGAATTTTAACATTTAGCAAATGTTTTACTGTTATTTACCTTCCCAAGTGATACTCTAACTTTTCTTCATTAATTATAAATTTCATATCTTAAATTAGGTTTGAACAAATCATTCTTGTTGAATCCCAAAATCTAACGATGTGTAGATGGGAAGATTTGAATTTTTTCCTTTTTGATAACACTTTAAATCCTGAACTGTAAACAGGGTATAACCAGGCTATCAAACATGCATGCTTAAACCAGGTACCAAAATACAGAGGTTATGCTAAGATACACATGCAACACTCTTCATCACAGAAATTCATATGCAACAAACATTTATCTGCTAATCTTTTTAATAATGTTTACTCACAGTTTTATTTACTAAAATGCACAGGGTTAAACAACAATTTTTTCTAACTGTTTACTGCCATTTCAGAACCAAAGAGGGAAGAGTGAGATTTGGGTTTTAATATGGTTTACTTTGTAAACCTGACAAATAAATGCAACTAGATTCATACTAAAATTTAGGAAGAGTGATGTTATTCACACGCAACATATAGATTAAAGCTTTTTAATATTATGGGTTATTTATCTAAAAGAAAATGAGGCACTGCATTTTTACAATTTATTATAAACATATGCAATATTCGTTCATTTCAGTATACTAGCATGCAACTCAAACTTTTACCCATTTAAAATAAAACGCAGTTACTCAAAGTGACATATATATGCATAAATACATATTCACATACATACTTTCAATTCCATACCTAAACCAACATTCAAGCATCACATAATGGATTCAAGAATTTTAGCAATGCATCAGATTCATCAAACAATTGTTTTGAACTTGTAAATTTTGTTACTTTCAGATTATAGGACATTTTACAGTTTAAAACTGGGTTTCTCAGACTTTTGAACTGGAATCATTCACATATGGCATTCAAGCATAATACACAGCAACAACAAAGAACACCACAAACAGAGGTCATAAATATCAAGCAATTTTTTTTTTCTTCAGGCGTTACAAAAATTACTTGACTTATATAAAATTTTTTTTTTAAAAACTTTACTTTATCTTGAGAGAAACAAGTTCATTCAAACATTAAGTCATAGCAGCCACCAGATCAAAAGAAAAGATTTTTTTTTCCAAATGTTTAAACTTTTCTTCTCTTTCAAACAGGTCTTAAAACTTGTAACCAAAGGCGGAGGCCTTCTTTTGTCCATTCACAGACTTGCATATTTATATTTGCATACGTATACTAACATATTTTCATTCACACAAACATAACTTTAACATCACTTTAAGCAGTCATCACATTCTACCAAAATATAAACATATAAAGGTTTAAAGGGTGGTGTTTGCTCACAATATTATTTTTCTTGAAACTGTATAACATAACAGAGGTGGCATATATATACATATACACAAACATGCATCCATCACAATATAAATAAATTCACATCCACACAGGCAAACAGGCATTTTAACAAGAGAACAGCATTTATCACTGCATATAACATAGATTTGGATAGGTTTTTTCGAATTTAATTTAGACTTGCAAACTGAAAGGTGTACAGAGAGTACCATACATGAATATGTACACGGCAGATGTCTTGTAATACACATTCATTTTAAATTTTATTAGCATGCAACCAGAATTTCATACTTAAACCCTTAAAAAATGAGATTACTCACAGGTAAAGAAACCAAGAACGCTGGTTTTTAAAAAAAATAAGATTTGTTCACCTGGATTCCAAAAGAAACAGAGACCAGATTGTTTTTGATTTAATTAGATCTGGGTATTTCGGTTCTCCTTGTTACTTCCTATATTTTGTTTAAATACTAAATATTTTCTTCTGAAATTATCTTTGGAATGACTTTATAATATCATAAACATCTACTTTCAGTACTCAGGGCTTGAATTTATTTAAACAAGAAAATATAGATTCTTAACTCAAATTCTCAAAGCTATAAACCAAGAACATTATATTTGTTCCCAGACAAACAACATGCAGCAACCCAATATCAACAAGCAAGCACAACAAGGAAAATTCACAGATTTATAGATATCATATTCAAAGGGAAGATTTTCAAGTTTGCTCACAAGTATTCATTGTCCTTACTACATTTTCCTTAACCAGATTCAAAGATTCAACACATGCAGCAAAACAAAACAAGCAAAGTTTTGATAGCATCTGTTCTCATCAGTTTAAATTTATTTACAGAGCAAATGGAAGCAAACAACACCCAACAACTATACATGCAGTGTCTGTTCTCATCAGATTTGTATATGAATCACTTGCAAAACATCAGACCATAGCAACACAAATCGTAGCATGTAACCAAGCACCCAATTCAAACAAATATAAAAACTTGAATAATATTAATCGTGAGAAAAACTCACCATTGCTCACTGGGTAGAAGACGATGCAGCGAACACGACGAACTAGTACCGGAGCTTCGCAAAAACCCTGTTTTGGAACAAAGAGCGCAATCGAACGAAGGCCCCAAATTATCACCATCCCTAATTTAGTCGATCGGAGGAAGAAAGAAATTGAGAGCCGCCATTATTTTTCGTTTGTTTAGGGTTACGAATCGAGTGGAGAAATGAGGGAATGGGTATACTTAATCACGGCACCAATATCAAACGTGGGCCGACCAAAATTTTCAAAGCCCAAACAACAATCAACAAATTTTCCTCTTATATTTTTATTTTGAATTTCAATGGGTTTTATTATTACTTTGCTTTGTTATGTTTTTGTTTAAATTATGTTGTTAAAATTTCTCCAATGTAGTTACATAATATTTTTCAAAATTTATAAATATGTTGTTTAAATTTTTACTATGCGTATTTATTCATCTATTTGTATTGATTAAAATTTTATTCCTTTTTAATTTAAGGAAAAGAAAGATGTTATTTAAAAACTAACCACCCATTTATAAATTTACATAAATAAAAATCCTTGTATCCAATATTATTTTTCTAAGTCATTAGTTTGAATTAAAAATACAAATTCAATATTCAATTTCAACTCCAAAGTCAAATTTAAATTTTTATTCAACTTTGTATAGATTAAATTTTAATATTTAATCGCCAAATTCACGGTTATATTGGGAATTCAATTTAAATTATCATTCAAATATTTAAAATTAGTTAAATATATTCAATTTGAATGGTTAAAAATTTAGGGTCGTTACAATCTCCCCTCCTTAAAAGAATTTTGTCCCGAAATTACAAGTAAGGAAAAATGATTGTTAAAATTTCACTAATATTTATACCCTACTTAATTTTTATCAAGTTTGAAACTTATTAAAAATAAATAAATGAGTTCCATTTGTTTTATCTCAATAGCTTTGTTCATTATCTCTTGCTCATTAATTTCTACAATCAAGACGTAAAGATCTTTTACTAAATTTTTCGACTTACGAAACTCAGATTTAACTTAAAATTCTTCACGTTAGAGCTTTGCATATTATATCTTTTCCAAAGCTGTGGACTTTCAAAATATTTCAAAAATCCTCTTCCTTAGTTTATTAGGTTGGAATTATCTAATTTCAATTTCAGACTATTGATTTTCTATTTAAAGTTTGAAAATACTTGCTAACTCGAAATTTAACAAGTCTATCGTCGTTCTTAAAGACATTAGGCATACGCTGGCCAGGCGCAAGTCTAAAAATCTCCAAGTACTAAATATACTTGCTTCAATTCCCAGTGAAAATACTTAAAAATTCTTTTAAAAATGGATATGGAAAGCACGTTCCCCCATGGATCACAGTTACCCGGCGGTTACGCTACTATCCCAGTAGAATCGCTTGTAACCGTAGATTTCTCATATCTTAAATTTCGCCATGGTTGTTGCCATAGATCGCGGTCCATACGGCGGTTACGCTACTATCCCAGTAGAATCGCTTGTGACCGTAGGCATCTCGCCTCTCGAATTTCGCTTTGGCATCTAGATTGCAGTTTACTCGGCGGTTACGCCACTATCCCAGTGGAATCGCTTGTAACTGTAGGCATCTCGCCCCTCAAATTACCCTAGTCACTCCAACTAATGGAAAACAAATGGCCAATCCAACCAATGGGAAACAAATGGCCAATCCAACTAATGGAAAACAAATGGTCAATCCAACTAATGGAAATCAAATGGTCAATCCAACTAATGGAAATCAAATGGTCAATCCAACTAATGGAATTCTACGTAGCTACGATTTTCAAATGGACACTCATCTCAAGTTCCAACAACCTTCACAAATTTTAAATGGAAGGTACTTTTCCATATCCTTAGTTTGGAAAACATAATATCATACATACATATATAATATTTCATTTCACATTTCGTACATATCATACCCATGTACTTACATAAGTTTTCCCATAACAATTACTTTCCAAACTAATGGTTTTCGAATTTATCGTATTCTCATATATACGTTCTGAAAACCTCAATATCTCATACCCATAACAAATAGAGGATTCATAAATTTTCCAGCTCATTATCCATTTAAAATTTTCCTCTAAGTCGATTTGGAATTTTAAGGTTATCTCAAACCTAATTCATATTCATAATTCAATATATTATCGACTTCACACTCGATTTGGATTTCACGTTACATTGTCAATTCTCAACACATAATTGATGTCTATCGATATATAACCTCTGAGCTCGTACGTCTCAGAGAAGGGTGTTAAGCTAAGAGAATAAATTCTCCGCCACCAAACAGATATATATTTAATAGAGATCAATTGATATGTCATCAATTCACAATGTTAAACATACAATCCAAATCAACCATCCAATTTCAAGTTGAACTAATTGTTCAAATTTCCCAAAAATATCTACACAAGATATATATAATTTTTTCCACACTTAACCATTTGAGAACAAATTTCAAATCATTTTTTTCACCTTTCAATCTTTGAAAACAAATTTCAAAGCAATTTCCTTAAACGGAAACATTTTCAAATAGTTATCCATTTTAAACTTAAAATGGTTCATTTAAATCAATCAAATAAATCTTTACCGATTTATTTTAAACTTACGTTCCAAATCCGTAAATTTATTTCCACATTTCAAAAATGAATCAATATTTACTTTTAACAAATTTCCCTTTCTTTTATGAATTCCATAATGAATTTACCTTTCCAAAATATCTATGAATATACGATTTTCAAATCGATTTTTGATATTCTTTTTCAATTTATCTTTAAGAGATAAAATTTCAAACATTCACTTCATATTGGAAAAACATTTCCATACTTATTTAATAATAAGTAATTTACAAATCCATTTCTTTTCAACACTTGAAAAGTATTCAATATACTTAAATCACAATCAAGTATATATTTCATTCTTTAAGGAAAGCGATCTTTTAAACACATTTATTTGAGTCAAAACGAATGTTGCGTAAAACATTGTTACGACGACCCAAAATCACTAGTATAAGGATTCAAATTTAAGATAGATATATAAATCCCAATATTACATGAAACATTTCCTTTCGGAAACCATTTACTATAACAACAATGTTATAGTCCACCATTTCCTTTTATTTCTCTCGAAAACGTCTATTTCAACAATGAATGTTGAAATCTATGATTTCGATCCTTAACACATTTTAAAACAACTTTAAATCGATTAACTTCATTTCATAATATCACTTCCCTAAAACATATCCGTTTTATTTAATAATATATTCACTGTCCAAAATCGTGAATATACTTCTTTATTCAATTCAATGTTCATACACATTTATATAAAAGATTATCCACTGTCCAAAATCGTGGATAAAATTTCCAACCAACATTTATTATCACAATATTTAATATAAAGGATAATTCACTGTCCAAAATCACGAATATAACTCCTTTAATAACTTTTATGTTTCATTTATCAAATTCAATTGGTTTCGAATTTATAAACAATCTTTACAAATTCCATTTCTATTTATAAAACTTCGATTTATAATCTCCTTTAATAATTCAATTCAATTTATATAACTCAGTTATATACCAAAAGTCCATATTATAAGTTAAGTACTTATAATCCATTTATTTACTAAATCATTCCTCAAAACATTTGAAATCAATTTTCAAAAGAATTCAGAATCAAATTCCCAAGTTATAGTTCAATGACCCCCTTGGCTATAACTAAATTGACATGTCATTTTATTTTCCAATTTATTGCTCTGGAGATATCCAAATATTTAATTTAAATCAATTTACTAATTCACTTAACTTATATTTTATTCTTTCATAAATCTCAGCAATACGATAATAGGTTTTCGAATGATCGGGACTCAAATCTAAGGAGACCTTACCGAAGAGAAACTATCGTAAACCTAAATTTAGATAAGGGAATTTCCCAAAAAAAAATTTGAATTTTCAAAATACCTTTTATTTTTCAAAGAAAACAAATTTATACTTCTTTAGATTTGAAAAACGCTTTCTTTAAAGTGATTCTAGTAACTATTCATATTAAACGCCATAAACTAAGCTTTGTGTAAACCAAAGCTCTGATACCACTTTCTAACGATCCCCCGTTCTGATCGCCTCCAGTCGGTAATTAAACCAACTTGAAACGTTCAAAATGACGGAGTAGTTTATAGAATTTAAACAGAATCAGCCACAAAATCACAGAATAATAATATTTTTCATAAATGAACTTTTCTTTTATATACAAATATCAGAGTTATACAATGCATTTAAATTTTTATACAGCGGAATATTTCTTTAAAATACAAAAATCCTGAAAAGCTAAAGTGAAGCGGTCCTTCCCCCTCTCTCTCTAACTTCACTGCCTGAAAATCTTCAAGCTGTAAAAATACTCGGTCTGACCCGAGCGTTTTATGCAAAACACAAAAACACTCGAGTCAGGATTAATCTTTATTCAAGTAAATAAATTTGCAATGAACTGAATAAAATGGTAACAGCCCAACAGGGTTGATAGTGCAGTGGCAGCAGAGATAATCAAAGCAAATTGGATCAGTCAAATAGCGTAAATAAGGCAAATGCCCACAAGTGAGCATTAGAAGTGTACACGGGAACACTTATATCAAACCAGCAAGTACAAATCTGGGCAGCCAACCAAAACATCAAGCATACAAGCTCAAATAATCACGACAACAATACTTTTAAATGGAGGCAGAGCAACAATGAAAATGCAAATGCAAATCAACAAAGAACAGGAACCAGACAGGTCAAGTTCAACAGTATGGGCCAGAGAATTGTACAAAGCTCCTACAGGGATGAACGGAAATGGCCAAAGTAAAATACATTATGAAAGACCACCAACTACAACTTCACAAAGATACAAGGCAAACTGGCACTCAGGCAAGTGTACAACAGTGTCAAGACGACTACTCCATGAAAATCAACATGAATGCGTTCAAAGTGCACCAGTCATGCAAGCTACAGTAAAGCATGAATATGTGTGGACAATGAAAACCAAGCCATCAGGTCAGAGACAACGCTCAAGCCAAACGAAATACATCAAAGAACAAGTCTCGACCAAACTCAGTAAGGAAATGAACCAATGCAAACTCAAATAAGTATGTGCAACTGTGAAAACTGAAGTGAACAAATGTCAATAGTGTGGAAGTCGAAATTACATGGAAGTATGACAGTGAAACTCAAAGCAATGATCAAGTCAAGATAATGAAACTGGGTTAAAATTTTCTTAACATTAAAAGCTTCAGATTTAAAATTTTGAAACTGATATTCAGGTTATAAAGGGAAATCATAAAAAAAATTGTTAAGTTTGAATTTTAACATTTAGCAAATGTTTTACTGTTATTTACCTTCCCAAGTGATACTCTAACTTTTCTTCATTAATTATAAATTTCATATCTTAAATTAGGTTTGAACAAATCATTCTTTTTGAATCCCAAAATCAAACGATGTGCAGATGGGAAGATTTGAATTTTTTTCTTTTTGATAACACTTTAAATCCTGAACTGTAAACAGGGTATAACCAGGCTATCAAACATGCATGCTTAAACCAGGTACCAAAATACAGAGGTTATGGTAAGATACACATGCAACACTCTTCATCATAGAAATTCATATGCAACAAACATTTATCTGCTAATTTTTTTAATAATGTTTACTCACAGTTTTATTTACTAAAATGCACAGGGTTAAACAACAATTTTTTCTAACTGTTTACTGCCATTTCAGAACCAAAGAGGGAAGAGTGAGATTTGGGTTTTAATATGGTTTACTTTGTAAACCTGACAAATAAATGCAACTAGACTCATACTAAAATTTAGGAAGAGTGATGTTATTCACACGCAACATATAGATTAAAGCTTTTTAATATTATGGGTTATTTATCTAAAAGAAAATGAGGCACTGTAGTTTTACAATTTATTATAAACATATGCAATATTCGTTCATTTCAGTATACTAGCATGCAACTCAAACTTTTACCCATTTAAAATAAAATGGCGTTACTCACAGTGACATATATATATGCATAAATACATATTCACATACATACTTTCAATTCCATACCTAAACCAACATTCAAGCATCACATAATGGATTCAAGAATTTTAGCAATGCATCAGATTCATCAAACAATTGTTTTGAACTTGTAAATTTTGTTACTTTCAGATTATAGGACATTTTACAGAGGTTTAAAACTGGGTTTCTCAGACTTTTGAACTGGAATCATTCACATATGGCATGCAAGCATAATACACAGCAACAACAAAGAACACCACAAACAAAGGTCATAAATATCAAACAAATTTTTTTTTTCTTCAGGCATTACAAAAATTACTTGACTTATATATAAAAAAAAAAATTTAAAACTTTACTTTATCTTGAGAGAAACAAGTTCATTCAAACATTAAGTCATAACAGCCACCAGATCAAAAGAAAAGATTTTTTTTTTCCAAATGTTTAAACTTTTCTTCTCTTTCAAACAGGTCTTAAAACTTGTAACCATAGGCAGAGGCCTTCTTTTGTCCATTCACAGACTTGCATATTTATATTTGCATACGTATACTAACATATTTTCATTCACACAAACATAACTTTAACATCACTTTAAGCAGTCATCACATTCTACCAAAATATAAACATATAAAGGTTTAAAGGGTGGTGTTTGCTCACAGTATTATTTTTCTTGAAACTGTATAACATAACAGAGGTGGCGTATATATACATATACACAAACATGCATCCATCACAATATAAATAAATTCACATCCACACAGGCAAACAGGCATTTTAACAAGAGAACAACATTTATCACTGCATATAACATAGATTTGGATAGGTTTTTTCGAATTTAATTTAGACTTGCAAACTGGAAGGTGTACGGAGAGTACCATACATGAATATGTACACAGCAAATGTCTTGTAATACACATTCATTTTAAATTTTATTAGCATGCAACTAGAATTTCATACTTAAACCCTTAAAAAATGAGATTACTCACAGGTAAAGAAACCAAGAACGCTGGTTTTTAAAAAAATAAGATTTGTTCACCTGAATTCCAAAAGAAACAGAGACCAGATTGTTTTTGATTTAATTAGATCTAGGTATTTTGGTTCTCCTTGTTACTTCCTATATTTTGTTTAAATACTAAATATTTTCTTCTGAAATTATCTTTGGAATGACTTTATAATATCATAAACATCTACTTTCAGTACTTAGGGCTTGAATTTATTTAAACAAGAAAATATAGATTCTTAACTCAAATTCTCAAAGCTATAAACCAAGAACATTATACTTGTTCCCAGACAAACAACATGCAGCAACCCAATATCAACAAGCAAGCACAACAAGGCAAATTCACAGATTTATAGATATCATATTCAAAGGGAAGATTTTCAAGTTTGCTCACAAGTATTCATTTTCCTTACAACATTTTCCTTAACCAGATTCAAAGATTCAACACATGCAGCAAAACAAAACAAGCAAAGTTTTGATAGCATCTGTTCTCATCAGTTTAAATTTATTTACAGAGCAAATGGAAGCAAACAACACCCAACAACTATACATGCAGTGTCTGTTCTCATCAGATATGTATGTGAATCACTTGCAAAACATCAGACCATAGCAACACAAATCGTAGCATGTAACCAAGCACCCAATTCAAACAAATATAAAAACTTGAATAAGATTAATCGTGAGAAAAACTCACCATTGCTCGCTGGGTAGAAGACGATGCAGCAAACACGACGAACTAGTACCGGAGCTTCGCAAAAACCCTGTTTTGGAATAAAGAGCGCAATCGAACGAAGGCCCCAAATTATAACCAGCCCTAATTTAGTCGATCGGAGGAAGAAAGAAATTGAGAGCCGCCATTATTTTTCGTTTGTTTAGGGTTACGAATCGAATGGAGAAATGAGGGAATGGGTATACTTAATCACGACACCAATATCAAACGTGGGCCGACCAAAATTTTCAAAGCCCAAACAACAATCAACAAATTTTCCTCTTATATTCTTATTTTGAATTTCAATGGGTTTTATTATTGCTTTGCTTTGTTATGTTTTTGTTTAAATTATGTTGTTAAAATTTCTCCAATGTAGTTACATAATATTTTTCAAAATTTATAAATATGTTGTTTAAATTTTTACTATGTGTATTTATTCATCTATTTGTATTGATTAAAATTTTATTCCTTTTTACTTTAAAGAAAAAAGATGTTAGTTAAAAACTAACCACCCATTTATAAATTTACATAAATAAAAATCCTTGTATCCAATATTATTTTTCTAAGTCATTAGTTTGAATTAAAAATACAAATTCAATATTCAATTTCAACTCCAAAGTCAAATTTAAATTTTTATTCAACTTTGTATAGATCAAATTTTAATATTTAATCGCCAAATTCACAGTTATATTGGGAATTCAATTTAAATTATCATTCAAATATTTAAAATTAATTAAATATTTTCAATTTGAATGGTTAAAAATTCAGGGTCGTTACTATATATAACCAAGGTAAAACTAGGGTTCATAACTGAAAATCCCAAATTACAACATCACAAATGAATTTCAATTCAAACTAAAATTTTCCTATAATCTCTAATAGTTACACCATCTTCAGAAGCAAATTCAACCAAATCAAGTGCAAGCATCAACTGTGCTTAACCAATATGTAAAATACAGTAAATTCAAAATTGCACTTTGTTTAAAACACTATAAATTGTAATTTTTGATTTAAAATTCATGAATTTATTTGATGTTTCTATTTATAAACCTGAAACATTAAATTATAAAGTTTGAATTTTCACTCTATGCTAATTGTTGCTCTGTGTAACTGAATTTTCCAGGTTATAGACAATTCTATTTAATTTATATAAAATTTAAACTTACCCTATTCTAAAATAAACAGGTTTTATTCAAAAGTTTAAGTCATAAAAGCATACACGTCAAAGAAAAGAATTCAAGAATCAAACAGGAGTTTGGGATTTTGATGAATAGACATGCAACGGTTATCATCATGTATACATGCATATATTTACAGGTATAATATTCACAGCAATTTCATATAAGTTCATTTCTAATTTAAAAAGCATGTACAACTTTACCTATTAAATAAATTTTAAAATGAGTTACTCACCTGTAATTATGCAAACAGAGCACATCCCCTTTAAGTATGCATGCAGAATATGCTTTGCAAATGTTTTGAATGCCGTTTGAAACTTGCTTCAAATTTGATGCTTTTAATCTTGTTTAAAAAAAACTTCCAGAATTAAAGAATTGAATGCCTATTTTCTTGCTTCATGGTTGCATGCAGGTCCTACAGATTCTAATTACCCAGGTTTTCAAAGTATTTGATTTTGAAGTTTTGAGGAGGTGAAATTTGCAGATTTTAGGAATGCAATTGATTTTACAGGAAATTGAATAGGTTATCATGATTTTCAGATTTGAGGAATGAAGAGTTTTGATTAGGTTTTTAGTTGAAATTTTCTCTTAGTTTATGAAATGAAAAATGAGAAAAGAAAGGAAAAAAGAAAACATGCAAGTTTTAAATAACAATATTCTGATTTAAATTAAAATTAAAGGAAAATTAAAATTAAAATTTTGACACATGGCTAAAATGTTAACACTTGTAAATTACCTTGCTTAAATACTTAACACATGTTAACTTATGTCTTAAATTATTTACACATGTCATTTTAAATGATTTGTTATTTTTAAATTAAAGTTAATGAACGTTTAAATTAAATTAATTAGTTTCTCATACTTAGTTATGTATATAATTAATTTCTAAAGAATAAAGCAAAGTGTTCTTATAAATAAAACAATATACAAATAAATCATTTGACCAAGATACTTTTAAGCAATTAAAATAAATTTATAAAAGAGGTTGTAACTTAAATGAATACATGTTTCATATTTTAAATTGTATTTTAAATTTCATATTAAATTTACAAATCATAATTTATAAATCAATATTTTAAAAAGAATAACACAAACATTTTTTTTATAACTTGTTTTAAATATTCAAACTTAAGCCAAAATGAATTTTAAACCAATAAAACATTTATTTCACATATTTAAAATCATTTCGTTATATTATTAAATAGTTTTTGAAAATCTTAAATCAAAAAAAAATCACAATTGCCAATTTCAAATTATTAAAATTATGTTATACTAATTTAATTAAAAACAACTTATCTATTTAAAATATATATAAATACATATACATTATTAAATAGAAAATAGATTTATTAGTTTATTAAAAATAAATTCAAAAATTAAATATTTAAATAAAGAAGATTATTGAATCAATTCAAATTTATCCTACAAAAATTATCAAATTAATTTAAATTTAAACACAGATTATTAAATTTATATTGCCATAAATTCCGGGATATTACAATCCTCCCCCCTTAAAAGAATTTCGTCCCCGAAATTTAAAACAGAGGTAATTTAATAATCTATTAACAGATTTTGATTTAAAATACAGCATATGTTAATCATATGCAGACAATCAAAGCAACCAATTCACACAATCAGAACAAATCTAATTATCCAAAAGAATTTTGGATAAAACTTTCACGAGTTTCTCCGGTGTGTGTGTATGTGTGTATATGTATATATATATATATATATATATATATATATATATATATATATATATATATATATATATATATCGGGATACTTGCCCTATAGAATACAATCAATCAATACTACTAAGCTATAGAGCTCCTATCAACAACTCTAAATAGAATATCAGACTACAGACGAGTCTAACTCAACAACCAATCCATCCTAAACTGCTGGTTCTACAACCAGAAATATCAAACACGTACTCCCTTAGAGATACGCGAAACACGCTGAATCCCGGTTATCCAAACTGGCAATTCAACTCTAGAAAACCAAACACTTATCTTACCAAAACACAGAAAAAATCCAAAACACCTTGGAGCTAGCTTCCCAAACTTATAGCTCCCTGGATCAGAGAAAAACTTATCCAAAACCCAATCTCCGACTCCAGAATCAAAATTTCTCCATCTCTTATCCATAAAAATCATCGGACGATCCTGGACCACCAACATCCTTCCTGATCAGCTCTACTCTACGCTGATGCCCCTAGAAACAAACTGGATCAAAACAATCTAATGATCTCCTCAAGATTACTCAAAAACCAGGAACAATCTCTACTCCTCAAACAACAGAAGACAAAACTAACTTCTCCTTATCCGGGAAAAGAAAATTAGAAATACTCCCAACTGCTTCCGCTGCACAACTCTGATTTGAAGAAGAAGAAAATGCTGACGAAGAGTGCAAGCATAGACTAGACAACCCAGCACAGAAATATGGTTCTATAGATCCATAAGAAAACTCAGATGTTCCTCCGAAACCTGAGTTGCTTCACCAACTTCTTTCTCATGGAACCATCCATCTTCTAACTGAACCACCTGCTCCATTCCTGGAAAGAAAACTCGATCTCCAGATGTGGACAAACCTCTGACCTCCTGAAGAAATCCGGACAATCTCCAACAATCCGAAATAACGTGCTATAGCAAGTCACTTTTGCGATCAACTCATCCTAAATCCAAAGAAACTGCTCTTTCTCAACCAAACAGAACAGCTTATGCTGGCCTAGCCAACTTACCAGAGAAATGAGTCCACTCTGCTGCTTCAGAACTCCACTTCAAAAAAATTACTCAACCAGAAGACTCCTTACCAACTCAGAACACTCTGCTAAATTCAGCCACATCACCGAGTAGACTCACTTCTTACTCTTGTTCCAAAGAAACATCTTCAGAAATATCCATAGTCACTGCATCTCATTATGCAGCTACAACTTCCTGAAATATCAAGATACCATCACTCACTTGCTTCAGCCTTATCGACAGATCAAAACTCAATTCTGCACTTCAAAGATGAACTCCGAACCTTTAGAAGGTTTCCTTCAAAGATCGATGAAGTCCTTACACCAAGCAAAACTTACTCGAGACGGTATTAGGTCTACAGTCTCGATAAATACACTTCCAACCTCATCCATCAAACTCCAACCAATGGTAGTCGTGTTACACACACTTCTACCTCATCTACCTTTATAACTTACATTGGAAAACCCGAACAGGTAAACCAACAAATAGGTAGAACCATAAATATATATATATATATATATTAAAAATACAAATACTGTGACGACCCGAAAATTTTAACAATTTAAAATGGAATAATAAATTGATTTTTAACGTTTGAAAAGTTAATTTTAACTTGAATTCAAGATATCAATATTTTCTTGATGATTAAATCATTAAATTATATAGTTTAAAGGTTGAATTTAATAATTGAAATTGGGTAAATTGCTGAATCTGAGATTCTAAGCCTGTTCAAAATAATTTGAAGGCTTATAAAATATATAATGATGATACTGAAGATAATAGAATGGTTGAAATTTAATATAAAAGTAATTTGTTCAATTTTAATAATTTATCGTTTAAATTGGAATTTAAAAATAGCCTTCCGAGGCACAGTCTCGGAATTTGACGAAACCAATTCCATTGGATCCGTAATAGTTAGTTATTATCGGATTTCAATTTTCGTGGCATTCGGAGTTGTCGTTTGACACTGGCAACTCAAAACGCTTAGAACTATTTTAATCGATTTAATTTAGAATCGATCGTTTTCTTCTGTAACTCGCGCATTTGATTGAATTAGCTTCGAAACACGTTCCATTGTGTTCGGAACGTGGGTAAACCCTTGTAATCACCTAACGGCATTGCTTCAGGGGGGGTTCGAAAAATTGAAATTAACGATTAACGAGGCGTTTGAAGTTTTACAATATAATTAAAAAAATAAAAAATAAAAAATAAAAATAAACATTAGCAAGATATTTTCGTTACGAAGCGTACTCAGGAAGCAATAGGCATTCTATTATATGTCTTCTTTCCTCTCTTGTTCGCTGATCAGATCGAAAGAAATAAAATAAAATAAAAATAAAATAGAAATAATCGAACCGGTTAAAACCCTTTCTTCCCTCTACTCATAAATCATTCGATTTAATTTATGAAGTCGAATGGCTGTTTCTCCTACCAAAAACCGCACCGTACCCTTCCTCTTTAATAATTTGCAATCTAGGGCTAGGTAGAAGAGTGGGCGACATGCAGGAATGGAGCGAGGGGGGAGTACGACGGCGTTCAGGCGCGCGCGTGGGGCTAGAGCACGAGCTCGATCGATTTCGCCAAGTTGGGAAAAACACTGGTCGCGGCTTTGGTTCCTTACACATAGTAGCCGAGGCGACTACGGACCAGGTCGGCGGCATCAGGGAGGCAGAGGGGTACGTGGGTGGGTGGTTCGGCTCGCGTGAAGCTATGCCACGATCAAAGCCTGGGTTGCAGTGCGTCTGAGGGTATAAGTTTATTTACCTTTATTTTATTATCATTTAATATATATGTATATAAATATGGTAAAGTCAGATTTCGATAGTTTATATAGGCTGGAAAGGAAAGTTGTTGTAAAGATATTTTTATTTTCATACATACCTATGTTAGATAATTTGATAGATAGAAAATATTTTGGTATATATATATATAAGGATTTTAAAGTTTGAGGAATTTATAAAAAGAAGATTTTTTTATCTATAATTTATTTCTAAATGTAGTTTTAAGAGAGGAATTTATAATTTAATTAAATTATTAGTTGAATAAATTGTTAGTCAATAGAATTTATTAAATGGAAAATTATTATGGGTTCTCTCAGATGTTAATAAGTCGTATAATGATTATACAAGGTCATTAATCGCGAGAATCAAGTTGGGGATGAAGTGGACTACAATTGGGAAGAGGTGAGTAAATCTCACTCTGTCTGGTTCTTATTTAGATTTATAGAGTTAAATTTAAATAATTGATTGAATGCTTAAGTTGATTGGATGTATATGGATGATGATGTGACTTTGGTTTTGATTGATTCTCGAGTTAATTGTGGATTGACTCGAAGTATATGGAGTTTTAAATTGTTTCAAACATAAATCATAAATAAGAAAATGATTTCATTTTAAATTTAGTTAGGGCTTGATGTGTTGTGATTCATTTAAATTAGTAAGGAATTTGAAATGAATAATTTATGGATTTAATTAATTAATGATTGGGTTATTTGACTTAGTAATTAACGAGTTGAATAAATAAGGGATTGAGTTGTGAGTTAATTAAATAAGTAAAAGGAATTCCGAATAATCATTTGATGGGGTGATAAATAATTACTGAATGTAAGTAATAAAATATAATTACTTGGTGAAATTAATCAAGAGATTAATTAAGATAGTTAAGTAGGAAATAATTAATAAAGGATAGTTAATTACAGTTAGGATTAATCGTAAATGGTTAATATTGTGGTTTCATTAATATAAGGAAATTTGATTAGAATAAACTAAAATATAATTGAAATTCCTTAATTTATATACTTAATGAAGTAATCAAAATTGATTAAGTAAGATTGATTAATCTATATTAAGTGACTTATGGGAAATTAATTAGTTTAAGCAATTAAGAATTAATGTAATTAAGTAAATAATTAATTCATGAAGAAAGTAAGATTTCTTAATAATCTCGGTTGAGACTAATTAATATTGAGAAATTAATTTAAGATAATTACTTGAATGCAACTGAAGGATAATTAATCCAGGGTGATTAATTAAGATGGATAATGATGGGTTGACCAATTAATTGATTTGGAATTAATTAACGTTAAAGGAAGGAATCTAAGTGATTGAAGTTTGAAATTCAATTTGAAACAATTGAATTGATTTGTATGTGATTAAGCTTTGCTTATGGATGATGGACTGGTTTTGGATGTTTTGAAAGAGCTGTTATATCTGATATGAAATGTTGTGTATTTCATTTGAATAACTTGAGTTAGGATAACAGGAGCTTCGAAGAGACCGGGATCGGGTATTGGGAGATACCCGAAACCACTTCGAATTTTTATAAATTGATTTGAGAAATCAATAGGCAGGAATGAAATGATTTAAGTGAATTGGATTATTTTGGTACTTAGAAATTTATATGTGAAATAAGTGTTGTCAATAGCAAATTGTGAATTGGTTACATTGATATAGTTACCCCGAGTTTATATTAGTTGTATGCATGTATTCCATGTTAGTTGAGTTTACTCACACTGGTTTCCAGCCTGATCCGGGTGTTACTTTGATGTAATGCTCGAGTCAGACCGAGTATTACAGATTTTCAGGTAGGTACGTTCTGGAGCTCAGGTGGCGAGTTGGATGGCAATATCGTATAGAGTATATCCGCTGTATTTATATTATTGTTAATCTGAGACATGATAATTGAAAATATTCAGTGACTGTATATAATGTGAAACTCTGATGTATTAGAATGTAATCGACATATATAGTATTCTTTTGAAATTGTTATTATTTATTATTATATTTTATCCATTGCGACTGTGAGATGTTTGGTGTTTCTGTTCTTCTTCTTCTATCTCTTTCTTTTTTTTCATAACTATCTGGAATTTTCGGTTTAGAAAATTTCGGGTCGTTACAAATACGCTCTCTCAAGATAGACACCACTACAGAGCCTAGGTATTCACTCAACCTAATGCTCTGATACCAACTGAGACGACCCGACTTTTTCTTCACAAAAAGTCGTATCATCCTTAAGAAAGAAAGGGATAGAAAAGAGAAAAGAAAGAAGAGAAAGAAGAAACAACACAACAATCTCAACAGCGGAATGAATAAATTATATTAGTAACATAAGTATTACATAGTATTACAACAATTATCAGAGTTACACAGACAATACAACACATACTAGACAGTTATAAACACCTGTCTAGTTATTACAACTCAACATACACAGAAGACACTCAGAGATACCAACACAGCGGAAAACTATATAACTATACGCAGAAGCCTCCTGCGCCATATGCTCCTTCACAATTCGTCAAAGCTAACCTGAATCCTAACCTGAATCCCTTGGCTACTCGTAAAAATTTGAGCACCCAAGAGTTAAAGAAAATCATAAATAACTCCGGGTCAGGTGTGAGTAACAAGTTAAAGTTTCTTAACTTTGAAAAACCTTTGAAAAGAAAAGGTATCACGTAAGACTTCCCATACATAAACATGGAAAAGTTTTTACCTTACGCTAACCAAAACATTTGATAGGAAATCCGATGATATTATAATAGTGTCTAGGGTTTTCAAGTAAATAAGAAATAGCCGAAATTGTTACCTCTATTAAATTCCAGCTACTAGCCACAAAAGCGGGTAATACAATCAAAACCGTTGGCACTTATTTGATTTTGGATTCCATACAATGGCTGGGCTACTGGGGTACCGCCCGTCACAGTACGTGGCCTAGATCACCGTACCAAGGAGCCATCCTAACTCCCCTGCAACACAAGGCCGGAACCATTCCTTACTTAACAGTTCCGAACAAGACCACCCCGCAGTTGTGATCAGCAACCGCACCACTAAACCGAAATATAGGGACATCTAGACAGGGGTAAACCTCGCTCTCAAGTGGAGGCTACCCACGAAGCCTTGCTGCACCTCCCCTGTTTTAGCCATTCCCGGTTGATGAGGCTTGAGGCTACGATTACCTTTGTAGGGCATAACACTTAGAATGCTCATCGTCCACTGACGATGTTCTGAAAGCATTCAATCCATACAAGTTCGTTCTGGGTTCGAACGAAATCGAAGGCATTATCTCGTTACACTCATTTTGGAATCACCCTCAGAGTTAACGACGGTAACCCTTGCACTCTGAATCTTCACCTTCACTTGAGATTCACGACCTAACGTTAATTTGGATCGATGTGGTTTTCGGATATCCAAATATGGAAACCCGATCCCGGTCTCATCAAAATCCAAAACGTGTCTTTTAAGGCCAAGTTGTTTTAGAGTTTAAAACAATTCAATCACAGATAGATAATTCACAGCACAATAGATAATCAACCTTATCATTATCAACAGATGATTCATATCATAAACAGATAACCCATGTTATCATCCAAAAGCAACCAATGCATCCATATCACATACATTTTCCATCTCATAGCTAAGATTACAAACCATACTAGGCAACCAATACCAATCATCAAACATAAGCAATGATCTAATGATCACACCATTTATAATTAATTTAAAATGAATTGAATTAATTACTTAATTTCTAATTAATTTAAAATGAATTAAATTTATTACTTCATCATTAAAATCCTACTTATCTTAACCATCAATTGATTACAAATCAATTTATAAATCATCAACTCATTTTTCTTCCAATTAATCACTTCAGATTAACAATTCCCTAATTACAATAAGTAATTAGCCTTTAATATTTATTCCACAAGTTAATAATACTTAACTCTTTACACATAATTAACTTATAATTGATTAATTAATTAACTAAAATTAATTACATTAATACATTATTAATTAATTACCTCACTTATTGATTATTTCTTAATTAATCAATTATAAATTACATCATTAATCAATTAATTATTTCTAATTACAATTTAATTAATCTCTCTATTTAAATTAATTACGTAAGTAATTAATCTATAATTAACCATATACATATTAATCATCCTTGATTAATACCATTCAGTAATTAACTACATAATTACTCATCCCATAAATTAATTACTCTTAATTCATTATCTAAATTAATCCCTTGATTAATTTCAAAGTAATTTAAATCCAAATTACTTCTATAATTATCAGGGGACTTGGAAGAAAGGATAATAAATATATGTGCATCAAAGTTGATTTAAAGAAAGCATATGATTCCATTAATAGGTCTTTCGTTATACACATGTTAAAAAGTATGGGATTCCCAGGAAAATGGGTGAGAATTATAGAAAACATTATAACGACCCCAGTCTTTTCTATCATTGCAAATGGGGAATCACATGGTTATTTCAAAAGTTCTAACGGACTTAGACAAGGAGACCCACTTTCCCCAATTCTATTCACCCTGGTTTTGGAATATTTCACTCTACTAATGGACGATAAAGTTAGGGCAGGGATGATTTCTCCAATTTTTGATTTTAATAATAATTGACTCATCTCATATACGCTGACGACATTATTGTTTTCACTAAAGCCAATGCCCAAACGGCAAATGCTATCAGTGACGTCTTTAAGATCATGAAGAAAGTTACTGGTTTGGAATTAAATTGTGAGAAATTTAATGTTTACTTTGGAAAAGGGGTAGATTGCTGTACTGATATTAGTACGATCCTCAATATCCAACAAGCGGACCTTCCAATAAGATATTTGGGTATCCCATTGTCCAGTGCTAATTTGAGGGACAAAGATTGCACTATATTGATAGAGAAGATCAAGCTAAGAATTAGTGGATGGGAAACAAGAATGCTTAGTCTAGCTGGGAGACTAGAACTCATCAAATCTACCATTTACCCTATTATTCAATTCTGGATGCAATGTTTTTGCCTTCCAGCTGCTACAATTCACAAAATTAAACATCTGATCCTCAATTTTCTTTGGAAAATCCGTAGTAGTAAAATTCCATGGGAGATTTTGTGCAGAAAAGAAGAAGAAGGTGGAATGGGATTGAGAAATCTAGAAGAAATGAACCGAGCTCTATATATTAAATTAATATGGAAGGTCATTAACTCAGTAGGTATCTAGGCGAAGCTCATGAACTGTAAATACATAGGTCATAAAAGCTTTTGGGAAATTAATCAACGAATGGATGACTCGGGAGTGTGGAAATTTATTTTAAAAAATAGACGTGAAGCTTTAAAATGTCTATCTCTTAACATTGCTGATGGAAAAACAACTTCTCTATGGTATGACCCATGGCTAAATGGTAGTACTATTATGGAACGAATTGGGAGAGACACGTCGTTTAGAATTGGAACAGAGAATTTGTCTCTCTCAAAATTTTTAAAGAATGGAGAGTGGAAAGGGACGCATATAGTTTTTTATTCCAAATACACGCAGAAATAGAAGGAGTTAAAATACACTATGAACGTGAAAAAGACTTTTGGTCTTGGAAATGCTCAAAGGATGGGTTATACCAGTTCAAAAAAGTTTGGAACATTATTAGGTCTAGCTGTGAAGTTAAGTATTGGTCATCTTTGGTTTGGAACAAAATACATGTTCCAAAAATGGCGGTATGTCTTTTTAAAGCCATTAATGTAACAACCCGCATATTTATCGAGTTTGTATTTAAATATTTTATTTAAATATTAACTCGTTAATCGGATTTTGGTCCGAAAAGCTACTTTTTGCAAACGGTCAAATTAGGACTCGAGACCACTTCCATTGAGTTCGAAATGTCGTTTTCAACTTTTTTAAGTATAAACATCGATAGGTTTGGAGTTAGTGAAATTTCACTAACTTTTCCCGCTTTGGACTTTGGGTTAGTTTAGCCTATTAAGCCCAATTTCCAACCCTCTTCTCCTCACTCTTCATAAATTTCCTAACTAATCAAGCTTAGGCATTAATGGTGGAGGGAATGGGAAATTAAAATTCCAAAACTCAAATTCAATTGCAATCCATCTTTCTACTCCAAATTCAAGAAGAAGACATTGGATCCAAGCTTCTTGTGCTTAGATAGAAGAAGGATTGATTCTTGCTTGGTTAAAACTTCATTTTCATTGATATTTGGTGCAAAGGTGAGATTTTTATCTCACAATTCTAGCCTATAACTATATTGGACTGTTGGGAATGATTCCCTATCATTTTTGCATGCATGTTAGCATTTGGTTTGGATTGGATTGGCCAAAAACTCCAATTTTTAGCGTTTTGTTGAATTTTCTGCACTTAGGTCGTTCTGGCCATTTTTAGGTCATTCGGAGTTAAGTCGTTCGTCCATAGGTCGTGAGTCGTTCACGAGTTAACCCTAGGTCGTTCTGGCCATTTTTAGCTCGTTCGGAGTTAAGTCGTTCGTCCATAGGTCGTGAGTCGTTCACGAGTTAACCCTAGGTCGTTCTGGCCATTTTTAGCTCGTTCGGAGTTAAGTCGTTCATCCATAGGTCGTGAGTCGTTTACGAGTTAACCCTTAAGTCGTGCAGCCCTTCAGTCACGCAACCCTTAAGTCGGTTACGAGTTATCCCGATAGGTCGTTGGACCCTTAACTCGTAGGTCGTTGGACCTTATCTCGTTAGGTCGCTCTTGGCCTAACCCTTAAGTCGTGCAACCCTTAAGTCGTTGGACCCTTGAGTCGTTGGTTCGTTGGACCCTTGAGTCGTTAGGTCGTTGGACCCTTGAGTCGTTAGGTCGTTTGGCCGTAGCTCGTTAGGTCGTATGACCCTTGAGTCGTTAGGTCGTATGACCCTTGAGTCGTTAGGTCGTATGACCCTTGAGTCGTTAGGTCGTTAGACCCTTGAGTCGTTAGGTCGTATGACCTTATAACCCTATAGGTCGTTGGACCTTATCCCGATAGTTCGCTTGACCCCTGAGACCCTTAGGTCGTTAGACCTCATTTTGTCTTCACTAGGTCGTACCGTTTTGGTCGGGGCGCTGCCCCGCACCCCGCCGGGGGCGCTGCCCCCTGGACCCCCGCGACCTGACCGGGCAGGTCGAACCCCGTAAGCGGTGGCGTTGCCCCCGCACCGCCACCTTGGGGGTTGCCACCCCCCTGGACCCCCCCTCCGTAGGGGATCTTATCTGAAAAACATTGAGCTGATTTCCTTGGATTTTATTCACATCTCCGTATGCGATTTTTGTGATTGATTGTTTCTGCAATTGCTTCTGTGTTTTGTCACTTTATAATATAAAGGTTTCAATACTAGTAGTAAATATCAAAACTCTTTTAACAAACAATTTCAACTCTATTTTTAATAACAAAGCTCTTTTCTTAAACCGTTTTCCAATCTATTAGTATATACAAACCTTTACCTCACTCGGATGAGAAATCTAATTAAACAACTTAGTAAAACAAGTGGTATGAAACGCTTGCGTTCACTTCGTCGGTTAATTCTTGGACTTGTTCGATTGAACCTCTTGTGACAATTTTATTAGTGAAGATTTACAGTTTGTTCGTAAATATTTAAGTTAAGCAAGTGGTTATGGGACATGAAGCTAAACTTCTATATTTACTAGCTTAGTGTAATTGACACTTCTCGTTGATCATGACGATCATTCTGATGATTTAGACTAGCAACTGTGCGATGTCTCTTGTTGCGAGGTTAGACTAGACACCACTTGTGTGATTCCACTCACACATACCTTTTTGCTTTTTGGTTAGTCTGGACCTTAATCTGTGTGATTCCATTCACACATGTGGGGTAGCTCCCCTTGGTCTTCGGACCGTCATGTGATAGGCCTCTTTCTCTTTTCTATGATTTCTGGACTTCTTGCATTGATTTCTAGAATTTATGTCATTGACTTGTTATGAGTACAAGTTTGGGGTATGATGCCCTTTCCGAATCTTTGAGAAGATTCTTGTGATATTGATTATCTCTTATTGATTGATCTTCTGTTGATCATTATTTACATACTTATAGTGGTATGTCATTATGGATGTTTATGTTTATGCCATATCTTTTATGTTATATCATGTCATCTGATATTTATAGCTAGACTGACCCGTTTATTATTTTCTTAAATAATACTCGGGTCAGACCGAGATGTTACAGGTGCTTCTGCTTGACTTCTTCCCAGGGATTCATCACTCTGACTTTTGGCTAACTGTTTAGATTAGCAGTTTTTGTTGTATACACTTGAGATATAGACTCATAGTTGTATTCTTTTGTATAGCACGTGTTGCTATTCTATTGTATTATCGTGGATCTTACTGACCACTACTCTGATGTACACTTTCATGTGTTAGTTATATATTCATATCTTCTTCCGCCTTTGTGATATGGATATCTGTGACTGATTTGTGATATGATTATTTCTATGTTTGTTTCCGAAGATTATTTATAGCCACCGTGTGATAAGCAATTACATGGATGGTCGCTCCTCAACAGCCTTATTCTCCGTGCTAGTTGACAGCACTACTCCGGAGTGTTCTTGGCTAGCGTGGGTATAGAGGTGGGGCGTCACAATTAACGATTATCTTCTAACTAAAGAAAAATTACTCCAAAAACAGATAATTGTGGACTCTAATTGTGTGTTTTGTACCATTCACACTGAAACAATAGATCATCTATTCTTTCAGTGTAATTATACTAGAAACATTTGGCTTTGGAACACAAGAAAAATTTTCAGTTCACCAGACAGTCTATTTTATTTCTCTCTGGAAAAAGATTTACAGAAAATACTTTCCATTACAAATTCAAAAAATCTCAACTCAGATCTGTTTCAACTACCCCTATCTGTCTGTGTTTGGCATATTTGGAAAGAAAGGAATGAAAGGATTTTCCAAAACCAGTTTTCTGAAAGGTCGCAGATACGCAAAAACATTTACCAAACAATGAACATCAGAATGACAAAATCAAAACACTTTAAAAACATCACTGGCATGAATGATACTATAGCACAGAAATGGGGATTTACCTCCCAACGCTGAATTGGGGCGCATCTACATTATCATATGATACTGTTTGTCTGAAAGCTTCTTGCTTTTCTGATTCCCGGCTTTAGGTTCTCAGGTCCCTGTATTAATTACATTGGTTTTCTCCTTCTCTCAATTAATTACATTATTATTTACAATTACTAATTTAATGATACAATAGAAAGTGTAAAGTTTTGCAGATCCGGTTGGGTAATGTAAGCACTAGTTGCAACTAACAAAGTGACAGCCTCGAAAAATCTACAAGCAAAATAAGTTGTTAGTTTCACAAATAAAGCTAAAAACTTCAACTTTTGGGCAACGGAGACTTATCTTGTAAAGATCTTCATCGATTTGTCTTGAGAAGGTGTTAGCTGCTGGATCTACTGTCACTAGTTGGAATTCCTTATGATAGAAGATTTGACCTAGCAGAAGCTGTAGAAGAACAAATTTTTTTTCGAGACAGAAACGTAACATGGAATTTTTTCTGATGGCCGCCATTAAAGTTTCTCGCTAAAGTTTGTTTTGTGAGATGAATAAATAAACTCAAACGGATGTGTTTGCTTTCCTAAAATGACCCGAGACTTCTCTCGAATCTTCATTTCGATGGGATTACTTTAGGAAGGAAAAGAGGAATTGTTTTATTAATGATTGTAACTGTTGAATTGGGCTCAGCTTTGTACTGATTGCCAATATACCTTTGTATTTTTTTTGGTAATAGTTTAAATAGAAATTTTGAACCTGGTGTCAAAAAAAATTACTTCTATAATAAATATCTTCAATTACATTCAGTAATTATAAATTAATTACCCCCTTTAGTAATTACAAGTCCATAAATTACATAAAGTAATAATCAAACAATCCACAAATGTTTAAATTAATTTAACTTAATTAATCTAAACTAATCACATTAATCAAATTAATTACACCAAATACTTAATTCATTAATTACTTTCATTAAGTATTTAAACTTAAAAAATTGATTATTATTAATTAATTAATCTAATTAATTATCAAAAATTAATCACATTAATTAATTGTTACATAAACTTATGTTAATGACCTTCATCAACATTTCTTAATTATTTAATTAAGAGTTAACTTATACAAATCATTATTAATTATCAATTAATTAATATTTAATTACAATTTAATTAATCTCTAATTATTAATTAATTAAGTGTTAATTAAAATCTTAATTTTCTTTAATCACTCGATTAAATAAATCTTAATCATTAATTAAAATTTAATTAACCATCCTTAATTACAGATTAACTAACCTTAATTAATTAATCTCAAGTATTGATTAATTAACTTAAAAATCATCAATTACTTAATTAAACATCCACATTATTCATTAATTAGATAATTAGTATTCCATTTGAATTAATTTAATAATTTAAATGAAACCAATTTCTTAAGTTCTAATCTTAATTTAAGAAACATTTCTTCTTATATAAAGTATTTTAAATAATTTGTTTCCAAATTAATTTTAAACATCACTTTAAATTTCATTTTAGAATTTTAAGATTTTAAAATGAATACAAATTTATTTAAACAAGGTTTTAAACAAATTTAAAAACCCTTTTTACCTAACATGTTTAAGAACATACCTTTCATAAAATAAAGCTTTAAAAGATTATAAAACAAATTTATTTCAATTCAATTAAAAAAAAATTCCTTTTAAATTTCAAACTGAAATAAAATTTAAATTTTCATTCCAGATTCAAACTAAAAAAATTTAAAATTTTACTTAAATCTCTACCTTCATTTCAAATTATTTAACCTTTCCTAAAATAGTTAAAACAAATTTAAATTTGAAAAAAACATATTTTAAAAACTGACATCAAAATAAAATTTCAGGTTTTAAAACTTATTTAAACTTATTTTAAATTCTTATTTCATAAATTAAAACTCATAGTTTTAAATTCAAAACCAATGTTCCTTTATACTTTAAAAAGTTTAAAAACTAGATTTAAATTAAATTCAAACTCAGATTCATCTACTTGAATTTCAGTTTTCCAGATTTAAACTTTGTTTAAATTTTCAATTGCATTATAAAATTTACTTTTAAATTTAAAACAGAAAAATAGTTTCCTGTTTTAGTTTAAAACATCTTAAATTTTAAATTCAAAAATGTTTCAAAATCCAAGAATTAAACTATTGATTACATATTTAAATTTCAGGTTAAAAAATTCCAGTTTGAGCTTCAACTTACAATTTGAAACTTTACTTTTAAATTTTAAAAAACAGAAAACAGTTTCCAAACATAAATTTTTCTGAATTTAAATTATTTCTAAAAACCAAAATTCAAACTTATTAGAATTCATACTTTAGATTCAGGTTTTAAATCCCAAGTTCAATTTAAGTTTACATTTTAAATTTTAAAATTTAAAAACTGTAAACAAATTTCCTGATTATACTAAGACCAAA
Organism: Allium cepa; assembly: GCA_030765085.1. Taxonomy (NCBI): domain Eukaryota; kingdom Viridiplantae; phylum Streptophyta; class Magnoliopsida; order Asparagales; family Amaryllidaceae; genus Allium; species Allium cepa. The sequence goes on from CM060939.1 coordinate 814,894,441, forward strand.
CTAAAGTTTCAAAATTTAAATTATTTCAAAACCTAAGATTTAAACTAATTGAATTTATATTTAAATCCAGTTCAAATCTTAAACTTGGTTCAGATTCAAGTTTACATTTAAAAACTTTTACTTCTACTTAAAAAAATGTAAACAGATTTCCAGTTTTATTTACCAAAACCTGAAACACAGGTGACTCGAGCAATCCCACAATTTACTTCGAGTCAAAGACCTTCCTGCTTCGAGTCACCCTCCAATTTACCCGAGACCATCACGAGGTATAAAACCCTATAACCAAAAACAAACATCACCAACATCACCAGAACCACCTTGCTCTTGTGCACCTGCACACCGTCTCCGGCCATCACTGGCCATCCATACGACCATCCCACTGCCAATAATCAGTGACTCGGACCAAACAAACATCCATTCTGTCATTACTTGCTCGAATTCGAAATCGAGACCAAATATTCAAACTTGGAAATAGTCGGACAACAAACCCATCCAATCCTTTCAACGGCGATTCCTTCCGTCTCCGATCACCATCGCTACTCAAACTTCGGCGACGACGTCAACAAACCACCAACCTCCATTCCCTAAATCCCCAAGTCACTCGATCCACCGACAAGATCGAATTCATGCAAAATATATAACCCAGGTAAAACTAGGGTTCATAACTGAAAATCCCAAATTACAACATCACAAATGAATTTCAATTCAAACAAAAAATTTCCTATAATCTCTGATAGTTACACCATCTTCAGAAGCAAATTCAACCAAATCAAATGCAAGCATCAATTGTGCTTAACCTGTAACGACCCCGAATTTCTGTCAATTTTTTTTTAATTTAATTGAATTTTAATATTAATAAGTAAAATTTATGAGTCGAATAAATTTATTTCGAATAATTGAATTTAATTGGATAATTAAATCAATAATTTAATATGTGAAATTACAGAAGTAATTGAAAATTGGGTTAAATATGATTGAAAATGATTTGTAAAAATTTTATTTTGTCATGTTGGAGTTAGGATGATGTTATAGAACTTTTAAAAGTTTATTTGTGAAAATTGAATATTTTAATATTTAATCGACTAGTGAAATTAGCCATTTTTCAAACAGTCTCGGATTTCGACGAAACCAGTTTCATCGGATCCGTAATGATATATTATGGTATGGTTTCAAATTTCATGTCAATCCAATTTACCGTTTGTCCGGTGCAAGCTAAAACGCCTAGAGAATCGTTTAATCGGTTTAATTTTTAATCGAACGTTTATTGCCGTAACTCGCACAGATGATCGAATTGGCTTCCAAAACCTATTCCATTGTATCCGGAACGCGAGGTAAACCTTAGGAACGCCAACCGGCACGCTTCATTTGGAGTTCGAAAAATTTCGGGTGAATAGTGTTTTTGAATTTTTCTATATAAGACCTTCACAACTTCAACTTTGCAAACAACTTAAAACCCTAACCCCAAAATTGTTCAGCCGCCTCCATATACAATCAATGGCTGAAACAACATTTCCTTCTTCCTCAATTATCTCTTCATCCATCAACATTAACAAGAAACGATCAACTACAAACTTGTAGAGGGTGGTGAGTACGTCATATCCAACGGTGGAGATTTTAAATGGAGTAGTGTGGTGGTCGCTAGGAGGGGCCGTCGGCCTGCAGTTCGGCACGCAATTCGAGAGTGAGGGGAGGGCCGAGTTTCGAGTGGTTCTGGCCGAGCATGGAGTAGGAGATGCTCGTTTATATGGTGCTAGTTGATCGTTGTCAAAGTCGTCGTGGAGGCTCGAAAAATTAACCCTAGTTTGCAAGATGGGTTCGGCTATTACCTGTAGGAAACGTGAGAGAGGAGAAGAGGAAGGGTGCGACAGTGATTGTTGGATGCAAGGATGAACGGTGATGATTTGGTTTAGGTTTAAGATTGAAATTATGTTGTAATTTAGTTTATTATAAATTCGTGTAACTTTAAAAATACATATCTTTTTCATACGAGGTCGAAAATGCACGAAACCATTTGCATTGGAATCGTATCGACGAATACTACACTATGGAATTGGATTGGAGTGGTTTGGAGTTAGTGAGAATTTCGGGTAAAATTAAACGCACGTTTAATTTTATTCGAAATAAAACGCTGGAACAGAATTGAAATCAAGGTGAGAACTTCTCACTCAATCGAACAGTTTCGATTTAAATTTTAAATAGTTAGATTTAAAATTGCTTAAATGTATATTGAATGATGATTGCAGTTATTGATTTCTATTTGATTGTGATAGTGTATATAGTAGGATATATCTATATATAACAATATATATATATATATATATTGGCATATGTATATATTGGAATTGATTTCCGCATTGTATAGCGGATGAGACCCTATTGTGCCGCATAATAGCGGATAATATTTTATAAACCGCATATACCGTGATAATTCCGTACTGGAGCGGAATTGGTATTGTGCTAACATCTGTGGATGCAGGGAAACAGGTTGGAGGGATCCAACTGGATTCCTCAACTGTATTGATTTATTTACAGATATTGTGATATTTGTTGTCGTGATTGACTATTTGGTGCTATTGCATCATCAGATCCATTTTTAAAGTTTAAAAGTAACGATCTTTGATTTAAATGGATTTTAAAGATATTTTTTTTGAAATTATATGTTTTATTTAATTTTTTGAATTGATTCATTTTTAAATAAATAAAAGTTAAAATTTTAAAGTTATAAAAATTATATTCTTGTGAAATGTAACCAAAGTGTGATTTTTTTAAATAAATAGTTAAGTAATTTATAAATTGGTTTAAATTGGGATTTTTGAATTATTAAAAATGATGTATATAAAAGATTTTAAAATTGATATTTTATAAATTAAAAATGTTGGAATATTAAAACGAGTTTTCATAAGTGTTAAAAATGAAATAAAAATGAATTTCATAAGTGAACGGAATTTATAGATTTATAAATTGTGAAGTTATAAAATGAATAGATTTTGTAAAATAGAAGATTTATAAGTAATTATCTTATAAATCGGATTTTGGCATTTAATTGAGATATAAATGGAATCTGTTAATAATGAGATTTATAAATCGAAGCTTATAAATAAAAATGGAATTTATTAACATTGTTTATAAATTCGAAATCAATTGAATTTGATAAATTGAATATTGAAGTTTATTAAAGGAAATATATTCATGATTTTGGACAGTGAATACATTATTGAATAAAACAGGTATGATTTGGAGAAGTGAAATTTTAAAATGAAGTTAATTGTTTTAAAAGATGTTTTAAAATGGATTAACTATCGAAACCATAGATTTCAACATTCATTGTTGAAATAGACGTTTCCGAGAAATAAGGAAATGGTGGACTATAACACTGTTGTTACAGTAAATGATTTCCGAAAGGAAATGTTTTATATAGTATTGGGGTTTATATATTTATCTTAATTTCGAATCCCTATACTAGTATTTTTGGGTTGTCGTAATAATGTTTTATGTAACATTCATTTTGACCCAAACAAATGTGTTTAAGAGAATGATTTCTTAAAGAATGAAATATATACTTAATTTTGATTTAAGTATATTGAATATTTTCAAATGTTGAAAATAAATAGATTTGTGAATACTTATTATTAAATAAGTATGGAAATGTTCTTCCATTATGAAATGAGACGTTTTGAGAATTATCTTTTTAAAGATAAGTTGAAAGTGAATATTTGAAATCGATTTGAAAATCGTATATCAGTAGATATTTGGAAATTTAAATTCACTATGGAATTTATAAAGGAAAAGGGGAATTTGTTAAAAATAAATAGTGATTTATTTATGAAGTGTGGAAATATATTTACGGATTTGGAACGTAAATTTAAAGTAAATCGTTAAGGATTTATTTAATTGGTTTAAATGAACCATGCTGAAATGAAAGTAATCTCGTATAGGGGAATGATTTGAAAATTGTTTTCAAATGTTGAAGTGTGGAAAATATATATATCTTGTAAAGATATTTTGGAAAGTAAATAATTTGGGAAATTATTTGGAATTTGGTGATGTTGAACACGCCTATTGATAGTTAAATAACCGACTATCAATATTTACCTTTAAATAGGTATTTGTTGTGATTGCTTCAATTTTAATGCCACACTTATTTTTAAAATAAGCGCTCACTATTCGGGTTAGCCGGAAAAGGACCTTGGGGTCGTATAACCCATTCTGAATATGTGATACGTCGTAATGGATTGCATTCGACGACCGGTGTGAAAGACCGGATATTTTTGAAAACGGAAGGATTACCGTCGAGTTACTCTACATCGGCTGATCTCCGATATAGAGGTTTTATCACCCTTAGTGATGGGAAGTCCGGTCGTGATTAATGAATATCCGGATAGCAAGGACTTCTTTGGAAGTGCTTTCAGTTCTGTTCGATCCCGGAAAAGACTTGTATAGATTGTATGTCTGACATTACAAATTGAGATATAAAGCTGATTTCTTTCAAATATATTTCCATGGGTGGCGGAGAATTTATTCTCTTAGCTTAACACCCTTCTCTGAGACGTACGAGTTCAGAGGTTATGTAGTCGAAGGTTATTAGTGATATACTCCCAATTTGGTAGTGTGGCATGCGGAGTGTTGCTTTGAAATGGTCATTGTTTGATCATTTGTGATATGATCATTTGTTTAATCATTTATCTTTGTGATCATTTGTTGAACCAAAGCATAGCTTTTGTATAAAGCGTGGCTTTGTGGACGAGACTTCGTCGGAACTCACACCCCGGAAATGGTCAAAACAGGAAGGATGCGGCAAGGTCATTAGGAGGTAGCGCCCCTTTAGTGTATGTCATTCCTTCTGGATAGAGGTGGTATCATGGTATGGAGCCCAGATACTTAACCTATGTTGTTGCTGCAAATTTATTGCTTTGTGGTTGTTGGAAATCGTGGATCCTCAGATAGATCGGTTACGATCGGGGGATGACATATTCGTGTCAGTAGTTACCCAGTTAGGGGTAACCCGGCGTTGTGTTGGCAGAGATCCGGTTTGGTTCTCGGGTCGTCTTTCCAGAGGCGTACCCATGTGGCAATGGGAAGTTCCTTGGCCTGACCATTTGTTGGAAATCCAAAGAAACAATACGATCTTGTATGGTTTTAGTTGTAGAACCTATCATTCACTTATGCCTATGCTGGCTAAGATTTATATTCTACTTTCGAAATTGTTTTCTACACTATGCACTAGTAATAATGTCAAATGTTTCTTTTAAATGTGTATCAAGCATCTTTGACTATCATAAGGAGAAATCTCTCTGATTCTACGTTTGCATTGTGTGTGTGTGCGGGAGGCCTTATGGTAGTCTCATTTTTAAAAGCATTGTGAATTGACTTCAAAAATATTCCTCTATTTTGATTTTAAAGATAGATAAACTGTTTTAGTTCTCACACCAGTCACATGACTGACTCGGAGTTTATTGTTTTCCTTCCTAAACTCTGGGTGCCCATCAATTTCCACATGGGCAGTCAAGAGTAAGGTTTATCAGGATATTCTGGAATTCAGGAGTTGCTGGAGGCAAGCTAGATGGCATGGCGTATTACTAGTATATACTATTTCTTTTCCGCTGTTTGTTATTGTTTGTTGTTGTACACTCTGATTATGTAATGTAAGATGATGTAATGTAATAACTGATATAGTTCTTTGTTTTAATGATATTCATTTATCTATTATATGTTGTTCCGCTGCGAATTGTGAGTTTCTGATATTGTTCTGTTGTCACTTTCTGTTCTTTTCTATCTTTCTCTCTCTTCTTCTATCTTTTCTTCTTCTTAAATCATAACGATTCGGTTTTTCGGCAACGAAAAATCGCGTTCGTCACATTTGGTATCAGAACATATGGTTAAGCAACAACCATGGCTCTATTGGGTATTTCTCATTAGAGATGGAGTCAGTAGTACTCTAGAATGAGTTTGAGTATAATAATAGATACGAGTGCGTATTTGTTAGTGAATATAAAATTGTTTTATGTTGTGATGATTGGTTTGTTGGGTGGTATATGGATTCTGGTCGGTATAGTCTGTACAACTCTATAAATAGGGATCTCTAAACACTAATACAGAACAAATCGACACGATATTGTTTTAAATTGGGAGAATGAAATAATTTTACCTTGATTATATTTATATACAAAGGAATAATTTTTCAGAATTATTAAAAGTATATAAATTGATTATTGATTGTTGAAAATGTAAGAATGCATGCAAGTAAACAAAAGTTATTTGAATAAATTAAAAAAAACAACAATTGTAAAAGAATAATTGTATAAGAAAATGAACTATAATACGGAATTATAATTAAAATAATTTACAATTTTGAAATAATATTATATACAAGAAGTGAAATTATATAAGCAAAAGACTTATAAATGTGATTTATATTCTGAAAACAAAAATTCTAGAGAAGTGTTTTGAAAAGATTTGATATTTTGGGAAAATTATTTTGGAGAAATTAAAGCTCTAAACTCTTTTTGGTCACTGAAAAATAATTCTGATGATGATCATGACATCATCGGTGTTCATTTTCGGGTTTCCAAAAGAGGGATTGCTGCCAAATTGTCTTAAATGAAAGTTGTTTGGAAAAATTTGGATTTGGAAGTTTAAATATATAAGTTGTGTAACTTATAAAATGAGAAAATGTAAGTGAAACCAATTATTAAAAAGGGTAAAATGATTTGTTAAGTAAAATGAAATATGAATTTGAATGTTGATACGAATTTAACATAAGTAAATGTTAAATGAATTAGCTATTGAACTAATGAATGAATTGAATGTTAATCAATCTAATTTAAAAAAGTTGATATGAAATAATGAATGAAATGTTAATTCATTGAAAGCCAATGTAATTAGAAGTTGAATAATTGAATGAAAATCAATTAAATGTTAAACCAATTGAAATTAAAAGTGTTGAACCAAATTGAATGTTGAAAGTAAATTGAATGAATTTGGTTGAATTGGATATACATTGTTTGTTATTTGCTTGTTAGTTGATTGTGTAAAATTCATTAAGTGTTAATGAAAGTAAATTAGCAAAATCAAAAGCTTTGTAATTAAATTCAAATTGGAAGAAAATGAATTTTGGAGAGAACTGAATTTGATTTTGGAAGTGAACTAATGTGAATTTAAATTAGTGAATGCAAACTGATTGAAATTGAATATAAATGAATGATAGTAAAATCCAACGTTAACAAATCAAATGTGATTAAAATGAAAAACCAATTCATTGAGTGTTAATGAGAAATGAAAGAATATTGATTTGGTTATTGATTTGTTGGATGATTATTGGATGATAGTTGTTGATGGTTGCATTTGTTGCTTTAGTTGCATTTGCTATATCATGTAGTTGTTATGTTGCTATATGCTGTATATTAGTATTATTGTCATATATGCATGTTTCTAATTGTTTGTTGAGTGTTTAGTAGGTGCGGATGAAGTTGCTTCGCATTTGGAGCTCGCTTTTGCGCTATATTAGCCGTATATGCTCGCTAAATATAAATAAGGTACATATCTCGGATTACATACCGTACTTTTACACTTTTTTCCCTGCGGGATGCCTCATCACTTGATGAGATGTATATTTGTGATATATATACTGTCAATTTTTTTTCGGATCGAGCCGCGCAAAGGAGACTATGGCGAATTTTTCCGAAAATTTAAGGCGTTAGAATATTTTTGAGAAAATTGGGAAATTTTTGAAAACTAAAGTTGGGATTTGGAAACATAGTAAAGATATTGTAAGAAGTTTAACTATGAATTTTGAGAAAGTTAAACACTTAAGATATTTGAAAAATCTAAATTGAATGGTTTGTTTTGGAAAGTTAATGAATTCTGTAACTTTTTCTTACTTAGTAATTTCGAGGACGAAATTCTTTTAAGGGAGAAGTATGTAACGGCCCCGAATTTCTGTCAATTAATTTTTTTTATTTAATTGAATTTTAATATTAATAATTAAAATTTATGAGTCGAATAAATTTTATTTCGAATAATTGAATTTAATTGGATAATTAAATCAATAATTTAATATGTGAAATTACAGAAGTAATTGAAAATTGGGTTAAATATGATTGAAAATGATTTGTAAAAATTTTATTTTGTCATTTTGGAGTTAGGATGATGTTATAGAACTTTTAAAATCGAATTAAAAGTTTATTTGTGAAAATTGAATATTTTAATATTTAATCGACTAGTGAAATTAGCCATTTTTCAAACAGTCTCGGATTTCAATGAAACCAGTTTCATCGTATCCGTAATGTTATATTATTGCATGGTTTCAAATTTCATGTCAATCAAATTTACCGTTTGTCCGGTGCAAGCTAAAACGCCTAGAGAATCGTTTAACCGGTTTAATTTTAAATCGAACATTTATTGCCGTAACTCGCACAAATAATCGAATTGGCTTCGGAAACACATTCCATTGTGTCTAGAACGCGGGGTAAACCTTAGGAACGCCAACCGGCACGCTTCATTTGGAGTTCGAAATTTTTTGGGTGAATAGTGTTTTGGAATTTTTCTACATAAGACCTTCACAACTTCAACTTTGCAAACAACTAAACTTAAAACCCTAACCCTAAAATTGTTCAGCCGCCTCCATATACAATCAATGGCTGAAACAAAATTTCCTTCTTCCTCAATTATCTCTTCATCCATCAACATTTACAAGAAACGATCAACTACAAACTTGTAGAGGGTGGTGAGTTCGTCATATCCAACGGTGGAGATTTGAAATGGAGTAGTGTGGTGGTCGCTAGGAGGGGCCGTCGGCCTGTAGTTCGGCACGCAATTCGAGAGTGAGGGGAGGGTCGAGTGTCGAGTCGTTCTGGCCGAGCATGGAGTAGGAGATGCTCGTTTATATGGCGCTAGTTGATCGTTGTCAAAGTCGTCGTGGAGGCTCGAAAATTTAACCCTAGTTTGCAAGATGGGTTCAGCTATTACCTGTAGGAAACGTGAGAGAGGAGAAGAGGAAGGGTGCGGCCGTGATTGTTGGATGCAGGAATGAACGGTGATGATTTGGTTTAGGTTTAAGATTTAAATTATGTTGTAATTTAGTTTATTATAAATTCGTGTAACTTTAAAAATACGTATCTTTTTCATACGAGGTCGAAAACGCACGAAACTAGTTGCGTTGGAATCGTATCGACGAATACTACGCTATGGAATTGGATTGGAGTCGTTTAGAGTTAGTGAGAATTTCGGGTAAAATTAAACGCACGTTTAATTTTATTCGAAATAAAACGCTGGAACAGAATTGAAATCAAGATGAGAACTTCTCACTCAATCGAACAGTTTTGATTTAAATTTTAAATAGTTAGATTTAAAATTTGCTTGAATGTATGTTGAATGATGATTGCAGTTATTGATTACTGTTTGATTGTGATAGTATATATAGTAGGATATATCTATATATAACAATATATATATATATATATATATATATATATATATATATTGGCATATGTATATATTGGAATTGATTTCCCGCATTGTATAGCGGATGAGACCCTATTGTGCCGCATAATAGCGGATAATATTTTATAAACCCCATATACCGTGATAATTCCGTACTGGAGCGGAATTGGTATTGTGCTAACATCGGTGGATGCAAGGAAACAGGTTGGAGGGATCCAACTGGATTCCTCAACTGTATTGATTTATTTACAAATATTGTGATATTTGTTGATGTTTGTTGTCGTGATTGACTATTTGGTGCTGTTGCATCATCAGATCCATTTTTAAAGTTTGAAAGTAACGATCTTTGATTTAAAAGGATTTTAAAGAGATTTTTTTGAAATTATATGTTTTATTTAATTTTTTGAATTGATTCATTTTTAAATAAATAAAAAATAAAATTTTAAAGTAATAAAAATTATATTCTTGTGAAATTTAACCAAAGTGTGATTTTTTTAAATAAATAGTTAAGTAATTTATAAATTGGTTTAAACTGGGATTTTTGAATTATTAAAAACTGTAACGACCCACTATTTTGTACCATTCGAATTCGACAATAATAGAACATGTCGAGCTGGAATAGTTCAAAATAATAGATTGTAGAATAAATTTGGCAAAACTCGGAATATACAATAAATAAATCGCAGAATCACATACACAGATATCAGAATCTCGCAGCGGAAATTAAAAATTTAGTGGTTCATGAAGCCACTGATACATCTTTACAAAACAGAACTTACATTGTCTATAATCCTCAATACAAATTTTAACATACACAGATAGAGAGTCTTCAAAGTCTTGAATTCCAGAAAGGATAAAGGCTGAAACAACTTCCAATAGCACGAATGATCTACTGAGTGTCCTAGCTACGGAGAAGAAACTGAAGCTGCAACTCAGGCTGACCCGAGCGTACAATAAAACAAAACACTCGAGTCAGGACATACATACTTATATAATGTAAGCTAAATCAAGTGTACTGTAATATATAGCAAGTAACTCAAAGGATGCCTGGGACCGCCCATCCTCTAAGGATCCGTTAAACTATTTACTATGTAGTATATTGCGCTATTATAATAGTGTCTATTTATAAAGTAAACATACTTATTTCTTAGCATTAAGGGGTTACCCATATAGCCCTTAACACGTAATAGTCCCAGTAGTCCATCCAATATCATAGCTCCTCCTACTCGGGAAGCAACTAGAGGATACCACACGGGCTACGGGAGAAAACCAAACTCGTACAAGGCTCGATATGGTAGGTGACACGGCACAACTAGGCAATGCCAGGGTAGATATACCAATTGCTATCCGGACCGGTGGTAACACGAAGCCGCAGCAACCGCCCACCTCGAACAACACTCCCAAATCAAAGGGTGCACCCAAACAATCACATAAGCAATAGAATGGTATACGAAGAAGTGCGTTCGATCAGAGGAGCTACCTCATTAATCCGAGAATCGCTCCTGTTTTAGCCACCTTATGCCAACTCACGGGAGTCGGGTCCACGTATATACCTTTCAAGAAACCGTCACCACCAACCTACTTCATTCTGGAATCTCCACCGCGTACACGGTTAGTCAAAGTGGTTTTCGGTATCGACAGAGAGTATGTCCATATCCGATCCCGGTCTCTTTGCCAACCCTTCGTTATTATAACCCGTGGTTATTTAAAAACAGTTTATACTTTAAATCAGAATAAACATTTCCATTTCAAAACTATAGATACGATATCATTTTAAAACCCAAAACAATAGGATATCGTTATATTCAAATATAATTCTTTCCAAAACCATACTGTTTATAATATCTGGAGACCAAATATTTGAATTATATCTTCAAAGGATAATGTTTTGGAAACTTTACTTAAATCCATAACTCCCAAACACAATGGTTTGGACATTCAACGGTATATATATAAATGGGTTAGCTTTATGGTTACTTTGTAAAGAAGATAATTTATATTTCTTTATTTAAAGTTTTAACCATAATTTAAAAATATCCCTTTATGTTCCCAAAACCATTTCAATTTTTATATATATCTAATTGGAGTATTTACTATTCAAAACTTAGTTTGGGTTTTATTCTTTCACAAATCAATGTTTTATATTTTTAGTCTTGAATATTCCCATAATTTCCATAAATAAAACTCCAAATTTTAACCATTAAATTTTTCCCAAAATTTACTTAATACCAGAATATTTATCTTTAATTTATTTAGGAAAATACAGTTATAAATATTATGTCTTAAGTTTTTCCAAAACTTAAGGTAAAATAAAATTTATCAAATTCCATAAATTTTAGAGCAATCAAATTCTAGATTCCATAGCACTTAGGAAATGCTACCTAAAGTTATGGGTAAAACTAGTCCAATTTCAAAAGACAGCATTTAAATGCTGTAATAGATTGTTTAACTTGATAAATATTTCCAAATATAACCTATTTATTTATTCATTTATTAACTGAAATCTTATTCTTTCAAAATCCCGATTTACCAAATAAGTTATATTCCATAAATTTATTCAAATATTTATTTATTTCTTTATTTATAACTTATTAAAAATCAATATAAATTCCTTTAAAGATATAAATCAAATATTTAACTTCCAAAATAATTTTAAATATTTCAGAAAATATTATAAGGACCACGGGCCTGTATATAGTTCTCTAGCCTAGGTCAAGTGGTACGGATTTATATCATTTCAATCCGTAGTTTACAAAAATCCCGGGTCCTATCATTTCAAACCCGCAAACCCCAAGTTTAACAGTTTAACAGTTAACAGCATAATTTAACAATAATAATCATTTAGGCCTATCATTTCAGCCCATAACAATCTACGTATAACAGGGAACTTGCAGTGTGATTTAAGCAGTAAATAAACAATAACATAATATAACTGCAGATATAATACAACAGATAATAACTGATGAGGTGTCAATTTAAATGGGGTTCATCATTTTATATTACACTACAGACAGATAATAGTGACATAAAATTTTACACATACACTTGCAATAATTTACGAAATATAAATACGTATGTCTGGTGAGAAATACTCACCTGAAAGTTGCAGAAAATTTGAATTCAAAACGACGATTCACCGGTAAAGACCGACAGAAAATAACGATCAAATTTCTTCTGATGTCGCCTAGATTCAAATCTAGAACAAATTCAAATATTTTGAAACGCGACTTTAGAATTTACGGTCAAAGAAAAATTAAAATAGAACGAGAATGATTTGACTTGCTCGACCACTCCACCGTGTTTTAACCCAAACTATACCCAGTATGAACCGTGCTAACATTAAATTTTAACGACAAAATTTTCTAAAGACTGATTAAACAAAATGGTGACGTTTCTCCTAAGGCCGTGATACACGCATGTGCACGTGCACACTTGCTTTCCCCTTACTCATGTACACACATTTTTTTGCCACCATTTCTTTTACTCCCCCTTTTTTTTTTTCCAAGCATTAGACTTTATTTATTTACAGTATACTACCCTAACTTCACTGTAACAGGCTTACCCAACATCCAAATCTGGTTTCAGACTTCAGCCACACCCCTTGCAACCTACCCAGATCTGACCTGCCACTGCCATGCCTCTGCTTCAACCACCCCTATGCTTTTTGCCCAGTCTGGTTCTAAAGCAACCAACTACCCATCAACTCAGCTATCTCCAATTATTTCAAATGCCCAAGTGTACACTGATATGTACATGCACAGATTCCACTTCCTATATGCAGACCATATTTGTTTCTTTCCTAAGCTTGGGTTTTAACAACTTAATTACTGATTTAAATATTTATTTTATCCTACAATCTACCTTCCAGATTTCAGAGACCAAGCAGATGCAAAAAGGAAATGTGCAGATGAAAAATATGCAGACTGTAACCTATACCCGAGCCACCCTTAATTGCTTCGAGTCATTATCCTCTCTACTTCGGGTCAGACAGTGAATTTCTTCGAGTCAAATTCTAAAATCCCCGAGTCATATTTTTACTAACTCTGGTCTATGACACTTCTGTCTGAAATGCTTCACTTGCCTTTCTTTTCCAGACTACCACTTCCTTACCTCCTGATCTTTCCACTAACTACCCCTTCACCTTGTATTGCATCCATCCCACACTTCAATATGCATCAATACTCCCTGGCTTCACCACTTCCAGGTTCCCATCATTCAGATCTGCACAAACACATATCACAACATGCACAAGACTTAACTTGTCCTTCCTATTCCACCACCAGATAGCTTCACTGCCTACTTCTATTTCCACTACACTTGCCATCCATACTACACAAACACCACTGCAGACATGAGTCTATCACTCACAAAACTATGCAAGACAACACAAACCAACTCAGACTTTAGATGTGAAACTGTAGACTGAATTGTCCTAGACTAGCATATATGCAGACACTCTATACAACTGCAACTGACATTTCCTAGTCCAGATCTACCCAAACCAAATCAGACTTCCCATGATCATATATGCAGACAAATGTGAGAGTGCAAACTGACATGACTAAGCTTTGTGGATTATATTTCAGATCTATTGTTGTTAGCAACATAAATTGTGATGAACCCTATATGGTATGTCAGATTTTCCTAACTTGATACCCCAGACCATCAGATCAAAAAGAATTCAGTGGTATAGTGGATAGTGGCCGAGCAAGATACAAAGGCAGAGAGAATTTCAACACAAAAGTAAAGACTTACCTGATGACTCGAGAGAAGGGGAAAATGAGGTGAATCACAGATGAATTGGTTTGCAGAGGAAAAATAAATTTATAACAAATGCTTGGTTATCCAGAGAAATAAAAGAAACGAAATGTATCAGTTTCTTTAGTTATCACTTCCATTGATATGGCCGAGAGTTTGTATTCATCAGTTACACAAAAATTTATTTGGCATTGCTTGCACGATTCATGGAGGTCAGCTTAAATCTTGATTGCCAGATGCAAAACATCTCTCAACCATGCGGGTTCAAGGGCCGTGGTTGATTGATGTATGAAGAATGATCAAAGGCAGGCATGATACAAAAACTGATGATGCAAGTGTGAACGAAATTAATACACACGTTTTTGATTTCAAAACTTGCGTGATTTGAGTTGTAACTGAAGGAATTTAAAGGCAGAGGTAAATAGGAAAGCACGGTCATAGGCTTTGAAAAAGGGTGTGTATGTTTTCAGAAAAAAAAATGTGAACTGCCAGAGAAAAGATACAAAATGCTCGAACGTTTCACCATTTAAATGTTTACTTATGCTACCCTTGATTTTTGGTTTTATTATAAACATTTTAAGAAGATAAATATTTACGTGTCGGTTTGGAAATGTATACAACGTTTTAAACGATTGATTTTTAACAACGACGTTTGTTTATAAAAATCACTGACTGATAATTTGTATCCAAAAATATTTATAACTTGATTTTTACACTGCGCTAAACAGACGCAGTCTAGAACATCAAAAATTTTCGTAAAAATAATATTTTAAAAACACACGTTTTATTACGTTGCTTTATACCCTATAATTGACGCGTCTTTTGAACGCGAAATTCAACTGTTCAAACTTAGCTTAAATTTCACAGTTATTATTAGATTTTATTGACATATGCAATTTTATAAAATATATCTTCAAATTAAATAATTAAACTATATCTTTAGACACAATTTATATAAAATATACTTTGAAATTAAATAATTAATAATAAAATAAATATCTAAAACTAGGGCTGTTACACTCTCCCCCACTTAAGAACTTTTCGTCCTCGAAAAGGAACGGAAGAAGAGAAACAAAGGAAGATAAGCTAGATAAACACGAACCTTAAACGAATAGTTCCGGATTTGAAGCACGAAGAAGATCTCCTAGAATCGGTTTTACCCTTTTCAGTTTGACCGTCAGTCTATGGGTGCTCAGGTCCCGATGAGTAACAAAGATTTCAAAGATTATAGAAAGATTTCTAAATAGACTGGTATAAGTAATAGCCTTTCCATTCTGTAGCAGATAGGAAAAAAAAAATAGTTTGGAAAACAAAATAATAAATTTGAAATCATAATGCTTTTGAAATCAAAATACTTTGAAAGTAATTAAGATTTATAGATATTATCTTTTAGAAATCATACTACAAAATCATAACATTTTTTTTTTTTATAAACTTCATTTATTCAATTATAATTTTCAAAACATTTATTTTTAGAAACAGCAACACTTAAAATATGTTACCGTAGATATAATAGTATTTCAAATTAGTTCAATTCTGCAATATTCATTTGGATAATATTTTACTTATTTTTTTAAAACAAACTTTTATGAAGGTAATATCTAAATAAACTTTATTTTATTTCAAAAGTTCATTATTTTACTTATCTCTATATTTAACAAATAACCTAACACTTATTTGAAATACCTATTTTATGAGATATTCCTTTCATAAGTTATACTTGAAATTTTTATTTGAAAACCAAAATCTCAATTATCAAATTTTGATTATGAGGTTATTTAAATAAATTCCTTAAATTCCCTTTTTCTTATTTATCTCACTTAATCTTTTATAACTAAAATTTAAGTGTATAATATTAATTATAACCACTCAAATTTTTATTTATAAAATCCTTTTATATTGTATATTATCCAAATTCATTTTTAACTTTTGAAAATCAAGGTAAGTCATATTGAAATGAAATTGAGTATTATACAACTAAAACTTCCAAATTTAATTATCTCCAATTGGAAATATATTTTTTCCAAATTTATATTTTTAATTATTGAAATTATTCCCAAAGATAAAACTTAAGAATTAAATTTCTGATTTCCTTCAACCATTTAGAGATAGATAAATATATATACATAATATGTCAAATCAATTTAAATTATATATCTATATATATTAAGTCATATTTTAGAAATTCAAATCAATTAAAATCTCAAGGTAACACTGTAGCCAGATTACAGAATGGTCTTTTCACTTCGAAACTCGAAAATGAAAGTCGATGATGCTGCAGTCATCACCGAAACTATTTTCCAGCGACAAAGAGAAAAGCACTAATTTTAAAATTTCTTGGAAACAAATTTCTATACAAAAATTACTTTAAATAATATATCCTTTAAAAATTTAAATCCAAGGTTTGAAACTATCAGAAATTAAATTCTCAAGTTCTTGTTTTAAATTCATTTCTATTTTCTAAATTAATTTATAACCATTGTTTATATTCAATTATTTATATTAGACAAACCACATGGTTTACAAAATTGTAAATAAAATCAAAACTATTTTCTCTTGACAAATAGTTAAATTAATTATAAGATTCTGGAAATTATACTTATATATATATAGATTTAATTTTCAAACATAGGCATAAATTTTCAAACAAGGATAGAGGTTCAAATTTGATGAACTCAAATCAATAGAATTCAAGATAGGTTGTAATTCAGAAGATCGGATGATGAAATAACAAAATAAGGAACTGAGTGAGGTTATATAAATCGCGGGCAACCTTGACCGGGTCAACCGTGACTTAAGGAGTCAGATCGATGGGGTTGAGTAAATCCACATTTGATCTGAAGAGATAGAGTTCAGAATAACCAAGATACCAGTATATAAACCGAGGATAAATATAAACCACCGGTGAATCAATGCTAATGGTAAAGGAGTTTCACCCCTTTATTAGAATAATGGCGAGACCGCCAATTCACTATAAAGATCATCCGAAGTGGAGTTACGGGATACTCCAGGATTTAAAGATGATGAAAAGTGAGGGACACGGATGAACTTTGAAACCATATGGAATGTTCCAAAATTCGAAAAGAAAGTGGTTCAGTTTCGAATGAACGTGATTCTGTAAATCAAATTTACCATACATTCTAAGTTTTGCCTAGAGCCAAAGCTCTGATACCAGCTGTAACGACCCACTATTTTGTACCATTCGAATTCGACAATAATAGAACATGTCGAGCTGGAATAGTTCAAAATAATAGATTGTAGAATAAATTTGGCAAAACTCGGAATATACAATAAATAAATCGCAGAATCACATACACAGATATCAGAATCTCGCAGCGGAAATTAAAAATTTAGTGGTTCATGAAGCCACTGATACATCTTTACAAAACAGAACTTACATTGTCTATAATCCTCAATACAAATTTTAACATACACAGATAGAGAGTCTTCAAAGTCTTGAATTCCAGAAAGGATAAAGGCTGAAACAACTTCCAATAGCACGAATGATCTACTGAGTGTCCTAGCTACGGAGAAGAAACTGAAGCTGCAACTCAGGCTGACCCGAGCGTACAATAAAACAAAACACTCGAGTCAGGACATACATACTTATATAATGTAAGCTAAATCAAGTGTACTGTAATATATAGCAAGTAACTCAAAGGATGCCTGGGACCGCCCATCCTCTAAGGATCCGTTAAACTATTTACTATGTAGTATATTGCGCTATTATAATAGTGTCTATTTATAAAGTAAACATACTTATTTCTTAGCATTAAGGGGTTACCCATATAGCCCTTAACACGTAATAGTCCCAGTAGTCCATCCAATATCATAGCTCCTCCTACTCGAGAAGCAACTAGAGGATACCACACGGGCTACGGGAGAAAACCAAACTCGTACAAGGCTCGATATGGTAGGTGACACGGCACAACTAGGCAATGCCAGGGTAGATATACCAATTGCTATCCGGACCGGTGGTAACGCGAAGCCGCAGCAACCGCCCACCTCGAACAACACTCCCAAATCAAAGGGTGCACCCAAACAATCACATAAGCAATAGAATGGTATACGAAGAAGTGCGTTCGATCAGAGGAGCTACCTCATTAATCCGAGAATCGCTCCTGTTTTAGCCACCTTATGCCAACTCACGGGAGTCGGGTCCACGTATATACCTTTCAAGAAACCGTCACCACCAACCTACTTCATTCTGGAATCTCCACCGCGTACACGGTTAGTCAAAGTGGTTTTCGGTATCGACAGAGAGTATGTCCATATCCGATCCCGGTCTCTTTGCCAACCCTTCGTTATTATAACCCGTGGTTATTTAAAAACAGTTTATACTTTAAATCAGAATAAACATTTCCATTTCAAAACTATAGATACGATATCATTTTAAAACCCAAAACAATAGGATATCGTTATATTCAAATATAATTCTTTCCAAAACCATACTGTTTATAATATCTGGAGACCAAATATTTGAATTATATCTTCAAAGGATAATGTTTTGGAAACTTTACTTAAATCCATAACTCCCAAACACAATGGTTTGGACATTCAACGGTATATATATAAATGGGTTAACTTTATGGTTACTTTGTAAAGAAGATAATTTATATTTCTTTATTTAAAGTTTTAACCATAATTTAAAAATATCCCTTTATGTTCCCAAAACCATTTCAATTTTTATATATATCCAATTGGAGTATTTACTATTCAAAACTTAGTTTGGGTTTTATTCTTTCACAAATCAATGTTTTATATTTTTAGTCTTGAATATTCCCATAATTTCCATAAATAAAACTCCAAATTTTAACCATTAAATTTTTCCCAAAATTTACTTAATACCAGAATATTTATCTTTAATTTATTTAGGAAAATACAGTTATAAATATTATGTCTTAAGTTTTTCCAAAACTTAAGGTAAAATAAAATTTATCAAATTCCATAAATTTTAGAGCAATCAAATTCTAGATTCCATAGCACTTAGGAAATGCTACCTAAAGTTATGGGTAAAACTAGTCCAATTTCAAAAGACAGCATTTAAATGCTGTAATAGATTGTTTAACTTGATAAATATTTCCAAATATAACCTATTTATTTATTCATTTATTAACTGAAATCTTATTCTTTCAAAATCCCGATTTACCAAATAAGTTATATTCCATAAATTTATTCAAATATTTATTTATTTCTTTATTTATAACTTATTAAAAATCAATATAAATTCCTTTAAAGATATAAATCAAATATTTAACTTCCAAAATAATTTTAAATATTTCAGAAAATATTATAAGGACCACGGGCCTGTATATAGTTCTCTAGCCTAGGTCAAGTGGTACGGATTTATATCATTTCAATCCGTAGTTTACAAAAATCCCGGGTCCTATCATTTCAAACCCGCAAACCCCAAGTTTAACAGTTTAACAGTTAACAGCATAATTTAACAATAATAATCATTTAGGCCTATCATTTCAGCCCATAACAATCTACGTATAACAGGGAACTTGCAGTGTGATTTAAGCAGTAAATAAACAATAACATAATATAACTGCAGATATAATACAACAGATAATAACTGATGAGGTGTCAATTTAAATGGGGTTCATCATTTTATATTACACTACAGACAGATAATAGTGACATAAAATTTTACACATACACTTGCAATAATTTACGAAATATAAATACGTATGTCTGGTGAGAAATACTCACCTGAAAGTTGCAGAAAATTTGAATTCAAAACGACGATTCACCGGTAAAGACCGACAGAAAATAACGATCAAATTTCTTCTGATGTCGCCTAGATTCAAATCTAGAACAAATTCAAATATTTTGAAACGCGACTTTAGAATTTACGGTCAAAGAAAAATTAAAATAGAACGAGAATGATTTGACTTGCTCGACCACTCCACCGTGTTTTAACCCAAACTATACCCAGTATGAACCGTGCTAACATTAAATTTTAACGACAAAATTTTCTAAAGACTGATTAAACAAAATGGTGACGTTTCTCCTAAGGCCGTGATACACGCATGTGCACGTGCACACTTGCTTTCCCCTTACTCATGTACACACATTTTTTTGCCACCATTTCTTTTACTCCCCCTTTTTTTTTTTTTCCAAGCATTAGACTTTATTTATTTACAGTATACTACCCTAACTTCACTGTAACAGGCTTACCCAACATCCAAATCTGGTTTCAGACTTCAGCCACACCCCTTGCAACCTACCCAGATCTGACCTGCCACTGCCATGCCTCTGCTTCAACCACCCCTATGCTTTTTGCCCAGTCTGGTTCTAAAGCAACCAACTACCCATCAACTCAGCTATCTCCAATTATTTCAAATGCCCAAGTGTACACTGATATGTACATGCACAGATTCCACTTCCTATATGCAGACCATATTTGTTTCTTTCCTAAGCTTGGGTTTTAACAACTTAATTACTGATTTAAATATTTATTTTATCCTACAATCTACCTTCCAGATTTCAGAGACCAAGCAGATGCAAAAAGGAAATGTGCAGATGAAAAATATGCAGACTGTAACCTATACCCGAGCCACCCTTAATTGCTTCGAGTCATTATCCTCTCTACTTCGGGTCAGACAGTGAATTTCTTCGAGTCAAATTCTAAAATCCCCGAGTCATATTTTTACTAACTCTGGTCTATGACACTTCTGTCTGAAATGCTTCACTTGCCTTTCTTTTCCAGACTACCACTTCCTTACCTCCTGATCTTTCCACTAACTACCCCTTCACCTTGTATTGCATCCATCCCACACTTCAATATGCATCAATACTCCCTGGCTTCACCACTTCCAGGTTCCCATCATTCAGATCTGCACAAACACATATCACAACATGCACAAGACTTAACTTGTCCTTCCTATTCCACCACCAGATAGCTTCACTGCCTACTTCTATTTCCACTACACTTGCCATCCATACTACACAAACACCACTGCAGACATGAGTCTATCACTCACAAAACTATGCAAGACAACACAAACCAACTCAGACTTTAGATGTGAAACTGTAGACTGAATTGTCCTAGACTAGCATATATGCAGACACTCTATACAACTGCAACTGACATTTCCTAGTCCAGATCTACCCAAACCAAATCAGACTTCCCATGATCATATATGCAGACAAATGTGAGAGTGCAAACTGACATGACTAAGCTTTGTGGATTATATTTCAGATCTATTGTTGTTAGCAACATAAATTGTGATGAACCCTATATGGTATGTCAGATTTTCCTAACTTGATACCCCAGACCATCAGATCAAAAAGAATTCAGTGGTATAGTGGATAGTGGCCGAGCAAGATACAAAGGCCGAGAGAATTTCAACACAAAAGTAAAGACTTACCTGATGACTCGAGAGAAGGGGAAAATGAGGTGAATCACAGATGAATTGGTTTGCAGAGGAAAAATAAATTTATAACAAATGCTTGGTTATCCAGAGAAATAAAAGAAACGAAATGTATCAGTTTCTTTAGTTATCACTTCCATTGATATGGCCGAGAGTTTGTATTCATCAGTTACACAAAAATTTATTTGGCATTGCTTGCACGATTCATGGAGGTCAGCTTAAATCTTGATTGCCAGATGCAAAACATCTCTCAACCATGCGGGTTCAAGGGCTGTGGTTGATTGATGTATGAAGCATGATCAAAGGCAGGCATGATACAAAAACTGATGATGCAAGTGTGAACGAAATTAATACACACGTTTTTGATTTCAAAACTTGCGTGATTTGAGTTGTAACTGAAGGAATTTAAAGGCAGAGGTAAATAGGAAAGCACGGTCATAGGCTTTGAAAAAGGGTGTGTATGTTTTCAGAAAAAAAAATGTGAACTGCCAGAGAAAAGATACAAAATGCTCGAACGTTTCACCATTTAAATGTTTACTTATGCTACCCTTGATTTTTGGTTTTATTATAAACATTTTAAGAAGATAAATATTTACGTGTCGGTTTGGAAATGTATACAACGTTTTAAACGATTGATTTTTAACAACGACGTTTGTTTATAAAAATCACTGACTGATAATTTGTATCCAAAAATATTTATAACTTGATTTTTACACTGCGCTAAACAGACGCAGTCTAGAACATCAAAAATTTTCGTAAAAATAATATTTTAAAAACACACGTTTTATTACGTTGCTTTATACCCTATAATTGACGCGTCTTTTGAACGCGAAATTCAACTGTTCAAACTTAGCTTAAATTTCACAGTTATTATTAGATTTTATTGACATATGCAATTTTATAAAATATATCTTCAAATTAAATAATTAAACTATATCTTTAGACACAATTTATATAAAATATACTTTGAAATTAAATAATTAATAATAAAATAAATATCTAAAACTAGGGCTGTTACAAAAACGATGTATATAAAAGATTTTAAAATTGATATTTTATAAATTAAAAATATTGGAATATTAAAACTAGTTTTTATAAGTGTTAAAAATGAAATAAAAATGGATTTCATAAGTGAACGGAATTTATAGATTTATAAATTGTGAAGTTATAAAATGAATAGATTTTGTAAAATAGAAGATTTATAAGTAATTATCTTATAAATCGGATTTTGGCATTTAAATGAGATATAAATGGAATTTGTTAATAATGAGATTTATAAATCGAAGCTTATAAATAGAAATGGAATTTATAAACATTGTTTATAAATTCGAAATCAATTGAATTTGATAAATTGAATATTGAAGTTTATTAAAGGAAATATATTCACGATTTTGGACAGTGAATACATTATTGAATAAAACAGGTATGATTTGGAGAAGTGAAATTTTAAAATGAAGTTAATTGTTTTAAAAGATGTTTTAAAATGGATTAACTATCGAAACCATAGATTTCAACATTCATTGTTGAAATAGACGTTTTCGAGAAATAAGGAAATGGTGGACTATAACACTGTTGTTATAGTAAATGATTTCCGAAAGGAAATGTTTTATATAGTATTGCGATTTATATATTTATCCTAATTTCGAATCCCTATACTAGTATTTTTGGGTTGTCGTAACAATGTTTTACGTAACATTCGTTTTGACCCAAACAAATGTGTTTAAGAGAATGATTTCTTAAAGAATGAAATATATACTTAATTTTGATTTAAGTATATTGAATATTTTCAAATGTTGAAAATAAATAGATTTGTGAATACTTATTATTAAATAAGTTTGGAAATGTTCTTCCAATATGAAATGAGACGTTTTGAGAATTATCTTTTTAAAGCTAAGTTGAAAGTGAATATTTGAAATCGATTTGAAAATCGTATATCAGTAGATATTTGGAAATTTAAATTCACTATGGAATATATAAAGGAAAGGGGAATTTGTTAAAACTAAATATTGATTTATTTATGAAGTGTGGAAATATATTTACGGATTTGGAACGTAAATTTAAAGTAAATCGTTAAGGATTTATTTAATTGGTTTAAATGAACCATGTTGAAATGAAAGTAATCTCGTACAGTGGAATGATTTGAAAATTGTTTTCAAATGTTGAAGTGTGGAAAATATATATATCTTGTGAAGATATTTTGGAAAGTAAATAATTTGGGAAATTATTTGGAATTTGGTGATGTTGAACACGCCTATTGATAGTTAAATAACCGACTATCAATATTTACCTTTAAATAGGTATTTGTTGTGATTGCTTGAATTTGAATGCCACACTTATTTTTAAAATAAGCGCTCACTATTCGGGTTAGCCGGGAAAGGACCTTGGGGTCCTATAACCCATTCTGAATATGTGATACGTCGTAATGGATTGCATTCGATGACCGGTGTGGAAGACCGGATATTTTTGAAAATCGAAGGATTACCGTCGAGTTACTGTACATCGGCTGATCTCTGATATAGAGGTTTTATCACCCTTAGTGACGGGAAGTCCGGTCGTGATTAATGAATATCCGGATAGCAAGGACTTCTTTGGAAGTGCCTTCGGTTCTGTTTGATCCCGGAACAGAATTGTATGGATTATATGTCTGACATTACAAATTGAGATATAAAGCTGATTTCTTTCAAATATATTTCTGTGGGTGGCGGAGAATTTATTCTCTTAGCTTAACACCCTTCTCTGAGACGTACGAGTTCAGAGGTTATGTAGTTGAAGGTTATTAGTGATATCCTCCCAATTTGGTAGTGTGGCATGCTAAGTGTTGCTGTTAAATGATCATTGTTTGATCATTTGTGATATGATCATTTGTTTGATCATTTATCTTTGTGATCATTTCTTTTATCATTTGTTGACCCAAAGCACAGCTTTTGTGTAAGGTGTGGCTTTGTGGATGAGACTTCGTCGAACCTCACACCCCGGAAATGGTCAGAACAGGGAGGATGCGGCAAGGTTATTAGGGGGTAGCGCCCTTTTAGTGTATGTCATTCCTTCTGGATAGAGGTGGTTCATGGTATGGAGCCCAAATACTTAACCTATGTTATTGCTACAAATTTATTGCTTTGTGGTTGTTGGAAATCGAGGATCCTCAGATAGATCGGTTACGATCGGGGGATGACATATTCGTGTCAGTAGTTACCCATTTAGGGGTAACCCGGCCTTGTGTTGGCAAAGATCCGGTTTAGTTCTCGGGTCGTCTTTCCAGAGGCGTACCCATGTGGCAATGGGAAGTTCCTTGGCCTGACCATTTTTTGGAAATCCAAAGAAACAATACGATCTTGTACGGTTTTAGTTGTAGAACCTATCATTCACTTATGGTGGTGCCTCACTGTTTGGATGGTAGCTATAGTAGGCATAAGTGTGGAATGCCTATGCTGGCTAAGATTTATATTCTACTTTCGAAATTGTTTTCTACACTATGCTGTAGTAATAATATCAAATGTTTATTTTTAATGCGTATCAAGCATCTTTGACTATCATAAGGAGAAATCTCCTCCGATTCTGCGTTTGCATTGTGTGTGTGTGTGCGAGAGGCCTTTTGGTAATCTCATTTTTAAAAGCATTGCGAATTTACTTTAAAAATATTCCTCTATTTTGATTTTAAAGATAGATAAACTGTTTTAGTTCTCACACCAGTCACATGACTGACTCGGAGTTTATTGTTTTCCTTCCTAAACTCTGGGTGCCCATCAATTTCCACACGGGCGGTCAAGCGTAAGGTTTATCAGGATATTCTGGAATTCAGGAGTTGCTGGAGGCAAGCTGGATGGCATGGCGTATTACTAGTATATAGTATTTCTTTTCCGCTGTTTGTTGTTGTTTGTTGTTGTACACTCTGATGATGTAATGTAAGATGATGTAATGTAATAACCGATATAGTTCTTTGTTTTAATGATATTCATTTATCTATTATATGTTGTTACGCTGCGAATTGTGAGATTCTGATATTGTTCTGTTGTCTCTTTCTGTTCTGTTCTATCTTTCTCTCTCTTCTTCTATCTTTTCTTCTTCTTAAATCATAACGATTCGGTTTTTCGGCAACGAAAAATTGCGTGCGTCACATAACCAATATGTAAAATACGGTAAATTGAAAACTGCACTTTGTTTAAAACACTATACATTGTAATATTTGATTTAAAATTCATGAATTTACTTGATGTTCCTATTTATAAACCTGAAACATTAAATTATAAAGTTTGAATTTTCACTCTATGCTAATTGTTGCTCTGTGTAACTTAATTTTTCAGGTTATAGACAATTCTATTTAATTTATATAAAATTTAAACTTACATTATTCTAAAATAAACAGGTTTTATTCAAAAGTTTAAGTCATAACAACAAACAAGTCAAAGAAAGGAATTCAAGAATCAAACAGGAGTTTGGGATTTTAAAGAACAGACATGCAACACTTATCATCATGTATACATGCATATATTTACAGGTACAATATTCATCGCAATTTCATATAAGTTCATTTCTAATTTAAAAAGCACGTACAACTTTACCTATCAAATAAATTTTAAAATGAGTTACTCACCTGTAATTATGCAGACAGAGCACATCCCCTTTAAGTATGCATGTAGAATATCCTTTGCAAATGTTTTGAATGCCCTTTGAAACTTGCTTCAAATTTGATGCTTTTAATCTTGTTTAAAAAAAACTTCCGGATTTAAAGAATTGAATGCCTATTTGCTTGCGTCATGGTTGCATGCAGGTCCTACAGATTCTAATTACCTAGGTTTTCAAAGTATTTGATTTTGAAGTTTTGAGGAGGTGAAATTTGCAGATTTTAGGAATGCAATTGATTTTACAGGAAATTGAATAGGTTATCATGATTTTCAGATTTGAGGAATGAAGAGTTTTGATTAGGTTTTTAGTTGGAAATTTTCTCTTAGTTTATGAAATGAAAAATGAGAAAAGAAAGGAAAAAGAAAACATGCAAGTTTTAAATAACAATATTTTGATTTAAATTAAAATTAAAGGAAAATTAAAATTAAAATTTTGACACATGGCTAAAATGTTAACACTTGTAGATTACCTTTCTTAAATACTTAACACATGTTAACTTATGTCATAAATTATTAACACATGTCATTTTAAACGATTTGTTATTTTTAAATTAAAGTTAACGAATGTTTAAATTAAATTAATTAGTTTCTCATACTTAGTTATGTATATAATTAATTTCTGAATAATAAAGCAAAGTGTTCTTATAAATAAAACAATATACAAATAAATCATTTGACCAAGATACTTTTAAACAATTAAAATAAATTTATAAAAGAGGTTGTAACTTAAATGAATACATGCTTCATATTTTAAATTGTATTTTAAATTTCATATTAAATTTACAAATCACATTTTATAAATCAATATTTTAAAAAGAATAACACAAACATTTTTTTTATAACTTGTTTTAAATATTCAAACTTAAGCCAAAATGAATTTTAAACCAATAAAACATTTACCTTCCATATTTAAAATCATTTAGTTATTTTATTAAATAGTTTTTGAAAAGCTTAAATCAAAAAAATAAATCATAATTCCCAATTTCAAATTATTAAAATTATGCTATACTAATTTAATTAAAAACAACTTATCTATTTAAAATATATATAAATACATATACATTATTAAATAGAAAATAGATTTATTAGTTTATTAAAAATAAATTCACAAATTAAATATTTAAATAAAGAAGATTATTTAATCAATTCAAATTTATCCTACAAAAATTATCAAATTAATTTAAATTTAAACATAGATTATTAAATTTATATTTCCATAAATTCCGGGATATTACAGCAGAGAGTATGACAACTTTCGGTCCTCGAACAAACTCCGATCCGG
Organism: Allium cepa; assembly: GCA_030765085.1. Taxonomy (NCBI): domain Eukaryota; kingdom Viridiplantae; phylum Streptophyta; class Magnoliopsida; order Asparagales; family Amaryllidaceae; genus Allium; species Allium cepa. The sequence continues at coordinate 814,921,920 of CM060939.1, forward strand.
GCTGGTGGTAACGCATAGCCACAGCTACCGCCCACCTCGAACAAACTTCCCCTAAAATCAAAGTAAAAGTGGCCACCAAATCAATCCAAAGTCAGAGTATAGTATCGAAGAGGAGTGTCTGAGAAAGGGCGCTAACCCCCTTGGCTAGAGAATCTCTCCTGTTTTAGCCACCTTATGCCAACTCACGGAAGTCGGGCCGACGTATTTACCTCAAAGGAAACGCTGCCACCATCCTACTTCATTCTGGAATCTCCACCGCGTACACGGTTGTTAAAGTGGTTTTCGAAGTTGGCAGAGAGCATGACAACTTCCGATCCCGGTCTCTTTAACAACCCAATGTTATTATAACACCGCGGTCATTTTAAAAATAATTATACTTTCAAAAACCAGAATAAAATTATCCATTTCAAAACCCATAATTACGATACCATTTCCATTTAAAACCTAAATAAATATGATATCATTTTATTTCAAATATATTTCTTTTCCAAAATCATGCCACTTTAAAATTTATAATACTTCGAAACCAAATATTTGAATTTTAACTTTCAACATAATACTTCGAAATCCATAGTTTTAAAACCGTAACTTCCAAAACTTAAATGGTTTGTATCTGTAACAACCCGCCTACTTAACGATTACATATTAAAATGTTTGATTTAAATATGGCGTCGTTATTCGGATTTTGGGGTCCGAAATGTTACTTTCTGCAAACGGCTGAATTGGAGCTCGAGACCACCTCCATTGGTTCCAAAATGGCATTTGCGATCTTTTTGAGTATAATCTTTGATATGTTTGGAGTAAGTGAAATTTTGACCTTTTCTAGTGGGCTTTTGGGTTTGGGTTTCATCCAAACTGTTCTATAAACCAACTCAGCCCTTCTCTCCTTCCATTCACTTATTCATTTCTTAAACTTAAGCTAAAAACTGATAATGGTGGAAGGGAAAGGGAAATAGAAATTGCAAACCCTAGTTCTTCTTGCTAGCTCATATTCTTGCTTCAAAATCAAAGAGAAACAATAGGTAAGCTCCATCTCCATCTTCTCCATCTCTTCTCCTCTTCAATTTCAGTAATTTCCTAACCCTAACTTAGGAAATACTTGCTTTGATTCTAGATTGAAGCCTGTAGTGTTGAAGTGGAGTGTAGTTGGTTGATTCCTTGCATTGGTGCTTCTTCATCTTCTTTGTTTTGTGTAAAAGGTGAGTTTTGAACTCACATCTACTTCTTTTGATATCATTGATGTTAGGTATGAATTCCTAACAATTGTTCATATGTTCTTTTGCTTCTGATTTGGGTTGATTCGGTGAAATTGCCAAATTATGATTTTTGAAGCCAAATCTATGTAAAACCTTATATGGTTGGTGTTTATGTTGTTCGGAGTGTTTGGGTGTGTTGTTAAGGTTGGGTAGTCGTTCGACGTAAGCCCTTAATCAACATGCATCCGATCGCTTTCGATTTGTTTGGCCATAGTTGGCCTAGGTTCAGGAATTGCCTGGCCATCTGGTTTCAGACGTCTGAAATGCCCATTTCAGACGTCTGAATATTGTCCTTGGAAGAAATTTACTTCCAGATTCAGACGTCTGAATTTTATATTCCAGACGTCTGAATTGGTTAAATTTCGACCAGAAAGGAAATAGGCAAAATATTGCCTATTTCAGACGTCTGGATGGTTGGATTCAGACGTCTGAATTCTGTTGGGAAAAACCAATTGATTTCCAGATTCAGACGTCTGAATCCATTCTTTCAGACGTCTGAATATGCTGTTTTTGGCCAGTTTTCCTTGTTCGTTCAATTTTCCAAATTTGATCGATGCATATTGATTCCAATTAGTTGTTTATGCATATTTGACCTTGATAATTTCTTTTTGAATTCATTCACGGGTTTTTATAAATTACTTCTTCAAATTGTATTAAAAGTTCGCTTCTCCGATTTATAAATTCTATTTAAACCACACGTACAATTTCGCACTTCGAGCGAAGTGGAAGGGTGATTAAATGGTTGGGCAAAACACGGACCATGAATCTGTGCGTTTACCTTTCCGATTAATCCCCGACCTATTCAATTGATCGTTCTAACCTTCGGATTTGGTTTATCGATGATATGAGGTAAACTTTGTACTGCTTTGAGTGTGAAAGTGGCTTACGGATAGTAAACCGTTTAGTGCGAACGAGTGGTTATGGGACATACGTTAACACTTTTCGGATTCCTTTTCGAGAGTTGTGACACATTCCGCCAGTTAGTGGTGTCCAGTACTGGGTCTTCGACCTTCACCACTACGGCTTGTCGCCCTATAGTATCGCTTTTGGAGTTGGTCCATCGTCACCACTCGAGAGATACTTGGGTTTGTCGCCTTCGGGTTTGTTGCCCCATTGTATCGCTTTCGGAGTTGGTCATTCGTCACCACTCGAGTGATATTGGGTTGCTATAGTATCGCTTCCGATGTTGGCCGTTATGCGCCACATGGGTGATATTGCGTTGCTAGTGTATCATTCCGATGTCGGCCGTTATGCGCCACATGGGTGATATGAGGTTGCCCTATTGTATTGCTTTCAGAGTTGGTCATTCGTTACCGCTCGAGCAATTTTTATGATGTTTCAATTGAGATGTATATTCCCCAGGTATCGCCCCTCGGTGTAGGTCTTTTTGAACCACACGATATGTAGTGATCACCTTGTGAACTAGTATACCATATTGGTGTTTGTTATTTGCCTTTTGGCTTGCCTTGGGATATTCTTATCCTTTGATTATCTATGATGCCGATGATATGAGGCTTGTTTTATTATGTTCATCTTATGCTAGATGATTGTGTTATCTACCTTAGAGATATTTGTTATACTATATGACCTTGCAGGTTCATTATCGTTCAGTTTATCTAACTGATTTGTTTAGCTAGACTGACCCGTGTATTTTATACTCGGGTCAGACCGAGATGTTTCAGGTTAGGTGCTCTGGACCTAGCCTCTTTTGCTTCCGCATGGACTACTCCGCTAGTTTCTTTTTGTCTTAGCTTCCTTGTAGTTCTTATATGTTGTGACTCTGATATGTATTCTTGTGAACTCGTCTGTATATTGTGGTTTGCTATACCACTTGATATGTATCATTTTGTTTACTCTGTTATGTATCTATATATGTGTATATGATGGTTTACTGTTCTGTGATGTATATTGCATTCGAGTTGTTATATTCTGTTCTGATAGATCCTATCGCTTTAAATATTTATTGAATACGTCGAACTGTTTGTGATTCTACTTTTCGACGTGTTTAGTGAATAGTTAAGGTAAGATTACACATGGTCGCTCCTATCCAGCCTTATTCTCCATGTTAGCAGACGGTATTATCTATACAATACTCTTTGCTAACGTGGTTATAGAGGTGGGGCGTCACAGTATATTAAACAGTATATAAACAGTTGAATTTAAAATTTCTTTAAACGTAAATAATTTCCACACCTTCGCATTTTTTTATTCACTTTAAATTCAGTCCAAACCCATAACTTTTAGATTCACTTTCAGTTTAAATAAAACACTTCGATTTCAATATTTTCAACTTTGAGTATTTAATGAATTTCAAAACTAAGGTTGGGAATTTCTAATCAACAATTCATTTTCCAATTATTTAGTTTGAAAAGGTTACATGATAAATCCATAACCATTTAAAATAAAACTAAATTTATTAACACCATATTTCCTCCCATTTATTTATAAAAGAATTTTTCATTAAATCTAGTTACAAATATCATATCTTTAAAATTTCCAATTTTAATAAGTTAACATCAACTTATGAAGTTAAATTTTTAAATAAGCTCCGTTCCAATTAAATTTCCGATTGATCTTTCAATCTTAATTGATTTGAATTATTTAAAACTCTCTATATATACACAAGATCTTAAACCTGTACTTAATCATATAATATAAATTATCAAATTCCATTTTTCAACTTATTCATTTATTTAATGGATTTATGCATAGCTTAAATTCAACAATTTAACTATATACGTATATATAAAATATGTTTATATCACATCAAAAATTTAATATTTATTGAACCGTATCATATGCAAACAAAAAAAATCATTTCAAAGAATTTTATATATACCGCGGTGCTTGTATATAATTTTCTATCCTATGGTCAAGTGATACGGATATTTATCATTTCAATCCGCAATTTAAAAATTAAATGCGGTTGTATATCATTTCAAATTGCAATCCCGAATGAATGAAATGCATAACAACTTGCAGTTAATAAAATTAAACATTCATTCATCCAAATATCAACCGTCAACCATTTATTACAAATCATCATCCAATTTAAACAAACATCAATATAGAGCACATAAAATATAACAGGGAATAAATACAAGTATTAACTAACAGTTTATATTCAATAATAAATTTAATAACTGTTTAACTAGCAGTTTATATACAAATAAATAAATTCTAACTATCAATTAATATGCAATAATAAAAATTAATTAACAATTAAATAAATACGATTTAACTGAGATGATGAATAAAACATGCCAAACAGTCATAAATAAATTTATACTCAAATCTTAAATCAATTTAACGAACATAAGAAATTTTAGAAGTTGTGAGTGGGTTAAAACACTCACCTTTTGGATTTAAATTGAATATAAATCCAATTTAAAGACCGCCTCAGAATTCGTCCAAACCAGCGTCATTAAGTTCGGAATTTTATTATGATCCTAACGAAAAAAAATTCGTGTGAAACGGAGTTCATATGGAAAGGTTATTCACGTTAGAACATTTATAGCTTGAATTAAATAAAATAAAATAATATATAATTTTACCACATCATCATCACGCATGGATCCTCCAGCCGAACACGTGAGCACGCACCCTTCTTCCAAAACCCTCTAACGCAAATTACCTAGTTCGAACCCATCTCAACCACGTCTGACCGACCTTTGACCATCAATAACCGCCACCTCCTGCCACCATCGGCCACGCGTCCTACCCAGACGAATTCGCCTCGCCTCCCCCTTCACAAACACCTAGGACCGACCCCCCAAATCCACCAACCGCCGCACCTCCTACAAACCCTAATCGAATTAACTCCGTCGATCCAGCCGTTGAAAACCCGAACACATGACACTGATGCACTCCCCACAGCACTCTCTACACAACCCTTAAGTTGATTTGTCGATCGGATGACGATCGTTGAACACTAACGAACGACCGTGAACTGTTTCAATTTTTTCTGGGTAAACGGAGCATCGAATGGAAAAACGCATACCACCGGGAATTACGCTTGTCGAGATCATCAATATATATTTTTTTGTGATTTTTCTGAAGGCTTCGAATTTTTGACTTTTGATTTGATTTTTGAAATTTGAATTTTAAATCTAGGGTTTGCAGCCATTGGGAAGAGGAGGAGTTGAGGATATGAACGCACAACAAATGAGAATAGATGAAGGCAAGGGTTTATACTGAGTTTATATAGGTAGGTTAGAAATAGAGTAGATGGACCCGATAAACAAACGTGCTAATGCTAACGTGGCCCAAAAAGCCCGTTCTGACCTCGGAATGAAATTGGGTAAACCCATATATCGAAATAGATGTTTTAAAATATTCTGAACGCAATGGAAGAAGTTTCACGTCCAAATTCCATCGTATGAAGAAGTTATGCTGCAATCAATAATTTCAAATTGATTTCAATTAAATTGATTTCAAGGCGTTTTGCGTTCGTACGATCAAATGACAAGTCCGATCGCTACGAAACTTAAAACGCTACAATAATTCACTGTTACGGATCCGATGAAACTTGTTTCGTCGAAATCCGAGTCCGTGACCAAAATGGCTATTTTATATTAATTAAATAAATTTAAAAATTAAATAAGAAAAACCCAATCCTTAATTTCAACTCTAAAATTGACCAAATTTTATTACCTTTATATTTCCCAAACATTTTAAATTGATTTAAAAAAAATTTAAATGTCAATTTATTAAAGATAAATAAATATACATCTTCAATTTCATAAAATTCCATATTATAGATAAATTTCTATATTTCCGTTAACTTAAATTTACCCCTAATTATTCTATTCAAAAATTTCAAATAGGAAGGTTTACCATTGGATTTAAAATTATTACATGCATATTTCTCAATTTTCAACTTGACTTTTAAATTAACGTAATAATTACATATTTGATTTCATTCATTTCCAATAAATCCAACTATTATAAATTAACTAAATTTCCTCACCAATTAAAAATTCAAATCTTATAATTCATCAAATTTATCATCTTGATTTACTTATTAATTTACAATTCCTTAAACAAATTTCCATCTCAAATTTTATGTGTAAATTATTTCACCAATTATAGTATTTATTTCAATTTCTTAAAATAATCCTTTTATTACACTTTGAATCCAATTTATCTTAATAAGTTCCCAATTTAATAGATTAGATTCAATTTCAACTTTTAACTTACACTTAAGTATAGGTCATAATCAATTTATAACGTATTTCTTTCTTAGTTACTCCTTTACATATTTCTCATATAAATTTCACAATTAAACCTAAATTTTAAAGTAACGCTTATAATAAGTACGACCCTATAATTACTCAACATTTAAACGAACGTTATTTCATTTCCAATGAGTGTAACATTCATTTATTTTATTATCACTTATTACAGATTCTAATTCCATTAACAAATAAGCAGGTAATTTATAATGTATGTTACAAATTTTGAATAAATCACTATTCATTATTATTTATTTTAATTTATCATTAATTACCTTGCATTAACATTGTTAGTTAAAATCCCTATCTAATTGCAATTAATATTCTAATGAGTACATTTACTCTTTCCGTTATGTTATAAATTATCAACCAAGAAACGATTATTACTTTCAACAACATTGTAATTACTAATTACCTACATTGATTGTATACGTTCTCCATTATTATCATTTATTAGAATTATATTCAACTTTCCATCTTATGCATATAGTTAACCTTTCTATTGATTTTACCTTCAAAATTTTCAGTTATTTTCTTAACTTACAAAGGCAATGATTAATTACATTTAATCGGTATTAATTAAATGCATTGGTAACGAACAATAGTTGTCACCATTATACAATTTATAACATTTGTAATTTATTCTCTACCACAATTATTACCTACCAATATTATTTCGCCCCTAAATACAAAACTTGCAATTGTTATTATCATCATATTCCATTTACTGTTAACAATGATTATTACATTAGATCAGTTTAATACTTTCCTTAAATTTCTCATACTCAATTTATATACAGTTAAAATTCTTTTCACTACTTAAAATCATTAGAATTAACTTCGAATTACGATAAGTAGGTTTTAATTTATTTTATTTTTTTCTACTGAATTTAATTGCAAACCTATTAATTTAACCAAATTAAATCAATGAAATTTACGGGTCGTTACACTCTCCCCCACTCAAAACTTTTCGTCCCCGAAAAGGAAAAGAAGGGAAACGATGAACTAAGAAATCAGTATACCTTATTCAAAAAACTTTATTAACAATTAAATTTATAAAATCAATTAATTTAGTTAAAATATCTCAATTTATAACCATTAAATCATTTTATACTTAAATTACTAAAGTTTGGAGAACATTTTCAAAATATTTCCAAGTTCAAAATTTACGAAATTTTTTTGGCAGAGTCTCCTTTGTACGGAGAGGCTCGGGAGAAAATATAGTATCAAAATATAACAATTATATAACATACATTATCCAACATATTATATCCCAACCGGGAAAATATATAAAATAGCGCTATAAACCGTAATCCGAAACGTACCTATTTGTCGGGCAAGTTACGCTTATTTTATGGAACCAAAAGCAGTAGCAATTGCATCCAAAACCTGCATTTCACTTATATAATCTAAAAGGTTAACAATATATGTAAAGTGAAATATTTAAGTGGTTTCCATCACTAACAACAAATGATACAACAACCAACAGTTTCAACAAACAGCATACACAACAAATACAGAACAACCATACAATCAAACAAATACATAGTGGTTCGGATTCAAAACCTTTAAATTGTACGGAATGAAGAATAAACCATCAAGTGCATCATTTACTCAACAGTCTTAGATTAAACACAATGGATTATTCATCCATCCCAACAAAATTAAAGTTTCCTTACCCAATCAACCACAAACCACGACAAACAACAATTTCAGCAATAGATTTAGTCTATTCTTATTTATTCCATCCATACATTTGTTGTTCTATTCTTTTCATTCATATAACGGTTTATCTTTTAATTTTCATTTATTACTTTCAATTTTATTTTCATTTTATTTCTTTCAATTTTATTTAGAAATAACTTCAACCCTTTTACTTAAGTTTACAATTTCTCTTTATTATATTACATTCATTTATAATTGCATGACCTCATCTATCTACACTTTAATTACTTAAGTTTATAATCATCCATTGTCATACTTACCTTTAATTATATTTACTTGGTAAAAATTCAATTATAACTTAAGTTTATAACATTAAATTCTCATTTAATAGCGATTTCATTTAATACTTTCATTATTTCAAAATTTCTACTCGTATAATATTCTATTACAATCTCTTATTAAACATTTCAACTTTTAATATTTGGTAAGTTATATATGTGTTATTTAAAGGTGTAATTGAAAGTTATACAAGTTTGTTCTATTTCCTTTAATTAAATTAAAGTTCAATAGTACTATCCTTTGCTTATATAAGTTACAATTCCAAATTTCTTTAAATCAGTTAATAACTTAGCATTAAATTTCTGTTTCAATTAAAACTCCAATTTTTAATTGGTTACATTCCATTTCTCTACACTGCTTGAAACTATTAATTTATCGAAACTTAAGAATTTAGTACCGGGTTGAATTTTAAATTCATTTTATAATAACAGATAAATAGATACTAATAACATATATATATATATATCCAATTATATTTTGAAACAATTTACAAAAATTATATATTTTCTCAAAATAAAACTGCAGTAAAACTACTACAGTGGCCTTCCCACTTTGAAAGTCGAAAATAAATGTCGATGATGCGGCCGCCATCACCGAAATTATTTTCCAGCGACAAACAGAGAAGTAAAGAACTCATATCTTTTCCGAAAATTCTTTAAAGCAATCCTTTCAATTTTATATTAAAATATTTATATCCTAAAATACTTCTAAATAATATCACTATTATATTCCAAAATCATTCCAAAACTTTTTCAAAACCCTGGATTTAAGTTCTAAGTTTCCAAATTTCATTTATTTTATTTTTCAATCTTATTTCTATTATTATTTATACTCTTTATTACCTAACAACCAATCTATTGCAGCCAAATATAGATATCTTTTGAAAAATTATTTATTATATATATAGGAAATATAATAGGAAAAATTATTTCATTCACCTATATAAAACAAATATTATGTCGGTCTGTCCTATTAAGTGCTTAGAAATCCCTATTGATGTCACAGCGTCCCATGCACCAACCAGAATTTATAAATACAAAATGGAATAGATTAACACAATATTAAAACCTTTTTGTAACACTAACAAATACGCTCTCTTATATATACACTCAGCGACTCCCATAGCGTATTACTACCCTATTAGTAAAGAGTCAGACACTATAAAGCTAAGGTTTATCGCTAAACCAAAGCTCTGATACCAAATGTAACGTCCTGCCTTTTCGCACACTTCAAATCGACACCCCTGCCAATTCAAACCATACGGAAGGGAGGATTATTATGGGGTAAATAAGAAAAAAACAAGGAAAGAAAAAAAATAGAATCTCACAGCGGAAGGATAAAATATAATAATAAATATAAAGTTCATAAACTGTCCACAAAACATTTTATTCTTCTTTATACAATAAATATCAGAGTTCACATACCAATAATATCAATGCAGCGGAATACAGTGTAGTGGAATAATAGTAGATAATAGTAATACAAATCTTCATCTTCGTCCTCCAGAGCTAAAACTTCAAATCCTGAAACTCTCGGACTGACCCGAGCGAATTGAAAGACAAAACACTCGAGTCAGAACCAAAAGATCATATGTAAGTTAAATCAACAGAAATAAATATGAGTGTAGTAAATTAAGAGATGCCCGGGATTTACATCTCCTAAGGATCTGTTAAACTATTTACTATGTAGTATATTTTGCTATTATAATAGTGTCTAATTGTAAAATAAACTTACTTTTAAATAGCGTTAAGGGGTTACCCATATAGTCCTTAACACAGAATATATCCCCATAGTCTATATAGTACCGTAATCTCCCCCGTACCGGGCGTCGTCAGAGGGCACTACATAGGTATGGTACAAAACCAAAATCGTATAAGGTGCGCTAGGTTAGGTGACACGGCACAACTAGGCAATGCCAGGGTGGATATACCAATTGCTATCCGGGCTGGTGGTAACGCATAGCAACAGCTACCGCCCACCTCGAACAAACTCCCCCTAAAATCAAAGTAAAAGTGGCCACCGAATCAATCCAAAGTCAGAGTATAGTATCAAAGAGGAGTGTCCGATAAAGGGCGCTAACCCCCTTGGCTCGAGAATCTCTCCTGTTTTAGCCACATTATGCCAACTCATGGGAGTCGGGTCCACGTATTTACCTCAAAGGAAACGCTGCCACCATCCTACTTCATTCTGTAATCTCCACCGCGTACACGGTTGTTAAAGTGGTTTTCGGAGTTGGCAGAGAGTATGACAACTTCCGATCCCGGTCTCTTTAACAACCCAACGTTATTATAACACCACGGTCATTTTAAAAATAATTATACTTTCAAAAACCAGAATAAAATTATCCATTTCAAAATCCATAAATACGATACCATTTCCATTTAAAACCCAAATAAATATGATATCATTTTATTTCAAATATATTTCTTTTCCAAAATCATGCCACTTTAAAATTTATAATACTTCGAAACCAAATATTTGAATTTTAACTTTCAACATAATACTCCGAAATCCATAGTTTTAAAACCGTGACTTTCAATACTTAAATGGTTTGGATATTAAACAGTATATAAAATAAAATAGTTGAATTTAAAATTTCTTCAAAAGTAAATAATTTCCACACCTTCACAATTTTTTATTCACCTTAAATTCAGTCCAAACCCATAACTTTTAGTTTCACTTTCAGTTTAAATAAAACACTTCGATTTCAATATTTTCAACTTTGAGTATTTAATGAATTTCAAAACTAAGGTTGGGAATTTCTAATCAACAATTCATTTTCCTATTATTTAGTTTGAAAATGTTACATGATAAATCCATAACCATTTAAAATAAAACTAAATTTATTAACACTATATTTCCTCCCATTTATTTATACTAGAATTTTTCATTAAATCCAGTTACAAATATCATACCTTTATAATTTCCAATTTTTATAAGTTATCAACTTATGAAGTTATATTTTTAAATAAGCTCCATTCCAATTAAATTTCCAATTGATGTTTCAATCTTAATTGATTTGAATTATTTAAAACTCTATATATATACACAAGATCTTAAACCTGTACTTAATCATGTAATATAAATTATCAAAATCCATTTTTCAACTTATTCGTTTTATTTAACAGATTTCTGCATAGCTTAAATTCAACAATTTAACTATATATGTATATATAAAATATGTTTATATCACATCAAAAATTTAATATTTATTGAACCGTATCATATGCAAACCAAAAAAAAAATCATTTCTAAGAATTTTATATATACCGCGGTGCTTGTATATAATTTTCTATCCTATGGTCAAGTGATACTGATATTTATCATTTCAATCCGCAATTTAAAAATAAAATACGGTTGTATATCATTTCAAATCGCAATCCCGAATGAATGAAATGCATAATAACTTGCAGTTAATATAAATAAACATTCATTCATCCAAATATCAACCGTCAACCATTTATTACAAATCATCATCCAATTTAAACAAACATCAATATAGAGCACATAAAATATAACAGGTAATAAATACAAGTATTAACTAACAGTTTATATTCAATAATAAATTTAATAACTGTTTAACTAGCAGTTTATATACAAATAAATAAATTCTAACTGTCAATTAATATGCAATAATAAAAATTAATTAACAGTTAAATTAAATAAATGCGATTTAACTGAGATAATGAACAAAACATGCCAAACAGTCATAAATAAATTTCTACTTATATCTTAAATCAATTTAACGAACATAAGAAATTTTAGAAGTTGTGAGTGGGTTAAAACACTCACCTTTTGGATTTAAATTGAAAATAAATCCAATTTAAATCCAAAATTTTGACCGTCTCAGAATTCGTCCAAACCAGCGTCATCAAGTCCGGAATTTTATTACGATCCTAACGGAAAAAAAATCGTGTGAAACGGAGTTCCTACGGAAAGGCTATTCACGTTAGAACATTTATAACTTGAATTAAATAAAATAATATATAATTTTACCACATCATCATCACGCATGGATCCTCAGCCAAACACGTGAGCACGCACCCTTCTTCCAAAACCCTCTAACGCAAATTACCCAGTTCGAACCCATCTCAACCATGTTTGACCGACCTTTCACCATCAGTAACCGCCACCTCCTGCCACCATTGGCCACGCGTCCTACCCAGACGAATTCGCCTCGCCACCCCCTCCACAAACACCTAGGACCGACCCTCCAAATCCACCGGCCGCCGCACCTCCTACAAACCCTAATCGAATTAACTCTGTCGATCCAGCTGTTGAAAACCCAAACGTATGACACTGATGCAATCCCCACAGCACTCTGTACACAACCCCTAAGTTGATTTGTCGATCGGATGACGATCGTTGAACACCAACGAACGGCCGTGAACTGTTTCAATTTTTTCTAGGTAAACGGGGCATCGAATGGAAAAACGAATACCACTAGTGAATTACGCTAGTCGAGATCATCAATATATATTTTTTTGGGAATTTTTTGAAGACTTTGGATTTTTGATGTTTGATTTGATTTTTGAAATTTGAATTTTAGATCTAGGGTTTGCAGCCATTGGGAAGAGGAGGAGTTGAGGAGATGAACGCACGACAAATGAGAATAGATGGAGGCTAGAGTTTATACTGGGTTTATATAGGCAAGTTAGAAATAGAGTAGATGGATTAGATAAACAAACGTGTTAATGCTAACGTGGCCGAAAAAGCCCATTCTGACCCCGGAACGAAATTGGGTAAACCCATATATCGAAATAGGCGCTTTAAAATATTCTGAACGCAATGGAAAAAGTTTCACGTCCAAATTCCATCGTATGAAGAAGTTATGCTGAAATCAATATTTTCAAATTGATTTCAAATTTATTTCAATTACATTGATTTCAAGGCGTTTCGCGTTCGTACGATGAAACGACAAGTCCGATCGCTACGAAACTTGAAACCCTACAATAATTCACTGTTACGAATCCGATGAAACTTGTTTCGTCGAAATATGAGTCCGTGACCAAAATGGCTATTTTTATATTAATTAAATAAATTTAAAAATTAAATAAGAAAAATCCAATCCTTAATTTCAACTCTAAAATTGACCAAATTTTATTACCTTTATATTTCCCAAACATTTTAAAATGATTTAACAAATTTTTAAATGTCAATTTATTAGAGATAAATAAATATACATCTTCAATTTCATAAAATTCCATATTATAGATAAATTTTTATATTTCCATTAACTTAAATTTACCCCTAATTATTCTATTAAAAAATTTCAAATAGAAAGGTTTACCATTGGATTTAAAATTATCACATACATATTTCCCCATTTTCAACTTAATTTATAAACTAACGTAATAATTACATATTTGATTTCATTCATTTGCAATAAATCCAACTATTATAAATTAACTAAATTTCCTCACCAATTAAAAATTCAAATCTTATAATTCATCAAATTTATCATCTTGATTTACTTATTAATTTACAATTCCTTAAATAAATTTCCATCTCAAATTTTAAGTGTAAATTATTTCACCAATTATAGTATTTATTTCAATTTCTTAAAATAATCCTTTTATTACACTTTGAATCCAATTTATTTTAATAAGTTTCCAATTTAATGGATTAGATTCAATTTCAACTTTTAACTTACACTTAACTATAGATCATAATCAATTTATAACGTATTTCTTTCTTAGTTACTCCTTTACATATTTCTCGTATAAATTTCACAATTAAACCTAAATTTTAATGTAACGCTTATAATAAGTACGACCCTATAATTACTCAACATTTAAATGAACGTTATTTCATTTTCAATAAGTGTAACATTCATTTATTTTATTATCACTTATTACAGATTCTAATTCTATTAACAAATAAGCAGGTAATTTATAATGTATGTTACAAATTTTGAATAAATCACTATTCATTATTATTTACTTTAATTTATCATTAATTACCTTGCATTAACATTGTTACTTAAAATCCCTATCCAATTGCAATTAATATTCTAATGAGTACATTTACTCTTTCCGTTATGTTATAAATTATCAACCAAGAAACGTTTATTACTTTCAACAACATTGTAATTACTAATTACCTACATTGATTGTATACGTTTTCCATTATTATCATTTATTAGAATTATATTCAACTTTCCATCTTATGCATTTTGTTAACCTTTCTATTGATTTTACCTTCAAAATTTTCAGTTATTTTCTTAACTTACAAAGGCAATGATTAATTACATTTAATCGGTATTAATTAAATGCATTGGTAACGAACAATAGTTGTCACCATTATACAATTTATAACATTTGTAATTTATTCTCTACAACAATTATTACCGACCAATATTATTTCGCCCCTAAATACAAAACTTGCAATTGTTCTTATTATCATATTCCATTTACTATTAACAATGTTTATTACATTAGATCAGTTTAATACTTTCCTTAAATTTCTCATATTCAATTTATATACAGGTAAAATTCTTTTCATTACTTAAAATCATTAGAATTAACTTCGAATTACTATAAGTAGGTTTTAATTTATTTTATTTCTTTCTACTAAATTTAATTACAAACCTATTAATTTAACCAAATTAAATCCATGAAATTTACTGGTCGTTACACTGAGAGTATGACAACTTCCGATCCCGGTCTCTTCGACAACCTATCGTTATTATAACACCTTGGTCTCTTCAGAATAGTTTATACTTTAAAACCAGAATATAATTTCCATTTCAAAATCATATAAATGTGATATCATTTAAAATTTAAGACCCAAATCAATATGGTATCATTTTATTTCAAATATATCCTTTTTCAACAAATCATAGCACTTTCAAATCTATATACCTTGAAATCTATAGTTTTGAAACATAACTTAATATAATTCAATGTTTTACATATTAAATTACTTTATATAATAAAATAGCTTCTTTAGTTTTCAAATAAACCCCAAATACCGATTTGAACCTCTCAATTAACCATTTCAATTCATATATTTCAAAGCTTTAAATATTCCACCATTTCAAACGAATCCTTGATAATTCCATATATATCAATTTCAATTACTATTATTTAGATTTGAAATGTTTACTTAATAAATCAAATATCATTTAAGCAAGCCTTTAAACTTCAAATAACAGGATATACTTTCTATTTAAATTAACTTGATAATATTCATTTAAAGTGAATGATGTTCATTTAAATCCTTTTAACCAAAAATCAAATTATAAAAATCATACCTTTAAAATCTCAGATTTATTTAAATTTCAAGCCAATTTTCATTCGAGGATAATTGTTAAAACACTTTAATTCAAATCAATTCATATTTCTCTTCCAGCCTTCATTATTTAAGTCATTATACTCTACAAATATAATATAAATAAATACTTCACTGTATCATATCTTAATAAAATCAACTTTTATTATTAAACTTCTTTTATACTTTAAACCAATATTATACATATCCTGTAACGACCCGCCTTTTTGGATAGTTTAAACCGACGATCAAATACACATGTCGATTCCAAACCGTTCAAAATGGCAGATAGTTATTGGGGTAAATAAGAAAAGAAAAGAAAGAGAAATAAAGGAAATGAAACAACACAGAATCTCGCAGCGGAAAGATAAAATATAATAGTCAAATAAACAGTTCATGAAGCTGTTTACTATACTTTGACAATTATTTATACAACATTTATCAGAGTTATACATATACAACTTAACAATTAAAATAATGCAGCAGATAGCATGATGCAAGGGTAATAATAGTAATAGTATACCAAATCTTCGTCTTCATCCTCCAGAATAGATCTTCAAAAATCTGAAAAACTCAGGACTGACCCAAGCGCAATGAGAAGACAAAACACTCGAGTCAGGACTAAAACATCCCTATGAAAGTTAAATCAATCGTAAAATAAATATGTGTGTAACGGCGTTAGAGATGTTTACGGGGTTTGACATCTCATATCCGTGTCAACGTGCATGCAATAACTTAAGAGATGTTACGGGATTTTCCATCTCTTAAGGATCCGTTAAACTATCTACTATGTAGTAATGTACGCTAAGTAGATAATGCCTATCAGTAATATAAAGTATCAAAATAGCGTTAAGGCGTTACTATAATCCCCCTTAACACATTTTTATAATGCCATAGTCTATACAGCACCGTAAGCCCCACCGTAAACTGGTGGTTATCAAACGGTGCCCCATAGGTATAACACAAAACAAAACGTAGTGGTCGCGAATAGGATAATCAGTATGACAAGGTACAAGAGGCGATACCAACGAAGATACTAGTAGTTGCGTGATCCGGACTGATGTTGAGCATAGCCAGCAGCTACCCCAACACCGCGAAACAACACTCCCAAATCAAGGGGTGCACCCAAATCGAATCAAAATGTAATAGAAATGGTACCGAGGAAGCGTGTCCGCTAGAGGTGGCGAACCTCAATGGCCCGGCGCGGCTCCTGTTTTAGTCATGTCAGGGGTCATCCAATAATCGTTCTCTTTCTTTAGTCAACGCGTTCACCAAACCATCCACTTCATTCTGGATCAACACTCCGCGTATAATAGTTATTAAAGTGGTGTTCGTTATCGACAGAGAGTATGTCCATATCTGATCCCGGTCTCTTTAATAACCACGTATTATTACACCGTTGGCTCTTTTACATTTTAAATCGATTCATAATTGATATCAAAATATCATATTCGCTTCAAAAATCATTATCCATTTCAAATATCGTCGTATCTTTTCAAATATAAGATTTCGTTTCGAAAATCGTTTTTCGCATCAATATCTCATTTCGGTTTCAAAATCATTTCGAATTTCAATTTAGGTTGCAACTTCATTTATCCCAATTCGTCTTTAAATTCAAGATTTAAACATAAACATTTCACCTTATTAACCAGCTTGAAATTTTTAGAAAATAGTTTTAAGTAGTTTAAAAGTAGTTTAAATAATTAAAATACTTAAAATACTTAAAATCTTTAAAATGGATTTAAAATAGATAAATTAGTTTAAAAAAATTTAAATTGGGTTAAGTAGAATAAAAATAGATTAAAATAGTTTAAGTATTCAAAATGGTTTATATAGTAGAGTAATTTGGAAAACAAAATAAAACAGCTTCAAAACCAATCCATTTCAATTTATAACTTCCCAATTCAAATCACTTTCAATTTCCATTCTACCGATTCAATTTCGATTTCAATTCAAAACAACGTCAACTTTAACTTCAAATCAATTCAATTCTACATTCACCTTCAATTTATTCAATTTCAATTTTTATCGATTTGGAGCTTGATTTCAAAATATCCATTTATAACACTTAACAAATTTTCCATCAATATTCAAGTTTAAATCCAAATTTCAAATATGGTTCAATTCCAAGCTCGATTTCAAAATATCATTTTTATATCACTTTTACTTAGTAATATTCAAAGCTCGAATTAAGGTTAAATCTTTAAATAAATCAATTTTCAAATTCAATCATATCCTGATTTTAAATTCCAAAGTCTCCACTTAATTTTTTTTAACAATTTCTTTTAACCAAAATTAATTTCAACATTCTAAACTCAAATTTTCGATAAATTCGATTTTTATAAATTGATTTCTATTTACAACTTTTAAATCAAAACATTTAAATAAATCTCAAATCGACGATTTCAAAAATTATTGATTTAGCCAATTCGGTGTCCGTATATAATTTTCTATCCTATGGCCAGGTAATTATTTATTTTAATTAAATGTCAGGGATGAGTTTATATTACCTAAACCAATCACAGTGTCATATGTATGCATAACGGTATATATATAAGCAAATAAACATTCAAACATTTAAATATCAACCAATAACATCCATTAAAATACCTCATCCAATAGACAATACAATTCATAGCAATTTCATAGTTATCAATGCCAGGTAATTTAATCGCAATTAAATTTTAATTTCAAATTATCTGTCGATTTAATTTCAACGGTTAATTCAAATGACAATCTATATGACAATTAAATTTCATCAAACAACGACAAATAAAATCATAACACTTCATAATGTCAAATTTAACTAGCATAAAGATATTTAGTACGTTGTGAGCGTTATAAAACACTCACCTTGATTTCAATGCAGTTCCGGCGTTTTATTTCGAATAAAATTAAACGAGCGTTTAATTTTACCCGAAATTTTCTCTACCTCCAAACGACTCCAATCCAACTCCATACGTAGAGCTCGACAAAACGAAGCCAACGCAACTTGTTTCGTGCGTTTTTGACCTCGCATGAAAAAGTTACGCATTTTTAAAGATTGTACACAATTATAATACAAAACAATTCATAATTTCTTTTAATTTATATACCCAGATTTCATCATGACCGTTCATCTACGCCCTCATCACATCTGGCCGCCCATATCTTTCTCCTTCTCCACGTTCCTTTTTACAGGCATTCACGTAAACGACCTAACCCATCAGCCGCCATCTTCATCGATTTTTCGCCACCACCTCGGTCCACTTGAGGACGATCAGGTTACACCACTTCGAAGCCACCGCCTTACTCCACCTTCACCCCAAATAGCTCCAAGCTCGGCCTCATCCTCTTCCTCGAATTGCGTGAAAAACGCAGCTGCTTCCATCGCGTTTTGCCGTCAATCCGTGGCTCCATTTCCGATCTCCACCGTTGGATAGCTAGATCTTGATGCCCTCTACAACTTTGTAGTTGAGAGTTTTTGCTAATTGTTGATGGATTGAGAGGAAAATGAGGAAGAAGTTTTGAAATTTTTTGGCCATTGAAATGGAAGTGGCGGCTAAGGGATGAAACCCTAGGGTTTATGCAAACCAAAGAAAGTGGGGGTCCTTTTATAGAAAATCGCCAAAACACTATTCATCGAAAATTTTCCGAACCCCAAACGAAACGTGCCGGCTAGCGTTTCTAAGGTTTACCCCCACGTTCTGGACACAATGGAATAGGTTTCGGAGGCTAATTCGATCATATGTGTGAGTTACGGCGATAAACGATCAAATTTAAATTAAACCGATTCAACTAATTTCTATGCGTTTTGGCTTGCCCCGATCAAATGGTAAATCCGATTGACATGAAATTTGAAATCTTACAATAATATCACATTACGGATCCGATGAAACTGGTTTCGTCGAAATCCGAGACCGTTTAAAAAACGACTATTTTAACTCGCCAAATTAATATTAAAACAATTTCAACGCGTTTCGAGCTGCCACGGTCAAACGACAACTCCGATTGCTACGAAAATTGAAATCCGAAAATAACTAACTATTACGGATCCAATAGAATTAGTTTCGTCCAATTCTGAGACTGTTCAAAATTTGGCTATTTTCCAGTCGATAATTAAATATTAAAATATTCAATTTTCACAAATTTACTTTTAATTCGATTTTAAAAGTTCTACAACATCATTCTAACTTTAATATGACAAAATAAAATTTTACAAATCATTTCTTTATCATATTAAATCCGTTATTCAATTATTCAATAAATTCCAAATATTAAATATAAACAATTTAATTGTTCAATATTTGACGGATTTCAATATTGGATTTTTAAATAAAATTTCATTATTAGTCGATTTACTATATTACATCAAATGAATTCCACATTATTATTTAACTACAGTTAGAGATAATGCACTCAACTAATATATAAACTTTCATTTCAATTGCAATTGGTTCGCAAATTCAATTCGACTAACTAAATGAATAGGTAACTTAATTAATTATCACCGTTAACTTCTAATTACTTATAAGTTTATTATTTACAAACAGGTGTCACAACTACCTATACAATACAAATTCATTCAATTACCTTTGACTACATATTATTTCAATTGATTTGGGATTCCATTCAATTCATAAATAATTAACTTAGATAAAATTTTGTTGCATTTCATTCTAGTTATTATTATTCCAATGACTTACAAATTTTTTCTAACACCTAATCACGAAATCTTATTAAATTAGCTATTTTAATTATCAAAAATTTACGGGTCGTTACACTTTCCCCCACTCAAAACTTTTCGTCCCCGAAAAGGAAAAAGAAGGGAAAAGGAACTAAGTAAAGAATTCAACATTTGATATATTTTATTAAAAATTATCCACTTATAAACAATGTAATTCCATTTATAAAGTCATAACTACGCTTCCACTAAGTTACTCCAAACGGCTTCCTAACTTTAAAAGTTAGTAATCAAAACAAGTTATAAAAAATTTTAAAACTTGAAAAAATTTCTAACACCCGGATTTTACGGAAATTTCGGCAGAGTCTCCTTTGCGCGGCTCGATCGGAAAAAAAATATAACAGTATATATATCACAAATATACATCTCATCAAGTGATGAGGCATCCCGTAGGGAAAAAGTGTAAAAATACGATATATAATCCGAGATATGTACCTTATATATTGTTAGCGAGCATATACGGCTAATATAGCGCGAAAGCGAGCTCCAAATGCGAAGCAAGCGAAATCCGCACCTACTGAATACTCAATAACTAAGTTAGAACCATGCATATAAAGATAGATCGATATACTTAGCCTACACAACATATATATAACATATTTAGCTTCAAAACTGAGATTCCAATTTCAGGACAGCAAACAAATCCTAGTTTTTAGGTCACCTAAACGATTAAATTCGGCAACAGAATCTAAACAAAAGTTGTTGCATTCATTTCAGGCTTTCCGGAATGTCCAAAATCATCGAATTCGGACCATACATTCAAAAACTATGGCCGTTTTACTCAGAGGATACGCCTCAGCCTGGGCAATGAATTGCGCAGGTCAGCAACGTTCACCCACACTTTCGACCTTCTAAATGACATCAAAACACAAAACACTTAAAACAAAAGTTTTAGCTTAACTACTTAGCTTTCCAGAAAGTGTAAGATCATCAAAATTCGAAAAACCAGTCAAAAGGTATGGCGAAAATACTAAGGGTGTATACTACTGATTTTACTTCTTTTTACACAGGACAACGAGTAACATTCAAGTTTTTAACCTAGTAGACGGAGGAATTTTCTCAAGTTATCCAAACAAAAGTTGTTCTATAATTTCTAATCTTTTCGAAAAGTCCAAGACCGTCGAATTTCGTTTAGCCATTTAAAAGTTATGGTTGTTTTCGTTTCAGCATATATTGAACAATTTTGGATTTTCCCAAAATTTGCTTTTATTATTTCAAAGTGCAAACCATCAAAACTTCAAATTTTCTAAAGAATAATAATAAACACAAAGTCATTTTATTTTCTTATTCATCCATGCAATAGGTTTACATTCAATTTGTTTCCGATTTATTCAAGTTTGTTTCATTTACATTTTAATTTCAAGTCAATTTGCTTCAATTAAAATTGAATTCAATTATATTTAATTTCACTTTGCTTCAAATTTGAATTTAATTATTTTAAAATTTTATTCCGTTTATTCAATTCCATTAACACTAATGAATTCTACTCAATCAATTATCATCCATCTAACAACTAATGCATATCAAACATTAACATCCATCCAAAATCTACACTAAATCAATTATACATTTCCAAGTCAATTTAATTTCATACACTTCCAAGTTTATTGACATTTAGTTATATTCAAATTTAATTAGTTTCCATTTACCAATTTTATATTTCATTAATTTTAAATTTTATTCATTCACTTATAATATTTCCATTTTATATTAACATAATTGTGAATCACCTTTAAAAGTTAATTTAATTTCCAATTATTTACTGACAATTTTATTTATATTTGCAAACCATTAATTAAATGCATATTTCATTATTCAAACCTATACTTGTATATTATCCAATTAACAATTCATATAACATTTTTGAACTTCTTAAATATTTTGGTAAGTTATGTCTATGCTATAGAATGAAATTTAATACTATGCGTGTTTTACAGTTTCAATTTTATTTTAAGTTCATAATTTCCTAATTCTAAGGATTTCTACTTCAATTGATATTTTCACTTAGCTCTTAGGTTCATTTCTCATTTCACAGTTCAGAAGTTCCTTAATGATTCCCGTCTAAATTCATTTCAATCATTAAAAAAAATCATTAATTATTAAAGGACTTAAGAATTCCAAACCCGGTTTCATTTCAAATCAAGTTTTGAAATAATATATACTTATATAATTTATATATCAAATCATACTATAGAGAATACAAAATAAAATAAAATTTGAATCAAAACAAGGTTTAGACAAGCTATTAAGTGGTCTCCCCCACTCGGACTCTCGAAAATAAACGCCGATGATGCGTGCACTCATCACCGAAATCATTTTCTAGCGTCAAGAGAAGGGAATATAACACTTATCATTAAAAAATCCTTCGAAAACAATTTCAACTCAATTATACTATCATATAATACTCATATTATATTTTTCATATTCTTGTAAGTCAATTTCAAACACCGGAATTTAAATTCCTAAATCCAAGTTAAAATTCATTTATATTCATTATCAATTGTGTTTACAAGATTTCATTTTCCTAAATCCATTGTTATTTAATCAATTGTTGTAAATATTGTCTGATCAAACAATAACAATAATAATCTAATATTATCATCTCCTAACAATCAATTCAATCAAATTGAATAAATATTCAATTAATTCTTTTATATAAAATATATTCCAAAACGATATTGTGTTGGTTTGTCCTATTCGAGGGTTTAGAAATTCCTATCGACGCCTTGGCGTCCCAAGTATCGACCAGAATTCATAAATACTCAACGGAACAAAGTTAACACAATATAAAACCATTTTATATCAAATGACAAGTACGCTCTCTCATGTACACTCAACTCATTCATATAGTTTACCTCTATTTCAATGAGTTATTCCCCACTAGAGCCAAGGTTTATCGCTAAACCAAAGCTCTGATACAAACTGTAATGACCCGCCTTTTTGGACAGTTTAAACCGATGATCAAATACACATGTCGATTCCAAACCGTTCAAAATGGCAAATAGTTATTGGGGTAAATAAGAAAAGAAAAGAAAGAGAAATAAAGGAAATGAAACAACACAGAATCTCGTAGCGAAAAGATAAAATATAATAGTCAAATAAACAGTTCATGAAGCTGTTTACTATACTTTGACAATTATTTATACAACATTTATCAGAGTTATACATATACAACTTAACAATTAAAATAATGCAGCAGATAGCATGATGCAAGGGTAATAATAGTAATAGTATACCAAATCTTCGTCTTCATCCTCCAGAATAGATCTTCAAAAATCTGAAAAACTCAGGACTGACCCGAGCGTAATGAGAAGACAAAACACTCGAGTCAGGACTAAAACATCCCTATGAAAGTTAAATCAATCGTAAAATAAATATGTGTGTAACGGTGTTAGAGATGTTACGGGGTTTGACATCTCATATCCAGTGTCAACGTCCGTGCAATAACTTAAGAGATGTTACGGGATTTTCCGTCTCTTAAGGATCGTTAAACTATCTACTATGTAGTAATGTACGCTAAGTAGATAATGCCTATCAGTAATATAAAGTATCAAAATAGCGTTAAGGCGTTACGATAATCCCCTTAACACATTTTTATAATGCCATAGTCTATACAGCACCGTAAGCCCCACCGTAAACCGGTGGTTATCAGAGGGTACCCCATAGGTATAACACAAAACAAAACGTAGTGGTCGCGAATAGGATAATCAGTATGACAAGGTACATGAGGCGATACCAACTAGGATACTAGTAGTTGCGTGATCCGGACTGATGTTGAGCATAGCCAGCAGCTACCCCAACACCGCGAAACAACACTCCCAAATCAAGGGGTGCACCCAAATCGAATCACAATGTAATAGAAATGGTATCGAAGAAGCGTGTCCGCTAGAGGTGGCGAACCTCAATGGCCCGGCGCGGCTCCTGTTTTAGTCATGTCAGGGGTCATCCAATAACCGTTCTCTTTCTTCACTCAACGCGTTCACCAAACCATCCACTTCATTCTGGATCAACACTCCGAGTATAATAGTTATTAAAGTGGTGTTCGGTATCGATAGAGAGTATGTCCATATCCGATCCCGGTCTCTTTAATAACTACGTATTATTACACAGTTGGCTCTTTTACATTTCAAATCAATTCATAATTGATATCAAAATATCATATTCGCTTCAAAAATCATTATCCATTTCAAATATCGTCGTATATTTTCAAATATAAGATTTCGTTTCGAAAATAGTTTTTCGCATCAATATCTCATTTTGGTTTCAAAATCATTTCGAATTTCAATTTAGGTTGCAACTTCATTTATCCCAATTCGTCTTTAAATTCAAGATTTAAACATAAACATTTCACCTTATTAACCAGCTTGAAATTTTTAGAAAATAGTTTTAAGTAGTTTAAAAGTAGTTTAAATAATTAAAATAGTTAAAATACTTAAAATCTTTAAAATGGTTTTAAAAAAGATAAATTAGCTTAAAAAAATTTAAATTGGGTTAAGTAGGTTAAAAATGGATTAAAATAGTTTAAGTATTCAAAATGGTTTATATAGCAGAGTAATTTGGAAAACAAAATAAAACAGCTTCAAAACCAATCCATTTCAATTTATAACTTCCCAATTCAAATCACTTTCAATTTCCATTCTACCGATTCAATTTCGATTTCAATTCAAAACAACGTCAACTTTAACTTCAAATCAATTCAATTCTACATTCACCTTCAATTTATTCAATTTCAGTTTTTATCGATTTGGAGCTTGATTTCAAAATATCCATTTATAACACTTAACAAATTTTCCATCAATATTCAAGTTTAAATCCAAATTTCAAATATGGTTCAATTCCAAGCTCGATTTCAAAATATCATTTTTATATCACTTTTACTTAGTAATATTCAAAGCTCGAATTAAGGTTAAATCTTTAAACAAATCAATTTCGAAATTCAATCATATCCTGATTTTAAATTCCAAAGTCTCCCCTTAATTTTTTTTTAACAATTTCTTTAACCAAAATTAATTTCAAAATTCTAAACTCAAATTTTCGATAAATTCGATTTTTATAAATTGATTTCTATTTATAACTTTTGAATCAAAACATTTAAATAAATCTCAAATCGATGATTTTAAAAATTATTGATTTAGCCAATTCGGTGTCCGTATATAATTTTCTATCCTATGGCCAGGTAATTATTTATTTTAATTAAATGTCAGGGATGAGTATATATTACTCAAAACCAATCACAGTGTCATATGTATGCATAACGGTATATATATAGGCAAATAAACATCCAAACATTTAAATATCAACCAATAACATCCATCAAAATACATCATCCAATAGACAATACAATTCATAGCAATTTCATAGTTATCAATGTCAGATAATTTAATCGCAATTAAATTTTAATTTCAATTTATCTGTCAATTTAATTTCAACGGTTAATTCAAATGACAATCTATAGGACAATTAAATTTCATCAAACAACGACAAATAAAATCATAACACTTCATAATGTCAAATTTAACTAGCATAAAGATATTTAGTACGTTGTGAGCGTTATAAAACACTCACCTTGATTTCAATGCAGTTCCGGCATTTTATTTCGAATAAAATTAAACGAGCGTTTAATTTTACCCGAAATTTTCTCTAGCTCCAAACGACTCCAAACCAACTCCATAGCGTAGAGCTCGACAAAACGAAGCCAACGCAACTTCTTTCGTGCGTTTTCGACCTCGTATGAAAAAGTTACGCATTTTTAAAGATTGTACACAATTATAATATAAAACAATTCATAATTTCTTTTAATTTATATACCCATATTTCATCATGACCGTTCATCTATGCCCTCATCACATCTGGCCACCACGTCTTTCTCCTTCTCTACGTTCCTTTTTACAGGCATTCACGTAAACGACCTAACCCATCAGCCGCCATCTTCATCGATTTTTCGCCACCACCTCGGTCCACTTGAGGACGATCAAGTTACACCACTTCGAAGCCACCGCCTTACTCCACCTTCACCCCAAATAGCTCCAAGCTCGGCCTCATCCTCTGCCTCGAATCGCGTGAAAAACGCAGCTGCTTCCATCGCGTTTTGTCATCAATCCGTGGCTACGTTTCCGATCTCCACCGTTGGATAGCTAGATCTTGATGCCCTCTACAACTTTGTAGTTGAGAGTTTTGGCTAATTGTTGATGGATTGAGAGGAAAATGAGGAAGAAGTTTCGAAATTTTCTGTCCATTGAAATGGAAGTGGCGGCTAAGGGCTGAAACCCTAGGGTTTATGCAAAACAAAGAAAGTGGGGGTCCTTTTATAGAAAATCGCCAAAACACTATTCATCGAAAATTTTCCGAACTCCGTACGAAGCGTGCCGGCTGGCGTTTCTAAGATTTACCCCACGTTCCGGACACAATGGAATAGGTTTCGGAGGCTAATTCGATCATATGTGTGAGTTACGGCGATAAACGATCAAAATTAAATTAAACCGATTCAACTAATTCTATGCGTTTTGGCTTGCCCCGGACAAATGATAAATTCGATTGACATAAAATTTGAAATCTTACAATAATATCACATTACGGATCCGATGAAACTGGTTTCATCGAAATCCGAGACCGTTTAAAAAACGACTATTTTAACTCGCCAAATTAGTATTATAACAATTTCAACGCGTTTCGAGCTGCCACGGTCAAAGGACAACTCCGATTGCTACGAAAATTGAAATCCGATAATAACTAACTATTACGGATCCAATAGAACTAGTTTCTTCCAATTCTGAGACTGTTCAAAATTTGGCTATTTTCCAGTCGATAATTAAATATTAAAATATTCAATTTTCACAAATTTACTTTTAATTCGATTTTAAAAGTTCTACAACATCATTCTAACTTTAATATGACAAAATAAAATTTTACAAGTCATTTCTTAATCATATTAAACCCGTTATTCAATTATTCAACAAATTCCAAATATTAAATTTAAACAATTTAATTGTTCAATATTTGACGGATTTCAATATTGGATTTTTAAATAAAATTTTATTATCAGTCGATTTACTATATTACATCAAATGAATTCCACATTATTATTTAACTACAGTTAGAGATAATGCACTCAACTAATATATAAACTTTCATTTCAATTGCAATTGGTTCGCAAATTCAATTCGACTAACTAAATGAATAGGTAACATAAATATTTATCACCGTTAACTTTTAATTACTTATAAGTTTATTATTTACAAACAGGTGTCACAACTACCTATACAATACAAATTCATTCAATTACCTTTGACTACATATTATTTCAATTGATTTGGGATTCCATTCAATTCATAAATAATTAACTTAGATAAAATTTTGTTGCATTTCATTCTAGTTATTATTATTCCAATGACTTACAAATTTTTTCTAACACCTAATCACGAAATCTTATTAAATTAGCTATTTTAATTATCGAAAATTTAC
This sequence comes from Allium cepa, assembly GCA_030765085.1. Taxonomy (NCBI): domain Eukaryota; kingdom Viridiplantae; phylum Streptophyta; class Magnoliopsida; order Asparagales; family Amaryllidaceae; genus Allium; species Allium cepa. Next base: position 814,949,870 of record CM060939.1, read on the forward strand.
GTGTCTTTACATATCCTAAAAGCAAGAAATTAATTTTATATATAAATATAACATTTATAAATATCCGAATCAATATCTCATAAACTATATTTTTCTTTACACCATAGAAATCCTTTCCAAATATTTTAATATATATACCGCGGTGCCTTTATATAATTTTCTATCCTATGGTCAAGTGATATGGATATTTATCACTTCAATCCGTAATTTAAAATAAAAATTACGGTTATATATCATTTCAAATTGCAATCCCGAATGAAATGAAAATGCATAATAACTTGCAGTTTATAACAATATAAAATACAACATCCATTCATCCAATATCAACCATCAACCATTTATCACAATCATTATCCAATTCAACAATAGCATCAATACAGAATGGATAATAAACAACAGGTATTAACTAGCAATTTATATTCAATGATAAATTAAATAACTGTTTAACTAGCAGTTTATATGCAATAATAAATAAATACCATTTAATTGGCAATTTATATGAAATGAATAATTAAATAAGAATTTAATTAAATAAAATGCAATTTAACTTAGAGGATGATTAAAATACGCCAAACAATCATAGATAAATTTTAAATCACATCAAAAATTAATTTAACAAACATAAGAAATACTAGAAGTTGTGAGTGGGTTAAAGCACTCACCTTATTGAATTTAAATTGAATTTAAATTCAATTTAAATCAAAAATTTTAACAATCTCAGAATTCGCCCAAACAAACGTCATAAAGTCTGGAATTTCAATATGATCCTAACAAAAGAAACTGCACGTAAATCAGATATCGTATGTGAAAGATATAGCGATTATTATGATTGAATTTCAATTTAAAATTAAAAAGGAGGAGAACACATTTACTTACTAGCCACGTGACCTCCTGCAAATTACTTCTTCGAGAAACACAAAGATAGCACCTTCGTTCGAACTTTCATGCACGCCCTCACCTGACACGTGCTCTACCAGAGGTCGCCGCACGCTCCAACCACCGGCCACGGCTAAGGCCTCTCGACCCCCCTTGCGACGCACATGATAGGCCACGAAATTTATAGCTGCCGCCAATTTATTCTTGAAAAAATTGACTTTTCATGGCAATCTAACCGTCAGATCGACAAACGAACACCGTCGATGAATTCCCCTCCGTTCCCTCTTCAAAACCCAGAAACGATTTGGTGATCCGTCGCAGTTGATTACAACGAGATGAAAGGCTGAGATTTGTTCCTCGAATTCCGACCACACAAAAACTCAGATCAAGAAACGGACTGCAGTTCCGACTTGCGCTCTTCGAGAGTTTCGATATATATATTTTTTGAATTTTTCTGAGTAGTTTGAATTTCGGCTTTGGATTTGATTTGGGATTGCAATTGGAATTAGGGTTTGTATGCCATTGAAGTGAGGAGGTGAATAAAACGTATAGAAATGAGGAACAGAGGCTGCTAGGGTTTATTGGAGGATATATATAGGCAGGGTTGACATTTTAATGGATGGATAAGATATATTTACGCGCTAACGCCATAGTGGCCCAAAAAGCCCATTTCGACTCTGGGATGAAATTGGGTCAACCCATATATCAATATAGATGTTTTAAAATATTTAAACGCGATGGAACAGTTTCCATGTCCAAATTCCATCATATGAAGAAATTATGTCAAAATCAAATTATTTCAAATTGATTTCAATTTCATTTATTTCAAGGCGTTTCAAGCCTGTACGATCAAACGACAAGTCCGACTGTTATGAAACTTGAAATCGTACAATAATTCAACGATACGGATCCGATGAAACTAGTTTCGTCGAAATCCGAGTCAGTGGCAAAAATGGCTATTTTTCCAGTTAATTAAATAAATTGAAAATTAATTAATTAAATGTGACGCCCCACCTCTATGCTCACAATAACAAAGGTTATTATAAGGAATAACGTCTGCTATTGCGAAGAATAAGGCTTGTTAGAAGCGATCATCCCTAAGTTATGCCTTAGACGATTATTGATTACATCGATAGGAGTTTTATAAATTACTCCCAAAGATAAAAATTCAATCAAAATCTAAAACGGAACTACAATGGCTAAAGAAAAATCCAGAACAAATCATAATAACAACAACACTGATATGTAAAGTCACATCAGAACAGACATATCAGTTATATAGCGGAAGACAAGTCGGGATACATGCTACAACAATCGATATTTCACATAAACCAAATGTGCATATACATATACATCAACATACATGAGATGGGAGTCAAATAACCAAAAGAACTCCTCGAAGGCTAGGAAAAAGATGAAGTGAATCCCAAAAGATGAAGCTGCTACTAAATCAAAGATAGGGTTATCCTGAAATAACTCGGTCTGACCCGAGTATTATTTAAAAGAAATAATAAACGGACTAGTCTAATTTGTTCTTAGAAGTGAAGCATCATAACCAACATCAATCAAGATAATAATAATCTCAAATGAGACTATTCAACATAAGAAATCAACATAGTTAAATGAAGAAATCACATCAAACTCCATCAAAATCAACTTTCAAATTCATAATTGAATTCAAATCAGAAATTCACAAAATCTAGAAATCAATAATAGATAACTAGACAAATCAATATAAAAGTTGATCGATCCCATCATATGCCGAGTCTAAGCTACGCCGCATGTGCATCAACATATGGCCGAAGCCTACCAAGTATTGTCATCATAATTTTGGCGTCCAACAAATGACCCGAAGGTCCAACATATGACCCGAAGGCCTAGTACTCGTATTTGACCCGAAGGTCTAGTACTGGTATCTGACCCGAAGGTCCATCATATAATCCGAAGGTCCAACATAGTGGCTCGAAAGCCCAACAAAATCAGCAAAATCATCAAACAACAGCAAATATTTTAGTTAACAAGTCTGGAATTAACCCAAATAGTAAAAGTGTGGTTGCCTACTCCGCACTTTTCCTAAATGGTTTAAATCTCTTCATTGTTTCCTTGAAAGTGCAAATTGTGTATTTTATATAAATAACCTTTTTACGTTCTCAGACAGACAAGTCCGGAATTAACCGAATCAGTAAAAGTAAGGGTTCATAGTCCTCAATTTTGCTGAATCGTTTAAATCTCTTCCTCATTCTTTTGAAAGCGCAAAGTGTAAAAAAATTTGGAAACAAATTTATTTTAAATGATTTTTAAAACACGTGATTAAAACAGCCGCAACTATAGCAATTTCGACGAGGAAATTACGCTTCACAAAACACCGTTAAAACGGATATTAAATCAGCATTGCGAAATAACCGCTTAAAACTCACTTTAAATTGACGGTTACTGATGTCAAAAATAACAGAAATTTTTAATCGTCAAAAATCTCATCAAGGCAGCACGTTTCAAAATTTTAATACCAGCGTAGAAATTCGTTATAAAAATAACGGTAAAAAAACATGTTTTAAAACGAAACGTCGGTTCAAAATAACTTAATCAGTAGATTGCACTGCTACACAAACATTGGATAGCATGGACTTAGTTTCTGGGCAACACGAAATTTGACAAATGGGCTACACTTAAGAAAAAAACCTTTTCACACAAAATGAAATCCACAAAGTTTTAATGTAACCTGAGCAATACCACATTACATGTTACTAAATATATTTTACACGCAACAAAGGGTATAGAAAAACAAATTTTTTATCATACACGAAATGAAAAGCACTGTGCCTGGAAAAATTCACTTCACGCATGCAAGGATTTAAACGATATACCTGAACATAACAACGTGTGATTCAATGTATGCATGCACTTTTAAAATATAAGAAGACCAGGACTTGTTTTATTTTTGTGCTCCCTATACTTGCACATGCACACACAGATTTTATGCATGAAAATATAATTCCTGGAACCCAAGGAAATGAACAAAATGTGAACCGTGTGCTTCAAATATTTTTTCTTAAAATGAAACAAGTGAACACTTACAACAACCTAGGCAATACATCACGCATGCAATAATTAAAATACATGCAAACCCAAACATGGCCTGACTACTTACTATACATGCACGCAACCAAATATTTTTAAAAAATATAACCAGAGTGCTCTGCCCAAAGTATACAAACTGCATGCACTAACTCACTCATACTAAGATGCACGTAAAAAAATTTTTAACTAGTGGTCTATGTACGTTTTTAATGGTTGTCCATACTTATATGCACGTGTGTAACCATCAATGCTTAGGTGAACTACAAATATATATACCAAATTATTTACTTTAAACTGACCTGTTATACACGCATAAAAATTTCATAACAATATCCTGCACAAAAATAGCCTGCACGAAAATTTCAAAATGGCAATGCTCCAGATGCACGGAATGAAATAACTAACAATGATGATTCATGCACTAGCATTTTTTTTTTATAAAACTCACCCTGAACATTCATACGCAAGAAATTTATGAAGTGATACCCAATAACCTGATTATACACTGGTGATTGACTTGCACATAACAAATATACTGGGCAACATTTTTCAAAATTTTTGACATCACATGGTTTCGAATACCTCACTGAACTAAAGGAATTTAATGATATTTGGATAGCTTTCCATACAGTATACGCACATATAGAATATTTTGGACACTGATGCATGTACATATCCCCTAGTATGTAGACATCCCCTGGTTTCGAATATTCAATGCACACAAGTAACGAATGGAATTAAATTAGAGAACGTGAGTATGAACTCACCAAAAATTTGGCTTCGAAGTTAGCTAGCTACCCAGATTCAAGTTGGAGATGCCATTATTGCATTCCTTTCCTCTTAACTTCAGAAAAGAATTTGAAAACAAAATGAAAATGATTTCACTTTACAAAGCAGTCTCCTCTTTTTCTTCAAAATGGGTATAAGTCCTGAGAATAGAGGAGCTAGCTAATACTTTATACACTTTGCATTTAATGCAACATGCTTAAGTGAAGCAAAGAAAGATAAAGGACGTGCAGAAATGATGTGTGTAGCTATAAACCAAAGTGACAGCAAGGAACATACATTTGCTTTATGAATGCAAATGTTTTTACAGTAACAAAAATGGTCCACTGCATAACATGATGATGGGAAAAGGTGTTATGTTAGCTTTTGGAATTAGGACATGTGTTCACACTTGGTTTCAAAAATTTTCTTTACTATCTGAATGTGTCAGTAGTGCGCATATGTGAAGGAATAAAATATGTAAAGTGTTCACATTTTTTGGCTTCAAATATGTTCACACTTAGTTCACTTTGCTTACACGTAAAAGAACAATGTAGTGCACTCTCACGTTCACAAAATTAAGCATTTACTGACTTTGCAACATGACTTTGCCTTTGAATTTGCATTAATATTTTTCTTTCCAAATTTTAATTTTAAAAAATTTCTATTTAAAATATTTACTCCGACGGTAATTCAAAAATTACGGTCGTTGCAGATTTTTAAAATATTTATTTCGATGGTATAAAATCACGGTCGTTACAGACTCCCCCTTATAAAAATTACGCCCCCGCAATTTTCATACTAGAAGCATTCAATAACGTAAATAATTCATCACAACAAAGATTCAAACTAGAAAAGATAGATCAAGAATGCTCACCCCCACCCGAATAGGAGAGAAAACACGGATAAGAACGCTAGATAAATTCTCTGGTTTCCCAAGTGCAATCATTGGGGTTTGCAGACCCTTGAATTTTCACAAGCGGAACTTCTTTATTCTAAAGGCGTCTAACCTCAGAAGCTAGCATACGAATAGGATTTTGTGCAACAGACAAGTCGGGTGAGATCTCAAGATCTTGCAACATAAGGGGATCAATAACAGAATCTGAATCTCGAAGGCATCAACGAAGCTGGGATACATGAAATACATCATGAATTCCCGAAAATTGAATAGGTGGCGATATGCGATAAGCAACAAGGCTAATGCGTTCTGTAATAGGAAACGGTCCAATATAACAAGGAGCCAATTTCCCTGAGCTACTAAAATGAACCACACCCTTCATCCGGGAAACACAAATGAATAAAAGATCGCCAACAGAAAATTCCAAAGGCTTCCTACGATGATCGGCATATGATTTCTGCCTATTCTGAGCCTCTTTCATTCTCTGTCTAATAATATCAATCCTCTTCGAAGAATCACGAATATAATCGGGGCCAAGAAGTAACTTTTTCCCCGATTCCAACCAACAAGATGATGATCGAAACGGCCTTTCGTAAAGAGCTTCGAAAGGAGCCAAACTGATACTTGATTGAAAACTGTTGTTATAAGAGAATTCAACAAGAGATAAGTGGTCATACCAACTACCACCAAAATCCAGAATGCAAGCTCGAAGGAGATCCTCTAAAACTTGATTCACCCTTTAAGTCTGACCGTCAGACTGTGGATGATAAGCTATACTGAGATTGAGCTTAGTGCCAAAAGCTTTCTGAAGGCTCTGCCAGAAACCACTAGTGAAAAGCGGATCTCCGTCACTAACAATAGAACTAGGCACACCATGAAGTCGAACGACTTCTTTAATAAACGGCTTAGCCAACAAAGGAGCAGTCCGATTGGACTTGATAGGAATAAAGTGGGCTGATTTAGTCAATCTGTCAACAATCACCCAAATACTAGTATGGCTTGACCTCGAACGAGGTAGACCATCAATGAAGTCCATAGAAATCCGATCCCATTTCAACAATGGAATCTCAAGAGGCTGCAAAAGACCACTGGGACGTTGGTGTTCTGCTTTAACAAGTTGACAAGTCATGCAATGACTTACATAACTTGCAATATCACGCTTCATACCCTCCCAATAATATAAGTGTTTCATATCAGCATACATCTTACTACTACCCGGATGGATAGTATACTTAGAATGATGACAATCCTCAAGAATGTCATTTTTAGGATTAGATACATTAGGCAAGATCAACCTTCCCTTCTTCTGAATATAACCATGAATATCAATATCGAAATCCTTTAGATCATCACTTCGGGATTTCGATTTACAACTCCGAATAAGAAAAGCAATATGTAGATCTTGTTTCTGAGCATCGGCAACATGATCCAACAAACTAGGACTAGCTTCCATGCTAAATAAAAGCATGGGAGAATTAGAAACTGAAGGACGGTCTCTAATATCACAAAGAAATAAAGCTTCCAAAATATTCTACTCTGCTAGCATCATGGAAACCACAACCTTGTGCTTGCGACTAAGAGCATCAACAACTCTGTAACAATCCGTTTTCCCGTACCCTTTGAATCGACAATAAACCACACATGTCCAACTCAAATTGCACAAAAATACGGACCATTAAGGGTGATAAAGAAAAGTAGACAGAACAGAATCTCATACGAATCGAATAACATATAATATTGAACAAATATTTTATAGCAGAAAACTTTTAAATACATATATCAGAGTCTAACCTAAATTCAGCTTGGACAGTTATAAACATCTGTCCTTACAATTGCTGACATTCTTAGAACAAAACACACTAAGCAAAGCGGATAGTAGAATATCTTCATACGTCGATGAATATCTCCAGCTCACCTCTGGAAACTCCAACCGTCTTCGACTATCCTGAAACTACTCGGATCTGACCCGAGTATTGAAATACCCAGATCAGGCTTGATAAACCAGCGTGAGAAAAACTCAATAATAAATGACAATGTCATATATCAGCCTTTGAATTAAATCCGTTTGAAATAAAGAGTATCTCATAAGACCACACCCACACATAAACACGGACGAGCTTTTACCTTATGGTAACTAAAACACTTTTATATCAAAACATTTGATATTATTTCTAATGACATCTCTTTGAAAACATTTGCAAATAAACTTATTAATCTTAGCTGAAATTGTTACCATTATTAAATTCCAGCATACTAGGCTCTACAAACAAAACCGTAGGTTCTTATTGGAGAATGGATTTCCATACAAATGACCAGGCGTAGGATCTACCTTCCGAAATGGGTACACCTCTAGATGAATGTCCCGAGGCATAGAACATCTGCCCTCTACCAACACAAGACTGGCCTACCTCTTTAACTAGATAGTACCGAATATGTCATCCCCCGGTCATTACCGACCTTTATTCGAGAGCTCTCTTTCCATACACCACATAAATTAACATCCCATATGTCATAGCAGGAAGAAATATATCTAGAAGGAGATGATCATACCCTAATTGGGAATGACCCACTTAGCCTTGCCGCATCTAATCCTGTTTCGGTCATTTCCGGTTTGATGACGCTTGAGGCTACGATTACCTTTTCACATAGCACATATCACATCTTTGAATTCCACATTGCCATTTCCGTTTAACTACTAATTTCCTTCCAAAAAAATACAACCCTTAAGCTCGTATGTATCAACGAGGGTGTTAAGCTAAGAGAAGTTGCCTTCTCCGCCACCACTGATGTACGTTTGTAAAATCCAATGTACATAATCGTTAGAAATTCAATGTCAGGCAAACGTCCATACAAGTTGTCCAGGAACAGGACAAACCGAAGGCACTTTCCTCGGCCATTATTAGGTGAGAAGCCCTTGCAATCCGCAAAATCTCCATCACGAGGAGACCATTGCTATATATAACTCTATAATGGGTGTGGCCTCGAGCAAATCAACAAGTAGTACTCATGCTATGAAGATCCACGGTCTTCAAAAATCATCGTCGTCAACATGTCTTCACGTTCGAATGTACACTAAAATATGTCTTTTTAGATAAAGGGATTACTTGATCAAAATAAACATATCCAATATTCATATTTATCACTAACATAACATCCATTCAACCAATCACATGCATATGATTTCAAATCTAACATTCACTATTAATATCATAACGGGATATATTATCACAATTCACTTAATTTACTAGCTATCAAATCATCCATATTAACAATCAATTTGGTATAAACATTCATATGTCATAAGGGTATAAATAAGATTTATAACATAATCAAAATATAAATTCAAAAGGAGTGAGAATTTCTCACCATAAACCAAAGCGATTAACATCCTACCAACATTCTAATCAACCAACACTTCACTAATTAATTCCTACTCCATAAAACACTAGCAAACAACACCCTCTCCCATCCAATAGCTTGGTCGAGGCTTGAGATGGAGGTTGGCCGAAAATATAGAGAAGAAGCGGTAGAGCTTTGAACTTGAATTCCCAAGATTTAGATCCAAAAAATAGGTCATCTTCTCTCTTTTTTTTTGACTCTCTTACTCACAAAAATTGAAAAACTTATTAACTGAAAAGTTGTTATAAATTCATTTTTATTGAATTTGAAAAAAGAATCATTTGAATCCAAGTTGTTTTGAGGGAGATATGTTCAAAATAAAAGAGCTATTTTCGGATTCACAAAAATAAAGCCCGAAAATACACTTCAAAGAATTGAGTTTCAGGTATAGCACACCTCGAAACTGGATAAAGTGATAAACATAAAAGTTGTAGCCGCTGAAATTTCATATGGTTTAAAAAAAATTCTAAATTTGGATCTGTTATGATCAAGTTATGATCAAAACAAAACGGCTTATTTTCTTGATTAAAAACTGGGCCAGAAAATGCACTTGAAATAAGTGGAATTTTGACATAGTAAACTTTGGAATGAAACAAAGTGATAAACATGAAAGTTGTAGCCACTAGAAAAATACATGATTTTAAAAAATGTATTTTTCATTTTGGTTCTTTATTAAAGAACTTATGGGCAAAAGAAGAAGAGGTAAAATATAGAGAAAAAAGGAGTTTGTTTTGGAGAAAAAAACATTGATTTCTTTTAAAAATTTTGTAAATATTTTGACATTATTTCTTTATAATATTTTTCTACGGCATGGAAGCCATTAGATAGGAGAGAAAGAAGATGAAGAAGCTTGAGAAAAGAAGAAGAAGAAAATGTGAATGAAAGTGAAGAAGGAGGTGGATATTTATAGAAAAAGAAAAAAAGTGGTAATTTACCAAAATAACCTCATACCAAATTACCAAACTAACCTTACTTCAACCTAGAGCAATCTCCAATTTTTTAAAACATAACATCACCTTTCACATCCTTACTTTATGTCTTAATCCCTTAAGAACTAAGCTAAGTAAAATAATAATTATGTTGGCTTTTTGATGTGATATTGATTTGATGTTTACTTTTGACTTTTCTTACTTACTTTTCTTAATGACTTCTAGAAGTTTTCTAACCTTGTTTAGTAAAAGTAAACTTGATTATTAATTAATTAATACTTACACTATTGGAATATATGTTTCTATATAAGAAAATAAAGGTGCGACGACGTTAAGATAACTTTTAATCGATAAAACGTCGTTTTTCGACAAAATGATTTACGGTCACATTTTGACATTTTAGTTAAACTATTTATTTATGTAAACCAAATTTAAAAATAAACTTTTTTACTTCTTTAAATAAATTAAAACAAGTCTCTTTATGTTTTAAAATGATATTTAATTAATATCATAATCTCTAATTTACAGTGTATGTAAAACTAACAAAATGCGACAAAATTTTGTTATTTTTATAAAATGATTATTAACAAACTTTTAAATCTTTTAACATACTTTTATTATCTTTATAAGATGTTTTAAATAAGATTTAACTTTTTGAATAAATATTCAAATTCATTTATTTAAGCCTTTATTTATTTTTGACAAAACTTAACTTTTGCCGATTTGTTCTAAAATTCAAATTTATACTTTACAATACATTAACTATAAGAATAGATAATTATTTATATATATAACATATTTATTTAAGATTAAACTCCTTTTAAATATAAATCGAACGAAATCTCTCTTTTTCGAAGTAGAGAAATTACGGGTCGATACATTCTCCCCTACTTAAAAGCATTTCGTCCTCGAAATGGAATCAAAGACAAAGGAATCTATCCCATCCTCATCTCCTCAAATAATTTGGCCTATTTCTACCGATGATAGAAAATAAGAAGGCCGATATCATAACAACACTAAAAAAGATAATGCCAAACATACATACCATGATTTTCCACACTAACCTGAGTACTTATCATGTATTTAAGGTTATATATACATATATCAAATTAAATTTTTATTCTACCCATCCTAGTGCATACTGCATATTTAAGATAATATATACAACAGCCAAACAAGATTATGCGTCTAAAACAACCACATTGATACTATATCAAGATAAATTAATACATCCACATAAATCATTCCCTGTCCTGAGCATGTACTATATCTGTGGTCTATATATAGGCATACCAAAACATCAGTCCAACCACTATATCTTAGTACCTACTATTTGAGATAACTGTCTAACTACTATGTAGACAGACGCAAAACATCAGAATATATGTGAGATTTGATGATCTATTATTCAAATCCACAACTTTTCTTTTGAACTAGTATCTATCCCTCGATTTTCTAATGAGGACTTTGATCGGACTTCTTAATCACAAACCCTTTCTTTCCTTGCATAGCTCTCAACTATGATAGAAAACTTGTGTACATAATCATAAACTCTCATCAATATTCGCCATCAAAAATCGAGTGATAAATCCTTTTCGGATTGGTGTAAACACCTCAAAGTTCTATACTCAAATCATAGATCAAAATTTATGTGCCAAAATGGTCTACGTTTAACTTATATACTTATTCAAATTCATCTTTACCTAAAACATTTTTTTCAAAACTTCTGTTAATCCAAGTTTATTTCACAACCATTTACCTTTTACTAAATCCATTATTACTTAAGCTCATAAATATGACTTAAACTTGTATAATATACCTTTACTTCCTAAGTGTATATATACATATCCCCAAACTTCAAACCATCATTACTTCAATTAGGGTCTTCAACAAATATGGAATTCTATTATTCCAAATAAATAAGTTATAATACTTAATCCTTAGTTTTCTTATCATAAGGTTTCAATTTAGCCAATATTATTTTTCTTATCCATATATTAATAAGACAACCTTACTAAGTGTACATCCTTTTCTTAACTTATTTACCTATCCATTTTCTAAGTCAAATTTCTTAAATCCATCAAATACTTTATTGTCAAATTGTGAAACTTAATTCACATGGTATTTGTTACTTAATCATTTTCATCCAACAATCAAACTACTAACCATATTATTCAAATATATCCAATTCTAGTCTCACTTCATTTCGAATTACAAATGTTGCCCTAAATGTATCACTAGTTCAAAGTTTTTTATATTAGGATGATATTTCTTACATCTCTTATTCCTAAATTTCACTTGATTTTAACCTAGTCAAAGTGTCTAAATTTCAAATTAACTTAACTCATTTATAAGTTTTATGACTTACCCTTTCATATTATACTTACCCAAAATTTCAATTTTGGCTTATCTTTTCCTATCTTATTGATAATAATTTTTTTCTCTATGTATGCATTTTCTTTTTACTTTTTCCAACCACAACTTCTAGCTTCAATATTATCATCAAATATCTTCTAATCAAATTGTGAATTTTACTTCACAAGATATTTGTACTTAGCTTTTTAAATCCATCCATAATGATAATCACTTAATCATTATTATTTCTCAATACTAATTATCTAAGGGTTTATGATTAAAGTTCTAAATTCTAGCTTTCAACTAATTAATCCTATATGAAATATCTTATAGTCAAATTATGCAATTCTAATCACAAGATATTCATATTTTAGTTTTACTAAGCAAAGTCACAATCAATCCTTAACTTCTAACCCAAAAGGTAATAGTATTCCCTTTAATATTTATAATATAAACCCAAGGTAAAATTATTTCATTTACCCATTTCCTTTAAAACAAAATCATTTTTATAAAACTAACAAATACGCGCTCAATATATATAATACTATCATAATTCATTCTAGGGTGTTGCTAACCCTGTCTCTAATGAGTTACTCATCCTAGGATATTACTAATCCTATCTCTGATGAGACTTTACCCATAATAGAGCCAAGGTTCTCGCTTAACCTTCAGCTCTGATACCAAATATAAAAATCCGTTTTCCCGTACCCTTCGAATCGATAATAAACCACACATGCCCAACTCAAATTGCACGAAAAGACGGATCATTAAGGATGATAAAGAAAAGTAGACAGAGTAGAATCTCACATGAATGGAATAACATATAATATTGAACAAATATTTTACAGCGGAAAACTTTTAAATACATATATTAGGGTCTAACCTAAATTCAGCTTGGACAGCTAAAAACATCTGTCTTTACAATTGCTGAAAAACATAAAACAAAATATACTAAGCAAAGCGGATAGTAGAATATCTCCATACGTCGATGAATATCTCCAGCTCACCTATGGAAACTCCAACCGTCTTCGACTATCCTGAAACTAATCGGATCTGACCTGAGTATTGAAAATACCCGGATCAAGCTTGATAAACCAGCGTGAGAAAAACTCAATAATAAATGACAGTGTCATATATCAGCCTTTGAATTAAATCCTTTTGAAATAAAGAGTATCTCATAAGACCACGCCCACACATAAACACGTATGGGTTTTTACCTTATGATAACTAAAACACTTTTATATCAAAACATTTGATATTATTTCTAATGACATCTCTTTGAAAATATTTGAAAATAAACTTATTAATCTTAGCTGAAATTGTTACCATTATTAAATTGTAGCATACTAGGCTCTACAAACAAAACCGTAGGTTCTTATTGGAGAATGGATTTCCATACAAATGACCAGGCGCAGGATCTACCTTCCGAAATGGGTACATGTAAATGCCCGTAAATCCGTACCCCTTTGAACTGACAAAATCCCATAACAGATCTTTCCAAAGTGGCACAAAAGTACGAGTCTTAGGGATAAAAGAAGCAAGAGGTAGAAGAAGAAGAAGAAAATAAAACAACATCAGAGTCTCACAATCACAACGGAACAAAATATAATATATAATAATAGCTTTTAAATACAAAGAAATCTGTACTGTATACATATACATATACATACATACCATCATCAGAGTACAACAAACATCCATACAGAGACAACTTAATATTTTTCCATACACGGCGGAAATAATAGCCAAATACGAAAGTACGCTCTGTCATCGGCTCGTCTCCTCAACTCCTTAGCTTTTAAACCTGATCATGTTTAACTCGGTCTGACCCGAGCATCATATAAAACAACACCCGAATCAGTCTGGAAAACTAGCGTGAGAAATCACACTCAATTGGATTATTATATTTTCAGAAATCCTTTGAAAAACAAAAGCATCTCGTAAGACCACGACATAAATAAACATGTCGGGTTTTTACCTTACGATAGCCAAAATATTTTTTTTATCAAATTCGTCTTATATTATAATAGTGTCTATAGAAAGTAAAATAGAATCTAGCTAAAATGCTTGCATCTCACGTTTCAGCAATAGTTGGGCACAATCAAAACCGTACAGGCGCTTATTGGAGATGGGATTCCATATAATGGCAGGGCTACCAGGGTACCGCCCGTCACAGTACCTGGTCTAGATCAAAGTACCGAGGAGCCACCCTAACTCCCCTGCAACACAAGACCGGAACCATCCCTTACCGGATGGTCCCAAGTATGATCACCCCGTGGTTGGCGCGACCAACCACCCACTAAGCCGAAATAAAAAGGGACATCTAGATAGGGGAAACCTTACTCTCAATTAGGGGCTACCCACGAAGCCTTGCTGCACCTCCCCTGTTTTAGCCATTCCCGGTTGATGAGGCTTGAGGCTAAGCGTTACCTTTCAAGAACGAGTCCCACTTAGAATGCTCATCGTCCCCCTGACGATGTTCTGAAAGCATTCATCCATACAAGTTGCCCTGGGTTTGGGCAAACCGAATCACCGTCTTCAACTCTTCACGATCTTCATTCGTAATCGTTCAAACCGGATCGAAGTGGTTTTCGGATAACTAAATCCGATCCTGGACTCCTCGAAACGATCAACGCATTGTCCAATATTGATAGTCGGTGATTGAACTATCAAATAATCATTCACAAGCAACCGTCAAATAATTTCCTCATATTATTTATCTCAAATATCATTCAAATATTATTTCCATTTTAACCCATTTGAAACAATTTTCAAAGCTCTTTTATTTCCATGAAATCATTTAAATGATTTCTTATGTCTACTCACATTTTGATTTACCCCTTTGAAAATATTCTTTATATTTCCATTCCTTTCTCAAAAGCCAATTTCACCTTTCTTATAAGTTCTCAAACTCAATTTCTCCATTTTATAAGATTTCTCCAAAATCTTATCTCATTTAAATCGACTTGCTTACCATCACAAGAGGATTTTAATTGGATTTTAAAAACATTTAAAAACATCTAGATTTATAAAATAAGAAGTAGTATTACATATAATATTAAAATTTATATCTAGTTATTTATAAATTTCAAAGCTGGTTTTAGAAAAATTAGAGTTTATTACAAATAGTTGCTATGCCTTTAAAAATAACTAATTCAAAATATTTAAAATTCAAAAATGATTTATAGAACCTATATAGTATAGTAATTTAAAAAAAATATCCCTTTTTAAAATAAACTTATAATTTTAGAAAATCCAATATCCATTTATAAATGCCTCTTGTCCACAATCACCTTCGGAAAATTTTACTATTTCCTTCCAAAACAGATTCCATACTCAATATAAGTTCATGACTTATTTCTGCTCATATCCACTGATAAGTCCCTTCCCATTTATAAACTCATTTTATAAATTTATAAAATCTCTTTGTGTTCCATTTATTATAAAATAATTTTTATTTAGGAAATCCATCTTAAAAATGTTATTCTTATATAAATTCTCATACTACTCCTTAAACAATTTCCATTTCATTTAATAAAAATTCCTTTTTAATCCATAACAAAATCTTTTATTTATTAATAAAAATTAATATTTATACTTCTTAACAACCTTTCCTTTTTTTATTCTTAATAAAATTTCACTTATTGATTACAATAATTCTTCAGGTGTTAATATATTTAAATCTTTCCAAAAACTCAACTTTGACTAAATTCAGTTTATAAGATATCCATATTTCTTTTTCTTCATTCTCTATTTGAAGTAGATTCATTATTTCAATGATTATTTTCTATTGAGTTTTATTTATCTTTGTTAAATTAATTCATATAATTTATAAATTTCAAACTTCAATTTCAATGTTATTTTACTCTTAATAGTTCACTTCACATACAAATCTATATCAATTACTCCATCCAGCCATATCACAACATATATAATGAGAAGTAAATACTTTTGAGCAATCCTGTTGGATCCTCCAACCTTTTTCCCTGCATCCACAGATGTTAGCACAATAACATATCAATTCCACTTCAAGGTGGGATATCACGGTATATGGGTTTATAATATCATTCAGTGAATAAATTATTATAAATCAACCGAACACATCCAATAATTTAAATTTTTAACTATGCCATCCAAATGAGTGAGAAAGTCTAACCTTTTCTTTTAAGTTGCAACCTTTTCCAATCTTGACCCGATTTTTTGACTTTTGACCTTATAGAAACAATTATACGATTTTTATCAATATTAGAACAAATCGAACAATTTATTTCCGTTTAAATAACTTTATTTTAATCTAATAATTTAACTTTTAACAAGTGATATAATTTTAAACAAATACTTAAAATTTTAAACTAATAATTTCCCTTTAAAAAATTCCTTTAGTAACAAAATAATCAAGCGAGTTTATTAAATATATAAATCACCTTAATTAATTGTTTTTATCATAAACTAATAAATTAAATTTTATATACTATCAAACTGCATATTTAAATAGTGTATATATGTTTAAAAATCTAATTTTTCATATACTTTAAACATTTCTATATTTATTTAATTAAAATTAAATCAAGGTTAACTTAATATTTTTAAACAAACTGCTTTAACACTTCAAGTTACTACTGTAAAAACCCCTTTTTTTAACAAAACTATAGCTTGCTGTCCCCTTTATATTCTTTTTCCTAACCTATGCACAAATATACATATAAATATATAAAGAATAAACAGTACCTCACTGTCGAATCCTACCTAGCATCGCGTGCGTCGACCAGACCATCGAGAAACTCACGACACCCAAGTCGCCTCCAATTCGAGCCACCATGTTCGCCGCCGCACCTCCACAACTAGAGACTGCCTCGCTACGAAATCGCGATCTCATCTACTCGACCTAGCTTCCAGAAATCACGGTACGGCCTATCGTACGATCGTGAATTGATTCGCGTGTTTTCCCCCTATTCGATTCGATTTAGGGTTTTCATCGTTTTTTTATATGCCGTTGAATTCGGCTAAAGGAAGAAAAGAAGGAACGAAGAAGGCTGATCGATTAAAATATGATAAGGTGTTTTGTGGTTATGAAGAAGCGGCCATCAATTTAATTTTAGTTTTCTGATCCAAGAAAGAAACAGGAAGCATCGCGTTGTTAAAGAAAAAAAGAAAGCGTATGAAGGAAAACGAGTAACAGTGTCCTGATGGAATGGCTGCGTGTTGAGGAAGCTTGATTAATTAATTTTATTTTAAACTTTAAATTTAAATTTTCTCGAATTACGCAATTCAAAATCCTGACCTTCTATCGATACGTGCCTCCCGGCGTCTATAATGTTATACACCTATTCCGAACTCAATGGGAAAGGTTTCGAGTCCTAATTCAGTCGTATGGAGAAGATTGATTTTTGGATTGACTATTAAAATTAATCCAATTAATTATTTCTAGGCGTTTATCTCTCGTACGATCACACGATAACTCCGAAAGCAAAGAAATTTGAAATCCGATAATAATTCAATATTACGGATCCAACGAAACTGGTTTCATCGAATTCCGAGACTGTGCCTCGGATGGCTATTTTTAAATGTTAATTTAAACGATATATTTTTAAAAATTGAAAAAATCATTGCCAAATTCGATTTTAACAATTTGATTACCTTTATTATTATCAATATAGATTTTACAAGTCTTTTAAAATATTTCTAACAAGCTTACACCTCCGGATTTTATATTTTACCCAATATCCCGTTACTGCTTAAATAATTAATTTATTCGATAGATTGTCATATTTAAATTCTAAATCCTTTTTATTAAATAAAACCAAATCTTTATATTAAAAATCAATTCATAATTCAAATTAAATATTTAAATTCATTTTAAATATCTCAAATTAATCGTTATATAAAAAAAATCTGGGTCGTTACATTCCTCCCCCCTTAAAAGAATTTCATCCCCGAAATTACTAATACAGAAGAATGTCCTACCTCGCTCACTTATTAAAAGCTACTTAGTTAGATTTGTTGTTTACTTTCCTAATCTTCCCTTTTACCCAAACAATTGATTTTATATTCTAACTTCAAAATCTCTTATTTCAATTCTACTTTCAAAACATTTTGCCGTTAACAAAATAATTTTTTCCAAAAATTTCCAAAATTTTTCTAACTCCCAAAATTTCTAGAAAATTTTGGCAGAGTCTCCTTTGTACGGAGGAGCTTTTGCAATTTGACAATAGATATAAATATATATACATCGACCCACACGGTCGGAAAAACCAAAAACAGTTCATATTTCCTAGTTTGTATTACGTAGACGTAACTTATTTAGCATTTTAAGCAAGCGGCGTATTTATTTAAGCATTTGTGTGCCCAAACTCTCGCTAAATGGTCTTCTGGTACATGTACTTACTCAATTTAAACACATAAGTAACATACTTATGAAATTTATAACATTTCATTTATTTAAACAGCTACAACACAACTATAACATATGTAATGCATTAGAAATACTTCCATAAGTCGTTTGCGAAGTTTCCAACTAGTTCAATTTGTTTTTAACTGTTTCATATACCATTTGCATTCAACATAAGTGATTAACAACTCATTTGCTTATCTTCAATTCATAATTATGTCCAAACAATTCATTTCAAATTTAATTGATTTCAAAATCAATCCATGCTAATTCTTTCAGTTAATAATCACAAGCTTATTTTTTTTATAAACAATATACAGAACCAGTTTCCATAAGCAATTAATAAAGTCTCAATATTAACCCAATTACTTTTCTCGATTTCTATATTATCCTGTATAATTCAGAATGATTTTTAACATCATTTTCTTACATTCTATTCATTTTTAATCTAACCAACACATATTCATTGCATTTGATTCACAAGTCAAATTTTTTTATGTACTTTATCATTCCATAGAATTTTATTTACTTTCGTTTACGTCGAGTGACCAATTTAAGAACTTCGACGATATTTATTCAAACATCAATTTCTTTAGTTTTACACTCATTTAAGATTGACTCCAACTCAATTCATATTTGATTTCATTTTCATTTAAACTTATTCATAACCGTACACTGTATTTTATTTAATATGTTTGCATAGGTTTCTTTCGTAACCACTTTATTCAGCTTGGAAACACCCCATTAAATAACCATTAACATATTTACTTAAGCCGAGCTTCTATTCAATTATTTGCTTAAGTTATTTATTTTATTTTGTTTTTCCAACCTATTTCAATCTCATAACCCAAGTTTATTTTACTTGTGAAAAATCTCCATTTTAAATCCTTGATTTGATTATTATTATTATTTCAACTCAACTTCACCTATAATTCAATTTATTTATCCACTTTTCATTTTAAATTTTAATTCACATTCACAGTTCACTTTTGAATCTATTTATTCAATTATAAGGCCATTTCCACTTTTATTTTAACTCTCTTGAATTTTATTTCTAACTCCACCCATTCTTCTTTCATTTGACCATACTCCAATTTAGTGTACTAACAATATACGTTGAATATTATTTATTCAAGTTCTATTTAATTCAATTTACTTATCATTTTAAAGTCCATTCCATTTTAATTTATTTACACACCATACATTAGCATTTTACTCCATCCTCGCATTGGTTCCTTTCAAACCATTTTATTAAGCTCGATATTCCTTGCTTATAAATTAATAATCATTTCCTAATTTAAATTCACCCAGGTTTTCATTTAATGGGCGTTCACCCTTCCTCGAAGCCAAGCTTCTATTATTTTTAACTTAAGTTAATTTACTTACTTCAATCTCATAATTAAGTTCATCTTCATTCTAATTTGATTCTTATATAATCAAATTCCATTAAATTCAATTAGCCATTCTCATAATCCATTAAATTTCAAATTCCATACCCAATTCATCTGAATTTATTTTATTATTAACAAGGTCATGTTTAACTTATTTATACTCGAATTGGACTTTATTTACAAATCAAATCATCTTTAATCCAATTCCACAACACCTCCACTTATATTTAATTTACTACCAATCCCAGTCGAATTTTATTTATAACTCGAGTTCATTCCCAACTCCATTATTATCTCATAATCCAACTTAGGTTCCATTTCCATATTCATTAAACAATTAATTATTCAATTTAGTTCACTTCCACTTCCCATTCCATATTGGATTTTTATCTTTAAAATCATCTTATTATTTTACCTAAGTTCAATTTTATTTTATAATTCAAGTTTGGATTTTTATTTCATTCTCCAAATACAAAACAATTTTATTTTGGCTTACTGTTTAACTTCTCCATTTATTTTTATTTTTTATAAGTCACACAATTATATTTTCTCACATTTCTACCCATTTTAAACTTGAATATATTCATACTTCATTTATTCTATTTGGGTTGGAATTTCACTCCTTAGATTTATAAGTCACACACTTATTTATATTCACATTTCCATCCATTAAAAATCAATCTCATTCACCTTCTACTTTTAATTAGCGATTATATATTTTACTTAGTCAAGTATATATATTTTATTTCAATGCTTTTTAACCTTCACGGGGTATTTTAAATTCTTTGACCCCAAACATTCTCTTATTCAACTTACTTTCACTTGTTAAAGTAAGAATTAATTCCACTCAATATTATCTATAATCCCAACTGAATTTTATTTCAATTCAATTTTATTTAACTGAACTTCAGTTAAATCTATCATCATACTATATTCTTTAATCCACCAATTCACTTGGATTTAATAAAGTAAGAACATAATTTCATTTAATATCATCCACATCTCAATTAAATTCCTTTCAATTTGATTCTAACTTAATTCAAATACAACTGAATTTTATTCCAGATTAATTCAACTTACCTCCATTTACTTAGCTTAAATTAATTTCAATCCAATTTGTGTGATGATTCGGGATTTCTAACAATTTAAATTTGAATAGTTAATTGATTTTAAAATATTTAAAAGTTAATTTTAACTTGAATTCAAGATATCAATATTTACTTGATAATTAAATCATTGAATTGTATAGTTTAAATATTGAATTTAATAATTGAAATTGGGCAAATTGTTGAATCTGAGATTCTACGCCTGTTTAAAATAATTTGAAGGCTTATAAAATCTATAATGATGATACTGAAGATAATAGAATGGTTGAAATGTAATTTAAAGGTAATTTGTTGTTCAGTTTTGAAATTATATTGTTTAAATTGAATTTAAAAATAGCCTTCCGAGGCACAGTCTCAGAATTTGGCGAAACCGGTTCCATTGGATCCGTAATAGTTAGTTATTATTGGATTTCAATTTTCATAGCCATCGGAGTTGTCGCTTCACCCTGACAACTCGAAACGCGTTGAACTATTTTAATCGACTTAATTTAAAATTGACCGTGTACTTCCGTAACTCGCGCATACGATCAAATTAGTCACTGAAACACGTTCCGTTGTGTTCGGAGTGCGGGTAGAATCTTATAAAAAATGGGCGGCTTGTCTGGTTCGGAGTCTGTTCGATCAGCTTGTAAAATATAAGAACATTAATATAAAAAATATAATAATAAGAAACCTTCTTCAACACGCCAACCTATCCTCTTAAAAAGTCGAATCTCCTCTTTCTGCTAAAATCCATTCTCCTCCCCTCTAATTCTCTTCAAATCGCGATCTCGTTCTATATAAAAAAAGAGGGGGCAATCTTCGAAACCGAAAAATTTAAGGCAACGCGAAGTAAATCGTGCTCGACTCGGGAGCGCGAGCTATCGCGGCGTACGTATGGACTTCGATGCGCGGTAGGATGAAGCGCAGGCCGATTCGCGAGGTGATTCGAGCGATCTCGTTTTAGGGTCGCGATAAATGGTGGAAGGCTCCACGGCTCGCGCGCGCTCAGCGATGAGGGTGGCGGTGGCGTCCAGGGGGTGTAGTTGTGGCTTGCGAGAAGAGGGGCGACGATTTGGGGTTCGTGGTCTAGGGTGTGTGTCGCGACCGGATAGCAAGCTCGGCGACGGCATGGTTTGTTTAAAACCCTTATTTGTCTATGGTATTAGATTTCTGAGTTAATGATTATTGAGCTTGTACTCGGTTTGAGTTGTGAAGCAGATAAAAAATAAAAAAAATTGATGATAATGTTATTACAGTAAGCATAGGTTGTTCTATTTGTGAAATTAAATCAAATAAATATAGAATGAAATATATATGAAGTTTAAGATGGAAAATTTCTTTTATATAAAAAGACTTTGGAAAATTATATATATATAGAAATTTTGAAGTGAAAAGTTATGTAAAATCAGTTTTTGCCCTGTGATTTATTTTTAAATATATGTGTATATAGATAACCATAGAAAATACTTTTTAGCAGCTTGTTTTAAATCAACTTATTTGAATTATTCAGCTACTAAGGAATTATTTAAGTAAAAAATTTGTTAAATTAAATTAATGGATTGTTTGGTTATTACAAATATTAATAAAACTATACAATGTTTATATAAGGTTCAAATCGGGTAGAGATGGTTGGGATGGAATTGGTTTGCCAAACAAAAATCAAAGGTGAGTAATCTCACACTCTAGAATTTATTTAAATTTAAATGGCTAAATTTAAATAAATGGATGAAGGGTTGAATTGTTTGGATGTATACTGACGATCTAGTGATTTTAGATTTGGTTGTTTCTCGAGTTAATTATGGTTTGACTCGAGGTATTTGGATTTTAAATAGTTTTGAACTTAAATCACAAATAAGAAAAAGTTTTTCATTGTTAACAAGGGATTAATGATTTGTGATTCATCAAATTAGAAGGGTAAATAAAATGGATAATTAATTAAATTAATTTATGATTTGGGTTAATTAATTTAGTAATTAAGAGTTTGAATTAATTAAGTGAGGACTAAGTTAATTTATTAAGTTTAATTAATTTAGAGTAACCAATGGATGGTTTGAACGGCCGTTACTTAATGTAATTAATAGAATATAATTACTTTATGAAATTTATCAAGAGATTAATTAAGATAATTAATTAAGGAGTAGTTAATTTATTAATGAAGTAAATTAAAGAATAGTTGATTACAGATTGAGATTAATCGAGAATGATTAATATTGGGATTGAATTAGAGTAATTAATTTAGATTAGAACAAATCAAAACATAATTGGAAATCATTAATTTATATAATCAATGATGTAATTAAAGATTGATTAATTAAGATGAATTAATCATAAGTGACTCATGAGAAATTAATTAATGTAAGTAATTAAGGATTATTGAAATTAATATAGTTAATTAATTTATGAAGTAATTAAGATTACTTATTGATTTGGTTAAGAATAATTAATATCGTGAAACTAAAATAAAGATAATTACTTGAATGTAATTGGGAGATGAATTAATCCAGGATGGTTAAATAAGATGAGAAATGAAGGTTTGATTAAATAATCAATTTGGAATTGATTAATGAAGGAATCTAAACGAGTGAGGTTTGGAATTCAATTGGAATTAATTGAAATAATTTGGATGTGATCAAATTTGTTTATGGTTGATTGAATGGTTTGGGATGCTTTGAATGAGTTGATATCCCTGATATGAAATGTTGCGTATTTCTTTTAGATAACTTGGGTTAGGATGACATGTGACTCGAAGAGGCCGGGATCGGGTACTAGGAAATACCCGAAACCACTTCGAATTATTATAGATTGGTATAAAAAATCTATATGCTGGAGTGAAGTGATTTGGAGGAATTGGGCTATTTTAAATCTAAATCTTGGGTATTTAGAAACTTATATGTGAAATAAGCGATGTCCAAAACAAATTATGGCTTTGGGAATTGATATGAGTTACCCGGGTTTTATATAAGTTGTATGCTTTATATTTCATGTTGGATGGGTTTACTCACGCTGGTTTCCAGCCTGACCCGGGTGTTACTTTGGTGTAATGCTCGGGTCAGACCGAGTATTGCAGATTTTCAGGTTAGGACGTTCTGGAGCTCAGGAGGCGAGCTGGATGGCAATTGCGTATAGCGTATTTCCGCTGTTTTTATATTATTGTTAATCTGAGACATGATGATTGTAAATATTCAGTGACTGTATAAAATGTGAAACTCTGATTTATTAGAATGTAATCGACGGATATAATATTCTTTTGTAGACTGTTATTATTTATTATTATATTTTATCCGCTGCGAGTGTGAGATGTTAATGTTTTTGTTCTTCTTCTTTTATCTCTTTCTTCTTTTCATAAATATCTGGAATTTTCGGGTGCGAAAATTTCGGGTCGTTACATTTGGTATCAGAGCACAAAGGTTAAGAGAGAACCTTGGCTCTGGTGGGAGTTACTCATTAAATAGAGTCCAAAGTACTCTAGAATGAGATGAGTATGTATATATATAAGAGCGTACTTGTTATTTTCTTATACAAAGGTTTTAAATGATTTTATATAAAAATATGTTTTTGATATATAAAGCAATATTTACTTCTAATGAATATTAGGGTGATTGATTATTAATTGTTGAAATTAAAATTAGGAAGTAATATAATGCGACCAAATTGAAGACTTGAATTGGAATTAAATTAAGTAAAAAAAGAAATACAACCAAATTTAAATTTAAATTACTTGAAAATGAAATTCTAAATCTGGTCGTAGAATTTGAAATTTGTTTCAAAATAATGAAAAATAATAAATAAGTATTTGTGGGATGGCTGGGAGGGCCAAGAAATAAATATGTATGTATGTATGTATGAATCTACATGATATCAAAGATAATTTGAAATAAATATTAAGAGATTGAGTTTTGATTTTCCCTGAAGTGTGATGTAAAATCCCAAAGTGATATAAGCTTTAAACTTGTAAGAGGGAAAGAATTTTGAAGTTGAAGCGGAAATTCAAATTGAGTAAGATTGATTGGATTGAGTAAATTAGAATTCAACTTTGTGAAAGTTAAATAAGTGTAGAAAAAGCAAGTTGAAATTGGAAATTTCAAGATGAAATTGGAATTCAACTTGGAAAGATAAATGGTTGATTTGAATTGGGATGTTGTGTGATCTCAAAACGGGTTTGAGATTTAAAAAAAAAATTGAAAATGGATGGACGTTTTAAAATAAATTGGATGATAGCATCTTGTTGTTAATGAAAATCTTTAAATTGAGAATGGTAGTGTATAAATAGAATAAATTTGAATAATTGAGTTTATAAATTAAAATTGTTTATGAAATGGCTTCAAACTGGAAGACAAAATTTAATAATAAATTAAAATTTTAAAATAAAATTGTATTAAACTCTTATTTGAACCTTGAAATACATAAGTGAAGATAATTTAAAATGGAATTTGAGAATTGGACTCGAAAATTTAAATTGTTTAAAAACTTTGAATAAAAGTTAATTTGGTTTAAAAAGGTAAACCAACCTTTGAGAATTTAACTCGAATTTATCTAATTCGAGGTAGATTAAATTCAAGATTGAAATTGAATTAGTTCAAAATTGAATTTGGTTTGAATTAATTGGATTGGTGATTGAAGATGTATAAGTTTAAAAAATTTAATGGGAAATTGAATTGGATTATTTGAAATGGGTTTAATTGATAATAATTCTAAGTGATTGGAATAATTTGAACTAATAATTAAAGTTGAGCAGGATTAAAATCAAATGGAATTTGGTTTAAATTGGGAAAGGAATCAAGATTGATTCAACTTGAATTGGGTTTAAATAAATTTCAATGGAAATTGGAGTTACTTAAATTGGAATTGGATCAATTCAAATGGAAGTGTAAATTTACATAGAATTGTTGGGGAAGTGAACAGTTGGCTCTTGACTATTTTCAATATAAATTGTTTTAACATAAATTTATTTTTCTAAGCTATTAAATATATACAATCTTTCTTTCTTAATGCCAAATTATTTTATACTTGTTTTACAATTATTTTTGGAGCTATTTAACAATATTTCCAATGTTTTCTAAACTAGTTACTATTTTTCAACTATTCCGCAAACTAATTTCTATTTTACAACTGCTTTGCAATTATTTGAAACTCCTGAAACTATTCAACTATTTTCCGACTATTTTACAATTAGTTAACTTTTTTATAGCTATTTTGCAAACTAATAATTATTTTTTTCAACTACTTATCTATTTTTAAAATTTTCAAGCTATTTTTTAAATATAAACTGGTCGGACTCAAACTGTTATTGATTAAATACCCAACTGAGATGAAAATTGAAGTGATAATTCAATGGAAGTGAGGCAATTGTGAATAGAAATGGGATTGATTTGGCTAATAATCAATG
Organism: Allium cepa; assembly: GCA_030765085.1. Taxonomy (NCBI): domain Eukaryota; kingdom Viridiplantae; phylum Streptophyta; class Magnoliopsida; order Asparagales; family Amaryllidaceae; genus Allium; species Allium cepa. The sequence goes on from CM060939.1 coordinate 814,976,423, forward strand.
AAAATAAATACGTAGGATGTATGTATACTATTTTATTTGCATAGTGATTTGATCCAGATTCGAGCACAAAATTTCGAGATAGTTTATCGATCCGAGTTGGAATTTTTCACTCGATTTTCGACGGCGAACCTGGATATGGATTGTTGATTGGTTATGGATATTCTCTATCATAGTTATGGCTATGCAAAGAGAATGAAGGTTTCTGATCAAGAAACCAGATCTGTGTCCGCACTAGGAAGTCGGGTGGACGATACTAGTTCGGAAGTGAAATTGTGTGATCGAGTGGACGATCAGATTGGTATAGCATATGGATGATATGTGTACATCGTATGGATTTGAATGAAATTGATATTAAAAAAAGTAATCAAATTTGAATATTTGATTTTGAATAAACAAAGTTATATATCTTTGTTATATAAGATAAATCTCCCCTTGTTGAATTTATTGCTGGAAGAAAAGGATTTTCGCAAGTGTTTGAAGTATAAAGGAATTTTATATAAGTTTGAACGATACAAAGTTTGAAAAATTATATATATCTGAATATATATATGTATATAAAGGATCTTATGAGGATCTTGGAAAAGGATTTTGGGAAACTTTGGATTTGGAAAGCTTTTGATTTTTGGGTAAAATCAATATTAAAATTTGGAAAGCCTAGTTTGTGAACTATCAATTTTGGGATAATCGATTTTGTGTAAAGAAGCTTTGTATGAGATCATACTAGGTTTATGATTTGAAAGATACTATATGTGTATAGTATAAAGTGTTTTGATGATGGCTCTGGGGAAAAAGGTTCTCCCTTGAAATGAACTTCTCAGGAGTGCCACCGGGTGGTTCTCCCTTGAACCCTAAGGGGGGTTCTAAAGTTGATCCTGTGAGGAGCCCGGAAAAAACTAGTTCCTGGGGATTATGAGTAGTGTATACCATAGCGGAAGTCGTGTGTGCCGCTGAGAGCCAACAGTCTATGTTTGATTTTATATCGGTAGACTGCGACCTATGGTGTAACATAGGGAAAGTCGTGTGTGTCGCTGAGAGCCAGCAGTCTACGTTTGATTTTATATCAGCAGACTACGACCTATGTAGGATTGGAGAGGTTTCATTTCGATAGCCAAAATCAGAGGCCGCTGAGAGCCTGCAGTTACATGGACTTTTGCTGTGGCGGCAACGTAACCCTGGATGTAACTATGATCTGTTGTGGGTTCCATGGCGTAATCGAGAGGCCGCGTAGAGCCTGCAGTTGCATTGACTTTTGCTGCGATGGCAACGTAACCCTGAAATTTAACTACGACCATGGATGGGGGTGATGATTTCCAGAGCATTCTCACCAAAGATATTTCCTCTATTTCAAAATGCTTTCAATATTTTCAATAAAATTACTTCCAAAGGTATTTTCACCGGGTGTTGAAAACGGGTTTACCAAGTATTTATAGATTTTCAGTCCTATGCCTGATCAACGTATGACCGAATTTCTATGAGAACAAGGATAGACTGGTGGAGACATCGAGTTATAAGAAGTATTTTTATAAAGAGCTATTTTATTAAGTATGATGTGAATTTAAAAGTGTTTCTAAAATTTTTAAATAAAGATGTTAGAATTTTGGGGAAATAAAAGGAAATCCAAACTGGAATTTTAACGAAGTAATTTTGTAACTAAAATCGAATATTGATTTAGAAGTTGGAAATAAGCTAATTGGTTAAATAATTGTTTGATTGAGTATGCTAATAAAATTTAACTTTGGTAAATAGATGGATTGTAAATTAATAATGGAGTTTGGAAATGAATTAGAATTGTAGATAGAATCCGACTAGGATTTGTTAATGAATTAAATAAGAGGAGATGTTGTAAAATAAAAAAAATAGAGTTGGATTGAAAAATGTGATGGTTTGAATTACAAATAAAATTCAAGGGTGATTTGAATAATATTTAGTGAAATTTGCAAGTAAATTAGATATAATGGAAGTGTTGTCGAATGAAATGAGGGTGAATTATAATAGAAATGGTTGAATTGTAAACAAAACCCAGATATATGATATAAATTAAAAATGTCCTTGTAATTAGTTAAATGAGTCGTGAATGAATTGAATTTGGGAATTTAATTTATAATGACTAATCAAATGAATTTGTAGATTGAAATAAGATTTGAATGAAATAAAATCAAGTTAAGATGAAAAGAAAATTTATTTGCAAATGATGTGAGCTCAAGTTATGAAGTTGAAATAATTTGAAGAAAGTAAATTAACTTAAGTTTAAAATTTATAGAAATTTGGCTTCGAGCAAAAGTAAAAGATCATAAAAGGCTGGGTTAAACTAAAATGGGAAATGGTTATTAATTTATAAGTTGAATGTGCCAAGCTTAATAAATTGTTTTGAATGAATCCAATGCGGAGATGATATGAAATGCAATGTATGGTTGGTAAATAAATTAGAAATGAAATGGAATTGAATACAGAATGAGTTGAAATTAATTTAAAGTATTTATAAATTGAAATACATACTCTATTAAACGAATATCGTCGAAATTGCATAAAAATAGTTGTCGTTCGGCATAAATAAAAGTAGTTAAAATGCTATGAGTTGATAGAGATTAAACAAAATTGATTCTGAATCATTTGAAGTGAATATGAGCTTGTTTGGATTAAAAATCAATTGAATATAAGAAATTGAGTTGCAAGCCATTAAAATTGAATGAAATGGCTTATGAATTGAGTGAAAGCAATTGAATTAGTTTGTAGACATATAAATTGCTCGAGGTAGTTATTTTGAATACATCTCTTTAGAATTGAAGTGTTATAGTTGTTTATGTAAAAGAGATGTTAAAAATTTCATATATGTAGTGCTTATATGTTTTAATTGAGTAAGTACAGGTACCTGAAGGCCGTTTGGCTGGATTTGGATTGCACTAATTGCTAAAATAAATAAGCTGCAAGCTTAAAATACTAAATAAGGTACGCCTACGCAACACAAATAGGAAATATAAACTGTTTTTGCTTTCTCCGACCGGGTGGGTCGATGTATATATATTTATATCTCATCTCAAATTGCAAAAGCTCCTCCGTACAAAGGAGACTCTGCCAAAGTTTTCTGAAAATATCGAGAGTTAGAAATTTTTGGAAAATTTTTGAATTTTTTTTAGCAACAAAGCGATTTTAAATATGAAACTGAAATAAATTAGTAGATGGAACTAATATGACTCGGTTATAAATGGAAAATAAAATTTAATATTCAAAATTGAAAATAAATTGAGTTCATATTAAAACGGAAAAAAAATTTGAATAGAAGTAAATATGAAAACCTATATAAGAGAATGTATAAAATGATTTGTAAAGTTATGACTGAATATTGTTGCTAAACAAGATATGCAGATATTAAAGGGAAAAGAAATTGGATTTGATTCCAAAAGATAAATTTGTATTGCCCGACTAAAAGGTACGTATTTAAATTTCTATGTGAAATTGGATTGGGTTTTTGATCTAGCCACTTGGCTTTTGTTTTCTTTTGGAATTTGGGTGCCCGTGGAGGCCTTTTATAGTTGTACTGAGCTAGCCGCGCAAAGGAGACGCTGGCAAAAATTTTTGGAAATTTAGAGAGTTAGAAAATTTTTGAGAAATTTTGATAATTTAAAATTTTGGTTTTAAATTGAAATTTAAACGATTGGGTAAAAATGGATTGTTGGAAACCATTAAAGGTTTTGGAAGTTGGTTGAGGTAATAGTGAATCTTTAATAAAAGATATTATGGAAAGTTGATAAAACTGTTGGTTTTGGAGGCAAGGTAAACGGGTATGGTTCCATTCTTCCTAACTAGTAATTTCGGGGACGAAATTCTTTTAAGGGGGGAGGAATGTGATGACTCGGGATTTCTAACAATTTAAATTTGAATAGTTAATTGATTTAAAAATATTAAAAGTTAATTTTAACTTGAATTCAAGATATCAATATTTACTTGATAATTAAATCATTGAATTGTATAGTTTAAATATTGAATTTAATAATTGAAATTAGGTAAATTGTTGAATCTGAGATTCTAAGCCTGTTTAAAATAATTTGAAGGCTTATAAAATCTATAATGATGATACTGAAGATAATAGAATGGTTGAAATTTAATTTAAAGGTAATTTGTTCAGTTTTGAAATTATTTCGTTTAAATTGAATTTAAAAATAACCTTTCGAGGCACAATCTCAGAATTTGACCAAACCGGTTCCATTGGATCCGTAATAGTTAATTATTATCGGCTTTCAATTTTCATAGCCATCGGAGTTGTCGTTTGACCCTGGCAGCTCGAAACGCGTGGAACTATTTTAATCGATTTAATTTAAAATTGATCGTTTACTTCCGTAACTCGCGCATACGATCAAATTAGTCTCCGAAACACGTTCCATTGGGTTCGGAGTGCGGGTAGAATCTTATAAACGCCGGGCGGCTGTCTGGTTCGGAGTCCGTTCGATCAGCTTGTAAAACATAAGAATATTAATAAAAAAATATAATAATAAGCAACCTTCTTCAAGACGCCAATCTGTCCTCTTAAAAAGTCGAATCTCCTCTTTCAGCTGAAATCCATTCTCCTCGCCTCTAATTCTCTTCAAATCTCGTTCTATATAAAAAAAGGGCAATCTTCAAAACCGAAAAATTTACGGCAATGCGAAGTAAATCATGCTCGACTCGGGAGCGCGAGCTATCGCGGTGTACGCATGGACTTAGATGCGCGCTAGGATGAAGCGCAGGCCGATTCGCGAGGTGATTCGAGCGTCTCGTTTTAGGGTCGCGATCAATTGTGGAAGGCTCCACGGCACGCACGCGCTCCACGATGAGGGTGGTGGCGGCGTCCAGGGGGTGTAGTGGTGGCTCGGGAGAAGAGGGGCGGCGATTTGGGGTCCGCGGTCTAGGGTTTGTGTCGCGACCGGATAGCAAGCTCGGCGACGGCATGGTGAGTTTAAAACCCTTATTTATCTATGGTATTAGATTTCTGAGTTAATGATTATTGATCTTGTACTCGGTTTGAGTTCTGAAGCAAATAAAAAAAATAAAAAAATGATGATACTGTTATTACAGTAAAGCATAGGTTGTTCTATTTTTTAAATTAAATCAAATAAATATAGAATGAAATATATATGAAGTTTAAGATGGAAAATTTCTTTTATATAAAAAGACTTTGGAAAATTACATATATAGAAATTTTGAAGTGTAAAGTTATGTAAAATCAGTTTTTGCCCTATGATTTATTTTTATGTATATGTGTATATAGATAACCAATAGAAAATACTTTTTAGCAGCCTGTTTTAAATCAACTTATTTAAATTATTCAGCTACTTAGGAATTATTTAAGGAAAAAATTTGTGAAATTAAATTAATGGATTGTTTGGTTATTACAAATATTAATAAAACCATACAATGTTTATATAAGGTTCAAATCGGGTAGAGATGGTTGGGATGGAATTGGTTTGCCAAACAAAAATCAAAGGTGAGTAATCTCACACTCTGAAATTTATTTAAATTTAAGTGGCTAAATTTAAATAAATGGATGAATGATTGAATTGTTTAGATGTGTACTTACGATCTAGTGATTTTAGATTTGGTTGTTTCTCGAGTTAATTGTGGTTTGACTCGAGGTATTTGGATTTTAAATAGTTTTGAACTTAAATCATAAATAAGAAAATGTTTTTCATTGTTAATAAGGACTTAGTGATTTGTGATTCATCAAATTAGAAGGGTAAATAAAATGGATAATTAATTAATTAAATTAATTTATGATTTGGGTTAATTAATTTAGTAATTAAGAGTTTAAATTAATTAAGTGAGGACTAAGTTAATTAATTATGTTTAATTAATTTGGAATAATCAACGGATGGTTTGAAGGGCCCTTACTTAATGTAATTAATAGAATATAATTACTTTGTGAAATTTATCAAGAGATTAATTAAGATAATTAATTAAGGAGTAATTAATTTATTAATGAGGTAAATTAAAGAATAGTTAATTACAGATTGAGATTAATTGAGAATGATTAATATTAGGATTGAATTAAAGTAGTTAATTTAGATTAGAACAAATCAAAACATAATTGGAAATCATTAATTTATATAATCAACGATGTAATTAAAGATTGATTAATTAAGATGAATTAATCATAAGTGACTCATGAGAAATTAATTAATGTAAGTAATTAATGAAATTAATATAGTTAATTAATTTATGAAGTAATTAAGATTACTTATTGATTTGGTTAAGAATAATTAATATCGTGAAATTAAAATAAAGATAATTACTTGAAAGTAATTGGGAGATGAATTAATCCAGGATGGTTAATTAAGATGAGAAATGAAGGGTTGATTAAATACAATTTGGAATTGATTAATGAAGGAATCTAAAAGAGTGAGGTTCGGAATTCAATTAGAATCAATTGAAATAATTGGATGTGATCAAATTTATTTATGGTTGATTGAATGGTTTGGGATGCTTTGAATGAGTTGATATCCCCGATATGAAATGTTGTGTATTTCTTTTAGATAACTTGGGTTAGGATGACATGTGACTCGAAGAGGCCGGGAACGGGTATTAGGAAATACCCGAAACCACTTCGAATTATTATAGATTGGTATGAAAAATCTATATGCTGGAGTGAAGTGATTTGGAGGAATTGGACTATTTTAAATCTAAATCTTGGGTATTTAGAAACTTATATGTGAAATAAGCGATGTCTAAAACAAATTGTGGCTTTGTGAATTGATATGAGTTACCCGGGTTTTATATAAGTTGTATGCTTTATATTCCATGTTGGATGGGTTTACTCACGCTGGTTTCCATCCTGACCCGGATGCTACTTTGGTGTAATGCTTGGGTCAGACGGAGTAATACAGATTTTCAGGTTAGGACGTTCTGGAGCTCAGGAGGCAAAATGGATGGAAATAGCGTATAGTGTATTTCCGCTGTTTTTGTATTATTGTTAATCAGAGACATGATAATTGTAAATATTCAGTGACTGTATAAAATGTGAAACTCTGATGTATTAGAATGTAATCGACAGATATAATATTCTTTTATAGACTGTTATTATTTATTATTATATTTTATCCGCTACGAATATGAGATGTTAATGTTTTTGTTCTTCTTCTTCTATCTCTTTCTTCTTTTCATAACTATCGGGAATTTTAGGGTGCGAAAATTTCGGGTCGTTACAATTTGATTTTTTCTTCCAATTCACATTTAATTTCTATTTTACCATTTCAATCACATTCAAAATTTATTAATTTATTTCTATTAAACTTTCCCAATCCGATTCATCTACATTCTAAATTTAATTTACTTCACCAATTTACTTATATTACTATTTCCCATCATTAGTTAAATTTCAAAAGTTAAATTTTCAAATTAATCCAAGTTAAATCCTTATTTTTGACTTCATTTTCAATTTTAACTCCAAAATTCAGTCTCATACTTCCCTTGATTATATAAGCCATTTTAAATCCTTATAATCTTATTTGTCTATCATACTATCATCCAAACACTTTAATTATATATACTAATTTGCAGAAAATTATTTCTTTTTGTATAAAAATATATTTTGGGTAAAATTATTTCATTTACCCACTTTTGAGAACAATATTGTTTCGAATTGTTCTATTCAAGTGTTTAGAAACCCCTTCGGCCCAGTTGTACAGACTGTGCTGACGAAGGTTCATATGCCACTCAATAAATCAATCAACACAATATAAAATCATTTTATATTCACTAACAAATACGCTCTCATATCTATTAATACACTCAAACTCATTCTAGAGTACTAATGACTCTATCTCTAACGAGTAATTCCCACCAGAGCCAAGGTTCTCTCTTAACCTTTCAGCTCTGATACCAAGTGTAAAGGCCCGCAAATCCGTAACCCTTTTAACTGACAAAATCCCACAACAGATCTGTCTAAAGTGGCACAAAAGTACGAGTCTTCGAGATAAAAGAAGAAAGAGGTAGAAGAAGAAGAAAATAAAACAACATCAGAGTCTCACAATCGCAGCAGAACAAAATATAATATATAATAACAGCTTTTAAATACAAAGAAATCTGTACTGTATACATATACATACATACCATCATCAGAGTACAGCAAATATCCATACAGAGGCAACTTAATATTTGTCCATACACAGCGGAAATAATAGTCAAATACGGAAGTACGCTCTGTCATCGGCTCGTCTCCTGAACTCCTTAGCTTTTAAACCTAATCCTGTTTAACTCGGTCTGACCCGAGCATCATATAAAACAACACCCGAGTCAGTCTGGAAAACCAGCTTGAGAAATCACACTCAATTGGATTATTATATTTTCAAAAATCCTTTGAAAAACAAAAGCATCTCGTAAGACCACGCCACAAATAAACATGTCGGGTTTTTACCTTACGATAGCCAAAATATTTTTTTATCAAATTCGTCGGATATTATAATAGTGTCTATAGAAAGTAAAATAGAATCTACCTGAAATGCTTGCATCTCACGTTTCAGCAATAGTTGGGCGCAATCAAAACCGTACATGCGCTTATTGGAGATTGGATTCCATACAATGGCAGGGATACCGCGGTACCGCCCGTCACAGTACCTGGTCTAGATCAGAGTACCGAGAGGCCACCCTAACTCCCCTACAACACAAGACCGGAACCATCCATTACTGGACAGTCACAAGTAAGATCACCCCGTGGTTGGTGCGACCAACACCCACTAAGCTGAAATAAAAAGGGTCATCTAGACAGGGGAAACCTTACTCTCAAGTAGGGGCTACCCACGAAGCCTTGCTGCACCTCCCCTGTTTTAGCCATTCTCGGTTGTTGAGGCTTGAGGCTAAGCCTTACCTTTCAAGAACGAGTCCTACTTAGAATGCTCATCGTCCCCCTGACGATGTTCTGAAAGCATTCGTTCATACAAGTTGCCATGGGTCTGGACAAACCGAATCATCGTCTTCAACTGTTCACGATCATCATTCGTAATCGTTCAAACCAGATCAAAGTGGTTTTCAGATAATTAAATCCGATCACAGACTCTTCGAAACGATCAATGCATTGTCCAATATTGATATTCGATGATTGAACTATCAAATAATCATTCAAGCAACCATCAAATAATTTCCTCAAATTATTTATCTCAAATATCATTCAAATATTATTTCCATTTCAACCCATTTAAAACAATTTTCCAAGCCCTTTTATTCCCATGAAATCATTTAAATGATTTCTTATACCTACTCACATTTTGATTTACGGCTTTGAAAATATTCTTTATTTTTCCATTCCTTTCTCAAAAATCAATTTCACCTTTCTTATAAATTCTCAAACTCAATTTCTCCATTTTATAAGATTTCGCTTAAATCTTATCTCATTTAAATCAACTTGCTTACCATCACAAGAGGATTTTAATTGGATTTTAAAAACATTTAAAAACATCTAAATTTATAAAATAAGAAGTAGTATTACATATAAATATTAAAATTACATCTAGTTATTTATAAATTTCAAAGCTGGTTTTAGAAAAATTAGAGTTTATTACAAATAGTTGCTATGCCTTTAAAAGTAACTAATTCGAAATATTTAAAATTCAAAAATGATTTAAAAAAGCTATATAGTATAGTAATTTAAAAAAAATATCCCTTTATAAAATAAATTTATAATTTTAGAAAATCCAATATCCATTTATAAGTGCCTCTTGTCCACAATCACCTTCGAAAATTTTTACTATTTCCTTCCAAACAGATTTCATACTCAATTTAAGTTCATGACTTATTTCTACTCATATCCACTGATAACTCCCTTCCCATTTATAAACTCATTTTATAAATTTGTAAAATCTCTTTGTGTTCCATTTATTATACAATAATTTTTATTTAGGAAATCCATCTTAAAAATGTTATTCTTATATAAATTCTCATAATACTCCATAAATAATTTCCATTTCATTTAATAAAAATTCCTTTTTATTCCATAACAAAATTTCTTTTATTTCTTAATAAAAATTCCTTATTTATACTTCTTAACAACCTTTCCTTTTTTTTATTCTTAATAGAATTTCACTTATTGGTTACAATAATTCTTCAGGTGTTAATATATTTAAATCTTTCCAAAAACTCAACTTTGACTAATTTCAGTTTATAAGATATCTATATTTCTTTTTCTTCATTCTCTATTTGAAGTAGATTCATTATTTCAATGATTATTTTCTGTTGAGTTGTATTTATCTTTGTTAAATTAATTTATTCAATTTATAAATTTTGAACTTCAATTTCAATATTATTTTACTCTTAATAATTCAATTCACATACAAATCTACATCAATTACTCTATCTAGTCATATCACAACATATATACTGAGAAGTAAATACTTTTGAGGAATCCTGTTGGATCCCTCCAACCTGTTTCCCTGCATCCATAGATGTTAGCACAATAACATATCAATTCCACTTCAAAGTGGGATATCACGGTATATGGGTTTATAATATCATTCATTGAATAAACTATTATAAATCAACCAAACACATCCAATGATTTAAATTTAACATTTGAATTTTTAGCTATGGCATCCAAATGAGTGAGAAAGTCTCACCTTTGCTTTTAAGTTGCAATCTTTTCCAATCTTGACCCGATTTCTTGACTTTTGACCTTATATAAACTATTATATGATTTTTATCAATATTCGAACAAATTGAACAATTTATTTTCGTTTAAATTACTTTATTTTAATCTAATAATTTAATTTTTAATAAGTGATATAATTTTAAACAAATACTTAAATTTTTAAACTAATAATTTCCCTTTTTGTAAAAAAAATCCTTTAGTAACAAAATAATCAAATGAGTTTATTAAGTATATAAATCACCTTGATTAATGATTTTTATCATAAACTAACCAATTATATTTTATATACTATCAAGTTGCATATTTAAATAGTCTATATATATATTTAAAAATCTAATTTTCATGAACTTTAAACATTTCTATATTTATTTAATTAAAATTAAATCAAGGTTAACATAATATTTTTAAACAAACTGCTTTAACAGTTCAAGTTACTACTGTAAAAACCCCCTTTTTTTAACAAAACTATAGCTTGCTGTCTCCATTTTTTTTTGCCTAACCTACGCACAAATATATATATAAATATATAAAGAATAAACAGTACCTCACTGTCCAACCCTACCCAGCATCGCGCGCGTCGTCCAAACCATCGAGAAACCCATGACACCCAGGTCGCCTCCAATTCGAGCCACCATGTTCGCCGCCGCACCTCCACAACTCGAGACTGCCTCGCCACGAAATCGCGATCTCATCTACTCGACCTAGCTTCCAGAAATCACGGCACGGCTTATCGTACGAACGCTAATTGATTTGCCTGTTTTCCCCTATTCGATTCGATCTAGGGTTTTCATCATTTTTTATATGCCGTTGAATTCGGCTAAAGGAAGAAAAGAAGGTACGAAGAAGGCTGATCGATTAAAATATGATAAGGAGTTTTGCGATTATGAAGAAGCGGTCATCAATTTAATTTTAGTTTTTTGATCCAAGAAAGAAACAGGCAGCATCGCGTTTTTAAAGAAAAAAAAGCGTATGAAGGAAAACGAGTAACAGTGTCCTGATGGAACGGCTGCGTGTTGAGGAAGCTTGATTAATTAATTTAATTTTAAACTTTAAATTTAAATCTTCTCGAATTACGCAATTCAAAATCCTGACCTCCTATCGATACATGCCGCTCGGCGTCTATAATATTATACACCTATTCTAAACTCAATGGGAAAGGTTTCGAGTCATAATTCAGTCGTATGGAGAAGATAGCTTTTTGGATTGACTATTAAAATTAATCCAATTTATTATTTCTAGGCGTTTATATCTCATACGATCACACGATAACTCCAAAAGCTACGAAATTTGAAATCCGATAAAAATCAATATTACGGATCCAACGGAACTGGTTTCATCGAATTCCGAGACTGTGCGGATGGCTATTTTTAAATGTTAATTTAAACAATATATTTTTAAAATTTGAAAAAATCATGGCCGAATTCGATTTTAACACTTTTATTACCTTTATAATTATCAATATAGATTTTACAAGTCTTTTAAAATATTTCTAACAAGCTTACAACTCCGGATTTTATATTTTACCTAATATCCCGTTACTGCTTAAATAATTAATTTATTCGATAGATTGTCATATTTAAATTCTAAATCCTTTTTATTAAATTAAACCAAATCTTTATATTAAAAATCAATTCATAATTCAGATTAAATATTTAAATTCATTTTAAATATCTCAAATTAGCCGCTATATAAAAAATCTAGGTCGTTACAGTACACCTCTAGATGGATGTCCCGAGGCACCGAACATCTGCCCTATACCAACACAAGACCGGCCTACCTCTTTAACTAGATAGTACCGCATATGTCATCCCCTGGTCGTTACAGATCTTTATTCGAGAGCTCTCTTTCCATACACCACATAAATTAATATCCCGTACGTCATAGCGAGAAGAAATATATCTAGAAGGGGATGATCATACCCTAATTGGGAATGACCCACTTATCCTTGCTGCATGTAATCCTGTTTCGATCATTTCCGGTTTGATGAGGCTTGAGGCTACAATTACCTTTATACATAGCACATATCACATCTTTGAATGCCACATTGCCATTTTCCTTTAACTACTAATTGCCTTCCACAAAAATACAACCCTTAAGCTCGTTTGTCTCAAGGAGGGTGTTAAGCTAAGAGAAGTTGCCTTCTCCGCCACCACTGATGTACGTTTGAAAAACCAATGTACGTAATCGTTAGAAATGTAATGTCAGGCAAACGTCCATACAAGTTGTCCAAGAACAGGACAAACCGAAGGCACTTTCCTCGGCCATTATTAGGTGAGAATCCCCTGTAATCTGCAAAATCTCCATCATGAGGAGACCACTGCTATATATAACTCTATAATGGGTGCGACCCCGAGCAAATCAACAAGCAGTCCTCACGCTATGAAGATTCACGGTCTTCAAAAATCATCGTCTTCAACATGTCTTCACGTTCGAACGTATACATTAGTTCGAAGTGGTTTTCGGATAGGAATCAACCAAATCCGACTCCGGTTCCTTCGAAATCTGATCATCGATAAAAAGTGAATATGAGTATACATGATTTATTAAGTCTCTTTTCACTTTAATTCTTTTCGGATGATTTTGAAATCTCTTTCTTTTGACTTAGGATAATTTCTAATTAATTCATTCTTTTGCTTTGGAAAATATCTCAAATTTCTTACTTAATTCTTGATCCAAATTTCTTTACTTTTTAGTCGGGTAAAAAACAATGTTATTTAAGACATCGTTTAAGATAACCCTAAATCAATCTTAACAAACGTTTTGAAGTAAATTCGATCACTGTTGGGCGAATTCTCGCCCAGAAGGCCTCGAGACCAAGGAGCGTCAGGTTCCATGCACGTTCGAGACCAGCGAGCATCTTCATCATCTCCACATACTATGGTACTCAAGAATCATTCGGCATCCCCTTTGGCACAAGTGCATTCGGCGTTCCCTATACCAGAGAATCATTCGGCATACCAAATACAGAGGCTCATTCGGCATAGGCTCATTCGGCCTTCCAAACCCAAGGACATTCGGCATAACACTACCACCGGACCAAACATGTACAACCACATCCGGCCTCCACTCCATTCGGCAAAGCTAAAAGTCCTGCTACCGCTCCGAGCAACTACCGGTCCAGGTGACCGCCGAACCAACTCCCAATACCGGTCCACACCTCCTACACCATGCCGGTCCAAACCAACACCGGACCAACCACTACTCTCTACCATCACGCCGAACCAAAGCCTCTCCACTTCATCTCCATGCACGACCGAATGAAGCCTCGCCGAACCAGAAGTGCCAGGCCAAATTGCTTCAGCCCGGGCCCACCAGCAGTTATATACTTCCAAGACCCCTGCCCCCTACCTCATTCTATAAATAGAGGGGCAGGGGTACAACAATGGCAGACAAGTTTGAGAGCTCAAGCAAGGAAGGAACTTTCAAACTACTTTCATACACTTGTATACAAAGCATTGTACTTGTAATCTGGAAGAAGAAAGATAATAACATATAAAGTGGACGTAGGCACATTCTGGCCGAACCACTATAAATCTGCGTGTCTTTTACATTTCAGCCCTTACTTTTCTCATATTTACATACTCATCTAAAATCATTGAAAATCACACATACTCAACTAAAATAATACGACTTGGAGGTGTTTGTCCATTTTTTGTGCAAACATTTTTGGTGCTTTCACTGAGAATTGAACTCGAAGCTTCAGCTTCTCCCACTCAACCTTCTTCCTCATAACGACGTTCGTCGCTTAGAAATCATGCCTTCCAAGCAACGGAAGGATGTTAACAAAGGAAAGAACATCGCAACTAGCAGTCTTCCGGATCCAGTAGCCCCAGATCAAGAGGATCATCCAATTTCAACAGCAGCACCAGATGGATACCAGGCAAATCTGATAGCTCCTGCCACCGAACAACCAATAACTAGGGCAGATCTAGACAGAGTTGTGGCTGAAGTAACCAACCGCTTCACATCCCAACAAGAAGCTTTAGTGGACCAACTTATGTCACGCTTAAGGGATGCTGAAGAATCCAACCGCAACACTGAATCATGGGATGAGTCTCAATCTGGAGGATCTCGGAGACAGCAAAGGTCATCTGGACGAGATAGATCCCGCAGGGAAGAACTAAGCTCATTTTTGTCCGCTCCAAGTTCTGACGAACGAATGGCACGATTATTCAGAGAGTGTGTCCAACGAGAGCAAAGGGACCGGGGGATAGGCGCTAGGGTCACCAGCCCCTTTACCCGAAATATCGAAACTACCATCGCCCCCCGGGAATGGAAAATGCCAACCATGGAACCTTACAAAGGAACTTCCGACCCCATCGTACACTTACAGAGATACACCCAGCATATGCTCATGAGTGGAGCAACAGAAGGAGTATTATGTAAATGCTTTCCGCTATTCCTAGCAGATCTAGCTACCTCCTGGTTCTGCCATCTACCCCGAGGATCCATCAGCTCATGGGAGATGTTGAAAGAAAGGTTTATTAGCCAGTTCCTCATCCATGTGGAACAACCCAAGGATGCTTATTCTCTATCCAATATCAAACAGAAATCCGGAGAGACGCTGCAACAATATCTAACACGGTTCAACGCCACAGCAGCAACAGTTCAAGATGCCAATGAGAAACTTATCCTAACGGCCCTTTGTAGTGGCGTGCATCCGGATACCAAGTTTGCTAGGAGGTTAACAAAAGATAAACCAGCTACGTTACCTGACTTCTTCCATGAAGCTGGGAAGTATATGAGGCTTGAAAACGCTACCGCTAAAAGACAGTCAGGACAACAGGCTAAGACTACCCATGGCGACACTCCCGCTGCAACAAAGGACGTTTGAAGAAATGACTCTAGAGATAACGCTGGGGGCAAGAAGGGAGGAAAGCGTTTATATCAACCAGGACAGAGATTTGACTCTTGCCCCCCTCCCTTGCTTTAAACTTTGTCCTGGATGGCTAGAAGGATGTTTTTAATCATTTCACCAAATGGGTGGAAGCGGACCCTTTAAAATAAAATATCTTTGGCATAAATTATCAACTTCTTACATAAATTATCAACTTCTTGATCAAAAAATATTCTATGCAGGTACGGAGTCCCACTCAAGATCATATCAAACAACGGACTCCAGTTTGACAACAAAGAGTTTACCAACCGATGCCAAGAGCACATAATTCACAAAAGCTTCTCATCTGTAGCTTATCCTCAGGCAAACGGACAAGTCAAAGCTGTCAACAGAATTCTCAAAACCCTAACCAAGAAGAAGCTTGAAAAGTCAAAAGGCGCTTGGGTGGACGAACTTCCTACGGCACCCTGGGCCTGCCGCACCTCTCATAGAACATCAACGGGGCATACTCCTTTCTCTTTGGCATACAGATTGGAGGCCATGCCCCCAGTTGAAACTGTAGCGCCATCTCACCATGGGACCCACTGCAACCCAGAAGAAAACGAAGAACTCCTCCTCATGTCTTTGGATCTGATTGAGGAGAGGAGAAACGATGCAACACTTAAAAGCAGAAGCCCACAAGCAAAAAGTGGCAGCACAATGCAACTCCAAAATCAAGCATCGCAGCTTACAAGAGGGAGATCTTATCCTCATGCGGATCCTCCCGCAACACCGAATCATGGACCGAGTCCCAATCTGGAGGATCTGTGAGACAACAATGACCTTTCTTCTTCGAAGAGGTTAATAAAGAAATGGTCATGGTAGGAGCCGAGCCCGGACTCAGCCCGAATTCCGACCTGAGGAAACACTTGGAACCAAACCCAACGGGGGAGGTGCCAGGCAGGGGTCGGGTATAGCTGAGCCTGTCATGCTACCTAACCATGAAAGCACCAGTAGACGGACCATATGAAATTCATCAAGATCTTCACAACAACGGAGCTTATATTTTGTCAACAGTGGACGGAGTGGTGTTCCAGAGGGCTTGGAACATCCGACACCTCCGTCGATACTTTGCTTAACACGTACCGCCCATATGAAGCGTATTAACACGGTGGACGTAGGCATTATCGTGCCGAACCACTTTAAAAATCTTATCTCTTGTTACCTTGTGCCTTCATATCTTGGCTGCTTGTTAAGCTTTATCCCTTTCTGTTGAACAAAATCCTATGGCATCTCCACTCAAGATGCACCGCGGCCTCATCTGGACTAGGCCTAACAGGTACGCTACGATTCTATGCACTCGCCAATGAGACACTTTTGCTCCAGCATCCCTCTGCTGCGGGTTAACTCATTGTGCGCCTGCCCTCAAAGCCAACTGTAATGAGCCGATTATAAGTCATCATAAAGGCCGACTATAGCCGATGGCAGCTCATTACGGCGTTCGGCTCGCCGGTAACTGTGAACCTACTTTAAGCCCCAACATAAGGTGTGGCCAGCCAGGGGTAGTTCACGGCCAACGGCACCCACGCTAGCCGGCCACGGTAAATCGAATAATACCCACGATTACGGACCATAATGGTTCGGGTAGTTACCGTGCGCGATCTCGGCTCCGATGTGTCTTAAGTGCGGCTGTGGTAAAAAAGAAAACTCCCCGCGGAGGCGTAAGATGGGTGACAAATGTCTCCAAGACCCACAGCTAGGGAAAGTGACTACAAAACCCGTTTGCCACGAACTTAAGCACATCGACGGCCTTCCGTGACTGGAAGTTTTACTTTTACTATATTTCCATTTCATTTAAATATTTTTCTCCTATCCTGTATAACAAACTCTAAAGTACAGGAAACCAAATAGGAAGCATTCACTCATGAGGCTCTAAGCCTGCATGCTGGGTAGCAGGGCGCTCTGCTATACCCGTGAACAGTTACACAAGACACTCAAAGCTACCGCCTGCGAATAAAACATAAAGGGCGGTACTCTCTTCTCTTGTACATAAATGCGTAACTATAACTTATTCATACACTGACATTGCAAAACGTGAAATTATATTTCAAGCAAAAACTTAACATCAAACACAAGTGGAATCACAGGCATATACATAATTATACTTCTCACACAGCACATAAAGATAGCAACAACATTTGAACATGACAAAATCAGCTTATATTATAAGATCACACGAAGTTATTCTTTGCAAATAATTTTATTACAGTTGCATATCAAAGACTAACATGAACAGTGATAAAAAAGAAACAAAAAGATGGCAGATGCATCCACACTCCATCACCAACTCCCCCAGCCTACTTAGCCGCAGGATCGGAGCCCCCAGCATGTGGATCTGAAGTCCCACCTGTCCAGATCAGAAGAGGAATTCATTAAACGAACGATCAAGTTATGAAAACACGAAAAGAAAAGAAAGGGAAAAGAATAACTCACCAGCATCCGCCGCTTGATCCTCATCATCCAACTGCACGCCCGCTTCCTCTGCAGCGAGTAGCCGCATCCCCTCCTTCACCGCCGCTTGCTCCTCCTTTGAGAACTGAGCAGTAACCGCACTCAAGTTGAAAGCCTCTCCGCCTTCCTTACCCGCATTCACCCTGGCCTCCTCTAAAGCCTGGAGATACACCTTGGCCATGACCCGAGGGTAATCGTCCATCCAAGACAAGCCGCCCTCCTTCCAAGTGTGGAAGTACATATCCTGCAACATCTCATCCATCATCCCCTCGTTTTCCTCAAACTCCCTCACCCGGGCCTCGGAAGCTTGCAACTTGGTGATGGCGACGTCCCTCTCTGATTGGTATCTCAAGCAGTCAGCCTGGAGTGACCTCCTCATTTCCTCTTCCTTCAACTTGAGGGACCTCCTCATCTCCTCCATCTCCTCCTTCAACTCGGCCTGAGCCATCTCCGCAGCCTCGAGCCTCCCTGACAACTCCTCTACCCGCTCGAGATCCGCATTTCGAACCTCATCCACCGTTGCGATAGCTATGTTAATCCGTTCCCTGCAAGCGACCTCCATCTTCCGTAATTCCGCCCTACTGGCCTTCTCCATGGTCTCTTTCAGACGCTTGGAGGCTTCCTCATGCTGGGAAATCTGGATGGCTTGGTCGGCGAGTTGCTTGGCCTGATCGGCAACCTTTAACCTCAACCGAATGTTAGCACTCCCGATCTCTTCCCCGGCCTTGACCAACTTAGCATGATGCTCCATTAACTTCTTGGTCTCTGCGGCCACCCGGTCGATATTAGCCTTGGCCTCATCCCCCATGGTGACTACCCGTGTAGTAAGTAAATCAAGATCTAAAGATTTGGCCTCGTCCAGCACTCTTACCATGGGGTTGCGGGGAAGTAGGTGCTCGCCCGTGGTCTCATCGAATGAAATGTCCCGAAAACTTGGGTCTAAATCAGGATGGCCGGCAAAAGGGTCACGAGGCACGGGGCGAGGCACATCGGGACGCCTTATATGAATGACAGTAGAACTCTTGGAAGGAGGAGGAGGGGGGCAGGGCTCCGTGCTCTCCTCCGTAGTATCACGAGGAGGCTGAGTAGGGGGAGACAGAGTAGGAAGCTGCGAAGCAAAAGAAGACTCAAATAAGGAACGGCTCCGCTTCCTTTTCTGAATGCCCTCTTCGATGACCCCAAGAAGAGGGCGGTACTTGACTACGTCCCCAGTGCGATCAGTAGAAGGTTTCGCGGAAGCTCTCCTCGACTTAAATTGTTCAAGGCGGTGTCGAACATCCGACGTTTTACCCGCCTGGCCTGCCCCTGGAATAAAGAACAAGTGTTACGAACATACAATAATCCGCAATTCAAAAAATGTGCTAAGTTAAAAAGAAAGAAAAGTGAGGAGACACATCTGTTATACAAACCCGGCGGAGGAGTGGGATACTGCAATAAGTCCTGGATCTCATTCCAGGACGGAAGTGAACCGTAAAAAATTTCTAAGTCCTTATCGAAAATAGAATCGGCAGAAGACAAAAGTTCACCTTGCATCGCCGGAATCACCCTAGCTGAGGAACCCTTAGAGGATGGGTCAGTGCCAGCCACAGCTTTGCCGGTTTCCTTTGCCTTCTCCGTTCCCTTCTCCGTTTCCGACTCTCCCTCCGACTCCCCGAAGGCCCGACGGAGAGCCTCATCCAGTTCGAGGTCTTGTTCAGAGGTTAGGGCAGCAACACCACTACCACCTTGACCTTCGCCATCTCCTCCACCCTCCGACCCTTCTCCAACTTCGCCTCCTTCCTCCTCTTCTACACCTTCCTCCTCCGGGACAATCGGGCAAGTACTTGGAGAAGGGCCATCGGACTTCCTCAGTTTCTTCCCCCCGACCACGGGACGCTCTGCGAAAGGCTCCCTCTTACCGCTCTTTACCTTATCCCCCTCCTTAGCTTTAGCAGCCTTCTCCTCAGCCGTGTCTCTTTGCTTAACCACGGACTGGTGCGGTAAGATCAAATTATACTCCAAGAGGGTTGCGTTCCTGATCAAGAAGGAGGCCGACCGGTCCCGTGCCGGAATAGCCTTTAGTTCAGCAGCCATTCGCACCAAGGAATCATCCTCCACAACTGCAATACCACCTGTCGCTAGCCAGAAATAGAAGCATGTCAGAAAAAACACTACAGTCAAAACATGGAAAATATAAATGAAATCCATCTTACAGCCAGAAGTGAAAAGGCGGAAAGAAACAGCATCGTCCTTGATGAAGAACCACTCTTTCTTGAACATGGTAAACTTGGAATATAAGTCCAGAACTGGTTTGAAGGGTACGGCCGCCTCCAGACTAATATACGGAGACCCCTTCTTATAGCCTCTCAGGTTGTACAAGTATCGGATCTCCCGGTTAGAAGGAGGACGCCCGTACCTCCTCTGGAAGATGACAAAGAGGCTCACCAGGATAGCATATGAGTTAGGCTGAAGCTGGAAGGGAGCCACCTTCAAATATGTGGTGAAGCTTACTATCCAAGCGTTGATAGGGGGATAGCGCCGCACATGCAATGGTATCTGCTAAAAGCGAAGTAGCCCTCGGGAGGATTATATGGCATCACTCCATCTCCCGGCAGCAGCATAAGAGCCCTATCTATCCCGAAGGAACGGGATATGACGTCAAGTTGCTCCTCCTTTAGGGAGCTAGGAAAGCAATCCGGGGGAGAGACCAAAAGTTCCTGTGGACCATATCCGTCCACTAGAGACCTCGGAATAGGTCGATGTTGCCCGGATCCTGGCTGGACTGGGGGCAAGGAAGAGGAAGGCTCTCCTGTGCCTCTAGACTTCTTTCTGTCCGATCGTGTTTCCGCTTTGCGAGACATTTTCTGCAACACAAGGAAGGCACGGCATTAGAACAAGGAACATAGAAAAGTAAACAAACAAATGCGTGCAAGTGTGGGATTTCATTCGCAAACTAAAGTTTTCAAGTTCACAAGTTCATTCGGTTCCCAATACATTCGGTTCCCAGTTCATTCGGTTTCCAGTTCATTCGGTTTCCATCTCATTCGGTTAC
Organism: Allium cepa; assembly: GCA_030765085.1. Classification (NCBI taxonomy): domain Eukaryota; kingdom Viridiplantae; phylum Streptophyta; class Magnoliopsida; order Asparagales; family Amaryllidaceae; genus Allium; species Allium cepa. Next base: position 814,997,387 of record CM060939.1, read on the forward strand.
CATCTCATTCGGTTTCCATCTCGTTCGGCCCCAAGGCCATAGTCCCATTCGGTAAAATGGAAACTTTCGTATGTATTCGGCAAAGAGGAACATACCTGGTTCGGTACTAGATTGGTCCGGCGCTAGATTGATTCGGTATTCGTTTGATCCGGTACTTAACTGGTTCGGTGCTCAATATGGTTCGGCTCTACTCGTTCGGTAAAGAAAAACAAGGGGGTGCGGCCTCTATATATAGGCGAATTCACAACCACCGAACCAAACATTTTGCCCAACCGGACCAATAATACCGGACCACCAGAAGCCGGATGAGATTAGCCGGACCAACCAAGAACCGAATGGAACCCTCTCTCTACCGTCCAAGACCGGGAACTGGGGGCATGCAGGGCGCTTCACTCAGATAAGTGCCGAACTCTAAGAGCTTACTAATAAAATAAAAAATATGATAACAATGGATAAGTCGTGAATCTCTCACTAACATGGATTAATCATTTACACGTGCACGCGACCACGAACGGTCCATAGGCACGCTCTGAATGGCTATTAACCCTATCGTCATGAGAATTTACACTTTGACATCCCTTTTTAAGCTCATCAGTCAAATGGATATTTGATAATTATGAAATGGCTAAGCTACTTACACATGTACGGGGTCGAGAACAACCCCTAGGCATGCTCTGAGCTAGCGATAAACCACCTTGACAAACGATCCAGGGAACCACTCTAACGTGAACCTGGCATCGATAACCCCCTCGGGGTACACTAACTCGCCTCGAACGGCGCAATTCACTTGATCACAAATATTTCGACCCCGAACGGTCGTTATTTGAATTCACACTAAAACTATGAATTCCTTCGCAGGACATCAATAGGATATAAACATCCAGCCCATGACATTACAAGACGAGTCTTCCCACCTACGAGAAACAAAGCGCGACACGTGCAAGCACGTGCCCCACTTTGGGGGGCAAATGTTGGGCGAATTCTCGCCCAGAAGGCCTCGAGACCAAGGAGCGTCAGGTTCCATGCACGTTCGAGACCAGCGAGCATCTTCATCATCTCCACATACTATGGTACTCAAGAATCATTCGGCATCCCCTTTGGCACAAGTGCATTCGGCGTTCCCTATACCAGAGAATCATTCGGCATACCAAATACAGAGGCTCATTCGGCATAGGCTCATTCGGCCTTCCAAACCCAAGGACATTCGGCATAACACTACCACCGGACCAAACATGTACAACCACATCCGGCCTCCACTCCATTCGGCAAAGCTAAAAGTCCTGCTACCGCTCCGAGCAACTACCGGTCCAGGTGACCGCCGAACCAACTCCCAATACCGGTCCACACCTCCTACACCATGCCGGTCCAAACCAACACCGGACCAACCACTACTCTCTACCATCACGCCGAACCAAAGCCTCTCCACTTCATCTCCATGCACGACCGAATGAAGCCTCGCCGAACCAGAAGTGCCAGGCCAAATTGCTTCAGCCCGGGCCCACCAGCAGTTATATACTTCCAAGACCCCTGCCCCCTACCTCATTCTATAAATAGAGGGGCAGGGGTACAACAATGGCAGACAAGTTTGAGAGCTCAAGCAAGGAAGGAACTTTCAAACTACTTTCATACACTTGTATACAAAGCATTGTACTTGTAATCTGGAAGAAGAAAGATAATAACATATAAAGTGGACGTAGGCACATTCTGGCCGAACCACTATAAATCTGCGTGTCTTTTACATTTCAGCCCTTACTTTTCTCATATTTACATACTCATCTAAAATCATTGAAAATCACACATACTCAACTAAAATAATACGACTTGGAGGTGTTTGTCCATTTTTTGTGCAAACAATCACAGAAATCATTCTTTCTGGAGATTGTTTAACTTTTGGATAATACCAATCTTCTTTTAATTCAAAAACTTAATACAGAATCTTTTTATTTAAGAGCATCCAGGCTTTCCTTTCGATCTGTTCCACCCCTCGCCTAAGAAAAGAAAACATAGGCCAGGTAAGTTCAGGGCACTGGTTGCTCCATCCCTAATCTTAGTTAAACACCTTGTTTTATCTTCCCAGATCTCACAGGTGGGACAAATGTACTAGTCGTTTCCTCATACTCAGATTTTCAACTTATTTTGGAATTGCTTATAAATATTCCACATTATTTTCCAAAATGCTTAATTATCCTTTTTAAAACATTCACAATTGATTTTGGGAAAATCGTGATTACATTAAACTTATATTCCAAAAGTTATAGGATTCACAGCATAAAAGTGCTACGGAAAGTGCTAAATAAGCTTATTTTGAATTAAACAACTTTTAAACATTCGATAATTCATATTTTCTAATCCAAATCTCCTTTAAATCATTTAAATAGATTTATCAAATTTATTCCATATTTTTCCATAATTAAAAACATCCCTTTAAACAAATTTCTTGTTATGGTCACTAAACTGCACTAGCGCGATTTTTCTAGAAAATTGATTTGGACTTAATTCAAAATCTACTTATCGAAACTTTGATTTTCTTTCTTCGTTTAGGAGATATGGATATAATAGTCCGAAATTTTCTTAACTCGAAGAATTCTGAGCTATATTCCACTCTATACGTTCATTTGAACTTTTCGGCGTGAAATCGTGAACTATCGTTGCGCGACGCGTCTAGTTTTAACTTATTTTTCAATATCTGAAATAATCAATTCAAATTGGATTTTAACACTTATAAAATCATTAAAAACCATTTTAATCAATATTTTCACTTTTAAAAGTATTTAAAATGAATTTTCACTATTACCATATTATAATATTATTATATTCACATTATTTTAATATTAAAATTTTAAATTCCAGTTTCAATTCAATTTCAATTCTAGCTTCTTCCACACACTTCTTCGTTTGATTAAATAATTAAACATGGTAGATATTTTCTTCGTTCAGGAAACGAAATAACTTGGTTCAAAACAAATAATGGCCGCTTGCCATTTCTTTCAGATCGAACTGATATTTCCTTCCCTCTTTCAATCTTCATTTAAATCGCAACGATTTCGTTCATCTAAAAAAAAAGAGAAAAGGACGCGAGCAATCAAAGGCGACTTCGTGGATTCGAAATCAAAGTCGTCTCGTTTGTTAAGTCAATTTCAACTCTTAACCAACCCCTTCGATCGCAAGTACTTCGTGCGGGGTCGAACGAGAATCGCAGCGGCAACAAATAAAAGGGGGGCGAATTGTAGCCATGGCCGAGCTTCCTTGTGGGGTTTCGTTTTCGAGTTCGACAGATAGAGGGTTCGGCGTTTGTGGATCGCGACAGAGGGGTAGGACCTATCGGTCGAATTTGTGGTGACGTTTGGATAGGGCATAGTTCGCGATGGCTGCGGCGTCGGTGGCAGGGGAAGCTCGTGTAGCTTGAGCGCGCGTGGGAGTTGCGAGCAGTGGTGGGTTCGAGGATGCGATTTAGGGGCTGCGTTCGATTTGGTATGTCCTTCCTTGATTTCAATTCGATTTTATAAAAAAAAATTGTTTTACTGCTTCAGGAATTTGTTTGCAGTAAGTAAATAAAAAAAAAGAGTCTATTTTAATTTAACAGAATATGTGTATTAGGTAAGACAGATAAATTTACACAAGTCTATAGTAACAAGATAGTTTTGATTAAATATATATGTTAAAAAGGAATTGTATGTTTTATTTAACTTTATAAATGTATATACGTAGACGTATATAAGTTCAAAGCAGAATATATATATAGATAAAGATTTTTGGAAAATATAGGAATGTTGAATTTATGAGGATCTAATTGTTTAACAACTCATTTAATTATTTGGATTACTAAAAATATTTTCATTTAAGATTTAGATTAAAATTAAATTATTAGTCTTAATTAAAATCATTGATTAACCAAATTTTTAAATGAAATTTATTAGCTCGATCGATTCAAATATTAATAAATCATCTAATGATGTTACAAGGTCTGAAAATCGTGGAAAATCAAGTTGAGATGGGTTGGATTGCAAATGTAACAACCCGCATAATTAACGATTTTATATTTAAAGGTTTTATTTAAATATAGCGTCGTTGGTCGGATTTAGGTCCGAAATGTCACTTTCCGCAAATGGCCGAATTGGGACTCGAAACCACCTCCATTGGTTCCAAAATGGCGTTTGCGATCTTTTTGAGTGTAAGCTTCAATATGTTTGGAGTTTGTGAAGTTTTGCAACTTCTCTATTTGGGTTTTGGGTTTGGGTTCAGCCCATTTGTTAGTTTAAACCCCTAACTCAGCCTTCTCTTTATCCATTCTCTCATTCCACTCCTCCAAACTTTAACAAAACTAAAAATGGTGGAAGGGTAAGAGAAATAGAAATTAGTAGCCCTAGTTTCCTCTTGTAACTTGATTTCTTGCTCCAATATCAAAGAGAAGACATAGGTAAGCTCCTCTTTATCTTCTCTATCTCTTTCTCTCTTCAATCTCAGAAAATTCCTAAACCTAAACTTAGGAAATATGTGTTTTATTCTTAGATTGAAGCTTGTAGAGTTAAAGTGAAGAGTGGCCAATCTCCTTCTTGTGTTTGAGCTCCTTCTTTGTTTTGTGATAAAAGGTGAGTTTTGAACTCACATCTACTTCTTTTGATGTCATTGATGTTAGGCATGAATTCCTAACAATTGTTCATATGTTCTTTTGCTTTTGATTTGGGTTGATTCGGTGAAATTGCCAAATTATGATTTTTGAAGCCAAATCTATGTAAAACCTTATATGGTTGGTGTTTATGTTGTTCGGAGTGTTTGGGGGTGTTGTTAAGGTTGGGTAGTCGTTTGACGTAAGCCCATAATCAACACGCATCCGATCGCTTTCGATTTGTTTGCCCATAGTTGGCCTAGGTTCAGGAAATGCCTGGCCATCTGGTTTCAGACGTCTGAAATGCCCATTTCAGATGTCTGAATATTGTTCTTGGAAAGAAATTTATTTCCAGATTCAGACGTCTGAATTTATATTCCAGACGTCTGAGTTGGCTAAATTTCGACCAGAAAGGAAATAGGCAAAATATTGCCTATTTCAGACGTCTGGATGTTAGGATTCAGACGTCTGAATTCTATCTTGGAAAACAAATTGATTTCCAGATTCAGACGTCTGAATCCCTTCTTTCAGATGTCTAAATATGCTGTTTTTGGCCAATTTGCCTTGTTCGTTTAATTTTCCAAATTTAATCGATGCATATTGATTCCAATTAGTTGCTTATGCGTATTGACCTTGATAATTCCTTTTTGAATTCATTCACGAGTTTTTATAAATTATTTCTTCAAATTGTATTAAAAGTTTGCTTCTCCGATTTATAAATTCTATTTAAACCACACGTGCAATTTTGCACTTCGAGCGAAGTGGAAGGGTGATTAAATGGTTGGGCAAAACGCGGACCATGAATCTGTGCGTTTATCCTCCCGATTAATCCCCGACCTATTCAATTGATCGTTTTAACCTTCGGGTTTGGTTTATCGATGATATGAGGTAAACTTTGTATTGCTTTGAGTGTGAAAATGGCTGACGGATAGTAAACCGTTTAGTGCGAACGAGTGGTTATGGGACATACGTTAACACTTTTCGGATTCGTTTTCGAGAGTTGTGACACATTCCTCCAGTTAGTGGTGTCCAGTACTGGGTCTCTGACCTTCACCACTACGGTTTGTTGCCTTCGGGTATATGCCTTCGGGTTTGTGCCTTCGGGTTTGTTGCCCTATGGTATCGCTTTCTATGTTGGTCGTTATGAGTCGCATGGGTGATATTGGGTTGCCCTATTGTATCGCTTTCGGAGTTAGGTCTTTATGAGCCGCTCGAGTGATATTGGGTTCGGAGTCTTCGGGCTCATGGATCCTTGTTTATGCAGTACTGAGCTCGAGCAATTTTATGATGTTTCATTGATATGTATATTCCCTTGGTATCGCCCTTCGGTGTTGGTCTTTTTGAGCCGCATGATGAGTAGCGTTTACCTTGTGGAACTTGTATACCTTATGGGTATTTGTTATTTGCCTTTTGGCTTGTTTTGGGATATTCTTATCCTTTGTTTCTATGAGTTGCCGATGATATAAGGCTTGTTATCATATGTTTCATCTTTTTGTTAGATGATTGTGTTATCTCTTTTAGAGATATTTGTTATACATTGTAACCTTGCAGGTTTATTGTTGTTCAGTTTATCTAACTGATATGTTTAGCTAGACTGACCCGTGTATTTTATACTCGGGTCTGACTGAGATGTTTCAGGTTAGGTTCTTTTGGACATAGCCTATTTTGCTTCCGCAATGGACTATTCAGCTTGTTCCTTTTCGATATAGCTTTTTGTGTAGTCCTATCTTGTTGTAACTCTGATATATGTATTCTTTTGGATTCATCTGTATATGGTGGTTTGCTATACCACTTGATATGTATTATTTTATAACTCTGTTATGTATCTGTATATGTGTATATGATGATTTATTATTCTGTGATGTATATTACATTTGAGTTATTATATTCTGTTCTGATAGATACAACCACCTATGGTTTTGTTTTAAGTATTCATTGGGTATGTCGACCTAGTTGGTATGTTTATTGTCGATGTATTCAATAGATAATTAGAGCAAGGCTATAGATGGTCGCTCCCAACCAACCTTATTCTCCGTGTTAGTTGACGGGATTACCTTGTAGTGTCCTTGGCTAGCGTGGGTATAGAGGTGGGGCATCACAGCGTGGTATCAGAGCTGAGGTTCAGAGCAAAATATGATAAACACAGAATAGATGCACATATTACGATACACCAAAGTGTATAAGTGATATAAATCTTTAAATCATCGTGTCTCTCTATTCCTTCTGTGCTTTTGGGAGGTAGGTAGAATTTTGGGTATACGTCTAGGAATGCATTTAACATTCCGTAGTACCCCACATTTGGATTAATGATATCTACCTTGTGAATAATCTTGTCCTTATCTTAACTTTCAGCTTATGGCTGGAAGAGACGGAGGACGACGCTCGGATGCTGGGCAATCCAGTAGCTCGCATCCGGACGACGTTTATATGTCTGCCAATCAATTTTTGGTGTGGTTTAGGAGCACACAACCTCCAGCTCCTACTCGAACATTTTCTCCATGCAAGTCCACCTTCGCACGATTGTGCAGTGATATTTCTCATCTTGGAGGGAAGCCGTTTAAGAGCTCCGAGATTGTTCTTAAGGTCCAAGTTTGGATCCGCATGTACGAGCATATTTTTCCCGCATGGATCTTTCTGATCATGATAAAGTTCTTGTAACTTCTAGTTTATTGCAAGAGCATGCCCTTGATTGGTACGAGCTTCTTTTAGCTGAATTTGATGAGTCTGCTCTTTCTTGGACTCAGTTTCGGGAGCGATTTGAACTCAAGTTCATTCCTGAATCAGAGAAAATTTTATTATCCCGTCGCTTTCTTGAGTTGAAGCAAGGGGAGACTTCCGTCTTTGAGTATGTTGCATCATTCGAGGCCTTATCTAAGTATGGTCTTGAATTCATTAGCACCTCGTATAGGAGGAATTTGAAGTTTGTATCTGGTCTTAAGAAATGTATTAAGAAGTCTCTAATGCTCCAGTTTAAGCTTTTTTTTGAGGAGTTGGTTGACTCGGCACTTCATCTCGAAGCCTTCGAGAAGGAGTGTGATTGTGGGGATGATGTTGGGGTTCGCAAGAACACCAACAAAAAGCAGTTTCCATTCGGTAAGCGGAAAAATTTTCCCTTCCAAGAAGAAAAAGCATGTTGAAACTGAGTCTCAGTCTGCTGGAACACCTTCCATTAGGAAGTATTTCATTGTGGTTCATCTGATCATATGATTCGAGCTTGTCCTAAGCCTCTCTTCTGCCGCTACTGCAAGAAGGAAGGCCATCGTAGTTCCACTTGTCCTATTGCTCCGAGTAATCTTCTGTCAGGAAAGCTAAATATAGCGGATGCTTCTGGAGGTTCTTCTCGGGGAAAAGGTATGTCTCCTTCTGTTATGAAAGGTTCTATTTTATTTCTTGGCTATTGTATTCGAGTTCTCTTCGATACGGGGGCTTCACATTCTTTCGTATCGAAGAAGCTCTTTGTCTTTGGATGTTTCTTGTATGGTTACTTCTTTGAGGATTGCGAATCCGAATTGGTGGATCTGCAATGCTCAAATTGCTTGTATTGATGTCGAGGTTGTTTTATGTGGTTTTTCTTTCCGAGCCAATTTGCATGTTATGCGTTATTTAGGCTTCGGAATTGATATTTTTAAAGGATTGACTTCATTATTATGAAGCCATATCCTATATCCCGAGTGGACTATTCATCCTCGACATTTTCAATCTGTTAAACAGATTTCTATTTTCTTTGTGATTTCGATTCCAATTTGATGACATCATTTTATTCTTCAAGCCCTCATGATGAGGAGAGTGTTGTTTCTCTCATTCATGTAGTTTGAGAATATTCTAGTATTTTTGGTCTTATCTTAGGATTATCACCCAAGCATTCTTTTGAGTGGTGTTAAGGTCTTTGTCAGCTCGACCTTGCCACCAGTTTTCATTTGGCTACGAGTTGCGGAGGTTAGCACTCCACTAACCGCATTCCACGCTCGTTGTGATTCTTATGAATGATTTATTATGTCATTCAATTTGTCTAGCCCATTTCATCCATTTTATGAATCGAGTCTTTTACGAATATCTCGATGATTCCCTTTTTGTATTTATTGATTTTGGATGAAATTAGCAATTTAAAATTTTGCAAATCTTTTTCATAAGATATTTATAAGTAGGATTTTTGTTCTTGAAATGAATAAAGAGTATTCATAAAGTTTTTAAGAGCCATTTTCATTATGTAGAAGATGATTTTTTGATTGTATTGCCCATTGAGTGCTTTAAGAATTCTGGTCGATGCGCTTGATCAACGTTATCGATATGGATCTCCTAAACGCTTTGATGAGACAATTTGACACAATAAATTGACTTATAAAAGGTAAATTTTTTTAGAAAAATGATTACATAAAGATAATTGTAATTTTGGAAGTTTTAGCTTTTCGAAAAAAAATATTATTTAAAAGAACTCTTTTCCGATACTCTTATCCTTGGGATTCCCGAAGGGAACCAAGACTTTATCTTTTGTTCCAAAGCTAATCGTATTGGTTTGGAAGTCGTTCCCTTGCAAAAGAGAACGTGTTATCACTTATGTTTCTAAACCATTAAAGCCTACCAAGACTAGATATGCCACTTATGATCTAGTGCTCGCGGCTATTGATTTCACTTTTAGTGTGACGTCACGGGTTTTTTTTTTGGGAGAAATTTGTTCTCCTGCTTGATCGTAAATTTTTAAAATATTTATTTTCTCACAGGGAACTTAATTTGTGTCAACAACGTTGGCTCAAGTTTCTTGCCTCTTATGATTTTAATATCCAGTGAACCCCTAGTAAGGGTAATCGTGTTGCTTATGCGCTTAGTCGCAAACATTCGGCTGTTGTTTCTTTGAGTCTTGCCGAATGGGATATTCTTGAGACTCTATCTTTTAGTGGAATTCGTGATCGTGCTTCATCTTCTGATTCTCCTATTCTATTATTTAGTTTGGGAGCTCGACTCATTTTATTGGATCGTATTGCCGATGCCCAACGGCGTGATCCTGATTTGTTGCATCTTGTTCAGCTTTGTGGGTCTGGATCCTGTGATGAGGCGTTGCGGGATTTCAGCATTGATTCTCATGGGTGTCTTCGCAAGAAGAACCGCCTTTTTTGTGCCTTCTGATTTTGCGCTTAGGCATGACATTCTTGATGATTGTCACCGCTCTAAGTATACCATTCATCCTGGTAGTAGTAAGATGTATACCGATATGCATCGTCATTATTATTGGGAAGGCATGAAACGCGATGTGGCGAGTTATGTGAATAATTGCATAACTTGTCAGTGTTTTAAGGCCAAACGACAGCGTCCTTCTGGTCCTCTCCAGCCCCTAGAGATTCCATTGTGGAAATGAGATCAGATTTCTATGGATTTCATTGACGGCCTACCTCATTCGAGATCGGGCCATTCTAGCATCGGGTTATTGTCAATCGTCTTACTAAGTCTGCTCATTTTATTCCTATTAAGTCTAATAGGTATGCTTAGCATTTGGCTAATTTGTATGTCAAGGAAATCGTGAGACTTCACGGTGTTCCTAGTTCTATTATGAGTGACCGTGATTCTTTATTCACGAGTCATTTTTGGCAGAGTCTTCAGCAAGCTTTGGGAACAACGCTTAATTTTTGTTCAGCTTATCATCCGTAGTCTGACGGACAGACTAAACGGGTGAATCATATCTTGGAAGATCTTCTCCGTATTTGTATTTTTAATTTTTGGTGGTTGTTGGGAGGATCACCTACCTTTTGTAGAGTTTCACTTCCGGCTCATTTATTTGGCATTCATGACGTGTTTCACGTCTCTCAACTTCGGAAGTGTCTTCGGGAGTCGGATTTTGTTATTGATTCTCCTGAATTGCAAGAGCTTGAGGTCTCACCGGACTTATCTATTGTACAAAAACCTATTCGCGTACTTGACACGGAGATGCGACACCTTCGGAACAAGGACGTGCCGCTCGTTAAAGTTCAATGGTCCGCTAATCCCAATGACTATACTTGGGAAACCAGGGAATTTATTGAGCGATCTTATCCGGGTTTTCTATCTTTGTTTAGAAACGGTGAGTATGTCTTTTCATCTCGAGCTTATTTTCTTTTCTTTTGAATGTTGTACGTATGTAGTTGTTACAAATATCGTCTTTGGGAATTGCGGGGACGTAATTTTGTAAGGAGGGGAGATCTGTAACAACCCACATATTTAACGATTTTATATTTAAAGGTTTTATTTGAATATAGCGTCGTTAGTCGGATTTAGGTCCGAAATGTCACTTTCTGCAAATGGCCGAATTGGGACTCGAAACCACCTCCATTGGTTCCAAAATGGCGTTTGCGATCTTTTTGAGTGTAAGCTTCAATATGTTTGGAGTTTGTGAAGTTTTGCAACTTCTCTATTTGGGTTTTGGGTTTGGGTTCAGCCCATTTGTTAGTTTAAACCCCTAACTCAGCCTTCTCTTTATCCATTCTCTCATTCCACTCCTCCAAACTTTAACAAAACTGAAAATGGTGGAAGGGTAAGAGAAATAGAAATTAGTAGCCCTAGTTTCCTCTTGTAACTTGATTTCTTGCTCCAATATCAAAGAGAAGACATAGGTAAGCTCCTCTTTATCTTCTCTATCTCTTTCTCTCTTCAATCTCAGAAAATTCCTAAACCTAAACTTAGGAAATATGTGTTTTATTCTTAGATTGAAGCTTGTAGAGTTAAAGTGAAGAGTGGCCAATCTCCTTCTTGTGTTTGAGCTCCTTCTTTGTTTTGTGATAAAAGGTGAGTTTTGAACTCACATCTACTTCTTTTGATGTCATTGATGTTAGGCATGAATTCCTAACAATTGTTCATATGTTCTTTTGCTTTTGATTTGGGTTGATTCGGTGAAATTGCCAAATTAAGATTTTTGAAGCCAAATCTATGTAAAACCTTATATGGTTGGTGTTTATGTTGTTCGGAGTGTTTGGGGGTGTTGTTAAGGTTGGGTAGTCGTTTGACGTAAGCCCATAATCAACACGCATCCGATCGCTTTCGATTTGTTTGTCCATAGTTGGCCTAGGTTCAGGAAATGCCTGGCCATCTGGTTTCAGACGTCTGAAATGCCCATTTCAGACGTCTGAATATTGTTCTTGGAAAGAAATTTATTTCCAGATTCAGACGTCTGAATTTATATTCCAGACGTCTGAGTTGGCTAAATTTCGACCAGAAAGGAAATAGGCAAAATATTGCCTATTTCAGACGTCTGGATGTTAGGATTCAGACGTCTGAATTCTGTCTTGGAAAACAAATTGATTTCCAGATTCAGACGTTTGAATCCCTTCTTTCGGACGTCTGAATATGCTGTTTTTGGCCAATTTGCTTTGTTCGTTTAATTTTCCAAATTTAATCGATGCATATTGATTCCAATTAGTTGCTTATGCGTATTGACCTTGATAATTCCTTTTTGAATTCATTCACGGGTTTTTATAAATTATTTCTTCAAATTGTATTAAAAGTTCGCTTCTCCGATTTATAAATTCTATTTAAACCACACGTACAAATTTCGCACTTCGAGCGAAGTGGAAGGGTGATTAAATGGTTGGGAAAAACACGGACCATGAATCTATGCGTTTATCCTTCCGATTAATCCCCGACCTATTCAATTGATCGTTTTAACCGTCAAGTTTGGTTTATCGATGATATGAGGTAAACTTTGTATTGCTTTGAGTGTGAAAGTGGCTGATGGATAGTAAACCGTTTAGTGCGAACGAGTGGTTATGGGACATACGTTAACACTTTTCAGATTCCTTTTCAAGAGTTGTGACACATTCCGCCAGTTAGTGGTGTCCAGTACTGGGTCTCTGACCTTCACCACTACGGTTTGTTGCCTTCGGTTATGTGCCTTCGGGTTTGTTGCCCTATAGTATCGCTTTCTATGTTGGTCGTTATGAGCCGCATGGGTGATATTGGGTTGCCCTATTGTATCACTTTCGGAGTTAGGTCTTTATGAGCCGCTCGAGTGATATTGGGTTTGGAGTCTTCGGGCTCATGGATCCTTGTTTATACAGTACTGAGCTCAAGCAATTTTATGATGTTTCATTGATATGTATATTCCCTTGGTATCGCCCTTCAGTGTTGGTCTTTTTGAGCCGCATGATGAGTAGCGTTTACCTTGTGGAACTTGTATACCTTATGGGTATTTGTTATTTGCCTTTTGGCTTGTTTTGGGATATTCTTGTCCTTTGTTTCTATGAGTTGCCGATGATATGAGGCTTGTTATCATATGTTTCATCTTTTTGTTAGATGATTATGTAATCTCTTTTAGAGATATTTGTTATACATTGTAACCTTGCAGGTTTATTGTTGTTCAGTTTATCTAACTGATATGTTTAGCTAGACTGACCTGTGTATTTTATACTCGGGTCAGACCGAGATGTTTCAGGTTAGGTGCTTTTGTACTTAGCCTATTTTGCTTCCGCAATGGACTATTCAGCTTGTTCCTTTTCGATATAGCTTTTTGTGTAGTCCTATCTTGTTGTAACTATGATATATGTATTCTTTTGGATTCATCTGTATATGGTGGTTTGCTATACCACTTGATATGTATTATTTTATAACTCTGTTATGTATCTATATATGTGTATATGATGATTTACTGTTCTGTGATGTATATTACATTTGAGTTATTATATTCTGTTCTGATAGATCCAACCACCTATGGTTTTGTTTTAAGTATTCATTGGGTATGTCGACCTGGTTGGTATGTTTATTGTCGATGTATTCGATAGATAATTAGAGCACGGCTATAGATGGTCGCTCCCAACCAGCCTTATTCTCCGTGTTAGTTGACGGCATTACCTTGTAGTGTCCTTGGCTAGTGTGGGTATAGAGGTGGGGCGTCACAGCAAATGATGGCAAAGGTGAGTTAATCTCACTCAGTTAATTTAAATTTCAATTTAAATGATTAAATTTAAATAATTGTTGGATGGTTGAATTGATTTATGTGATATAGTATGATATATTCTGGAATTGGCATATTGTTGTACTAACATCTATGGATGCAGGAAAAAGAGGTTGGAGGGATCCAACTGGATCCCTCATCATTTATTTAAATTATTTAGTACCACTTGATGTGATTATTTTATATTCTGTGATGCATATCATTGATAATAGGAATATTGGATGTTATGGTTTACCTGAATATATTCCGATGCACTAAGTTATTAAGTTATATATAGAATTGGATTTTGAAAATAGAACGAAGAGAATTTGTAAGTAAAATAATTATAGAAATTTGAATAAATTTAAGTTTTAATTTATTGGAAAAGAAATAAAGTGCCTTTTTAAAATTCTAATAAATAAACCTTAAGTTCGTAAGGGAAATTTGAATAATCAGAAGATTAATGAATTTTAAATTTTAGTGTTATTATAAAACATTTATCTAAAATTTAAGATTCAATTTATTGAAAGGAAGAAAGAAGAAATTTTGGAAGAAGCTGAGATTGGTATATTTCAGTTAAAAGATTTAAAATCAAACAGAAAATAATAAAAAGAAAAATTAAGTCCATAATTAATGAATTTTGAAATGAACCAAGTAAGTAAAGAAATTTATTTCAAATAGAATAAATTGGAAATCAATTTGGGAAATTGATTTAAGTCCTTGAAGTTGGAATTCTCTTTGGATGGCCAAGTGCAAGTTTTTTTTTTAAAAGTAAATTTGTAAATATAAATTAAAGGTTTTAAAGTTGTTTTTAAAGAAAGCAAGTTTTGTAAAATTTATTATTTATAATATTTGATTTCTAAGGCAAGTATTTCCTTTTAATATATTATAGCATTAATTATTTAAAGTGACTTAGTATTTGTTTTAAAAGTGGAAACCTGGTTTTATATTTTATAAAGTAACCTTATTTTCTCAAATTCATATAGTATGTATTTTTAACAAATTATTTAAGTAGTTTTCTCCTAGTGTTTTAAAGTATATATTTTCAAAGTAAAGTGTTTTAAATTATTTTAGAAATCTAGTTTTGTGCTTGGTGATTTCAGAGGAGATAGAAAATATTTGGGAAAGTTTATTCTGAAAAGAAAGACGGTTTTGAAACTGTTTTCAAAGGGTTGAAAATAGAAATATACCTTGTGAGGATATTTTGAGGTAATTAAATAATTTGGAAAATTATATATTGTTGGATGGATGTTTGTGAATATAAATTGATAGTTAAATCACCGACTATCAATATTGGACAAATGCGTTGATCGTTTCGAAGAGACCGGGATCGAGATTTATTTCTCCAAAACCACTTCGATCCGGTTTGTACGTTTCGCGTAAACGATTTGGATTCGAAGATGGAGCATTGGAGTGCAAGGGCTAGTCTCTACTAATCCTGAGGATATTTCCAAAATGGATGTAGTAGGAATAGTGCCTTCGGTTCCGTTCGGACCTGGGACGGACTTGTATGGATGAATGCTTGCGAAACATCATCAGGTGGACGATGGGCATTCTAAGGGATATGTTCTATAAAGGTAATGCTTAGCCTCAAGCCTCATCAAATGGGAATGACTGAAAATCAGGGGTTATGCAGCAAGGCTAGGTGGGTAGCACCCAAGCAGGGTGAGGTCATACCAGTCTAGATGTCCCTTTTTATTTCGGATTAGTGGGCGGTTGCTGATCCTAACCGTGGGGTGATCTCACTCGGGATTATCCAGTAAGGGATAGTCCCGGACTTGTGTTGCAGGGGAGCGGGCATACTCCTCGGTACGGTGATCTAGGCCCCATACTGTGACAGGTGGTACCCCAGTGCCTAGTCATTGGTTGGAAACTCATTCTCCCTACGAGCCTTGTACGAGTTTTGTTTGTATTACCCACTCTGTGGCTAGTAGCTGGACTTTAATCATGTAACAATTTCGGTTATTTTATAAGTATTTGTATATAGACCCTATTATAATATCAGAGGATTTCTATAAAAATTGTTTTAGCTATCGTAAGGTAAAATCCCGACATGTTTATTTGTGGCATGGTCTTACGATATGCTTTTGTTTTCAAAGGATTTTTTGAAACTTTAACAATCAATTGGGTGTGATTTTCTCACGCTGGTATTCCAGACTGACTCGGGTGTTATTTAACTATAATGCTCGGGTCAGATCGAGTATTATTGGATACAGGATATGATGCTGTGGAGCTCCGGAGACGAGCTGGATGACGATACGTACTCTCGTACATGTATATATATACATATTTCCGTTGTTTTGAGTTGTTGTGTATCCATTGTATGATATTGATGTTGAGCTGTGATTGATGTACTCTGATGATGTAATATATATACAGGAATATTTGATTTTTGAGCACAACTATTTATTATCTATTATATTTTATTCCGCTGCGATGGTTAAATTCTGATGTTGATTTCTATTTTCTTCTCCTACCTCTAGTCGTCTTTATCCAAATGGTTCGTACTTCTGTGCAACTTGAGTTGATTTAGGTAGATTAGTGTTAACTCAAGAAGTACGGATGTGCGGGCTGTTATACTTATATATGAAAAGAGACTTATTTTTCCATAATATCTCATATTACTAAAATATGGTCTTTTTAGATAAAGGGATTATTTGATTAAAATGAACATATCCAATATTCATATTTATCACTAACATAACATTCATTCAACCAATCATATGCATATGATTTCAAATCTAACATTCACCATTAATATCATAACGGTATATATTATCACAATTCACTTGATTTACTAACTACCAAATCATCCATATTAACAATCAATTTGGTATAAACATTCATAGTCATAAGGGTGTAAATATGATTTATAACATAATCAAAATATAAATTCAAAAGTAATGAGAATTTCTCACCATAAACCAAAGCGATTAAATTCCTACCAACATTCTAATCAACCAACACTTCACTAATTAATTCCTACTCCATTAAACACTAGCAAACAACACCCTCTCCCATCCAATAGCTTGGCCGAGACTTGAGATGTAGGTTGGCCGAAAATATAGAGAAGAAGCGGTAGAGCTTTGAACTTGAATTCCCAAGATTTAGGTCCGAAAAATAGGTCACCTTCTCTTTGGTTTTTGACTCTCTTACTCACAAAATTTGAAAAACTTATTAACCGAAAAGTTGTTGCAAATTCTTTTCTATTGAATTTAAAAAAAAATCATTTGAATCCAAGTTGTTTTGATGGAGATATGTTCAAAATAAAAGAGCTATTCTCGGATTCACAAAAATAAAGCCTAAAAATACCCTTCAAAGAATTGAGTTTCAGGTATAGCAAACCTCAAAACTGGGAAAGTGATCAACATAGAAGTTGTAACCACTAAAATTTCATATGGTTTTAAAAAAATAATTTATAAATTTGGATCATTTATGATCAAGTTATGATCAAAACAAAATGGCCTATTTTCTGGCTTAAAAACTGGGCCTGAAAATGCACTAGAAATAAGTGGAATTTTGACATAGTAAATTTTGGAATGAAACAAAGTGATAAACATAAAAGTTGTAGCTACTGGAAAATCAAATGATTTAAAAAAGAATTTTTCATTTTGGTTCTTTATTAAAGAACTTATGGCCGAAAGAAGAAGAGGTAAAATATAGAGAAAAAAGGAGTTTGTTTTGAAGAAAATAAAAATTGATTTCTTTTGAAAATTTTGTAAATATTTTGACATTATTTCTTTATAATATTTTTCTATGGCATGGATGCCATTAGAGAGGAGAGAAAGAATATGAAGAAGCTTGAGAAAAGAAGAAGAAGAAAATGTGAATGAAAGTGAAGAAGGAGGTGGATATTTATAGAAAAAGAAAGAAAGCGGTAATTTACCAAAATAACCTCTTACCAAATTACCAAACTAACCTTGCTTCAACCTAAAGCAGTCTCCACGTTTTCAAAACGTAACATCACCTTTCATATTCTTACTTTATGTCTTAATCCCTTAAGAACTAAGCTAAGTAAAATAATAATTATGTTGGCTTTTGATGTGATATTGATTTGATGTTTACTTTGACTTTTCTTACTTACTTTTCTTAATGAATTCTAGATGTTTTCTAACATTGTTTAGTAAAAGTAAAATTGATTATTTAATTAATTAATACTTACACTATTAGAATGTATGTTCCTATATAAGAAAATAAAGGTGCGACGATGTTAAGACAACTTTTTATCGATAAAACGTCGTTTTTCGACAAAATGTTTTACGGTCACATTTTGACGTTTTAGTTAAACTATTTATTTATGTAAACCAAATTTAAAAATGAAAATTTTACTTCTTTAAATAAATTTAAACAAGTCCCCTTATATTCTAAAATCATATTTAATTAATATTATAATCTCTAATTTTACAGTGTATGTAAAACTGGCAAAATGCGACAAATTTTTGTTATTTTTATAAAACGATTATTAACAAACTTTTAAATCTTTTAACATATTTTTATTATCTTTATAAGTGTTTTAAATAAGATTGCCTTTTTAAATAAATATTTAAATTCATTTATTTAAGCCTTTATTTATTTTTAACAAAACTTAACTTTTATCGATTTGTTCTAAAATCCAAATTTACACTTTTCAATACATTAACTATAAGAATAGATAATAATTTATGTATATAGCATATTTATTTAAGATTTAAACTCCTTTTAAATTTAAATCGAATGAAATCTCTCATTTTCGATGTAGCGAAATTACGGACCGTTACAAACTCGATTACCCTTACTAGGGGTATACTGAATATCGAAATCATACGAAGCAAGAAATTCGAGCCTACATTGTTGCCTCATATTAAGCTCTTTCTGAGTAAATAAATACTTCATATATTTGTGATCAGTGAAGAGAATAAAACGCTTGCCCAATAAATAATGTCCCTAAATCTTTAGAGCAAAGACTATAGCGACCAACTCCAAATCATGGGTAGCATAACGAATCTCGTTAGGCTTTAGTTTTCTAGAAGCGTAGGAAACTACTCTATCCTTTTGCATGAGAACAGCACCGAGCCCAAAACCACTAGCATCTGTGTAAACAACAAGATCATGATTCCCTTCGGGAACCACTAAGATAGGAGCATGAGTAAGGATATCTTTTAACTTCAAGAAAGAATTCTCACACTTATTCGACCAAATAAAAGGAAAAGCTTTTCTCGTAAGAGTGGTAAGCGGTAAAGCAATACCAGAAAAGTCCTTAATAAATCGGCGATAATAACCCGCAAATCCAAGGAAACTACGGATCTCAGTAACAGTCTCGGGCCTCTTCCAATGCTGAATAGATTCGATCTTGGAAGGATCGACAGAAATACCATCGGAAGAAACAATATGATTGAGAAACTTCACCCTATTCTCCCAGAAGTGACACTTGGAGAATTTGGCATGAAGCTGATGCTGACGAAGTGTGCTCAAAACAATCTCCAAATCCTGAATATGATCGGCTTCAGGTTTGGAATAAATAAGAATATCATCAATGAAAACCAAGATGAACTTATTGAGATATTCCTGGACTATCCGATTCATAAGATCAACAAAATATGCCAAAGCGTTCGTCAAACCAAATGGCATAACAAGCCATTCGTAAAAACCATAACGAGTGCGGAATGCGGTAAGAGGAATGCTATCTTCCGCAAATCGAAACCGATGAAAACCGGTAGCAAGATCGAGTTGGGAGAAGAGCTTAGCGCCACTTAATTGATCGAACATGTCGTCGATCCTAGGTAATGGATACCTATTCTTGATAGTGAGCTCATTAAGCTTGCAATAATCAATGCCTAAGAGTACCATCTGGCTTCTTAACGATAACAACAACGGCACCCCTAGGAGACGTGCTAGAACGAATAAAATGCTTGGCTTCCAACTCAGATAATTGTGGCTTTAGTTCCTCATTTTCCTTAGCAGACATCCTCGTGGGAGGACGACTGACACGATGAGCACCAGAGATAAGATCAGCATGGAACTCAATTGCCCTCTTCGGTGGCAAACAAGAAATAGGCTCAAAAACATCATAAAAATCACAAACAACCGGAGTATTAGCAATGGAATCCTCTGATTCAAAGGAAGAAATAAGAGCATTTGAAGTATGATCCACACTTCGAAATATAATAGATAACTGCTCGATAACATTGGGATGCTTGAGATATAAAGTTTTTTCGGGACATAGGATTTGAAATTCATAACAGACGAGTCAATCCATACCCAATATCATATCAAAATCAAGATGATCCATAACATGCAGATTCACATGAAAGGAAAAAACCACAAAGAATAATCTCCACATCAACACACAACAAACCAAGAGTAGCAGATCCACCAATAGGATTTATGATCCTCAAAGGATCACAAAGAGTAATAACATCCAAATGAATAATATCAACAAGCTCCTTCGACACGAATGAATGGGAAGCACCCGTACCGAAAAGAACTCTAATAGAACGACCATGAAGTAAAATGAAACCATCTAAAACAGAAGGAGTAATACCATTGGGCTTAGAAGAATCACCAGAAGCTTTAGCAAAATTAAGCTTCCCAGATTTGAAACCTTTAGGAGAAATAGGACAATCAAAAACCCAATGACCTTCTTTCTTGCAATAACGACAAATGCGAGGCTTAGGACAGCCACGAAGAAGATGATCCAAAGAACCACAATTATAGCACGCCCTCTGAAGAGAAGGTGCACTACTAGGCTGAGAACTAGAGGTAGCTTGCTTCTTCTTCTTCTTCTGGTTGGAAGAATTAGCCTTACGAAATGGAAACCTCTTCTTGTTGGGGTTCTTAGAAACCTCAACATCATCACCACTATCACGTTCCATTTCAACAGCTTCAAGACAAAGAGCCAAATCAGCAAGCTCCTCAAAAGAGAGCTTAAGCCGAAGCAAAAGAATTTTCTTCAAATACTTCTTCAAACCATCTACAAAACAAAGATTCTTCTTATGCTGAGTGTTAATGAACTCAACTCCATATTTGGATAAGGCCTTGAAAGCTGCAACATAATCAGAAACAGAGGACTTTCCTTGCTTCAACTCAAGGAAACTATGAGCAAGATTCGCCTTTTCTGATTCAGGAACGAACTTATGTTCGAATCATTCCTTAAACTGAATCCAAAAGAGAGAGGACTCATCAACTTCCACAATAAAGAGCTCACACCAATCAAGCGCATTCTCTTGCAACATACTAGATGCTACGAGAACGCGATGGTGATCAGAAAGATCCATCCGAGAAAATATACGCTCACAAGTGCGCAACCAAGTCTGAACTTCCATTACACTTTTCGATCCCTTGAAAGACTGAACTCCAAGGTTGGAACAGTACTACACATGCAGGCGAAGGCAGACTTTTGATTAGGAGCCGCGGGAGTAGCAACAGGAGGCTGAGTACCCCGAAATAGCCCCATAAACTAATCAGCTGACATACAAACACCGTCCGGATGAGAACCACTAGACGGGACTACAGAAGAACGCTTCCTTCTACCTCTTCCGGCCATAGGCTGAGAGACAAGAGATGGTAAGGACTAATTAAAACAACGCATAATTGATAAGAAATTTAACAAATGGAATACTACGGAATATATAATTTTATTCCTAGACATACTCCAACATGTTAAAGTGGAAAGAATATATTAGAAAGGCATGAATAAAAACCCCTGAATAGTCGTAACACATGTTCAGTTTTTTTATGTTCCGTGTTTATTACAATTTGTTCTGAATTTCAGCTCTGATACCAAGCTGTGGTGCCCCACCTCTATACTCACAATAACAAAGGTTATTATAAGGAATAACGTCTGTTATTGCGAAGAATAAGGCTTGTTAGAAGCGACCATCCGTAAGTTATGCCTTAGAAGATTATTGATTACATCGATAGGTGTTTTATAAATTACCCCAAAAGATATAAATTCAACCCAAATCTAAAACGAAACTACAATGGCTAAAGAAAAATCCAGAACAACTCATAACAACAACAACACTGATATGTAAAGTCACATCAGAACAGAAATATCAGATATATAGCGGAAGACAAGTCTGGATACATGCTACAATAATCGATAGTTCACATAAACCAAATGTACATATACATATACATCAACATACATGAGATGGGAGTCAAATAACCAAAAGAACTCCTCGAAGGCTAGGCAAAAGATGAAGTGAATCCCAAAAGCTGAAGCTGCTACTGAATCAAAAATAGCGATTATCCTGAAATAACTCGGTCTAACCCAAGTATTATTTAAAAGAAAATAATAATTGGATCAGTCTAATTTAGTCTTAGAAGTGAATGCATCATAACCAACATCAATCAAAATAATAATAATCGCAAGTGAGGCTATTCAACATAAGAAATCAACATGGTTAAATGAAGAAATCACATCAAACTCCATCAAAATCAACTTTCAAATTCATAATTGAATTCAAATCAGAAATTCACAAAATCTAAAAATCAATAATAGATAACTAGAAAAATCAACATAAAAGTGGATCGATCCCATCATATGGCGAGTCTAAGCAACGCCGCACGTGCATCAACATATGACCGAAGCCTACCAAGTACTGTCATCATAATTTTGGCGCCCGACAAATGACCCGAAGGTCCAACATAAGACACGAAGGTCTAGTACTGGTATTTGACCTGAAGGTCCGTCATATGACCCGGAGGTCCAACATAGTGGCTTGAAAGCCCAACAAAATCATCAAACAACAGCAATATTTCAATTAACGACTCCGGAATTAACCGAAGTAGTAAAAGTGTGGTTACATACTCCGCACTTTTGCTAAATCGTTTAAATCTCTTCATCGTTTCCTTGAAAGTGCAAAATTGTGTATTTTATATAAATAACCTTTTTACGCTCTCAAACGGACAAGTCCGGAATTTACCGAATCAGTAAAAGTAAGGGTTCATAGTCCTCAATTTTGCTGAATCGTTTAAATCGCTTCCTCATTCTTTTGAAAGCGCAAAGTGTAAAAGTTTTAGGAAACAATTTTATTTTTAAAATGATTTTTAAAACAAGTGATCAAAACAGCCACAACTATAGCAATTTCGACGAGGAAATTGCGCTTCACAAAACACCGTAAAAACGGATACTAAATCGGCGTTGCGGAATAACAGCTCAAAAACTCACTTTAAATTGACGGTAACTGAAGTCAAAAATAACAGAAATTATTATTCGTCAAAAATCTCATCAAAATAGCACGTTTCAAAAATATAATACCGGCGTAGAAATCCATTATAAAAATAACGGTAACAAAACACGTTTTAAAACGAACGCCGGTTCAATAGTTTAATCAGTAGATTGCACTGCTACATATTCATCAAAACATTGGATAGCCAGGACTTAGTTTCTGGGCAACATATAATTTGACAAATGGGCTACACTTAAGAAAAAAAAATTGCACACAAAATGAAATCCACAAAGTTTTAATGTAACCTGAGCAATACCACACTACATGTTACTAAATATATTTTACACGCAACAAAGCATAGACAAACAAATTTTTTATCATACACGAAATGAAAAACACTGTGTCTGGAAAAATTCATTTTCACACATGCAAGGATTTAAACGATGTACCTGAACATAACAACGTGTGATTCAATGTTTGCATGCACTTTTAAAATATAAGAAGACCAGGACTTGTTTTATTTTTGTACTCCCCATACATGCACGTACACACACACATTTCATGCATGAAAATATAATTCCTGGAACCTAAGGAAATGAACAAAATGTGAACCATGTGCTTTAAATTTTTTTGCTTAAAATAAAACAAGTGAACACTTACAACAACCTAGGCAATGCATCACGCACGCAATAATTAAAATTCATGTAACCCCAAACATGGCCTGACTACTTACTATACACGCACACAAGCAAATATTTTTTAAAAATATAACCAGAGTGCTCTGCCCAAAGTATACAAACTGCATGCACTAACTCACTCATACTATGCACGCAAGAAATTTTTATAACTGGTGGTTTGTGTATGTTTTTAATGGTTGTTCATACTTATATGCATGTGTGTAAGCATCAATGCACAGGTTAACTACAAATATATATACCAAACTTTTTACTTTATACTGACCTGTTATACACGCATAAAAATTTCATAACAATAGCCTGCACAAAAATTCCAAAATGGCAATACTCCTGAACATTCATACGCAAGAAATTTATGAAGTGATACCTAATAACCTGATTATACACTCGTTATTGACTTGCACGTAACAAATATATTGGGCAACATTTTTGAAAATTTTTGGCATCACATGGTTTCGTATACCTCACTGAACTAAAGGAATTTAATGATATCTGGATAGCTTTCCATACAGTATACGCATGCATAGAATATTTTGGACACCGATGCATGTACATATCCCCCAGTATGCAGACATCCCCTGGTTTCGAATATTCAATGCACACAAGTAATGAATGGAATTAAATTAGAGAATGTGAGTATGAACTCACCAAAAATTTGGCTTCAAAGTTAGCTAGCTACCCAGATTCAAGTTGGAGCTGCCATTAATGCATTCCTTTCCTCTTAACTTCAGAAAAGAATTTGAAAACAAAATGAAAATGATTTCACTTTACAGAGCAGTCTCCTCTTTTTCTTCAAAATGGGTATAAGTCCTGAGAATTGAGGTGCTAGCTAATACTTTGTACACTTTGCATTTAATGCAACATGCTAAGTGAAGCAAAGAAAGATAAAGGACGTGCAGAAATGATGTGTGCAACTGTGAACCAAAGTGACAGCAAGGAACATACATTTGCTTTATGAATGCAAATGTGTTTACAGTAACAACAATGGTCCACTGCATAACATGATGATGGGAAAAGGTGTTATGTTAGCTTTTGGAATTAGAACATGCGTTCACACTTGGTTTCAAAAAATTTCTTTACTACCTGAATGTGTCGGCGATGCGCATATGTGAAGGAATAAAATATGTAAAGTGTTCACATTTTTTGGCTTCAAACATGTTCACACTTAGTTCACTTGCTTACACGTTAAAGAACAATGTAGTGCACTCTCACGTTCACAAAATTAAGCATTTACTGACTTTGCAACATGACTTTGCCTTTGAATTTGGATCAATATTTTTCTTTCCAAATTTTAATTTTAAAAAAAAATTATCTAAAATATTTACTCCAACGGTAATTCAAAAATCACGGTCGTTACAGATTTTTAAAATATTTATTTCGACGGTAATAAAATCACGGTCGTTACATTAAATCAACTTTCAATTTCAATCCTATAATCGAAAATTCTTGTCATTTCTAATTTCTTAAACATTTATACTAATTTAACAAATTAACTATCGATTTAAAATTTATTAATTCCTCAGTTTCCTTAAATTCAACAATTATAAATTAATTTCGAAAATTCTATTTAGTTAAATCAATCAATAATTATTCCATTCATTATTGTTAAATAGATGGCTTAAATATTAGATTTAAAACTATTACATCAATTTTCTCTTATTATCTTTATTTCGAATTGCATAACCTTTAATTTTAATTGCTACAAAAATTACACTTATTATAATTTGGATTTCAATGGATTGATTTGTTTCAATCCAAAATTTTATTAAGTTCATTACTATTCTATAAACTTAGTTACCTTTTTTTCTTTCCATTCAGTACCTTTAAATTTATTTCCTTCAAACCAATATTATAATTACTTGCAGAACATTGATTATCCTCAGTAACCATTTATTATAATTTAAATTCATTGAATTAATTCAATGCTTACATTTGTTTTCATATATTCAATTTGTAGCAAAGTATAAAATCTACAATATTTCCATTGATTTGCATTTCATTTGATTTGTTAATAATTACCTTAGTTAACCTTAACGTAGTATTTGATTAAAATTTTCATTGGTTACATCCTATTGAATTAACATTCTCCGATTACCAAATTAATCTACATCAAATTGCACTAATTAAGTAAACTAACTGCAATTGATTTCAAACTAAATTTTATGAACTAAATAAATAGCTAACTTATAACCATTGTTACCCTTAACTTTTAATTACATTTAAAAGTTCATTAATTACAACAAATGTTCCAATTAGCTATATAATTCTAACTTTATCTTTTATTTGTGTTAACTATTTTATTTCTATTATGCTAAAATTTAGTCACTTATACACATTTAATATCCCAATTCATTCATTTATCTTGGTTTCAATTTTTTTAATAAATCAATTGCCATCTTATGCATATAATTAACATTTCTATTGATTATACATTCAAAATTTTCAGTTATTATCTAAACTTACATAAGGTAATGTTTAATTACATTTAATTTATATTGATTAAATACATTGGTAACGAACAATAGTTGTCACCATTATATATTTTATAACATTTGTAAATTTATTCTTTAAAACCAATTATTACAATAACTCTCATTAAAATACATTTATTCCATTTCCATCCATTACACATTATTTTATTACCTTTTACATCCCACTATAATCAATGCACACATTAATACAACACATATTATAATTTCTTACACAATACTGATCTTATTCAATTACCATTAACTATCTATTTTATACAATAATTAAATGTTTACATTTGTTACTTATATTAAAAATTTTAACCAACCATAGCATGTTTAAATACAATGAATTAGAGTTTCATTAAGATTGTTGACAATTAACTTGTATTAACATTGTTTCATTTTAATTTAGTATCATTCCACTACTAAATTACAAATTTTTATTTCTTTAAATAATAACTCATAAAATATTATTAAATTACCAAATTTTAAACATCGAAAATTTATGGGTCGTTCCAAAATCCCTAAGCCCTAATTCTCTTAGGAATTATCAACTTCAAGCTAGAAATCAGGGAGAAGCTTAGGTAAGCATCCTAAACCCTAACTTAGGAAATATTTTTCTTATGAGCTTAGATTGAGGCTTTTTGGGCTAAATTGAAGAGTGGTTGATATTGCCTTGTCTTATAGCTTCTCACTTGTGTTTTTGGGTTTAAAGGTGAGTTTTTTAACTCACATCTACGTCTATAACTTTCATAGTTGTTAGGTATAAATTCCTAACATCTATTCATGTTCATTTGCTTTAGATTTGAATTGATTTGGTGAACTTTCCAATTTTTGATTTTGAAGTCCAATTTTTATGAAAATCCTACTATGGATGCTTGGACATGATATTTGGGATGGTTTGAAGAGCCTATAAGGCTGGTTGTGGCTTGGCGTAAACCCCAGTCGCCGTTGCTCGCTCGATCGCTCCCGAAATGTTTTGGCCATCATGGCCTAAGCAAATTGTTGTCCAGCCCTAGCATCCAGACGTTTGAAAAAAAGGTTCAGATGTCTGGTTATGTAATCTGGAGAAAAAGAAGAAATGGCAGAAAATAAAAATGGCAGTGACTAATTTCATACGTCTGAATTATAGTCTTAGACGTCTCAAAGGGTGCCGGATGTCTGATTTAATTGTTCAGACGTCTGATTGGTTCAGACGTCTACATTGTGCTGTCAGACGAATGGGTGGATTTCTGGAACATTTCCAAAGGCCAAACCCAGACGTTTGGATCGAACCCCAGATGTTTGGAACTGTGGAATTTTACCTATTTTCCTATTTTTTGAGTAAATTTCCAATGTTAATCGATTTTGGTTGATCCGATTAATTGTTATCACTTTTATCGACTTTGATGTCTTCCTTTTCTAGATTTTTAGGAATATCCATTTTAATGGATTTGGTATCGATTTCTTTGGATTTAATTCACGTCTTCGTATGTGAATTTTTGGTGATTGATTGTTTCTACAATCATTTATATGGTTTGTCACTTTAAAATGCAAAGGGTTTCTATACTAGTAGTAAATATTTAAACTCTTTCATCAAAATGATTTCAACATTTACTTTCAATATCAAACTCGCTTTTAAAACCATTTTCTAATCTATTTGTATATACAAACCTTTAACACATTCGTTCGAGAAATCCAATTAAACGACTTAGCAAAACTAGTGGTATGAAACGCTTGTGTTACTTTGTCGGCTAATTCTTAGACTTGTTCGATTGAAACTCTTATGACAATTTTCGAGTGGAAATATACAATTTGTTCGTAAATATTTAAGTTAAGCTAGTGGTTATAGGACATGAAGCTAAACTCATTTATTTACAAGCTTAGTGCAATTCACACTTTTTATTGATCAATGGTGATCATTTTGTGGTTTAAACTATCGGTGTGCGATGTCTCTTTGTCCACGTAGGGGACTGTACCTCGTTTATTTTAGCTATGTCTCATTTCTTTTATAGGCTAATGACCTATGGGTTCTTTGGAGTTTCGGCTCATTTTTATGGGCTAGCGATCCATGTTCTTTTATGGTGTTCAGTTCATCGGATGTACCGTTATTGTACTACGTCGATGTTCCGGCTTCTCTGGATCAACGGATGTACCGTTGTTGTACTAGATCGTTGTTCCAGCTTATCAAGTTCATCGAGCGCACTTATTGTACTACACTGTTGTTTCGGATTATTGGAGTTTCAGGTCCATCGGGCGTACTGTTGTTGTACTACGTCGATGTTCTGAATTATTCGAGTTTCAAATTCCTCGGGCGTGCTGTTAATACACTACATCGTTGCACCAGCTCTGTGGTTAGCGACGTACCATGGGTTAGCGACACATTTGTGATGCATGTGTTGGTGAGTTTTCATGCCCCCGTTTTTGATAGGCCTCCCCTTTATGTTTTCTAGATTTCTAATTGATGATTTCTAGAGTTTGTGTTTCACCAATTTTTGCGATTGGCATTGATATGTTTGTCAATATTTGTGTTTTGGTGAATAAAATAAAGAATATGACATTCTTTTTGGTGTTTTGAGACTCTTGAGAAATTGTATGATTTTTATTGTTGTTAAATGTATGCTGGTCACAGTATGTCATTAATGTTATCATACGTTATTTTCATATCTCTTATTCTATCTCATTTTATATGATAATTATAACTAGACTGATCCGTTTATTAATTTCTTTTTAAATAATACTCGGGTCAGATCGAGGTATTTCAGGTGCTTCTACTTGACTTCTTATCTGGGACTGTCATCTGACTTTTGGCTAACTACTTAGCTTAGTAGTTTTTGTTGTATACATTCGAGATAAAGACTCCTTTATGTATACATATTCTTTTATGTGGCACTTGTACCTATTATTTTGTGGTGTAGTGGATCTTACATGACCGCTACTTTTATGCACATTTTTACGTGTTGTATTCATATCTGTTTCCGCCTCTGTGATATGAATATCTGTGACTGATTTGTGTTATGCTTATTTTGTATTCATTTCCGAAGACCACATAACCACTGTGTAGTAGCTTTGAATTTGTATTGGTATGTTAGATTTCCTCTTGAAATGAAATGCATGACCTTCTATCTGGCATATCGGCACTCGCACAAATAAATTACACAGATGTTCGCTCCTCAACAGCCTTATTCTTCATTCTAGTCGATGGCATTATCCCGTAGTGTCCTTGGCTAGTGTGAGTATAAAGGTGGGGTGTCACAAGGCGCCTCCTGGAGGGAAGACAGAGTAAGCCCTTAGTCCCGCCACGCTATGGCCTGGCCAAGGCTTTAAAATAGCCCTTAACTACACCATGCCATGGCCAGTTCAAGGCACCTCCTTGAGGGAAGATGGAGAAAGCCCTTGGTCCCGCCGCGCAATGGCCTGGCTATGGCACCGAATAAGCTCTTGATCGCACCATGCTATGGCCTTGTCAAGGTGCCTCCTAGAGCGAGGTTGTGTTAGTCCTTGTTCCAGCTTGAGAATAAGCCAAATAAGCGCACCAGACAATGATGGAATAAGACGTCCAAGCCCAAGAAGCAGTATATCAAATAATGGACTAAGGCATCCAAGCCTAAGAAGCAGCATATCAAACAAAGGACTAAGGTGTCCAAGCCCAAGAAGAGGCATATCAAACAATGGACTAAGACATCCAAGCCCAATAAGTGACATATCAAACAATGGACTGAGACGTCCGAGACCGAGAAGTTGCATATAAAATGATGGACTAAGACGTCCAGGCCCAAGAAGCGGCATATCAAACTATGGACTAAGATGTCCAAGCCTGAGAAGCGGCGTATCAGTAAATGGACTAAGATGTCCGAGCTAGAGAAGAGGCATATCAAATGATGGACTAAGACGTCCAAGCTCTAGAAGTAGCCGATCAAGTGGCAACTACAAACAAGGCTTAAACAAGAATCTAAAGCCTCCAACTAATCATCAAAGAAGAATTTCCAAACTTCAATTGTTAATAACCGAATCGGGGGTTTGGGTCATTCATTATTGAGTTTGGGGCTTCACTAATTAATACCTGAATCTTGGTTTCGGGTCTTCTAATTTACAGTCTTCGTCATACCAAAATCTGGGTCTGGGGCTATAGCTATTTAAAGCACTTCACTCATTAATGCATGAATCTAGGCTAAAAGATCTCTATTAAGAATATTATTGTTACGGACTTTTGGTTATCATTCACATATACCCGAATCTTGGTTTCAAATCTTCTGAACTTTTAAATTTCATTCGTTTACGCCCGAATCTGGGTCGATGGACTTCTATAACACAACCATTATTGACTTTCTATTTATTATCTCTAAAAGTTGGATTTCTAAGCATTTTTAATTAAATTTTTAGTTGAATCTTTGGTTTTCTACCATCGGACTTTTGAAAATCTCACAATATAATCGAAGTTGAATTCTTCGTTATCTCTCATCGTTACCAAAGATGGGATTCAAGACATATGGTCATATTCAGTTATGGGATTACTTTTCGTATGATAATATGATGATTTTGTTAATGACATGAATAGACCTCTATATAGATTTCAGGCTAACGATAAGAAATATTATTTATTTTGTGCTTTTCAGGGAAAGAAAAAAAATAAAAAGGATTGAACAATCCAGCAATCATAGAATTCATGGAAAAAGTTATCAAAGAGATGATCACAAACTAGATGATATTTACAAAATTTTCTTAACTTACATGATTTATAAAATTACTTACAAGTGTACAGAACAAATATATACATTTCATAAACATGAATTGTTCATGAATCTTGAACATCTTTATTTGGATTCACAATAATTAAAGGATCCACGATGTGATGAATAGCAATGCGAAGAACCTCTTTAAGTTTCTTCTCTTTCTTCCTCATCTTGTCTTCACCATCAATAACCTCGGTGTTCGGTTTCAAAGCACAATTAAAAGCTTTATTTATGCCTTTAAGATTTTTATTCTCCCTTTCCAGACCAATGATGCACTTCAAGAGGAGATACTTATCGCGTTTAAGATTTTGAATCATAGTTGCATATTCATTTATACGTTGCAAGTGTCTTACTTGTTGTTGTCATGAAAATACTTCATCGTTTGAAATTTTACTTTTCTATAGCACTCTCCCACTACCTTCCCGTCTAAGGCAACAGGAGGATTAGTCGTAGTGGGAAACTTGGGGATTGCAAGGGAAGTAGACCTTGTAGATTTCACGACAGGTGAAATAGTAGAAGAAACTGGTAAATCGATGCTTGAGATATTATTCCCAATAATAAATTCTAACGAGCATTGAGCTTGACTATCCTTTAATTTCATCTCTAAATTGCTTATTTGTTAGAAGAGTTCGGACATCTTAACGTCAAAAACGATTGATGGATTTGATTTAATTTGACACTTTAATGATGAAACCATTACATTTTTGCCCTTAGCATCCGCCTCTAGATTGGCGATCTGATCGTTAAGATTTCTAACAATTATTTTTTGAAGCAAAAATCTCTTATGCTATTTTAGGGTTGAGTGTTATCATAGAAACAAGCAAATAAAGGACCGTCAAGGAGCTTCCTCTATTCAAGATCTGCTAACAACTTATCTTTAATATTGATAAAGCATGATCCTGAATCTAACGAGAGTGGCGTTGTAGATAGTTGTGGCTCCTATTTAAACAGACAAATAAAAAGAAAATAAAGTCAAGACTTGAGTTATCCATCTCTTTATTATAACAATGGAAGATTACAACTTAGGTAAAATGAAACGAAAAGGTACAATTGGGCATATGTTTTATATCTATAGTTGGGAAAATTCATTTGTAACTTTATTCAACGAATTAGCAGAAGGAATAACTATTGAGTCAAAAGGAACATTAGGTCTTTCTGGAGTAATAATCAGAGGATATTTGCCATACTCTCATTCCTCGGCAGAAGGACTATCATGGTCACATATTAATTTGGTATGATACATCCGGATTTCCTTAAGTAGCTTTTTTTCTCTACATCGATAAAATGGAATCGGAGTCGAGGATGTTCCATATAAAGATTTTGCAAATCCCTAAGAAAGCAATATCTGGCTAATTTTAAAGATTTCAAAATTGACGCCTTTTCAAGATAACCCCTTCTCAGTTTAACGTACTTGCTTAGATAATCTTTAGAAACAAAGCTACCAGAGCGACATTCATTCTGTGATAACGTAGTAAAATACCGCTAAGTATAAAAGGAATATTAAAGAAAAAATGCACAAATCAATATTATGGCATAATCATGATTGTTTATCTGGTTTCATACAAAAAAGACTTTGTAATAATTCTGAAATAAACTTGTCTTTATAGTACTTGAGTTTCTCAGGAGGTTGTTCTTAGGGAAGCGATCTGATTCTTGGGAAGTTCCAACATGCTATAGGATGCGGGTCAAATACAAATTCATCCAAGTATCTCTTGTGTAAACGCCTAAGTATACCTCCACTAAAATCACATAAGTGTGAGAAATCTATAGTTGGGTGTCTAAAATAAGCTTTGTATAGGAAGTCCACCAAAATCTTTCATCCTCAATCAACATCCAAATGAGCGTGATCAACTCTCGATTCTCTTTTAGAAGACCATCATATCGAAGACGCGCCCTCTTCAATTGTGGGGCAGCTTCTTGATGTTTGAAGGATGCTAACACTGCCGCACTCCTGTTAAGAAAATGATATTTATCTGAAAGAAAGTTGTATTCTTTCAACTGTTTATCTAAATCCCTAAACAAACTATTTGTTTTGACTTGTTTTCTTTCAGGCTTGGTTTTATAAGGGTGAAAGCGTTTTCTCCTTATCTAAAATAAAGGATTTAAACTATTACTCTCTTGGAAGTGAAAGCTGTTTAAAAAAGGAATCCCATACCTGAGGGATGGGAATTGACGCTTGAGAAACCTACTTTTTCTCTTTTGATTCTTCTACATTAGTGTAAGCAGGCTCTCCTTGAGGGTTAGAAGGTGCAGGGGGTTCAGATGGGCTTACTTCATGAGAAGATGGATCAGCGTTGACTTTTTAGAAGTCCTTACGTTGTCATTACCATCTTTCTCAGGAGCATCAATGCGACCACCGCTGTCGCCACTTGACCTTGACCTCCGTCTGCATTGTCATTTTCATTGTCGTCATCATACGTCCCTCTTCCTCCGCAACTTCATCTTTGTCACCTTCATCTTCGAAGTGGGAGTCTACTTCGAAGGAAGGGACTTCGGAAGATAGAATTTTGGAAGTGTCGATCTCCTCTCTTTTAGTAACTTCAACCCCCTGCTCCATCTTTTAAATATGTACATAACCCTATTGACATGAGTAGGGTCGAGTGAGGGAAAGCTCAATTCAGGGCATTTATCGACATTATCGACATAAGCGAGCATTATAGCGTCTTCAAAAGAATTGACAATGATGTCTCCAAGAGAAATATTGAGGAATCAAGACACCTACTGCTTTGCATCTAAAATAGTGTGATTAGCCAACTTAGAGAATCTTTATTCTTCTTCAACTTTTTTCTTTAGAGATGATTGTTTTGTTCAATACGAGCTTTTTCGTCCTCAGATTCTTTAAGTGCCATTTTTAAGGCCAAATTGTCGTCGGCGAGGAGTTGATGAGCTTTCCTCCCTTCAGAAATAATAGATTTTGATTGGGTTAGAGAAGACCTCAATCACTCTAGCTCTATCATAGCCTCATTTTTCTTCGTGGACAAGAAGGAAACTTGACTCTTTAAGTGTGAAATTTCTCCTTAGAGGTTAGTCGATCCAGCGGAGGATTTTAACGCATCCTCATGCAATGAGAGCCAACTCTTGGAAATCTTAGAGAAAAAGTGTATTAAAGTGAAAAAACTTAAGGAAAAATAGTAACAATAAAGTTATATGAAGTGAAACGTACCAAGTTTATTGTTCTATAAGGGACCGGTAGTGACCCGCCAAATCAGAAAGAGAGGAAGGCTGGTGTAACGACCCACCTTATTGACTATCTAAAGTCGACACCAGACACTACCACCGTATTCTAATGTCGCGCATCCAATCGAAAAAAGGGCAGATTGTAAGTGCAATAAAAAGAGAAAAGAAAACAGAAAATCAAAATCTCATAGCAGAATCTACAACATATAATATAACAAGGACAGTAGAAACTGTTAATCCAAACATACAGAGTATATCAGAGTTAAAAAAATCGTTATCAACTGGACAGTTATAGAATCCTGACTTTGCAAATGCGGATAGCTATACTATATAATACAGTGGAAAATAAAACTACGATAAGTGAATCTGTGGCTCCCCTCCATGACCTCCATAACACATGGACAACCTAGGAAAATAATCGGTCTGACCCGAGCATTATAAATAAATCACCCGGATCGGTTTTGAAATACCAACGTGAGATAATTCTAATAATGGGGAACATATATAAAAATTCTATGAGACCACATCGCTAATGCGGGATGGGGTTTTACCTCACAAGAATAACAACCACATAGGCAAGAGCAGAAAGAAATATCAAGAATAAATCCAAATATGAATGAGTATAATTAATATCAACCCAGACTTGAAAGGGTGGAAGTGAACCGAGTAAAATCCAAACTAGACAGATTGGATTGAACAAAGAAAACAACCCAGCTGGATAGGATGGATTAAATAAGGTAATATCCAAACTTGATAGAATGGCCAGAAAAACTATAATAAAACATCATGAAGGGTGGTTGACTCTTCCCGTCGCAATTAGAGAAAAAATGATTCAAAGGTTCGAATCAAATCGGTAAAATGAAGTTATCCAATGTAACTAGGAGGGTGCTTCCCCCTTCCACAAAAGTATACCTCGAGATAAAGTATACTTGAGAGCACACGCATCACTCTATAGAACTTCCAAGTTGGACACCGCTACACATGAGCATTCGAATATTTCTCATCAATGCATGCGTGCTGAAACCTCTCTTGATGATGTGAACATACCTTGATGGTTGCAACCCACGTGGCTTGGCTCCCACTCATGCCTTGGTTTTATTTTTTTCGATGTTGCATATCAGTGCTCAAACGAGCGATAAATTGTCTTGAAATGATGAAGCGCATTAATGACTTGGAGGGTGCACCTCCTTTTTTCACGCCTTGGTTTTAGTCATTTTCGATAAAGGATAACAAAGCTCAACAGAGCAGTAAATCATCTTAGAATGACAATAACAAAGAAGCTGAAGTAACCGATAACCGAGGTACCAACTATCGAGGATATAAAATGATCATATATGGAAATTAAGTCTTGCATATTTTTCATCACTCATTGAATTCAAACTTTTACTTTTCTTAGTTTACAATAATACTGGACAAGTCAGGTAGTGTTACCTCAAAGTCGTGTCCAACGATTATTCGTAAGTTTTGAAATAGCGACAAGTTTACTTCTTTAATGTTTAGTGCTATTTATACAATAAATCTATTCCATGTAGGTGACTCACTTTATGGAAATGATTTTTTCCATGAACGAATCAAACTTTCACTTTTAAAAAAGAACTGAACTCGTGCTTGATTCTCATATTTCCATATTAGCAAAACACATAGAATTAAGTCCTAATTGTCCAAACATTAAGAGAATAATTTTTCCAAGTGCACGGCCCCAAAGGCCAAAACCAACATCAGACCGAACACCCAGAAGATTCTCCAACTTAACCTCCCAATAATAGAGTTCTAATTCCATTTTATATCTTTAAAACAATATTAATTACCTCGGAAGATAATTAATCACATTTAAAATCTCTTTTAAATAAATAAATCCATTATCTTTAATAAAAAATATAATTATTTCCAAACACTTTTAGAACATTAGTAAATTAACATTAAAATCTTTATTGATTCAGTTTGTTAACTTTAAATCAATTGATTAAAGCAATTTTATTATATTAGATAATTTACTAAATCGATCAATTAACTATAAATATCATTAATTGCAAAGGTTGATTAAATTCAAGTAATCATTAGTTAAAATGAATAAGTCATCTCTAACATCATTCGTTATAATTATAAGTAATTTTAAACTCCATTAATTAAAATAATTAATTAAGTCCAAATAATCATAAATTAATTGGATTAATTAAATTCAAGCCTCATTATTTAAATTGATTAATCAAAGTATCATTTGTTAATGTGATTTATTTAATTATAAAACAACATCGATTCAAATTATTTAACTAAATTCCATATATCAGTAGTTACAACAGCTAATTAAATTTAAAACAATCATTAATTAAAATGATTAATAAATTTCAAATCTCATTATTTAAAATTATTAATTACTTTTAAATATCATTATGTAAAATGGTTATCAAATTTAATCATCATTAATTAAAATATTTAAATAAGTTCGATAAATTAATTAAATTCCATTATCATTAATTAAAAGAATTAATTAAACACAAATAATCATTAGTTAAAACGATAAATTAAGTATAAGACATCATTAGCAAAAATGATTTATCAAATCTAAAGATAAACCAATTTTTAATCATCATTTATTAAATTGGTTAATTAATCCAAAAATCGTTAGTTAAAATGATTAGTAAATCTAAATTATGATTAATCAAAATGATTAACGAATTTTCAATATTCTTTTTATCGAAACATAAGCTCAAGTTCATATGACAGAGTTTGGGGATGGAATTTAATAAATGACGATACACCAAAATCGCTGTAATGACAATTAACAAGTTAAATAAAATATTCGGATTTAATTCAATTATAATAGCATAAAGATGGAAATAAATAATTTATCGGCGAAAAACTCGCTTTGGGTCTCTCTACAGATTTTTCCTGTAAAACAATGGTTATGGATGATATATACACACACACATATTTATATATAATCATATGGGTTTATAATGATCAAATTAATATGTCATCCATTTTCCAAACGGAAATTCAACAAAACAAGCAATCAAACAATTTAATTAATATCCAAAACAATAAATAAATGTTTATAACATTATTGATGTGATATAATAAAATTTAATGTGAGTTAAAACTCTCCTTGATTTTCGTTTTCGTCGAAACGTCTCGATTTTGGACTAAAACCGAAAGGCCGTCCGATTTTAGCCTAAATTTTCACTTGCTCCAAATCCAACCAAACCAATTCCACTGGAAGATCTATGACATGAGTCCAACACAAAAACTACGTTCGAAATAGACCTCGTATGAACGAGTTACAAACTTTATAAGTTATTAATAAATTTAAATTTATAATTGAATAACTTCATACTAATTACAAGTATGCCCCTACCTTTATCTTCTCCTTCTCCGCAAACTAACAAACATGTACAATGACACAAGCCATTAGCATGCATGATCGGTGAAGGATATGGACTTTCGATGCTCTGTATCGCGAACTGACTTCGCTGTTTGCTTCTCTCCTCAATCTTCAACTCCCCATACCAAAACCCACGCCTAAAGGCACCCCCAAAAATTCACGAACTGTGCCCACGATCTCCTCATTGTTGCTACGGTCATGTTCTCTAAATATTCCTCACATTAGACCAAAATGCGGCCACTTGTTCGTCTAACCACCATGAAGCCAAAGCAACTATCCCCACATCCTCTCGATGCCTACTTCTCACCCAATCACGAACCCTAAGTCACCACCTTCACTCCATGCAGACCCAAAACATTATCACGAGCTATAATTCAGGTATTGGATGGAAGCTTATGGCCAATGCAGTACAATGGATCAAAAATTGGGATTTTTAAACGAGTGTGGAATTTAAATTTAAATTTTGAATTTTGCATTGCGAAAGGAAACCCCTTTTTTAGTTACAGACAACCACTTATAAGGAGAAGGAGGTATAGCAAGCATATGATGGGTGGTATGTGCAAATATGGGGAATATCATAAGGGTATGGCAAGCATGGCTGAATATATATATATATATATATATATATATATATATATATATATATATATATATTATTTTAATTTTATTTAATACAATATTCAACATAACATACTAAAAATCTCGAACTACAAACGAGAAGTGCCGTCTAGCATTCTATATGTTATACCCCTATTCCAAATGTATGGAACATGTCCTAAGATCTAATCCAATCGTATGATGAAGATAGGTTTTAGACCCAGTTATTATATTACTCTTCGATATTAATTTCAACGTGTTGCGATCTCACACGACCAAAGGATTCGTCTGATCGACCTAAAATTCAATGGTGTAATAAAATTCACTATAAACTGGTTTCGTTGAAATCTAAGACTATGCTCTGGATTGACAATTTCACAGATTTAAATATTTAGTTCTCAATATTTATCCGGTTTATTTATATTTGCAAACAAATTTACAAATTGAATTCGCCACTATTATTTATTGGTTAAAAGGAGTTAAATAAAATTATTAAATCTATTTAATTAACATTTAATTCACAATTCAAATATTTAATTATTCATTATATTTGAATTATAAATTATTGAAGTCAAAATTCAATTATTTAAATATTTAAAATTAATTAAACATTTATATAATCAAATGGCCAGAGTTTTTGGTTATTACTTCCTCCCCCCTTAAGTTTAAAAATATTAATTAATTAAAATGAGTTATTAAACTTATTTTCAAAACCAATTAGCTGGAATAGATTCCAAACTTTCCAAGTCTTTTAAATTCATTTATTCCAAGATATAACCCAAAAATCAAAAATTTAGTTATCAAAACTTTTCCACAATATTCAAAAAAATTCTAACTCTCACATTTATGAAATTTTTTTACTAGCGTCTCCTTTGTGCCGCTCGATCGGAACAACTACAAATTGCCTCTACGGGCTCTAATCCAATCAAAGGAACAAAAGCCAAGTGGCCTCCCAAATCTGGGGCACAAATCATCAAAAAAAAATCTAGATTTATTACATACCTTCATGCGTTTGATTTATATTTTTGGTAGGTAATTTTTTATCTCTATGCAAATGTAGGTGCGCAAGAAGTCAAGTGAAATTTTTTTTCTTCCCTATACTTAGATAATCTAAAAGAAAATCAGGCTAACAAAAGCAGTGTAATGTGACTCTACATGCAAAAACTAGTTTGGTATAAACTTACATGCAATCAACAACCATATCCCAATCATATGTGATGAAATACAGCGAATATTCAATAATAGGTGTTATGCATCCAATTATTTTAATGATAAAGTTTGATCTAAATACCCAGGTTTCTCAATTCCGAAACTATTTTCAAAATTTTCAAGCGAGAAAAATAAAAGATCAAAATTAAAGTGACAAGGAGGGAACTCCTCTAAATAAAGTATGGTGAAACTCTAGAACCAAAACAATACGGAGCATCCAGTGATATTCTTGTTCCTCCAAAAACATCAACTAGAGTGAATAAGTCTCATTCCTTTACCAAAATCTTCAAAAACCACCTTTTTCAAAATCACTGGGATTTAGGTCTTAATAACAATAATTCAAAATCATTTGTCTAAAAATTTGAACTTTATAGACAATTGTACATGAAATCACACAACCAATCAATTCAATTCAATCAAATCAATTAAATTCCATGAAGGAATAAACTGACACTAACAGTCAATCGAATTCCATAAGGGAAAATTTATCACTTAACATTGTTTCAAAATGTCAAATGACTAACAAACTAACTTTTACTTAGGTTTAAAACTTTCTTAATTGCCCAAAAATAAAGATAATTATCTAAGTATGCAGATTTTCTCATTAGCCTTTGGTTATTGCTTAGAAGATTATCCAAACTTACTCAGACAAAATGGATAGTTATACTCTATATTTTATTTGTTTCTTAATTACATTAAAAAATTTCTAAAGTTATACTGAGATAATTATCTAAATTACTTGTATTTTCGTTTAGTATTTTATTCAATACTGAAATTATTTATGAATTATTTCATAAATTCTTACCCAAGTTTTTAAAATATTTTATAAAGTTATTTTTTGTAAAACATCAAATCATAAATTATTCCATTCTATTTACTTGTATAATACTATTCTGTATTCTAAGAGTACATACAAATTTTATTTCACTTATTCCAAATATCTAGATGGAGATCAAACCAATTTATGATTTCTTGAAATCGAGTCAACCTATTAACCCCTCCTACTTAGAGTGTTAAAATGAATAATATTTATAGGTTAACCCAATCAACAAATAGTTTATACTACTTGGGGTTTTAAATAAATGTTATGGTTTTGATAAAAATAATGTTTATCAAAACCTTCTTATGTAATTTAACCCAATTTAAACCTGTGTTAAATTATCCCATATCTTATCTCAAGGAAAAAATCTTATAAATCGAAACAATCTTTTATTAGGAATACTTTTTGTTTCATAACCAATTCCTTTTTGATGAACCTAAAATTCTTCCAGAAAATATTGTTGTTTCTTTACTCAGACCTTTTGAAATTATTTTCAAAAATTCTGGGATTTAGATTCAAAAATCATTTTTAAATATGTTTTATGAACTACATTTATATAAAATTTCATTTATATAAAATCATTTCATATTATAATAATTCTTCTTTATTATAATCAAATTTCCTCAAATGCTTATTATCTAATGTTTCACCTTACCATTTAGACTATATTTACAACTTTTTATTAAAGTACAATCCTTAACTCACTATTATTAAATGGTGAGTTTTTAACTTAATCATATTCTTCGAACACCTTATAGTCAAATTGTGAAAATTAATTCACAAAGGTTTCATTTTAAATCAAAACGGTAAATGCTCCTAAATAAACCTAGAGCAATGTAGCAATTAACAAACAACAGTTGATACTTCTTATTTACATTAAGCATACCGAACAAATAATAGTGATAATAAACAAATATTATCACATTTAAACTAATACACTTTATAACTATATAAAGTATTGAAAATTATTCCTTTATATATATATGAAATATAATCCTAGGCAAAATATTTAATTTGCCAAAATTTCCTAGAATTTCAATACCATCTCCGTTGGCCTTGGTCAAGTGTTTAGAAACCCCTATCGATACCGTGGCATCCCATGTCTCGACAAGAATTCATAAAAACCCAATAGACCAATTAACATAACACATTTTTATAATAGTAACAAAAACACTCTCGAGTATATAATACTCTAAAACTCATTCTAGGGTATTGCTTACCCTATCTCTAATGAGCCAAACCCTACCTAAGCCAAGGTCTCGCTTAACCTTGTACTCTGATGCCAAATTGTTTGACATACCTTTTTGACCATCGAAAGTCGGTACCGTACACTACCTTTATATTCCAATGTCGTGCATCTAATCGACAAAAGGGCGGATTATTAGGGTAATAAAAAATGAAAAGAATAGAGAACAGAGAAAAACAAAATCTCACGGCGGAATTGGCAACACGTAATATAACAAGGACGGTAGAAACTATTACTCCAAACATACATAGTATATCAGAGTGAAAAACAAATCTTACCAGCTGGACAGTTATAAAATCCTGACTTTACAAATGCCGATAGGTATACTATATAATAAAGTGGAAAATAACACTACGATAGGTGAATCTTCATCTCTCCTCCACGGCTTCCATAACACCATGGAAAACTTGGGAAAATACTCGATTTGATCCAAGCATTATAGATAAATAACACCCGGATCAGTTTGGAAATAACAGTGTGAGATAACTTGAATAATGGGGAAAATATACAAAAGTTCTATGAGACCATGTCGCTAACACGGAACAAGTTTTTACCTCACAAGAATAACACCCATATAGGTAAAGCAGAAATAAATATCAAGAACAAATCCAAATAGGAACGAGTATAATTAATATTAAAGTAGACTTGAGAGAATGGAAATGAACCGGGTAAAATCCAAACTGAACGGAATGGATAGAACAAGGAAAATAGTCCAACTTGATAGAATGGACTAAATAAGGTAACAATCCAAACTTGATAGAATGGACTGAAAAACTATAATAAAACATCGTGATAGGTGGTTGACTCTTTCCATTTCAATTATAGAAAAGCCGATTCAAAGGTTTAAATCAAATTAGTAAAATGAATTTAGCAACGTAACTAGGAGGGTACTCCCCCTTACAAAAAGTATACCTCTAGATAAAATATACATGGGAGCACATGCGTCACTCTCGGTGACTTCCATGCTGGACCCCGCTACACACGAGAATCCGAATATTTCACATAAACGCGTTCATGCTGATACCTCTCTAGGTGATGTGAACATGCTCCGATTGGTGCTGTAACATCCCCCTACTTGAAGGCCCAAAACTAACGGCTATGGATGTTGCAGTCATCCATAGTTATTAAT
Organism: Allium cepa; assembly: GCA_030765085.1. Taxonomy (NCBI): domain Eukaryota; kingdom Viridiplantae; phylum Streptophyta; class Magnoliopsida; order Asparagales; family Amaryllidaceae; genus Allium; species Allium cepa. Next base: position 815,039,473 of record CM060939.1, read on the forward strand.
CTTCGGTGACCAAATACGATGATGTTAGATTCATTGATACATAGAACACATGAATATGCAGAAATTTTGAACTTCAAACAAAATCACATTTCATATCAAAGTATTTCAAATTCAATACAGATTCGCAAATCACTTTCAGAGAAAATATATTTATTACAACATACGCCAAGAGCAACATATAAAGATGCCCACTTAGATGATTAGAGTATATACTGGCTATATAACAAGTTTTCCATTACAAACAACACTACGGAATCAAAAGAAAAGAGAACTCTAAATTGCTATCATGCCTCTTGCACGTCTTCGGACGCTTATTAGTCTCAAGAGGTACCTGAAAACTTTAACTCTCAACTACTCAAAATCAACTGAGTACCCAAGAGTTTAAGGAGAAAACATAAACTTCGAGTCAGACATAAAGCCTGGTATGAATAATAATCTACGATCTCAAATCATTTAAATATTTACTGGGACCACGCCACTTAGCGGAACAGTTTTTCTCCTCACCAACATCCTAAACCCTTAAAACCATATACTATGCTCCTACATCCACAATGGTTAAAAAAATTCAAAACATTACAATATAATGATATGCAAAACAAATAAATCAATTCTGGATTACCCATCCTCATTCATTTGTGACTATCTATCCCAATTATAGTTTTCAGGATAACTATTAACCTATTAGTTTTCACTGGTTGACTAATAACCAGTAAAACATTAAAGGAATCCCTGTCCAATTACATAGTTTTCACAGGATGAATAAGAACCTATTAATTAGTCTAGTATGTTCACTCTTATAATAGTTTTCATGGGTTGACTAGGAACCTATTGGTGACTTCGATATCCTTTCGTCCTACCATAGTTTTCATAGGCTGACTAGGAACCTATTGACATCTATCAATATTTTAATCCGGGTATAATTTTCATGGGCTAACTACAAACCTACTAGCCCCTGGCAGTATCAAATCATAGTTTACTAGCATGGTTTAGATCTGAAATTAGCGGCTGAAATTTGGTAAAGGAATTGAAAAAGTTAAGTCAACCAATATGATGTTGACACATGGTAGGTTAGTTAGAAAATGGTTTACTTTAAGTAGAATTAAACTGTGTTTGCTCTTAAAAGTGGGTTCTTCCTACTTTGGGAAGCACCTTTCGACACAGAAGCTTCCGCCTTCAACTTAGTCGAAACCTACCATGTCAAAACCAATAAACAATGTATCACAAAAGATGGCATGTAGTGGATTGGAGACAGGCGAACGGTCAAGTGTCAAAAGCATAGTTTCCAAAGGAGTCGAAACCTTAATTTGTTTTTAAAAGAAAGCGCATGCCTTGGTCTTGTTTCAGCCTTCGACAAAGTCGAAGCATATGGTTTCAAAAGGGTTTTAAAAAAATTCGAAAGGGTCATGGTCATTCTAGCAAGCTCAGGTCTCAGTCCTCCAACGAACCTCTCATTCCTTATGATGTTAGTGTCAACCATAACATATCCATATCGAGATAGCTCATCAAACTTAGCATCATACTCGATTACCAACATCTCTCCTTGAACTAGATCAATGAACTTCCTCGTCAACGCTGACTTAGAAAACTCAGCTAGGAACCTCTGTTCAAACCTCCTCCTGAAATCATCTCATGTCAATTCATCCTCCGGAACTCCGGCGGTCACACTATTCCACTAGTGAAGAGTGGCCCCTTGCAACTGCCTAGAGGCCTGCCTCCTCTCACCGTGCAACAGCCAATTATCAACCTCAACGGCATCCTCCATTCCAACAAACGACTTTCCACCCAAACTGGTGTAGTTACTACTCAACTTAGCACAGTTATTCCCAACTGGAGCCACTGGATTAGCTCCACCAACATTACCAGCAACTCCAGCTTGCAAAATTGGCTAAATACTGAAACACCATGCCCGCATCTACTGCCGAATTTCCAGCACCAACATTGGCTTCAGCATTTGGATTAGCATTAGCCGATCGACCTTGGCTCCTCTTGGTATTAGGTCCAGCATTTCCATTGGTTGTGGTGCTTCCTTTACCTAGATTTCATTTTTTGTTTCCTGCTTCCATATCCTCTTTCTCATAAATCTACATATGAGCCTTAGCAAGATACGGAAGTGTTGAAACCTCGCATACGACGTTTCATACTTATGATACTTTGACTATGACAACTATATACATTGATTTTTTATACTAACTTTTTGTTGCAGGTATATCTACAAGACCGGAATCTAATGAACTTCATGTTGCATATATGTTGTATTGAGTCGTTGTTTAGAATTGAAATAATGTTAAAATATCTCCTTTAGATATATATCGACACGTACACATACATACATGCATAGAGCAAAATTGTATTTTCAGGTCCAATTCAGACGTCTGAAATAACCATTTCAGACGTCTGAAACTATAATCTAATTTAAATTTTCATACAATATTCAGACATCTGAATTGAAAATTTCAGACTCTGAATCTGGTCAAAAATGACCTATTTCCTTTCTGGATTGCACATTACCAATTTCAGAAGTCTGAATTCTTATTTTTAGATGTCTGAATTTCTACAACGGCTATATTTTTGAATAGACATTTCTCTCCATAAAGAGATACAACTTTTTATTAATAGAAATGTCCATACTCTTTCATGATAACTATTCAGGAATGATTACACCTCTTTATACTCTATATAAATATGTTAGAATCATCTGTTTTAATTCACCTAATCAATCTAACTCTTTCTATTCTTATATTACTTTGATTCTAACTCTCTTGTGCATTCAAGTTCATATAAAATCACTCATCTCCTTCCATACTCTTCACATATATATATATATACACATACATACATATATGTATGTATGTATGTATCAAAAGGAGAAGATTATAGGAAGGTTATACTATCAAGAGACAAATTCGTGTTATTAAGAACACACTGTGTCAAATACTCTTTGCATAAGTTGAAGTCTTGTTATGTTGTTCAGGCAAGTAAAGTCCTCTTCGGCTGTTGAGGCATCGAAATCCTATTCTGCTGTTCAGGTGTTGTAAACATGTTCCTCCGGTTTAAGTGGGGATTATTGTTAGTGAAATTCCAGAAGGAGTCTAGGACTGGACGTAGAATGGGAAGTTCGAACCAGTATAAAAATTCCTGATTGGCTCATTTTTCATTTACTTTGCTATTACCATCTGTTTCCGCATTTAGATTAATTACATTCCATATTACACGATCCTACGTGATAACTAGCCACACAGTAGTTACTTTCATTTGGTATCAGAACAAGGCATCTTATAACCGCTACATGGTTATCTGATATCATGCTAATATGGAAAACAACACCAGCACTACCACTAACACTGTCACTAACACTAGTTTTACTAAAGGTCAATCTACTGCACGACCTCCACTATTCAATGGCATGAATTACAACTATTGGGCAACACGAACTCGTATTTATATGCAAGCCTGTTGTTTTGATGCATGGAATATTACACAAACAAAATATACTGCCCTACTACTGAATATACTACATGGACAACTGCACAAAAAAAAGATGTGTCTGCTATTGTCAAAGCAATGAATATCTTGTTTTATGCATTAGATAAAAATGAATTTAACCGAGTTAGCATATGTAACACTGCATATGAAATATGGAGAACACTTAAAGTCTCTCATGAAGGTACTAACAAGGTTAAGAAAAGTAAAATATCTATGCTTAAGAATCAATTTCAAAATTTTAGGATGAAACAAGACGAAACTATAAATGATATGTACTCCAGATTTCAAGATATTCATCATTCTTTACTAGGACTAAGAGAAATATACTCTGATTTTGATATTATTTCAAAAATCCTTAATTCTTTAACGGATGAATGGGAAATAAAAGTCTTAGCTATTGAAGAAGCTAATGATCTGTCTACCATGAAACGAAAAGAGTTAATAGGATATCTAATGTCCGACGAAGTGAATTTGCAGGCTAGAAGAGTACAAGCTCAAGACAAAAAGAATATGGCATTTCATGCAGAAAAAGAAGAATTAGAATCGGATGAAGAAGACTTTGCATTCATTGCTAAAAACTTTAAAAAAAATCTGAAGTACAGAAAAGGAAATCAAAACAACAGGAAAAGAAACTTCAACAACAATATAAATAAACCATCTTCATCTGTAATAGAATGCTTTAACTGCCACAAGAAGGGGCACATGCAAAAAGATTGTCCAGAACAAAAGAAAACATATCACAACAAAAATCGAAAGGACAAGTTTAAAAGAAAAGCATTTTCAGTAACATAGGATGATTCGGATTCTTCCTCTTCAGAAAGCAACAGCGACAGTGAAAATAAACAAGCCAATGTTTATTTCATGGCTACAAAGAATGAGGTAAATGATCTTACTTTTGATGATATGAATGAAATTAATTCAGAACTGCTTAATGCCTTAAAAAGTATCAAAAGAGAATATAAAGAGACTCTATAAAATCAGAGAAAAGCAGAATTCGAGAGAGATATGCTTAATATTGTAAAGAAAATATTAGAAGAAGGACTTGGAAAACTTCAAGATACCTTCTCTAATGATAACTCTCAACTTACTTTATTGAGTCAAGAAATTTACACTCAAAAAGTAAAGAATGATTCTCTTGTCTCTAAAAATTATGAGCTAAAAACTAAGATCAAAACGATAGAATTACATAATACTTGTCTTAAAACCAAGTTTGAAAATATTTCTAGAAATGTTTCTGACTTAATAAAGGTCGAGAAACTCTATCCAATATTATTGAAAACTCTCAATCCACTTCTAATAAAAAGGGTCTAGGATATTCTAAGAAATCAAAGGCTCCATCTCAAAAGGGAAGTAGGAGAAATATTTCTAATAGTACTACTCGTCCAAAGAGGAAAAATAATTTGAAAATCATAAAAATATGGGTTCCTAAAACAAACAATAGTTTAATTAGGAATAAATATATAAATACCTTTTTGGAAACTGTTCATAGAAATATAAATTATATTTTAAAGGGGATACTGAACCCACTTAGGTTAGGTTTCCTAAGACCTAACTCTTAGGACCCTATCACAAAGTGGGTACCAATGTTATAATTATTTTTCCAGGACCCACTTAAAAAGAAAGGAAAATGGATACTCGACAGTGGTTGCTCAAAACATATGACTGGAGACAAAAATATGCTATCAAATATTACTTACTCAAATATTGGCTCTATCACTTTTGAAGACAATTCCAAAGGATATATTATTGGAAAAGGCGACGTCGGCAATGTCGGTACATCTAATTTACCTCTTATTTCCAATGTTTTACTAGTCAAAAATTTAAAACACAATCTTTTAAGTATCAGCCAGTTGTATGACAAAGGATTCAAAATCTATTTCTTTGAAGATAAGTGTAGCATTTTTGATAAAAATTAAAATCTTACATTTAAAGGAAATAGAGATAGAAATACCCATATTCTGAATATGAGAATCAATCAAAATTTAGATACGTGTTTAATAGCTAATGAAAATGATCCTTGGCAATGGCACAAAAGATTCTGTTATATCAACTTCAAAACTATAAACAAGCTTTCTAAAAATGATTTAGTCAGAGGTTTACCAAAAATGAACGTCAAAATCAATAATATTTGTGATGCATGTCAATTAGGAAAATTAACCAAATCATCTTTTAAATCTAAGAAAGTAATTTCTACATTACAACCACTTGAATTACTAAACATGGAACTATTTGGACCAACCCAAGTTCAATCCTTAAACAACAATAGATATGTGTTTGTAATCGTAGATGATTTTTCTACATATACTTGGACCATTTTTATGAAAAATAAAAGCGATACGTTTGAGCATTTTAAATTTTTTGTCAAACGAATCCAAAATTTAAAAGGCTTGAAAATAAAAAACATAACAAATGATCATGGAGGAGAATTTGAAAACAAAGTTTTAGACCATTTTTGTAAAAAGAAAGTAATTTCTCATAATTTTTCATTCCCTAGAACTCCGCAACAAAATGGAGTTGTAGAATGTAAAAACAGAACTTTACAAGAATGTGCATGAATCTTGTTAAATGAAAGCACTCTTCCAAAACATTTTTGGGCAGAAGCTATAGCAACTGCTTGTTATGTTTTGAATCGTGTTTCTGTTCGACCTCTCATGAAAAATACTTCTTATGTACTTTTTACTAGAAGAAAACCAAAGATTTCTTATTACAAAGGTTTTGGTTCAAAATGTTTTATATTAAATACAAAAGATCGGCTTGGAAAATTCGATGCGAAATCCGACGAAGGAATCTTTCTAGGATATACAAATCATAGCAAAGCTTATCATGTATTTCATAAAAGATCAAATATAGTTGAGGAAACTTTACATGTATCTTTCGATAAAAAATTTCAACAAAAACCAAGTATAAAAGATGATGAAGATTTTTTGGATAACATCACAATTACGAAAACTACAAATCTTGAAAATGATGAAAACATTGTTTATAATAATAATGATTAATTAAGATCCCCGCCAAAAATATTACTGGATCATCCCGTTCAAAATGTTATCGGAGAAATTAATTCAAACATATGAACTAGAAGTCAACTAAATCAAATGGGCCACGTAGCATTCCTTTCAAATATCGAACCAAAGAATCCTAAAGAAGCTTCCACAGATGACTACTGGATAATTGCAATGCAGGAAGAACTAAATCAGTTTGAACGCAACGAAGTTTGAGAATTAGTTCCTAGACCAAGTGACCAAACTGTTATTGGAATATAATGGGTCTACAAGAACAAAGCAGATGAACAAGGCAACATTACCAGAAATGAAGCAAGGTTAGTTGCACAAGGATACAATCAAGAAGAAGGAATTTACTACGAAGAAACTTTTGCTCCGGTTGCAAGACTAGAAGCTATACGGATCTTAATGGCCTATGCGTGTTTTCACAATTTCAAACTTTATCAAATAGACGTTAAAAGTGCTTTTCTGAATGGTTATATAAAAAAAAATGTGTATGTTGAACAACCTCCCTTATTTATTCACGAGAAATTCCCAGATCATGTCAACAAACTTAAGAAAGCCATATGTGGTTTAAAACAAGCACCACATGCTTGGTATGATCGACTATAGACATATCTAATTTCTTCGAGATTTCAAATTAGAAAAGTTGATCAAACAATTTGTATTAAACATTCAAAAAAGGATTTTTAATAGTTCAAATTTACGTTGATGATATCGTTTTTGTTCTACCAATGACAAGTTGTGTCAGGACTTCTCCGAAATAATGACCAAGGAATTTGAAATGTCTCATATGGGAGAACAAACATATTTTCTTGGTTTACAAATTAAACAACTTCAAAATGGGATTTTCATTTACCAAGAAAAGTATTGTGATAATTTAATCAAACAATTCGAAATGGAAAATACTTCTGCCATACCAACTCCAAGAGTACAACAGCACATCTTGAAAAAGATGACAGTGGCAAAAGTATTGAATAAAAATTATACCAAAGTATGATTGGATCATTACTATATTTAACGGCAAGTCGACCTGACATAATGATGAGTGTATGTTTGTGTGCTAGATTTCAGGCTAATCCAAAGGAATCACATTTAAGAGCCATGAAACGTATATTACGTTATCTCACGAACACCAAGGATTTCAGTCTGTTCTATCCTAAAGAATGTCCATTCGAGTTAGTTTCATATAGTGATGCTGACTTAAGTGGTTCTCGAACAGATCGAAAAAGCACAAGTGGTACGTGCCATTTTATTGAAAAATCACTCGTATCTTGGTTTAGTAAGAAACAAAACTGTGTTTCTCTTTCGACATGTGAAGCATAATATATTTCTGCTGCTTTGGCTTGTGCTCAAGTAATATGTATCCAACAGACACTTAAAGACTTCAATATAAATTTATGAAATTCAACTATATATTGTGACAATTCTAGTGCTATTAACTTGTCTAAAAATCCTGTCAATCATTCACGAACAAAACATATTGGCATTCGTCATCATTTTCTTCGTGATAATGTTGAAAAAGGAATAATAAATTTGGATTTTGTTTCTTCTAAAAATTTGTTGGCTGACATTTTCATAAAACCACTTTTAGAAAATGTTTTAATCAAACTCAGACGAGAGCTTGGTATCGTCTCTGTTAAAAATTTATGATATCTTTTATATTAATGTTTCTGCTTATCTTTGCATTTGAAAACTCTTATCTCTTAGGCAACTAAAACTAACTTCCATTTTCAACCTCTTATTTTATTTGCCTTTAATTATGTATATATTACTGATTTAATCTTTTTAGCCACAATTTATTTTAACTAAAATTCTATTTTTATACTTTTTACTTTCTTTTATACACACAAATTCTGTTCTTCTTTTTACCAAAAGAATTATCAAAATGGAATTCAACATGATTTTTCTCCTTCTCTCCATGGCATCAAACAACAATTCTGACTCTAACAACTCACCCTCATCATATTCGACATCTTCTTTAGAAATATTGGCTACTCCATCCTTCATACGAACCATCTGGTTATACTCCAGAAAAGAAGATATCTCAACGATTTCTTTTCTTCGGTTCTCCATCCGCAAAAGAAAAAATAGCCGAGATTCATCATTACCAGAAAGAATAGTTGGATTTGCAACGAGAGATGTACTAGGAATAGAAAGTTAATGCCAAACGACTTAGTTTCATTGAACAAGTGGCATTAAAATTCTGCGGTGCATCTCCAAAGAAAGATGTAGTTCAACCTTCTACTTCGAATCCATGGAAGCCTAGTCCACAACGTCCTCCAGTTTCACCAAACTCTTGAGAATGTCAACCATATTGGTCTCCATTGTGACTATACACGGAGATAACCAAGATTGAACCGAAAGAGTGCAAGACTACAACTGATCCGGACTAATGATTTCATTTATCTCTATTTGTTGTTGAATGATCATATTTGTATACTAAATCATTCAAATATTAATTTAATCTTTTTCTTTTTTTTCTTTTTTTCAAAGGTCTGGTATATATTTTCATACATATTTCAAACGTCTCAAATAGAGGTTTCAGACGTCTGAATAATTTAGAAGAAGAATTTTTTTCTTTAGATTCAGACGTCTGAATCCAAAATTTCAGACGTTTGAATATAGCCTAAAATGCACTATTTTCATTGTGACTCGATTTTCTTCGATTTAGACTTCTGAATTGTATATTTTAGACATCTAAAATCGGCTGGCTTTTTAAAATTAAATTGCTTTTCCATGTTTCTCGAGGTATATACCCCTTTATTCATCCCCTACCCTTCTTTTATCTTAATTCCTCGTCTTCTTTTTCAGTCTTTCCCCGCTAAAAATCAAATCTTTCTTCCTCATATTCACGGATGGCTCAAAAATCAAAAAGATCAAGGCCATCTACTTCATCATCTACCCCAAACATCGATCGGTGGCTATGGAATAAGCAAGCAAGACAACGTTTTGCTCAAATGAGTAGATCTAGTTTCTTTCCAGGCGCTTTCATAAAATTTGAAGAATTCGAAGCTTATTGGATTCAACAAGTTGTAAGAGCAAATGGGTTAGAATCTCTTGTCTCTTTTGCTGCAAACAATATCAAAATTAATCATCTTTTGGTTAAATTGTTCTATGATAATATGAATTTGGACCATCATACTCCTCACAATCGCAACGATTGTACTTGGATATTAGTTTGTGGGATTAAAATATATCTACCACTTGCTTGACTTGGTGAAATTCTTCAATGTCCATCAACAGCAACTGATGTGGATGAGATTGATGTTTCTTTGAACTTGGATGATAGAGACGAGGTCTCACATCAATTCTTGAATGATGACATTACTAGACTTACTTCCATTCAATTCCGCCCACAAGCTCGTATTCTCCATAGAGCTTTGATTCGATCCGTTATTCCATGGATAGGAAGTTATGAAGTTGTTGATAAATGAAATCTATGCTATCTACTCCGGTCAATCCATCAATTGGGCTCAAGTGATTTTGGAAGAATTCATGGATGTTAGTCGACGAAGATGATATAAGACCTTTCATTATGGTGCTTCTATAATGAAGATTCTCCAAAATTTTAACATTCCTTTTCCTGATTCCTAATTCACATCAATCAAACAACTTGGGTCAAAGACATTGGGGATTATGGGTTTGTCAAAACAACCGGGAAGTTTGGCATATATCTATTTTAAAGAATGGGTTGCCAACCGTGATCAAAACCAACCCCAACCTCGTCATCTTGTTCCACATGCTCAACCAATTACTCCTCCCTCAGAAGACGAAGACAATGATGAAATAGTTATTCTTTATCCTGACTCTAGCTCAAGAAATGCTTTAGTCACTCTTTCCCAAAACCAAGCAAAGCTTAAAACCCAAATGGTACATCTTGAAAAGAAAACTGAAAATTGTTTTAATCCCATTCGCGGCTTTCTAAACAAAATTTGGGTACGTACTGGTTGCTCCACCTCATCATCTACCGAAGTTTTCAACCCCGCTCCATTTCAATGGTCATCAAGCTCGGGGAACAACAATGGTGAAGATGAAGATGATGATGTAGGAAGTGATTCGAGTCCTAGATTTTGAATTCCTTAGATGTTATATCTCATGTTATATCTCATTTTGAATTCCTTAGATGTTATATATATCTCGTGTTATATAGTTGTCATCGTGAAAAAGAGGGAGAATGTTGAAACCTCGTTTACAACATTTCATACTTATGGTATTTTGACTACGACAACTATATACGTTGATTTTCTATACTAACATGTTATTGCAGGAATATCTACAGGACCTGAATCAAATGAACTTCATGCTGCTATATGTTGTATTGAGTCGTTATCTAAAATTGAAATAATGTTAAAATCTCTCCTTTAGATATATATATATATCGACATGTACACATACACACATTCACAGAGCAAAATTGTATTTTCAAGTCAAATTCAGACGTCTGAAATGACCATTTCAGACGTCGGAAACTGTAATCTAATTTAAATTTTCATACATTATTCAGACGTCTGAATCGAATATTTTTGACGTTTCAATCTGGTCAAAAATGACCTATTTCCTTTCTGGATTGCACGTTACCAATTTCAGAAGTCTGAATTCTTATTTTCAGACGTCAGAATTTCTATAACGGCTATATTTTTGAATAGACATTTCTCTTCCATGAAGAGATACAACTTTTTATTAGTAGATATGTCCATACTCTTTCATGATAACTATTCACGAATGATTACACCTCTTTATACTCTATATAAACATGTTAGAATCATCCGTTTTAATTCACCTAATCGATCTAACTCTTTCTATTCATATATTCCTTTGATTCTAACTCTCTTGTGCATTCAAGTTCATATAAAATCACTCATCTACTTCCATACTCTTCACACACACACACACACACACACACACACATATATATATATATATATTGTAACATCTCGCCTTTACGCATGCTTTAAATCGACACACGTGCCAATTCAAACCATACGGAAGGGTGAATTGTTATGGGGTAAATAAGAAAAAGCAGGGAAAGAAGAATCTTACAGCGGAACGATAAAATATAATAATCAAATATACAGTTCATGAAGCTATTTTATTAACATTTGATTATATTTATACAATACATATCAGAGTGGCATATACCAGTGAATAATAATCAATGCAGCGGAATACAGTGTAGTGGAACCATATAATAATAATAATAATAATAATAATAATAATAATAATGAAACCTTCGTCTTCATCCTCTAGAAATAAGGTCTTCGATTCCTGAAATGCTCGGAATGACCCAAGCGAATTGAAAAGACAAAACACTTGAGTCAGAACTAAAAGATCTTATGTGAGTTAAATCAACAGAATAAATATGAGTGTGACGGCGTCGGAGATGTTTATGGGATTTGACATCTCCTATCCAGTGTCTAACGTGATTGTAGTAACTCAGAAGATGCTCGGGATTCACATCTCCTAAGGATCCGTTAAACTATTTATTATGTAGTATATTTCACTATTATATTAATGTCTAATAGTAAAGTAAACTTACTTTTTAATAGCATTAAGGGGTTACCCATATAGCCCTTAACACAAATAATGCCAATAGTCTATACAGTACCGCAATACCTCCTGATCGGGAGGCTACCAGAGGATACTCTATAGGTACGACACAAATAGAAACTCGTACAAGGCGCGATAGGGTAGGTGACACGGCACAACTAGGCAATGCCAGGGTAGATACACCAATTACGCTTCCGGGTCGGTGGTAACGCGTAGCAGCTACTACCGCCCACCTCAAACAACACCTCCAAAATCAAAAATCAAAAGTGGTCACCAAATCAGACCAAAAGTCAAAGTATAATATCGAAGGGATGTGTCCGATCAAAGGTGCTACCTCAATTAACCCGTCAATCGCTCATGTTTTAGCCATCTAATGCCAACTCACGGGAGTTGGGTCCACGTATGTAACGACCCACCTTTTTGGACAGTTTAAACCGACGATCAAATACACATGCCGGTTCCAAACCGTTCAAAAGGGTTGTTTACAATACTTTGATCATTATTTATACAACATTTATCAGAGTTATACACATACAACAAAACAAATAAAATAATGCAGTAGACAACATGATGCAAAGATAATAAGAGTAATAGTATACCAAATCTTTGTCTTCGTCCTCCAGAATAGATCTTCAATAAGCTGAAAAAATCGGGTCTGACCCGAGCGTAATGAAAAGACAAAACACTCGAGTCAGGACTAAAATATCCTCATGTAAGTTAAATCAATCGTGAATAAATATGAGTGTAACGGCGTCGAAGATGTTTATGGGGTTTGACATCTCATATCCAGTGTCAACGTGCGTGCAGTAACTCAGGAGATGTTACGGGATTTTCCATCTCTCAAGGATCCGTTAAACTATCTACTATGTAGTACAATACGCTATTATAATATGTCTACAGTAAAGTAAAAGTATTAAAATAGCGTTAAGGCGTTACCATAATTCCCCTTAACACATTTTTATAATGCCATAGTCTATACAGCATCGTAAACCCCACCGTAAACTGGTGGTTATCAGAGGGTACACCATAGGTATAACACAAACAAAACGTAGTGGTCGCGAATAGGATAATCTGTATGACAAGGTACATGAGGCGACACCAACTAGGATACTAGTAGTTGCGTGATCCGGACTGATGTTGAGCATAGCCAGCAGCTACCTCAACACCGCGAAACAACACTCCCAAATCAAGGGATGCACCCAAATCGAATCAAAAAAGTAATAGATATGGTATCGAAGAAGTGTGTCCGCTAGAGATGGCGAACCTCAATTGCCCGGCGCGGCTCCTGTTTTAGTCATGCCAGGGGTCATCCAATATCGTTCTCTTTCTTCAATCAACGCATTCACCAAACCATCCACTTCATTCTGGATCAACACTCCGCGTATAATATTTATTAAAGTGGTTTTCGGTATCGACAGAGAGTATGTCCATATCCGATCTCAGTCTCTTTAATAACTACGTATTATTACACCGGTGGCTCTTTTACATTTCAATCGATTCATAATTGATATCAAAATATCCTATTCGTTTCAAAAAAACAAATCCATTTCAAATATCATCGTAGCTATTCAAAATGTAAGATTCCATTTTAAAAATCATTTTTCGCCTCAATATCTCATTTCGATTTCAAAATCATTTCGAATTTCAATTTAGGTTGCAACTTCATATAACCCAATTCGTATTTAAATTCAAGATTTAAACATAAACATTTCACCTTATCGACCAGCTTGAAATTTTAGAAAATAGTTTTAAGTAGTTTTATAAGTAGTTTAAATAATTAAAATAGTTAAAGATACTTAAAATCTTTAAATGAATTTCAAATAGATAAATTAATTTAATATAGGCTAAAATAGATGAAATATAATTAAAATAAGTTAACATGGTTTAAGATGGGTTACAATAATTTAATATTATTAATATAGGTTAAAATAGTTTAAGTATTTGAAGATGGTTTATGTAACAGAGTAGTTTGGAAAACAAAATGAAACGGCTTCAAAACCAAACCATTCAATTATAACTTCCTAATTCAATCAATTTCAATTTCCATTCTACCGATTCAATTTCGATTTCAATTCAAATCAATGTCAACTTTGACTTCAAATTAATTCAATTCTACATTCACCTTCAATTACTTCAATTTCAATTTATATCGATTTGGAGCTTGATTTTTCAAAATATCAATTTATAACATTTAACAAAATTTATCCTTCAATATTCAAATTTAAATCCAAATTTCAAATATGATTCAATTCCAAGCTCAATTCCAAAATATCATTTTAATATCACCTTTACTTAGTAATACTCAAAACTCGAAATAATGTTCAATCTTTAATAAAATAAATTTTCGAAATTCGATCATATCCAAATTTTAAATTTCAACGTCTCAACTTAAATTATTTAACAATTTCATTTAACCAAAATTTATTTCAACATTCCAAACTTAATTTGCGATAAATTCGATTTCTATAAATTGATTTTTTATTTTTTTAACTTTTACATCAAAACATTTAAATAAATTTCAAATCAACGATTTTAAAAATTTATTAATTTAACTAATCCGGTGTCCGTACATAATTTTCTATCCTATGGCCAAGTGATTATTTATTTAAATTAAATGTCAGGGATGAATATATATCACTTAAAACAAATCACAGTGTCATATGTATGCATAACAGGATATATATATAAGCAAATAAACATCCAAACATTTAAATATCAACCAATAGCATCCATCGAAATACATCATCCAATAGACAATACAATTCACTGCAATTTCATAGTTATAAATATCAGGTAATTTAATCGCAATTCAATTTTAATTTCAATTCGACCGTCAATTTAATTTTCAACGTGAATTCAAATGACAATCTATATGAGAATTAAATTTTATCAAACAACGATAAATAAAATTGATACCACTGCATAATATCAAATTTAACTACCATAAAGATAGTCAGTATGTTGTGAGCGTTATAAAACACTCACTTGATTTTCCGTTGTCAGCGAGACGTTCCTGTTTGGAACTAAACCAGACGACTCTCAATTTTAGCCCAAATTTCAACTGTCTCCAAATTCGTCCAAACTGGTTTCATTTCGAAGCTCTCGTCATTACGATCGCAACGCAAAATGTTTCGTTCCAATCGGACCTCGTATGTAGAAGTTATACAATTTATAAGTTATCGACATTTGAATTTATAAAACAATTTATATTGGTATTTAAAATAAATTCATACCCAAAGCAAAAGAGGCCCAGCCCAACTACAAAGCTTCTTCTCCCATCCTTAGCCAATGCCTGCACCCGAAAATGCACAAACCCACCATTACCGTGCGCCAATCTCCGATGATACTGAGCTCCGATACTCCATTCGACATGCCGTCTTCGCCAAACTTCTTCTCTCCGCGTGCTCTGCCTCCCCGTACAACCAACTTCGAGCTCGACCTCTCCCTGGAAGTCACGACCAATGACCTCCTGCACGCACGACGTGGAAAGTCGCACGTCCCAACCCACACCCGCACACCACCAAAACGTGCTCCAAGATGCTATCTTCAATGACAAGCTCAAATACGCACTCCAATCCGCGAATCGATCGCTAAATCACTCGATTTAGAAAACCCTAGCTCACTGCCTATTCGACCTTCATAGTCGAGCAACCCAGATCGAAGCCGCACCTTCCAACGAGCATACCAAAATGAAGCTGACGAAGAATCTTGATTTTCAAAATTGGTTTCGCGATTTTTACTCGAGTAGAAATAGAGTTATGATTTTTCAAAGCTCCCTTTTTTTCTCTTTCTGCTCTTTCTTTTCAGCCATTGCGTGTAGAATAAAGGAGAGGGAGACGTGAATGAAAAGCTACAGGGACAAGGTAGAATTTACAGCTGAAAAGAAGGGTTGACCAGTCAAAATATATATTAAATTTCAAAACGTCTTGATTCTCGTAGCTTAAAATTTCGAACCCCTTTCGAGGCATGCTACTAGGCGTTTAATAATGTTATACCCGCGTTCTGAACACAGTGGGACATGTTTCAGGGCCTAATTCAATCGTATGCGCGAGTTATAGAAATAAAGGATCAATTTTAAATTAAATCGATTAAATTAATTTCTAAGCGTTTTGAGCTGCCACGGTCAAACGGCGACTCCGATTGCTATGGAAATTGAAACCCGATAATAATAAACTATTACGGATCTAATGGAATTGGTTTCGTCGAATTCCGAGACGTGCCCCGGAAGGCTATTTTAACTCGTCGATTAAATCGACGACTTTTCAAAATTTACAGAATTGCTTAAAATTCCAATTTTCAAATCTTATTAACTCTATTATAATCCAAATATAACTTATATTCACTTTGGAAACCAATTTGAATCATATTAAATCGAATTTCAATTATTCACTCTATTTTCATATATTAAATTTCAATATCAAATTAATCATATCAAATTCGGAATTTAATTATTCAAACATTTGTAATATTAAATTTAAAAAAATTTGATTATTCTTAAATCACTATCTTTTGAAATATTCAAAACGAACTTATAAAATTTAAAAAATTCAAATTATAGAACAACCATTTCCATTAAAACAGTTATTCAATTCCCGTTATTCAATTATTCAATAAATTCCAAATATTAAATTTAAACAATTTAATTGTTCAATATTTGACGGATTTCAATATTGGATTTTTAAATAAAATTTCATTATCAGTCGATTACTTTATTACATCAAATGAAGTCCACATTATTATTTAACTTCAGTTAGAGATAATGCACTCAACTAATATATAAAATTTCATTTCAATTGCAATTGGTTACTAAATTCAATTCGACTAACTAAATTAATAGGTAACTAAAATACTTATCACCGTTAACTTTTAATTACACTTATAAGTTTATTATTTACAAACAAGTGTCACAATTACCTATACAATACAAATTCATTAAATTACCGTTGACTACATATTATTTCAATTGATTTGGGATTTACTCAATCCATAAATAATTAACTTAGATAAAATTTGTTGCTTTTCATTCTAGTTATTATTTCCATACATAAATTACAAAATTTTAATTCTTCCAACATTAAACAATGAAATCTTATTAAATTAACATTTTTAATTATCGAAATTTTACGGGTCGTTACAACGTATTTACCTTAAAGGAAACGCCGCCACCGTCCTACTTCATTCTGGAATCTCTACCGCGTTTATGATTGTTAAAGTGGTTTTCGGAGTTGGCAGAGTGTATCACAACTTCCGATCCCGGTCTCTTAAACAACCAAACGTTATTATAACACCGTGGTTATTTCCAAATAATTTATACTTTAAAACCAGAATATAATATCCCTTTCAAAAGCATATAAATACGATATCATTTCTATTTTAAAACCCAAATCAATATGATATCACTTTTATTTCAAATATATATACCTTAAACCCATAACTTCGAAACATAATTTTCAATACTTAAATGGTTTAATAATACACTACTTTACAAAGTAAATTAGCTTCTTAATTTCTCAAATCAATTTCAAATACAGATCTGAATTCCCAAATAAACCATTTAAATTTCCATATATTTCAAAGTTTTAAATATTCCACCATTTCAAAACTAAATTTTTAATTCATATATATATGCCAAATTCACTTTACTATTATTTAGTTTTGAAATACATACCTAATAAATCCACTATCCTTTAAATAAGACTTTCAAATTCGATAATTGAATATACCTCAATTTATTTAGACTATATATATTCACTTAAATCATCTTAAACCCGAATTTAGTTATAACACCATATTCTTTTTAAATCTAAATTTCAATAAGATCTTAATTAAATAAAATCTCAAATCAATTTCAAAACTATTTTATCAACTTTGATTTATAAAGATAAATATAAACTCTACACTAGATTATAATTTAAGTAAATACTTATCCATAATATATTTTAATAAAATCAATTTTATTATTAAACTGACTTCATACTTTAAACAACTTTATACATAGCTTAAAACCAAGAATTTAACTATATATAAAATAACCTTTATCAAATATCCGAAGTCAATATCTCATAAAACCATATATATATTTCTTTACAAAACCATAGAAAAATCATTTCAAAATATTTTTATATATATACCGCAGTGTCTGTATAAAATTTTCTATCCTATGGTCAAGTGATACGGATATTTATCATTTCAATCCGTAATTTAAAATAAAAATTACGGTTATATATCATTTCAAACTGCAATCCCGAATGAAATGAAAATGCATAATAACTTGCAGTTTTATAACAATATAAAATACAACATCCATTCATCCAATATCAACATCAACCATTTATCACAATCATCATCCAAATTCAAACAATACATCAATATATAACGTATAATAAGCAACAGATATTAGATAGCAGTTTATATTCAATAATAAATTAAATAACTGTTTATCTGGCAGTTAATATGCAATGAATAATTAACTAACAATTTAACTGGCAGTTTAAAAGCAATTGTAACGACCTAGAATTTTGAAAAATTTAATTTGAAAATATTTAATTAATTTTAAATATTTGAATGATGGTTTGAATTGAATTTCAAATTATCAGAATGAATTTGGCGATTAAATTATAGAATTTAATCTATTGGAAGTTGAATAAAAATTTAAATCTTCAATTTTAAGTCGATTAAAAATATTCAAAGGCTTGTAAAATTCATATTGATAATATTGAAGATTATAGAAGCTTCAGAATTGAATTTAAAAGTGAACTGTTCAGTTTTGAAATTTTAATTGTTTGAATCGATATTTAAAATAGCCGTCCGAGGCACAGTCTCGGAATTCGACGAAACCAGTTCCATTGGGTCCGTAATATTGAATTATTCTCGGATTTCAAATTTCGTATTTTTCGGAGTTGGTATGTGAGCACACGGTGAGTAAACGCGTTGCAATTGAATCGAATTCAATTTAAATTTAAAATTTAAATTTGGTCAACGACATCACGTTATTTCCTAAAATTACGACTACAATCACGCCTTCGATCGCGTAAAGATCGTGCAAGCATGGCCGCGTTTCCCTATATTTATCACAAAATCAAATGGCCGATGCCAGAAATCAAAGAGAAAGAAAAAAAAAATTCTTCGTTAAAATTTTAATGGCCGAAGCCCCTTAATCTCGTTCAAAAATTAATCAGGGCCGAAGCCTTCTTTAATCCCAAAATCAAATTCCATCTCCAATTCATTCTTCAAAAGCACGAAAAAAAACACAAAATCAATGGGCGCGGCGCTCGCTGGAGGGGGCAGCGCACGCACGCGTAGGCTGAGGTGAAGACGGCGCGCGTGATTCAGTGGTGGAGTCGCGATTGAGCGAGGTGGCTGCGACGACAAGGCGCGCACGCTCGCGTGAGGCCGTGGTTTCGGTGGCGGTGGAGAAGCGGCGCCACGAAGAGTCGAAGCAGCTCGTGTACGAGGCTTGGCCGAAGTCGATTTCGACTTCTTCGAGGAAGGCGAAGCGCTCGAGAGATGGAGCTGGGTTAGGCGGTGAAGCGAGCAAGGGAGGGTTCGCGATGGCATTCATTAGAGTAAGGTATTTACAATTTATTTAATTCAATATAAATTTGAAAGATAGATATTACAGTAAGTTTTATAATCGAAATCTTTAAAGTTTGGATATTTTTAAGTATGCAGTAAAACAAAAAAAGAACTTCTGTTATGAAAAAAAATAAAAAAAATAAATAAATAAAAAGAAGTTAGATTTTTAAAGTGAATATAGATCATCTCTTAGTTTATACAGTTTGAAGAAAATGGAAGATAAAGATAAAATACAATTTTCCAATTTATTTTAGTAATTAATTGGTTTAGTTAATTTATGTAATAATTTTTAATTGCTAAAGTATTTAATTGAAAAAAAAAATATTTCTAAACATTTATGTAAACATTTTGGTTTAATAGTTTGTTTTAAAGTTGTTTTGAAAGTCAAATTTTAGTTAAATAAATTATTATAGAAAAAAGGAATTTAGTTTTAAAATTTTAACCTTTAGTTAAACAAATTTAATTAAAGAAAATCAGTTTGAATTTTTAATTTTTAGTTTAAAATAAAAATCATTAACTTGAGATTGAAATAATTAGTTGGATAAATTTAATTTAAGGGTAAGTTAATTAAATCTATTTAAGAAGAAAATTTAGTTTTAAAATTAAATTGTAGTTGAATAAAATTATTAAAGGAATTGGTTTAGAACAAAACCATTGAATAATTAAAACAATCAAAAAAAATGAAAATTTATTTTTCGATCTGTTCGAATATTAATGAATTGTATAAAATTGTTATACAAGGTAAAAATCAAGGAAATCGAGTCAAGATGGGAAATGGATTGCAAAATAAAAGCTAAGGTGAGAACTTCTCACTCAAAAAAAAAATTATAAGTTGGATTTGCAGTTATTTATTGGTTGCTATATTGGTTGTGATATTAGATATAGTAGGATATATCTATATATATAGCAATATATATATATATATATATATATATATTGGCATATGTATATATTGCAGTTGACTGATTTCCCGCATTGTATAGCGGATGAGACCCTATTGCGCCGTAAGTAAGCGGATAATATTTTATAAAATCCCATATACCGCGATATTCCACCTCGAAGTGGAATGGGTATTGTGCTAATGTCTGTGGATGCAGGGAAACAGGTTGGAGGGATCCAACTGGATTCCTCACAAATATTTATTGCTTTTAGATATTGTGATATTCGATTGTTTATCATATCGATATATGGTGTTTGAAAATCGTGATTGACTATTTGATGTGTTGCATCATCGGATCCAATTTTGAAGTTTAAAAATAACGATTTTTTATTTTTAAAGGGATTTCTAAAGTGATTTTTGGAAATATACGTTTATAAAATATTTTTTTTGGAATTAATTCATCTTAAATAAATAAACGTTATAATTTTAATATTATAAAAATTATGATTTTTGAGAAATACAGTTAAAATTTGATTTTTGAAATATGGAATTAATAATTTTATAAAATAGTTTAAACTGGGATTTCTAAATTTATTATAAAAAGTTTAAAAATAGGATTTATGAATTTATAAATCAAAATGATGAATTATAAAGGATTTCAAAGACGTTTTAAAAGAATAATTTAAATTGATCCATATAAAAGATTTATAAAATGGATAATTATAAATTAGAATATTTTGAATTATAAAACGAGCTTTTATAAGGGTTAGAATGAATTGTGAATGAATTTCATAAATAAATGAAATTATAGAATTATAACGGTGAAGCTATAAATGGAACTTTATAAATAAAATTTGTAAAGTTATTTAGGGAATAGATTTGGATAAATAATTGAATCTTATAAGTTATAAGATTTATAATTATGAAGTTTAAAGGAACGATTTTTGCAAACAAATAAATTCTAAGTATTTAACTTATAATATGGACTTTCGGTATACAATTGAATTATAAATCGAATAGGTTAATACAGGAAATTTATAAAAGGAAGTTGTTATAAAATAAATAGAAATGAAATTTATAAACATTATTTTATAAATCCACAAACTACTTATTTTGATAAGTAAATTGTTGTAATTTATTAATGGAATTATATTCATATTTTAGACAGTGAATAATCCTTTAAAATAAAAGGAATAGAAATGATGAAATTGATTAACAAGTAGATTCACGTTTTTGAATAGTGAATAATATGTTAAAGAAATGTTTAGGATGTAATGTTTTAATTAGAATTAAAACGATCTAAAGATGTTTTAAAATATATTAACCATCGAAACCATAGATTTCAACATTCATTGTTGAAATAGACGTTTTCGAGAAATAGAAGGAAATGGTAGATTATAACACTGTTGTTATAATAGATGATTTCCGAAAGGAAATGTTTTTTATAGTATTGGGATTTATATATCTATTTTAATTTCGAATCCCTATACTAGTGATTTTGGGTTGTCGTAACGATGTTTTACGCAACATTCGTTTTGGCCCAAATAAATATGTTTAAGAGAATGATTTCCTTAAAGAATGAAATATATACTTAATTTCGATTAAAGTATATTGAATATTTTCCAAGTATAGAAAATAAAAAGACTTGTGAATTACTTATAACTAAATAAGTATAGAAATGCTTTTCCAATATTAAGTGAATATTTTGAATTTATCTTTTTGAAGATAAATTGAAAATGAATATTAGAAATCGAATGGAAATCGTATATTCATGAATATTTTTGGAAAGATAAATTCAATATGGAATTTATAAATGGAATTTGGAAAATGAGTTTAAATATTAATTTATTTTTAAAGAATGGAAAAAATATATATATATATCTTATAAAGATATTTTTGGAAAATAAATAATTTGGAAAATTATTTGGAATCTGGTGATGTCGGCATATCTATTGATAGTTCAATAACCGACTATCAATATTTACCTTTAAATAGGTATTTGTTGTGATTTTCTTGAATTTGAATGCCACACTTATTTTTTTAAAATAAGCGCTCACTATTCGGGTTAACCGGGAAAGGACCTTGGGGTCGTATAACCCATTCCGAATATGTGATACGTCGTTATGAATTGCATTTGAAGATCGGTGTTGAAGACCGGATATTTTTGAAAACGAAAGGGTTTCTTGTTGATTGTCTCTGCACTGGCTGATCCCCGGTATAGAGATCTCCATATGTGATGGGAAATTCGGACGTGATTAGAGATTATGCGGATTGCAAGGACTTCTTTGTAAGTGCCTTCGGTTCTGTTCGATCCCGGAACAGACTTGTATGGATAGTATGTCTGACATTACAAATTGAGATATAAAGCCGATTTCTTTCAAATATATTTCTGTTGGTGGCGGAGAATTTATTCTTTTAGCTTAACACCCTTCTCTGAGACGTACGAGCTCAGAGGTTATATAGTTGAAGGTTATCAGCGATATATTCCCAATTTTGGTAATGTGACATGCTGAGTGTTGCTGTGAAATGATCATTGTGTTGATCATTTATGATAGGATCATTTGTTTGATCGTCTATCTTGGTGATCATTTCTATGATCATTTGTTGACCCAAAGCATGACTTTGTATAAAGCGTGTTTTTGTGGATGTGACTTCGTCGAGCCTCACACCCCGGAATGGTCAAAACAGGAAAGATGCAGCAAGGTTATGAGGGGTGGCTCCCTTTAGGGTATGTGCATTTCCTTCTGGAAAAGGGTGGTATCATGGTATGGAGCCCAGATACTTACTCATGTTGAAAACACTTTATGATTTTGTGAATTGATTACGAGCGCTCGGTTAAAGGTCCCAAAGGACCGGGGGATGGCATACTCGTGTCAGTTGTTACTCAGTTAGGGGTAACCCGACCTTGTGTTGGTAGAGATCCGGTTTGGTTCTCGGGGACGTCCATCCAAAGGCGTTCTCATGTGGCAATGGGAAGTTCCTTGGCCTGACCATTCGTTGGAAATCCAAAGAAACATTATGAGACTTGTACGGTTTTAGTTGTAGAACCTGCCATCTAATATGGTAGCTATAGTAAGCATAATATAATGGTACCTATGCTGGCTAAGATTTATATTCTACTTTTGAAATGTTTCCTACACTATGCACTAGTAATAATATCAAATGTTTTCTTTTAATGCGTATCAAGCATCTTTGACTAACATAAGAAGAAATCTCCTCCAAGTCTGCGTTTGCATTGTGTGTGTGGCGGGAGGCCTTATGGTAGTCTCATTTTTAAAAGCATTGCGAATTGATTTTTAAAAATATTCCTCTATTTTGATTTTAAAGAAAAATAAACTGTTTTTGAGTTCCCACACCAGTCACATGACTGACTCGGAGTTTATTGTTTTCCTTCCTAAACTCTGGGTGCCCACTAATTTCCACACGGGCAGTCAAGAGTTAAGGTTTATCAGGATATTCTGTAATTCAGGAGTTGCTAGAGGCAAGATAGATGGCATGGCGTATTACTAGTATATAGTATTTCTTTTCCGTTGTTTGTTATTGTTGTACACTCTAATGTAATGTAATAAAATGTAATGTAATGTAATAACTGATACAGTTCTTTGTTTAAAGATTATTCATTTATCTATTATATGTTGTTCCGTTGCGAATTGTGAGATTCTGATATTGTTCTGATGTTTTCTGTTCCGTTCTATTTTCTGTTTTCTTTTCTCTCTATTTTCTATCTTTTCTCTTTCTTAAAACCCTCAGTGTTCGGTTTTCCGGCATCCGACTGATCGACATTCGATACAGTGGACGTATTGATGTCGAATTTCGGGAGTCGAAGAATCGGGTCCTGACAATGTGGTATCAGAGCATATGTTAAGCGACAACCATGGTTCTGTTGGGTATTACTCATTGGAGATAGAGTCAGCAGTACTCTAGAATGAGTTTGAGTGTAATAATAGATATGAGCGCGTATTTGTTAGTGAATATAAAATTGTTTTTGAATCGGGTGAATAAGATAATTTTGCCCAAAACTATTTTTGTATAGAAAAGAAATGATTTTCTATGAATTATTATAGTATATGGTTGCATGATTGTTAGGAAGTAATATTATTAAATTATCGTCATTAGTATATGGAATTAAATAAGAAATAAAATGGATTGAATTCAAGTAAACTAACTTGATAAATTATTAATTCATGGACTAATGAATTGGTTAAATTAAAGTTTAGTCGTGAGCTAAATTGGAAGATAAATTTGAATTTGTATATAAATTCAAGTAAGTAAAAGAAATAAATTGAAATTCCCTTTGTTAGTAATTAAATAAATTCGAGATGAATTGAATATGGAAATTGAAATTTGAAATGAATTAGTAAATGAAACTAATTTAAAGTAGTAATGTGAATTAGCAAATGAAAGTTAATTGTTAGAATTCAATATTTAGAATTGGGAATTGAATTCAAATGGAATTGAAATTGTGAAATGAATTGAAATGTTAAATTGAATGAAAATTAAGATGTAACTTCAATAGTGAAGTAAAAATGTATAAGAAGCATATATGTTGAAAATTTTGTAATGGAAAGTGCAAAATGGTTAGAATGTTGGAATTGGATATTATGGATAACAGGATATACAGGTGTATAAAGGAATTGGGATTTTGATTTTGAAGATAATTTAAATGGCTCGACAAAAAGGTACGTATTTTAATTTCAGTATGAAATTTGATGATTTTCTTCTCCAGCCACTTGGCTTTCTCTTTTCTTTTTGATTCTGAGGGGCTGTGGTGCCATTTTGTACTCGTACCGAGCTAGCCGCGCAAAGGAGACGTTGGCGAAATTTTTCGAAAATTTAGGGTGTTAGAAAAATTTTGAGAAATTTTGAAAGTTTGAAATTTGAATTTGAATTTAAATTTGAATTGTTAGGAGAACTATATTGTTTGAAACTTATAATTAAAGTTGGAAAGCTAGTTGAAATGATAGTGAATCTCCAGTAAAAAGATTTGTTTTAGAAAGTTGATAAAACTATTTGAATTGTGAAAAATAATAGACGAGATAAGGGCATTCTTCTTAACTTGTAATTTCGGGACGAAATTCTTTTAAGGGGGGAAGATTGTAACGACCCAGAATTTTGAACAATTTAATTTGAAAATATTTAATTAATTTTAAATATTTGAATGATGGTTTGAATTGAATTTCAAATTATCAGAATGAATTTGGCGATTAAATTATAGAATTTAATCTATTGGAAGTTGAATAAAAATTTGAATCTTCAATTTTAAGCCGATTAAAAATATTTCAAAGGGTTGTAAAATTCATATTGATAATATTGAAGATTATAGAAGCTTCAGAATTGAATTTAAAAGTGAATTGTTCAGTTTTGAAATTTTAATCGTTTGAATCGCTATTTAAAATAGCCGTCCAAGGCACAGTCTCAGAATTCGAAGAAACCAGTTCCATTGGGTCCGTAATATTGAATTATTCTCGGATTTCAAATTTCGTATTTTTCGGAGTTGGTATGTGAGCACACGGTGAGTAAACGCGTTGCAATTGAATCGGATTCAATTTAAATTTAAAATTTAAATTTGGTCAACGACATCACGTTATTTCCTAAAATTACGACTACAATCACGCCTTCGATCGCGTAAAGATCGTGCAAGCATGGCCGCATTTCCCTATATTTATCACAAAATCAAATGGCCGATGCCAGAAATCAAAGAGAAAGAAAAAAAAATCTTCGTTAAAATTTTAATGGCCGAAGCCCCTTAATCTCGTTCAAAAATTAATCAGGGCCAAAGCCTTCTTCAATCCCAAAATCAAATTCCATCTCCAATTCATTCTTCAAAAGCACGAAAAAAAACACAAAATCAATGGTCGCGGTGCTCGCTGGAGGGGGCAGCGCACGCGCGCGTAGGCCGAGGTGAAGGCGGCGCCCGTGATTCAGTGGTGGAGTTGCGATTGAGCGAGGTGGCTGCGACGACAAGGCGCGCACGCTCGCGTGAGGCCGTGGTTTCGGTGGCGGTGGAGAAGCGGCGCCACGAAGAGTCGAAGCAGCTCGTGTACGAGGCTTGGCCGAAATCGATTTCGACTTCTTCGAGGAAGGCGAAGCGCTCGAGAGATGGAGCTGGGTTAGGCGGTGAAGCGAGCAAGGGAGGGTTCGCGATGGCATTCATTAGCAGTAAGGTATTTATAATTTATTTAATTCAATATAAATTTGAAAGATAGATATTACAGTAAGTTTTATAATCGAAATCTTTAAAATTTGGATATTTTTAAGTATGTAGTAAAACAAAAAAAGAACTTCTGTTATGAAAAAAATAAATAAATAAAAATAAATAAATAAAAAGAAGTTAGATTTTTAAAGTGAATATAGATCATCTCTTAGCTTATACAGTTTGAAGAAAATGGAAGATAAAGATAAAATACAATTTTCCAATTTATTTTAGTAATTAATTGGTTTAGTTAATTTATGTAATAATTTTTAATTACTAAAGTATTTAATTGAAACAAAAAAAAATATTTCTAAACATTTATGTAAACATTTTGGTTTAATAGTTTGTTTTAAAATTGTTTTGAAAGTTAAATTTTAGTTAAATAAATTATTATAGAAAAAAGGAATTTAGTTTTAAAATTTTAACCTTTAGTTAAACAAATTTAATTAAATAAAATAAGTTTGAATTTTTAATTTTTAGTTTAAAATAAAAATCATTAACTTGAGATTGAAATAATTAGTTGGATAAATTTAATTTAAGGGTAAGTTAATTAAATCTATTTAAGAAGAAAATTTAGTTTTAAAATTAAATTATAGTTGAATAAAAGTATTAAAGGAATTGGTTTAGAACGAAACCATTGAATAATTAAAACAATCAAAAAAAAATGAAAATTTATTTTTCGATCTGTTCGAATATTAATGAATTGTATAAAATTGTTATACAAGGTAAAAATCAAGGAAATCGAGTCAAGATGGGAAATGGATTGCAAAATAAAAGCTAAGGTGAGAACTTCTCACTCAAAAAAAAAATATAAGTTGGATTTGCAGTTATTTATTGGTTGCTATATTGGTTGTGATATTAGATATAGTAGGATATATCTATATATATAGCAATATATATATATATTGGCATATGTATATATTGAAGTTGATTGATTTCCCGCATTGTATAGCGGATGAGACCCTATTGCGCCGTTAGTAAGCGAATAATATTTTATAAAATCCCATATACCACGATATTCCACCTCGAAGTTGAATGGGTATTGTGCTAATGTCTGTGGATGTAGGGAAACAGGTTGGAGGGATCCAACTGGATTCCTCACAAATATTTATTGATTTTAGATATTGTGATATTTGATTGTTTATCATATCGATATATGATGTTTGAAAGTCGTGATTGACTATTTGATGTGTTGCATCATCGGATCCAATTTTGAAGTTTAAAAATAACGATTTTTGATTTTTAAAGGGATTTCCAAAGTGATTTTTGGAAATATACGTTTATAAAATATTTTTTTGGAATTAATTCATCTTAAATAAATAAACGTTATAATTTTAATATTATAGAAATTATGATTTTTGAGAAATACAGTTAAAATTTGGTTTTTGAAATATGGAATTAATAATTTTATAAAATAGTTTAAACTGGGATTTCTGAATTTATTATAAAAAGTTTAAAAATAGGATTTATGAAATTTGATTATTTTATAAATCAAAATGATGAATTATAAAGGAGTTCAAAGACGTTTAAAAGAATAATATAAATTGATCCATATAAAAGATTTATAAAATGGATAATTATAAATTAGAATATTTTGAATTATAAAACGAGCTTTTATAAGGGTTAGAATGAATTGTGAATGAATTTCATAAATAAATGAAATTATAGAATTATAACGGTGAAGCTATAAATGGAACTTTATAAATGAAATTTGTAAAGTTATTTAGGGAATAGATTTGGATAAATAATTGAATCTTATAAGTTATAAGATTTATAATTATGAAGTTTAAAGGAACGATTTTTGCAAACAAATAAATTCTAAGTATTTAACTTATAATATGGACTTTCGGTATACAATTGAATTATAAATCGAATAGGTTAATACAGGAAATTTATAAAAGGAAGTTGTTATAAAATAAATAGAAATGAAATTTATAAACATTATTTTATAAATCCGCAAACTACTTATTTTGATAAGTAAATTGTTGTAATTTATTAATGGAATTATATTCATATTTTAGACAGTGAATAATCCTTTAAAATAAAAGGAATAGAAATGATGAAATTGATTAACAAGTAGATTCAAGTTTTTGAATAGTGAATAATATGTTAAAGAAATGTTTAGGATGTGATGTTTTAAATAGAATTAAAACGATCTAAAGATGTTTTAAAATATATTAACCATCGAAACCATAGGTTTCAACATTCATTGTTGAAATAGACGTTTTCGAGAAATAGAAGGAAATGGTAGATTATAACACTGTTGTTATAATAGATGATTTCCGAAAGGAAATGTTTTGTATAGTATTGGGATTTATATATCTATTTTAATTTCGAATCCCTATACTAGTGATTTTGGGTTGCCGTAACGATGTTTTACGCAACATTCGTTTTGGCCCAAATAAATATGTTTAAGAGAACGATTTCCTTAAAGAATGAAATATATACTTAATTTCGATTAAAGTATATTGAATATTTTCCAAGTATAGAAAATAAAAAGACTTGTGAATTACTTATAAATAAATAAGTATGGAAATGCTTTTCCAATATTAAGTGAATATTTTGAATTTATCTTTTTGAAGATAAATTGAAAATGAATATTAGAAATCGAATGAAAATCGTATATTCATGAATATTTTTGGAAATATAAATTCAATATGGAATTTATAAATGGAATTTGGAAAATGAGTTTAAATATTAATTTATTTTTAAAGAATGGAAAATATATATATATATCTTATAAAGATATTTTTGGAAAATAAATAATTTAGAAAATTATTTGGAATCTGGTGATGTTGGCATATCTATTGATAGTTCAATAACCGACTATCAATATTTACCTTTAAATAGGTATTTGTTGTGATTTGCTTGAATTTGAATGCCACACTTATTTTTTTAAAATAAGCGCTCACTATTCGGGTTAACCGGGAAAGGACCTTGGGGTCGTATAACCCATTCCGAATATGTGATACGTCGTTATGAATTGCATTTGAAGATCGGTGTTGAAGACCGGATATTTTTGAAAACGAAAGGGTTTCTTGTTGATTGTCTCTGCACTGGATCATCCCCGGTATAGAGATCTCCATATGTGATGGGAAATTCGGACATGATTAGAGATTATGCGGATTGCAAGGACTTCTTTGTAAGTGCCTTCGGTTCTGTTCGATCCCAGAACAGACTTGTATGGATAGTATGTCTGACATTACAAATTGAGATATAAAGCCGATTTCTTTCAAATATATTTCTGTTGGTGGCGGGGAATTTATTCTTTTAGCTTAACACCCTTCTCTGAGAGGTACGAGCTCAGAGGTTATATAGTTGAAGGTTATCAGCGATATATTCCCAATTTTGGTAATGTGACATGATGAGTGTTGCTGTGAAATGATCATTGTGTTGATCATTTATGATAGGATCATTTGTTTGATCGTCTATCTTGGTGATCATTTCTATGATCATTTGTTGACCCAAAGCATGACTTTGTATAAAGCGTGTTTTTGTGGACGTGACTTCGTCGAGCCTCACACCCCGGAATGGTCAAAACAGGAAAGATGCAGCAAGGTTATGAGGGGTAGCTCCCTTTAGGGTATGTGCATTTCCTTCTGGAAAAGGGTGGTATCATGGTATGGAGCCCAGATACTTACTCATATTGAAAACACTTTATGATTGTGCGAATTGATTACGAGCGCTCGGTTAAAGGTCCCAAAGGACCGGGGGATGGCATACTCGTGTCAGTTGTTACTTAGTTAGGGGTAACCCGGCCTTGTGTTGGTAGAGATCCGGTTTGGTTCTCGGGAACGTCCATCCAGAGGCGTTCTCATGTGGCAATGGGAAGTTCCTTGGCTTGACCATTCGTTGGAAATCCAAAGAAACAATACGAGACTTGTATGGTTTTAGTTGTAGAACCTGTCATCTAATATGGTAGCTATAGTAAGCATAATATAATGGTACCTATGCTGGCTAAGATTTATATTCTACTTTCGAAATGTTTCCTACACTATGCACTAGTAATAATATCAAATGTTTTCTTTTAATGCGTATCAAGCATCTTTGACTAACATAAGAAGAAATCTCCTCCAAGTCTGCGTTTGCATTGTGTGTGTGGCGGGAGGTCTTATGGTAGTCTCATTTTTAAAAGCATTGCGAATTGATTTTTAAAAATATTCCTCTATTTTGATTTAAAGAAAAATAAACTGTTTTTGAGTTCCCACACCAGTCACATGACTGACTCGGAGTTTATTGTTTTCCTTCCTAAACTCTGGGTGCCCACCAATTTCCACACGGGCAGTCAAGAGTTAAGGTTTATCAGGATATTTTGGAATTCAGGAGTTGCTAGAGGCAAGATGCATGGCATAGCGTATTACTAGTGCATAGTATTTCTTTTCCGTTGTTTGTTGTTGTTGTACACTCTGATGTAATGTAATAAAATGTAATGTAATAAAATGTAATATAATGTAATAACTGATATAGTTCTTTGTTTAAAGATTATTCATTTATCTATTATATGTTGTTCCGCTGCGAATTGTGAGATTCGATATTGTTCTGATGTTTTCTGTTCCGTTCTATTTTCTGTTTTTTTCTCTCTATTTTCTATCTTTTCTTTCTTTTTCTTCTTATCTCTTCTTCTACTTCTTTTCTCTTTCTTAAAACCCTCAGTGTTCGGTTTTCCGGCATCCGACTGATCGACATTCGATACAGTGGACGTATTGATGTCGAATTTCGGGAGTCGAAGAATCGGGTCCTGACAGCAATGAATAAATTAAATAGCAATTTAATTTAAATAAATGAAATTAACCGAGATGATGATAAAAAATATGCCAAACAAGTATAAATAAATTTTAAATCACATCATACATCAATGTAACAAACATAAGAAACTTTTAGAAGTTGTGAGTGGGTTAAAAACACTCACCTTTTGGATTTAAATTGAATTCAAATCCAATTTAAACCCAAAATTCAACAGCCTCTAAATTCGTCCAGATTAGAGCCAAAATGTCCGGAATTTCGCTGGGATCCTAATGAAAGAAACTGTGCCCAAATCGGACATTGTATGCGGAAATTATTGAGATTTGATCATTATAAAAATCAAATTAAAACAAATAAATAAAAGAAAATATAATAAGGAACATACATGCCACGTCACCACGACCATCCTTTGCGTATGCGAACAAAATTACGCTTGAACCCTAACGGCTTCTTCGAACAGACACGCACGAAGCCGCCAGTCCAACTTGTCGTTTGACCACCAATCACCACTGTGTCGATCAACTACAGCCAGATCGGCCTATGCCCTTGAACTCCAGACCTATGGTCGACCCCACCTTTCCATTGTCGAGCCTTCCGATCCCCTCACCTATTACCATCGCCGCCGCTTATCAACGTCGATCGTGGCGAATTCTGGCCTCCAGTGACCAAGCAAACCATATGGATGAGCACGATTTGACCTCCTCTATGCGACTGCACCCACCGATCGT
Source organism: Allium cepa (assembly GCA_030765085.1). NCBI lineage: Eukaryota > Viridiplantae > Streptophyta > Magnoliopsida > Asparagales > Amaryllidaceae > Allium > Allium cepa. Next base: position 815,071,627 of record CM060939.1, read on the forward strand.
TCGGAAATCGACGATCCGCCGTTGAATTAGAGCCTTAACGAACGAGCAGCCAAACCAAAAATCAAATTTCTGAGAAAACGATAACTCGAAATGAAAAATGAATTCCACCAGAAGATTACGCTCATTGAGAGTTTCAATATATATTTTTTTCAGATTTTTCTTAGGACTTTGGATTTTTAACTTTGATTTTAAAATCGAATTGGATCTGGAAATTTTGTTGTCTGCCATTAAGGAGGAGAGATAGCTGAATTGCATATAGACAAATGAGAATGAGGGGATTAGGGTTTATAACCGGGTTTATATAGGTAGGTTAGAAATTAGAATGGATGGATAAGGTTGGTTATACGCGCTAGCGCCAAAGTGGCCCAGAAAGCCCGTTCTGACCTCGGGACAAATTGGGTGTGATGCCCCACCTCTATACCCACGCTAGCCAAGAACACTACGGAGTAATGCTGTCAACTAGCACGGAGAATAAGGCTGTTGAGGAGCGACCACCCGTGTAATTTCTTTGGGCGAGCACCGATACGCCAGATAAAAATATATCATGCATTTCATCACAAGAGGAAATCCGACATACCGACACAAACTCAAATCTACTACACAGTGGCTATAGTAATCTTCGGAAACAAATATAGAAATAAGCATAACACAACTCATTCACAGATAATTCATATCACAAAGGCGGAAGAAGATATAAATATATAATTAACACATGAAAGTGTATATCAGAGTAGTGGTCAAGAAGATCCACAATAATACAAAAGAATAGCAACACGTGCTATACAAAAGAATACAACCATGAGTCCATATCTCAAGTGTATACAACAAAATAAACTACTAATCTAAGTAGTTAACCAAAAGTCAGGATGATAACCCCAGAAGAGAAGACAAGTAGAAGCACCTGTAACATCTCGGTCTGACCCGAGTATTATTTATAAGAAATAATAAACGGATTAGTCTAGCTATAAATATCAGACAACATGATATAGAATAAAAGATAAGACATAAACATATAATATCCATAATGGCATACTACTATAAGAATGCAATTGAAACTCAACATGAGATAAATCAATATCATAAAAATCTTCACAAAGATCCAAAAAGGGTTTCATACACAAAACTTGTATTCACAACAAGTCAATGACACACGAATTCACCAATGCACTAATATTGATAAATCATATCAATAGAAATCACAAAAATAGGTAAAGAAGAAAGCTCCAGAATTCAACACACGAAATTCAGAAGTCACAAGAAAAGGGGGGAGGCCTATCACACGAACGAGAAGCTATCTCATGGTAGCTAGCCATTAATTTTTGGCACACGAACGAGAAGCTATCTCATGGTAGCTAGCCATTAATTTTTGACACACGAACGAGAAGCTATCTCATGGTAGCTAGCCATTAATTTTTGACACACGAACGAGAAGCTATCTAATGGTAGCTAGCCATTAATTTTTGACACACGAACGGCCCAAAGGCCATGGGGAGCTACCCCAAAAAGAAATGAGACAAAGCTCAATAAAATGAGTTGCTGTCCTCCATGTGGACAAAGAGACATCGCACAATTGCTAGTCTAAATCACAAAAATGATCGTCATGATCATCAAGAAGTGTCAATCACAGTAAGCTAGTAAATATATGAGCTTAGCTTCATGTCCCATAACCACTAGCTTAACCTAAATATTTACGAACAAATTGTAGATCTCCACTAGAAAATTATCACAAGAGATTCAATCGAACAAGTCCAAGAATTAACCGACGAAGTAAACGCAAGTGTTTCATACCACTTGTTTTACTAAGTCGTTTAATTAGATTTCTCATACGAGTGAGGTAAAGGTTTGTATATACTAATAGATTGGAAATCGGTTTGAGAAAACGAGCTTTGTAATAAAATAGTGTTGAAATCATGTGAAGAAAGAGTTTTGATATTTACTATTAGTATCGAAACCTTTATATTTTTAATGTGACAAATCACAAAGAAGATTGTAGGAACAATCAATCACTAAAATTCACATACGAAGATGTGAATAAAATCCAAAGGACCCATAAAGAATCCATCGAAATGGATATTCAAAAATCCCTAAAAAGGAGTCATCAAGGTCATAATAAATGATAACAACAAATAGGATCATCACGAATCGATTTAAATTGGAAATTCAATCCAAAAAGGCAAAATGAACTCAAACAGCAGGTTCAGTCGACTGAACAGAGTTTTCAGTCGACTGACCCTGTGCCTGGAAATTTTCCAGGTTCAGGAAACTTTTTGTTTCCAGTTTCAGTCGACTGAACAGAGGATTCAATCGACCGAATCATGCCTGAAAACTTTCGGGTTTCAGGTTCAGTCGACTGAACAGAAGATTCAGTCGACTGAATCATGCCTGGGTTGTTTTTCAGCCTATCCAAATGAAGAGCAAACTCTTCCAAAATGCATCCGGACGAACATTGGCTCTAAGGATTTATGCCAATCGGCAACCCGACCCTATATGCTCCTCGATGCATCACCAAAAGCATGATCAAACATCCATAAAAGGATTTCACACAAATTTGACTTAAAAACCCAAAAATTGGAATATTCACAAAACCAATCCAAATCAAGAGCAAATGCACATGAAGAAGTGTTAGGAATTCATACCCAACGACCAAAGATAATTATAGTCATAGATGTGAGATAAAAATCTCACCTTTGAGATCACACAAATAAAGAAGAAGCTTCAAAGCAAAGGAGAATCAACCACTCTTCAAATCCAACTCAATAAGCTTGATTCTAAGCTTTAAAAGAAGAACATTCCCAAAGTTAGGTTTAGGAATTTCTGAAATGATAAGAGAATGAGTTGTAGAAGAAGAAGAGAAGCTTACCAATGAGTTCTTCTATTAGTTTGGAGCTAGAACTTGATTTGCAAAAGAAAACTAGGGCTTGAGTTTTAATTTCCCATCTCTCCACCATTGTTGCTAAAGCTTGAGTATAAGGAATTGGAAATGAAGTAAATGAGGAGTTGAAGTGGAGTTGGGACTGAATACATAAGTGGGGTTATTGGGCTCAGCCCAAACCAAAGCCCTAAGCAAAAAGTAGCAAAATTCAACTTTCTCCAAACTTATCGAAGCTTATACTCAAAAAGGTCGCAAACAGCATTTTAAACTCAATGGGAGTGGTCCCGAGTCCTAATTCTATCGTATGCAAAAGGTAGCTTTTCGGACTAAAATCCGACTACGATACCATATTTAAATAAAACATTTAAATATATAAATCATAACATATGCGGGTTGTTACATTGGGTCAACCCATATATCAAAATAGATATTTTAAAATATTTTAAACGCAGTGGAAAAGATTTCAGGTTCGAATTGCATCTTATGAAGAAGTTATGCTAAAAACTATATTTTCAAATCGATTTCAAATTGATTTCAATTTCATTTATTTCAAAGTGTTTCAAGTCCGTACGATCAAACAACAAGTCCGATCGCTACGAAACTTGAAACCCTACTGTAATTTACCGTTATGGATCCGACGAAACTAGTTTCGTCGAAATCCGAGTCAGTGGCGAAAATGGCTATTTTTCCTTTAATTGAATAAATTAATTTTTAATTAATTAAATCCAATTTTAAATTTCAATCTTAAAATTGACAAATTTTATCACTTTTATATTTCTCAATCAATTTCAATGGTTTAAACAAATTAAAAGTCAATTTAAAGTTGATTATCTTATCGATTTCAGATTTTCCTCAGTTCCATTTAGATTCAGAAATTATAAATTTAATTTTTAAAATTTCTATTAAATTAAATTAACAAATCATTTTTTTTCATTCATTACTGTCCGATAGATGGATTTAATATTGGATTCAAAACTTTTTATATTAATATCCTCATATTTCATCTAAATTCCCATTTTATATATTAAATCCATTTAATTGCAATTAAATCCTTTTTTTAAATTTTAGTTTCAAATAAATTAATAAACCTTGGTTTTCACTCCTTAAATCAACCAATAGTCATATTATGGATGGATTAAACATTGGATCCAAAACTATTACATTAATACTCTCCAATTTCAACTAAACTTTCAATTAACGTTATAATAAATGTTTAATTTTACTTAATTCCAATAAACTCAATTACCTTAATTCTTTATATTCAAATAAATAAATAAATCTTGATTTATAATCTTTTCGTTAACCAATAGTCATATTATAAATGGAATTTACATTATCTTCAATTATTAATCACCGTCAGTTAAGATCTTAACATTTGTTCCATAAATTTATTTGCCCTAAATTAGTTACTGCATTTATCTAATTCCAATTTCGTAACCACATTCAATCCATTAACTGGTATTGCATTGACATTTAAATTTATTAGCTTATATCAACACTGTTATCATTAATTGCAAATGGATTACCAATTTTAGTCACTACCCTGAATAACTAACGTATATTAATCTACATCATTTATTACTTTACAAAATAACCAAACATTTAAACTTATTAATATAATACCAAATTTCATCTTAAATCCAATTGATTTCCAAATCAAAGTTTATACATATTTCAAACACTATTATAATTACTCTCAGAACATTGGTTTTATTGAATGACCATTTATTAATATTTCCTTAATATAATCCAATGCTTACATTTTGTTTTCATATATTCATTTTGTAGCTATGCATACGTCTTTATTTATTCCATTGATTTGCGTTTACTCCATTCCATAAATCTACATCCAATTACTACCTTTAAATAAGTTTACGTATCTATTAATTTCCATTCACACTTCTGTTATTTTATATTTAAAATCTTAAAGTAACGTTTATCAGCAACACAAACATTATGAATACTTATCAACCTACATCTTCCTTATTACATTAATTTACGTTTTATCCCATCATAAATTTATGCGCACATTAATTCATTCATATTTACATCCACTTCCGTATATAAATTTTGTAACCAAGTTATAACATTTACATTTCTTTCTTACTTTAATTAATTACTAAATATTCCTATTTACACTCAATTATTACTTTGCAATCTTAACAAATCCATAAATTGTCAATTGCCTAATATATACATTGATTACTATTAAATGTTCTCCATAAATTTATTTACTTGGTTTCAAACTTTTTATTCATCAATTACTGCCCTATAAATAAACTTATGTTTCAATTCAATTTACATTATTTCCAATTGATTGCAATATAAATTTTAAATTGTTAATTTTAATTTCAGTTGCTACATCAAATTTATAACATTCGTTCCAATATAAATTATAAGATTTTTATTTCTTTCTAAATTTAATTAAAAATCTTATTAATTTAACTCATTTTAATCATCGAATTTTACGGGTCGTTACACTCTCCTCCACTCAAAACATTCTGTCTCCGAAAAGGAAAAAGAATGGAAAAGAAGAATTAAGAAATCAATATATCTTATTTAAAATATTAAATCTATAAACAAGTAAATTTACAAAATTAATTAATTTTAAATAAAATATACCGATTTCCGGCCCCCTGGACCCCCGCGACCTGACCGGGCAGGTCGAACCCCGTAAGCGGTGGCGTTGCCCCCGCACCCCCACCTAGGGGGGTTGCCACCCCCCCTGGACCCCCCCTCCGTAGGCGATCTTATCTGAAAAACATTCAACAGAACTTGCTTTGTTGAGATGCTGAGTTGACCATTCTTCGAGACAAACCATCTCTGGTTATCTCGGCCACGTTTGGTCGTTGGGGAACTTCCACTTTGATGCTTTTGAGCCGATTTCCTTGGATTTTATTCACATCTCCGAATGTGATCTTTGTGATGATTGTTTCTACAATCTCTTCTGTAATTTGTCATTTTAAAAATATAAAGGTTTCAATACTAGTAGTAAATATCAAAACTCTTTTAACAAACAATTTCAACTCTATTTTTAATAACAAAGCTCTTTTCTTAAACCATTTTCCAATCTATTAGTATATACAAACCTTTACCTCACTCGGATGAGAAATCTAATTAAACGACTTAGTAAAACAAGTGCTATGAAACGCTTGCGTTCACTTCGTCGGTTAATTCCTGGACTTTTTCGATTGAACCTCTTGTGACAATTTTATTAGTGAAGATTTACAGTTTGTTCGTAAATATTTAAGTTAAGCAAGTGGTTATGGGACATGAAGCTAAACTTCTATATTTACTAGCTTAGTGTAATTGACACTTCTCGTTGATCATGACGATCATTCTGATGATTTAGACTAGCAACTGTGCGATGTCTCTTGTTGCGAGGTTAGACTAGACACCACTTGTGTGATTCCACTCACACATACCTTTTTGCTTTTTGGTTAGTCTGGACCTTAATCTGTGTGATTCCATTCACACATGTGGGGTAGCTCCCCTTGGTCTTCGGACCGTCATGTGATAGGCCTCTTTCCCTTTTTATGATTTCTGGATTTCTCGTGTTGATTTCTGGAATTTATGTCATTGACTTGTTATGAGTACAAGTTTAGGGTTTGATGCCCCCTTCGAATCTTTGAGAAGATTCTTGTGATATTGATTATCTCTTATTGATTGATCTTCTGTTGATCATTATTTACATACTTATAGTGGTATGTCGTTATGGATGTTTATGTTTATGCCATATCTTTTATGTTATATCATGTCATCTGATATTTATAGCTAGACTGATCCGTTTATTATTTTCTTAAATAATACTCGGATCAGACCGAGATGTTACAGGTGCTTCTGCTTGACTTCTTCCCAGGGATTCATCACTCTGACTTTTGGCTAACTGTTTAGATTAGCAGTTTTTGTTGTATACACTTGAGATATAGACTCATAGTTGTATTCTTTTGTATAGCACGTGTTGCTATTCTTTTGTATTATTGTGGATCTTATTGACCACTACTCTGATGTACACTTTCATGTGTTAGTTATATATTCATATCTTCTTCCGCCTTTGTGATATGGATATCTGTGACTGATTTGTGATATGATTATTTCTATGTTTGTTTCCGAAGATTATTTATAGCCACCGTGTGATAAGCAATTACATGGATGGTCGCTCCTCAACAGCCTTATTCTCCGTGCTAGTTGACAGCACTTCTCCGGAGTGTTCTTGGCTAGCGTGGGTATAGAGGTGGGGCGTCACAGCCGACCCCACGCTCCCATTGCCGAGCCTTCCGATCCCCTCACCTATTACCGCCGCCGTCGCATATCAGCGTCGATCGTGGCGAATTCTGGCCTCCAGCGACCAAGCGAACCGTATGGATGAGAACGATTTGACCTCCTCTGCGTGACTGCACCCACCGATCGTTCTGAAATCGACGATCCACCGTTGAATTGGAGCCCTAAAGAACGAACGGCCAAAATAAACATCAAATTTATGAGTAAGCGACAACTCGAATTGAAAAATGAATTCCACTAGAACATTACGCTCATTGAGAGCTTCAATATATATTTTTTCAAGATTTTTCTGAGGACCTTGGATTTTTATTTTTGACTTTGATTTTGAAATGGAATTGGATCTGGAAATTTTGTTGTCTGCCATTGAGGAGGAGAGATAGCTGAATTACATTCAGAAAAATGAGAATGAGGGAAATTAGTGTTTATAACCGGGTTTATATAGGTAGGTCAGAAATTAGAATGGATGGATAAGGTTGGATATACGCGCAAAGGCCAAAGTGGCCCAAAAAGCCCGTTCTGACCCCGGAACGAAATTGGGTCAACCCATATATCAAAATAGATTTTTTTAAATATTTTAAACGCAATGGATAAGGTTTCAGGTTCAAATTGCATCGTATGAAGAAGTTATGCTAAAAACAATATTTTCAAATCGATTTCAAATTATTTCAATTTCATTTATTTCAAGGTGTTTCAAGTCTGTACGATCAAACGATAAGTCCGATCGCTACGAAACTTGAAATCCTACAATAATTCACTGTTACGGATCCGATGAAACTGGTTTTGTCGAAATCCGAGTCAGTGGCCAAAATGGCTATTTTTCCATTAATTAAATAAATCAATAATTAATTAAATAAATCCAATTTTAAATTTCAATCTTAAAATTGACAAATTTTATCACTTTTATATTCCTTAATCAATTTCAATGGTTTAAACAAATTAAAAGTCAATTTAAAGTTGATTATCTTATCGATATCAGTATTTTCCTCGATTCCATTCAAATTCAGAAATTATAAATTTAATTTCCGAAATTTCTATTAAATTAACAAATCATTTTTTCCATTCATTATTGTCCAGTAGATGGATTTAATATTGGATTCAAAACTATTTATATTAATATACTCACATTTCATCTAAATCCCCATTTTATATATTAAATCCATCTAATTGCAGTTAAATCCTTTTATTAAATTTTAATTTCAAATAAATTAATAAATCTTGGTTTTCACTCCTTAAATCAACCAATAGTATTATTATGGATGGATTAAACATTGGATTCAAAACTATTACATTATACTCTCCAATTTCAACTAAACATTCAATTAACGTAATAATAAATGTTTAATTTTACTTAATTGCAATAAACTCAATTACCTTAATTCTTTATATTCAACTAAATAAACAAATCTTGATTTACAATCTTTTCATTAACCAATAGTCATATTATGAATGGAATTTACATTATCTCCCATTATTAATCACCATCAGTTAAGATCTTAACATTTGTTCCATAAATTTATTTGCCCTAAATTAGTTACTGCATATATCTAATTCCAATTTTGTAATCATATTCAATCCATTGATTGGTATTGCATTGACATTTAAATTTATTAGCTTATATCAACACTATTATCATTAATTGCAAATGGATTACCAATTTTAGTCACTACCCTAAATAACTAACATATATTAATCTACATCATGTATTACTTTACAAAATAACCAAACATTTAAACATATTAATATAATACCAAATTTCATTTTAAATCGAATTAATTTCCAAATCAAAGTTTATACACATTTCAAACACTATTATAATTACTCCCAAAACATTGGTTTTATTAAATGACCATTTATTAATATTTCCTTAGTTTAATCCAATGCTTACATTTTGTTTTCATATATTCAATTTGTTGCTACGCATATGTCTTTATTTATTCCATTGATTTGCGTTTACTCCATTCCATAAATCTACATCCAATTACTACCTTTAAATAAGTTTACGTTTCTATTAATTTCCATTCACACTTCCGTTATATTATATTTAAAATCATTAAAGTAACGTTTATCAACAACACAAACATTATGAATACATATCAACCTGCATCATCCTTATTACATTAATTTACGTTTTATCCCATTATAAATTTATGCGCACAGTAATTCATTCATATTTACATCCACTTCTGTATATAAATTTTATAACCAAGTTATATGTAACGACCCACTATTTTGTACCATTCGAATTCGACAATAATAGAACATGTCGAGCTGGAATAGTTCAAAATAATAGATTGTAGAATAAATTTGGCAAAACTCAGAATATGCAGTAAATAAAATCACAGAATCACATGCACAGATATCAGAACTTACAGCGGAAATAAACAATCAGTGGTTCATGAAGCCACTATAAACTTAACCAACAGAATTTACATAACAGAATCTGCAATACAGCTTCAGACATAAAATAGCAATAGAGTCTTCCAAAGTCTTGTTTGCAGATAAGATAAAGACTGAAAAGCTTCCGGCAGCACGAATGATCTACAGGATGTCCTAGCTCCGGATAGAAAACTGAAAACCGCAACTCAGGCTGACCCGAGCGTAAAATAAAACATAACACTCGAGTCAGGACATACATACTTATATAATGTAAGCTAATTCAAGTGTACTGTAATATAGAGCAAGTAACTTAAAGGATGCTTGGGACCGCCCATCCTCTAAGGATCCGTTAAACTATTTACTATGTAGTATATTGCGCTATTATAATAGTGTCTATTTATAAAATAAACATACTTTTTCTTAGCATTAAGGGGTTACCCATATAGCCCTTAACACGTAATAGTCCCAGTAGTCCATCCAATATCATAGCTCCTCCTGATCGGGAAGCAACTAGAGGATACCACACGGGCTACGGGAGAAATCTAAACTCGTACAAGGCTCGGTATGGTAGATGACACGGCACAACTAGGCAATGCCAGGGTAGATATACCAATTGCTATCCAGGCTGGTGGAAACGCGTAGCCGCAGTTACCGCCCACCTCGGACTAACTCCCCAAAATCAAAATATAGAGGTGGCCACCGAATCAATCCAAAATCATAGTATAATATCGAAGAGGAGCGTCCGATCAGAGGAATGACCTCATTGGCCTGGAATTGCTCCTGTTTTAGCCACCTTATGCCAACTCACGGGAGTCGGGTCCACGTATTTACCTTACAGGAAACGCCACCACCGACCTACTTCATTCTGGAATCTCCACCGCGTACACGGTTGGTCAAAGTGGTTTTCGGTATCGACAGAGAGTATGTCCATATCCGATCCCGGTCTCTTTGCCAACCCATCGTTATTATAACCCGTGGTCATTTAAAACATTTTATACTTTAAAACCAAAATAAACATTTCCATTTCAAAACTATAAATACGATATCATTTTAAAACCCAAAACAATATGATATCGTTATATTCAAATATAATTCTTTCCAAAAACCATACTGCTTAAAATTTATAATATCTGGAAGCCAAATATTTGAAATATATCTTCAAAACATAATATTTGGAATTTTTACTTTAAACCATAACTCCCAACACACAAATGGTTTGGATATTCAACGGTATATAGAATAAATGGTTTAACTTTATGGTTACTTTGTGAAGAAGATAATTTATATAGCTTTACAAATATATTTCTTTATTTAAAGTTTAAACCATAATTTAAATATCACTTTATGTCCCCAAATCCGTTACAATTCCTATATATATATATATATATATATCCAATTGGAGTATTTCCTATTCAAAACTAAGTTTGGATTTTATTCTTTCAACAAATCAATGTTTTATTATTTAGTCTTGAATATTCCCATAAATTCCATAAATAAACTCCCAATGTTAGTCATTTAATATCTTCAAAATTCACTTAATACTAGAATATTCATCTTAAATTTATTAAGGAAAATCCAGTTATAAATATCATATCTTAAGATTTTCCAAAACTTAACATAAAATAAAATTTCTCAAATTCCATGAGTTTTAAAACAATCAATTCTAGATTCTGTAGCACTTAGGAAATGCTACCTAAAGTTACGGGTAAAACTAGTCCAATTTCAAAAAGACCGCATTTTAAAATGCTGTAGCAGATTGATTAACTAAATAAATATTTCCAAATATAACTTATTTATCTATTTATTTATTAACTAAAAGCTTATTTTTCAAAATCCAGAATTTCCAAAATAAGTTATATTCCAAAATTCTATTCAAATATTTATTTATTTATTAACATTTATAACTCATTCAAAAATTAAAATAAAATCCTTTAAAGATATTAAATCAAATATTTAACTTCCAAAATAATTTTTAAATATTTCAGAAAATATTATAAGAACCACGGGCCTGTATATAGTTCTCTAGCCTAGGTCAAGTGATACGGATTTATATCATTTCAACCCGTAATTTACAAAACCCCGGGTTCTATCATTTCAAACCCGCAATCCCAAGTTATCAGTTAAGCAGTTAACAGACTAGTTTAACAATAATCATTATTTCAGCCCATAACAATCCAACTTTAACAGGAAACTTGCAGTGGTGATTTAAGCAGTAAATAACAATTAATAATATAACTGCAGAAATAATATAACAGATAAATAACTGATGAGATGTCAATTTAAATGGGTTCATCATTCTACATCATACTACAGACAGATAATATCTAAATAGAACGTTTACACATACACTTGCGATAATTTACACAATATATGTACATATGTCTGGTGAGAAAAACTCACCTGAAAGTTGCAGAAAATTTGAATACAAAATGACGATTCACCGGTAAAGACCGACAGAAAATAACGATCAAATTTCTTCTGATGTTGCCTAGATTCAAATCTAGAACAAAATTCAAATATTTTGAAACGCGACTTTAGAATTTACGGTCAAAGAAAAATTAAAATAGAACGAGAATGATTTGACTTGCTCGACCACTCCACCGTGTTATAACCCAAAATATAGTTACGATAATATTTCCTAAGTCTGTCTAAAACAAATGGTGGGATGGACCGGTATTAAAAAAAAACTTTAAGTAGAACAACAACACTCGATATGACATAAAAACTTCACCAACATTTCTAGTATCAACATGCCCTTACGCACATCAGTGCCACTTCCTAGTACCTGAGACTCAACTTCAAGATCAAACGTGCACACGCCTGGTCCACTTCATGTACACTGCACTCCTATCTACAACTGTTTTACACGTCTGGTTCGAATTCACATGCCTTTGGAATTTTAACTTCAGTTCTTATGCAAGGCAGATAACATGCACATACCCTTATGTGTGACACATACTTATGCACCACCTACAGCCTACTAATACCCAATATGTTTTATGTTTCGCATTAACATCAGATAGAGCCGCTACGAACATCAACATTTTCCTCCTACCTAAACATTTCTCTCCTATCAACATTCTACCTTCCCTGATTTTCTGATCATTTCTCTTTTTCCTTTTCTTCACTTGGATTTCATTTAAACCTATCTACAAACTGGTTTATATTTTGTTATGTAAATTATTCAATCTTTAAATCCTAAACTCCCCACCTGTCAACTACATCAGCTACAACACCACTGAACTTCAACTACCCGAGTCTAACTCAACTGCCTCGAGGAAAACTTGCACTTGCTTCGAGCAAATTTTCCAAGATCTTCGGGTCACACGTGCCTCTACTTCGAGTTGCCTGGGTACAACACTGTGAAGACTCACTGATTGCTCTCTGTCCAACATCTTGAAGCCACTGAACTAAGATCTACATCAGCTACCAGAATTACTACAAATCCTTAAACAACTAACTGAACTATGAATCAGACAACAACTATCACTAGTATTAACAATGCTAGTTACTCTACAAATCTACTCAGGTCAGCTTGAACATGCATAGTTGGATGACAACATGTACAGCCTTCTCCAGATTTTTGTTATAATGCAAACCTACTCAAATGACAAGAATGCAGACTTCCTTAAACCCAGGTTGTCTAAACATGCACACAGTGATACACTTGAATGTGCACACTGAAATAAACAACACAGCCTACCTAACCTTATTTCTAGTCTTGTATGTTATGCAGGCTAAATGAAAACATAATATGATTATGAAAACTGAAACAACATCACTGAAATACTTAATGCATGCTCAATGTTCACAGGCCAGAGATAACAAGTTCAAGCCGGGGTAATGAACAAGGACATAGTAACCTACATGATGAGCAAGTGCAGACAATAATATGCACTGAAATGAAGTAATGCAAGTCATGGCAGAACTGCGAGCATGACAGAAGTGCAAAAGTGAGGATCATCATGCATGGACAGTGCAATGTAACTGAATACCAGTCAATGCCAAGAAAATGCAATACAAATAGGCAAACAAAATGGAAATGAAGACTGGAGCAACATGAGGCATGCAATACTCAGTACATATCTTTATTACAAGAACAATTATGCACTTCAACTACTAAGTTAAACAAAATATTTTAGTAGCATCTGCACTTACCAACTTATCAATTTAAAACAAAACTTGGTGCAGCTGTCTTATCAGTTTAAATCAAAAATTGATATCATTTGTTCTTAACAGTTTAAACACAAAAATCAAATAGTATCTGTTCTTATTAGAATTAGAACAGAACCAAGTAGTATCTGTTCTTGTCAAATTTTCAAACAAACAAATTTCTCATAACATTTGTTCTTATCAATTTTTAAATTAGACACTGGGTAGCATCTGTTCTTACAGTTTAAAACAAACAAAAAGAAACAAATTTCCAACAACATCTGCAATCAAAGAATTTGAAAGCATCTGTTTTTTTTTTTTTTTTTTTTTTTTTTTATAAATTTTAGAACAACATTGGGTAAAATCTGTTTCTCATCAGTTTAAAAACCCAAGCAAGTCGAGCAAATGACAGCAACTAGCAACCAAAAATCCAATCATGCAGTGACAATCTATTCAAAAGTCTGAACCCATTAACCCTTTCAACTCATTGATCTTGAACAAAGCATCTACCCTTACTTCTATTTAGCATCACTATCTACTCAACTACCATCCTATATCACAGGCAAAAGGTGGGGAGATGGCCGAGCAAGGCATCATAAAAGGAAAACAAGAAGCTGGAGAAGGAGAAGAATCAAGATCATTACCTGATGATGCTTTCCAATCTAATCTGAAAGATGAAGTCAGGGAGATAGTCGAACTGTGGAAGAATCTGATGGGTTTTGGGGTGGTGTTTATATAGGTATGATTTGTTTATGAGCAAACAGAGATGGGCAATATTCAGAAAAATGAATTTCTGATCTATCTCAAAGCTTCAAGGCTTTTGATAATTCATTTGTTCCAATTGGTCAGTCGCTTGATTTGTGAGAATTTAAAGGTTAATATACACGTTACTTCTCAATCAAACTTGCGTGATTTAAGATTTTGGCAGTTACACAATTGGATTAATGCATGCGTGATTTATGCTTTAAAATCTTGATGATGCCGAGGCTAAAGAGAGAAATGGGAAGCTCTTAAAATAGAAAGCTGAATTAAGGGGTTGATATGTTTCAGTTTTTTTTTTTTCTCTGTATATTTACATTTCGAACATTTATACCAGGGTTTCTTAAATTCATATGTATATGCGTTGATTAGCCTGGCCATGAATGCATGCACTTTCCAGTTTTGAAATGAACGTGAACACTTTGCAAAAGATTTCCAGAGAATGAATACAAATGCAATGTTTACACGTTTTAAATTTTTAAATGTTGTGATGCATTTTTGTTAAGCTTTCCCCTGATTTAGTTTGATGTTTGATAAATGCTAACGTTAAAAAAAATTTTTTTTTTTATGTAGATAGATAAGATAGAACGTATGCCAAAATTAAATTTTTAAAACAACGGTCCTTTAAAACGAACCAACGTCCGTCTTAAAACCACTGACCAAAAATTTTCTTCAAAAAAAATTTGAAAATATTATTTTTACACTACGTTAAACAGACGTAGTCTAAAATATCAAAAATTTACACAAAAATAACAATTTGAAAACACACGTTTTATAACGTCACTTTTACCCTATAAATCACGCGTCTTTCAAACGCGAAATTTAACGGTTCAAACCTAGCTTAAAATTTTACAGTTATTATTTAAGTTTATTGACATATAAAATTTTATAAAATATATCTCTAATTTAAATAATTAAACTGTATTTTTAAACACAATTTATATAAATATACCTTAAAATTAAATAATTAATAATAAAATAAATATCTAAAAACTAGGGCTGTTACACTCTCCCCCACTTAAGAACTTTTCGTCCTCGAAAAGGAACGGAAGAAGAGAAACAAAGGAAGATAAGCTAGATCGGATTTGAAGCACTCAGAAGATTCTCTAGAATCGGTTTCACTCTTCAGTTTGACCGTCAGCCTAGGGTGCTTAGGTCCTGATGAGTAACAAAGATTCCAGAGATTGTAGAAAGATTTCTAAACAGACTGGAATAAGCAATAGCCTTCCCAATCCGTAGCAGATAGGGAAACCAAGGATACTCAAAGATAGTTGAAAACAAAGTAAGATAATAACTTTGATATCATAATGCCTTTGAAATCATAATACTTTGAAAGTCATTTAAAATCTATAGATATTATCATTTGGAAATCATACTACCAAAATCAAAATACTTTAAAATAATCTTCATTTATTCAATTATAAATTTTCAAACATTATATTTTTAGAACAGCAGCACTGATAATATGTTATAGTAGATATGATAGTATTCCTAATCAGTTTATTATTTTCTTAACTCTAAATTCTTAACAAATAACCTAACCACTTTATTTGAAATACCTATTTTAAAAATAAGATATTCCTTCAATAAAAAATTTTATCCGAAACCCAAAATCTCAATTATCAAATTTAGCAATATTAGAATATGTCCTAACTATTTAAATCATAATTATTCACTTAGGGAATAACTTTAATTAGAATTTCTTAGTTAGATTTAAGGTTCCATGTTAAATCAACTTTGATTATTAGGTTCCTTTGAATAAATTTCTTAAATTCCTTTTTCTATATCTACCTCTATTTATCTTTTACAACTAAAATTTTAGTGTACAACATTTATTATAACCACCTAAATTTTAATTATAAAATCCCCTTTTTATAATGTATATTATCCAATTACATTGTTAACTTTTGAAACTCAAGGTAAGTTATATTGAATGGAATTGAGTATTATACAACTAAACTTTCAAATTCAATTATTTCCTGTTGGAATTTCTTATTCAAACTTTTATTTCCCCTTTTATTTTATTGACATTTTCCTTGAGATAAATTTTTAAGAATAAAATTTCTGATTTTCTTCAAACCATTTAAAGATAAATAAATATATATACGTAATATGTCAAATCAAATTTAAATTATATATCTATATATATTAAGTCATACTTCAGAAATTCAAATCAAATAAAATCTCAAGGAAACACTGTAGCCAGTCTACAGGATAGTCTTTTCACTTCGAAACCCGAAAATGAACGTCGATGATGCTGCAGTCATCACCGAAATTATTTTCCAGCGACAAAGAGAAAAGCACTAAATTTAAAATTCTTTGGAAACAATTTCTATACAAAAGTACTCTAAATAATATATCCTTTAAACCCTTTTTAAACTCAAGGTTTGAAATCATCAGAATTTGAATTCTCAAGTTCTTGTCTAAATTCATTTCTGTTTCTAATTTAATTTATAACCATTGTTTATATTCAATTATTTATTTTTAGACAAACACATGGTTTACAAAATTATAAATAAAATCAAAACTATTATCTCTTGACAACTAGTTAAATCAATAAAAATATCTGAAAATTATACTTATATATATAGGTTTTGTTTCAAAAATAAATTTTTCAAAACAAAGGTAAAGACTCAAATCTTGATGAACTCAAATCAAATAAAATTCAAGATAAGTTGAAATCAGAAGATCCGATGATTAAAATCAGAATAAGGAAACTGGGTAAGTCTATATAAATCGCGGGCGACCTTGACCGGGTCATCCGTGACTTAAAGAGTCAGATAAATGTGGTTGAGTAAATCTACACTTGATCTGAAGAGATAGAGTTCAAAAATAACCAAAGATACTAGCATCTAAACCGAATATAAATCTCCGGTGAATCCATGCTAATTGTAAAGGAGTTTCACCCCTTTATTAGAAAAATGGCGGGACCGCCAATTCACTATAAAGATCATCCGAAAGTGGAGTTATGGGCTACTCCAGAATCTAAAGTAGATGAAAAGGTGAGGGACACGAATGAACTTTGAACCCATAGGGAATGTTCCAAAATTCGAAAGAAGGTGGTCCAATCTCGAATGAACGTGATTCTGTAAATCAAATTTACCATATATTCTATGTTTTGCCAAGAACCAAAGCTCTGATACCAACTGTAACGACCCACTATTTTGTACCATTCGAATTCGACAATAATAGAACATGTCGAGCTGGAATAGTTCAAAATAATAGATTGTAGAATAAATTTGGCAAAACTCAGAATATGCAGTAAATAAAATCACAGAATCACATGCACAGATATCAGAACTTACAGCGGAAATAAACAATCAGTGGTTCATGAAGCCACTATAAACTTAACCAACAGAATTTACATAACAGAATCTGCAATACAGCTTCAGACATAAAATAGCAATAGAGTCTTCCAAAGTCTTGTTTGCAGATAAGATAAAGACTGAAAAGCTTCCGGCAGCACGAATGATCTACAGGATGTCCTAGCTCCGGATAGAAAACTGAAAACCGCAACTCAGGCTGACCCGAGCGTAAAATAAAACATAACACTCGAGTCAGGACATACATACTTATATAATGTAAGCTAATTCAAGTGTACTGTAATATAGAGCAAGTAACTTAAAGGATGCTTGGGACCGCCCATCCTCTAAGGATCCGTTAAACTATTTACTATGTAGTATATTGCGCTATTATAATAGTGTCTATTTATAAAATAAACATACTTTTTCTTAGCATTAAGGGGTTACCCATATAGCCCTTAACACGTAATAGTCCCAGTAGTCCATCCAATATCATAGCTCCTCCTGATCGGGAAGCAACTAGAGGATACCACACGGGCTACGGGAGAAATCTAAACTCGTACAAGGCTCGGTATGGTAGATGACACGGCACAACTAGGCAATGCCAGGGTAGATATACCAATTGCTATCCAGGCTGGTGGAAACGCGTAGCCGCAGTTACCGCCCACCTCGGACTAACTCCCCAAAATCAAAATATAGAGGTGGCCACCGAATCAATCCAAAATCATAGTATAATATCGAAGAGGAGCGTCCGATCAGAGGAATGACCTCATTGGCCTGGAATTGCTCCTGTTTTAGCCACCTTATGCCAACTCACGGGAGTCGGGTCCACGTATTTACCTTACAGGAAACGCCACCACCGACCTACTTCATTCTGGAATCTCCACCGCGTACACGGTTGGTCAAAGTGGTTTTCGGTATCGACAGAGAGTATGTCCATATCCGATCCCGGTCTCTTTGCCAACCCATCGTTATTATAACCCGTGGTCATTTAAAACATTTTATACTTTAAAACCAAAATAAACATTTCCATTTCAAAACTATAAATACGATATCATTTTAAAACCCAAAACAATATGATATCGTTATATTCAAATATAATTCTTTCCAAAAACCATACTGCTTAAAATTTATAATATCTGGAAGCCAAATATTTGAAATATATCTTCAAAACATAATATTTGGAATTTTTACTTTAAACCATAACTCCCAACACACAAATGGTTTGGATATTCAACGGTATATAGAATAAATGGTTTAACTTTATGGTTACTTTGTGAAGAAGATAATTTATATAGCTTTACAAATATATTTCTTTATTTAAAGTTTAAACCATAATTTAAATATCACTTTATGTCCCCAAATCCGTTACAATTCCTATATATATATATATATATATATCCAATTGGAGTATTTCCTATTCAAAACTAAGTTTGGATTTTATTCTTTCAACAAATCAATGTTTTATTATTTAGTCTTGAATATTCCCATAAATTCCATAAATAAACTCCCAATGTTAGTCATTTAATATCTTCAAAATTCACTTAATACTAGAATATTCATCTTAAATTTATTAAGGAAAATCCAGTTATAAATATCATATCTTAAGATTTTCCAAAACTTAACATAAAATAAAATTTCTCAAATTCCATGAGTTTTAAAACAATCAATTCTAGATTCTGTAGCACTTAGGAAATGCTACCTAAAGTTACGGGTAAAACTAGTCCAATTTCAAAAAGACCGCATTTTAAAATGCTGTAGCAGATTGATTAACTAAATAAATATTTCCAAATATAACTTATTTATCTATTTATTTATTAACTAAAAGCTTATTTTTCAAAATCCAGAATTTCCAAAATAAGTTATATTCCAAAATTCTATTCAAATATTTATTTATTTATTAACATTTATAACTCATTCAAAAATTAAAATAAAATCCTTTAAAGATATTAAATCAAATATTTAACTTCCAAAATAATTTTTAAATATTTCAGAAAATATTATAAGAACCACGGGCCTGTATATAGTTCTCTAGCCTAGGTCAAGTGATACGGATTTATATCATTTCAACCCGTAATTTACAAAACCCCGGGTTCTATCATTTCAAACCCGCAATCCCAAGTTATCAGTTAAGCAGTTAACAGACTAGTTTAACAATAATCATTATTTCAGCCCATAACAATCCAACTTTAACAGGAAACTTGCAGTGGTGATTTAAGCAGTAAATAACAATTAATAATATAACTGCAGAAATAATATAACAGATAAATAACTGATGAGATGTCAATTTAAATGGGTTCATCATTCTACATCATACTACAGACAGATAATATCTAAATAGAACGTTTACACATACACTTGCGATAATTTACACAATATATGTACATATGTCTGGTGAGAAAAACTCACCTGAAAGTTGCAGAAAATTTGAATACAAAATGACGATTCACCGGTAAAGACCGACAGAAAATAACGATCAAATTTCTTCTGATGTTGCCTAGATTCAAATCTAGAACAAAATTCAAATATTTTGAAACGCGACTTTAGAATTTACGGTCAAAGAAAAATTAAAATAGAACGAGAATGATTTGACTTGCTCGACCACTCCACCGTGTTATAACCCAAAATATAGTTACGATAATATTTCCTAAGTCTGTCTAAAACAAATGGTGGGATGGACCGGTATTAAAAAAAAACTTTAAGTAGAACAACAACACTCGATATGACATAAAAACTTCACCAACATTTCTAGTATCAACATGCCCTTACGCACATCAGTGCCACTTCCTAGTACCTGAGACTCAACTTCAAGATCAAACGTGCACACGCCTGGTCCACTTCATGTACACTGCACTCCTATCTACAACTGTTTTACACGTCTGGTTCGAATTCACATGCCTTTGGAATTTTAACTTCAGTTCTTATGCAAGGCAGATAACATGCACATACCCTTATGTGTGACACATACTTATGCACCACCTACAGCCTACTAATACCCAATATGTTTTATGTTTCGCATTAACATCAGATAGAGCCGCTACGAACATCAACATTTTCCTCCTACCTAAACATTTCTCTCCTATCAACATTCTACCTTCCCTGATTTTCTGATCATTTCTCTTTTTCCTTTTCTTCACTTGGATTTCATTTAAACCTATCTACAAACTGGTTTATATTTTGTTATGTAAATTATTCAATCTTTAAATCCTAAACTCCCCACCTGTCAACTACATCAGCTACAACACCACTGAACTTCAACTACCCGAGTCTAACTCAACTGCCTCGAGGAAAACTTGCACTTGCTTCGAGCAAATTTTCCAAGATCTTCGGGTCACACGTGCCTCTACTTCGAGTTGCCTGGGTACAACACTGTGAAGACTCACTGATTGCTCTCTGTCCAACATCTTGAAGCCACTGAACTAAGATCTACATCAGCTACCAGAATTACTACAAATCCTTAAACAACTAACTGAACTATGAATCAGACAACAACTATCACTAGTATTAACAATGCTAGTTACTCTACAAATCTACTCAGGTCAGCTTGAACATGCATAGTTGGATGACAACATGTACAGCCTTCTCCAGATTTTTGTTATAATGCAAACCTACTCAAATGACAAGAATGCAGACTTCCTTAAACCCAGGTTGTCTAAACATGCACACAGTGATACACTTGAATGTGCACACTGAAATAAACAACACAGCCTACCTAACCTTATTTCTAGTCTTGTATGTTATGCAGGCTAAATGAAAACATAATATGATTATGAAAACTGAAACAACATCACTGAAATACTTAATGCATGCTCAATGTTCACAGGCCAGAGATAACAAGTTCAAGCCGGGGTAATGAACAAGGACATAGTAACCTACATGATGAGCAAGTGCAGACAATAATATGCACTGAAATGAAGTAATGCAAGTCATGGCAGAACTGCGAGCATGACAGAAGTGCAAAAGTGAGGATCATCATGCATGGACAGTGCAATGTAACTGAATACCAGTCAATGCCAAGAAAATGCAATACAAATAGGCAAACAAAATGGAAATGAAGACTGGAGCAACATGAGGCATGCAATACTCAGTACATATCTTTATTACAAGAACAATTATGCACTTCAACTACTAAGTTAAACAAAATATTTTAGTAGCATCTGCACTTACCAACTTATCAATTTAAAACAAAACTTGGTGCAGCTGTCTTATCAGTTTAAATCAAAAATTGATATCATTTGTTCTTAACAGTTTAAACACAAAAATCAAATAGTATCTGTTCTTATTAGAATTAGAACAGAACCAAGTAGTATCTGTTCTTGTCAAATTTTCAAACAAACAAATTTCTCATAACATTTGTTCTTATCAATTTTTAAATTAGACACTGGGTAGCATCTGTTCTTACAGTTTAAAACAAACAAAAAGAAACAAATTTCCAACAACATCTGCAATCAAAGAATTTGAAAGCATCTGTTTTTTTTTTTTTTTTTTTTTTTTTTATAAATTTTAGAACAACATTGGGTAAAATCTGTTTCTCATCAGTTTAAAAACCCAAGCAAGTCGAGCAAATGACAGCAACTAGCAACCAAAAATCCAATCATGCAGTGACAATCTATTCAAAAGTCTGAACCCATTAACCCTTTCAACTCATTGATCTTGAACAAAGCATCTACCCTTACTTCTATTTAGCATCACTATCTACTCAACTACCATCCTATATCACAGGCAAAAGGTGGGGAGATGGCCGAGCAAGGCATCATAAAAGGAAAACAAGAAGCTGGAGAAGGAGAAGAATCAAGATCATTACCTGATGATGCTTTCCAATCTAATCTGAAAGATGAAGTCAGGGAGATAGTCGAACTGTGGAAGAATCTGATGGGTTTTGGGGTGGTGTTTATATAGGTATGATTTGTTTATGAGCAAACAGAGATGGGCAATATTCAGAAAAATGAATTTCTGATCTATCTCAAAGCTTCAAGGCTTTTGATAATTCATTTGTTCCAATTGGTCAGTCGCTTGATTTGTGAGAATTTAAAGGTTAATATACACGTTACTTCTCAATCAAACTTGCGTGATTTAAGATTTTGGCAGTTACACAATTGGATTAATGCATGCGTGATTTATGCTTTAAAATCTTGATGATGCCGAGGCTAAAGAGAGAAATGGGAAGCTCTTAAAATAGAAAGCTGAATTAAGGGGTTGATATGTTTCAGTTTTTTTTTTTTCTCTGTATATTTACATTTCGAACATTTATACCAGGGTTTCTTAAATTCATATGTATATGCGTTGATTAGCCTGGCCATGAATGCATGCACTTTCCAGTTTTGAAATGAACGTGAACACTTTGCAAAAGATTTCCAGAGAATGAATACAAATGCAATGTTTACACGTTTTAAATTTTTAAATGTTGTGATGCATTTTTGTTAAGCTTTCCCCTGATTTAGTTTGATGTTTGATAAATGCTAACGTTAAAAAAAATTTTTTTTTTTATGTAGATAGATAAGATAGAACGTATGCCAAAATTAAATTTTTAAAACAACGGTCCTTTAAAACGAACCAACGTCCGTCTTAAAACCACTGACCAAAAATTTTCTTCAAAAAAAATTTGAAAATATTATTTTTACACTACGTTAAACAGACGTAGTCTAAAATATCAAAAATTTACACAAAAATAACAATTTGAAAACACACGTTTTATAACGTCACTTTTACCCTATAAATCACGCGTCTTTCAAACGCGAAATTTAACGGTTCAAACCTAGCTTAAAATTTTACAGTTATTATTTAAGTTTATTGACATATAAAATTTTATAAAATATATCTCTAATTTAAATAATTAAACTGTATTTTTAAACACAATTTATATAAATATACCTTAAAATTAAATAATTAATAATAAAATAAATATCTAAAAACTAGGGCTGTTACACTATAAGATTTACATTTCTTTCTCACTTTAATTAATTACCAAATATTCCTATTTACACTCGATTATAACTTTGCAATCTTAACAAATCCATAAATTGTCAATTGCCTAATATACACATTGATTACTATTAAATGTTCTCCATAAATTTATTTACTTGGTTTCAAACTTTTTATTCATTAATTACTGCCCTATAAATAAACTTACGTTTCTATTCAGTTTACATTATTTCCAATTGATTGCAATATAAATTTTAAATTGTTAATTTTATTTTTAATTGCTACATCTAATTTCTAACATTCGTTCCAATATAAACTATAAGATTTTTATTTCTTTCTAAATTTAATTAAAAATCTTATTAATTTAGCTCATTTTAATCATCGAATTTTACGGTTCGTTACATACATATATATATATATAACATATATATATATATATATATATATATATATATATATATATATCAAAAGGAGAAGATTATAGGAAGTTTGTACTATCAAGAGACAAATTTGTATTATTGAGAACACACTGTGTCAAATAATCTTTGTATAAGTTGAAGTCCTGTTCTGTTGTTCAGGCAAGTAAAGTCCTCTTCGGCTGTAGAGGCATCGAAATCCTGTTCTGTTGTTCAGGTGTTCTAAACCTGTTCCTCCGGATTAAGTGAGGATTATTGTTAGTGAAATTCCGAAAGTAGTCTGGGACTAGACGTAGAACGGGAAGTTCGAACCTGTATAAAAATTCCTGGTGTGCTCATTTTTCATTACTTTGCTATTATCATCTGTTTTCGCATTTAGATTTAATTATATTCCATATTACACGATCCTAAGTGATAGCTAGCCACATAGTAGTTACTTTTAAGAAGAACGGTCTATGAGAGAGAGAACATCTACCTATATATAAACACACACATATACATATACATATACATATACATATACATATATATGTCAAATACAAGTACGTTACTGTAGCGTTAATCCAAACCCCAATCATATTTTCAAATTCATTGGATTATGTTTCAAGAACTTTTAGGTTTAAATTTCTTTTGAAGTTAAAAACCTGTGCCCTGATATCAACTTGTAGCATCCCCCTACTTGGAGGCCCAAAACTAACGCCTATGGATGACGCAGTCATTCATAGTTTTTAATCCTCAGCGACTAAATACGGCGATGTTAGATTCATTGATACACAAAGCACATGAATATGGAGAAATTTTAAACTTCAAACAAAATCACATTTCATATCAAAGTATTTCCAGTCTATACATAATCCCATATTCGCAAATCATGTTCCGAGAAAATATACTTATTACAACATACGCCAAGAGCGACATATGAAGATGGCCCATTGGATTATCAGAGTATATACTAGCAATATAACAACTTTGTCATTACAAACAACACAGTGCAATCAAAAGAAAAGAGAAATCTAAATATCTATCATGCCTTATGCATGTCTCTAAAATTTTATTAGTCTTAAGTAGTACCTGAAAACCTCAACTCTCAAACTACACAAAATCAATTAAGTACCCGAGAGTTTAAGGAAAAAACATAAACTTCGAGTCAAACATAAAACATGGTATGAATAATAATCTACCATCTCAAATCATTTAGATATCTAGTGAGACTACGCCTCTTAGTGGAAAGGGTTTTCCCCTCACTAGTATCCTAAAACCTTTATAAAACCACATATTGTACTCCTGCATCCACAATGGTTAAAACAATTCAAAGCTTTATAATATAATGATATGCAAAATAAATAAATCAATTCTGGATTATCCATCCCCGTTCATTTTTGACTATCTATCTCAATAATAGTTTCCAGGATTACTGTTAATCTATTAGTTTTCATGGGCTGACTAATAACCGCTTAAACATTTAAGGACTCCCTGTCAAATTACATAGTTTTTATGGGATCATTAAAAACCTATTAGTAACTCCAATATCTTCACTCTATCCTAGGTATTATGGGTTAACTAGGAACCTATTGGTGACTCCGATATCCTTTCTTCTTACCTAAGTTTTCATGGGCTGACTAGGAACCTATTGGCATCTGTTAACATGTTAATCTGGATATAGTTTTCATGGGCTAAATACAAACCAACTAGCCCCTGCCTGTATCAAATTAGAGTTTTATGGGCTTACTATGAACCTGTCTTCCTGCATCTTCCTTTATAAATAGTTTTCATTGGCTAACTATGAATCTATTGGCCCCCGCCAATATCTTTTCCTATGCATAGTTTTCATGGACTTACTGAGAACCTATTGTCCCTTGCCAATATCCTTCTTTTATATTTTAGCGTCCTATATTCTGGTCTTCCTGACCTCCTGGATGCAATTCTATTCATCAAGGAGTTAACTTAATTTATATTAACTACTGGGTCAACCTAGCTGGTTCTTTTGCTCTTTATCCCAAAACACAGTTATGAGTCAATTATAACGTGAATATACTTATAATTGAAGAAGCGATCATAATAACATAAAAATACTACTCCTGTAGGTTTAATATAAAACAAGGTTAATCCTTTTAACTAATTATTTTATCAAAAAAGGCTTCTTCTCAAAATCATTATAAAACTCCTTTTATTTAGCCATGGGTTTTTCTTTTTAAAAATACAGTTTAGGATAAATAACCTTTTGAAACCTAGCTTTCACTTCATAGGATATTCTCCTTCGAAAACATTAAATTCTGTCTTCAAAAAATTAGGCCCCTGCCTTTTAACACTTTAAAATCTTCCTTTCAAAACCTTTCGATTATGTTAAGGTATTAGCATTTAACTTTAGAAGCATAGCCTCGAAGCCAGTTGAAAGTACCCATTTCGAAGCCATTGGAAGTAACCCTTTTGAAATCATTGAAAGTCCCCCTTTCGAAATTATTGGGTTTATACTTGAAACATTTTTTGCGTCAAAGTAAATGTAGGTGAAAGAAACTCTTTCAAAACCATCCTTTTTCATTTGTACAAACATGGGGGAAACATGATTGCGTCGGCACCATCTCTTTCGAAAGTATAAAACATCTGGGTAAAATAATGGAAGGTTGGTGTCGAAACCACTTTCGAAACCATTGCCTTCAAAACCCCTAACCCCTTTCAAAATCTACAGAGAGTGGCTTAAAATTATAAAAAAAAGTACCTTTCAGCACCATTGATATCTTCAATACCATTGAAAGGCTAAACAACGGCAGTAGGGATTCGACTAGGTCGGAACCCCTTCTTTCAAAATATTATTTCATAACCCATTCAAAAACAAACTTATGTTTGGAAACCCTTTCAAAACCTGTTTTAAAAAACTCTTTCGAAACCATATGCTTCGGCACCGTCGAAGGCTAAAACTAAACAAAGGTAGGCGCTTTTCTTTTAAAAACTAACCAAGGTTTTGACTTCTTCGGAAGCTATGCTTTCGACACTTAACCTTTCGCATGTCTCCAATCCACTACGTACCATCTTCTATGATACCTTGTGTATTGGTTTTGGCATTTTAGGTTCGACTAGGTTGAAGGCAGAAGCTTCTGTATCGAAAGTTGTTCCCAAGGTAGGCGAAACTCACTTTTCTGAGCAACAACGGCTTAATTCTATTTAAAGCAAACCTTTTTCTAACTAACATGTCATGCGTCAACACCAAATTGGTTGCCTTTACTTTTTCAAATCCTTTATAAAAATGACTACCGCTAATTTTAGATCTAAACCATGGTTATGTTAATCAAATAAGCCCTTCCATTAAGCAAAACCAATTTTGCAAAGAAATCCTGCTTCTAAAATAATTTAATTTGCATAGCAAATCATTTTGGAAAAATCCCCAAAAATTCTAGAAATTCACTTTAATCATGTTATCTAAAATACCAAAATTACAGACCCAAATTCTTCATATATTTCCCAAAATAAATTTATAAACCCAAATAACCATATTTTACTTTGAAATTCATAATAATTTTTCCATAGCTTGAAAAATTACCAAAATCAAAACTGTATTCCAAAATCATGTTTCTCATAACATAAATTTTTCTTATGGCGTTTAAACATCATTAAATCTCGGTTTTTCCCTAAAGCCATGCATAACCTCTTTTAAACAATCTTGTTTAAACCATATAAATCATTACTCAGGCATATCATCATCCAATATATCATAAAAATGAAATTACCCTTAAATCCAAAATTATATGATCATAAAAACCAAAACAGAGATGGATTTATTATTCACCATGATTTAGATAAGAAGATTGGATTGAAATTGATTTCCCCTAAGATTGATTCTTTAGCTCTTAACTTGCATTCTTCTTATTCTCTTAATGGCCGACCGTTTTTTATGTTTTTTATGTGCATTTCAAAACGATGTGAGTTAGAAATGAAATGGTAGGAAATAAATATATATGTAACAGCCTGCACCTCACTTAATGCAGATATTGTCACAATTTTATCGGATGTCCCGAGCTGTGACACCCCATACTAAAATTAGGAATTTGATGAAATTATAGGTTTTGGAGTTTGATTACCTTTCAATTCACTTTAATTTGAAGAAATTTCAGCTTGAATTTGTACCGACCCAGAATTTTTATTAATTAAATTTTGTATATTTAATTAATTTTAAATATTAATAAGTTAAATTTATAAGTCGAATAAATTTTATTTCGAATAATTAGATTTAATTGAATAATTAAATCGATAATTTAATATTGGAAATTACAGAAATAATTGAAAATTGGGTTAAATATGATTGAAAAGGATTTGTAAAATTTTATTTTATCATATTGGAGTTATAGTGAAATTTTAGAACTTTTAAAATCGAATTAAAAGTTAATTTGTGAAAATTGAATATTTTAATATTTAATCGACTAGTGAAATTAGTCAATTTTCAAACAGTCTCAGAATTGGATGAAACTTATTCCATTGGATCCGTAATAGTACGTTATTATCGGATTTCAATTTTCGTAGCAATTGGAGATTTCGTTTGACCGTGGCAGCTCGAAACGCATCGAAATTGTTTTTAATATTTATTTGGCGAGTTAAAATAGTCATTTTTCAAACAGTCTCGGATTTCGACGAAACCCATTTCATCGGATCCGTAATCTGATATTATTGTATGGTTTCAAATTTCATGTCAACTGGATTTACCGTTTGTCCGGTGCAAGCTAAAACACCTAGAAATTTGATTTACCGATTTAATTTAAAATCGAACGTTTATTGCCATAACTCACACAGATGATCGAATTAGCTTTCGAAACCTATTCCATCGTGTCCAGGACGCGGTTAAACCCTAGAAACGCTGGTCATCGCGTGAGATTCGGAGTTTGGAAAATCCGGGTGAATAGTAAATTGGGCAATTTTCTATAAAAGGGCTCACATTTTTCATTTTGCAATAGAAACAAACCCTAGCCCTAGTTTACATTTGCAGCCGCCATTAACAAACCCACTGCCAGAATTGCTCAGCGTTCTCCTCTCTATTCCACTCGATCCATCACTAATTAGGCGAAACTTCCAACTAGAGAACTGTAGAGCACAGAGTGATCAACGAATCCAACGGTTAAGATGTAAAATGGGGCTGTGGATCATTGGCAAATCATGCCCAAACAGCCGAAAGTCGCGCACGTTTATAGGGCAAAGGAGATGGCCGAGCTCAGTGATACTCGTGGCGTGGGTGGGCGAGGCGACTAGCTTCGGTTTGAGGGTGGCATGATGGGGTTTCGAGCGTCGTTGGGGGGCGCGACCTTGGAAAATTCGAACGTGCTAATGGGTTTGGATGTCGCGTTTGTTACTGGGAAGGGGAGATGGAGATGAAGGGTGCGGCTGTGATCTGCAGGCAGTGAGATGGACGACAGAGATCTATTCTAGGCTTAAAAAAAAATTGTAAATTTATAATTATAAATTCGTGTAAACTTCGTAATATCATATCTTTTTCATACGAGGTCGAAAACGCATGAAACTAGTTGCGTTGGGTTCGTATGGACGGGCACTACGCTATGAAATTGGATTGGAGTCGTTTGGAGCTAGCGAAAATTTTGAGTAAAATTAAACGTCCGTTTAATTTTATTCGAAATAAAAGCTGAAAACGAAATTGAAAGCGAGGGAGAACTTCTCACTCAATCGAATTGGTTTCGATTTTAATTTTAAATAGTTAGATTTAAAATTCTTGAATGTATGTTTGAATGATGATTGTTATCTATTTATTGTTAAAATAGACATTATGCGCCGTTAATAAGCGGAGATTATTTATTAAAAACATATACCGCGAATATTTCACAGTATAGTGAAATTGGTATTATTTATGTACTTTGATTTGATTTCCCGCATTATATAGCGGATGAGACCCTATTGCAATGTATATTAAGTGGATAATATTTTAGATCCCATATACCGCGATAATTCCTTACTGGAATGGAATTGGTATTGTGCTAACATCTTTAGATGCAGGGAAACAGGTTGGAGGGATCCAACTGGATTCCTCAACAGTATTTATTTGATTATGGATATTTTGATATTCGTTGACCATCACATAC
The DNA here is from genome assembly GCA_030765085.1 of Allium cepa. Taxonomy (NCBI): domain Eukaryota; kingdom Viridiplantae; phylum Streptophyta; class Magnoliopsida; order Asparagales; family Amaryllidaceae; genus Allium; species Allium cepa. Next base: position 815,101,781 of record CM060939.1, read on the forward strand.
AGATATATGATGTCGTTGTTGTCATGATTGACTATTTGGTGTGTAGCATCATTGGGCCAATTTTGGAATTTTAAAATGATTTTTGAAAGTATACGTTTATAAAATATTTTTGGAATTGATTCATTTTAAATAAATAAACGTTATAATGTTAATGTTATAAAAATTATGATTTTTTGAGAAGGATAGTTAAGAGACGATTTTTGAAAATATGAGGTTAATGATTTTATAAAATAGTTAAATTGGGATTTTTGAATTTATTGTAAAAAGTTCAAATATAGGATTTATAAAATTTGATTATTTTATAAACCAAAGAAAATGGGGAAATTATAAAGGAGTTTAAAGATGTTTTAAAAATAATAGTATAAATTGATTTATATAAGGGATTTATAAATTGATATTTATAAATTAAAATATTTGAAGCATAAAACGAGTTTTTTTATATAAGTGTTAGAATGAAGTGTAAGTGAATTTCATAAATGAATGAAATTTATAGAATTATAAACGGTGAAGTTATAAATGGAATTTTATAAGCAGTAGGTTTATAAAATTTGTAAAGTTATTAAAAGAATAGTTTTGGGTAAATAAATGAATCATATAAGTTATAAGATTTATAATTTGGGAAGTTTTAAAAGAACGATTTTGTAAACAAATAAATTATAAGCATTTAACTTATAATATGAACTTTTGGTATATAATTGAGTTATGAATTGAAATAGCTTAATAAAGCAGATTTATAAAAAGGAAGTTGTTAAAAAAGAAATAGAATGGAATTTATAAACGTTGTTTTATAAATCCGCAAACGACTTATTTTGATAAGTAAATTGTTGTAACTTATTAATGGAGTTATATTCACGTTTTAGACAGTGAATAATCTTTTAAAAATAAAACGTATAGAAATGATGAAATTGGTTAACGAAGTATATTCACGTTTTTGAATAGTGAATAATGTGTTAAAGAAATTATTTTGGATATGATGTTTTAAATAGAATTAAAACGATCTAACGATGTTTTTAAAATGTGTTAAGATTTGAAACCATAGATTTCAACATTCATTGTTGAAATTGACGTTTTCGAGAAATAAAAGGAAATGGTGGACTATAACACTGTTGTTATAGTAAATGATTTCCGAAAGGAAATGTTTTGTATAGTGTTGGGGTTTATATATCTATCTTAATTTCGAATCCCTGTACTAGTGATTTTGGGTTGTCGTAACGATGTTTTACGCAACATTCGTTTTGGCCCAAATGAATATGTTTAAGAGAATGATTTCCTTAAAGAATGAAATATATACTTAATTTCGATTTAAGTATATTGAATATTTTCTAAGTGATGAAAATAAATAGATTTGTGAATTACTTATAAATAAATAAATATGGAAATGTTTTTCGAATGTGAAATGAAACGTTTTGAGAATTTATCTTTTTGAAGATAAATTGAAAATGAATAATTGAAATCGTATATTCATAAATATTTTGGAATGTAAATTCACTATGGAATTTATAAATGAAAAGGGGAATTTGTTTAAAAATAAACGTTGATTTATTTTTGAAGTGTGGGAATTAATTTACGGATTTGGAACGTAAATATAAAGAAAATCGTTAAGGATTTATTTAATTGGTTTAAATGAACCATGTTGAAATGAAAGTAATTCCGCATAAGGAAAATTATTGAAATTTATTTCAAAATTGGTAAAGATGAAAAGTAATTTGAAAATTGTTTTCAAATGGTTGAAGTGTGAAAATTATATATCTTGTAAAGATATTTTTGGAAAATAAAATAATTTGGAAAATTATTTGGAATCTGGTGATGTTGTGCATATCCTTTGATAGTTCAATAACCGACTATCAATATTTACCTTTGAATGGGTATTTTTTGAGATTTGCTTGAATTTGAATGCCACACTTATTTTTTAATAAGCGCTCACTATTCGGGTTAACCGGGAAAGGACCTTGGGGTCGTATAACCCATTCCGAATATATGATACGTCGTTATGAATTGCATTTGAAGACCGGTGTTGAAGACCGGATATTTTTGAAAACGGAAGGATTACTGTCAAATGTTTCTGCACTGAATGGCCCCGGTATAGAAATTCCATATGTGATGGGAAGTCCGGACGTGATTAGTGAATATCCGGATTACAAGGACTTCTTTGTAAGTGCCTTCGGTTCTGTTCGAACCCGGAACGGACTTGTATGGTTACGTGTCTGACATTACATTTTGAGATATAAAGCAGTTTTCTTTCAAATACATTTCTGTTGGTGGCGGAGAATTTATTCTCTTAGCTTAACACCCTTCTTTGAGACGTACGCGCTCAGAGGTTATGTAGTTGATGGTTATCAGCGATATATTCCCAATTTGGTAATGTGACATGCTGAGTGTTGCTGTGAAATGATCATTGTTTGATCATTTGTGATATGATCATTTGTTTGATCATTTATCTTTATGATCATTGCTTTGATCATTTTTTGATCCAAAGCATGGCTTTGTACCAAAGCGTGGCTTTGTGGACGAGACTTCGTCGGACCTCACACCCCGGAAATGGTCAAAACAGGAAGGATGCGGCAAGGTTATTAGGGGTAGCTCCCTTTAGGGTATGTCATTTCCTTCTGGAAAGGGTGGTATCATGGTATGGAGCTCAGATACTTACTCATGTTGATACACTATATCTATTACTGTGTGGTGTTGTTGGAATCGAGCGCTCGGATAAAGGTCCAAAGGGACCGGGGGATGGCATAGTCGTGTAGTAGTTACCTAGTGACAAAGGTAACCCGGCCTTGTATTGGCAGAGTGCTGGTTAAGTTCTCGGGACGTCCCGCCAGAGGCCATCCCATTTGGCAGTAGGAAGTTCCTTAGCCTGACCATTTGTTGGAAATCCAATAAAACAATACGATCTTGTACGGTTTTAGTTGTAGAACCTGCCATTTACTTATGGTGGTCACCACTATTTAGATGGTAGCTATAGTAGGCATACGATAATGGTCGTATGTTGGCGAAGATTTATATCTTTACTTTCGAAATGATTTTTCCTACACTTTGCACTAGTAATAATATCAAATGTTTTTTTTAATGTGTATCAGGCATCTTTGACTCTCATAAGGAGAAATCTCCTCCGATTTTGGGTTTGCATTATGTGTGTGTGCGGGAGGCCTTATAGTAGTCTCATTTTTAAAAGCATTGCGAATCTATTTTAAAATTATCCTATTCTTTGTTTTAAAGATAAAATAAACTGTTTTAGTTCTCACACCAGTTACATGACTGACTCGTAGTTTATTGTTTTCCTTCCTAAACTCTGGGTGCCCACCAATTTCCCCACGGGCAGTCAAGAGTCAGGATAATCAGGATATTCTGGAATTCAGGAGTTGTTGGAGGCAAGCTGGATGGCATGGCGTATTACTAGTATACAATATTTCTTTTCCGCTGTTTGTTGTTGTTTGATTGTTGTACACTCTGATGGTATGATGTAATGTAATGTGATGTAATGTAATGACTGATATAATTCTTTGATTAAAGATTATTCATTTAATTATTATATGTTGTTCCGCTGCGTTTGTGAGATTCTGATATTGTTTCTGTTGCTGTTTTCTTATTTCTTCTATCTTTTCCTTCTACCTCTTCTTCTTTAACCCTAACAATTCGGTTTTCCGACATTCGATTGCTCGGCAGTTGATACAGTGGACGTATTGATGTCGGTTTTCGAGCAATGAAAAATCGAGTCGTTACAGTTGGTATCAGAGCATATGGTTAAGCGACAACCATGGCTCTGTTGGGTATTACTCATTAGAGATAGTGTCAGTAGTACTCTAGAATGAGTTTGAGGGTAATAATAGCTATGAGAGCGTATTTGTTAGTGAATGTAAATTGTTTTATATTGTGATGATTGGTTTGTTGAGTGGTATATAGATTCTGGTTAATACGAGTAATTAACGTTGTTGAAAATGTAAGTATATATGTAAGTTAATTAAAAGATGTTTGAATAATCTAAATAAAAAAGATAATTGTAAAAGAATAATTGTATAAGTAAAAAGAATTATAAGAATTGAATTATAATTAAAGTGATTTACAAATGTGAAATAAACTTATATATATAAGAAGTGAAACTGTATGAATATATTCATGAATATCAGTTGTAAGTAAAAAAAATGAATTTGATTTATAAGTTGGAATTTAAGTTAAGTAAAGCCAAATAATGTTTAAAATGGAATATAACTTAAGAGATGTTGAATGAAGTTGATTTTGGTATCAAAGTAAAATAATAAAGTTAAGTGATAAATGTGAACTTAAGTTATGAAATGAAATTCAACTTTTGTAATTGAATTGAATAAATGAATTGAATGTTAATCAATTAAATGTAAATAATTGATATGAAATAATGAATGTAAGTGTAATTCATTAAAATCTAATGTTATTGGAAACTGAAAGATTGAATGAAAATCAATTTAATTAAACCAATTGAAAGTGAAGGAGTTAAACCAAATTGAATGAATATAAGCAAAGGAATTTGGTTGAAATTAATATAGATTGGTTGATATATGATTGTTAGTTGATTGTATATAATTCATTAAGTATTAATGAAATTGAAAGCTAAAGTAATTGAAATCCAGTTTGAAGTTAAGTGAATCTTAAATAGAATTGAATTTGATTTGGAAGTGAACCAACTTGAATATGAATTAGTGAATATAAACTAATAGAAAATGAATGTTAGTAAAAAAATCCACTGTTAATGAATCAAACGTGATTAAATTGAAAACACATTTCATTGAATATTATTGAGAATATGAATGAATATTTATTGGTTATGAATGTTAATTGGATGATAGTTGGTTGATGGTTGAATATATTGCTTTTACTACATTTGCTATGTTGGCATATATAGTTATTATGTTGTTGTATGTTGTATATTGATACTATTGTCCATATACATGTTTCTCATTGTTTGTTGAGTGTTTAGTAGGTGCGGATCGCGTTTGCTTCGCATTTGGAGCTCGCTTTCGCGCTATATTAGCCATATATGCTCGCTAATAAAATATAAGGTTCATATCTCGGATTAAATATCGTACTTTTACACTTTTTTCCCTACGGGATGCCCCATCACTTGATGAGATGTATATTTGTGATATATATACTGTAATTTTTTTCGAATCGAGCCGCACAAAGGAGATTATGGCGAATTTTTCCGAAAATTTAGGGCGTTAGAAAAAATTTGGGAATTTTTGGGAAAATTTTGAAAACTATAATTTTGATTTGGAGTTGAAAGCTAAACAATAGTAGTTAGTTTTGAAAAGACAACTAAGTTGGATTTCAAAAATTAGTAAAGATATTGTAAGAAGTTTAACTATGGATTTATGGAAAGTTAATAGATTCTGTAATTTTTCTTACTTGGTAATTTCGAGGACGAAATTCTTTTAAGGGGGGAAGTATGTAACGACCCAGAATTTTTATTAATTAAATTTTGTATATTTAATTAAATTTAAATATTAATAAGTGAAATTTATAAGTCGAATAAATTTTATTTCGAATAATTAGATTTAATTGAATAATTAAATCGATAATTTAATATTGGAAATTACAGAAATAATTGAAAATTGGGTTAAATATGATTGAAAATGATTTGTAAAATTTTATTTTATCATATTGGAGTTATAGCGATATTTTAGAACTTTTAAAATCGAATTAAAAGTTAATTTGAAAAAACTGAATATTTAATATTTAATCGACTAGTGAAATTAGTCAATTTTCGAATAGTCTCAGAATTGGATGAAACTAGTTCCATTGGATCCGTAATAGTTTGTTATTATCGGATTTCAATTTTCGTAGCAATTGGTGCTTTCGTTTGACCGTGGCAGCTCGAAACGCATCGAAATTGTTTTTAATATTTATTTGGCGAGTTAAAATAGTCATTTTTCAAACAGTCTCGGATTTCGACGAAACTAGTTTCATCGGATCCGTAATGTGATATTATTTTATGGTTTCAAATTTCATGTGAATCGGATTTACTGTTTGTCCGGTGCAAGTTAAAACGCCTAGAAATTTGATTTACTGATTTAATTTAAAATCGAACGTTTATTGCCATAACTCGCACAGATGATCGAATTAGCTTCCGAAACCTATTCCATTGTGTCCAGAACGCGGGTTAAACCCTAGAAACGCTGGTCACCGGGCGAGATTCGGAGTTTGGAAAATCCGGGTGAATAGTAAATTGGGCAATTTTCTATAAAAGGGCTCATATTTTTCATTTTGCAATAGAAACAAACACTAGCCCTAGTTTACATCTGCAGCCACCATTAACAAACCCACGGCTAGAAATGCTCAGCGCTCTCCTCTCTATTCCACTCAATCCATCACTAATTTGGCGAAACTTCCAACTAGAGAAGTGTAGAGCACGGAATGATCTACGAATCCAACGGTCAAGATGTAAAATGGGGCTGTGGATCATCGGCAAATCGTGCCCAAACAGCCGGAAGTCGCGCATGTTTATAGGGCAGAGGAGACGGCCGAGCTCAGTGATACTCGCGGCGTGGGTGGGCAAGGCGACTAGCTTCGGTTTGAGGGTGGCATGATGGGGTTTCGAGCGTCGTTGGGGGGCGCGACCTTGGAAAATTCGAACGTGCTAATAGGTTTGGATGTCGCGTTTGTTACTGGGAAGGGGAGATGGAGATGAAGGGTGCGGCTGTGATCTGCAGGCAGTGAGATGGACGGCAGAGATCTATTCTAGGTTTTAAAAAAATTGTAAATTTATAATTATAAATTCGTGTAAACTTCGTAATATCATATCCTTTTCATACGAGGTCGAAAACGCACGAAACCAGTTGCGTTGGGTTCGTATGGACGAGCAATACGCTATGGAATTGGACTGGAGTCGTTTGGAGCTAGAGAAAATTTCGGGTAAAATTAAACGTCCGTTTAATTTTATTCGAAATAAAAGCTGAAAATGAAATTGAAAGCAAGGTGAGAACTTCTCACTCAATCGAAACGGTTTCGATTTTAATTTTAAATAGTTAGATTTAAAATTCTTGAATGTATGTTTGAATGATGATTGTTATCTATTTATTGTTAAAATAGACATTATGCGCCGTTAGTAAGCGGAGGTTATTTATTAAAAACATATACCGCGAATATTTCACAGTATAGTGAAATTGGTATTATTTATGTACTTGGATTTGATTTCTCGCATTATATAGCGGATGAGACCCTATTAGGCCGTCTATTAAGCGGATAATATTTTAAATCCCATATACCGCGATAATTCCGTACTGGAACGGAATTGGTATTGTGCTAACATCTTTGATGTAGGGAAACAGGTTGAAGGGATCCAACTGGATTCCTCAACGGTATTTATTTGATTATGGATATTTTGATATTCGTTGATTATCATATACAGATATATGATGTCGTTGTTGTCGTGATTGACTATTTGGTGTGTAGCATCATTGGGCCAATTTTGGAATTTTAAAAGGATTTTTAAAATGATTTTTGAAAGTATACATTTATAAAATATTTTTGGAATTGATTCATTTTAAATAAATAAACGTTATAATGTTAATGTTATAAAAAGTATGATCTTTTGAAAAGGATAGTTAAGAGATGATTTTTGAAAATATGAGGTTAATGATTTTATAAAATAGTTAATTTGGGATTTTTGAATTTGTTGTAAAAAGTTCAAATATAGGATTTATAAAATTTGATTATTTTATAAATCAAAGAAAATGGTGAAATTGTAAAGGAGTTTAAAGATGTTTTAAAAATAATAGTATAAATTGATTTATATAAGGGATTTATAAATTGATATTTATAAATTAAAATATTTGAAGCATAAAACGAGTTTTTCTTATATAAGTGTTAGAATGAAGTGTAAGTGAATTTCATAAATGAATGAAATTTATAGAATTATAAACGGTGAAGTTATAAATGGAATTTTATAAGCAGTAGGCTTACAAAATTTGTAAAGTTATTAAAAGAATAGTTTTGGGTAAATAAATGAATCTTATAAGTTATAAGATTTATAGTTTGGGATGTTTTAAAAGAACGATTTTGTAAACAAATAAATTACAAGCATTCGACTTATAATATGAACTTTTGGTATATAATTGAGTTATGAATTGAAATAGCTTAATAAAGGAGATATATAAAAAGGAAGTTGTTATAAAATAAATAGAAATGGAATTTATGAACGTTGTTTTATAAATCCGCAAACGACTTATTTTGATAAGTAAATTGTTATAACTCATTAATGGAGTTATATTCACGTTTTAGACAGTAAATAATCCTTTAAAAATAAAATGTATAGAAATGATGGAATTGGTTAACGAAGTATATTCACGTTTTTGAATAGTGAATAATATGTTAAAGAAATTATTTTGGATATGATGTTTTAAATAGAATTAAAACGATCTAACGATGTTTTTAAAATGTGTTAAGACTCGAAACGATAGATTTCAACATTCATTATTGAAATAGACGTTTTCGAGAAATAAAAGGAAATGGTGGACTATAACACTGTTGTTATAGTAAATGATTTCTGAAAGGAAATGTTTTGTATAGTATTGGGGTTTATATATCTATCTTAATTTCGAATCCCTATACTAGTGATTTTGGGTTGTCGTAACGATGTTTTACGCAACATTCGTTTTGGCCCAAACAAATATGTTTAAGAGAATGATTTCCTTAAAGAATGAAATATATACTTAATTTCGATTTAAGTATATTGAATATTTTCTAAATGATGAAAATAAATAGTTTTGTGAATTACTTATAAATAAATAAGTATGGAAATGTTTTTCCAATGTGAAATGAAACGTTTTGAGAATTTATCCTTTTGAAGATAAATTGAAAATGAGTAATTGAAATCGTATATTCATAAATATTTTGGAATGTAAATTCACTATGGAATTTATAAATGAAAAGGGGAATTTGTTTAAAAATAAGCGTTGATTTATTTTTGAAGTGTGGGAATTAATTTACGGATTTGGAATGTAAATATAAAGTAAATCGTTAAGGATTTATTTAATTCGTTTAAATGAACCATGTTGAAATGAAAGTATTTCCGCGTAAGGAAAATGATTGAAATTTGTTTCAAAAGTGGTAAAGATGAAAAGTAATTTGAAAATTGTTTTCAAATGGTTGAAGTGTGAAAATTATATATCTTGTAAAGATATTTTTGGAAAATAAAATAATTTGGAAAATTATTTGGAATCTGGTGATGTTGTGCATATCCATTGATAGTTCAATAACCGGCTATCAATATTTACCTTTGAATGGGTATTTTTTGAGATTTGCTTGAATTTGAATACCACACTTATTTTTGAATAAGCGCTCACTATTCGGGTTAACCGGGAAAGGACCTTGGGGTCGTATAACCCATTCCGAATATGTGATACGTCGTTATGAATTGCATTTGAAGACCGGTGTTGAAGACCAGATATTTTTGAAAACGAAAGGATTACCGTCGAATTTTCTGCACCGAATGGCCCTGGTATAGAAATTCCATATGTGATGGAAATTCCGGACGTGATTAGGGAATATCCGGATTGCAAGGACTTCTTTGTAAGTGCCTTCGGTTCTGTTAGAACCCAGAACAGACTTGTATGGTTACGTGTCTGATATTACATTTTGAGATATAAAGCAGATTTCTTTCAAATACATTTCTGTTGGTGGCGGAGAATTTATTCTCTTAGCTTAACACCCTTCTCTGAGACGTACGCGCTCATAGGTTATGTAGTTGAGGGTTATCAGCAATATATTCCCAATTTGGTAATGTGACATGTTGAGTGTTGCTGTGAAATGATCATTGTTTGATCATTTGTGATATGATCATTTGTTTGATCATTTGTCTTTGTGATCATTGCTTTGATCATTTGTTGACCCAAAGCATGGCTTTGTACCAAAGCGTGGCTTTGTGGACGAGACTTCGTCGGACCTCACACCCCGGAAGTGGTCAAAACAGGAAGGATGCGGCAAGGTTATTAGGGGTAGCTCCCTTTAGGGTATGTCATTTCCTTCTGGAAAGGGTGGTATCATGGTATGGAGCCCAGATACTTACTCATGTTGATACACTATATCTAATACTGTGTGGTGTTGTTGGAATCGAGCACTCAGATAAAGGTCCAAAGGGACCGGGGGATGGCATAGTCGTGTAGCATTTACCTAGTGAAAAAGGTAACCCGGCCTTGTGTTGGCAGAGAGCTGGTTAAGTTCTCGTGACGTCCCGCCAGAGGCAATCCCATGTGGCAGTAGGAAGTTTCTTGGCCTGACCATTTGTTGGAAATCCAATAAAACAATAAGATCATGTACGGTTTTAGTTGTAGAACCTGCCATTTACTTATGGTGGTCACCGCTGTTTAGATGGTAGCTATAGTAGGCATACGATAATGGTCGTATGTTGGCTAAGATTTATATCTTTACTTTCGAAATGATTTTTCCTACACTATGCGCTAGTAATAATAACCAATGTTTCTTTTTAATGTGTATCAAGCATCTTTGACTATCATAAGAAGAAATCTCCTCCGATTCTGCGTTTGCATTGTGTGTGTGTGCGGGAGGCCTTATGGTAGTCTCACTTTTAAAAGCATTGTGAATCTATTTTAAAATTATCCTATTCTTTGTTTTAAAGATAAAATAAACTATTTTAGTTCTCACACCAGTCACATGACTGACTCGGAGTTTATTATTTTCGTTCCTAAACTCTGGGTGCCCAACAATTTCCACACGGGCAGTCAAGAGTCGAGTTAATCAGGATATTCTGGAATTCAGGAGTTGCTGGAGGCAAGCTGGATGGCATGGCGTATTACTAGTATACAGTATTTCTTTTCCGCTGTTTGTTGTTGTTTGATTGTTGTGCACTCTGATGGTATGATGTAATGTAATGACTGATATAATTCTTTGTTTAAAGATTATTCATTTAATTATTATATGTTGTTCCGCTGCGATTGTGAGATTCTGATATTGTTTCTGTTGCTGTTTTCTTATTTCTTCTATCTTTTTCTTCTACCTCTTCTTCTTTAACCCTAACAATTCGGTTTTCTGGCATTCGATTGCTCGGCAGTTGATACAGTGGACGTATTGATGTCGGTTTTTGTAACGCTTGCGATTTTTCGTTGCCGAAAAACCGAAATGTTATGGGTTTTAAGAAAAGAAGAAAAGAAGAAAAAGAGAATAGAAGGTTGAAAATAGATAAGGTAGAAAAGATAGAGAAGAAAACAGAAAATAGGGAGAAGAGAAAATAGAAAAGAGAACAGAAAATTTTAAAATAGAAGAAAAAGAGAATAGAACGGACAGAAAGGAAACAACAAAGAACAACATCAGAATCTCACAATTCGCAGCGGAACAACATATAATAATAAATGAATAATCTTTAAACAAAGAACTATATCAGTTATTACATTTTACACATTACATTTCATTACATCATATCATCAGAGTGTACAACATCATACAACAACAAACAGTGCAGCGGAAAAAGAAATACTATATAAACTAGTAATATGCCATGCCATCCATCTTGCCTCCAGCAACTCCAGAATATCCAGAATATCCTGATAAACCTAACTCTTAACTGCCCGTGTGGAAATTGGTGGGCACCCAGAGTTTAGGAAGGAAAACAATAAACTCCAAGTCAGTCATGTGACTGGTGTGAGAACTCAAAACAGTTTATTTATCTTTAAAATCAAAATAGAGGAATATTTTTAAATTCAATTCGCAATGCTTTTAAAAATGAGACTACCATAAGGCCTCCCGCACACACACACATGCAAACGCAGAATCGGAGGAGATTTCTCCTTATGATAGCCAAAGATGCTTGATACGCATTTAAAAAGAACATTTGATATTATTATTAGTGTATAGTGTAGGAAAAATTCATTTCGAAAGTAGAATATAAATCTTAGCCAGCATAGACATTTCGAACTATGCCTACTATAGCTATCATCCAAACAGTGGTGACCACCATAAGTGAATGGCAGGTTCTACAACTAATACCGTACAAGTTTCGTATTGGGAATTGGATTTCCAACGAATGATCAGGCCAAGGAACTTCCCATTGCCACATGAGAATGCCTCTGGATGGACATCCCCGAGAACCAAACCGGATCTCTACCAACACAAGGTCGGGTTACCCCTAACTGAGTAACAACTGACCGAATATGCCATCCCCCGGTCCTTTGGGACCTTTTCACCGAGCGCTCGTAATCAATTCACACAATCATAACAAAGTGTTTTCAACATGAGTAAGTATCTGGGCTCCATACCATGATACCACCCTTTTCCAGAAGGAAATGGACACATCCTAAAGGGTGCTACCCCTCATAACCTTGCTGCTTCTTTCCTATTTTGACCATTCACGGGGTGTGAGGCTCGACGAAGTCACGTCCACAAAAACATACTTTATACAAAAGCCGTGCTTTGGGTCAACAAATGATCAACACAATGATCACAAGGATAGACGATCAAATAAACGATCCTATCACAAATAATCAACACAATGATCATTTCAGCAACACTCAGCATGTCACATTACCAAATTGGGAATATATCGCTGATAACCTTCAATTATATAACCTCTGAGCTCGTACGTCTCAGAGAAGGGTGTTAAGCTAAAAGAATAAATTCTCCGCCACCAACAGAAATATATTTGAAAGAAATCTGCTTTATATCTCAACTTGTAATGTCAGACATACAATCCATACAAGTCTGTTCCGGACTCGAACAAAACCGAAGGCACTTACAAAGAAGTCCTTGCAATCCGGATATTCACGATCCTGATCGGATTCACCATCACATATGGAGAGCTCGATACCGTAGCTACTCGGTGCAGAGTCAATCGACAGGTCATCCTATCGCTCTCGCAAATACCGGGTCTTCAACACCGATCTTCAAATGCAATTCACAACGACGTATCACATATTCGGAATGGGTTATACGACCCCATGGTCCTTTCCCGGTTAAACCGAATAGTGAGCGCTTATTCAAAAATAAGTGTGGCATTCAAATTCAAACAAATCACATCAATTACCCATTCAAAGGGAAATATTGATAGTCGGTTATTGAACTATCAATTGGTATGCATACATCACCAGATTCCAAATAATTTTCCAAATTATTTATTTTCCAAAATATCTTCACTAGATATTAAATTTCAATACCTCAAAAATAAATCAATATTTATTTTTAAACAAATTCCACTTTTCATTTATAAATTCCATAATGAATTTATATTTTAAAATATTAATGAATATACGATTTCAATTATTCATTTTCAATTTATCTTCAAAAAGATAAATCCTCTAAACGTTTCATTTCACATTGGAAAAACATTTCCATACTTATACATTCATAAGTAATTCACAAATTTTATTTATTTTCAACACTTAGAAAATATTAAACATACTTAAATCGAGATTAAGTATATATTTCATTCTTTTAAGGAAATCATTCTCTTAAATAAAATTATTTGGGCCAAAACGAATGTTACGTAAAACATCGTTACGACAATCCAAAATCACTAGTAAGGGATTCAAAATTAAATAGATATATAAATCCCAATACTATACAAAACATTTCCTTTCGGAAATCATTTACTATAACAACAGTGTTATAGTCCACCATTTCCTTTTATTTCTCGAAAACGTCTACTTCAACAATAAATGTTGAAATCTATGGTTTCGAATCTCAATATGTTTAAAAACATCGTTAGATCGTTTTAATTCTATTTAAAATATCACATTCTAAACATTTTCTTTAACGTATTATTCACTATTCAAAAACGTGAATATACTTCGTTAACAATTTCATCCTTTTATTCATTTTATTTTAAAGTATTATTCACAGTCAAAAACGTGAATATAACTCCATAAATAAATCATAACAATTTACTTATCAAAATAAGTCGTTTGTGAATTTATAAAACAACGTTTATAAATTCCATTTCTATTTATTTATAAAAACTTCCTTTTTATAATTTCCATATTAACTTATTCCAGTTTATAACTAAATTACAAACTAAACGTTCATATTATAAGTTAATTACTTATAAAACGATTATTTTACAAAATCGTTCTTTTTTTAAAGACTTTCCAATTTATAAATCTTATAACTTATAAGATCCATTTATTTAACCAATCTATTCTTCAAATAATTTCACCAAATTTATAAATCTTACTATTTATAAATTTCTTTTATAACTTCACAGTTTATAATTCCATAAATTTCATTCATTTATGAAATTCATTTCCACTTCATTCAAACACTTATAAAAACTCGTTTTATAATGTCAACATTTCAATTTATAAATATCCATTTATAAATCTCTTGATATAAATCAATTTATATTATTCTTTAAAACGTCTTTAATCTCCTTTATTATTTCACCGTTTTGATTCATAAAATAATTAAATTTCATGAATTCTATATTTAAACTTTTCACAATAATTCTAAAATATCCCGATTTAACTATTTTATAAACTCAATAGCATCATATTCTCAAAAATCAGTTTTTAACTATATTTCTCAAAAATCATAATTTTTATAACTTTAAAAATTATAACGTTTGTTTATTTAAAATGAATCAATTCCAAAAATATTTTATAAACGTATACTTTCAAAAATCACTTTGAAATCATTTTAAAATTCCAAATTTAGCCCAATGATGCTACACACCAAATAGTCAATCGCGACTACAACAATATCATATATCAATATGAAAATCCATCAAATATCAAAATATCTGAAATCAAATAAATACTGTTGAGGAATCCAGTTGGATCCCTCCAACCTGTTTTCCTGCATCCAAAAACATTAGCACAATACCAATTTCGCTCCAGTACGAAATTATCGCAGTATATGTTCTTATTAAATATTGTCCGCTTAATAACGGCGTAATAGGGTCTCATCCGCTAAAAAATACGGGAAATCAACAACTGCAATATATACATATGCCAATATATGTATATTGATATTATATATAATACCAATTTCACTGTTTATGAAATATTCGCGGTATATGTTTTTATTAAATAACATCCGCTTAATAACGGCGCATAATGTCTATTTTAACAATCAATAGATATCAATCATCATTCAAACATGCATTCAAATATTTTAAATCTAACTATTTAAAATAAAATCGAAACCATTTCGATTGAGTGAGAAGTTCTCACCTTGATTTTATTTCTGTTTTAGCGATTTATTTCGAATAAAATTAAACGGACGTTTAATTTTACCCAAAATTCTCACTAAATCCAAACGACTCCAAACCAACTCCATCGCGTAGTGCTCGTCCATACGATTCCAACGCAACTGAGTTTGCATTTTTTCGACCTCATATGAAAAAGATATTGATTGTTGAAGTTACACGAATTAATTTATAACAAATTTCAACATTTTATTATAATTTTAAACTCAAACAAATATAGGCCGTTGATTTCATGAATGCCTGGATCTGGACCATGCGCCTCCCCTCCCTTTCTCCCTCACGTATGTGCGTCCCCTTCCATCTACAGGCAACGCAAGAAACCCATGAAGCCGACCCTTTAGGGTTTCAAACGCAACCCACAACACTTGCCTTCACCTCGATCAACCACTTCCAAACGAACCGCCTACGCATGCTCCACCACAGCTCGAAGACCGGTCAAGCTCGGTGGTCCCAGGCACTCGAAAAACGTGCCTGACCGTTGGTGCTTTGAGGCCAAATTGCCGTCAATTCGTCACGCCAATGACGATCATAACCGTTGAGAACGTAGAGTTCGTGATGCTCTACAAACTTGTAGTTGATGATTCGTTGAAATACTTCACGGATTGGAAGTTTACAAGGGAAGAAAACTGCAAATTTCAGGCCGTTGGTTTTAGCATAGGCGGCTAGGGTTTCTAACCTAATTTTTTTTTTTTTTTTTTTTTGAAAGGGGTGGGTGTATTTATAGGAAAAATTCGAACACTATTCATCCGATTTTCCAGAACTCCGATTTATGTGCCGAAACTGACGTTCCTAAGGTTTATCCCGCGTTCCGGACACAATGGAACAGGTTTCGGAAGCTAATTCGGAAGTATGTGCGAGTTATGGCTGTAATCGCTCAATTTAAATTAAACCGATTTAAGCGATTTTCTAGGCGTTTTAATTTGTACCGGACAAACGGTAAATCCAATTGACACGAAATTTGAAACCTTACAAAAATATCACATTACGGATCCGATGAAACTGGTTTCGTCGAAATCCGAGACTTTTTGAAAAATGGCTATTTTGACTCGCCAAATTTAAATTAAAAACGATTCGATGCGTTTCGTGCTGCCACGATCAAACGATAACTCCGATTCACACGAAAATTGAAATCCGGTAATAACTATCTATTACGGATCCAATGGAACTGGTTTCGTTCAATTCTGAGACTGTTCAAAAATTGGCTATTTTCACTAGTCGGTTTTAATATTAAAATATTCAATTTTCACAAATTAACTTTTAATTCGATTTTAAAAGTTCTAAAATATCATTCTAACTCCAACATGATAAAATAAAATTTTACAAATCATTTTCAATCATATTTAACTCAATTTTCAATTATTTCCATAATTTAACATATTAAATTATCGATTTAATTATCCAATTAAATCCAATAATTCAAATAAAAATTTATTTGACTTATAAATTCACTCATTAATATTTTAAAATTAATTAAATATCCAAATTTTAATTACTAAAAATTCTGGGTCGTTACAGTTTTCGAGCAACGAAAAATCGAGTCGTTACAAAATTAAAGAAAATGTGAGTTTGAAAGCTTGGGTTTGCAAAATGGTGGTTTCTTTTGTTTTACGGAATAGAGGAAGAAGATGAGCTTGTGTTTGAACGTACAGGAATTGGTTTTTTCCTTTTCTTATAACCTGGCTAAGTTTAAATGGGCTTATGGACCTAAAATTAAAAGAAAAATCAAATGGCCTAAGTTAGTTGCTTAACATAAAACCAAATGCATTCTTATATGCACTAATTTATAAAACAAAGTCATTTTCCTTTCAATTTTCAACCAAACAAAAAATTTAAATTTATATACACGTGAAATAGATTATTTTTCACTATATGAAAAGATTAACTTTTATTTTTAAAACATTATTATTGTTAAAATCTTTTATTTCACAATAATACACAATTCACTCAAATAAATAAATAAAACTCTATTTTAAACTTCTAAAATTCCACAAAAATACTTTTCTTGCTTAGAAAAGAATATTTTAACCAATTTTAAACCCAAATTTATAATTAAACTCATTTTAAAACCAATTTCCAACTTTTTGTTTAAATAATTTTTTTTTTAAAATCTCATACTTCTTTTAAAAATAATTAAAAGAAGTATTTGGCAATAGTTAATACAGTTATTGCATTTTCATCAAATAAAGTCATCATCCACTCATTATTCTCACAAATAAACATGATAAAGTTTTCCAAAACTTTATTTCCACATTTTATTTTCAAAATCATTATTTATTTAAAATAAATAATTTAAATCTCCAATTTATTTTAATTCACTTATTAAATTATAACTTCCGCTATAATTTAATATTTATAGGTAGTCACTAAAACTGGGGTTGTTACAGACTCCCCTCTTAATAAAATTGCGTCCTCGCAATTTCTAGAGAAGAATTTGTATTCATCTCATTTTTTCGTTAATCAAAGGAAGAATATACTAGCTCGAATTTAAAAGAAATTATCAACTCTCAAAATAAGACGACAGAAACCCCAAATAAGACTCGCTCGATTAATTATACGGTTTCCAATGTGCTAACATCTAGATTAGCAAACCAATTAATTTTTCGAGCAACATGCAAGATTTCGAAGGAGTCTCACCTTCGAATAAGAACATAACAAGATGCTACATAAGGGATCAGTCATATGAGATAAATTTCTCATAAGCTCCTCGAGTGGATTTAGCACAACTTCAACCCGAACTCTAATCAATAAGATGATTATCGATATGATCTTTTCGTATGACACTACAGAAGGAACCACATCGATGCTAGATAGAGATAATAGAGGTAAGATAGTTCTACGAAAAGGTGGTTTCTTCAAGGACCACCAGACTCAAGCGATCGCATAAATGCACGTTGTTAGAAAATAACACGAGATTAAGATAAACACAAGGAATGGATTTTTAAACTCTCTCTTACTAATCAGATATTCTTAAAGTTTTCCAACCCATTATCTTCAAGATTTAAAATTCTCAATTTTCAACACTTGAAACTTTGAGAAACAAATTGAAATATAATACGTTGCAAACTAGAGTATACATATGGATTCAAATTATTATTATATAGTATTTTAAATTTATTTTTCTAATATAAAATATATTTATTTCCTATAATAAAGGAATTTCAAATATTGGATTTGTTAGTCTTTTCAGGAAAAAGTTTTAACAGCTTGTTGTCTCTAGTAAACTATCTTACACATAAAAAATACACTTTTGTACCATTCGAACATACGAGAAAGAGAATTAAACGATTTAGTAAAACACGTGGTATGGGACATGTGCGTTTACTATTTCGGTTAATTTCGGATTTGTACGATCGAAACTATCCGGATTATGATTTCTGAATTATTTAACAAATTTATGGCGGATTTTTGATATTATAACTCCTATATTTAGGAATTATCTAGGAAGGCAAATATTTGGCGAGTTTTATGTTTTGAGATTTCTACTTTGAGATTTATGGTTTAGGAGGAACCATCACGATGTTTTCACTTGTCGATGAGACGAGATGAGTTACGATGTCATTTAATACTTGTCGATGAGACGAGATGAGTATGGTATCTCTTTATTACTTGCCAATGATACGAGGCAAGATTTGATTTTCTAAGTTTCATGATGTTCCTAGTGTGGCATCGACTAGCGGATAGTAAACCGCTAAGTGCGAACGTGTGGTATGGGACACACATTAACAGTTTTCGGGTTTCTATCCATTAGTTTGTGGCACATTCACGATGTTTACCTAATAGAACTGCTTTGAGAGGTGTATCGACTAGTCATGAGGATGTACTGCTTTGGGAGGTGTTAGTGACCTTGTTAGGGTTGACAAAATGGCTTGGAGAGGTGTTAGCGACCTTTACATGAGGATGAATTGCTTAGGGAGGCATTAGCGACCTTGTCAAAGGCTTCGGCCGTTTGAGAATGGCATGTGCATCATCACTTCGGCATGCAAATGGGATTTGGCCAATCCGGGGAATTTTTATGAGTTTTTTATTTCGATTTCACCAATTTTGAGATGATGAATTTACTTATAATCTTGAGTTAGAGAAAGGCTTGTGCGTGTGTGTGTGTGTGTGTATTGTTTATGTGATTTCGATATGGGGATTAGAAATTCTTATTGAGTTTCATGAGTTTTGATTTGGAGATTATCATTGGCGATTATTTATATTATTTGAATGTTATTGTTAAGTTTAACTCTTTTGAGGTCATTGTATAATTAAGTGACATTGTTTCACTTAAGTCATGAGTATGTGTTCTTTCTATTGCCTCTTCTCATTTGAGAAGAATTATCACCTTGTATCTTATGCTTCACATTATTGTCTATCCTTATTAACTAATTGTTTTTACTAGACTGGCCCTTGTATTTAATACTCGGGTCAGACCGAGTTGTTTCAGGTTTGCTATCAGTTTCAGGACTTAGCTTTGATGCATCTGCTTGGATATTGGCCTAGAATTTTTGTGTAGTTAATATTTCTTTCCGCTTGACTTTGATGTGTATATTGATTCGATGTATATAGTGTGGTCTCTGAACACTTTTGTATATCGTTTTGTATTGTACTGGGATGTATCAATGCATATGTATTTATATATATGCCGATTATTGTTCTGTGATGTGATATGCATTCTGTTATTGCATTTTGTTCTGATAGATCTATTATCCACCTATAGTTTTGTATAAAGCATTTATTGGATATGTCAATCCATGGGAGATAAAAAAACACATAGTGCATTTATTGACTTATTCAGTAGATATTTAAGACAAGATTATAGATGGTCGCTCCTAACCAGCCATATTCTCTGCATTAGCAGACAGAATTACCCAGTAATTCTCTTTGTTAATGTGGGTTTCGGGGTGGGGCGTCGCAATACAAGGGTAAGGGTTATGGGCAACAATTTCCTAATATACCCTTATGTAATTTAATTATCCAAAATATCATTCTTAAGCTCATTTATTACTATATTAGGCTGGGCCTTATTTAAATTAATTCAAGTCTCAATCCCCTTGTCACTTAAAATTTACATTATTCTATTTTATTTATCTAAATAAATCTCTTGAATAATGATATCAAAAATTAGGGGTGTTACAGGTGCAGCCCACATGGCTTGGCTGTCACTCGCGCCTTGGTTTTAGTTTTATCGATGTTGGATATCGGTGCTCAAACGAGCTATAAATCATCTAAGAATGACGAAGCATAATAATGACTTCTAGGGTGCAGCCACCTTTTTTGCGCCATGGTTTTAGTCATTTTCGACAGAGGATAACATAATTCAACGGACCAATAAATCATCTTAGAATGACAATAACAAAGAAGCTGAAGTAACCGATAGTTGAGATACCAACTATCGAGGATGTAAAACGTTCGTATATGGAAATTAAGTCTTCCATACTTATCACTACTCATTGAATTCAAACTTGTACTTTTTCTTAGTAAACAATAATACCGGACAAGTCAAGGTAATGCTACCTCCAAGTCATGAACGATTATTCTTAACTTTTGAAATAGAGATAAGTTTACTTCTTTGATGTTTAGTGCTAATTATACAAATAAATTATTTCCATATAAGTGATTCGCTTTACAAAAATAATTTATTTTCATAAACGAATCAAACTTTGACTTTTAAAAACGAACTGAACTTGTGATTGATTTACGTATTTCCATATTAGTAAAACACTTAGAATTAGTTCCTAATCATCAAAACGTTCAGAGAATATTTCGCCAAGTGCGCAACCCCGAAGGCCTAAACCAACATTAGACCGAACACCTAGAACATTATCTAACTTAACATCCAAATAATCGAGTTCCAGTTCTATTTTATAACTTTAGAACAATATTAATTATCTCGAAAGATAAATAATCAAATTTAAAATGTAACAACCCACAATTTTCGATCATTAAAATAATTATAAATAAGAATTTGAAATGTAATATGGGAAGAAATTAAAATTTTATGATTTAATTGTGAGAAAAATAATTATAATATGGTTTAATAATGTTGTTTGGATGTTATTGAAACTATCTTTAATGTAATTTCAATTAATTGAAATTATTGTAAAGTTAATTTGGTTGTAATTGTAAATATGGAATTAAATTGGTGATTAATGGAATCAATGAAATTGAAAAATTATAATTAAAATGGTAAAAGATGATAACTGTAGAATAAAAAATAACAAAATGTAAACTAGTCTCCAATGAATTCATATGGTATTGGACGATTGAATAAAAAGAGCATAAATAAAAATAAAATAATTCATTGGAATTTAAATTATAATTGACTGGAATTTTATAATGATTGAAATTGAACTTCGAAATTTATGTAATGTTTAAATATTAGGTTTAACATGGAAATTTTATTTTAAAGGGTTATTAATTTCTATATAATCAAGACTGATAAAACTGTTAACTTTTTAATTTAGAATTTAAAACATGATTAAATCCATTTAATAATAATATATCTAATTAACGTGAAATTAGCCATTTTAGCCACTGTCTCAGATTTCGGCGAAACCAGTTTCATTAGATCCATAATAGTGAATTATTGTAGGATTTCTACTTTCGTAACGATCGGACTTGTCGTTTGGCCGCGCGGGCTGGAAACACATAGAAATCAATTAAAAGGATTTAAAAGAATTTAATTTGATTTTAAATGCTAAGTACTTTATACAAGGGAAATTGGATTTGAATTTGGTTCCATTGAATTTAAAAATATCAAAAACATATATTTTGATATATTGGATGACCTATTTTCATTTCGAGAATGAAACGGGCTTTTCGGGTCGGTGTTATCGTTTCGACCCAATTAGATATGTCCGTTCATTCTTATCTGTCTCTCTCTATATAAATATTTTTCCTAACCCTAACATTCTCTATTTTTTTATTTCTATGCGTATTGCAAATTTTGGTTCCTTGCTTCGTATCCAATGGCTGAAATCCAAATTCCAAAATTCAATTTCAAAATTCAAACTCTCCAAACCCTAGCAAATTATATATCATCGGAATGCTCTCGACGAGTGCAATCTATTATTATAGTTCTTTTTTCGATTTGATGCGTTGTTTGACAAGAAAACAATGAAGAAGCCTCGGTCATCCACATTAGGCTTTCAATTTCAATGGCAGATCGACGATTTTACGACAATCGGGAGGTATGGGCCTATAGAGGCTGACCTGCAGAGTAAATCTATGGGTATACTTC
The DNA here is from genome assembly GCA_030765085.1 of Allium cepa. Taxonomy (NCBI): domain Eukaryota; kingdom Viridiplantae; phylum Streptophyta; class Magnoliopsida; order Asparagales; family Amaryllidaceae; genus Allium; species Allium cepa. The sequence continues at coordinate 815,124,184 of CM060939.1, forward strand.
GTGTCAAAGGTGTCAGAAAATGCTTGAATTTTCCTTGGAAGATGCAGTGGCATGGAGCATTTTCTGGACTTGAAGGAGGCCGTGCGGCCAAGGGATAGGCGACATGAGGCGGTGGTTACAGACGCGATGCAGATCTTGGTCATGGCATACGGGAGGGTGCGGTTGCATGATTTTGGATGGCAGCTGTACTTGGGTGTTTGATACAGTAACATTTGTGAGCGACTAAGGTTTTGGAGGCAAGTGAATTTACATTTTTTCTCCTATAACATATTTTATTTAAATTTAAGTTTTCACGTACTCTAACTCGAATAACTTTTACATATGAACTCTGATTTGGGCGCGATTTTCTTTATAACGACCCGGTATTTCGTGCTATTCGCATCCGCACATGTCAGACTTGAATTGCTCAAAACAATAAATTGTTAATTTATATTTGGCGAAACTCAGCATATATAGTAAATAAATCAATCACAGAATCACAAACACAGAGTAATATACTAGTAAGTCGCGGAATAGATAAATAGTAGTTCATAATCTACTATATAAAACATTAGATTTTGAAATAAAATACAACAGAACATCTCAAATACAATGCAGTCTCAAATACAAACAAATGACAAATCTAAACAAAACAATTGGATAGTTAGAAGCTGAACAGATATAGATGGATCTCCAAGTGAAGCTCCAACTCCAAAGGTGAGTCTTCAAATGTTGTGACACTTAGTTTGACCCGAGCGTAAAGTAAAACACAAAACACTCGAGTCAGGATTCACATTCTTATAATAATAAATTCAACGCAAGTGAAATGTCAACTGAAATACAAGTAACTTAAAGGTTGTTTGGGATTTCCATCCTCTAAGGATCCACAGAACTCTCTACTATGTAGTAATATACGCTATTATAATATGTCTATAGTAAAGTAAAACTTCTAAAATAGCGTTAAGGCATTACCCATATCCCCCTTAACACATTTTATATATTCCGTAGTCTATACAATGTCGTACGCTCCTCTGTTTTGGACATATTTTTATTATTGTATATTATTCAATTACATTCAATCCCGCTCCATGTAAGTTTTATTAATTATTCCAATGTAACTAAATCCTATACACATTTTCCTTTTATTTCAACAATTTTTTTTAATTTTTAAGCAAGATTTTAGTTTGAACCAATTATTACTTAAGTTTTCTCTTGTATAACCTTAAATTTTATATTCAAACTAACATTTTAACTTTCTGAATATTTTTGGCAAGTTATATATATTAGAACGCAATTTAGTATTATACAAATAAGTTTTTATTCAAATTCAACTATTTCAAGTTGGTTAAATTTCATTTATCATTTTAGATATTTCACTTATTCAAAAATTGCACTTTATTTCAATGATTTAAACCATTTCTTAATATAAAACTTAAGATTCGAATTTTTCGATTCCTCTTCAAACTACTTTGAAATAATTACATACATATATATCTTATAAATCAACTCATATTCAAGAAATTCAAATCAAATTCATTTTCCAAAACAAAAGTGTAGCACGGCTACTAACTCGACTCTCCATCTTAAAACTCGAAAATGAAAGTCGATGATGCTGCTTATCACCAAAATTACTTTCCAGCGACATACGAAGAGAGTACAGACTTAGTTCCTTTAAAAAAATTCTTTTGAAACAATTTCCATTCGAAAATACTTTCAAATAGCATATTCCAAAACTTAAAAAAACCAAAATTTTAAAAATACCAAAATTTTAATTTCTCAAATTCTTAATTTAAATTCATTTCAATCCCAAATCAAATTTCTTTAAACCATGTTTTACAATTTCATTTATCTATATCATGTGTCAATAGTCAAAGGTTTACAAAACAATAAATGAAAATCAAATATTATCGTTTTCAACAACCAATTCATTTAATCATTTAATTTCAGAAAATTTATACTTATATATATATATGTATATATAACCATACATAAAATTATTCCATTTTGAAAACAATATTATATCAGTTTGCGATGTTTAAGTGCTCTGGAATTTCTATCGATGGCGTTAGCTTGACGAATCGATCGAAACCCAAAATTCAAACTTAACATCTCAAAAAACATAATATATAAAACATTTTTATATTAGTCACAAATATACTCCCTCACACGATGATTCAAGAATGGATTTAAGGGCAAGGATAGAGATTTAATTTAAAGAGACCCTAATCAAAAAGAATTCTAACCTAAAATAGGTATGCTCGAAAGTGAGATAAGATAGATAGATAATAAAATAGAAAAGATGGATAGGCTTATATAAATCACGGGAGACCTTAACCGGTCAACCGAGATTTCGAGAATAAAATCATGTGGAATTCAATTTCCTGCTTAAATGGGAGAGATGTGTCTTCACCAAAACATCAGGATATTCCCTGATTATCAAGGTGTAGTCAAGGTCACTAAGCTGAGTATCAAATGAAATTTAGAACTGCCTGCATAACCGAAGACATTCGACATTCAATAAGAAGAGAATTACCCGGGTTGTCCACCAAGAGAAGATTCGTGCATTACAAGAAATAACAGCATCGAATCCAAGGATATAAAAGTCTCCATTGAATCGACACCTGTTGTAAAGGAGTTCACCCCTTTACAAGTCATATAAAGGTTGGCGGGACCGCCGAAGGTGTGAGTCACCCAAAAGAATGAAGCTATAGGATGCTTCAGTGTCAAAAAACACGAATAGAGAAAGACAAATATGAATTTTAAAACAGAGGGGAAGCTCCAAAATTCAAAGGAAATTCGAATCAAAGAGGAAGAAATTTAAGTTCGAACAAAACGTGATTCTGTAATCAAATTTATTTATATGGTAAGTTTTTCCTAAACCTGACTTTGATACCAACTGTAACGACCCAGTATTTCATGCCATTCGCATACGCACATATCGGACTTGAATTGCTCAAAACAACATATTGTTAATTTATATTTAGCAAAACTCAGCATATACAGTAAATAAATCAATCACAGAAACACAAACACGGAGTAATATAGTAATAAGCAGCTGAATAGATAAATAGTAGTTCATGAAGCTACTATATAAAACATCGGATTTTGAAATAAAATACAACAGAATATCTCAACTGCAATGTTATCTCAAATACAAACAGATGATAAATGTGAACAAAAAAATGGATAGCTGAAAGCTGAATAGGTATAGATGGATCTCCAAGTGAAGCTCCAACTCTAAAGGTGAACCTTCAAATGCTGTGACACTCAGTCTGACCCGAACTTAAAGCAAAACACTCGAGTCAGGATTAAAATTCTTATATTAATAAATTCAACTCAAGCGAAATGTCAATTGAAATACAAGTAACTTAAAGGATGTTTAGGATTTCCATCCTCTAAGGATCCGTGGAACTATCTACTATGTAGTAATATACACTATTATAATATGTCTATAGTAAGGTAAAACTGTTAAAATAGCATTAAGGCGTTACTCATATCCCCCTTAACACATTTTATATATTCCCGTAGTTTATTCAATGTCGTACGCTCCTGGGTAAACTTGAGGTTTACCCAAAGGACATCACATAAGTACGGTACAAAATAAACTCGTAGAAGGCGCGATAAAGCATGCGACAAGGCACTCGAGGTAATGCCAGGATAGATATACTATTTGCATATCCGGACTGGTGGTAACGCATAGTAGCTACTACCGCCCACCTCATGACACACTCCATAATCAAAGGTGCACCCAATCAAATCACAAAAGCAATAGAACGGTATCGAAGGAATGTGTCCAATAGGAGGAATGACCTCACTTGGCCTAGCATGGCTCCTGTTTTAGCCACATCAAGCTAACTCAGGGAGTCAAGGCTACATAAATGCCATATAGAATCGTCACCAAACCATCCTACTTCATTTTGAAATCTCCACCACGTAAACAGTTGCTAATGTGGTTTTCGGTATTGGAAGAGAGTACGACAATATCCGATCTTAGTCTCTTTAACAACCAAACGTTATTATAACACTATGGTCATTTCATTTCAAACAGTCCATGATTCATATCAAAAAATCATATCATTTCAAACCATATCAATTTGGTATCATTATACACTTTAAATCATATTAATTTCCAAAATCATTACACTTTTAAAGTTATGTCACTTTCGAAATCATAACACTTTTGAAATCATAACATATGGAAATCATAACACTTTGGAAATAATAGCACCATTGAAATCATAACACTCCCAGCTTACACAGTTTAGATATTGAAAATAGTATATACATTAAAATAGTTATAAATTAAAATAGTTTTTATAGATTAAAAATACATTATATAATAAAAATAGTTTCCTCCAATTTCATAAATCGATTCAAATCATCTTAAATTCCAAAATTAAATTCAAATCAATTCCAGTTCAACCATTTTAATTTAAAGTTTAAAATTTACTTCAAAAATTTATGTTTAAAAATTCAAACATTTATAATATGAACTTCATTTATATTTCAACATTTAAATTTAAATTTATTCAAATTGGAAAATATTCACTTACCCATTTTAATAAAATTTATTTAAATCCCAATTTATATATTTAAATCAATATTAAATATTCAGTATCAATTTTATTTAAAATTGAGAATATTCATTTAATCACTTTTTATCAAATCAAGTTATAAATCATATTTTTTTTAAATCCCGAAATCAATGAGTTTAAATCGATTCCTATTTAAATTCACTTATTAACCAATTTAAAATTCCAAGCCAACATTAATTTATCTTCCCAACCTTTATTATTAAAGTTATAAAATCTATTTTTAAAATGTTAATATAAATTTAAATAAATATTAAAACATATTATACATTGAATTTTATTAAATTAAGTTTTATTATTAAATGTATATTTTATATTAAATATTATTTTATCATATCATTTCAAACCATATCAATTTGGTATCATTATACACTTTAAATCATATTAATTTCCAAAATCATTACACTTTTAAAGTTATGTCACTTTCGAAATCATAACACTTTTGAAATCATAACATATGGAAATCATAACACTTTGGAAATAATAGCACCATTGAAATCATAACACTCCCAGCTTACACAGTTTAGATATTGAAAATAGTATATACATTAAAATAGTTATAAATTAAAATAGTTTTTATATATTAAAAATACATTATATAATAAAAATAGTTTCCTCCAATTTCATAAATCGATTCAAATCATCTTAAATTCCAAAATTAAATTCAAATCAATTCCAGTTCAACCATTTTAATTTAAAGTTTAAAATTTACTTCAAAAATTTATGTTTAAAAATTCAAACATTTATAATATGAACTTCATTTATATTTCAACATTTAAATTTAAATTTATTCAAATTGGAAAATATTCACTTACCCATTTTAATAAAATTTATTTAAATCCCAATTTATATATTTAAATCAATATTAAATATTCAGTATCAATTTTATTTAAAATTGAGAATATTCATTTAATCACTTTTTATCAAATCAAGTTATAAATCATATTTTTTTTAAATCCCGAAATCAATGAGTTTAAATCGATTCCTATTTAAATTCACTTATTAACCAATTTAAAATTCCAAGCCAACATTAATTTATCTTCCCAACCTTTATTATTAAAGTTATAAAATCTATTTTTAAAATGTTAATATAAATTTAAATAAATATTAAAACATATTATACATTGAATTTTATTAAATTAAGTTTTATTATTAAATGTATATTTTATATTAAATATTATTTTATATGTTTTTAAGAAAATAAAATTATAAGAAAAATCTTAAAATTTATAATTTCAAAACTAACTTATAAATTTAAAATTTTCGAAACGTAAAATTTTAAAATCTAAAATTTAGACATATATAGAAATTACATTTATATATTATATTTTTAGAAAATCAATATTTATTAAAACCATATATATTTCTTTCCAAAACCTTGAAAATCATTTTCAAAATATATAGACCAACGATGTCTATACAAAATTTCCTATCCTATAGTCAAGTGATACGTATATTTATCATTTTAATCCGCAATTTAATTATCTACGGGTATATATCATTTCAACCAGCAATCCCAAATTTAATTCAAAGAAAATCGCTTTGTTTATCATTTCAAACCATAACGATTTTCCCCTATTCTACTAGATCGTCCGGGTATGTATCATTTCAACCCATAGGGAATTCTATACTGACAGGGAACTTGCAGAGTGAAAACTGTAACGACCCAATATTTTCAACCATTTGCATCCACGCATGCCGAATTTGGGTTACTCAAAATACCAGATTGTTAATTTATATTTGGAAAAACTCAACGTATACAGTAAATAAATAATCCCAGAATCACAAACACATAGTAATATAATGCAGCGGAAACAAAGAAATAGTAGTTCACGAAGCTACTATATATACACACACACATCAGAGTTAACAAGATACAACAGATGTCTCAAATACAATAGTTAAATACAAGATCAGAATACATCACTAGAATCAATTGAATATCTGGAAGCTGGATATATAGCTGGATCTCCAAGCAAAGCTCCAACTCCAAAGGTGAGTCTTAAAAGCTGTATCACTCAGTTTGACCCGAGCGTAAAGCAAAACAAAAAACACTCGAGTCAGGTACATACTTATATAATGTAAACCAACTCAAGTGAACTGTAATATAAGGTACAAGTAACTTAAAGGATGATTGGGACCGCCCATCCTCTAAGAATCTGTTAAACTATTTACTATGTAGTAATATTTCGCAATTATAATAATGTCTATAGTAAAATAAACTTACTTTTAAATAGCGTTAAGGGGTCACCCATACAGCCCCTAACAAGTAATAGTGCCAATAGTCTATACAGTACCGTAATACCTCCTGATTGGCAGGCTACCAGATGATACTCCATAAGTACGACACAAATCAAACTCGTACAAGGCACTCTAGGGTAGGTGATATGGCACAACTAGGCAATTCCAGGGTAGATATACCAATTACGCTTCCGGGCCGGTGGTAACGCATTGCCACAGCTATCGCCCACCTTGAGACACACCCCCAAATCAATAAAATCAAAAGTTGCCACCGAATCAATCCAAAAGTCAAAGTATAATATCGAAGGGATGTGTCCGATCAAAGGTGCTACCTCATTAGGCCGTCAATCGCTCTTGTTTTTGCCACCTTATGCCAACTCATGGGAGTTGGGTCCACGTATATACCTCAAAGGAACGCCACTGCCATCCTACTTCATTCCAGAATTTCGACCGCATACACGGTTGTTAAAGTGATTTTCGGAATCAACAGAGAGTATGCCCATATCCAAACCAACCAACCGTTATTATAACCCATGGATGTTTCTTTCAAAATCATTTACACTTTAAAACCAAAATATCATATCCATTTCAAAACTAAATACTATATTATTTCCTTTCAAAATCAAATCAATATACCATTTTCCATTTGAAAAACCAAAGTAAAAATATATCCTTTAAATTCCAAAGACCAAATCAATATCTCATTTAAATAAAACCCAAGTTTCTAAATCAATGAATATTCCTTCAATTTATTAAACTCGAAATATTGTTTTAAATCGTCTTAAACCAAACCATATTCTTAAATCTTCAATTTCAATAAGTTCAAATTTATATATTTAAAGACAGTTCTTAATTAAATACAATTTCCAAAAATTTCATTTCCAAAGCCATATTACTTTCGAGTTATAACAACTCTGAAACCAAACACATTGAAACCATAATACTTTGAAATCCTAACAATTTAGAAATGTTATCATTTGGAATTCATACTGCTTAAAATCACAATACATAGAAATCATAGGATTTTTGGAATGTAAAACTTTCCACTTTAACATTTTATATAACCATAGTATTTATATACTTACAAATTTTAACATGGTCATTTTATCATAGCCTTATAGTAAAATACCTTTGTTACTGTAATATACAATATAAAGCTGAAATTCTTATGTAAAGTTAAAAGCACCTTATTAACTTACATTATTATTACAATAAAGAAACTTTACTATTTATTCATTGAAAATATGCCATTTACATTAGTTACAACTTACATATCGAATGTACGTTTAACTTACATTTATTACAATAAAGAGCATGTATCATTTTAATCCATATTACACTAACTAAAACTTACATTATCGAATGTACATTTTAATTTACATTTCTATTACAGTAAACATCATTTATTAATTTAATCAATAATACATTAATTAAAACTTTACATGTTTCTTTCATTAATTAGGACTTTACACGTTTCTTTCATTAATTAAAACTTTACATTTTTCTTGCATTAATTAAAAACTTTACATGTTTTTTCATTAATTAGGACTTTACACGTTTCTTGCGTTAATTAAAAACTTTACATGCCCTCTCATTAATTAGTACTTTACATGTTTCTTTCATTAATTAAAACTTTGCATGTTTCTTGCATTAAATAAAAACTTTACATTCATCAATTAGGACTTTACATGTTTCTTGCATTAATTAAAAGCTGTATTTCATTTTCTCAATTCAAAATACATCATTTATTATACAACCATACTCATTTCAAAACTAAAGATTGATTGCAATTATCAGGTTAGATTTTAAAATTCCATATTAATCAACTTTAATTATTAAATTATTTATCGCAAATAAAAATCTTTAAATTGCTATTTAAAACCAAATAAAGATTTTTAAATTACACTTTAAACCAATTATCAGTTTATAACATTTTAACTTATAAAAACCGATATCTCTTTATATTTCAAATCTTTAAATCAAATTTTAAGTTAAAATTCCATATATTCCAAAATTTCCAAATTCTTAATAAAATTTTAGGAAAATATTACTTTAAAAATATTAACCATGGGCCTATATAATATTTTCTAACCTAGATCAAGTGATACGGATATGTATCATTTCAATCCGTAATTTAAAAAGAAAAATCCAGGTTCTATCATTTCAAACCCGCAATCCCAAGAAAAATAAATACGAAAAAAATAAATAAAAAATCACTTGAGCCTATTACTTCAGCCCGTAGTGATATTCTTTATCCCAAAGTCCATTCAGGTATGTATCATTTCAACCTATAGTGATAGTAAACTTGTAGTGTGATAAACAGGAAATAATTATACCAATATAGCATATAATATCATAACAGATGTTGTAACAAATATATAAACAGCATTTAGCATTATATAATCAATCACAGGCATGTATGAACATAGCATAATAATTTCTACAATTCACTTGTCATCATTTCACAATTATAAAAGTAAGTTGTCTAGAGTGAAAAATCTCACCTTTTTGAAAGCTAGAATCAAAATCAAACACACATCCAAACTCCGCAAAGCACGAAAAGGCACGACAAAGCACGACTATATTTTTTTAAGTGGATGAAGAGTTAGATCCGAACTTGTAAACAACACACTACATAACATATAATAGCAAGGCTCAATACAAAAGAATATAGATAAAAACAATGAAAAGATAGAAACTAAAATGACCTAACCTTGATAAATCAAAGCAAGGCGATCAATACATGGCTTGGTTAAGGTTTGTTATCAATTTTGGTGATGTATGCTTCCATGGTGGTCACGACTAGGCTTTGGTGGTGAGGAGGAGGTGGTGTGGTCGGCAATAGGTGGAGACCGAGCTGTGCTTGAAGAAGAACAAAAGAAAAGAGAAAAAAAATAGAAAAAGAACAAGTGGAAGCCATAGAATAATTAGAGCTTGCCGTATTTTTTTTTCACGCAAATGATAATGAGGAGTTTTGAGAATTGTTTGTGCATGAGTTATCAAAAGAAATACATGGCTAAAGATGGAGAAAAAAAAGAAATGGCTAAGGAGGAGTAAATGATAGGAAACAAAAAGGCATAGGCTAAGGAGAAATAAACTTTCATATATTTTATTCTTAAATGCAAATGAATATGAGAAGTGGGAAATAAATTTTTGTATGCGAATTGATAAAGTTTATCACGGCTTGGAGGGGTTTGGAAGGCAAGAAAAGAAGTAAATGATAGGAAATGGAGAAGGAATAATTAAGGAGGAAGGAACGTATATATTTATTCTTAATTGCAAATGAAGATGAGGAGTTTGAAATGAGAAATATATCTTTTTGTACGTGATTTGTGGGATGATTTCTCACAGATAGAAAAAAAATATACACGGCTATGGTAAGTAATTAAATAGATAGGTAAATAAAAGGCAAGAAATAAAGCAAATGTAACATATGCCTAATTAAACAAAGTAATATATGTCTAATTAATTTGTTTCCAAGCCATTAAATAAAAGAATATACACAAATAAACTCTGATAAATACAATAAAAGACTAGACAAATAAAAATAGAAAGATAAAAAGAGATAGGTGTAGGAAAAATATAAAATATGCATGTAATAAAAGTACAGAAATTTATTGTGTGTAAGACACTATAATTTATCCAGTTTAAAAAGTATAAGTTTTAAATTACCAATAAATCCATATTCTTAACTCCATCTAGTTATTCAATCCATTTAATTATACGGTATAATTATCATGATTTATACCATAGTGCATTAATATTCCTATTTTATCTTAATTTAAAATAATGTAATATTTAATTCCATTTACTACAATAGATCCAAATATTAGAGAATGAATTTCAATACATAAATTTGATTCAATTCGAAATCTTTTTATTAAGTCCATTACTACTCTACAAACCTAGTTAACGATTCATTCCTTAATATACTCCAATTTAACAACATCTAAATATTGTATTACATTTCGCATTAATGTAATTTTTTTATATTTGTTAAAAACTGACTTCTCATTTCAATTTAATAGACTAAATAAACATGTAACGCATAATAATTGTCACTGTTTACTTTTAACTACATTTATAAGTTTATTGTTGTAACGACCCGAGTTTTTCGATCCCGAAAATTCCAGATGGATAATGAAAAGAAAGAAAAGAGATAGAAGATGAAGAAACAGAAACACCAAAACACAGATTCTCACATTCGCAGAGGACAAAATATAATATCAAATAATAATAGTTATACAAAGGAAACTGTACTTATCAAAATACACTTTAATACATCAGAGTTACTAAATATACACAAACACTGAATAGATACAACATGTAATGAATATACAACAATATATCACAGCGGAAACACTCCAAACGTTCCTTCCATCTAGCTCGCCCCCTGAGCTCTAGAACGTCTTTACTTGAAAAACTGTAATACTCGGTCTGACCCGAGCATTACATCAAAGTAACACCCGAGTCAAGCTGGAAACCAGCGTGAGTAAACCCATCTAACATGGAACATAAAAGAATACAACTTATATAAACCGAGGGTAACTTGTATTGATTTACAACTTCACAAGTCATTATAGACATTACTTACATCACACATCAATTTCTAAGTACCAAAACTTAGATTAAATGGTCCAATTCACTTAAATCATTCCATTTCAGCTTATTGATTCCGCATATCAATTTATAAAGAATCGAAGTGGTTTCGGGTATTTACTAGTACCCGACTCCGGTGTCTTCGAATCCAATGTCATCTTAGCCCAAGTTATTCAAGTGAAATATAATCCAAACTTTAAATACAGGGTGTCATTTAATTCTTTTTTTTATCAGCAATTCATCATCAATAAATAACCATATCATCATTGTCCACCCAATCATATCATATCACAAAACATTTGATTCTAAGAAATATCAACCAATCATTCATAAGCAAGATTTATTAGTCATACCCTTTCTAATTAATTTAAACAAAATAAATTAATTATTTTAATCAATTTTAATCCTGCTTGCTTAACATTAATTAATTACAACCATTAGTGTAACAACCCTAGATTTTTTATATTATTTAAATTGGACTTTCTTTTATTTTTAAATTAATTTAAATTTGTTTTATTTATAACATTTCATTTTTATTGATTATTAAGTGATTTACAGTTCAAACTAGTATAATTTGAATATTTTACTGCAAAGTGAATTTCTGGTCAAACTGTTCAAACTTTGACTTTTAAACTTCAAATTTAAATTATTTTAAATCTTCAATTTTATATTTTATTATGAAAATATATGAAATAACTTGAACACTACTTTTTTTTCGTTGAAAACGGAGTTAAACTGCAAAAGTTATGCACATTTCAATTTTGAGTATAATTTGTTTATTTAACAATTTGTCTATTTTTAATTTATAAATTATATTTCTATTTTCATATTTTATTTTAATATTTTTTAATATGTTATTTTATGTATATTTTTTCCATTTAATATTTTTAAAACGATAATATAATTTTTCTAAAGTTTATTTGAATTTATTTCAATTTATTAAGCCTAGTTTCAATTTTTCTGCTATTTTCTTCATTTAAATTTTATTAATTTAAAATTTATTTATTTATTTGTGAATGCATTTTATTTTTATGTTATTATCTTTGTTATTAATATTTTTACAAGTTCATATAAATTTTCCAAAGTTCATTCTGTTTATTTTCCATTTTTCTAGACTAGTTTGCAAATTTGTGTTATTTTCTTATTTTTACCTTATATAATTAATAATTATTTATTTATATTTTATATTTTGTTGCATTTTCGAAATATTTACTGAAATTATGATTTTTCTCAGTAATTTAAATTTATATAAATAAATAAAGGTAATGTGAAAAGGTATTGACTTTTGGTTTCCAATGGCTCTTTGTCTATCACCTTTTCAAATTTCAACCTTACTTTTCATTCAATTGGCCACCTCTCCTCATTTCTACAGCCGCCTTCTTTTTCACATTCACGTAAAACATTTCTCTTCCCATCCAAAAAAATTTCTGCCACCATCATCTTCACGAGTTTGGTAAAAAAATTGTTTTTCCATTGTTTTTCTTCTTGTTTTTCTACTTGTTTATGTTAATTGTACTTGTCTTCTCTTCTACTTCAGGTTCGGCCCCACCACTCCAGCCACCATGGCCACCTCCTTCACCGCCTGAACCACCCACCACCTCCACTCCAGCCCCAAGCCACTGGCATTGCCCAATAGTTGATCAAACTCCACCTAAATCTACACAAACTTCACCTATATGCACCATAGCCAACACCTATGCCTTCATCACCTTCAACCACCCCTTGGCCGCCACCTACTCCACCTCCACCACCCATGGATGACCTGAAGCCCACTGCCACACCATCCTCCATCCTGCTACAGACCTAGCCATGGCTGTCCTTCCTTAGGCAGTGACCTTAGTTGCATGAAATTCATGTTATTTTGCCTTGTAGTTGTAATCCATGCACATATATCCTTGCATCAACTTTGCACCATCTTTTCCTATGCTAGGCCGACCTCTTATGAACCCAAACCAGATCCTAGTCCTTGCTTTGGCCGTCAAACCTGACCTATATCTGAAGCATAGGTGGTAGAAGGCAAGTGCAAGTGGTTTGGAGATGATTTATGCATTCATCTCTAACATTGTTTAATTGTATATTTGAGTTTGAAACTTATGTTGTATATATTTGTTTGTTTGAATGTATCCAAGGCTATTAATCTTTGGCTCTCCACTATCAAATCATATTCATGCTATCGTGCCTCTGAAGATCTCAGTTTGTGTGTTCCAGTTGCCGTCTCCAGCTTATACTGTGAGTAATTCTCACCAGACGATTTGTACTTATATAACTAGTAAACTGACCCCTTTTGAATCTATAAAATGCATTATCATGTTACACCTTCTATATTATGATCATATGATGTTCACCCATGCTTAAACACCTGTTATATCATATGTTACTATCATATTATGATGTTTTGTTATTTTTATCAGTTTATCACAATGCAAGTTCCATTTAGATTAGAATCACTACGGGTTGAAATGATACATACCCGAACGGACTTTAGAATCGGGAAAAATCATTATGGGCTGAAATGATAGGCCTGAGCGATTTTCAATTTATTTCACTTACTTGGGACTGCGGGTTTGAAATGATAAAACCCAGATTTTCTTTGTAAATTACGGGTTGAAATGATATATTACCCGTATCACTTTACCTATCGTAGAAAATTATATACAGACCCGTAGTTAAAATATGTTTTTATAAAAAATTTAAAATATTTTAGAAATGTAAATATTACTATATTTTGATTTAAAATTAATAAAAATATATTTTGTAAAGTATTATTGATTTTCTAGGAATTTATAAGTTAAATAAATTATGGAAAAGTTAGAAAATCTGAATGTAAGTTATTTTGGAAATTTTGGTTTAATTATAATTGGAAATTAAATTAAATATGAAATTATGATAAATTTATGATAATTTGAATTTAAAATGAATTTAAAATGATTTCGTAATATATTAATGATTTTTGAGTAAAGTTAAAAAGTGAAAGGAATGATTATTTAAGTTGAAATTTTGAAATATAACCAAATGAGAATTTGTGAATTTGGCTTAAAAGTGAGTTTTTAAGTTAAATAAATAAAATCGAAACTAAGTTATATTTTGAAATTTAAACTTAGGTGTTAACATGAAATTCAATTCAATAAATTTAAAATTTAATGTTGAAATGTAATAAGTGAATTATTATTAAATCTAGATTTTTGAATGGAAATTTAACTTTATAAAATCATAAACTTAAGGAGAATTAAAAGTTGTTTATAAATGTGAAAATGTATGATTTTATAAGAAAAAAATGTTTTAAATAAAATTATATTGGTTGTGAAATTATATTGAATATTTAAAGTTAATTAACTGCATTTTTGAAATGCTATTAATTGCAATGTAAATGATATTACAGCATTTGTAAATGCTGTATTTGATAATAATGAACTAAAAAGATAAATTGAATTAAAGGCTATTATAGCATTTTTGTAAGTGCTAAAATTGTCGAATTTAACTAAATTTATTTGAAATCTAAGTAAACTCTATTACAACATTTAAAAATGATGTCTTTAATTAAACTGAACTGTTTTGAATGTAACTTTCCACAGCATTTTCTAAATGCTGCGAAAAGTGAATATTCATTGTTTTGATAAACTTAAGTGAATAAATGAACTTTAAAATTTGAAAATTTTGGAAATTTAATAATTTAATTATTAAATGTAATAACTTCATTTTTTTTATTTAAATGAAGTAATTTGATTTGAAATATAAACTGTTTTGAAATATGAATTGAAATGGTATTTTAAATTGAATGAAATGAATAATGATTTGAAATATGGTTTCGAAAAGATATTATATTTTGATATATTAAAATGGTTGGAAATGAAGTTTTGTAAAGATATGATATTTTGATATATTAAAATGGTTGGAAATGAAGTTTTGTAAAGATATGATATTTTGGTATATTAAAATGGTTGGAAATGATGTTTTGTAAAGATATGATATTTTGATATATTAAAATGATTGGAAATGAAGTTTTGTAAAGATATTAAAATGATTGGAAATGAAGTTTTGTAAAGATATGATATTTTGATATATTAAAATGATTGGAAATGAAGTTTAGCAAAGGTATGATATTTTGATATATTAAAATGATTGGAAATGAAGTTTAGTAAGGTATGATATTTTGATATATTAAAATGATTGGAAATGAAGTTTTATAAAGATATCATATTTTAATATATTGAAATGATTTGACATGAAGTTTTGGAAAGATATGATGTTTTTGAAATGGTTTTGAATTAATTAATCTTTATTTTGATAAAGATTTGGATTTGAAATGATATTCTGTTTTGAAGTATAAATACCATTTTAAATTATAACTACGGGTTATAATAATGATTGGTTGGCAAAGAGACTGGGATCGGATATCTTGCATACTCTCTATCGATACCGAAAACCACTTTGACAACCGTGTACGCGGTGGAGATTCCAGAATGAAGTAGGATGGTGGCGGCGTTCTTGAGGTATATTACGTGAACCCAACTCTCGTGAGTTGGCATAAGGTGGCTAAAACAGGAGCGATCTTGGGCCAAGTGAGGTCATTCCTCCGATCGGACACATTCCTTCGATACTATACTCTTACTTGTGATTGATTAGATGGCCATCCTCCGATTTTGATATGGGAGTGTGTTCCGAGGTGGGCATACGTGGCTGCTGCGTTACCACCAGCCGGTGTGCGTAATTGGTATATCTACCTTAGCATTGCCTTGTGTGTCGTGTCACCTACCATACCAAGCCTTTACTACGAGTTTGTTTTTCTCCCGTAGCCCGTGTGGTATCCTCTGACAGTCACTCGGTGTGGAGATGTCATGATTTGGATGGACTGCTGGGACTATTATGTGTGAAGGGTGATATGGGTAGCCTGGAACGCTATTTAAAAGTAAGTTTATTTTGTTGTAGACATTATTATAATAGCGCAATATTACTATATAGTAAATAGTTTAACGGATCCTTAGAAGATGGGCGGTCCCAGGCATCCTTTAAGTTACTTGTACCTTGTTACAGTTCACTTGAGTTGGTTTATATTATATAAGTATATATTGTCCTGACTCGAGTGTTTGTATTTTTATTTACGCTTGGGTCAGCCTGAGTTATTCATAGATTTGGATTCCACTTTCTGGAGATTGGAATCGCTGGAGATTATCTGCTTATCTAGTTTTATCTATTCCAGTTCTATTGTTCTATTTAGCTTGTACTTGGTTATCATCTTGAGACTTCCGTTGTACTTTATTTATTCTGTTGCATTTTATTTGACTCTGATATATTTACATAGTAACTTCATGAACTACTATTTCTTTTACTTCCGCTGCACTATTATTACTCTATGTCTGTGATCTGTGATTATTATTTACTGTATATTCTGATATTTGCCAAATTTTATTTAGAACGCGGTATTTTGAGCAATTCAAGTCCGACATGTGTGTCGGCCATTGCACTTGGAGGGTGCAGCATGATAGGGGGTTCTCGCTTCTTGGTTTGGTAGCGAACGGTTGACACTTACTCCTACATGTCCCCGCGGGTGTTGGTGGTACAGTCGAGAGGCTGGCCGTGAAGGCAGAACACATGTACCAATGTATGCTACGGTGGGCGTTACCCCACTGGCACGGACCGTTACAGTTGTTATCAGAGCTTTGGCTTTATGGGAAAACCTAGAATGTATGGTAAATTTAGTTACATAATCACTTTCATCCAAACTTGAATCTCTTCCTCTTTGATTAAAATTTCATTTGAACTTTGAAACATTCCCTGCGGTTCGAAAATCCATTAATGTCCCTCACTATTCATCTCCTTTTGATTCTGGAGTATCCCATAATTCCACTTCGAATGAGCTTTACAGTGAATTGGCAGTCCCGTCAATCTCAAAAATTCATTTGTAAAGGGAGAAACTCCTTTACAATTAGCATCGATTCACCAGAGATTTTTATCTATCCTTGGTTTAGATGCTAATATATTTTGTTATTCCAAACTCTATCTCCTGAGGTCGAATGTAGATTTACCCCAGAAAATCCACATCGATCTTATTCTTTAAGTCACAGTTGACCAGTTAAAGTTGCCAGCGATTTATATAAGCTTATCCACCTCCCTATTTTGTTATTCAATCATCTTGTCTTTTTGTTTCTAATCTATCTTCCAAACATTTTAAATTCTACTTGTAAATCAATATTAATGTTTTGTTTTATATTGTGTTATTTGAGTTGTTGATGTTGATTTGGGTTTCCGATTGATTCGTCTGATCAACGCTATCGATAGGATTTCTAAAACACTTTGATAGAACAAACTGACACAATATTATTTTAAAAATTTGGTTAATAAAATAAATTTTGATATAAGTAAATTTATGGAACTTAACAAATTGATTAAATTAATCATTTGAAATGATAATACGTGATTTCTCATTTATTGTTCTATAAATGAATTTATAAATAGGTGTTTATAAATTGATTTAGGAACTGAAATGAATTTAAAACAAGAATTTGAGAATTTAATTTCCGATGGCTTCAAACCTTGTGTTTTCAAGTTTTAAAAGGATATCATATTTAAAGCATTTTGAATAGAAATTTGTTACCAAAGAATTTGAAAGGTTAAGGAAATTTGTGCTCTTCTCTTTGTCGTTGGAAAATAATTTCGGTGATGAACCGCGGCATCATCAACTTTCATTTTCGAGTTTCGAAGTGAAGAGACTGTTCTGTAGTCTAGCTATATTGTTGTTTTGGGAAATCTAATTGATTTGAATTTCTAAAATATGATTTGATTTATTATATATACAGATATATGATTTAATTTTGATTTAACATATTTTATACATATATTTATTTATCTCTAAATGGTTTGAAGGGAATCGGAAATTTAAATTCTTACATTTTATCTTAAATAATAATTTTAATTATAAAGAGAAAATTTAAATTTTTGAATAAATGATTCACTTGAAATGATTGAATTAGAAAGTTTTATCTGTATAATACTCAATTGCATTCGAATATAATTTACCCAAATTATACAGAAGTTAACAATGTAATTGGATAATATACAATATAAAAAGATTTTATAAATAAAATTTGAATGGTTAAAATAAATGTTATAAACTTAAATTTTATTTATACAAGATTGATAGAGGTAAATAGAATAAAAGAGTAAATTGAATAATTTACAACATAAATGATGTGAAAGGAAATAAGAATAAGTTAAAACGATTATAATAATGTAAGTATATTTAGCATAGGTGATAAAATATATTGAAAGGAATAAACTTAATTTTAATTAGGTATAAAGAGGAATTAAATTTATTGTGTACATTTTGAGTATAATAATGATTTTTCAAATCCATAATTTTTGAAAATTGTTAGTTTATGAAAATTAGATGATAATATAATGAAATTAGAGATAGTTATGATTTATTTAACTTGTGTAAAATTAATTATCAATTTAAGTGGAAAATTCCATGGTTTCAAACTTATTATCTTATTTTGTTCTCAAAATTATCTTTTGGCCTTATTTTCCTCATCTTGCTATAGACTAGTATAGACATCTTTCTTTAATCTTTCTGTTTAGAAATTTTCTATAATCTTAAATAAATTTTGCTACTCATTTTGAATCTGAGCACTGCTGTCCATCCACAGACCGTCTGTTAAGCGGGAAGAGTGAATCAGATACTAAAGGATCTTTTCGTGCTTGTGTTCCTGATTCTGGAGAATCTTGGGAAGACCATCTCCACCTTGTGAAACTTACCTATAACAATAGTTATCAGGTGTAATTTAAATCTACTTGTCATCTTATCTTAATCTAATATCACTCTATCTTTTTCTGTGCTTTCCCGTACCTCATTCCTTTTCGGGGACGAAAAGTTTTGAGTGGGGGAGAGTGTAACAACCCTAGATTTTTGTATATTATTTAAATTGGAATTTATTTTATTTTTAAATTAATTTAAATTTTTTTATTTCAAACATTTCGTTTTTAAATATAAATGTTGATTATTAAGTGATTAATAGTTCAAACTAGTATAATTTGAATATTTTACTATAAAGTGAATTTCTGGTCAAACTGTTCAAACTTTGACTTTTAAACTTCAAATTTAAATTATTTTAAATCTTAAATTTTATCTTTTACTATGAGAATAGATGAAATAATTTGAACATTGCTTTTTGTTTCGTTGAAAACGGAGTTAAACTGCAAAAGTTATGCACATTTCAATTTTGAGTATAATTTGTTTATTTAACAATTTGTCTATTTTTAATTATATAAATTATATTTCTATTTTCATATTTTATTTTAATATGTGTTAATATGTTATTTTATGTATATTTTTTCCTTTTAACATTTTTAAAATGGTAATATAAATTTTCTAAAGTTTATTTGAATTTATTTCAATTTATTAAGCCTAGTTTCAATTTTTCTGCTATTTTCTTCATTTAAATTTTATTAATTTAAAAGTTATTTATTTATTTGTGAATTCATTTTATTTTCATGTTATTATATTTTTTAAAAATATTTTTACAAGTCCATATAAATTTTCCAAAGTTCATTCTGTTTATTTTCCATTTTTCTAGACTAGTTTGCAATTTTGTGCTATTTTCTTATTTTTACCTTATATAATTAATAATTATTTATTTATATTTTATATTTTGTTGCATTTTATAAATCTTTACTGAAATTATGATTTTTATCAGTAATTTAAACTTATATAAATAAATAAAGATAATGTGAAAAGGTTTTGACTTTTGGTGTCCAATGGCTCTTTGTCTATCACCTTTTCACATTTCAACCTTACTTCTCATTCAATTGGCCACCTCTCCTCATTTCTTCAGCCGCCTATTTTTTTTTCTCGTTCATGTAAAACATTTCTCTTCCTATCCAACCATGTGTTTGGTAAAAAAAAATTTCTTTTTCCATTGTTTTTCTTCTTGTTTTTCTACTTGTTTATGTTAATTGTACTAGCTTTCTCTTCTACTTCAGGTTCGGCCCCACCACTCGAACCACCATGGCCTCCTCCTCCACCATCTGAACCACCCACCACTCCTCTCTAGCCCCAAGCCATGGGTCGTGCCCAATAGTTGATCAAACTCCACCTAAATCTACACAAACTTCACATATATGCACCATAGCCAACACCTATGCCTTCATCACCTTCAACCACCCCTTGGCCGCCACCTACTCCACCTCCGCCACCCATGGATGACCTAAAACCCACTGCCACACCATCCTCCATCCCACTACAGACCTGTCCATGGCTTTCCTTCCTTAGGCCGTGACCTTAGTTGCATGGAATTCATGTTATTTTGCCTTGTAGTTGTAATCCATGCACATATATCCTTGCATCAACTTTGCACAATCTTTTCCTATGCTAGGCCGACCTCTTATGAACCCAAACCAGATCCTAGTCCTTGCTTTGGCCGTCAAACCTGACCTATATCTGAAGCATAGGTGGTAGAAGGCAAGTGCAAGTGGTTTGGAGATGATTTATGCATTCATCTCTAACATTGTTTAATTGTATATATGAGTTTGAAACCTATGTTATATATATTTGTTTGTTTGAATGTATCCAAGTCTATTAATCTTTGGCTCTCCACTATCAAATCATATTCATGCTATCGCGCCTCTGAAGATCTCAGTTTGTGTGTTGCAGTTGTCGTCTCCAGCTTATACTGTGAGTAATTCTCACCAGACGATTTGTACTTATATAACTAGTAAACTGACCCCTTTTGAATCTATAAAATGCATTATCATGTTACACCTTCTATATTATGATCATATGATGTTCACCCATGCTTAAACACCTGTTATATCATATGTTACTATCAAATTATGATGTTCTGTTATTTTTATCAGTTTATCACATTGCAAGTTCCATTTAGATTAGAATCACTATGGGTTGAAATGATACATACCCGAACGGACTTTAGAATAGGGGAAAATCATTATGGGTTGAAATGAAATGCCTGAGCGATTTTCAATTTATTTCACTTACTTGGGACTGCGGGTTTGAAATGATAAAACCCAGATTTTCATTGTAAATTACGGGTTGAAATGATATATTACCCGTATCACTTTACCTAGCGTAGAAAATTATATACAGACCCGTAGTTAAAATATGTTTTTCTAAAAAATTTAAAATATTTTAGAAATTTAAATATTACTTTATTTTTATTTAAACTTAATAAAAAAATATTTTGTAAAGTATTATTCATTTTCTAGGAATTTATAAGTTAAATAAATCATGTAAAAGTTAGAAAATCTAAATGTAAGTTATTTTGAAAATTTTGATTTAATTATAATTGGAAATTAAATTAAATATGAAATTATGATAAATTTATGATAATTTGAATTTAAAATGAATTTAAAATGATTTTATAATATATTAATTATTTTTGAGTAAAGTTAAAAAATGAAAGGAATGATTATTTAAGTTGAAATTTTGAAATATAACCAAATGGGAATTTGTGAATTTGGCTTAAAAGTGAGTTTTTAAGTTAAATAAATAAAATCGAAAGTAAGTTATATTTTGAAATTTAAAATTAGGTGTTAAGATGAAATTTAATTCAATGAATTTATAATTTAATGTTGAAATGTAATAAGTGAATTATTATTAAATCTTGATTTTTGAATGGAAATTTAACTTTATAAAATTATGAACTTAAGGAGAATTAAATGTTGTTTATAAATGTGAAAATGTATGATTTTATAAGAATTTTTTTTTTGAAAATAAAATTATAATTGGTTGTGAAGTTTTATTGAATATTTGAAGTTTATTAACTGCATTTTCGAAATGCTATTAATTGTAATGTAAATGATATTACAGCATTTGTAAGTGTTGTAGTTGATGATAATGAACTAAAAAGCTAAATTGAATTAAAGGCTATTATAGCATTTTTCGAAGTGCTAAAATTATTGAATTTAACTAAGTTTATTTGAAATCTATGTAAACTCTATTACAACATTTAAAAATGCTGTCTTTAGTTAAATTGAACTGTTTTGAATGTAACTTTCTACAGCATTTTCTAAATGCTGCGAAAAGAGAGTTTTCATTGTTTTGATAAACTTAAGTAAATAAATGAACTTTAAAATTTGAAAATTTCAGAAATTTAATAATTTAATTATTAAATGTAATAACTTCATTTTTTTGATTTAAATGAAGTAATTTGATTTGAAATATAAACTGTTTTGAAATATGAATTGAAATTGTATTTTAAATTGAATGAAATGAATAATGATTTGAAATGTGGTTTCGAAAAGATATGATATTTTGATATATTAAAATGGTTGGAAATGAAGTATTGTAAAGATATGATATTTTGATATATTAAAATGGTTGGAAATTAAGTTTTATAAAGATATGATATTTTGATATATTAAAATGGTTGGGAATGAAGTTTTGTAAAGATATGATATTTTGATATATTAAAATGGCTGGGAATGAAGTTTTGTAAAGGTATGATATTTTGATATAATAAAATGACTGATATTTTAAAATGACTGGAAATGAAGTTTTGTAAAGATATGATATTTTGATATATTAAAATGACTGGAATGAAGTTTTGTAAAGGTATGATATTGATATATTAAAATGATTGGAAATGAAGTTTTGTAAAGGTATGATATTTTGATATATTAAAATGATTGGAAATGAAGTTTAGTAAGATATGATATTTTGATATATTGAAATGATTGGAAATGAAGTTTTGTAAAGATCATATTTTAGTGTATTGAAATGATTTGACATGAAGTTTTGGAAAGATATGATGATATTGAAATGGTTTGGAATTAATTTAATCTTTATTTTGATAAAGATTTGGAATTGAAATGATATTATGTTTTGAAGTATAAATACCATTTTAAATTATAACTACGGGTTATTATAACGATTGGTTAGTAAAGAGACCGGGATCAAATATCTGGCATACTCTATGTCGATACCGAAAACCACTTTGACAACCGTGTACGCGGTGGAGATTCCAGAATGAAGTAGGATGGTGGCGACGTTCTTGAGGTATATACGTGAACCCAACTCCCGTGAGTTGGCATAAGGTGGCTAAAACAGGAGCGATCTCGGGCCAAGTGAGGTCATTCCTCCGATCGGACACATTCCTTCGATACTATACTCTTAATTGTGATTGATTAGATGGCCATCCTATGATTTTGATATGGGAGTGTGTTCCGAGGTGGGCGTATGTGGCTGCTGCGTTACCACCAGCCCGTGTGCGTAATTGGTATATCTACCTTGGCATTGCCTTGTGTACTGTGTCACCTACCATACCGAGCCTTTACTACGAGTTTATTTTTTTCCCGTAGCCCGTGTGGTATCCTCTGATAGTCACCCGGTGTGGAGACGTCATGATATTGGATGGACTGCTGGGACTATTATGTGTGAAGGGTAATATGGGTAGCCCGGAACGCTATTTAATAGTAAGTTTATTTTACTGTAGACATTATTATAATAGCGCAATATTACTATATAGTAAATAGTTTAACGGATCCTTAGAGGATGGGCGGTCCCATGCATCCTTTAAGTTACGTGTACCTTATTACAGCTCACTTGAATTAGTTTACATTATATAAGTATATATTGTCCTGACTCGAGTGTTTGTATTTTTATTTACGCTTGGGTCAGCCTGAGTTATTCACAGATTTGGATTCCACTTTATGGAGATTGGAATCGCTGGAGATTATCTGCTTATCTAGTTTTATCTATTCCAGTTCTATTGTTCTATTTAGCTTGTACTTGGTTATCATCTTGAGACTTCCGTTGTACTTTATTTATTCTGTTGCATTTTATTTAACTCTGATATATTTACATAGTAACTTCATGAACTACTATTTCTTTTACTTCCGCTGCACTATTATTACTCTATGTCTGTGATCTGTGATCTGTGATTATTATTTACTGTATATTCTGAGATTTGCCAAATTTTATTTACAACGCGTTATTTTAAGCAATTCAAGTCCGACATGTGCGGATGCGAATGGTTAAAAATACCTGGTTGTTGCAATTAGTTAATCATCCCTAAATTATTCTCTCTAATTAGATTCAGTAATTAACCTTTAATTAATTTACCACAATGTAAACAAACCGTCTTTCATTTAGTAATCAACCTTTAATTAATCACATTCATTAATCAATATTGATTATCACATTTAGTAATTAACTATTCTTAATTACTTACATTAATTAATTAACCTCTTAATTAATTAATAAATCCTTAAATTAATTACACCGAGTAATTCACACTTAATTACTTCCACTAAGTAATTATTCTTTGATTACTTTCTATCAGGTAATTACCCATTCTTTAATTACATCCTGTAATTATCCATTAATTACTTCACAAAGTAATTTACACTTCATTTATTATATTTATTCATAATTAATTATTCAAGTTAATTATCACTTACGTTGATTAATTATCCTTAATTAATCACCTTCATTAATTAACTAACCCTCTAATTACATTCCATAATTAATCAATCAACTAATTACACTAAGTAATTTATCCTTAATTAATTAACCTTGATCATTAATTAATCTAACCTTTAATTTCTAATTAAATTAATTAACACTCAATAGATTAATCCTTTAATTACTTACGTTAAGCAATCATTACTTAGTTATTATTCATCTTTTAATAATTTCAATCGAGTAACTATCCCATAATCACTCAAATTAAATAAATTAACCCTTAGTTACTTCATTAGTTTATTATCTTAACTAATTTCATTCATTTATTATCTTAAATTATCACATTAAATAATTAACTATTCTTAAATTAATTATATTCAATAATTACTCTTTGTTAACTCCTCTTCCCCACGACTCGGCGACCTAAAGGATTGAAAGGCTCGTCGACCTAATGCTAAGCGGCCCAACGACCTAAAGGATTGAAAGGCTCATCGACCTAATGCTAAGCGGCCCAGCGACCTAAAGGATTAGATGGTCCAACGACCTATGACTCAACGAGTTAACGACTTATGTGAAGGCGCGACCTAACTACCTAAGGGAGTAAGCGACCTAACACATAAAGTGGCTCAACAAGTTAAACGACTTAGTTGCTAAATGGACTGAGCGACCTAGCGTACCAATGACCTATGGACCGAGGTGACCTAGCGACCTAAAGGTGTACGCGACCTAGCGAGTTAATAAGGGGAGCGACCTTACAGGAATAAAGTTCCCTAACGACCTAACGACCTAGCGAGCTATACAAAGCTGAGGTAACTTGTCTTCCTTATGTCGTTCCTTCCCTAGGTCGCCCATGATCTATGACTTGTTCGAATGATCAAGGGTTCTCCTGTTAGGCCGTAAACCGTGTCTACTAAGTCTCCCATGACCTACGACTAATACCTAAGTCGCTCACGACCTAAACTTACCAGAGGAGCCTCCTATGCCGCTTCCTACCTAGGTCGGCCACCACCTATGACTTGCCAGTTTCTCCAGAACGATCAAGTGTACCATGTATAAGCCGTAAACGTCTCCCACTAGGTAGCGGACGACCTACGACCTAACACCTAACTCTCCTATAAATACCCCGCCTACTCCAACTAAAAAGGGGATCTTTTTGGCTCATTTCCGGAACGCCAATACTCTGATGAATTCTCGACTCACCCGACACTTCAAACACAAAGGACATCTCAACAAACTTCAAGAGGAAATTTAACGCAATCAACATGGATTCAAAGACTTCTTCTACATTCGAGTTCTAGTTGTTTGTCTCATCAGTATTGTAATTGAAGATTGTTGTAAAGTTGTAATCGATTCAGTAATAAGGAGGATTAAAGTGGACGTAGGCTTAACCTAAAGCCGAACCACTATAAAACTATTGTCTTTTACTGCTTTCTCTGTAACTTTTCTACTTGTTTCTAATTCCCGTGTTCACGGGTGGTGCTTTTATTTAATCTCTACATACACCGGGGTGTTAGCGTTCAATTTTTAGCATTAACATTTTTGGTGCTTTCACTGAGAAACCAACTCAGGCCATCTTCGTCATTGCTTCGCAAAAGTTTGCTGAAAGAATATGTCTCAAAACCAGAAGTCTATCAGAGATAATGGCTCCTAGAAGAAAGCGTGGATCTACAAGACCTAGTAACGTCCATGAAAATACTGCCACTTCTCCTTCGTCAAATCAAGCAGCACCAAGTGCCGGAATTACACGAGCGGAGCTAGATGCTGCAGTATCTGGATTATACCAGCAGATGGAAACTCAGAATGCTTTAATGCTTGAGAGGTTAAATGCGTTGCTCGAAGTAAGCCATCAACCGATGAATAACGAAGAAAACCTTGCAGATGATGTTCATGATCCAGAAGAGAGGAATATTCCTCAAAGAGCAGCTAGCCCCGCCAAAGAAACACCTCCTCAAGCTGGAGGACCGAGACTACAGCCAACTCTCCGCGAACGTTTGTCCATACAAACTTCTGAGAAAATGGCCGAAGTCTGTCCTGCAGATCCTTTAAATGATGAGGAATATCTTTCGGGCATGGTGCGACAAATCATGAAAGAAAGCATGCAAAGAGATGAAGATGAGAAGGAATGGGGATTCGCTCCGAGCAAAACTCCGTTCACTGAAAAGATTCTAAAGGCGGAGTTCCCAAGGAAGTTTGTTCCTCCTACCATCCCGGCTTATAAGGGAACGAGCGACCCCAATCAATTCCTGTATAAGTACGATTGGCACATGACTGGTGCTAGAGCGTCTGATGAGATCAAATGCCGGTACTTTCCGGTATACTTGGAAGGAGTGGCTTTGCTCTGGTTCACAAAGCTTCCGGTCCGATCCATAGACCAGTTCGCCGATTTGACTCGGAAGTTTAAAGAGCAATTCAGGTTGTATGCTTCAAAGGCAAAGGATATTATGTCTCTGTCAAGCTTGGAACAGAATCCTGGGGAATCAATCAGGTCTTTCTTGAACCGCTTCAACATAGATTTGGCTGAAGTGGACAATGTAGAGCCACGAATGGTCTTGACATACCTGATGAGGGCACTCGACAAATCAAGCGAATTTGGGAAGTGGCTGAAGATGAAAGAACCGAATTCGCTTGAGAAATTCTATAAGAAAGCTGATGAATTCATGCGCTTGGAAAGCCTTCAACCCCCATTTAAAGTAGCATTGACAGAGGTCAAGAATAATACTGCTGCTCCTACCAAAAGGGAATCCGGGAGTCAGAAAAGGGAAACTAACGGCGGGAAGAAACAGAAAGATGCAAAGAAACCTCGCTTCTTAAAACCTTTAGATTTCACCCCTTTGACTGACACCCCGAAGAATACCTTCTTTGCTACCAAATATGCGGTAGAATATCCTAAACCGCCGGAGATGAGAATTAACAAAAAAGCTGCTCAAAGTGGGAGATTCTGTCGGTTTCATAATCAACCCGGTCATGATACCAACGAATGTCGCCATCTGAAAAGTTTAATTGAAGAACTATTGAGAGAGAACAAGTTGCAACAATATGTTAGGAGAAGTAGAAATGACCCAACTTTATCCACTAAGGGCCAGCAACTTCCTGCTCATCCATCTGGCTCGGGTGAGAGGAATACCGTGCATGATTTAGAAAGGCCTGTCATTAGTGTGACTACAGGAGGGCCTCACCCATCAGGCAGAAGCTGGGGCGAGATGGAAAGATATGCCCGTGCCCTGAAGTATGCACCAAAAGAAGAGAGTGTTTTTGTGCTAGAAGATGCTGCACCTTTGAAGCAGCAGAAAACTTTTAATGATGATATTGTGTTCAAAGCCAGGGACTCTATGGGTGTTGAAGCTCCAACCATGGATCCCTTGGTCATCTCTGTAGGCATTGGACCGGCTATTGTGAGAAGAGTGCTTGTAGATTGCGGCGCTTCTTGCAATATTTTCTTCAAAAAGACGTTTGACCAAATGAAAATTCCAATGGCTGATGTTCAAGCCTCATCTCAGAAGATTGTTGGGTTTACTGGGGAACCGAAGCAGCCAACTGGAACTATTGTCTTGTTCGTCGAGCTTGGAGAGGGGCAGAAAAAGGTGGTTCGGAAATAGACTTTTGTAATTGTTGATGAATTTTCTGCCTACAACGCCTTCCTAGGCCGACCAACTCTTGTGGCTTTTAAAGCAATTCTCGCCCGTGGTGCCTCAATATGAAACTCCCCACAGATAACGGAGTTGGAGTTATTAAAGGGGATCAGAACGCTGGGCGAGAATGTTATCTGATAGAGTTGCGCGAAGCAAGGAAGAGAGAAATGGGAAAAGATGCGGCAGCCCCAGTCCGCATCAAAGAACCAACCTTGTAGCAATTACAGTCTGGACCCTGCACTGGCGAGCACAGCGGGGCACGAAGAGAAATGGATCCCAGAAAAGCTAGTACAGGAGAGAATAGAGTGGTGCTAGTTGAAGTAACGGTGTCGGTACCTATTGATCCGAAAGATTCGAACAAAGTGGTGAATGTGGGTTCGCAGCTTAGTATGACAATTCAAAATTCCTTGGTAACATTCTTGAAAGCTAATCTGAATGTATTCGCTTGGACTCATGCTGATGTGCGGAATATCCCCAGAAATTGCAGTACATACTCTGAATATTGATCTGAAGTTTACACCGGTAAAACAAAAAAGAAGAACCCAAAGTCCTGAAAGGTCAGCAGCAATAAAAGAAGAGGTAGACCGGCTTATGGAGAATGGTTTCATCAGGGAGTCTACTTATCCGAATTTGGTTTCAAATCCAGTACTGGTTAAGAAAGCTAATGGAAAATGGAGAGTATGCATTGACTTCTCAGATCTAAACAAAGCCTGCCCAAAGACTGCTTCCCGTTACCCAGAATAGATCAGTTGCTGGATGGAACAGTGGGGCATGAATTGTTATATTTCATGGATGCTTACTCCGGATACAACCAGATTATGATGCATGAGCCGGATCAGGAGGATACAAGCTTCATCACCGATGTTGGTCTCTACTGCCATAGAGTCATGCCTTTTGGACTTAAGAATGCAAGGGCAACTTACCAAAGAATCGTCAATGCTATGTTCAAATCGTAGATTGGCAAAACTATGGAAGTTTATGTTGACGATATGTTGGTGAAGTCAAAAAAAGTGGTAGACCATATGGACCACTTGGCGGAGATGTTTGCAATCCTCCGAAAGTACGGAATGAAATTTAATCCTTTGAAATGTTCGTTTGGGGTGGAGTCCAGAAAATTTCTGGGTTTCATTGTGAGTGCTAGGGGCATTGAAGCTAATCCTACTCAGATTGCTGCCTTAAAATAAGTAAAAGCTCCTAGAACGAAGAAGGAATTGCAAAGTCTTAATGGAAAAGTCGCTGCCTTGAGTCGATTCATTTCCAAAGCTACTGATAAATGCATTCCATTCTTTGATGCACTGAAGAAAGGAAGGAAGAATTTTGACTGGACTCCTGAATGTCAAAAAGCTTTCGATGAATTGATTCGTCATATGGAAACGCCTCTAATACTTTCTAAGCCCGACGATGGTGAGGATCTTTTCGTATATTTGGCAATCTCATCTCATGCTCTTAGTGCAATGTTGGTATGGGAATACGCAAAAATTCAGCGCCCGGTCTATTATATCAGCAAGAGGTTCACCGGGGCAGAGATGAATTATTCAAAATTGGAAAAACTCGCCTATTGTCTACTGATTGCATCAAGAAAGTTGAGGCCATATTTCCAAGCTCATCCTATCAAAGTCCTCACTGATCAACCTCTAAAGCAAGTCCTGTTTCATCCTAAGACTTCGGGTCGTCTTCTGAAGTGGAATATTGAACTCAGCCAATACGACATCACTTATCATCCTCGGAGAGTAATCAATGGACAAGCTTTGGCAGATTTCATCGCAGAATGTACAGATAAAGGAGATAGTGAGGAAGAAGTGACTGATAATCCCCCAATTTGATGGAAATTATATGTTGATGGTGCAAGGAACGATTACTGTTCCGGTGCTGGGGTTGTGCTTGAAACCCCTGAAGGGCGGTCATTGTGCTATGCATTATGATTGGAATTCCCTTCGACAAACAATGAAGCAGAATATGAAGCTCTTATTGCCGGCTTGAGAATTGCTAAAGAGTTGAATGTTAAAGTGTTGCAGATCTTCAGTGATTCACAGCTTATTGTATGTCAAGTCAAGAAAGAGTTTCGAACGAAAGGAGGAAATCTGCCTGCCTACTTTTCAAGAGCCTGGGAACTTCTCGATGATCTTGACCATTATACGATAAGTCATATATCCCAGGAAGAGAACATGAAGGCAGATTCTCTAGCAAAGTACGCAAGCACTGGTGAAGCTCAATTATTGGGATTAGTTCTTGTGGAAGTCATGTCAGCTCCAAGCACTGATGAGATGGATATTGACTAGATTATGACTATATCTCAAGAGCAAGAATCATGGATGACTCCGATAATGGAATATCTGCTCAACGGTTCTCTACCAGAAAGTTCAAAAGAACGACAGAAGTTGCTAAGAAAAGCCTCTAGATACATGATTCAAGATGGCCGATTGTATAGGCGTAGATTCTCAATGCCATTACTCCGATGTGTGACCAAGGAATGAGCTAAGACAATTCTAGCTGAAGTTCACGGAGGAGAGTGTGGAGACCATTCAGGTGGTCAAATTCTAGCAAAGAAAATTCTCCGTTATGGGTATTTTTGGCCGGGTATTAATCGTGATGCTGCAAGCTATGCCCGAAAATATGACCGATGCCGGAGATAGGCAAAAATCCCCAGAGCACCTTCCACTGAGATAACACAAATGGTCAGCCCGTGGCCATTTTCTATTTGGGGAATAGATCCCATCGAGCCTTTGCCAACTACCAAATCCGGAATCAGATATGCTATTGTTGTTGTTGATTATTTTACTAAATGGGCTGAGTCTGAACC
The DNA here is from genome assembly GCA_030765085.1 of Allium cepa. NCBI lineage: Eukaryota > Viridiplantae > Streptophyta > Magnoliopsida > Asparagales > Amaryllidaceae > Allium > Allium cepa. The sequence goes on from CM060939.1 coordinate 815,155,438, forward strand.
ATTAGCTACTATTACCTCTAAAAAGATGATAAACTTTATAACTAAGAATATCATTTGCAGGTATAGTGTGCCTCAAAAGATAATCACAGATAATGGAACCCAATTCGAAAGTGAAGAGTTCCAAGATTTTTGCAAGCGATTCAAGATCCAGAAAAGCTTCTCAGCAGTGGCTCATCCACAGGCAAACGGGCAAGTGGAAGTAGTAAACAAAATTATCAAATCAACCATCAAAAACAACTGGAAAAAGCGAAAGGTGGTTGGGTCGATAAGCTTCCACTAGCACTATGGGAATATAGAACTACCCATAAAACTGCGACTGGGCACACTCCATTTTCATTGGCATATGAATCAGAAGCAATGATTCCGATGGAAATAGAAGTCCCTTCACATAGAAGAATTCATTTCAACCAAGCTGAAAACGAGGAGTTACAGCTTGAAGCGCTTGACTTCCTTGATGAAAAAAGGGAAGAGGCCAACTCAGAATTGCAGCCCATCGGCAAAGAATTGCCAGGCATTTCAATTCCAAAGTCCACCAACGCAGCTTTAAGATTAGAGATCTAGTCTTGAAAATGGTCATGACAACAACGGGAGTGTTTGCGCCAAACTGGAAAGGGCCATATGTCATGGGCAAAAAACTTCTTGATGGCACTTTCAAACTGACAACTGTCGAAGGAGATCCAATTCCAAGAGCTTGGAATAGCAATCACTTGCGTCCATATTTTACTTAAAACCTTTGCTTAAATTTGTAAAAAGAATTATGAATGTATGATTCTTGTATTGAAAGCCATTGTAAAGCCAGTGCAAGTGAATAATAAGAACTATAAAATGGATGTAGGCCCAGTTCTTGACCGAACCACTATAAATCATGTGTTCTCTACTATTATAAACTACTTGTTCTACTTCGATATATAAAGTACTTCAATTGTGTTACTAAAATGTCGATTTAACATTGGAGGCCGTTAAAACAAAGCTTACCCATTATAAGACCAAGCGATCCCTGACATCACTCAACAAATGAAGGTTTAGCCATAAAAATTCCAGATTCAAATCCTATTAAGAAGTGCTTCAAGAAAACAGTTAGTGGTTCCGCCAGAGATAGACCTTTCCTAACTAATTGTGATCGTTTGTTCAAACAAACATTCGATTAATTAGCTTGTGTCTGCCCCTGCGAACTCATTTAACAATGAGGTACACTTCTTTGGATAGAATAAGCTACTTGCAAAAGAAAGGAATGTGCGCTTGGAAATGATAACAGGGAATCACTGATATGAGCAAATGGCGAAAAGACATGGGCGAGCAGGCAGCAAACAGCAAAGGACCTCCTCAGAGGCACAAGCCCTCTTCGGAGGCACAACTCTTCGGAGGATAAAGACCTCTAATGGGACTTGCCCGAAAAAGAAAGTTCTCTTTCTCGATAGAATGTTGTGGACTGACCGGTGGCACATGACACTCGTTAACTAGCTGAGAACGTTTGTGCAAACAAACAATCCAAGTAACTTGTGTCCGCCCCGTGAATCCATCCAACCGAGAGAAGGAAACTTCAAACTTCTAGCAAAAAGCCCTACTCAGAGGCACGCATTCCACCGAGATCTGAAATAAAACTTCACAAGTGCTGGAATGTGAAAAGCCCTCTTCGGAGGCCCATTTCACCATAGTTGAAATGCTAAAAGACCTTTAATGGGACTTGCCAAAAAAAGAAAGTTCTCCTTCTCGATAGAAAGTTGTGGACTGACCGGTGGCATAAGACACTCGTTAACTAGCTGAGAACGTTTGTGCAAACAAACAATCCAAGTAACTTGTGTCCGCCCCGTGAATCCATCCAACCGAGAGAAGGAAACTTCAAACTTCTAGGCAAAAGCCCTACTCAGAGGCATGCATTCCACCGAGATCTGAAATAAAACTTCACAAGTGCTGGAATGTGAAAAGCCCTTTTCGGGGGCCCATTTCACCATAGTTGAAATGCTAAAAGACCTTTAATGGGACTTGCCAGAGAAAGAAAGTTCTCTTTCTCGACAGAAAGTTGTGGACTGACCGGTGGCACAGGACACTCGTTAACTAGCTAAGAACGTTTGTGCAAACAAACAATCCAAGTAATTTGTGTCCGCCCCGTGAATCCATCCAACTGAGAGAAGGAAACTTCAAACTTCCAGGCAAAAACCCTACTCATAGACACACATTTCACCGCGATCTGAAATAAAAATTCACACGAGTCGAAATGTGAAAAGCCCCCTTCCGAGGCCCGCTTCCCAGCGGATAGGGAAAAAATAAAAGCCTCTCCCCAGAGGCAGAAACAAAAAAAACACTTTCCCCAGAGGCATAAACAAAAATCCCTCTTCCCAGAGGCACAATCAAACAAAAAAGCCCTCTCCCCAGAGGCACAAACAAAAAGCCCTCTTCCTAGAGGCACAATCAAACGAAAGCCCTCTTCGGAGGCACAAAAAGGTCGAAGCCCTTTTTCGAAGGCCCGCTTTACCACGAAGGAAAATTCACTTGCCAAAATAAAAGCGACTTTCTCCAAAAGTAAAGTGTAAAAACTTCGCGACAAAAAAAAAGAGAAGGCTTCTCCAATACGAGGCACATTCTACTAAATCAGAAAAAAATATTTCCTTAAAACGGAAATATTATCCTGTAAAGTACAAATGCAAATCTCCTTCAAATGGAAAAGTTGGTCTCTAAAGAAAGAGTACAAGTCTTCTCGAAATAGAAAAGTTGTTCTCCAAAATTTTGCCATTGTGAAAGAGATTGCAATAAACCATGGTATGAGGGCAATATAATATAGTGATAAAAATAAAAACAATGCTCAAACAACATACCATAGGTTTACTGCAACATCACACAGAGAAAATAAAGAAACCTGTATAAAAAAAGAGAAGAATAAATGCATTCTCAAATACAGACAGAAGTTTGTACAAGTAAAAGAATCATTTTATTCCATACTACAAAAAAAATTATACAGGTGCAGGTTTCAAAACAAAAGAAGGCGGGGACCGGTACCCGCACAATCTCCGGTCAACACAAGTCTTTATATACACAAGCAAAAAAGCAAAAAGCAAGGAGAAGAGAAGTTAAAGTCAGTATCTCTCATAAAAAGAGGAGAAAGTGGTGCCTCAAGATTTAAGTAATAATCAAGAAGCTCATCGAACTCAGTCGAAGCGAACAAGCAGTCCACTTGAGCGAGATCAACATTGAGGTTACCTGGAGAAGTAGACTTTACTATGTCAACTTCGAAGTCCTGCGCTTCAGCGCTTTCTTGAGTCTCATCTCCAGTGTGGGCGGTGGCGCTTTCAATAACGGCTTTAGCAGGAGGAGGAGAATGGCAACTGGAGCCAGCAATATCGATATCGGCTGAAACTGAAGGTAGAACTGGGTCGGTTAAGATTGTTTTTCCTAGATGTTCTCCTTCTGTCGTTTCGGCTCTCTCTTTGGCGAGTTGCTCCTTTCCCCTGGTAAGAGCAGCACATGCATCATCATCTAGATAGTGCGCCATTAAATCTACTTCGGCATATCCGGCTCCGCCAACCATGTCAAGTATGGCCTCCCACACTTTGGCCAAAGTGATTTCATATGCCGGTCCCAAAAACTTAAGGGTACCGTGCCCCAGAACACTATGGATGTAAAACTCGAATATAGTGGAGCCGACTTCAGCTTTAGTTGCGATATGAGATTCCTCGGCTGCAGTTTTGCCGACAATAGCTTCATCACGCTCTCTTTCAGCTTTAGAAAGTCGAGTTCTTAGCAGTTCAATTTCCAGGTTCTGGGAGTTGGTCTTTTCTTGTAGATGAGCAACATTGGCTCGGTAGCTGTCCACAACTTGTTGCTGTGCTTCAAATTTAGCTTCGGCATCTCTCTGTGTCGCGTGAGCATCTCTCACTTGCTTTTGAAGCACTTCTTCTCTCTGAGAATAGGAAGTGAAAGAAGTGGCGAGCTCTTCCTTAAGTTTTTCAACTTCTGCTTCAAGCTTCTCATTATAAGTGGTTATGCTCCTCATTTCCACGTCATGCTGCTCAAGAGTTTTCTGCCATTCAGATTTGTCATTTTCCATTGTTAGCATGGCCTCAAGATTTGCACGGTTTACCCTCTGAAGCTCGTCGACAAGCTTTTGCCAACCCAACATTCTCTCAATATCGAGTTTGACGGCATCAAGATTGCGCAGCATAGCTTGCTTGTCAATCGGGACCAAATCAAGGTCAAAGCGCACTCCCTTCAAGCACCAATACGGAAACCGACTTTGAAGAGTGGCCGGGCCTTGTCAACCTGATATGAGGGCCTTCCAATAATTGTTTGAATATCAGTATGAGTAAGGGCAGGAGATTGAGAAGGTACAGGAGCAGCGGGCCTTTCAGGAAGTTCGGACGCCGGCTTTTCGCCATGTTTGGCCCTTTTACTCGCATCTTCGGGGATGTGGCTTTTCCCTTTATCACCGTGGGATTTCCATTTATGAGAATTATCTTCCCTCTGGGAAGAATCATGTCGCTCATCTCGTCTTTCATGGCGTTCTTCATAGGCGCGCCTTTCACAAGCTCTTCTTGCAGCTCTTTCTGCGTCAGTCTCCCGGGAGGAAGGAAGATACCTCTTAGGGTCATAAGAACCGTGCTTCCCATAACGCTGGAAATCGTCATAGTAAGAGCCACTTCTTCCCATTAGAGAATCTGAAAATGAAGAAAAGATAAACTCAGAAATCTTGAAAGCAAGAAAGTTGAACACATATAAGTGTGGAAAAGTCCTAAGTGCGTGTAACGTGCAAACTACGTGCGTCGAATCACGAACCACTCCTGGGTTGGGAGGTGATGATGGATTTAACAGCCAGTGTCAACACTTGGGCTGATGAAGTTTGTTGCAGAACGGATGTCGCTTCAACTGCTGGAGAAGTAACTTTAGCAGTGTTAGAATCATCTTTAAAAAGCTCCTAAGAAGTAATCATTAGGTCGCTCAACCCCTCAAAAGTATCATCACCGCTGTGCCGGGCAGGTTTTGTTCTCTCGGCTCCTTCGTCACCAGGCTTCCCAGATTGTTGGGGAGGTTCTTCTTTTTCGATGACTGGGGCAAGTGCAAGTTTGCCAGATGACCACGCAACATCAGTTGAAGTAGAACACTTTACCAATGAAGCCTCAATAATACATTCTTTCGGCGTAGGTTCTCCAACAGAAACTGGGGCATCCGATGCCTCTACTGGAGAGTCAGGGACTTCATGAGGTTGAATGGAACGGGAGGGGTGCAGAAGCCAGTATGGGTGAAGAAGTTAACCTTTCAGAAAAAACTTAATGCTTCTTTCTTCAACCGGCACGGCACTTAATCTATCAAAGGTCATCTTGTGACTGGTATTTCTAGAGGGAGGAGGAAGTGTTGTAAAAGAAAAGAATGAAGTTAGCACTTAGCAATTCGGATCTCGAAAAGCTTAAACGGAAAGAACGGGGATGAGCAATCTTACTTCCTATTCTCCAAATGGCATAAAACCCTAGGGGCACCGAACGAAGAAGAATTGATTCAGAAAACCGTGAGCACTTTCGGAAAGATCGGTGATAAGTTTGCGATTTCTGGCACTTCTCACGAGTATAATGTAAGGGTGGTCTTTATTCTTTGCGCATGTGCATAGGTAGCAGATTTCTTCGAAGCTTGGAGGACGGTTAAGTGTCCTCCTGAATAAAACACACAATCCCATCAGGATGGCGTAGCCGTTGGGATGCAGTTGAAAGGGAGAGATGGTTAGTCGGAAAAGGAGTTGATGAAGAAATTCATTGAAAGGAGGAATGGCACCACAAAGGCACATCTGACGGTTGACGGCGACAAAACCGAGAGGTTGCCTGTCAGCAGTATCATTTGGGCCAGGAAGTATAGCATCTGCTTCGGCGATCCCAAATTGAATACGTAATTGGTTGAATGCCCGTTGACTCAGGGTAGTTGGAGTTCTTTCCGGAGGATTATCCAATGGGTCGGCTATCGGGAAGACTCCTTCAGATTGCTCGATTATCTCTTCTTGAGTAGACATTCTACACAAGGAACTGGATATTCAAATGTGAAGGTGCACGTTTCCTTAATGTGTGAAGTGTTGTGCAAAACTAATAAAATGACAAGCAAATATAACTAAAATTAAACTAGCAGGCATTTGTCAGTTACAAAGTTTTAGGTTTTGTTGTTTTAAGTCCAAATGCAAGTGCAGTATTGATGCAAACAAATCAGTTTTAATTGATTAATATTGTTTTGCTTTAATACTTTGCTTGAATTAGTTGATTCATAGCACTTCATAAAATTTCTTTAAGTTGATTATCTTTTATCGACTAATTTGTCATTCGATGTGGGCAATCAATGGCAGTATATTCGCCCTAGTTTTCTGCAAATGTTGTGTTCAGCGGGCTGTTAACTTACAAGTACATATAATTTGTAAAGAAGCGCATCAAAGTTCAAACAGTTTAAAGTCCAGGCAGTTCAAAGTTCAAGCAGTTCATTCTAGCAGTTCAAGTTAGAAGTACAATCAAGTTCTATCAAAATTCTGAAGCTTTCAAGTTTTTTTCAAGTCCTCAAGTCACAATCCGAGTCAAGAAGTTCTCTAAGTCCTAGGTCGCTCACGACCTAACAGGTTGGGTTGAAATTGGTCTAGGTCGCAAGAAGCCACTCGACAGTGAAAATTGTTTGTCCTAAGTCGTCCGCACGACCTAGGCACTAAGTCGTTCACACGACCTAAAGACTAGGTCGCTCACGCGATCTAAAGTTTAAGTCGCATTGTTAATAAAGCAAATTTGTCAAAGTTCTAGCTCGGCCGCGACCTAAAGCCTATGCCGTAGGAAGATAGGTCATTAATCTGTTAGGTCGTTCTACTTTAAGCTTTGTGTTGTTCCAGTAAGTAAAGTCGCGAGCAAGTTAGGTCGCATGAGCCACATTCAAACCAACAACCCTAATCCTGCTCTTCATTTACATTCTGCCACGCGTCTACTGTTAACGATGAAAATCGAACGCTAACACCCCGATGTAGATTGAGTTTGAGTGAAAGCACCACCCGTGAACACGGAAACTAAAACAAGTAGAAAATTCACAGAGAAAGCAGAAAAGACAACAGCTTTTATAGTGGTTCGGCTTCAGGTAAGCCTACGTCCACTTTAATCCTCTTTATTACTGAATCAATTACAACTTTACAACAATCTTCAATTACAATTCTGATGAGACAAACAACTAGAACTTTGATGCAGAAGAATTCTTTGAATCCATGTAGATTGCGTTAGATTTCCTCACGAAGTTAGTTGAGATGCCTTTCGTACTTGAAGTGTCAAGTGAGTCGAGAATTCAACAGAGTATCGGCGCTTAAAGAGATCGGCCAAAAAGTCCCTTTCATGTTTGAGGTAGGTTGGTATTTATAGGAAAAAATTTCCCTTGGGTCGTAAGTCGCGACCGACCTATGGCAGGTCGTGGCCGACTTATCTGGCCATCCCCATGGTTTCACATAGGTCCGTTTGTATAAGTCCCAGGTCGCCCCCGAGTCAACACAACCTTGTATCAGTAGTACGGCATCGGGCTTACATTTAGTAGCTTTAGGTCTTGGACGACTCAAGCTAGGTCGTGAGTCGTGAACGAGTTAACTGGCAAGTTGCAAGTCACGGCTTAACTGGTAAGTCCTGGATCGTGTACGAGTTAAGAGGCCACTGTGCCAAGTAGCTGCATTGAACTTGTCTTCCTTTGCTTGGGTCGTGAACGACTTAACATAGGTCATAGGTCGGTTGCGACTTTGGTATAGTTCATGATCTTCTCCCTGTCCTGGGCAGTTAAAGCGGAAAACTCTATGGATAGTTAGGTCGGCTTCCATCTTAGGTCGGTAGCTATCTTAGGTCAGTAGCTATCTTAGGTCGGGAGCTATCTTAGGTCGGCATCCTGTTTTGGGCAGTTGGGTCGGCGTCCTTGTTAAGCATTAGGTCGGCAACCTTTTTAAGCCTGTTAGGTCGGTATCCTTTTAGGTCGGTAATCTCTCAAGTCGTTGAGTCATGGCCAAGGCGGAGTTAACATTTGCCCCTCGAAGTATACGCCTAATGGTTAGGTCGTATGCTTCGACATTCTCTAACCCGTCCACTTTCTAGGTCGGTAGGTCGTGTACGACCTAACAGTTAGGTCACATGCGTCGCTTCAGGTCTCACATTCTATAAGTCGTATATCCTCTCCTTTCTTCTCATTACTTGCCTCTTCATTTGTTTTTGTTGTTAACTCTTTTCCGAGCTTCCAAAGGCGATTTCGATTCAGTCAATCACCGATTAATCTTGAGATTACATTGTGTAAGTGATCTTGTTTTCTTCTCCTGACCCTTTACCATCTCTGATTCGTGAATTCCATTTCTCCATCCTATCCCACCTCTCCACGCAATGCGTCATCGCGAATTTTCCATAGCTGGCGAACTCTAGTTGGTTTGATTTAGGTTTAAACGTTTGATTGGTGGGCTTCAATGCTCCAAGCTAATCGATTTTCGAATTGCGTTAGGATTGCAAGGTGTTGAACTTGCAGTGGTTTCGAACTGGTTTACTAGATGATCCGATACAATGTATGAAACAGTATGAATGGAATGAGGGTTTTTGGTGGATGGAGCGGCTAACGGGTTAACGGGTTGAGTGGAGCGAGATATTGATTTGGACGCGCCCCAGTGATTTTGGGTGACTTAACTTTTGGCCGACCTAATCCTTAAATCGTGGCCAAGTTAACCCTTAGGGGAAATCTGCCGACCTAATCTTCTGCCGACCTAACCCTTAAACCGTGGCCAAGATAGCACTTGGGGAATTTCACACCACTTTTTGAACCGGAGCCTTCCTCCTTACTACTCTTCACGACTTAGAGAACTATCGATTTAAGGAACCGGAAACTTTAATATTAACTCGCGAGAGATTCCTTGGGTCGCAGCCGAGTTAACACTTGGATGCCCAACTCGAATTCTCTCTTAAAAGCATAGTTCCAATTTGAATTCTTAACTTGATCTACTGTACTGAACTGCTTAAATCCTGGATTGTTTTTACTTTGTTGCTTTATTTCACAGACCACATTAACTTATAGGGTAACAACCTGCTGAAAACAACAATCACAGAAAACCAAGGCGAATATACTGCCATTGACTGCCCACATCAAATGATAGATTAGTTGACATAAAGTAACCAACCTAAAAAACACTGTATGAAATGTTGTGAACCAATCAACTAAAGTGAAATATCAATGCAAAGTATCGCTAACTTGAACTGATTTGTTTGCATCAACATTACACTTGTGTATTAAAATAACGAACCCTGGACTTTATAACTGACAAATATTTGCTAGTTTTTATTCCAATTATATTTGCTTATTGCTTTGTTGATTTTACACAACACTTCGCACATATTAGGAAACGTGCACCTTCATGTTTGAATATCATGTTGTTTGTGTAGAATGACTTCCCTCCAAGAAGAAGAAGCGGTAGCTCAAGCGGGAGAGATCTTTCAGACAGCTGTTCCCATAGAGAATCCTCCAGAGAGAACTTCGACTATCCTAACTCCGAGAGCGTTTATTCTGCTACGTACTCAATTTGGTTTTGCTGAAAATGATGCCCTACTCCCCGGGCCAAATGATACTACCGACAGTCCTCCCCCCGGTTTCGTCGCAGTCAATCGTCAAATGTGCCTAAGCGGGGCGATTCCTCCTTTTAACGACTTCCTTCGAACCCTTCTCCTCCGGTTGACAATCTCTCCGTTCCAACTTCATCCTAATGGCTACGCCATCTTGATGGGGTTGTGTGTTTTGTTTACGAGAACTTTTGATCACTTGCCAAGTTTTGAAGAAATTCGCTACCTATGCTCATTTGCAAAGAGTAAAGACCATCCTTCCCTTATTATTGTGAGAAGTGCTAGAAACCGCAAGCTTATTTCTGATCTTACCGAAAATGTTCATGGATTTTTGAACCAGTTTTTCTCTGCTCGCTGCCCCCCAGGGTTTTATGCCATCTGGAGTGTAGGAAGTAAGAATACCAGTATCTATTTTCTCCATTTTCAAACTTTTTCGAGATCCGAACTACCAATTGCTAATTTCATTCTTTGCTCTTTTCAGCACTTCCTCTTCCCTCTAGAGATCCAAGCCATAAGCAAATTTTTGAAAGATTGAGTGTCGTGGCCGTAGAAGAGAGAAGTATAAAATTTTTGTTGAGGGATGAATTCTTGCATCAGTATGGACTTTTGCACGCTTCTCGCTCTACACACCCCCATGAGGTTCCAGATTCCCCGCCTAAAGCATTAGATCCCCAGTTTCCACTGACGAACCCATACCAAAAGAAACTGCCTCCGAAGCTTCTCTGGTGAAGTGCTCTACTACTGTCGATGTTGCGGGGTCGTCTGGCAAATTCGCACTTGCCCCAGTCATTGAGGAAGAAGAGCCTCAGGGATCTCCCCGAAATTCACAGAAGTCTGGTGAAGAAGTCGGGAAAACAAGCCCTGTCAAGCATAGCGGGGACGACACTTTCGAAGGGCTGAGCGACCTCTTTGTCACCTCACAGGAGGTCTTTAAAGATGACCCTGTCACTACAATGGTTTCTTCTTCAGCGGTGGAAGCGACTTCTTCCTTGCAACAAGCTCCGTCGACTCAGGAGTTGACATTAACTACTACCCCCACGATTACTCCGCAATCGAAGAGTGGTTCGTAGTTTGATGCGCGTAGTTTGCACATCACACACACTTAAAATCTTTCGGCACTTTCATGCACATAATTCTTTGTACTTTGAAGATTCTACAGTTACGCTTCTTTTTTCTGAAGATTTTTAAGACTTGTTTTTTTTTTTAATTTCAGATTCTCCGATGGGACGCAGCGGCTCCTACTATGATGACTTTCAGCGCTACAGGAGGCGTAGTCAATATGATTATAGGCGCTACATTCCTGTTCACAGAGAAACCGACGAAGAGAGAGCCGCTCGGAAGGCTCAGGAGAGGAGGGCTCAAGAAGAGCGTTATGAGAGAAAAGAAAGGGAGGAGCACCATGATTCTTCCCAGAGAGGTGACGACTCTCACAAGAGAAAGTCGCATGATGATCGGGGAAAAAGCCATGTGGTTGAGGACCCAAGCAAGCGTGCCCGGCACGGTGAGAAGCACGCTTCTACAACTCCTGAAAAGGTCACTGCCCCTGTCTCACTTGACATTCCTTCTGGCTCTCCTGCTCTCGGGAAGACAGACATTCAGACAATAATCAACAGGCCTAAATTCCAAGTTGGATCAGGCCTAGCTACTTTGCAAATCCGGTTCCCGCACAGGTGCCTAAAGGGAGTACGGTTCGATCTTGACTTGGTCCCTATTGACAAGCCTGCCATGCTGCGGAATCTCGATGCCGTCAGACTTGATATTGAAAGAATGTCGAACTGGCAAAAGCTTGTTGACGAGCTTCAAAGGGTAAACCGTGCGAATCTCGAGGCCATGCTTACTATGGAAAATGACAAAGCTGAATGGCAAAAGGTTCTTGAGCAGCATGATACTGAGATGAGGAGCATTACTACTTATAATGAAGAGCTTGAAGCGAAGGTCGAGAAGCTTAAAGAAGAACTCGCCACTTCTTCTACTTCCTACACTCAAAAAGAAGAAGTGCTTCAGAAACAAGTGAGAGATGCTCATGCCGGCCAAAGAGACACCGGAGACAGGCTCGAAGTGCAAAAAAGAATCAATGAGGGCTATGTTGCTGATATTGCAGAGCTTCGGAAGAAAACCGACTCTCAAGAGGCGGAGATCGAAATGCTTAAGCTTCAACTCTCCAAAGCTGAAAGAGAGCGTGATGAGGCCGTTGCCGGTAAAATTGCAGCTGAAGAATCTCATGAGGCAACGAAGACCAACATCAGCTCGACATTATTTGACTTCTACCTGCATAGCGTCTTGGGGCGCGGTAGCCTCGCCTTCCCAGGTGCCAAATATGAAATTACTCTGGCTGAGGTGTGGGAGGCCGCACTTGATATGCTTGGTGCTACAGGTGCTGGCTACGTCGAATCAGCTCTTGAGGAGCATTACTTGGATGACGAAACTCGCGCCGCTCTCGCCAAGGGAAAAGAACAACTTGCAAAATTAAGAACTGAAATGGCAGAAGGAGAACGTTCAGGAAAAACTACTTCAACTATTCCAGTTCAGCCTTTGCCTTCGGCCGAAATCGACATTTTCGGCTCCAGTTCTCATTCTCCATCCCTGGTTAAAGTTACAACTGAGATCACAAGTGCACAGGGTGGAGATGAAGGCGAAGAGAGCGTCGAAGCTCAGGCTTATGAGGTTGATATTAGGAAGCCGACTTCTCCAGGTAACTCTACTGTTAATCTTGACCAAGTAGACTGTTCATTTACTTCTTATGAGTTCGATGAGCTTCTTGACTATTTCCTGAACCTCAATGAGCCTTTATCTTCTCCATTCGCCTCTCAACCCGGGTCGCAAGAGGAGCAAATAGAAGCTCTTCATGGCTTAGATGATCCTATTGCTTCTCAAGACCCGAAAGGAGAAGAAACTGAGGGGAGTGAGAAGACTCCAGAACCAACTGGTTCCGATGATGAACCGTTAACTAAACTTTTCTCTCCAGGGAGTGGGTCTTCTTCCAAGAAGAGAGGGAAGAAGGGAGTCTCTAAGAAGAAGAAGGAATCTTCAGCCGGCGAGGAAAAAATAGAAGAAAGTCCAACTGTGCCCTTTTCTCTTTCGTCCCCTACTCTTACAAGCCGGCCTAAGAAGTTGACCATCCGGCCGGGCGCAGGCTCAAAAGGTGGAAGGAAGAAGAAATGATGGCTTTGGTTCTGTGCTTTTAATATTGCTTTTTGCTTTTTGCATGTACTGACCGGAGATTGTGCGGGTACCGGCCTCCGCTTTCCTTTTTTCTTCTTACTTTGAAACCCGTACCTATACAAAATTTTGACAGTATTGAATGAATAAAATGATTCTTTTTGTTTGTACAAACTTCTGTCTGTATTTGAGAATGCGTTTACTATTCATTTTTGTACAAGTTTCTTTATATGATATTGCAGTGAGCTTGTGGTATGTTGTTCGAGCATAATTTTTACCAATGTAGTTATACCATGTTGCCCCTATACCATAAGCTCGTTGCAATATTTTATACCTTGAGGGGACTTGTACTCTTATTTTCTGGAGAATAATTATTCCATATTTGAAGGAATATTATTCTGCTAAAAATAGAGTACAACTCGCTCCATATGAGTTTCTACGCTTCAACCTTCGAAGATATCACTTTTCCTTTTGTGCATGCACACATTTTTACCAAGTGAATTCTCCTATGCGGTAAAGCGGGCCTCTGAAGGGAACTTTAACTACTTTTTTGTGAAAGAGTATTTTCAAGAATAGATGAACTAGTCTTCCTTTGAAAGCTAAAGTGTGCCTTTGAAGAGGGCTTCTCTTTTTTTTATTATTGCGCCTCAGTGGAGGGCTTTTTGATCTTTGCTTTGCATTTCTGACGAAATGCTTCTTTGAAAAGTTGTACCTCTGAGGAGGGCTTTTTTCACGTTTCAACACTTGGAAGTTTTATTTCAATCTCGGTGAAACGTGTGTCTCCGAAAAGTTGTGCCTCCGAGGAGGGCTTTCCACGTTTCCACACTTGGAAGTTTTATTTCAATCTCGTGAAACGTGTGCCTCCGAAGAGGTCTTTCTGTTTGATTGCGCCTCTGGGAAGAGGTTTTTTGTTTGATTGTGCCCCTGGGAAGGGGTTTTTTGTTTGATTGTGCCCCTGGAAGGGGCCTTTTTGTTTGATTGTGCCCCTGGGAAGGGGTCTTTTTTGTTTTATTTGTTTGATTGTGCCCCTAGGAAGGGGTCTTTTTTGTTTGATTGTGCCCCTGGGAAGGGGTCTTTTGTTTCTGCCCCTTGGGAGAGGCTTTTATTTTTCCCTGTTCGCTGGGAAGCGGGCCTCCGAAGAGGCTTTTCACATTTCGACTCACGGGAGTGTATCACCGATCACGGTGAAATGTGTGCCTCTGAGTAGGGTTTTTGCCTGGAAGTTTGCAGTTTCTTTCTCTCGGTTGGACGGATTCACGGGAGTGTATCGATCGATCAGTCCGCAACTTTGTATCGAGAAAGATCTCTCTTTTTCTGGTTTGGCCCGCTCGAGGTCTTTTAGCATTTCAACTGTGGTGAAATGGGCCTCCGAATAGGGCTTTTCACGTTTCAACACTTGGAAGTTTTATTTCAATCTCGGTGAAACGTGTGCCTCTTAGTAGGGCTTTTGCCTGGAAGTTTGGAGTTTCTTTCTCTCGGTTGGACGGATTCACGGGTGTGTATCGACCAATCAGTCCGCAACTTTGTATCGAGAAAGATCTCCCTTTTTCTGGTTAAGCCCGCTCGAGGTCTTTATCCTCCGAAGAGTTGTGCCTCCGAAGAGGGCTTGTGCCTCCGAAGAGGTCTTTTGCTGTTTGATGCTTGCTCGCCCATGTCTCTTTGCCATTTATTCATATCGGCGATCCCCGTTATCTTTTGCAAGTGTCATCCCTTTTTAGTTGCCAATAATTTTCCTTATCCAAAGAAATATACTTCATAGTTAAGCGAGCTGGTAGTGGTAGACACAGGCTATTTAACTGGTTGTTGTTTGTTCAAACATTTGCAGTTAGTTAGAAATGGTCCACTTCCATCCACATCGCTAACTTTTGTTCGAAGCACTTCTTTTGTAGGATTTGAGTATGGAAATTTTGAATGGTTTAGCATTTGCTTGCTGGGTGATGTCGGAGATCGCTTGGTCTTGCGATGGGTAAGCTTTGTTTTTATGGCCTGCATTATTAAATCGACATTTTAGTAACACGGTTAACATATTTTATATGTCGAAATAAAACAAAGCAGTTTATAATAGTAGAGAACACAAGATTATAGTGTTTCAGCCAAAAATTGGGCCTACATCCACTTTATAGCTTTTCATTATTCACTTGCTTTACAGTTGCTTTCAATACAAGAATCATATATTCGTAATTCTTTTACAACATTTCAGCAATGCTTTCAAGTAAAATAGGGATGCAAATGATTGTTGTTCCAAGCTCTTGGGATCGGTTCTCCTTCGATAGTTGTGAGTTTGAATGTGCCATCAAGAAGTTTCGCGCTTATAACATATGACCCTTCCTAGTTTGGCCCAAACACACCTATGGCTGTCATAATTTTCTTCAGGACTAAGTCCCCAACTTCAAAGCTGCGCTGACGAACTTTGGAATTGAAGTGCCTGGCTATTCTTTGCTAGTGAGCTGCAATTCTAAGCCTAGCCTCTTCTCTTCTTTCATCGAGGAGGTCAAGTGCTTCCAATTGCAATTTTTCATTCTCATCTTGATCAAATTGGATCCTTCTGTGTGAGGGGACTTCAATTTCCACTGGAATCATCGCTTCTGATCCGTATGCCAATGAAAATGGAGTATGCCCAGTCGCAGTTTTGTGGGTGGTTCTGTATGCCCATAGTGCAAGCGGTAACTTATCGACCCAACCACCTTTTGCTTTTTCCAGTTGCTTTTTGATGGTTGATTTGATGATTTTGTTTACTGCTTCCACTTGCCCGTTTGCCTGCGGATGAGCCACTGTTGAGAAGCTTTTTCGGATCTTGAATCGTTTGTAGAAATCTTGGAACTCCTCAATTTCAAACTGAGTACCATTGTCTGTGATTATCTTCTGAGGCACACCATACCTGCAAATGATATTTTTAGTTACAAAACTTATCATTTTTTTAGAGGTAATAGTAGCCAATGGTTCGGCTTCAGCCCATTTAGTGAAGTAATCAACAGCAATGATAGAATATTTAATCCCTGATTTGGCAGTCGGCAAAGGCCCAATGAGATCTATTCCCCAGATAGCAAACGGCAATGGACTAACCATTTGTGTTAGCTCAGTGGAAGGTGCTCTAGGAACTTTAGCGAATCTCTGGCATTCATCATACTTTCGGGAATAGTCAGCAGCATCCTGATTAATTTTTGGCCAAAAGTATCCATAACGAAGGATCTTCTTTGCTAAAGTTTGACCACCTGTATGATCCCCACATTCCCCTCTGTGTACTTCAGTCAGAATTGTCTTAGCTTCTTCCTTTGTCATGCATCGGAGTAATGGCATTGAAAATCCTCGTCTGTACAAACAACCATCTTGAACTATATATCTGGAGGCTTTCCTCATCAGCTTCTGTCGTTCTTTTGAACTTCCTAACAAAGAACCATTGAGTAAATATTCAAGTATCAGAGTCATCCATGATTCTTGTTCTTGGGATACATTCATAATCCAATCAACATCCATTTCATCTATGCTTGGAGCTCACAAGACTTCGACGGGAACTAATCCCAATAGTTGAGCTTCACCAGTACTCGAATACTTTGCGAGAGAATTCGCCTTCATGTTCTCTTCTCGGGGTATATGGTTTATTGAATAACGGTCAAAATCTTGAAGGAGCTCCCAAGCTTTTGATAAATAGGCGGGTAGATTCCCTCCTTTAGCTTGAAATTCCTTCTTGACTTGGCAAACAATAAGTTGAGAATCACTGATGATCTGCAATGCCTTGATCTTTAGTTCTTTAGCAATCCTTAAACCAGCGATGAGGGCTTCATATTCTGCTTTATTGTTTGTCGAAGGGAATTCTAGTCTCAGCGCATAACATAGCGATCGCCCTTCTGGGGTTTCAAGGACAACCCCTGCTCCAGAGCAGTAATCATTCCTTGCGCCATCAACATACGATTTCCATTGGATTTGGACGTTATCAGTGACTTCTTCCTCACTATCACCTTTATCCGTACATTCTGCGATGAAATCTACTAAAGCTTGGCCATTGATTGCTTTCCGGGGATGATAAGTGATGTCATATTGACTGAGCTCAATATTCCATTTCAAAAGACGGCCCGAAGTCTCAGGACGGAATAGGACTTGCTTTAGAGGTTGATCAGTGAGGACTTTGATGGGATGAGCTTGGAAATACGGCCTCAATTTTCTTGATGTGATCAACAAAGAATTGGAGAGCTTTTCTAATCTTGAATAGTTCATCTCTGCCCCAGTGAATCTTTTGCTGATATAATAGACTCGGCGTTCAACCCTTGCGTCTTCTCGTACCAACACTGCACGAAGAGCATGAGGCGAAATTGCCAAATATATGAAAAGATCTTTCCCATTGTCAGGCTTTGAAAGTATCGGAGGTACTTCCATATGACGAACCAACTCATCAAATGCTTTCTGACATTCAGGAGTCCACTCAAAGTTTTTCCTTCCTTTTTTTAGAGCATCAAAGAATGGAATGCATTTGTCACTAGCTTTGGAAATGAACCGACTCAAGGAAGCAACCTTTCCATTGATACTTTGCAATTCCTTCTTCGTTCTAGGAGCCTTGACCTCTCTCAGGGCAGTGATCTGAGCTGGATTAGCTTCAATGCCCCTAGCGCTCACAATGAAACCCAAAAACTTTCTGGACTCCACTCCAAATGAACATTTCAAGGGATTAAGCTTCATTCTGTACTTTCGGAGTACTGCGAACATCTCTGCCAAGTGATCCATGTGGTCCACTGCTTTCTTAGACTTCACTAGCATATCATCAACATAAACATCCATTGTCTTGCCAATCTGTGGTTTAAACATTGCATTAACAAGCCTTTGGTAAGTTGCCCCTGCATTATTGAGTCCGAAAGGCATGACCTTGTAGTAGTAGAGTCCAACATCTGTGATGAAGCTCGTATCCTCTTGATCTGGCTCATGCATCATAATCTGGTTATATCCGGAGTATGCATCCATGAAAGATAACAATTCATGCCCTGCCGTCCCATCCACCAGTTGATCAATCCTGGGTAGCGGGAAACAGTATTTGGAGAATGTTAACCCTCAATTTTCTACGACTCAAAAACTGCACGACTCAAACAAATTACGTGACTTAACGAGTCAATGATTGGCCGACTTAAAGCAGTCAACGACTTAAGAAAGTGGACGGTCTATGACTCAAGTTATGGACAACCTAACGGTTTAGCGAGTTGAAGGACTTGGTGACTTACGACATAGAGAAATATGTGACTCAACGGTTTAGAAGAGAAGGGATGCTCCACGACCTAAGGCATCCACGAATTAAGGTTCCTACGACTTAAGAGGGTACACAGTTTACGACTTAAGGAAGCCCACGACTCAAGGACAGGATGACTTAACGGTTCAAGAGAGAGCACGACTTAAGAAGGACATGAGTTAACGACTTAGAGCTATCTGCGACTTACGACTTAGCATGTGTCGTGAGCGACTTAAGCAAATGAGGCGCTGCTCCTTACTTAACACGGTGACCTCTTAACTCGTACACGATTCAGGACCTGGGTTATTATCTGAAGGGAACAAGCTTATCAATTAACTCATACATGACTCACAACCTGGCTTGAGTCGTCCACGACCTAAAGCTACTGGGTGAAGGTTCAATGCCGCATCAAAAGGACCAGTTGACTCATTTGCGACTTAGATGATGACTCGTGTGCGATTTAGGACTTGTACAAATGAACTTTTGTGAGACCACAGGGCTGGGACAGATAAGTCGGCCACGACCTACCATAAGTCAATGACGACTTACGACCCAAGAGGAAAATTTCCCTATAAATACCAACCCACCTCAAGCATGAAGGGGACTTTTGGCCGATCTCTTTAAGCGCCGATACTCTGCTGAATTCTCGACTCACTCGACACTTCAAGTACGAAAGGCATCTCAACTAACTTCGAGAGGAAGTCTAACGCAATCTACATGGATTCAAAGAATTCTTCTACATCAAAGTTCTAGTTGTTTGTCTCATCAGAATTGTAATTGAAGATTGTTGTAAAGTTGTAATCCATTCAGTAACAAAGAGAATTAAAGTGGACGTAGGCTTACCCTAAGCCGAACCACTATAAAAGCTGTTGTCTTTTCTGCTTTCTCTGTGACTTTTCTACTTTTTTTTAGTTCCCGTGTTCACGGGTGGTGCTTTCGCTCAACTTCAATCTACACCGGGGTGTTAGAGTCTGATTTTTACGTTAACATTTTTGGTGCTTTTCACTGAGAACCAAACTCAGGAAACTTCTACCATTGCTCCGCAAAGGTCTGCTGAAAGGATTTCTTTTAAAACCAGAAGTTTATTGGAAATAATGGCTCCTGGGAGAAAATGAAGTTCTGTAAGATCCGACAATGTCCAAGAGAATACTGCTACCTCTCCTCCTTCAAGTCAAGCAGCTCCAACTGTTGGAGTTATGCGAGCAGAATTGGACGCCGTAGTTTTGGGGCTGAATCAACAATTGAATGCTCAGAATGCGCAGTTGGAAGCCCAGAATGCCCAAAATTCCCTGATCTTGAGTAAGTAGAATGATCTGCTAGGGGCAAATCGTCAACCGGTTAATAATGATGGAAACCCTACTGTGGGAGTTCAGGATGTTGAAGGAAACATTTCTCAAAGAGCCGCAGACCCTGTAGAAAGGACTCCTCCTCAAGCTGGAGGATCAGGGCCGCAGCCGACCCTCCGTGAACGATTGTCAAGGCAGAATTCAGAGAGAGTGGCTGATGTGTGCCCTCCAGAGCCTCTAAATGATGAAGAGTATTTTTCGGGTATGGTTCGTCAAATCATGAATGAAAATATGCGAAGAGATGAAGATGAGAAAGAGTGGGGTTTTGCTCCTAGCAAAACTCCATTTACTGAAAAGATCTTGAAGGCAGAATTCCCAAGGAAATTCGTTCCCCCTACTATTCCGGCTTACAAGGGGACGAGTGATCCTAACAAGTTTCTGTATAAGTACGATTGGCATATGACTGGTGCCAGGGCGTCGGATGAAATTAAATGTCGATATTTCCCGGTATATCTCGAAGGTGTGGCTCTATTGTGGTTTACAAAGCTGCCGGTCAGGTCCATCGATCAGTTCTCCGATTTGACCAGGAAATTCAAGGAGAAATTTTGATTTTATGCTTGTAAAGCAAAGGATATAATGTCACTGTCAAGTCTAGAGAAAAATCCGGGAGAATCCATCAGGTCATTTTTGAATCGTTTTAACATAGCTTTGGCCGAGGTAGATAATGCTGAGCCACGAATGGTCCTAACATACTTGATGAGGGCGATTGACAAATCGAGCGAATTTGGAAAATGGTTGAAAATGAAGGAACCAAACTCACTTGACAAATTCTACAAGAAAGCGGATGAATTCATGTGCTTGGAGAGCCTCCAAACACCGGCTAAGGTGGTATCAGCGGAAGCCGGGAACAATGGTGCTTCTTCGAACAAGAAAGAACCTAACACTTAGAAAAGGGGAAATGATGGTGGAAAGAAATAGGGAGGTGCTAAGAAAGGCCGTCCTTTCAATTTCACACCCTTGACCGATACCCCTGAGAACATCTTTTTTGCGACCAAGGATGATGTCAATTATCCGACACAACCTAAAATGAGAGTTGGGATTAAAATGGAAAAAAGTGGAAGGTTCTGCCGGTTCCACAACCAGCCCGGCCATGACACCAACGAATGCAGTCAGTTGAAAGAGGTAATTGAACAACTCTTGAAGGAAAACAAACTCCAGCGGTATGTGAAAAGGAACAGAAATGCCCCAGCTTCGTCAACTCAACGACAACAAGTTCCCGCTCACCGTCCTGCCTCAAGTGAGAAGGTCGTAGAGCATGAATCAGAAAGACCTGTTATCAATATAATAACTGGAGGACCTCACCTAGCAGGCAAAAGCTGGGGAGAGATGGAAAGGTATGCCAGGGCCTTAAGGCATGTACCAGCTGAAGAGAATGTTTTTGTTTTAGAGAATGATGCGCCTTTAAAGCAACAAAAGACTTCCACAGATGATATTGTATTTAGTGCTAGAGATTCCTTGGGTATCGAGGCTCCTACCATAGATCCTCTGGTCATATCCGCTGGCATTGGGCCGACTACTGTGAGAAGAGTTCTAGTTGATTGCGGAGCTTCTTGCAACATTCTCTTCAAGAAAACCTTTGATCAAATGAAGATTCCAATGGCTGACGTTCAAGCTTCATCCCTTAAGATTGCTGGGTTTGCTGGAGAACCCAAACAGCCGATTGGGACCATAGATTTGTTTGTAGAACTTGGAACAGGATTGAGGAAGGTGGCTCTAAAGCAAACCTTTATAATTGTTGAAGAATTCTCTGCCTACAATGCCTTTTTAGGCCGACCGACTCTTGCTGCGTTTAAAGCTGTTCTTGCCCCATGGTGTCTGACCATAAAATTCCCCACAGATAACGGAGTTGGTGTGATTAAGGGAGAACAAGATGCGGGGCATGAATGTTATCTTACAGAGCTGCGTGAATCAAGGAAAAGAGAAATGGGAAAAGGTGCGGCGGCTCCAGTCCGCACCAAGGAACCAACCTTGTAGCAATTACAGGGTGGACCCTGCACTGGCGAATGTAGTGGCGCACGAAGAGAGATGGATCCAAGGAAAGCCAATGCAGGGGAGAATATGGTAGTACCGGTAAAGGTAACAGTGCCGGTGCCCGTTGATCCAAAGGACCCAAAGAAAGTGCTTAATGTGGGTTCACAACTCAACACAACAGTTCAGAATGTTCTGATTTCATTTTTGAAGGCTAATTTGGATGTGTTCGCTTGGACTCATGCTGACATGTGTGGAATATCCCCAGAGATTGCAGTACACACTCTGAACATTGATCCAAAGTTTACGCCTGTCAAACAGAAGAGAAGAACCCAGGGTCCTGAGAGAACGGCAGCGTTAAAGGAAGAAGTGGATCGGCTCATGGAGAACGGTTTCATCAGAGAATCTACTTATCCAAATTGGGTATCAAATCCAGTGTTGGTGAAAAAGGCTAACGGAAAGCGGAGAGTATGCATTGACTTTTCAGATTTGAATAAAGCCTGCCCCAAAGACTGTTTCCCGCTGCCCATGATCGATCAGTTTGTGGATGGGACGGCAGGGCATGAATTGTTATCTTTTATGGATGCATACTCCGGATATAACCAGATTATGATGCATGAGCAAGATCAAGAGGATACAAGCTTCATCACCGATGTTGGACTCTACTGCTACAAGGTCATGCCTTTCGGACTCTAGAATGCAGGGGAAACTTACCAAAGGCTTGTTAATGTCATGTTTAAACCACAGATTGGCAAGACAATGGAAGTTTATGTTGATGACATGCTAGTAAAGTCTAAGAAAGCAGTGGACCACATGGATCACTTAGCAGAGATGTTCGCAGTACTCAGAAAGTACAGAATGAAGCTTAATCCCCTGAAATGTTCATTTGGAGTGGAGTCCGGAAAGTTTTTGGGTTTCATTGTGAGCGCTAGGGGTATTGAAGCTAATCCAGCTCAGATCACTGCCCTGAGAGAGGTCAAGGCTCCTAGAACGAAGAAGGAATTGCAAAGTCTCAATGGAAATGTTGCTGCTTTGAGTCGGTTCATTTCCAAAGCTACTGACAAATGCATTCCATTCTTTGATGCTCTGAAGAAAGAAAGAAAAAACTTTGAGTGGACTCCTGAATGTCAGAAAGCATTTGATGAGTTGGTTCGTCATATGGAAGTGCCTCCGATACTTTCAAAGCCTGACAGTGGTGAAGATCTCTTCATATATTTGGCGATTTCGTCTCATGCTCTCAGTGCAGTGTTGGTACGGGAAGACGCAAGGATTCAACGCCCAGTCTATTATATCAGCAAAAGATTTACTGGGGCAGAGATGAACTATTCAAGATTAGAAAAGCTCGCCTATTGTTTGTTGATCGCATCAAGAAAATTGAGGCCGTATTTCCAAGCTCATCCCATCAAAGTCCTCACTGATCAACCTCTAAAGAAAGTCCTATTCCGTCCTGAGACTTCGGGCCGTCTTTTGAAATGGAATATTGAACTCAACCAATATGACATCACTTACCATCCCCGAAAAGCAATCAATGGACAAGCTTTGGCAGATTTCATCGCCGAATGTACGGATAAGGGTGATAGTGAGGAAGAAGTCACTGATAGCGTCCCAATCCAATGGAAATTGTATGTCGATGGCGCAAGGAATGATTACTGTTCCGGAGCAGAGGTTGTCCTTGAAACCCCAGAAGGGCGATCGCTATTTTATGCGCTGAGACTAGAATTCCCTTCGGCAAACAATGAAGCTGAATATGAAGCTCTCATCGCTGGTTTAAGGATCGCTAAAGAACTAAACATCGAGGCATTACAGATCTTCAGTGATTCTCAACTTATTGTTTGCCAAGTCAGGAAGGAATTTCAAGCTAAAGGAGGGAATCTACCCGTCTATTTATCAAAAGCCTGAGAGCTCCTTCAAGATTTTGACCGTTATTCAATAAACCATATACCCCGAGAAGAGAACATGAAGGCGGATTCTCTCGCAAAGTATTCAAGTACTGGTGAAGCTCAACAATTGGGATTAATTCCCGTCAAAGTCTTGTCAGCTCCGAGCACAGATGAAATGGATGTTGATTGGATTATGAATGTATCCCAAGGTCAAAAATTATGGATGCCTCTGATACTTGAATATTTGCTCAATGGTTCTTTGCCAGAAAGTTCAAAAGAACGACAAAAGTTGATGAGGAAAGCCTCCAGATATATAGTTCAAGATGGTCGTTTGTACAAACGAGGATTTTCAATGCCATTACTCCGATGCGTGACAAAGGAAGAAGCAAAGACAATTCTGACTAAAGTACACGGAGGAGAATGTGGGGATCATACAGGTGGTCAAACTTTAGCAAAGAAAATCCTCCGTTATGGATACTTTTGGCCAGAAATTAATCAGGATGCTGCTGACTATTCCCGAAAGTGTGATAAATGCCAAAGATTTGCTAAAATTCCTAGGGCACCTTCCACTGAGCTAACACAAATGGTCAGTCCATGGCCGTTTTCCATCTGGGGAATAGATCTCATTGGGCCTTTGCCGACTGCCAAATCAGGAATTAAATATGCTATCGTTGCTGTTGATTACTTCACTAAATGGGCTGAAGCTGAACCATTGGCTACTATTACCTCTTAGAAAATGATAAGTTTTGTGACTAAAAATATCATTTTCAGGTATGGTGTGCCTCAGAAGATAATCACAGACAATGGTACTCAGTTTGAAAGTGAGGAGTTCCAAGATTTCTGCAAACGATTCAAGATCCGAAAAAGCTTCTCAGTAGTGGGTCATCCGCAGGCAAACGGGCAAGTGGAAGCAGTAAACAAAATCATCAAATCAACCATCAAAAAGCAACTGGAAAAAGCAAAAGGTGGTTGGGTTGATAAGTTACCGCTTGCACTATGGGCATACAGAACCACCCACAAAACTGCGACTGGGCATACTCCATTTTCATTGGCATACGGATCAGAAGCGATGATTCCATGGAAACTGAAGTCCCCTCACACAGAAGGATCCATTTTGATCAAAATGAAAATGAAAAATTGCAATTGGAAGCACTTGACCTCCTCGATGAAAGAAGAGAAGAGGCTAGACTTAGAATTGCAGCTCACCAGCAAAGAATAGCCAGGCACTTCAATTCCAAAGTTCGCCAGTGCAGCTTTGAAGTTGGGGACTTAGTCCTGAAGAGAATTATGACAGCCATAGGTGTGTTTGGGCCAAACTGGGAAGGGCCATATGTTATAGGCGCGAAACTCCTTAATGGCACATTCAAACTCACAACTGTCGAAGGAGAACCAATCCCAAAAGCTTGGAACAACAATCATTTGCGTCCCTATTTTACTTGAAAGCTTTGCTGAAATGTTGTAAAAGAATTATGAATATATGATTCTTGTATTGAAAGGAATTGTAAAGCAAGTGAATAAGGAAAAGCTATAAAGTGGATGTAGGCCCAGTTTTTGGCCGAACCACAATAAATCTTGTGTTCTCTACTATTATAAACTACTTTGTTTTATTTCGACATATAAAATACGTTAACTGTGTTACTAAAATTTCGATTTAATAATGCAGGCCATAAAAACAAAGCCTACCGATCGCAAGACCAAGCGATCTCCGACATCACCCAGCAAGCAAATGCTAAACCATTCAAAATTTCCATACTCAAATCCTACAAAAGAAGTGCTTCGAACAAAAGTTAGCGATGTGGATGAAAGTGGACCATTTCTAACTAACTGCAAATGTTTGTGCAAACAAACAACCAGTTAAATAGCCTGTGTCTACCACCACCAACTCGCTTAACTAAGAAGTATGTTTCTTTAGACAAGGGAAATTATTGGCAACTAAAAAGGGATGACACTTGCAAAAGACAACGGGGATCGCCAACATGAATAGATGGCAAAGAGACATGGGCGAGCAAGCATCAAACAACAAAAGACCTCTACGGAGGCACAAGCCCTCTTCAAAGGCACAACTCTTCAGAGGATAAAGACCACGAGCGTGATTAACCAGAAAAAGAAAGATCTTTCTCGATACAAAGTTGCGGAATGATCAGTCGATACACTCCCGTGAATCCGTCTAACCGAGAGAAAGAAACTCCAAACTTCCAGGCAAAAGCCCTACTCAGAGGCACACGTTTCACCAAGATTGAAATAAAACTTCCAAGTGTTGAAACGTGAAAAGCCCTCTTCGGAGGCCCATTTCACCACAGTTGAAATGCTAAAAGACCTCGAGCGGGCTAAACCAGAAAAAGAGAGATCTTTCTCGATACAAAGTTGCGGACTGATCGGTCGATACACTCCCGTGAATCCGTCCAACCGAGAGAAAGAAACTCTAAACTTCCTGGCAAAAACCTTACTCAAAGGCACACATTTCACCGTGATCGGTCGATACATTCCCGTGAGATGAAATGTGAAAAGCCCTCTTCGGAGGCCCGCTTCCCAGCGAATAGGGAAAAATAAAAGCCTCTCCCAAGAGGCAGAAACAAAAGACCTCTTCCCAGAGGCACAATCACACAAAAAAGACCCCTTCCCAGGGGCACAATCAAACAAAAAAAACCTATCCCCAGAGGTGCAATCAAACAGAAAGACCTCTTCGGAGGCACACGTTTCACCGAGATTGAAATAAAACTTCCAAGTGTTGAAACGTGAAATGCCCTCCTCGGAGGCACAACTCTTCGGAAGCACACGTTTCACCGAGATTGAAATAAAACTTTCAAGTGTTGAAACGTGGAAAAGATCTCCTCAGAGGTACAACTTTTCAAAGAAGCATTTCACCAGAAATGCAAAGCAAATATCAAAAGCCCTCCCCCGAGGCGCAATTAAAAAAAAAAGAGAAGAATCCCTCTTCAAAGGCACACTTTAGCTTTCAAAGGAAGACTGGTTCTTCTATTCTTGAAAATACTCTTCCTCAAAAAGAAGTTAAAGTGCCCTTTAGAGGCCCGCTTTACTATATAGGAGAATTCACTTGGTAAAAATGTGTGAAAGCACAAAAGAAAAAGTGATATCTTCGAAGGATGAAGCGTAGAAACTCATATGGAGTGAGCTGTACTCTATTTTGAGTAGAATAGTATTCCTCCAAGTACGGAATAATTATTCTCCAGAAAATAAGAGTGCAAGTCCCCTCAAAGTATAAAATATTACAACGAGCTTATGGTATAGGGGCAACATGGTATAGCTACATTGGTAAAAATTACGCTCAAACAACATACCACAAGCTCACTGCAATATCATATAAAGAAACTTGTACAAAAATGAATAGTAAATGCATTCTCAAATACAGACAGAAGTTTGTACAAACAAAAAGAATCATTTTATTCAATACTATCAAATTTGTTTACAGGTACAGGTTTCAATATCAAAAGAAAAAGAAAAGCGGAGGATGGTACCCGCACAATCTCCGGTTAGTACATGTAAAAAGCAAAAAGTAAAAATAAATCGAAGCAGGACCCCTTACTTCTTCCTACCACCACCCTTAGAGCCTTCACCTGACCTAATAGGCAGCTTTTCAGGACGGCTTGGGAGAGTAGGGGATGAAGGAGAGAGGGTTACTGCCGGATCAACTTTCGTTTCCTCTTCAGAAACAAGAATGTCTTTCCTTCTCTTCTTGGAAGTGGCACGCTTCCTCCTTCTCCTTGAAGAAGACTCACTTCCCGGAGTAACAAGAGTAGATAATTTTATGTTATCAGAAGTGGTTCGCTCTGGAGACTCATTGCCTTCTCCAAGCCCTTCTCCCCCATGTTCTTGGGAAGCAATAGGATCATCTAAGCCATGAAGAGCCTCTATTTGCTCCTCTTGCGACCCGGGTTGAGAGGCGGATGGAGGAGTGACCTTGAGAGGCGGAGGAGGAATAATTGAAGGAGGAGGAGTCTGAACGATGCTTGACACTTTCTCTACAGAAGAAAAGAAGTTAAAGTCAGTAAAGAGAGGAGATAAAGGCTCATTGAGGTTCAAGAAATAGTCAAGAAGCTCATCGAACTCATAAGAAGCAAATGAGCAGTCTACCTGGGCAAGATTAACAGTAGAGTTACCTGGAGAAGTCGGCTTCCTGATATCAACCTCATAAGCCTGTGCATCGGCGCTCTCTTCGCCTTCATCTCCACCCTGTGTACTTGTAATCTCAGTTGTAACTTTGACCAGGGATGGAGAATGAGAACTGGAGCCGGCGATGTCGATTTCGGCCGAAGGTGAATGCTGGACTGGAATAGTTGAAGTAGTTTTTCCTAAACGTTCCCCTTCGGCCACCTTGGCTCTTAATTTTGCAAGTTGTTCTTTTCCCTTGGCGAGAGCAGCGCGGGCGTCGTCATCCAAGTAATGCTCCTCAAGAGCTGATTCGGCATAGCCAGCACCTTTACCGCCAAGCATGTCAAGTGCGGCCTCCCACACTTTAGCCAGAGTAATTTCATACTTGGGGCCTAGAAAGGCGAGACTACCGCGCCCCAAGACGCTGTGCAGGTAGAAGTCAAATAGTGTCGAGCTGATGTTGGTCTTCGTTGCCTCATGAGATTCTTCAGTTGCAATTTTACCAACAACGGCCTCATCACGCTCTCTTTCGGCTTTGGAAAGTTGAAGCTTAAGCATTTCGATCTCTGCCTCTTGAGAGTCTGTTTTCTTTCGAAGCTCTGTAATATCAGCAACATATCCCTCATTGATTCTTTTTTGTACATCGAGCCTGTCTTCGGCGTCTTTTTGGCCGGCATGAGCATCTCTCACTTGTTTCTGAAGCACCTCTTCTTTTTGAGTGTAAGAAGTAAAAGAAGTGGTGAGCTCTTCTTCAAGCTTCTCGACCTTCGCTTCAAGCTCTTCATTATAAGTAGCGATGCTCCTCATTTCGGTATCATGCTGCTCAAGAACCTTCTGCCATTCAGCTTTTCCATTCTCCATAGTAAGCATGGCCTCGAGATTTTCATGGTTTACCCTTTGAAGTTCGTCAACAAGCTTTTGCCAGCTCGACATTCTCTCAATGTCAAGTCTGACGGCATCAAGATTTTGCAGCATGGCAGGCTTGTCAATTTGAACCAAATCAAGATCAGAGCGAACCCCCTTCAGGCACCATTGTGGAAACCGTCTTTGGAGAGTAGCTGGACCTGGCCCAACTTGATATGAAGGCCTATTGATAATTGTCTAAATATCAATACGAGAAGGGGCAGGAGATTGAGAAGTAATTGGAGCAGTGGCCTTTTCAGGATTTGTAGATGCATGCTTCTCACTGTGCCGGGCACGCTTGCTTGGGTCCTCAACTATATGGCCTTTTCCCCGATTATCAGTCAACTTTCTTTTGTGAGAATCGTCACCTCGCTGGGAAGAATCATGGTGCTCCTCCCTTTCTTTTCTCTCATAACACTCTTCCGTAGCCCTCCTCTCCTGAGCTTTTCGGGCGGCTCTCTCTTCATCAGTTTCTCTGTGAACGGGAAGGTAGCGCCTATAATCATATATTGACTACGCCTCCCGTAGCGCTGAAAGTCGTCATAGTAAGAGCCGCTGCGTCCCATCGGAGAATCTGAAATAAAAAAACAAGTCTTGAAAGTCTTCAGAGAAAAGAAGCGTAACTGTAAAATCTTCAAAGTACAAAGAATTAAGTGTATGAAAATGCCGAAAGATTCTAAGTGTGTGTGATGTGCAAACTACGCGCATCAAACTACGAACCACTCTTCGATTGCGGAGTAGTCGTGGGGGTAGTAGTTAACGTCAACTCTTGGGTCGACGGAGCTTGTTGCAAAGAAGAAGTCGCTTCCACTACTGAAGAAGAAACCCTAGCAGTGACAGGGTCGTCTTTAAAAAGCTCTTGTGAGGTGACAA
The DNA here is from genome assembly GCA_030765085.1 of Allium cepa. Taxonomy (NCBI): domain Eukaryota; kingdom Viridiplantae; phylum Streptophyta; class Magnoliopsida; order Asparagales; family Amaryllidaceae; genus Allium; species Allium cepa. Next base: position 815,184,443 of record CM060939.1, read on the forward strand.
AGAGATCGCTCAACCCTTCGAAAGTGCCGTCCCCGCTCTGCCTAACAGGGCTTGTTTTTCCGACTTCTTCGCCAGACTTCTGTGAATGTTGGGGAGATCCCTGAGGCTCTTCTTCCTCAATTACTGGGGCAAGTGCAAATTTTCCAGACGACCCCGCAACATCAACAGTAGTAGAGCACTTTACCAGAGAAGCCTCGAAGGCAGGTTCTTTTGGTATGGGTTCGTCAGAAGAAACTGGGGCATCTAATGCTTTAGGTGGGGAGTCTGAAACCTCATGGGGGTGTGTGGAGCGAGAAGGGTGAAGAAGTCCGAACTGGTGAAGGAATTCATCGTTCAACAAAAATTTCATATCCCGCTCTTCAACCGGTACAGCTACGAGCCTCTCCAGAGTTGGCTTGTGGCTAGGATCTCTAGAAGGAGGGGGAAGCGCTGAAATGAAAAAATGAAGTTAACACTTGGCAATTCGGACTTCACAAAACTCAAAGTATAGAAGAGGTAATTGATCTTACTTCCTTCCCTCCACACAGCATAAAACCCCGGGGGGCAGCGGACAAAGAAGAATTGAGTTAAGAACCCATGGGCAGTGTCAGGGAGGCCAACGATCAATTTACGATTTCGAGCGCTTCTCACGACGGTGATAGAAGGATTATCCTTAGTCCTAGTAAAGGAACATAAGAAGCAAATCTCGTCAAAGCTTGGAAGTCGGTCAAATGTTCTCCTAAATAGCACGCACAACCCCATCTGAATGGCATAGCCATTGGGGTGTAGCTGGAATGGGGAGATAGCTAGTCGACGAAGAAGATTCTGGAGAAAGTTGTTGAAAGGGGGAATGGCCCCGCTTAGGCACATTTGCCGGTTAACCGCTACAAAGCCAGTAGGCGCCACATCAGCAGTGTCACTTTTCTCAGGAAGAATGGCATCTGCTTAAGCAATGCCAAACTGACCACACAACTGACGAAAAGCTTTGTACGATAAGGTGGTAGGGGCTCTTTCTGGAGGATTGACTAATGGAGCTAGAATAAGAGCGGCCTCACCAGCCTGGGCTGTTATATCTTCTTGCTGATAAGTCATTCTACACAAGCAACTGGATATTCAAATATGAAGGTGCACGTTTCCTAAAATGTGTGAAGTGTTGTGTAAAATCAACAAAGCAATAATCGAATAAAACTGGAATGAAAACTAGCAAGCATTTGTCAGTTATGAAGTCCAGGGTTTGCTGTTTTAAAATATGAAAGAGAAATGTAGATGCAAACAAATCAGTTCAAGATAGCAATGCTTTGCATTAATATTTCACTTTAGTTGATTGGTTCACAGCATTTCATACAGTATGTTTAAATTGATTTCTCTATGTTGACTAATCTGTCATTTGATATGGGCAGTCAGTGGCAGTATATTCGTCCCAATTTTCTGTAAATAATATATTGAACAGGTTGTTAGTTAACACAAGTCAAAAGTGATCTGCGAAAGAATGCAACAAAGTTCAAGCAACAATTCAAAGTCCAAACAAAGCTTAAAAGTACAAGTGCTAACTCGCCAACGACTTAAGAAATCTTTTCTACGGGTTAGGTTGAGTCGTTGGTTCTCTGGCTAACTCGTCCGCGGCCTAAGTCATTAAGTTAAGTTAGGTCGTGTCAATCTCAAGTTGCTGGAACTTTAAGTCGGCTGCACTCTAAGTAGTAAGTCGTGGAAGATAAAGGAAACTTCAATGCAAAGCAATGATAAACTCTCAAGTCCTAACTCGGCCAAGACTCTTGGTTTAAGTCGTAAGGTATGTTAAGACGGTTCATAGTTAAGTCGCTAAAAGTTGCTGAGTCACGGAGAGGTGCCAAATTATACCTAAGGTGACATTCCACTCTCTTTAGCAAACATACCCTCTTACTCCTAACCCGTTAACCTTCTAACCCGTTAACCTCCTAACCCATTAACCATCTAACCCCTAATCCGTTACTCATAGTGGATAACCCTAGTTCTACCACACTACTAGATCGCCTCAAATCATGAATCACTGCAAGATAGATTGAACCGCCTGCCCTAAGTCCATCAGTATAACAAAATTCGCGAGGGTTAAGGGGGGAAATCAGAGACAAAGATCAACGATGATCGGCAATTGGAAAAGAGGCAAAATCTCTTACGCGGTGTGACGATGAAGATTGTAGGAACTTAATTGGTTGCGAGGTAAACTGGTTGGATCTGTTTCTGAAAGCTTCAAAGGTCAATAATGGCGGAAGAAAACACGGAAACAAGTAAGTGAAGGAGAAGCGACCTAAGCCTTTTATATCTCGAGGCAGAGGAATTTGAACCGGCACACGAGTTAAGACAAGTCGAAGCACACGACCTACGACCTAGGCGTGTACTTCGAGGGGCAAATGTTAACCCTCAATTTTCTACGACTCAAAAACTGCACTACTCAAACAAATTATGTGACTTAACGAGTCAAGGATTGGCCGACTTAAAGGAGTCAACGACTTAAGAAAGTGGACAGTCTACGACTCAAGTTATGGACGACCTAACGGTTTAGCGAGTTGAAGGACTTGGTGACTTAAGACATAGAGAAATCTGTGACTCAACGGTTTAGAAGAGAAGGGATGCTCCACGACCTAAGGCATCCATGACTTAAGGTTCCTACGACTTAAGAGGGTACACAGTTTACGACTTAAGGAAGCCCACGACTCAAGGACAGGATGACTTAACGGTTCAAGAGAGAGCACGACTTAAGAAGGAAATGAGTTAATGACTTAGAGCTATCTGCGACTTACGACCTAGCATGTGTCGTGAGCGACTTAAGCAAATGAGGCGCTGCTCCTTACTTAACACAGTGACCTCTAACTCGTACACGATTCAGGACCTGGGTTATTATCTGAAGGGAACAAGCTTATCAGTTAACTCGTACATGACTCACAACCTAGCTTGAGTCGTCCACGACCTAAAGCTACTGGGTGAAGGTTCATTGCCGCATCAAAAGGACCAGTTGACTCATTTGCAACTTAGATGATGACTCGTGTGCGACTTAGGACTTGTACAAATGAACTTTTGTGAGACCATGGGGCTGGGCCAGATAAGTCGGCCACGACCTACCATAAGTCAATGACGACTTACGACCCAAGAGGAAAATTTCCCTATAAATACCAACCCACCTTAAGCATGAAGGGGACTTTTGGCCGATCTCTTTAAGCGCCGATACTCTGCTGAATTCTCGACTCACTCGACACTTCAAGTACAAAAGGCATCTCAACTAACTTCGAGAGGAAATCTAATGCAATCTACATGGATTCAAAGAATTCTTCTGCATCAAAGTTCTAGTTGTTTGTCTCATCAGAATTGTAATTGAAGATTGTTGTAAAGTTGTAATCCATTCAGTAATAAAGAGAATTAAAGTGGACGTAGGCTTACCCTAAGCCGAACCACTATAAAAGCTGTTGTCTTTTCTGCTTTCTCTATGACTTTTCTACTTGTTTTTAGTTCCCGTGTTCAAGGGTGGTGCTTTCGCTCAACTTCAATCTACACCGGGGTGTTAGCGTCTGATTTTTACGTTAACAGGGCAGGCTTTGTTCAGATCTGAAAAGTCAATGCACACTCTCCACTTTCCGTTAGCTTTTTTAACCAGCAATGGATTTGATACCCAATTTGGATAAGTAGATTCTCTGATGAAACCGTTCTCCATGAGCCGATTCACTTCTTCTTTTAACGTTGCCGTTCTCTCAGGACCCTGAGTTCTTCTTTTCTGTTTCACAGGTGTAAACTTTGGATCAATGTTTAGAGTGTGTACTGCAATCTCTGGGGATATTCCACACATATCAACATGAGTCCAAGCGAATACATCCAAATTTGCCTTCAAAAACGAAATCAAAACATTCTGCACCGTTGTGTTGAGTTGTGAACCCACATTCAACACATTGTTCGGGTCCTTTGGGTCAACGGATACCGGCACTGTTACCTCTACCGGTACTACCCTATTCTCCCCTGCACTGGCTTTCCTTGGATCCATCTCTTTTCGTGCGGCACTACATTCACCAGTGCAGGGTCCACCCAGTAATTGCTACAAGGCTTGTTCTTTGGTGCGGACTGGAGTCGCCGCACCTTTTCCCATTTCTCTTTTCCTTGATTCTCGCAACTCTGCAAAGTAACATTCTCGCCCCGCATCTTGGTCTCCTTTAATCACACCAACTCCTTATCTATGGGGAATTTTAGAGTTAGACACCATGGGGCAAGAACAGCTTTGAACGCAGCAGGAGTTGGTCGGCCTAAAAAGGCATTGTAGGCAGAGAATTCTTCAACAATTATAAAGGTTTGCTTTCGAGCCACCTTCCTCAGTCCATTTCCGAGTTCTACAAACAAATCTATGGTCCCAATCGGTTGTTTGGGTTCTCCAGCAAACCCAGCAATCTTAAGTGATGAAGCTTGAACGTCATCCATTGGAATCTTCATTTGATCAATGGTTTTCTTGAAGAGAATGTTGCATGAAGCTCCGCAATCAACTAGAACTCTTCTCACAGTAGCTGGCCCAATACCAGCGGATATGACCAGAGGATCTATGGTTGGAGCCTCGATACCCAAAGAATCTCTGGCACTGAATACAATATCATTTGTGGAAGTCTTTTGTTGCTTTAAAGGCGCATCATTCTCTAAAACAAAAACATTCTCTGCAGCTGGTATATGCCTCAAGGCCCGGGCATACCTTTCCATCTCGCCCCAGCTTTTGCCTGCTGGGTGAGGGCCCCAGTTATTATATTGATGACAGGCCTTTCTGATTCATGTTCTACGGCCTTCTCACTTGAGCCAGGACGGTGAGCGGGAACTTGCTGTCCTTGAGTCGATGAGGTTGGGGCATTTCTATTTCTTTTCACATACTGCTGGAGCTTGTTCTCTTTCAAAAGTTGTTCAATTACCTCTTTCAACTGACTGCATTCGTTGGTGTCATGGTCGGGTTGGTTGTGGAACCGGCAGAACCTTCCACTTTTTTCCATCTTAATCCCAACTCTCATTTTAGGTGGTGTTGGATAATTGACATCATCCTTGGTCGCAAAAAAGATGTTTTCAGGGGTATCGGTCAAGGGTGTGAAATTGAAAGGACGACCTTTCTTAGCATCTCCCTGTTTCTTTCCACCATCATTTCCCCTTTTCTGAGTGTTAGGTTCTTTCTTGTTCGAAGGAGCACCATTGTTCCCGGTTTCCACTGATACCACCTTAGCCGGTGTTTGGAGGCTCTCCAAGCGCATGAATTCATCCGCTTTCTTGTAGAATTTGTCAAGTGAGTTTGGTTCTTTCATTTTCAACCATTTTCCAAATCCACTCGATTTGACAATTGCCCTCATCAAGTATGTTAGGACCATGCGTGGCTCAGCATTATCTACCTCAGCCAATGCTATGTTAAAACGATTCAAAAATGATCTGATATATTCTCCCGGATTTTTCTCTAGACTTGACAGAGACATTATATCCTTTGCTTTAGAAGCATACAATCGAAATTGCTCCTTGAATTTCCTGGTCAAATCGAAGAATTGATCAATGGACCTGACTGGCAACTTTGTAAACCATAGTAGAGCCACACCTTCCAAATATACCGGGAAATATCGACATTTGATTTCATCAGACGCACTGGCACCCATCATATGCCAGTCGTATTTATACAGAAACTTGTTAGGATCACTCGTCCCTTTGTAAGCCGGAATAGTAGGGGGAACGAATTTCCTTGGGAACTCTGCCTTCAAGATCTTTTCAGTAAATGGAGTTTTTCTTAGAGCAAAACCCCACTCTTTCTCGTCTTCATCTCTTCGCATACTTTCCTTCATGATTTGACGAACCATACCCGAAAAATACTCTTCATCATTTAGAGGCTCTGGAGGGAACACATCAGCCACTCTCTCTGAATTCTGCCTTGACAATCGTTCACGGAGGGTCGGCTGTGGCCCTGATCCTCCAGCTTGAGGATGAGTCCTTTCTACAGGGTCTGCGGCTCTTTGAGAAATGTTCCCTTCAACATCCTGAACTCCCACAGTAGGGTTCCCATCATTATTACCCGGTTGGCGGTTTGCCCCAAGTAGATCATTCAATTTACTCAAGATCAGGGCATTCTGGGCTTCCAACTGCGCATTCTGAGCATTCAATTGCTGATTCAATCCCAAAACTACGGCGTCCAATTCTGCTCGCGTAACTCCAACAGTTGGAGCTGCTTGATTTGAAGGAGGAGAGGTAGCAGTATTCTCTTGAACATTGTCGGATCTTACAGAACTTCGTTTTCTCCCAGGAGCCATTATTTCCAATAAACTTCTGGTTTTAAAAGAAATCCTTTCAACAATCCTTCGCGGAGCAATAGTGGAAGTTTTCTGTGTTCAATTTCTCAGTGAAAGCACCAAAAATGTTAACGCTGAAAATCGAACGCTAACACCCCGGTGTAGATTGCGATTGAGTGAAAGCACCACCCGTGAACACGGGAACTAAAACAAGTAGAAAATTCACAGAGAAAGCAGAAAAGACAACAGTTTTTATAGTGGTTCGGCTTCAGGTAAGCCTACGTCCACTTTAATCCTCTTTATTACTGAATCAATTACAACTTTACAACAATCTTCAATTACAATTCTGATAAGACAAACAACTAGAACTTTGATGCAGAAGAATTCTTTGAATCCATGTAGATTGCGTTAGATTTCCTCTCGAAGTTAGTTGAGATGCCTTTCGTACTTGAAGTGTGGAGTGAGTCGAGAATTCAACAGAGTATCGGCGCTTAAAGAGATCGGCCAAAAAGTCCCTTTCATGTTTGAGGTAGGTTGGTATTTATAGGAAAATTTTCCCCTTGGGTCGTAAGTCGCGACCGACCTATGGCAGGTCGTGGCTGACTTATGTGGCCATCCCCATGGTTTCACATAGGTCCGTTTGTATAAGTCCCAGGTCGCCCCCGAGTCAACACAACCTTGTATCAGTAGTATGGCATCGGGCTTACATTTAGTAGCTTTAGGTCGTGGACGACTCAAGCTAGGTCGTGAGTCGTGAACGAGTTAACTGGCAAGTCGCAAGTCATGGCTTAACTGGTAAGTCCTGGATCGTGTACGAGTTAAGAGGCCACTGTGCCAAGTAGCTGCATTGAACTTGTCTTCCTTTGCTTGGGTCGTGAACGACTTAACATAGGTCATAGGTCGGTTGCGACTTTGGTATAGTTCATGATCTTGTCCCTGTCCCGGGCAGTTAGAGCGACAAACTCTCTGGATAGTTAGGTCGGCTTCCATCTTAGGTCGGTAGCTATCTTAGGTCGGTAGCTATCTTAGGTCGGTAGCTATCTTAGTTCGGTATCCTGTTTTAGGCAGTTGGGTCGGCGTCCTTGTTAAGCATTAGGTCGGCAACCTTTTTAAGCCTGTTAGGTCGGTATCCTTTTGGGTCGGTAATCTCTCAAGTCGTTGAGTCATGGCCAAGGCGGAGTTAACATCTACCACATGTGTATCACCCAAAGGCGTCACGGCACAGCTTGCTATCCACTAACCCATTAACCCGATAACCCCTCCTCATCATCTTTCCACATCACCAAAATCACCTAAAATCGAGCCAAGTCATCTCAAATCCATCATGAACCTGATGCATTGCCATGATCGCGAGAATTACAATGATAGCGCGACTGATGACGAGCAACAATCAATCGTAATATGACTTTTGGTGAAGCACAGCGTAAGAAATTGGGTTAGGGAAGGAAAATCAGGAGTTCATAACTCGATGGTGATCAAGGATCGAATAGTGAGCAAGTCCACTTACACGATGAAGATGATCGGCGGCTACTTAGTTTAATTTTTTTGGCGGTTTCGAATAGTCAAGTAAGTAAAGAGAAGGAGGAAGGAGATGGATAAATTATATGCAAGGACGGTGGAACCTGAATCGGTGCGAACGACTTAACTCCACCTTTAGGTCGCTCACGACCTAGCGACTCGGCGATGCGCGAGTTAAAAGTGTCGAAGCACACGACCTAATCCTTAGGCGTATACTTCGAGGGGCAAGTGTTAACTCCTCTTCTCCGTGACTCAGTGACCTAAAGGATTGAACGGCTTGTCAACCTAATGCTAAGCGGCACAGCGACCTAAAGGATTGAAAGGCTCATCGACCTAATGCTAAGCGGCCCAGCGACCTAAAGGATTAGATGGTCCAGCGACCTGTGACTCAACGAGTTAACGACTTATGTGAAGGCGCGACCTAACTACCTAAGGGAGTAAGCGACCTAACACATAAAGCGGCTCAACAAGCTAAATGACTTAGTTGCTAAATGGACTGAGCGACCTAGCGTACCAACGACCTATGGACCGAGGTGACCTAGCGACCTAAAGGTGTACGCGACCTAGCGAGTTAATAAGGGGAGCGACCTAACAGGAATAAATTTCTCTAACGACCTAACGACCTAGCGAGCTATACAAAGCCGAGATAACTTGTCTTCCTTATGTCGTTCCTTCCCTAGGTCACCCACGATCTATGACTTGTTCGAATGATCAAGGGTTCTCCTGTTCGGCCGTAAACCGTGTCTATTAAGTCGACCACGACCTACGACTTATACCTAAGTCACTCACGACCTAAACTTACTAGAGGAGCCTCCTATGCCACTTCCTACCAAGGTCGGCCACGACCTATGACTTGCCAGTTTCTCCAGAACGATCAAGTGTACCATGTATAAGCCGTAAACGGCTCCCACTAGGTAGCGGACGACCTACGACCTATCAAGGTCGCTTGCGACCTACGACCTAACACCGAACTCTCCTTTAAATACCCCGCTTACTCCAACTAAAAAGGGGATCTTTTTGGCTCATTTTCGGAACTTCGATACTCTGCTGAATTCTCGACTCATTCGACACTTCAAACATAAAGGAGATCTCAACAAACTTCAAGAGGAAATTTAACGCAATCAACATGGATTCAAAGACTTCTTCTACATTGGAGTTCTAGTTGTTTGTCTCATCAGTATTGTAATTGAAGATTGTTGTAAAGTTGTAATCGATTCAGTAATAAAGAGGATTAAAGTGGATGTAGGCTTAACCTGAAGCCGAATCACTATAAAACTGTTGTCTTTTACTGCTTTCTCTGTAACTTTTCTACTTGTTTCTAATTCCCGTGTTCACGGTTGGTGCTTTCACTTAATCTCTACATACACCGGGGTGTTAGCGTTCAATTTTTAGCATTAACACTCTTTATTACTCAAGTAATACTTAACTATCATTTAATTTCATAATTAAAATATACTCAATTTGTACAATCTTAAATAATTAAAATTAACCACCTACTTAAATTAATTACTTAATTCATCATTAAATTTATTTGAATTCAAAATTTTTGAAATACATTTAGTCAAAACTACTTTTATTAAAAAAAAATTTATATTTGGAAATCTATTTGATAATGGTTCTGGAAACTTGTTCATTTTATTCTCTTCGACAAACTGGACACAAATTACATTTGTTTGAAGTCTTAAAAAAACAAGGCAACCCGATCTTCCCATGAAAGTACCCGAGCCAAAAAACATATCTTCTCGAGTCAAAACACTGCCTTCTCGAGCTAAAATTTGAGTCCTCCGCATATATATATTTTATAAACCTAAAACCATATATTACCCAAGCCCATAACATAAACTACCCGAATAGTCACTCGAGCGCTAACTCGAGACCCCACTTCAGCTTCCCCAAACCATTCAAATTAAACCGAGCAAAACTTCAACTTCCCCCAACTATCACAACACCTTCCAGATCCAACGTGCACGTATACGTGCACCATCGACCAAAGCCTCTTCGATCATCGTCGCGATCACTCACACGTCAACGATGATGTGTTCACACATTCCGACCAACCTGAACTACTAATCTCAACGGGGCTCAAAAATTAGCAAATCGACACACCAGAGACTAGAACGGATCGAAGAATACTACCCCGCACCGCCTTACACGGTGCCTTAGACCTTGCTGCTCCTAGCAAAACATCGCCACTGACCCACGCATTGGTCCCCACAACCCGATCCAGTCCGACGCTTCCTTGACGACATGTGACTCTCAAATTCAACGACGACAAATTTTTGGTCTTAAACCCTATTCCACCAACGATACGCCACCACGGTCACCAGAAAATTCCTCCCCTAATTTTCCATTGATCCTAGATGTTCGAACCATCTTCCGACCAAAGCATGATGGACTTTGTCCCATCGTTCGACTGAATTTGGCAAAAAATTCATTTTTGATCAACACAATAATTCACAAGATTTTACAACTTAAGAATCGGGATTACGACCTTAAAATCATTATTCCTTAATACAAATTTGTTTAAACGATCAAGGCTTGAATCTTTAAAGATTTAATCTTTTGATTTGAATTTACTTTCACGGATTTTCTTTATTTCCAGCAAACCCTTTAATAATTTAAAACTAATTTTAAACTTAAATCCTGATCCTACAAAAATAATTTATTCAGGTATTAAAGTCGATTGTAGATGAGATTTCGTTTTTTTTTTAAAAAATTACATCTTGTAAATCTTTGAAACAGAGATACATAGGTCTGTTTCCCAGATATGCACGAAACATTCATATCATCATTCAAAATCATCAAGATATTCAGGTATAGTATCAAAATAAAAGGGAAGTTTGCTCACTTGTTGGATGATGAGAAGGGAGTGTTTGAAATAGAAATGCTAGATTTGAGCTGGAACTTGAAAATGCTAGAATTCAGAAACTTGGTTGAGTTTGCTGCCAATTTAGTTGAATATGCTTCAGGTCTTGTTGTTGATAACAATTTTCCTTTCCTGAGCTGCTTTGTTTTGGGTTCCAGATTTTTTTCCTTTCCTTTGATTTTTCAGATTTCTTTTTCGTTTTGATCATGTTGAAATTGTTTGATCTTCTCTGCTTATAGTTTTTTACTTTTTTTATTTTAAGAAGATGAGAGGAGCCTTGAGAAATATGTACAGCCTTTTATTTTCTTAAGTATCACGTATATATATTTTCAAAAAAAATTAATGCCACTTGTCTCTCCAATACTAACACTTGTAAATACATGTTATATTTATTTTACAAATGTCTTAATTATGAATTTATGTTTAAATCCTTGCCTCTAATTTATAAATTATGTCTAAACCCCTACTAAATTTTTATTTATATAGATTATTTATTTTATATTTACATATGAGTTGTGTATTTTAAATATATATATATTTAAAAGATATACACATATCAAAGCTTCATATTTATTCACATATTTAATAACTATATCTATTTCTAAGTATATAAAAGAAAAGTATTTTAAATCTTTAATGAAATCCCACCTTTAATATTTACAAAACAATCTTACAGATATATGTATGTATGTATATATGTATGTATATAAATTTCCAAAGATTTATGTAAAGATTGAATTCTACATATTTATTTAATTTTTTTATTTTTTTAACACTAAAATAAGTATCTACATATATATGTTAATTTCAAAACATAACTTTCAATATATATATATATACCTATATATTATTTTAGAAAATTATTCTTATTAATTCAACCTAGTTAATTTCAATTATCAGATGTCCAAAATTCGGGTTGTCACATTCCTCCCCCCTTTGAATCTTATCGTCATCGAAAAGGAATGAAACCAGAATTTACTTAATACTTAAAATCAGATAAATCACTTTTTGATCATTTTAAAACACTTTAAAAATCTATATAATATTTCCAAAATATTTTTATAAAAATATAATTTTATAACTCAATGTTTTAGCCAGTCCATCCTTGTTCTCACAAAAATTCGGTCATACATTGATCAGGCGTAGGACTGAAAATCTATAAGTGCTTAGCAGACCCAATTCAACACCCAGTGAAAATACTTGGAAAATAATTTTATTGAAAATATAGAAAACATTTTTGAAAATAGAGGCAATATCTTTGGTGAGAATGCTCTGGAATTCATCATCCCCATCCATGGTCACAGAAACATCCTAGGTTATGTTGCCATCGCAGCAAAAATCCATGTAACTGTAGGCACTCCGCTACCCTCGAGTACGCCATGGAACCCACAACAGATCGCAGTTACATTACAGGGTTATGTTGCTATCGCAGCAAAAGTCCGTGTAACTGTAGGCATCGGCTCACTCGATTTTTGCTGCCAAAATGAAACTTCTCCATTCCCACATAGGTCGTAGACTACCGATGTAAAATCAAATGCAGACTGTTGGCTCTCAGCAGCACACACGACTTTCGCTACGTTACCATAGGTGGCAGTCTACCGATACAAAATCAAACGTAGACTGTTGGCTCTCAGTGGTACACACGACTTTTGCAACGTTACCATAGGTCGCAGTCTACCGATATAAAATCAAACGTAGACTATTGTCTCTCAACAGCACACACAACTTTCGCTATGGTCTGCAATAGATCGTAGTGACATCGAATTACACTGTCGTCACAGCATAACCCAAATGCCTCTGTAGGCCTCAGCGCCCTCGACTTTCGCTACACACTACACAAAATCCTCAGCAGCTAGTTTTGTCTGGACTCCTCACAGGATCAACTTTAGAACCCCCCCCCCATAGTGTTCAAGGCAGTACCACCCTATGGCACTCCTGAGAATTTCATTCCAAGGGAGCGCCTTTTTCTCCAAAGCCATTTTCAAAACACTTTATACTATGCACATATAGTATCTTCCAAATCATACACCAAGTATGAATCCCATATAAATTTTCTTCCTCAAAATCGATTATCCCAAAATCGATAATTCTCAAATTAGGCTTTTCAAATTCCAATATTGAGTTTTTCCAAAAATCAAAAGCCTTTCCAAAGTCCATAGGTTCCAAAAACTTTTTTCAAAATCATTCTCATAAGATCCTCTATATATATAGATATATATAACTTTTTAAAATCTTTGGATCACTTCAAACTTGTATAAAACCCCTTTTATACTTCAAATATTTTCAAAACCCTTTTCTTCTGGCTATAGAATCAACAAGGGGAGATTTATCTTACATAACAAAGATACATAACTTTGTTTATTCCAAATCAAATATTCAAATTTGATTACTCTATAAATTTACTTACCATATTACTTACTTTCATAAGGTAAATTTCTATCGTGGAAATATCTAATTTCCATTTTATTTCATCGTATATTTCACAAAATATACCCATTCATTCGAAAACCATTCCACATTTCTTATCCGTAAATTTCCAATATCAGTTTCATTCAAACCCATATGATGTACTGATATCATCCGTACGCTATATCAGTATGATCGCTCACTCGATCACACAATTTTTCCTCCGAACTAGTATCGTCTACCCGACTTCCTAGTGCAGACTCAGATCTAGTTTCTTGATCAAAAACCGTCATTCTCTTTGCATAGTCATAGCTATGATAGAGAATATCCAGAACCAATCAACAATCCATATCCAGGTTCGTCGTCGAAAATCGAGTGAAAAATCCCAACTCGGATCGATAAACTATCTCAAAATTCTTTGCTCGAATTCGGATCAAATCACTATGCGAATAGAATAATATATGCACATCCTACGTATTCAGTTTTATTGATTATTAGCCAAATCAATCCTCTTTTAAATTCATATCCCTTTTTATCTCTATCCAATTTATTCACAATTGTCTCAATTCCATTTGGATTATTACCTCAATTCTTATCTCAATTGGGTATTCAATCATAAATAGTTCGAACTCCGTCCAGTTTAAATTTAGAAAATAGCTTGAAAATTTTAATATAGATAAGTTGTTGAAAAATAATTATTAGTTTGTAAAATAGCTGTAAAATAGTTAAGTAATTGTAAAATAGTTAGAAAATAGTCAAATAGTTATAAAATAGGTAGATAATTGCAAAATAGTTGTGAATAGTAATTAGTTATAAAACAGTTGAAAAATAGAAATTAATTTATAAAACAGTTGTAAAATAGTTAAATAGTTACAAAAATAATTTTAGAATAATTATAAAATAGTTTGGGGTTTTAAAAAGAAAGGTTGTATATAGTAAATAGCTTGGAAAAATAGGTTTATATTAAAACAATTTATATTGAAAATAGTCCAGAGCCAAACTGTTCAATTCCCAATTTCCGTTTTCATCAATTCAATTTAAATTTTCACTTCCATTTAAATTGACTCAATTTCAATTTAAATAACTTCAATTTCCATTGAAATTGATTTAATCCCAATTCAAGTTGAATTAACCTTGATTTCTTTCCAAATTCAAATAAAATTCCATTTGATTTCAAACCTATTCAACTTTAATTACAATTCCAAATTATTCAAATAAATTTCAAATTGAACCAATTTCAATTTATATCAATTCCAATTTGAATTAATCCCAATTCCCATTTGAATTTGACCTCATTCAACTTCAATTTCATTTCAAATTAATCCAATTCAAATTTTCCATTTGAATATTTAAGCTTATCCAACTTCAATCACAATTCCAATTAATTCAAATCAAATTCAATTTGAACTAATTCAATTCAAATTTCAAATTTGAACCATCCCGAATTATATAAATTCGAGTTAAATTTCTAAATGTTGATCTAATCCTTTAAATCAAATCAACTTATATCTTTAAACCATTTAATTCTGAATCCAAATTCCATTTGTAAACTTATTTCAAAGTTCAAATAATAATTCAAATCCTTTCAAACAACTAAATCTTTGAAATTCAATTTATCATCAAATTTCAATTTTGAAACCAAACCTTTGAAGTTTTATCTTAAACATTCAAATCTTGAGTTCAAAGTGATCCTATATCCTTAATTTCAAATTAAAGTTTTTATTTCCCATTTATTTCAATAATGGATTATTACCACAATACATTTTTTCATTCATTTAAACAAATCCAATTTCAGCTTAAAGATTATTAATAACAACAGGATGGTATCGTTCAAATTATTTTAAAACATCCATCCATTTCTAATTTCAGATCTCAAACCCATTTTGAGATCACACAAACTCCCAATTCAAATTAACCATTTTACTTTCCAAGTAAAATTCCAATTTCATCTTGAAATTTCCAATTCAGGTTGCTTGTTAACTTATTTAACTTCTCCCAAGTTAAATTCAATTTACTAAATCCAGTCAATCTTGTTCAATTTGAACTTCCACTTAAATTTCAAATTCTATCAATTTTCTTCCTTACATATAAGTTCGAAGATTTATTCCACTATGGGTTTTAACATCACACTTTCAGGGAAAATCAAAACTCAACACTTTAGAGTTTAATTTAAATCATCTTTGATATTATGTATATCCACACATATACATATTTATTTCTTAGCCCACCAGGCCATATTTTAAATTTTAAATCGCCTTTGGTTCTTAACTCAAAACAAATTCTTTTAAAGTTTTCAAACAACTTATTATTTTAAAATAAGACTATGTTCAAAATAGTCTGAATAATATTATTTATTATTACTTTATCACTTTGAAACAATAACTGGACCTAGATTTAAAATTTCACAATTTAGATCATCTTCAGTTTCAATTCATAGGTCATACTTCCCTAAATATTTTACTTTCCTAAGACATTTCATCATTTTAGGATAATAACCAAAGTTATTATAACAAGAAATCAATTCACTATTATCTTATTCCAAAAATTCTTCTTAAATTTTAATTTCGGTTTGAATCTATTTCAATTTTATTTTTATTCAATTTAAATTTGGTTGTATTCCAATTACCATTTAATTTCAATAATTTAACTACCAATTACCTTAATATTTTTTAGAAATAAATATTGCTTTATATATCAAAATATATTCTTATATAAAATCATTTAAAATCTTTATATAAGAAAATAACAAGTACGCTCTCATATATATACTCTCAACTCATTCTAGGGTACCATTGACCCTATCCTTAATGAGTAATCCCACCAGAGCCAAGGTTCTCACTTAACCTTTAGCTCTGATACCAAATGTAATGACCCGGGTTTTTCGATCTTGAAAATTCCAGATAGATAAGGAAAAGAAAGAAAAGAGATAGAAGAAGACGAAACAGAAATACCAAAATACAGATTCTCACATTCGCAGTAGACAAAATATAATATCAAATAATAATAGTTATATAAAGGAAACTGTATTTGTCAAAATACACTTTAATACACTAGAGTTACTACATATACACAAACACTGGACAGATACAACATGTCCTGAATATACAACAATATATCGTAGTGAAAACACTCCATACGTTCCTGCCATCCAGCTCGCCTCCTGAGCTCCATAACGTCTTTACCTGAAATCTGTAATAATTAGCATGAGTAAACCCATCTAACATGGAGCACAAAAGCATACAACTTATATAAATCCAGGGTAACTTGTATCAATTTACAACTTCACAAGTCGTTATAGACATTACTTACATCACACATCAATTTCTAAGTACCAAAACTTAGATTAAATGGTCCAATTCACTTAAATCATTCCATTTCAGCTTATTGATTCCACATATCAATTTATAAAGAATCGAAATGGTTTCAGGTATTTACTAATACCCGACTTCGGTTTCTTCGAATCTAATGTCATCTTAACCCAAGTTATTCTAGTGAAATACAATCCAAACTTTAAATACAGGGTGTCATTTCATTCTTTTTTTATCAGCAATAATAACCATATCATCATTGTCCACCCGATCATATCATATCACAAAACATTTCCTTCTCAGAAATATCAACCAATCATTCATAAGCAAGATTTATTAGTCATATTCTTTCTAATTAATTTAAAAAAAATAAATTAATTATTTTAATCACTTTTAATCCTGCTTACTTAACATTAATTAATTACAACCATTAGTTAATCATCCCTTAATTATTCTCCCTAATTATATTCAGTAATTAGCCTTTAATTAATTTACCACAATGTAAACCACCCGTCTTTCATTAATAATCAACCTTTAATTAATCACATTTATTAATCAATGTTGATTATCACATTTAGTAATTAACTATTCTTAATTGCTTACATTAATTAGTTAACCACTTAATTAATAATAAATCCTTTAATTAATTACACTGAGTAATTCACACTTAATTACTTCCACTAAGTAATTATTCTTTTATTACTTTCTATCAAGTAATTACCCATTTATTAATTACATCCTGTAATTATCCATTATTTACTTCACAAAGTAATTTACACTTCGTTTATTATATTTATTCATAATTAAGTATTCAAATTAATTATCACTTACATTGATTAATTATCCTTTAATTAATCACCTTCATTAATTAACTAACCCTCTAATTACTTTCCTTAATTAATCAATCCTTTAACTAATTACACTAAGTAATTTATCCTTAATTAACCTAGATAATTAATTAATCTAACCTTTAATTTCTGATTAAATTAATTAACACTCAACAGATTAATCCTTTAATTACTTACAATAAGCAATTATCACCTAAGTAATTATTCATCTCTTAATAATTTCCATCCAGTAATTATCCCATAATCACTCAAGTTAAATAAATTAACCCTTAGTTACTTCATTAGTTAATTATCATAACTTTATTCATTCATTTATTATCTTAAATTATCACATTAAATAATTAACTATTCTTTAATTAATTATATTCAATAATTACTCTTTAATTACTCAAGTAATACTTAACTATCCATTAATTTCATAATTAAAATATACTCAATTTGTAAAATCTTAAATAATTAAAATTAACCACCTACTTAAATTAATTACCTAATTCATCATTAAATTATTTGAATTCAAAAGTTTTGAAATACATTTAGTCTAAACTCCTTTTATTAAAGTTTTTTTTATATTTGGAAATCTATTCGATAATGGTTCTGGAAACTTGTTCATTTTATTCTCTTCGACAAACTGGATAAAATTCCGTTTGTTTAAAGCCTTAAAAAAACAAGGCAACCTAATCTTCCTATGAAAATACCCGAGCCATAAAACATATCGTCTCGAGTCAAACCACAGTCTTCCCAAGCTAAAATTCGAGTCCTCCACATATATATTTTATAAACCTGAAACCATATATTACCCAAGCCCACAACATAAACTACCCGAACAATCACTCAAGCGCTAACCCGAGACCCCACTTCGACTTCCCCGAACCATTCAAATTAAACTGAGAAAAACTTCATCTTCCCCTAACTACCACAACACCTTCCAGATCCAACGTGCACGTATACGTGCACCATCGACCGAAGCCTTTTCGATCATCATTGTGATCACTCACACGTCATCGATGACGTGTTCACACATTCCGACAAACCTGAACTGCTAATCTCAACGTGGTTCAAAATTTAGCAAATCGACACCCCAGAGACTAGAGCCGATCGAAGAATACTACCCCGCGCCGCCTTACACGGTGACTTGAGACCCTGCTATTCCTACCAGAACATCGCCACGGACCACGCATTGATCCCCCACAACCTGATCCAGTCCAACGCTTCCTTGACGACATGCGACTCTCAAATGCAACGACGACCAATTTTTGGTCTTAAACCCTATTACACCAACGATATGCCACCACGGTCACCAGAAAATTCCTCCACTAGTTTTCCCTTGATCCTTGATGTTCGAACCACCTTCCGACCAAAGCATGATGGACTTTGCCCCATCGTTTGACTGAATTTGGCAAAAATATCATTTCTGATCAACATAATAATTAACAAGATTTTACAACTTTAGAATCGAGATTTCAACCTGATGCGGCGCAATCTACAAATTCAATGGAGTTGAAGCATTCCAGGTTTTTAGGTCGCACACGACCTAGTGAAGGCCGCTCACAAATTAACGCGTTAAGCACCAAGGCATGGGATTTAGGTCGGTCGCGACCTAGTATGTTGGTGGGTTGACCAAGCAACCTAACAAGTCGGGGTATACGACCTAACAAGGAACAAAGGGAAATAGCAGCGTGGCAAGGTACAAAGCAACCTAGCATTACCGGACCTACTTAAGCCGCAAGCGACCTACTTAAGTCGTTCAAGTTGATAGGTCGCTGCTTCGTAGGCGCGAGAAACTGCATTGAAGCCTAAGTCGCTGTCATGAAGACTTGTTCTTAGATCGCTGCTGCCGAGTATTTTAAGTCACTCTGAGTCTAAAGTCGTAGATCGTTGTGATGTAAACTATGTTGTAAATATTGAGTCGTGATGTTGTATTTTCCATATGTTGTACATATTGGGCTGTTAACGACCTATGTAAGGTTGTAGGTCGCATGTTTGAAGGTCGTGAAGGCTTGTGACGTAAGTGTGGTGTTGAGTCGTAGGTCAGCAAGTGGATTAGGTCGCAAACGACCTAAGTTAGGTCGTGAGTCCTGTACATGTTGTAACCCTATAAATAGGGGGGTCGGGTCATTTTGTAAGTTGGTTGATTTTTGAGTGAAACTTTGTTTGAGTGCTTTGTGCCTCTTTTGAAATTGGTAGTTGAGTATGATCTCCTATCTCCACCTTCGGCATTCGAGTGCGCTCGAATCAACGATTATTGAAGCCAATTCATGGTATCAAGTGCGCTTGATCAACGTTCGAAGAATTGTAGATCTTCTTTCACGGTATCGTGCGCGATCAACGTGTCGAAGATAGCTAGAATTCGATATAGATCAACGAATTTGGGCATTCGGTATTCCTTAAATCCATCGATTCATATTGAACCATCTAATCGTTCATCGATTAGTTTGACACGAGTCCTTCATTTTGTCGTCAATTCGTATATCTGCTGCGTCAGTTTTGGTATCAGAGCTAGATTTAGCCAATGATAGCTAAGCCGAGTCTTGGAGCCAAGGAGTTGAAGTTGTGCATAGCTTTGTGTTTAAGTGTAGGTCGAGCAGCACTTTGTTGTTCAAGCCGAGAATTGAAGTGTAGATCCGAGAATTGAAGTTCATTTTGAAGTGTAGGCGAGTTAAGTTTGAGCCGTGCATTGTAAAGTTCAATTTGAAGTCCAAGGCCGAGAGCAAAGTGTTAGTAAAAATTGTTTGATTCAATCATGCCTCCGAGAAGAGCTAATCATCATCAAAATGTTGAAGATTTGTATAAACGAGAAATGCTGAACAGATGGAACAACGAATTAGCAATAAATTCAATGAGAAGTTTGATGAAGGTATTGGGAGGTTGGAGAAATTGATGATAGATATGAATCAAAGGAGAAGGTCTCCAGTCTCGAACCATGGAGGAAACAGAGTTTCACCATCGGTTACGGAAGCGAGGAGGGTGTCGCCACAATCCTTTAGATAAATAAGAGAAACATCAATTTCATCAAGAAGAGATCACCATGAACATAGACATGAAGAGAGAAGAACTCCACGTGAGTTTGAAGATGAGACATATCGTGATGAAGAGAGACATAGTAGAAGAGACATGCATGATCGAAGGGATGTTGATGGTCAAGATCGATATAGACGTACATTTGATTTTGATGAAGATGGTGATAGAGCTAGCATTCATTATCGAGATCGAGACCAAGTTCGGAATCAATATCGAGATGTTGAGGATGACCGACGATGGGAGTCGTGGATGAAAACTGAAATTCCAGAATTCAAGGGTAGTATGGTTGCAGAAGGATTCTTGGATTGGTTGTCTAATGTTGAAGAAATTTTTGACTTTAAGGAAGTTCCTGAGAATCGAAAAGTGAAGTTGGTTGCTACTCGTTAGAGAGGTAGAGCTATGGCATGGTGGCAGCAGACTAAACTTACACGGGAGAGAATGGGGAAGTCAAAGATTGAATCATGGGAGAAAATGAAGAAGTTGATGAGAGCTACGTTCTTGCCGTATAATTATCAATCACTCATGTATCAGAGGTTGTAGAATCTGAGGCAAGGATCGAAGACTGTTAATGATTATGCTGATGAATTTTATCAACTAATTGCTCGAAATGATATCATGGAGACAGAGGAACAATTGACTGCTAGATTTGTTGGAGGGTTGAGGATCCAGATCCAGGATATGGTGAATATGTTTGATCCAAGATCTGTTGCAGAAGCACATCAGAAAGCACTTGCTTGGGAGAAACAAGGGAGACGAGAAGGTGGTGTGTTTCCAAGTTGCAATTCTCATAACAAGGGTGCTAGTGGGAGTTCCAATGTTCCTAAAGTCGTCAGTAAACCAGTTGTGAAAGAGGTTGAGAATGTTGAGTCAAGATTTTTATAGAGTTTTGATTTCTGACAAAGGAATAAGCCGTGATCGACAAAAAGAAGTTATTCATTTAAGAAACACAAAGAGCTCCATATATTAGAGGTTGATTATTTGGTATGTTAGTAATTTATGTTAAAATCTATCCTCAAATAATCATATAACTTCAATCTTTCAATATATATACATATGCACATTAACTGTGCAAATTGGACTAAACCGGTCGACCGGTTGAAAATAAGGTGGTCGACCGTTTTTGCCCAGAATGCACAGATAACATGCACACATGCACATAACGTATATATATTTGAATTCCTGTCTACCGGTCCATTTTTGACCTGTCGACCGTTTTTAAACAGAAAGCAACTTTTCCAAAAGACACTTCTCTTCTCCAAAGGTTGCATCTCCTATCTTTCATCAATGATCATAACTCTTAATGGCAACTGTTCACAAAGAGTTGCAACTATTTTTCTCTATATATACTCATCTAAATCATTGATTCAAACACAAGTTTTTACACGATCATATATGCTCTCTAATCTAATCTCTAACACTCCTGCATTCTAAAAATTAATTTAGCTTATTGAATCATTGAAATTATTTCATATCTTTTGATTCAATAAGTAAATACCTTCTTTAATCTTTACAAAACATCATTCATATTCTTTGATGATAAGATTATAGGAAGGGTGTACTACTAGTGACAAATCCGTGTTTTCAAGAACACAAGTTGTCAACAACAATTGTATTTGTTCTTTTGTTGAAGTCCTCTGTGTTGTAAGAGGCAAGTGTTGAAGTCCTCAGTGTATTAGAGGCGTGAAATCCCGTTCGGCTGTTCGGGTGTTGTAAACCTGTTCCTCCGGGTGAAGCGAGGAAGTTAATAGTGAAAATCCAGATAGAAGTCTGGGACTGGACGTAGGACGGTGCTCCGAACCAGTATAAAAATCTCTGGTGTGATTTTTCTATTTTTCTATTTACAATGCTATTATCATCTATTTCCGCATTTGTATTGTAATCCATATTACACGATCCGTGTATACTATATTAGCACATATAATTGTATACACACCGAACTTTCAATTGGTATCAGAGCACGGTCATCATATAACCGTAACACAGTTATTTGATATATTCTTGTAATATGGCAAATAACGCAAGTACTAGCACTCAAAACGCCACTTACACAGAAGGGCAATCGACACAAAGACCTCCATTTTTCAATGGTCTTAACTATAGTTATTGGGCAACACGTATGTCATTCTTTATGCAATCAAGTAGCTATGATGCTTGGAATGCTACTCAAAGAGAAATAGTGAATCCAACAACTGATTATTCAGAATGGACTGTGGCTGAGAAAACGGCAGCAGCCGTAAATGCAAGAGCAATAAATATGTTGTTCTGTGCATTAGACCAAAATGAATATAACCGTGTTAGTATCTGCACTACTGCATATCAAATTTGGCAAACGCTAAAAATCACTCATGAAGGTACTAACAAGGTTAAACAAGCCAAAATAGCCATGCTGAAAAGTCAATTTCAAAATTTCAAAATGAAACCAAATGAAACAATCAATGACATGTATTCACGGTTTCAAACTATTCACCATGCACTTATTGGGTTAGGACAAAAGTATTCTGATTTTGATGTTGTTTCAACAGTCCTACATTCTCTGACTAATGAATGGGAAGGAAAAGTATTAGCAATTGAAGAAGCTAATGACCTTTCCGTCATGAAGCCAGATGAATTGATAGGAAATTTAATGTCCTATGAAGCAAATTTGCAGGCTAGAAAAGAACAGAAAGAAGAAAAGAAAAATGTAGCATTTCATGTTGAGAAAGATGAAAATGAATCAGATTCTGAAGATGAAGATTTGGCGTTCATTGCTAAAGGTTTCAAAAAATTCCTAAAATATCGAAAAGCCAGTCGCTACAATAAAAGGAAACCTGGATCAAATAAACCATCTTCATCTGCTATAGAATGTTTCAACTGCCATAAAAAGGGACACATGCAGAAGGATTGTCCAGAACAAAAGAAAAAGTCAGAAAATGACAAATTCAAATATAAGAAGGACAAATCAAAGAAACGAGCCTTCTCAGTAACATGGGATGATTCAGAGTCATCTTCATCAGAAAGTGAAAGTGATTCGGAGAATGAACAAGCTAATGTTTGCTTTATGGCAACAGAAGATGAGGTACAAATTCCTACATTTGATGAATTACTTGATATTAATGCTGAATTGATAGTCAAATATAAAGACTTAAAACGTCAATTAAAAGTAGTCAAAGCAGATTTAAGTAGAGCAGAGTTTGAACGAGATATGTTAAAAGATGAGAAGAAAATATTAGAAGAAGAACTTGAAAATATTCAAGAATCATCATCTAATATTGACTCTCAAATATCTCTTTTGAGTCAAGAAATAGAAGCTCAAAAAGAGAAAAATAATGCTCTCACTACTGAAAATCATGAACTTAAAGCAAAAGTCAAAATTCTAGACCTAGAAAAAGCTAGTTTACAAACAAAGTTTGATGACATTACTCAAAATGTTTCTAACTTTAACAAAGGTCGAGAAAATTTGACTAAAATCATTGAAAGTTCACAATCTATTTCAGATAAACAAGGTTTGGGATATAACAAACATGAAACTAAGAAACATCTTAGAAATAAAAGGAAGAAGAAAGTACAAAAAACTGAAGCTAAGAAAAATCTTAGTTTATTATATTTCAAACCAAAACCAGTTGTGAAATTTCAAAAGAGAAATGTCAAGACTATCAAAATATGGGTTCCTAAAACAAATAATAATTTGATTAGGAACAAATACATTCAGCAATTCATGAATAATGTACATTTTAATAACAATTATATATATAAAGGGGATACCGGACCCAAATGGGTTTGGACTCCTAAGACCTAACTCTTAGGACCCTATAAAAAGTGGGTACCATGGACTTAATTCTATTTTTTGCAGGTCCTACTTAAGAAAAGAGGAAAATGGATATTCTGGCTGATATACTCCTATATTATTCCATTATCTATTATTCCTTTTTGTCGATGACAAAGGGGGAGAAAGTGCTAACAATTATTTGCAGGAATATATATATATAAGACAAAATCTCAAGGGGAGATCACATATTCAGGGGGAGATTCAGAACTTCAGATATATGTTGTCATCAATCAAAAAGGGGGAGAATGTTGAGTCAAGATTTTTATAGAGTTCTGATTTCTGACAAAGGAATAAGCCGTGATCGACAAAAAGAAGTTATTCATTTAAGAAACACAAAGAGCTCCATATATTAGAGGTTGATTATTTGGTATGTTAGTAATTTATGTTACAATCTATCCTCAAATAATCATATAACTTCAATCTTTCAATATATATACATATGCACATTAACTGTGCAAATTGGACTAAACCGGTCGACCGGTTGAAAATAAGGTGGTCGACCGTTTTTGCCCAGAATGCACAGATAACATGCACACATGCACATAACGTATATATATTTGAATTCCTGTCTACCGGTCCATTTTTGACCTGTCGACCGTTTTTAAACAGAAAGCAACTTTTCCAAAAGACACTTCTCTTCTCCAAAGGTTGCATCTCCTATCTTTCATCAATGATCATAACTCTTAATGGCAACTGTTCACAAAGAGTTGCAACTATTTTTCTCTATATATACTCATCTAAATCATTGATTCAAACACAAGTTTTTACACGATCATATATGCTCTCTAATCTAATCTCTAACACTCCTGCATTCTAAAAATTAATTTAGCTTATTGAATCATTGAAATTATTTCATATCTTTTGATTCAATAAGTAAATACCTTCTTTAATCTTTACAAAACATCATTCATATTCTTTGAGGATAAGATTATAGGAAGGGTGTACTACTAGTGACAAATCCGTGTTTTCAAGAACACAAGTTGTCAACAACAATTGTATTTGTTCTTTTGTTGAAGTCCTCTGTGTTGTAAGAGGCAAGTGTTGAAGTCCTCAGTGTATTAGAGGCGTGAAATCCCGTTCGGCTGTTCGGGTGTTGTAAACCTGTTCCTCCGGGTGAAGCGAGGAAGTTAATAGTGAAAATCCAGATAGAAGTCTGGGACTGGACGTAGGACGGTGCTCCGAACCAGTATAAAAATCTCTGGTGTGATTTTTCTATTTTTCTATTTACAATGCTATTATCATCTATTTCCGCATTTGTATTGTAATCCATATTACACGATCCGTGTATACTATATTAGCACATATAATTGTATACACACCGAACTTTCAGAGAAGGCAAAGGTTAACAACTGTTTCAAATGCTATAATTGCCAGGAAGTGGGCCACAAGAGTAATTAATGTCCGAAGCCGAAGAAGCGAACTATGATTGCTGAAGCGGAAGGTGAGGATGTTGGTGAAGATTATTCTAGCCCAGTTAAGGAGGATGAACAGGATATCGCATCGGGAGATGAAGGATGTAATCTAATGATGAGGAGGTCTTGTTTAACACCAAAGCAAGAGGAGGAGGCTAGTTGGTTGAGGAGTAATATCTTTTAGTTGACATGCACTATACTGGGGAAAGTTTGTAAATTTGTGATTGACGTGGGAAGTTGTGACAATATCATTTCTACTGAAGCTGTGAGAAAGTTGAAGTTAAAGACGGAGAAGCATCCAAATCCTTACGAGTTAGCGTGGTTGAGGAAAGGAGGAGAGGTTAAGGTGGACCGACAAGTTCATGTTCCATTTTCTATTGGGAAGAAGTATAAAGATGAGATCTGGTGTGATGTGGTGGAGATGGATGTTTGCCACTTGCTTTTGGGAAGACCATGGCAGTATGATCGAGCAGTGCAACATGATGGTCGAACCAATAGCTACAGCTTTATGTTTGAAGGTACTAAGATCATTTTAGTTCCAAAGAAGAGACATCAAGGAGAAAGCAAATCAGAAGAGATTGAGGAGCTGAAAACTTTGTTGACTTTGAAGAAGTTTACTGAAGAAGTAGAGGAGAGTCCAGAGGTATTTTTGTTGATTAGATGTGAAGCTACTGAATCTATTGAAGTTCCAGAGGATGTAAAATCGGTATTGGAAGAATTCAGAGATGTGTTTCCTGAAGAGTTGCCAACGGAGTTACCACCGTTGAGAGATATTCAACATAAGATTGATCTTGTGCCAGGGGCAGTATTACCACACAAGCCACATTACTGGATGAGTCCTAAGGAGCATGAGGAACTGAGAAGGCAGGTGGAGGAGTTGTTAGAACAGAGGCGTGTTCAGGAGAGCTTGAGTCCTTGTGCAGTGCCAGCCTTGTTGGTACCGAAGAAGGATAGTTCGTGGAGGATGTGTACGGACAGTCGGGCTCTAAACAAGATCACTGTGAGATACAGGTTTCCTATGCCGAGGTTCGATGATTTGATTGATCAATTGAGTGGAGCTGTTATGTTCTCGAAGATTGACTTGAAGAGTGGATGCCATCAAATTCATATTAGACCGGGTGATGAGTGGAAGACTGCTTTTAAAACTAGAGAAGGTCTATACGAATGGTTGGTTATGCCATTTGGCTTGTCAAATGCTCCTAGTACTTTTATGAGAGTGATGAACCAAATTTTCAGACCATTTATTGGGAAGTTCGTGGTAGTTTACTTTGATGATATTTTGATCTACAGTGGGAGTATGGAAGAGCATGTCTAGCATTAGCGAGAAGTACGGTTGATCCTACGACAGGAGCAATTTTACGCTGCAACGAAGAAGTGTGTGTTCATGACGCACAGTGTTTTGTTTTTTGGGTATGTTCTGTCGAAGGAAGGTATTCAAGTGGATGAAAGTAAAGTAGAAGCTGTCAGGAGTTGGCCACAACCCAAGATAATTACTGAAGTGAGAAGCTTTCATGGGTTGGTATTTTTTTATCGAAGATTCATTCCACATTTTAGCAGCGTAATGGCACCTGTAACCGACCGCATGAAAGGAAAGAAGTTTGAGTGGTCAGAGGAAGCAGGCGTTGCTTTTGAGAAGATCAAGACACTGTTGACGACAGCATCGATTTTAGTATTACCGGATTTTCAGTTGTTGTTTGAGTTACACACAGATGCTTCGAAAGTTGGGATTGGTGGAGTATTGAGCCAGAAGGTAAGACCAGTTGCTTATTTCAGTGAGAAATTGTCTGGAGCCAAGTTGAGATATAGCACTTATGACGTGGAATTTTACGCGATTGTTCTAGCTGTGAAGCACTGGAGACATTACCTGTTTCAAAAGGAGTTTGTTCTTTATACGGATCATGAAGCTTTGAAGCATTTGCAAGGGCAGGACAAAATTTCAACTAGGCACGCTTCATGGGTCGCTTATCTACAGCAGTTTACTTTTGTTGTAAAGCACAAATCAGGGGTGAAGAATCGTGTAGCTGATGCTTTGAGCAGGAGGAATCAATTATTGACAACGATGAAGGTTGAAGTGACAGGATTTGAACTATTACCAGAATTGTTTGAAGGAGATCCTTACTTTGCGAAGATTGTTGAGAAAGACAAGGATGGAAATACTAATGAGTTTGTGTTGATAAAAGGTTTTCTTTTCAAGGGGAATCAATTATGTGTACCAGATTGCAGCTTGAGAATGAAAGTTGTAAAAGAGTTGCATGAAGAAGGACATGTTGGACGGGATCGTACATTACAGTTGATTTTTCAGTCGTACTATTGGCCATTGATGAGGCGGGAAGTTGACAAGTTTGTGCGTAGATGTCATGCTTGTCAAGTTTCGAAAGCGACAGCTACAAATGCAGGGTTATATATGCTGTTACCTGTACCTACTAGACCGTGGGTTGATGTGAGCATGGATTTTGTTTTGGGTTTGCCTAGAACTCAAAGGCGAAATGATTCTATATTTGTTGTGGTGGACAGGTTTTCGAAAATGGAACATTTCATAGTTTGTAAGAAGACAGCAAATGTCGTCCGTGTTGCACAGTTATTCTTTAGAGAGATCTATCGATTGCATGGTTTATCGGAATCTATAGTTTCAGACAAGGATACCAGATTTTTGAGTCATTTTTGGCTAAGTTTGTGGAAGATGGTGGGAACTAAGTTGAAATTTAGTAGTGCTTATCATCCGTAGACAGATGGACAGACTGAAGTTGTGAACAAATCCCTGGGAAACTTATTGCGGTGTCTCGTGAGGGATAATCTGAAGAGCTGGGATGTGAAATTGTGTCAAGCAGAGTTTGCTCATAATCATGCTATCAACCATAGTACGGGTTTCAGTTCGTTTCAAGTTGTATATTTGGCAATTTCGAAGGGACCGCTGGATTTGACGTTAGTGCCATATCAGAAGGGAGTTGTTAAGCGGGCTAGTGATTTCGTAAATGAGTTGCAGGAGTGCCACAGAACCGTTCATGAACGATTGCTTGCATCAAATGAGAAGTATAAACAACTGGTGGATAAGAAACGAAGAAGTGTGGACTTCAAAGAAGGTGACTTGGTTTACGCTGTTTTGACAAAAGATCGTTTTCTAGTTGGAACTTACAACAAGTTGAAAGCTCGAAAAATTGGTCCAGTGGAAATCTTGAAGAAGATCAACGAAAATGCGTATCAGTTGAGGCTGCCGGATAATGTGCATACTTCTGATGTTTTCAATGTCAAATACTTGATTCCATATCATGGGAATGAGCTTGTTGTGGAAGAGGAAGGTGCGAATTCGAGGTCAAATTCTTGTCAACCGAGGGAGGATGATGCAGCGCAATCTACAAATTCAATGGAGTTGAAGCGTTCCAGGTTTTTAGGTCGCACACGACCTAGTGAAGGCCGCTCGCGAATTAACGCGTTAAGCACCAAGGCATGGGATTTAGGTCGGCCGCGACCTAGTACGTTGGTGGGTCGACCAAGCGACCTAGCAAGTCGGGGTATACGACCTATGAGGAACAAAGGGAAATAGCAGTGTGGCAAGGTACAAAGCAACCTAGCATTACCGGACCTACTTAAGCCACAAGCGATGTACTTAAGTCGTTCAAGTTGATAGGTCGCTACTTCATAGGTCGCGAGAAACTACATTGAAGCCTAAGTCGCTGTCATGAAGCCTTGTTCTTAGATCGCTGCTGCCGAGTATTTTAAGTCGCTCTGAGTCTTAAGTCGTAGATCGTAGTGATGTAAGCCGTGTTGTAAATATTGAGTCGTGATGTTGTATTTTCCATATACATGTTGGGTCGTTAACGACCTGCGTAAGGTTGTAGGTCGCATGTTTGAAGGTCGTGAAGGCTTGTGATGTAAGTGTGGTGTTGAGTCGTAGGTCAGCAATTGTGTTTGGTCGCAAACGACCTAAGTTAGGCGTGAGTCCTGTACATGTTGTAACCCTATAAATAGGGGGGTCGGGTCATTTTGTAAGTTGGTTGATTTTTGAATGAAACTTTGTTTGAGTGCTTTGTGCCTCTTTTGAAATTGGTAGTTCAGTGTGATCTCCTATCTCCACCTTCGGCATTCGAGTGCGCTCGAATCAACGATTGTTGAAGCCAATTCACGGTATCAAGTGCGCTTGATCAACGTTCGAAGAATTGTAGATCTTCTTTCACGGTATCGTGCGCGATCAACGTGTCGAAGATAGCTAGAATTCGGTATCTTTCGTAGATCAAGGAATTTGGGCATTCGGTATTCCTTAAATCCATCGATTCATATTGAACCATCTAATGGTTCATCGATTAGTTTGACACGAGACCTTCATTTCGTCGTCAATCCGTATATCCGCTGCGTCACAACCTTAAAAATCATTATTCCTTAATACAAATTTGTTTGAACGATCAAGTCTTGAATCTTTAAAGATTTAATATTTTGATTTGAATTTACTTTTCCAGATTTTCTTTATTTCCAGCAAACCCTTTAATAATTTAAAACTAATTTTAAACTTAAATCCTGATCCTAAAAAAAAAAATTATTCAGGTATCAAATAGTACAAATGATTGTAGGATGAGATTTCGATTTTAAAAAAAATTGCATCCTGTAAATCTTTGAAACAAAGATACGTCGGACTGTTTCCCAAATAGGCACAACACATTCATATCATCATTTAAAATCATCAAGATATTCAGGTATAGTATCAAAATAAAAGGGAAGTTTTCTCACTTGTTGGATGATGAGCAGAGAGGGTTTGAAATAGAAATGCTAGATTTAAGCTGAAACTTGAAAATGCTAGAATTCTGAAACTTGGTTGAGTTTGCTGCCAATTTAGTTCAATATGCTTCAGGTCTTGTTGTTGATAACCATTTTCCTTTCCTGAGCTGCTTTGTTTTGGGTTCTAGATTTTTTTCCTTTCCTTTGATTTTTCAGATTTCTGTTTTGTTTTGATCTTGTTGAAATTGTTTGATCTTCTCTGCTTACAGTTTTTTTTTACTTTTTTTATTTTAAGAAGATGAGAGGAGCCTTGAGATATATGTACATCCTTTTTATTTTTTAAGCATCATGTATATATATTTTCTAAAAAAAAATCAATGCCACTTGTCTCTCCAATGCTAATACTTGTAAATACATGTTATATTTATTTTACAAATGTCTTAATTATGAATTTATGTTTAAATCCTTGCCTCTAATTTATAAATTATGTCCAAACCCCTACTAAATTTTTATTTATATAGATTATTTATTTTAAATTCACATATGAGTTTTGTATTTTAAATATATATATTTTAAAAGATATACACATATCAAAGCATCATATTTATTCCAATATATACTAACTATATCTATTTCTAGGTATGTAAAAGAAAAGTATTTTTAAATCTTTAATTAAATCTCACCTTTAATATTTATAAACCAATCTTACACACACACAGATATATATATATATATATATGTATGTATGTATGTATGTATGTATGTATGTTTATAAATTTCCAAAGATTTATTTAAAGATTGAATTATACATATTTATTTATTTAATTTTTTTAACACTAAAATAAGTATCTATACATATATGTTAATTTGAAAACATAACTTTCAATATATATATATATATATATATATATATATATACCTGTATATTATTTTGGAAAATTATTCTTATTAATTCAACCCAGTTAATTTCAATTATCAAATTTCCAAAATTCGGGTTATCATAATTGTCTGCAGACCAAAGTTACAATTACTTGTAGGACCATGGTCTTACTCAATTTCTATTCATTATATTATACCTCATTCATAAATTCGACATTTACATTATTTCAATTTATTGTAATCTCCTTCAATCTATCAATAATTTAGTATAAATTTCATTCTTTACCATTCAAATTAGTTATTACATCCACATTAAATAACCAATTTCTATTTCTTTTAATATTTTAATTACAAAAATCTTATTAAATCAACTATTTTTAATTACCAAAATTTACGGATTGTTACAAAAACAGTTATGACAATAATATAACATATCAATAATAGGCATATATCATCGGTGATAAATTAAATAAAATATCAACAACAGGATATGGTGTCATACCTCACAGGTGACAGTTACAGATAATAGCATATCATATATAGCAATTATAAAATAAACAGTTCAATTTAGCAGCATATTTCAATTATCGTTTCAATCGAAAAAATTTAATAAATATAAGGATGTTAATCATGAGTGATTTCTAACCTTTCGAGGATTGAGAATTTTGACAATGAAATGAGCTACTAATCTAAGTACAGATCCCCAAAGTACGACACGATCAAACACGAATTTGATGAGCAAAGTTGATAGCTTGGAAATGGTGAAACGAGTCAAATTAGTTTGATATAACTAAAAAAGTATATATTACGTTGTTATTATTCAAAATTTTCCTCATATTTAAAATAAAATTATCGTATGTTTCTTTTAAATCACTATTTAAATTTTATAAATCAAGGTCTATATATATATATATATATATGCGTGTATAATATATGTATATTCATATCATAGCTTCCTAGAACCCAAACTTTTATATCGTCTTTGAGAAAAATCAAACCACATATAATAAAATCTTTACAATTGTTAATTCCTAAACATATTTACTTCCCATCGAAATGTATAGGTAGCTAATATATAATCTCATATTTATTAACATATAAATTAATGTACAAGCTTTTTAATACACATGCATGCCACATGATAACCTTGTTATATAACTTTATAATATCTATAAAAAAGATCAGATTATATATATAAACTAATATATAAATATTATAAATATTTGTTAAAATCAGTATATATCAATACAGCTTATATATACATATTATATATACAACGAAAACTAGCATTTGTTCAAAATCAAAAATATGTATAAACTCAACCAATCATATATATATATATAGTAATACAAACTCACATATGCAACAACTAGATTATATACAACTTACATGTGTAACGGCCGATCGTATATATAACTTATTATAATCTTATATATTGAACCCAATATAATATATATAAACTAATATATATAAACCTAACCACTTAAACGTGCTATAATTATACTTCAAATCTGTTATTATAAAACATATATATTCATACATACTTCAAAACACACACACACACACACACACACACACACACACACATATATATATGAAAACCAAACTCATTTTTACTTATATATCTATGCTAATATCAACTTATATATAGTAGAAGTATATAATACAATACTGTAACATATATATATATATATATAAACATGCGTAATATAATATATAACTTATATATATACACTGTAACTTTATATAAAATATGTACTAGCCGAACAATATTTATAAAAGCTTATGCATATTCAATAGCTCAGGTATATAATATATTACACATATTATATAATATATACTAATATATAAACTGCCACCCAAAAGTATACTTACATATATAATTAATAAAAAAGTCATAGGGTAAATAAAATAAGTGCAAGTCATATCTATCAACAAATATCTGCATACAAAATTATGCTATAAATTATGTATGTGCAAATCATACGTATAAGTAAACAAATATACGTATATATTTTCAACAAAATCAAAGAATAACATAACACTATATATCCCTTCAGATAAATTCTTACACACACACACAGAGATATATATATATATATATATTTAAAATGCACACAAGGTTGTTCGGCTGAGGGTTGTGAGGGCGGAGCTGTGTTGTGGAGGGAGTGATGGAGAAAGTGAGGAAGGAGGCCGCATGTGGTGGTGAGAGAGAGGCCGAAAGGTGAGAGAAGGAAGAGATGATGGAGGCTTGGTTGGGAAAGGAGATGAGTCGCACAGTGCACGTGGCGGACGAGGGTGGCATACGAGGCAAGAGAGATAGGGAAAGGGTCGGTGTTTGCGGTGTGGCGATGTGGACATGGCAGAGAGAAAAAGGGATGGGCAGATCCCAAAGAAGAAGGAGAAATGAGGAGGAGAGGAGATGGCAAGAATATACAGGTAAAAGTAAAGTGACAGGCAATGCTTTTATATAACTTTATGTATAATAAAATTTTCATTTCAAAAGCAACAGTCCAAACGAAGTGAAGAAAATGAACGGACCAAAATAAATAATTTTCAAAACCATAGGATAGTAAAGGTCAACTATCAATTTCAGGTAACACAATTAAAGCAATTTAATAGATTGCTTGGGCTGCACGCACAAATTTGAAAAGAAAAGGAAAGCTAACCGTCATAATTTATGGTACCGATACGATGTACCGTTTTATCATTTTCATCACGTACCGGACCTCAAAATATAGAAATAAATATAATAGGGGGATCGACACAACGAGATGGATAGAATGGCACGCAGATATGAGCGGTATAACCATCCGATCAAAAGTCGATATTCAGTACCGAAAATTATGCTAGAACGTCGAAAATAAGATGAACGGAGCAATAACAGTCCAAAATTGGCGAAATGAAATAACAAGTCTCACTCAAAAGATGATAAATGTTTTTATTATATAAAAATATTCAGGTTTGAAAAATATTTCATTATCAACAGATATTAACTGATTTAAATTTTAAATAAAATTACACAAGAAAATAAACTTCCATATTATTTGATGAAAATTTTCCATTTGCTATGTTTAAATAGACGCACACCAAATATCAAATTTTTATTAACAAATTTCATTATATAAAATTTCATAAAAATTTCAGTTAATTACGTTATTAAAACAGTTTAAAATTTATGGGTCGTTACATTCTCCTTTAAGATTATATCAAAAATTTTGACAACATGGAACTGATTTGGCTGCTTTCTAAGAATGTTCAAATTTTGGGCTTTAATTGGATTTTAAATCGATTTGAAATCAAAGGCGAGTGTTTAACCCACTCTGGATACTAAACAATCTTATGTCAGTTGGATTAAATTTATGATGTTATTAGAAATTTATTAATTTGTCTTTGGCATTTTAAATTGTCATTTAAGTTAAACTTGAATTTAAATTGAATTAAATTGCAATTTAAAGTAATATTGAATTTAAAATTGATAGTAAATACTTGATAATGATAACTAGTTAATTGTTGTGATTTATTGGTTGATTTGAATGATGATTGTGATGGATGCCTAATTGTTGACATTTGGATGATTTGATGTTATGTTTATTTTATATGTCGTTATCACACTTCAAGTTCCCTTAGTTATTGTTAAGAAATCACTATGGGTTGAAATGATACATACCTGATAGATTTTATAGATTAGGGAAAAATCGTTATGGGTTGAAATGATAAACCCTAGCGATTTTATGGATTTGGAAAATTGTGATTCAGGATACGGGTTGAAATGA
The DNA here is from genome assembly GCA_030765085.1 of Allium cepa. Taxonomy (NCBI): domain Eukaryota; kingdom Viridiplantae; phylum Streptophyta; class Magnoliopsida; order Asparagales; family Amaryllidaceae; genus Allium; species Allium cepa. The sequence goes on from CM060939.1 coordinate 815,219,216, forward strand.
TATATATCCGGAAATTTAAATTTATTGCGGGTTGAAGTGATATATATCTGTATCACTTAACCATAGGGTAGAAAATTATATACGGACACCGGATTGGTTAAATTAAATGGTTTAAAATCTTGAATTTGGATTTTTTGATTTAATATTATTGTTTTAAAGGAAATAAATTATAGATTTATATGAATTTAATTATTTTTCTAATTCAAGATTTGAAAGTTGAAATTGAAGTATATAAAAAATAATTTATTCAAGAATTAAGTAGGGAATGTAAAGTTAAAATTTATATATAACTTTAATTCAGAAATTTGAACTATTTTGAAGATTTGGATCTTAAAATTTAGCAATGAAGTTAAAAATTGATTTAAGTGGTTCAAATAAGTAAATTGAAATTGGGCTTGAAATTGATATGAATTGAAATTGTTTAAAATAAGAATGGAATTGAATTTAACTCATTGATTTGGATTGTTGAATCGAAATTAAAGTTAAAAATGAATGTTTTGGAAATTGAAGTTTTTTTGGACACGTTGATTTGGAATTAAATCGAAATTGAGTCATTTGAATTGATAGATTAAAAATTGAGTTTTGTTGATTTGAAATCTAGATATGGTCTAGACTTATTGAAATGGAAGAAATAGTTTGATTTGATACTATTTTCAAAATAAATTATTTTAATATAAACTGTATAAAATCTATTTTTTTAAATTTAGATCATCTGGATTTTCAAAACTATTTTACTACATAAATCATTTCCATTGCTTAACCATTTTATATTAAACCATTTTTAATTGTTTGAAAAATCCGTAAACTATTTTAAATTATTTTTAAACTATTCTAAACTATTAATACTATTTTAAACTATTTCAAATTATTTTTAAACTAAAGTATTTTAAACTATTAAAACTATTTAAACTGTTTCAAATTATTTTTAAACTATTAAAACTATTTTAAATTATTTTTAAACTACTAAAACTATTTAAACTTTTTTAAATTATTTTTAAAATATTTGTAACTATCCAAATAGATTTCTAAAGTTCAAACTGTGCAAGGTTGAATTGTTTATTTAAATCCTTGATTTAAAGGCGACTATGGTTAAAGATGTTATAACCTATGTTGGAATTTAAAATGATATTTTCTAGTGAAATGATATATTTTGAGTAAATATGATAGTTTTGAAATGAGGAATATTTTGAATTGAATCTGATATTTGGGACCAATTACGAATCGGTTTTGGAAATGTAAAAGAACCAACTGGTGTGAAATAAGTGTTTGGTTGTTGAAGAGACCGAGATCGGATATTTTTCATACGCTCTATCAATACCGAAAACCACTTTAACAACTGTGCATGTGGTGGAGAAACTAGAATGAAGTAGGATGGTTTGGCGAATGCTATCGGAATAAAGTAAAAGAATGATGATGGATAGCCATGACCTTCGGGTCATAATTAAAATGACCAAAACAGTAGCCATGTCGAGCCAAGTAGGGTTGCTCCCCATATTGACCATGCTTCTTCAAAACCATATTTATTACTTTATGGTTTGATTTGGTGGCCACCTTTGATTTGATTATGGGAGTGTGTCTCGAGGTGGGCAGTAGTAGTTGCTAAAAGTTACGACAAGTCCAGATCTGCAAAACGGTAGTATCCTGCTCTGGTCATTGTCTCGCGTGCCTTGTCATATTTATCATGATCGCACCTACTACGACTTTGGTTTGTATCGTACCTATGGAGTGATCACCGAGTAAGCCGCCGGCTTGGTGGAGCTTACAGTATCTATATAAACTACAGTATTTATATAAAAATGTGTTAAGGGGGATATGGGTAACGCCTTAACACAATTCTAATATTTACTTTACTGTAGACATATTATAATAGCGTATTGCATTATATATATAGATAGTTTAATGGATCCTTAGGAGATGGAATCCTGGACATCTCTTAGGTTATTGCACGCACGTCAGACACTAGATAGGGGATGTAAAATCCTATAAACATCTCTGAAGCCGTCACACTCAAATTTACTTATTTTGATTTAACTTATATAAGATCCTTTAGTTCTGACTCAAGTGTTTTGATTTTTCATTACGCTCGCATCAACCTGAGCATTTCAGTTGTTATCCATAAAATAGTCTCAAGATTGTGAGTATAAAAGAAGGAGCAATCGACGAGAATTTAACAGCTTCGAAAACATTGAAAAAAGATGACCTTTCGACGATGTCGAAAGGTAGCTTTCGACAAGGACAACCTTTCAATGGAGTCGAGAGGATTTTTTTGGCAAAGACCACCTTTCAATGAAATCGAAAGGTAGCTTCCGACAAAATCAAGGCGAAACCCAAGCTTCCATGGAGGTCAAAAGGGCTCAAGGCTACCCTTTCAATCTAGATTCAGACCCTTCGCCTTGAGTGGACCTTTCGAGAAAGTCAATGCACCCTTTCGACCAAGTTCGACTTAGCCTCCTATACATAATTCTGCATCTTAACCTTTCGACTAAGTCAAAGGTTGGAAGCGAAAGGTATCCTTTGACTAACTCAAAAGGGTGATAGCGAAAAGGGAGGATTGATTTGAACAAAAAAGCTTTCGAAGGCATTGGAAGAAAAGCCAGCACAAAATTCAGAGATCACCAATCTAACCAAGACATCCTTTCGAAGCAATTAGTTCTGAAGCAGCTAAACCCTTCAAAAGGATCATTCAACTAGACAACTCCATTTATTTCCAAGCAGTACTTTCCAATCAATCAGAAATAGAACTCTCCATATGATAAAGAACGTGCGATATCAAAAATATTGAAAGCATGGTAACAAAGACATTGGGAATGATGCTTTCGACGGAGTCGAAAGGGATTTTGCAACTATTGGAATATGTACCTTCAATGGAGTTGAAAGAGGTCTTCGTGCATGTAACAACCCGTATATTTATCGGTTTTATATTTAAATATTTTATTTAAATATTTTGTCGTTAATCGGATATTGGTCCGAAAAGCTACTTTTTGCAAACGGTCAAATTAGGACTCCAGACCACTTCCATTGAGTTTGAAATGCCGTTTACAATTTTTTTAAGTATAAACATTGATATGATTGGAGATAGTAGAATTTCACTACTTTTTCACTTAGACTTTGGGTTGGGCTTTTAGCCTATTAGACCCAACCTTCACCCCTCCTCTTCATAACTTCATTTCTATTTTCCTAAGTCTTCAAGCTTCTTCAAAAATGGTGGAGGGAATGGGAAATTAAAATTCCAAAACTCAAATTCAATTGCAATCCATCTTTCTACTCCAAATTCCAGAAGAAGACATTGGATTCAAGCTTCTTTTGCTTAGATAGAAGAGGGATTGATTCTTGCTTGCTTAAAACTTCACTTTTCATTGAATTTGTGCAAAAGAGAGATTTTTATCTCACAAATCTAGTCTATAACTATATTGGACTGTTGGGAATGATTCCCTATCACTTTTGCATGCACATTTGCCTTTGGTTTGGATTGGATTGGCGAAAAACTCCAATTTTTAGCATTTTTGGAAATTTCCTGCACTTAGCTCGTTCTGGCCACTTGACTCGTTCGGTGATAGGTCGCAAGGTCACTGGGTCATAGGTCGCAGGGCTTTAGGTCGTTTTGGAAGAATTGGCACTTCGAAATTAGGTCGCTCACGAGTTAACTCGTTAGGTCGCTCGCGAGTTAGTACCATAGGTCGCAGGGCTTTAGGTCATTCTGGAAGTATTGGCACTTCGGAGTTAGGTCGCTCGCGAGTTAAGCCTTAAGTCGTAGGTCGCTCACGAGTTAAGCCTTAAGTCGTAAGGTCGCTCACGAGTTAGGCCTTAAGCCGTAGGTCGCTCGTGAGTTAAGCCTTAAGTCGTAGGTCGCTCACGAGTTGAGCCTTAAGTCGTAGGTCGCTCACGAGTTAGGCCTTAAGCCGTAGGTCGCTCGCGAGTTAAGCCTTAAGTCGTAGGTCGCTCACGAGTTAAGCCTTAAGCAGTAGGACGTTCGCGAATACCTTAGGTCATGAACCCTGTTAGGTCGTTAGGCCTATAACACGTTAAGTCGCGAATACCTTAGGTCGTGAACCCTGTTAGGTCGTTAGGCCTATAACCCGTTAAATCGCGAATACCTTAGGTCGTTAGACCCTTGAGTCGTTAGGTCGTTAGACCCTTGAGTCGTTAAGTCGTATGACCTTATAACCCAATAGGTCGTTGGACCTTTAACTCATAGGTCGTTGGACCATATCCCGATAGTTCGCGTGACCCCTTAGACCCTTAGGTCGTTAGACCTCATTTTGTCTTCACTAGGTCGTACCGTTTTGGTCGGGGCGCTGCCCCCTGGACCCCCGCGACCTGACCGGGCAGGTCGAACCCCGTAAGCGGTGGCGTTGTGTAACATTCCTGGAATATTAGCCAAAATAATACGATAATTAATTTAATTTTGAAATTAAATTGTGGGGTTATTTGTGAATTAATTAGATATTTCCAGAATAAACTTAAAATTTTAGATTTTTAAATAGAAATTTGATTACAAGTAAATAAAATTTAAATATATTGTAAATAAAATTTTGTGTATATTTGAATTTTTCAAATTTAATAAAGATATATGTTCATTTAATTATACAAATGAATTATAATTAATAAATATAATGAACTAAGCTTAAAGTTAATGTTGGTTTAAAGATTTCAAATAAAAGTTTAAAATAATATTGGTTGTAGAGAATTGAACATTTTCATTTGAGAATATTGTTTGTAAATATACCAAAGTATTAAATTTAAAGTAATTTTTTTTTTTGTAAATGGCATTTAAATTTCATTAAGATATAATGTATATAATGCAAACATTGGCTAAAAAAAATTCTTTTAACATTGTATGTATATACACACATATAAATGAATTAAGAGGTGTGTTCATTCATAAAATAAATATGATATAAAAATAAAAATAAACATTCTTTTGTCTTTAAATTTTTTTTTTATATATGCAAATGTAAATACATATAAATACATATACATGAGAGGTGGAGTAGGGGGATGAACAAAATCTTGCTCTCATCATTGCTCTTTACAAATGGCATGAATTGTCTTAATTAAAAATAAAATATTCAGATAAAAAATTAAAGAAACTTTCCAGTTTCCAAAATTTCGAAATTTTAAGCTTCAACTCTGATAAGTACAGCAGCCACAAAGATTTGTAATCTTTGAACATCATCATTCAAAAGAAAATCATCAAAACAGAAAAAAAAAAGAAAAAAAGAAAAAAAAAACTGCTCTTCTTCTTCAATTCAAGTTGAGAATCTAAAACCATACAAACAAAAATCAAGCTATAGCCTACAGAAACTCCATCTTTCAGGTAGTTTTAAACTTTATAATTTACTGAGATTATGATTTAAAACTCAAATTTTAATATAAATAAATTTAGCTGCAGGCTTTGGCTAGAATAAAGCAGTGGGCAGTGATTCTCTGGAAAAATAATAAAGGCAAGTGAAAAAAATTTCTTTTTAAAATTTGAATTAAATGTTATTATCAGTGATGAAACAAAGATTTGAACAACATTATTAATAAGTTGCAGGAAGAAAATAGAGTGCAAGGTAGAAATCAAGTTCTTTTGATCAGGGCAGTGCAAGCATCCCTGTAATGAATCAAGATAGTGTAAATTCTCTCAAAACAAATTAAGGCAAGTAAAATTCCTTTGAAAAATTTGAATTAGAAGTTGTAATTGGTAACTAAAACAAGATTTAAACAATAATGTTCAATAAATTGCTTGCAGGAAAATCAAGTACAAGGCAAATTTGTTTCCTGTTCTCAAATGCAGGAAGCCCCTCTGTTATATAACAAGATTTCAAACTTGTAAGTAATTAAAACTGTTGTATTTAATAAATTGAGTGCAACAAAAAAAGTAAATAAGGACCTGTATTTACAACTTACAGGTCTAAATTCCAAGAAAATTCAGGGAGGCTCAAGATTTTTCTCTGCCTTCATTCTGTTCCCTGTTCTTTGTTTCTTCATCATCTTCAGGTGAGCAAACCTTCTACTTTGAATCTGTTCTTGTTGTTGTGAGCAAACCTCCTTTACTTAAAACTTTAAATCTTGTTGTGCTTGCATGATTGTGTTATGAATGCTTGTCTATGATGATGTATGTGGTTCAGATATACATGCATATGTCCCTGTAGAGTTACAGGTGTGGCCAAATTCATACCCAATGAAAAGAAAAACATAACAGGACTTGAAAAAAATTGTTGTTAATTGCTTCTCTGTTTGCATGACTGTGAGCAACTTTCCCTCCTGAAACCTATTTTCTTGTTAATGCTTGTGAGTAACAATTTATTTTAAAACTGATTTAAAGTATATGGTTGCTTGAATTGTTGCCTGATGAGTATGATGTATATGTCTGTGTATATATGAGATTGAATGCTTGCTTGCTAGTGATAAATTCTTTCCTGATCTTGATTTCTGACTTAAGGATGTAATTTAAAAATTTATGAACTCAAAATTAAATCCCTGTTAGATGCAAAATTTTAACAAAACTTGTAGTATATCCCAATTAAAGTATTAGATTTTATTTAGAATAATAAACTTGTTTCTGGACCCTGGAAATTGTAAGAACATCATGCATGTTCAAATTTTATTCAAACCCAATCTAAATAATATAGTAATTCAGTAATACAAATCAAACATATAAACTGAAATTTGAGTTTTAAATTAAGTATCAGGATTTTTAAGTGCATGTGTCAGTATCAGTTTGTTATTGAACAATAATATGAAATTGTGCAAATGCATGTAACCTGTAGTATAAGAAAACCCAAATTTCTTTCTGAGTTATTAAGTAAGGATCATAGATCCTTGTAAAAATCATAGAAGTGGATATAAACTATTAGATTGGTAGCAGTTTGAAAATTTTTATTTAAACCCTAGTTTACTTTTGGGTTACAGTTTTGGGTCGATTTTGAACTCCTCAGTGATTCGAGTTCAAAGCTGTTATGGGTAATGATGGATGGTGTGGTGATGAAGCTATCACCGGAGTTTGTGTGTTGATGATGGTCGAGGAGTGGAGGAATTGGATGTTGACAGGTTTGAAGGGTAGGGGTGTGGGCTGTTTCCAGGTTTAGGAATTGATTGTTTTTGGGTGCAGGGTTAGTTGCTCGGGTGGGTCTCGGGTTAAATGGGAAACAACTCGAAGCATGTTAGCTTCTGACTCGAAGCAAAGCATGGGGCGACTCGAGTATACTTTATGGTTTCAGAGTTTTAACAACAGAACTGTTCTGTTCTGTTTTTAAGAAAAAATTTTTAAAAGTAAAGTTTAATATAAATCTGGAAATTAAAACTTAGGATTAAACTTGAGTTTGAAATTGAATACAAATAGTTTGAATTCCTATTTTGTAATAAATTTAAATGCAGAATTTCAAATTGGTTAAAAATATAAAAAAAAAAGAAAGGGGGGGAACATGAATCTGTTTCCAGTTTTATAAGTTTGAAATAAAATGCAAAATAAAGTTTAACTTAGGATGTTAAAACTGAATTCAAATATGAATTTAAATAAGTTTGAATTCTGTCTTTTGAAATAATTTAAATTCTGGAAAATTCAGAGTTTGATTTTTTTTTAAAAACAGAAAACTGTTTCTGTTTTAAATATAAAGATAAAGTTTAAATTTGCAGGTGAAGATTTAAACTGGGTTTAGTTTGAAATTTAAATTGGAATTCAAATTTTGATTGTCAATGATTTGAAAGCAATTATGTTTTTAAATTCAAACTTGATTTTAAACTCTCAAGTATAAATGCACATGTGATTTGCATTTGGAAAGAAAGGTTAAGTATTTAATTTAGGAATTTAAAATGAATTCAAATCTGAGTTTTAAAATCTGGATTTAAAATTTAAACATCAGTTTTTAAATAAAGGTTTAAATTGAATTGTTTTAATGAATTGCATTTGAATTGAATTTAAATCCTCTTCAACTCATTAATAAGGTATATGTTTCTTGTAAACATATAAAATTAAGTTTGTATTGTTTTAAAAATCTTATTTTAAATAAATTTAAGTCGTAAAGTTTAAAAGAAATGTTAAATGGAATTTAATGTAAATTTAAAAAAAAAAAAACATTTTGTTCTTAAATGCTTAATTAAATAAGGAATGTTTATCTAAAAGATAAATAAAAGTTTAATGATTGGATTTATTTGATTATTAAGGTAATTAAGATGAATATTAATTATTTAATTAATGATGTCGATGTTTAATTAAGTAATTAATGATAATTTTTAAGTTAATTAATTTAAATTTGAGATTGATTAATTAAGTTTAATAAATCTATAATTAAAAATGGATAATTAATTAATTAATGAAATGGATAATTAATTAAAGTAATTAAGGGTTTTAATTTGATTAATTAAAGTTTAAGATTAATTTTTCTTAGAATAATTAATTTGTAATTAAGAAATCATTAATTGAATGATATTAGATTTAAAATTAATAATGGAAGATTTATTAATTGAATAAATATGGATAGTTAATTAATTAGAAATAATAAATGAAAGTAATCATGTAGGTAATAAATTTAAAACCACCTAGTTTATTCATCTTAATTGTAGATGCTGGTTGTTATTGAATGTTGTGTGATGGATTAATATATTTGATGAGATGCTATGTGATAATTTGTGCTGATCTGCTATATTTATGATGAATATACTGTCATATGAATATGAAACCCCTTGACCCGTAGAATGACATTTGGATTTCGATGCGACAGGGAGTCGGATTCCAGTCGGTTATCCGAAACCCACATCGAATCATATTAGTTAATCTTTGTGAATGATATTTTACTTTATCTATGAATCTGTGAATATAGATAAGGGTTATGGGTTATACCGCTTGTCGATATGATTGAATCTGTGATAATGGATGTTGTGCACTATTGTGTTGGACCCCTGGACCACACTTATACACACACAAATATGGATTGCACGTGGAAATGAGTTAAGTCATAGATTTTTGAAATAATCTAAAAATTGAATTTTTGAATCCAAGATAGTTTTGGAATTAGATTTGAAAAAGCTTTTGAAAAATGTATTTCAAAAATAAAAGTTATTTTAAAAAACTAGATTGAGTTTTGAAATTTAAATAATTGGATTTAAATTTGAATTCGATATTTGGAATTGAATTTTATGATTTGGGAACTAGGGTTTAAAAAGGTTATTCAACTTATAAATGGGTTATATGGGTTTTAAACCATCTTAAAGATGACGTTTTGGAATTTAAATTCAACTCAAGATTTCAACTTGTATAAATTAGATTTGCTTTCCCATAAGAAATGGACTTCCATTGTGTGTTAAAAGGATTTCAAGTCTAAAAATGAAAATAGTTTTCCAAACTTTAGATAAATCTTTGGAAACGTGTTTTGAAAGCTATAAATCTTTAACTTTAAAAGATTTAATTGGGATAATCCAATTGAAATGGGAATTATTTTGAAATCTATGAATAGATCTTTGTGAAACTAGGTGAAACTTTGTGAAATAAATCTTTTTGTTTAAAGATTTAAAAATGGTAATCTGTTTAACCATTTGAAAGAAAAGTTTGGATTTTTAAGTTGTGACTTAACTGAAATCCCATATCCATATGATTTAAAATATGGCGCTTACTATTCGGTTTAGCCGGGAGAGGACCTTGTGTCATATAACCCATTCCGAATAGCGATACGACGTTATGGATTGCATTTGAAGACCGGTGTTGAAGACCGGGTGTCTTCGAGAACGTTAGGATAACCTATCGATTGTCTCTGCACCGAGTAGCTACGGTATAGAGTTCTCCTTAGTGATGGGAAGTCCGATCGGGATTGGGGATACCCGGATTTGCAAGGGCTTCTTCGGAAGTCCCTTCGGTTCTGTTCGAACCCGGAACAGACTTGTATGGTTGTATGTCCGACATTACACTTTGAGATATTAAACTGATCTCTATCAAATACATTTCTGCTTGGTGGCGGAGAATTTATTCTCTTAGCTTAACACCCTTCTCTGAGACGTACGAGCTCAGAGGTTATGTAGTTGATATTTATCAGTGATATTCCCAATTTGGTAATGTGGCATGCTGAGTGCTGCTGTGTGATGATCATTGGTTGATCATTTGTGATATGATCATTTGTTTGATCATTTATCTTTGTGATCATTGCTTTGGTCATCTGTTGACCCAAAGCATGGCTTTGTGCCAAAGCGTAGCTTTGTGGACGAGACTGCATCAGGACCTCACTCCCCGGAAATGGTCGAAACAGGAAAGATGCGGCAAGGTTATGAGGGTCGCTCCCTTTAGGGTATGTCATTTCCTTCTGGTAAAGGGTGGTATCAGGTATGGAGCCCTGGTATTTAACCTATGTGGTTGCTCCAATCTCATTTACTGTGTGGTTGTTGCTTTGAGGCGCCTCGGATAAAGGTCCCAAAGGACCGGGGGATGGCATATTCGTGTAGTAGTTACCTAGTTACAGAGGTAACCCGGCCTTGTGTTGGCAGAGATCTAACCGTAACGTTAGTTCTCGGGACGTCCCGCCAGAGGCGATCCCATTGATAGTAGGAAGTTCCTTAGCCTGACCATTTGTTGGAAATCCATTCATCCAATACGTGCCTTGTACGATTTTAGTTGTAGAACCTGCCATTTAACATGGCAGCTATAGTAGGCATAGCATCATGGTACCTATGCTGGCTAGGATTTATATTATACTTTCGAAAGATTTTCCACTATGCACTAGTAATAATATCAAAGGATTCTTCTCGTAGTAAGCATGTTTGACTATCATAAGGAGAAATCTCCCCCATGTGTGCGTTTGCATTGTGTGTGTGCCGGGAGGCCATATGGTAGTTTCATTTTCTAAAAAGCATTGCGGATTTCAAATTTAAATTCTTTTGTCTGTTTTAAAAGACCAAATGTTTTTGTTTGCTCATACCAGTCCTATGACTGACCTGGAGTTTATTGTTCCTTTCCTAAACTCTGGGTGCCCACTATTTTCCCACACGGGCAGTCTAGAGTTGGGGTTTTCAGATAATCAATGGTAGGTGTAGATTCGATAGCTTTCAACCTTAGGATTTGGCAATCGCATTTTGGATCGAGTTGCTTCTCTTCATCTTGTTTTGGAGTTTGAGCTATTTCTAGATTGGTGCTTTGGAGATGGAGATTACTGTTACTGGAGTTCTTCTTGAAGACCATATTGGAGCTTTGTTCCGCTGCTTGTGTTATCTTTTCTTTCCGCTGCTATTACCTTATATCATATCTCTGATGTATATTCATTGTATCATCTGTTGTATCAGATTATATCTGTTATTGTATCAAATATTGTATATTGATATATGCTATTCTTTTTCTTCCGCTGTGTTGTTTTACTTAATGGTGTTATAAGCTCCGGCGAACCAGATTCGACGTTTGGATCTGCGGCATTTGAATACGAGTGTCGTATTCGGTGCCGATTTTCGAAGGTCGAGTCAGGGTCGTCACATTTGGTATCAGAGCTGATGGTTAAAACCTTAGCTCAGGAGTATAACACATTGAGTAGCTCATTAGAGATAGGGTGGAGTATACCCTAGAATGAGTATATCCTCAAGATATCCGTTCGAATGCCTCAGTAAATTCTCTTGCTATCCACCAATAGTAAGTATGAGTGCGAGGAGAGGACGAGATAGGGGACAGGGGAGTACCACTACAAATGGTCAATACCCTGCAACAGTGGAAATATCTTTTCTCTATCAATCTCCTTTGATTCGATTTCGAATTCTTTTGATTGCTTCGTAGCAGCTCCAGAAAGAAGTTTCGGTGTGATGATGGCCATACGTATCGTTGTAGAAAATTCTTACTTTGTATCTTCATCGATTTCTTATCAGCTTTTCGATCTAAACTCTAATGAATTTGAAATTGAAAATATTAAATAAATTGGAAATTTAAAATTGAGTAAATTGGTTAACTAATATGAAGATTTGATCCAACTATCTCTTCTCTAGGATCCGATATATTCTACGAACGATTAGTTATCCCTTCTAACTAATCAATGCCCTTGCATATTCGTAGACCGATGGACCCAAATATTTTGTGTAATATTGTATGAGTTTGTTCTCATATTGTCGATATTCTTATTTGCTAAGTCAAATACAGAATTGTTATCCAGTTTGATTTGGAAAGACATTTCTCTATCTTTCATCTATTCTTTGTCGTCTCCTTGCAAATTTCGAGGACGAAATTTCTTAAGGGGGGGAATCTGTAACATTCCTGGAATATTAGCCAAAATAATACGATAATTAATTTAATTTTGAAATTAAATTGTGGGGTTATTTGTGAATTAATTAGATATTTCCAGAATAAACTTAAAATTTTAGATTTTTAAATAGAAATTTGATTACAAGTAAATAAAATTTAAATATATTGTAAATAAAATTTTGTGTATATTTGAATTTTTCAAATTTAATAAAGATATATGTTCATTTAATTATACAAATGAATTATAATTAATAAATATAATGAACTAAGCTTAAAGTTAATGTTGGTTTAAAGATTTCAAATAAAAGTTTAAAATAATATTGGTTGTAGAGAATTGAACATTTTCATTTGAGAATATTGTTTGTAAATATACCAAAGTATTAAATTTAAAGTAATTTTTTTTTGTAAATGGCATTTAAATTTCATTAAGATATAATGTATATAATGCAAACATTGGCTAAAAAAAATTCTTTTAACATTGTATGTATATACACACATATAAATGAATTAAGAGGTGTGTTCATTCATAAAATAAATATGATATAAAAATAAAAATAAACATTCTTTTGTCTTTAAATTTTTTTTTTATATATGCAAATGTAAATACATATAAATACATATACATGAGAGGTGGAGTAGGGGGATGAACAAAGTCTTGCTCTCATCATTGCTCTTTACAAATGGCATGAATTGTCTTAATTAAAAATAAAATATTCAGATAAAAAATTAAAGAAACTTTCCAGTTTCCAAAATTTCGAAATTTTAAGCTTCAACTCTGATAAGTACAGCAGCCACAAAGATTTGTAATCTTTGAACATCATCATTCAAAAGAAAATCATCAAAACAGAAAAAAAAAAGAAAAAAAGAAAAAAAAAACTGCTCTTCTTCTTCAATTCAAGTTGAGAATCTAAAACCATACAAACAAAAATCAAGCTATAGCCTACAGAAACTCCATCTTTCAGGTAGTTTTAAACTTTATAATTTACTGAGATTATGATTTAAAACTCAAATTTTAATATAAATAAATTTAGCTGCAGGCTTTGGCTAGAATAAAGCAGTGGGCAGTGATTCTCTGGAAAAATAATAAAGGCAAGTGAAAAAAATTTCTTTTTAAAATTTGAATTAAATGTTATTATCAGTGATGAAACAAAGATTTGAACAACATTATTAATAAGTTGCAGGAAGAAAATAGAGTGCAAGGTAGAAATCAAGTTCTTTTGATCAGGGCAGTGCAAGCATCCCTGTAATGAATCAAGATAGTGTAAATTCTCTCAAAACAAATTAAGGCAAGTAAAATTCCTTTGAAAAATTTGAATTAGAAGTTGTAATTGGTAACTAAAACAAGATTTAAACAATAATGTTCAATAAATTGCTTGCAGGAAAATCAAGTACAAGGCAAATTTGTTTCCTGTTCTCAAATGCAGGAAGCCCCTCTGTTATATAACAAGATTTCAAACTTGTAAGTAATTAAAACTGTTGTATTTAATAAATTGAGTGCAACAAAAAAAGTAAATAAGGACCTGTATTTACAACTTACAGGTCTAAATTCCAAGAAAATTCAGGGAGGCTCAAGATTTTTCTCTGCCTTCATTCTGTTCCCTGTTCTTTGTTTCTTCATCATCTTCAGGTGAGCAAACCTTCTACTTTGAATCTGTTCTTGTTGTTGTGAGCAAACCTCCTTTACTTAAAACTTTAAATCTTGTTGTGCTTGCATGATTGTGTTATGAATGCTTGTCTATGATGATGTATGTGGTTCAGATATACATGCATATGTCCCTGTAGAGTTACAGGTGTGGCCAAATTCATACCCAATGAAAAGAAAAACATAACAGGACTTGAAAAAAATTGTTGTTAATTGCTTCTCTGTTTGCATGACTGTGAGCAACTTTCCCTCCTGAAACCTATTTTCTTGTTAATGCTTGTGAGTAACAATTTATTTTAAAACTGATTTAAAGTATATGGTTGCTTGAATTGTTGCCTGATGAGTATGATGTATATGTCTGTGTATATATGAGATTGAATGCTTGCTTGCTAGTGATAAATTCTTTCCTGATCTTGATTTCTGACTTAAGGATGTAATTTAAAAATTTATGAACTCAAAATTAAATCCCTGTTAGATGCAAAATTTTAACAAAACTTGTAGTATATCCCAATTAAAGTATTAGATTTTATTTAGAATAATAAACTTGTTTCTGGACCCTGGAAATTGTAAGAACATCATGCATGTTCAAATTTTATTCAAACCCAATCTAAATAATATAGTAATTCAGTAATACAAATCAAACATATAAACTGAAATTTGAGTTTTAAATTAAGTATCAGGATTTTTAAGTGCATGTGTCAGTATCAGTTTGTTATTGAACAATAATATGAAATTGTGCAAATGCATGTAACCTGTAGTATAAGAAAACCCAAATTTCTTTCTGAGTTATTAAGTAAGGATCATAGATCCTTGTAAAAATCATAGAAGTGGATATAAACTATTAGATTGGTAGCAGTTTGAAAATTTTTATTTAAACCCTAGTTTACTTTTGGGTTACAGTTTTGGGTCGATTTTGAACTCCTCAGTGATTCGAGTTCAAAGCTGTTATGGGTAATGATGGATGGTGTGGTGATGAAGCTATCACCGGAGTTTGTGTGTTGATGATGGTCGAGGAGTGGAGGAATTGGATGTTGACAGGTTTGAAGGGTAGGGGTGTGGGCTGTTTCCAGGTTTAGGAATTGATTGTTTTTGGGTGCAGGGTTAGTTGCTCGGGTGGGTCTCGGGTTAAATGGGAAACAACTCGAAGCATGTTAGCTTCTGACTCGAAGCAAAGCATGGGGCGACTCGAGTATACTTTATGGTTTCAGAGTTTTAACAACAGAACTGTTCTGTTCTGTTTTTAAGAAATTTTTTTTAAAAGTAAAGTTTAATATAAATCTGGAAATTAAAACTTAGGATTAAACTTGAGTTTGAAATTGAATACAAATAGTTTGAATTCCTATTTTGTAATAAATTTAAATGCAGAATTTCAAATTGGTTAAAAATATAAAAAAAAGAGAAAGGGGGGGAACATGAATCTGTTTCCAGTTTTATAAGTTTGAAATAAAATGCAAAATAAAGTTTAACTTAGGATGTTAAAACTGAATTCAAATATGAATTTAAATAAGTTTGAATTCTGTCTTTTGAAATAATTTAAATTCTGGAAAATTCAGAGTTTGATTTTTTTTTTAAAAACAGAAAACTGTTTCTGTTTTAAATATAAAGATAAAGTTTAAATTTGCAGGTGAAGATTTAAACTGGGTTTAGTTTGAAATTTAAATTGGAATTCAAATTTTGATTGTCAATGATTTGAAAGCAATTATGTTTTTAAATTCAAACTTGATTTTAAACTCTCAAGTATAAATGCACATGTGATTTGCATTTGGAAAGAAAGGTTAAGTATTTAATTTAGGAATTTAAAATGAATTCAAATCTGAGTTTTAAAATCTGGATTTAAAATTTAAACATCAGTTTTTAAATAAAGGTTTAAATTGAATTGTTTTAATGAATTGCATTTGAATTGAATTTAAATCCTCTTCAACTCATTAATAAGGTATATGTTTCTTGTAAACATATAAACTTAAGTTTGTATTGTTTTAAAAATCTTATTTTAAATAAATTTAAGTCGTAAAGTTTAAAAGAAATGTTAAATGGAATTTAATGTAAATTTAAAAAAAAAACATTTTGTTCTTAAATGCTTAATTAAATAAGGAATGTTTATCTAAAAGATAAATAAAAGTTTAATGATTGGATTTATTTGATTATTAAGGTAATTAAGATGAATATTAATTATTTAATTAATGATGTTGATGTTTAATTAAGTAATTAATGATAATTTTTAAGTTAATTAATTTAAATTTGAGATTGATTGATTAAGTTTAATAAATCTATAATTAAAAATGGATAATTAATTAATTAATGAAATGGATAATTAATTAAAGTAATTAAGGGTTTTAATTTGATTAATTAAAGTTTAAGATTAATTTTTCTTAGAATAATTAATTTGTAATTAAGAAATCATTAATTGAATGATATTAGATTTAAAATTAATAATGGAAGATTTATTAATTGAATAAATATGGATAGTTAATTAATTAGAAATAATAAATGAAAGTAATCATGTAGGTAATAAATTTAAAACCACCTAGTTTATTCATCTTAATTGTAGATGCTGGTTGTTATTGAATGTTGTGTGATGGATTAATATATTTGATGAGATGCTATGTGATAATTTGTGCTGATCTGCTATATTTATGATGAATATACTGTCATATGAATATGAAACCCCTTGACCCGTAGAATGACATTTGGATTTCGATGCGACAGGGAGTCGGATTCCAGTCGGTTATCCGAAACCCACATCGAATCATATTAGTTAATCTTTGTGAATGATATTTTACTTTATCTATGAATCTGTGAATATAGATAAGCGTTATGGGTTATACCGCTTGTCGATATGATTGAATCTGTGATAATGGATGTTGTGCACTATTGTGTTGGACCCCTGGACCACACTTATACACACACAAATATGGATTGCACGTGGAAATGAGTTAAGTCACAGATTTTTGAAATAATCTAAAAATTGAATTTTTGAATCCAAGATAGTTTTGGAATTAGATTTGAAAAAGCTTTTGAAAAATGTATTTCAAAAATAAAAGTTATTTTAAAAAACTAGATTGAGTTTTGAAATTTAAATAATTGGATTTAAATTTGAATTCGATATTTGGAATTGAATTTTATGATTTGGGAACTAGGGTTTAAAAAGGTTATTCAACCTATAAATGGGTTATATGGGTTTTAAACCATCTTAAAGATGACGTTTTGGAATTTAAATTCAACTCAAGATTTCAACTTGTATAAATTAGATTTGCTTTCCCATAAGAAATGGACTTCCATTGTGTGTTAAAAGGATTTCAAGTCTAAAAATGAAAATAGTTTTCCAAACTTTAGATAAATCTTTGGAAACGTGTTTTGAAAGCTATAAATCTTTAACTTTAAAAGATTTAATTGGGATAATCCAATTGAAATGGGAATTATTTTGAAATCTATGAATAGATCTTTGTGAAACTAGGTGAAACTTTGTGAAATAAATCTTTTTGTTTAAAGATTTAAAAATGGTAATCTGTTTAACCATTTGAAAGAAAAGTTTGGATTTTTAAGTTGTGACTTAACTGAAATCCCATATCCATATGATTTAAAATATGGCGCTTACTATTCGGTTTAGCCGGGAGAGGACCTTGTGTCATATAACCCATTCCGAATAGCGATACGACGTTATGGATTGCATTTGAAGACCGGTGTTGAAGACCGGGTGTCTTCGAGAACGTTAGGATAACCTATCGATTGTCTCTGCACCGAGTAGCTACGGTATAGAGTTCTCCTTAGTGATGGGAAGTCCGATCGGGATTGGGGATACCCGGATTTGCAAGGGCTTCTTCGGAAGTCCCTTCGGTTCTGTTCGAACCCGGAACAGACTTGTATGGTTGTATGTCCGACATTACACTTTGAGATATTAAACTGATCTCTATCAAATACATTTCTGCTTGGTGGCGGAGAATTTATTCTCTTAGCTTAACACCCTTCTCTGAGACGTACGAGCTCAGAGGTTATGTAGTTGATATTTATCAGTGATATTCCCAATTTGGTAATGTGGCATGCTGAGTGCTGCTGTGTGATGATCATTGGTTGATCATTTGTGATATGATCATTTGTTTGATCATTTATCTTTGTGATCATTGCTTTGGTCATCTGTTGACCCAAAGCATGGCTTTGTGCCAAAGCGTAGCTTTGTGGACGAGACTGCATCAGGACCTCACTCCCCGGAAATGGTCGAAACAGGAAAGATGCGGCAAGGTTATGAGGGTCGCTCCCTTTAGGGTATGTCATTTCCTTCTGGTAAAGGGTGGTATCAGGTATGGAGCCCTGGTATTTAACCTATGTGGTTGCTCCAATCTCATTTACTGTGTGGTTGTTGCTTTGAGGCGCCTCGGATAAAGGTCCCAAAGGACCGGGGGATGGCATATTCGTGTAGTAGTTACCTAGTTACAGAGGTAACCCGGCCTTGTGTTGGCAGAGATCTAACCGTAACGTTAGTTCTCGGGACGTCCCGCCAGAGGCGATCCCATTGACAGTAGGAAGTTCCTTAGCCTGACCATTTGTTGGAAATCCATTCATCCAATACGTGCCTTGTACGATTTTAGTTGTAGAACCTGCCATTTAACATGGCAGCTATAGTAGGCATAGCATCATGGTACCTATGCTGGCTAGGATTTATATTATACTTTCGAAAGATTTTCCACTATGCACTAGTAATAATATCAAAGGATTCTTCTCGTAGTAAGCATGTTTGACTATCATAAGGAGAAATCTCCCCCATGTGTGCGTTTGCATTGTGTGTGTGCCGGGAGGCCATATGGTAGTTTCATTTTCTAAAAAGCATTGCGGATTTCAAATTTAAATTCTTTTGTCTGTTTTAAAAGACCAAATGTTTTTGTTTGCTCATACCAGTCCTATGACTGACCTGGAGTTTATTGTTCCTTTCCTAAACTCTGGGTGCCCACTATTTTCCCACACGGGCAGTCTAGAGTTGGGGTTTTCAGATAATCAATGGTAGGTGTAGATTCGATAGCTTTCAACCTTAGGATTTGGCAATCGCATTTTGGATCGAGTTGCTTCTCTTCATCTTGTTTTGGAGTTTGAGCTATTTCTAGATTGGTGCTTTGGAGATGGAGATTACTGTTACTGGAGTTCTTCTTGAAGACCATATTGGAGCTTTGTTCCGCTGCTTGTGTTATCTTTTCTTTCCGCTGCTATTACCTTATATCATATCTCTGATGTATATTCATTGTATCATCTGTTGTATCAGATTATATCTGTTATTGTATCAAATATTGTATATTGATATATGCTATTCTTTTTCTTCCGCTGTGTTGTTTTACTTAATGGTGTTATAAGCTCCGGCGAACCAGATTCGACGTTTGGATCTGCGGCATTTGAATACGAGTGTCGTATTCGGTGCCGATTTTCGAAGGTCGAGTCAGGGTCGTCACACGTTGCCCCCGCACCCCCACCTTGGGGGGTTGCCACCCCCCCGGACCCCCCCTCCGTAGGGGATCTTATCTGAAAAAATATTGATCTGTTTTCCTTGGATTTTATTCACATCTCCGTATGCGATCTTTGTGATTGATTGTTTCTACAATTGCTTCTGTGTTTTGTCATTTTATAATATAAAGGTTTCAATACTAGTAGTAAATATCAAAACTCTTTTAACAAACAATTTAACTCTATTTTTAATAACAAAGCTCTTTTCTTAAACCGTTTTCCAATCTATTAGTATATACAAACCTTTACCTCACTCGGATGAGAAATCTAATTAAACGACTTAGTAAAACAAGTGGTATGAAACGCTTGCGTTCACTTCGTCGGTTAATTCTTGGACTTGTTCGATTGAACCTCTTGTGACAATTTTATTAGTGAAGATTTATAGTTTGTTCGTAAATATTTAAGTTAAGCAAGTGGTTATGGGACATGAAGCTAAACTTCTATATTTACTAGCTTAGTGTAATTGACACTTCTCGTTGATCATGACGATCATTCTGATGCTTTAGACTAGCAACTGTGCGATGTCTCTTGTTGCGAGGTTAGACTAGACACCACTTGTGTGATTCCACTCACACATACCTTTTTGCTTTTTGGTTAGTCTGCACCTTAATCTGTGTGATTCCATTCACACATGTGGGGTAGCTCCCCTTGGTCTTCGGACCGTCATGTGATAGGCCTCTTTCTCTTTTCTATGATTTTTGGACTTCTTGCATTGATTTCTAGAATTTATGTCATTGACTTGTTTGAGTACAAGTTTGGGGTATGATGCCATTTCCGAATCTTTGAGAAGATTCTTGTGATATTGATTATCTCTTATTGATTGATCATCTGTTGATCATTATTTACATACTTATAGTGGTATGTCATTATGGATATTTTACGTTTATGCCATATCTTTTATGTTATATCATGTCATCTGATATTTATAGCTAGACTGACCCGTTTATTATTTTCTTAAATAATACTTGGGTCAGACCGAGATGTTACAGGTGCTTCTGCTTGACTTCTTCCCAGGGATTCATCACTCTGACTTTTGGCTAACTGTTTAGCTTAGCAGTTTTTGTTGTATACACTTGAGATATAGACTCATAGTTGTATTCTTTTGTATAGCACGTGTTGCTATTCTTTTGTATTATTGTGGATCTTTTGAGCACTACTCTGATGTACACTTTCATGTGTTAGTTATATATTCATATCTTCTTCCGCCTTTGTGATATGGATGTCTGTGACTGCTTTGCGATATGCTTATTTCTATGTTTGTTTCCGAGGATTATTTATAGCCACCGTGTGATAAGCAATTACATGGATGGTCGCTCCTCAACAGCCTTATTCTCCGTGCTATTTGACAGCACTACTCCGTAGTGTTCTTGGCTAGCGTGGGTATAGAGGTGGGGCGTCACAGCTTGGTATCAGAGCCAAACTTCGGAACAATGTAGAATAACTTAACAAGGATCATCGTCCTAGGTCTATCTTAGGAGTAATACCATAGGATTAATTCGAGTCTTCATACCGATTCATCCTATTTCCTTTATGATTCCTTGTTTTATCTATCAAGATTGCTTGATGTTCATTGGTGAATAACCTTCTTCCTTCTCTTCTTTCTTTCTTAAAGGAAGAGAATGTCTAGACCAGGCCGTCCCAGAACTGGATCATCTGGTGCTGCTCCCCCGGATGGAATTTTTATGACTGCTCAACAGCTTCTTGATTTAGTAACTAATGCTCAAGCAGCTGGAGCTAACCCGGAACCTACTCACCCAAAGTCGGGATTTGCACGCTTGTGCAGCGATTACACCAACTTGGGTGGGAAGCCCTTCAAAGGTTCGGAAAATATCATCGAGGTCCAGGCTTGGTTAAAATCATGCGATCGAATCTTTTCTCGCATGAACCTTATCGATCTCCACCGCGTTCAGGTGGCTTCCAGCATGCTCCAGGAGAGAGCATTGGACTGGTACGAACTCCTTATTTCAGAAATTAATGAAGCGGATCTCACCTGGGAGCAATTTCAAGGACGCTTCGAGTTAAAGTTTGTACCAGAAGCTGGGAAAGTAACCTTGGCTCGACGTTTTATAGACCTTGTTCAAGGTCAATCCTCTGTGACTGATTACGTCGCAGCCTTCGAGTCGCTTTCCAAATATGGGGTTGAATACATCAACACCCCATTGAAGAAGAACCAGAGGTTCGTTTATGGCTCAAATTAGAATTTTAAGAAGCCACTACTCCTGAAACTAGAAGTCGCATTTGATCATCTCGTCGATATCGCTCTTCGTCTTGAAGAGGCTGATAGAGAGAGTGATGTTGAAGTGGAAGGCGCTAAACCAAACATCAAAGAAGAGGCCAAACAAATTCAAGGGTCCTTATCCCAACAAAAAGGGTAAGCAGGTAACCCCTGCGGCAAAGTCTCCTTCTCCTAGTGGTGCGAGTTGCTTCAACTGTGGGTCTGAGGATCATTATGCGAATAAGTGCTCTAAGCCCAAATCTTGTCGCTATTGTAAGAGCCCGGATCATTACATACATCAGTGCCTCAAGCGTAAAGGCAAGAAGGAAGGAAAGCTGAATGTGGCTCAAGCCCCTGGCAACACATCTCGTGGCCAAGGTATTTCTCATTCCATTCTTGATGGTATTATTTTATTTCATGATCAACCTATTAGAGTTCTCTTTGATACGGGTGCATCCCATTCTTTTATATCAAAGGAACTGGTAGACACTTTTTCCTTAAGTGTTACTGCATTGATGACTTCTTTAAAAATTGCGAATCCTGTTGGTGGATCCGCAACTCTTAGTTTGCTTTGTAAAGATATGGAGATTATTTTATGTGATTTTTCTTTCCTTGCCGATTTGCATGTCATGCGTTACTTAGGCTTTGGAATAATTTTGGGAATGGATTGGCTTAACCGTTATCAAGCCCATATCCTATGTCCTGAGCGGACTATTCATCTCCGACATCCACTATCTGTTAAACAGATTTCTGTTAATCTTAAAGATTCAGAATCCTGTTTGGTGGCATTTTTATATTCTTTAAATCCTCGTGATGACGACGACGATGATGAAGATGATATTATTTCTCGTATTCACGTTGTTCGTGAATTTTCCGACATATTCGAGCCCGTTTTAGGTTTACCACCTAGACGAGCAATTGAGTTCAGAATTAATCTTGTTTCTGGAGCTCAACCTATTACTCGTCCTCCTTATCGCTTGTCCAATAAGGAAAATGAGGAGATGCGTAAACAATTATCCGAATTGGAGACGAAGCAATTTATTCGCTCTAGTTCCTCACCTTGGGGAGCTTCGGCTATTTTCGTGAAGAAATCCGACGGTAAGCTTAGGCTTTGCGTTGACTATCGCAAGCTTAACGATCTGACTATTAAAAATAAATATCCTTTACCTCGAATTGATGATCTATTCGATCAGCTTAGTGGTGCTAAGGTCTTTTCACAATTGGACTTGGCTACCGGTTTCCATGAGCTTCGTATCGCTGAGGATAGCATTCCTATGACATCATTCCGTACTCGATATGGATCTTATGAATGGCTTGTTATGCCATTTGGGTTAACAAATGCTCCAGCTTATTTCGTTGACCTCATGAATCGGGTTTTCAAAGATTTCCTCGATCGGTTTGTTCTCATATTCATTGATGATATTCTTGTGTATTCAAAAACCGAGGAGGAACATGAGAAACATCTTCGGATTGTATTGGAAACTCTTAGGAGTAATCAATTAAAGGCGAAATTTTCTAAATGCCACTTTTGGCAATCTCGTGTGAAGTTTCTCGGTCATATTATTTCCGAATCCGGGATTTCCGTGGATCTTTCAAAGATTGAAGCGATTCAAGATTGGAAAAGACCAGAGAGTGTGACAGAGATTCGTAGTTTTCTCGGTTTGACGGGCTATTACCGTCGTTTTATTAAGGACTTTTCTAAGATTGTCGTGCCTCTTACTGGCTTGACTAAGAAGGGAGTTAAATACATTTGGTCGGACAAATGTGAAGCCTCTTTTCAGAAATTGAAAGAACTCCTTTCCAATGCTCTTATTCTTGTTATTCCCGTGGGGAATCAAGATTTTGTTGTTTATACTGATGCTAGTCACGTTGGTTTGGGTGCCGTTCTTATGCAAAAAGAACGTGTTAGTGCTTATGCTTCTAGGCAATTAAAGCCGGCCGAGACTAGATATGCCACACATGATTTAGAACTCGCGGCTATTGTTTTCGCCCTTCGGATGTGGCGTCATTATCTATTGGGAGAGAAATTTATTCTTTATACGGATCATAAGTCTCTGAAATATTTATTTTCTCAAAAAGAACTTAATTTACGTCAACAGCGTTGGCTCGAGTTTCTTGCACCTTATGATCTTGATATTCTTTATACCCCCGGTAAGGGTAATCGTGTCGCCGATGCTCTTAGCCGTAGACAACAAGCAGTTGTTTCTATGATGATATCCGAATGGAACGATCTCGAGATTTTATCCACTTGTGAGATTCGAGAGCGCGTATCCGATTTTTGCTCATCGCTTGTTTTATGTAGCCTTGAGGCTCATCCTTCTCTTTTAGACCGCATTCTTGAAGCTCAAGGGCTAGATTCTGAATTGGCTCTTCTTGGCAAAAATGTTGAGGATAAAATTGATATTGAAGGTTTGAAAGACTTTGATATTGATTCTCGTGGCGGCATTCGAAAATTTGGTAGACTTATCGTACCAAATATTGGAGATCTTCGTAAATATATTTTAGAATATTCCCATCGTTCTAAATTCACCATTCATCCCGGTAGTAGTAAAATGTACGCTGATATGAAGCGACTTTATTATTGGGAGGGAATGAAATCTGATATTGCTAACTTTGTTAAGTGTTGCATGACTTGCCAACTTGTCAAGGCCGAAAATCAAAGGCCTGGCGGGTTATTGCAACCTTTAGAAATTCCAACTTGGAAGTGGGATTAAATTTCCATGGACTTTATAGATGGCCTTCCCCGTTCTCGTTCGGGTCATGATGGCTTATGGGTGATCGTTGATAGGCTTACCAAATCCGCCCATTTTATTCCCGTTCGGTCTAATCGAACCGTTCCTCTTTTGGCCAAACTCTTTATCAAAGAAATTGTTAAATTGCATGGAGTTCCTACTTGTATTGTTAGCGATCGAGATCCATTGTTTACTAGTGGATTTTGGAAGAGTCTTCAAAAAGCTTTAGGAACGAAGCTTAACTTTAGCACTGCTTATCACCCCCAGTCCGATGGACAAAACGAGCGTGTGAATCAAACTCTTGAAGATCTTCTTCGTGCTTGTGTGCTTGATTTTGGTGGAAGTTGGGAAGATCATATTTCACTTGTTGAATTTTCCTATAATGATAGCTTCCAATCTAGTATTGGTATGGCACCTTTCGAGGCACTCTACGGAAGGCCCTGCCGATCTCCTTCTTGTTGGCTTGAGGCCGGTGAGAAGCTGGTTTTAGGTCCAGATTTTATTCGAGACTCCACAGAGAAGATTGAATTTATTTGACATAGGATGAAAGAAGCCCAGAGTAGACAAAAATCCTATGCCGATAATCGAAGAAGGAAATTAGAATTTTCTGTTGGAGAATCTGTTTTTATTCGTGTTTCGCCTATGAAGGGTGTTGTATGTTTCAGTCGATCGGGGAAGTTAGCGCCTCGATATATTGGGCCATTTCCTATCACTGAACGTATTGGTTCCATGGCTTATCGCCTTGCATTGCCGGCTCAGTTTTCTGCTATGCATGACGTATTTCACGTTTCTCAATTACGGAAATGCCTTCAGGATTCCGATTCTATTCTTGAGCCTGCTGTTGTGGAAGAAATTGAAGTTTCTCCGAATTTAACTTATGAGCAGCATCCTATTCGAATTATAGCTTCGGAGGTTAAACGACTTCGAAATAAAGATGTTCCGCTTGTGAAGGTTCAATGGTCCTCAAATCCTAAGAATTGCTCTTGGGAATCCAGAGAATTCATCGAGCGAACACATCCGGACTTGCTTACTCCTGCTCTTTGAGGTGAACTTCCTATTTCAAATTTCTTTTGTGTTAATATGCTTTTATGGTTGTTACTTGTTATTTCCATCTTATATATTGCGAGGACGCAATTTCTTTTAGGAGGGGAGTCTGTAACAACCCGCATATTTATCGGTTTTATATTTAAATATTTTATTTAAATATTTTGTCGTTAATCGGATATTGGTCTGAAAAGCTACTTTTTGCAAACGGTCAAATTAGGACTCGAGACCACTTCCATTGAGTTTGAAATGCCGTTTACAATTTTTTTAAGTATAAACATTGATATGATTGGAGATAGTAGAATTTCACTACTTTTTCACTTGAGACTTTGGGTTGGGCTTTTAGCCTATTAGACCCAACCTTCACCCCTCCTCTTCATAACTTCATTTCTATTTTCCTAAGTCTTCAAGCTTCTTCAAAAATGGTGGAGGGAATGGGAAATTAAAATTCCAAAACTCAAATTCAATTGCAATCCATCTTTCTACTCCAAATTCAAGAAGAAGACATTGGATTCAAGCTTCTTGTGCTTAGATAGAAGAGGGATTGATTCTTGCTTGCTTAAAACTTCACTTTTCATTGAATTTGTGAAAAGCTGATATTTTTATCTCACAAATCTAGTCTATAACTATATTGGACTGTTGGGAATGATTCCCTATCACTTTTGCATGCACATTTGCCTTTGGTTTGGATTGGATTGGCGAAAAACTCCAATTTTAAGCATTTTTGGAAATTTCCTACACTTAGCTCGTTCTGGCCACTTGACTCGTTCGGTGATAGGTCGCAAGGTCACTGGGTCGTAGGTCGCAGGGCTTTAGGTCGTTCTGGAAGAATTGGCACTTTAGAATTAGGTCGCTCACGAGTTAACTCGTTAGGTCGCTCGCGAGTTAGTACCATAGGTCGCAGGGCTTTAGGTCATTCTGGAAGTATTGGCACTTCGGAGTTAGGTCGCTCGCGAGTTAAGCCTTAAGTCGTAGGTCACTCACGAGTTAAGCCTTAAGTCGTAAGGTCGCTCACGAGTTAGGCCTTAAGCCGTAGGTCGCTCGCGAGTTAAGCCTTAAGTCGTAGGTCGCTCACGAGTTGAGCCTTAAGTCGTAGGTCGCTCACGAGTTAGGCCTTAAGCCGTAGGTCGCTCGCGAGTTAAGCCTTAAGTCGTAGGTCGCTCACGAGTTAAGCCTTAAGCAGTAGGACGTTCGCGAATACCTTAGGTCGTGAATCCAGTTAGGTCGTTAGGCCTATAACCCGTTAAGTCACGAATACCTTAGGTCGTGAAACCAGTTAGGTCGTTAGGCCTATAACCCGTTAAGTCGCGAATACCTTAGGTCGTTAGACCCTTGAGTCGTTAGGTCGTTAGACCCTTGAGTCGTTAGGTCGTATGACCTTATAACCCAATAGGTCGTTGGACCTTTTACTCATAGGTCGTTGGACCTTATCCCGATAGTTCGCGTGACCCCTTAGACCCTTAGGTCGTTAGACCTCATTTTGTCTTCACTAGGTCGTACCGTTTTGGTCGGGGCGCTGCCCCCTGGACCCCCGCGACCTGACCGGGCAGGTCGAACCCCTTAAGCGGTGGCGTTGCCCCCGCACCCCCACCTTGGGGGGTTGCCACCCCCCCGGACCCCCCCTCCGTAGGGGATCTTATCTGAAAAAACATTGAGCTGTTTTCCTTGGATTTTATTCACATCTCCGTATGCGATCTTTGTGATTGATTGTTTCTACAATTGCTTCTGTGTTTTGTCATTTTATAATATAAAGGTTTCAATACTAGTAGTAAA
The DNA here is from genome assembly GCA_030765085.1 of Allium cepa. Taxonomy (NCBI): domain Eukaryota; kingdom Viridiplantae; phylum Streptophyta; class Magnoliopsida; order Asparagales; family Amaryllidaceae; genus Allium; species Allium cepa. Next base: position 815,246,290 of record CM060939.1, read on the forward strand.
TATCAAAACTCTTTTAACAAACAATTTAAACTCTATTTTTAATAACAAAGCTCTTTTCTTAAACCGTTTTCCAATCTATTAGTATATACAAACCTTTACCTCACTCGGATGAGAAATCTAATTAAACGACTTAGTAAAACAAGTGGTATGAAACGCTTGCGTTCACTTCGTCGGTTAATTCTTGGACTTGTTCGATTGAACCTCTTGTGACAATTTTATTAGTGAAGATTTATAGTTTGTTCGTAAATATTTAAGTTAAGCAAGTGGTTATGGGACATGAAGCTAAACTTCTATATTTACTAGCTTAGTGTAATTGACACTTCTCGTTGATCATGATGATCATTCTGATGCTTTAGACTAGCAACTGTGCGATGTCTCTTGTTGCGAGGTTAGACTAGACACCACTTGTGTGATTCCACTCACACATACCTTTTTGCTTTTTGGTTAGTCTGCACCTTAATCTGTGTGATTCCATTCACACATGTGGGGTAGCTCCCCTTGGTCTTCGGACCGTCATGTGATAGGCCTCTTTCTCTTTTCTATGATTTCTGGACTTCTTGCATTGATTTCTAGAATTTATGTCATTGACTTGTTTGAGTACAAGTTTGGGGTATGATGCCCTTTCCGAATCTTTGAGAAGATTCTTGTGATATTGATTATCTCTTATTGATTGATCTTTTGTTGATCATTATTTACATACTTATAGTGGTATGTCATTATGGATATTTTATGTTTATGCCATATCTTTTATGTTATATCATGTCATCTGATATTTATAGCTAGACTGACCCGTTTATTATTTTCTTAAATAATACTCGGGTCAGACAGAGATGTTACAGGTGCTTCTGCTTGACTTCTTCCCTGGGATTCATCACTCTGACTTTTGGCTAACTGTTTAGCTTAGCAGTTTTTGTTGTATACACTTGAGATATAGACTCATAGTTGTATTCTTTTGTATAGCACGTGTTGCTATTCTTTTGTATTATTGTGGATCTTTTGAGCACTACTCTGATGTACACTTTCATGTGTTAGTTATATATTCATATCTTCTTCCGCCTTTGTGATATGGATGTCTGTGACTGCTTTGCAATATGCTTATTTCTATGTTTGTTTCCGAGGATTATTTATAGCCACTGTGTGATAAGCAATTACATGGATGGTCGCTCCTCAACAGCCTTATTCTCCATGCTAGTTGACAGCACTACTCCGTAGTGTTCTTGGCTAGCGTGGGTATAGAGGTGGGGCGTCGCAGCTTGGTATCAGAGCCAAACTATGGAACAATGTAGAATAACTTAACAAGGATCATCGTCCTAGGTCTATCTTAGGAGTAATACCATAGGATTAATTCGAGTCTTCGTACCGATTCATCCTATTTCCTTTATGATTCCTTGTTTTATCTATCAAGATTGCTTGATGTTCATTGGTAAATAACCTTCTTCCTTCTCTTCTTTCTTTCTTAAAGGAAGAGAATGTCTAGACCAGGCCATCCCAGAACTGGATCATCTGGTGCTGCTCCCCCGGATGGAGTTTTTATGACTGCTCAATAGCTTCTTGATTTAGTAACTAATGCTCAAGCAACTGGAGCTGACCCGGAACCTACTCACCCAAAGTAGGGATTTGCACGCTTGTGCAGCGATTACACCAACTTGGGTGGAAGCCCTTCAAAGGTTCGAAAAATATCATCGAGGTCCAGGCTTGGTTAAAATCATGTGATCGAATCTTTTCTCGCATGAACCTTATCGATCTCCACCGCGTTCAGGTGGCTTCCAGCATGCTCCAGGAGAGAGCATTGGACTGGTACGAACTCCTTATTTCAGAAATTAATGAAGCGGATCTCACCTGGGAGCAATTTCAGGGACGCTTCGAGTTAAAGTTTGTACCAGAAGCTGGGAAAGTAACCTTGGCTCGACGTTTTATAGACCTTGTTCAAGGTCAATCCTCTGTGACTGATTACATCGCAGCCTTCGAGTCGCTTTCCAAATATGGGGTTGAATACATCAACACCCCATTGAAGAAGAACCAGAGGTTTGTTTATGGCTTAAATAAGAATCTTAAGAAGCCACTACTCCTGAAACTAGAAGTCGCATTTGATCAACTCGTCGATATCGCTCTTCGTCTTGAAGAGGCTGATAGAGAGAGTGATGTTGAAGTGGAAGGCGCTAAACCAAACTTCAACAACAAGAAGTGGCCAAACAAATTCAAGGGTCCTTATCCCAACAAAAAGGGTAAGCAGGTAACCCCTGCGGCAAAGTCTCCTTCTCCTAGTGGTGCGAGTTGCTTCAACTGCGGGTCTGGGGATCGTTATGCGAATAAGTGCTCTAAGCCCAAATCTTGTCGCTATTGTAAGAGCCCGGATCATTACATACATCAGTGCCTCAAGCGTAAAGGCAAGAAGGAAGGAAAGCTGAATGTGGCTCAAGCCCCTGGCAACACATCTCGTGGCCAAGGTATTTCTCATTCCATTCTTGATGGTATTATTTTATTTCATGATCAACCTATTAGTGTTCTCTTTGATACGGGTGCATCCCATTCTTTTATATCAAAGGAACTGGTACACTTTTTCCTTAAGTGTTACTGCATTGATGACTTCTTTAAAAATTGCGAATCCTGTTAGTGGATCCGCAACTCTTAGTTTGCTTTGTAAAGATGTGGAGATTATTTTATGTAATTTTTCTTTCCTTGCCGATTTGCATGTCATGCGTTACTTAGGCTTTGGAATAATTTTGGGAATGGATTGGCTTAACCGTTATCAAGCCCATATCCTATGTCCTGAGTGGACTATTCATCTCCGACATCCACTATCTGTTAAACAGATTTCTGTTAATCTTAAAGATTCAGAATCCTGTTTGGTGGCATCTTTATACTCTTTAAATCCTCGTCATGACGACGACGATGATGAAGATGATATTATTTCTCGTATTCACGTTGTTCGTGAATTTTCCGACATATTCGAGCCCGTTTTAGGTTTACCACCTAGACGAGCAATTGAGTTCAGAATTGATCTTGTTTCTGGAGCTCAACCTATTACTCGTCCTCCTTATCGCATGTCCAATAAGGAAAATGAGGAGATGCGTAAACAATTATCCGAATTGGAGACGAAGCAATTTATTCGCTCTAGTTCCTCACCTTGGGGAGCTTCGGCTATTTTCGTGAAGAAATCCGACGGTACGCTTAGGCTTTGCGTTGACTATCGCAAGCTTAACGATCTGACTATTAAAAATAAATATCCTTTACCTCGAATTGATGATCTATTCGATCAGCTTAGTGGTGCTAAGGTCTTTTCACAATTGGACTTGGCTACCGGTTTCCATCAGCTTCGTATCGCTGAGGATAGCATTCCTTTAACATCATTCCGTACTCGATATGGATCTTATGAATGGCTTGTTATGCCATTAGGGTTAACGAATGCTCCAGCTTATTTCGTTGACCTCATGAATCGGGTTTTCAAAGATTTCCTCGATCGGTTTGTTCTCATATTCATTGATGATATTCTTGTGTATTCAAAAACCGAGGAGGAACATGAGAAACATCTTCGGATTGTATTGGAAACTCTTAGGAGTAATCAATTAAAGGTAAAATTTTCTAAATGCCACTTTTGGTAATCTCTGTGAAGTTTCTCGGTCATATTATTTCCGAATCCGGGATTTCCGTGGATCCTTCAAAGATTGAAGCGATTCAAGATTGGAAGAGACCGGAGAGTGTGACAGAGATTTGTAGTTTTCTCGGTTTGGCGGGCTATTACCGTCGTTTTATTAAGGACTTTTCTAAGATTGTCGTGCCTCTTACCGGCTTGACTAAGAAGGGAGTTAAATACATTTGGTCGGACAAATGTGAAGCCTCTTTTCAGAAATTGAAAGAACTCCTTTCCGATGCTCCTATTCTTGTTATTCCCGTGGGGAATCAAGATTTTGTTGTTTATACTGATGCTAGTCACGTTGGTTTGGGTGCCGTTCTTATACAAAAAGAACGTGTTATTGCTTATGCTTCTAGGCAATTAAAGCCGGCCGAGACTAGATATGCCACACATGATTTAGAACTCGCGGCTATTGTTTTCGCCCTTCGGATTTGGCGTCATTATCTATTGGGAGAGAAATTTATTCTTTATACGGATCATAAGTCTCTGAAATATTTATTTTCTCAAAAAGAACTTAATTTACGTCAACAGCGTTGGCTCGAGTTTCTTGCACCTTATGATCTTGATATTCTTTATACCCCCGGTAAGGGTAATCGTGTCGTCGATGCTCTTAGCCGTAAACAACAAGCAGTTATTTCTATGATGATATCCGAATGGAACGATCTCGGGATTTTATCCACTTGTGAGATTCGAGAGCGCGTATCCGATTTATGCTCATCGCTTGTTTTATGTAGCCTTGAGGCTCATCCTTCTCTTTTAGACCGCATTCTTGAAGCTCAAGGGCTAGATTCTGAATTGGCTCTTCTTGGCAAAAATGTTGAGGATAAAATTGATATTGAAGGTTTGAAAGATTTTGATATTGATTCTCGTGGCGGCATTCGAAAATTTGGTAGACATATCGTACCAAATATTGGAGATCTTCGTAAAGATATTTTACAAGATTCCCATCGTTCTAAATTCACCATTCATCCCGGTAGTAGTAAAATGTACGCTGATATGAAGCGACTTTATTATTGGGAGGGAATGAAATCTGATATTGCTAACTTTGTTAAGTGTTGCATGACTTGCCAACTTGTCAAGGCCGAAAATCAAAGGCCTGGCGGGTTATTGCAACCTTTAGAAATTCCAACTTGGAAGTGGGATCAAATTTCCATGGACTTTATAGATGGCCTTCCCCATTCTCGTTCGGGTCATGATGGCTTATGGGTGATCGTTGATAGGCTTACCAAATCCGCCCATTTTATTCCCGTTCGGTCTAACCGAACCGTTCCTCTTTTGGCCAAACTCTTTATCAAAGAAATTATTAAATTGCATGGAGTTCCTACTTGTATTGTTAGCGATCGAGATCCATTGTTTACTAGTGGATTTTGGAAGAGTCTTCAAAAAGATTTAGGAACGAAGCTTAACTTTAGCACTGCTTATCACCCCCAGTCCGATGGACAAAACGAGCGTGTGAATCAAACTCTTGAAGATCTTCTTCGTGCTTGTGTGCTTGATTTTGGTGGAAGTTGGGAAGATCATATTTCACTTGTTGAACTTTCCTATAATAATAGCTTCCAATCTAGTATTGGTATGGCACCTTTCGAGGCACTCTACGGAAGGCCCTGCCGATCTCCTTCTTGTTGGCTTGAGGCCGGTGAGAAGCTGGTTTTAGGTTCAGATTTTATTCGAGACTCCACAGAGAAGATTGAATTTATTCAACATAGGATGAAAGAAGCCCAGAGTAGACAAAAATCCTATGCCGATAATCGAAGAAGGAAATTAGAATTTTCTGTTGGAGAATCTGTTTTTATTCGTGTTTCGCCTATGAAGGGTGTTGTACGTTTCAGTCGATCGGGGAAGTTAGCGCCTCGATATATTGGGCCATTTCCTATCACTGAACGTATTGGTTCCATGGCTTATCGCCTTGCATTGCCGGCTCAGTTTTCTGCTATGCATGACGTATTTCACGTTTCTCAATTACGGAAATGCCTTCAGGATTCCGATTCTATTCTTGAGCCTGCTGTTGTGGAAGAAATTGAAGTTTCGCCGAATTTAACTTATGAGCAGCATCCTATTCGAATTATAGCTTCGGAGGTTAAACGACTTCGAAATAAAGATGTTCCGCTTGTGAAGGTTCAATGGTCCTCAAATCCTAAGGATTGCTCTTGGGAATCCAGAGAATTCATCGAGCGAACACATCCGGACTTGCTTACTCCTGCTCTTTGAGGTGAACTTCCTATTTCCAATTTCTTTTGTGTTAATATGCTTTTATGGTTGTTACTTGTTATTTCCATCTTATATATTGCGGGGACGCAATTTCTTTTAGGAGGGGAGTCTGTAACAACCCGCATATTTATCGGTTTTATATTTAAATATTTTATTTAAATATTTTGTCATTAATCGAATATTGGTCTGAAAAGCTACTTTTTGCAAACGGTCAAATTAGGACTCGAGACCACTTCCATTGAGTTTGAAATGCCGTTTACAATTTTTTTAAGTATAAACATTGATATGATTGGAGATAGTAGAATTTCACTACTTTTTCACTTGAGACTTTGGGTTGGGCTTTTAGCCTATTAGACCCAACCTTCACCCCTCCTCTTCATAACTTCATTTCTATTTTCCTAAGTCTTCAAGCTTCTTCAAAAATGGTGGAGGGAATGGGAAATTAAAATTCCAAAACTCAAATTCAATTGCAATCCATCTTTCTACTCCAAATTCAAGAAGAAGACATTGGATTCAAGCTTCTTGTGCTTAGATAGAAGAGGGATTGATTCTTGTTTGCTTAAAACTTCACTTTTCATTGAATTTGTGAAAAGCTGATATTTTTATCTCACAAATCTAGTCTATAACTATATTGGACTGTTGGGAATGATTCCCTATCACTTTTGCATGCACATTTGCCTTTGGTTTGGATTGGATTGGCGAAAAACTCCAATTTTTAGCATTTTTGGAAATTTCCTGCACTTAGCTCGTTCTGGCCACTTGACTCGTTCGGTGATAGGTCGCAAGGTCACTGGGTCGTAGGTCGCAGGGCTTTAGGTCGTTCTGGAAGAATTGGCACTTTGGAATTAGGTCGCTCACGAGTTAACTCGTTAGGTCGCTCGCGAGTTAGTACCATAGGTCGCAGGGCTTTAGGTCATTCTGGAAGTATTGGCACTTCGGAGTTAGGTCGCTCGCGAGTTAAGCCTTAAGTCATAGGTCACTCACGAGTTAAGCCTTAAGTCGTAAGGTCGCTCACGAGTTAGGCCTTAAGCCGTAGGTCGCTCGCGAGTTAAGCCTTAAGTCGTAGGTCGCTCACGAGTTGAGCCTTAAGTCGTAGGTCGCTCACGAGTTAGGCCTTAAGCCGTAGGTCGCTCGCGAGTTAAGCCTTAAGTCGTAGGTCGCTCACGAGTTAAGCCTTAAGCAGTAGGAAGTTCGCAAATACCTTAGGTCGTGAACCCTGTTAGGTCGTTAGGCCTATAACCCGTTAAGTCGCGAATACCTTAGGTCGTGAACCCTGTTAGGTCATTAGGCCTATAACCCGTTAAGTCGCGAATACCTTAGGTCGTTAGACCCTTGAGTCGTTAGGTCGTTAGACCCTTGAGTCGTTAGGTCTTATGACCTTATAACCCAATAGGTCCTTGGACCTTTAACTCATAGGTCGTTGGACCTTATCCCGATAGTTCGCGTGACCCCTTAGACCCTTAGGTCGTTAGACCTCATTTTGTCTTCACTAGGTCGTACCGTTTTGGTCGGGGCGCTGCCCCCTGGACCCCCGCGACCTGACCGGGCAGGTTGAACCCCATAAGCGGTGGCGTTGCCCCCGCACCCCCACCTTGGGGGTTGCCACCCCCCCGGACCCCCCCTCCTTAGGGGATCTTATCTGAAAAAACATTGAGCTGTTTTCCTTGGATTTTATTCACATCTCCATATGCGATCTTTGAGATTGATTGTTTCTACAATTGCTTCTATGTTTTGTCATTTTATAATATAAAGGTTTCAATACTAGTAGTAAATATCAAAACTCTTTTAACAAACAATTTAAACTCTATTTTTAATAACAAAGCTCTTTTCTTAAACCGTTTTCCAATCTATTAGTATATACAAACCTTTACCTCACTCGGATGAGAAATCTAATTAAACGACTTAGTAAAACAAGTGGTATGAAACGCTTGCGTTCACTTCGTCGGTTAATTCTTGGACTTGTTCGATTGAACCTCTTGTGACAATTTTATTAGTGAAGATTTACAGTTTGTTCGTAAATATTTAAGTTAAGCAAGTGGTTATGGGACATGAAGCTAAACTTCTATATTTACTAGCTTAGTGTAATTGACACTTCTCGTTGATCATGACGATCATTCTGATGCTTTAGACTAGCAACTGTGCGATGTCACTTGTTGCGAGGTTAGACTAGACACCACTTGTGTGATTCCACTCACACATACCTTTTTGCTTTTTGGTTAGTCTGCACCTTAATCTGTGTGATTCCATTCACACATGTGGGGTAGCTCCCCTTGGTCTTCGGACCGTCATGTGATAGGCCTCTTTCTCTTTTCTATGATTTCTGGACTTCTTGCATTGATTTCTAGAATTTATGTCATTGACTTGTTTGAGTACAAGTTTGGGGTATGATGCCCTTTCCGAATCTTTGAGAAGATTCTTGTGATATTGATTATCTCTTATTGATTGATCTTCTGTTGATCATTATTTACATACTTATAGTGGTATGTCATTATGGATATTTTATGTTTATGCCATATCTTTTATGTTATATCATGTCATCTGATATTTATAGCTAGACTGACCCGTTTATTATTTTCTTAAATAATACTCGGGTCAGACCGAGATGTTACAGGTGCTTCTGCTTGACTTCTTCCCAAGGATTCATCACTCTGACTTTTGACTAACTGTTTAGCTTAGCAGCTTTTGTTGTATACACTTGAGATATAGACTCATAGTTGTATTCTTTTGTATAGCACGTGTTGCTATTCTTTTGTATTATTGTGGATCTTTTGAGCACTACTCTGATGTACACTTTCATGTGTTAGTTATATATTCATATCTTCTTCCGCCTTTGTGATATGGATGTCTGTGACTACTTTGCGATATGCTTATTTCTATGTTTGTTTCCGAGGATTATTATAGCCACCGTGTGATAAGCAATTACATGGATGGTCGCTCCTCAACAGCCTTATTCTCCGTGCTAGTTGACAGCACTACTCCGTAGTGTTCTTGGCTAGCGTGGGTATAGAGGTGGGGCGTCACAGTGCACGTCAAAGAGAGAGGCTTTCAACAGAGTAGAGTGGGATTCCTTAACCATCAAAGGAGGTCCACAAAAGCAATCTAAGACTTTCGTATAAGTTCTATCCACATATCCTTAGTGTATGAAGGCACCAAAGACAAATAATAACCATGAGATACCTACAAATACATGAACAGTATTGAAGCTGCCATCATACCTTATTAAGATAGCGTGCCGTCAAATTTATGAAGAATCAAAGTCATAATTCATGATTAATGAACCTACACGACTTCCAAGTTATAACGTATAGAAGATACAGTAAAGAGGAATAAATTAGAGCCATCCACAAAGCCAATTCAATGGGGATTAGCCTACTTTCCTTCACAAAGTTCTCAAAGTCTTCACACTCCATCACAACTCAAATAGTGCTATTAGTCCCAAATCATGGATTAAAGAAAGCATCTCTACATCCTAACGCCATAAATATAGATGTATTCCCTCAAAAAAGGGACTGGAATTTCTTTTCCTCTACAATAGCTCCTCTTGTATTAGACAAATATTTGAATAAAGAGGATGGCTTAGGCATATTTATTTTTTGCTTATTTTATTATTTAAATCCACTTGTTTAAATTCAAATGGCTATGTAATATATTACAAATCCTAAGGGCATTTGTGGAATTTTTACAAATTGGCTCTAATACATGCTTGTTTGGGGTGTGAACCATATTTTTGGTTAACATCAATGTTGAAGACCTTATTTTTGGAGGGCAAAGACGGAGTTCGATGTTATATTACTAGTATTGTTCCACTGCATCATGTTGTTCCGCTGCATTATTTTTTTATTCATGCTATATGTATAACTCTGATCTATGTTATAAAAGTGTAATCAAATGTTATTTGTAAACAGCTTCATGAACTATTTATTTGATTGTTATATTTTGTTATTGCGCTATGAGATTTTGTGTTTTTTTTCCTTTCTTTCTCTTATTTTCTTATTTACCCCATTAACTATCCTCCCTTTTGAATGGTTTGAGTTGACATGTGTGGTTTATTGTCAATTTAAACCATTAAAAAAGGTGGGTCGTCACATAATATCTATTTTAAATAAACAAATCCATTATACTTAATAAAATAGGTAATAACTTCCAAACACTTTTATAAATTGGTAAATTAACATTAATATTTTTATTAATTCAGTTTATTAACTTTAAATTGGTTGATTAAACCAATTTTACTATATTAAATAATTTACTTAAATCGCTTTTATTAAATCAATCAATTAACTTTAAATATCATTAATTACAAAGATTAATTAAATTTAAGTAATCATTAGTTAAAATGAATAAGTCGTCTCAAACATCATTTGTTATAATGATAAGTAATTTTAAACTCCATTAATTAAAACAATTAATTAAGTTCAAATAACTATAAATTAATTGGATTGATTAAATTCAAGTCTCATTATTTAAAACAATTAATTAAAGTGTCATTTGTTAAAATGATTTATTTAATCATAAAACATCATCAATTAAAATAATTTAACTAAATTCCAAATATCGTTAGTTAAAACAGTTAATTAAATTTAAAACAATCATTAATTAGTGATTAATAAAATTCAAATATCGTTATTTAAAATGATTAATTATTTTTTAAATATCATTACGTAAAATTATTATCAACTTCAATCATCATTAAATAAAATAATTAATTAAGTTTTATAAACGAATTAAACTCCATTATCAGTAATCAAAAGAATTAATTAAACTTAACTAATAATTAATTAAAATGATTAATTAAGTACAAAACATCATTAGCAAAAATGATTAATTAAATCATAAGATAAACCAATTTTTAATCATCATTTATTAAAGTGGTTAATTAATCTCAAAATCACTATTTAAAATGATTAATAAATATAAATTATCATTAATCAAAATGATTAATGAATTTTCAATATTCTGTTTATCTGAACCACAAGCTCAAGTTCATATGCTAGGGTTTGGGGATGGAATTTAATAAATGACGATATAGTGAAACCGTTATAACAACAAAAAACTAGTTAAATGGAATATCAGGATTTAATTCAATTGTAACAACATAAAGATGGAAATAAATAATTTATTGGCGACAAACCACCTTTGGATCTCTCTATTGATTTTTCCTGCAAAACAATGGTTATGGATAATATATATATAATCGTATGTGTTTTTAACGATCAAATTAATATGTCATCCATTTTCCAAACGAAAATTCAACCAAACAATCAATCAAACAATTTAACTAACATCCTAGAAAACCAATAAACGTTTATAACATCATTGATATGATATAATAAAATTTAATATGAGTTAACTCACCTTGATTTTCGTTTTTGCCAAAACGTACCGATTTTGGACTAAAACCAAACGATTTTGGACTAAAACCGAACGGCCGTCCGATTTTAGCCTAAATTTTCTCTTGCTCCAAATCCAATTAAACCAACTCCACGCGATGATCTCGATAACACAAGTCCAATTCAAAAAAGGGCATTCGAATCCAACCTCGTATGAATGAGATACAAAATTTATAAGTTATTGATAAATATAATTTATAATTAAATAGCTTCATACTAATTACAAGTATGCCCTTACCTTTATCTTCTTTTTCTCCCCAAACTAACAAATGTGCACAGTGACTTAAGCCATTACCATGCGTGATAGATGAAAGATACAGAGCTCCAGTGCTCCGTTTCGCGAATCGACTTCGTCGTTGCACTTCTCCCCGCAATCTTCACTTGCCCATACCAAAACCCACACAGAAAGGCACCCCGTAAAATTCACGACATGCGCCCACGATCTCCTAATTACTGCTACAGTCATGTTCCCCAAATGTGCCTCGCACCCTACCAAAATGAGGCCACGCATGCGTCTAACCACCACGAACCCAAAGCAACCATACCTGCATCCTCTCGATGCCTACATCTATCCCAATCACGAACCCTAAGTCACTGCCTTCACTCGATGTTGACCCAAATCAATGCCCCGAGCTACAATTCAGGTATAGGATGGAAGCTTATAGCCAATGCAGTACAATGGATCCAAAATTAAGCTTTTTAGATGAGTGTGAAATTTAAATTTAAATTTGGAAGTTTGCATTGCAAAAGGAAAACCCGCCTTATAGTTACAGACAACAACTTATAAGGAGATGGAGGCATGGCAAGCATGTGATGGGTGGTATGGGCAAACGTGAGGAGTATGGCAAGGGTATGGCAAGCATGGCTAAATATATCTATATATGTTATTTTTATTTTATTTAATATAATATTCAACATAACATACCTAAAAATCTCGAGCTCCAAATAAGACGTGCCGCCTGGCGTTATATATGTTATACCCCTATTCCGAGCGCAATGGAACTTGACCCGATGTATAATTCGACCGTGTATGGAATATAGGTTTTTAGACCTAGTTATTACATTAAATTTTTTATATTAATTTCAACGCGTTTCGATCTCACACGACCAAAGGATACGTCTGATCAACTTGAAATTCAACGGTGTAATATAATTCACTAATATGGTTCTAATGAAACTAGTTTCGTTGAAATCCAAGACTGTGCCATGGAATGACAAATTCACATATTTAAATATTTAATTATCGATATTTATCCAGTCTATTTATATTTGTAAACAGAATTACAAATTGAATTCACCGATATTATTTATTGGTTAAAAGGAGTTAAATAAAATTATTAAATCCATTTAATTCACAATTCAAATATTTAATTATTCATTATATTTGAATTTTAAGTTATTAAATCCTAAAATTTAATTATTTAAAATTAATTAAACATTGAAAATCAAATAACCTGAATATTGGGATGTTACATTCTCTCTCTCCCTCCCGCCCTGCTTAAATGAATTTCATCCCCGAATTTCTAAGGAAGAAAATGTTTCTAGACCCTTACATTTAAAATGTTAATTAAAATGAGTTATTTAAATTATTTTCAGAACCAATTAGCTAGAATAGATTCCAAAGTTTCCAGGTCTTTTAAGTTCATTTATCCAAAGAAATAACCCAAAATTCAAAAAAATTAGTTATCCAAACTTTTCCAACATTCTAAAGTATTTTCTAACTCTTAAGTTTACGAAAAAAATTTCCAGGGTCTCTTTTGCATAGCTCGATCCGCACAACTACAAAGTGCCTCTACGGGCTCTAATCCAATCAAAGAAAACAAAAGCCTAGTGGCCTCTCGTATCCGAGGCATAAATCATCAACCAATTTTAATTTCTAGATTTATTATGTTCCTTTTTATGTTTGATTTATATATTTGGCAGGAAGTTTATTATCTCTATGCAAATGTAGGTGCGTAAGAAGTCAAGTGGAAATCCCTTGCTTCCATGTACTTACATAATCTAAAAAGAAAATCAGGTCGACAAAAGCAATGTGATGTAACTCTACATGCAAAAACTTGTCTGATATAAATTTACATGCAATCAACAACCATATCTCAATCATATGCAACATAGTACAGAGAATATTCAGTATTTCAAAACCATTTTCAAATTTCTCAGAAGAGAAAAATCAAAGATCAAAATCAAAGTGACAAGGAGGGAACTCCTCAAAATATAGTATGGCGAAACTCTAGAATCAAATCAACATTGAGCGTCCGGTGGTATTTCGATTCCTACAAAAACATCAACTAGAGTGAATAAGCCTCATTCCTTTACCAAAATCTTTAAAAATCACCTTTTTCAAAATTAGCAGGATTTAGGTCTTAATAACAACGATTCAATATCCTTTGTCTATAAATTTATACTTTATAGACAATGGTGTACAAAATCACACGACCAATCAATTCAATTCAATCAAATCAAATCAATCAAATTCCATGAAGGAATAAACTAAAACTAACAGTCATTCGAACTCCATAAGGAAAAATTTATCACTTAACATTGTTTCAAAATGTCAAATAACTAACAAACAAATCTTAACTTAGGTTTAAAACTTTCTTAATTGTCCAAAAATATAGATAATTATCTAAGCGTGTTGTTTTGCTCATTAGCCTTTAGTTATTGCTTAGAAGATTATCCAAACTCATTCGGACAAAATGGAAAGTTATACTCTATATTTTATTAGTTTCTTAATTACATTAAAAAAATTCTAAAGTTATACTCACATAATTATCTAAATTACTTGTATTTTTACTTAGTATATTACTCAATACTGAACTTATTTATGAATTATTTCATAAATTCTTACTCAAGTTTTTAAAATATTTTGTAAAGTTACTTCTTTATAAAACTTCAAATCGTAACTTTTTCCATTTTATTTACTTGTATAATACTCTTCTCTATTCTAAGAGCACATACAAATTTTATTTTACTTTTTTGAAGAGCTTGATGGAGATCAAATCAATTTATGATTTCTTGAAACTGAGTTAACCTATTAACCCCTTTTACTTAGAGTGTTAAAATGAATAATATTTATGGGTTGACCCAATCAACAAATAATATATATACTTAGAGTTTTAAACAAAAGTTATGGTTTTAATAAAAACAATGTTTATCAAAACCATCCTATTTAATTTAACCCAATTTAAACCTCTGTTAAATTATCCCATACTTATCTAAGGGGAAAAAAATCTTATTTGTCTAAACCATCCATTATTAGAAATACTTTTTGTTTTGAAATTAATTCCCTTTTGTGGAACCTAAAATACTTCCAAAAAATATTACTCTTTCTTTTCTCGAAGACCTTTTGAAATTATTTTCAAAAATTCCGGGAATTAGGTTCAAAAATCCTTTTTAAACGTGTTGTATAAACTAAATTTATATAAAATTTCCTTTATATAAAAATCATTTCATATTATAATAGTTCTTCTTTATTATAGTCAAATTTCCTCAAATGCTTATTATCTAAATGTTTTATCTTACCATTTAAACTATATTTACAACTTTTTATTAATGTTCACTCCTTAACTCATTATTATTAAATGGTGAGTTTTTAACTTAATCATATTCTTCGAACACCTTATAGTCAAATTATGAAAATTAATTCCAAACGGTTTCGTTTTCAATCAAAACGATAAATATTCCTAAATTAACCGAAAGCAATTTAGGAATTAACAAAAATAGTCGATGCTTCTTATTTAAATTAAGCATAACCGAACAAGCAATGTGATAATAAATAAATATTATCACATTTAGACTAACACACTTTACAACTATATAAAGTTTTAAAAATTATTCCTTTATATATATATATATATATATATATATATATATATATATGAAATATAATCCTAGAAAAAATATTTAATTTATCAAAATTTCCAAGAATTTCAATACCATCTCCCTTGGCCTTGATCAAGTGCTTAGAAAGCCCTATCGATACCATGGCGTCCCACGTCTCGACCAGAATTCATAAAAACTTAATAGACCAATTAACATCATATGTTTTTATAATAGTAACAAATACGCTCTCTAATATATATACTCTCAAATCTAATTCTAGTTTGTCGCTTACCCTATCTCTAATGAGCCAAACCCTATCTAACCCAAGGTTTTTGCTTAACCTCGTGCTTTGATGCGAAATTGTAACGACCTTCCTTTTTGACCATCGAATGTCGACACCAAACACTACCACCGTGTTCTAATGTCGCGCATCCAATCGAGAAAAGGGAAGATTGTTAAGGTAATAAAAAAAGAACAAAGAACAGAGAAAAACAAAATCTTACAGAAGAATCGACAACATATAATATAACAAGGACGGTAGAAACCCTTACTCCATACATATAGAGTATATCAAAGTTAAAAACAAACCTTATCGGGTGGACAGTTATAAAATCCTGACCTTACAGATGTCGATAGGTATACTATATTATGCAGCGGAAAATAAAAATACGGTAGGTGAATCTCAGCCCCTCCACGACCTCCATAACTGTAACAAACCGTAAATTTTATTAATTTTATTTGTTTTATTAAAATATATTTAATTGAAATTTTGTGAAAATATATTTAATTGAAATTTTGTGAAATTTTAAACGATAAAAAATTGAAATAAAAATTTGATATTTGTAATGCGTCTATTGAAACAAAGCAACAGGCAAATTTTCATCTAATGATATGGAAGTTTTTCTTGTGTAATTTTATTTCAGTTTCAATTAGTTAAAAATTGATAATAATAAAATATTTTCCAAACCTGAATATTTTTCTATAGAAAATTTGTAAATCATCTTCTGAGTGAGATGTCATATTTCGTTTCTCTAAATTTTGACTGTTGTTGCTCAGTTTATCTTATTTTCAGCAGATTTGCAGCATTTTTGGTACCAATTATCTACTTTTGTTCGGACGATCGTGCCACTGATATCTATATACCATTTCGATCGTCTCGATATGCTGATACTTACGGTATATTCAATTCTGTGTTTTTAAGTTCGGGATGTGGTGAAATCTACAGAACGTTTTCCGTATCGATTCGGCAATTTGGCTTTTGATTTTTCTGTGACCATTCAACTTTCCTCCGTATAAACCCAACAGCCATCAACAATTATTATCTCGACTTTTTTACTTTTCTATTCCCAAAATTTATTGAATAATGCTGGTTTCCAGCTGTTGAATATAACCACTATTCTTTTTGTTCGTTCCGGCCTCATTTTTCTCTGCCTATCTTACTAAGGGAAAAACAGAATATTGTTCTAGATCTTAGGCCTATCATCGGCCAGCACATCTCATCTGGCCTCTGCTCCTCCATCACAGCACGTGCTGCTCCTCCCTGCTAACATGAGCGTGTGTCTAACCCTCCGATGGAACTTGCTACCCAATCATCCCATTAACCCACCTACGCTCTCCATCACGCAAGCATGATCGGCCAACCTCACCAGCCTCTGTCGAACTCAAGCCCATCTCTCCCCTCTTGATTGGCCGAGCATTGCAAGAACTGCCCTCTTCCACCTATCCAAGCTTCCCCTTCCTCCGTCCCTTCCCGTGCTCAATGGGTGCACGCGTGAGTATATATATGATTATATGATGTTTCTTTGAATACCAATACGTGGTCTATTTATCATAGGTTATATATATATATATATATATATATATAAATATATATATATTGGTTAAGTGGTTTGTTATTAGATATATAATAGTTTATATATATATATATGAAATGTTGGTGTTTTATGTACAAGATTATAAAGTTAGTTGTATATAAATATTGAAGTATATTGTTGAGCAAAGCTGCATAAATTGGATGATCTGCATATAGTAGGTATTATAGGGAGTCTATAGGCTCTCTGTTTATATTATTTTTCTCATATTATATATGTAGGCTACAGGTCAGTCTATATTCTAGGTGAATATATCTATGCCAGTCTACATATGAGTCAGATGAAATTTTATATCGCGTTCGCCTAAATATATATAAGTGGATGTATATATATATTTCTGCTAAAAATGTGTTGAGTGTTCTGTTTATATATATATAATCAAACTGAGTTCAAATATGTGTTTACGTGTTATGTTGTAAAAATTATATATATATATATATATATATATATACATATATATATATATGTGTGTGTGTGTGTGTGTGTCAATAGATATAATCTGCAAAGTTTATAAGCTTAAGATATATATATATTTCATTTTATTCAGATCTATTAAATGGATTTTATACTAGCTCCAATATATATAATAACTTATATTATCTACATATTATATATATATATTTGTGTCGTGTTTTAGTTGTAGAAGTTTAAAAATATGTAGATTGTTTATTTGTTTGATTTTAAGGTCTGAACATAAGTCTATTTTATACATAGGTTATATTTTTTATATATAGTATTATGTTGGTTCTCTTATAGTTGACCATATCTATTTATAGCAGTGTTAATATATTTTTATAACATATATTTCTAAAGTTTTCTTTTTGGAATGATATGTTATAATTTTAAATTTACATGTGCTATATGTATGTCATTTTAAATATGTAATTTAAAATGAATATTGGTTTTAAGAAAAATAATAGTTATAATAATAACAGTTTATATATATATATATATATTCCATTTTCATCGAGCTTATTTGATTCATTCTCATCAATTCATATCTATCAGCTTTGATCGCCGAATCGTTCCAATCTAGCATTGCTTTGGAACTCGCGCTGGATTCGTAACTCGTTTCATCGTTGAATCTATCTAGCCTCGAACGGTGAGCAATCAATCACGATTAATGTTCTTATATTTGTAAAATTTGATTTCAGTTGAAATGACAATTAAAATATGATGTTGTTAGTTATTTACATTGCTATATGTATGTTGTTATCTATATATGTTCACCTGTGACATCTGACACCGTTGTTAACACCTCTTTTATTCACGGCTCAACGACCTAAGGGAATAAGCGACTTAACTACCTAAAGCACAAAGCGGATAAACATGGCACGACCTAGCGTCCTAAAGTATAAAGCAGCTCAACATGGCACGACTCAACGACTTAAAGAGCTCCAGCGACCTAAAGACTCCTACGACTCAACGGGTTAACGACCTAGCAACTCAGTAAAGGCAACGACCTAACGAGTTAAGGAAAGAGCGACCTAACGACATAGCAAGTTTTAGAGTAAAGCCAGGTGCACACTGCCTTTTCCATTAGGTCGCTCACGACCTAAGCAAGCCGAGATAACTCCTGTGCCACACATACTAAGTCGCTCACAGCATATATCTCGTCCAGGATGGCTCCATTAAGTCGCTAACGACTTATGCTACCTCAGGATCACTCTTAGGTCGCAACTCCCTAGGTCGCTCACGACCTATGACCTCACACGACCTAACTCCAAAACTCTCCTATAAATATTCCACCTACTCCAATTTGGGGGGGAGGGACTTTTAGACCTTTTTTTCGAATGCCAAGACTCTGCTGTTTTCACAACTTCTACAACACTTCAAACACCAAAGACACTTCAAAAACCCTTGGAAAAGATCAAGTTCATTCAACATGAATTCAAGGAGCTTTTCTACGTCAAAGTTCTAACGATTTGCCTTAGTGATGTTGTAATTGAAGAATTATTGTGAAACTTGTAATCAAATCGATAATATAAAAGATTAAGTGGACATAGGCTTGACTTTGAGCCGAACTACTATAAAAACTGTTGTCTCTTTACTAGTTTCTGCTATTTTCTGCTTGCTTTTAGTTCCCGTACCAATGAGTGGTGCTTTCGCTATATCACAATCTCACTGGGGTGTTAGCGTACATTTTTAGCGTTAACATTTTTGGTGCTTTCACTAAGAATTGAACTCAGGAGTTCTCTCATCATTTCTTCACAAAGATTTGTTGAAAGACTCTCCCTAATAACCAGAAGTTTATCCGAAATTATGGCTCATGGAATACAAAGTAGATCTACTAGATCTAGAGATGCTTATGACAATACCGCTACTTCTCCCACGTCAAATCAAGCGGCTCCTAGTGTCGGAATCACAACGGCCGAATTGGGTGCTGTAGTGTCTGGGTTGTGTCAAAAAATGGAAGCCCAGAACACTTTGATGTTGGACGGGTTGAATGCTTTGCTTGGAGTTAACCAGCAACCAGAAAATAATGAAGAAACCTTTGCTGAGGATGCTCATGATTCCCAAGGGAAAAGTATTCCTTAGAGGGCAGCTGGCATCGCCGAAGGGGCACCTCCCCAAGCTGGAGGTTTAAGGCTGTAGCCAACTCTTCGTGAACGTTTGTCCAGGCAAACTTTCGAAAAAGTAGCTGACGTCTGTCTCGCGGGGCCTCTAAACGATGGGGAGTACCTCTCGGGAATGATTCAACAAATTATGAAGGAGAGCATGCAAAGGGAGGAAGATGAAAGTGACTGGGGGTTTTCTCCAAGAAAGACTCCTTTTACTAGAAGGATTCTGAAGGCTGAATTTTCGAAGAAGTTTGTTCCTCCCACTATTCCGGCTTATCGGGGGACAAGCGATCCTAACCAGTTCTTATACAAGTATGACTGGCATACGACAGGTGCCAGAGCAACAGATGAGATCAAGTGCAGATACTTCCTGTTATTTGGAGGGAGTGGCCCTGCTTTGGTCCACAAAGCTGCCAGTTCGATCTGTGGATCAGTTCTCCGACCTGACTCGGAAATTCAAAGATCAGTTCAGGTTAGATGCTTCAAAGGCCAAGGACATAATGTCGCTATCCAACCTCGAACAAAGCCCCGGAGAGTCTATCAAATCTTTCTTAAATCGTTTTAATATAGCCTTGGCCGAAGTTGACAATGCAGAGCCTTGGATGATTCTTACTTACTTGATGCGAGCTATTGACAACTCAAGTGAATTCGAAAAATAGCGAAAGATGAAAGAGCCAAATTCACTTGAGAAGTTCTACAAGAAGGCCGATGAATTTATGCGCTTAGAAAGCCTTCCTGTACCAGAAAAAGTAGTCGTGACTGAAGTTGAGAATAATAATGTTGCTTCTAACCAAAAGGAATCTGGTGGCCATAAGAGGGAGAATGACGGTGGAAAAAAGCAGAAAAATGCGAAGAAAACACGCCACTTTAAACCTTCAGATTTTACTCCCTTAACTGATACTCCAGAAAATATCTTTTTCGGAACCAATGATACTGTTAAATACCCCAAACCACCTGAGATGAAGCCTGGGAAAAATGTTGTGCGTAATGGGAGATTCTGTCGGTTCCACAATCAACCTGGCCATAACACTAATGAATGTCGCCATTTAAAGAATTTGATTGAAGAGCTGTTGAGACAGAATAAACTACAACAATATGTGAAGAGAAACAGAAGTGACCTGACCTCATCTGCTCAGGGGCAACAAGTTCCTGCTCATCAATCCGGCTTAGGTGAGAGGACTGCAGCGCAGGAATCTGAGAGCCCTGTCATTAATGTTATCGCAGGGGGTCCTCACCCAGTGGGCAGAAGTTGGGGAGAGATGGAGGATATGCTCATGCTTTGAGATATGCCCCGGTAGAAGAAAATGTTTTTGTCTTGGAAGATGCTGCACCTTTAAAACAGCAAAGAACTTTTAACGACGACATCGTATTCCGAGCTAGAGACTCTGTTGGTGTTGAAGCTCCCACCATGGATCCCTTGGTAATATCTGCAAGTATCGGACCAGCCATTGTAAGAAGGGTGCTTGTTGACAGCGGCGCCTCTTGCAATGTCCTTTTCAGAAAGACATTTAATCAAATGAAAATTCCCATGGCTGATTTCCAAGCTTCCTCAGATAAAATTGTTGGGTTCACCGGAGAACCAAAACAGCCTATAGGGACTATTAACTTATTTTTAGAGCTTGGAGAAGGGGAAAAGAAGGTGGTCTGAAAACAAACTTATGTTATGTTGATGAATTCTCTGCTTACAGTGCCTTCTATGGTCGATCGACTCTTGCCGCATTCAAGGCCATTCTCGCTCCATGGTGCCTGACTATGAAGTTCCCCACTGATAATGGCGTCAGTGTTGTGAAGGGGGACCAAAATGTCGGGCAAGAATGTTATCTCATAGAGTAACGGGAGGCAAAGAAGAGAGAGATGGGTAAGGGTGCGGCAGCTCCGCTCTGCATCAAAGAGCCCACCTTGTAGCAATTACGGGGTAGACCCTGCACTGGTGAGCATAGTGGTGCACTAAAAGAGATTGATCCCAGAAAAGCCAGTGCATGGGAGAATAAAGTGGTGCCGGTGGAAGTGACGGTGCCAATACCTGTTGACCTGAAAGATCCAAACAAGGTGTTGAATGTGGGTTCACAACTTGATGTGACGGTTCAGAATATGTTGATTTCATTCTTGAAAGCAAACCTGGATGTATTCGCTTGGAGTCATGCCGACATGTGTGGAACGTCTCCAGAAATCGCAGTGGATGCTTTGAATATTGACCCAAAATTCACACCCGTAAAGCAGAAAAGAAGAGCACAGAGTCCTGAAATGTCAATAGCATTAAAAGAAGAAGTAGATCGGCTCATGGAAAATGGCTTCATCAGAGAATCCACTTATCCGAATTGGGTTTCTAATCTAGTGTTGGATAAAAAAGCAAATGGAAAGTGGAGAGTAAGCATCGACTTTTCAGACTTAAACAAAGCATGCCCCAAGGACTGTTTCCCGTTACCCAGGATTGATCAGTTGGTGGATGGAATAGCCGGGCATGAATTATTGTCTTTTATGGATGCTTACTCAGGATATAATCAAATCATGATGCATGAGCCAGATCAGGAGGAAACGAGTTTCATCACTGATGTTGGTCTTTACTGCTATAAAGTCATGCCCTTTGGACTAAAGAACGCGGGGGCAACTTATCAAAGACTTGTTAATGCCATGTTCAAACCCCAGATTGGCAAGACTATAGAAGTATATGTTGATGATATGTTGGTGAAATCGAAGAAGGCAGTAGACCACATGTATAATTTGGCAAAAATGTTCGCGGTCCTCCAAAAGTATGGGATGAAGCTAAATCCTCTGAAATGTTCATTCGGGTTGTTCTGGAAAATTCTTGGGTTTCATTGTGAGTGCTAGGGGCATCGAAGTTAATCCTGCTTAGATTACTGCTTTAAGAGAAGTCAAACCCCTAGGACAAAGAAGGAATTGCAAAGCCTCAACGGGAAAGTTGCTGCTTTGAGTCGGTTTATTTCCAGGGCCACTGATAAATGCATTCCCTTCTTTGACGCTCTAAAGAAAGGGAAGAAAACATTGAATGGACTCCTGAATGTCATAAAGCTTTTGATGAACTGATTCGTCACATGGAAACGCCTCCAGTACTTTCTAAGCCCAGCAATGGTGAAGATCTTTTCATATGTTTAGCGGTTTCATCTCATGCTCTCAGTGCAGCATTGGTATGGGAAGACGCAAAAATTCGGCACCCGATTTATTACATCAGCAAAAGATTCACTGAAGCAGAGATGAATTATTCAAAGCTGAAAAAGCTCGCCTATTGTCTGTTGATTGCGTCCAGAAAGTTGAGGCCATATTTCCAAGATCATCCTATTAAAGTCCTCACTGATCAACATCTAAAGCAAGTCCTATTTCATCCTAAAACTTCGGGTCATCTTTCAAAGTGGAATATTGAACTCGGCCAATACGATATTACCTACCGTCCCCGAAGAGCAATCAATGGACAAGCTTTAGCAGATTTCATTGCATAATACACAGATAAAGGTGACAGTGAGGAAGAGGTGACTGATGACATCTCGATCCGATGGAAACTATATGTTGATGGTGCAAGAAGTGATTATTATTCCAGAGCTGGGTTTATGCTTGAAACGACAGAAGGGCGGTCATTGTGCTATGCATTGAGATTAGAATTCCCTTCGACAAATAATGAAGCAGAATATGAAGCTCTTGTTGCCGTCTTGAAGATTGCTAAAGAACTGAACATCAAAGTATTGCAGATCTTCAGTGATTCCCAGCTTATTGTATGCCAAGTCAAGAAAGAGTTTCAAACTAAAGGCGTAAATCTGCCTGCTTACTTGTCAAAGACCTGGGAGCATCTTGATGATTTTGATCATTATACAATAAGCCATATACCCTGGGAAGAGAAAATTAAGGAAGATTCTCTCGCAAAATATTCAAGCTCTGGCGAAGCTCAATTATTGGGATTGGTCCTTGTGGAAGTCTTGTCAGCTCCAAGTACTGATGAGATGGATATTGACTGGATTATGGCTGTATCTCAAGAGCAGGAGTCGTGGATGACCCCCATCAAGGAATATCTACTCAACGGCTCCCTGCCGGAAAACTCAAAAGAGCGCCAGAAACTGTTAAAAAAGCCTTGAGATATGTAATTCAAGATGGCTGGTTGTGCAGGCTAGGATTCTCGATGCCATTACTTCGATGTGTAACCAAGGAAGAGGCTGAGACAATTTTAGCTGAGGTGCACGGATGAGAGTGTGGGGATCATTCAGGTGGCCAAACTCTAGCAAAGAAAATTCTTCGCTGTGGATATTATTGGCCAGATATTAATCGAGACGCTACTAGCTACTCCCGAAAGTGTGATAAATGCCATAGATTTGTAAAAATCCCAAGAGCACCTTCCACCGAGCTAACACAGATGGTCAGTCCATGGACATTCGCCATTTAAGGGATAGATCTCATTGGGCCTTTGCCAATTGCCAAGTCCGGAATCAAATATGCCATTGTTGCTGTTGATTATTTCACTAAATGGGCTGAATCTGAACCATTGGCTAATATTACCTCTAAAAAGATGATAAACTTTGTGACTAAAAACATCATTTGCAAGTATGGTGTGCCTTAGAAGATAATCAAAGATAATGGTACCCAATTCGAAAGCAAAGAATTCTAGGACTTTTGTAGGCGATTCAAGATCCAAAAAAGCTTCTCAGCACTGGCTCATCCATAGGCAAACGGTCAAGTGGAAGCAGTGAACAAAATTATCAAATCAACCATCAAAAAACAGCTGGAAAAAGCAAAAGGTGGTTGGGTCAATAAGTTGCCACTAGCACTTTGGGCAAACAGAACTACCCACAAGACTGCGACTGGGCACACTCCATTCTCATTAGCATATGGATCAGAAGCAATGATTCCAGTGGAAATAGAGGTCTCCTCACACAGGAGAATTCATTTCAACCAAGCTGAAAATGAAAAGCTGCAACTTGAAGCACTTGACTTGCTTGATGAAAGAAGGAAAGAGGCTGAGCTCAGAGTTGCAGCCCGTTAGCAAAGGATAGCCAGGCACTTCAATTCTAAAGTTCGACAACGCAGCTTTGAAATTAGGGATCTAGTCTTGAAAAGGGTCATGATACAATAGGAGGGTTTGAGCCAAATTGGGAAGGGCCATACGTCGTAGGCAAAAAACTTCTTGATGGCACGTTCAAGCTCACAACTATCGAAGGAGATCCAATTCCGAGAGCCTGGAACAGCAATCACTTGCGTCCATATTTTACTTAGAAGCTATGCTTAAATTTGTAAAATGATTATGGATGTATCATTCTTGTATTGATTCACACTGATTTTACAATAAATCTTGTGTTCTTTACTATTATAAAATGCCTGTCTCATTTCGATGTGCAAATATCTTAAATATATTGCTAAAATGTCGATTTAATATTGCAGGCTATCAAAGCAAAGCTTACCTATTCATCACATCACAAGGCCAAGCGATTCCTACAAATGACTCAACAAACAAATGTCAAGTTACAAAAATTACAGACTCAATTCCTACATAAGAAGTGCTTCTCACAAACAGTTGGTGATTCCACCGAAGGGGCACCTTCCTAACGTGGAGGTTCCAGGCCCTTGCTAACTGATTGCGATCGTTTGTGCAAACAAACATCCAGTTAGGTAGCTTGCGTCTGCCCCGTGGATTCACTTAACAATGAAATACACTTCTCTGGAAAAAAGAAAAGCAAACAACTTGCAAAAGAAAGGAACATGTACTTGGAAATGATAACGAGGAATCGCTGAGGGGCAGATGGTGAGAAGACATGGGCAAGTAGACAAAAAACATCCAAAATGGAATCTTGTCTCTCAACCAAAAAGTTTAGTGGGACCACCGAAGGGGCACCTTCCGAATTGAAGGTCCCAGACCCTTGCTAGTTAATTATGATCATTTGTGCATACAAACATCCAGTTAGGTAGCTTGCGTCTGCTCCGTGGATCCACTTAACTGTGAGATGCAATCTTCCTGGCGAGCTAAACAAAAAAGCCCTCTTCGGAGGCACCAAATAAAAAGCCCTCTTCGGAGGCACCAAATAAAAAGCCCTCTTCGGAGGCACATTTCTACTCTCAAGGTAGAAATGCCAAATAAAGCCCTCTTCGGAGGCACACTTCAACTCTCAAGGGAAGATCAATTTCTCCATAATTAGAACATTCTTCCCCAAAAAAATTAAAGTGCCAAATAAAGCCTTCTAACGAGGCACGCCTAAAAATGAAATGCTTTTCGCCAAAGAAAAAGGTTGGTGGAACCACCGAAGGGGCACCTTCTCGAAGTGAAGGCACCAGGCCCTTACACTTTGAGATGTAAAGTTGGTTTCTATCAAATACATTTCTGTTTGGTGGTGGAGAATTTATTCTCTTGGCTTAACAACCTTCTCTAAGACGTACGAGCTCAGAGGTTATGTAGTTTATGGTTACTAGTAGTACATTCCCAACTTGGTAATGTTTCATACGAAATGTTGTTGATCATTTGTCGATCAAAGCATGGCTTTTGTGTAAAGCTGTGATGACCCGGGTTTTTGGTGTCGGATGATAGGGTGATTAACTAATTTAAATTTATCGTAATATTAATTTTAATGGGTCTAACCACTGAATTTTTGATAATAAAAAATATCTGACTATGTATATATATAAATTGATTTGAAAAAAAGTGTGAACGTAATAACAAACTATACATAAGAATTGCTTAAAAGGATATGTATAAGTATAAGTATATACAAGATGTTAATACATATATACATAAGAATACACACACACACACATATATATATATACACACACAAAAATTCATATGAAAATTGGTGTAAGCAAAAGAGGGAACACACCATAAATGCCATTCAACTCAAGCCCATAAAACATCACATCCTAGCCTATAAAACATAACATCAAAACTTTTAATGAAAATCAGGTCAAGGTAATAAAGCAAAACATAAGAAATAAATAAAAAAAAGAAAAATATGAAGAGCCAGGAAAACAAAAGTCTCAGCCTGTAACTTACTAAATACACTTCCACTCCTTATAAATGTACCTATATCACTACCTTTCCTCTTACATCATTTCATTCGAACCCAAGTTAAAACAGAAACCATACCACCATTTCACAACTAAATAAAAAGAAGCAACTCAGTTCTAATGGTCTACAACTTTTCAAAATTTAAGAGCTCTATTCTTCATTTCCAAATCAGGTGAGTAACATAAATTTTAGAACTTAAGTATTTGGATTAGTTGCATGTTCATATCTGGAAAATGTGTATGTCATGAATATAGAAATAAGTTCCCGTGTATATATGTGAATGTTTAAATGTATGCATGTATTTGTGTTTGCTATTTTAACTTCAAGGTTCAAATTTATTCAAAATTCAATTCCTCTTGATCCTATTTCTGTTAGGACATAGGTTCTAAACAAAAATTGGTTGTTAGGTGATAGAGTAAAGTTTAAATTTTTTTTTTTAGTTAAATTAAAATGAAATCTTCTTGGGAAATAAGAACAACAGAGCAAGATCAATAAAAAGTGAAAAAATCGAACATTATGATTCGATGTTTCAGGCTTATAATCTGAAACATCATCCAAAAACTTGATTTTTAAAACTAAAATCATAATTTTTTAATTGGGTTTTGAGTTCGCATTTCTAGGTTGACCAGAAAATGATATTTGAGTAAACTTTGGCGATCTAGTTGATTGGGGGTGTCGTGGTTCTTACTGGAGGTGGAGTAATGATCGGAGTTTGAGGGTAAATTGCCTGGGAGTTGATCAAATCACGGTGGAGGTGGCGGTGGTTGATTTTGGTCTGTAGCCCTAGTTTATCTAGGTTGAGTATTTTGGATAGGCATGTCTACTATGGTTGATCGAGTTCAACCAAACTCGAGGTAATGGAAGCATGGAGTTAGGCGAAGGCTTGGCCAGAGTTTCAGCAACTTTGGTGGTCGGAGATGTGTTGACGAGGCGTTTCCAGGTTTTGTGGTGGTTCGAGACTTCTGTTCCAGGTTTAGTTTTGAACTCGAATTTGATTTTGAGCTTTGGGGTAACGATCCGATGATCGAGTTAGGGTGTGATGTTGTTTGCCGATGTGGGAAGATCGTCGAAGTTGGCCAGAGGCGTTCAGGGCCACCGTGCATGTGCACGGTGCATGTCGTTCTGGTGATGTTGGTTTTTGAGTAGAGATGGAAATCAAGCTTTACTCGAGTTATTGAGTGGTTGGCTCGAAGTCAGGCTAGGTGGGACTCGAAGCAAAATTGAAGTGGCTCGGGTAAATGATTTGGTGACAGTTTCAAATCTGTCTGTTTAAAATTTAAAATTTAAATTTAAATTATAAAGCAAGGATTTAAAATAAGTTTTAAATCAAAGTTTAAATATGGATTCAAGTTTAGTTTGGATCTTAGTTTGGAGATAAATAAGTTTTTAAAATCTAAATTGTTTTAATAACTTTAAAGTGTTTAAGTAATTAAAAGTGTATTTAAAAGGATTTGAATTTAAAATGGAATTTAAAAATGTAAAAGAAAGATTTAAACTAAGTTTTAAATCAAAAAATTTAAATCAGGATTCAAATCTAAATTTGAATCCTAGTTTTGAAATAAAATAAAGATTCATAAATTTTAAATGTTTTAACAACTCTGAATGTTAAAGTAATTTTTTTTTAATGATTTGAATTTAAAGGTAATTTGGTTTAAACTCTTTTAAAATTTCTTTTATAAGATATAAGTATTCTTTAACATGAGATTTTAAAAGTTTTTAAATTGTGTTTTAAACTTTGTTAAGTTAAAGTGGTATTCATTTTAAATCTTAAATTTAAAATGAAATTTAAAAGTGAATTTAAGGTAAATTATTTTAAATGCTTCATTAATGATAAAATTTGATCACTAATAAGAAAAATGTTTTTATCTTTAAATAAATGAAGATTTAATGATTTGTAATTCACTAAATTATTAAGTTAATTAAAATGGGTAATTAACTTATTTAATTAATCATAGTTAAGCATTTAAATAAGTGAGTAATTAGAAATTAACTAATTGGTTAATAAGAATTAATAAATTTGGACTAAGAGATGATTAATTAAAGTTTAACTACTTAGGGAGTAATTAAAGGAGTGTTATTAGTTAACGAAGGATCATTAACTAAGGATTATCAAATGATTAATTAGGATGATTAATTAGATTAATTAATTAAAGATAATCAATTTATGGAATTGTTTAAGTATAATTACTTAGCGAATGTAATTAAGGGTTTCGTTACTCAATGTAGCTAATTAAATAATGTGATTGATCAAATTAATTAATTTGTTTAATTAAGATAATCACATGATGGTTTGTTAAAGTATGATTACTGAATGTAATTAGAAAGAGTAATTATTGAGTAAATTAATTAATGGATATTTATTGAATGTTAATTTAATTGGAATGGTAATTTTAATGGAAATGATTTGGGTTTAATTACCTCGTGCAATTAATAAGAAGGGTAATTACTTAGTGGAAGTAATAAATAATTGTCTAATTAGTGTGATTAATTTAAGAATTGATTGATAAAGTTATTTGAAGATAATTAAGTAACGCAATTAATTAAGGGTAATTAATTACTAATGTGATTAATCAAGGCTGATTAATGAATAATTATTTTAAGATTAATTATTAAATACGACTAATGATTAATTGAAGAAGTAATTAAAGATCATTTAGTAATGTAATTATTGAGAGTAATTAAAGGTTAATTACTTTAAATGGTTAAGGATAATTAATTTGTGAAATTAATTGAAGGATAATTACTCTATGTAATATAAGATAATTAATCAAGATGATTAATTAAGATGGATATTTGAAGAATGATTGATTAATTAAAAGGTTGTAATTAATTAATGGTTGATTAAGCAAAGTTAGGTGATTAATTCTTAAGTAATTGATTTAATTTAAGTTAATTAAATTAGTTATAATAGGGATTAACAATGGTCGCTTATGAATGATTGTTTGAGTAGAATATCTGAATTGGTTGATATCTATTGGATGATATGTTGTGATATTCTGTGATATGAACTGTTTTGTGATATGATATGTTTGGGTGGACATTTATAATGTGGTTATTTAATGATGATGAATTTCTGTGTAAAAAGTGACATCTTATATTTAAAGTTGAATTGTGTTTCACTAGAATAACTTAGGTTAAGATAGTATTAAATTCGATGAGACCGGAGTCGGGTATTGGTAAATACCCGTAACCGCTTTGATTCTTTATAAATTGATATATGGAATTAAAAGGTTGAAATGGAATGATTTATGTGAATTGAACTTTTTAATCTAAGTTTTGGTACTTAGAAATTGATGTGTGGAATAAGTGATGTTTATAACAACTTGTGAAGTTGTAAATTAATACAAATTACCGCGAGTTTATATAAGTTGTGCACTTTTGTATTCCATGTTAGATGGGTTTACTCACGTTGGTTTCCAGCCTAACCCAGGTGTTACTTTGATGTAATGCTCGGGTCAGACCGAGTATTACAGATTTTCAGGTAAGGACGTTCTGGAGCTCAGGAGGCGAGCCGGATGGCAGGAACGTATGGAGTGTATTCCGCTGTGATTTATTGTAGCTTATGTGGGACAAGTGGTTATAACTGTCTAGTGATCGAATAAATGGATGTAACTCTGACGTACTTAAATGTAATTAAATGATACATATTTTCCTTTGTATAACTGCTATTTTATTTAATATTATATTCTGATCCGCTGCGAATGTGAGAAACTGTGTTTGGTGTTTTCAGTTTTCTTCTTCTTCTATCTCCTTCTTCTTTTTCTTAACTATCTGGAATTTTCGAGATCGAAATTTTCGGGTCGTTGCATTTGGTATCAGAGCAAGGTTAAGCGAGAACCTTGGCTCTGGTTGGTGTACTCATTAATGATAGGGTCAACAGTACCCTAGAATGAGTTGAGTGTGTGTGTGTGTGTCTATATGTATATATATATATATGAGAGCGTAATTGTTATTTTCTTGTATAAAGATTTTAAATGATTTTATATAAGATTATAGTTTGATATATAAAGCAATATTTCATTCAAATAAATATTATGTTAATTGGTTGTTAAATTATTGGAATTAAATAGAAACCATGAGAACTATGTGGTAATAGAAATACAACCAAACTGAACTTAAATCTTGAATTTGCGAAAAGCTTCAGAATAAGATAATAATGAATTGGTTTCCAGGTATGATAATCTTGTCTATTATCATAAACAGTTATTGTGTTTAATAATGATATATTTGTTAATAAGTAAGCCAAATGAAGTAAACTTTCAAGATGAGTGTAACTTCTAAATAGAAGTGGGTTTAAATTATGGAATTTTAAAACCTAAATCTAGAAACATTTGAATTGTTTCAAAATGTTAAGAGAAATTTGTGTTGAATTAAAAACCAATGGTGGTTTAAAATTTAAGGATGACTTAGTATGTAAAGGAAATAATATGTATATATGAGGGATATACATAATATCAACAATAGTTTGAATAAACTCTAAATGTTGAGTTTTAAATTTGGAATGAGATGTGATACCCAAGGTGATAAGTTTTGAACTTATAAGATTATTAATGTGAAGTTTAAAATTTGAAATGGGAATTCAAATTGGGTAAGTTTAGTTGGATTAAGAAATTGGAATTTTACTTTGGGAAAGTTAAATAAGTTAACAGGCAACCTAAATTGGAAATTTTAAGATGAAATTGTGATTTAATTTGGAAAGTTAAATGGTTAATTTGAATTGGGACTAATTCATAGAAATTGAAATGATTTGAAATTGAAGTGGATTCAATTTGAAATTAGTCTAAATTAATTTGAATAATTTGGAAATGTAGTTAAAGTGAATATGTTTAAATCAAATGGAATTTGATTCGAAATTGGAAAGAAATTGAGGTTAATTCAACTTGAATTGGGGAATTGAACAGTTTGACTCTGGACTATTTTCAAAATAAATTATTTTAGTGTAAATTTATTTTCCTAACTATTTACTATACAACTTTTCTTTTTAAATTCCAAAACTATCTTATATTTACTTAACAACTACTTTCGGAACTATTTAACTATTTTACAACTATTTTATAAACTACTTACTATTTTTCCAACTACTTTATAACTAGTTACTATTTTGCAATTATTTTACTATTTTTCAACTATTTTACAATTACTTAACTATTTTACAGCTATTTTATAAACAAATAATTATTTTTCAACTACTTGTCTATTTTTAAAATTTTCAAGCTATTTTCTAAAGATAAACTGGTCGGAGTTCAAACTGTTATTGATTAAATACCCCACTGAGATAAGAATTGAAGTGATAATCCAAATGGGGATTAAGGAGAATGTGAATAAGTGAATAAAATCAAAGTGAGGATGAATAGAAAGGAAATTGATTTGGCTAATAATCAATGAAGTTAAATAAGTAGGATGTATGTATATTATCCTATTCGCATAGTGATTTTATCCAGATTCGAGCACAGAATTTCGAGATGGTATATCGATCCCAGTTGGGATTATTCACTCGATTTTCGACGGCGAACCTAGGTATCGGTTGTTGATTGGTTCTGGATATTCTCTATCATAGTTATGGCTATGCAAGGAGAATGACGGTTTCTGATCAAGAAACCAGATTTGAGTCCTCACTAGGAAGTCGGGTGAACGATACTAGTTCGGAAGTTATGAGTGATCAGATTGATTTAGCGTGCGGATGATATGTGTACATTGTACGGGTTTGATTTAAATTAATATTGATAATTTGTGAATAAGAAATGTGAAATGATTTTTGAAATGAAAGTATACTTTGTGAAATATACAATGAAGTAAAATGGAAATTGGATATTTCCATGATTAAAGGTTCACTTTATAAAGAAAGGAAGTGAGAAATCAAATTTGAATATTTGATTTGGAATAAACAAAGTTATATATCTTTGTTATATAAGGTAAATGTCCCCTTGTTGAATCTATTGCCAGAAGAAAAGGTTTTGAAATTGTTTGAAGTATAAAAGGAGTTTTATACAAGTTTGAAATGATCCAAAGTTTTAAAAAATTATATATATCTATATATATAAGGATCTTATCAGGATTTTGAAAAAAGGTTTTGGAAACCTTTGGATTTGGTAAGGCTTTTGATTTTTGGGTAAAATCAATATTGGAATTTGGAAAGCCTAGTTTGAGAATTATCGATTTTGGGATAATCAATTTTGTGTAAAGGAGCTTTGTATGAGATCATACTAGGTGTATGATTTGGAAGATATTATATGTGTATAGTATAAAGTGTTTTGAAAATGGCTCTGGAGAAAAAGGCGCTCCCTTGAAATGAACTTCTCAGGAGTACCATAGGTTGGTACTGCCTTGAGCCCTAAGGGGGGATTCTAAAGTTGATCCTGCGGGGAGTCCGGACAAAACTAGTTCCTTAGGATTTTGCCTAGTGTGTAGCGAAAGTCGAAGGCGCTGATGCCTACAGAGGCATTTGGGTTATGTTATGACGATAGCGTAACTCGATGTCACTGCGGTCTACTACCCACCATAGCGAAAGTCGTGTGCGCCGCTGAGAGCCAACAGTCTACGTTTGATTTTATATCGGTAAACTGCGACCTATGGTGACGTAGCGAAAGTCGTATGTGCTGCTGAGAGCCAACAGTCTGCATTTGATTTTACATCCTATGTGGGAGTGGAGAAGTTTCATTTTTGGCAGTGAAAATCAAGGGCGCTGATGTCTACAGTTACATGGACTTTTGCTGTGATGGCAACGTAACCCTGGAATGTAACTGCGATCTGTTGTGGGTTCCATGGCGTAATCGAGGGGCGCGGAGTGCCTACAGTTACATGGACTTTTGCTATGATGGCAACGTAACCTAGGATGTAACTATGACCATGGATGGAGGTGATGATTTCTAGAGAATTCTCACCAAAGATATTTTCTCTATTTTCAAAATAAATGATTTCTATATTTTCAATAAAAGTTTTTTCCAAATATTTTCACTGGGTGTTGAAAACGGGTATACCAAGTACTTAAAGATTTTCAGTCCTACGCCTGATCAACGTATGACCGAATTTCTATGGGAACAAGGATGGACTTGTCGAAACATCGAGTTAATAAAGTATTTTACAAAAACTATTTTATCAATTATATAGATTTTTAAAGTATTTTTAAAATGATGAAAGAAAATTTATTTGATTTTAAGCATTTTAATAATTCCGGCTTTGTTCCTTTTCAAGGACGAAAAGATTCAATGGGAGGAGGAATGTGACGAGCCAGGTTCTTAGTGTCGGATGATCGGGTGATTAACTGATTTAAATTTATCGTAATATTAATTTTAATGGGTCTAACCACTGAATTTTTGATAATTAAAAAATCTGAATATGTATATATATATAAATTGATTCGAAAAAAAGTGTGAACATAATAACAAACTATACACAAGAATTTCTTAGAAAGATATGTATAAATATAAGTATATATAAGATGTCAAATACATATATACATATGAATATATACACATATATAATACATATATATATATACACAAATTTATATGAAGATTGGTGTAACCAAAAGAGGGAACGCACCATAAATGCTATTCAACTCAAGCCCGTAAAACATCACATCCTAGCCTACAAAACATAACATCAAAACTTTTAATGAAAATTAGGTCAAGGTAATAAAGCAAAACATAAGAAATAAATAAAAAAAGAAAAATATGAAAA
The DNA here is from genome assembly GCA_030765085.1 of Allium cepa. Classification (NCBI taxonomy): domain Eukaryota; kingdom Viridiplantae; phylum Streptophyta; class Magnoliopsida; order Asparagales; family Amaryllidaceae; genus Allium; species Allium cepa. The sequence goes on from CM060939.1 coordinate 815,280,450, forward strand.
GCTTGGAAAACAAAAGTCTCGGCCTGTAACTTACTAAATACACTTCCACTCCTTACAAATGTACCTATATCACTGTCTTTCTTCTTACATCATTTAATTCGAACCAAAGTTAAAACAGAAACCATACCACCATTTCACATCTAAATAAAAAGAAGCAATTCGGTTTTAAAGGTCTACAGCTTTTCAAAATTTAAGAGCTCTATTCTTCATTTCCAAATCAGGTGAGTAACATCACTTTTAGAACTTAAGTATCTAGATTAGTTGCATGTTTATATCTAGAAAATGTGTATGTTGTGAATATAGAAATAATATCCTATGTATATATGTGAATGTTTAAATGTATGCATGTATTTGTGTTTTCTGTTTTAACTTCGAGGTTCAAATTTATTCAAAATTCAATCCCTCTTGATCCTATTTCTGTTGGGACATAGGTTCTAAACAAAAATTGGTTTTAGGTGATAGAGTAAAGTTCAAATTTTTTTTAGTTAAATTGAAATGAAATCTGCTCTAGAAATAAGAACAATAAAGCAAGATCAATATAAAGTGAAAAACTCAAACATTATAATTCGATGTTTCAGGCTTATAATCTGAAACATCATCCAAAAACTTGATTTTTAAAACTAAAATCACAATTTTTAATTGGGTTTTGAGTTCGCATTTCTGGGTTGACCATAAAATGATATTTGAGTAACCTTTGGCGATCTAGTTGATCTTGGGTGTCGTGGTTCTTACTGGAGGTGGAGTAGTGATCGGAGTTTGCGGGTAAATTGTCTTGGAGTTGATCAAATCACAGTGGAGGTAGCGGTGGTTGATTTTGGTCTGTAGCCCTAGTTTATCTGGGTTGAGTATTTTGGATTGGCATGTCTGTTATGGTTGATCGAGTTCAACCAAACTCGAGGGAATGGAAGCATGGAGGTAGGCGAAGGCTTGGCCGGAGTTTCAGCAACTCTGGGGGTCGAAGATGTGTTGACGAGGTGTTTCCAGGTTTTGTGGTGGTTTGAGACTTCTGTTCCAGGTTTAGTTTTGAACTCGAATTTGATTTCGAGCATTGGGGTGACGATCTGATGATCGTGTTAAGGTGTGATGTTGTTTGCCGATGTGGGAAGATCGTCGAAGTTGGCCAGAGGCGATCAGGGCCACCATGCATGTGCATGGTGCACGTTGTTCTTATGATGCTGGTTTTTGAGTAGAGATGGAAATCGAGTTTTACTCGAGTTATTGAGTGGTTGGCTCGAAGTCAGGTTTGGTGGGATTCGAAGCAAAATTGAAGTGGCTCGGGGAAATGATTTGGTGACAGGTTTTCAAATCTGTATGTTTAAAATTTAAAAACGAAATTTAAATTTTAAAGCGAGGATTTAAAAAAAGTTTTAAATCAAAGTTTAAATATGGATTCAAATTTAGTTTGGATCTTAGTTTGGAGATAAATAAGTTTTTAAAATTTAAATTGTTTTAATAACTTTAAAGTGTTTAAGTAATTAAAAGTGTATTTAAAAGGATTTGAATTTAAAATGGAATTTAAAAATGTAAAGGAAAGATTTAAACTAAGTTTTAAATCAAAAATTTTAAATTAGGATTCAAATCTAAATTTGAATCCTAGTTTTGAAATAAAATAAAGTTTCATAAAATTTAAATGTTTTAACAACTCTGAATGTTAAAGTAAATTTTCTTTAATGATTTGAATTTAAAGGTAATTTGGTTTAAACTCTTTTAAAATTTCTTTTATAAGATATAAGTATTATTTAACATGAGATTTTAAAAGTATTTAAATTGTGTTTTAAACTTTGATAAGTTAAAGCGGTATTAATTTTAAATCTTAAATTTCAAATGAAATTTAAAAGTAAATTTAAGGTAAATTGTTTTAAATGCTTCGTTAATGATAAAATTTGATCATTAATAAGAAAAATATTTCTATCTTTAAATAAATGAAGATTTAATGATTTGTAATTCATTAAATTATTAAGTTAATTAGAATGGGTAATTTAATTAATCATAGTTAAGCACTTAAATAATTGACTAATTAGAAATTAATTGATTGGTTAATAAGAATTAATTAATTTGGATTAAGAGATGATTAATTAAAGTTTAATTACTTAGAGAGTAATTAAAGATTGTCATTAGTTAATAAAGGATCATTAACTAAGGATTACCAAATGATTAATTAAGATGATTAATTAGATTAATTAATTAAAGATAATCAATTTATGGAATTTTAAGTATAATTACTTAATGAAAGTGATTAAGGGATTAATTACTCAATGTAGTTAATTAAATAATGTGATTGATCAAATTAATTAATTGGTTTAATTAAGATAATCACATGATGATTTTATAAAGTATGATTACTGAATGTAATTGGAAAGAGTAATTACTGAGTAAATTAATTAATGGATATTTACTTAATGTTAATTTAATCGGAATGGTAATTTCAATGGAAATGATTTGGGTTTAATTGCCTTTTGTAATTAATAAGAAGCGTAATTACTTAGTGGAAGTAATAAATAATTAATTAATTTGTGTAATTAATTAAAGAATTGATTAATAAAGTTATTTGAAGATAATTAAGCAATGCAATTAATTAAGGGTAATTAATTACTAATGTGATTAATCAAGTGTAACGACCCACAAATCCGTACCCCTTGAGTCATCACTATTCTGACTAAATCAACTCAAATTGCACAAAAATACGAACCATTTGGATTAAAGAAGAAGAGGTAGTAGAAGAAAATAGAAATCAACAACAGAATCTTACCATCGCGGCGGAATAAAATATAATAGATAATAAATAATCTTTACTCAAAGATCAAATATATTAGTTTATATATTACATCATCAGAGTACATCAATCATAGCTCAATATCAATAACATTCATCTGGATACATAGCTACTCTATACAGTGGAATACATATAAAACAAGTACGGAAGTATGTATCGTCATCCAGCTCGTCTCCTGAGCTCCACAGCATCATATCCTGTACCCTAATATACTCGATCTGACCCGAGCATTACAGTTAAATAACACCCGAGTCAGTCTGGAATACCAGCGTGAGAATCGCACTCAATTGTTTATTAAAGTTTCAAAAATCCTTTGAAAACAAAAGCATCTCGTAAGACCACGCCACAAATAAACATGTCGGGTTTTTACCTTGCGATAGCTAAATCATTTTTTATAAAATCCTCTGATATTATAGTAGTGTCTATATACAAATACTATTAAAATAGCCAAAATTGTTACATGATTAAATTCCAGCATACAGCCATAAAGTGGGTAATGCAAAAAAGACTCGTAAAAGGGCTCGTAGGGAGAATGGATTTCCAACTAATGACTAGGCAATGGGGTACCACCTGTCATAGTACGTGGCCTAGATCACAGTACCGAGGAGTACGCCCGCTCCCATGCAACACAAGGTCGGACCCATCCCTTACTGGATAGTTTCGAATTAGATCACCCGGCTGTTGGGATCAGCAACCACCCACTAAGCCGAAATAAAGGGACATCTAGACAGGGATGACCTTACTCTCAAGTGGGGCCTACCCACGAAGCCTTGCTGCATAACCCCTGATTTTCAGTCATTCCCGGTTGATGAGGCTTGAGGCAAAACATTACCTTTATAACGTATCCCTTAGAATGCTCATCGTCCACCTGACGATGTTTTGAAAGCATTCATCCATACTAGTCCGTCCCGGGTCCGAACGGAACCGAAGGCACTATTCCTACCACATCCATTTTGGAAATATTCTCCGGATTAGTAGCGACTAGCACTTGCACTTCACAGCTCCATCTTCGAATCCAAACTCGTTTTCCACGAAAACATAAAACCGGATCGAAGTGGTTTTCGAGAAATAAATCTCGATCCCGGTCTCTTCGAAACGATCAACGTATTTTTCCAATATTGATTGTCGGTGGTTTAACTATCAATTAATATTCACAAACAACCATTCAACAATAAATAATTTTCCAAATTATTTATTAATCCCAAAAATATCTTCACAAGATATATTTCCACTTTTCAATTCTTTTGAAAATAGTTTCAAACTATCTTCCTTTTCTCAGAATAAATTCCAAGTATTTCCATTTCCACTGGAATCACCAAACACAAAACTTTAGATTTTTAAAATAATTTGAAAACACTTTATTGTAAAATATATTTAACATTTAATTTAGAAAAATTACTTTGATACTTAATTTAAAATAATACTCTAGAAATAACTAAAATAAGGTTACCTTATAACTATACATTAGATTTTCTTCTTTAAAATACCAAATCATTCTTTAAATAATTATTACGATAATGGATTAAAATAAAATACTTACTTTGGAATTTACTTTAAAACATTTAAGTTAAGACTACTTCAATAATTGGCTAAAATATACTATATGAATATTTGAAAATAGGGTTACTTTATAAAATATAAAACTAGGTTTTCACTTTTAAAACAAAATTACTAAGTCACTTTTTATAAATAATTACTATGGTAATAGATTTGAATAAATATTTACTTTAGAATTTTGATATTTAGAAATAATAAATTTTTAAAACATACTTTTTTTAAACAACATTAAACCTTTATTTTATTTTGAAAACTTACTTTGAAAACGTACTTGGCTATCCAGAGAAATATACTTCTCTTCACATTCTTCTTGAAATTTTCAATTCCAAACACTTGAATCAATTTCCAAATTGATTTCCAATTAACCCCATTTATTCCAAATTCCATTAACTCCAGATTTAAATCCTTAATTATGATTTAAAAATATTTTTAACTGAAATACCAATTTAGATTTCTCAAATTACTTCTTTATTCTTTTAAATAAATTTAAAACTTTAAATTTTAAAATAATTCTTTATTCCTTTAAATTAATATCACACAATTTTACAATTCATTAATTACTGTTTATTCAAATCTTTTTTTTCTTTTCATATTCGAAGTTATTTATTAGTATTTAGCATCATCTCCGTTCCTTTTTCAATTCATTCTTAATTTATTCACTTTTCTATAGTTATCTCGCTTACAATTTACTTCCTTTATTTTCTTTCAAAAATCCAATTTATCTATTTTTGGTAATTCATTATACTCAAATATATCCAATCAAACCATAACATTCAATATTCCAATATAACTCATCATAGAATATCAAATAATCACAATAGAGATTATTAATAATTTAAATAAATATTGGGGGGTCCAGTTGGATCCCTCCAACCTATTTTCCCTGCATCCATAGATGTTAGCACAATATAATATGCCAATTCCAAAATATACCATACTATAGCACATCAATCAATTCAACCATTCAAACAATTATTTAAATTTAATCATTTAAATTTAATTTTCATTCGGCTGAGTGAGATTAACTCACCTTTGCTATTATTTGCAATCCACTTCAACTTTGCCTTGGTTTCAAGGTTTTTCGACCTTGTATAAACATTAGACGATTTCCATTAATATTCGAACCAATCGAATAATTAAATTTCCATTTGGTAAATTTAACTAACTAGTGATTTGATTTTAAAAGTTCTCGTTTTAACAAATTTTCCTTAGATAAATTTACTTTTAGTGACTAAAATAAATTAATCAGTTTATTAAACAAGTTAATTACTTATAATACATTTTTAAAACAAGCTTGTAAATTAAAATGTGTACATGCATGTTTATTTCTATTTTTGAAATCACTTATACTTATAAAAATAATTTGTGTTGATTAAAAATCAAGTTTTATACAAATCCTATATTTTCAAAAGCTATATACAAAAACATTTCTGTCTACTATATATTTAAAATATGTGTAAATGTACATATATTTTTATTCTCTGATATATATATGTTTAAATAAAAAGTATGTGCATTTATTCTGGTATTATATCTCTCCATCACAGTTATCAATGTACATATAATTATAAAATTTAAATTAAAACAGAACCATTTTAAATTAAAACATGCATTTTATCCTCTGTAATATTCTTATCTCTAATTGTAAACAAATTTAAAGAAACAATCAAAAATGAAATACCTCACAGCCCAAAAACCCAACTCTCGACATCTAAGCAATTGCGGCCGCCATCTCCCTTGCGACGAACTCCACGTGTCGCGACATCGACTCTAAATTCTAGGTCGCGACTTGCTGCCAAAAGTTTTACAGCTTCTGTTAACGCTAAAATTTGAACGCTAACACCCCGGTATGTAAAGTGTAGTTGTGAAAGCACCACCCGATGATTCGGGAACAGAGTATAAGCAGAAAACCACAGAAAAAGCAGTAAATAACAACGATTTTATAGTGGTTCGGCTCAATAGTTTGCCTACGTCCACTCTGAATATCTTTATTGATGATTTCGTTACAAGTTGATACAATTCTTCCCAAGTACAATACACTTTGAACTACTAAACACTTTGAACGAGTAGCTTAAACTTCAATGTAAATGAAAGTCCTCAAATCCATGTCGGATACATGAGATTCCTTCTTGAAGTTGTTGATAGCGTTCTACGCGTCTTGAAAGCTTTGAGTGTTGAGTTGGTTTGGAATGTAGCAGAGTATCGGTGCTTGGAAAGAATGAGCCAAAAGTCCCCTCCATGTTGGAATTCATGCCGTATTTATAGGGTTTTCTGAACGGGTCTTAAATCGTTTACGGCTTAAGGTAAGTCGTAAGTCGTGGGTTACGACTTAGGATAGGTTGTAGGTCGTCAGCGGGTTAAGGTGTCAGGAGTTACGGCCTAGCTGGTTCGCACATGTCTACTTGTACTAACTGTTCGGTCCTCGTGTCTTATGGAAAGCAGCAGTTAAATCACCAAGTATAAGGTCGTGGGCGACTTATAGTAAGTCGTGAAGGCTTTAGGTCGCCGGCGCTTTAACCCTTTAGGTCGTGAAGTCCCTAAGCCGTTAAGTCGTCCAACGCCTTAAACTGTTAAGTCGTTGCTTCCTTAAGTCATGCAACCTTCTTAAGTTGTTAAGTCGTTTGTTCCTTAAGTCGTCCACCCCCTTAAACTGTTAAGTCGTGGCTTCTTTTAACTCGCTTAAGTTGTTCCATACTATACTGTTTGTGTCGTTAAGTCGCTCAATACCTTAACTCGCTAAGTCGTTATACTTTTAAGTTGTTAACTCGTGTTATCTCTTAGGTCGTTAGCAAAGCGGAGTTAACATTTGCCCCTCGAAGTATACACCTAGGTCGTAGGTTGTGTGCTTCGACTTAATTCTGCAAGGTCGTGAGCGACCTAAGGGATAGGCTAACTCGTGCGTCCATTCACTTTCCTCTTCTTCCCCTATATAGCCTATTAACCCGTTCCCTCCTTCTTTACTACTTCAATATATTTTTCTGCCATTAGCGACTTTTCAAGTTTTCGAAGGCAAATCCAAGGTAATCGATCAACAGTTCATCTTTTCCATTACATTGTAAGTGAACTTGATCCCTAACCCAACCGCGACTATTGCTGAAACACCAATCTTTTACCCACTGACCCCAAATCATCTTCGCACGCCTTGCCTAGTTTTTGAATCAAGTTGCGATCGATTACAATCACCGTTAGCTACGTTGCCATCTCGATAGGAATTTTGGCGAATCTTTGGCATCTGTCACATTTTCGGGAATAGTCTGCTGCATCTAGATTAATTTCTGGCCAAAAATATCTGTATCGGAGAATCTTCTTTGCTAAAGTTTGACCACCTAAATGATCACCACATTCTCCCCCATGCACCTCAGCTAGGATTGTTTTGGACTCTTCCCTGGATACACATCGAAGTAACAGCATTGAGAATCCCCGTCTGTATAATTGGCCATCCTGGACTATATAGCGAGAGGCTTTCCTCAGTAGCTTCTGTCGTTCTTTTGAATTTCCGGTAAAAGCCATTGAGCAGATATTCTGTTATTGGAGTCATCCATGATTCTTGCTCTTGAGACACGCTCATGATCCAATCAATATCCATCTCATTAATGCTTGGAGCCGACAGGACTTCTACTGGAGTCAACCCCAGAAATTGAGCTTCGCCTGTGCTAGAGTACTTTGCGAGAGAATCTGCTTTCGTGTTTTCTTCTCGTGGAATATGACTTATCGTGCAATGATCGAAGTCACACAGGAGTTCCCAAGCCTTTAACAAGTAGGCAGGCAAATTTCCCCCTTTCGCTTGGAATTCCTTCTTGACATGGCATACAATAAGCTGAGAATCGCTGAAGATCTGTAATGCTCGGATGTTTAGTTCTTTAGCAATTCTCAAGCCAGCGATAAGAGCTTCGTATTCTGCTTCATTGTTCGTTGAAGGAAATTCCAATCTCAGTGTGTAGCATAATGACCGACCTTCAGGGGTCTCAAGTACAACTCCGGCTCCAGAACAGTAGTCATTTCTCACGCCATCAACATATAACTTCCATTGGATTGGGGAATCATCGATCGTTTCCTCCTCACTGTTACCCTTATCTGTGAATTCTGCGATGAAATCCGCTAAAGCTTGTCCGTTAATTGCTCTTCGGGGATGATAAGTGATGTCATATTGACTGAGTTCAATGTTCCACTTTAGAAGACGACCCGAAGTCTCACGGCGAAACAGGACTTGCTTTAAAGGTTGATCAGTGAGGACTCTGATAGGATGATCTTGGAAATATTGCCTCAACTTCCTTGATGCAATCAGTAGGCAATAGGCGAGTTTTTCCAACTTGGAGTAATTCATCTCTGCCCCAGTGAGTCTTTTGCTGATATAGTAAACTGGATGTTGAATCCTCTTGTCTTCTCGTATCAGCGCTGCACTTAAAGCATGAGATGATACTGCCAAGTATATAAGAAGATCCTCACCATCGCCAGGCCTAGAAAGTATTGGAGGCGTTTCCATATGGCGAATCAATTCATCAAAGGCTTTTTGGCATTCGGGAGTCCAGTCGAAGCTTTTCTTTCCTTTCTTTAGAGCGTCAACGAATGGGATGCATTTATCAGTAGCTTTGGAAATGAACCGACTCAAGGCGGCGACCTTTCCGTTGAGACTTTGCAATTCCTTCTTCATTCTAGGAGCTTTGACTTCTTTTAAGGTGGTAATTTGTGCTGGACTAGCTTCAATGCCCCTAGCGCTCACGATGAAACCTAGGAACTTTCCGGACACCACCCCCAAATGAACATTTTAAAGGGTTAAGCTTCATTCCGTATTTCCGGAGGACTGCGAACATTTCTGCTAAGTGTTCTATGTGATCCACTGCTTTCTTAGACTTTACCAACTTGTCATTGACGTAGACTTCCATAGTCTTACCCAATTGCGGTTTGAACATAGCATTAACAAGTCTTTGGTAGGTTGCCCCCGCATTCTTCAGCCCGAATGGCATAACTCTGTAGCAGTAAAGACCAACATCGGTGATAAAGCTCATGTCCTCCTGATCTGGCTCATGCATCATGATCTGGTTATATCCGGAGTAGGCATCCATAAAAGATAACAATTCATGTCCCGCTGTTCCGTCTACCAGTTGATCGATCCTTGGTAACGGGAAGCAGTCTTTGGGGCAGGCCTTGTTTAGATCTGAAAAATCGATGCACACTCTCCATTTTCCGTTGGCTTTCTTAACCAGCACTGGATTTGAAACCCAATTCGGATAGGTAGATTCTTTGATAAAGTTATTCTCCATGAGCCGATCAACTTCTTCTTTTAATGCTGCTGACCTTTCTGGACCTTGAGTTCTCCTTTTCTGTTTCACAGGTGTAAATTTTGGATCAATATTCAGAGCATGTACTGCTACTTCTGGGGATATTCCGCACATATCGGCATGAGTCCAAGAAAAAACATCCAAATTTTCTTTTAAAAAAGATATTAAGATATTCTGAATCGATACATGAAGTTGTGAACCCACATTCAACACCTTATTTGGGTCCTTCGGGTCAACAGGTACTGGTACTGTCGTTTCCACTGGTACCACTCTATTCTTCCCTGCACTAGCTTTTCTAGGATCCATCTCTTTTCGTGCTCCGCTGTGCTCGCCAGTGCAGGGTCCGCCCTGTAATTGCTACAAGGCTGGTTCTTTGATGCGGACTGGGGTTGCCGCATCCTTTCCCATTTCTCTTTTCCTTGTTTCTCGCAGCTCTGTCAGATAACACTCCCGCCCAGCATTTTGATCCTCTTTTATAACTCCCACTCCATTGTCTGTGGGGAATTTAATGGTGAGGCACCATGGGGCCAGAACATCTTTGAACGCTGCGAGAGTTGGACGGCCAAGGAAAGCATTATAAGCAGAAAATTCGTCGACAATCACAAAAGTTTGCTTACGGACTACTTTTCTTTCTCCCTCTCCAAGTTCTACAAGCAAATCAACGGTTCCTATCGGTTGTTTTGGCTCCCCAGTGAAGCCAGCGATTTTCTGCGACGAGGCTTGCACCTCAGCCATAGGGATCTTCATTTGGTCGAATGTTTTCTTGAAGAGGATATTGCAGGATGCGCCACAATCAATGAGAACTCTTCTGACAATAGCTGGTCCGATACCAGCCGAGATGACTAAGGGATCCAAGGTAGGAGCTTCAACACCTGTGGAATCCCTAGCTCTGAACACAATATCATCATTGAATGTTCTTTGTTGTTTCAGGGGCGTAGCATCTTCCAAAACAAAGACATCTTCTTCGGCCGGTACATACTTCAAAGCCCGGGTATACCTTTCCATCTCACCCCAGCTCCTGCCTGCTGGGTGAGGTCCTCCGGTAATGACATTGATAACAGACCTTCCGGATTCATGCCCTGCATCCTTCTCACTTGTCCTGGGTTGATGAGCAGGAGCTCGTTGCCCCTGACTAGACGAAGCAGGATTGCTGCTATTCTTTTCCACAAATTGCTGCAGCTTGTTTTCCCTTATCAATTCTTCAATCAAAATTTTCAATTGGCGGCATTCATCGGTATCATGACCGTGTTGATTATGGAAGCGGCAAAACTTCCCGCTTTGTACAGCTTTTTTCCCGATTCTCAGAACGGGAGGTTTAGGATAATCAACAGAATCTTTAGTGGCACGGTATAAACGCTCTGGCGTATCTGATAAAGGAGTATATTCCGATGGCTTGAAGGAACGAGGCTTCTTCAGATTTTTCTGTTTCTTCCTATCGTTATTTTCCCTTTTCTATCCTACAGATTCATTCTTGCGTGGAGCAGCAACGTTATCTTCAGCTTTTTCCAATGCTGCCTTTACCGGTACAGGACGGCTTTCCAGGCGTACGAACTCATCTGCTTTCTTGTAGAATTTTCAAGGGAATTTGGTTCCTTCATATTAAGCCATTTTCCAAATTCGCTCGACTTGTCGATGGCCCTCATCAGATAGGTCAAGATCATCCGTGGTTCTGCATTGTCTACCTCGGCCAACGCTATATTAAAGCGATTCAAGAAAGATCTGATAGTTTCCCCTGGATTCTGTTCTAAACTTGATAACGACATGATATCTTTGGCTTTTGAAGCATATAGTCTGAACTGCTCCTTGAATTTCCGGGTTAGGTCAGAAAACTGATCGATAGACCGGATTGGTAGCTTGGTGAACCAAAGCAGAGCTACACCTTCCAAATATACAGGAAAATATCGACACTTTATTTCATCAGAAGCTCTGGCACCTGTCATGTGCCAATAATACTTATATAAGAATTCGTTCAGATCACTTGTTCCCTTGTAAGCTGGAATAGTTGGAGGGACGAACTTCCTTGGGAATTCAGCTTTTAAGATCCTTTCGGTAAACGGAGTTTTACTTGGAGCGAAACCCCATTCCTTCTCGTCGTCATTCCTTTGCATACTCTCTTTCATGATTTGTCGAACCATTTCAGAAAGATACCCCTCATCATTTCGAGCTTTAGATCCACCAACTTCAGGAAATGTCTGCTCAAAGGGGCTGGCAGCCCTCTCAGGAATGTTTCTTTCTTCAGCATCATGAATGCTGCCAGCAAAGTTCCTTGCATTACCCGTTGGTTGACGGTTTACCCCAAGCAAATCGTTCAACTTATTCAAAATTAGGGCATTTTGGGCATTCTGAGCTTCCAATTGTGGACTTTGGGCATTTATCTGCTGGTTCAGCCCTAAGATTACAGCATCCAACTTCGCCTTTGTAACCCCAACAGGTGGAGTGGCTTGATTAGGTACCGGGGAAGCGGAGGTTCCCTCTTGAACATTTCCAGATCTAACAGATCTACTCCTTCTCCCCGGAGCCATGATTTCAGATAAACTTCTAGTCTTCAGAGGGATTACTTCAACAAACTTTCGTGGAGCAATGATGATAATTCTCCTGAGTTCGGTTCTCGATGAAAGCACCAAAAATGTTGACGCTAAAATTTGAACGCTAACACCCCGGTGTGTAAAGTGTAGTTGTGAAAGCACCACCCGATGATTCGGGAACAGAGTATAAGCAGAAAACCACAGAAAAAGCAGTAAATAACAACGATTTTATAGTGGTTCGGCTCAATAGTTTGCCTACGTCCACTCTGAATATCTTTATTGATGATTTCGTTACAAGTTGATACAATTCTTCCCAAGTACAATACACTTTGAACTACTAAACACTTTGAACGAGTAGCTTAAACTTCAATGTAAATGAAAGTCCTCAAATCCATGTCGGATACATGAGATTCCTTCTTGAAGTTGTTGATAGCGTTCTACGCGTCTTGAAAGCTTTGAGTGTTGAGTTGGTTTGGAATGTAGCAGAGTATCGGTGCTTGGAAAGAATGAGCCAAAAGTCCCCTCCATGTTGGAATTCATGCCGTATTTATAGGGTTTTCTGAACGGGTCTTAAGTCGTTTACGGCTTAAGGTAAGTCGTAAGTCGTGGGTTACGACTTAGGATAGGTTGTAGGTCGTCAGCGGGTTAAGGTGTCAGGAGTTACGGCCTAGCTGGTTCGCACATGTCTACTTGTACTAACTGTTCGGTCCTCGTGTCTTATGGAAAGCAGCAGTTAAATCACCAAGTATAAGGTCGTGGGCGACTTATAGTAAGTCGTGAAGGCTTTAGGTCGCCGGCGCTTTAACCCTTTAGGTCGTGAAGTCCCTAAGCCGTTAAGTCGTCCAACCCCTTAAACTGTTAAGTCGTTGCTTCCTTAAGTCGTGCAACCTTCTTAAGTTGTTAAGTCGTTTGTTCCTTAAGTCGTCCACCCCCATAAACTGTTAAGTCGTGGCTTCTTTTAACTCGCTTAAGTTGTTCCATACTATACTGTTTGTGTCGTTAAGTCGCTCAATACCTTAACTCGCTAAGTCGTTATACTTTTAGGTTGTTAACTCGTGTTATCTCTTAGGTCGTTAGCAAAGCGGAGTTAACATTTGCCCCTCGAAGTATACACCTAGGTCGTAGGTTGTGTGCTTCGACTTAATTCTGCAAGGTCGTGAGCGACCTAAGGGATAGGCTAACTCGTGCGTCCATTCACTTTCCTCTTCTTCCCCTATATAGCCTATTAACCCGTTCCCTCCTTCTTTACTGCTTCAATATATTTTTCTGCCATTAGCGACTTTTCAAGTTTTCGAAGGCAAATCCAAGGTAATCGATCAACAGTTCATCTTTTCCATTACATTGTAAGTGAACTTGATCCCTAACCCAACCGCGACTATTGCTGAAACACCAATCTTTTACCCCCTGACCCCAAATCATCTTCGCACGCCTTGCCTAGTTTTTGAGTCAAGTTGCGATCGATTACAATCACCGTTAGCTACGTTGCCATCGTGATTCATAAGATTACAGCACCGCACTAGACTTATGGCGGCTTCACGATGATTTGGATCGATGTTTGATAAGTTGATGGGGTGAATGGATGACAGGCTTAGTGGAGGGGATGATGGTTTGATGTTATTTAGGCGATAACGGGTATCGGGTTGGAGAGGGGTTGGCTGGTTGAGGGGATAACTTGAAATTCTTATGACTTAGCTTGTTTTCGAATCGACCGACTTTGGTTATACATGACTCAACTTTTTGGTCGTGTTAATTTCCTGACGACTTAGGACTTAGCCGGATTCATACTATCTTGATTTGAAGCCTTGCGACTTAACATTTAGGTCGTGGACGAATTATCCTTTAGGTCGTGGACGACTCAGCACATGGACAATCTTTTACTGTCGAATTGTTTCCTAAGCAAATTTCATCCCTCTGTTAGGTTGTGAATGACTTAGGGCATAAAGGATTTTTGGACTGTGACTAAATGGCTTGAACAAAAGTTTGTAAACTTCAAGATGTCGACAAAACTTGATTGTACTTTCAATTTGAATTGCCAGAATATACTGCTCGAACTTTGTTGCGTTTCTTTACAGATTATTCTAACTTTAACGCTATCAACCTGTTAAACACAACACTTGCAGAAAAATGGGAAAAATATACTGCCATCGACTGCCCACGTCAAATGACAGATTAGTTAATAACAGATAATTAACTCAAATAAATTGTGTGAGCGAAGTGCTTTCATCAATTTCAAGTAAAATATTAAAGCAACACTGAAATAGTCAATTGAAACTGACCAGCCTGCACTAATATTATGCTTGAACTTTATATTAACAAGTTCTGAAATTTTGTAATCGATCAATCATCGACTAGTTTAATTCCAGTTATATTTACTTGCTATTTTTATTAGTTTTGCACGACACTTCACACTTTTAGGAAACGTGCACCTTCACATTTGAATATCTAGTTGTTTGTGTAGAATGACTTCTCAGGAAGAAGATACAACGGTTCAGACTGGAGAGGCCACTGTAATTCCGGCTCCTCTGGTCAATCCTCCCGAAAGAGCCTCTTCTACTTTATCGTACAGAGTTTTCAGCCAATTGTGCGCTCAGTTTGGCATTGCTGAATCAGATGCCATTCTTCCCGAGAGAAGTAACACTGCTGACATAGCACCCCCTTGCTTTGTAACGGTCAATCGACAAATGTGCCTGAGTGGGGGCGTTCCTCCTTTCAATGACTTTTTCCAACAACTTCTTCATCAATTGGCCATCGCCCCATTCCAATTACACCCCAATGGTTATGCCATTTTAATAGGGTTGTGTGTATTGTTTAGGAGGACACTTGATCGATTCCCAAACTTTGACGAGATTTGCTTCCTATGCTATTTCACCAGGACTAAAGATCACCCCTCTATTACTGTCGTGAGAAGTGCTCGAAATCGTAAATTGATCATCGGTCTTCCTAACAGCGCTCATGGGTTTTTGACTCAATTTTTCTATGTCCGTTGCCCCCGGGGTTTTATGCTGTGTGGAGAGAAGGAAGTAAGATCATCTACCTTTACCTCCTTTATATTCTGAGTCTTTTGAAGTTCGAATTGCCAAGTGTTAACTTCATCATCATTTCTTTTTTTTTATTTTCAGCACTACCCTCTCCTTCTAGGGATCCCAGTCATAAGCCAACTTTCGAAAGGCTCAAGGCCGTGCCAGTTGAGGAGAGAGACATTCAATTTCTGTTGAAAGATGAGTTTTTGCATCAGTACGGACTTTTGCATACTTCTCGTTCTACTCATCCTCATGAAATCCCAGACTCCCCAGTCAGAGCGTCGGATGCCCCAGCTTCTACTGACACATCTATACCAAAAGGACCTGCTCCCGAGGCTTCGCTAGTGAAGTGCTCCACCTCTGTTGATATTGCGGGGCCATCTGACGAACTTGCCCCGGTTATTGAGGAAGAAGAGCCTCAGGGATCTCCCCGACGTTCACAGAAATCTGGCGAAGACGCCGAGAAAACTAGCCTTGTTAAGCAGAGCAGGGACGATACTTTCGAAGGGCTGAGCGACCTCTTTGCCACCTCGCTAGAGATCTTCAAAGATGACCCTATCACTACCGGGGTTTCTTCTTCAGTAGTTGAAGCGACTTCTATCCTGCGACAGACTCCGTCAACTCAAGAGTTGACACTAACTATTACACCCACAACCACTCCACAATTAAAGAGTGGTTCGTAGTTTGATGCGCGTAGTTTGCACATTGCACACACTTAGAATTTTTTCAGCACTTTTATGCTTCTGACTTTTCGTACTTTGAAGAATTCTAAAATTTAGCTCTTTTTTATTTCAGATCCTCCGATGGGGCGCAGCGGATCCTACTATGATGATTTCCAGCGCTACGGGAGGCGTGGCCAATATGATTACAGGCGTTATCTTCCCTCTTACAGAGAATCTGATGAAGAAAGAGCCGCTCGAAAGGCTCAAGAGAAGAAGGCTCAAGAGGAGCGTTACGAAAGAAGAGAGAGGGAGGAGCGCCACGATTCTTCGCAGAGAAGCGACGATTCCCACAAAAGAAAATCCCAAGATGACAGAGGAAAAAGTCATATGGTTGAAGATTCGAGCAAGCGAGCCCGACATGGTGAGAAGCACACCTCTACAACTCCTGAAAAGGTTACTGCCCCTGCCTCGCTTGACATTCCTTCCGGCTCTCCCGCTCTTGGGAAGACAGACATCCAAACAATAATTAGCAGACCCAAATTCCAAGTTGGACCGGGTCCTGCCACTTTGCAAAGTCGGTTTCCACAGTGGTGTTTGAAGGGAGTAAGGTTTGACCTTGACTTCGTCCCCATTGACAAGTCTGCTATGTTACGAAATCTCGATGCCGTCAAGCTTGATATTGAGAGGATGTCGAACTGGCAGAAACTTGTTGACGAGCTCCAAAGGGTTAATTGTGCAAACATAGAGGCCATGCTCACTATGGCAAATGATAAAGCCGAATGGAAAAAGGTTCTTGAGCAACATGACACTGAGATGAGGAGCATTGCTTCTTACAATGAAGAGCTTGAAGCAAAAGTTGAAGAACTGAAACAAGAGCTTGCTGCTTCCTCTACTTCTTATTATCAAAAAGAAGAAGTGCTCCTAAAACAAGTGAGAGACGCTCATGCCAGCCAAAGAGATGCCGAAGACAGGCTTGAAGTCCAGAAAAGAATTAGTGAGGGCTATGTTGCTGATATTGAAGAGCTTCGGAAGAAGAACAGCTCCCAAGAGGCGGAGATTCAAATGCTTAAGCTTCAACTTTCTAAAGCTGAAATGGAGCGTGATGAGGCCGTTGCCGGCAAAATTGCAGCTGAAGAATCTCACGAGGCAACGAGGGCCAACATCAGCTCAACATTATTTGATTTCTACCTGCATAGCATTTTGGGGCGCGGTAGCCTCGCCTTTCTAGGCCCCAAGTATGAAATTACTTTGGCTGAAGTTTGGGAGGCCGCATTCGATATGCTTGGCGGTAAGGGCGCTGGCTATGCTGAGTCAGCTCTTGAGGAGCATTATCTTGATAATGATGCTCGTGCCGCTCTCGCCAGGGGGAGAGAACAGCTTGCAAAATTAAGGGCCGAAACAGCAGCAGGAGAATATTCAGGAAAAATCATCTCAACTGCTCCAATTCAACCTTCTCCTTCAGCCGAAATTGACATTATCGGTTCTAGTTCTCATTCCCCATCTCCTACTAAAGTTACCACCGAGATTACAGGCATACAAGGTGGAGATGAAGGCGGCGAGAGTGCCGAGGCACAAGCTTACGAAGTTGACGTCAGAAAACCGACTTCTGCAGGTAACCCTACTGACAATCTTGCCCAAGTAGACTGCTCATCTGTTTCCTACGAGCTTGATGGGCTTTTTGACTACTTCTTGAATCTCAGCGAACCTTTGACTCCTCTTTTTATTGACTTGAACTTTTTTCCTTCTGTAGAGAAAACGTCGGGCAGTGTTCAAGCTTCCCCACCTCCAATTATTCCTCCTCCATCTATTCAGATGACTCCTCCTTCCGCCTCGCAACTGGGATCACAAGAGGAGCAGATAGAAGCCCTTCAAGACTTGGACGATCCCATTGCTTCACAAGAACACAAAGGAGAAGAAACTGAAGGGAGTGAGAAGACTCCAGAGGCGACTGGCTCCGACGCTGAACCGTTATCTAAACTTCTTTCTCCAAGGAGTGGGTCTTCCTCCAAGAAGAGGAAGAAGAAGGAATCCTTAACTGGCGAAGAAGAAACAGAAGAAAGTCCGACTGAGTCCCTTTCTCCTTCATCCCCTACTCTTACAAGCCGCCCTAAGAAGTTGGTTATTCGGCCGGGTGCGGGCTCAAAAGGTGGACGGAAGAAGAAATTATGGCTTTGGTTCTGTGGCTTTCGTATCGTTTTTTGCCTTTTTTGCATGTACTGACCGGAAATTGTGCGGGTACCGGCCCCTTCTTTTCTTTTGCTTTTAACTTTGGAACCTGTACCTGTATAAAATTCTAATAGTGTTGAATAAAATTATTCTTTTTCTTTGTACAAACTTCTGTCTGTATCTGAGAATGCATTTATTATTCATTTTTGTACAAGTTTCTTTGTACGATATTGCAGTAAGCTTGTGGTATATATTGTTTGAGCGCAATTTTACCGATGTAGTTATACCATGTTGCCCCTATACCATAAGCTCATTGTAATATTTTATTTTATGAGGAACTTGTTACTTTTATTTTTTAGAGAATAATTATTCCACATTTGGAGGAATATTATTTCGTTAAAAAACAGAGTACAAATAAGTTTCTACGCTTCATCCTTCGAAGATATCACTTTTTATTTTGTGCATATACACATTTTACTGAATGAAATCTTCTATGTGGTAAAGCGGGTATTTGAAAAGTACTTCAACTTCTTTTTGAGGAAGAGAATTTTCTAGAATAAGTAATTCATTCTTCCTTTAGAAGTTAAAGTGTGCCTTTGATGAGGATTTTTTTTTTTTTACTTGCCACAGTAAAGGGCTTCTTGATTTTTGTCTCTTTGAAAAGTTGCACCTCTGAGGAAAACTTTTTCACGTTTCAACACCTGGAAGTTTTATTTCAATCTTGGTGAAACGTGTGCCTCCGAAGAGGTCTTTCTGCTTGATTGTGCCTCCGGGAGGAGGTCTTTTCATTTCTGCCTCTGGAAAGAGGTCTTTCTGTCTTATTGTGCCTCTGGGAAGAGGTCTTTTTGAAACGTGCCTCCAAAGAGGGCTTTTATTTTGTTTTTCATTTCAACTCTGGTGAAGTGAAATTCCAAAGAGCGATTGTCGCACTTCAACTCCTAGTGAAATGGGCCTCCGAAGAGGGCTTTTATTTTGCTTTGCATTTCAACTCTGGTGAAGTGAAACTCCGAAGAGCGGTTGTCACACTTCAACTCCTGGTGAAATGTGCCTCCGAGGATTGCTTGGAAGTTACTCTCTCATGGTTGGAGGGTCATGACTCCTCCAATCTTTTTTGGTTGAGTAGAGAACTTTCTTTTTTGCGGCATATGCCTCGTTAGAGGTCTTTATCCTCCGAAGAGTTGTGCCTCCGAAGAGGACTTGTGCCTCCGAAGAGGGCTTTAGTTGTTCCTTGTCCACTTGCTTATGCCTTTTCAGCGATTCTCTATTTTTCTTTTCAAGCTCGCACTCCCTTCTCTTACAAGTAGTTTGTTTAATCCAAAGAAGTGTACTTTATTGCTAGGCCAGTTCGCGAGAACGGGCATAGGCTTCTTAATTGGATGTTTGTTTGTTCAAACTTCTCAATTTATTAGCTAGAGCCCGTTTTTGGCGACATCATTGGCCGTTCAATTGAAGCACTTCTTATCTAGGATTTAAATTCGGGGCTTTTGTGACTTGGAATTTGTTTGTTGAATGATAACAAGAATCACTTGGTCTTGTAATGTACAAGTTTTATTTTCGTTGCCTGCAAAAATTTAAATCGACATTTCAGCAATACATTTAATGTACTTTTCATATCGAAAATAAAGCAAACATGTAATAATAATAAGGAACACAAGATTTATAGTGGTTCGGCCAAGAATTTGGGCCTACATCCACTTTATAGTCTTTCATTATTCACTTGCATCAGTTTTACAATCGCTTTCAATTACAGGAATCATACATTCATAATTCTTTTTACAATATTTCAACAAAGCTATCAAGTAAAGTATGGGCGCAAGTGATTGTTGTTCCAAGCCCTTGGAATTTGATCTCCTTCGACAGTAGTGAGTTTGAATGTGCCGTCAAGAAGCTTCTGACCTATGACATATGGTCCTTCCCAGTTTGGCCCAAACACACCTATCGCCGTCATAATTCTCTTTAGGACTAGATCTCCAATCTCAAAGTTGCGTTGGCGAACTTTGGAATTGAAATGTCTGGCTATCCTTTGCTGATGAGCTGCGATTCTGAGCTCAGCCTCTTCTCTTTTTTCATCAAGGAGATCAAGTGCCTCAAGCTGCAGTTTTTCATTCTCCGCTTGATTGAAATGGATTCTTCTATGTAAAGGGACCTCTGTTTCTACCGGAATCATTGCTTCTGACCCGTATGCCAATGAAAACGGAGTATGCCCAGTCGCAGTTTTGTGGGTAGTTCTGTATGCCCATAGTGCTATTGGTAGCTTATCGACCCAACTACCTTTTGCTCTTTCGAGTTGCTTCTTGATGGTTGACTTGATAATTTTATTTACTGCTTCCACCTACCCGTTTGCCTGCGGATGAGCTACTGCTGAGAAGCTTTTTCGGATTTTGAATCGTTTGCAAAAATCATGGAATTCTTCACTTTCGAACTGAGTACCATTGTCTGTAATTATCTTTTGAGGCACACCATACCTACAAATGATACTTTTAGTCACAAAACTTATCATCTTTTTAGAGGTGATAGTAGCCAGTGGTTAAGCTTCTACCCATTTAGTAAAATAATCTACAGCAGCAATGGCATATTTGATTCCAGATTTGGCAGTTGGTAACGGTCGCATAAGGTCTATTCCCCATATTGCAAACGGCCATGGACTGACCATCTGTGTGAGTTCAGTGGAAGGTGCTCTAGGAATTTTGGCGAATCTTTGGCATCTGTCACATTTTCGGGAATAGTCTTCTGCATCTCGATTAATTTCTGTCCAAAAATATCTGTATCGGAGAATCTTCTTTGCTAAAGTTTGACCACCTAAATGATCACCACATTCTCCCCCATGCACCTCAGCTAGGATTGTTTTGGACTCTTCCCTGGATACACATCGAAGTAACAGCATTGAGAATCCCCATCTGTATAATTGGCCATCCTAGACTATATAGCGAGAGGCTTTCCTCGGTAGCTTCTGTCGTTCTTTTGAATTTTTCGGTAAAGAGCCATTGAGCAGATATTCTGTTATTGGAGTCATCCATGATTCTTGCTCTTGAGACACGCTCATGATCCAATCAATATCCATCTCATTAATGCTTAGAGCCGACAGGACTTCTACTGGAGTCAACCCCAGAAATTGAGCTTCGCCTGTGCTAGAGTACTTTGCGAGAGAATCTGCTTTCGTGTTTTCTTCTCGAGGAATATGACTTATCGTGTAATGATCGAAGTCACACAGGAGTTCCCAAGCCTTTAACAAGTAGGCACGCAGATTTCCCCCTTTCGCTTGGAATTCCTTCTTGACTTGGCATACAATAAGCTGAGAATCGCTGAAGATCTGTAATGCTCGGATGTTTAGTTCTTTAGCAATTCTCAAGCCAGCGATAAGAGCTTCGTATTCTGCTTCATTGTTCGTTGAAGGAAATTCCAATCTCAGTGTGTAGCATAATGACCGACCTTCAGGGGTCTCAAGTACAACTCCGGCTCCAGAACAGTAGTCATTTCTCACGCCATCAACATATAACTTCCATTGGATTGGGGAATCATCGATCGTTTCCTCCTCACTGTTACCCTTATCTGTGAATTCTGCGATGAAATCCGCTAAAGCTTGTCCGTTAATTGCTCTTCGGGGATGATAAGTGATGTCATATTGACTGAGTTCAATGTTCCACTTTAGAAGACGACCCGAAGTCTCACGGCGAAACAGGACTTGCTTTAAAGGTTGATCAGTGAGGACTCTGATAGGATGATCTTGGAAATATTGCCTCAACTTCCTTGATGCAATCAGTAGGCAATAGGCGAGTTTTTCCAACTTGGAGTAATTCATCTCTGCCCCAGTGAGTCTTTTGCTGATATAGTAAACTGGATGTTGAATCCTCTTGTCTTCTCGTATCAGCGCTGCACTTAAAGCATGAGATGATACTGCCAAGTATATAAGAAGATCCTCACCATCGCCAGGCCTAGAAATTATTGGAGGCGTGTCCATATGGAGAATCAATTCATCAAAGGCTTTTTGGCATTCTAGAGTCCAATCGAAGCTTTTCTATCCTTTCTTTAGAGCGTCAAAGAATGGGATGCATTTATCAGTAGCTTTGGAAATGAACCGACTCAAGGCGGCGACCTTTCCGTTGAGACTTTGCAATTCCTTCTTCGTTCTAGGAGCTTTGACTTCTTTTAAGGCGGTAATTTGTGCTGGACTAGCTTCAATGCCCCTAGCGCTCACGATGAAACCTAGGAACTTTCCGGACTCCACCCCAAATGAACATTTTAAAGGGTTAAGCTTCATTCCGTATTTCCGGAGGACTGCGAACATTTCTGCTAAGTGTTCTATGTGATCCACTGCTTTCTTAGACTTTACTAACATGTCGTCGACGTAGACTTCCATAGTCTTGCCCAATTGCGGTTTGAACATAGCATTAACAAGTCTTTGGTAGGTTGCCTCCGCATTCTTCAGCCCGAATGGCATAACTCTGTAGCAGTAAAGACCAACATCGGTGATAAAGCTCGTGTCCTCCTGATCTGGCTCATGCATCATGATCTGGTTATATCCGGAGTAGGCATCCATAGAAGATAAAAATTCATGTCCCGCTGTTCCGTCTACCAGTTGATCGATCCTTGGTAACGGGAAGCAGTCTTTGGGGCAGGCCTTGTTTAGATCTGAAAAATCGATGCACACTCTCCATTTTCCGTTGGCTTTCTTAACCAGCACTGGATTTGAAACCCAATTCGAATAAGTAGATTCTTTGATAAAGTTATTCTCCATGAGCCGATCAACTTCTTCTTTTAATGCTGCTGACCTTTCTGGACCTTGAGTTCTCCTTTTCTGTTTCACAGGTGTAAATTTTGGATCAATATTCGGAGCGTGTACTGCTACTTCTGGAGATATTCCGCACATATTGGCATGAGTCCAAGCAAAAACATCCAAATTTGCTTTTAAAAAAGATATTAAGATATTCTGAATCGATACATGAAGTTGTGAACCCACATTCAACACCTTATTTGGGTCCTTCGGGTCAACAGGTACTGGTACTGTCGTTTCCACTGGTACCACTCTATTCTTCCCTGCACTGGCTTTTCTAGGATCCATCTCTTTTCGTGCTCCGCTGTGCTCGCCAGTGCAGGGTCCGCCCTGTAATTGCTACAAGGCTGGTTCTTTGATGCGGACTGGGGTTGCCGCATCCTTTCCCATTTCTCTTTTCCTTGTTTCTCGCAGCTCTGTCAGATAACACTCCCGCCCAGCATTTTGATCCTCTTTTATAACTCCCACTCCATTGTCTGTGGGGAATTTAATGGTGAGGCACCATGGGGCCAGAACATCTTTGAACGCTGCGAGAGTTGGACGGCCAAGGAAAGCATTATAAGCAGAAAATTCGTCGACAATCACAGAAGTTTGCTTACGGACTACTTTTCTTTCTCCCTCTCCAAGTTCTACAAGCAAATCAACGGTTCCTATCGGTTGTTTTGGCTCCCCAGTGAAGCCAGCGATTTTCTGCGACGAGGCTTGCACCTCAGCCATAGGGATCTTCATTTGGTCGAATGTTTTCTTGAAGAGGATATTGCAGGATGCGCCACAATCAATGAGAACTCTTATGACAATAGCTGGCCCGATACCAGCCGAGATGACTAAGGGATCCAAGGTAGGAGCTTCAACACCTGTGGAATCCCTGGCTCTGAACACAATATCATCATTGAAAGTTCTTTGTTGTTTCAGGGGCGTAGCATCTTCCAAAACAAAGACATCTTCTTCGGCCGGTACATACTTCAAAGCCCGGGTATACCTTTCCATCTCACCCCAGCTCCTGCCTGCTGGGTGAGGTCCTCCGGTAATGACATTGATAACAGACCTTCCGGATTCATGCCCTGCATCCTTCTCACTTGTCCTGGGTTGATGAGCAGGAGCTCGTTGCCCCTGACTAGACGAAGCAGGATTGCTTCTATTCTTTTCCACAATTTGCTGCAGCTTGTTTTCCCTTATCAATTCTTCAATCAAATTTTTCAATTGGCGGCATTCATCGGTATCATGACCGTGTTGATTATGGAAGCGGCAAAACTTCCCGCTTTGTACAGCTTTTTTCCCGGTTCTTAGAACGAGAGGTTTAGGATAATCAACAGAATCTTTAGTGGCACGGTATAAACGCTCCGGCGTATCTGATAAAGGAGTATATTCCGATGGCTTGAAGGAACGAGGCTTCTTCAGATTTTTCTGTTTCTTCCCATCGTTATTTTCCCTTTTCTATCCTACAGATTCATTCTTGCGTGGAGCAGCAACGTTATCTTCAGCATTTTCCAATGCTGCCTTTACCGGTACAGGACGGCTTTCCAGGCGTATGAACTCATCTGCTTTCTTGTAGAATTTTCAAGGGAATTTGGTTCCTTCATATTAAGCCATTTTCCAAATTCGCTCGACTTGTCGATGGCCCTCATCAGATAGGTCAAGATCATCCGTGGTTCTGCATTGTCTACCTCGGCCAAAGCTATATTAAAGCGATTCAAGAAAGATCTGATAGTTTCCCCTGGATTCTGTTCTAAACTTAATAACGACATGATATCTTTGGCTTTTGAAGCATATAGTCTGAACTGCTCCTTGAATTTCCGGGGTAGGTCAGAAAACTGATCTATAGACCGGATTGGTAGCTTGGTGAACCAAAGCAGAGCTACACCTTCCAAATATACAGGAAAATATCGACACTTTATTTCATCAGAAGATCTGGCCCCTGTCATGTGCCAATCATACTTATACAAGAATTCGTTCAGATCACTTGTTCCCTTGTAAGCTGGAATAGTTGGAGGGACGAACTTCCTTGGGAATTCAGCTTTTAAGATCCTTTCGGTAAACGGGGTTTTACTTGGAGCGAAACCCCATTCCTTCTCGTCAACATTCCTTTGCATGCTCTCTTTCATGATTTGTCGAACCATTTCAGAAAGATACCCCTCATCATTTCGAGCTTTAGATCCACCAACTTCAGGAAATGTCTGCTCAAAGGGGCTGGTAGCCCTCTCGGGAATGTTTCTTTCTTCAGCATCATGAATGTTGCCAGCAAAGTTCCTTTCATTACCCGTTGGTTGACGGTTTACCCCAAGAAAATCGTTCAACTTATTCAAAATTAGGGCATTTTGGGCATTCTGAGCTTCAAATTGTGCACTTTGGGCATTTATCTGCTGGTTCAGCCCTAAGATTACAGCATCCAACTCCGCCTTTGTAACCCCAACAGGTGGAGTGGCTTGATTAGGTACCGAGGAAGCGGAGGTTCCCTCTTGAACATTTCCAGATCTAACAGATCTACTCCTTCTCCCCGGAGCCATGATTTCAGATAAACTTCTAGTCTTCAGAGAGATTACTTCAACAAACTTTCGTGGAGCAATGATGATAATTCTCCTGAGTTCGGTTCTCAATGAAAGCACCAAAAATGTTAATGCTAAAATTTGAACGCTAACACCCCGGTGTGTAAAGTGTAGTTGTGAAAGCACCACCCGATGATTCGGGAACAGAGTATAAGCAGAAAACCACAGAAAAAGCAGTAAATAACAACGATTTTATAGTGGTTCGGCTCAATAGTTTGCCTACGTCCACTCTGAATATCTTTATTGATGATTTCGTTACAAGTTGATACAATTCTTCCCAAGTACAATACACTTTGAACTACTAAACACTTTGAACGAGTAGCTTAAACTTCAATGTAAATGAAAGTCCTCAAATCCATGTCGGATACATGAGATTCCTTCTTGAAGTTGTTGATAGCGTTTTACGCGTCTTGAAAGCTTTGAGTGTTGAGTTGGTTTGGAATGTAGCAGAGTATCGGTGCTTGGAAAGAATGAGCCAAAAGTCCCCTCCATGTTGGAATTCATGCCGTATTTATAGGGTTTTCTGAACGGGTCTTAAGTCGTTTACGGCTTAAGGTAAGTCGTAAGTCGTGGGTTACGACTTAGGATAGGTTGTAGGTCGTCAGTGGGTTAAGGTGTCAGGAGTTACGGCCTAGCTGGTTCGCACATGTCTACTTGTACTAACTGTTCGGTCCTCGTGTCTTATGGAAAGCAGCAGTTAAATCACCAAGTATAAGGTCGTGGGCGACTTATAGTAAGTCGTGAAGGCTTTAGGTCGCTGGCGCTTTAACCCTTTAGGTCGTGAAGTCCCTAATCCGTTAAGTCGTCCAACCCCTTAAACTGTTAAGTCGTTGCTTCCTTAAGTCGTGCAACCTTCTTAAGTTGTTAAGTCGTTTGTTCCTTAAGTCGTCCACCCCCTTAAACTGTTAAGTCGTGGCTTCTTTTAACTCGCTTAAGTTGTTCCATACTATACTGTTTGTGTCGTTAAGTCGCTCAATACCTTAACTCGCTAAGTCGTTATACTTTTAGGTTGTTAACTCGTGTTATCTCTTAGGTCGTTAGCAAAGCGGAGTAAACGGCTTCCTCTCGGGAAGATATCACTGATGCTTCCCTGAACTCGGTGGCCGACCCACGATCCCTTTCAAACCCATTGCCTCGCGACTCCAACTTCGAACTGTTCGATTTCACGATGCCGTGACCTCCCAAATAACCCAGGCTACTCGCGATTTTAAATAAAGAGATATCGAATTGATTTTGTTGGATAAAAACTGAACAAAGGTGGCCATTTTATTCTTTGTATATATTTTTTCAATTTGGAAGGAAGAGAAGGGCTTCGGGATTAATAAAAGGAGGCTTGCGTTTATTTATTTCCTCGATCTGATGCGCGGATTACAAAGGAAGGAAAACGAAAGCCGTGGAGTGGTTGCCTGTATGAAGGGGACAGTGATTTGAGAGAGTTGAAGGGATTTAAAAGAAAGGCGGCTGAATGTCGGATTGAATGGGAATGTATATAATTTAAATTCAAATTCAAAACATGTCGATTTACGTAGCTTAGAAATCGTGAGCTCCTATTGAGGCATAACGCTAGGCGTTTATAATGTTATGCCCCTATTCCGAACACAATGGAAAAGGTTTCGAGCCCCAATTCGATCTATGGAGAAGATAGCGTTTTTGATCAGTTATTATATTAAATTTTCGATATAGATTTAAGCGTGTTTGTATATCGTATGCTCACAAAACAACTCCAAACACTACGAAAATTGAAATCCGATACAATATTACGGATCCAATGGAACTAGTTTCGTCGAAATCCGAGACTATGCTTCGGAAGGCTTTTTTATATCAATTTAAATGATATATTTTCAAAACTTATCAAAACACTTTTAATTCAATTTTAACACTTTAATTATCTTTAGTATTATCAATATAAATTTTACAAGCCTTCCAATTATTTTTAACAGGCTTCAAACTCCAGATTCAACATTTTACCCAATTTCAAATTACTAAATTCAATAGTCCAATTATCAAATAAATAGTGATATTTAAATTCAAGTTAAAATTAACCTTTCAAATATTTAAAATCAATTAAATATCCCAATTTAAATTGCTTATAAATTTCAGGTCGTCGCATTCCTTCCCCCTTAAAAGAATTTCGTCCCCGAAATTACTAGTTAGGAAGAATGGTCCAATACCCGTTTACTTTTCCGAAAACCAATCAGTTCAACATCTAACCAACTATCTTTTATAAAGACCTATTACCATTCTTACTAACTTCCCCAACTTTCCCATAGTTTCAAACAATATTACCTACTCAATCATTCAAATTTAAATTTTAAATCAAATTTAAAATTATCAGAATTTTTCTCAAAAAAAATTTCTAACTCTCTAAATTTCTGAAAAATTTCGCCAGCGTCTCCTTTGCGCGGCTAACTCGGTACAACTACAAAATGCCTTTACGGGCTACCAAATTCCAAAAGAAAACAAAACGCCAACTGCTGGATCCAAAAACCCAATCAAATTTCACAGAAATTTAAACACATACCTTTTTGGTCGGGCAATTCTAATTTTTTATCTGAAATCAAAACCAATTTTCCTTTCCCTTTTTCATACTTGCATATCCTGTTTAGCAATAATATCCAATCACAACATTCAAAAACCTTTATATGACTTCTTTCCAAAATTTCGATGTTCATTCCATTTAAGCCTGTATGATGTACCTATATTATTCGTATGCAATGCTGAATCCGATTGTCTACTCGATCACACAATTTCACTTCCGAACTAGTATCATTCACCCGACTTCCTAGTGTGGACTCAGATCTGGTTTCCTGATTAGAAACCGTCATTCTCCTTGCATAGCTGTAAACTATGATAGAGAATTTACAGAATCAATCAAAATTCCATATCCAGGTTCGCCGCTGAAAATCGAGTGAAAAATCCTAACTCGGATCGATATAACTATCTCGAAATTCTATGCTCGAATTCAGGATCAATATAGCTGTGCGAATAAAATAATATACGTACATCCTACGTATTTTCTCCAATTGGTTATCAACTACATCAATTCCCTTTTATTCCCATTTATTTTGATTGTTATTCACTTATCCACACTTTTCCTTGTCACAACTTCCAGTTTTAATCTTTTTGTATTCCAATTCCAAATAAATTCAATTTGCTTCAATTTGCG
The DNA here is from genome assembly GCA_030765085.1 of Allium cepa. Classification (NCBI taxonomy): domain Eukaryota; kingdom Viridiplantae; phylum Streptophyta; class Magnoliopsida; order Asparagales; family Amaryllidaceae; genus Allium; species Allium cepa. The sequence continues at coordinate 815,308,912 of CM060939.1, forward strand.
AATTAATTTCAAACCTCAATACTTTTATCCAAATTTCATTTTCAATTTTACCTAAGTTTAATCCACATTCCAATTCAAAATATTGAGTTCAATTCATCTCATTTCAAACGATATTCGATTAATCATTCCTTATATTAATTTCACTTACTAATTTGTTTTTATATCTCGAATAAAAGTTTGTTTACAAACTTTTTCTATCTTTAATTTCTTTGAACAATATCTTTAGTTCATCTTACTTTACTTATACAATTTAAATTAGATTTCAATATTCAGTTTCAATTCTATTTGCCTACAAATTCTAATTCATTTGTTGTTAGTGAAAACTTTCAAAAGATTCAAAAAGTTTCTAACTCCCAAATTTCGAAAAATTTTGGCAGAGTCTCCTTTGTACGGAGGAGTTTTTGCAATTTGACAAGAGATATAAATATATATACATCGACCCACACGGTCGAAAAACAGAAAAACATTTCATATTTTCTATTTGTATTGCGTGGGCGTACCTTATTTAGCATTTTAAGTAAATGGCTTATTTAATTTAGCTGTTAGCGCGGGCAAAACCAGTCAACGGCTTCCAAAAACCTGTACTTACTCAATTTAAACATGTAAGTGACAAATATACAAAGCTTATTAACATTCCACTTAATTTCAATAGCTAAACACGTACGTTATGACGACCCGCCCTTCTACTACAAGAAAGACGTATCATCAATAGAGAAAGAAAGAGGTAGAAATAGAAAAGAAAAGGAAGAAAGAACAACAACAATAGAATCTCACAGTGGAAACGGAATAAAATATAATACATCACATAATAATTACATAGTTTGCTTATATCAGAGTTATACAATATTATATACTTGACAAATTTTATATACATCTGTCACTACATACATCTCAAAATACAACATACTCTAACAACACAGCGGAACTATATAGATATCTACATACGTCTGGGCTCCTGCTCCAAGCTCCTTCAGAACTCAACAATCCAAGAACCTATCACTTGGCTACTCGTAAAAATTTGAGTACCCAAGAGTTTATGAAAACACAAAATATAAACTCCGGGTCAGACATGGGTCTGGTATGAGTAAACGGTTTAAGGTTGTTTAACTTGAAAAACATTTGAAAATAAAGGTATCACGTAAGACTCCCCACACATAAATATGGGTAAGTTTTTACCTTACGCTAACCAAAACATTTCATAGGAAACTCTGTGATATTATAGTAGTGTCTAGGGTTTTCAAGTAAATAGAAAATAGCCGAAATTGTTGCATTATTAAATTCCAGCTACTAGCCACAGAAGTGGGTAATACAATCAAAACCATTGGCACTTATTGGAAAATGGATTCCATACAATGGTAGGGCTACCGGGGTACCGTCCGTCACAGTACGGGGCCTAGATCACTGTACCATGGAGTACGCTCGCTCCCCTGCAACACAAGGTCGGAACCATTCCTTACTGAACAGTCCCGAACAAGATAACCCCGCAGTTGGCGCGACCAACCGCTCACTAAGCCGAATAAAAAGGGACATCTAGACAGGGGAAAATCTTGTCCTGCTTGGGCATGACCCAACTAACCTTGCTGCACCTCCCCTGTTTTATCCATTCCCGGTTGATGAGGCTTGAGGTTACGATCACCTTTAGAGAACATTATTTCTTAGAATGCTCATCGCCCGCCTGACGATGTGCTGAAAGCATTCAATCCATACAAGTTCATTCCGGGTTCGAACGAAACCGAAGACATTATCTCGTTACACTTATTTTGGAATCACCCTCGGAGTTGACGACGACAACCCTTGCATTCTGAATCTTCACCTTCACATCTGATTCATGACCTATCGTTAATTTGGATCGATGTGGTTTTCGGATGTCCAAATATGGAAACCCGATCTCGGTCTCATCGAAATCCAAAACGTGTCTTTTAGGGCCAAGTTGTTTTAAAGTTTAAAACAATTCAATTATCCATATACACACTGGTAGATAGTTCACAACATCACAATAGATAATCAACATTATCACCATCAACAGATAGGCAATATTATCATTACAACAGATAATCCATATTATTATCATACTACAATCAAGCATACATTTCACATTGCATCATTTATCTTATACTAGAAGTCTCAAACCATTCAAGGTAAACAATATTATCCATCAATACATAAATAATCATATCAGCTATAATTAATTTAAAATGAATTAAATTAATTACTTTATCTCCAATTAATTTAAAGTGAATTAAATTAATTACCTTACCGTTATAAATCTTGCTTATATAACAATTAACCAATTATCAATCAATTAATTTATCATCATCCAATTATTCAATTTAATTAGCCATCTTTGTATAACTACCTTTAATTACATTCAATTATTATCCTTTAACTTATTTCCACAAATAAATTATCTTAACTAAACATAGAAATTAACCTTAAATTACCAATATTACATTCTTCTTAATTACACTAATTAATTACTCTTTAATCTCTTATTATTAATTTTAACTATTAATGATTACTAATTACCTTTTTATTTCATTACCCTGTATTAAATTAATTACCTTAAGTAATTAATCTTCAATTAAACTATATTTATTAATCACTTCTGATTAATACTATTCAGTAATTAACCACCTTTAATTACTTTATCACATCACTTAACTTCACCTCAATTATTCCCCTTTTAAATTAATCCTTTGATTAATTGCCCAAGTAATTATATTCAAATTACTTTCATTATTAAATCATCCTTAGTCAGTTTCATCCAGCCATTATTATTAATTACTTCTCCAAGTAATTATACTTATCACATCTTCAATAATTATTAAGTTAATTAAACTTAATTAATTAACTCAAATAATTCATCTTAAACTTCAGTAATTACAATAAGTAATTAATTCCCTAATTACTTAATTACTCAATTATTTATTTTATTTCATGTCATTTAGTTTATTACTTCCTAATCAATTTATTTACCTTTATTAACTTAATTAACTATTCTTTAATCATTAATTGATAAACTTAATAAAACTTAATTATCCATTTATTTATTACTAACTACTTAATTTATCACCTTATTAATTCTTAATTAAATTATTTAATCAATTAACCATTAACAATTAATTTACTTAAGTAATTAATTCATTTATTACTTATGATCCATCTCTAATTAAAATTAGAAAGTAATTATTTTTATCCACTTCCTGAAGTCATCAATTAATATTAATTTTTCAGCTTAACTACATTTTTTTAAAAGCCTTCATTGATTCTGGAAATCAATTATGTTAACTAACAACAACTTAATTATTAATTCACTTTATACTAAATTAAAATAATTACTGGATTATATAATAATTAAATGTTTTAAAAACTTCGTTAAGTATTAATCAAAAATCACTATAACTTGAATTAAAATTTTAATTGAAACTTGTTAAACATTCATTATGTTCTCAGTACTTAAAAATTTGAGGAACAAATTTGTTTAACTCTAACATTAAAATGCATTACTGCAGTTCCAAGGAAACTCGTGCCATTCCTGAACATACCCGAGTATAACTCCAAGTACAACACGCTAATTCTCGAGCCTTGCTCCATATACACAACTTCTTCTTCTCCACTTTTTTTTCCTGCAGTTAACTTTGCTAAGTAAAAAAAAACAACAGCCTTAAAACTAACTCGCGATAACCCAAAGTGACCTACTCAAACACTCGCGTACGACTCGAGAATCCACCACTGACCAACGTCGACTTCCTCCTCCACGCTGTGCACGTGCACGGCAGCACCACCAAACTTCGACGAACACCAGCGACTAAGACACAACACAAAACACTCGTATATTCGAAACCCAAGACCGAATTGCCTTCAAGAATGTCGAATCGGAAAACAACTGTTTGACCCAGATGTAGAGCTCAACCCCATCAACATAATTACCTCGTCACCGCCGCCGTGACCACTGGAAGCCCTCAACTTTTGGCCGCACCTCGACAACACGCCACCCTTCCATTCCCCGAAGTTTCGAACAACTCGATCACGAATGGATGACGAACTCGTCGTATTTACAGGCATGTCAAAATTTTGAACAAAAACCCAATATCAATCTCATTTCCTTAATTCACTTTGTTAACGCTGAAATTTGAACGCTAACACCCCGGTGTATGACGTGAGATCGTGAAAGCATCACCCGATAGCTCGAGAACAAATTATAAGCAGATAGTAGTGAAAAAACAGTAAACAACAGCAATTTTATAGTGGTTCGGCTTAAGAGATAGCCTACGTCCACTTTGAATATCTTTATTGACGATTTGATTACAAGTCAATGCAGTTACACTTTGATTACAACACACTTTGAGTTTCAAGTGACTTAGAACAAGTAGCCTAAACTTCAACGTCGATCCAAATCTTTGAACACATGTTTGACATGTTTGATTTCTTCGTGAAGTTCCTTGAAGGTGTTGAAGTAGTTCAGAATGCAGCAGAGTAACGGCGCTTGAAATGAATGAGCCCAAAAGTCCTTTGCTAGTTGGAACTAGGGTCGTATTTATAGGCATTTTTCGGAGTTAGGTCGTAGGTCGTGACCGACCTAAGTTAGGTCGTAGGTCGTGACTGACCTAAGATGCACTGTCTTCTCTTTCACAAGAACACGCATGCTGATTTGCACAAGTTCTAGGTCGTGAGCGACCTTACTAGTAGCGGCATAGAAAAGGCGGCCTTCTAATGCAATGTCTTTAGGTCGTGAGCGACCTATCTTAGGTCGTGAGAGTTCTATAGGTCGCAGAATTCCATAGGTCGCAGCTTCCCTTAGGTCGCAGAGTTCTGTAGGTCGCAGTTTCCCTTAGGTCGCAGCTACTTTTAGGTCACTTGATAAGTTAAGTCGCCAGGCCGCTCCATCTCTTAGGTCGCTAAGGACTGAAGGTACTAGGTCGCATAAAGACTTTAGGTCGCTAAATCCTTTGTCTCGTTAGGTCGCTTGCTTGCTTATCTGGTTAGGTCGCTCCATACCTTTAAGTTGTAAGGTTGCTCTGGCTCATAGGTCGCTAAGTCGCTGAAGCTTTAGGTCGCTAAAGCTTTCGGTCGCTAGGTCGCATAAACTTTAGGTTGCTAGGTCGCATTATCCTTTAGGTCGCTAGGTCTCTTAGGTCATTGGTCTAGTTAGGTCGTTGGTCTAGTTAGGTCGCTCCACATTTTCCAGTTTCCAACGAAGAGGAGTTAACATTTGCCCCTCGAAGTACGTGCCTAGGTCATAGGTCGTGTGCTTCGATTCTCTTAACTCGAGCTCTGATGAGTTGTTAGGTCGCGAGCGACCTATCGAGAAAATTAGGTCGTGTGTGTCGATTCACATCTCACTTCCCTGGGGTATAAATGACATAGGTCGTTCCTCTTTCACTTCATCTGCTCTGACCTTCCTATTCGGCCATTATCAAGTTCTCAAGTTCTCGAAGGCAAATTCAACCCATTTAGCTGTCAATTTATCTTCACCTACATAATACGTAAGTGAATTCAATCTCTAACCCACGATAATCGCCATCCAATTGTGAATCCACGTTTTCCGCCTCGAGTATAATTCATGTGTGGTGCCCTATTTTGAATGATTATTACGATCGATCTTTGATCACCGTTCGATATGTCATCGTTGTGATTCAAGAAGGCACGGTAACATTAATGGATCGGAGGTATTTGGATTTGATTCCTGGATGATTCGGTGGCATGTAGGAATGATGAATTTTTACGAAGGGGATGATGGACTTGCTCATGAGTGATAACGGGTTAATGGGTTAGTGGAGAAGAAGGTGATTGGTGGAGGGAAGCGATGTTTTTCGCTTGAGCGGGAGCTTGCTTAAGATCCTATTAGAACCGACCCATGAACCTGCGCGACCTATAGAACCTCGCGACCTAGGACTTTCGCGACCTAAGACTTAGGCGAAAGCGCATTGCTTTGAACTGCTGGGTTATTGGGTCTGGTGTAGAGAGGAAGTTAGGCGACCTAACGGATTTGAGTGACAAAAAATGCTTCACGACATTAGGGCCCTTGAGACCTAAAGAACATTTTCGACCTACGTTAGGTCGCTGAACGACCTAAAACTTGTACGACCTAATTTCTGCAGCATAGGTTTTTAGGTCGCAGCCGAGTTAGAACTTGATAAATTTGCATTGCTCTAGACTCCTTTAATTTGCACAGTGCGACCTAAAAGAGCTCTGACCTATACTAGGTCGTTGGTCGACCTAGGACTTGTGAAATTTTTGAGAGAATTTGATTGAACTGCTTGGACTTGAATCATTTGAAATTCATTACATTCCTTTGCAGATTGCCCTAACTTTTAATCTAACAACCTGTTTAAACACAACATTTGCAGAAAAATGGGACGAATATACTGTCACTGACCGCCCACATCGAATGACAGATTAGTCGATAAAGAATAATCAACTTAAATGAACTGTGTGAGTGAAATGCTGTGAATCAACCGACTCAAATGAAGTGTTAAAGCAAAGCTAAAATTTTGTTTGAATTAACACTGCGCTTGAGTTCTAAATTAACAAGTCCTAAAATCTCACAATCGATCAGTTGTCAATTAGTTTAATTTCAGTTATTTCGCTTGTTATTTTTATTAGTTTTGCACAACACTTCACACTTTTAGGAAACATGCACCTTCACACCTGAACATCCAGTTACTCATGTAGAATGACGTCTCAACAAGAAGAGATGATAGAACACGTCGAAGGGGCTTTTCTGGTTGTTATTCCACTAGAGAACCCTCCGGAAAGAACTCCTACCCTTCTGAAACAGCGGGTGCTTAATCAATTATGCGTTCAATTTGGCATTGCCGAGGCAGAAGTTTTACTCCCCGGACCAAATGATTTTGTTGATAGACCACCTTCCGGTTTTGTTGCCATTAATCGCCAAATGTGCTTAAGTGGAGCAATTCCTCCCTTTAATGAATTTCTTCAACAAATCCTTCTTCGAATGACGATCTCTCCTTTCCAACTGCATCCCAATGGCTATGCCATTTTGATGGGATTGTGCGTTATGTTCAGGAGAACTTTTGACCGTCTTCCGAGTTTTGAGGAAATCTGTTACCTGTGCACTTTTGCGAAGAACAAGGACCACCCTTCGATTGTACTTGTAAGAGGTGCGAGGAACCGTAAACTAATTTTGGATTTTCCGGAGAGTGCACATGGTTTTTTGAATCAATTCTTCTATATTCGTTGCCCCGCTGGATTTTACGCAGACTGGAGAATAGGAAGTGAGATCTTTTTTCCCTTCTCTCTTCAATTTCATCTTAAGTTTTTCATGGTTCGTATTGCTAGATGCTGATTCCATTCCTTATTTTTACAGCACTTCCTCCTCCTTCTAGAGATTCCAGTCATAAACCAGTCTTTGAAAGGCTAAGCATTGTGGCTGTTGAAGAAAGGAGCGCAAAATTTCTATTGACAGATGAACTTCTTCATCGGTTTGAGCTTTTACATTCTTCCCATTCTACTCAACTTCATGAAGTTCCGACTGAAGTTCTCGATTCTCCGATGAAAACTCCTGATGCCCCAGTCTCTATTAAAGAGCACATGCGGGGAGGAACCTCTATAGAAACTTCACTAGTAAAATGTTCCACTCCAAGGGATGATGCGGAGCCATCTGAAAAGCCTGCACTTGCCCCCATAACTGAAGAAGAGGAGTCCCTTCCTCATACTGATAAGAACGTTGATCTTGGAGTTGATATTTTTGGGAGTTTAAGTGACATAATGGTCACTTCTCAAGAACTTTTTAGGGATGATGTTTCCAAAACTGTCTCTTCTGTAATTGAGGCGACATCTTCTCTACAACAAATGTCAACCCCTTCTACTCAAGTTATCACTACCTCTACTCCACAGAGTGGTATGTAACTTGATGCATGTAGCTTACACGTTACACAACACTTAGGATTTTTCAGCACTTCTACGCATTCATCTTCTTATACTTTAAAGATTTCTAAAGCTTATTATTTTTATTCCAGATTCTCCAATGGGGCGCAGCAGTTCATATTATGATGATTTCCAGCGCTACGGGAGGCGTAGCCAATATGATTATAGGCGTCACCTCCCCTCTTACAGAGAATCGGATGAAGAGAGGGCCATCAGGAAAGCAGACGAGAGACGAGCATATGAAGAACGTCACCGAAGAGAACAAGAAAGACATGACCCTCCCCACAGAGATGATGATACCCAAAAAAGAAAGACTCACGATGAGAGAGGTAAAGGTCGCATGGAAGATTCTTCTAGCAAGCGGGCTAAACTTACTGAAGAAACAATGCCGACAGTTTCCCAAAATGTTCCTGCTCAATCTCCTACCCCCGTTCGTTCCGACATTCAAACAATCATCAACCGGCCCGCATACCAAGTTGGGTAAGGTCCTCCCACTCTTCAAACTCGATTCCCTCAGTGGTGCCTGTGAGGGGTTCGATTTGATCTCGACTTGGTTCCTCTCGACAAATCGGCTATGCTGCGAAATCTTGATACTGTCAGGACCGACATTGAAAGAATGTCGAACTGGCAAAAACTTGTCGACGAGCTTCAGAGGGTTAACCGAGCCAATCTCGAGGCCATGCTCACAATGGAGAACGATAAGGCTGAGTGGCAGAAGACTCTCGAACAGCATGACGCCGAAATGAGAAGTATTGCTTCCTATAATGAAAAGCTGGAAGCGGAAGTAGAAAAGATTAAGGAAGAATTAGCTACTTCGTCTACTCTCTATTCTCAAAAGGAGAGCATGCTTCAGCAACAAGTACGAGATGCGCATGCCAGTCAAAGGGCAGTCGAAGATAAGCTTACACACACGGAGAAGGTCATAGAAGAATATCGCGCTGAAACTTTACAGCTGCGAGAACAGACCGGCTCTCAAAGCTTGGAGATAGAGATGTTAAAAGCTCGACTTGCCATGGCCGAAAAGGAGCGTGACGAGGCTGTTGCTGGTAAACTCGCGGCCGAAGAGGCCCATCAAGCAACCAAAGCTGACATTAGCTCCACATTATTTGATTTTTATCTGCACAGCATTTTGGGGCGTGGCAGCCTTGCCTTTCTAGGCCCTAAGTATGAAATTACACTAGCTGAAGTTTGGGAGGCAGCACTCGATATGCTAGGTTGTAAAGGTGCTGGCTACGCTGAGACAGCTCTTGAAGAGCATTATCTCGATGATGATGCCCGCGCCGCTCTTGCCAAAGGAAAAGAGCAACTCGCCAGGGTACGGGCCGGAATGGCGGAAGGGGAACGTTCTGAGAAAGAAATACCACCTACCACTTCTGAACGTCCTTTAGTTTCTTCCGAAGTTGACATTACAGGTTCCAATGCTCATTCGCTGCCTCCTACAAGAACCGGGGTAATTACCCCTACTGATGATGAGGCTTTGGAGGATATCGGGGCTCAAAATTATGAGATTGAACTAACGAAGCAAACATCTTCAGGTAATTTTGACATTGGTCCGATTCAGGTGGATCGCTTGCTTGCTCCTCAAAAGTTTGATGAGCTTCTCGATTACTTCTTGAATCTCGACGAACCCATATCTCCCTTCTTTCGGGGAGATACTAATATTTTTAATTTCTCTTCTTCTGCAGTTGAAACACCAAGTGCTATGCAGACTTCACTTCCTCCGGTTATCCCTCCTCCGTCTCTTCAGGTGACTCCTCCTTCTGCTTCACAGCCCGGGTCACAAGAGGAGCAGATTGAGGCTCTTCATGGCTTGGATGACCCTATCGCTTCGCAAGAGCAGAAAGACGAGGGACTTGAAGGAGGCGAGATCTCTCCGGAGCGGACTCCTTCTGATGACGTAGTTTTGTCCGCTCTTGTTACTCCAGGGAGTGAGTCTTCTTCGAAGAGAAGAAAGAAGCACGGAACATCGAAGAGGAGGGGGAAGAAAATCATCACTACGGAAGAGGAACCGGAAGTTGCACCGGTTGCACTTTCCTCTCCTTCTTCCCTTATGCCTAAAGATAGACCTGAAAAACTAATCATTCGGCCAGGCAAAGGGTCCAAAGGTGGTAAGAAGAAGTGAAGAGTCGGACTTCAGGCTTTTTGATTCCTTTTTTGTGTAATGGTCGGATGTTGTGCAGGCACCGGCCCCTGCTTTTTTTTATTTTGAAACCTGTATCTGCAATTGAATAAAATGATCCTTTATTTGTACAGACTCTTGTTTGAATTTGAGAATGCATTTATTATTCATTTTTGCACAAGTTTATTTATATGATATTGCGGTGAACTTGTGGTATGTTGCTTGAGCGCATTTTACCGATATAGCTATACCATTTTGTATGTAACTATACCATGTTGCCCCTATACCATAAGCTTGCTGCAATATTTTATACTTTGAGGGGACTTGCACACTTATTTTCTGAAGAGTAATTACTTCATTCTTGAAGAAATTTTTCGTAGAGTACGACTTCCTTCACATAAGTTTTTACGCTTTGTCCTTCGAAGAAATCACTTTTTTTTTTACTTATGTATGCATTTTGCCAAGTGAATTCTTCTATGTGGTAAAGCGGGCCTCTGAAGGGTACTTTAACTTTCTTCCTTTTTTTTCTTTTTTTTTGAGGAAGGTTATTTTCAAGAATAGGCAAATCACTCTTCCTTTGAAAGTTAAAGTATGCCCTTGATGAGGATATATTTTTTTTTCTTTTTTTGAAATAGAAATTTGTACTTCTGAGGAGGGATTTTTCACGTTTCAACACTTGGAAGTTTTATTTCAATCTTGGTGAAACGTGTACCTCTAAAGAATTGTGCCTTCGAAGAAAGCCTTTTCACGTTTCAACACTTGGAAGTTTTATTTCAATCTCGGTGAAACGTGGGCTTCCGAAGAAGTCTTTCTTTTTTATTGTGTCCCCGGGAGGGGGTTGTACCTATGAGGAGGGATTTTCCACGTTTCAACACTTGGAAGTTTTATTTCAATCTTGGCGAAACGTGTACCTCCAAAGAGTTGTGCCTTTGAAGAAAGCCTTTTCACGTTTCAACACTTAGAAGTTTTATTTCAATCTCGGTGAAACGTGGGCTTCCAGAAAGGTCTTTATTTTGTTTTGCATTTCAACTTTGGTGAAGTGAAATTCCGAAGAGCGGCTGTTACACTTCAACTCCTGGTGAAATGTGCCTCCGAAGAGGTCTTTATTTTGTTTGCATTTCAACTCTGGTGAAGTGAAATTCCGAAAAGCGGTCGTAACACTTCAACTCCTGGTGAAATGGGCCTCCGAAGAGGGCTTTATTTTGTTTGCATTTCAACTCTGGTGAAGTGAAATTCCGAAGAGCGGCTGTTACACTTCAACTCCTGGTGAAATGTGCCTCCGAAGAGGTCTTTATTTTGTTTGCATTTCAACTCTGGTGAAGTTAAATTTCGAAGAGCGGTTGTTACACTTCAACTCCTGGTGAAATGTGCCTCAGAGAGGGTTTTCATCGCCTGGAAGTTACTCTCTCATGGTTGGAGGGTCATGACTCCTCCAATCTTTTTTTTTGAGTAGAGAACTTTCTTTTTTGTGGCGTATGACCCATTAAAGGTCTTTATTCTCCGAAGAGTTGTGCCTCCGAAGAGGATTTGTGCTGCCGATGATGGCTTTGGTTGTTCCCTTGTCCACTTGCTTATGCTTTTTCAGTGATCCTCTTTTTTTTTTACAAGTGACTTGTTTAATCCAAGGAAATGTACTTCATTGTCAGGCAAGTTCGTGAGAACGAGCATCAGCTTCTTAATTGGATGTTTGTTTGTTCAAACGATCTCAATTTATTAGCAAAGGCCCGTTGCTGTCGAAATCATAGGCCGTTCAATTGAAGTACTTCCTATCTAGGATTTGAATTTGGAGATTTTGTGACTTGAAATTTGGCGAGAATCACTGGGTCTTATTATGTGCAAGTTTCACTTCCATTGTCTGCAAAAATTTGAATCGACATTTCAGCAATACATTCTATGTACTTTTTATATCGAAAATAAAGCAAACATGTAATAATAATAAGGAACACAAGATTTCTAGTGGTTCGGCCAGGAAATTGGGCCTACATCCACTTTATATTTTTTCATTATTTACTTGCATCAGTTTTACAATTGCCTTCAATTACAAGAATCATACATTCATAATTCTTTTTACAATATTTCGACAAAATTTTCAAGTAAAGTATGGACGCAAATGATTGTTGTTCCATGCCCTTGGAATTTGATCTCCTTCAACAGTAGTGAGTTTGAATGTGCCGTCAAGAAGCTTCTGACCTATGACATATGGTCCTTCCCAATTTGGCCCAAACACACCTGTCGCTGTCATAATTCTCTTCAGGACTAGGTCTCCAATCTCAAAGCTGCGTTGGCGAACTTTGGAATTGAAATGTCTGGCTATCCTTTGCTGATGAGCTGCAATTCTGAGATTAGCCTCATCTCTTTTTTCGTCAAGGAGATCTAGCGCTTCAAGCTGTAGCTTTTTGTTTTCTGCTTGATTGAAATGGATTCTTCTATGTGAAGGGACCTCTATTCTACCGGAATCATTGCCTCTGACCCGTATGCCAATGAAAACGGGGTGTGCCCAGTTGCAGTTTTGTGAGTGGTTCTGTATGCCCATAGTGCCAGTGGTAGCTTATCGACCCAACCACCTTTCACTCTTTCAAGTTGCTTTTGGATGGTTGACTTAATAATTTTGTTCACGGCTTCCACTTGCCCGTTTGCCTGCGGATGAGCCACTGCTGAGAAGCTTTTCCGGATTTTGAATTTCTTGCAAAAACCTTGGAATTCTTCACTTTCAAACTGAGTACCATTGTCTGTAATTATTTTTTGAGGCACACCGTATCTGCAAATGATGTTTTTAGTCACAAAACTTATCATCTTCTTTGAGGTGATAGTAGCCAGTGGTTCAGCTTCTGCCCACTTAGTAAAATAATCTACAGCAACAATGGCATATTTAATTCCAAATTTGGCAGTTGGTAACGGTCCTACAAGGTCTATCCCCCATATTGCAAACGGCCATGGACTGACCATCTGTGTGAGTTCAGTGGAAGGAGCTCTAGGAATTTTGGCGAATCTTTGGCATCTGTCACATTTTCGGGAATACTCTGCTGCATCTCGATTAATTTCTGGCCAAAAATATCCGTATCGGAGAATTTTCTTTGCTAATGTTTGGCCACCTAAATGATCACCACACTCTCCTTCGTGTACCTCTGCTAGGATTGCTTTGGACTCTTCCCTGGATACACATCGAAGTAATGGCATTGAGAATCCCCGTCTGTATAATCGGCCATCCTGGATTATGTATCGAGAGGCTTTTCTTAGTAGCTTTTGTCGTTCTTTTGAGTTCCCTGGTAAGGATCCATTGAGCAGATATTCTGTTATCGGAGTCATCCATGATTCTTGCTCTTGAGACATGCTCATGATCCAATCAATGTCCATCTCATCAATGCTAGGAGTCGACAGGACCTCCACTGGAGTTAACCCCAGAAATTGAGCTTCGCTTGTGCTAGAATACTTTGCGAGAGAATCTGCTTTCACGTTTTCTTCTCGAGGAATGTGACTTATCATGTAATGATCGAAATCACCCAGGAGTTCCCAAGCCTTTGACAAGTAGGCGGGCAGATTCCCCCTTTTGCTTGGAATTCCTTTTTGACTTGGCATACAATAAGCTGAGAATCACTGAATATCTGCAACGCTCGGATGTTTAATTCTTTAGCAATCCTTAAGCCAGCGATAAGGGCTTCGTATTCTGCTTCATTGTTTGTTGAAGGAAATTCCAATCTTAGTGCATAGCATAATGATCGGCCTTCAGGGGTCTCAAGTACAACTCCGGCTCCAGAACAGTAGTCGTTTCTCGCACCATCGACATATAACTTCCATTGGATTGGGGAATCGTCGACCGTTTTCTCCTCACTGTTACCCTTATCTGTGAATTCTGCGATGAAATCCGCTAAAGCTTGTCCATTGATTGCTTTTCGGGGATGATAAGTGATGTCATACTGACTGAGTTCAATATTCCACTTTAGAAGACGACCCGAAGTCTCAGGGCGAAATAGGACTTGCTTTAAAGGTTGATCAGTGAGGACTCTGATAGGATGAGCTTGAAAATATTGCCTCAACTTTCTAGATGCAATTAGTAGGCAATAGGCGAGTTTTTCCAACTTAGAGTAATTCATCTCTGCCCCGGTGAGTCTTTTGCTGATATAGTAAACTGGATGTTGAATCCTTTTGTCTTCTCGTATCAGCGCTGCACTTAAAGCATGAGATGATACTGCCAAGTATATAAGAAGATCCTCGCCATCGCCAGGCCTAGAAAGTATTGGAGGCGTTTCCATATGGCGAATCAATTCATCAAAGACTTTTTGGCATTCGGGAGTCCAATCGAAGTTTTTCTTTCCTTTCTTTAGGGCGTCAAAGAATGGGATGCATTTATCTGTGGCTTTGGAAATGAACCGACTCAAGGCGGCGACTTTTCCATTGAGACTTTGCAATTCCTTCTTTGTTCTAGGGGCTTTGACTTCTTTCAATGCAGTAATTTGAGCTGGACTGGCCTCAATGCCCCTAGCGCTCACGATGAAACCTAAAAACTTGCCGGATTCCACTCCAAATGAACATTTCAAAGGATTGAGCTTCATTCCGTATTTTCGGAGGACTGCGAACATGTCCGCTAAGTGTTCTATGTGATCCACTGCTTTCTTAAACTTTACTAACATGTCATCGACGTAGACTTCCATAGTCTTGCCTAATTGCTGTTTGAACATAGCATTAACAAGTCTTTGGTATGTTGCCCCTGCATTCTTTAGCCCGAAGCACATAACTCTGTAGCAGTAAAGACCAATGTCGGTGATAAAGCTCGTGTCCTCCTGATCTGGCTCATGCATCATAATCTGGTTATATCCGGAGTAAGCATCCATAAAAGATAACAATTCGTGTCCCGTTGTTCCGTCTACCAGTTGATCAATTCTGGGTAATGGGAAGCAGTCTTTGGGGCAGGCCTTGTTTAGATCTGAAAAATCGATGCATACTCTCCATTTTCCGTTGGCTTTCTTAACCAACACTGGATTTGAAACCCAATTCGGATAGGTAGATTCTTTGATAAAATTATTCTCCATGAGCCGATCAACTTCTTCTTTTAATGCCGCCGACCTTTCTGGACCTTGAGTTCTCCTCTTCTTTTTCACAGGTGTAAATTTTGGATCAATATTTAGAGCATGCACTGCAACTTCTGGGGATATTCCGGACATATCGGCATGGGTCCAAGCAAAAACATCCAGATTTGCCTTTAAAAAAGATATTAAGATATTCTGAATTGACACATTAAGTTGTGAACCCACATTCAACACCTTGTTTGGGTCCTTTGGGTCAACGGGCATTGGTATTGTCGTTTCCACTGGTACCACTCTATTTTCCCCTGCACTGACTTTTCTAGGGTCCATCTCTTTCCTTGCTCCGCTGTGCTCGCCAGTGCAGGGTCCGCCCTGTAATTGTTACAAGGCTGGTTCTTTGATGCGGACTGGGGCTGCCGCATTCTTTCCCATTTCTCTTTTTCTGGTTTCTCGTAGCTCTGTCAGATAACACTCTGGCCCAGCATTTTGATCCCCTTTTATAACTCCTACTCCATTGTCTGTAGGGAATTTAATAGTGAGACACCACGGGGCAAGAACAGCTTTGAATGCTGCCAGAGTTGGACGACCAAGGAAAGCATTGTAAGCAGAAAATTCGTCGACAATCACAAAAGTTTGCTTGCGGACCACTTTTCTCTTTCCTTCTCCAAGTTCCACAAACAAATCAATGGTCCCTACCGGCTGCTTTGGCTCCCTAGTGAAACCAGCAATTTTCTGCGATGAGGCTTGCACATCAGCCATAGGGATCTTCATTTGGTCGAATGTTTTCTTGAAGAGGATATTGCAGGATGCGCCACAATCAATGAGAACTCTTCTGACAATAGCTGGCCCGATACCAGCCGAGATGACTAGAGGATCCAAGGTAGGAGCTTCAATACCTGCGGAATCCCTAGCTTTGAACACAATATCATCATCAAAAGTTCTTTGTTGCTTCAAGGGCGTAGCACCTTCCAAAACGAATACATCTTCCTCGGTCGGTACATACTTTAAAGCTCGGGTATACCTTTCCATCTCACCCCAGCTTCTGCCTGCTGGGTGAGGTCCTCCTGTAATGACATTGATAATGGGCCTTCCAGATTCATGCCCTGCAGCCTTCTCACTCGTCCTAGGCTGATGAGTAGGAGCCTGTTGCCCCTGACTAGATGAAGCAGGATTGTTGCTATTCTTTTTCACAAATTGCTGCAGTTTGTTTTCCCTTAGCAACTCTTTAATAAGATTTTTCAGCTGGCGGCATTCGTCGGTCTCGTGACCGGGTTGATTATGGAAGCGGCAGAACTTCCCACTCTGTATAGCCTTTTTCCCGGTCCTTAGAGGAGGAGGTTTAGGAAAGTCAACAGAATCTTTAGTGGCAAGGTAGATACGCTCCGGCGTATCTGATAAAGGAGTATATTCTGATGGCTTGAAGGATCGGGGTTTCTTCAGATTACTCTGCTTCTTCCCATTGTTATTTTCCCTTTTTTGCCCTACATATTCATTCTTGCGTGGAACAACAGTGTTATCTTCGGCTTTTTCCAACACTGCCTTTACCGGTACGGGACGGCTTTCTAAGCGTATGAATTCATCTGCTTTTTTATAGAACTTTTCAAGGGAATTTGGTTCCGTTATGTTTAGCCATTTCCCAAATTCGCTCGACTTGTCAATACCCTTCATCAGATAAGTCAATATCATTCGCGGTTCTGCATTGTCCACCTCAGCTAGCGCTATATTAAAGCGGTTTAAGAAAGATCTGATAGTCTCTCCTGGATTCTGCTCCAAACTTGACAGTGACATGATATCCTTGGCTTTTGAGGCGTATAGTCTGAACTGCTCCTTGAACTTCCGGGTTAAGTCAGAAAACTGATCGATAGATCGGTCTGGAAGTTTGGTGAACCAAAGCAGATCTACACCTTCGAGATACACAGGAAAATATCGGCACTTTATTTCATCAGAGGCTCTGGCACATGTCATGTGCCAATCATACTTGTATAAGAATTCGTTCGGATCACTTGTCCCCCTGTAAGCTAGAATGGTTGGAGGGACAAACTTCCTTGGGAATTCAGCCTTTAAGATTTTCTCAGTAAACGGAGTTTTACTTGGGGCGAAACCCCATTCTTTCTCGTCTTCAACCCTCTGCATACTCTCTTTCATAATTTGTCGGACCATTCCAGAAAGATACTCATCATCATGTCGAGTTCTAGATCCACCAACCTCTGGAAGTGTTTGTTCAAAGGGGCTAGCAGCCCTTTCAGGAGCATTTCTTTCTTCAGCATCACGAATGTTGCCAGCAAAATTCCATTCATTACCTGCCGGTTGACGGTTTGCCCCAAGCAAATCGTTCAACCTATTCAGAATTAGGGCATTCTGGGCATTCTGAGCCTCGAATTGTGCATTTTGGGCATTTATCTATTGGTTCAACCCTAAGATTGCAGCATCCAGCTCTGCCTTTGTAACGCTGACAGCTGGAGTGGCTTGATTCGATATAGGGGAAGCGGAGGTTCCCTCTTGAATATTCCCAGATCTGACAGATCTACTTTTCCTTCCAGGAGCCATAATCTCGGATAGACTTCTGGTTTTCAAGGAAATTCTCTCTACAAACCTCTGTGAAGCAATGATGATAACTCGCCTGAGTTCGATTTCTCGGTGAAAGCACCAAAAATGTTAACGCTGAAATTTGAACGCTAACACCCCGGTGTATGAAGTGAGATCGTGAAAGCACCACCCGATAGCTCGGGAATAGATTATAAGCAGATAGTAGTGAAAAAACAGTAAACAACAGCAATTTTATAGTGGTTCGGCTTAAGAGATAGCCTGCGTCCACTTTGAATATCTTTATTGACGATTTGATTACAAGTCAATGCAGTTACACTTTGATTACAACACACTTTGAGTTTCAAGTGACTTAGAACAAGTAGCCTAAACTTCAACGTCGATCCAAATCTTTGAACACATGTTTGACATGTTTGATTTCTTCGTGAAGTTCCTTGAAGGTGTTGAAGTAGTTCAGAATGCAGCAGAGTAACGGCGCTTGAAATGAATGAGCCCAAAAGTCCTTTGCTAGTCGGAACTAGGGTCGTATTTATAGGCATTTTTCGGAGTTAGGTCGTAGGTCGTGACCGACCTAAGTTAGGTCGTAGGTCGTGACTGACCTAAGATGCACTGTCTTCTCTTTCACAAGAACACGCATGCTGATTTGCATAAGTTCTAGGTCATGAGCGACCTTACTAGTAGCGGCATAGAAAAGGCGGCCTTCTAATGCAATGTCTTTAGGTCGTGAGCGACCTATCTTAGGTCGTGAGAGTTCTATAGGTCGCAGAATTCCATAGGTCGCAGCTTCCCTTAGGTCGCAGAGATCTGTAGGTCGCAGTTTGCCTTAGGTCGCAGCTACTTTTAGGTCACTTGATAAGTTAAGTCGCCAGGCCGCTCCATCTCTTAGGTCGCTAAGGACTGAAGGTACTAGGTCGCATAAAGACTTTAGGTCGCTAAATCCTTTGTCTCGTTAGGTCGCTTGCTTGCTTATCTGGTTAGGTCGCTCCATACCTTTAAGTTGTAAGGTTGCTCTGGCTCATAGGTCGCTAAGTCGCTGAAGCTTTAGGTCGCTAAAGCTTTCGGTCGCTAGGTCGCATAAACTTTAGGTTGCTAGGTCGCATTATCCTTTAGGTCGCTAGGTCTCTTAGGTCGTTGGTCTAGTTAGGTCGTTGGTCTAGTTAGGTCGCTCCACATTTTCCAGTTTCCAACGAAGAGGAGTTAACACACTTAATAGAAAAATTAATTGATAATTTTTACTACATTACCAATGCTCGCACTTTCTTCAACACGAATTTGAACATTTAAAGTTGATTAAATCACTGGAAATTGATAACAATACAATTTTCATTCAATTGTGTACTGCTCTTACATTACTACACTAAAAATCTTTATTTTTGTTTTAAAAATCATCAATTTACTTAGGGATTCAAAATATAAACTTGAATCAATAATTTACAACGGTCGAATTTTATCAACTATCGCTTGATTCCCTGAATATCAATATCACAGTGACATATTTTATAAAAATGGTTTAATCAACCTTTACAAATCTTAATTTAAGTTTTATATCTTATGTTGTTGAGAAATCAAAGCTTATCCATGATTTAAATAAGGATGATTTGAGTTTTTGCACAAAATATACAACCAGTACCAACTTCAGGAAAGCACAGAAAATCACACAACCATTTACAAGCTGTAGCATACACAATCCAAATTATCAATAAAGTTTAAATTGATTTTAATTAACTTAAAACTTAAAAAAAATGCTTACTCACCAAAAACAAACTGTTGAACAGAGCATATTTGATGTTTGCAGTCCCATCTATTCTTGTTTGAGTTAGATACATTTGAGTTGGAATTCAATTTGGTTTCACTTCTTTTTTTTATTGCAGAATGGACTGGAACATAAAAGATCATTTCACATATATATAAAAGATAAGAAGTTATGTATGAATGGAAAAAGTTTTAACCTAGTTAGGTGTTATATGCTCTATTCATTTTGTTTTATCAGGCAAGCTTTTTTTTTAATGGGGCTGATATGATTCTTGAATTCGACCCAATGTTTTTGCTGAGATGCTAAACATTAAATGCTAATGTACTTATTGTCTACACTTAATCCTATTAGTACATAGATTTTCATCACTTGCCTACATAATTATCTACAGGTACACATATACAAGCCTGTTTTCTTTTTTTTTATACTTATCTCACTACTATTTAATTATGTTGATCAGATTTTATTCTGCAAAGTAAAGATTTGTTCACATCTTGAATAGACAAAAAAAATGCTCGAACAGATGAGCAATAAATGTTGTGTTGCTTAATCTATTTACATAATTATGATTATGTTATACCATGAAGATATTGTATGCATTTGTATGAGGCTATGTTCTTCAACAAGAAGGCTAAAGGCTTGCATAGGAATACATGTTATTTTATTGCTTTGCTATGAAATACTATGTTTATAAAAATTTGTCTTCTTGCTTGTATTTTAACATACCTATGTTTGTCTGGTTCCTTTATTACACTTTTGGTTTGCTTTGAAAACATTTGCTTCATTATTTCGGACTTGAATAATTTACATATATATGGTTGTTGTTGATTTGTGTAAGAAAATATTTTGTTTTGTTAGCTTCTAATTTGCATAGGTCATACACAAATGTTAGAGTTTGGTTTTACATTACATTTGATTTTATTTTACTTTATACTTGGTGTTTTTTTTTTATACCTTGTTCTTATTTCAACTTTGTTTACAAATTGTTAAGTTATGTTGTATGAAATCTTAACTAATTAATTCTTATTTTAAATTTTACATTTGTATTTTATATTTGACTACCAATGTTTAAGTTATATTCAAAATGATTTACTTACTTATATTTGTATTCATTTCTATTTGTACTTTACCATCACTATTTAAATGATATACATGTGTGTGACTTATATTTTACATTTATATTTTATTTTGTTAGAATTAGATTTTAAATTAACCATTATCATCCATACGTATATTTCCAAATGTAAACAAAGTTCAGTATTTTAATTCAATTATATAAGGTAAATATTATTAAGAGATTTTATTAAATCTTCAGCATCAAATTCCCTTTTAAAAGTACAAATTTATATAAACAAATGGCAATTATTCCAAAATCAAATTTACTTGAAAATAATCAGTTCAGACTTTATTTAATCAGATTAAATATTTATTAAAATAAACAAGGCCAAAATCCAGGGTCGTTACATACGTACATAAGCAATATCCACTAAACACTTACCATAAGCAAATTTATTAGGCTCCACACAATTTAAATGCTTTCAATCCATATTCAAACCATCCTATTCAATTCAAATGATTACACCACTCTCTACTTAACTCAGTTTCATTTTTAGTCCAAACAAACTCATTTAAAATGAATTAATCCCAAAAGCAATCCAACTCCCATTTTCCCGAAGTCAAATCCTCATTAATATAACTTAAGTTAATTAACTCAATTACTAATTTCATTTCATTTACCAAACAATTTTTTTTAAATCATTTCGTAAAACTCGACACAACCATTTCACAATTTTACTTAAATCAAGCTTTTGTTCAAATATTACTTAAGTTATTTTACTTTTCGTCTAGTTATTTCATTTTTCGTCAAGTTATTTCGATTTTAAAACTCAAGTTATATATATATATACATTATAAGCACTTTCCAATTTAAATCCTTAATTTGATTTTAATTACCAACCAATTTCATCTACTAACTAAATTTAAATTAGTTTATTCACTCAACCATTTTGAATTACATACTTCCAATTATATTCAATTCACCGACAATCCAAGCTGAATTCATTTGCACTTCATTGCTTACATTCAATTTATTTATTTTGTTTTTATTTTTGTGCAAATTCAGTGATATTTATTTACAAGAATATTCATCAAAGTTTATAACTAATTTGAATTGATGCCAATTCAATCTATACTTAATTCGATTTCATTTTAATCGATTCCGTTCAATTTATTTTGCATTCTATATTCTCATTCATTTTATTTGAATCCATTTATTTATCTTGGAACATTTCATATTGGTTACATCAAATACTTATTTCATAATTTATTTGCAAACTAAACATTTGCCACATTAAATTGGTATACGACTTTCATTTAACCAATTCAAGTTCCATCTCCATATTTCATTACCAATTAATTATTAATTTGTTTATTCAAGGTTTATTCCCAATATTTTATTTTTATCTCAAAACCACTTTAACTATTTTACTGGAGGTCAATTTATTTTATAATTTAAGTTTTGAATTTTCCATTCACTTCCCAATATTCAAATCCATTTTATTTTGGCTTATTTATTTCACTTCTAAATTTTATAAGTCACAAACTTATTTATTTTCATACTTTCATCAATGGACAACCAATCCCATTCACGTTTTACTTTTAACTCGGAATTATACATTTTATTTAGCCAATATATTTTTATTATTCCGTAAAAATTTAAAATATAATTCCAGAGTTCAAATAATTTCCTAAAATTTCAAAATCACTTTTGAAATCAACTACATCCAAAATCCTTTGGCAAATTCAATTATCCCTTTGTGTTTTCAAAACCAAACCCAGTTCACAAACAATTCCAATTTAAAATATTCAGGTAGCAATTCTTCTCTTGGAAACTCAAAAATGAACACCGATGATGTCGCGATCATCATCGAAATTATTTTCCAGCGATCGAAAGAGTTTAGTGCTTTTATCTCTTTAACAACATTTCAAATATTTTTAGTTTCCAAATCTCATAAGATTTTCAAATACAACTCAAAATATTTCCAAAATAATACTATTATTCCTCCAAACCTTTTTGAAACCATTTTTAACCCCAAAGGAATTTAAATTTTTCCCAAAAATTCCAAATTGCAATTCCTTTAAATCTATATTCAAACATTCTCTGGAATTTTCATCTTATTTTAATTTCACATGTTTCTCTGGAATTCTATTTTCAAAATTATAATCACCTTTGCAGTTTACATTTACAAATCTCATTTGTATATGAAGTTTATTTCAATTTATAAATTACATTTATAATCTATAATTCAAATTCCATTTGGTTATATAAATTTATTCTTCAACTTTGGTTATAAGTTTTCAATTTCTTATTCAATTTCTACACAATAGTGTAAATAATTTAATATTATCATTCCTTAACAATCAAGCATCCAAATACTATAATACTTTACAAAAATTATATCTTTTATATAAAAAAATAATTTGGGTAAAATTATTTCATTTACCCTACTTTAAAACAATATTGTGTCGAATTGTTCCATTCAAGTGTTTAGAGATCCCTATCAATAACGTTAATTATTCGTATTGACCAGAATCCATAAACTACTCAATAAACCAATCAACACAATATAAAATCATTTTATATTCACTAACAAATACACGCTCATATCTATTAATACGCTCAAACTCAGTCTAGAGTACTATTGACTCTATTTCAATGAGTAATTCCCAGCAGAGCGAAGGTTATCGCTAGCCTAAGCTCTGATACCAACTATAACGACCCGCAAATCCGTACCCCTTGAGTCGTCACTATTCTAACTAAATCAACTCATGTTGTACAGAAATACGAACCATTTGGGTTAAAGAAGAAGAGGAAGAAGAAGAAAATAGAAATCAACAACATAATCTAACCATCGCAGCGGAATAAAATATAATAAATAATAAATAATCTTTACTCAAAGATCAAATATATCAGTTTATATATTACATCACCAGAGTACATCAATCACAGCTCAATATCAATAACATACATCTGGATACACAGCTACTCTATACAGTGGAATATATATAAAACAAGTACGGAAGTACGTATCGTCATCCAGCTCGTCTCTTGAGCTCCACAGCATCATATCCTGTATCCTATAATATTCGATCTGACCTGAGCACTACAGTTAAATAACACCCGAGTCAGTCTGGAATACCAGCGTGAGAAAATCACAGTCAATTGATTATTAAAGTTTCAAAAATCCTTTGAAAATAAAAGCATCTCGTAAGACCACGCCACAAATAAACATGTCGGGTTTTTACCTTACGATAGCTAAATCATTTTTTATAAAATCCTCTGATATTATAATAGTGTCTATATACAAATACTACTAAAATATCCGAAATTGTTACATTATTAAATTCCAGCATACTAGCCACAAAGTGGGTAATACAAACAAAACTCGTAAAAGGGCTAGTAGGGAGAATGGATTTCCAACTAATGACTAGGCACTGGGGTACCACCTGTCACAGTACGTGGCCTAAATCACAGTACCGAGGAGTACACCCGCTCCCCTGCAACACAAGGCCGGACCCATCCCTTATTGGACAGTTTCGAATAAGATCACCCTACGGTTGGGATCAGCAGCCACCCACTAAGCCGAAATAAAGGGACATCTAGACAGGGATGACCTTACTCTCAAGTGGGGGCTACCCACGAAGCCTTGCTGCATAACCCCTGATTTTCAGTCATTCCCGGTTGATGAGGCTTGAGGCTAAACATTACCTTTAGAATGTATCACTTAGAATGCTCATCATCCACCTGACGATGTTTTGAAAGCATTCATCCATACAAGTCCGTCCCGGGTCCGAACGGAACCGAAGGCACTATTCCTACCACGTCCATTTTGGAAATATCCTCAGGATTAGTAGCGACTAGCCCTTGCACTTCACTGCTCCATCTTCGAATCCAAACTCGTTTTCCACGAAAACGTACAAACCGGATCGAAGTGGTTTTCGAGAAATAAATCTCGATCCCGGTCTCTTCGAAACAACAACGTATTTGTCCCATATTGATAGTCGGTGGTTTAACTATCAATTAATGTTCACAAACAACCATTCAACAATAAATAATTTTCCAAATTATTTATTAATCCCAAAAATATCTTCACAAGATATATTTCCACTTTTCAATTCTTTTGAAAACAGTTTCAAACTATCTTCCTTTTCTCAAAATAAATTCCAAATATTTCATTTCCACTGGAATCACCAAACACAAAACTTTAGATTTTTAAAATAATTTAAAAACACTTTATTGTAAAATATATTTAACATTTAATTTAGAAAAATTACTGTAATACTTAATTTAAAATAATACTCTAGAAATAACAAAAATAAGTTACCTTATAACTATACATTAGATTTTCTTCTTTAAAATGCCAAATCATTCTTTAAATAATTATTACGATAATGGATTAAAATAAAATACTTACTTTGGAATTTACTTTAAAACATTTAAGTTAAGACTACTTCAATAATTGGCTAAAATATATACTATATGAATATTCGAAAATAGGGTTACTTTATAAAATATAAAACTAGGTTTTCACTTTTAAAGCAGAATTACTAAGTCATTTTTATAAATAATTACTATGGTAATAGATTTGAATAAATATTTACTTTAGAATTTTTATATTTAGTAATAATAAATTCCTAAAACATACTTTTTTTAAACAACATTAAACCTTTAATTTATTTTAAAAACTTACTTTGAAAACGTACTTGGCTATCCAGAGAAATATACTTCTCTTCACATTCTTCTTGAAATTTCCAATTCCAAACACTTGAATCAATTTCCAAATTGATTTCCAATTAACCCCATTTATTCCAAATTCCATTAACTCCAGATTTAAATCCTTAATTATGATTTAAAAATATTTTTAACTGAAATACCAATTTAGATTTCTCAAATTACTTCTTTATGCTTTTAAATAAATTTAAAACTTTAAATTTTAAAATAAATCTTTATTCCTTTAAATTAATATCACATAATTTTACAATTCATTAATTACTGTTTATTCAACTCTTTTTTTTTCTTTTCATGTTCGAAGTTATTTATTAGTATTTAGCATCATCCCATTCCTTTTTCAATTAATTCTTAATTTATTCACTTTTCTTTAATTATCTCGCTTACAATTTACTTCCTTTATTTTCTTTCAAAAATCCAATTTATCTATTTTTGGTAATTCATTATACTCAAATATATCCAATCAAACCATAACATTCAATATTCCAATATAACTCATCATAGAATACCAAATAATCACAAAAGAGAATATTAAATAACTTAAATAAATGTTGAGGGGTCCAGTTGGATCTCTGCATCTACAGATGTTAGCACAATATAATATGCCAATTCCAAAATATACCATACTATAGCACATCAATCAATTCAACCATTCAAATAATTATTTAAATTTAATCATTTAAATTTAATTTTAATTCAGCTGAGTAAGATTAACTCGCCTTTTCTATTATTTGCAATCCACTTCAACTTTGGCTTGGTTTCACGGTTTTTCGACCTTGTATAAACATTAGATAATTTCCATTAATATTCGAACCAATCGAATAATTAAATTTCCATTTGTTAAATTTAACTAACTAGTGATTTTGTTTTAAAAGTTCTCGTTTTAACAAATTTTCCTTAGATATATTTACTTTTGGTGACTAAAATAAATTAATCAGTTTATTAAACAAGTTAATTACTTATAATACATTTTTAAAACAAGCTAGTAAATTAAAATATGTACGTACATGTTTATTTCTGTTTTTGAAATCACTTATACTTATAAAAATAATTTATGTTGATTAAAAATCAAGTTTTATACAAATCCTATATTTTCAAAAGCTATATACAAAAACAATTCTGTCTACTATATATTTTAAAATATGTGTAAATGTATATATATTTTTATTCTCTGATATATATGTTTAAATAAAAAGTATGTGTATTTATTCTGGTATTATGTCTCCATCGCAGTTATCAATATACATAATTATAAAATTCAAATTAAAACAGAACCATTTTAGATTAAAACATGCATTTTATCCTCTGTAATATTCTTATCTCTGATTGTAAACAATTTAAAGAAACAATCAAAAATGAAATACTGCACAGCCCAAAAACCTAACTCTCGACTTCTAAGCAATTGCGGCCGCCATCTCCCATGCGACGAACTCCACGTGCCGCGACATTGACTCTAAATTCTAGGTCGCGACTTGCTGCCAAATGTTTTACAGCTTCCTCTTGAGAAGACATTGCCGATGCTTCCCAGAACTCGATGGCCGACCCACGATCCCCTTCAATCCCATTGCCTCGCGACTCCAACTTTGAACTGTTCGATTTCACGACGCCGCGACCTCCCAGATAACCTAGGCTACTTGCGATTTTAAATAAAGAGATATCGAATTGATTTTGTTGGATAAAAACTGAACAAAGGCGGCCATTTTATTCTTTGTATATTATTTTTTCAATTTGGAAGGAAGAAAAGGGCTTCGGGATTAATAAAAGGAGGCTTGCATTTATTTATTTCCTCGATCTGATGCGTGGATTACAAAGGAAGGAAAACGAAAGACATGGAGTGGTTGCATGTACGAAGGGGGATAGTGATTTGAGAGAGTTGAAGGGATTTAAAAGAAAGGCAGCTGAATGTCGGATTGAATGGGAATATATATAATTTAAATTTAAATTCAAAACGTCTCGATTTACGTAGCTTAAAAATCGTGAACTCCTATTGAGGCATACCGCTAGGCGTTTATAATGTTATGCCCCTATTCCGAACACAATGGAAAAGGTTTCGAGCCCCGATTCGATCTATGGAGAAGATAGAGTTTTGGATCAGTTATTATATTAATTTTTCGATATAGATTTAAGCGCGTTTGTATATCCATGCTCACACAACAACTCCAAACACTACGAAAATTGAAATCCGATAATAATACAATATTACGGATCCGATGGAACTAGTTTCGTCGAAATTTGAGACTATGCTTCGGAAGGCTATTTTTTTATATCAATTTAAATGATATATTTTCAAAACTTATCAAAACACTTTTAAATTCAATTTTAACACTTTTACTATCTTTAGTATTATCAATATAAATTTTACAAGCCTTCCAATTATTTTTAACATGCTTCAAACTCCAGATTCAACATTTTACCCAATTTCAAATTATTAAATTCAATAGTCCAATTATCAAATAAATAGTGATATTTGAATTCAAGTTAAAATTAACCTTTAAAATATTTAAAATCAATTAAATATTTAAAATCAATTAAATATTCCAATTTAAATTGCTTATAAATTTCGGGCCGTCACATCAAGGCTGATGAATGAATAATTATTTTAAGATTAATTATTAAATATGATTAATGATTAATTGAAGAGGTAATTAAGGATCATTTATTAATGTAATTATTGAGAGTAATTAAAGGTTAATTACTGTAAATGGTTAAGGATAATAAATTTGTGAAATTAATTGAAGGATAATTACTCTATGTAATGGAAGATAATTAATCAAGATGATTAATTAAGATGGATATTTGAAGAATGATTGATTAATTAAAAGATTGTAATTAATTAATGGTTGATTAAGCAAAGTTAGGTGATTAATTCTTAAGTAATTGATTTAATTTAAGTTAATTAAATTAATTATAATAGGAATTAACATTGGTTGCTTATGGATGATTGTTTGAGTAGAATATCTGAATTGGTTGATATCTATTGGATGATATGCTGTGATATTATGTGATATGAACTGTTTTGTGATATGATATGTTTGGGTGGACATTTATAATGTGGTTATTTAATGATGATGAATTTCTGTGTAAAAAGTGACATCTTGTATTTAAAGTTGAATTGTGTTTCACTAGAATAACTTGGGTTAAGATAGTATTAAATTCGATGAGACTGGAGTCGGGTATTAGTAAATACCCGAAACCACTTTGATTCTTTATAAATTGATATGTGGAATCAAAAGGTTGAAATGGAATGATTTATGTGAATTGAACTTTTTAAACTAAGTTTTGGTACATAGAAATTGATGTGTAGAATAAGTGATGTTTATAACAACTTGTGAAGCTGTAAATTAATACAAGTTACACCGGGTTTATATAAGTTGTGTGCTTTTGTATTCCATGTTAGATGGATTTACTCATGCTGGTTTCTAGCCCAACTCGGGTGTTACTTTGATGCAATGCTCGGGTCAGACTGAGTATTACAGATTTTCAGGTAAGGACGTTCTGGAGCTCAGGAGGCGAGCTGGATGGCAGGAACGTATGGAGTGCATTCCGTTGTGATTTATTGTAGCTTATCTGGGACAAGTTGTTATAACTGTCCCGTGATTGCATAAACGGATGTACTCTGATGTACTTAAATGTAATTAACTGATACAGTTTTTCCTTTGTATAACTGCTATTTTATTTAATATTATATTTTGATCCGCAACGAATGTGGGAATCTGTGTTTGGTGTTTTCTGTTTTCTTTTTCTTCTTCTATATCCTTCTTCTTTTTCTTAACTATCTGGAATTTTCGGGATCGAAATTTCTGGGTCGTTACAAGCGTAGCTTTGTGGATAAGACCGCAACAGGACCTCACGCCCCAGAAATGGCCGAATCTGGAAAGATGCGGCAAGGTTATGAGGGTCGTGCCCTCTAGGGTGTGTTCATTCCCTTCTGGAAAAGGGTGATATCATGGTATGGAGCCTAGATACTCAACTCATGTGGTTACTGCAAATCCATTACTTTGTGGTTGTTGAATTGTGGTTGAGAGCTCTTGGATAAAGGTCGCAAATGACCGGAGGATGGCATGGTCGTGTAGTAGTTACCTAATTACAGAGGTAACCCGGCCTTGTGTTGGTAGAGAGCTGGTTAAGTTCTCGAGGCGTCCCTCCAGAGGCGTACCCATGTGGCGTGGGAAGTTCCTTTGCCTGACCATTTGTTGGAAACCCAAAGAAACAATGCGCTCCTTGTACGGTTTTAGTTGTATAACCAGCCATGGAATGTGGCGATAACCTGTTATTGAATATGGTAGCTATAGTAGGCATACAATAATGGTTGTATGCTGGCTAAGATTAATATTATACTTGCAAAAATTTTCCACTATGCACTAATAATAATATAAAAAAGGTTTTTGTGTATCAAGCATGTTTGACTGTCATAAAGAGAAATCTCCTCCAATTCTACATTTGCATTGTGCGTGCGGCATGAGGCCTTATAGTAGTTTCATTTTCCGAAAAGCATAGCGGATTTCCTTTTTATTTCTTTTGTTGTTTGTTGTTTAAAAGAAAAACTATTTTCGTTTGCTCACACCTGTCCCATGATTGACTTGGAGTTTATTTTTCCCTTTCTAAACTCTGGATGCCCAAAATTTCCCACACAAGTAGTCTAGAGTTGGATTTTTCAGATAATCAAGTAGTAGGAGTAGATTCAATAGCATCCAGCCTTTGATTTTGGCGACAGCATTTATTTCTCTTCAACATTCCGGACTAACCTTGCTTAATGAATCGACTATGGTGGTTCGAGCTTTTGGTTCAAGATGTCTTTGGTTTAGAGTTTTGGAGATGGAGTTGCAGGATGGTGTTGGATTTTTTTAGAGATTCTATTGGGGTTATCTTTCCTCTGTCGATGGTTGCAAAGTCTAGACCATCCAGTTGTTCTATTCTTTCCGCTGTACCTTGTATCTCTGATAATATTGATTAATTCTTGTTGTAATTCACTGCTGTATATCAATGAAATTATCTTTTTCTTCCGCTGTGTTTTTATACTTAATGTTTTATAAGCTTTGGCGAACCAGATTCGACGTTTGAATTTGCGACATTCGAACATGGGTGATGTATTCGGAGCCGATTTTCGAAGGTCGAGTCAGGGTCGTTTCAAACACAGTATCATAAAAGCATACCCACATCGGGCCAACTCTTCGAACTATCTTGCATACCCAACAATAGACATCTACCCTGCACCACCTCAACAAACTGCCTAACCAAAGCTGTCTGTGCCATTACAACATAAACCTCTCCTGGAATTCCCACCTGAAATACTCCTAGGTTACTGACTCCTCATCAACTATCGATGTTACACTATTCCACAAAAGTAGTGCGGCTCCCTCAAGCTGCCTAGACACCAACCTTCTCTTCTGCTCATCATTGATCCCTAGATCGGCAAAAATCCTTTCATAGTGCAACAACCAGTTCTCAACTCCAATGGCATCCTCCATTCCCACAAACGGCTTCCTTCCCAGCTTTACATAATCACTGCTCATCATAGCAAAATGTTTAACTACCAGAGCTTCGGGAAGCCCACCTCATGCAGCATTTCCTCCTAACACTCTAGCTGTAACTCCTGCCTGCATCATATTCCTGAAAAACTAATATATGGCCTCCATTTCGACCTACGGGACTTCAGCACCAACATTCCCTACTTGACCTTGGCCTCTCCCTGCATTAGGTCTGACATTCCTTTTGGTGCTTCCCCCTCCTTGGTTAACTCTGCTTCTTCTACCAATCTATATATGTAGTCAAACCTCATGAGATACAAAAAGATAACTTAATCAAAGATAGAAGAATGGAGATAAAGCACATCATTATATGTAGCAAATATAAGTACGTTACTATAGCGTTAACCCAACCCCAAATCTTACTCTAATTTCTTTGGATTTTTTCTTTCAAAATCCATTTTTTAGTTAAATTTTTCATAAACCTATGCTCTGATACCAAGTTATAACAACCTGTATTTCGTTCACCAGAAGTTAATATTGTGGGTGACTGCAGCATCCATAACGCTTAATTTTTGGCCTCCAAATACGTTATCATTAATCAAAATGATTAATGAATTTTCAACATTCTTTTTATCGGAACCACAAGCTCAAGTTCGTATGACAGGGTTTGGGGATGGAATTTAATAAATGACGATATAGCAAAATCACTATAACAGCAATTAACAAGTAAAATGGAATATGAGGATTTAATTCAATTATAATAGCAAGATAATTAAAACTGACTTTGGATTTCAATTTCTGCTATTGGAAATAGGAATTATCTGAGACTTTGAAAACTTTGATTCTTGCTGTAAATTTCTTTAATTTCAGATAAGTGAAAGAAGGGAAGAGGAGAACTTGCTTTATAAGAAAAGTCGGTATGGATGGCAAATTGTACGATTGGATTTAAATGAATGGCCAGGATTCGCGCATGAATATGAAAAGGTGGGAAGTGTAATAGGTTTCGAAAGAGTTGGCTGGGAAAGTCAAGAAAATCCCTTCGTGGGGGAATGTTACAACAAGCCTTGATCAGAACCACCCTTTCGAAAGCATAATCAAACGTTTCAAACCGGTTGAAGCCTTTAACATTCAGGGAAGGTTTCATATCAAGTCATAAGCATGCTTTGGAAGCAACCCACTACGTTGCAACCATCAACACCTTCACAACTCCAAAGAACAGCCTGTCGACATAGTCAAAAGCTCTTTCTCCTACACACTTGCAACAAAAAAGAAATGCAAAGAAATAGGCACGTTTACCACTTTCGACGAAGACAGAAGCGTATAAACTCAATCAAAAACATAGCAGAAGGAAGCGCTAGTGTCAAAGGAAACGGAAGGTGTATAAAGCCACCTTTCGACCAGGTCTAAGGCTTTGAGTCAAAAGGTGTGAACCCGCATCTATAAATAAGACCCTAGGGATCTGGTTTGAGGGATCTGAATTTCATTCACCCTACTCTTATACTTTCTTACAATTGTAAACTTATAACCCGAATTTGATAACAGAATTAGGAAAACTGATCATTGTGTACATCATTAGTTAAAGAAAAGAGATCCTTGTATTTTTTTATTATGCTACTGTTTAGAGATTTCTACTGGATTTGATTATGTTCTACATGTTCCGACTTCGACGAAGGATCCCTTTCGAATGAGTGAATACTTAGCATAAAACACTTAGGATTCAGCTCTGAGCCATAAATCTCCAAAAGCTTATCTTCCAAGTGAGTCGAAACCATATCTTGGCCAAAATCCCTAGGCTTAATAAACCAAGCCAAAGTTATTAGAGAAGTAAGCTTTTGACAAAGTCCAAACCCATCCATTCAGCCCATATCCTTAAACATTAAAGCGAACCTTTAAGTCACAACAACCAGTTCGAAAGGGAGGTTTCGATAAGACCATAAATCAGTTCATCTACTTCGAACGGTGTCAAAAAGAGGATTGAAATGTTTCAACTAAGTCGAAAGGTCACCATTAATAAATTCCAACTACAGCAACCCTGTAACATTCCTGAAAATCAACCAAGTTTAATTTGACAAATTAATTTAATTTTGGAATTAAATTGTGAATAAATTAAAATTTTCTTGAATAAATAAATAATTTTAGATTATAAATAGAAATTTGATTTGAAATTTAAGAATAAGTATTTTATAAACAAATATTGAATTTAAAAATAAAATGTATAAAAATGAGATAGAAATTAAAAGCTTTGAGATTAATAAAAAGTAATGATAGTTTGTTTTCTAAAGATTTTAAATATATTAATATTTGGATGATGTATTAATTTTCAAAGAATTAATATAATAATTTTCAAAATATTATTTTTAAGACTTAATCCTCTTATATATATACTTATATAAATAAAAGTGATCATTTGTTAATATGAAATCAAAAAATTTAAGTCATTCTTTTCTTTTTTTTAAATTTGTACAAAAATAAATAATAAAGAATGCATGAATGTGAAATGTATAAAAATATATGTATATAAATATAGTGAGCTAAATTAAAGTTGTAATGTGAAAAATAATTGGGATAAAAAATTTGTTTGTGTAAATATAAATTTTATTTGTGCAAACGTAAATATATTAAAGACATAATCATTTTAAAATTAAGACATATGTTAAGATATGAAAGTTTATTTACATTAAAGGTTAAAAAACAAATTGACAAAAATAATTTGAATTAAGGGTATAAACACAATTCTTATTATATGTAACAAGTGTAAAACATGCTAAGGAATAATTGTACAAGTGTTAGTCAAGTGGACAAATGGCAAAAGGTTTATTTTCTTTTGAGTTGAAATTGTAAACGTGCAAAAGAAGAAAGGAAAAGGTCAGGTTATGTTCGTTCCTTCCAAATTTTCTCATGCCTGAGAAAAGAAGAAACAAATCATCTTCAACTCAAGAAATTCGAATCCTCCTCAATCAAAAAATTTAAAACCAAAAGAAAAAAAAGAGAGCTTCAGTTTATTTCTCAAAATAGAAATCAAAGTCTGGAATCAGAGCGAAAGCAAGATCATTTTCAGTTTAAATGCAAAAGAAAAATTCAACTCGGTAAATTTAAAACAAAAACACGATCAAGTCTCATATTCAAGTTCAAATCTTGAAGTCAAAGCAAATCATCACAGTTTTAAAACCCAGATTAGAGTACAACCTTCAAAGCATCAAGCTTCAGAATTCTTTCTAGTATTCAACATCCTCTATTCAAACTTAAAAGTCAGGTGAGCAAACTTTCAATTTAAGCCCCTATCCTTTCTGATATCTGATTAGCATGTGCTGACCTTTAAAGTATGATTTGAATTATGTTGTGCATGTGGTTTAAAATGTACATATATATGTGTGTTGACATGCCTGAACAAGTAATGCATGCCTCTATTCAACCTTTTATAGGTTTTTAATCTGATTCAAAATTTAAAATCATCCTGCCTAAACAATTTTTGGACCTTGATCTCTGAATACAAAGTGTTTGTAGGTATATAACATCACGTTTAAAAAATAGATTTAAACGAAAATATTGAGAAAATATTTTGTAAACAAAAAAAAATATACAGTAAAGAAAACATTCAAGTGAAAATTTCAATTGATGAAATTCCTAGTTTTGATTTTTGATTTGAATTCGTACTTAGAAATCACAAATTTTAATGCAAAAATCAAGATCTTTAGATTGGATCAAGTTAATATTTTGTGGATGACCAGAAAATAGTTTTTAAGCTATGTTTGGTGATCAGAGTGATGAAATTCGTCAGGATTAATGCTGGATGTAGCATGAAGCCAGGTGGTTGTCGGAAAAATAGCGAAGGATTTTATTTGTGGCCAGAGTGGTCATACTAGGACGAACTAGGGTTATAACGTGTTACTTGGTCGACGTTTTTGAGGTAATTGTAGAGTCGTTGGTGGATCGAGTTCAACCGCGAAGAGATGGGACTACGCGTTAGTCACGGCCCGCCTTTCTATCTCCAGAAAAACGCATCATGATTTAAGAAGAAAGGGATAGAAGAAGAAAAGATAAGAAAGAAGAAACTCAACAACATCAGACACTCACAGCGGAACGAATGAAATATAACGTATCACATAAAGTATTACATAGTATCATATTACATCAGAGTTACACAATCTATACAACACATATTAGACAGTTTTAAACATCTGTCTAACTATACAATCTCAAGATAACACAAGATACAGATACCACACAAACACAACGGAACCATAATATATCTACATGCGGAAGCCTCCTGCTCCACATCTCCTTCAGAATTCGTCAAGCTAACCTGAATCCCTCGACTACTCATACATAATATGAGTACCCAAGAGTTTACTAAAATAGAAAATAAACACTCGGGTCAGACAGGGGTCTGGTGTGAGTAAACGGGTTAAAATTGCTTAACTTTAGAAAATCCTTTGAAAAGAAAAGGTATCACGTAAGACTTCCACACATAAACATGGAAAAGTTTTTACCTTACGCTAACCAAAACATTTGATAGGAAATACAGTGATATGATAATAGTGTCTAGGGTTTTCAAGTAAATAAGAAATAGCCAAAATGGTTACATTATTAAATTCCAGCTACTAGCCACAAAAGTGGGTAATACAATCAAAACCGTAGGATCTCGTAGGAAGAATGGGTTTCCATCAATGGCAGGGCTACTGGGTACCGCCCGTCACAGTACGTGGCCTAGATCACCATACCGAGGAGCCATCCTAACTCCCCTGCAACATAAAGCCTGGACCATCCCTTACTGGACAGTCCCGAGTGAGATCGCCCCGTGGTTAGCGCGACCAACCACCCACTAAGCCAAAATAAAAAGGGACATCTAGACAGGGATGACCTCACCCTGAAATGGGTGCTACCCACCTAGCCTTGCTGCACCTCCCCTGTTTTAGCCATTCCCGGTTGATGAGGCTTGAGGCTGCGATTACCTTTATAGAATACATCTGTCTTAGAATGCTCATCGTCCACCTGACGATGTTCTGAAAGCATTCAATCCATACAAGTTCGTTCCGGGTTCGAACGAAACCGAAGGCACCATCTCGTTGCACTCATTTTGGAATCACCCTCAGAGTCAATAATCATAACCCTTGCACTTTGAATCACCATCTCGAACCTGTAAGTACTATCTCCATCAAACTCATCACGGAATCACCCTCAGAGTTATACTGACGAATAGTTTTTACACTTCGAGTCTTCACTTGAACTCCCCTTGGATCCACGACCTAACGTTTATTTTGGATCGGTGTGGTTTTCGGATATCCAAATATGGAAACCCGATCCTGGTCTCACCGAAATCCAAACGCCATATATATGTCCAAGTTGTTTAAGGGTTTTAAACAATTAAACTTATATTCAGGATGATATAACAGATAGATGAAACACATTATCACAATAGATAATCATATCAACCATTCATCTCACAAAGCAGCATATCACATATCAGAGATATTACACCCAAATCATCCAACATCATTCAAACATTCAATATCAACCATGCAATATAAATTAATCATCCATAAGCAGGTTTGATTCCTTTATAATCAATTGAATTATCTTAATCCTGCTTCATTAATTTATTACAAATTAATAAATTAATCATCTCTTAATGATCTTCCTTAATTAATCTTCCTTGCTTGATTATTCTTTAATTATATTTAAATAATTAACCTTTAATTCTTTAATTAATTCTACAAATTAATTATCCTTAACCACATACAGTAATTGACCTTTAATTACTATGATTAATTCAATAATTAATGATCCTTCATTTTTTTTCATTAACTAATCAACTATGATTAATTACATTAATCCTTTATTAATTACAATTAATCATACTTTAATTAATCACTTTAATTAATCGCTTTTATTAATCAACCTTGATTAATTTCATTAATTATATTAACTAATGGTCCTTATTAATTAATAATTCCTTTAATTAAATAAATAGTTAACTTGTAATTAACCATCTTATTAATTAGTCTTAATTAATCATAAACAGTAATTAACAACTTGTAATTACTTATCTTAAATAATTTCTTAATTAATTATATTAATCTTGATTAACTATATTAATTAATAAATCTTTAATTACTTCATTAAGTAATTGCTAATCAATTACATCAAATAATAATCCTTAATTAGTTACTTTATTGATTAATCACATTTTTAATTAATTACACTTAGTAATTAATCTTAAATTAATCACATTTATTAATTAATCACATTAATTAATTAACTAAAATTAACTAAGTAATTAACCCTTAATTACTTACATAAGTAATTATTCACTAATTACTTCCATTAGATGATTACTCTTTAAATTAATTACCTTAACAGGTAATTAATCCCATCTTTAATTAACCTTAATTCTTTAATTAATTAATTACTCTATAATTAATTAACTTCAAATCAATTAATTTAACTAATCCTTAGATTAATAACATCAGGTGATTATCCCTTAATCACTTTCACTCAATTACTTCCATAAGTAATTTCTATTCTTAAATACATTAAGAAATTATCCTCCATTAAATAATTACACTTAATTGATTCAGAATTAAGTGGCTATTTAAAATTAAATAAACAATTAACTAATCATTTAAAATTAATTAAATAATTTATTTAACATCTTATGTTTAGAAATTCTTAATTAATTAAGAAAATCATTTATCTTAATTTAAACTTTTACTTATTAACAAATCATATTAATTAAGTATTCTAAAGTTCATAACAATAATAAATTAACCATATTTATCTTTACAATTTAATTATTTGAATTAATCAAATCTTAATAACTTAAAAACAAATTATTATATTGGTTTACAAAATTATAACTTAACCTTATTTGAAAATAAAGCATTTAGAAATCAATTTTAAAAATTTAAAACACTTTAATTATCTAATTTAAACTTGTTCATTTTCAATATAATTTGAAAACTTAGTTTTTAAAACATTACTTAAAATTTATTTAAAAACTTTTGATTTAATATTTAAATTGAAACACTCCTTTTTAAATTAAAATTCAAAATTTAATTAAGATAACTACTTTCAAAGAAATCATCTTAAACAAATTAAATTTGGAAATAAATTCAATTTACGCTTTTGAAAATTTGATTAACATTTTTTCTCAAAGAACAAGTTTTTAATTTGTAAATTTATTTTCCTTTATAAAAACTTAAGCTTTATATTAGCACATGAAAAATCATCTCGGGTCAAACCCGTGTGGAACTCACCAAAAACTCAAGCAAACTTCGGGGCAACCACCAACTCAAAAAGCTTCGAGACCAACCCTTCCTTTGCACGAACCAAAACCCAAGAATACGCCTTCTTCCCAAACATCACTATTTCCATTGCACAAACGTACACGCGTGTACGTGTGTGACCTAACCACCCTACTCCGACTAACTATCTGATCGCCGACCAACCACAAACGGACTCGACAACCTCTACCTCAACCCAGAATCAAGAATCCAACGACGAATCAAAATTCGACCCTCTACTCGAAAATCTGAAGTGACTCGACCCCTAAAAAAAACCCATCGCCTCTGATGAACTCGCCACCGGAAACTCCAATAACCCCTCCAAATCACCACAGCATCACTGCTCTACCATCCCTCAACACGCGATCGCCTCCGGTCCATTACCTACGTCGAAATTGCCTCAACAGCCCAAATGTACGAAACACAAACTTGAACCCTAAATCGAACGAATCTGCACAATTCTGCCATAGGAAAAGTTCGATAGCATTTTTCCCTTCATCCACGATACCATAGCTAGCTACGACCAAGAATTCAACTCAAATCATCGAGTTAATTATCGGCAATTCATCAAAATTTCCGATACCGTTCAACTCAAAATTTCCAATAGATTATTGAATTAAAAATCATGAAATTAGTGTTAAAATTCGTGATTTCCCACCACGAATTCATTCATACAATCCTAAATTTAAATTGAGTTTATTGATTTTTGACAAAATACACATATTACTGTTATTTCAAAAATTTGAGATAAATATTAATTATAAATTACTGGGATATGTATTTATAAATGTATTACACCAATTCAATCATCTTCCATTTGCAAATCAAAACTAAATATTGATCGTATGTTGAGATTTTGGATTAAACTGAATGGTCAAAACCTATAAACAACAGAGCATATTTATACAGTCACATACATACATATCATCTTTGTATTCAAACATGCAATCATCTTCACAACACATTTTCAACTAAACTACTGTATAAATCATCATACATGTCTAGGTTTAATAACAGGTTCAAATTAGTTTTTAAAATGAAGATTTACTCACCTAAAAAAATGAACAGAGGCTTCAGTTTGAAGAAAACTTTTGAACAGAAAACTTGCATTGCTGTTGAAATTCTTGCATGCCTGTTAATTGATGCTTTAATGGTTGAATCTGATGTTGAACTTGCTATTGAATTGAAAATCATCTTGAATGCTTCTGTTAAACTCCATCTTGTTTTGAAGCTTCCCAGGTTGCAGAAAGTATTACAGATTTTAAATGAAAATAGTTTTCTGGTTTTAGCTTTAGATTTAAAATATGTTTTCACTATTGCATTTTGGTTTGAGAAGTTTTGATACTTGGAATTATCTTCGTTTCAGCTGAGAAATAAGAAAAGAAGAGTGAAGAGATGAAAAGTATATTTTAATGAATTATGTTATGGTTTATTAAAAATTAAAGAAAGTAAATTTTTAAATGAAGTCACTTGTTTAAGAACTTACATTTGTCACTCATAGTACTTAATTGTCTTACATATGTTACATAGGTGTCTTAAGATATCAACACATGTTTCTTAATTTACTTTTAAATAAATTTTTATTTAATTCAAATGTTAATATAAGCTTACATACTAAATTCACTTAATTAATAAATACTTATATATGTATATATAAATTACTTTTTAAAGAAAATATTATAAAACTAATTACAATACAAATAAATTTTTATACGTGTATTTTTAAAATCTAAAACATTTATCTTTATTGTTTAAGAGATAATTTTTAAAAAGAAAGTTTATTAATAACTTTATATATATATATTTATATAACCATTTTAATTTAAAAAATTTAAAGAAAACAAAATAAAACTTTGATTAAATCTTATTTAAACTATCACATTTGAAAATAAATAATTATCTTATATTTTGAAAATAATTGAATTTAACCTTAAATTAACTTTTGAAAAATATTGAATTTAAAACAAAGCTTCAAGTCACGATATTTTCGTACATATATATATTATCAATAGATTATATTAAATTTCAAAACAACTCCAAATTATAACATATACATACATATACATTACTGTTTGAAAATTCATCTTTCATTTAAAACAAAAGATCTTATTCACAATATATATATATATATATTATAAATAGAATATAATTTTTATTAGATTTGAAAAATAATCTTATCAATTTTAAATTGTTAGAAAGATATTGATCAATATTGCCAGACTAGATATTTATTAACCTTTAAAAGATTAAAATTTACCAATTTCAATTAAAATTATAAAGGAAAATTATCAATTTAATTATTAATACAGATTATTAAATAGATATTTCCCAAAATTCCAGGTCGTCACATTCCTCCCCCTTAGCAGAATTTCGTCCTCGAAATTTAAGTGCAAAGATAATTTAATAACCCAGCAAAGATTTTAATTTAAAACAGCAAAGCATACCTATCATCCAGTTACTAACAACCATAGCAATCAATCAAACAAACTAACCTAACCATTTATCCTGACACAAATCAGAATAGATCACCTAATACTATCTAGAGTTTCCCAAGTAAAAATCACTGGGAGACTCGCTCTACAAAAGCTCAGCTTACTACACCACTAATCCAGAGCTCCTCTCTTCTCTAGATCCATCAATTTGAACAGAACATCAGACTATACTCAAGTCTAGCTCAACTTCCAAATCCAACTGAACTGCAAATTCTACAACCAACGATGAATCATACACGTACTCCCTCAGAGATACGTGAAATACAATGAATTCCAGCTATCCAAACTGGCAATTCAATCTTATAGACAAAAGAACTTATTATATCAAAAACATTGATAAGAAATCCTAAATGCCTCAGAACTAGCCATCCAACCTTATCCAATTACTGCTCTCTTAACCAGAGAAATCTTAACAACATGAAGTCTCCAACTACGAATTCCAAACTCCTTATCTCATATCTGCATAACTCAACAGACAATCCTGGGCTGCCAATCTTGTTCCTGATTAGCTCAACTTATGTTGAAGCTTCCAGAAACAACTAGACCAAAGCTAACCAGTTTCTGGATCCTATCCAATAGAAAGGTCATACAAGATCCATCGAAATCCAAAACACAAGCTCTACTTTCCAAGCAATAACAAGCTGAACTTACTTCCTTCCTCGCACAGCTGCTACCTCGCTACCGCTGCACAACTCTGATTCTGAAATAGATGTGAATACTATTGATGAACACGAGTACAAACTTATCCAATATATCCGGGAAACTTTGTTCATCAAATCCATAAAATCTTAGTGACCTATCTGACTCGGTTACACAACCTAACAACAGAAATCCAACTCAAAAACTAGGCCCGACTAATCCAAATTCCAAAAAAAATTCTGAGCTGCTACACCAACTCTTCTTTCTTCAAGAACCATCCTACTACCAGGCTTACCACCAGTATCTCTTATGGAACCAAATCAATATGGAACTCAACTCCAGATGTAGAAAATTTTTGATTACTTCAGTAGCTCCTACTTCCACATGAGAATCCTCAGTCTCAAACAAAAGATTGCCCAAGATAAATTCCCAAATTAATCGCAAGCCACTTTTGCGATCCTACCTAATTCGAATTCCAAAGAAACTGTCCTCTCTTTACCAACTAGAACAGCCTTAAGCTTCTCCAAACAAGGTTAACCCTTCAAGAAAGCATTCACCATCTGCCCGGACTGTTGAAAGAAGAATTACAAAGATTCCTGAACCATCGGAGAAATGACCCACACTGCTGCTTCCAAACTCTACCTTGATGATACTGCAAAGCCAAAATACCTTCTTGTCAGCACATCGAACACTTCGAGCTGCACTGCTGCCACAGCTAACCAAAGACTACTAATCCAAAGGCTCCTCGAACCCCAAAATGATCAAAAAACCACACAAAAGACCTTCGAGATGGCAGACATCCTAAAGGAAACACGGGCTCCAAACCAAGTATCAACATCTCGCTCTTCTTAAGGGATGACAAATGAGACCATGCTGAAGCGAAGCAACTTATAGACCTTAGTCTCATATTCCAAAATAGCCAACCTCCTTGCTTGAGATCCAGATAATTCTACGTAGACGAGTCTTCCCTGCGATAGGTAAAAACTGCTCCTCAACCACTTCTAAAACTGCTTCAAGAGAAAACATCTTCGGAAATATCCATGGGCGCTGCATCTCACCACGCAGCTATCAAGATACCATCACTTGCTTCTGCACTTCCGACGGATCCAAACTTTAGAAAATCCGCTTACCTGACCGAAATCCAAACTTACACTTCAAAGATGGACTCCGAATCTTTAAAAGATTTCCTTCGGAGATCAGAGAAATCCTTACTCCAAGCAGCAAATCTTACTCGAGACGGTATTAGATCTACAGTCTCGACAGATGTACTTCCAACATCAAACATGTGGACCTCTTCCATTAGTGGTAGTCGTGTTACACACACCACTGCTCCATCTACCTCTAAAACTTATGTTGGAAAATCCGAACAGATAATCCAATAGATTAGGTAGAATAGGTATATAATTATATAGTTATACATAAAAATTACAAGTACGCTCTCTCAAGAAAGACGCCACTCTAGAGCCTAGGTATTCGCTCAACCTAACGCCCTAACACCAGCTGTCACGACCCGTCTTTCTATCTCCAGAAAAACGCATCATGATTTAAGAAGAAGGGGATAGAAGAAGAAAACATAAGAAAGAAAAAACTCAACAACATCAGATACTCACAGCGGAACGAATGAAATATAATATATCCCATAAAGTATTACATAGTATCATATTACATCAGAGTTACACAATCTATACAACACATATTAGACAGTTATAAACATCTATCTAACTATACAATCTCAAGGTAACACAAGATACAGATACCACACAAACACATCGAAACCATAATATATCTACACGCGGAAGCCTCCTGCTCCAGAATTCGTCAAGCTAACCTGAATCCCTCGACTACTCATACATAATATGAGTACCCAAGTGTTTAATAAAATAGAAAATAAATAATCGGGTTAAACAGGGGCCTGGTGTGAGTAAACGGGTTAAAATTGCTTAACTTTAGAAAATCCTTTAAAAAGAAAAGGTATCACGTAAGACTTCCTATACATAAACATGGAAAAGTTTTTACCTTACGCTAACCAAAACATTTGATAGGAAATCTAGTGATATTATAATAGTGTCTAGGGTTTTGAAGTAAATAAGAAATAGCCGAAATTGTTACATTATTAAATTCCAGCTACTAGCCACAAAAGTGGGTAATACAATCAAAACCGTAGGATCTCGTAGGAAGAATGGGTTTCCATCAATGGCAGGGCTACTGGGGTACCGCCCGTCACAGTACGTGGCCTAGATGACCGCACCGAGGAGACACCCTAACTCACCTGCAACACAAAGCCGGGACCATCCCTTACTGGACAGTCCGAGTAAGATCACCCCGTGGTTGGCGCGACCAACCACCCACTAAGACGAAATAAAAAAGGGACAACTAGACAGGGATGACCTCACCCTGAATTGGGTGCTACCCGCCTAGCCTTGCTCACCTCCCATGTTTTAGCCATTCCCGGTTGATGAGGCTTGAGGGTGCGATTACCTTTATAGAACACATCTATCTTAGAATGCTCATCGTCCACCTAACGATGTTCTGAAAGCATTAAATCCATACAAGTTCGTTCCGGGTTCGAAGGAAACCGAAGGCACTATCTCGTTGCACTCATTTTGGAATCACCCTCAGAGTCAACGACCATAGCCCTTGCATTCTGAATCACCATCTCGAACCTGTAAGTACTATCTCCGTCAAACTCATCACGGAATCACTGTCAGAGTTATACTGACGAATAGTTCTTACACTTCGAGTCTTCACTTGAACTCCCCTTGGATCCACGACCTAACGTTTATTTTGGATCGATGTGATTTTCGGATATCCAAATATGGAAATCTG
Source organism: Allium cepa (assembly GCA_030765085.1). NCBI lineage: Eukaryota > Viridiplantae > Streptophyta > Magnoliopsida > Asparagales > Amaryllidaceae > Allium > Allium cepa. The sequence goes on from CM060939.1 coordinate 815,352,735, forward strand.
ATCCCGGTCTCACCCAAATCCAAATGCCATTTTAAATGTCCAAGTTGTTTAAGGGTTTTAAACAATTAAATTTATATTCATGATGATATAACAGATAGATGAAACACATTATCACAATAGATAATCATATCAACCATTCATCTCACAAAACAGCATATCACATATCAGAGATATTACACCCAAATCATCCAACATCATTCAAACATTCAATATCAACCATGCAATATAAATTAATCATCCATAAGCAGGTTTGATTCCTTTATAATCAATTGGATTATCTTAATCCTGCTTCATTAATTTATTACAAATTAATAAATTAATCATCTCTTAACGATCTTGCTTAATTAATCTTCCTTGCTTAATTATTCTTTAATTATATTTAAATAATTAACCTTTAATTCTTTAATTAATTCTACAAATTAATTATCCTTAACCATATACAGTAATTAAACTTTAATTACTATCATTAATTCAATAATTAACGATCCTTCATTTTTTTCATTAATTAATCAACTATGATTAATTAAATTAATCCTCTATTAATTACAATTAATCATACTTTAATTAATCACTTTAATTAATCAACCTTTGTGACGACCCACCCTTCTACTACTAGAAAGACGTATCATCATAAAGAAAGAAAGGGATAGAAGTAGAAAACAAAGAGAAAGAAAGAACAATAGCATTAGAACATCACAGTGAAACGGAACAAAATATAATATATCACATAAATATTTCATAGTTTTACATATATCAGAGTTATACAATATCAATACATATGACAACCATACATACATCTATCACTATATACATCAGAGGTACAGTGCATATCAACTAACACAGCAGAACTATATAAATAGCTATATACGTCTGGAATCTCCTGCTCCAAACTTCTCCAGAAATCAAATTCTGAAACCTATCACTTGGCTACTCATAAAAATTTGAGTACCCAAGTGTTTATGAAAATACAAAATATAAACTCCGGGTCAGACATGGGTCTGGTATGAGTAAACGGTTTAAGGTTTTTTAACTTTGAAAAACATTTGAAAATAAAGGTATTACATAAGACTCCCCACAAATAAATACGGGTAAGTTTTTACCGTACGCTAACCAAAACATTTCATAGGAAATCCAGTGATATTATAATAGTGTCTAGGGTTTTCAAGTAAATAGAAAATTGCCAAAATTATTACATCTATTAAATTCCAGCTATTAGCCACAAAAGTGGGTAATACAAATCAAAACTGTAAGGTCTCGTAGGGAAAATGGATTTCCAACAATGGCAGGGCTACTGGGGTACCGCCCGTCACAATACGGGGCCTAGATCACCGTACCGAGGATCACTCCCCGCGGTTGTAGCTAGCAACCGCCCACACAGCCGAAATAAAAATGGACATCTAGACAGGGGAAATATCTTGTCCTGCTTGGGCATGACCCACCTAACCTTGCTGCATCTCCCCTGTTTTAGCCATTCTCGATTGATGAGGCTTGAGGCTGCGATTACCTTTATAGAACATTATTCTTAGAATACTCATCGTTCGCCTGACGATGTGCTGAAAGCATTCAATCCATACAAGTTCGTTCCAGGTTCGAACGAAACCGAAGGCATTATCTCGTTACACTCGTTTTGGAATCACCCGTAGAGTCAACGACGATAACCCTTGTATTCTGAAAACACCATCTCGATCTTCATTTCAGAATTCATGACCTAACGTTTAAATTGGATCGATGTGGTTTTCGGAGAATCAAAATTGATTCTTCCGATCCCGGTCTCATCGAAATCCAAACGCCATTTTAAGCGCCAAGTTGTCTAATTAACTTAAGCAGTTTACATAATTTAAATTCAACAATAGGTCGTCACAGTACGGGGCCAAGATCACCGTACCAAGGATCACTCCCGACCCCCTACAACAAAAGGCCGGAACCATTCCTTACTGAACAGTCCCGAACAAGATAAACCCCACGGTTGTAGCTAGAAACCGCCCACACAGCCCAAATAAAAAGGGACATCTAGGCAGGGGAAATATCTTGTCCTGCTTGGGCATGACCCACCTAACCTTGCTGCATCTCCCCTGTTTTAGCCATTCCCGGTTGATGAGGCTTGAGGCTGCGATTACCTTTATAGAACATTATTCTTAGAAAGCTCATCGTCCGCCTGACGATGTGCTGAAAGCATTCAATCCATACAAGTTCGTTCCGGGTTCGAACGAAAACGAAGGCATTATCTCGTTACACTCGTTTTGGAATCAGCCGTAGAGTCAACGACAATAACCCTTGTATTCTGAAAACACCATCTCGATCTTCACTTCAGAATTCACGACCTAACTTTTAAATTGGATCGATGTGGTTGTCGGAGAATCGAAATTGATTCTTCCGATCCCGGTCTCATCGAAATCCAAACGCCATTTTAAGGGCCAAGTTGTCTAATTAACTTAAGCAGTTTACATAATTTAAATTCAACAATTATTATTACATAGCATTTATCATAGATAAAACATATACAAGCATCATAGATATAACATAACATATCACAGAGCATCACAAAATATCATCACAAAAATATCACAATCAGATATTCAACATAACAATCCATAAGCAGTCATCTTTAAGTCTTATTTGTAATTAATTCAATTTAGAATTAATTACCTGAGAGTTAACCACTTAACTCTGTTTAATTTATCATAAATTAACAATCAATTACTTATTTCATTTCAAATTGTTTAATTAATGATTTCTTAATTAATTATTTAGTCTTAATTACATAATTACTTTATTTCACACTATTAATCAGTTACTTCCTTAATCAAGTGATTTAACTTTAATTACATAATTAACTATTACCTAATCATTAATTAATAACTTTAATTATTTATTAATAAAACTTAATTACCCTTTTATTAACTGCTAATTACTTAATCAATCAACAATTAATTCTTAATCAAGCTGCTAAATTAATTAACTATCGATTCATAATTAAATTACTTGATTAACTAACTATTTATTCATTAATTAACTTAAGTGGTTAATTTTAATTTTCTTATAATCAATCACTAATTATGTTTGAATTATTCTTAATTACTTAACTGCTAATCATTTATTTATTTATTCAAGTAATCAATTACCCTTTTACTTATTACGTAATAGTTACAAAATCTAAACTCTACTTAAAGTTAAATTGATAATCATTCTTAATTACCCTGTAAAAATAATTAACATTTGTTATTCAACTTAATTAACTTTTAAAGGAAACTTTCTTTAATTTTGAAAATCAAAATACTACTACTACGAACTTAAATGTAAATCGATTTCAAATTTAACTTAACTTTATACTTAACTAAGTTAATTACTTGGTTAAAATAAAAATCAGGACTTAAACATCTTTAAGTGATAATGAATGGTAATTAAAACATGTAACAAGAAACTATTTAACAGTTATTTAGATTTCAATATTAATCTTGATGAAAAAGATTTTCACCTAGCTTTAACTTGAAAGTTCATAACTGCAGTTTACAAAACCCTAAGCACTACCTTGGACAAACTCGTGCAAGGCTTCGAGTTACTCATACAATTCACCTGAGCCCTTCCCCTAAACCCCTTCTTCTTCCTCTTCTTTTTTTTTATTTAATTTCTGTAAGTTAAAACTCAGTTAAAGGTTAAGCGTCAGGAAAATCCCACGCGAACGATAGGGAAACTCGAAGACAAACCCATTCTCACTCGAGCACGACTCGAGGCAGACCCCTTCACGTCATCACCGACACGACACCTCCATCCCAACGCCACCGTGCACGTGCACAACGGCACGGCACGCCACCAGCAAACATTATCCAGCCAAACAAGTCCCAAATCTCGCGACAGCCCGAAATCTAAACCTAAAATGTTCCCAACGATCGAAAACAAAAATTTTCCCTTTTGCTCGAAAAATGAAACTCGCTTCTGACAATAAAACGGCCTCGCCACCGCTCCTCACTTCACCGGAGGCGCCTAAAATTCAACCACACCCCGACAACACGTCAAGCTTTCCCCCTCCAGAATTGCGTGAAGCTCGATCTCGTGTAGATGTCGATCTCATCACGTTTACTGACATGTTTAAAACTTGAAATAAAACCCTAAAATGATCATGTTTCTCAAATTTACTCAATGGAAAAATTATTGTATATTTTTCTCGAAATCACTAATATCTAAACTATCTACATACCCATTTTTAACTGTTTAAATTGATTATAGTGTCTGAAATTCATAAAAATGTAATTTTTACTTAAGTTCAAACTGCTCTTTAAAAACCAATCTAAAAATCTTATTTTTAGTTTTAAAAAACATAACTTACAATACGAATTCAGTATATAGTCTTTAATCCAAATTTTGCAACAATCGAATATTTCCAATTATCAGTTGATTTCCTGTACAATAATATTACTATGGTATCCTTTATAAGTTGGTTTAATCAACTTTCTAACAACCATTATTTGAAGTTTATCATGTTGTTTGTTGAGAATTCGAAGCTAATGAATGTTGTAAATGATGGTAATTTGAGTATTCGAACCAATATGCAACATGTGTCAAGTTCCAAAGAACACCAAACATACAAATTCAGGTGCAAACTGAAGTATAAATAATCAGTTTATAATTAATGTTTGAACTGTTTTTAAATAACTTAAACTTTTTAAAAAAAATTAAGTTTACTCATCTGTCATAATTCCTGTAAACAGAAAGTATTGATGTAGATTATCAGAAACTTGAAACTGTCTTAAGATCCTCTGTGCTTTTTGAATTCAGTTTGATTTTCTTTCCATTCCATTTTTTTTTTTTTGATTTGCTGAACGCACCAAGTGGTTCAGATGTAATCATATTTATATATATGAAAAGAACAGGAAGCTTAAGTTAGGTATCATCTAGCCAAGCATTATCTTTATTTTTCTTCACCTGACAGATCAGTGTCAAGATGCATGGATTTGTAAGCATCTGCATAGACCAATCGGTAGGCTGAGTTGATAGCATTTAGTTTTCTAAAGATATTTTCATAATTATTATTTGTTTTGCTGACATATTACAGGTCAAAGGCTTGTGAGTGAAGTTATTATGTACATTAAAATGTTTGTAGTTGATTTGTAAACTTTGACTCCTCTGCACACAAGATTACACAATAACACTTGATCAAATATGTATGAAGATATTTTGTAAGTAAATATTTGTTTTGTTATTATGTTATTTTCTAGCTTGCAAAATGTTCATACATATGTCTCATGTTTTCACTTTGCATTTGACTTCATTTTATCTTATTTTATGCTTTGTTCTTGTTTTATTCTTTGCTTACAAACTTATTCATTTACCTTTACTTTCATTTTTATTTTGTAATTTAGCTATCAACATTTAAGTTATATTTCATAAATTACTTACTTATATTTACTTGTACTTGTACTTCAGCTAACAATATTCCAATTGATATTCATATGCTCATTTATTTATATTTATATTTTATAAATTTAATTATCAATATTTGCATTATATTCTTGAGTTTTACTTATATTTAGTATTTATTTTTATATTTATTTCCAATTATAATTTATTCAAATTATATACATAAGTTTGACTCATATTTTACATTTATATTTTATATTACTAGAATTTGATTTTAAATTTTAAACATTATCATCTATAGATATTTCTATCAAATGTTAACAAAAGAAAGTATTTTAATTTGATGGTATAAGATAAATATTATAAAGAGATTTATTTAAATTTCAAACATTATTATTCAAATGTATATTTATCAGAGGTAAACAAAGTAAAGTGTTTTAATTCAATTATATAAAATAAATTTTATTATAATATTATCAAAAGATTTTATTTTGAACTCTCCAAAGTCCAATTCCCCTTTTAAAATACAATTTAAATAAATAAATTGACAGTATTTCCAAATCATAATCATTTTAATATGGTAAATTTACACTTCATTAGATTAAATATTTATTAAAATAACCAGGGCCAAAATCCAGGGTCGTTACAACCTTAATTAATTTCATTAATTATATTAACTAATGATCCTTATTAATTAATAATTCCTTTAATTAATTAAATAATTAACTTGTAATTAACCATCTTATTAATTAGTCTTAATTAATCATAAACAGTAATTAACAGCTTGTAATTACTTATCTTAATTAATTTCTTAATTAATTATATTAGTCTTGATTAATTATATTAATTAATAAATCTTTAATTACTTCATTAAGTAATTATTAATCAATTACATCAATTAATAATCCTTAGTTACTTTATTGATTAATCATATTTTTAATTAATTACACTTCGTAATTAATCTTAAATTAATCTAATTCATTAATTAATTAATCACATTAATTAATTAACTAAAATTAACTAAGTAATTAACCCTTAATTACTTACACAAGTAATTATTCTCTAATTACTTCCATTAGATGATAACTCTTTAAATTAGTTACCTTAACAAGTAATTAATCCCATTATTAATTAACCTTAATTCTTTAATTAATTAATTACTCTATAATTAATTAACTTCAAATCAATTGATTTAACTAATCCTTAGATTAATAACATCAAGTGATTATCCCTTAATCACTTTCACTCAATTACTTCCGTAAGTAATTTCTATTCTTAATTACATTAAGAAATTATCCTCCATTAAATAATTACACTTAATTGATTCATAATTAAGTGATTATTTAAGATTAAACAAACAATCAACTAATCATTTAAAATTAATTAAAAATTTATTTAACATCTTATATTTAAAAATTCTTAATTAATTAAGAAAATCATTTATCTTAATTTAAACTTTTACTTATTAACAAATCATATTAATTAAGTATTCTTAAGTTCAGAACAATAATAAATTAACCTTATTTATCTTCGCAATTTAATTATTTGAATTAATCAAATCTTAATAACTTAAAAACAAATTATTATATTGGTTTACAAAATTATAACCTTAAGCTTATTTGAAAATAAAGCATCTAGAAATCAATTTTAAAAATTTAAAACACTTTAATTATCTAATTTAAACTTATTCATTTTCCATATAATTTGAAAACTTAGTTTTTAAAACATTTCTTAAAATTTATTTAAAAACTTTTGATTTAATATTTAAATTGAAACACTCCTTTTTAAATTAAAATTCAAAATTTAATTAAGATAATTACTTTCAAAGAAATCATCTTAAACAAATTAAATTTGGAAATAAATTCAATTTACACTTTTGAAAGTTTGATTAACATTTTTTTTCAAAGAACAAGTTTTTAATTTGTAAATTTATTTTCTTTCCTAAAACATTAAGCTTTATATTAGCACATGAAAATCATTTCGGGTCAAACCCGTGTGGAACTCACCAAAAACTCGAGCAAACTTCGGGGCAACCACCAAATCAAAAAGCTTCGAGACCAACCCTTCCTTTGCATGAACCAAAAATCTGAGAATACACCTTCTTCCCAAACACCACTATTTCCAGTGCACAAACATACATGCATGTACGTACGCGACCTAACCACCCTACTCCGACCAACTATCTGACCGCCGACCAACCACAAACGACCTCGACAACCTCTACCTCAACCCAGAATCAAGACTCCAACGACGAATCAAAATTCGACCCTCTGCTCGAAAATCTGAAGCGACTCGACCCCCAAAAAAAAAAACCAGTCGCCTCTGATGAACTCGCCACCGGAAACTCCAGTAACCCCTCCAAATCACCGCAGCATCACCGCTCTACCATCCCTCAACACGCGATCGCCGCCGGTCCATTACGCACGTTGAAATTGCCTCGACAGCCCAAACGTACGAAACACAAACTTAAACCCTAAATTGAACGAATCTGCACAATTCTGCCATAGGAAAAATTCGACAGCATTTTTCCCTTCATCCACGATATCATAGCTAGCTACGACCAAGAACTCAACTCAAATCATCGAGTTGATCATCGGCAATTCATCAAATTGCCGATACCATTCAACTCAAAATTTACAATAGATTATTGAATTAAAAATCATGAAATTAGTGTTAAAATTCATGATTTCCCACCACAAATTCATTCATACAATCCAAACTTTAAATGGAGTTTATTGATTTTTGACACAAATATACATATTACTGTTATTTCAAAATTTTGAGATAAATATTAATTATAAATTACTGGGATATGTTTTTATAAATGTACTACACCAATTCAATCATCTTCCATTTGCAAATCAAAACTATATATTGATTGTATGTTGAGATTTTGGATTAAATTGAATGATCAAAACCTTTAAACAATAGAGCATATTTATACAGTCACCATACATACATATCATCTTTGTATTCAAACATGCAATCATCTTCACAACACATTTGCAACTAAACTACTGTATAAATCATCACACATGTCTAGGTTTAATAACAGGTTCAAATCTATTTTTAAAATGAAGATTTAATCACCTAAAAAAATGAACAGAGGCTTCAGTTTGAAGAAAACTTTTGAACAGAAAACTTGCATTGCTGTTGAAATCCTTGCATGCCTGTTAATTGATGATTTAAGGGTTGAATCTGATGTTGAACTTGCTGTTGAATTGAAAATCATCTTGAATGCTTCTGTTAAACTCCATCTTGTTTTGAAGCTTCCCAGGTTGCAGAAAGTATTACAGATTTTAAATGAAAATAGTTTTCTGGTTTTAGCTTTAGATGAAATATGTTTTCACTATTGCATTTTGGTTTGAGAAGTTTTCATATTTGGAATTATCTTTGTTTCAGCTGAGAAATAAAAAAGAAGAGTGAAGAGATGAAAAGTATATTTTAATGAATTATGTTATGGTTTATCAAAAATTAAAGGAAGTAAATTTTTAAATGAAGACATTTGTTTAAGAACTTACAATTGTCGCTCATAGTACTTAATTGTCTTACATATGTTACATAGGTGTCTTAAGATATCAAAACATGTTTCTTTATTTAATTTTAAATAAATTTTTATTTAATTCAAATGTTAATATAAGCTTACATACTTAATTCACTTAATTAATAAATACTTATATATGTATATATAAATTGCTTTTTAAAGAAAATATTACAAAACTAATTACAATACAAATAAATTCTTATACATGTATTTTTAAAGTCTAAAACATTTATCTTTATTGTTGAAGAGATAATTTTTAAAAAGAAAGTTTATTAATAACTTTATATATATATTTAAATAACCATTTTAATTTAAACATTTTAAAGAGAAAAAAATAAAACTTTGATTAAATCTTATTTAACCTATCACATTTGAAAATAAATAATTATCTTATATTTTGAAAATAATTGAATTTAACCTTAAATTAACTTTTGAAAAATACTGAATTTAAAACAAAGCTTCAAATAACAATATTTTCATACATACACATATATATATATATATATTATCAATAGATTGTATTAAATTTCAAAACAACTCCAAATTATAACATATACATACATATATATTACAATTTGAAAATTCATTTTTAATTTAAAACAAAAGATCTTCTTATTCACAATATATATATATACATATATATATATATATCAAATATATATGTTATAAATAGAATATAATTTTTATTAGCTTTGAAAAATAATTCTTATCAATTTTAAATTTTTAGAAAGATATTGATCAATATTGCCAGAATAGATATTTATTAACCTTTAAAAGATTAAATTTACCAATTTAAACTAAAATTATAAAGGAAAATTATCAAATCAATTTAATTTTTAATACAGATTATTAAACTAATATTGCCCAAAATTCTGGGTCGTCACAACGTTGCGATGTGGCGAAGGCCTGGGTGAAATGGCATGGTTGATAGTGGTCGAGATCGCCGGCAATGATGGTTTTTTCGATCGTGTTGGTTGAAATGTTCGATCAAAACAGCACGATTTTCGAACCAGAGATTCCTGGGTACATTGGCTTGTTCGAATCGATGCTGGAGATCGTTGGTGATGTTCTAGTGAGTTCGTCATCGATCGTTGATGATCAAAGTGCTTGTACGGGTATACGTGAAAGCAATTGTGTATCAGTTTGGGCAAGACGATGGAGTCTCGGGGTGGAACACGTGAAATCAAAGGATTTTCTTGAAGCGACAATAACGCGAGGGATACTTGAAGCAATACTCGGGAAGATTTTGAAAATACTCGAGTCATTTGATTTGGGGCAGAAACAGTTTCGAATTTTAAAAGAAAAATCAAGGTACTTTGAAACAATTTTGTTAAAACAGATTTTTTCGTAATAATAAATGTTAACTCAGTTTTAAATTGGTTAAGAAAGTTTTTGAATAAATTGTTTTAATTTACCAAGTTTTAAAATGGTTTAAAATAAATATAACCTTTATTTTGAAAGGTTTATTTTAACTTAATAATAATTAAAGGTTCGTCAATTAATATAAAGGATTTTTTAAAATTGTTAATTAAATTTTAAAGGTTAAGTTAAATTTATTTGTTAAAGAGAATTAGTTACTCGAAGTTAATTACTTAATAGTAATTAAGATAAAATTAATTGATAATTCAAGTTTAATTAATCAAGTAACTAATGAATGATTAAATAAAAATAATTACTTAATGAAAGTAATTAAGGATTGATAATTGAGATTAAAGATTGTAATCAAAGTGTTTAAAGCTTAATTAATTAAGGATAACTAATTAATATAATTAAGGTAATTAATTAATTAAAGGATAGTTAATTAACAATTAATTAATGTAAATGTTAATTAAGTAATTAAGGATAATTACTTATTTTAAATTAATTAGGATTAATTAATAAAATGATTATTAATTAAGGGTTAATTAATTGACTAATTAATTAAGAATAATTAATTAAGGTTAATTAGTTAGTTAAGATTAATTCTTAATAATTAAAGGTTAATTAATTCATTACTTAAGGTTAATTAATAAATAATTAAAGGATAATTATTACCATAAACTGTAATTAATTAATGTTAATTAACCAGGATTAGTGATTTATCTGATTTCAACTAAACAGATGATCAATTAACCTTATTTATGGATGATTGTATTCTATTGAATGCTGTGAATTGTTTTGTCATCTCTACTGTGTGATGCTTTGTGATTTGAATTGTTTTAAGTCAAGTTGTGATGAATGTAATTTATTTATTTATTTATAATGCATTTATATCATCTATCTGTGATTCTGTGTATATAGATAAGTGTTATAGGATATACCGTTTATCGATATTGCTGTGATTGTATCTGTGATTATTGACGATGTTGCACTATTGGGTAAAACCCCTGGACTACACTATTACATACACAAATATGGATTGCATGTGGAAATCGATTAAGTCACGGATTTTTGAAATAGTTTTGAATTTGAATTTTAAATCCAAATTATTTTGGAAATGGATCGGATTTTAAGTGAAAAGCTTTTGAAAAGGTGTCTCTAAAGACAAAAGTTATTTTTGAATAACTTAATAAAGTTTTGAAATTTAACAATGTGATTTAAATTTGAATTCAAAATTTGAAATTGAATTCTATTTTGAGAATTTATGATTTAAAAAGGTTATACAAGCTTATATGGGTTTAAACCATTTTAGAAGTATGGTTTTGAGAATTTGAATTAACCCAAAGATTTTAACTTGTATAAATGAAATCGGTTTTTTTTCAAAATAAAAACAGTTTGTTTTCCAATGATAAAAGCTTTCATATAAGAAATGAATTTCCAATTTGTATTAAAGGAATTTCAAGTTTGAATTGAAAATGGTTTTCCAAGTTATGAATGAACATTTGGAAACGGGTTTTGAAAGCTATAAGTTAAATCTTTGATTTAAAGATTAAATGAGTTAATCCAATTAAAATGGAAATTGTTTTGAAATCCGTGAATGGATCTTTGTGAAACTGGGTGAACTTTGTGGAATGAATCTTTTTGTTTAAAGATTTGAAATGGTAATTTGTTTAAACCATTTGAAAGAAAAGCTTTGGATTTTTAAGTTGTGACTTAACTGAAATCCCATATCCATATATTTTTAAATATTGCGTTGATTATGCAGTTTAGTCGGGAGAGGACCTTATGTCATATAACCCATTCTGAATAATGATACGACGTTATGGATGGCAATTGAAGACCGGTGGTAAAGACCGGCTATTTGCGAGAATGATAGGATATACTATCGATTGTCTCCGCATTGAGTAGCTATGGTATAGAGATTCCCTATGTGATGGGAAGTCCGATAGGGATTGTGAATACCCGGATTGCAAGGGCTTCTTCGAAAGTGCCTTCGGTTCTGTTCGAACCCGGAACAGACTTGCATGGATGTGTGTCTGACGTTGCACTTTGAGAGGTAAAGCTGGTTTCTATCAAATACATTTATGTTTGGTGGCGGAGATTTATTCTCTTAGCTTAACACCATTCTCTGAGACGTACGAGCTCAGAGGTTATGCAGTTGATGGTTACTAGTGATACATTCCCAATTTGGTAATGTGGCATACGAAGTGCTGCTGATCATTTGTTGATCAAAGCATGGCTTTGTGAAAAAGCGTAGCTTTGTGGACGAGACCTCATCGAGCCTCACAAACCGATAATGGTCGAAACAGGAAAGATGCGGCAAGTTTTCAGGGGTAGCTCCCTTAGGGTATGTCCATTCCTCCTGGAAAAGGGTGATATCATGGTATGGAGCTGTTAACGCTAAAAATTGAACGCTAACACCCCGATGTGTAGAGTGTAGTTGTGAAAGCACCACACGTTGGTACGGGAACCAGAGAGAAAGTAAGAATCACAGAAAAGTTTTAAAAGACACAATATTTATAGTGGTTCGGCTTAAGAGAGAGCCTACGTCCACTTTAAACTCCTTTATTGCTGATATTATTACAACCCTTTACAAGATTCATCGATTACAACACACTTTGAGTTGAAGTCATTTAGAACAAGTAGCCTCAACTTCAATGTCGATCAAAATCTTTGGATTCATGTTGAACATGTATGATTTCTTCGTGAAGTTCCTTGAAGCGTTCTTTGTATCTCAAAAGCTTTAAGTGTTGAAGTAGTTCGGAATGCAGCAAAGTAACGATGCCTGAAATGAATGAGCCAGAAAAGTCCTTTTCTAGTTGGAACTAGGGTCGTATTTATAGGCATTTTTCGGAGTTAGGTCGTAGGTCGTGACCGACCTAAGTTAGGTCGTAGGTCGTGACTGACCTAAGATGCACTGACTTCTCTTTCACAAGAACACGCATGCTGATTTGCACAAGTCCAGGGTCGTGAGCGACCTATCCCCTAGCGGCATGGCATAGGCGGCTTCTTTATTCATGCAGATAAGTCGAGAGCGACCTATCTTAGGTCGTTAGCGACCTATCATAGGTCGTGAGTACTTTCCTGTAACCATAGCTGGAGCCTTTAGGTCGTTGAGTCTCTTAGGTCGTGGCCTCCTTTAGGTCGGGACATCTTTTATGTCGCAGCTTTCATAGGTCGTGGCCTTTTTAGGTCGGTGGGCAGTTAGGTCGCTAAGACAATCATGTCGTTAGGTCGCTCCATCCTTTAAGTTGTAAGGTCGCTCTAGCTCATAGGTCGCTAAGTCGCTGAAACTTTAGGTCGCTAGGTCGCATTATCCTTTAGGTCGTGGCCTTCCTTAGGTCGAAGCACTCTGTTAGGTCGTGTGAGTTCTATAGGTCGCAGCTTCCCTTAGGTCGCAGAGTTCTGTAGGTCGCAGCTTCCCTTAGGTCGCAGCTACTTTTAGGTCACTTGATCAGTTAATTCGCTAGGCCATTCCTGTAGTTAGGTCGCTCCATATCTTTAGGTTTTAGGTCGCTAACGAAGAGGAGTTAACATTTGCCCCTCGAAGTACGTGCCTAGGTCATAGGTCGCGTGCTTCGATTCTCTTAACTCGAGTTCTGATGAGTTGTTAGGTCGCGAGCGACCTATCGAGGAAATTAGGTCGCGTGTGTCGATTCACATCTCACTTCCCTGGGGTATAAATGACATAGGTCGTTCCTCTTTCATCTCATCTGCTCTGAACTTCCTATTCGGCCATTATCAAGTTCTCAAGCTCTCGAAGGCAAATTCAACCCATTTAGTTGTCAATTTATCTTCACCAACATAATACGTAAGTGAATACAATCTCTAACCCACGATAATCGCCATCCAATTGTGAATCCACATTTTCCACCTCGAGTCCAATTCATGTGTTGTGCCCTATTTTGAATGATTATTACGGTTGATCTTTGATCGCCGTTCGATATGTCATCGTTGTGATTCAAGAAGGCACGGTAACATTAATGGATCGGAGGTATTTGGATTTGATTCCTGGATGATTCGGTGGCATGTAGGAATGATGAATTTTTACGAAGGGGATGATGGACTTGCTCATGAGTGATAATGGGTTAATGGGTTAGTGGAGAAGAAGGTGATTGGTGGAGGGAAGCGAGGTTTTTTGCTTGAGCGGGAGCTTTCTTAAGATCCTATTAGAACCGACCCATGAACCTGCGCGACCTATAGAACCTCGCGACCTAGGACTTTCGCGACCTAGGACTTAGGCGAAAGCGCGTTGCTTTGAACTGCTGGGTTAGGTTGTGACCGAGCTAGGACTTAGATGATTTGGATTGCCTTGAACCTCTTAACTTGCACAGTGCGACCTAAGGGAGCTCTGACCTATACTAGGTCGTTGGACGACATAGGACTTGTGAAATTTTTTTTTTTCTGAAAAAATTTGATTGAGTTGTTTGGACTTGAATTTTGTTGCACTTCTTTGTAGATCCCTTTAAAGTTGTCAACCTGCTAAATATGACATTTGTAGAAAAATGGGACGAATATACTGTCACCGACCGCCCACATCGAATGACAGATTAGTCGATAAGGAATAATCAACTTAAATGAATTGTGTGAGTGAAATGCTGTAACTCAACCCACTCAAATGAAGTGTTAAAGCAAAGCTAGAATTTTGTTTGAATTAACGCTGCACTTGAGTTTTAAATTAACAAGTCCTGAAATCTCACAATCGATCAGTTGCTAACTAGTTTAATTCCAGTTATTTTGCTTGTTATTTTTATTAGTTTTGCACAACACTTCACACTTTTAAGAAACGTGCACCTTCACATCTGAACATCCAGTTACTCATGTAGAATGACGTCTCAACAAGAAGAGATGATAGAACACGTCGAAGGGGCTTTCCCGATTGCTATTCCACTAGAGAACCCTCCGGAAAGAACTCCTACCCTTCTGAAACAGCGTGTGCTTAATCAATTATGCGTTCAATTTGGCATTGCCGAGGCAGAAGTTTTACTCCCTGGACCAAATGATTTTGCTGATAGACCACCTTCCGGTTTTGTTGCCATTAATCTCCAAATGTGCTTAAGTGGAGTAATTCCTCCCTTTAATGAATTTCTTCAACAAATCCTTCTTCGACTGACGATCTCTCCTTTCCAACTGCATCCCAATGGCTATGCCATTTTGATGGGATTGTGCGTTCTGTTCAGGAGAACTCTTGACCGTCTTCCGAGTTTTGAGGAAATCTGTTACTTGTGCACTTTTGCGAAGAACAAGGACCGCCCTTCAATTGTACTTGTAAGAGGTGCGAGGAACCATAAACTAATTTTGGATTTGCCGGAGAGTGCACATGGTTTTTTGAATCAATTCTTCTATATTCGTTGCCCCGCAGGATTTTACGCAGACTGGAGAATAGGAAGTGAGATCTTCTTTCCCTTCTTTCTTCAATTTTATTCTAAGTTTTTCATGGTTCGTATTGCTAGATGCTGATTCCATTCCTTATTTTTACAGCACTTCCTCCTCCTTCTAGAGATTCCAGTCATAAGCCAGTCTTTGAAAGGCTAAGCATTGTGGCTGCTGAAGAGAGGAGCGCAAAATTTCTATTGACAGATGAACTTCTTCATCGGTTTGAGCTTTTACATTCTTCTCGTTCTACTCAACCTCATGAAGTTCCAACTGAAGTTCCCGATTCTCCGATGAAAACTCCTGATGCCCCGGTCTCTATTAAAGAGCACATGCGGGGAGGAACCTCTATAGAAACTTCACTAGTAAAATGTTCCACTCCAAGGGATGATGCGGAGCCGTCCGAAAAGCCTGCACTTGCCCCTATAACTGAAGAAGAGAAGCCCCTTCATCATACTGATAAGAACGTTGATCTTGGAGTTGATATTTTTGGGAGTTTAAGTGACATAATAGTCACTTCTCAAGAACTTTTTAGGGATGATCCTGCCATTGCCAAAGTCACATCTCCAGCGATTGAAGCAACTTCTACTCTCAAGCACACTTCCACAGCCCCGGAAGTGCAATTTTCCACAATAACTACCACTACCCCTCAGTCGATGACTGGTTTGTAGTCTAGTTTGTCGCGAGTAGTTTTACACGTCACACGCACTTAGGATGCACTTGACTTTCTTATTCCTGGTAGATTCTCAAACCTTGTTTTTTCTTTAATTTTAGGTTCTCCAATGGGGCGGAGCGGCTCTTATTATGACAACTTTAAACAATACGGGAGACGCAGCCGATTCGACTATAGACACCATCTCCCCCCTCGAAGAGAAACCGATGAAGAGAGGGCCATCAGAAAAGCAGACGAGAGATGAGCATATGAAGAACGTCACCGAAGAGAACAAGAAAGACATGACCCTCCTCACAGAGATGATGATATCCAAAAAAGAAAGACTCATGATGAGAGAGGTAAAGGTCACATGGACGATTCTTCTAGCAAGCGGGCTAAACTTACTGCAGAAACAATGCCGACAGTTTCTGAAAATGTTCCTGCTCAATCTCCCGCCCCCGTTCGTTCCGACATTCAAACAATCATCAACCGGCCCACATACTAAGTTGGGCAAGGTCCTCCCACTCTTCAAAGTCGATTCCCTCAGTGGTGCCTAAGAGGGGTTCGATTTGATCTCGACTTGGTTCCTCTCGACAAATCGGCTATGCTGCGAAATCTTGATACTGTCAGGACCGATATTGAAAGAATGTCGAACTGGCAAAAACTTGTCGACGAGCTTCAGAGGGTTAACCGAGCCAATCTCGAGGCCATGCTCACAATGGAGAACGATAAGGCTGAGTGGCAGAAGACTCTCGAGCAGCATGACGCCGAAATGAGAAGTATTACTTCCTATAATGAAAAGCTGGAAGCGGAAGTAGAAAAGCTTAAGGAAGAATTAGCTACTTCATCTACTTCCTATTCTCAAAAGGAGAGCATGCTTCAGCAACAAGTACGAGATGCGCATGCCAGTCAAAGGGCAGTCGAAGATAAGCTTACACACAAAGAGAAGGTCAGAAGAATATCGCGCTGAAACTTTACGGCTGCGAGAACAGACCGGCTCTCAAAGCTTGGAGATAGAGTTGTTAAAAACTCGACTTGCTATGGCCGAAAAGGAGCGTGACGAGGCTGTTGCTGGTAAACTCGCGGCCGAAGAGGCCCATCAAGCAACCAAAGCTGACATTGGCTCCACATTATTTGATTTTTATCTTCAATGTATCTTGGGGCGCGGCAGCCTTTCATTTCTGGGTCCCAAATATGAGATTACATTGGCTGAAGTATGGGAGGCTGTCGTAGATATGCTTGGAGGCGCTGGTTACTCCGAAGACCATCTTCAAGAATATTATTTTGATGAGGCAACTTGGGAAGCACTAGCTAGGGGAAAAGAGCAGCTTGCTAAATTTCGAGCTGAAACGACAGGGGAGGGGTGCTCAGAGAAGGAAGCGCTTGTAAATGCCCCTGTTCCTCCTTCGGTTTCAGCTGATGTTGATATAGCTGGCCCTAGCTCATCTTCTATTCCTCAAGATAAAACCGATCTCGGAGTTACAACTCCCCATGTTGTAGAGAAGCCTCAGGAGAGCACCGAAGCCCAAGATTATGAGATTGAAATGATAAAGACAACCGCCACAGGTAACTTTATTGCTGGACCAGTTCAAACTGATTGCTTGTTCACTTCCCACGACCTTGATGAATTTTTTGACTATCTCCTGAATCTTAATGAGCCTTTATCTCCTCTTTTTACTGACTTTAACCTCTTTTCTCCTGTAGAGAAAGCATCGAGCATCGTTCATACTTCGCCTTCTCCGGTGATCCCTCTTCCATCTCTTCAGGTGACTCCTCCTTCTGCTTCACAGCCCGGGTCACAAGAGGAGCAAATAGAGGCTCTTCATGGCTTAGATGACCCTATCGCTTCGCAAGAGCAGAAAGACGAGGGACTTGAGGGAGGTGAGATATCTCCGGAGCGGACTCCTTCTGATGACATAATTTTGTCTGCTCTTGCTACTCCAGGGAGTGAGTCTTCTTCGAAGAGGAGAAAGAAGCACGGGACGTCGAAGAGGAGGGGGAAGAAAATCATTGCTACTGAAGAGGAACCGGAAGTTGCACCGGTTGCACCTCCCTCTCCTTCTTCCCTTATGCCTATAGATAGACCTGAAAAGCTAATCATTCGGCCGGGCAAAGGGTCCAAAGGTGGTAAGAAGAAGTGAAGAGTCAGGCTTCGGGCTTTTTGATTCCTTTTTTGTGTAATGGTCGGATGTTGTGCAGGCACCGGCCCCTGCTTTTTATTTTGAAACCTGTATCTGCAATACAATTGAATAAAATGATCCTTTATTTGTACAGACACTTGTTTGAATTTGAGAATGCATTTATTATTCATTTTTGCACAAGTTTATTTATATGATATTGCGGTGAGCTTGTGGCATGTTGTTTGAGCGTACTTTACCGATGTAGCTATACCATGTTGCATGTAACTATACCATGTTGCCCCCATACCATAAGCTTGCTGCAATATTTTATACTTTGAGGGGACTTGCACTCTTATTTTCTGAAGAATAATTACTTCATTCTTGAAGAAATTTTTCGTAGAGTACAACTTCCTTCATATAAGTTTTTACGCTTTGTCCTTCGAAGAAATCACTTTTTTCTTTTGCTTATGTACGCATTTTGCCAAGTGAATTCTTCTATGTGGTAAAGCGAGCCTCCGAAGGGTACTTTAACTTTCTTTCCCTTTTTTTTTTGAGGAAGGTTATTTTCTAGAATAGGTAAATCACTCTTCCTTTGAAAGTTAAAGTATGCTCTTGATGAGGATTTTTCTTTTTCTTTTTTTTTTAAATAAAAATTTGTACCTCTGAGGAGGGATTTTTCACGTTTCAACACTTGAAAGTTTTATTTCAATCTTGGTGAAACGTGTACCTCCAAAGAGTTGTGCCTTTGAAGAAAGCCTTTTCACGTTTCAACACTTGGAAGTTTTATTTCTATCTCGGTGAAACGTGGGCTTCCGAAGAGGTCTTTCTTCTTGATTGTGTCTCCGGGAGGGGGTTGTACCTCTGAGGAGGGATTTTTCACGTTTCAACACTTGGAAGTTTTATTTCAATCTTGGTGAAACGTGTACCTCCAAAGAGTTGTGCCTTTGAAGAAAGCCTTTTCACGTTTCAACACTTGGAAGTTTTATTTCAATCTAGGTGAAACGTGGATTTCCAGAAAGGTCTTTATTTTGTTTTGCATTTCAACTTTGGTGAAGTGAAATTCCGAAGAGTGGCTGTTACACTTCAACTCCTGGTGAAATGTGCCTCCGAAGAGGTCTTTATTTTGTTTGCATTTCAACTCTGGTGAAGTGAAATTCCGAAGAGCGGTCGTAACACTTCAACTCCTGGTGAAATGGGCCTCCGAAGAGGGCTTTTATTTTGTTTTACATTTCAACTCTGGTGAAGTGAAATCCCGAAGAGCGGTTGTAACACTTCAACTCCTGGTGAAATGGGCATCCGAAGAGGGCTTTTATTTTGTTTTACATTTCAACTCTGGTGAAGTGAAATCCCGAAGAGCGGTTGTAACACTTCAACTCCTGGTGAAATGGGCCTCCGAAGAGGGCTTTTATTTTGTTTTACATTTCAACTCTGGTGAAGTGAAATCCCGAAGAGCGGTTGCTACACTTCAACTCCTGGTGAAATGTGCCTCGGAGAGGGTTTTCATCGCCTGGAAGTTACTCTCTCATGGTTGGAGGGTCATGACTCCTCCAATCTTTTTTGTTGAGTAGAGAACTTTCTTTTTTGTGGCGTATGACCCATTAGAGGTCTTTATCCTCCGAAGAGTTGTGCCTCCGAAGATGACTTGTGCTGCCGATGATGGCTTTGGTTGTTCCCTTGTCCGCTTGCTTATGCCTTTTCAGCGATCCTCTTTTTTTCTTTTTTTTCTTTTTTTCAAGCTTTCATTCCCTTTTCTCACAAGTAATTTGTTTAATCCAAGGAAGTGTACTTCATTGTCAGGCAAGTTCGTGAGAACGGGCATTAGCTACTTAATTGGATGTTTGTTTGTTTAAACGATCTCAATTTATTAGCAAAGGCCCGTTTCTGTCGAAATCATAGGCCGTTCAATTGAAGTACTTCCTATCTAGGATTTGAATTCGGGGCTTTTGTGACTCGAAATTTGGCGAGAATCACTTGGTCTTGTTATGTGCAAGTTTCACTTCCATGGTCTGCAACAATTTAAATCGACATTTTAGCAATACATTCTATGTACTTTTTATATCGAAAATAAAGCAAACATGTAATAATAATAAGGAACACAAGATTTATAGTGGTTCGGCCAGGAAATTGGGCCTACATCCACTTTATATTCTTTCATTATTTACTTGCATCAGTTTTACAATTGCCTTTAATTACAAGAATCATACATTCATAACTCTTTTTACAATATTTCAACAAAACTTTCAAGTAAAGTATGGACGCAAGTGATTGATGTTCCATGCCCTTGGAATTTGATCTCCTTCAACAGTAGTGAGTTTGAATGTGCCGTCAAGAAGCTTCTGACCTATGACATATGGTCCTTCCCAATTTGGCCCAAACACACCTGTCGCTGTCATAATTCTCTTCAGGACTAGATCTCCAATCTCAAAGCTGCGTTGGCGAACTTTGGAATTGAAATGTCTGGCTATCCTTTGATGATGAGCTGCAATTCTGAGATTAGCCTCATCTCTTTTTTCATCAAGGAGATCTAGCGCCTCAAGATGTAGCTTTTCGTTTTCTGCTTGATTGAAATGGATTCTTCTATGTGAAGGGACCTCTATTTCCACCGGAATCATTGCCTCTGACCCGTATGCCAATGAAAACAGGGTGTGTCCAGTCGTAGTTTTGTGAGTGGTTCTGTATGCCCATAGTGCCAGTGGTAGCTTATCGACCCAACCACTTTTTGCTCTTACAAGTTGCTTCTTGATGGTTGACTTAATAATTTTGTTCACGGCTTCCACTTGCCCGTTTGCCTGCGGATGAGCCACTGCTGAGAAGCTTTTCCGGATTTTGAATCGCTTGCAAAAATCTTGGAATTCTTCACTTTCAAATTGAGTACCATTACCTGTAATTATTTTTTGGGGCACACCATATCTGCAAATGATATTTTTAGTCACAAAGTTTATCATCTTTTTAGAGGTGATAGTAGCCAATGGTTCAGCTTCAGCCCATTTAGTGAAATAATCTACAGCAACAATGGCATATTTGATTCCAGATTTGGCAATTGGTAGCGGTCCAATGAGATCCATTCCCCAAATTGCAAATTGCCATGGACTGACCATCTGTGTGAGTTCAGTAGAAAGTGCTCTAGGAATTTTAGCGAATCTCTGGCATCTGTCACACTTTCGGGAATAGCTTGTAGCATCTCGATTAATTTCTGGCCAAAAATATCCGTATCGGGGAATTTTCTTTGCTAATGTTTGGCCTCCTGAATGATCACCACATTCTCCTCCATGTACCTCCGCTGGGATTGTTTTGGACTCTTCCCTGGATACACATCGAAGTAATGGCATTGAGAATCCCCGTCTGTATAATCGGCCATCTTGGATTATATATCGAGAGGCTTTTCTCAGTAGCTTTTGTCGTTCTTTTGAGTTCCCTGGTAGAGAGCCATTGAGCAGATATTCTGTTATTGGAGTCATCCATGATTCTTGCTCTTGAGACATATTCATGATCCAATCAATGTCCATCTCATTAATGCTCGGTGCCGACAGAACTTCTACTGGGACCAACCCCAGAAATTGAGCTTCGCCGGTGCTAGAGTACTTTGCGAGAGAATCTGCTTTCATGTTTTGTTCTCGAGGAATATGGTTTATCGTGTGGTGATCGAAGTCACACAGAAGTTCCCAAGCCTTTGACAAGTAGGCGGGCAGATTTCCCCCTTTCGCCTGGAATTCCTTTTTGACTTGGCATACAATAAGCTGAGAATCACTGAAGATCTGTAATGCTCGGATGTTTAATTCTTTAGCAATCCTTAAGCCAGCGATAAGGGCTTCGTATTCTGCTTCATTGTTTGTTGAAGGAAATTCCAATCTTAGTGCATAGCATAATGATCGACCTTCAGGGGTCTCAAGTACAACTCCGGCTCCAGAACAGTAGTCGTTTCTCGCGCCATCGACATATAACTTCCATTGTATTGGGGAATCGTCGATCGTTTCCTCCTCACCATTACCCTTATCCGTGAATTCTGCGATGAAATCTGCTAAAGCCTGTCCATTGATTACTTTTCGGGGATGATAAGTGATGTCATATTGACTGAGTTCAATATTCCACTTTAGAAGACGACCCGAAGCCTCAGGGCGAAACAGGACTTGCTTTAAAGGTTGATCAGTGAGGACTCTGATAGGATGAGCTTGGAAATATTGCCTCAACTTTCTAGATGCAATTAGTAGGCAATAGGCGAGTTTTTCCAACTTAGAGTAATTCATCTCTTCCCCAGTGAGTCTTTTGCTGATATAGTAAACTGAATGTTGAATCCTCTTGTCTTCCCGTATCAGCGCTGCACTTAAAGCATGAGATGATACTGCTAAGTATATAAGAAGATCCTCGCCATCGCCAGGCCTAGAAAGTATTGGAGGCGTTTCCATATGGCGAATCAATTCATCAAAGGCTTTTTGGCATTCGGGAGTCCAATCGGAGTTTTTCTTTCCTTTCTTTAGGGCATCAAAGAATGGGATGCATTTACCTGTGGCTTTGGAAATGAACCGACTCAAGGCGGCGACTTTTCCATTGAGACTTTGCAATTCCTTCTTTGTTCTAGGAGCTTTGATTTCCTTTAAGGCGGTAATTTGAGCTGGACTAGCCTCGATGCCCCTTGCGCTCACGATGAAACCTAAAAACTTGCCGGATTCCACTCCAAATGAACATTTCAAAGGATTGAGCTTCATTCCGTATTTTCGGAGGACTGCGAACATGTCCGCTAAGTGTTCTATGTGATCCACTGCTTTCTTAGACTTTACTAACATGTCATCGACGTAGACTTCCATAGTCTTGCCTAATTGCGGTTTGAACATAGCATTAACAAGTCATTGGTATGTTGCCCCTGCATTCTTCAACCCGAAGGGCATAACTCTGTAGCAGTAAAGACCAATGTCAGTGATAAAGCTTGTGTCCTCCTGATCTGGCTCATGCATCATGATCTGGTTGTATCCGGAGTAAGCATCCATGAAAAATAACAATTCGTGTCCTGCTGTTCCGTCTACCAGTTGATCGATTCTGGGTAATGGGAAGCAGTCTTTGGGGCAGGCCTTGTTTAGATCTGAAAAATCGATGCATACTCTCCATTTTCCGTTGGCTTTCTTAACCAGCACTGGATTCGAAACCCAATTCGGATAGGTAGATTCTTTGATAAAATTATTCTCCATGAGCCGATCAACTTCTTCTTTTAATGTTGCCGACCTTTCTGGACCTTGAGTTCTCCTTTTCTGCTTCACAGGTGTAAATTTTGGATCAATATTTAGAGCGTGTACTGCAACTTCTGGGGATATTCCGCACATATCGGCATGAGTCCAAGCAAAAACATCCAAATTTGCCTTTAAAAAAGATATTAAGATATTCTGAATTGACGCATTAAGTTGTGAACCCACATTCAACACCTTGTTTGGGTCCTTTGGATCAACAGGTATTGGTATTGTCGTTTCCACTGGTACCACTCTATTTTCCCCTGCACTGACTTTTCTAGGATCCATCTCTTTCCTTGCTCCGCTGTGTTCGCCAGTGCATGGTCCGCCCTGTAATTGCTATAAGGCTGGTTCTTTGATGCGGACTGGGGCTGCCGCATTCTTTCCCATTTCTCTTTTTCTGGTTTCTCGTAGCTCTGTTAGATAACATTCCCGCCCCGCATTTTGATCCCCTTTTATGACTCCCACTCCTTTATCTGTGGGAAATTTAATGGTGAGGCACCATGGGGCCAGAACAACTTTGAACGCTGCTAGAGTTGGACGGCCAAGGAAAGCATTGTAAGCAGAAAATTCGTCGACAATCACAAAAGTTTGCTTGCGGACCACTTTTCTCTCTCCTTCTCCAAGTTCCACAAACAAATCAATGGTTCCTACCGGCTGCTTTGGCTCCCCAGTGAAGCCAGCGATTTTCTGCGATGAGGCTTGCACATCAGCCATAGGGATCTTCATTTGGTCGAATGTTTTCTTGAAGAGGATATTGCAGGATGCGCCACAATCAATGAGAACTCTTATGACAATAGCTGGCCCGATACCAGCCGAGATGACTAAGGGATCCAAGGTAGGAGCTTCAATACCTGCGGAATCCCTAGCTTTGAACACAATATCATCATCGAAAGTTCTTTGTTGCTTCAGGGGCATAGCACCTTCCAAAACGAATATATCTTCCTCGGTCGGAACATACTTCAAAGCTCGGGTATACCTTTCCATCTCACCCCAGCTTCTGCCTGCTGGGTGAGGTCCTCCTGTAATGAAATTGATAATGGGCCTTCCAGATTCATGCCCTGCGGCCTTCTCACCTGTCCTAGGCTGATGAGCAGGAGCTTGTTGCCCCTGACTAGACGAAGCAGGATTGTTGCTATTCCTTTTCACAAATTGCTGCAGCTTGTTTTCCCTTAGCAACTCTTCAATTAGATTTTTCAACTGGCGGCATTCGTCGGTCTCATGACCGGGTTGATTATGAAAGCGGCAGAACTTGCCACTCTGTATAGCCTTTTTTCCGGTTCTCAGAGGAAGAGGTTTAGGAAAATCAACAGAATCTTTAGTGGCAAGGTAGATACGCTCCGGCGTGTCTGATAAAGGAGTATACTCTGATGGCTTGAAGGATCGGGGCTTCTTCAGATTACTCTGTTTCTTCCTATTGTTATTTTCCCTTTTTTGCCCCACAGATTCATTCTTGCGTGGAGCAACAGTGTTATCTTCAGCTTTTTCCAGTACTGCCTTTACCGGTACAGGACGGCTCTCCAAGCGTATGAATTCATCCGCTTTTTTATAAAAAATTTCAAGGGAATTTGGTTCCTTCATGTTTAGCCACTTCCTAAATTCGCTCGATTTGTCAATAGCCCTCATCAGATAAGTCAATATCATTCGTGGCTCTGCATTGTCTACCTCAGCCAGTGCTATGTTAAAGCGATTCAAGAAGATCTGATAGATTCACTTGGATTCTGTTCCAAACTCGACAGTGGCATGATATCCTTGGCTTTTGAAGCATATAGCCTGAACTGCTCCTTGACCTTCCGGGTCAAGTCAGAAAACTGATCGATAGATCGGACTGGCAGCTTGGTGAACCAAAGCAGAGCTACACCTTCCAGGTATACAGGAAAATATCGGCACTTTATTTCATCAGAAGCCCTGGCACCTGTCATGTGCCAATCATACTTATACAAGAATTCGTTCGGATCACTTGTTCCTTTGTAAGCTGGAATGGTTGGAGGGACAAACTTCCTTGGGAATTCAGCCTTTAAGATTTTCTCAATAAATGGAGTTTTACTTGGGGCAAAACCCCATTCTTTCTCGTACTCAACCCTCTGCATACTCTCTTTCATGATTTTTCGGACCATCCCAGAAAGATACTCCTCATCATGTCGAGTTCTAGATCCACCAACTTCAGGAAGTGTTTGTTCAAAGGGGCTAGCAGCCCTTTCAGGAGCATTCCTTTCTTCAGCATCATGAATGTTACCAGCAAAATTCCTTTCATTACCTGCCGGTTGACGGTTTGCCCCAAGAAAATCGTTCAACCTATTCAGAATTAGGGCATTCTGGGCATTCTGAGCCTCGAATTGTGCATTTTGGGCATTTATCTGTTGGTTCAGCCCTAAGATTGCAGCATCCAGCTCTGCCTTTGTAACTCCGACAGCTGGAGTGGCTTGATTCGATATAGGGGAAGCGGAGGTTCCCTCTTGAATATTCCCAGATCTGACAGATCTACTTTTCCTTCCAGGAGCCATAATCTCTGATAGACTTCTGGTTTTCAAGGAAATTCTCTCTACAAACCTCTGTGAAGCAATGATGATAATTCACCTGAGTTCAGTTCTCAGTGAAAGCACCAAAAAATGTTAACGCTAAAAATTGAACGCTAACACCCCGGTGTGTAGAGTGTAGTTGTGAAAGCACCACCCGTTGATACGGGAACCAAAGAGAAAGTAAGAATCACAGAAAAGTATTAAAAGACACGATATTTATAGTGGTTCGGCTTAAGAGAGAGCCTACGTCCACTTTAAACTCCTTTATTGCTGATATTATTACAACCCTTTACAAGATTCATCGATTACAACACACTTTGAGTTGAAGTCATTTAGAACAAGTAGCCTCAACTTCAATGTCGATCAAAATCTTTGGATTCATGTTGAACATGTATGATTTCTTCGTGAAGTTTCTTGAAGCGTTCTTTGTATCTCAAAAGCTTTAAGTGTTGAAGTAGTTCGGAATGCAGCAGAGTAACGATGCCTGAAATGAATGAGCCAGAAAAGTCCTTTTCTAGTTGGAGCTAGGGTCGTATTTATAGGCATTTTTCGGAGTTAGGTCGTAGGTCGTGACCGACCTAAGTTAGGTCGTAGGTCGTGACTGACCTAAGATGCACTGACTTCTCTTTCACAAGAACACGCATGCTGATTTGCACAAGTCCAGGGTCGTGAGCGACCTATCCCCTAGCGGCATGGCATAGGCGGCTTCTTTATTCATGTAGATAGGTCGAGAGCGACCTATCTTAGGTCGTTAGCGACCTATCATAGGTCGTTAGCGACCTATCATAGGTCGTGAGTACTTTCCTATAACCATAGCTGGAGCCTTTAGGTCGTTGAGTCTCTTAGGTCGTGGCCTCCTTTAGGTCGGGACATCTTTTATGTCGCAGCTTTCTTAGGTCGCGGCCTTTATAGGTCGGTGGGCAGTTAGGTCGCTAAGACAATCATGTCGTTAGGTCGCTCCATCCTTTAAGTTGTAAGGTCGCTCTGGCTCATAGGTCGCTAAGTCGCTGAAACTTTAGGTCGCTAGGTCGCATTATCCTTTAGGTCGCGGCCTTCCTTAGGTCGAAGCACTCTGTTAGGTCGTGTGAGTTCTATAGGTCGCAGCTTCCCTTAGGTCGCAGAGTTCTGTAGGTCACAGCTTCCCTTAGGTCACAGCTACTTTTAGGTCACTTGATCAGTTAAGTCGCTAGGCCATTCCTGTAGTTAGGTCGCTCCATATCTTTAGGTTTTAGGTCGCTAACGAAGAGGAGTTAACAGGAGCCCAGATACTTACTCATGTGGACACTATATATTTATTACTGTGTGATGTTGTTAGTGTAGAGGATCCTCAGATAAAGGTCACAAATGACTGGGGGTGGCATATCTTAGGTTTTACTTCCCGGTAATGGGGTAACCGGCCTTGTGTTGGCAGAGAGCCAGGTAGGTTCTCGGGGCGTCCCTCTAGAGGCGTACCCATGTGGCAATAGGAAGTTCCTTAGCCCGACCATTTGTTGAAAATCCAATCATCCAATAGGAGCCTTGTACCGTTTCAGTTGTAGAACCTACCGTTTAACATGGCAGCTATAGCAGGCATAGTATAATGGTACCTATGCTGGCTAAGATTAATATTATACTTTCGAAATGTTTTCCACTATGCACTAATAATAATATCAAAAAAAGGATTTTGCGTAGTATGCATGTTTGACTATCATAAGGAGAAATATCCCCCAAGTGTGCGATTGCATGGTGTGTGTGCCGGGAGGCCTTATGGTAGTTTCATTTTCCAAAAAGCATTGCGGATTTCAAATTTAAATTCTTTTGTTTGTTTTTAAAATAAACTGCTTTTGTTTGCTCACACCAGTCCCACGACTGACCTGGAGTTTATTATTCCGTTTCTAAACTTTGGGTGCCTGCAATTTTCCACACGGGCAGTCTAGAGTTTGGTTTTTCAGATAGTCGGATAGTAGATATCGATTTGGTAGCCTTCAACTTTCTGTTTGGTATTCTTTGGAGTCTTTGGAGTCCATGGATTGCACTTGCTTAGCTTTGTAAAACCTTGATGGAGATTCGAGCTTGGAGTTTAGAGTTTTGGCTTTGGAGTTTTGGATTGGAGTTGCAGTATTTGATTATGTCGAAGACTCATCTCCTATTATGTCGTGTTCCGCTGTATTTTGTGTTGTATATATTCTCTGATGTTGATGATTATCATTGTATCAAATTGATGTATTGGATGTTGTATTCATGTTGTATCAATGATATCATCTTTTGTTTCCACTGTGTTGTTTATCATCTAATGTTGTTGCAAGCTCCGGCGATACGAATTTGATGTTGTTTGTCGGACATCGAGTTTGGGTCGTCACAGTTGGTATCAGAGCTAAAGGTTGAGTAAGAACTTTAGCTACGGAGTGTAACACATTAGATGGCTCATTAGAGATAGGGTGAAGTATACCCTAGAATGAGTACAACAAGTGAAACCAAAAACCAAACTACGTAGTCTATTCTCTTTATTTGTTGTTATTCTCTAAGATATTTCGTTTGAATGCCTAAATCGGTTATCTTACTATTACAGATAGTAAGAATGACTGGAATAAGAGGACGAGATAGGGGACGGGGAAGTACCACTTCAACTGGTCAAAGCCCTGCAACAACAACTATTCCCATTCTGTCTCAACCAAATCTGGCTGATCTATATCAAAGCTTTTCTAGACTTGGTGGAAAGCCATTCACAGGCAAGGAAACCGTTATCAAAGCACAAATCTGGTGCGAAAGGATTTTCAAGGGACTAAAGTTGGAAGATGATCAGATGTGATTGATAGGTTCTTGGCAACTCCAGGAAGAGGATTTAGCTTGGTGGGAAACAGTTACATTGGATGAGCCGGCAGATGAATTCACTTGGGGTCGTTTCAAGGAAGTGTTCGAGCAGCGATATATGCCGTCTGTTGGTATCTCTCGAATGCACCAGGAGTTCACGGATTTGAAGCAAGGAAGCTTATCATTTGAGGAATACTTGAACAGATTCAATGAATCTCGGTTTGGTCCAGAATTGGTGAATACACCGTTAAAGAAGAATGAAAAGTTTATTCGGGGAATGAACAAGGAATTCCAAGAGAGGATGACTACTCACGTAAAGGAATCGTTTTCTGAATTGATTGATATGGGTTATAGATACGATACTCTAGATAGGCAAGAAGTTCCGGAGGAGAAAGGGAACACAAGCAATCTGAATTGGAGAAAAAGGAAGTTTGGTGGAAAGAAACCGAGAAAGATAAAGGAAAGAAGAATATACAGAAGAAAAAGATGAAAGATGTTACTTGTCTCAATTGCTTGGAGAAAGGTCATTACTTGGACAAATGTAAGAACCCTTGGAAGCCACGTATGAGAGAGCCATTTATGAGGCAAGATCAGGAATCTAGGAAATGCTATTATTGCCGCAAGCTAGGACATAGGATCAAGGACTGTCTAGCACAGAAGCAAGCTCTAGTTGCAAGGGTGTATGCGATCAAAGATGATCCTTCAACCTCAAAGGCTGGTAAAGGAAAAGAGATTTTATAAGGTAACCTTCTCGTTTACAATTAAATTTTTCAAGTTTGTTCGACACAAGAGCTATACCTAGTTTTATTTCTCAACAAATCGTAAATAAGTTAAATCTTGAATCTAAGACCGTAATCGAATCTATTTTTATCTGTTTCATTGGGTTTTGATATATTCTACGAACGGTTAGTTATCCCTTCGAACTAACCAATACCCTTGAATATTTCGTAGATCCGAATAACCCAAGTATTTCGTAAAGAGTTGATTGAGTTTGTTCTCATATTTATTGTTGATATTCTGCTTTGGTAAGCCAAATGCAAAATAGATGTCCAATTTGTTCTGAGAAGATATTTCTCTATCTATCATCTATTCTTTGTTATTTCCCTTGCAAATTTTGGGGACGAAATTTTTTTAAGGGGGGAATCTGTAACATTCCTGAAAATCAACCAAGCTTAATTTGACAATTTAATTTAGTTTTGGAATTCAATTGTGAATAAATTAAATTTTCTAGAATAAATAAATAATTTTAAATTATAAATAGAAATTTGGTATGAAATTTAAGAATAAGTATTTTATAAACAAATATTGAATTTAAAAAAAATGTATTAAAAATGAGATAGAAATTAAAAGCTTTGAGATTAATAAAAAGTAATGGTAGTTTGTTTTCTAAAAATTTTAAATATATTATTATTTGGATGATGTATTAATTTTCAAAGAATTCATGTACTAATTTTCAAAATATTAATTTTAAGATTTAATCCTCTATATATATACTTATATAAATAAAAGTGATCATTTGTTAATATGAATTCAAAAATTTTAAATCATTCTTTTCTTTTTTTTAAAAGTTGTACAAAAATAAATAATAAAGAATGTATGAATGTGAAATGTATAAAAATATATGTATATAAATATAGTGAGCTAAATTAAAGGTTGTAATGTGAAAAATAATTGGGATAAAAGTTTTATTTGTGTAAATATAAATTTTATTTGTGCAAAGTTAAAAATATTAAAGACGTAAACATTTTAAAATTAAGACATATGTTAAGATATGAAAGTTTATTTACATTAAGGGTTAAAAAAACAATTGACAAAAATAATTTGAATTAAGGGTATAAACACAATTTTTATAACATGTAACAAGTGTAAAACATGCTAAGGAATACATGTACAAGTGTTAGTCAAGTGGACAAATGATAAAAGGTTTATTTTCTTTCGAATTAAAATTGTAAACATGCAAAAGAAGAAAGGAAAAAGTCAGGCTATGTTCGTTCCTTCCAAATTTTCTCATGCCTAAGAAAAGAAGAAACAAAATCATCTTCAACTCAAGAAATTTGAATCCTCCTCAATCAAAAAATTTAAAACCAAAAGGAAAAAAGAGAGCTTCAGTTTATTTCTAAAATAGAAATCAAAGTCTGGAATCAGAGCAAGAGCAAGATCATTTTCAGATTAAATGCAAAAGAAAAATTCAAATCAGTAAATTTAAAACAAAAACAAGATTAAGTCTCAGATTCAAGTTCAAATCTGGAAGTCAAAGCAAATCATCACAGTTTTAAAACACAAATCAGTGTACAAGCTTCAAAGCATCAAGCTTCAGAATTCTTTCCAGTATTCAACTTCCTCTATTCAAACTTAAAAGTCAGGTAAGCAAACTTTCAATTTAAACCCCTAACCTCTCTGATATCTGATTAGCATGTGGTGATCTTTAAAGTATGATTTGGATTATGCTGTGCATGTGGTTTAAAATGTACATATATATGTGTGTTGACATGCCTGGAACAAGTAAAGCATGCCTCTTTATTCAACCTTTTACAGCTTTTTAAATCTGATTCAAAATTTAAAATCATCCTGCCTAAACAATTTTTGGACCTTGATCTCTGAATACAAAGTGTTTGTAGGTATATAACATCACTTTTAAAAAAAATATTTAAACGAAAATATTGAGAAAATATTCTGTAAACAAAAAAAATATACAGTAAAGAATACATTCAAGTCAAAATTTCAATTGATGAAATTCCTAGTTTTGATTTTTGATTTGAATTCGTACTTAGAAATCACAAATTTTAATACAAAAATCAAGATCTTTAGATTGGATCGAGTTAGTATTTTATGGATGACCAGAAAATAATTTTCAAGCTATATCTGGTGATCGGAGTGATGAAATTCGTCAGGATTAACGCTGGAGGTAGCATGAAGCCAGATGGTTGTCGGAAAAATAGTAAAGGATTTTGTTTATGGCCAGAATGGTCAGACTAGGGTGAACTAGGGTTATAACGTGTTATTTGGTCGTTCGACGTCTTTGAGGTAATTGTAGAGTCGTTGGTGGATCGAGTTCAACCGCGAGGAGATGGGACTATGCGTTGCGATGTGGCGAAGTCCTGGGTGAAATGGCATGGTTGATAGTGGCCGAGATCGCCGACGATGATGGCTTTTTCGATTGTGTTGGTTGCAGTGCTCGATTAAAATAGCTCAATTTTCGAATTAGAGATTCCTGGGTACACTGGGTTGTTCTAATCGATGCTGGAGATCGTTGGTGATGTTCTGGTGAGTTCGTCGTCGATCGTTGATGATCAACGTGCTTGTGCACGTATACGTGAAAACGTTTGTGTATCAGTTTGGGGAAGACGATGGAGTCTCGGGGTGGAACACGAGAAATCGAAGGATTCTCTCGAAGCAGCAGTAAGGTGAGGGAAATCTGAAGCAATACCCGGGAAGATTTTGAAAATACTCGGGTCATTTGATTTGGGGCAGAAACAGTTTCGAATTTTAAAAGAAAATTCAAGCTACTTTGAAACAATTATGTTAAAATAGATTTTTTTTTTGTAATATTAAATGTTAATTCAGTTTTAAATTGGTTAAGAAAGTTTTTGAATAAATTGTTTTAATTTACCAAGTTTTAAAATGGTTTAAAATAAATATAACCTTTATTTTGAAAGGTTATTTTAACTTAATAATAATTAAAGGTTCGTCAATTAATATAAAGGATGTTTTAAAATTGTTAGTTAACCTTTAAAGGTTAAGTTAAATTTATTTGTTAAAGAGAATTAGTTATTGGAAGTTAATTACTTAATAGTAATTAAGATAAAATTAATTAATAATTCAAATTTAATTAATCAAGTAATTAATGAATGATTAATTAAAAATAATTACTTAGTGAAAGTAATTAAGGATTGATAATTGAGATTTAAGATTGATTTAATCAAAGTGTTTAAGGTTAATTAATTAGGGATAATTAATTAATATAATCAAGGTAATTAATTGAAGGATAGTTAATTAATAATTAATTAATGGTAAAGGTTAACTAAGTAATAAGGATAATTATTTATTTTAAATTAATTAGGATTAATTTATTAAATGATAATTAATTAAGGGTTAATTAATTGATTAATTAATTAAGAATAATTAATTAAGGTTAATTAGTTAGTTAAGATTAATTCTTAATTATTAAAGGTTAATTAATTCATTAATTAAGGTTAATTAATAAATAATTAAAGGATAATTATTAGCATAAACTATAATTAATTAATGTTAATTAACCAGGATTAGTGATTTACTAATTTCAACTAATCAGATGATCAATTTACCTAATTTATGGATAATTGTGTTCTATTGAATGTTGTGAATTGTTTTGTCATCTCTACTGTGTGATGCTTTGTAATTTGAATTGTTTTAATTCAAGCTATGATGAATGTAATTTATTTATTTATAATGCATTTATATCATCTATCTGTGATTCTGTGTATATAGATAAGCGTTATAGGATATACCGCTTATCGATATTGCTGTGATTGTATCTGTGATTATTGATGATGTTGCACTATTGGGTAAAACCTTTGGACTACACTATACACACACAAATATGGATTGCACGTGGAAATCGGTTAAGTCACGGATTTTTGAATAGTTTTGAATTTGAATTTTAAATCCAAATGGTTTTGGAAATGGATCGGATTTTAAGTAAAAAGCTTTTGAAAAGGTGTTTCTAAAGATAAAAGTTAGTTTTAAATAACTTAATAAAGTTTTGAAATTTAATAATTTGATTTAAATTTGAATTCAAATTTTGAAATTTGAAATTGAATTCAATGTTGAGAATTTATGATTTAAAAAGGTTATACAAGCTTATATGG
This sequence comes from Allium cepa, assembly GCA_030765085.1. Taxonomy (NCBI): domain Eukaryota; kingdom Viridiplantae; phylum Streptophyta; class Magnoliopsida; order Asparagales; family Amaryllidaceae; genus Allium; species Allium cepa. The sequence goes on from CM060939.1 coordinate 815,386,510, forward strand.
GTTTTAAACCATTTTAGAAGTATTGTTTTGAGATTTGAATTAACCCAAAGATTTTAACTTGTATAAATGAAATCGGATTTTTTTCGAAATAAAAACTATTTGTTTTCCAATGATAAAAGCTTTCATATAAGAAATGAATTTCCAATTTGTATTAAAGGAATTTCAGGTTTGAATTGAAAATGGTTTTCCAAGTTATGAATGAACATTTGGAAACGGGTTTTGAAAGCTATAAGTTAAATCTTTGATTTAAAGATTAAATGACTTAATCCAATTAAAATGGAAATTGTTTAGAAATCTGTGAATGGATCTTTATGAAACTGGGTGAACTTTGTGGAATGAATCTTTTTGTTTAAAGATTTGAAATGGTAATTTGTTTAAACCATTTGAATGAAAAGCTTTGGATTTTTAAGTTGTGACTTAACTAAAATCTCATATCCATATGTTTTCAAATATTGCGTTGATTATTCGGTTTAGCCGGGAGAGGACCTTGTGTCATATAACCCATTACGAATAATGATACGATGTTATGGATAGCAATTGAAGACCGGTGGTGAAGACCGGGTATTTGCAAGAACGATAGGATAACCTATCAATTGTCTCTATACTGAGTAGCTACGGTATAGAGATTCCTTAAGTGATGGGAAGTCCGATCAGGATTGTGAATACCCGGATTGCAAGGGCTTTTTCGGAAGTGCCTTCGGTTCTGTTCGAACCCGGAACAGACTTGTACGGATGTGTGTCTGATGTTACACTTTAAGATGTAAAGCTGGTTTCTATCAAATATATTTCTGTTTGGTGGCGGAGATTTATTCTCTTAGCTTAATACCCTTATCTGAGACGTAGTGAGCTCAGAGGTTATGTAGTTGATGGTTACTAGTGATACATTCCCAATTTGGTAATGTGGCATACGAAGTGCTGCTAATCATTTGTTGATCAAAGCATGGCTTTGTGAAAAAGCGTAGCTTTGTGGACGAGACCTCATCGAGCCTCACAAACCGGCAATGGTCGAAAGAGGAAAGATGCGACAAGGTTTCAGGGGTAGCTCCCCTAAGGTATGTTCATTCCTTTTGGAAAAGGTGGTATCATGGTATGGAGCCCAGATACTTTCCCATGTGGACACTGTATATTTATTACTGTGTGATGTTGTTGGTGTAGAGGATCCTCAGATAAAGTTCGCAAACGACCGGGGGTGGCATATCTTAGGTTTTACTTCCCGAGAAGGGGGTAACCGGCATTGTGTTGGCAGAGAGTCGGGTAGGTTCTCGGGGCGTCCCTCTAGAGGCGTAACCATGTGGCAATAGGAAGTTCCTTAGCCTGACCATTTGTTGGAAATCCAATCATCCAATACGAGCCTTGTACGGTTTGAGTTGTAGAACCTGCCATTTAACATGGCATCTTGTGATGACCAGGAATTTCTAGCAGTTTAAATTTGAACAATTAATTGGTTTTAAATATTTAAAAGTTAATTTTAATTTGAATTTAAGATATCAATATTTACTTGATAATAAAATCATTGAATTGTATAGCTTAAATATTGAATTTTATAATTGGAATTGGGTAAATTGTTGAATCTAAGATTCTAAGCCTGTTTCAAATAATTTGAAGGCTTATAAAATCTATAATGAGGATACTGAAGGTAATAAAAAGGTTGAAATTTAATTTAAAGGTAATTTGTTCAAATTTTAATAATATATCGTTTAAATTGAATTTAAAAATAGCCTTCCGAGGCACAGTCTCGGAATTCAATGAAACCGGTTACATTGGATCCGTAATAGTTAGTTATTATCGGATTTCAATTTTCGTAGCAATCGGAGTTGTCGTTTGACCCTGGCAGCTCGAAACGCTTAGAAACTATTTTAATTGATTCATTTTAAAATTGATCGTTTTCTTCTGTAACTCGTGCATACGATTAAATTAGCTTCCGAAACGTGTTCCATCGTGTTCGAAAAACGGGTAAAACTTTATAATTGCCTCGCAGTATTGCTTAAGTGGGGTTCGAAAATTCGACTAGCAATCGATGAAGCATTTTGAAGTTTTATATAAGTTAAAAACTATAATAATAATAATAATATATAATATAGTTATTAAAATAAAATAGCTAAGATATTTTTTCCCACAATCGTGCTCAAGAAGCCTTTAGCCTTCGTCCTTAAATCTAGACCTATCTCCCTCTTTGAAGATTGATTCTGAATTTATTTCGAAAGAAATGGCCGATTAAACCCTTTTTCCTTCAATCAGAAGAAACCCTAATTTATAATCGCGCAGGTCATCTCGTTCTTCGAAACACACGCATACCCTTTCCCCTCTTATCTGCATACGAATCAAAGCCGACCTTTCTTCATTATCAATCAAAAATCGAAGCCCATGTTCGTTTAAACAAAACATTATTAATTAGAAATGGCCGCAGTCTTTGATTCAAATCATGAGGAATCGTATAAAGAAGGGGTGATCGCGTAAATTAGGGATGACTTGCAGCTGATGTAGCTCGCGCGCGAAGGTCGCAAGGAGAAGGGTGACGTCGCACGCTAGGGTTTCTCTTGTTCGAGTTGAAGAATGCGTGGCTGCCTCGCGCTTGGAAGTTGTTGTCGCGAGTCTGGAAGGAGTTCGACGTTGCACTCGGTCGTGGGCGAGGCGGCTGGTGGTTGCGCAGTTGGCTACGCGTGTGACGAGGGCATTTGCTTTGCTGGACTCGAGCGCGTGAGTTGGGGGGGTTCTCGTCTTCGTGTAGGTGAGTAAATTCATTTTATTGGTTATTTCTTTCAGAATTTGGAAGTTGAATACTTCTTGGATTCATGTGAGTATCTGTCTGTTTTATTTCAATCCAAATAATGAGTATGCTGAGAAAAAAAATTAGGGGTAGTTCGGGTGAATTGCTGGTAACAGATTTCCGGGTAATTATAGTAGGAAATTCCTATAGGTCTTTAATAATTAATGAATGCAATTAAATGAATACAAATTATTAGTAAGAATGATGGTGGATTAATGTAATCATAGTAAGGGGTAAATAATGAATTTAATTATTAAGATAATATGTTAATTAATTTGAGGAATCGATACAAGAGTTGATTTAACAATGTGTTCAATTTATGCAATTGAGAACGATAATTTAATTAAAAGAAAAGAATCCAATTGAAATGTATGAACGAAACTACTTATATAAAGGAATAATTGCTAGATATCATTAATTAAGGTAGGTGATGAATGGGAGATCTCTAAATGAAAATTAATAAGTAATGATGACTTAATGTAAGAAATTTAGAGTAATTTATTAAGAATTGATGTGTTAAGGATTAAGTAATTAAATTTGAAATTAAAGGTTAAATTAAGAAAGAATAATTAACCAATGGATAATTAATTGATAAAAGCAAATAAAGGGGTTATTTACTTAGAGTAACTAATCCAGGATGGGTTAATTAAAGGAATTAATTAAGGAATATGATTAATTCAAGGAAAATTGATCAATAGAGGTTATAAGAAAATAAATTTGAGTAATTAAGTAAGGATCGATGTAAGTAACATGGAAGTGTAAAGGATTATTTGTGTAATTAATTGAGAATTAATAACTTATTGTAATTGAAGGATTATTAATCCAGTGTGGTTAATTAAGATGTTTAATGAAGGATTTATTGGTTAATTGATTAGCAATGAATTAATGTTAAATGAAGAAATCTAAGTAGTTAAGTCTAATAATTTAAATCGAGTTTGATTAAATTAAATTTGTATGTGATTAAGCATTTCTTATGGATGATTGAATGGTTTTAGATGATTGATTGAGCTGATATCTCTGATATGAAATGCTGTGTATTTCAATCGGATATCTTGGGTTAGGATGACATGAACTCGAAGAGGCCGGGGTCGGGTATTTGGAAATACCCGAACCCACTTCGAATTCTTATAAATGGATTTGTGAAATCAATAGGACAGAGTGAAATGATTTAAGAGTATTGGATTATTTTATCTAAGTCTGGTACTTAGAAAATTTATCCGGGAAATAAGTATTGTTTATAGCAAATTGAGAATTGGTTAAATTGATATAAGATACCCGGGTTTATATAAGTTGTTTGTTTGGTATTCCATGTTAGATGGGTTTACTCACGCTAGTTTCCAGCCTGACCCGGGTGTTACTTTGGTGTAATGCTCGGGTCAGACCGAGTATTACAGATTTTCAGGTAGGTACGTTCTGGAGCTCAGGAGGCGAGTTGGATGGTGATATCGTATAGAGTATTCCGCTGTATTTATATTATTGTTAATCTCAGTCTTGATAATTGTAAATATTCAGTTCTGTGTATATATGTGAAACTCTGATTAATATTAAATGTAATCGACAGTTATAATATTCTTTTGTAAACTGTTATTATTTATTATTATATTTTATCCGCTGCGAATGTGAGATGTTTGGTGTTCTGTTCTTCTTCTTCTTCTATCTCTTTCTTCTTTTTCATAACTATTTGGAATTTCCGGGTTCGAAAATTTCGGGTCGTTACATTTGGTATCAGAGCTGAAAGGTTAAGCGAGAACCTTGGCTCTGGTGGGGATTACTCATTAAATAGAGTTCGTAGAACTCTAGAATGAGTTGAGTGTGTGTGTGTGTGTGTCTATATATATATATATATATATATATATGAGAGCATACTTGTTATTTGCTTATAAAGATTTTAAATGATTTTATATAAAAATATATTTTGATATATAAAGCAATACTCCCTTCTATTGAATATTTAGGAGATTGGTTGTTAAATTATTGGAATTAAGTTAAGAAGAAAAATAAAATACGACCAAATTAAAACTTATAACCAAGTTGAAGAATAAACTTATATAAAAAAATGGAATTTGAAATATAGAGTGTAAATGTAATTTATAAGTTGAAATAAACTTCATAAATAAATAAGATTATAATTTGAAATAGAATTCCAGAGAATATTTGAAATAGAGTAAGATGAAAATTCCAGAGTAATGTTTAAATATGAATTTGATGGATTGGGAGTTTGGAATTTTGGGAAAAATTAAAAATTCCTTTGGGTTTGAAAGTGGTTTCCAAGGGTTTTGAAGAAAGAATAGTATTATTTCAAAACTATTTTTGTGTTTGAAATCTAGGAGATTTGAAATCAAAAATATTTGGAAGTGTTTCTAGAGAGATAAAAGCATTGAACTCTTTTGGTCACTGGAAAATAAAGTCGGTGATGACTGCAGCATCATCGATGTTCATTTTCGAGTTTCTAGAAGAGAAATTGCTACCAAATTGTTTTTAATTGGAATTGTTTGTGAACTGGGTTTGGATTTGAAATTCTGGAATCTTGATAAAATGTTTATGGAATAATAAAAATATTAGTAGGGATAAGTTGAAATGAAGATTTGGACTCAGAAATTTGAGATTGTTTAAAAACTTTAAATAAAAGTTAATGTGGTTTAAAAGGTTAAATCAACCTTTGAGAATTTAACTCGAATTTATATAATTCGAGGTAGTTTAAAATTCAAGATTGAAATTGAATTAGTTCAAAATTTAATGTGGTTTGAAGTAATTCGATTGGTGATTGAAAATATATAAGTTTAAAAATTTTAAATGGGAAATTGGAATGGATTAAATTGAAGTGATTTGGATTCTGAAATTAAATTGTTAATAATTCAAATTGATTGGAATAATATGAAATTATAGTTAAAATTGAACAGGATTAAAATCAATTAGAATTTGATGTAAATTTGGGAAGGAATCAAGATTGATTCAACTGGAATTGGGAATTAATCAAGTCCAATGGAATTTAGAGTTATTTGGATTGGAATTGGGTCATTTTAAATGGAGATTTAAATTGAATTGTTGGGGAGGTGAACAGTTGGCTCTTGACTATTTTCAATACAAGTTGTTTGATATAAACTTATTTTCTAAGCTATTAAATATATACAGCCTTTCTTTTTAAAGCTAATTTATTATATATTTGTTTTACCATTATTTTTGGAGCTATTTAAATATTTTTCAATTGTTTCCTAAACTATTTACTATTTTTCCACTACTTTACAAATAAATTACTATCTTTCAATTGTCTAAAAATCTCTGGAACTATTCAACTATTTTTCGACTATTTTACAATTAGTTGACTATTTTACAATTATTTTGTAACTAATAATTATTTTTCAACTACTTACCTATTTTTAAAATTTTCAAGCTATTTTTCTAAACTGGTCGGGGTTCAAACTATTATTGATTAAGTACCCAACTGAGATAAGGATTGAAGTAATAGTCCAAATGAGGATTAATGTAAAGGTGAATAAGGAATATGAAATGGTTCTTTTGAACTGAAAGAATATTTTGAGAAATATGAAATGAATAAAGATGGAAATTGGATATTTCTATGGTTTTGAGAAGTGTTTGGAGTATAAAAGGTGTTTTATACAAGAAGGTAAGGATCCAATGTTTTGAAGAAAAAAATTTATGTATATAAATCTGAATATATATAAAGGATCTTATGAGGATTTTGGGAAAGGCTTTTGATTTTTGGGAAAAATCAATATTGAGTTTTGGAAAGCCTATTTTGAGAATTATCGATTTTGGGATAATCGATTTTGTGTAAAAGAGCTTTGTATGATATCATACTAGGTGTATGATTTGAAGATACTATATGTGTATAGTATAAAATATTTTGATGATGGCTCTGGGGAAAAAGGCATCCCCTTGAAATGAACTTCTCAGGAGTGCCACTGGGTGGTGCTGCCTGGAGCCCGAGGGAGTTCTAAAGTTGATCCTGTGAGGAGTCCGGACAAAACTAGTTCCTGGGGATTATGAGTAGTGTATACCATAGCGGAAGTCGTGTGTGCCGCAGAGAGCCAACAGTTTACGTTTGATTCTATATCGGTAGACTGCGACCTATGGTATAACATAGCGAAAGTCGTGTGTGCCGCTGAGAGCCAACAGTCTGCGTTTGAGTTTATCTCGGTAGACTGCGACCTATGTAAGGGTGGAGAAGTTTCATTTTGATAGCGAGATCGAGAGGCCGCGGAGAGCCTGCAGTTACATGGACTATTGTTGTGACTGCAACGTAACCCTGGATGTAACTGTGATCTGTTGTGTGGGTTCCATGGCGTAATCGAGAGAGCCGCGGAGAGCCCGCAGTTACATGGACTTTTGTTGCGACTGCAATGTAACCCTGGTATGTAACTGTGACCATGGAATGGGGGTGATGATTTCCAGAGCATCCTCACTAAAAAAAAATCCTCTATTTTCAAAATTGTTTTCTATATTTTCAATAAAATTGTTTTCCAAGTATTTTCACTGGGTGTTGAAAACGGGTTTACCAAGTACTTATAGATTTTCAGTCCTACGCCTGATCAACGTATGACTGAATTTCTGTGAGAACAAGGATGGACTGGTTGTGTAACGACCCGTATTTTACGTGTCAACATATCGTAAAATAGTTGCATTAGGTCGTTGATGTTGTTAAGTCGTGTGAAAGTTAACTCGTGTGATAGCTTAGGTCGTGTGGTGCTTAGGTCGTGGACGAGTTAAGGAATGAGCGAGTTAGTGGAGCTAACGACTTAAGTTGGTTAGCGGTTTAGTGGATAGAGCGACTCATAGAATGGAACGACCTAAGGGTTAACGGCCTAAGGGGTTAGGTCATATGTTAGTTAGGTCGGTGGAGTTTTGGAGCGACCTATAGGAGTTAGCGACCTAGTGGTTAGCGACTTAAGGGGTTAAGCGACCTAGTAGCAAGCAACTTAGTGGAGTGAGCGACCTCTAGGACTGAGCGACCTATAGGGATGAGCGACATAAAGGTTAGTGGCTTAGGTCGGTAGGATGGTTAAGCGACTTAAGTATTAACAAGATAGAGCGAGTTAAGGACCTAGTAGGGAGCGACTTATGTTAGGTCGCGTAATGGCCTAGGTCGTTGGGTAGTTATGTTAGTGCATTAGTGTAAGGCTTAAGTCGTGAGCGACTTAGTTTAGGTCGCGACCATAGTTAGGTCGCTAAAGGCTTATAGGCTAAGTCGTTAGGTAGCGGCATGTGCTAAGTCGTTATGTTGCATACCAGTTAGATCGTTGGTTTTGTGGGGTAGTTAGGTCGTTGACTCGGGTCTGTTAAGTCGGCTATGTGTTAGGTCACGTGGTGGTTAAGTCGGGTGGCCCTGTGGTTGGTCAGGTCGGCCATACGGTTAGGAAGTTGGGTCGGCATCTCAGTTAAGTCGTGAGCATGTTAGGTCGTTAAGCCATTGTGTCGGTAGGTCGTGGCTGCGCATGTGTTTTAGGTCATAGGTCGTTTGGGGCAACTTGGTGAATAACTTAGGTCGGCTGTGCTGAGTTATAGGTTAGGTCGTTAGACGACTTATAGGTGTTAAGTCGTTGGGTCGGCAATGACTTAAGGGGGCGACGACTCATGGGGATTTCCAGCCTATAAATAGAGGGGTTTGGTTCACTTTTTGGCACCGGATTTCGAAGCGACGAAGTGCTGCCATTTTTAGAGCTCGACTACTACACTTCTTCACTTATTTTCTCCACTCTAATCTAGTGATTCCTTCCATCCAAGATTGAAGATCAAGGTTGAAGATCCAAGATCCAAAGTTAAAGATCTACATTCTTCAAAGAGAGATTTCATCGATTGAAGCGAGATTTTGCCGGATCAAGCTTAGTTCTTCGCTGTCCAGATCTGAAGTTGTTATCTTTTGAGGTGTTTAGGTGTTTTGGTGAGTGGTGGTTATCTCTCACACGGACCCAAAGGAGTATATTGGATCGGTGGTTTGTTTATGTGCTAAAGAGAGTGATTTCGTGCATTTTTCTTAAGTCTGCATGTAGATATATTGCTCATGATGATTTGACATCTATTTTACTACATGTTCACTTATGCAAGTTCATTCATCAAGTTGTAGAGATATTGTTCATAATTCATGCTTGTTAGAATGCATGTTAGATTTGGACTCTTTATTTACGAAATTGCCATTATTGTTGTAATTGTTTATTTAGATCTTGTTTGAATGATTGATTACTTGGATTAATGTTTGATTTGATGGATTAGTTGATTGATAACTTGATTTGGTCAAGTTGGTCGAAGATGATTAAAAAGCTAAGTGGAAAGGCTCTTGAATAAGGAAAGCTGCTTGTGGCATATGAAGCGGATGTTGAAGCTCATATGGATAGATTTGATGATGATGTTGAGATGGGACTTTGCCATGATGCGATGAGGCAAACCATGATGTTGAGATGAGACTTTGCCATGATGCGATGAAGCAAAGCATGATGTGAGAAAGCCTTGGTTTAATCCAGACGGGATCATCCCAAGCATGTTGATAACTCGGTGATGTGGTCCGGGTTTGTGGATAATGGTTAGCTTGAGAGGCGCTTGAGCTAGTATGGGAATAGTCGTCGAGGAGGATGACTAGAATGCTGAGATTTCATCGTTGTTGAAGGTTCTAGCATGCTCAAAGCAAGAGTACGTTGGGATGGGTCACGATGACGTTCCAAGCACGAGTCACGATGACGTGCTAGTACTCTGGGCAGATGCGATAGTCCTAGGCACGGGTCACGACGACGTGCGGAGCTATGTCTTGAACCGGGGTTACCATTAGCCCTTGGCAGGCGGTCATTCAACTAACGGGGAAATCAAGGCAATGATAACAGTGATAGCCAGAGTCATGGATGTTTGGATGTTTGGTTGTATCGTCATTTGGGTCAAGAGCGATGTTTTCAGGGTGCTTATCTGATCTTGGTTTAGGCCTTGGGGGTTTGTACTTGGAAAACGCCGACCTTGACTCGAGTGATAATTACTTTGCTTTGAATGTCTGAATTGCTATGTTTGCTTCTGCTTAGTGTGTCTGGGGGCTATCACTGTAGAAAGAGGTGGAGTGGGATGGTTGGGTTCCTATTTCTTTTACCCTTTATGATCTTTTGGTATGTTTGATAGTTGATTTACTGCTCACTAAGACTTTTGTCTGACTCAAGGTTTTATGTTTAACTCTTATTACCTTGGGCTGTTCATCCATGTTGGGATGGGCAGACTAGGTAGCAGGTGACAGGTGCTGTTCATAGTGGCCAACGCTGTTGATGACGAAGACGAGCTGGAGGCTTTTGCATATTGTTTTCTTACTATATATACTGGGTGTTCCGCTGTTTGTATATTCTCTGAGTGATATGTAGTGAGGCTTGATGTATTGACTTTGCTGATTGTTGTACCAAACTATTAGAGTTTATATGATGAGATTCTGTTATATGGAGCTTCACTATGTATATTTTCTATTGTATTTTGTCCATGCGCTGTGAGTAATACAATAGAGTTTTCTGTTTTATCTTACCCTGACTATCGTCCATGGTTGCCTGGCACACCTTTCAGCGCCCCATTTCCCTGTTTTAGTGCGGGAGTCATGGGCGGTCGTCACATTTGGTATCAGAGATTTGATTAATCGATTTTAGCCAATGCTCGCTGACGTAACTACGTATGAGAGACGTAATTGTATTTTGATGGATGATTACTATATATAATATAGTAGCTTAGAAGGATTTGAACTCCTTATGTAGTTGTATCTCAAGGTGTTCTAACCATTCCTTTTTATAGATATTAAGGATGAGTCGAAGGGGGAGACTAGCTGCTAGGGAAGGCCGTGCTGCTGAAGGGGCTGCTGATTATGCTACTATGTTTGAGGCCATGATGACTTCGATCATGAGAAGGATGCCAGCCTCGGGGTCATCAGTAGATGTTGGAGTTCAAGTTCAAGCCCCAAAACCAGTGGATTTTGCTAAGTTGTGCAAAGAGTATACTTCTCTTGGAGGAAAGGTTTTCTTGGGAACAGAATCAACCAATGAAGTGCAGAGATGGATTGATGCTTGTAGAAGGATATTTGGTGATTTGGGAATTGAGGATGCAACTAAGAGGAAGCTTGCATCAAGACAGCTTCAAGGGAGAGCTTCTGATTGGTGGAACTCTATCACCATTGATACTCCAGAAGAAGAGATTACTTGGGAGCAATTCCAAGCTAGATTTGAAGCTAAGTTCATTTCTACAGCCCAGAAATCTGTTCTGTTTAAGAAGTTTGTGGAACTCAAGCAAGGTGGAAGACCAGTTCTTGAGTATGTTTCTGAGTTTGAAACTTTGTCTAAGTATGCTCGGTCATATATTGAATTCCCCTATCTGAAGAATGAGAAGTTTGTGACAGGCTTGGACAGTTATCTTGGGAGGCAGTTGGTGGATCATTTGGATGACCCATTTGAGAAGCTTGTGGAGAAAGCTCTCAGGCATGAGAATTTGTTTCCTAAAGAAGGACCTGTTGTTGCTGTGGCCAAGGAGCAAGGTGGAAACAAGAAGAGAAAGCAGCAGAAGTAGAAGGGTAAGGATGGCCAGAAGAAGCCGAAGGGAGAAGTGATCTGCTACAATTGTCGGCAGAAGGGTCATCTCTCCAAAGATTGCAAGAATCCGCAGGTGCCGGTGAAGTGCCACAACTATGACAAGATGGGGCATATTAAGAGGAATTGTCCGAAACCGAGGAAGGATAAGCAGATTGTGCAAGCTTATGCTTTGGGGGCTATGCCATCGTCTTTGAAAGCTCCTACTGCAGATGAGAAAGGGAAGAGCGTGGTGGTTCAAGGTACTCTTTCCATTTGTGGTGTTCCAGTTAGAGTGTTGTTTGATACTGGAGCGTCGCATTCCTTTGTTTGTAATGAACTTGTAGGCCGGTTGGGTTTGGAACCGGATATTGTTGATAGACCATTGGTTGTGACTAATCCAGTTGGGGGTTCGTCTTGTTTGTGTATGGTATGTCGTGGTCTAGTTGTATCGAATCATGATTGCTCTTTTGTTTGTGATTGTTTTGTTCTGAACTTTGCGGGGTTCGGAATTATTTTGGGTATGGACTGGCTCAGGAAATATGCGGCAAAGGTTAATTGTGAGAGGCTTGAGGTGACAGTCGAGAATGTGGAGGGGCGAAAGGTTGTGATACGATGTAAGCATGAGGAAGGCGTCTTCATGAGCTTCATGTATTCGCTGGTTGTTCCACGGGATAGACTGTCATCGGTGCCTGTTGTGAATGGATTTGAGGATGTCTTTGACGAGGTCAAAGGATTACCACCGCATAGGGAGATCGAGTTTCGTATCGATCTAGTTGAGGGAGCCAGACCTTTTGTGATGCCTCTTAGGCGAATGGCGCCTAGGGAACAGCAAGAGTTGAAGGTGCAAGTTGATGACCTTTTGCAGAAAGGATTCATTCGGCGTAGTGTGTCCGAATGGGGTGCACCAGTTGTGTTTGCAACCAAAGCGGATGGATCGTTGAGATTGTATGTGGATTATCGTGAGCTGAATAAAGTGACTAAGAAGAACAAGTATCCATTGCCGAGAATAGATGACTTGTTTGATCAGCTTCACGAAGCTAGGGTGTTTTCCCAAATGGATTTGGCAACGGGATTTCACCAGTTAAGAGTGGCAAAGGATAGTGTGCCGAAGACTGCTTTCAGGACACCATCTGGTTTCTATGAGTGGCTGGTAATGCCGTTTGGATTGACCAATGCACCAGCATATTTTGTGGATCTTATGAATAGGGGTTTCAAAGATCAGTTGAACAAGTTTGTACTTGTGTTCGTGGATGATATTTTGGTTTACTCCAGAAATGAAGAGGAACACAAGACACACTTGCTGATTGTTTTGGAAATCTTGCGGAAACATCAGCTGAGGGCTAAGTTTTCGAAGTGTCACTTCTGGAAGAGTGAAGTGAGGTTCTTAGGCCATGTTATCTCTGGAAATGGAATAGCGGTTGATCCCGCCAAGGTGGCAGCGATCCAGGATTGGGTTAGACCTAAGAATGCATCTGATGTGAGAAGTTTTCTTGGATTAGCGGGATATTATCGTCGGTTTATCAAAGACTTTTCCAAGATAGCTGCACCGTTAACAGGATTGACGAAAAAGAACCAAGTGTTCAGATGGGATGCTAAGTGTGAGCAAGCTTTTGGAATCCTGAAAGAGCGACTGACAAGTGCTTCTTTTTTGACTATTCCAAGTGGGAATGATGAGATGGTGATTAACACCGATGCATGTGGTACTGGACTTGGAGCAGTGCTAATGTAGAAGGATAAAGTTGTTGCATATGCAAGTCGACAACTGAAGCCGCATGAAAGGAATTATCCGACTCATGATTTGGAGTTAGCAGCGATTGTATTTGCTCTGAAGATGTGGAGACATTACCTATTGGGAGTTCGATTCGAGTTGTTTACAGACCATAAGTCGTTGAAGTATTTGTTCTCCCAAAAGGATTTGAATCTGCGGCAGCAACGATGGCTAGAGTTTTTAGCATCATATGATTTTGGTATAGCCTATACTCCGGGAAAGGGTAACGCAGTGGCTGATGCGTTAAGTCGAAGACATGCAGGATTGGGTGCCATGTTTTCAGAATGGAGGAGCCTTGAGTATTTGGCTGGATTTGACTTCAGGCCTAGATGTGAATTGGAACCTGAGATGTTGGCAAACTTATCGACAAGACCTACTCTAGTGGAAAGAATTGGCAAGAGCCAAAAGCGAGACGATAAGCTTGTCAAGATTATCCGTGATTTGGAATCTGGATTGGATCCAGAAAAGGATAAAGGATTCGAGGTCGATCGAGAGGGTTGGCTTCGGAAGCAAGGACGACTGGTTGTTCCCGATATAGATGAATTGAAAGATGAAGTTCTTAAGGAAAGTCACCACTCGAAGTTGACAATTCATCCAGGTGGAAATAAGATGTATCGGGACATGAAGAGAACCTATTACTGGGAAGGCATGAAGAAGGATGTTGGAAATTTTATTTCCAAATGTATGAACTGCCAGTTGGTAAAAGCCGAACAGAAGAAGCCAAGTGGATTGCTTCAGCCATTAGAAGTTCCTACATGGAAATGGGAGCAAATATCGATGGATTTTATTGATGGACTACCTAGAACCAGAGCGGGAAATGAAGGGATTTGGGTCATCGTAGATCGTTTGACTAAGAGTGTAAGATTCATTCTTGTTCGATCAACTAGGACTACATCGAAATTGGCTGAGTTGTATGTTAAGTGGATAGTTCGATTCCATGGTATTCCGAAGAGTATAGTGAGCGATGGAGAGCCATTGTTCACTAGTGAATTTTGGAAGAGCTTCCAGGGAGTTTTGGGAACCGAGTTATGTTTGAGTACAGCTTATCACCCTCAAACAGATGGTCAGACTGAGAGAGTCAACCGGGTTTTGGAAGATCTCCTCAGAGCATGTGTTTTGGACTTAGGAGGATCATGGGAAGATCATCTTCATTTGGTGGAATTTTCATACAATAACAGTTACCAGTCAAGTATTGGTATGGCACCATATGAAGCATTGTATGGAAGACGGTGTATCTCTCCGACATGTTGGTTGGAAACCGGAGAAAAGCTGATACTTGGGCCAGAAATGATTCGGCAGACTACGGATTGTATAGAGATCATTCAGCGACGAATGAAGGCAGCCCAAGATCGTCAGAAAAGTTATGCCGATAAACGTCGTAAGGATTTGGAATTCGACGTAGGTGATATGGTTTTTGTGAAGATTTCTCCTCTAAAGAATGTTATTCGATTCGGGAAGAAAGGAAAATTGGCTCCGAGATTTGTTGGACCATTCCCGATCATCGAGCGAATTGGAAAGCTCGCTTATAAGTCGGAATTACCAGAAAAGATGTCGGGTATGCACAATGTTTTTCATGTATCTTATCTATGGAAGTATGTGCACGACTCGAATACGGTGGTTTCTGCTGATAGCTGTGAAGATTTAGAGGTTGATCTAGTTGTTACGAGACCTCGTAAGCCGCTTCGTGTTGTGGAAACCGACACGAAACAGCTTAGGAGGAAGACGATTACGTTGCTCAAGGTACAATGGAGTGATGATGTTAGCGACTGTACATGGGAGGAGGAAGAGAGGATGAAGGCAGCTCATCCTGAACTCTTCGAGGTATGGCCCTAAGGTGTCGTGGCATCTCATGAATTTGTAACTTGATTCTAGTCTTAGAATTCTGCATGCTAGGGTAGAAATTGGATGCATGTTTTGTTGATTGCTATGAGTGGTAGGCATGCAGAATAGTTTTGATTGTTCTTGTTTGTATGGAATTTCGGGGGCGAAATTCCTAAAGGGGAGAGAATGTAACGACCCGTATTTTACGTGTCGACATATCGTAAAATAGTTGCATTAGGTCGTTGATGTTGTTAAGTCGTGTGAAAGTTAACTCGTGTGATAGCTTAGGTCGTGTGGTGCTTAGGTCGTCGACGAGTTAAGGAATGAGCGAGTTAGTGGAGCTAACGACTTAAGTTGGTTAGCGGTTTAGTGGATAGAGCGACTCATAGAATGGAACGACCTAAGGGTTAACGGCCTAAGGGGTTAGGTCATATGTTAGTTAGGTCGGTGGAGTTTTGGAGCGACCTATAGGAGTTAGCGACCTAGTGGTTAGCGACTTAAGGGGTTAAGCGACCTAGTAGCAAGCAACTTAGTGGAGTGAGCGACCTCAAGGACTGAGCGACCTATAGGGATGAGCGACATAAAGGTTAGTGGCTTAGGTCGGTAGGATGGTTAAGCGACTTAAGTATTAACAAGATAGAGCGAGTTAAGGACCTAGTAGGGAGCGACTTATGTTAGGTCGCGTAATGGCCTAGGTCGTTGGGTAGTTATGTTAGTGCATTAGTGTAAGGCTTAAGTCGTGAGCGACTTAGTTTAGGTCGCGACCATAGTTAGGTCGCTAAAGGCATATAGGCTAAGTCGTTAGGTAGCGGCATGTGCTAAGTCGTTATGTTGCATACCAGTTAGATCGTTGGTTTTGTGGGGTAGTTAGGTCGTTGACTCGGGTCTGTTAAGTCGGCTATGTGTTAGGTCGCGTGGTGGTTAAGTCGGGTGGCCCTGTGGTTGGTCAGGTCGGCCATACGGTTAGGAAGTTGGGTCGGCATCTCAGTTAAGTCGTGAGCATGTTAGTTCGTTAAGCCATTATGTCGGTAGGTCGTGGCTGCGCATGTGTTTTAGGTCGTAGGTCGTTTGGGGCAACTTGGTGAATAACTTAGGTCGGCTGTGCTGAGTTATAGGTTAGGTCGTTAGACGACTTATAGGTGTTAAGTCGTTGGGTCGGCAACGACTTAAGGGGGGACGACTCATGGGGATTTCCAGCCTATAAATAGAGGGGTTTGGTTCACTTTTTGGCACCGGATTTCGAAGCGACGAAGTGCTGCCATTTTTAGAGCTCGACTACTACACTTCTTCACTTCTTTTCTCTACTCTAATCTAGTGATTCCTTCCATCCAAGATTGAAGATCAAGGTTGAAGATCCAAGATCCAAAGTTAAAGATCTACATTCTTCAAAGAGAGATTTCATCGATTGAAGCGAGATTTTGCCGGATCAAGCTTAGTTCTTCGCTGTCCAGATCTGAAGTTGTTATCTTTTGAGGTGTTTAGGTGTTTTGGTGAGTGGTGGTTATCTCTCACACGGACCCAAAGGAGTATATTGGATCGGTGGTTTGTTTATGTGCTAAAGAGAGTGATTTCGTGCATTTTTCTTAAGTCTGCATGTAGATCTATTGCTCATGATGATTTGACATCTATTTTACTACATGTTCACTTATGCAAGTTCATTCATCAAGTTGTAGAGATATTGTTCATAATTCATGCTTGTTAGAATGCATGTTAGATTTGGACTCTTTATTTACGAAATTGCCATTATTGTTGTAATTGTTTATTTAGATCTTGTTTGAATGATTGATTACTTGGATTAATGTTTGATTTGATGGATTAGTTGATTGATAACTTGATTTGGACAAGTTGGTCGAAGATGATTCAAAAGCTAAGTGGAAAGGCTCTTGAATAAGGAAAGCTGCTTGTGGCATATGAAGCGGATGTTGAAGCTCATATGGATAGATTTGATGATGATGTTGAGATGGGACTTTGCCATGATGCGATGAGGCAAACCATGATGTTGAGATGAGACTTTGCCATGATGCGATGAAGCAAAGCATGATGTGAGAAAGCCTTGGTTTAATCCAGACGGGATCATCCCAAGCATGTTGATAACTCGGTGATGTGGTCCGGGTTTGTGGATAATGGTTAGCTTGAGAGGCGCTTGAGCTAGTATGGGAATAGTCGTCGAGGAGGATGACTAGAATGCTGAGATTTCATCGTTGTTGAAGGTTCTAGCATGCTCAAAGCAAGAGTACGTTGGGATGGGTCACGATGACGTTCCAAGCACGAGTCACGATGACGTGCTAGTACTCTGGGCAGATGCGATAGTCCTAGGCACGGGTCACGACGACGTGCGGAGCTATGTCTTGAACCGGGGTTACCATTAGCCCTTGGCAGGCGGTCATTCAACTAACGGGGAAATCAAGGCAATGATAACAGTGATAGCCAGAGTCATGGATGTTTGGATGTTTGGTTGTATCGTCATTTGGGTCAAGAGCGATGTTTTCAGGGTGCTTATCTGATCTTGGTTTAGGCCTTGGGGGTTTGTACTTGGAAGACGCCGACCTTGACTCGAGTGATAATTACTTTGCTTTGAATGTCTGAATTGCTATGTTTGCTTCTGCTTAGTGTGTCTGGGGGCTATCACTGTAGAAAGAGGTGGAGTGGGATAGTTGGGTTCCTATTTCTTTTACCCTTTATGATCTTTTGGTATGTTTGATAGTTGATTTACTGCTCACTAAGACTTTTGTCTGACTCAAGGTTTTATGTTTAACTCTTATTACCTTGGGCTGTTCATCCATGTTGGGATGGGCAGACTAGGTAGCAGGTGACAGGTGCTGTTCATAGTGGCCAACGCTGTTGATGACGAAGACGAGCTGGAGGCTTTTGCATATTGTTTTCTTACTATATATACTGGGTGTTCCGCTGTTTGTATATTCTCTGAGTGATATGTAGTGAGGCTTGATGTATTGACTTTGCTGATTGTTGTATCAAACTATTAGAGTTTATATGATGAGATTCTGTTATATGGAGCTTCACTATGTATATTTTCTATTGTATTTTGTCCATGCGCTGTGAGTAATACGATAGAGTTTTCTATTTCATCTTACCCTGACTATCGTCCATGGCTGCCTGGCACACCTTTCAGCGCACTATTTCAATGTTTTAGTGCGGGAGTCATGGGCGGTCGTCACAGGTTGAGACATCGAGTTATAAGAAATATTTTTATAAAAAGCTATTTTAATTGTATTGTCTAAATTTGAAGGCATTCCTAAATTTTAAATTAAAAAAGGGATTTCAAACTGGAATTATAAAATAAAATTGGACTCGGGAAATTTCAATGAAGCGATTCTTTGAAATAAAATCGCATATTGATTTGAAAGTTGGAAGTAAGCTAATTAACAAAATAATTATTTGATGGAGTATGTTAATAAAATTTAACTTTGGTTAATAAATGAATTGTAAATTAATAATGGAGTTCGGAAATGAATTCAAATTGTAAATAGAACTCGACTTGGATTTAATAATGAAATAAATTAGAAGAGATGTTGTAAAAATAAAATAGGGCTGGATTGAAAAAGAAATGTGATGGTTTGAATTATAAATAAAATTCAAGGGTGATTTGAATAATGTTTAATGAGATTTGCAAGTGGATTGGATATAAGAGAAGTGATTATAATAGAAATAGTTTGAGTTGCAAAGCACAATCCAAGTGAATAGAAATAAATTGAGATGGTCTTGTATTAATAAAATAAATTCGAAATAAACAAGTAAATTAAAAAATTTAATGGGATCACTGGAATTATATAATAAATGGATGAAGCCTGATGAAAAAAAAAATTGAATCAAACTTTAATTGGAATTGGATTATCAGACTGGACTTAAGTTCGATGGCATATGTGCCTGGATATTGTTTTGATAAATTGAGAAGGGGGATTAAATTTACAATGAAGGAGATGGGCTAACTGAATTAAATGGAATTTGATTTAATGAGAATCTAAATTTAATGGAAGTTGCTTAAATGAGAATCAAATAGAGGCAAACCTAAGTTTAATGTTGGAATAAATTAAAGTAAATTAATTTAAGCTTAAAATTATGGAAGTTTGGCTTCGAATCAGAGTGAAGGTCATTAAATAAAGCTTGGATTGAATTAATTTGGGAATGGCTAGTAGTATACAAGAATGGAATGTGTCGAGCTAAATAAAATGATTGTGAATAAATTAAATTGGAATTGAAGTAAATAAAATTGAGTTGGAATCAATTTAAATTGGTTATAAAACTTAAATAATTAATTACTCACATGGATATTATCAAATTGCGTAGGAATGATTATCGTTTAACGTAAGCGAGATTTAATCAAATTAAATGCTATGAATTAGTGGAAGCGATATAATTGATTTTTTAATCAATTGAAGTGAATATGAGATTGTTTCGCTTAAAATGAGTTGAATGCAAGTAATTGTGTGCAAACCATTAAAATTGAATGAAAAGGCATATAAATTTGGTTGGAAACAATTAGATGTGCTTTAAAACATATAAATTGCTTATTGGAAGTGTTTGGTGCTTGTTATTTATGTAATGCTTGTGTTTAGCTTAAAAATAAGTGAAATGTTAATAAATTTTCTATGTATGACACTTACGTATGTAAATTGAGTAAGTACAGGTATAGGGAAGCCGTTTGGCTAGATTTGGGTATGCTAATTGCTAAAATTTACAAGCTGCTTGCTTAAATTGCTAAATAAGGTACGCCTACGCAATAAAAATAGGAAATATGAACTGTTTTTGCTTTTTCCGACCGGGTGGGTCGATGTATATATATTTATATCTATCGTCAAATTGCAAAAGCTCCTCCGTACAAAGGAGACTCTGTCAAAATTTTCTGAAAATTTTGGGAGTTAGAAAATTTTTGGAAAATTTTGGTTAACGACAAAACAATTTCAAATGGGAAACTTAAAATAAACTAGTAAATGAAACTAATATGAATCAGTTTAAATGAAAGATATAACTCCATATTAGAAATCGAAAATAAATTGAATTCATATGAAACGGTGGAAACTAAGTTGAATAGAAGTAATATGAAGGCTTCTGTAAGAAAATGTATTCAATGATTTGAAAGATTCAATTGGATATTGTTGTTAAATAGAATATGTAGGTGTTATAAAGGAAAATGGAAATTGGATTTGGTTCTAAAAGATAAATTTGAATTGCCCGACTGAAAGGTACGTATTGTGATTCTGTATGATATTGGATTGAGTTTTTGATGTAGCCACTTGGCTTTTGTTTTCTTTTTGGAATTTGGGAGCCCCTAGAGGCCTTTGTAGTAGTACCGAGCTAGCCGCGCAAAGGAGACGCTGGCAAAAAATTTCGGGAATTTAGGGAGTTAGAAAAATTTTGAGATAATTTTGATAGTTCAAAAAATTAGGTTTTAAATTGACATTTAAATGATTGAGAAAAGAATGTATCGTTTGTAACTCGTGCATACGATTAAATTAGCTTCCGAAACGTGTTCCATCGTGTTCGGAAAACGAGTAAAACTTTATAATTGCCTCGCAGTATTGCTTAAGTGGGGTTCGAAAATTCGACTAGCAATCGATGAAGCATTTTGAAGTTTTATATAAGTTAAAAACTATAATAATAATAATAATATATGATATAGTTATTAAAATAAAATAGCTAAGATATTTTTTCCCACAATCGTGCTCAAGAAGCCTTTAGCCTTCGTCCTTAAATCTAGACATGTCTCCCTCTTTGAAGATTGATTCTGAATTTATTTCGAAAGAAATGGCCGATCGAACCCTTTTTCCTTCAATCAGAAGAAACCCTAATTTATAATCGCGCAGGTCATCTCGTTATTCGAAACACACGCATACCCTTTCCCCTCTTATCCGTATACGAATCAAAGCCGACCTTTCTACATTATCAATCAAAAATCGAAGCCCCTGTTCGTTTATAAAAAACATTATTAATTAGAAATGGCCGCAGTCTCTGATTCAAATCATGAGGAATCGTATAAAGAAGGGGTGATCGCGTAAATTAGGGATGACTTGCAGCAGATGTAGATCGCGCGCGAAGGTCGCGAGGAGAAGGGTGACGTCGCGCGTTAGGGTTTCTCTTGTTCGAGTTGAAGAATGCGTGGCTGCCTCGCGCTTGGAAGTTGTAGTCGCGAGTCTGGAAGGAGTTCGACGTTGCGCTCGGTCGTGGGCGAGGCGGCTGGTGGTTGCGCAGTTGGCTACGCGTATGACGAGGGCATTTGCTTTGCTGGACTCGAGCGCGTGAGTTGGGGGGGTTCTCGTCTTCGTGCAGGTGAGTAAATTCATTTTATTGGTTATTTCTTTCAGAATTTGGAAGTTGAATACTTCTTGGATTCATGTGAGTATCTGTCTGTTTTATTTCAATCCAAATAATGAGTATGCTGAGAGAAAAAATTAGGGGTAGTTCGGGTGAATTGCTGGTAACAGATTTCCGGGTAATTATAGTAGGAAATTCCTATAGGTCTTTAATGATTAATGGATGCAATTAAATGAATACAAATTATTAGTAAGAATGATGGTGGATTAATGTAATCATAGTAAGGGGTAAATAATGAATTTAATTATTAAGATAATATGTTAATTAATTTTAGGAATCGATACAAGAGTTGATTTAACAATGTGTTCAATTTATGCAATTGAGAACGATAATTTAATTAAAAGAAAAGAATCCAATTGAAATGTATGAACGAAACTACTTATATAAAGGAATAATTACTAGATATCATTAATTAAGGTAGGTGATGAATGGGAGATCTCTAAATGAAAATTAATAAGTAATGATGACTTAATGTAAGAAATTTAGAGTAATTTATTAAGAATTGATGTGTTAAGGATTAAGTAATTAAATTTGAAATTAAAGGTTAAATTAAGAAAGAATAATTAACCAATGGATAATTAATTGATAAAAGCAAATAAAGGGGTTATTTACTTAGAGTAACTAATCCAGGATGGGTTAATTAAAGGAATTAATTAAGGAATATGATTAATTCAAGGAAAATTGATCAATAGAGGTTATAAGAAAATAAATTTGAGTAATTAAGTAAGGATCGATGTAAGTAACATGGAAGTGTAAAGGATCATTTGTGTAATTAATTGAGAATTAATAACTTATTGTAATTAAAGGATTATTAATCCAGTGTGGTTAATTAAGATGTTTAATGAAGGATTTATTGGTTAATTGATTAGCAATGAATTAATGTTAAATGAAGAAATCTAAGTAGTTGAGGCTAATAATTTAAATCGAGATTGATTAAATTAAATTTGTATGTGATTAAGCATTTCTTATGGATGATTGAATGGTTTTAGATGATTGATTGAGCTGATATCTCTGATATGAAATGCTGTGTATTTCAATCGGATATCTTGGGTTAGGATGACATGAACTCGAAGAGGCCGGGGTCGGGTATTTGGAAATACCCGAACCCACTTCGAATTCTTATAAATGGATTTGTGAAATCAATAGGACAGAGTGAAATGATTTAAGAGTATTGGATTATTTTATCTAAGTCTGGTACTTAGAAAATTTATCTGGGAAATAAGTATTGTTTATAGCAAATTGAGAATTGGTTAAATTGATATAAGATACCCGGGTTTATATAAGTTGTTTGTTTGGTATTCCATGTTAGATGGGTTTACTCACGCTAGTTTCCAGCCTGACCCAGGTGTTACTTTGGTGTAATGCTCGGGTCAGACCGAGTATTACAGATTTTCAGGTAGGTACGTTCTGGAGCTCAGGAGGCGAGTTGGATGGTGATATCGTATAGAGTATTCCGCTGTATTTATATTATTGTTAATCTCAGTCTTGATAATTGTAAATATTCAGTTCTGTGTATATATGTGAAACTCTGATGTATATTAAATGTAATCGACAGTTATAATATTCTTTTGTAAACTGTTATTATTTATTATTATATTTTATCCGCTGCGAATGTGAGATGTTTGGTGTTCTGTTCTTCTTCTTCTTCTATCTCTTTCTTCTTTTTCATAACTATCTGGAATTTTCGGGTTCAAAAATTTCGGGTCGTTACACAGCTATAGCAGGCATTGTATAATGGTACCTATGCTGGCTAAGATTAATATTATACTTTTGAAATGTTTTCCACTATGCACTAATAATAATATCAAAAAGGATTTTGTGTAGTAAGCATGTTTGACTATCATAAGGAGAAATCTCCCCCTAAGTGTGTGATTGCATGGTGTGTGTGCCGGGAGGTCTTTTGGTAGTTTCATTTTTCAAAAAGCATTGCGGATTTCAAATTTAAATTCTTTTGTTTGTTTTTAAAATAAACTGTTTTTGTTTGCTCACACCAGTCCCACGACTGACTTGGAGTTTATTGTTCTGTTCCTAAACTCTGGGTGCCCACAATTTTCCACACGGGCAGTCTAGAGTTTAGTTTTTCAGATAGTCAGATAGTAGATATCGATTTGGTAGCCTTCAACTTTATGTTTGGTATTCTTTGGAGTCTTTAGAGTCCATGGACTGCACTTGCTTAGCTTTGTGCAACCTTGATGGAGATTCGAGCTTGGAGTTCAGAGCTTAGGCTTTGTAGTTTTGGATTGGAGTTGCAATATTTGATTCTATTGAAGACTCATCTCATATTGTGTCGTGTTCCGTTGTATTTTGTGTTGTATATATTCTCTGATGTTGATGATTATCATTGTATCAAATTGATGTATCGGATGTTGTATTCATGTTGTATCAATGATATCATCTTTTTTTCCGCTGTGTTGTTTATCATCTAATGTTGATGCAAGCTTCGGCGATACGAATTTGATGTTGTTTGTCGGACATCGAGTTCGGGTCGTCACAAACCCATTCAAAAGGTAGACCAAAAGAAATAGAACAGTGCAAACTATTCTTATCTAACCGAAAGGTGGTTTAATTAGAACATCCATATCTAAAATACTACTTTGGGGTGTTGACAAGTTTTCTTGTTAACATCGACTATATACCTTTATGTTTTATAAATGAAAGACTTTAACATATTTGAGGGGTGAAGGCCCTCCTCGGTTATATCCTTGCTGTGTTTATCAATATAAGGGTTCTATGTTGGTTTGGCCTTATGGCCAACGTTTTGAGGGGCGAAGAGCCTCGCCGACTATTTCGTTGCCATGTTTTTTCAATAAAGACTTCATATTGTTTTGGCTCTGTAGCCTAATATTTTGTGAGGCGATAACCTTAATTGACTTCCAACTTCATCAATACTATTTTATAAAAGCATGTATCGTAGCATAATTATTTTGAATATGGTAAAGGGCTATGTTTTCCTTGTTTTGAAAGTATAATTTCAAAGGTTAAATCATTTGTTAAGAAAATGTTTTAAAGGAAATATGTGACGACCCAGAATTTTTCAACAATTTAAATTGGAATTGTTAATTGATTTTAAAATATTTAAAAGTTAATTTTGACTTGAATTCCAAATATCAATATTTACTTGATGATTAAACCATTGAACTATATATAGTCTAAATATTGAATTTAATGATCGAAATCGGGTTAAATTTTGAATATGGAATTGTACGCTTGTTAAAAATAATTTGAAGGCTTATAAAATTTACAAGGATGATTCTGAAGATAATTGAATGGTTAAAATTTAATTTAAAGGTAATTTGTACAATTTTAATAATATACCGTTTAAATCGATATTTAAAAATAGCCCTCCGAGGCACAGTCTCGGAATTCAACGAAACCAGTTCCATTGGATCCGTAATAGTTAGTTATTATCAGATTCCAATTTTCGTAGCAATCGGAGTTGTCGTTTGACTCTAGCAGCTTAAAACGTTTAGAAATACTTTAATCGATTTAATTTAAAATTGATCGTTTACTTCTGTAACTCGCGCATATGATCGAATTAGCCTTCGAAGCACGTTCCATTGTGTTCGGAATGCGTGTTACACCTTATAAAGCCTGTCGGCGAGTCTGATTCGGGGTTTGGAATTTCGCGTTATGCAACGAGATATTTTCAATATTAAATTATTTATAAACAGGCGTGCCCTAGAAGCCATCTCACGTCGTTATAGTGCCTGTATCTCTCCACTCTTCTCTTATCTTCCCCAGGAATTCAATTTCAAAATCGAACCCGGAAAAAAAAATGAAATATGGCGAGCTCGAATTCGTCGAAATCTACAAGACTGGTTCCTCGTTTCTAATAAGGGAAGAGCATCGTTTCGCGTGGCCATAGGGGGCAGCAAGGCGAAGTCGCGAGATTCAGGGCATCGCGTGAGCCGGTGGGGTTGACTCGGCTCGAACTCGAATTTGTATGCAAGCAGAGAGGTCGCGCGTTCTCTCTCTCTTGTCCCTCTCGTCCTCTGGGTTGCTTATCGATCGCGATAAGAAAGTTACCGTAATTTTGTTTTGAGGCTGCGGCTAGGGTTCGTGTGGATTGTGGAGTTCGAGTCCGGTTTGTTTAGGCTTGTTTCTTTCCTCCTTAACTAAGGTATTATCTTTATTCAATTTAAATATATGTGTTACGCAGAAAAAAAAAAAGATATACCCACAAAGAAGGAATATCAGTATGTGAATTTTTTTTACAAGCATGGATAAATATAACTGTCATGCTAAAATATATTTAGGTGAGTGAAGTTTTAAGTAGATAAAAGCTTAGGAAGAAGGAAATTTTATAGTGTTGAATATTTATATAAAATTGGATTTTTTGAAAACTATAGATTACTTGTTAGTATATGGGTTTCAAAGGAAAAGAAATAATTATTTATTATGGGAAAATTGGTTTTAATAAAATAATTGGTAAATAAAATTTTATTAAATGGTAATTGATAATTTGATTATTTCAAGTATTAATAAAACCCAAAATGTTTATACAAGGTTAATAATCGGGAAGCCAAGTCGAATATGGAGTGGATTGCAAGTTTAAAGAACAAAGGTGAGTAAATCTCACTCTATTGGATTTCTATTTAAATTTAAATGGTAAAATTTAAATATTTAGTTGAATGATTGAATTGATTTGGTATGCTCTGTGGATTGATGATCTGGTGATTGTGATTTTGGGATGGTTCTCGAGTTAGTTGTTGCTTAATTCGAAGTACTGGGAATTTTAAGTTGTTTAAAACTTAAAATATAAGTAAGAAAATGTTTCCGTTATTAAGTTACTAAAGGATTAACGATTTGGGACACATTAAATCACTAGAGTAATTAAAAACGATTTGGGGTTATTTAACTTAGGAATTAACGAGTTGAATAAATAATAAATTAAATGGTAAGTTAATTAACTAAGTATAAGTAATTCAGAATAATCATTTGATGGTGTAATAAATAATTACTTCATGTAATTAAATAAAATATAATTACTTCGAGAAAGTAATCAAGAGATTAATTGAGATAATTAAGTAAGAAGTAATTAATTTATGAATAAGGTAAAATGAAAGATAGTTAATTACAGTTTGGGGTTAACCGAAAATGATTAATACTGTGGTTTCATAAATATAACTAAACTTGATTGGGATAAATTAAAATATAATTGAAAATCCTTAATTTATGTAATTAATGATGTAATCAAAGATTGATTAATTAAGATTGATTAATCCATAATAAGTGACTTATGAAGTTAACTAATAGTAATTAAGGATTAATGTAATTAAAATAGTTAATTAATTCATGAAGTAATTAAGATCTCTTATTGATCTTGGTTAAGGATAATTAATATGGTGAAGGTAATTAAGGATAATTACTTGAATGTAATTGAAATATAATTAATCCAGGGTGATTAATTAAGATGAATAATGATGGGTTGACTAATTAATTGATTTGGAATTAATTAACGTTAAATGAAAGAATCTAAGTGATTGAGGTTAGAAATTTAATTTGAATCAATTGAATTGATTTGTATGTGATGGATGATTGAATGGTATTGGATGTTATGAATGAGTTGATATCCCTGATATGAAATGTTGTGTATTTCATTTGGGTAATTTATGTTAGGTAACGTGAGTTTCGAAGAGACCTGGGTCGGTATTAGGAAATTCCCGAAACCACTTCGGAATTAAAAATAATCGATGAGTGAAATCAATAGGCTGGAATGAAATGATTTAAGTGAAGTGGGTTATTTTATCTAAGTTTGGTACTTAGAAATTGATATGTTACCCCGGGTTTATATAAGTTGATTGCTTTGGTATTCCATGTTAGTTGGGATTACTCACGCTGGTTTCCAGCCTGACCCGGGCGTTACTTTGGTGTAATGCTCGGGTCAGACCGAGTATTACAGATTTTCAGGTTAGGACGTTCTCGAGCTCAGGAGGCGAGCTGGATGGTAATATCGTATAGAGTATTCCGTTGTATTTATATTATTGTTAATATGAGACTTGATAATTGTAAATATTCATCGACTGTATATATATGTGAAACTCTAATGTATATTAAATGTAAACGATAGATATAGTATTCTTTTGTAAACTGTTATTATTTATTATATTTTATCCGCTGCGAATGTGAGATGTTGGGTATTTCTGTCCTTCTTCTTCTATCTCTTTCTTCTTTTCATAACTATCTGGAATTTTCGGCTTCGAAAATTTCGGGTTGTGACGCCCCACCTCTATGCTCGCAATAACAAAGAGTATTAAAAGAAATACTGTCGGTTATCACGAAGAATAAGGCTGGATAGGAGCGGCCATCCGCAGTTAGGCATTACACTAATGTTAGTTATCTCGATAGGAGTGGTATATATTTTTATTTTTCATCTCATATTTATTTACTCCCATCGACATACCCAATTCTAGTATAAAACGAACTACGATGGTTCATAATAGTTTAGGACAATATATATATTAATTACACAGATAATGTAAATGCGGAACACAGATATAACAGAAAGTCTCATATATATATAACTGATGTCAGTTGATATACATGTGATACAATACATATGATACAACTACAACTGTTGACACTGGAAGTTACATATACATGTACATTATCGTATATAATATACAAGAATACATAACATCCTATACTAAGACAATGAATACTCCAAAAGTATGAAAAGACTTCATAGCTCTAGCAGCAACCCAAAGCAAGATATCTACAACCTGTAAATACTCGGTCTGACCCGAGTATTACATTCAAAAGAAAATAATACACGGGTCAGTCTAATTCAAACTCAGTTATTAGTGCATAAAAGCAATAATAATTAAATAAAAATTAGGCGACTGTCAAAATAAATTCACCTATCTGATCCTTTAACAAGAGAATCGGATAACGGTGAACATAACACATAATAGTGTTAAACAACAAATCAGCAAATTCAAATTATCAGCGAAGATAAGGGAAAAGAATATCAATGAAGATATATTTAAAAGAAAACCTCAAAATTGCCTAATTGGCAATTAACAACAAAATCTAATTATTAATAAATAACTAGAAACTCATAATCTAATTATCAAATAGATAATTAGATAACAACAAACTAATCAAATGAAACTAAATCAATTTAAACAATTGAAATATCACTTAAAAACATCAATTCCAATTGGCTGCAGTACACGCTAACATGTACTGCCTCGCCAATACGACATATGAAATACGCAAAAGATCAATGGATCAAAAGTAATTGAAATCTCAATAAAAGCAATACCGTGTGGCTGCAGTTCACGCTTGCGTGCACTGCCTTGCCACTTCAATGATGATGTACCCAATGAAAATTCACAAGCAAACACAAGATCAAACCCAAGTTACCGGATTCAACTCAAGTGTAGTCAGAAAGCAATCCATTTGCAACACTGTAATGCAAAACAACAAGGGCAACTGCAGCTAAAAACTGTAGCCACCACAAGATCATACGTGTACAAGACAACATGCCTCGAAGGACAACCACTAAAAGAGGTACCCGGGTGATGTGCAAATGAATGCAACAGTGGACTGAATCAGTGCCGTGATATGCACAATGCACCGCAACGACATAGCAACTACATGAAGACAACAGAAAATGATCAATCAAACTTCTGGAACCAAAAAGTCAACTCAACTCAAATGCCAATCACAAGGTCTCGCATGGAAGTTACACTGCGACAAATCAGAGAATTGCAGCAGTGTGCACATCACTGTGAACAGGTGGTGGTACAAACTACAAGAGTAGAGTGAATGTGAGAGCACCAAAGGTATGGCACCACATCACATAAACAAATGAATACAACTAACCAAATGCAAATGAATATAAAGCATCAATGCGATGTATCAGATTTGAGAATAAAGGCAGTAGTACATCACAATTCAACTACACTGCAGTTCAAAGTAAAAGTGATGCAACACAAGATAAATCAGATCAGGCAGCAACTCCAGATGGATATCAACAGTACAGACTCAAGTGTACAACTCGAAGCAATACTCAGTGTACGACTTACAAGTTCATACGTACAACAACCACAAAGCCTATGAAGACTACAGAACGAACCAATATATGCAGAGTCAAGGCAACCTGAAGAGAATCAGAAACCAGAGGGGTGACATGTACAAAGCACATAATCTATGTGAACACATGAACTAACAACTAACAGATGAGAACTTCAAAGAGTGTCAGACTCGAACAGTGACAAGTACACAAAAAACCCAAGTTTATATGCCATTAACCAGTGCAGTGATGAAAATGTAGTGATACTCGAAAAACAACATGAAACTGGATATTGCAAGTGATATATACCAACAAACAATGGATGCAACCGCAATCGATGATGTACCAACAACTCAACATGTAAATAATGCAAGTCAGTAAGGATTTACTGAGATCTGAAGCAACAAAGCTATCTAACTCAAAGTTAATCAAAGTCTAGTAATATCAAAACAAGCTGAAGCCATGAATTACGGACCGAAGTCAATTACTTAAGGCAAATGCCAAATTAAAAATGATAAAGATAGTTAAATCATCAACAATTGACAAAGTCGAACAACATAAGCACACACATAAGTGCACGGGTGCTACTGTTAAAGTCAAGTAGCAAACACTGACCAAGTCTCAAAATATCAAGTTCAAATACAGGCACTTCAATCATCAAGTTTAACATATTCAAGGCCAAAGCCATCAGTTCAATATCAAATTTTGCCAAAAACGAATGAAATCACTTTGTCAAAATCGAGTCAACAATGAACCAAGTCAAGGTCGTGATCCAATAAGGAGATGAACAGGCCAAAGACGAGATTATCAAAAGTCGAACAGTTCAAAACCGCATGTATCAAGCTAAAAGCAACAAAGTACTCAAGGCAACAATCAAATTGAACAAGGCCGAAAGTCGAACAAAACAACATCACCAAACTCAAATCACAAATCATCAAAACCATGCAAATCCCCAAAATCACATATATTTATGAAATCGACTTGAATTAGATGTGAGTAATTAAAAATTACTCACCTTAGGATGAAGCGCCCTGATCCAACAGCCGAAGCCATGGAAGTCTCCAATTCACGAAACCCTAGTTTGCAACGAGTCGCCATTTATCCTATTTTTGATTGTTTAGGGTTGCGAACGAAAAATGATTGAGGGAGGAACCAGGTCGAACCAAAGTAAGAAGGGAATGACATCGAAAATTTTAATGGAATATTGGGCCGAGATAAATTTTAAAGCCCTCGTAATTCCTTAACGAATTTCAAAAGAATTTTCACTCGATTGAAAACTTCAATTAGCAATTAGCTTGCTTAATAATCGTTTAATGATGATTATAAATTGGGCAAAACCCCGGGTCGTTACACGGATCGTTACAGTTGGTATCAGAGCTGAAAGGTTAAGCGAGAACCTTGGCTCTGGTGGGGATTACTCCTTAAATAGAGTCCGTAGTACTCTAGAATGAGTTGAGTATATATAGATGAGCGCGTACTTGTTATTTCCTTATAAAGGTTTTAAATGATTTTATATATAAAATATATTTTGATGTAACAATAATTTTGCTAATAAATATTGAGGTAATTGGTTGTTAATTATTGAAATTAAAATTAAGAAGTAATATAGTACAACCAAATTGAAATCTTAAATTGTAATTAAATTAAGTAGAAATAGAAATACAACCAAATTAGAATTTAAGTGATTGAAAATGAAATTCTAAATCTGATCCCAGAATTTGAAAATTTTGTTTCAAAGTGATAGAAAATAATAAATAAGTATTATTTGGATAACTGGGACTTGTTGCAAACAATGGGTTGTTTGAAATTGATTTGAATTTAAAACCAAAGGTGATTTAAAAATTTTAAAACATGGATGGGAGGGCCAAGAAACAAAAATGTATACATGTATGGATATATATGATATCAAATATAATTTGAAATAAACTCTAAGAGGTTGAGTTTTGACTTTCCCTGAAGTGTGATGTAAAAACTCTGAGTGATATAAGTTATGAACTTATAATAGGGAAAGAATTTTGAAGTTTGAAGCGGGAATTCAAATTGAGTAAGATTGATTGGATGAAGTAAAATTGGAATTTAACTTGGAAAGTTAAATGGTTGATTTGAAATGGGAATTTGTGTGATCTCAAAACGGGTTTGAGGTTTAAAAATTGAAAATGGATGGACGTTTTAAAATAAATTGGATAATATTATCCTATTGTCAATAAAAATCTTTAATTTGAGAATGGTATTGTATAAATAAAATAAATTTGAATAATTGAATTGTAAAGTAAACTTGTTTAAGAACTGGCTTCAAACTGGAAGATAAAATTGAATAATAAATTAAGTTTTGAAAACAAATAAAATTGTATTGAACCTTGAAATACATAGATAAAAGTGATTTAAATGGAATTTTAAGAATTGAACTCAGAAATTAAATTGATTAAAAACTTTTAATAAAGGTTAATTTGGATTAATGGTTAAACCAATCTTTGAGAGTTTAACTCGAATTTATATAATTCGAGATAGTTCAAATTCAAGACTTAAATTGAATTAGTTCAAAATTGAATTTGGTTTGAATTAAGTGGATTGGTGATTGAAGATGTATAAGTTTAAAATTTTGAATGGGAAATTAAATTGGATTATTTTGAAATAATTTGAATTGAAATGGGTTAAATGGATAATAATTCAAATTGATTGGAATAATTTGAAATTATAATTAAAATTGAACAGGATTAAAATCAACTAGAATTTGATTTAAATTGGGGAAGGAATTAAGATTGATTCAACTTGAATTGGGGACTAATCAAGTCCAATGAAATTTGGAGTTATTTGAATTGGAATTGGGTCAATTTAAATGAAGATTTAAATTGAATTGTTGGGGAGGTGAATAGTTGGCTCTTGACTATTTTCAATATAAATTGTTTTGATATAAACTTATTTTTTCTAAGCTATTAAATATATACAACCTTTCTTTCTTAAAGCCAAATTATTTTATATACTTGTTTTACGATTATTTTTGGGGTTATTTAACCATTTTTCAACTGTTAACTAAACCAATTACTATTTTTCAACTATTTCACAAACTAATTTTTATTTTACAACTATTTTGCAATTATCTACAAATTTGAAACTATTCAACTATTTCTTAACTATTTTACAGTTAGTTACCTATTTTATAGCTATTTTGCAAACTAATAATTATTTTTCCACTACTGATTTATTTTAAAATTTTCAAGTATTTTCTAAATATAAACTGGTCGGAGTTCAAACTGTTATTAATTTAAATACCCAACTGAGATAAGAATTGAAGTATAAAAGGAATTTTATACAAGTTTAAAGTGATCCAAAGTTTTAAAAATTATATATATATGTATATATATAAAGGATCTTATGAGTATTTTGGAAAATGTTTTAAGAACCTTTGGATTTGGAAAGGCTTTTGATTTTGGGTAAAATCAATATTGAATTTGGAAAGCCTAGTTTGAAAATTATCGATTTTGGGATAAATCGATTTTGTGTAAAGGAGCCTTGTATGAGATCATACTAGGTGTATGATTTAAAGATGCTATATGTATAGTATAAAATGTTTTGATGATGGCTCTGGGGAAAAAGGGCGCTCCCTTGAAATGAACTTCTCAGGAGTGCCACCGGGTGGTGCTAGCACCTTGAGCCCAGAGGGGTTCTAAAGTTGATCATGTAAGGAGTCCGGACAAAACTAGTTCCTGAGGATTATGAGTTAAGTATACCATAGCGAAAGTCATGTGTGTCGCTGAGAGCCAACAGTTACATGGACTTTTGCTGCGACGGCAACGTAACCCAGGATGTAACTGCGACCTATGGTATAACATAGCGAAAGTTGTGTGTGCCGCTGAGAGCCAACAGTCTGCGTTTGATTTTATATCGGTAGACTGCGACGTATGTAGGAGTGAAGAAGTTTCATTTCGATAGCGAAAATCAGAGACCGCTGAGAGCCTGCAGTTGCATGGACTTTTGCTGTGACGGCAACGTAACCCTGGATATAACTGTGATTTGTTGTGTGGGATCCATGGCGTAATTGAGAGGCCGCTGAGAGCCTGCAGTTGCATGGACTTTTGCTGTGACGGCAACGTAACCCTGGAATGTAACTGCGACCATGGATGGGGGTGATGATTTCCAGAGCATTCTCACCAAAGACATTTCCTCTCTTTCAAAATGATTTCAATATTTTCAATAAAATTATTTTCTAAGTATTTTCACTGGATGTTGAAAATGAGTCTGCTAAGTACTTATAGATTTTCAGTCCTACGCCTGATCAACGTATGACTAAATCTCCATGAGAACAAGGATGGACTGGTTGAGACATCAAGTTATAAAAGACTATTTTTATAAAGAGTTATTTTATTAAGTACGATGTGCATTTAAAAGCATTTCTAAATTTTTAAATAAAGGTGTTGGGATTTTAGGAAAATTTAAAAGAGATTCCAAACTGGAATTATAAAATAAAATTGAACTCAGGAAATTTAATGAAGTGATTTTTTTGTAATAAAAAAGAATGTTCATTTAAATAGTGAAAGTAAACTAATCAGCTAAATAAATTATTTAATAGTGTATGTTAATAAAATTGAACTTGGGTAACTAAAATGACTTGTAAATTAATAATGGAATTTGACAATGACTCAAATTGTAAATAGAATTCGACTTGGATTTGATAATGAAATAAATAAGAAGAGATGTTGTAAAATAAAAAATAAAATAGAGTTGGATTGAAAAATGTGATGGTTTAAATTACAAATGAAATTCAAAGGTGATTTGAATAATATTTAATGGAATTTGCAAGTAAATTGGATATAAGAGAAGTGATTATAATAGAAATGGTTTGAGTTGCAAAACAAAACCCAAATGAATAGAAATAAATTAAGAATGATTTTGTATTAATAAAATAAATTCGAAAATGAAGTAAGTAAATTAAAAATTTTAAATGAGTTAATTGAATTAAATAATAATTGGATGAAGTCTGATTGGGAAAAAAAATCAAAGTTGTGATTGAAATTAGATTATCAGACTGAACTTAAATTTGGTGATATATTAATTTGAAGTATAAATGAGTTCAGTATATGGTTGGATATTATTTTGATAAATTGAGAAGATGAATTAAAATTAAAATTTAAAATGGATGGGCTTACCGAATTTAATGGAAGTTGATTAAGTGAGAATCAAATAGAAGTAAGCTTAAGTTGATATTGGAATAAATTAAAATAAATTCACTTAAGTTTAAAATTGATAGGAGTTGGCTTCGAGCAAAAATGAAAAGATCATAAAAGCCTGGGTTAAATTAAATTGGAAATGGTTATTGATGTATTAGTTGAATGTGCCAAACTTAATAGGTTGTTTTGAATGAATCCAATGCGGGGATGAGATAAAATGCAATGTACGGTTGGTAAACAAATTAGAAATGAAATGAAATGCAATGAATGGTTGGTAAAAAAATTAGAAATGAAATGGAATTAATTACAGAATGAGTTGAACGTAATTTAAAGTAGTTATAGACTAAAAATAAATACTATGTTAAGCGAAAATAGTTGAAATAGCATAAAATAATTGTCGTTTGACGTAAACAAAAGTAACTAAAAATTCTATAAATTAATAGAGGCAACTAAAAATTGATTTTGAATCATTTGAAGTGAATATGAGCTTGTTCGGATTAAAAACCAATTGGATGTAAGAAATTGGGTTGCAAACCATTAAAATTTAATAAAATGGCTTATGAATTGGTTGAAAGCAATTGTGTTAGCTTTAAAAATTATATAAATCGCTTATGGAAAGCATTTGATGCTTGTTGTTTATGTAATGCATATGTTTAGCTATTGAAAGTAAATGGAATGCTAATAAATTCTCTATATATGGCACTTACATATTTAAGTTGAGTAAGTACATGTACCTGAAGGCCGTTTGGCTGGATTTGGATTGCACTAATTGCTAAAATAAATAAGCCGCATGCTTAAAATGCTAAACAAGGTACGCCTACGCAATAAAAATAGGAAATATGAACTGTTTTTGCTCTTTCCGACCGTGTGGGTCGATGTATATATATTTATATCTCTTGTCAAATTGCAAAAGCCCTCCGTACAAAGGGGACTCTGTCGAAATTTTCTGAAAATTATAGGAGTTAGAAAATTTTTGAAAATTTTTGGGAAAATTTTTGTTAACAAAATGATTTCAAATTGAAAATTTAAAGTACATCAGTAGATAAAACTAATATGAATCAGTTATAAATGAAAAATAAAATTTAATATTCAGAAGTGAAGACAAATTGAATTCATATGGAATGGGAAAACTAATTTTGAAATAGATATGAAACTTATGTAGGGAAATGTATACAATGATTTGGAAGGGTTACGATTGGATATTATTGTCAAACAAGATATGCAGGTATTAAAGGGAAAAGGAATTGGATTTGATTCCAAAAGATAAATTCAAATTGCCCGACAAAAAGGTATGTATTTAAAATTCTGTATGGAGTTGGATTGGGTTTTTGATGTAGCCACTTGGCTTTTGTTTTCTCTTTGGAATTTGGGAGCCCGTAGAGGCCTTTTGTATTTGTACCGAGCTAGCCGTGCGAAGGAGACGCTGGCAAAATATTTCGGAAATTTAGGGAGTTAGAAAAAAGTTTGAGAAAATTTTGATAATTCAAATTTAGTTTTAAATTGAAATTGGAATGATTGAGTAAAGGAGTATTTTTTTTTGGAAACTGAGGGAGAGTTTGGAAGTTGGTAAGAATGATAGTGGGTCTTTAATAAAAGATAGTTGGTAGGATGTTGAATTGTGAGTTTTGGAGAAAGGGTAAACGGGTTTGGTACCATTCTTCCTAACTAGTAATTTCGGGGACGAAATTCTTTTAGGGGGGAGGAATGTGACGATCCAGAATTTTTCAACAATTTAAATTGGAATTGTTAATTGATTTTAAAATATTTAAAAGTTAATTTTGACTTGAATTCCAAATATCAATATTTACTTGATGATTAAACCATTGAACTATATATAGTCTAAATATTGAATTTAATGATCGAAATTGGGTTAAATTTTGATTATGGAATTGTACTCCTGTCAAAAATAATTTGAAGGCTTATAAAATTTATAAGGATGATTCTGAAGATAATTGAATGGTTAAAATTTAATTTAAAGGTAATTTGTACAATTTTAATAATATATCTTTTAAATCGATATTTAAAAATAGCCTTCCGAGGCATAGCCTCGGAATTCAACGAAACCAGTTCCATGGGATCCGTAATAGTTAGTTATTATCGGATTCCAATTTTAGTAGCAATCGGAGTTATCGTTTGACTCCGGCAGCTTAAAATGCTTAGAAATACTTTAATCGATTTAATTTAAAATTGATCGTTTACTTCTGTAACTCGCGCATATGATCGAATTAGCCTTCGAAGCACGTTCCATTGTGTTCGGAATGCGTGTTACACCTTATAAAGCCTGTCGGCGAGTCTGATTCGGGGTTCGGAATTTCACGTTATGCAACGAGATATTTTCAATATTAAATTATTTATAAACAGGCGTGCCCTAGAAGCCATCTCACGTCGTTATAGTGCCTGTATCTCTCCACTCTTCTCTTATCTTCCCCAGGAATTCAATTTCGAAATCGAACCCCAAAAAAAAATGAAATATGGCGAGCTCGAATTCGTCGAATTCTACAGGACTGGTTCCTCGTTTCTAATAAGGGAAGAGCATCGTTTCGCGAGGCCATAGGGGGCAGCAAGGCGAAGTCGTGAGATTCAGGGCATCGCGTGAGCAGGTGGGGTTGACTCGGCTCGAACTCGAATTTGTATGCAAGCAGAGAGGTCGCGCGTTCTCTCTCTCGTCCCTCTCGTCCTCTGGGTTGCTCATCGATCGCGATAAGAAAGTTACCGTAATTTTGTTTTGAGGCTGCGGCTAGGGTTCGTGTGGATTGTGGAGCTCGAGTCCGGTTTGTTCAGGCTTGTTTCTTTCCTCCTTAACTAAGGTATTATCTTTATTCAATTTATATATATGTGTTACGCAGAAAAAAAATAAAGATATACCCACAAAGAAGGAATATCAGTATGTGAATTTTTTTTTACAAGCATGGATAAATATAACTATCATGCTAAAATATATTTAGGTGAGTGAAGTTTTAAGTAGATAAAAGCTTAGGAAGAAGGAAATTTTATAGTGTTGAATATTTATATAAAATTAGATTTTTTGAAAACTATAGATTACTTGTTAGTATATGGATTTCAAAGGAAAAGAAATAATTATTTATTATGGGAAAATTGGTTTTAATAAAATAATTGGTAAATAAAATTTTATTAAATGGTAATTGATAATTTGATTATTTCAAGTATTAATAAAACCCAAAATGTTTATACAAGGTTTATAATCGGGAAGCCAAGTCGAATATGAGTGGATTGCAAGTTTAAAGAACAAAGGTGAGTAAATCTCACTCTGTTGGATTTCTATTTAAATTTAAATGGTAAAATTTAAATATTTAGTTGAATGATTGAATTGATTTGGTATGCTCTGTGGATTGATGATCCGGTGATTGTGATTTTGGGATGGTTCTCGAGTTAGTTGTTGCTTAGCTCGAAGTACTGGGAATTTTAAGTTGTTTAAAACTTAAAATACAAGTAAGAAAATGTTTTCTTTATTAAGTTACTAAAGGATTAATGATTTGGAACACATTAAATCACTAGAGTAATTAAAAACGATTTGGGGTTATTTAACTTAGGAATTAACGAGTTGAATAAATAATAAATTAAATGGTAAGTTAATTAACTAAGTATAAGTAATTCAGAATAATCATTTGATGGTGTAATAAATAATTACTTCATGTAATTAAATAAAATATAATTACTTCGAGAAATTAATCAAGAGATTAATTGAGATAGTTAAGTAAGAAGTAATTAATTTATGAATAAGGTAAAATGAAAGATAGTTAATTACAGTTTGGGGTTAACCGAAAATGATTAATACTGTGGTTTCATAAATATAATTAAACTTGATTGGGATAAATTAAAATATAATTGAAAATCCTTAATTTATGTAATTAATGATGTAATCAAAGATTGATTAATTAAGATTGATTAATCCATAATAAGTGACTTATGAAGTTAATTAATAGTAATTAAGGATTAATGTAATTAAAATAGTTAATTAATTCATGAAGTAATTAAGATCTCTTATTGATCTTGGTTAAGGATAATTAATATGGTGAAGGTAATTAAGGATAATTACTTGAATGTAATTGAAAAATAATTAATCCAGGGTGATTAATTAAGATGAATAATGATGGGTTGACTAATTAATTGATTTGGAATTAATTAACGTTAAATGAAAGAATCTAAGTGATTGAGGTTAGAAATTTAATTTGAATCAATTGAATTGATTTGTATGTGATGGATGATTGAATGGTATTGGATCTTATGAATGAGTTGATATCTCTGATATGAAATGTTGTGTTTTCATTTGGGTAATTTGTGTTAGGTTAACGTGAGTTTCGAAGAGACCGGGGTCGGTATTAGGAAATTCCCGATACCACTTCGGAATTAAAAATAAATCGATGAGTGAAATCAATAGGCTGGAATGAAATGATTTAAGTGAAGTGGGTTATTTTATCTAAGTTTGGTACTTAGAAATTGATATGTTACCCGGGTTTATATAAGTTGATTGCTTTGGTATTCCATGTTAGTTGGGATTACTCACGTTGGTTTCCAGCCTGACCCGGGCGTTACTTTGGTGTAATGCTCGGGTCAAACCGAGTATTACAGATTTTCAGGTTATGACGTTCTGGAGCTCAGGAGGTGAGCTGGATGGTAATATCGTATAGAGTATTCCGCTGTATTTATATTATTGTTAATATGAGACTTGATAATTGTAAATATTCAGTGACTGTATATATATGTGAAACTCTGATGTATATTAAATGTAAACGATAGATATAGTATTCTTTTGTAAACTGTTATTATTTATTATATTTTATCCGCTGCGAATGTGAGATGTTGGGTATTTCTGTCCTTCTTCTTCTTCTTCTATCTCTTTCTTCTTTTCATAACTATCTGGAATTTTCGGCTTCGAAAATTTCGGGTCGTTACAAAATAGAAAAGTGTATTTAGCCCATAATTTTATTAAAGATTTATTGCTCTTATCACTTTTGGATAGATCATGATAGGATGAATTGACTCAGAGATTAGAAAACTAGATAGGACTGGTATAGGATAGTGCCATATACTTCAGCTGCTAGCCCCTATCTGACATTAGTCCAAAATTCCAATGTGTTGGGCTTTGTTAAGGGTAAGACAAAAAGTAGGTTTATGCACAGAAAGGAATACATAAAGATAAGATGGGCTATCGGTTGGCCTACAAAACCTTTAAGCTCATAGTAAGTCTAGCATGACTATGAGATTGACAGATAATCAGGTAAACACTAGGATAAGGGTATCTAGATAGACCATCTAGTTTTCTTCTAACTGTTAGTTAGAAAATTTTATATATCTGATAGACACG
This sequence comes from Allium cepa, assembly GCA_030765085.1. NCBI lineage: Eukaryota > Viridiplantae > Streptophyta > Magnoliopsida > Asparagales > Amaryllidaceae > Allium > Allium cepa. The sequence goes on from CM060939.1 coordinate 815,426,235, forward strand.
AGTCAGCCATGTAGGTTGGGTCATTCGTTAAATTTTCGAACACCAAACGAATGTAACATATATTAGGAGTTAATTCCATCATAATCAGTAGATAGCTTTTCGAATCGAGTTATTTTAACTTAAATTCCTCTAATTAAATAATACGCATTTCAAGCTCGTACGACCAAACGATAAGTCTAATCAATATGAAATTTGAAATCCTAAAATAATTCACTATGGATCCGATAAAACTGGTTTCATCGAAATCTGAGACAGTACCCAAAAAGACTATTTTTACACGTTAATTAAAATATAAAATTTCCTATTCTATTCTTGTTTAATTAAAATTTAAATAACCTTTGACATCATTCATATTAAATTCAGAATTCAATTATTTAAATAATTTTCAATATTAAATTTAAATAATTTAATTACCCAAATCATAATTGAAATACTAGTTATTTAACTTATAAAGTTTGGCTTATAAAACAAATTCAAATGACAAAACAATTACTACACTCTTTATAAAATTATAATCACAGTTAAATAAGACGTACTTATATAAATTATTTTCAAATATCATTTTATAAATAAAATGTTCGTTCTTATTCAGTATGCAAATGCTTTTATACTAAATACATAGATTACACTATGCCACACTTCTTTATTTAAAGTATTCCAAAAATCCAATTTCGATGAATTCCAATATTAGAATTTCAATAAATTCCAATATTAAGTTTCAAATGAATTTTAGTTATCAAATAATTATTTTATTTTCATCTAAATAATTCAACATTTATTAATCAATTCTTGCTATTGATTTCAACACATTAAATATATTAAACTTCATTCAAATACAAATAATTTCCTTAAATCTTATTGAAATTGTTATTTCAAAATTTTATTCAAGTTCATATTCAATAAACTACATTAATAAATCATTATAATTTTATTTCTAACCATTTTTGTTCAACAATTATATTAAATTTAATAATTTAAATACTTAAAAAATATGGGTCGTTATAATCTTCGCCACTCAAAACTTTTCATTCTCGAAAAGGGGCCAAGTAAGAAATTTAACATTTGATATATTTTACTCAAAATGATCAACGTATAAACATTAAAATCTTATTTGCAAAACCTTTGCTACGCTTTCGCTACGTCATTCTAATATTGGCTTATTGTAAAACAATTATAAATTTAAAAAGTGTTAAAAATTTCTAACACCTGGATTTACAGAAAATTTTGGCAACGTCTCATTTGCACGGCTCGATCGTAAAACTTTACGGTATACATATATATACCAAATATACATCCCATCTCAATTATGAGGCATCCCGTAGGGAAAAACATAAAAGTACGGTATGTAATCTGATATATGTACCTTATTATTATCAATACGAGTGAGTTCGCTCATATTAAGCAAGCAAAAGCAAATCAAACGGCATATACATCCAAACGGCTTCCGTATGTACCTATCTGATATCAAATTAGAATATTAGTCACTTATAAAAGATATAGAAACATTTATGAGTTTAGTAGAACCATATATCATGAATTCTGAATCCAAATCATACACTAGCACTAATACACAACATAACAATCATATGTAATCAAAAGCAGTAATAACAATGATTTATAGCAAAAGAAACCATTCAACACTTAATATTCATCTATTTTATTTACATTCATTTGATTTACATTCAATTCATTTGCATTCAATTTGTTAAATTTCAATTGTTTCACTTTATGTTTTACAACATTTTATACTAAATTCATTTATGGACCATTTTATAAATCATTTCATTTAACCTTATTTAAGTAAAATTTTATTTCATTACCACTTAGCATATTCACTATAATACTAATATCATTTATAAACCATTTCATAAAACCATTTAAGTTTATTATAAATATTTTATAAAATGCAACTCATGTTTATTATTACTTAATAACTTAAGTTCATGATAATTCATTGATTCACTTCATTATTTCATTTCATTAATTCATATCATTAACTTCACTTAAGTAAATTTTATTTTATTACTCAACTTCATATTAATAGTTTTTTTTTTCTTTTTATCACAATCAATTTCATTCAACTTTTCTTAAGTTAACTTCCATCTTATAATTCATTTCACTTACTTATTTCGTTGATTGATTCCATTCAACTTGACTTATGCAAAATTTCATTTCATAATTTGAATTTCAAATTTCTTATTTCATTATTCATTTCTTAAGTTTATAATCATTGTATATAGATGTATCTTCTTTAACACAATATTATTTTTTACACAATATGTCAAAAGTCGTTTTATTATTTTTTGCAATATAAAAATAATAGAACATGGCAAACTAAGATTCTAAGTTGATATACATGTTTTAGTGGTTGTCAATGGCAGTAGTATTTTTAAAATAGGATAAGTCGTTAATTGTAAATTTCAAACTTTGAATTGAAAATGAATTAAAATTGTGGGTCGAGGATTCAGTGTATTCATATTTAATGACTTTTTTTATGTAGGTTATCAAGTAAGATTTAAGTATGTACTATATAAAAGAAACATCTTTCTATATTTGGGTAATATTTTTTATTTTTGAAATCAATTTTGTTGGTACGATATAGTATTTGTTCAATATTGATTTTACACGAGTATTGTATCTTTATTGGTGAATCAAGTCATAATTGAGACGATTTCACTTGAAAAGGGGTCAAATCACATGATTTTTATGAAGCTTGATAACAATGAACTGTAGTACTAAAACTATTGTAAAAGAAGCATTCAAAATAGAAGAAAAAAAACTGTTACACTCTTTCCATTGCCCATTATCAAATAATTTACAAACCCCTTTAAGATAATTTGTCATCTGCACACTTGTAATTTCTTCATAACCTACTGCATTATATATACTAATATCATAGAGAACTATATGTTATATATGAGTTATTTACAAGGTTTAGTTTTATATGTAATAAATTTACATTTTTTCAAATTGGTCGAGATGAAGGAAACATTAAATTTTTGTGTAATACGTTCAAATTCATAATGCTTTGTCCATAGAAAATTCATGTAATAACTTAAAAAACCGTCTTCTGTTGCATTTCAGATTCATGTAAGGTTTAAACGTCCATGCATAAAGTATACCATATCTTTTATATTGGCAAACTTCAAGACAAAATGAGCACAAAAAAAGAATGTATTTTCATTTTGCCGCAAAGAAAGTCCTTGGCTATGCTCAAGTGGAAAGCACTAAGAAATGACATTTCCACCCAAAGATGACGTTTCCAAAAGACTGTATCAAAAAATAAAATCAGCAGTCTCTAATTGATGACAGCCATGACTCCTTGTGATGATATTTGATTTGTACTATGTTAAATAAATTCGTAATTTATATAGCAAGCAACATCACCACATGTACCTACCTTTTCTTAAAGAATGTAAGCTTAAGCCTTGATTGACTCCAGAATATTAAGTTCATCCTCACAAATATGGGAGTAAGTTGCTGCAAAACTATATAGTATGATAGCAATCAGGGATGAAAATATAAAATCAATGAACGCTGGAGATATAATTTTTGGTATGAGCCTGTAAAATACACACACACAGAAATGTTGTGATCAGGCGTTTAAACTAAATCTGAAATGGATTTCAAAAGCATATATGCCAATGTTATCAATTGATACCTAAGCTTTAGCTGATTTAAAATTTAATTTAACCATGAAATGAATCAATGGAATTAATTGTCAAATTACTCAACGTGCACACTGAGTATGCCTACTTCTCATTATTTAGTCTTCGTGAAGTCGGACACCCCGTGTCACATTAGCACATACTTTAGTTTTAGCCTACATCAATCATTATAAATGCTCTTTATTTTTTATTTAACATTTTACTCTATGCTTGTATAAGTGCTCTACTTTTGGTGATTATCCATGTGATGATCTTATTCACGTGTAACTGTTGGCTCTCATAAGACATTTGTGTGACTATTAGCTACTATTTAACAAACATGAGTGCTCTCCTCATTTGAGAACCACTTTTTACCAAAAAAATTGAAATAAAAAATCATAAATGCATTACGTATTCATTGGATCCATTTGAAGGCTCTTGGTTATACAATTCTAAACTCGGTATCTTTGTAGGTTGAAAATGTTAAGGGTGATATTTTACATCAACATTAAGTTTATCTAATCATATTTTCTAGTGTATAACTTGCACTACCAAAGTCATGAACTAATAATGCATGATCGGTATGGTTAATGCTACAAATTTAATCGAATTATAGCATTAAAGTATGATCAGAATAGTACATCTTATCATTTCGAATAGGAGCTTCGTAAATACGATATGCACAATATTTAAACCAATATACAACTATAATATCATACAAAAATACATAGAAAGTTACCTTTAAAATGATTAATATCAATAACATGTAACTACTAACAGTAGCAAAGGGCAGGTGATGCTTATTATGGCAATCTCCCCAGCTAATATCTTGCAATATTGGCAACATTTTATGAAATTCCAGTCATTGTCATACCTGGACACTTTTTCCATATCTGGTGGGTTAATCATTCTCCATTTTAAGAAGATTCAGCAATAATTCCACATTTACTCAATTTACTTTTTAATAGAAAAAATCTTATCCCATTCGGATGAATTAGCAAGCTCTGCCACTGATTGTTTATACATATATGATAAAATATCATTCCAATGTAATAGCTCATTTTACAATCTTTGGCGAAAAACATATTGGACACCTGTTACTATAAGAATAATCATTATTATTACTAAAATATATCTTACCAAGTCCCCCTTTTGTTTTACAATAGATTTAACATTCAAGATATTAATTAAGAAAGACAAATTAATTAGAAATTCTAGTCAATATTATCAGTGTAATTTGAAAGTTACTATTTAGATTATTGTCTGAAGATGTAGGAAAACAACATGAATGACTACATATGTCAGAATCTAGAAATAGTCTATATCAAGACAAAAAATTACAGTGGATTCTTATAAAAATGAGACCTTACATATGTTCTGGAGCAAGTATAAAACACAAACGTTTAACGTTTTACACCGAATATGAGATCTAAATAGCATAACACAAATATGAAAACTTGTAAAATATAAGCTTACATAAACTTATGTTTATAATGGATTATTATAGAGGTTTATGAAGTTATTTGATAGTAATCTACTGCGAAAATCATGTATCTTAATTGTTAATTGATGAAGTTCTTAGATATAACTTTCGGAAAGAATATACCAAACTAATTGCATAAATATTTGTTGCCGAGTCAGCAACAGTTACATCCCTATTAAGTTCACACTAAACACAATAGTTCTTCTGTTAGCTTTTAATAATAGGCTACAGTGCAAACTTGCAACATATAACGCATTTCAATCAAATCTGGACTTAGTTTACGCTACATTTGAACCATCATCGGTGCATACGACACACACATATTATGCATATCCATAAAATTGTTTATTTTGGAGATATGTTTTCAAATTTTACTCTAGGATAAAGTGAAGAAACATATATACCTTCACAACTTAATTAGTGTACTATATGATCTAGCAAATGAATCCCACTTGTAAAAAATGAAAAAATAAAAACAAAATTCATTGTTCATATGTAATCAACTCTGACCTCCATGTTAGTAGTGTACATTGCAATCTTATAAATGTCAATGGAATACATATATGCTATTTAAAGTGCAAAGCTCATGCACATAATTCTTATGTTTCATGTTTTGGCTTGCTCCACATAATTATTTCTGTATATTACACAACAATTAATTTGAGATGTATAAGAATGCAGATAGTTATACCTTTACAGGTGGAACAGATTAGTTTAACAAATATCGGTAAAGACATGATCCTGATCTAGAATTGATAGTTACCCCAAACTTCTTGGCTCTCCTCATAGTTTGGGCCGATAAAATGGGGGTAAAAATTAGCACGCAATCCTAAAAAATCTTATAGTATTGTAGGTACTAAGTCTTTCATGCGCAGTAGAATGAAATGAAGTTTAAAATGGTTTTATAGGAGATAGAATTATGCTTTGTGCCCACTTATAAAGAGAAACCTAACATTAAGCCGGCATTCTAGTGACTGACTCTTCGAAAATGTAGTTCTAATCAAGATGATACAAATAATACTTTAAGTAACTCAAGAATAATGCAAATTGTTCATTATTACCGAGAAACCATGTTTTCTAAAAAATTATGGAAAATCTTGAAGTTTTGAATAAACTTTGTAATCTAGATTCTATTGAGAACTCAAATGAATGGAATTAACAATTACAAGATATTACATCTAACAATCAAATGGCATGCTTAAGCTATTTTTAGAAACATACATTCAATAAAGAAGGGTTGATGAGTCAATGTACCTAGCTTTAAGGGTTAAAACTGAAATGGAGTTAAATTTGAATAGATAGGTAATTGTCACATCAATGGCATTAAAAGCAAAAAACTTAGGGTTAAATATTGTTGTAGCAAGCTATGTTATTGTTGGTGTTTGGTCAAGACAGTCCAGAAAGATCCCAAAACTGATAGACATGTCATATCCTTCAATCTCATTTTCGAATTCACTATCCTTTCATTTGATTTTATACAGATGTATCATATATTATTTGCTGGGAAGGCACATGGTATCTCTTAACAGAAGTAAGGTGTAAGTCTATCATGAATCAAGAACGATGTACATAGATATAGAAAATGATATTGAAATAATTGGCTGCTTATAAATATTATTATTTGATATTGCTTGCTGCTTAGCATCAAAAGTCAACATCAAATAAACACTGTTATATCCTAGATTGAGTAATACAGTTTTAGTTTCAAATGATGATCAAAGTCCAGATTTAAGCTAGCAAACTTATGAGTTCAAATAAAAAAAAAATGGCTATATGAGTGATAAATTATAGTTCACTTTATTTAACAATTACTAAAAATGCATAGATATTTAATCGCCAGCTCTTTTGCCAATTTACGTTTGATGTAGAAATATACCAAACTGGCAAGGAACTGATCGATCAACAGTGTGCTACTTTTGAAGTACAATAATTTCATAAATGATAATTGAGTACTTCATTCACTAAGCCAAGAAATGATTCATTAGGATTATTTTTAATCTAAAATGGTATACGACACAATACAATCGGTAGTATATAAAATGAAAAAAACATAAACGGTTTCAAACTAACCGCAACATGTATTTATAAGCATCTTCAGATTTGATACTTTCCTCAAACAATTAAGTAATTAAACCAAAGATCTTATAGTTTAATTAATCATGAAATTAAGCATACAAGACATAAATAAATACACGAGTAGTCAATATAACTACCAATTTACCATTTATGTATCCATATTGTTCAAGATCTAACTCTTTCATGATCTGAGCAGTGTATTCCTCGGATTGTTTCTTTAAAATTAACAATACAAAGCCGTAATCCTCAACTTTGAACTGAAATTTGCAACCAAAACTTGCAAAGTTCTTCCAGGCTTATCATCTTTGATCGACCACTTCCATTTGTGAAATGCCCTAAAGTACTGGCAGTAGCTTAGCAGAGGTTTTTGAAGGCCTGACATGGGTATCGAAGACCCACTATAAGGCCATATTCAAGGTTTATTATCCTCACCATATCTAATTTTAGAAAATTTACGAATATTTAATTGAAGGAAGTTTCAGGTCGAGAATTGAGAAATTTAATTTGACTAAGAAGGGGGTCGGTAATGACTATCAGATGAGAGGTCGGCGTCGATGTATGGCAAAGGCACAAATTTGGGAAAGAATAATATTTAGTGTTTGGACAACAGGGGAGGAATGGCATAGATGCCCACTAAATCGAGAAACAGAATTTGTGACTGATGAAAACCGATAGCAAATGGAAGGTGGCTTCAGAGCAATAAAAACCAAACTCACTAATAAGAGTATAGTATAGTATAGTATAGATACATGCAAACAAACGCATTCTAGTGTATTACTACTCTGAGTCAAATCCCACAAAGCTAAGATTATCGTTAAACCAAAGCTCTGATACCAACTGTGACGATCCGTATTTTGGAAGGTTTAAGTCGACAATAAATCACACATGTCCAACTCAATACAATCTGAAACATCGATAACTAATGGGGTCAATTAAGAAAAATAAAAAGAGAAGAAAATAAACACATAATCTCACGGCGAAATGAAAAAAATATAATAATCAAATAAACAGTTCATGAAGCTGTTTATAACATACATTTGATTAAAACTTTACAACATCTATCAGAGTTATATATACAATAGAACAATAGGATAATGCAACGGAACAACATGATGCGGGGAATAATACTAGTAATAATAATACACCAATCTTCATATTTGTCCTCCAGAGAGTAATTTTTAATATGCTGAAAACTCAGGGCTTACCCGAGCATAAACTAAAACAATACACTTGAGTCAGAACTAAAATATTTTTATGTAAGTTGAATCAATATCACATATAACAAGAGTGTAACAGCATCAGAGATGTTTACGAGGTTTTACATCTCTCCTATCCATTGTACAATGTACACGCAATAACTTAAGAGATGTTACGGGATTTTCTATCTCTCAAGGATCCGTCAAAATATCTATATATAGTAGAATACGCTATATATGTAATGTCTAATCAATAAAATAAATATTTTTCCCAGCATTAAGGCTTTACATTAATCTCATTAATGCATTTTTAAGCATTGTCGTACAATTTGCATATAACACAACCAGTAGAACGTCGAAAGATAGTGATGCGTCGTGATACGACAACACTAAACCAAACTCATAGTCGTTTCCTATAAAGATAAAAGTATGACAAGGCCCATGAGGCAACACCCAAGGTAGGATACTACCAGTTTGAGTTGCAAGGCTGGTGGTAATGCAACGCCGCAACGACCGCCCACCGTGTCCACCCATCCCTTAATGAGTCAAAAGGAGGTTATCCCAATTAAGGTGCACCAATCAAAATCAACATCAAAGGTAATAGTATGGACCAAGTCCACAAGAAAATTAAAGAATGGGTGTCCGCTAAGGGTAAGTAGCCCACTTGGCCTGGATCAAGTCGTCCTGTTTTAGTCATTTAAAATTGACATAAGTGTCGTGTCTATCCATCAATGTTCTCTTTCTTCAAATCCAGCAAACGTACATCAAATCCAACTACTTCATTCTGGAGTCTTCTCCGCGTACACAGTTGTTAAAGTGGTTCCAACATTGACAGAGAGTATGCCAATAATCGACCCCGGTCCCTTTAACAACTAAATGTAGTATTATTACACACCAGTTGGTTCTTTTACATTTCGAAAACGATTCACTTGGTATCAAAATATCAAATTCGCTTCAAATATCATGTTTACTTCAATATATCATATTCACTTCAAAATATCGTTTTATGCACTTCGAAATCAATTTCATTTCAAAATTATTTTATTTCATTCGAAATCAATTTCATTTCAAAAATCATGTTTACCTAAAATATACCAATTTTCCAATATCTCAATTTTACTTCCGAAATCGTTTCGAATTTCTACTTAGGTTATAACTTCATTTTAAACCAATTCGTATTTAAATCCATGATTTATATATAAACAGTTCTCGCTTTGACCAGTTTGAAGTTTTAGAAAATAGTTTGAATAGTCAAAATAGTTTTCAAAGTTAAAATAGTTTAAATAGTGAAAATAGTTTGATATAAATGGTTTAAGTACTAAAATGGTTTATATAGTAAAATAGTTTGGAAAATCAAAATAATTTGAATATTCAAAAAGATAGATTTTAAAAAGTTTATATTAAAATTATTTGTTTTGAAAATAGTTTCAAATCAAATTGCTTCTTTGCTTTTCCAATAATCTAGACTTAGGTCCAAATTTCAACCAGCTGATTCAATTTCAAATCTTCCAATTTAAATCACATTCAATCTCAGTTCAATTCAAATCGACTCAATTTTGATTTAAATTCAAATCAATTTCAATTTCAATTCGAATTAACTTCGATTTCGAAAAATTCATTTTTAACTTCAAATTCGATTCAACTATTCGATTCAATGGTATAAATTTCAATTCAAGTCTTATTTTAAACCATTTCAATTTATATAAATTTCAAGTCCAATTTCAGTTTACCGGTTTCGAAGCATGGGTTCGAACCAGGCAGAACGCACGGATCCTTGAACTTGAAACGATCATATCTTCCAAACCATTGATCCAAATGCAATGAAATTTTTACAGGAGCCTACATACATGTTGAAGAATGTTCTCACTAAATTTCAGATCAATTGGATGATTTCTTGATCGATTCGAACCTTACTTCGAATCGATCCTGATGTGGGCCCGGACCTCCAGATTTCGGACATGTGGGCCCCTCACGTGCCTGAAGCGGTCTTCCCGGATTTTAGGAGAAATATCAGCCTCCTACGCTTATAAATAGAGCCCCTGGTCATTCAGAAAGGGGGTCGAAGATTCTAGAGAGAGAAAACACGCTTGGACGCTGCCAGAATCATTCCATATCATCATTGCTGCTATTTATTTCAAGTTTTGGACTTTGTAACTGCTGTAATCATCTGTAATCATCAAGGATAATCAATAAAAGGATAAAAACTTTGGAGTGGATGTAGGCCGGAGATAGCCGAACCACTATAAAACCTGTGTCTCTGTTCTTTATTTTGGGATTACTGTTTAATATTTGCTGAGACCTGAGATTTATGTTTGAATATTATTGATTTGTATTCATACACTGGTGCTTTCGCGGTATTCGGGGTTTGTGACCAATTTTGGCACAAACAGAGACAAACCGTTCTCTATCAATCTCTTTGATCATTATCCAATTTCTATTCTTTGATGGTTTCCTGGCAGCTACAAGAAGCTTTGGTGTGATGGTAGCCCTGCGAATCATGTAGATAAATTCCTATTTCGTATTCTCTTTATCATTTTTCTAACCTTGATGAATTTGAAATTTTAAACGTAAATAAATTGATTGACAAAATATAAAGAAAAATTAGTTTTTATCCATAAAACAATTTCGATTAAAACCAAAATTTGGAATTCTGTTGTAATTTCTTATAAGGATCAAAGTCCAAAGAGGGACAAGCTAGTGTATACTTTGGGATATTTCGACCTAAGTTGAGTATCCATTATTTGTTCTGTTGGGTCTAGATAAATTCTACGAAAGGTTAGTTATCCCTTCGTACTAACCAATGCCCTTGCATATTTCGTAGATCTGGTGACCCAAGTATCTTGAATAATATTGAATGAGTTTGTTCTCCTATCTATTGGTAATATTCTAATTTGATAAGCCAAATATGGAATAGATATTCGGTTTGATCTGGAAAGATATTTCTCTATCTTTGATATGTTCATCTGTTCTTTGTTGTCTCCCTGTGTGGCAAATTTCGAGGACGAAATTTTCTTAAAGGGGGAATCTATAACAATCCCGATTTTAAATCAAATTTAAATTGGTACTTTATTTAAATTTTAGAATTTAGTTGTGAATTAATTTCAAATTTTCAAATTAAATAAGAATATGTGTTTTTTCATATATATAGATAGATTTTACAAAAGATTTTGATTTGAAATTCAAAGATAAATATCTTATAAATAAAAATTGAATTTAAAAGCTTTATACTTTTAATACATATATATGTGTGTGTACGTGTGATTATAATTTAAAAATCATTACTTTAAAAGTTGTATAAGTAGAATAATAGAAAATGCATAAATATAAACATTCATAATAACTTGGGTTTAAAATGTAAAACTAGAGTTAATAAAAATTCTAAAAAAATACTTTCTTGAAAATAGATATAGGTAGTATATATGTAAATAAATATAAAGCTTTGATATACATATGTCTTTTGAAAAAAAAAATAAGATTTATAAAAGGATCAAATACTTTCTTTTAAATGTTATATATGAATAAGTAAAATTTGTATATATAACAAATCTATTTCATAATAATTAATAAATAAAAACATAAAACATGTTTCATAAATAAAATGAAGTAAGGGATTTTAACAAAATTTATAAACCAATTTAACAAAAAGGACTTCGAAATAATTTAATCAAGAGTGGCATTTGTAACCAAAGTAGCTACATAAATAACACTAATTAACAAGTGGCTTCATTTCTTTTAAAATTAAAACATATAAAACAAATGTAAAGATTAACCAGGCTGATTTTGTCTTCACTTCTCAAATCCCTCATGTTCAAAGACAATCAAAAAAGGAAAATAAATATAAAACCCGAGTGGAAGTTCAGATCAAAGGAAAATGAAAATCAGATACAACTTGTTCTAAGTCTTCAAATCAGCAACAACCTTCGTTCAATCTCAAACCTGAAGCAGATCAAAACAAGAAGATCAAAACCTGGGAAATAGGATGAAAAACAGAAGGAAAAAAAATCAGGAAACCCAAAGCAAAAGCAGGAATGAAAATCAAAAGCAATTAAAAGCTTCATCTAATAGAATTGGAATCAAAAGCAATCGGCTTCAGATTCAAAGATCAATAATCCAGTGCAGATTTAATCAATAGAATATCATTTTCCCAATTTCAAATTCCAGCTTTTCTGCTTTTCAATTCCAGGTGAGCAAACTAAATTTTAAAGTTTTAAATCTGGTTTGAATTTTGATCACATGTGATTATTTTGGAAGTGTGGAAGTAAAATATATCTGGATGTATGTATATATATCTACGAAAGGAGTGCATGCTTGTATATGTTTATATGTGGCTTTGTTGAGTACAATAGGTCTATAAATTCGAAAAAAAATTCATATCTTCTTATTTGGACCAATTCGAGTCATTATTCCTAAGGGGAAATTATTTATAACAAAAAGTCATTTAAAAAAAAAAATATTTCAAGTGAAAATAATTAGCAAATATTCTGAAATAAAGGAATTACAATGGTAAATTTTAAATGGGTCAGAAATCAATTATCTCTATATCAAGTTTAGATTATAGCGGCTGATTCACATTTTAAATTGATGAATTTTTGTATACATTTCACGAATTATAAAATTGGGAATATCGAGAATTTGTGAAATGAATGTTTTTGGTATTTTCGTCAGTTACCGACGATCAGCGGAGTAATGTTTGTCAAATTTAGGCATGGAAGTGGTTGGAGTGTCGTAGACCATAGGAAAAATGAGTGAAGGATTTTCTGGTGAATTGTTGCAGCCGATCTTCGATGATGTAGGGTTTTGGGTCGCAACAGGACGAAGTCGAATCCAAGGTGATTTCGGCACCATAGCAGCGTCGAGTTGGGCCAGGGCGAGGGAAATGGAAGATGACCATATGGCGTAGGTCCAGGCGGAATGTAGTGATCTTCGATGGTCGGAAATTAGAAGTGCAAGCAGGTTTTGGTCGAGCTGTTTTTTTTCAATAGGCTCGATAATGTTCGATTTCGATTTTGTATTCGATGTGAAGTTTTGGCAGTCGGAATCATGAAAGGAGATCGAAGGTAACATGCTGGCATCGAGGAGGTTGACTGGAGTTCGTTAAAGTGTTAGTACACGTGCACGAGATTCACTAATATCTAGTGATGTTGAAATTTGAGGAAGAAGAAGAAATACTCGAAGGAGGTCTCGTGAATTTTGGTCGATGACTAGGGTGGGTATACGGTCACATTCGAGTGTGTTTAACTGATGACAGATTTTAAAATTCAAAACTAAAAAACAAAGTATAAAGAGGAAGGAACGGAAGAAACTCAGGGTTTACTTGGGTAAACCGACATCTGGCTCGGGTTTACTCGAGATTTTCTCGGGAACTAGTTTTATCAATTGTAAAATATAAATCGAATTTTCTTTTAAACTTTAAACTATTGTCTCTATATAATAATTGTTTTTGAATGTTTGGTTAAAGAAAAGTTTTAATGTGTTAAATTTAAACGATGATAAAATGTTTTAATCAATTTGTTGAAAACAAATTTTTAAATAAGTTTCAATAATGTATTTATGGAACAAGTTTTCAAGAAATTTCAAAAGTTGAAATTTTAAAATTATATTGTTTTTTAAATTTGTTTGATTTAAAATAAATTTTATATCAATTGTTAAAATCCCCAAGTGTTTTTCAAAATAAAAATTCAGTGATATAATTGAAAATAATAATTAAGATGAATGGTTTATCTTAAGTTAATTGAGATCTTAATTTAATTAAAAGATTAAGATTAATTTATTAAGGGATAAAGTTCTTAATTAAAAGATAATTTGTAATAAAGAGCTTATTAATTAAAGGTTAATTAATTAGTAATTGAGGATTAATTATTAGACAATTAAATAGAATAATTAATTAATTAAGTAAGGTCAATTGATTAATTAAAGATAATTACTTAATAAAAGTAATTAAGGATAATTAATTTATGTTATTAATTAATTAAGGTAATTAATTTCAGTATAATTAATTAAAGGTTAATTAGTTAATTAATCAATTAAGGATAATCACTTATTGTAATTAATTAATTAAATGGTAATTAATTAAGGAGTTATTTAATTAATGTAACTAAGGTTAATTAATTTATTAATTAAGGTTTATTAATTATTAATTAAAGAATAATTAATTAAAATGGTTTGTAATTAATTAATGTTAATTAACCAGGATTAGTGTTTATTCATAAGTAATTAATCTGATTTAAATTAATCAGTTAATTAATTGATATTACTTATGGATGTTTGGATTCTATGGAATTTGAATTGTTTGATATCCCTAATGTGTGATGCTATGTTTTGATTTGAGCTGTGATGAATGTAATTTATTTATCTGTGATGAATGTAATTTATTTTTCTGTGATAAATTTATATTATTTATTTGTGAATCTGTGAATGGAAGATAAGCGTTATAGATCATACCGCTTATCGATATTGATGTGTTTGAATCTGTGATGATTGATGATGTTGCACTATTGTGTAAAACCCCTGGACTACACCTTACACACACAAGTATGGATTTCTCGGGAAATCGGTTAATCGTAGATGTTTTGAATTAAAATATTATTTGTTTAAAAGTGAATTTTGAATCCAAATGGTTTTGGAAATGTAATTGGGTTGAATATGGAAGGCTTTTTGAAAGGAAGTTTTGAAATTAAAATTTAGTTTGAATATTCTAAGTTTTGAAATTATTTTGGAAACTATGGTTTGAAAGTTTTATACAAGTTATATAATATATATATATATATATGGATTTTAAAGACCATCCTTAAAGTAATTTAAAAGTGTTATTTTGGGAATTTATATTTAATCCAGGTTTATACTTTAAAGGCTATAACTTGTGTATAATTGTTTGGATTTTTCCGAAACAAAAACTCTTTGTTCTCAAATGATAATTGCTTTCCTATTAATGAAAGAATTTCCTGTTTTGTTGAAAGGGTTTTCGAAGTTATGAATGAATCTTTGGAAATGGTTTTGAAAGCTATGGATTGAGTCTTTGGTTTATAGATTGGATGAGTTCATCCAATTTGAAAGTGAAATTGTTTTGAAAGGCTATGAATGAATCTTTGTCAAAGATTGGTGAACTTTGTTTTCAAATTAAAAAGGGATCTTAAAGGTGTATCTTTTATATAAAAGATTTGAAATGGAATTGTTTGAAAGCTATGAGTGAATTTTGTGAAAGGTTTGGTGAATCATGTTTTAAAATTGAAGAGTATCTTCAAAGGTGAATCTTTTATTTAAAAGATTAAAATGGTAATTCGTTTAAACCATTTGAAAGAAAGGTATTGGGTATTAAGTTGTGACTTAACTAAGATCCCAAATATCCAAGTGTTTTAAATAATGCGCTCACTATTCGGTTTAGCCGTGAGAGGACTTTGTGTCATATAACCCATTCCGAATAGTGGTATGATGAAATGGATAGCATTTGAAGATGGTGGTGAAGACCGGGTGTCTTCGAGAACGATAGGATAACCTATCGAATGACTCTGCACTGAGATGCTTCGGTATAGAGATCTCCACATGTGATGGGAAGTCCGATCGGGATTGTGGATGCTCGGATTGCAAGGGCTTCTTTGTGAAGTGTCTTCGGTTCTGTTTAAACCCAAAACAGACTTGTATGGATGTGTGTCTGACGTTACACTTTGAGATGTAAAGATGGTTTCTATCAAATACATTTCAATTTGGTGGAGGGGAATTTATTACTTAGCTTAACACCCTTCTCTGAGACGTACGAGCTCAGAGGTTATGTAGTTTATGGTTACTGGTAATACATTCCCAATTTGGTAATGTGGCATACGAAGTGTTGTTGATCATTTGTTGGTCAAAGCATGGCTTTTGTGTAAAGCATAGTTTTGTGGATGAGACCACATCAGGACTCATTCCCCGAAAATGGCCGAATCAGGAAAGATGCGGCAAGGTTATGAGGATCGCGCCCTTTAGGGTGTGTTCGTTCCCTTCTGGAAAAGGGTGGTATCATGGTATGGAGCCTAGATACTTAACTCATATGGTTACTACAGATTCATAACTTTGTAGTTGTTGCTTTGTGGTTGAGAGCTCTCGGATAAAGGTCGAAAACGACTGGGGGATAGCATGCTCGTGTAGTAGTTACTTAGTTACAGAGGTAACCCGGCCTTGTGTTGGCAGAGAGCTGGTTAAGTTCTCGAGGCGTCCCTTCAGAGGCATACCCATGTGGCCCAAGAAGTTCCTTTGCCTGACCATTTGTTGGAAACCCAAAGAAACAATACGCTCCTTGTATGGTTTTAGTTGTATAACCAGCTATGGAATGTGACGGTAACCTGCTATTGAACATGGTAGCTATAGTAGGCATACAATAATGGTTGTATGCTGACTAAGATTAATATTATACTTGCAAATGTTTTCCACTATGCACTAATAATAATATGAAAAAGGTTTTTGCGTATCAAGCATGTTCGACTATCATAAGGAGAAATCTCCTCCAATTCTGCATTTGCATTGTGTGTGCGTATGAGGCCTTATAGTAGTTCCATTTTCCAAAAAGCATAGCAGATTTCCTTTTTATTTCTTTTGTTGTTTGTTGTTTAAAAGATAAAACTATTTTCGTTTGCTCACACCAGTCCCGTGACTGACTTGGAGTTTATTGTTCCCTTTCTAAACTCTGGGTGCCCACAATTTTCCACGCAGGTAATCTAGAGTTGGATTTTTCAGATAATCAAGTAGTAGTAGATTCGATAGCATCCAGCCTTTGGTT
The DNA here is from genome assembly GCA_030765085.1 of Allium cepa. Taxonomy (NCBI): domain Eukaryota; kingdom Viridiplantae; phylum Streptophyta; class Magnoliopsida; order Asparagales; family Amaryllidaceae; genus Allium; species Allium cepa. Next base: position 815,443,386 of record CM060939.1, read on the forward strand.
TTGGCGACAGCGTTTATTTCTCTTCAACATTCCGGACTGACCTTGCTTAATGCATCGATGATGGTGGTTCGAGCTTTTGGTTCAAGCTATCTTTGGTATGGAGTTTTGAAGATGGAGTTGCAGGATGGTGTTGGATTCTTTTGGAGATTGTATTGGAGTTATATTTCCGCTGTCGATGGTTGAAAAGTCTAGACTCATCCAGTTGTGTTATTCTTTCCGCTGTACCTCATATCTCTGATAATAATGATTAATTTTTGTTGTATCATTGTTGTAATTCGCTATTGTATATCAATGATATTATCTTTTTCTTCCGCTATGTTGTTATACTTAATGTGTTATAGGCTCTGGCGAACCAGATTCGATGTTTGAATCTGCGGCATTCTAATATGGGTGATGTATTCGGAGCCGATTTTCGAAGGTCGAGTCAAGGTCGTTTCAAACACAGTATCCATAGAAGCATACCCATAACGGGTCAACTCTTCGAACTTCCTAACATACCCAACAATAGACATCTACCCTGCGCCACCTCAGCAAACTTCCTAATCAAAGTTGTCTATGCCATTACAAACATGAACCTCTCCTGGAATCTCCACCTGAAATACTCCTAGGTTACTGACTCCTCATCAACTATCGATGTTACACTATTCCACCAAAATAGTGCGGCTCCCTGAAGCTGCCTAGACGCCAACCTTCTATTCTGCTCATCATTGAGCCCTAGATCGGCAAAAATCTTTTCGTAATGCAACAACCAGTTCTCAACTCCAATGGCATCCTCCATTCCCACAAACGGCTTCCTACCCAGCTTCACATAATCACCACTCATCATAGCGAAATGTTTAACTACCAGAGCTTCTGGAAGCCCTCCTCCTGCAGCATTTCCTCCTAACACTCCAGCTGTAACTCCTGCCTACATCATATTCCTGAAAAACTAATATGTGGCTTCCATTCTGACCTATAGGACTTCAACACCAACATTCTCTGCTTGACCTTGGCCTCTCCCTGCATTAGGTCCGACATTCCTTTTGGTGCTTCCCCCTCATTGGTTAACTCTACTTCTTCTACCATCTATATCTGTATTCAAACCTCATGAGATACAAAAAGATAACCTAATCAAAGATGGAGAATGGAGATAAAGCACATCATTATATATAGCAAATACAAGTACGTTACTATAGCGTTAACCCAACCCCAAATCTTACTCTAATTTCTTTGGATTTTTGCTTTCAAAATCCATTTTTTAGTTAAATTTTTCATAAACCTATGCTCTAATACCAAGTTGTAACAACCTGCAATTCGCACCAGAAGTTAATATTGTGGGTGACTGCAGCATCCATAACGCTTAATTTTTGGCCTCCAATCATTAATCAAAATGATTAATGAATTTTCAGTATTCTTTTTATCGGAACCACAAGCTCAAGTTCATATGACAGGGTTTGGGGATGGAATTTAATAAATGACGATATAGAGAAACCGCTATAACGGCAATTAACAAGTTAAATGGAATATGAGGATTTAATTCAATTATAATAGCAAGATAATTAAAACTTACTTTGGATTTGAATTTCTACTATTGGAAATAGGAATTATCTGAGACTTTGAAAACTTTGATTCTTGCTGTAAATTTCTTTAATTTCAGATAAGTGAAAGAAGGGAAGAGGAGAACTTGCTTTATAAGAAAAGTCGATAAGGATGGCAAACTGTACGATTAGATTTAAATGAATGGCCACGATTCGCGCATGAATATGAAAAGGTGGGAAGTGTAATAGGTTTCAAAAGTGTTGGCTTGGAAAGTCAAGAAAATCCCTTCGTGGGGGAAATGTTACTACAAGCCTTGATCAGAACAACCCTTTTGAAAGCATAATCAAGCCTTTCGAACCGGTCGAAGCCTTCAACATTCAGGGAAGGTTTCATATCAAGTCATAAGCATTCTTTGGAAGCAACCCACTACGTTGCAACCATCAACACCTTCAAAACTCCAAAGAACAGCCTGTCGACATAGTCGAAAGCTATTTCTCCTACACACTTGCAACAACAAAGAAATGCAAAGAAATAGGCACGTCTACCACTTTCGATGAAGACGAGAGCGTACAAACTCAATCAAAAGCATAGCAGAAGGAAGCGCTAGTGTCAAAGGAAACAGAAGGTATATAAAGCAACCTACCAGGTCTAAGGCTTTGAGTCAAAAGGTGTGAACCCGCATATATGAATAAGACCCTAGGGGTCTGGTTTGAGGGATTCGAATTTCATTCACCCTACTCTTATACATTCTTACAATTGTAAACTTGTAACCCTAATTTGGGAATAGAATTAGGAAAACTGATCATTGTGTACATCATTAGTTAAAGAAAAGAGATACTCATTTTTTTTATGCTACTGTTTAGAGATTTCTACTGGATTTGATTATGTTCTACACGTTCCGACTTCGACGAAGGATCCCTTTCGGTTGAGTGAAACCCCATACTTACCATAAAACACTTAGGATTTAGCTCCGAACCATAAATCTCCAAAAGCTTATCTTTCAAGTGAGTCGAAACCATATCTTGGCCAAAATCCCCAGGCTTAACAAACCAAGCCAAAGTTATCAAAGAAGTAAGCTTTCGACAAAGTCGAAACGTATCTATTCAGCCCATATCCTTAAGCATTAAAGCTAACCTTTAAGTTATCATAACCAGTTCGAAAGGGAGGTTTCGATAAGACCCTAAATCAGTTCATCTACTTCGAATGGTGTCGAAAAAGGATTGAAATGTTTCAACTAAGTCGAAAGGTCACCATTAAGAAATTCCAACTATAGCAACCCATTCAAAAGGTAGACCAAAAGAAATAGAAAAGTGCAAACTATTCCTATTTAACCGAAAGGTGGTTTAATTAGAACATCCATATCTAAAATACTACTTTGGGGTGTTGACAAGTTTTCTTGTTAACATCGACTATATACCTTTATGTTTTATAAATGAAATACTTTAACATATTTTGAGGGGTGAAGGCCCTCCTCGGTTATATCCTTGCCGTGTTTATCAATATAAGGGTTCTATGTTGTTTTGGCCTTATGGCCAATGTTTTGAGGGGCGAAGAGCCCCGTCGACTATTTCATTGCCATGTTTTTTCAATAAAGACTTCATATTGTTTTGGCTCTATAACCTATGGTTTTGTAAGGCGGTGACCTTAGTTGAATTCCAACTTCATCAATACTATTCTATTAAAGCATATATCATGGCATAATTATTTTGAATATGGTAAAGGGTTATGTTTTCCTTGTTTTGGAAGTATAATTTCAAAGGTTAAATCATTTGTTAAGAAAATGTTTTAAAGGAAATAGAAAAGTGTATTTAGCCCATAATTTTACTAAAGATTTATTACTCTTATCACTTTTGGATAGATCATGATAGGATGAATTGACTCAGAGATTAGAAAACCAGATAGGACTGGTGTAGGATAGTGCCATATACTTCAGCCGCTATCCCCTACCTGACATTAGTCCAAAATTCCAGTGTGTTGGGCTTTGTCAAGGGTAAGACAAAAAGTAGGTTTATGCACAGAAAGGAATACATAAAGATAAGATGGGCTATCGGTTGGCCTGCAAAACCTTTAAGCTCATAGTAAGTCTAGCATGACTATAAGATTGGCCGATAATCAGGTGAACACTAGGATAAGGGTATCTGGATAGACCATCTAGTTTTCTTCTAACAGTTAGTTAGAAAATTTTGTATATCTGGTAGACTCAAGTCAGCCATGTAGGTTGGGTCATTCGTGAAATTTTCGAACACCAAACGAATGTAACATATATCGGGAGTCAATTCCATCATAATCAGAAGATAGCTTTTCGAATCGAGTTATTTTAACTTAAATTCCTCTAATTAAATCAAACGTATTTCAAGCTCGCACGACCAAACGATAAGTCTAATCACTACGAAACTTGAAATCCTAAAATAATTCACTATTACGGATCCGATGAAACTGGTTTCATCGAAATCTGAGACAGTTCCCAAAAAGACTATTTTTACACGTTAATTATATAAAATTTCCTATTTCTATTCTTGTTTAATTAAAACTTAAATAACCTTTGACATCATTCTCATTCATATTAAATTCAAGGTTCAATTATTTAAATAATTTTCAATATTAAATTTAAACAATTTAATTATCCAAGTTATAATTGAAATACTAGTATTTAACATATAAAGTTTCACTTATAAAACGAATACAAATAACAAAACAATTACTACACTCTTTATAAAATTATAATCATAGTTAAATAAGACATACTTATATAAATTATTTTCAAATATCATTTTATAAATAAAATGTTCGTTCTTATTCAATATGCAAATGCTTTTATATTAAACACATAGATTACACTATGCCACACTTCTTTATTTAAAGTATTCCAAAAATCCAATTTCGATGAATTCTAATATTAGAATTTCAATAAATTCCAATATTAAATTTCAAATGAATTTTAGTTATCAAATAATTATTTTATTTTCATCTAAATAATTCAACATTGATTATTCAATTCTTTCTATTGATTTCAACACATTAAATATATTAAACTTCATTCAAATACAAATAATTTCCTTAAATCTTATCGAAATTGTTATGTCAAAATTTTATTCAAGTTCATATTCAATAAAATACATTAATAAATCATTATAATTTTATTTCTAACCATTTTTTTTCAACAATTATATTAAATTTAATAATTTAAATACTTAAAAAATATGGGTCGTTAAAATCTTCGCCACTCAAAACTTTTCATCCTCGAAAAGGGGCTAAGTAAGGAATTTAACATTTGATATATTTTACTCAAAATAATCAACATATAAACATTAAAATCTAATTTGCAAAACCTTTGCTACGCTTTCGCTTCGTTGTTCTGATATTAGCTTATTGTAACACAATTATAAATTTAAATAGTCTCAAAAAATTTCTAACACCTGGATTTAAAGAAAATTTTGGCAGCGTCTCCTTTGCACGGCTCGATCGTAAAAGTTTACGGTATACATATATATACCAAATATACATCCCATCTCAATGATGAGGCATCCCATAGGGAAAAACATAAAAGTGCGGTATGTAATCCGATATTTGTACCTTATTATTATCAATACGAGCGAGTTCGCTCATATTAAGCAAACAAAAGCAAATCAAACGGCATATACATCCAAACGGCTTCTGTATGTACCTATCTAAAATCAAATTAGAATATTAGTCACTTATAAAAGATATAAAAACATTTAAGAGTTTAGTAGAACCATATATCATGAATTCTGAATCCAAATCATACACAAGCACTAATACACAACATAACAATCATATGTAATCAAAAGCAGTAATAACAATGATTTACAGCAAAAGAAACCATTCAACACTTAATATTCATCTATTTTACTCACATTCATTTGATTACAATCAATACATTTGCGTTCAATTTGTTAAATTTCAATTGTTTCACTTTATGTTTTACAACATTTTATACTAAATTAATTTATGGGCCATTTTATAAATCATTTCATTTAACCTTATTTAAGTAAAATTTTATTTCATTACTACTTAGTATATTCACTATAATACTAATATCATTTATAAACCATTTCATAAAACCATTTAAGTTTATTATAAGCATTTTATAAAATGCAACTCATGTTTATTATTACTTAATAACTTGAGTTCATGATAATTCATTGATTCACTTCATTATTTAATTTCATTAATTCATATCATTAACTTCACTTAAGTAAATTTTATTTTATTACTTAACTTCATAATAATAGTTTTTTTTCTTTTTATCACAATCAATTTCATTCAACTTTTCTTAAGTTAACTTCCATCTTATAAGTTTCATTTCACTTACTTATTTCGTTAATTGATTCCATTCAACTTGACTTATGTAAATTTTCATTTCATAATTTGAATTTCAACTTTCTTATTTCATTATTCATTTCTTATGTTTATAATCATTTTATACAGATATATCTTCTTTTACACAATATTATTCAAATTATAATTATCTCAGAAAACTACAACTAAATCCTAAAACATCCTTTACAAATTTATTTATTTTTATTTTACAAACAATTTACAAAGATATTATTAAATTTATTATTTGCTTACCTTCTCTTAAGTTTATATCTAAATAGTATTTTCTTTTTTACTACTCAAATTATTCATTTAACATTTCTTAGAACGTTAACTAAATGTATAACATTTCCAACAACAACGTAAATCTTTTTTATAAACATTTATTTAAAGACAATTTCAATTTGAAACATTTTTATTACTCAAGTTCATACTTGTATAATATTCAATTACATATCATATTTAACATTTCAACTTTTTATACATTTCTGGTAATTTCTATACACATTTTTAGAATGTAATTGACTGGTATACCAATTTATCTTATTCATTTTGGTTAACATGAATGTTCAATAATTTACACAAGTTTAAATTTCCATTATCTTGAAATTTAACTTCTCAAATTTCATTTAAACACTTAGCTTCAATTTCTTATTTCTCATTTTAGAAGTTTCCAACTATTCAAAAAAATTCACTTTATTCCAACAACTGAAAATCATTAATTAATAGGAACTTAAGAATTCAACTATTAGGTTCATATCAAATCATCTTGAAATAATATATACTCATATCTTTCATATATATCAAATCATACATAGAAATTTAAATCAAAATTTGTTTTTCGAACCAAATTAGTAGCTAAGCTAATAAGTGGCCTCGTCCACTTTGAGACTCGAAAATGAATATTAAGGATGCTGCCGTCATCATCGAAATTATTTTCCCACGACACAAGTGGGGAGTACAGGACTTATTTACTTTTAATTCCTTTTGAAACGCTTTTATTCATAAATAATTTTAAATAACACTAATTATTATATCACAATCTTAGAAAAAAATTCAAAAGCACCAGGAGTTAAGTTCTCAAATTCTAGGCTTTTGAATCCTTTCTATTTATAACCAGTATTATAAATATACATATATTATCATGTTACCTTATTATAAAAATATTTCGTTAATTTGCATCTTTCTTATTGCAAACATTCTTATTGCAATTAAATTTCAGTTCAATCTAAATACCGAATGCTTTGAGAAATAGAGTTCACAAAGTATTCGTTTTTAGTTTAATTCAACCAATAATAATTGATAATTGAATATTATCATCTCCTAACAACTAAAATCCATAAATAAATTCGTATTTTCATAAAACTATATGGTTATTTATGGAAGATTATCTACTTTTATATATAAAATATAATTTAGGTAAAATTATTTCAATTACCCTATTTTAAAACTATATCATGTCGACTTGCCTCGTTTAAGTGTTTAGAAACCCCTACCGATGATATGGAGTCCCATGCACCGACTAGAATTCATAAACAACTCAATAGATAAGAAACACAATATAAAACAATTTATAACACTAACAAGTACAGGCTTTCATACACATACACACACACACACGCACAAACTCATTATCGGGTAGTACTACCCTATCTCTAATGAGTCAAATCCCACAAAGCTAAGATTATCGCTAAACCAAAGCTTGATACCAACTTTGACAACCCTCATTTTAGAAGGTTTAAGTCGACAATAAACCAAACATGTCCACCTCAAAACAATTCGGAACACAGATAATCAATGGGGTTATTTAAGAAAAATAAGAGAAGAAGAAAACAAACACAACATCTCACAGCGGAATGACAAAATATAATGATCAAATAAACAGTTCATGAACCTGTTTATATTGTATATTTTGATTAAAATTTTACAACATCCATCAAAGTTATATATAAAACAGAACAATAGAATAATGCAGCAGAACAACAAGATGTAGGGAATAATACTAGTAATAATATTATACCATTCTTCGTCTTCGTCCTCCAGAGAATAAATTTTAATATGCTGAAAACTCAAGGCTAACTCGAGCGTAAAGTAAACAATACAATCGAGTCAGAACTAAAATATTCTTAGGTAAGCTGAATCAATGTCATATATAACATGAGTGTATTGTGTATTAGCATTAGAGATGTTTACAGGGTTTTCCAACTTCTATCCAGTGTACAACGTGCATGCAACAACTTAAGAGACGTTACGGGATTTTCCATCTCTCAAGGATCTGTCAAAATATTTATACATAGTAGAATATGCTATTTGTGTAAAATAAATATTTTTCCTAGCGCTAAGGCTTTACATTAATCCCCTTTAACGCATTTTTAAGCATTGTCATACAGTTTTCATATAACATGACTAGTAGAACGTCGGTAGATAGGGATGTTCCATGATATGACAACACTAAACCAAAATCGTAGTGGTCTCGTATAAGGATAAAAGTATGACAAGGCACGTGAGGCAATGTCCAAGGTAGGATACTACCGGTTCGAGTCGCAAGGCTGGTGGTAACGCATCGCCGCAACGACCGCCTACCACATCCACCCATCCCATGTCGAGTCTAAGGAAGGTTATCTGTATCAAGGTGCACCAATTTAAACCAACATCAAAGGTAAAAGTATGGACCGAGTCCACAAGAAAATCGAAGAACGTGTGTCCGCTAGGGGTAGAAAGCCCACTTGGCCTGCATCAAGCGATCCTTTTTTAGTCATTTCAAATTGACATAAGTGACGGGTCTATCCATCATCGTTCTCTTTCTTCAAATCCAGTAAACGTATGCTAAATCCAACCACTTCATTCTGGAGTCTCCTCCATGTACACAGTTGTTAAAGTTGTTCAAACATTGATAGAGAGTGTGCCAATAATCAGCCCGGGTCTATTTAACAAACAAACGCCGTTTACACACTGGCTGGTCTTTTACGTTTCGAAAACGATTCACTTGATATCAAAATATAATATTCGCTTCAAATATCATATTTACTTCAATATGTCATATTCACTTCAAAATATTGTTTTATTCAATTTGAAATCAATTTCGTTTCAAAATTATTTTATTCCATTCAACATCAATTTCATTTCAAAAAGCATATTTACTTAAAATATACCAATTTCACTTGGAAATCGTTTCCAATAGCTCAATTTTACGTCCAAAATCATTTCGAATTTCTACTTAGGTTATAACTTCATTTAAACCCAATTCGCATTAAAATCCAGGATTTAAATATAAACAGTTCCCACTTTGACCAGTTTGTATCTTTAGAAAATAATTTGAATAGCTAAAATAGTTTTACAAGTTAAAATACTTTAAATAGTTAAAATATTTTATATAAATGGTTTAAGCATTAAAATGGTTTATATAGTAAAATGGTTTGCTGTGACGCCCCACTCCGAGAGCCTCGTTAACAAAGAGTATTACATAGATAATATTGTCGGCTAACGTGGACAATAGAGTATAATGGAAGCGACCATGTGTAACCTTACCTTAACTATTCACTAAATACGTCGAAAAGTAGAATCACATTAAAATTCGACCTATTCAATAAATATTTAAAGCAAAACTACAATGGCTATAGGATCTATCAGAAGAAAATATAACAACTCAAATGTAATTCACATCACAGAACAGTCGATCATAATATACATATAAACAGATACACAACAGAGTATACAAAATAATACATGTCAAGTGGTACAGGAGACCACAATATACAGACGAGACGAAAAAAATATAAATATCAGAGTTACAACAGATAAGGACCACAAAAGACGCTATAACAAAATGAAGCTAGCGAATAGTCCATGCGGAAGCAAAATAGGCTAAGTCCCAAAAGCACCTAACCTGAAACATCTCCGTCTGACCCGAGTATAAAATACACGGGTCAGTCTAGATAACAAATCAGTTAGATAAACTGAACAATAATAAACCTGCAAGGTCATACAGTATAACAAATATCTCTAGAGGAGATAACACAATCATCAACAAGAGATGAATCATATAGAACAAGCCTCATATCATCGGCAACATATAGAAACAAAGGATACAAATATTCCAAAACAAGCCAAAAGGCAAATAACAAATACCAATAAGGTATACAAGTTCCACAAGGTAATCGTTATATATCATGCGGCTCAAACAAACCAACACGATGGGCGATACCAAGGGAATATAATATCAATGAAACATATGATTGCTCGAGCTCAGTACTATACAACAAGGATCCATAAGCCCGAAGGCTCCAAACCCAAGTATCACCCATGCGGCACATAAGGCCAACATCAGAGCGAAACTATATAGGGCAACAAACCCGAAGGCACACACCCGAAGGCAACATACCCGAAGGCAACAAACCTAGGGAGAAAGTCCGAAGACACCATCCCAAAGGCAACAAACCATAGTGGTGAAGGTCGAAGACCCAGTACTGGACACCACTAACTGGCGGAATGTGTCACAACTCTCGAAAAGGAATCCGAACAGTGTTAACGTGCGTCCGATAACCAGTCGTTCGCACTAAACGGTTTACTATCCGTCAGCCACTTTCACACTCAAAGCAGTACAAATTTACCTCATATCATCGGTAAACTAAACCCGAAGGTCAAAACGATTAATTGAATAGGTCGGGGATTAATCGAAAGGATAAACGCACAGATTCATGGTCCGTGTTTTTCCCAACCATTTAATCACCCTTCCACTTCGCTCGAAGTGCGAAAGTGTGTTTTTAAATAGAATTTATAAATTGGAGAAACGAGCTTTTAAATGCGATTCGAGAGATTATTTTATAAAAACCCGTGGATGAAGTCAAGAGTAAGTTATCAAAGCCAAATATGCAATAACAACCACTAAAAAGCAACTTGAATCGATAAAATCCGGAAAACAAATCAAAATATACAAAAACAGGCAAAACAGGGCAAATAGGAGCAGGTCGATCGGCCGCCTACAGGGCTCGGTCGATCGGACACTGTTCATAAAAACTCTCGGGAAGCAGGTCGGTCGACCGACTACAGGGCTCGGTCGGCCGAACCTGATGATTTTGCACTTCCTGCCCTATTTCAATGAAATGCAAATTCTTCCAAAACGCGATCGTTCGAGCAATGGACCTAAGGAGCTTTAGCCAATAGATACCCCAGCTCCATTAGCTCTCTGATTCGCAACCAAAAACATATTCAAACATCAAAGTTAGGATCTTTAAAGAATAGTACCCAAACACTAAAAATTTGGATATTCACCAATTCAATCCAAACCAAAAGCAAGAGCATATGAACAAGGTGTTAGGAATTCATACCCAACATCAATGAAATCATAAGAAATAGATGTGAGTTCAAAACTCACCTTTTTTACACAAAACAAAGAAGATGAAGAAACACAATTGCAAGGAATCAACCAACTACACTCCACTTCAACACTACAAGCTTCAATCTAGAATCAAAGCAAGTATTTCTTAAGTTAGGGTTAGGAAATTACTGAAATTGAAGAGGAGAAGAGATGGAGAAGATGGAGATGAACTTACCAATGGATTCTCTTTGATTTTGGAGTAAGAATCAAGTTTACAAGAAGAAGCTAGGGCTTGCTAATTTTTATTTCCACTTCTTTTCCCCCATTTCAGTTTTTAGCTTAAGAAATGAAATGAAATGAAGAGAGGTGAGGGGAAGGGGCTGAAGTAGAAGGTTAAGTGAGTTAGCTAGCCAATGGGCTGAACCCAAACCCAAAACCCAATAGAAAAAGGGTCAAAATTTCACAAACTCCAAACATATCAAAGATTATACTCAAAAAGATCGCAAACGCCATTTTGGAACCAATGGAGGTGGTTTCGAGTTCCAATTCGGCCATTTGCAAAAAGTGACATTTCGGACCTAAATCCGACTAACGACGCTATATTTAAATAAAACATTTAAATATATAATCGTTAAACATGCGGGTTGTTACAGATCTCCCCTCCTTACAAATTTGCGTCCCCGCAATTCCCAGAGACGATATTTGTAACAACTACATACATACAACATTCAAAAGAGAAGTAAACAAGTTAGAAACGAAAAGACATACTCACCGTTTCAAAGCAAAGAAAGAAAACCCGGATAAGATCGCTCGATATACTCTCTGGTTTCCCAAGTACAGTCATTGGGATTAGCGGACCATTGAATTTTAACGAGCGGCACGTCCTTGTTCCGAAGGTGTCGCACCTCCGTGTCAAGCACGCGAATAGGTTGCTGTACAATAGATAAGTCTGGTGAGATCTCAAGCTCTTGCAAATCAGCAGAAGTAATAACAGAATCCGACTCCCGAAGACACTTCCGAAGTTGCGAGACGTGAAACACGTCATGAATGCCAAATAGATGAGCTGGAAGTGAAACTCTATAAGCCACAGGGCCAATACGTTCAGTAATAGAAAATGGTCCTATATAACGAGGAGCCAATTTCCCAGTCGCACTGAAACGCATAACCCATTTCAAAGGAGAAATGCGAATAAAAACAAGATCACTAATCGAGAACTCGAGAGGCTTCCTACGGTTGTCCGCGTAGGATTTCTGGCGACTCTGTGCCTCTTTCATTCTCAACCGGATAAGATCAATCTTCTCAGAAGAATCACGAATAGAATCGGGACCAAGAATAAGCTTCTCCCCAGATTCCAACCAACAAGAAGGTGATCGGCATGGCCTTTCGTATAAGGCTTCGAAAGGAGCCATACCAATACTAGACTGAAAACTATTGTCGTAGGAGAATTCTACAAGAGGTAGGTGATCCTCCCAACTACCACCGAAATCAAAGATACAAATACGGAGAAGAACTTCCAAGATACGATTTACCCGTTCAGTCTGTCCGTCAGACTGCGGATGATAAGCTGTACTAAAATTAAGCTTTGTTCCCAAAGCTTGCTGAAGACTCTTCCAAAAATGACTCGTAAATAAAGGATCACGGTCACTCACAATAGAACTAGAAACAACGTGAAGTCTCACGATTTCCTTGATATACAACTTAGCCAAATGCGAAGCAGTCCTATTAGACTTAATAGGGACAAAATGAGCAGACTTAGAAAGGCGATCAACAATAACCCAAATGCTAGAATGGCCAGATCTCGAACGAGGTAGGCCGTCAATGAAATCCATAGATATCTGATCCCATTTCCACAATGGAATCTCAAGAGGTTGAAGAAGACCAGAAGGACGCTGATGTTCGGCCTTCATACATTGACAAGTCATGCAATTACTCACATAACTCGCCACATCGTGCTTCATACCTTCCCAATAGTAAAGGCGACGCATATCGACATACATCTTACTACTACCGGGATGAATGGTATACTTAGAACGATGGCAATCATCAAGAATATCATGCCTAAGTACAGAATCAGAAGGCACAACAAGACGGCTCTTCTTATGAAGACACCCATGAGAATCAATGCTAAAATCCCGCAACGCCTCATCACGGGATTCAGTCTCACAAAGCTGAATAAGATGCAACAAATCAGGATCACGCCGTTGGGCATCGGCAATACGATCCAATAAAACAGGTCGAGCTCCCAAACTAAATAATAGAATAGGAGAATCAGAAGATGAATCTCGATCACGAATTTCACAAAAAGATAGAGTTTCAAGAATATCCCATTCGGCAAACATCATAGAAATAACAGCCGAATGTTTGCGACTAAGCGCATCTGCAACACGATTACCCTTACCAGGGGTATATTGGATATCAAAGTCATAAGAGGCAAGAAACTCAAGCCAACGTTGTTGTCTCATATTGAGTTCCTTTTGAGTGAACAAATACTTCAAAGATTTATGATCGGTATAAAGAATGAAGCGCTCGCCCAATAAATAATGTCGCCAAATCTTCAGGGCGAAGACAATGGCGGCTAACTCAAGATCATGAGTGGCATAGCAAACTTCATTCGGACGCAGTTGCCTAGAAGCATAAGCAACTACCCGATCTCTCTGCATAAGCACAGCACCGAGACCACTACCACAAGCATCGGTGTAGACAACAAGATCATGATTCCCTTCGGGAACCACAAGAATAGGAGCATTAGTGAGAAGTTCTTTCAATGCCTGAAAGGAAGCTTCACACTTGTCGGACCAAATAAAACGAATGCCTTTCCGGGTAAGGCTTGTGAGAGGAAGCACAACACGGGAAAAATCCTTGATGAACCGACAGTAATAACCCGCCAATCCAAGAAAACTGCGGATCTCATGAACATTCTCAGGCCTTTCCCATTTTTGAATAGCTTCTATCTTTGATGGATCGACAGAAACGCCATCGGAAGATACCACATGGCCTAAGAACTTAAACTTATTCTCCCAAAAATGGAACTTGGAGAATTTGGCTTTAAGCTGATGACGACGGAGAGTACTCAAGACAATCCTTAAGTGATTAGCATGCTCGACTTAAGACTTAGAATAAATAAGGATATCATCAATGAACACAAGGACAAACTTATCGAGATATTCCCGGAATATTCGATTCATGAGATCAACAAAGAAAGCAGGAGCGTTCGTCAAACCGAACGGCATAACGAGTGCGGAAAGCGGTAAGAGGTATGCTATCCTCCGCGACTCGTAATGAAAACCTGTGGCAAGGTCAAGCTGAGAAAAGACCTTAGCACCACTCAATAGATCGAACATGTCATCGATCCTAGGCAATGGATACCTATTTCTGATGGTTAACTCGTTAAGCTTGCGATAATCAATGCAAAGCCTAAGAGTTCCATCAGATTTTTTCACAAAGACGACCGCGGATCCCCACGGAGAAAAACTAGACTGAATCAATTGCTTGGATTCAAGCTCTAAAAGCTGCTTCTTGAGTTCCTCATTTTCCTTTGTAGACATCCTCGTGGGAGGACGACTAACTGGCTGCACGCCTGGAATGAGATCAATGCGGAACTCAATTGCCCGTTTGGGTGGCAAACCCGATACAGGCTCAAAAACATCAGAAAAGTCGCAAGCAATAGGAATACGAGATATATCCTCATCATCTCGCGAATCAAGAGAATATAAAGCCATCTCGGAATTATCCACATCCCGAAGAACAAGAGATAACTGAGAATGCGAATCAGGATGACAAAGATATAAAATTCTCTCGGAACAAATAATCTTGGCATCGTACCTCACTAGCCAGTCCATACCAAAAATCATATCAAAACCCAAATGAGAAACAACGTGCAGATTCGCACGGAAAGAAAAGCCACATAAAACAATCTCAATATCATCACAAAACAAGCTAAGGGTCGCGGATCCCCTAATAGGATTCGCAATCCTTAAAAAAGTAACCATACAAGAAACATCCAAAGATAAATCATCTACAAGCTTCTTCGATACGAAAGAATGTGAAGCACCTGTATCGAAAAGAACTCGTATACTATGATCATGAAATAGAATTGAACCCTCCAAAATAGATGGAGACATACCTTTGGATTGAGATGAACCTCCAGAAGCATTAGCCACATTGAGCTTGCCAGATTTTGCATTAGCAGGAGCAGTAGGACAAGCTGAAACATGATGACCTTCCTTCTTGCAATAGCGACAGAAGAGAGGCTTTGGACAAGCTCGAATTATGTGGTCGGGAGAACTACAGTTGAAACACTTCCAGATGAAAGGTGTTCCAGCAAACTGAGATTGAGGATTAGCACCAACAGTCTTCTTCTTCTTAGAAGGAAAAGACCTTTTTTGAAACGGAAACTGCTTCTTGTTGGGGTTCTTGGAAACCTCAACATCCTCACCACTATCACACTCCTTCTCGACAGCTTCGAGATGAAGTGCCGAATCAACCAATTCCTCGAAAGAAAGCTTAAGCTGGAGCAACAAGGACTTCTTAAGATATTTCTTAAGACCAGAGACAAACTTCAAGTTCTTCTTGTAAGAAGTGCTAATGAATTCAAGACCATACTTAGATAAGGCCTCAAAAGATGCAACATACTCAGAAACAGAAGATTTCCCTTGCTTCAACTCAAGTGAGCGACGGGTCAATAAAAAATTTTCAGATTCAGGAACGAACTTAAGTTCAAATCGCTCCCGAAACTGAGTCCAAGAAAGGGTAGACTCATCAATCTCGGCTATAAGAAGCTCATACCAATCAAGAGCACGCTCTTGCAATAAGCTAGAAGTCACAAGAACTCGATCATGGTCAGAAAGATCCATGCGAGAAAAGATACGTTCGCATGTGCGAAACCAAGCTTGGACTTCAAGAACGGATTCGGAACCCTTAAACGGTTTTCCTCCAAGATGAGCAAAATCACTGCACTGACGTGCAAAAGCAGACTTGCGAGGTGGAGACACTAGAGGAGGAACGGGAGGCTGAGTGCTCCTAAACAACTCCATAAACTGATCGGCAGACATATAAACGCCATCCGGATGTGAGCCACTAGATTGCCCAGCATCCGAACGTCGACCTCTGCCTCTTCCAGACATAAGCTGAAAGTCAAGATAAGGAAAAGATTATTCACAAGGTAGATATTTCAATATGGGATACTACGGAATAAAATGCATTCCTAGACGTATTCCCAAACTCTATCTAACCTTGAGGGAATAAAGAAACACGATGATTCAAAGATCTGTATCACTCATACACTTTGATGTATCGTAATATATGCTCTATTCTGTGTTTATCATATTTAGTTCTGAACACAGCTCTGATACCACGCTGTGACGCCCCACTCCGAGAGCTTCGTTAACAAAGAGTATTACATAGATAATACTGTCGGCTAACGTGGACAATAGAGTATAATGGAAGCGACCATGTGTAACCTTACCTTAACTATTCACTAAATACGTCGAAAAGTAGAATCACATTAAAATTCAACCTATTCAATAAATATTTAAAGCAAAACTACAATGGCTATAGGATCTATCAGAAGAAAATATAACAACTCAAATGTAATTCACATCACAGAACAGTCGATCATAATATACATATAAACAGATACACAACAGAGTATACAAAATAATACATGTCAAGTGGTACAGGAGACCACAATATACAGACGAGACGAAAAAAATATAAATACCAGAGTTACAACAGATAAGGACCACAAAAGACGCTATAACAAAATGAAGCTAGCGAATAGTCCATGCGGAAGCAAAATAGGCTAAGTCCCAAAAGCACCTAACCTGAAACATCTCGGTCTGACCCGAGTATAAAATACACGGGTCAGTCTAGATAACAAATCAGTTAGATAAACTGAACAATAATAAACCTGCATGGTCATACAGTATAACAAATATCTCTAGAGGAGATAACACAATCATCAACAAGAGATGAATCATATAGAACAAGCCTCATATCATCGGCAACATATAGAAACAAAGGATACAAATATCCCAAAACAAGCCAAAAGGAAAATAACAAATACCAATAAGGTATACAAGTTCCACAAGGTAATCGTTATATATCATGCGGCTCAAACAGACCAACACGATGGGCGATACCAAGGGAATATAATATCAATGAAACATATGATTGCTCGAGCTCAGTACTGTACAACAAGGATCCATAAGCCCGAAGGCTCCAAACCCAAGTATCACCCATGCGGCACATAAGGCCAACATCAGAGCGAAACTATATAGGGCAACAAACCCAAAGGCACACACCCGAAGGCAACATACCCGAAGGCAACAAACCTAGGGAGAAAGTCCGAAGACACCATCCCAAAGGCAACAAACCGTAGTGGTGAAGGTCGAAGACCCAGTACTGGACACCACTAACTGGAGGAATGTGTCACAACTCTCGAAAAGGAATCCGAACAGTGTTAACGTGCGTCCCATAACCACTCGTTTGCACTAAACGGTTTACTATCCGTCAGCCACTTTCACACTCAAAGCAGTACAAATTTACCTCATATCATCGGTAAACTAAATCCGAAGGTCAAAACGATCAATTGAATAGGTCGGGGATTAATCGAAAGGATAAACGCACAGATTCATGGTCCGTGTTTTGCCCAACCATTTAATCACCCTTCCACTTCGCTCGAAGTGCGAAAGTGTGTGTTTTAAAGAGAATTTATAAATTGGAGAAACGAGCTTTTAAATGCGATTCGAGAGATTATTTTATAAAAACCCGTGGATGAAGTCAAGAGTAAGTTATCAAAGCCAAATATGCAATAACAACCACTAAAAAGCAACTTGAATCGATAAAATCCGAAAAAAAAATCAAAATATACAAAAACAGGCAAAACAGGGCAAATAGGAGCAGGTCGGTCGGTTGCCTACAGGGCTCGGTCGATCGGACACTGTTCATAAAAACTCTCGGGAAGCAGGTCGGTCGACCGGCTACAGGGCTCGGTCGACCGAACCTGATGATTTTGCACTTCCTGCCCTATTTCAATGAAATGCAAATTCTTCCAAAACGCGATCGTTCGAGCAATGGACCTTAGGAGCTTTAGCCAATAGATACCCCAGCTCCATTAGCTCTCCGATTCGCAACCAAAAACATATTCAAACATCAAAGTTAGGATCTTTAAAGAATTGAACCCAAACACTAAAAATTTGGATATTCACCAATTCAATCCAAACCAAAAGCAAGAGCATATGAACAAGGTGTTAGGAATTTATACCCAACATCAATGAAATCATAAGAAATAGATGTGAGTTCAAAACTCACCTTTTTTACACAAAACAAAGAAGATGAAGAAGCACAATTGCAAGGAATCAACCAACTACACTCCACTTCAACACTACAAGCTTCAATCTAGAATCAAAGCAAGTATTTCCTAAGTTAGGGTTAGGAAATTACTGAAATTGAAGAGGAGAAGAGATGGAGAAGATGGAGATGAACTTACCAATGGATTCTCTTTGATTTTGGAGCAAGAATCAAGTTTACAAGAAGAAGCTAGGGCTTGCTAATTTCTATTTCCACTTCTTTTCCCCCATTTCAGTTTTTAGCTTAAGAAATGAAATGAAATGAAGAGAGATGAGGGGAAGGGGCTGAAGTAGAAGGTTAAGTGAGTTAGCTAGCCAATGGGCTGAACCCAAACCCAAAACCCAATAGAAAAAGGGTCAAAATTTCACGAACTCCAAACATATCAAAGATTATACTCAAAAAGATCGCAAACGCCATTTTGGAACCAATGGAGGTGGTTTTGAGTTCCAATTCGGCCATTTGCAAAAAGTGACATTTCGGACCTAAATCCGACTAACGACGCTATATTTAAATAAAACATTTAAATATATAGTCGTTAAACATGCGGGTTGTTACATTTGGAAAATCAAAATAGATTTAATTTTTAAAAAGATAGATTTTAAACAGTTTATATTAAAATAATTTATTTAAAAATAGTTTCAAATCAAACTGTTTCTTTCATTTTCCAATAATCTAGACTCAGGTCGAAATTTCAATCAACTGATTCGGTTTCAAATCTTCCAATTTAAAACATCTTCAATCCCAGTTCAATTCAAATCGACTCAATTTCGATTTCAATTCAAATCAATTTCAATTTCAATTCGAACTAACTTCAATTTTGAAACGTTCATTTTTGAGTTCGAATTTGATTCAATGGTTTAAATTTCAATTTAATTCTTATTTAAACCATTTCAATTTATATAAATTTCAAGTCCAATTTCAATTAACCGATTTAAATCGCTTAAATCAATTTAAACTTCATTGTTCAATTTAAGGTTCAAATCTTTAAAACAATTCAATTCCGAGTTCAAATTTGAAATATCCATTTATACTACTTTTACTTAGATTTCTTTCAAAGTTCGAATAAAAGTTCAAATCTTTTAAAATAAATCAATATCCATAATTCAAATCATATGTCGAGTTTACTTCACATTTCAAATTTAGTTGTTTAAAAAGTTTCCTTTAACCAATTTCAATTTCAACATCTTAAAGCTCACATTTGAAAATAATTAAATTTCTATACATTTAATTTTTTTCTTTAAAACAGAATCATTTAAATAGATTCAAATTTAAGAATTTAAACCATCTAATTTAACTAATCCGGTGTCTGTATATATAATTTTCTATCATATGGCCAAGTGATCGGTTATTTCAATTTTAATTGCAGGGATGGAAATATATCATTTCAATCCAAAATAAATGTGATAGGTAGATATCATTACAACCTATTTCTTAATTTACTCGAGATAATTCAAGTTACACTTTTATATATTGTCAAATAATATACAGGGTGATAGCAGGATATATATAAAATAAATAAATATCCAATCATCCAAAATATCAACCAATAGCAATCCATCACAATCAACATCCAAAACAGTCAATAAATCACAACAATTAACTAGTTATTAAATATCAGATTTTTAACTAGCATTTTAATTTCACTTTAATGTCAATTTTAATTCCTAACAGTCAATTCATAGGTCGATATAAATGTCAATTAAGCTACCAAACAACAGGCAATAAAATTAAATTACTTCATGATATCAATTTAACGAATATCAGAAATATTTTAGTATTTCGTGAGAGTTTTAAAACACTCACCTTTATTTGATATTTAAAATTCTTCAACTTCAAATCAATTCCAGTCCAACTCCATGTCATAGCCTTCATCGATACGATTCCAACGTAACCTGTTTCGCTAAAATCCGACCCCGCATGAGAAAGCTACGGATTAAATAATATTTGATATAATTAAATTTAATTAACTAAATAAACAAAAAAAACGTTCTCCTAAACATCACGTTTACAATCCCAGCCTCACTCAAACCCAAACCACGCTTCTCAACATCTGGTCGTGCCTCCTTGAGGATCGCTGGACCTCCATCTAGACCCACCATACGAACCGCCACTCCAAGCTCCTCCACAGACTCAAGTTTCATCGTCACTTAAGCATCCATTGAGTAATTTCGCCTCCATCTAATTGTACAACATGTAGATCTCATCAAGCTCTACAACTTCCATTTTGAAGCCGAGGCGTAAACGTGTGGATTGAGAGAAATCAAGAAAAGAAGGAAATGAAATTTCGGCCATTGAAGTTTTTAAAAGGATACGGCTGAAGCTTTGCAGATTAGGGTTTGCAAAAATTAAAACATTAGGTCCTTATATAGAAAATTTCACGGCACTATTCATCCGTGAAAATTTTGAAATCCAAACAAAGCATATCACCTAGCATTCTAATTTTTTACCTATATTCCAAACACAATGGGACATATATCGGGAGCCAATTCCATCATATTTAGAAGATAGCTTTTCGAACCGAGTTATTTTAACTTAAATTCCTTTAATTAAATCCTACACATTTCAAGCTCGCATGACCAAACGATAAGTCTGATCGCTACAAAACTTAAAATGCTATAATGATTCACTATTACGGATCTGATAAAACTAGTTTCATCGAAATCTGAGACATGGCCCAAAAAGACTATTTTTACACGTTAAATAAAGTATAAAATTTCCAATTTTTATTCTTGTTTAAATAAAACTTAAATCAACTTTCGACATCATTCTCATTCATATTAAATTCAAGGTTCAATTATTTAAATAATTTTCAATATTAAATTTAAACAATTTAATTATCCAATGAATCGCCATAATTGAAATACAAGTTATTTAACTTATAAAATAAAGTTTAACTTATAAAATAAAGTTTAACTTATAAAATAAATTCAACTAACAAAAAAAATACTACACTATTTATAAAATTATAATCATAGTCAAATAAGACGTACTTATGTAAATTATTTTCAAATATTATTTTATAAATAAATTGTTCGTACTTATTCGATACAAAAAAAAATTATATTAAATACATAGATTACGCTATGCTACACTACTTTATTTAACGTATTCCAAAAATCCAATTTCGATGAATTCAAATATTAGAATTTAGATTTCAAATGAATTTTAGTTATCAAATAATTATTTTACTTTCATCTAATAATTTGACATTTATTACCGAAATTATTTTCCAGCGACAAAAGAGAGGAGTACAGGACTTATTGCCTTTAAATTCCTTTTGAAATGCTTTTATTCATAAATATTTTTAAATAATACTAACTATATCACAATCTTAGAAAACAATTTCAAAAGCAACGGGATTTAAGTTCTCAAATTCTCAGCTTTTAAATCCTTTCTATTTATAAGCTATATTATAATATAATTATACAATTCTGTTACCTTATTATGAAAACATTTCGTTAATTTACATCTTTGTTATTGCAAACAATTCTTATTGCAATTAGATTTCTATTCAATCTAATTATCATATACTTCGTGAAACAGAGTTCACAAAGTATACATTTTTAGGTTAATTCAACCAATAATCGATGATAGCTAAATATTATCATCCTCTAACAACTAACATCCATAAATAAATTCGTATTTTCATAAACCTGCATGGTTATTTATGGAAGATTATTTCCTTTTATATATAAAATTTAATTTAGGTAAAATTAGTTCATTTATCCTATTTTAAAACAATATTATATCGACTTGCCTCTTTTACCTGTTTAGAAACCCCTATCGATAACATGGTGTCTCATGCACCGACCAAAATTCATAAACAACTCAACAGATAGGTAAACACAATATAAAAATAATTTATAGCACTAACATGTATGTGCTCTCATACACACACACATACATATACATATACTAATGTGAACTCGTGTTTCACACACGATTTATTTAATATTTGTCCCGTTGTATATTATTTTTTATTTTTGTAGTATTATTGATAGTTTTGAATATTAAATCATTATTAATGGCGTTAAATTAGAGTTATCAAACCACTAAGGAGCTTGATGAATATTTATATAGCAATAGGAGATAGATTCATGTGTATTGAGCAAACTTCATTGGAGTGTTAAAATAACTATAGCATGTCAATCTACAACAATGAAGAAATATTATTGTAATTATATTACTTAATTCATAATCAAAACAAATGAAACTCTATAGCTCTATTGTAATGGATCTACATATGCATACTATCAAAATGCAATTTTTTTACGAATACAAATCTAAGTAATAAATCACTATCTAAAAATTCCTGCATGCAATACCAGTAATTATTGAGATGCCCACATGAATTACCAAAGTCTACTGGACAACATAATAAAGAGATTACAAATCAACCCTTATACAATCATATGCATTATGAATGTAATAAAGATCATATCTCAAAGGCAACACCATTGCAATTTTGAAGGGCATCCCATTCACACCCAACTATAAGCACTACATCCTAATCCCATCATCTGCGCTTGCAAGCTAGCACATCTACCTAAGACCATCTTATTTTTTTCAGATATTGTACAAAATTCAGGTGTAAATATAATACAATAATTGAAGTAGAGAGATCCCTAATATGGTAGCTGGTAGAGGAGCCTAAGAACAGCGAATCTAAAGATATGAAGATGATAAGGTAGCCCTAATTTGCAAGAAGCTTTCTTCAAAAGACTTTATGGACAACATTACACCGAGATGTTTGAATATTGAGAAGATGTGGTAGCCGAATATTAGACTATTTTCTTTTCCTTAATAATTAACCATTTAACACTATACCAAACAGGTCCATTTGTAACACTTTTTTCGTTTCAATTTGTAACGATTATAACCGTTATAATTTCTAACAGATATTTCCGTTACAAGCATTTTACAACGGTTATTTCCATTACCAATTACCAAACAGTCCATTTTGCAACATTTTTCATATCCCAAATTGTAACGGTTATTTTCATTAGAAATTACCAACAGTTATTACCTTCACAACATATTACAACGAATAATACTGTTACAACAGCTGGTAATGTCATAAATAAATCAAATTGCACGAGATTTCTTAGTAATTTTATCTTCTATGACTATATTTTGACTGAAGCTTCTCAGTTTCTTTGATATACAATGAAACCCTTGAAATAGAAATTACAGCCGCCACCTAAATTTTTCTTCAACGCTCGTCTCTGCTTTACCCTTTCTTCTCTGTTCTCGTCTATTCTCTCTCCCCCACCTTCTGCATTATTTTTCCCCATTTACCATCACTCTTAGAGTCAAACCATCTATCACCAGATCTAGGAAGATCAGGATTAAACCATCCATTTCTCTTCCTGATGTGAGTTCCTAACCTTGTCGAGATCCAAACAGATTGTAGCCAGTAGCTAGATTCTCTTCTCCATACAACTTTCCAATCTCCAAGATTAGGAACTAACATTTCTGCCTCTAGGGTTACTACCGCTGCCGCCATCGATTCAGGTATTTTATAATTGTAATATGAATTTTCCATCTCCAATTTTGCCTTGAAATTAAAGTTTGCCTCGAATTGAAATTGGAAGTTCGATTGAAAATTCGATATTTGATTTGGAAAATAGAGGTTGTCATTATTACAATTGTTCCCCTTCACCTTGATCTTAAAGGTATTTATATAAACAGATTTGAAGGCAATTAATTGGATAACAAAAACAACAATTGTTATGGCCGTTATCTGGATGAATGGGTGTTTGTCTGGAATATGCATCGTATGCTTCTAGGGTACAGCAGGAAACATAGTTCTTCTAGGTCTTAAAAAGAAGAAAAGAAAAAAATAACTCTTATATGCATTTTTTTTATTTCAGTCTACAAATCTATAATATAATCCCATTTTACTATGGCTAAACATCAATGTTGTCGATTATATGCCCAAAGCTATTGAGTTATAATTTTTGTTTCATAATTTTTACATTTTACTGTTATTGTTATTATTGTTACTCTATTTATGCCAATATGCATATAAATTTCTATATATGAAAAGATCTAACTGTATGTTAGATTTTTTTTCATATGTTAACAACTGATATATGATTTCCGTGTCACATCTTTATATGTTGGTTTACATTTTAATATTACAATTTAACCAGGAAATTTACTTTACTATACAAGTGAAAATTTTAAAATATAATATTGTTTTGACGCATATTAGAATATTCGTAAAGCTTTCCTCCCTGTTCGTAACTATAAATTTATTGTGTGTACTTTATTTTACTTAATTGACCATCTAACTGTAATACTCCTCCAAAGAAATATGTAAACTATATTCATGCAAGAAATACATATCAAATTGTAACTCTACTTTGAGCTTTGAAATTTGAAAATATTGTACGCTTCATTGTTTTGGAATGATCTTATTATGAAATGAATATTCATAATGTTTGAATTTTTCTTTTCAGTCTATGAAATAAATAAAATGCGAGTACTAATTGTTATGATACGATGTCTATGAAATTTGTCACCTGATTTCCCTTAACTACTATATTTGTTAGTATATTGTTTTAATTGAGATAATCACATTATAATATTCATAAAATGAATTTGTGGATGGGTAGACTAGTAATTTTCTACTATTATCATTTCCCCCAAATAATTTCATTAGCATCTCAATTTTAGATGTCTAATATCAGCCTCTACTTTTCGTTTTTAGTTTAATCTTTTTCCCAAATTACTGTTTTTAAGTATTTTGAGATTCAAGTATATAACAGGGGATTTTTTGGATTATGATCAAAATAGGATACCATGTGAAAGTATAAAATACACTATATTTGTTTTTCAGTGAATGTTAACACAACCCAAACACATTCAAGAGTTTAGACTTAGTGTTCCAATATAATAGTTATTCAAAGTTATCTTTAGCCTAGTCATTTTTTTAGCTACTAGTTATTCATTTGCCCTATTATCTTTATTATAAAGGCTAGTAATTTTTTCAACAGCAACATAAAAGTTAATTAATTATAAATACCTTTGCTATAATGACTCATGCATTACAATATAATTAATTCTATCAAATTAATTGATTTCATATACCGTCACAAACTTAAGTGTCTTAAAATTATTACTCATTTATGTCAATTATTAGGTGAGCATTTCTCATTTTGGATGTTTCCTTTTCTGCTCTGAAGCTGCTGAAGCATAAGCCAAATATCCAAAGCAGTATACATAAGTAAGTATTTGATTTTTTTATTTCTTCATTTTATAATAGACATAAAAGCATACATTCCATACAAGCTTGAGGATTTCCTTCTCTAAGTTGAAAAAATTACATTATAGAAAAGACAAGTAAAACCATTGATTAATGTTTAGCAATAAAAAAAATATACTTCTTTGGGTTGTGTCTTTGATTAACATATTATTAACAAAAATTCTTATATCGCGTGTAGCATTCTATTGTACTTATTTTCAATATTTACTTGCACTTAGTAATTTTCCCTCTTTGTTGCAGGTAAACATTTCGAACAATTGATTTCAGGTCTGGTTTCCCATTTTCCAATTTTAATATTATAGTTCTTTTTATTTAGATCCATTGTAAATGATTTGGTTTTCTAAAAATGCTTCTATATTGAAGGTACACATTTGATATTGCTCCATTAAATCAGTTAAGATATGTTCCCTAGTTTGATAGTTATTATCCACCTATTAATTTTTTAATTTACTATCGATATTATTTATGGTTAGAAATTGAAATTTCTGACGATGCTAACTTGGTATACTAATTTATTGCCAACTGTATTAAATCCCCAATCTGACAGATTATTATATAATGGTAACCGTTGTCATACTTAATTAATTAACAAATTAGAGAAAGTTACATTATTTCATAACCAATTGATTGCACTTTTTAATTAATCCTTTTTTTATTTTTATTTTTGTAGAAAGTTATGCATATTGCAGAACCAAATACTACATAAATTATCATATATAACAGAAAATATTTTACCTCGTATTGCATAAGATATTGCAGCTGAACTTATTGCAAGTATTATACCAAGAATAATTGTAAACATGGTCATTTTCTGTACACACACACTATATGATAAGAGTATTATACCAAGCAGTTGATTTTGTGGAGCAAGTCAGTAATGGGTATATGGTAGATAGTGTCTGATGGTTTGTATGAGAAGAAAAGCAGTGAAACTGTTTGTATGCAGGGGAGATGCTTGCAATATGATATGATGGTCAGTGCTTCGTGAATGTATTGCACACTGGAATTGTAAAAGAGTTTGATGTTAGTAGTGATGATTAGCAGAGTGATGACAGTTGCTGTTGGAATGAGGTGATGTAATTGATGGTGACAGTTGACAGGCAGTTGATGATTTTGAGTGAATAGTTTGTATGTGGAATTATGATGTGGATGGTTTGGAGGAGATGATGTTTTATGGACAGGGACAGCTGATGATGAATGAAGTCTGGTGATCAGTTCATTTAAGGCCTGGTCCAAGTGTTTAAGATTTATTTTGGATTCACACCTCATGGATATTCCTGGCTCGAAGGTGTGTACATGTACCTAGAATATTTATATTTTAGACTTTTGATACATTATGCAACTGTCCAATTCTTTTGTTTTTTCCTCTGTAGTATGATGAAAATACAAATGTATGCAAATTATACAGAGAATCGGAAACACCAAACATGGATGCTTCTCTTTATGTAACATGGCTGCTTGAAATCCTTGATCGTATAAAGAACTGCTACAAGACTGCTGTAACGACCCGTAAATTTAGACAATTTAATTTGTTAATTTAATAGGATTTTTAAATTAAATTTTAGTAGAAATAAATAAGGGGGTAAATTAATATTGAAATGAAGTCTAAAATAAATTATGTAAATGGTGACTTAAAACCTATTTATAGAATTTGAATAAAATCCAAATTGAATTAAGTAGAAAAGGATTCTTACTTGGATATAAAATTTAATATGAGAAATTAATGAAAATATTAAATTGATTTTAATGCAATAAAAGAGTGTATATGGTAAGTGGAATAAATTAAGGAATCATGTTATTGCAAGTTAATAATTTATGACCTGAATGAAATTCCAATTCAATAAAATCATTTAAATGTTATGGTTTGATTTTAAATGGATATGAGAAAAAAATGTAAGGATTTGATTAATATATATGTTATTTATTCAGGGTATTAAATAAAATTGGGAATCCAGTTGTAATTAATGGTAATAATATTGGTATTAGCTAATAAATTAAATTTCAATGCAATACCCATAAATGAGTGGAATGAAATGAATGTATGTAAATGTATACTAGGTTATTTATCATCAAATAAAAGGAAAGAAAAGTAAATACCGAATTGATTAATGAATAAATATGCATTAAATAGTAATTGAATATTTCGTTAGTATGAATTTAAAGGAATATGGGGTAATTTGATTAAATCAATAAAGGACAATAAATGCAATGATGGTGGGTTATTAATAAAAGTGAAAAGGAAAATGATTGTTATAGTAAGAATGGAATTCCAACTTGTTGGAATGGAGTAAATACACTTAGTAATAAATCTAGTATAGGAAAACGGAATGGAAAAATTGAATTAATTAATTTGTATATATATAGTAAATTGCGATTATTGGATTGTAAATAATAAACTTATAAAAGGTGATCAAGAGTTGTGACCACAAGTTATTATGAGTGATACGTATATATTTAATTCATTCAATTGATTTGGAAATCATTGCAATAAATATAAATTAAATGTTACGTGAAATAAATTAAGGTAATAAATGGAGAATAACGTAAATGTTATTCATAAATATGATGATTTGTGAATAAAGAATGGAAATAAAGTTTCATTAATATATCGGAATTTAATTTATGATAACAAGGTTAATTGCAATTAGATGAGTTAAATATTTAAATGGGAATCAAGCTCTATTTATTCATTTGGATTTGAAATATGATAATTTGAATCTATTGAAATTAATGGAAATTGAATATAACATTTTACGTTAATTGGAAATAAAGATGGAAATAGGAAGGTTTTTAACTAAGGGAGGGATATGTAATGATTGCATTAATTTGTAAGTAGAAATAAAACGTTAATGAGAACAAGTATTTAAGATTAACCATCTATTTAGTATATTAAGTTATAACGGATAATAAATTGCAATAATTAAAAATATATTTATTTCATTAACGATAATGAAGTAATACTTGAAATTTAATATTTAGATATTATGCAAATATAAATTTAGATGAAATTGGAGAGATTTACGTAATGAAGTATGAATCCAATGATAAATTTATCTATTTGACAAAAATATATGGAAACCTTTGATCGGACACATCCCTTCGATATTATACTTGACTTTTGGATTGTTTCGGTGGCCACTTTGATTTTGTTTGGGGTGTGGCTCGAGGTGGGCGGTAGCTGCGCGCTACGCGTAACCACCGACCCGGAAGCGTAATTGGTATATCTACCCTGGCATTGCCCAGTTGTGTCGTGTCACCTACCCTATCGCGCCTTGTACGAGTTTGGATTTCTCCCGTAGCCCGTGTGGTATCCTCTGGTGGCTTCCCGATCAGGAGGGACTGTGATATTGGATGGACTACTGGGACTATTATGTGTTAAGGTGGAAAATGTAAAGCCTTAATGCTATTTAAAAGTATGTTTATTTTACTATAGATACTGTTATAATAGCGAAATATACTACATAGTAAATAGTTTAACGGATCCTTAAGAGATGTAAATCCCGAGCATCTCTTGAGTTACTACACTCATATTTATTTCTGTTAATTTAACTTACATAAGATCTTTTAGTTCTGACTCGAGTGTTTTGTCTTTTCAATTCACTCGGGTCAGTCCGAGCGTTTCAGGATTGGAAGTTTTAGCTCTAGAGGACGAAGACGAAGATTTGTATTACTATTATCTACTATTATTCCACTACACCATTTAATTCCGCTACATTGATATTTATTGGTATGTGAACTTTGATATTTATGGTAATAAGTAGAAGCAAATGTTTGTAAATAGTTTTATGAACTATAGATTGATTATTATATTTTATCCTTCCACCGTGAGATTCTGTTTGCTTTTCTTCTTATTTTTCTTATTTACCCCATAACAATCCTCCCTTGCGTATGGTTTGAATTGGCATGTGTGTCAATTTAAAGCGTGCGAAAAGGCGGGACGTAACATCTGGTATCAGAGCTTTGGTTTAGCGATAAACCTTAGCTTTGTGGGGTTTGACTCTTTACAAATATGGTAGTAATACCCTATGGGAGTCGTTGAGTGTATATATATGAGTGAGCGTATTTGTTAGTGTTATAAAAGATTTATTATTGTGTTAATCTGTTCCGTTTTGTATTTATAAATTCTTGTTGATGCATGGGACGCTATGACACCAATAGGGATTTCTAAACACTTAATAGGACAGATCGACATAATATTTGTTTTAATATAGGTGAATGAAATAATTTTGCCTATTATATTTTCTATATATAAGTTTTTTTTTCAATGATGTCTATATTTGGCTGCAATAGATTGGTTGCTAGGCAATAAAGTGTATAAATAATAATAGAAATAAGATTGAAAAATAAAATAAATGAAATTCGAAAATTTAGAACTTAAGTTCTGGGGTTTTGAAATTTCTTCCGAATAAATTTTGGAATGTAATAATATTGTTTAGAAGTATTTTCTAATAAAGAAGATTTTGGAGAAAATAAGTTTTGTACTTTCCTCTCTGTCGCTGGAAAATAATTTCGGTGATGGCGGCCGCATCATCGGCTTTCATTTTCGAGTTTCGAAGGGGGAAGGCCATTGTAGTAGTTTTACTGCAGATTCATTTTGATTGAAAAATATAAATTTTGAATTGTTGTAGATATAATTATAGATATATAATTTTTAAGAATATTTATCTATTGTTTTAAAATAAATTGAAAATTTTAACCCGGTATTAAATTCTTAAATTTCCATTAATTAATTGTTTCAATTATTGTAGTGAAACAGAATTTAACTAATAATTGAAACCCTAAATAAAATAAGAGATTTAAATGCTAAGTTATAAATGGAAATTAAAGGAAATTTGAAATTTGTAACATATGAAACAAAGTGTAATATTATTGAACATTAAATTTAATTAAAGGATGAGATAAAACTTATATAAATCCATTTGCATTTTCTTTAACATATATAACTTACCAAATATAAAAAGTTGAAATGTAAATAAGAGATTGCAATAGAATATTTTACAAGTAGAAATTTGAAATAGTAAAAGTATTCGATGAAATTTCTGTTATATGAGAATTTAATGTTATAAACTTAAGTTATAATTGAAATTTTACTATAAGTGAATATAATTAAAGGTAAGTAATTCAAATAGATGATTATCAACTTAAGTAAATAAAAATGGAAATGCTAAGAAATTAAATGGGACATGAATAATTGTAAGTAATAAGAAAAATTAAATGAAGCAAACATTTAACGAGTAAATGTAAATTTAAAGGATAGATCACTGTATAAGTAAAAAGAAAATCAAACAACAAAGGTATGTAATGAAATTAATAAAAAGTTAAGTTGATTGTTGTTTGGATTGTTGTTGTTTGGTTATGGTTGTTTGGGTAAGATGCTTTAAAATTGGGATTGGATGAAAGAATAATCTATTTAGTTTTATCTAAGGTTGTTGAGTAAATGATGCGCTAGTAGTTTATTCTTCATTCCGTATAATTTTAAAAGTTTTGAACCCGAACAACTATTTGTTTGATTGGTTGAATGGTTGCTTTGAATTTGTTGTGTATGCTATTTGTCGAATTAATGGTTGTTGTACTGATTTGTTGTTAGTAATTGAAACCACTTAAATAATTCACTTTATATAAATTGTTAACCCTTTAGATTTTATAAGTGTTTATAAGTGAAATGCAGGTTATGGAAGCAATTGCTACTGGTTTTGGTTCCATAAATTTAGCGTAAGTGCCCGACAAATAGGTACGTTTTCGGATTACGGTATATAGCGCTATTTTATATATTTTCCCATGTAGGGATATATATTATTTTGGAAAATATTTGTGTATATTGTTATATTTATATTATATTTTCTCCCGAGCCTCTCCGTATAAAGGAGACTGTCAAAATTTTCCGTAAATTTTGGACTTAGAAATTTTTTGAAAAGTGTTCTAAACTTTATTAACTTGAGTATAAAAGGAATTAATGGTTATAAATTGAGATATCTTATCTAAATTAATTAATTTATAAATTTAATTGTTTATAAAGTTAATGTTTGAATAAGGTATATTGATTTCTTAGTTCTGCGTTCCCTTCTTTTCCTTTTCGGGGACGAAAAGCTTTGAGTGGGGGAGAGTGTAACGACCCGTAAATTTCGACAATTTAATAGGATTTTTAAATTAAATTTTAGTATAAATAATTAAGGGGGTAAATTAATATTGAAATAAAGGCTAAAATAAATTATGTAAATGGTGACTTAAAACCTATTTATAGAATTTGAATAAAATCCAAAATGAATTAAGCAGAAAAAGGATTCTTACCTGGATATAAAATTTAATATGAGAAATTAATGAAAATATTAAATTGATTTAAATGCAATAAAAGAGTGTAAATGGTAATTGGAATAAATTAAGGAATCATGTTATTGCAAGTTAATAATTTATGACTTGAATGAAATTCCAATTCAATAAAATCATTTAAATATTATGGTTTGATTTTAAATGGAATATGAGAAAAAAAATGTAAGGATTTGATTAATATATATGTTATTTATTTAGGGTATTAAATAAAATTGGGAATCCAGTTGTAATTAATGATAATAATATTGGTATTAGCTAATAAATTAAATTTCAATGCAATACCCATAAATGAAATGAATGTATGTAAATGTATACTAGGTTATTTATCATCAAATAGAAGGAAAGAAAAGTAAATACCGAATTGATTAATGAATAAATATGCATTGAATAGTAATTGAATATTTCGTTAGTATGAATTTAAAGGAATATGGGGTAATTTGATTAAATCAATAAAGAACAATAAATGCAATGATGGTGGGTTATTAATAAAAGTGAATAGGGGAAATGATTGTTATAGTAAGAATGGAATTCCAACTTGTTGGAATGGAGTAAATACACTTAGTAATAAATCTAGTATAGGAAAACGAAATGGAAATATTGAATTAATTAATTTGTATATATATAGTAAATGGCGATTATTGGATTGTAAATAATAAACTTATAAAAGGTGATCAAGAGTTGTGACCACAAGTTATTATGAGTGATACATATATATTTAATTCATTCAATTGATTTGGAAATCATTGCAATAAATATAAATTAAATGTTACGTTGAATAAATTAAGGTAATAAATGGGGAATAACCTAAATGTTCTTCATAAATATGATGATTTGTGAATAAAGAATGGAAATAAAGTTTCATTAATATATCGGAATTTAATTTATGATAACAAGGTTAATTGCAATTAGGTGAGTTAAATATTTAAAAGGGAAGCAAGCTCTATTTATTCATTTGGATTTGAAATATGATAATTTGAATCTATTGAAATTAATGGAAATTGAATATAACATTTTACGTTAATTGGAAATAAAGATGGAAATAGGAAGGTTTTTAACTAAGGGAGGGATATGTAATGATTGCATTAATTTGTAAGTAGAAATAAAATGTTAATGAGAACAAGTATTTAAGATTAACCATCTATTTAGTATATTAAGTTATAACGGATAATAAATTGCAATAATTAAAAATATATTTATTTCATTAACGATAATGAAGTAATACTTGAAATTTAATATTAGATATTATGCAAATATAAATTTAGATGAAATTGGAGAGATTTACGTAATGAAGTATGAATCCAATGATAAATTTATCTATTTGATAAAAATATATGGAAAGTAAATTTAATTAAATTATTGGAAATTTAATTTATAATTGGTGAATTTAATGAAATTTGAGAATTTATAGATTTTAATTCGACAGTTAAATTTTGTTTAAGTTAGTAAAGATGATTTGAAAATTTTATGATTGATAAGAATCGTCAATTATCGAAGTGAAATGGGAAATTTGATTTAATTAACTAATTTTTAATTTATTTAATTAATATAAAAATAGTCATTTTGGCCACTGACTCGGATTTCGACGAAACCAGTTTCATCGGATTCATATCGGTGAATTATTATAGGGTTTCGAGTTTCGTAGCGATGGGACTTGTCGTTTGATCGTACGAATGCGAAACGCCTTGAAATCTATTTAATTAAAATCAATTTGAAATCAATTTGAAAATATTGATTTCAGAATAACTTCTTCATACGATCGAATTTGGACGTGAAACATTTTCCATCGCGTTCAGAATGTTTTAAAACACCTATTTGGATATATGGGTTTACCCAATTTCGTTACGGGGTCAGAACGGGCTTTTTGGGCCACGTTAGCATTAGCACGTATATTCAACACGATCCATTTATTCAAATTTCCAACCTATCTATATAAACCCTGTTATAAACCCTAGCCTCCACCTATGCTCATTTGTTTGTGCATTCATTTCTTCAGCTCCTCCTCTTTCCAATGGCTACAAACCCTAGATCTAAATTCAAATTTCAAAAATCAAATCGGAAGTAAAAATTCAAACACTCAGAAAAAATTCCAAAAAAATATATGTTGAAGCTCTTGAAGTGCATATTCTCCTGGTGCAATTCGTTTTTCGATGCGGGTTGTAGTTTGACCAGAAATTGAGAATCAACCTCGGCCGTCGTATGTTTGTGTTGTGATTCAACGGTGGATTCGCGTCTTTAGACCGATCGGGTTACGTAGACAGGTAGAGGTCATCGAGTGGTGGAGATCTATGCGGTTATTATGGGTTGTAGGCGACGAAATTCGCCGTGATTGGCTATAGAAGGCGTGCGACGCCATGGGGCCCAGGGCGACCCGGGGGGCGGCGACGACAAGGCAGGGTCGGCTCTAGTAGGAGAGCACGCTGGTGGGTTCTGATCGATGAGGTTGGCATCATAGGAGACGCGATTTTCGGTCAACAGGAGTATCAGGTGGCGGCTTATGTTCGTGATCGCGTGAGGAGGGCTAGGGCTTGCGCAAGAGATGATGACGTGGCATAGGTTAGGTTTTTTTACTTTGTTTTAATTTAATTTAAATTTCAAATCG
The DNA here is from genome assembly GCA_030765085.1 of Allium cepa. Lineage (NCBI taxonomy): Eukaryota > Viridiplantae > Streptophyta > Magnoliopsida > Asparagales > Amaryllidaceae > Allium > Allium cepa. The sequence continues at coordinate 815,478,105 of CM060939.1, forward strand.
TTTTATTCGAATAACTTCTGCATACGGTGTCCGATTTACACGAGATTTTTTTTGTTAGGACCGTAATTAAATTTCGGATCTGTTGACGCTTGTTTGGACAAAATCTGAGACAGTCAAATTTTTGGGTTTAAATCGGAGTTAAATTCGATTTAAATTCAAAAGGTGAGTGTTTTAACCCACTCATAATTTCTAAAATTTCCTATGTCTTTTAAAATGATTTTAGATATGAGTAGGAATTTATTTGTGACTGTTTGGCATGTTTTATTCATCATCTCTGTTAAATCGCATTTATTTAATATAACTGTTAACTAATTTTATTATTGCATATAAATTGACTGTTAAATTTATTTATTTGCATATAAACTGATAGTTAAACAGTTAATAAATTTATTTTGAATATAAACTGTTAGTTAATAAATGTCATTTATTTCCTGTTATATTGTATATGCCATATATTGATGTTTGTTAAATTGATGATGATTGAAATAAATTGATGATGATTGAAATAAATTGGTTGATGACTGATATTGGATGAATGGATGATGTGTTCTATCTTATATAAACTGCAAGTTATCATGCATTTCTTTTCATTCGGGATTGTGGTTTGAAATGATATACAACCGCATTTTATTTTTAAATTGCGGATTGAAATGATAAATACCCGTATCACTTGACCATAGGATAGAAAATTATATACAGGCACCGCGGTATATATAAAAAAAATTGAAATGGTTTTCTATGGTTTTGGAAAGGAAATACGGTTTAATAAATACTTATTTTGACGTTATTTAAATGTTACTTTATATATATATATATATATATATATAGTTAAATTCTTAAATCTAAGCTATGTATAAAAGGATTAATAAAATGGGTTTAATAAGGAAGTTGATTTCTTTTATTTAAAGTGGTAAGTATCTATTTAAACTCTATTGTATATATTAGGTTTAAATGACTTAAATGAAATTAAGTTAGAAGGTAAGTATGGGATGGGTTTCAAATTGAATTATTTCAGAATTGAACTTGAATTAAAGTATTTAAGAATTATCCTCGAAATTGGTTTTAAAATATAAATAAATTAAGATTTAAAAGGTATGATTAATAACTTGATTTTGATTTGAGGATTTAAATGAATATTAGATTAATTGGAAGAATATTATCAAGTTAATTTAATTGAAAGAATATCCTGTTATTCAAAGTTTAAATTTTTACGTAATTGATATTTGATTTATCAAGTAAGTATTTCAAAACTAAATAATAGTAAGGTGAATTTAATATATATAGGTATGAATAAAAAAATTAGTTGTGAAATGATGGAATATTTAAACTTTGAAATATATGAAATATAAATGGTTTATTTGGGAATTTAAATCTGATTTGGAATTGATTTGAGAATTTGAAAACTAATTTACTTTATTAAGTAATTTATTATTAAATCACTTAAGTATTTAAAATTCATGTTTCGAAGCTATGGGTTTAAGGAATATATATCTGAAAGTACTATGATTTTTGAAAAAAAAAAGATATACTTGAAATAAAAGTGATATCATATTGATTTGGTTTTAAAAGAAGAAATGATATCGAAATATTATGGTTTGAAATGGATATATATTTTGGTTTTAAAGTATAAATTATTTGGAAATAACCACGGTGTTATAATAACGTTTGGTTGTTGAAGAGACCGGGATCGGAAGTTGTCATACTCTCTGCCAACTCCGAAAACCACTTTAACAACCGTGTACGCGGTGGAGATTCCAGAATGAAGTAGGTTGGTGGCGGCGTTTCCTGTAAGGTAAATACGTGGACCCAACTCCCGTGAGTTGGCATAAGGTGGCTAAAACAGAAGCGATTGATGGGTTAATAAGGTAGCACATTTGATCGGACACATCCCTTCGATATTATACTTGACTTTTGGATTGTTTCGGTGGCCACTTTTGATTTTATTTGGGGTGTGTCTCGAGGTGGGCGGTAGCTGCGCTCTACGCGTTATCACCGACCCGGAAGCGTAATTGGTATATCTACCCTGGCATTGCCTAGTTGTGCCGTGTCACCTACCCTATCGCGCCTTGTACGAGTTTGGATTTCTCCCGTAGCCCATGTGGTATCCTCTAGTGGCTTCCCGATCAGGAGGGACTATGATATTGGATGGACTACTGGGACTATTACGTGTTAAGGTGGAAAATGTAAAGCCTTAATGCTATTTAAAAGTATGTTTATTTTACTATAGACACTATTATAATAGCGAAATATACTACATCGTAAATAGTTTAACGGATCCTTAAGAGATGTGAATCCCGAGCATCTCTTGAGTTACTACACTCATATTTATTTCTGTTAATTTAACTTACATAAGATCTTTTAGTTCTGACTCGAGTGTTTTGTCTTTTCAATTCGCTCGGGTCAGTCCGAGCGTTTCGGGATTGGAAGTTTTAGCTCTGGAGGACGAAGACGAAGATTTGTATTACTATTATCTACTATTATTCCACTACACCATTTAATTCCGCTGCATTGATATTTATTGGTATGTGAACTCTGGTATTTATGGTAATAAGTAGAACCAAATGTTTGTAAACAGTTTTATGAACTATAGATTGATTATTATATTTTATCCTTCCGTTGTGAGATTCTGTTTGCTTTTCTTCTTGTTTTTCTTATTTACCCCATAACAATCCGCCCTTGCGTATGGTTTGAATTGGCACATGTGTCGATTTAAAGCGTGCGAAAAGGCGGGATGTTACAACTACATACCTGGACCTCAGCCCCCAAGATGCCTTGAGCTCTTTGCAAAGGAACTGACAAGTGGTTAGACTTCATGGGGAAATGAACCACTCCATTTTCAGGACGCTAATTATTTTGTAAGGCGGAGTACAAGGGAGTCAAGTTGATGAAGTTTTCTTACCCCAAAAGGGGTCCGTTATGTGAATTTAGCATGCATGATCTTCTCCACTGTCTCAGTTACAAAACCTTGTAAGTTATCTATTTATTGAATTTGAACTATACTTAGGTATTATACAAGAACGCTTGGCAATTCTTATTAAATTGTGACGACCCAGAATTTTTAACACTTTTAAATGGAATAATTAATTAGTTTTAAAATTATTTAAAAGCTAATTTTAACTTGAATTCCTGATATCAATGTTTACTTGATAATTAAATCATTGAATTTATAGTTTGAATAGTGGATTTAATAATTGAAATTGGGTAAATTGTTGAATCAGAAATTTCTATGCCTGTTTTAAATAATTTGAAGGCTTATAAAATTTATAATGATAATACTGAAGATAATAGAATAGTTGGAATTGAAATTAAAGGTGATTTGTTCAATTTTAATAAAACATATCGTTTAAATTTAATTTTAAAATAGCCTTCCGAGACACAGTCTCGGAATTCGACGAAACCAGTTCCATTGGATCCGTAATAGCTAGTTATTATCGGATTTCAATTTTAGTAGCAATTGGAGTTGTCGTTTGACCCTGGCAGCTCAAAACGCTTAGAAATATTTTAATCGATTCAATTTAAAATTGATCGTTTTCTTCTGTAACTCGCGCATATGATTGAATTAGCTTCCAAAACATGTTCCATTGAGTTCGGAATGCGGGTAAAACCATATGAACACCTGTCGGAACGTCTGATACGGGGTCCGGAATTTCGCGTTATGCTTAATGAGACGGGTTGAGAGTTTTATAAAATAATAAATTTAATGTACATATGTCAGAGATATTTTTTTTCCCATGCGTACTCGCGAAGCCTTCCCAAATCGATAATTATCCCCGTCTTTCTCTTGAATCTCCTAACTGAAGCCGATTTCTTTAAATAAAAAAGAAATGGGGAAGAAAGAAAACAAGTAATATATAAAATAAATCAATGGTTCGTTTTCTTTTCAAACCGGTTCGAACTTAAATTGAAAATGGGAGATCTCGAATTCATGGTCGTGACCCACTCCTACATCGCAAGCGATTCGACCTAATTCAATTCGACAAAGGGGAGCGTCGCATGGCTGAAGACAAACGAGTTACTCGAGAACCTAAGTTGGGGTTGTTCGGCGATCGCGAGAGGGAAGCTTGCGTGAGATGATGCGAATTTAGGGTTGAAGGCTGTAGCATCAGGGTTGGTGAGTGGTCGCGTTCGAGGTAATCGCGTTTGAGATGGTGTGCGGCGATGATTTCAAGTGATGTTAGCGGTTTGGCGATTAGGGTTTGTGCCATAGACCGTCGAATGAGGAAGTGTGGTGTGGGTTCTTCGCTGTTCGTCGCAGCGGTGAGGGCAAGTTTTGGTTGAGGTAAGACAGTAGGTATTGCTTTTATTTTTGTTATTTATTTATTTGTCTAATTTATATATGTTTATAACAGAAAATAATAATAATAATAATAATATATGTAGCTTCAAGAGTATTAAGAAGATTTATTAGTTAGGATTAAATTCCAAGTTAATCAAATTATTGACAATTGGTAGTTCAATTTGTTTGAATATAAATAACCTGTATAAATATTTATACAAGGTCCAAATTGGGTAGAGATGGTCGAGATTGGATTTGGATTACAAAAGCAAAGGTGAGTAAATCTCACTCTGTTGGATTTATATTTAAATTTAAATGGTTAAATTTAAATGATTGGTTGGATGAATGAATTTATTGGATGTGTGCTGATGATGATGTGACTTTGGTTTGGGTTGGATTTCGAGTTTATTGTGGGTTGACTCGAAGTATTTGGGTTTTTAATTTGTTTAGATTTAAAGTTATAAATAAGAAAATGTTTTCATTCTAATGTTGTTGAGAATTAATGCTTTCTGGTTCGTCAAGATAGTGGGGTAATTAAAATAGATAACTAATTAATTAAATTAATTAATGCTTTGGGCCGATAAATTTAGTAAGTAAGAGTTTGAATTAATTAATTAATTAATGAAGGTTTAAGTTCATTTATTAAGTTTAATGAATGTAGAATAAATCAATGGATGGTTCGATAGGTTATTACCTAATGAAATTAATAAAATATAACTACTTTGTGAAATTTACCAAGAGATTAATTAAGGTAATTAATTAAGGAGGAATTTGATTTATTTAACAAAGTAAATAAATGGATAATTAATTACACGTTGAGATAATCCGAAAGTGATTAATATTGTGGTTGAATTAAAGTAATTAATTTAGATTGGAACAAATTAAAATATAATTGGAATAATTAATTAATACAATTAACGGTGTAATTGAAGATTGACTAATTAAGATGAATTGATCGGTAATAGTGACTTAAGGGAAGTTAATTAGTATAAGTAATTAAGGATCAATTAATTAAATGAAAGTAATAAAGATTACTTAATGATCTTGGTTGATACTACGAAATATTGTGAAGTAATTAAAGATAATTACTTGAATGTAGTTGAAAAATAATTAATCCAGAGAGATTAATTAAGATAAATAGTGAAGGGTTGACTAATTAATTGATTGGGAATAAATTAATATGGAATGAAGGAATCTTAATGAATGTGGCTAGAAATTCAATTAGAATCAATTGAATTAATTTGTAAGTGATTAAGCATTGTTTATGGGTGATTGGATGATGTTGGATGTGTTAATATCTTTGATATGAAATGTTGTGTATTCCATTGAATAACTTGGGTTAGGATGACATGAGTTTTCGAAGAGGCCGGGGTCGGATATTAGGAAATACCCGAAACCACTTTGAACTTTTATAAGATGATTTGTGAAATCAATAGGCTTGAAAGAAATGTTTTAAATGAAGATGGATTATTTCATCTAAGTCTGGACTTAGAAATTAGTGTGTGAAATAAATATTGTTTATAGTAAATTGTGAATTTGTTGAATTGATGTGAGTTATCTCGGGTTTATATTAGTAGTTTGCTTCGGTATTTCATGTTAGTTGGGTTTACTCACGCTGGTTTCCAGCCTGACCCGGGTGTTACTTTGGTGTAATGCTCGGGTCAGACCGAGTATTACAGATTTTCAGGTAGGTACGTTCTGGAGCTCAGGAGGCGAGCTGGATGGCAATATCGTTTAGAGTATTCCATTGTGTTTATATTATTATTAATCTGAGACATGACAAGTGTATATATTCAGTGACTGAATGTATGTGAAATTCTGATGTATATTAAATGTAATCGACGGATATAGTATTTTTTGTAAACAGTTATTATTTATTATTATATTTTATCCGCTGCGAATGTGAGGTGTTGATGTTTCTGATCTTCTTCTTCTATCTCTTTCTTCTTTTTCATAACTATCTGGAATTTTCGGCTTCGAAAATTTCGGGTCGTTACATTTGGTATTAGAGCTGAAGGTTAAGCGAGAACATTGGCTCTGGTGGGAATTACTCATTAAATAGGGTCTGAAGTACTCTAGAATGAGTTGAGTATATATATATATGAGCGCGTACTTGTTATTTTCTTATATAAAGGTTTTAAATGGTTTTATATAAAAGTATATTTTGATATATAAAACAATATTTCTTTCAAATAAATATTAAGGTGATTGGGTGTTAAATTATTAGAATTAAGTTAAGTAGGAATATAATACAACCAAATTAAAATTAAATTAATTAAAAATGAAATTCTAGAATTAGAACTCAGAAATTAAAATTGTTGGAAACTTTAAATGAACAAAGTTAAATTTGGTTTAAAAAGGTTAAACCAATCTTTGTGAATATAGCTCGAATTATATAATTCGAGATGGTTTAAATTTGAAGTTGGATTTGAACTCATTCAAATTGAATCCGATTTGAAATAATTGGATTTGGGATGGAAGATGTATAAGTTCAAAAAGTCAATGGAAGATTTGAATTGGATTGAATTGAAATGATTGAAATTGAGTGGGTTCAATTGAATGGATGCTAGTCCAAAGTAATTATAATAATTTTGGAATTGTAATTTAAGTGGAAGTGGTTTAAAATCAAAAAGGAATTTGAAATATAGATTGTAAATGTAATTTATTAATTGAAATAAACTTTATAAATAAATGAGATTATAAGTTGAAATAGAATTCCAGAGAATATTTGAAAATAAAGTGAGATGAAATTCCAGAGTAATGTGTAAGTATGAATTGGAGGGATTGAGAATTTGGAATTTTTGGGAAATTTAAAATTCCTTTGGATTTGAAAGTGGTTTCCAAAGGTTTTGGAGAAATAATAGTATTATTTCAAAAATATTTTGTGTTGAACTTGAAATCTGGACTATTTGAAATTAAAAATGTTTGGAAATGTTTTTAAAGAGATTAAAGCATTGAACTCTTTCGGTCACGGGAAAATAGCGTCGGTGATGACTGCAGCATTATCGATGTTTATTTTCGAGTTTCTAAAAGAGAAATTGCTACCAAATTGTTTTAAATTGGAATTGTTTGTGAACTGGGTTTGGTTTTGAAATTCAAAGGGATAATTGAATTCGCCAAAGAATTTTGGATATAGTTGAAGTCTAAGGTGATATTGAAATTTTGAAAATTTGTTTAAACTCTGGAACCTTGATTAAATGTTTATGGAATAATAAGAATATATTGACTAAATAAAATGTATAATTCCGAGTTAAAAGCAAAATGTGAATGTAATTGATTTTAAATAGTAATTGTAAAATTGAAATTATAATTAAAGTTATACAAGTTTAAAAATCAAATAGAATTTAATTTGATTTGGAAAAGAAATCATGATTGATTCAACTTGAATTGGAGTTAAATCAACTTCAATGGAAATTGAAGATTATTTAAATTGAATTGTTGGGGAAGTGAACAGTTTTGATTCTGGGATATTTTCAATATAAATTGTCTTAATATGAACTTATTTTTCTAAGCTATTAAATATATACAACCTTTCTTTCTTAAAGCCAAGTTATTTTATACTTATTTTACAATTATTTTGGAACAATTTAACATTTTTTTCAACTATTTTCTAAAATTATTACTATATTTTAACTATGTGACAAATTAATTACTAATTTACAACTATTTTGCAATTATTAAGATTTCTATAACTATTTAACTATTTTCCAACTATTTTATAATTAGTTAACTATTTTACAATTATTTTGCAAACTAATAATTATTTTTCAACTACTTACCTATTTTTAAAATTTTCAAGCTATTTTTCTAAATTGGTCGGAGTTCAAACTGTTATTGATTAAGTACCCAACTGAGATAAGGATTGAAGTAATAATCCAAATGGGGATTAATGTAAATGTGAATAAGGAATATGAAATGGTTCTTTTGAACTGAATGAATATTTTGAGAAATATGAAATGAATAAAGATGGAAATTGGATATTTCTATGGTTTTTGAGAGTGTTTGGAGTATAAAAGGTGTTTTATACAAGAAGGTAAGGATCCAAAGTTTTAAAAATTTTATATATATATATATATATCTGAATATATATAAAGGATCTTATGAGGATTTTGAGAAAGGCTTTGGATTTTCGGAAAAAAAATCAATATTGAGTTTTGGAAAGCCTATTTTGAGAATAATCGATTTTGGGATAATCGATTTTGTGTAAAGGAACTTTGTATAATATCATACTAGGTGTATGATTTGAAGATACTATATATGTATAGTATAAAATGTTTTGATGATGACTCTGGGGAAAAAGGCGCTCCCTTGAAATGAACTTCTCAGGAGTGCCACCGGGTGGTGCTGCCTTGAGCCCAAGGGGGTTCTAAAGTTGATCCTGTGAGGAGTCCGGACAAAACTAGTTCCTGAGGATTATGAGTTGAATTTACCATAGCGTAAGTCGTGTGTGCTGCGGAGAGCCAACAGTTACATGGACTTTTGTTGTGACTGCAACGTAACCTAGGATGTAACTGCGACCTATGGTAACATTGCGAAAGTCGTGTGTGCCGCTGAGAGCCAACAGTCTGCGTTTAAGTTTATCTCGGTAGACTGCGACCTATGTAGGAGTGGAGAAGTTTCATTTTGATAGCGAGATCAGAGGCCGCGGAGAGCCAACAGTTACATGGACTTTTGTTGTGACTGCAACGTAACCCTAGATGTAACTGTGATCTGTAGTGTGGATTCCATGGCGTAATCGAGAGTGCCGCGGAGAGCCTGCGGTTACATGGACTTTTGTTGCGACTGCAACGTAACCCTGATATGTAACTGTGACCATGGAATGGGGGTGATGATTTCCAGAGCATCCTCAGCAAATATATTTCCTCTATTTCAAAATAACTGTTTTCTATATTCTCAATAAAATTATTTTTCAAGTATTTTCATTGGATGTTGAAAACGAGTTTGCCAAGTACTTATAGATTTTCGGTCCTACGCCTGATCAACGCATGACTGAATTTCTGTGAGAACAAGGATGGACTGGTTGAGACATCGAGTTATTAAAAAGTATTTTTATAAAGAGTTATTTTAATAGTATTATGTGACTTTAAAGGTTTTTCTAAAATTTTGAAATTAAGGTGTTGGGATTTTGGAAAATCAAAGGAAATCCAAACTGAAATTATAAAATTAAAACTCGGAAAAATTTAATGAAGTGATTCTTTACAATTAAAGGATATTAAATTAAAAGTCAAGGTAAACCAATCAGCTAAATAAATTATTTATAGTGTATGTTAATAAAATTTAAGTTGGGTAAACAAATGGATTGTAAATTAATAACATTTGGTAATGAATTCGAATTGTAAATAGAATTCGACCTAGATTTGATAATGAATTAAATAAGAAGAGATGTTGTAAAATAAAAATAAATAGAGTTGGATTGAAAAATGTGATGGTTTGACTTGCAAATAAAATTCAAGTGATTTGAATAATATATAGTGTAATTTGCAAGTAAATTTTGATAAAATGGAAGTGTTGTTGAATGAAATAAAAGCGAATTATAATAGATATGGTTTGGATTGCACACAAAACCCAAGTGAATAAAAATAAATTGAGTATGACCATGTATTAATAAAATAAATTCGAAATTGAATTAAATAAGTAAATTTAAAATTTAAAATGGGTTACTGGGATTATAAAATAAATGGATGAAGTCTGATTGAAAAAAAAAAACTAAATCAAAGTTGTGATTGGAATTGGATTATCACACCGAACTTGAGTTCGGTAGCATATCAATTTGAAGTATAAATGAGTTAAGTATGTGTTAGATATTACTTTGATGAATTGAGAAGGTGAATTAAATTTAAAATTAAAGTGGATGGGCTAACTAAATTTAATGGGATTTGATTCGATGAGAATCAAATTTAATGGAAGTGAACTTAAGTTGAGGTGGAAATAGATTGAAGTAATTAACCTAAGTTTAAAATCTATGAAAGCTTGGCTTCGAATAAGGATAAAAGCCCATTGAATAAAAGCTCGGTTTAAATTAATTTGGGAATGGTTAGTATTACACAAGCATGGAATGTGTCGAGCTAAATAAAATGATTGTGAATAAATTAAAATGGAATTGAATTAAATAAAACTGAGTTGGAACCAATTTTAATAAATTATTCACATGGATATTATCAAATTGCATAGAAATGATTATCGTTTAACGTAAGCGAGATTTAATCAAATTAAATGCTATGAATTAGTGGAAGCGATATAATTGATTTTTGAATCAATTGAAGTAAATATGAGATTGTTTCGCTTAAGATGAGTTGAATGCAAGTAATTGTGTGTAAACCATTAAAATTGAATGAAAAGGCATATAAATTTGGTTGGAAATAATTAGATGTGCTTTAAAACATATAAATTGCTTATTGGAAGTGTTCGGTGCTTGTTATTTATGTAATGCTTGTGTTTGGCTATTAAAAGTAAATGAAATGTTAATAGATTTTCTATGTATGACACTTACGTCTTTAAATTGAGTAAGTACAGGTACAGGTAAGCCGTTGGCTAGATTTGGGGTATCCTAATTGCTAAAATTTATAAGCTGCTTGCTTAAATTGCTAAATAAGGTACGCCTACGCAATAAAAATAGAAAATATGAACTGTTTTTGCTTTTTCCGACCGTGTGGGTCGATGTATACATATTCATATCTATTGTCAAATTGCAAAAGCTCCTCCGTACAAAGGAGACTCTACCAAAATTTTTCGAAAATTTTGGGAGTTAGAAAATTTTTGAAATTTTTGGGTGAAATTTTGGTTAACGACAAAACGATTTCAAATTAAAAACTAATGTAGATTAGAAGATGAAACATATGTGAGGAAATGTATAAAATGATTGGAAATGTTACGATTGGATATTATTGTTAAGTAAAGATATGCAGGTATTAAAAGGGGAAAAGAAAATTGGATTTGATTCGAAAAGATAAATTTGTATTGCCCGACAAAAATAGGTACGTATTTAAATTTCTGGATGATATTAGATTGGGTTTTTGATGTAGCCACTTGGCTTTTGTTTTCTTTTGTAATTTGGAAGCCCGTAGAGGCCTTTTGTAGTTGTACCGAGCTAGCCGCGCAAAGTAGACGCTGGCAAAAAATTTCGGAAATTTAGAGAGTTAGAAAATTTTTGAGAAAATTTGATAATTCAAAATTTGATTTTAAATTGAAGTTTAAATGATTGAGAAAAGGGGTATTATTTGAAACTATAGAAGGTTTTGGGGAAGTTGGTTGAGGTGATAGTGGGTCATTAATAAAGGATAGTTGGTAGGATGTTGAATAGTGAGTGTTGGAGAAAAAGAAATCGGGTATTGGGCCATTCTTCCTAACTAGTAATTTCGGGGACGAAATTCTTTTAAGGGGGGAGGAATATGACGACGCAGAATTTTTAACACTTTTAAATGGAATAATTAATTTGTTTTAAAATTATTTAAAAGCCAATTTTAACTTGAATTCCTGATATCAATGTTTACTTGATAATTAAATCATTGAATTTATAGTTTAAATAGTGGATTTAATAATTAAAATTGGGTAAATTGTTGAATCAGAAATTTCTAAGCCTGTTTTAAATAATTTGAAGGCTTATAAAATTTATAATGATGATACTGAAGATAATAGAATAGTTGAAATTGAAATTAAAGGTGATTTGTTCAATTTTAATAAAATATATCGTTTAAATATAATTTTAAAATAGCCTTCCGAGGCACAGTCTCGGAATTCGACGAAACCAGTTACATTGGATCCGTAATAGCTAGTTATTATCGGATTTCAATTTTAGTAGCAATCGGAGTTGTCGTTTGACCCTGACAGCTCAAAACGCTTAGAAATATTTTAATCGATTCAATTTAAAATTGATCGTTTTCTTCTGTAACTCGCGCATATGATTGAATTAGCTTCCAAAACATGTTCCATTGAGTTCGGAATGCGGGTAAAACCTTATGAACACCTGTCGGAACGTCTGATACGGGGTCCGGAATTTCGCGTTATGCTTAATGAGACGGGTTGAGAGTTTTATAAAATAATAAATTTAATGTACATATGTCAGAGATTTTTTTTTCTCCCATGCGTACTCGCGAAGCCTTCCCAAATCGATACTTATCCCCGTCTTTCTCTTGAATCTCCTAACCGAAGCCGATTCCTTTAAATAAAAAAGAAATGGCGAAGAAAGAAAACAAGTAATATATAAAATAAATCAATGGTTCGTTTTCTTTTCAAACCGGTTCGAACTTAAATTGAAAATGGGAGATCTCGAATTCATGGTCGTGACCCACTCCTACATCGCAAGCGATTCGACCTAATTCAATTCGACAAAGGGGAGCGTCGCGTGGCCGAAGACAAACGAGTTACTCGAGAACCTAAGTTGGGGTTGTTCGGCGATCGCGAGAGGGAAGCTTGCGTGAGATGATGCGAATTTAGGGTTGAAGGCTGTAGCATCAGGGTTGGTGAGTGGTCGCGTTCGAGGTAATCGCGTTTGAGATGGTGTGCGGCGATGATTTCAAGTGATGTTAGCGATTTGGCGATTAGGGTTTGTGCCATAGACCGTCGAATGAGGAAGTGTGGTGTGGGTTCTGCGCTGTTCGTCGCAGTGGTGAGGGCAAGTTTTGGTTGAGGTAAGACAGTAGGTATTGCTTTTATTTTTGTTATTTATTTATTTGTCTAATTTATATATGTTTATAACAGAAAATAATAATAATAATAATAATAATATATGTAGCTTCAAGAGTATTAAGAAGATTTATTAGTTAGGATTAAATTCCAAGTTAATCAAATTATTGAGAATTGGTAGTTCAATTTGTTTGAATATAAATAACCTGTATAAATATTTATACAAGGTCCAAATTGGGTAGAGATGGTCGAGATTGGATTTGGACTACAAAAGCAAAGGTGAGTAAATCTCACTCTGTTGGATTCATATTTAAATTTAAATGGTTAAATTTAAATGATTGGTTGGATGAATGAATTTATTGGATGTGTGCTGATGATGATGTGACTTTGGTTTGGGTTGGATTTCGAGTTTATTGTGGGTTGACTCGAAGTATTTGGGTTTTTAATTTGTTTAGATTTAAAGTTATAAATAAGAAAATGTTTTCATTCTAATGTTGTTGAGAATTAATGCTTTCTGGTTCGTCAAGTTAGTGGGGTAATTAAAATAGATAACTAATTAATTAAATTAATTAATGCTTTGGGCCGATAAATTTAGTAAGTAAGAGTTTGAATTAATTAATTAATTAATGAAGGTTTAAGTTCATTTATTAAGTTTAATGAATGTAGAATAAATCAATGGATGGTTCTATAGGTTATTACCTAATGAAATTAATAAAATATAACTACTTTGTGAAATTTACCAAGAGATTAATTAAGGTAATTAATTAAGGAGTAATTTGATTTATTTAACAAAGTAAATAAATGGATAATTAATTACACGTTGAGATAATCCGAAAGTGATTAATATTGTGGTTGAATTAAAGTAATTAATTTAGATTGGAACAAATTAAAATATAATTGGAATAATTAATTAATACAATTAACGGTGTAATTGAAGATTGACTAATTAAGATGAATTGATCAGTAATAGTGACTTAAGGGAAGTTAATTAGTATAAGTAATTAAGGATCAATTAATTAAATGAAAGTAATAAAGATTACTTAATGATCTTGGTTGATACTAAGAAATATTGTGAAGTAATTAAAGATAATTACTTGAATGTAGTTGAAAAATAATAAATCCAGGGAGATTAATTAAGATAAATAGTGAAGGGTTGACTAATTAATTGATTGGGAATAAATTAATATGGAATGAAGGAATCTTAATGAATGTGGCTAGAAATTCAATTAGAATCAACTGAATTAATTTGTAAGTGATTAAGCATTGTTTATGGGTGATTGAATGATGTTGGATGTGTTAATATCTTTGATATGAAATGTTGTGTATTCCATTGAATAACTTGGGTTAGGATGACATGAGTTTTCGAAGAGGCCGGGGTCGGATATTAGGAAATACCCGAAACCACTTCGAACTTTTATAAGATGATTTGTGAAATCAATAGGCTGGAAAGAAATGTTTTAAATGAAGATGGATTATTTCATCTAAGTTTGGACTTAGAAATTAGTGTGTGAAATAAATGTTGTTTATAGTAAATTGTGAATTTGTTGAATTGATGTGAGTTATCCCGGGTTTATATTTGTAGTTTGCTTCGGTATTTCATGTTAGTTGGGTTTACTCACGCTGGTTTCTAGCCTGACCCGGGTGTTACTTTGGTGTAATGCTCGGGTCAGACCGAGTATTACAGATTTTCAGGTAGGTACGTTCTGGAGCTCAGGAGGCGAGCTAGATGGCAATATCGTTTAGAGTATTCCGCTGTATTTATATTATTATTAATCTGAGACATGACAAGTGTATATATTCAGTGACTGAATGTATTTGAATTTCTGATGTATATTAAATTTAATCGACAGATATAGTATTTTTTTGTAAACAGTTATTATTTATTATTATATTTTATCCGCTGCGAATGTGAGGAGTTGATGTTTCTGATCTTCTTCTTCTATCTCTTTCTTTTTTTTCATAACTATCTGGAATTTTCGGCTTCGAAAATTTCGGGTCGTTACATAAATGATCATGAATGTTGAACTTTAAAGGTAGTTTAAAAAAAAAGGGTTGACTATGATTAGTTGAATACAGAGCTGATATAGCCTTAATTTATCTTCAATGAATTTTGGTTAGACTTTTTCATGCTTCAACTATAATTTTTTTTTTCTTTCAAAGATTGATAATTGACGTACATGAGTTTTAAAAGCAAGATTTTTGGATTATTACTCTTGAGAGCTTTTGTAATTCTCAAACAATACACTGTATGAAGTATTTGTAATTTTAATTAACAATTTCTTCTTTAACAGTTAATTACAATCCGCGCTGCCATAAAAAACTAAAAACTTTAGCTACAAATTTGTAATTGACCAGATGGTGAAATCTGTTTAACGTGCATACGACGTCAACCACTCGTTGAACATGCACCTAAAGTAGGCGCGTTAAGTTTGGTTTAAGAATTCATCTTCATTCTCATTGTGGTGTTTTGCTTCATTCTCTCATTCCGATTGGTTATGAAGGATGGAATGTAGATGATGTTTTCAAAGATAGCCTGTGGAAAGCAATAATGGTACGTAACTGTTTATTCGTAATATATTTAACTATTTATTCGTAACTGTTTGTACTTCATTATGCTTGAATCTGTTTTGTCTGGTTCATCTACAACTTGTTTTTTTGTACTCTTGCCCTTTTTGTACGTAATAATGAGACTACAAAATTGTCTCTCCTATGCCTTTTTTATGTATCCAAGCTGCATAGAAGAGGTTAGGAACCAAATTATGTTTAAAATATTGATGATGCTAAAAGTTTAAAGATCAAATAATGTCATTAACTTTTCAGGTCTCTCATTCAACACAAACCACTGTCTGCTGCATCCATTTTTCATATTTTCTCCATTGAATAACAAAAAATTGACATTGTTATTTGATTTTTTTGTTTCAACAAGAAGTGTTTGACTTGAATATCGACCCCATGGTAGCTAGACCAATATTGGAGAAGAAGTTTTCACAACGTTATCGAACATTCAAAGCAACGGTACGTCAGAGATTTCTCAAAAAAGATGGACAACTCATGCCCAAACATGTCGTGTTCGTTGTTTGTAGGATCTAGAATTTATTTTGAAGTAATGTTAGAACTTGTAATATTTTGATTTCATACTCTTTAGTTATGTATGATGAACTTGTGAAATTTTGAATCTTCCTTTAATTTGTTGTCAAATATTTGTGCAATTTAAGTTGTCTGTTTGGATGCGTAATTGCTTATTGTTATCGAAATTCTGTAATTTTTGATATGTATGTACCTACTGTATTATAATAGACAATTCTGTAGTGTAAATGCTAGCAAAAATGCAGCTCTACATGATTTGGTAGTTGTAACGAACATATTCGTTACTAAAGACGAAATTTATAACGAGCATAGTCGTTACTATTGATGAAATTTGTAATGAACAAGTGCGTTACTAATGATGAAATTTGTAACGGACAAGGTCGTGATAATTAGAATGACAACCCCTTCTTTTACCATGAAAGGGGAAATTAAGTAACGGAAAATACCCGTTACAAACCGATGCAACTAATAACAAACTTTTTCGTTACAGAAATTTAGATTTCTAACGACAAAGTCCGTTGGTAAGTGATATATCTAATAACGGATAGAGGCCATTATAAATATTTGTAACGACATTCCTCATGCATGTACCGCTCACGACTATATCTGTTGTAAATTTCATTTATAACGACTCTATTCGTTACAAATACACCTTTTTGGTGTAGTGTAAATAGCTTTCTACTATAAATATGTCAAAAGTCGTTTTATTAATTTTTGCAATATAAAAATAATAGGACATGGCAAACTAAGATAAGTTGATATACATGTTTTAGTGGTTGTCAATGGCAGCAGTATTTTAAAAATAGGATAAATCGTTAATTTTAAATTGTAAATTTCAAACTTTGAGTTGAAAATGAATTAAAATTGTGGGTCGTGGATTCAGTGTATTCATATTTAAATGACCTTTGTTTTATGTAGGTTATCAAATAAGATTTAAGTATGTACTATATAAAAGAAACATCTTTCTATATTTGGGTAATATTTTTTATTTTTGAAATTAATTTTGTTGGTACCGTATAGTATTTGTTCAATATTGATTTTACATAAGTATTGTATCTTTATTGGTGAATCAAGTCATAATTGAGACGATTTCACTTGAAAAGGGGTCAAATCACATGATTTTTATGAAGTTTGATAACAATCAACTGCAGTACTAAAACTAACTATTATAAAAGAAGTATTCAAAATAGAAGAAAAAGAAACTGTTACGCTCTTTCCATTGCCCATTATCAAATAATTTACAAACCCCCATAAGATAATTTGTCATCTGCACACTTGTAATTTCTTCATAACCTACTGCATTGTATATACTAATATCATAGAGAACTATATGTTATATATGAGTTATTTACAACGTTTAGTTTTACATGTAATTAATTTACGGGTAGAGATGAAGGAAACATTAAATTTTTGTGTAACGCGTTCAATATTCATAATGCTTTGTCCATAGAAAATTCATGTAATAACTTAAAAAACTGTCTTCTGTTGCATTTCAGATTCATGTAAGGTTTAAACGTCCATGCATAAAATATAACATATCTTTTATATTAGCAAACTTCCAGACAAAATGAGCACAAAAAAAGAACGCATTTTCATTTTGCCGCAAAGAAAGTCCTTGGTTATGCTCAAGTGGAAAGCACTAAGAGATGACATTTCCACCCAAAGATGATGTTTCCAAAAGACTGTCAAAAAATAAAATCAGCAGTCTCTAATTGATGACAGCCATGACTCCTTGTGATGATATTTGATTTGTACCTAATAAAATGTTAAACAAATTCGTAATTTATATAGCAAGCAACAACATCATCACATGTACCTACCTTTTCTTAAAGAATGTAAGCTTAAACCTTGATTGACTCCAGAATATTAAGTTCATCCTCACAGATATGGGAGTAAGTTGCAGCAAAACTATATAGCATGATAGCAATCAGGGATGAAAATATAAAATCAATCAACGCTGGAGATATAATTTTTGGTATGAGCCTGTAAGATACATACACACGCATAAATGTTGTAATCAGGTGTTTAAACTAAATCTGAAATGGATTTCAAAAGCATATATGCCAATGTTATCAATTGATACCTAAGCTTTAGCTAATTTAAAATTTAATTGAACCATGAAATGAATCAATGGAATTAATTGTCAAATTACTCAACGTGCACACTAAGCATGCCTACTTCTCATTATTTAGTCTTCGTGAAGTCGGACACCCCGTGTCACATTAGCACATACTTTAGTTTTAGCCTACATCAATCATTATAAATGCTCTTTATTTTTTATTTAACATTTCACTCTATGCTTGTATAAGTGCTCTACTTTTGGTGATTATCCATGTGATGATCTTATTCACGTGTAACTGTTGGCTCTCATAAGACATTTGTGTGACTATTAGCTACTATTTAATAAACATGAGTGCTCTCCTCATTTGAGAACCACTTTTTACCAAAAAAATTGAAATAAAAAATCATAAATGCATTACGTATTCATTGGATCCATTTGAAGGCTCTTGGTTATACAATTCTAAACTCGGTATCTTTGTAGGTTGAAAATGTTAAGGGTGATATTTTACATCAACATTAAATTTATCTAATCATATTTTCTAGTGTATAACTTGCACTACCAAAGTCATGAACTAATAATGCATGATCGGTATGGTTAATGCTACAAATTTAATCGAATTATAGCATTAAAGTATGATCAGAATAGTACATCTTATCATTTCGAATAGGAGCTTCATAAATACGATATGCACAATATTTAAACCAATATACAACTATAATATCATACAAAAATACATAGAAAGTTACCTTTAAAATGATTAATATCAATAACATGTAACTACTAACAGTAGCAAAGGGCAGGTGATGCTTATTATGGCAATCTCCCCAGCTAATATCTTGCAATATTGGCAACATTTTATGAAATTCCAGTCATTGTCATACCTGGACACTTTTTCCATATCTGGTGGGTTAATCATTCTCCATTTTAAGAAGATTCAGCAATAATTCCACATTTACTCAATTTACTTTTTAATAGAAAAAATCTTATCCCATTCGGATGAATTAGCAGGCTCTGCCACTGATTGTTTATACATATATGATAAAATATCATTCCAATGTAATAGCTCATTTTACAATCTTTGGCGAAAAACATATTGGACACCTATTACTATAAGAATAATCATTATTATTACTAAAATATATCTTACCAAGTCCCCCTTTTGTTTTACAATAGATTTAACATTCAAGATATTAATTAAGAAAGACAAATTAATTAGAAATTCTAGTCAATATTATCAGTGTAATTTGAAAGTTACTATTTAGATTATTGTCTGAAGATGTAGGAAAACAACATGAATGACTACATATGTCAGAATCTAGAAATAGTCTATATCAAGACAAAAAATTACAGTGGATTCTTATAAAAATGAGACCTTACATATGTTCTGGAGCAAGTATAAAACACAAACGTTTAACGTTTTACACCGAATATGAGATCTAAATAGCATAACACAAATATGAAAACTTGTAAAATATAAGCTTACATAAACTTATGTTTATAATGGATTATTATAGAGGTTTATGAAGTTATTTGATAGTAATCTACTGCGAAAATCATGTATCTTAATTGTTAATTGATGAAGTTCTTAGATATAACTTTAGGAAAGAATATACCAAACTAATTGCATAAATATTTGTTGCCGAGTCAGCAACAGTTACATCCCTATTAAGTTCACACTAAACACAATAGTTCTTCTGTTAGCTTTTAATAATAGGCTACAATGCAAACTTGCAACATATAACGCATTTCAATCAAATCTGGACTTAGTTTACGCTACATTTGAACCATCATCGGTGCATACGACACACACATATTATGCATATCCATAAAATTGTTTATTTTGGAGATATGTTTTCAAATTTTACTCTAGGATAAAGTGAAGAAACATATATACCTTCACAACTTAATTAGTGTACTATATGATCTAGCAAATGAATCCCACTTGTAAAAAATGAAAAAATACAAACAAAATTCATTGTTCATATGTAATCAACTCTGACCTCCATGTTAGTAGTGTACATTGCAATCTTATAAATGTCAATGGAATACATATATGCTATTTAAAGTGCAAAGCTCATGCACATAATTCTTATGTTTCATGTTTTGGCTTGCTCCACATAATTATTTCTGTATATTACACAACAATTAATTTGAGATGTATAAGAATGCAGATAGTTATACCTTTACAGGTGGAACAGATTAGTTTAACAAATATCGGTAAAGACATGATCCTGATCTAGAATTGATAGTTACCTCAAACTTCTTGGCTCTCCTCATAGTTTGGGCCGATAAAATGGGGGTAAAAATTAGCACGCAATCCTAAAAAATCTTATAGTATTGTAGGTACTAAGTCTTTCATGCGCAGTAGAATGAAATGAAGTTTAAAATGGTTTTATAGGAGATAGAATTATGCTTTGTGCCCACTTATAAAGAGAAACCTAACATTAAGCCGGCATTCTAGTGACTGACTCTTCGAAAATGTAGTTCTAATCAAGATGATACAAATAATACTTAAGTAACTCAAGAATAATGCAAATTGTTCATTATTACCGAGAAACCATGTTTTCTAAAAAATTATGGAAAATCTTGAAGTTTTGAATAAACTTTGTAATCTAGATTCTATTGAGAACTCAAATGAATGGAATTAACAATTACAAGATATTACATCTAACAATCAAATGGCATGCTTAAGCTATTTTTAGAAACTTACATTCAATAAAGAAGGGTTGATGAGTCAATGTACCTAGCTTTAAGGGTTAAAACTGAAATGGAGTTAAATTTGAATAGATAGGTAATTGTCACATCGATGGCATTAAAAGCAAAAAACTTAGGGTTAAATATTGTTGTAGCAAGCTATGTTATTGTTGGTGTTTGGTCAAAACAGTCCAGAAAGATCCCAAAACTGATAGACATGTCATATCCTTCAATCTCATTTTCGAATTCACTATCCTTTCATTTGATTTTATACAGATGTATCATATATTATTTGCTGGGAAGGCACATGGTATCTCTTAACAGAAGTAAGGTGTAAGTCTATCATGAATCAAGAACGATGTACATAGATATAGAAAATGATATTGAAATAATTGGCTGCTTATAAATATTATTATTTGATATTGCTTGCTGCTTAGCATCAAAAGTCAACATCAAATAAGCACTGTTATATCCTAGATTGAGTAATACAGTTTTAGTTTCAAATGATGATCAAAGTCCAGATTTAAGCTAGCAAACTTATGAGTTCAAATATAAAAAAAAAATCGATGGCTATATGAGTGATAAATTATAGTTCACTTTATTTAACAATTACTAAAAATGCATAGATATTTAATCTCCAGCTCTTTTGCCAATTTACGTTTGATGTAGAAATATACCAAACTGGCAATGAACTGATCGATCAACAGTGTGCTACTTTTGAAGTACAATAATTTCATAAATGATAATTGAGTACTTCATTCACTAAGCCAAGAAATGATTCATTAGGATTATTTTTAATCTAAAATGGTATACGACACAATACAATCGGTAGTATATAAAATGAAAAAAACATAAACGATTTCAAACTAAACCGCAACATGTATTTATAAGCATCTTCAGATTTGATACTTTCCTCAAACAATTAAGTAATTAAACCAAAGATCTTATAGTTTAATTAATCATGAAATTAAGCATACAAGACATAAATAAATACACGAGTAGTCAATATAACTACCAATTTACCATTTATGTATCCATATTGTTCAAGATCTAACTCTTTCATGATCTGAGCAGTGTATTCCTCGGATTTTTTCTTTAAAATTAACAATACAAAGCCGTAATCCTCAACTTTGAACTGAAATTTGCAACCAAAACTTGCAAAGTTCTTCCAGGCTTATCATCTTTGATCGACCACTTCCATTTGTGAAATGCCCTAAAGTACTGGCAGTAGCTTAGCAGAGGTTTTTGAAGGCCTGACATGGGTATCGAAGACCCACTATAAGGCCATATTCAAGGTTTATTATCCTCACCATATCTAATTTAGAAAATTTACGAATATTTAATTGAAGGAAGTTTCAGATCGAGAATTGAGAAATTTAATTTGACTAAGAAGGGTCGGTAATGACTATCAGATGAGAGGTCGGCGTCGATGTATGGCGAAGGCACAAATTTGGGAAAGAATAATATTTAGTGTTTGGACAACAGGGGAGGAATGGCATAGATGCCCACTAAATCGAGAAACAGAATTTGTGACTGATGAAAACCGATAGCAAATGGAAGGTGGCTTCCGAGCAATAAAAACCAAACTCGCTAATAACAGTATAGAATAGATACATGCAAACAAACGCATTCTAGTGTATTACTGCTCTGAATCAAATCCCACAAAGCTAAGATTATCGTTAAACCAAAGCTCTGATACCAACTGTGACGATCCGTATTTTGGAAGGTTTAAGTCGACAATAAATCACGCATGTCCAACTCAATACAATCTGAAACATCGATAACTAATGGAGTCAATTAAGAAAAATAAAAAGAGAAGAAAATAAACACATAATCTCACGGCGAAATGAAAAAATATAATAATCAAATAAACAGTTCATGAAGCTGTTTATAACATACATTTGATTAAAACTTTACAACATCTACCAGAGTTATATATACAATAGAACAATAGGATAATGCAACGGAACAACATGATGCGGGGAATAATACTAGTAATAATAATACACCAATCTTCATATTTGTCCTCCAGAGAGTAATTTTTAATATGCTGAAAACTCAGGGCTTACCCGAGCATAAACTAAAACAATACGCTTGAGTCAGAACTAAAATATTTTTATGTAAGTTGAATCAATATCACATATAACAAGAGTGTAACAGCATCAGAGATGTTTACGAGGTTTACATCTCTCCTATCCTTTGTACAATGTACACGCAATAACTTAAGAGATGTTACGGGATTTTCTATCTCTCAAGGATCCGTCAAAATATCTATATATAGTATAATACGCTATATATGTAATGTCTAATCAATAAAATAAATATTTTTCCCAGCATTAAGGCTTACATTAATCTCATTAATGCATTTTTAAGCATTGTCGTACAATTTGCATATAACACAACCAGTAGAACGTCGAAAGATAGTGATGCGTCGTGATACGACAACACTAAACCAAACTCATAGTCGTCTCCTATAAAGATAAAAGTATGACAAGGCCCATGAGGCAACACCCAAGGTAAGATACTACCAGTTTGAGTTGCAAGGCTGGTGGTAATGCAACGCCGCAACGACCGCCCACCGTGTCCACCCATCCCTTAATGAGTCAAAAGGAGGTTATCCCAATTAAGGTGCACCAATCAAAACCAACATCAAAGGTAATAGTATGGACCAAGTCCACAAGAAAATTAAAGAATGGGTGTCCGCTAAGGGTAAGTAGCCCACTTGGCCTGGATCAAGTCGTCCTGTTTTAGTCATTTAAAATTGACATAAGTGTCGTGTCTATCCATCAATGTTCTCTTTCTTCAAATCCAGCAAACGTACATCAAATCCAACTACTTCATTCTGGAGTATTCTCCGCGTACACAGTTGTTAAAGTGGTTCCAACATTGACAGAGAGTATGCCAATAATCGACCCCGGTCCCTTTAACAACTAAATGTAGTATTATTACACACCAGTTGGTTCTTTTACATTTCGAAAACGATTCACTTGGTATCAAAATATCAAATTCGCTTCAAATATCATGTTTACTTCAATATATCATATTCACTTCAAAATATCGTTTTATGCACTTCGAAATCAATTTCATTTCAAAATTATTTTATTTCATTCGAAAACAATTTCATTTCAAAAATCATGTTTACCTAAAATATACCAATTTTCCAATATCTCAATTTTACTTCCGAAATCGTTTCGAATTTCTACTTAGGTTATAACTTCATTTTAAACCAATTCGTATTTAAATCCATGATTTATATATAAACAGTTCTCGCTTTGACCAGTTTGAAGTTTTAGAAAATAGTTTGAATAGTCAAAATAGTTTTCAAAGTTAAAATAGTTTAAATAGTGAAAATAGTTTGATATAAATGGTTTAAGTACTAAAATGGTTTATATAGTAAAATAGTTTGGAAAATCAAAATAATTCGAATATTCAAAAAGATAGATTTTAAAAAGTTTATATTAAAATTATTTGTTTTGAAAATAGTTTCAAATCAAATTGCTTCTTTCCTTTTCCAATAATCTAGACTTAGGTCCAAATTTCAACCAGCTGATTCAATTTCAAATCTTCCAATTTAAATCACATTCAATCTCAGTTCAATTCAAATCGACTCAATTTTGATTTAAATTCAAATCAATTTCAATTTCAATTCGAATTAACTTCGATTTCAAAAAAATTTAACTTCAAATTCGATTCAACTATTCGATTCAATGGTATAAATTTCAATTCAAGTCTTATTTTAAACCATTTCAATTTATATAAATTTCAAGTCCAATTTCAGTTTACCGGTTTAAATTGCTTAAATCAATTTAAACTTCGATGTTCAATTTAAGGTTCAAATCTTTAAAACAATTCAATTCTAAATTCAAATTTGAAATATCCACTTAAACTACTTTTACTTGGATTTATTTCAAAGTTCGAATAAAAGTTTAAATCTTTTAAACTAAATCAATTTCCATAATTCAAATCATATGTCGATTTTACTTCACATTTCAAATTTAATTCTTTAAAACAATTTCCTTTAAACAATTTCAAGTTCAACATCTTAAAGCTCACATTTGAAAATAATTAAATCTTTATAAATTCAATTTTTTTCCTTTAAAACAAAATCATTTAAATAGATTCAAATTCAAGAATTTAAACCATTTAATTTAATCAATCCAGTACCGTTTATAATTTTCTATCATGTGGCCAAGTGATCAGTTATTTCGATTTTAATTGCAGGGATGGATATATATCATTTCACTCCAAAATAAATGTCATATGTATATATCATTTCAACCTATTTCTTAATTTATTCGAAATAATTCAAGTTACACTTTTATATACTGTCAAATAATATGCAGGGTGATAAGAGGATATATAAAAAATAAATAAACATCCAATCATTCAAAATATCAACCAGTAGCCATCCATCACAATCAACATCCAAAACAGTCAATAAATCACAACAGTTAACTAGTTATTAAATATCAGAATTTTAACTAGCATTTTAATTTCAATTTCACTTTAATCGTCAATTTTGATTCCTAACAGTCAATTCATAGGTCGATTTAAATGTCAATTAAATTACCAAACAACAGTCAATGAAATTAAATTACTTTATGATATCAATTTAACGAATATCATAAATATTTTAGTATTTCGTGAGTGTTTTAAAACACTCACCTTTATTTGAAACTGAAAATTTTTCAGCTTCAAATAAATTTCAATCCAACTCCTTGTCGTAGCCTTCGTTGATACAATTCCAACGTGCCTTGTTTCGCACAAATCCGACCTCGCACGAGAAAGTTACTGATTAAATAATATTTGATATAATTAAATTTAATTAACTACATAAGCAAAAAAAACCTCTCCTAAATATCACATTTACAATCCTAACCTCTCTTGAACCCAAACTCGATCTTCTCAACGTCGGATCGTGCCTCCCTGGGGACCATTGGACCTCCATCTAAACCCACCATACAAACCACCACTCCAAGCTCCTCCAACGACTCAAAGTTTCATCGTCACTCAAGCATCCATCATCACAAATGAAATGAAAAACCGTCGGCCCTTCGCGCTCTAATTCTAGCGAACTCGAGTCCTTCCGCCTCGTTCCAACCGGACAACATGTAGATCACATCGAGCTCTACTACTTTCTTGTTGAAGCCGAGGCGCAAAAACGTGTGGACTAAGAGAAATCAAGAGGAGATAGAAATGAATTTTTGACCGTTGAAGTTTTTAAAATGATGCAGCTGAAGCTTTGCAGATTAGGGTTTGCAAAAATGAAAATGTTAGGTCCTTACATAGAAAATTCCATGGCACAATTCATCCTTGTAATTTTCGAACTCCAAACGAAGCGTGCCGCCTAGCGTTCTCTATGTTATACTACTCTGAACAAATTGGAACATATATCAGAAGCCAATTCCATCATATTCAGAAGATGGCTTTTTGAATCGAGTTATTTTAACTTAAATTCCTTTAATTTAATCTTATGCATTTCAAGCTCATATGCCCAAACAATAAGTCCGATCACTACAAACTTGAAATCCTATAATAATTCACTATTATGGACCCGACGAAACTAGTTTCGTCGAAATCCGAGACTGTGCCAAGAAAGATTATTTTTACATGCTAAATTAAATATAAAATTTCTAATTTATATTCTTGTTAATTTAAAACCTGAATAACTTTCAATATCATTCTCGTTCATATTAAATTAAGTGTGCAATTATTTAAATAATTTCCAGTATTAAATTTAAACAATCTAATTATCTAATAAATTGCCATAATTGAACTACAAGTTATTTGACTTATAAAGTTTAACTTATAAAATGAATTCAAAAACAAAACAACTACAACACTATTTATAAAATTGAAATCAAAGCCATATAAGACGTACTTATATAAACTATTTTCAAATATCATTTTATAAATAAAATGTTCATTCTTATTCAACGCACAAATGTTTTTATATTAAATACATAGATTACACTATGCTACACTTCTCTATTTAAAGTATTCCAAAAATCCAATTTCCATAAATACCAATATTAGAATTTCAATAAATTCCAATATTAGATTTCAAATGAGTTTTAGTTACCAAGTAATTATTTTATTTTCATCTAAATAATTCAACATTTATTATTCAATTCTTGCTTTTGATTTCAACACATTAAATATATTGAACTTCATTCTAATACAAATAATTTCCTTAAACCTTATCGAAATTATTATTTCAAAATTTTATTCAAGTTCATGTTTAATAAACTACATTAATATATCATTAAAAATTTATTTCTAACCATTTTTTTCAACAATTATATAAAATTTAATAAGTTAAATAGTCAAAAAATACGGGTCATTACAACCTCCCCTACTCAAAACTTTTCGTCCTTGAAAAGAGGCTAAGTAAGGAATTTAACATTTAATATATGTTACTCAAAACAATCAACTTATAAACATAAAAATCTTATTTGCAAAACCTTTACTACGCTTCCAGTATGTCATTCTGATATCGGCTTATTGCAAAACAAGTTATAAAAATTTTAAAGTCTTAAAAAATTTCTAACACTCAGATTTACGGATATTTTCAACATCTTCTCCTTTGCAAGGCTCGATTGTAAAAATTTACAATATAAATATATATACCTAATATGCATCTCATCTCAATGATGAGGTATCCCATACGGAAAAGCATAAAAGTTTGGTATGTAATCCGAGATATGTACCTTATTATTATTAATACGAGTGAGTTCGCTCATATTAAGCAAGCAAAGCAAATCAAACTATATATACATCCAAACGACTTCTGTATGTACCTATTTGAAATCCAATTAGAATATTAGTCGCTTATAAAAGATATAGAAACATGTATGAGCTTAATAGAACCATATATCATGAATTCTGAATCCAAATCATACACAAGCACTAATACACAACATAACAGTCATATATAATCAAAAGCGGTAATAACAATGATTTACAACAAAAGAAACCATTCAACACTTAATATTCATCTATTTTATTCACATTCATTTGATTTACATTCAATTTATTTGCATTTAGTCTGTTAAATTTTAATTGTTTCACTTTATGTTTAACAACACTTCATACTAAATTCATTTATGGACCATTTTATAAATCATTTCATTTAACCTTATTTAAGTTAAATTTTATTTCATTACAACTTAGTATATTTTCCTTAATACTAAAATCATTTATAAAGCCTTTTATAAGACTATTTGTTTATTATAAATATTTTATAAAACGCAACTCATGTTTATTAATAACTTAAGTTCATGTTAATTCATTGATTCGCTTTATTATTTCATTTCATTAATTCATATCATTAACTTTGCTTAAGTAAATTTTATTTTATTTCTCAAATTCATATTAACATTTTTTTTCTTTTTATCACAACATTCAACTTTTCTTAAGATAACTTCCATCTTATAATTCATTTCATTAACTTATTTCGTTAATTCATTCCATTTAACTTGACCTAAGTAAAATTTCATTTCATAATTTAAATTCAACTTTCTTATTTCATTAATCATTTCTTAAGTTTATAATCATTTTATACAGATGTGTCTTCTTTTACACAATATTATTCAAATCATAATTATCTTAGAAAGCTACAATTAAATCCTAAAACATCCTTTCCAAATTTATTTATTTTTATTTTACAAACAATTTACAAAGATAAGATTAAATTTATTATTCGTTTACCTTCTCTTAAGATCATATCCAAATAGTATTTTTTACTACTTCAAATATTCATTTAAAATTTCTTAGAACATTAACTAAGTATATTGTAACGTGCCGCCTTTTTGTATGCTGTAAATCAACGATAAACCACACACGTCAGACTTAAACCATACAGAAGGACGGATTGTTATGGGGTAAATAAGAAAAATAGAGAAAGGAATAAAAAAAAATATAATCTTGCAGCGGAACCACAAAATATAATAATCAAATAAACAGTTCATGAAGCTGTTTTACAAATAGTTGATTTTACTTATACAATACATATCAGAGTTACACATACCAGATAATATTAATAATCATACAGTGGAACAATGTGATGCAGTGGAATAATATAATAATAATAATAAACTCTTCGTCTTCGTCTTCGTCTTCGTCTTCTTCTTCGTTTTCGTCCTCCAGAAGTAAGTTCTTCCAATCCTGTAATGCCAAGGCTGACCCGAGCGAATTGAAAAGACAAAACACTCGAGTCAGAACTAAAAGATCTTATGTAAGTTAAATCAACAATAAATAATATGAGTGGAACGACGTCAGAGATGTTTACGGGATTTGACATATCCTGTAACGACCCGCTATTTTAGACCATTCGCATCCGCACATGTCGGACTTGAATAATTCAAAATACGAATTGTTAATTTAAATTTGGCAAAACTCAGCATATACGGTAAATAATAACCACAGATCACAGACACAAAGTAATAAATGCAGCGGAAACAAAAGATAGTAGTTCATGAAGCTACTATATACATATCAGAGTTAAATAAGGTACAACAGAAGTCCCGAATACAATAGTCAAATATAAGAATCAGAATACATCACTAGGATCAACTTAAAATCTGAAAGCTAGATGGATAGTTGGATCTCCAAGCGAAGCTCCAACTCCAACGGTGAGTCTCGAATACCGGTACACTCAGTCTGACCCAAGCGTAAAGCAAAACACAAAACACTCGAGTCAGGATTAACATTCTTATATCAATAAATCCAACTCAAGTGAAATAGCAACTGAAATACAAGAAACTCAAAGGATGTTTGGGATAATCATCCTCTAAGGATCCGTTAAATTATGTAGTAGTGTACGCTAAGTAGACAATTCCTATCGGTAATATAAAGTATCAAAATAGCGTTAAGGCGTTACCATTATCCCCCTTAACACATTTTATATAAGCGTCATAGTCTATACAGCACTGTAAACTCCACCGTAAACTAGTGGGATATCGGGGAGTACTTCATAGGTACAACACAAAACAAATCGTAGTGGTCGCGTATAGGGATACAGGTATAACAAGGCACATAAGGCAATACCCAAGGTAGTGAAACTACCGTTTTCCTGATCCGGACTGGTGAGAACGCATCGCCGCAACGATCGCAACACCATGCCAATTCGACACTCCCAATTCAAGGGTGCGCACCAATCAAAAACAAGTAATGAGTAGTTTACGAAGAAGTGTGTTCGCTAGCGGCAGCTAACCTCATTTGGCCCGGCACGGCTAGGGTTTTATTCATTTCCAATTTGACACAACTGTCAAGGCTATCCATTATCGTTCTCTTTCTTCAGTCATCACGTACACCATTCCAACCACTTCATTCTGGATCACACTCCTGTATAGTTATTAAAGTGGTTTTCGGTTTAGACAGAGAGTATATCCATAACCGATCCCGGTTTCTTTAATAACTTTCGTAATTATTACACCGATTGGTCGTTTAATAAATTTCAAAAGCCAAATCAATTACAATCTCACTTAGAATTTGAAAGCCAACATTTCATTCGTCTTTTTATATCGATTTCTATAAATTACGTTTCAAAACTACCAAATTAACCATTTTAAAGCTCTATAATTCAACTTCAATTTTTATTTAAAACAATTCAAATATTGATTCAAATTCATATATAGGTTTCATTAATTTAATTTAACATTCAAAGCAATTTAAATTCATCGATGGATTCATTAAGTAATCATTTAAATTAAGCAAATTTATCATTTCAAAATAATTCCAATTGAATTTTCAATTCATTAAATCAATCACTTAGTTTACCCACATTATATCAAAACTTATTAATTGAATTAAATTAAATTCGTCAAATTAAATTCTTTAATTTATATGTCTCATACTAATTTCCATCAATCACATTTTATTTCTTATTAAAGAAATTCAATTTCACTTATTTACTTATTTAATTTAAACAAATTTCAAAACTTAATTATTAAATAATTTACTTAAATTTAAATAACATTCTTTCATCAAACACTTTGTTAATCATAATACTTTGGAAATCAAAATTTAGAAATCATAATACTTGGAATCATAACACTTCCCACTTAACTGTTTAAATATAAATAATAGTATATATAATAAAATAGTTTATAATTTAAAATAGTTTATATAAAAATAGTTATAATTTAAAATAGTTTATATTAAAAATAATTTATATTAAAATAGTTTATATTGAAAAATTTATAAAGTAACATATATAAATAGTTTTAAATAAAATACTTTATATAATAAAATAGCTTTCTCAAATTTCATAAATCGATTCAAATCGACTCAAATCCCAAAATTCAAATTTAATCAAATCTCAAATCATCAATTTCAATTCGATTTAACTCCTTAATAAACCATTTCAAATTATCGATTTCAAATGCATATTAGAACTATAAAATAATCCATTTCAATTTCAATATATTTCAATGCTTAAATGTTCAAGCATTTCAAAACAAGAATTGATAATTCCATATATATATATATATATATATATATATCAAATTCACTTTACTATTATTTATTTTGAAATATTTACTTACTAAATCCATTATCATTTAAACAAAACCCCAAATTTCAAATGACTAAATATTTCCTTCAATTCATTTAAACTTGAAATATTAGTTAAATCACCTTAAACCAAATCAAGTTATAAAATCATATCCTTTCAAATCTCAAACTCCATAAGTTTCAAATCGATTTCCAATTAAATATATTTCTTAATTAAATACAATTTCAAATCAATTTCAAATCTTTCTTCTCAACCTTAATTTATTAAATCATTATAAACCCTATATTAAAATATAATTTAAATAAATACTTAACCATATTGTATTTTAATAAAATCAAACTTTATTATTAAGCTTAAAATCAAGAATTTTAACTATATATAAAATAATATTTATATAAAATAAAAAAATAATATTTATATAAAACATATATTCATTTCAAATTATTTATCTATAGACCAACAGTGTCTGTATATAATTTTCTATCCTATGGACAAGTGGTACGGATATTTATCATTTCAATCCGCAATTTAAATATATACGGGTATATATATCATTTCAACCCGCAATCCCAAATTCAATTCAGATGAAAATCGCTTGGATTTATCATTTAAACCCATAACGATTTTCTCCAATTTTAAAGTACGATTGGGTATGTATCATTTCAACCCATAATGATTCTATACTAACAGGGAACTTGCAGAGTGATAACAGATATGATAATACTATAAATGGCATATATCATCAATATAAATAGCAGATAATGGTGTCAGATGTCACATGTGAACTGATACAGGTAAAAGCATATATAACAGTGTAAATAACTAACAGCAGCATATTTCAATTGTCGTTTCAATTGAAATCAAATTTAATAAATAAAAAAACATTAATCATGAGTGATTGCTCACCTTTCGAGAGTAGAGATGGACGAGAATGAGATGAGTTACGAATCGAAGCACGAATTCTGAATCGAAGCAAGACTGGCACGAATTCGACGGCGGATCTGATCATAGAAATTGATGGGATCGAATTAGTTCGATAAAATTTTAGATGAGACGTATATTATATTATTATCTACCTTAAACCCAATATTCAATTTAAAGTACATATACATTTTTTTATAAGATTGAATTGAAATATATATATTGTACAATCTTTCATTAAGAATTGAACTGATTTCAAATCTACTTAAAATTCCAAAATCTAATATTCAACAAATTTTTAAATAGATATAAATTTGGCTGTAAAACAATATAAATACTTATGAGTAGACCTTACAACAATCACAAAAGATGCAGACATTATTATACATAACAATATGTGTCGATTATCTACGGTGTTGCAACTTTAAAATATAGATACTGTAAGCCTAAGTACATACGACCCTTTTCAAAACTTAGCATATGGATAGGTATATTATAAACGTATATAAAACAACATTATAATACTATACAACATATGTGCTGCTGGAAATATACACTATACTATTACTAATTGAAATTTCTACTTAAACTTTAATAACTCCGCACACTTACGAAACTTTAAACAACAGGCACTTCATCTATATGCTGAAGTATGCACAGACACATGAACTGCTAATATAAAACAAGGTATGACTGACATATTTAAGTGAGCATATCCTATTGTTTATATAACATATGCATGCTCTAACAGAAAACAAGATCTTTATATAACTCATATATTTCAGTCGACAGTCAAAACTCATGTATTAGTTAATATATTTCATATGTAGCAGCCGAAAGAAAATAAATAAGTAGGCTAAACAAAAAAAACTTTCAAATATATATATTACCAATATGTGAAAAAGAAGGGATGGTGGCTGAGCAAGGTGGGTACGGCGGAGCTCGCGGAGGTGGCTTGGGGATCTCAGCGCTACTGGGATCGGGTTGCTGGTGGTGGCGGGAAGTGTAGGCGACGGACTGAGGAGAGGCGGAGGGGGAAGCACGGGTAGTGGACTGGGTACCCGCGTGAATGGTTAGTGGATTGTGGCGAACGGTCGGTCGGGAAAAATGGTGCGCCAGTTGATGGACGCGGCGAAGATGAAGGGTTGTGGTCGGTGAGAGGTGGTTCGATGCGGTTGCGGTGAAGCTTGCATTGGTGGATCTGCGGAGGCAGTGGTGAGCGATAGTGAAGGCGGATGGAGGGGCTGGCTTCGGAGAAGGGTGGAAGGTGGTTGGATGCACGATGCGGGGTGGTGGTGCGGTTGTGGCCACGGTAGAGAACAGGGTGGGGGCGGGCTCGGTCGGAATGGTGGTCAGCGGAAGGAGAGGGAGGGTGAATTGTTTCTAGGATTATCAAAACATGCGAGCTATCTGAAGCAAAAAAAAAGACCAGGCAAATATATAAAGTTATATATGCTAAGCTTAAGAATAAAGAAGGACACACGTTTCAAGAAGGCAAACAAAATTTTAAATGTGAGTAGCTTTCACAGAACCAAATGAGTAAGCTTTCATTATAACATATAAATGCTCAAATGAATGGGCACGTTCAAGACTTCAAGGAAATGAATAGGCTAGGGTGATGAGATGAATAGTCATTACAATTTCTTCTAATAATGGAGCAGAGATAGGAATGGGTTCAAAACAAAGCTAAAGGCAAATGAACAGGTAAAATAAAATAGCAAAATAAATTGAAGAACGTGGGAATAGCAAAAGTCTTTGAATTTAAGGAAATTAAATGGTAATGGCCATTGGAATATACGCAGTGGAATTTAAATGGTAACCGAACCGACAAATGAATTCAGAAAGTTCGAAGCGGTACCGATACGGTTTACAGTTTCACGGACCCCATCGCTTACCGGGCCACAAAATACAGAAATAAATATACCGTAGAGATCAGCACGACGAGCCGATCAAAACAGTATAAGGATATCAGTGGTACGATTGAATTATAAAAATTCGAATTTTCTAATAGCGGAAAATGCAGGAAAAACGCAGAAAAATAAGATCGACGGAGCTAAAGAAGTCCGAATTTGGAAAAACCAAAAATGTCGTCTTGCTCAGAAGATGATTTACAATTTTTCTATATAAAAATATTTAGGCTTCGAAAACATTTAATTTTTATTCATTCTTAATTGATTAAATTGAAATAAAATTACACACGAAAATAAACTTTCATATTTTCGGATGAAAATTTACCAGTTGCTATGTTTAACTAGACGCATTCTAAATATTATATTTTTATTACAAAATTTTATTTTTAAAATTTCATGAATATTCAATTAATCACATTATTAAAACAGTTAAAATTTATGGGTCCTTGCACTCTCCTCCACTCAAAACTTTTCATCCCCGAAAAGGAAGGAGGTAGAAGAATAGAAACAACCGAAAGAAAAACAGATTTTAAATACAAAGTCAAACAGTTAAATTTAAAACCATATAAATTTCAATTGAATTAATTAACATTCAATAATTGATTTTAAACTCAAGGAATTTCATTAAGTTGATTCAATTTCACTTTATAAATATTTGATACAAAAGGTTTCTTTTAATCAAAATTTCATTTAATTTGTCTTATTACTATCTAATTAACTTATTATTTTATTTATCTTTATTAACATTTTATAACTAAAATCTAAGTGTATCACATTTGTCATAACCACTCAAATTTTATTTATAGAATTATTAATCATCTTTTTACATTGTAAATTATTCGATTACATATTCAGCTTCTGAATGATTTCGGTAAGTTATATTGGAATGCAATTGAGTATTATACCAGTAAAATTTTCCAATTCAATTAAGTTTGGCTCTATTTTATAATTGAAATCATTCCTTTACGCAAATTTTAGAATTAAATTTCCGATTAATCTCAAACCATTAGAGATAAATATATATATACTATAGATATCAAATCAAATTAAAAATCATATATCAATATATTTTATAAATCAAGCAATATTTTAGAAATCCAAATCGAGTAAATTTCCAAAGCAAAACTTGTAGCAAAGCTATAGAATTGTCTCTCCACTTCGAAACTCGAAAATGAATGTCGATGATGCGGCCGCCATTACCGAAATTATTTTCCAGCGACAAAAGAGGAGAGCGCTGATTTAATCATTTAAAATTCTTTGGAGACGATTTCTATTCGAAATTTACTTTATATAATACATGCATTTAAAAATTTAGACCTAAAGTTTGAAAACACCGGAAATTAAATTCCCAAATTCTTTATTTAAATTCATTTCAAACTCTAAATCAATTTATAAACCATATTTTATAACTTGCCTCTATTTATATGTTGGAAAAAATCAGTAGTTTACAAAACAATAAATGAAAATCAAATATTATCATTTTAACAACCAATTCAGTTAACAATTCAATTTCATAAAATTATACTTATATATATATAATATAATTATAAAAAAAATTATTTCATTAACCAAATTTTGAGAACAATATTGTGTCGGTTTGTTCTGTTCAAGCGTTTTGGAAATTCTGTCGATAGCGTTGATCAGACGAATCGATCGAAAACCCAAATCAACGTCAACAACTCAAATAACACAATATATATCAAAACATTTTAAATATTAATTTACAAATACACTTCCTCGCTTGACGATACAAGAATGGATTTCAAAGTAAGAATAGAGATTCAAATTTGATGGACTCAAATCAAAGAGAATTCTGATTCAAAGATAAGTTCGAAACAAAGATGAGATAATTAAATAACAAAATAGGGCGATAGATAAGTTTATATAAATCGCGGACAACCTTAACCGGGTCGACCCTGACTTCAAGAATAAGATCAATGCAGAATTCCGAGGCAAATCGACATTTGATCTTAAGAAATAGAATTCATGCATAGTAGGAGATAGATAGCATCGTAAACCGAGGATACAGAAATCTCCGGTAAATCGATGTCTATTGTAAAGGAATTTCACCTCTTTTATAAATCAATTTGAGATTGGCAAGACCGCCGACTCATTATAAAGATCATTCAAAGTGGAGCTATGGTATACTCCGGAATTAAAAGAAGACGAATAGTGAGGGACACGAATGGATTTTTCGAACCGTAGGGAATGTTCCAAAATTCAAAGGAATCGAGTCAAAAGGAAGAGATTCAAACTCGAATGAAAGTGTTTCTGTAAATACATTTACCCTATATGCTGAGTTTTGCCTAGAGCTACCAAAGCTCTGATACCAACTATAACGACCCGCTATTTTGGACCATTCGCATCCGCTCATGTCAGACTTGTAATTCAAAAATATCGAATTGTTAATTTAAGTTTGGAAAAACTCAGCATATATAGTATATAAATAATCATAGATCACAAACACAGAGTAATAAATGCAACGGAAACAAAAGATAGTAGTTCATGAAGCTACTATATACATATCAGAGTTAATAAGGTACAACAGAAGTCTCGAATACAATAGTCAAATATAAGAATCAGAATACATCACTAGGATCAAATGAACATCTGAAAGCTGGATCTCCAAGCGAAGCTCCAACTCCAAAGGTGAGTCTCGAATACTGGCACACTCAGTCTGACCCGAGCTAAAGCAAAACACAAAACACTCGAGTCAGTATTAACATTCTTATATCAATAAATCCAACTCAAGTGAAATAGAAACTAAAATACAAGTAACTCAAAGGATGTTTGGGATAATCATCCTCTAAGGATCCGTTAAACTATGTAGCAGTGTACACTAAGTAGATAATGCCTATCAGTAATATAAAGTATTAAAATAGCGTTAAGGCATTACCATTATCCCCCTTAACACATTTTATATAAGCGTCATAGTCTATACAGCACTGTAACTCCACCGTAAACTAGTGGGATATCAGGGAGTACTCCATAGGTATAACACAAAACAAATCGTAGTGGTCGCGTATAGGGATACAAGTATGACAAGGCACATGAGGCAATACCCAAGGTAGTGAAACTGCCGTTTGCCTGATACGGACTGGTGAGAACGCATCGTTGCAACGATCGCAACACCGCGAAACAACACTCCCAATTCAAGGGTGTGCACCAATCAAAAACAAGTAATGAGTAGTTTACGAAGAAGTGTGTTCGCTAGAGGCAGCTAACCTCATTTGGCCCGGCACGGCTCCTGTTTTAGTCATTTCCAATTTGACACAAGTGTCAAGGCTATCCATTATCGTTCTCTTTCTTCAGTCATCACGTACACCATTCCAACCACTTCATTCTGGATCACACTCCGTGTATAGTTATTAAAGTGGTTTTCGGTTTAGACAAAGAGTATGTCCATAATCGATCCCGGTTTCTTTAATAACTTTCGTAATTATTACACCGATTGGTCATTTAATAAATTTCAAAAACCAAATCAATTACAATCTCACTTAGAATTTGAAAGCGAACATTTCATTCGTCTTTCTATATTAATTTCTATAAATTACGTTTCAAAACTTCCAAATTAACCATTTTAAAACTCTATAATTCAACTTCAATTTTTATTTAAAACAATTCAAATATTGATTTAAATTCATATTTAGCTTTCATTAATTTAATTTAACATTCAAAGCAATTTAAATTCATCGATGGATTCATTAAGTAATCATTTAAATTAAGTAAATTTATCATTTCAAAATAATTCCAATTGAATTTTCAATTTACTAAATCAATCACTTAAGTTTACCTACATTATATCAAAACTTATGAATTGAATAAAATAAATTCGTAAAATTAAATTCTTTAATTTACAAGTCTCATATTAATTTCCATCAATCACATTTTATTTCTTATTAAAGAAATTCAATTTCACTTATTTACTTATTTATTTTAAACAAATTTCAAAACTTAATTATTAAATAATTTACTTAAATTTAAATAACATTCTTTCATCAAACACTTTGTTAATCATAATACTTTGGAAATCAAAATTTAGAAATCATAATGTTTGGAATCATAACACTTCCCACTTAACTGGTCAAATATAAATAATAGTATATATAATAAATAGTTTATAATTTAAAATAGTTTACATAAAAATAGTTATAATTTAAAATAGTTTATATTAAAAATAATTTATATTAAAATAGTTTATATGGAAAAATTTATAAAGTAACATATATAAATAGTTTTAAATATAGTTTAAAATACTTTATATAATAAAATAGTTTTCTCAAATTTCATAAATCGATTCAAATCGACTCAAATCCCAAAATTCAAATTTAATCAAATCTCAAATCATCAATTTCAATTCGATTTAGTTCCTTAAAAAACCATTTCAAATTATCGATTTCAAATACATATTAGAACTATAAAATAAACCATTTCAATTTAAATATATTTAAAAGCTTAAATATTCAAACATTTCAAAACAAGAATTGATAATTCCATATATATATATCAAATTCACTTTACTATTATTTATTTTGAAATATTTACCTACTAAATCCATTATCATTTAAACAAAACCCTAAATTTCAAATGACTAAATATTTCCTTCAATTCATTTAAATTTGAAATATTAGTTAAATCACCTTAAACCAAATCAAGTTATAAAATTATATCCTTCCAAATCTCAAACTCCATAAGTTTCAAATCGTTTTCCAATTAAATATATTTCTTAATTAAATACAATTTCAAATCAATTTCAAATCTTTCTTCTCAACCTTAATTTATTAAATCATTATAAACCCTATATAAAGTATAATTTAAATAAATAGTTAACCATATTATATTTTAATAAAATCAAACTTTATTATTAAGCTTAAAATCAAGAATTTTAACTATATATAAAATAACATTTATATAATATCTAAAATCAATATTTATATAAAACCATATATTCAATTCAAATTATTTATCTATAGACCAACGGTGTCTGTATATAATTTTCTATCCTATGGACAAGTGGTACGGATATTTATCATTCCAATCCGCAATTTAAATATATACGGGTATATATATCATTTCAACCCGCAATCCCAAAGTCAATTCAGATGAAAATCGCTTGGATTTATCATTTAAACCCATAACGATTATCTCCTATTTTAAAGTCCGATCGGGTATGTATCATTTCAACCCATAATGATTCTATACTAATAGGAAACTTGCAAAGTGATAACGGATATGATAATACTATAACTGGCATATATCATCAATATAAATAACAGATAATGGTGTCAGATGTCACAGGTGAACTGATACAGGTAGTAGCATATGTAATAGTGTAAATAACTAACAGCAGCATATTTCAATTGTCGTTTCAATTGAAATTAAATTTAATAAATAAAAGAACATTAATCATGAGTGATTTCTCACCTTTTGAGGCTAGGGATGGATGAGAATGAGATGAGTTACGAATCGAAGCACGAATTCTGAATCGAAGCAAGACTGGCACGAATTCGACGGACAAATCTGATTATAGAAATTGATGGGATCGAATTAGTTTGATAAATTTTTAGAGGAGACGTATATTATATTATTATCTTCCTTAAACCCAATATTCAATTTAAAGTACATATACATTTTTTTTATAAGACTGAACTGAAATATATATAGTATACAATCTTTCATTAAGAATTGAACCGATTTCAAATCTACTTAAAATTCCAAAATCTAACATTCAATAAATTTTTAAATAGATATAAATTTGGCTGTAAAACAATATAAATACTTATGAGTAGACCCTACAACAATCACAAAAGATGCAGTCGCTATTATACATAACAATATGTGCCAATTATCTACGGTGTAAAAACTTTAAAATATAGATACTGTAAGCCTAAGTACATACAACCCTTTTCAAAACTCAGCATATGGATAAGTATATTATAAACGTATATAAAACAACATTATAATACTATACAACATATGTGCTATTGGAAATATACACTATACTAATACTAATTGAAATTTCTACTTAAACTTTAATAACTCGGCACACTTACGAAACTTTAAACAACAGGCACTTCATCTATATACTAAAGTATGCATAGACACATGAACTGCTAATATAAAACAAGGTATGTCTGGCATATTTAAGCGAGCCTATCCTACTGTTTATATAACATATGCATGCTCTAACAGAAAACAAGATCTTTATATAACTCATATATTTCAATCGACGGTCAAAACTCATGTATTATTAGTTAATATATTTCATATGTAGCAACCGAAAGAAAACAGCAAAGTAGGCTAAACAAAAAAAACTTTCAAATATATATATTACCAATATGTGAAAAAGAAGGGATGGTGGCTGAGCATGGTGGGTACGGCGGAGCTCGCGGAGGTGGCTAGGGGATCTCAATGGTGCTGGGATCGAGTTGCTGTTGGTGGCGGGAAGTGTAGGCGGCGGACTGAGGAGAGACGGAGGGGGAAGCATGGGTAGTGGACTGGGTACCCGCGTGAATGGATAGTGGGTTGTGGCGAATGGTCGGTCGGGAAAAATGGTCCGCCAGTTGATGGACGCGGCGGAGATGAAGGGTTGTGGTCGGTGAGAGGTGGTTCGGTGTGGTTGCGGTGAAGCTTGCATTGGTGGATCTGCGGAGGCAGTGGTGAGTGAGAGTGAAGGCAGATGGAGGGGCTTGCTTCGGCGAAGGGTGGAAGGTGGTTGGATGCACGATGCGGGGTGGTGGCGCGGTTGTGGCCACGGCGGAGAACAGGGTGGGGGCGGGCTCGGTCAGAACGGTGGTCAGTGGAAGGAGAGGGAGGGTGAATTGTTTCTAGGATTATCAAAACATGCGAGCTATTTGAAGCAAAAAAAAGACCAGGAAAATATATAAAGTTATATATTCTAAGCTTAAGAATAAAGAAGGACACACGTTTCAAGAACGCAAACAAAATTTGAAATGTGAGTAGCTATCACAGAAACCAAAGAGTAAGCTTTCATTATAACATATAAATGCTCAAATGAATGGGATCGTTCAAGACTTCAAGGAAATGAATAGGCTAGGGTGATGAGATGAACAGTCATTGCAATTTCTTCTAATAATGGAACAGAGATAGGGATGGGTTCAAAACAAAGCTAAAGGCAAATGAACAGGTAAAATTAAATAGCAAAATAAATTGGAGAACGTGGGAATAGCAAAAGTCTTTGAATTTAAGAAAATTAAATGGTAATGGCCATTGGAATTTACGCAGTGGAATTTAAATGATAACCGAACCGACAAATGAATTCAGAAAGTTCGAAGCGGTACCGATACGGTTTACAGTTTCACGGACCCCGTCGCTTACCGGGCCACAAAATACAGAAATAAATATACTGTAGAGATCAGCACGACGAGCCGATCAAAATGGTATACGGATATCAGTGGTAAGATTGGATTACAAAAATTTGAATTTTCTACTAGCGGAAAATGCAGAAAAAACGCAGAAAAATTAAGATCAACGGAGCTAAAGAAGTCCGAATTTGGAAAAACGAAAAATGATGTCTTGCTCAGAAGATGATTTACAATTTTTCTA
This sequence comes from Allium cepa, assembly GCA_030765085.1. Lineage (NCBI taxonomy): Eukaryota > Viridiplantae > Streptophyta > Magnoliopsida > Asparagales > Amaryllidaceae > Allium > Allium cepa. The sequence continues at coordinate 815,519,759 of CM060939.1, forward strand.
TATAAAAATATTTAGGTTTCGAAAACATTTAATTTTCATCCATTCTTAATTGATTAAATTGAAAATTACAAACGAAAATAAACTTTCATATTTTCGGATGAAAATTTACCATTTGCTATGTTTAACTAGACACATTCTAAATATTAAATTTTTATTTCAAAATTTTATTTTAAAATTTCACGAATATTCAATTAATCATATTATGAAAACAGTTAAAATTTACGGGTCGTTACATCTCCTATCCCGTGTCTAACATGAGTGCAGTAACTCAAGAGATGCTCGGGATTCACATCTCTTAAGGATCCGTTAAATTATTTACTATGTAGTAATATTTCGCTATTATAAGAATGTCTAATAGTAAAATAAACTTACTTTTTAATAGCATTAAGGGGTTACCTATATAGCCCTTAACACGTAATAGTCCCAGTAGTCCATTCAATATCATGGCCCCTCCTGATCGGAAAGCCACCAGAGGATACCACACGGGCTATGGGAGAAAACCAAACTCGTACAAGGCGCGATAGGGTAGGTGACACGGCACAACCCAGAGGTTATATAGTTGATGGTTATCAGCAATATATTCCCAATTTGGTAATGTGACATACTGAGTGTTGTTGTGAAATAATCATTGTGTTGATTATTTGTGATAGGATCATTTGTTTGATCGTCTATCTTGGTGATCATTTCAATGATCATTTGTTGACCCAAAGCATGACTTTGTATAAAGCGTGTTTTTGTGGACGAAACTTCGTCGAGCCTCACACCCCGGAATGGTCAAAACAGGAAAGATGCGGCAAGGTTATGAGGGGTAGCTCCCTTTAGGGTATGTGCATTTCCTTCTGGAAAAGGGTGGTATCATGGTATGGAGCCCAGATACTTACTCATGTTGAAAACACTTTGTTATGATTGTGTGATGATGGTGACGAGCGCTCGGTTAAAGGTCCCAAAGGACCGGGGGATGGCATACTCGTGTCAGTTGTTACCCAGTTAGGGGTAACCCGGCCTTGTGTTGGTAGAGATCCAGTTTGGTTCTCGGGGACGTCCATCCAGAGGCGTTCTCATGTGGCAATGGGAAGTTCCTTGGCCTGATCATTCGTTGGAAATCCAAAGAAACAATACGAGACTTGTACGGTTTTAGTTGTAGAACCTGCCATTTAATATGGTAGCTATAGTAAGCATACTATAATGGTACCTATGCTGGCTAAGATTTATATTCTACTTTCGAAATATTTTCTACACTATGCACTAGTAATAATATCAAAATTGATTTGATTTTAATGTGTATCAAGCATCTTTGACTAACATAAGAAGAAATCTCCTCCAAGTCTGCGTTTGCATTGTGTGTGTGGCGGGAGGTCTTATGGTAGTCTCATTTTTAAAAGCATTGCGAATTGTTTTTTTAAAAAATATTCCTCTACTTTATTTTAAAGATAAATAAACTGTTTTTGAGTTCCCACACCAGTCACATGACTGACTCGGAGTTTATTGTTTTCCTTCCTAAACTCTGGGTGCCCACCAATTTCTACACGGGCAGTCAAGAGTTAAGGTTTATCAGGATATTCTGGAATTCAGGAGTTGCTGGAGGCAAGATGGATGGCATTGGCGTATCACTAGTATATAGTATTTCTTTTTTTCCGCTGCATTGTTTGATGTTGTACACTCTGATGATACGATGTAATGAAATGTAATGTAATAACTGATATAGTTCTTTGTTTAAAGATTATTCGTTTATCTATTATATGTTGTTCCGCTGCGAATTGTGAGATTCTGATATTGTTCTGCTGTTTTTCTGTTCCGTTCTATTTTCTTTTCTCTCTATTTTCTATCTTCTCTCTCTCTTCTACTTCTTTTCTTTTTCTTAAAAACCCTCAGTGTTCGGTTTTCCGACAACCGACTGATCGACATTCGATACAGTGGACGTATTGATGTCGAATTTCGGGAGTCGAAGAATCGGGTCCTGACAATGTGGTATCGGAGCATATGGTTAAGCGACAACCATGGTTCTGTTGGGTATTACTCATTAGAGATAGAGTCAGCAGTACTCTAGAATGAGTTTGAGTGTAATAATAGATATGAGCGCGTATTTGTTAGTGAATATAAAATTGTTTTGAATCGGGTAAATAAGGTAATTTTGCCCAAAACTATTTTTGTATAGAAAAGAAATGATTTTCTATGAATTATTATAGTATATGGTTGCATGATTGTTAGGAAGTAATAATATTAAATTGTTATCATTATTATATGGAATTAAATAAGAAATAAAATGGATTGAATTCAAGTAAATTAACTTGATAAATTCTTGGACTAATGAATTTGAATTAGTTAAAATTAAAGTTTAGTCGTGAGCTAAATTTGAAGATAAATTTGAATTTGTATATAAATTCAAGTAAGTAAAAGAAATAAATTGAAATTTCCTTTGTTAGTAATTAAGTAAATTCAAGATGAACTGAATATGGAAATTGAAATTTAAAATGAATAAGTGAATGAAACTAATTTAAAGTGGTAATATGAATTAGTAAATGAAAGTTAATTGTTAGAATTCAATATTTAGAATTGAGAATTGAATTCAAATGAGATTGAAATGTAAAAATTGAATGAGAATGAATATGTAACTTCAATAGTGAAGTAAAAATGTATAAGAAGCATATATTGGAAATTTTGTAATGGAAAGTGCAAAATAGTTGAATGTTGGAATTGGATATTATGGATAACAGGATATACAGGTGTATAAAGGAATTGGGATTTTGATTTTGAAGATAAAAATTGAATTGCTCGACAAAAAGGTACGTATTTCAATTTCAGTATGAAATTTGATGATTTTCTTCTCCAGCCACTTGGCTTTCTCTTTTTTTGATTATGAGGGGCCGTGGTGCCATTTTGTAGTCATACCGAGCTAGCCGCGCAAAGGAGACGCTGGCGGAATTTTTCGAAAATTTAGGGTGTTAGAAAAATTTTGAGAAATTTTGAAAGTTTAAAATTTGAATTTGAATTTAAATTTGAATTGTAAGGAAAACAATGTTGATTGAAACTTATAATTGAAATTGGAAAGCTAGTTGAAATGATAATGAATCTCTAGTAAAAAGATTTAGGTTAGTAAGTTGATAAAACTATTTGGATTGTGAAAAATAGTAGACGGGATAAGGGCATTCTTCTTAACTTGTAATTTCGGGACGAAATTCTTTTAAGGAGGGAAGATTGTAACGACCCAGAATTTTGAATAATTTAATTTGGAAATATTTAATTAATTTTAAATATTTGAATGATGGTTTGGATTGAATTTTCAATATAACTTTGAAATAGGCGATTAAATTATAGAGTTAATCTATAGAAAGCTGAATAAAAATTTGAATCTTCAATTTTAAGCCGATTAAAAATATTTTAAAGGCATGTAAAATTTATATTGATAATATTGAAGATTATAGAAGCTTCAGAATTGAAATTAAAAGTGATTTGTTCAGTTTTGAAAATATATCGTTTGAATCGATATTTAAAAATAGCCTTCCGAGGCACAGTCTCGGAATTCGACGAAACCAGTTCCATTGGGTCCGTAATATTGAATTATTCTCGGATTTCAAATTTCATATTTTTCTGAGTTGATATGTGAGCGCACGGTGAGAAAACGGGTCGAAATCAAATTGAATCCAATTTGAATTTAAATTGAAATTAGTCAACCTCAGCACATTTCTTTTCCTAAAGATGTGCCTAAACTCACGCCTATAATCACGAAAGAAAACGTGATAACCATCCCTCTGTTATTTTTAAAATATCCTCTCCCTCATTCTTCAGTTTGCTCACAAATTCAAACTTTCAAACGAAACAAAATCCATGGCCTCTCGTTCATACGAAAATCACGGCTGAGCTTCCATTCCCCCCTCTCGTTCAAAATTTAATCAAAACCAAGGCCGAAGCCGTCTCCCTCTCTCCCCTTTTCTCTTCAGTAAAATAAAATCAATGGCTGCCTTCGTTTCTTTCTTTTTCATTTTCAAATAGAAACTCACGTACAAGTTGGCATCGAAGGAGGAAATGGGGGTGAACTAGGGTTTCGCTCGCGTGGTGACTTCGAACGCGCATGGCCGAGAGGCCGTGGAGATGGCGGCGGCATGTTGGTGGAAGCACGAGGAGGTAACGACGTCAAGGGGATTGTCGCGAACCAGATTTGGGGGAAGGGGGCATCGCGCTCGCGTGTGCGAATATCTGGAGGTGCGATTCAGGGCGGCGACGCAGTCGAGCAAGGGGAGGCGCGACAGCGTGGAGAAGGGCTCGAGTGTGGATTAGTGGTCGCGGCGATTGGCAGTGGTGTCTGGGTTTCTTGCTTTGCAGTGAGGTATAAAAATTTTATTTTGTTTTTAATTTAATCCAAATATAAAAATATGGGATTTTAAATAACAGTAAGATAGTTTTGAAATTTTGTTTTGTTTTCAAAATTTTTATTAAAGACAGTAAAGAAATAATATATCATATTATAAGTAAATACGAGTAAGTTATATTAAAAGAAAATTTTAATTTTTAAAACCAAAATTTTAGTTAAACGAATTTATTAATGGATTGTTTGATAAGTTTATTTGATTCGTTTAGTTACTAGAAATAAATTATTAATGGAAATTTAGTTTAAAATATAACTTTTAGTTAATCACATTTGTTAAAATAAAAGGAAGAATTTAATCATTAGTTAAAATAATTTATTAAAAGGGAAAGTTAGTTTGAAAGTAAAATGTTTAGTTAAATAAATTTATTTAACAGAAATTTGGTTGAAAGGAAAATAATTTTATTTAATAAAAATTAGTTGATTTAAAATTTATAAAAAGGAAATTTAGTTTAATTAGAAATTTCTAGTTAGAATTATTTTAAAAGGAAAATTAGTTTAAATAAATTTATTAAAGGAAATTTAGTTGAAATTTAAATTTTATTAGATAAATTTGTTAAGAGTAATCTGTTTAAAATAAAAGGGGAATTTGTTTGAAATGAGTGATTAAGCCCAAATTAAATTATAAACTAGTTAAATCAAATGAAAATTTATTATTCGATTGATTCGAATATTAATAAATTGTGTAAATATTTATACAAGGTATAAATCAAGAAAATCGAGTCAAGAAGGAAATGGATTGCTAATAAAAGCAAAGGTGAGAACTTCTCACTCTAAAGGATTTATTTAAATTTTAAATAGTTAGATTTAAAATTGTTAGTTGTGTTAATTGAATGCTTGTATGATGATTGTTATATATATATTGGATGTGAATAGACCCTATACGCCGTTAGTAAGCGGATGTTATTTATTAAAAACATATACCGCGAATATTTCATAAACAGTGAAATTGGTATTATATATAATAGCAATATATATATATTGGCATATGTATATATTGGAGTTATTGATTTCCCGCACTTGTATAGCGGATGAGACCCTATTGCGCCGTTAGTAAGCGGATAATATTTTTATAAAATCCCATATACCGCGATATTCCACCTCGAAGTGGAATGGGTATTGTGCTAATGTCTGTGGATGCAGGGAAACAGGTTGGAGGGATCCAACTGGATTCCTCACAAATATTTATTTGATTTTAGATATTGTGATGTTTGATTGATTATCATATTGATATATGATGGTTGAAAGTCGTGATTGACTATTTGATGTATTGCATCATCGAATCCAATTTTTAAGTTAAAAATAACGATTTTGATTTTAAGGGATTTCTAAAGTGATTTTTGAAAGTATACGTTTATAAAATATTTTGGAATTGATTCATCTTAAATAAATAAACGTTATAATTTCAATATTATAAAAATTATGATTTTTGAGAAATACAGTTAAAAGTTAATTTTTGAAAATATGGGATTAATGATTTTATAGAATAGTTTAAACTGGGATTTCTGAATTTATTATAAAAGGTTTAAATATAGGATTTATGAAATTTGATTATTTTGTATATCTAAGAGAATGATGAAATTATAAATGAGTTTAAAGACGTTTTAAAATAGTAATATAAATTGTTTTATATTAAAAGATTTATAAATTGATATTTATAAATTTAAAATATTAGAAGTGTAAAATGAGCTTTTATAAGTGATAGAATGATTTGTAAATGAATTTCATAAATGAATGAAATTTATAAGATTATAATGGTGAAGTTATAAATGGAATTTTATAAACAGTAGGTTTATAAAATTTGTAAAGTTATTTAAAAAGAATAGATTTGAATAAATAAATGAATCTTATAAGTTGTAAGATTTATGATTACGAAGTTTAAAAGAATGTTTTTGTAAACAAATAAATTATAAGCATTTAACTTATAATATGGACTTTCGGTATATAATTGAATTATAAATCGAATAGGTTAATAAAGGAAATTTATAAGAGGAAGTAGTTATAAAATAAATAGAAATGGAATTTATAAACATTGTTTTATAAATCCGCAACGACTTATTTGATAAGTAAAATTGTTGTAATTTATTAATGGAGTTATATTCACATTCTAGACAGTAAATAATCCTTTAAAAATGAAACGTATAGAAATGATGAAATTTGTTAACGTAGTATATTCAAGTTTTTGAATAGTGAATAATATGTTAAAGAAATGTTTTGAATGTGATGTTTTAAATAGAATTAAAATGATCTAACGATGTTTTAAATATATTAAGATTCGAAACCATAGATTTCAACATTCATTGTTGAAATAGACGTTTCGAGAAATAGAAGGAAATAGTAGATTATAACACTGTTGTTATAATAGATGATTTCCGAAAGGAAATGTTTTGTATAGTATTGGGATTTATATATCTATTTTAATTTCGAATCCCTATACTAGTGATTTTGGGTTGTCGTAACGATGTTTTACGCAACATTCGTTTTGGCCCAAATAAATATGTTTAAGAGAATGAATTCCTTAAAGAATAAAATATATACTTAATTTCGATTAGAGTATATTGAATATTTTCCAAGTATAGAAAATAAAAAGACTTGCGAATTACTTATAAATAAATAAGTATGGAAATGTTTTTCCAATGTGAAATGAATATAGAGAATTTGTCTTTTTGAAGATAAATTGAAAATGAATATTTGAAAACGAATGGAAATCGTATATTCATAAATATTTTGGAATGTAAATTCAATATAGAATTTATAAATGAAACTGGGAAATTGGGTTTAAAAATAAATATTGATTTATTTTTGAAGAATGGAAAATATATATCTTGTAAAGATATTTTTGAAAATAAATAATTTGGAAAATTATTTGGAATCTGGTGATGTTGGCATATCTATTGATAGTTCAATAACCGACTATCAATATTTACCTTTAAATAGGTATTTGTTGTGATTTGTTTGAAATTGAATGCCACACTTATTTTTTTAAAATAAGCGCTCACTATTCGGGTTAACCGGGAAAGGATCTTGGGGTCGTATAACCCATTCCGAATATGTGATACGTCGTTATGAATTGCATTTGAAGATCGGTGTTGAAGACCGGATATTTTCAAAAACGAAAGGGTTTCTTGTTGATTGTCCCTGCACTAGCTGATCCCCGGTATAGAGATCTCCATATGTGATGGGAAATTCGGGCGTGATTAGAGATTATCCGGATTGCAAGGACTTCTTTGTAAGTGCCTTCGGTTCTGTTCGAGCCCGGAACAGACTTGTATGGATTGTATGTCTGACATTACAAATTGAGATATAAAGAAGATTTCTTTCAAATATATTTCTGTTGGTGGCGCAGAATTTATTCTCTTAGCTTAACACCCTTCTCTGAGACGTACGAGCTCAAAGGTTATATAGTTGATGGTTATCAGCAATATATTCCCAATTTGGTAATGTGACATACTGAGTGTTGCTGTGAAATGATCATTGTGTTGATTATTTGTGATAGGATCATTTGTTTGATCGTCTATCTTGGTGATCATTTCTATGATCATTTGTTGACCCAAAGCATGACTTTGTATAAAGCGTGTTTTTGTGGACGAAACTTCGTCGAGCCTCACACACCGGAATGGTCAAAACAGGAAAGATGCGGCAAGGTTATGAGGGGTAGCTCCCTTTAGGGTATGTGCATTTCCTTCTGGAAAAGGGTGGTATCATGGTATGGAGCCCAGATACTTACTCGTGTTGAAAACACTTTGTTATGATTGTGTGATGATGGTGACGAGCGCTCGGTTAAAGGTCCCAAAGGACCGGGGGATGGCATACCCGTGTCAGTTGTTACCCAGTTAGGGGTAACCCGGCCTTGTGTTGGTAGAGATCCGGTTTGGTTCTCGGGGACGTCCATCCAGAGGCGTTCTCATGTGGCAATGGGAAGTTCCTTGGCCTGATCATTCGTTGGAAATCCAAAGAAACAATGCGAGACTTGTACGGTTTTAGTTGTAGAACCTGCCATTTAATATGGTAGCTATAGTAAGCATACTATAATGGTACCTATGCTGGCTAAGATTTATATTCTACTTTCGAAATATTTTCTGCACTATGCACTAGTAATAATATCAAAATTGATTTGATTTTAATGCGTATCAAGCATCTTTGACTAACATAAGAAGAAATCTCCTCCAAGTCTGCGTTTGCATTGTGTGTGTGGCGGGAGGTCTTATGGTAGTCTCATTTTTAAAAGCATTGCGAATTGATTTTTAAAAAAATATTCCTCTACTTTATTTTAAAGATAAATAAACTGTTTTTGAGTTCCCACACCAGTCACATGACTGACTCGGAGTTTATTGTTTTCCTTCCTAAACTCTGGGTGCCCACCAATTTCTACACGGGCAGTCAAGAGTTAAGGTTTATCAGGATATTCTGGAATTCAGGAGTTGCTGGAGGCAAGATGGATGGCATTGGCGTATCACTAGTATATAGTATTTCTTTTTTTCCGCTGCATTGTTTGATGTTGTACACTCTGATGATATGATGTAATGAAATGTAATGTAATAACTGATATAGTTCTTTGTTTAAAGATTATTCGTTTATCTATTATATGTTGTTCCGCTGCGAATTGTGAGATTCTGATATTGTTCTGCTGTTTTTCTGTTCCGTTCTATTTTCTTTTCTCTCTATTTTCTATCTTCTCTCTCTTCTACTTCTTTTCTTTTTCTTAAAAACCCTCAGTGTTTGGTTTTCCGGCAACCGATTGATCGACATTCGATACAGTGGACGTATTGATGTCAAATTTCGGGAGTCGAAGAATCGGGTCCTGACACTTCCGGGCCGGTGGCAATGCGTAGCAGCTACTACCGCCCACCTCGAGCCACACCCCTAAATCAAAAGAATCAAAAGTGGCCACCGAATAAATCTCATCAAAGTCAGAATATATTATCGAAGGAGTGTGTCCGATCAGAGTAATGACCTCATTAGCCCGTCGATTGCTCCTGTTTTAGCCACCTTATGCCAACTCATGGGAGTCGGGTCCACGTATTTAACTCAAAGGAAATTCCGCCACCATCCTACTTCATTCTGGAATCTTCACCGCGTACGCGGTTGTTAAAGTGGTTTTCGGAGTTGGCGGAGAGTATGACAACTTTCGATCCCGGTCTCTTCAATAACCAAACGTTATTATAACGCCGCGGTCATTTTTAAAATAAATGTGACGACCCGTAAATTTTAACGAATTAAAATGGAATAATTAATTGATTTTAAAATATTTAAAAGTTAATTTTTAACTTGAATTCAAGATATTAATATTTACTTGATAACTAAATCATCGAATTATATAGGTTAAATATTGAATTTAATAACCGAAATTGGGTAAAATGTTGAATCTGAAATTTTTAAGCCTGTTTAAATAATTTGAAGGCTTATAAAATATATAATGATAATACTGGAGATAATAGAATGGTTGAAATTTAATTTAAATGTGATTTGTTCAGTTTTGAAAATTATATCGTTTAAATTGGAATTTAGAAATAGCCTTCTGAGGCATAGTCTCAGAATTTGACGAAACCAGTTCCATTGGATCCGTAATAGTTAATTATTATCGGATTTCAATTTTCGTAGCAATCGGAGTTGTCGTTTGATCCTGGCAACTCAAAACGCTTAGAAACTATTTTAATCGATTTAATTTAAAATCGATCGTTTATTTCCGTAACTCGCGCATATGATTGAATTAGCCTTCGAAACCCGTTCTATTGTGTTCGCAAGGCGGGTAAAACCTTATAATCACCTCGTGGCATTCCTTAAGAGGAGTTCAGATTTTAGCTAGCGTTAACGGCACGTTTTGAAGTTTTATAATATAATTAAATTTAGCTAGCAAGATATTTCCTTTTCAGTGTCGTGTCCAAGAAGCTTGCCACCCTCCTCTATTTTATTCACGTTCCCTCCTCTCTTTTCTGAAGGCAGAGAAAAAAAAATCGAATCAGAAGAAAAAAAAAAGAAAGAATAAAATCGTGAATCCACGAATACATAATCGATCAACCTAATCGATCGTCGTCTTCGCGAGGTCGAGTTTACAGCCGAGGCTGGTCGCGTGAGGCAGGTTGTTCGACGAGGGCGAGGTCGCGATGGACACGAAGCCATAGCTCGCGTGTGATGGGGAGGTGACTCGATGGTCGCGATGTCGTGAGGGTGAGGCGGCGCACCGGGGGTAAGGGAGCGGCGACTCAAATCTGGTGATTCAAACTAGGGTTTGGGACTTGCGAACGATTGAGGTAGAAGGGGGGGTCGGTGTTGTGTTCGAGGCAAGCTGAAGGTATAATCTGTCCGAATTGTTTTTTTTAATTAATTTAGAATTAGTTCATTACAGAAAAATTTGTATATAGGTAATCGAGGATTTGATTCTAAGTGTTATTAGTTTATTTAAATTTTGGATCGAGGGAAAATAATAATTACATTAAGATAAGTGTATTTTGTTTTCCAACTTATATATACCCCGGTACAGAAAAGATTTTTTTATATAGAAAGGATTTGAAAGCAATATATAGGAATTTTAAATAATTTAAAACTTTATTATAAATTAGATATTGAATCGATATAATTTAAGTTTTAACCTAGATGTAGTTTTAAGGGATGTAAAATTAAAATACATTTACAAATTTATATGTACTAGTTTATTTTAAACAATATTTGGGACATTAACTTATCAAATTTATTTTGGAACTTAAAATTTATTCATTAAAAGAAAAGGAAATTTTGTTTAAATAAAATTTTGGTTTAATCAAACTTATGTAAGGGAGATAAATTGTTCGGTTAATTCAAGTATTAATAGACACCTAATGTTTATACAAGGTCCATATATCGTGAAGAAAATAGTCGGGAATGACGTGGATTTGCAAATTTAAGGAGCAAAGGTGAGTAAATCTCATGCTTTTGGATTTTTATTTAAATTTAAATGGTTAAATTTAAATAATTAGTTGGATGAATAACTTGATTGAATGTGCTATGAAAGATGATGTAACTTTGTTTAGTTTTGATCATGAGTTAATTGTGGTTGACTTGAAGGGTTCGGGTTTTTAAATTGTCTAGATTTAATGTTGTAAATAAGAGAACGTTTTCATTCTAATGTTGTTAAGGGCTTAATGAATTCTGGTTCATTAAATTTGAAGCGTAGTTAAAATTAATAAATAATTAATTAGTTCAATTAATTAATAATTTGGGTTAATTAATTTTGAAATCAAGGGTTTGGAATTAATTAATTATGGATTAAGTTAATTAATGAGGTTTAATTAATTCAGAATAAACAATGGATGGTTTGATGAATAATTACTTAATTAAATTTAAATAAAATATAATTACTTTGAGTAATTAATCAAGAGATTAATTAAGATGATTATTTAAGAGGAAATTGATTTATTTAAAGGAGTAGTATTGTGGTTTAATTAGTATACTTAACATAGATTTAGGCAAATTGAAATATATTGGAAATCAATAAATTATATAATTAATGATGTAATTAAAGATTGGTAAATTAAGAGTGATAAATCCAGAGTATGCGACTTATAAGAAATTAAGTAATATAAGATATTAAGGATTGATGTAATTAATATAGTTAATTAAATTGAGAAATAATTAAGATTTCTTATTGATTTTGGGTTAAGAATAATCAATATCGTAAAAATTTATTAAGGTAATTACTTGAATGAAATTGGAAGATAATTAATCCAGGGTAATTAATTAAAATGAATAAATTTGGAAGAATTGATTAATTAATTGGCTTGGAAATTAATTAATGAAGATATCTAAGTAATTGAGGATTGAAATTCAACTTAAGTAAATTGAATTGGCTTGTATGCGATTAAGCCTTGCTTATGGATGATTGAGTGGTATTTGATGCTTGAATGAGTTGATACCTCTAATATGAAATGTTGTGTATTCCGTATGGATAATTTGGAAGAGGACGGGATCGGGTATTGGGAAATACCCGACACCACTTCGAATATTTTATGGGTTAATATGTGAAATCTATATGCTGGAGTAAAGTGATTTAAAGGAATTGGACTATTTAAATCTAAGCTTTGGTACTTAGGAAATGGATGTGTGAAATTAGTTATGTCTATAACATACTGTGAACTTGTAAAATTTGTTTCAGTTACCCCGGGTTTTATATAAGTTGTTTGCCTTGGTATTCCAAGTTAGTTGAGATTACTCACGCTGGTTTCCAGCCTGACCCGGGTGTTACTTTGGTGTAATGCTCGGTCAGACCGAGTATTACAGATTTTCAGGTAGGTACGTTCCGGAGCTCAGGTTGCGAGTTGGATGGCTATAGCGTATAGAGTATTTCCGTTGTATTTATATTATTGTTAATCTGAGACATGATAATTGTATATATTCAGTGACTGTATATATGTGAAACTCTGATGTATATTAAATGTAATCGACAGATATAGTATTCTTTTGCAAACTGTTATTATTTATTATTATATTTTATCCGCTGCGAATGTGAGTTGTTGATGATTCTGTTCTTCTTCTTCTATCTCTTTCTTCTTTTTCATAACTATCTGGAATTTTCGGCTTCGAAAATTTTGGGTCGTTACAATAAATATACTTCAAAACCAGGATATAATATTTATTTCAAAACCATATAAATACGATATCATTTTCGTTTTAAAACCAAATAAATATGACATCCTTTTTAAGATCATAGTATTCAAAGTTATAAAATTTCGAAACCAAAGACTTAAAACTATAACACTTCCAAAACGTAATACTGTGAAGTTTATAGCTTTGAAACATAACTTCCAATACTTTAATGGTTCAAATATTAAACTACTTTATATAATAAAATAACTTCTTCAATTTCACAAATCAAATTCCAAATACAGATTCAAACCCCGAATAACCATTTTAATTTCCATATACTTCAAAGCTTTAAATATTCCACCATTTCAAAATTAATTCTTTGATAATTCCATTTCTATCAAATTCAATTGCTATTATTTAGATTTGAAATGTTTACTTAATAAATCAAATATCATTTAAGTAAAACCTTTAAATTTCAAATAACTGGATATTCTTACAATTGGATTTACTTGATATATTCAGTTATCAACTCGATAGTTATTCGAATCACTCTAAATCAAAATCAAGTTATAAAAATCATACCCTTTAAAATCGCCATTTTACTTAAATTTCAAATCAAATTTATTCGAGTATAGTTCTTAAATAATTCAACTCAACCAATTTCATATCTATCTTCCAACTTAATTTTTTTAAGCCATTAAAACTCTATATATACAATATCTTAAACAGGTACTTAACCATATAATATAAACAATCAAACTCCATTATTAAACCTATTTTATTAAACAAATTTATACATAGCTTAAATTCAAAAATTTAACTATATATATATAAAATAATATTTATATAATATCAAAAATTAATATTTATTAAACCGTATATTTCTTTCCAAAACCATAGAAAATCATTTCAAAATATTTTCATATATAGACCACGATGTCTGCATATAATTTTCCACCCCGTGGTCAAGTGATATGGATATTTATCATTTCAATCCGTAACTTAAAATAAAAATTACGGTTATATCATTTCAAATCGCAATCCTGAATGAAATAAAAATAAATCCATAACGAACTGGCAGATTATAATGATATAAAATAAAACATCCATTCATCCATCATCCAAATCAGACATCCATCACAATCTCATCCAAACAATCAATCGATATCAATATATAACCGATAATATATAACAGGTATTTGACAGGCAGTTATATTCAATAATAGATTAAATAATGATTAAATTTTAAATAAATGAATTAACTGAGATGATGATAAAAAAATACGAAACAGTCATAATTTAATTTAAAATCACAACATAAATTAAATTTAAAAAACATAAGAAATTTTAGAAGTTGTGAGTGGGTTAAAACATTCACCTTTTGAATTTAAATTCAATTTAAACCCAAAAATCAAACAGCCTCAGAATCCATCCAAACCAGCGCCAAATTGTCTAGAATTTTGATACGACCCTAACGCAAAAAACCATGCATGAATCAGATCTCGTACTTAAAAGTTATAATCATTAGAAGATTAAACGATTTAAATTAGAAAATAATTAAAAAAACAAAAAAAATACGTTACCAATTCCCTGTCACGCACAGACTCTCCCAGGCCACCGAGCGCACGCATCTTTTAGGGTTAGCCACCGCCTTCGCTCAACGTACATTCGCCGTCGCCACGATCTCTTATGGCCAGATCCAGGCCCGCCGTGCAACTCGCCGTCCCTAGCCGCCCCTACGGTCATCACGCGAACGCTGATGGCATCCCCAAGCACCCCGTGCCATCGCACGCCAAAGGCCATTTTCTGGCGATTTCTGACCACATGACACGCACAAAACCGTTGGATCGACATGCCTCGACCTCCTCTACAGTTTCCTACAACCCGATCGAACCCTTGACGAAGAACCAACGTCAAATCCGACACCGACATACGAACGACCAAAACAAAAAGCCCAATTTCTGGTCAAACCAAAAACCAAATCGAAAATCAAATTGTAGATTTAGGTTGCGCTCGTCGAGAGTTTCGATATATAATTTTTTTGAGGAGTTTGAAATTTCAATTTGATTTTTGAATTGCAATTGGATTTGGAATTGTCTGCCATTGAAATGAGGAGGTGAAGAGGAATTGTACGCATAGACAAATGAGAAATAGAGGTAGGATAGGGTTTATAATAGGGTATTTGTAGACAAACTGAAATTAGAATGGACCGGATTGATTGGATATACGCGTTGAACGATAAAATGGCCCGAAAAGCCCGTTCTGACTCCAGAACGAAATAGGGTCAACCCAATATCAAAATAGATGTTTTAAAATGTTTTAAACGCGATGGAATAGGTTTCACGTCCAAATTACATTGTATGAAGAAGTTATGCTAAAATCAAGTTATTCAAATTGATTTCAATTGATTTCAATTTCATTGATTTCTGGACGTTTCGAGTCAGTACGATCAAACGACAGGTCCGATCGCTACGAAACTTGAAATCCTATAATAATTCACCGTTACGGACCCGATGAAACTATTTTCGTCGAAATCCGAGTCAGTGGCCAAAATGGCTATTTTTACATTAATTAATTAAATTAATAAAATAACTAATTAAATAAAATTTTCAATTTCAATTCTTTCATTAACAAATTTCATCATTTTTTATTTCTCAATCATATACAATGATTTAAAAAATTTTAATGTCAATTTAGAGTTAATTAATTTATCAAATATCAGTGTTAACCTCAATTTATTGAATTCAGAATTTATAAATAAAATTCCCAAAATTTCCATTTAATTAAATTGACCAATAATTATTCCATTCATTATTGTCAAATAGATGGATTTAACATTGGATTCAAAACTATTACATAAATTTTCTCATATTCCATCTTCATTTCAAATAACATATTATTTAGCTATTTCAATTTCATTTAATTGCAATAAATCCAATTATTGAATTTTACATTTCAGTTAAATAAATAAAATCTTGATTTCCAGTCTTTAAATCAACCAATTCATATTATGAATAAAATTAACATTTCTTCCAATAATTACTTTAATTTACAATAACAAAACGTTAAATTTTGATTTATTGTAATTGATTACCAAAGTTTATTTAACACATTAAATAAATAAACAACCTATATTAATTGTCACCTATTTGCTTTCCATTGCCTTTATAAGTTTGTTATTTATCAACCCAGGTTATTATTCCATATAACACTAATTTTATTCCATTCTATTTATGATACCCTTGCATTACATACTTCAATATTTCCATTTTCATCTTTATTTCAATTGCATAATATTAAATTTTAAATGCTACAATAGTTACACTTTATTATAAATTAGATTTCAATGGAATGATTTGTTTGTCTTTCATTACACTACTATATTCAAAAATCCAGCTTTCCTTTGTATTAACTACTATTTCCATTTTATTATATTTACCAAATATGTACATTAATTACAATTTATATTCTCAATCTATTTATTTACTTGGTTTCATACTTTTATTACATCAATTACTACCTTATAAATAAATCTATATTTCTATTTAATTTACATTTATTGAAAATTTATTTCCAGTTTCAATTAACAATAGGTAACATCCAATAAACATTACCGTTACCCTTTAATCACATAAATAAGCTTTTATTACTTACAAATCAATGTTGCCATTTATTTTCATATTACTAATTTCATTCACTCATGTTCAATTTATAACCAAACATAACATTTAGATTTTTTTTCATTAATTGGTATTCCATTCAATTTATAAATTTATTAACTTTGATTTGTATTGTTTACCTTGCATTCTAGTTATCATTTTATTAATATTATTCCCAATTTTATTTCTTTCAGTATTAATTACACAATCATATTAAATTAACAAATTATAATGTTTCCACTATTTCTTTATTGGGATTTCATTCCAATTGTCAAAATTAAATTTTAACTACCATTGCTACATTTCATTTTTAACATTTGCTTCATTATAAATTATAAAGTTTAATTTCCTTCTAAATTTAATTACCAAAATCTTATTAAATTAACCAATTTAATTATCGAATTTTACGAATTGTTACACTCTCCCCCACTCAAAACTTTTCGTCCCCGAAAAGGAAAAAGAAAGGAAGAGAAGAATTAAGAAATCAATATATCTTACTTAAATATTAAATTTATAAACAAACAAATTTACAAAAATTAATAATTTAAATAAAATATCAAATTATAACCATTAAATCCTTTTATACTCAAATTAATAAAGTTTGGAAAACATTTTCGAAATTTTTCTAAGTCCAAAATTTACGGAAAATTTTGGAAGTCTTCTTTGTATGGAGAGGCACGGGAGAAAATATAATATCAAATATAACAATATACAACATATATTTTCCAAAATAATATATATCCCAACACGGGAAAAATAATATAATAGTGCTATAAAACCGTAATCTGAGAACGTGCCTATTTGTCAGGCAATTAACGCTTAATTATGAAACCAAAAGCAGTAGTAATTCTTTCCATAACCTGTATTTCACTTATATAATCCAATAAAGTTAACAATTATATAAAATGAAATATTTAAAGTGGTTTCAACCATAAACAAACAAATCAATACAAACATCAATCACTTACAATAAGGCATACAACCATCACGTGAAATCAACACAAATCAATCGTTCATTCATATCAAACAAAACAAATAGTTGTTCGTGTTCAAAACTTTAAATTGTATAGAATAAAGAATAAACTAATAAGGGCACCATTTACTCAATAGTGTTAGATGAAACTAAATAGATTATTCATACATCCAAACAAATTTAATGTATCTTTACCCAAACAAGCATAAACCAAAATAAACAACAAATCCAAACAATTGAATTAAGTTCATTCTTTTTAATTTCATTCATATAATAATTTATTTTTTTAATTTACATTTTATTTCTTATAGTTTCATTTATTTCCATCCATTAATTCAGTGTTTATTTCACTTATTTGCACTTATACTTACATAAAATTCATTTTTTTAATTTGTAGCCTTTCAATTATACTTAAGTTTATAACAACTACAACACCCAATTCTTATTTATTAAAGAATTTCATTAAATACTTTCATTATTTCAATTTTTACTTGTAAAATTTCCTATTACATTTTCTCTTAACATTTTAACTTTTATAGCGGGTAAGTTATATATATATATATATATATATATATATATATATATATATATATGTTAAAGAATGCAATTGACAATTTATACAAGTTTCTCATGTCTTTTAACTAATTAATGTTCAATAGTCATTTCTTTTATTTTATAGGTTACAATTTCAATTCCTTTTTCATTACATTTATAACTTAGCATTAAATCTCTTATTTCCTTTAGAGGTTTCAATTATTTAGTTGAATTTCATTTCACTACACAATTGAAACTATTAATTAACGGAAACTTAAGAATTAAATACCGGATTTTATTCAAATCATTTTAAAATAATAGATAAATGTATATACTGGCAACATATATATCTAATTATATTTAAAACAATTTACAATTTATATTTGTTTATCAAAATAAATCTGCAGTAAAACTATTACAGTGGCCCTCCCCACTTTGAAACTCGAAAATAAATGTCGATGATGCGTGCACTCATCACCGAAATTATTTTCCAGCGATAGAGAGGGGAGTACAGAATTTATTTCTTTCCAAACTTTCTTTAAAACAATTCTTTCAAATCATATTGAAATATTTGTATCAGAAAATACTTCTAAATAATATTATTATTATATTTCAAAATCGTTCAAAAGAAATTTTCAAAATCCCGGAACTTAAGTCCTAAATTCTCAATTTATTCTCATTTATATTACTTTCAAATTTAATTTCAGCTAATATTTATAAATTCCACTACCTAACAACCAATATATTACAACCAAATATAACCTTTATAAAATTTATTACTTTATCTCTACTACTAATAAAGAAAATTCGTTCAACTACTTTACTCGGTGTCTTTTTGAAATTCCAAAAGTGCCCTTGCCTTCCGTTTACATATTTGCGCTCAAATAAAATATCAACGTATACAATAACATAAATAACCCATGCGTGAAGCACAAGCCCATACAAGTATATAGAAAATATAATAGGCAAAATTATTTCATTCACATATATTCAAAACAAATATTATGTCGGTCTGTCCTATTAAGTGTTTAGAAATCCTTATTGATGTCATGGCGTCCTATGTATTAACCAGAATTTATAAATACAAAACCGAACAAATTAACACAATATCAAAACCTTTTATAACACTAACAAATACGCTCTCTCATATATACACTCGGCGACTCACCATGGGGTATTACTACCCTATTAGTAAAGAGTCAAACCTCACAAAGCTAAGGTTTATCTCTAAACCAAAGCTCTGATACCAGATGTAACGTCCCGCCTTTTTGTACGCTTTAAATCGACGATAGACAACACACGTCAGACTCAAACCATACAGAAGGACGGATTGTTATGGGGTAAATAAGAAAAAGGGAGAAAGGAATAAAACAAAATAGAATCTTGCAACGGAACGACAAAATATAATAATCAAATAAACAGTTCATGAAGCTGTGACGACCCAGAATTTTGGACAATTTAAATCGGAATATTTAATTGATTTTAAATATTTAAAAGTTAATTTTTAACTTGAATTCAAATATCACTATTTATTTGATAATTAAATTATTGAATTAAATAAGTTGAAGTTGGGTAAAATGTTGAATCTGGAGTTTTAAGCCTGTTAAAAATAATTTGAAGGCTTATAAAATTTATACTGATAATATTGAAGATAATGGAAGTGTTAAAATTGAATTTAACAGTGATTTGTTCTGTTTTGAAATTTTATCGTTTTAAATTGAATTTAAAAATAGCCTTCCGAGGCACAGTCTCGAAATTCAGTGAAACCAGTTCCATTGGATCCGTAATATTGTATTATTATCGGATTTCAATTTTCGTAGTGATCGGAGTTGTTGTGTGAGCATACGATATATAAACGTGCTGGAAATTTTATCGAAATTCAATAAAATAACCGGGTTCAAAAGCTATCTTCTCCATATGATCGAATTTGGACTCGAAACCTTTTCCATTGCGTTCAGAATAAGGGTATAACATTATAAATGCCTAGCGGGATGCCTCGATAGGAAGTCAAGGTTTTAAGTTGTCGATTCAAGTCGATTTAAATTTAAAATTAAAATTTTAAATGTAAAATATATATGGTTGACTGGTCAAATATTCTTTCCCATCAGCTGAAATTCCTCTCACCATCAGCTCTTATCCTTGTCCAAATCACTGTACCCTAGCCTATGCTAGCACGCAATTATGTTTCTCTGTTTCCCCTTCAAGGCCGACAACTTCCTTTATTAAAATCGCGTATTATCATTCCCCTTCTGATTCAAAATAAAACATCAGAGCATCAGTAAGGAAAATGGCGGAGTTTAAAAAAATAAAAAAATATACCGAGAGGAAAGTTGTCTTCCTTTTAACTTCCGTTCTTTTCGAATCCAAAAAAAATAGAGAGAGGGGGGAAATGAGCGAAGTCGAGTATCGCTCGAGATTGACACAATGAGCCGATTAACAATCGAGGGATTACGAGATCTAGGCTCGGTCGCATCGTGATTCCCATGCTTGAAGGTTGGCGAAGGATGAATCGAGGTTCTAGATCTCGAATTCACGAGTGACGCATTGCTTGAAGGCGATGAAGGCATGATACTACTGATAGGATTGAGGCGTGTGTTGACGATGGTGATGCGGGTCGGCGTTGAGGGGTGAATTTGAGCTCGACCTCGAAAGCTTTGCCAATTTCGATCTGGTCGATGGAAGATGGTTGTAGCCTCGAGCAGTGCAATGAAGGTACATGCCTGTTTTAATTTAAAATATACATGTATACGCTTAAAGAAATAAATATATATAGACAGATAATATTTATATATATTAATTTATACAGTTAGAAAGGGAGTATATACATGTGTTGGTAGACAAAATCTATACAGTGGAAAATATGTATATAGGTGCAGTTTTCAATTTTAATATATATATATATACACATACATGACTATTTTAATTATATAGGTAAGCTAGAAAATTAGATATGTATAAGGTTTTGGAAAAAATTTACGTATATGAATTTTAAAATGTTGAACAATATGTAAAATTAGGTTTTTGAAGTTATATAAATTAATTTTATAAGTGTATGAGGTGCATAAATATATATATATATATATGTAAACATATCTACAAAAAAAATATACATACAAATTTCCATTTACTAGTCTATTTCAAAATAATAGGATTTGGCGATTAAATTGTTCAATTAACTTATTTAATTTATTATAGTTACAAAAAGGTTTCAAAGAGTAAATTATTAGTTTAAATAAAATAAATGGATAGTAATTAATGGTTCGACCAATTCAATTATTAATAAATCGTATGATGTTTGTACAAGGTCCAAAATTATGAAGGAAATAGCCGGTTTGTATTGGGGTGCAAACAAAATCAAAGGTGAGTTAATCTCACTCATCTGGTTTAATTTAAAATTTAAATGGTTAAATATAAATAATTGGTTGAATGGTTGAATTGATGTGATGTGTTATATTATAGTATATAATACATCTTGGAATGACTGATTTCCCACATTATATAGCGGATGAGACCCTATGCGCCGCATAATAGCGGATGATATTATATTAATCCCATATATCGCGATATTCAACCTCGAAGTGGAATTGGTATTGTGCTAACATCTGTGGATGTAGGGAAATGGGTTGGAGGAATCCAACTGGATTCCTCAACATTTATTTAGATTATTTAATATTCTCTGTTATGATTATTGATATTCTGTGATGAATTATATTGGAATATTGAATGCTATAGTTTGATTGAATATTTTGGTACAGTGAGTTATCTAAATATATAGAATTAGATTTTTGAAAACAAAATAAAAGAATGAATTTGTAAGTAAAATAACTATAGAGAATCTGAATAAATTTAAGGATAAGTTGGAAAATAATAAAAGTGATTTTAAAATTCTAATAAATAAATTTTGAGTATGGAAAGGGGATTTTTAATAACAGAGAAATAATGAATTTTAAACCTTAAGTGACATTATTTAAAGGAATAAAGAATTTATTTTAAAAGTCCATGTTTTAAATTTATTGAAATAGATAGAGAAGGAATTTATTTCAAAATGGAGTAATTTGGAAATCAATTTGGAAATTGATTTAAGTGTTGAAATTGGAAATTTAAAGGAGAATGTGACTATGGAATTTATAAACTGGGTTTATAAAAGTAAAGTAAAATATATCAGTGGATATTTGGGAAGAATAAATTCAAGATGGGAATTTATTAAAGGAAATGAGAAAATTTGTTTAAAAATAAACAATGATTTATTTTTAAAGGATGCGAAGAGAAATATATTTCCCTGGATAGCCAAGTACGTTTTCAAAGTAATTTTTAAATATAAGATAAAAGTTTTAATGTTGTTTTAAAAAGCATGTTTTAGGAAATTTATTATTTCTAAATGTTTAAATTCTAAAGTAAGTATTTTTCAAATCTATTATCGTAGTAATTATTTAAAGGTGACTGAGTATTTTGTTTCAAAGGAGAAAATCTAGTTTATATTTTATGAAATAACCTTATTTTAAATATTCCTAAAGTGTTGTTTTTAATTAAGTATTAAAGTAGTTTTCTCTAAATTTAAACGTTAAAGCATATTTTACAATAAAGTGTTTTTAAATTATTTTAAAAATCTAAAGTTTTGTGCTTGGTGATTTCAGTGGAAATAGAAAATATTTGGGAAAGTTTATTCTGTAAAAGGAAGGTAATTTGAAACTGATTTCAAAAGGGTTGAAAGTGAAAATATATCTCGCGAAGATATTTTGAGAATAATAAATAATTTGGAGAAATTATTTATGTTGATGGATGTTATGAATATTAATTGATAGTTAAATCACCGACTATCAATATTGGCCAATGCGCTTATCGTTTCGAAGTGACCGGGATCGAGATTTATTTCTCAAAAACCACTTCGATCCTGTTTGTACGTTTTCGTGGAAAAACGAGTTTGGATTCGAAGATGGAGCAGTGAAGTGCCAGGGCTAGTCACTACTAATCCTGAGGATATTTCCAAAATGGATGTAGTAGGAATAGTGCCTTCGGTTCCGTTCGAACCCGGGACGGACTTGTATGGATGAATGCTTTCAGAACATCATCAGGTGGACGATGGGCATTCTAAGGGATATGTTCTAAAAGGTAATGCTTAGCCTCAAGCCTCATCAACCTGGAATGACCAAAAATCAGGGGTTATGCAGCAAGGCTTGGTGGGCAGCACCCATTTCCGGGTAAGGTCATCCCTGTCTAGATGTTCCTTTTATTTCGGCTTAGTGTTGCGGTTATTGATCCCAACTGTGGGATGATCTTACTCGGGATTATCCAGTAAGGGATAGTCCAGGTCTTGTGTTGCAGGGGGTCGGGAGTGATCCTCGGTACTGTGATCTAGGCCACGTACGTGATAGGTGGTACCCCAGTTCCTAGTCTTTGGTTGGAAATCCATTCTCACTACGCTCCTTCTACGAGTTTTTTTTTGTATTACCCACACCGTGGCTAGTAGCTGGAATTTAATAATGTAACAATTTCGGCTATTTTGATAAGTATTTGTATATAGACCCTATTATAATATCAGAGGATTTTAATAAAAAGTGTTTTAGCAATCGTAAGGTAAAAACCCGACATGTTTATTTGTGGCGTGGTCTTACGAGATGCTTTTGTTTGCAAAAGAATTTTTGAAACTTTAATAATCAATTTGAGTGTGATTTCTCACGCTGGTTTTCCATACTGACTCGGGTGTTATTTAACTATAATGCTCGGGTCAGACCGAGTATTATAGGATACGGGATAGGATGCTGTGGAGCTTAGGAGACGAGATGGATGGCAATGCGTACTTCCGTATTTGATTATTGTTCCGTTGTGTAGCCAGTTGTATGTTATTGATATTGTTGAACTCTGATGATGTATTCTGGTGATGTAATGTACAAACAGATATAGTGTTCTTTTGTGTACAGATTATTGATTTTTATCCCGCTGCGATGGTAAGATTATGTTGTTGTTTTCTGTTTTCTCTTCTTCTACCTCTTTTTCTTTAACCCAAATGGTTCGTATTTCTGTTCAACTTGAGTTGATTTATGTAGAATAGCGTTGACTCAAGGGGTACAGATATGTGGGTCGTTACAAAAGCTGTTTTACAAAATAGTTGATTTTACTTATACAATACATATCAGAGTTACACATACCAGAGAATATTAATAATAATGCAGCGGAACAATGTGATGCAGTGGAATAATATAATAATAATAAACTCTTAGTCTTCATCCTACAGAAGAAAGTTCTTCCAATCCTGAAATGCTCAGGATGACCCGAGCGAATTGAAAAGACAAAACACTCGAGTCAGAACTAAAAGATCTTATGTAAGTTAAATCAACAATAAATAATACGAGTGGAACGGCGTAAGAGATGTTTACGGGATTTGACATCTTTTATGCAGTGTCTAACGTGAGTGCAGTAACTCAAGAGACGCTCGGGATTCACATCTCCTAAGGATCCGTTAAATTATTTACTATGTAGTAATATTTCGCTATTATAATAATGTCTATTAGTAAAATAAACTTACTTTTTAATAGCATTAAGGGGCTACCCATATAGCCCTTAACACGTAATAGTCTAAGTAGTCCATCCAATATCATGGTCCCTCCTGATCGGGAAGCCACCAGAGGATACCATACGGGCTACGGGAGAAAACCAAACTCGTACAAGGCTCGATAGGGTAGGTGACACGGCACAACTAGGCAATGCCAGGGTAGATATACCAATTTTACTTCCGGGTAGGTGGTAACGTATAGCAGCTACTACTGCCCACCTCGAGACACACCCCCAAATCAAAAGAATCAAAAGTGGCCACTGAATAAATCTCAAAGTCAGAATATAATATCGAAGGAGTGTGTCCGATCAGAGGAATGACCTCATTAGCCCGTCGATTGCTCCTGTTTTAGCCACCTTATGCCAACTCACGGGAGTCGGGTCCACGTATTTACCTCAAGGAAACGCCGCCACCATCCTACTTTATTTTGGAATCTCCACCACGTGCACGGTTGTTAAAGTGATTTTCGGAGTTGGCAAAGAGTATGGTAACTTCCGATCCCGGTCTCTTCAACAACCAAACGTTATTACAACACCGCGGTCATTTTTAAAATAAATATACTTCGAAACCAGGATATAATATTTATTTCAAAACCATATAAATACGATATCATTTTCGTTTCAAAACCAAATCAATATGATATCCTTTTTAAAATCATAGTATTCAAAGTTATAAAATTTCGAAACCAAAGACTTAAAACTATAACACGTCCAAAACGTAATACTTTGAAATTTATAGCTTTGAAATATAACTTCCAATACTTTAATGGTTCAAATATTAAATTACTTTATATAATAAAATAAATTCTTCAATTTCACAAATCAAATTCCAAATACAGATTCGAACCCCAAATAACCATTTTAGTTTCCATATATTTCAAAGCTTTGAATATTCCACCATTTCAAAACTAATTCTTTGATAATTCCATTTCTATCAAATTAAATTACTATTATTTAGATTTGAAATGTCTACTTAATAAATCAAACATCATTTAAGTAAAACCTTTAAATATCAAATAACTGGATATTCTTTCAGTTGGATTTACTTGATATATTCAGTTACCAACTCGATATTTCTTTAAATCGCTCTAAACCAAAATCAAGTTATAAAAATCATACCCTTAAAAATCTCCATTTTACTTAAATTTCAAATCAAATTTATACGAGTATAATTCTTAAATAATTCAACTCAACCAATTTCACATCTATCTTCCAACTTAATTTTTTTTAAGTCATTAAAACTCTATATATACAATATCTTAAACTGGTACTTAACCATATAATATAAACAATCTTACTCCATTATTAAACTTATTTTTATTAAACAAATTTATACATTGCTTAAACTCAAAAATTTAACTATATATATATATATATAATAATACTTATATAATATCAAAAATTAATATTTATTAAACCGTATATTTCTTTCCAAAACCGTATAAAATCATTTCAAAATATTTTCATATATAGACCACGGTGTCTGTATATAATTTTCTACCCTATGGTCAAGTGATACGGATATTTATCATTTCAATCCGTAATTTAAAATAAAAATTACGGTTATATCATTTCAAACCGCAATCCCTAATGAAATAAAAATAAATGGATAACGAACCGGCAGATTATAATGATATAAAATAAAACATCCATTCACCCATCATCCAAATCACACACCCATCACAATCATCATCCGAACAATCAATCAATACCAATACATAACTAATAATATATAACAGGTATTTAACATGCAGTTATATTCAATAATAGATTAAATAACGATTAAATTTTAAATAAATGCAGTTAACTGAGATGATGAAAAAAATAAGAAACAGTCATAATTTAATTCAAAATCACAACATAAATTAAATTTAACAGACATAAGAAATTCTAGAAGTTGTGATGGGTTAAAACACTCACCTTTTGAATTTGAATTGAATTCAAATTCAATTTAAACCCAAAAATCAAACAGCCTCAGATTCCATCCAAACTAGAGCCAAATTGTCTAGAATATTGATAAGACCCTAACGCAAAAACCGTGCGTGAATCGGACCTCGTACGTAAAAGTTATAATCATTAGAAGATTAAACGATTTAAATTCGAAAATAATTAAAATAAAAATAAATGTCACCAATTCCCTGTCACGCGCAAACTCTCCCAAACCACCGAACGCACGCATCTTTTAGGGTTAGCCGCCGCCTTCGCTCAACGTACATTCGACGTCGCCACGATCTCCTATGGCCAGATCCAGGCCCGCCGCGCAACTCGCCGTCCCCAGCCGCCCCTGCGGTCATCACACGCACGCCGATGGCGTCCCCAATCACCTCGTGCCGTCGCACTCTAACGGCCATTTTCTGGTGATTTATGACCACTACGACACGCACCAAACTGTTGGATCGACATGCCTCGACCTCCTCTACACTTTCCAACAACCCGAGTCGAACCCTTGACGAAGATCCATCATCAAATCCAATACCGACATACGAACGGCCGAAACAAAAAGCCCAATTTCTGGTCAAACCACAAACCAAATCGAAAAACGAATTTTAGATTTAGGTTGCGCTTGTCGAGAGTTTCGATATATAATTTTTTTGAGGAGTTTGAAATTTCAACTTGATTTTTGAATTGCAATTGGACTTGGAATTGTCTGCCATTGAAATGAGGAGGTGAAGAGGAATTGTACCCACATAAAAATGAGAAATAGAGGCAGGCTAGGGTTTATAACAGGGTATTTGTAGACAAACTAAAATTAGAATGGACCGGATCGATTGGATATACGCGTTGAACGATAAAATGGCCCGAAAAGCCCGTTCTGACTCCAGAACGAAATAGGGTCAACCCATATATCAAAATAGATGTTTTAAAATGTTTTAAACGCGATGCAACAGGTTTCACGTCCAAATTCCATTGTATGAAGAAGTTATTCTAAAATCAAGTATTCCAAATTGATTTCAATTTCATTCATTTCTGGACGTTTCGAGTCTGTACGATCAATCGACAAGTTCGATCGCTACGGAACTTGAAATCCTACAATAATTCACCGTTACGGATCCAATGAAACTTGTTTCGTCGAAATCCGAGTTAGTGGCCAAAATGGCTATTTTTACATTAACTAATTAAATTAATAAATTAACTAATTAAATCAAATTTTCAATTTCAATTCTTTCATTGACAAATTTCATCATTTTTGATTTCCCAATCATTTACAATGATTTAAACAAATTTAAATGTCAACTTAGAGTTAATTAATTTATCAAATATCAGTGTTAATCTCAATTTATTGAATTCGGAATTTATAAATAAAATTCCTAAAATTTCCATTTAATTAAATTAACCAATAATTATTCCATTCATTATTGTCAAATAGATGGATTTAACATTGGATTCAAAACTATTACATAAATTTTCTCATACTCCATCTTCATTTCAAATAACATGTCATTTAGCTATTTCAATTTCATTTAATTGCAATAAATCCAATTATTGAATTTTGCATTTCAATTAAATAAATAAAATCTTGATTTCCATTCTTTAAATCAACCAATTCATATTATGAATAAAATTAACATTACTTCCGACAATTATTTTAATTTAAATTAACAAAACGTTAAATTTGGATTTATTGTAATTGATTACCAAAGTTTATTTAACACATTAAATAAATAAACAACCTATATTAATCGTCACTTATTTGCTTTCCATTGCCTTTATAAGTTTGTTTCTTATCAACCGAGGTTGTTATTCCATATAACACTAATTTTATTCCATTCTACTTATGATACCCTTGCATTACATACTTCAATATTTTCATTTTCATCTTTATTTCAATTGCATAATATTAAATTTCAAATGCTACATAATTACACTTTATTATAAATTAGATTTCAATGGAATGATTTGTTTGTCTTTCATTACACTACTATATTCAAAAATCCAGCTTTCCTTTGTATTAACTATTATTTCCATTTTATTATATTTGTCAGATATGTACATTAATTATGATTTATATTCTCAATCTATTCATTTACTTGGTTTTATACTTTTATTACATCAATTACTACCTTATAGATAAGTCTATGTTTCTATTTAATTTACATTTATTAAAAATTTATTTCCAATTTCTATTAACAATAGGTGACATACAATAAACATTACCGTTACCCTTTAATCACATAATAAGCTTTTATTACTTACAAATCAATGTTGCAATTTATTTTCATACTACTAATTTCATTCACTTATGTTCAATTTATAACCAAACATAACATTTAGATTTTTTTTTCATTAATTGGTATTCCATTCAGTTCATAAATTTATTAACTTTGATTAATATTGTTTACCTTGCATTCTAGTTATCATTTCATTAATATTATTCCCAATTTTATTTCTTTCAGTATTAATTGCACAATCATATTAAATTAACAAATTATAATGTTTCCACTATTTCTTTATTCGGATTTCATTCCAATTGTCAAAATTAATTTTTAATTACCATTGCCACATTTCATTTTTAACATTTGCTTCATTATAAATTATAAAGTTTAATTTCCTTCTAAATTTATTTACCAAAATCTTATTAAATTAACCAATTTAGTTATCGAATTTTACGGATCATTATATATATAACATTTCTTATAACAACTTAAATTTATTTTTATAAACATTTCTAAACACAATTTCAATTTGAAACATTTTTATTACTTAGGAGTATGTATGCACGCCCAGGTGGGCTTGCATCTAATCATAATGTACATATTTCAAATCATGTCTAATGTTTTGTTTACAAATATTGTACACATTCTCCATTCATGTCATGGTGTCCATAAATTTCAGTTTATTTTTCAAGCATGGGCCATGTCTAGGCATTATAAAGCAGTGATGAATAGAAAGCTGTAAAGTATTCGTATCATAATTTGATAGTAGCTTATTTCATATTTATTTTCACATATAAAATAATAATGCAATTGTTTCATATTTGTCAAGGGCATCTTCAATACTATCTTTAATTTCAAGCTACCAATTATATATATATATGGTGTTCGCGCCAAAATTGGCCACTAACATCAAATCTAAATGAAAGCACCATATCACAGATAGAATGTATGTGGAGAATATAAATATGAAGAACAGTTAAAATTAAAAAGGAAGCAGTAATAGCACAAGATTTATAGTGGTTCGGCTGACTCCGGCCTACGTCCACTTTAGAAATTTCCTTTTTATTGATATGAGAATCAATAACGGTTACAATCCAGAGTTTTTAAAGCAATAATTGCACAGTAGACTTAAAGGGAAAAAAGGAGGAAAACAGAATGAAGATTCCCCTTTTCTGAAGCCCTACATGTTATATTTATAGGAAAAACCTGAGTTACTGGGCTTTCTAAAAGATCCGAGCCCATTAAGACCATAGCTGACCCTAAATCCAACATGTCGATCCACTCCAGACTCCAACGTGTCGATCCTATCCACTCATTCAATGTCGACCCCTCCATTCATGCCGACCCAAAGACTTACACACGCCAAGCCGAAGACTGGAGGATGCCGACCTGAAGTAAGTAAGCTGTAACTCAAAGCTACCAACCCCATTCAATAGGCCAATACCATACTTACCAACCCAAAACCAAACTATCAATCCTCTTCCTCATCGATATAAAACCAAACTGGCGATCCCATACTAACCGACCTAAAACCAAACTGCCGATCCCCTTCCTCATTGATCCAAAATCAACCCCTTCCTCACCGATCCAAAACCAACTGCCGATCCTGTCTCCAAATGCTTGCCAAACCCAGAACGAGAAGCCGACCCACACATGCCGATCGACTTATGCCGATCTACCTTCACCAAACCATATCCATACCCCAACACCGAGCCACTCCCAACTCTGATACCTCTCAAGCATGCCGATCCACTGCCAAATATGCCGATCCAATTTATGCCGACGCCGAACCTGTGGATGTGTCGATTGCTTGGAAACCCGAAGCAAAGCCTGGAATGACTCTAAGCAACCTAGGTGAAAACCCGAAGTAAACCCACAAGTGACTCGAAGCAAACTTCGACCATCTCAAATCATCTTGACTTTTGTTGAAACTCTACTTCGAGTATCCCGCGACTTTTGTCCATCGACAATGCCGAATCCCGGCTTCATAATCATGATCATCATCCGTGATTGATTGTCTAACCATCCAGTTGAATCAAACTCATCGTATTCAAGTCTCGACAAGCGAGTAGTCGATTTAGTTGAATCTGCCTTGTCCACGGCCTTGCCAAAAGGCGGGTTAACATTTGCTCCCCAAAACATGCCTTGCTATCGGAAGGTGTGTTTTGAATAGCCTTAAATCCAATATCCAAAGTCCATATGTTATCCACAGCCATATCTTCTAATTCATAATCCAATCCATTTTATCCTAGTACCATTGTCGTATCCTTATCCAAAACTACGACTGCTCCGAGTCGTTATCTGATTCCTATCCAGTAACCAAATTCTTATCCAATTCCACATCCATCAGAACCTAACAACGTGTTCTAATCCATCCATATCCAATAACCAAATGATATCCAAATCCAGGACCGCTCCGGGTTCATGTCCAAATCCTTAGTTGTTCATAGCCAATATCCAAATCCGTAACCTCTTAGGGTTCTTGCCAAGCGTAATCCACACTCAACGGCCTGCGTTAAGTAATGACATGGTGTTCCTAGTTCAGTGTCCCCAAATGCTAAGTACTGCCGTGGCTTAAGTCCTAAGTTAAACCCTGGTCGCTCCGGACCCTTTTCGAGCATAGTCCATACTCGACGACCTAAAATAGTAACTGATAGATAATATGGAGCCTAAGTCCTACGCCGTATCCTAGTCTATCCGGACCCTTGCCGAGCATAGTCCATGCTTGACGACCTTTTGGCCAAAAACCAGACAAAAAGTCAACCAAAATCCAACCTGAAATCCAGATTTAAACCAGAAATCCATATCAAAAGTCCAAATCAAAATCTAAATCAAAAATCAAGCATCCAAACCAAAATTCAAACCAGAAAACCAATAAAATCGGAAGTTCAAACCGAACTCCAAAACTAAGCATAAAAAGTAAGTGTCCAAGCCAAAAACAAAAAACAAGTTTCACAAACCAAAGCATCACGGTTTATCATCATCTCAGAGCATGCCTAAGGGTTATCTCCGTCCCCGTACATGAGTAAGTGATTTAGCCGTTTGCCAAGAGTTTGTTACTTATTCCAAACCACCACGATTAGTTAATGACCAACTGATCGCCATTCCTGAGCCTCGCGCCATCGTTATTCAAGGTAGGCGGTGGCTACTCCTGTTCCACTGCCGCATTCCGAGTTTCGACATACTGCCACAACTGAGCATTCCTTACATGCTCTTCGATTATATCCTTTATATGCCTATAGCTATTAGTATCATGTCTGTCTTGGTCGTGAAAGAGACATTGCCTTCCTGATGACATTTCACATTCTGAGGGTTCCCTCCTTGCGGCCTTCGATAAGGAAGATGATTCCAAACATCCAAGTATATCTGTTCCAATGTCTCATTCAGTCCTGTGTAAGTGGAGAATTTTGGTTCTCCCCAGCGTTTCCTCTTTCCTTCGTCCTTATCCTTACCTGAGCTTTCATTGGACAGTTCTTCATCCTTAACCACATTTACTTCCTTTGACCTCATATCCAAACAAGCATCCTCTTGTCGAAGAAATCTCTCAGGTTCATGAAAGAATTCCCCGAGATCCATTGGTGGACCTCGTATCAACGATACATTGAAATCCTAATTATCCTTGACTCTTGATATTGCCCCATCAGAACTATTGATCGATCTGGTCGATCCACCGAATCCATTACTGCATTAAACCGAGTTAAAAAAGTCTTGAGTGATTCATCCGCCCTCTGCTTAACTAACGTCAGTGTCATCACATTCTTCGGCCTTTTTATATGAACTCAAAAATGCTTCAAGAACCTATCCACCAATTCTATCCATGTTCCAATACATCCATCTTCTAGCTATCTGAACCGCATAGCAGCTATACCGATCAAGTATAAGGGGAAACAACGGGCCATAACCTCCTTTGATGCCTCCAACACCTCCATATGCCTTGTGTACCTCATCAAGTGGTTAGTAGGATCCGTCTTACTGTTGTATAATTCCAGAGCGGACAGCTTGAAATCAGGTGGATTCTTAGCCATTCTAATGTTATGGGTAAATGGATTTTTGTTTACTCCCTCCAAATCTTTGTTTGTCATACCTCCACGAATGGTTTGCCTGATAATGTTAGTTAATCCAGTGTTACCTACCAAGGGTTGCCCCCTATCCATATTTCCTAATTGTCCTCCAAGTCCTCAGGGGAATTCTGGTACATACTCCTCATCATGCACTCATGTACTCCTATTGGCACTGAGCTACGCAGCGTCATCTGGTATCCCTCCATGGATCGGTCTAGCATTACCTGGTGGTGTGCCCCCGATTCTAGGACCACACAAATTAATAGTTTTTTGCTGATTATGGGCTACCACCGCTAAACCACTCCATCTACTTGCTGGTTGAGTCCTTCTAATCCAGTTCCTTAGATCTGAG
The DNA here is from genome assembly GCA_030765085.1 of Allium cepa. Classification (NCBI taxonomy): domain Eukaryota; kingdom Viridiplantae; phylum Streptophyta; class Magnoliopsida; order Asparagales; family Amaryllidaceae; genus Allium; species Allium cepa. The sequence goes on from CM060939.1 coordinate 815,552,963, forward strand.
CTCCTGCAGTTCCTGCTTGTCCAAATTGTCTGAAAAGTGTCTGCATCATTTCCTCTTGCCTTTTCATCAATTGCTTCTACATGGAATTCATCATGACCTGCATCTCGTCCCTAGTGATGTAGACTGAGGATTGATTAGCTCTAAAGGAAGCCTCCTGACTTCCCTTTTGTTGACTTCTTTTCGTCCACTGTCTCCTGGTTAATTGCTTTGCCATAGTCTCCAAAATCCAAATTCCTAAGCCTTTAAATCCAAAATCCTAGCTTTCCAATCCTTGAGTGCTATCCTTCTTAGTGAAAGCACCAAAATGTTAGCGTCAAAATTGGTCACTAACACCCAAATTCAGATGAAAGCACCAAATCACAGTCGCATATCATAGATAGAATGCATGTCGAAAGTATAAATGCAAAGAACAGTTAAAATTAAAGAGGAAGCAGTAATAACACAAGATTTATAGTGGTTCGGCTGATTTCGGCCTACGTCCACTCTAGAAATGTCCTTTCTATTGATGTGACAATCGATTAAGGTTACAATCCAGAGTTTTTAAAGCAATAGTGGTAGAATAGCCTTAAAGGGAGAAAAGGAGCAAAACAAAATGAAGATCCTCTTTTTCTGAAGCCCCACATGCTGTATTTATAGGTAAAACCTGAGTTACTGTGCGTCTTGAAGGATCTGGGCCCATTAAGACCATTGCCGACCCTAAATCCAACATGTCGACCCACTCCAGACTCCAACATGCCGATCTCATCCACTCATTCAATGTCGACCCCTCCATTCATGCCGACCCGAAGACTTACACATGCCGACCCGAAGACTGGAGGATGTTGACCCGAGGTAAGTGAGCTATGACTCGAAGCTACCAACCTCATTCAATATGCCGATCCCATACTTACCGACCCAAAACCAAACTACCAATCCCCTTATTCACCGATCCAAAACCAAATTGTCGATCCCATACTTACCGACCCAAAACCAAACTACCGATCCCCTTCCTCATCGATCCAAAACCAAATTGCCGATCCCCTTTCTCACCGATTCAAAACCAAACTGCCGATCCTTCTTGCTGAACCCAGAACGAGATGCCGACCCACACATTCCAATCGACTTATGTCAAGCTACCTTGACCGAACTATATCCATACTCCAGCACCGAGAAACTCCCAACTCTAGTACCTCTCAAGCATGCCGATCCACTGTCAAATATGCCGATCCAATTTCTACCGACCCCGAGCCTATGGATGTGCCGATCACTTGGAAACCCAAAGTAAAGCCTGGAATTACTCAAAGCAACCAAGGTGAAAACCGAAAGTCAACCCACAAGCGACTAGATCAAACTCCAACCATCTCAAAACAGCTTGACTTTTGTCGAAACTCATACTTCGAGTATCCCGCAACTTTTGTCCATCGACTATGCCGTCCCGACTTCATAATCATGATCATCATCTATGATTGATTGTCTACCCATCCAGTTGACTCAAACTCATCGTATTCCAGTCTCGACAAACGAGTAATCGATTTAGTTGAATCCGCATGTCCATGGCATTGCCAAAAGGCAGGTTAACATATGGCTTATAGAAAAGACAGTATATTTGAAAGCCAAAACTTTTGGTACATTTTTGTTAAAATTATGAGAAAACAAAATTATGTTAAAGAAAATTATTGACTTAATTAATAATGGCATCTGAACTTAAGTTGTTAAATTATATTTCTAATACTTCACATTTCATTGCCATAAATTTAAGAACGTCCATCCATCCGGTTTTACTAAAGAACATAAACTATCATTCAAAGACCAAGTTTAAATGATTTATTTGTCCAACATTTCATATCTATAAACTAATGAACTGCAATTATATATGTCTCATAAAATGGTTTAAACTAGAGTAATTTTGAACAAAATAATAATAAGAATCGGTAGACATATTATGACTTCTGATGAATATATAATATAGATCGACTGTAATCAAAGTTTATTTCTAAAATGGTTTATAATGTTTAATCAAAGTTTGTTTCTAAAATGGTTCAAAATCTTTAACATTTTAATCTGGTAAAATTACATACATTGAAAGTCAAGTTAAATAATGAAGGTTAGGCATACAACCAATGTAAAGCCTTAGATGATGAAAGTTTAAATTAAAATTACCATTACAGCCAAAATATAAGTTAAAAACTATAAAATTCCAAAATTACCATTTCCATTGCAATGAATGTCATTTGACACTGGTTGATTCTCAGCATTATTTCCTGAGTGCCTCCATTCAGTTGTATCAATTATCAATCATGCGTTTGCCCTTGGAGTAAACATAACATTTAGTTTAGAAGGTTCTTTGCCCGTTTGTTCACCATCAATGAAAAATAGCACATATGCTATTAGTGGAAGTATATATACACTCCATAAAATATATGCTATAGAAGATAGATAGGTAGTCCAGAACAACATGTCATATTTTTGTCGTCTAGATACGACATCCTACAATGGTTCTTTAATTAACATATTTCATGGTTTAATGAAAAATTATGTTATAATGGTAATTGGCATGTTGATAGAGCTCAATGATTTGACAACACGATTGGGAGGAGATTAACGTTGTAACCTTGCATTGAACAAAACGGTGGTTTCGTTGCCCTAAAATATTGTAGCTTTAACCTTCAATAAGCCACAGACAGTTCTACTATCGCTTATTATTTTTATCAATCAAATATGCCCACTAGTAAAAAAATTCAGTTGCTTATTTCATTTTTGAAATATGTTTCGTATCCAACCTAAATCAGATATGATTTTAATAACTGCTTCATTATCCAATTAAGTAAATTCCATTTATTGACAAAAAGACATATTATTGTATACGTACCAATGCTAATGGTTACCAAAGAGAAAAACCAAATTATCGTGGACATGCATACACACAAACATAAATAATTTAAACAGTCTTCTTTTGATAGGTTTGCCTAATGTAAACTAATCTAGGCCTTTTATATGTGAAAAGCTTTTGAGAAACCTTTTCTGCAAGATTCCTAGCAAAAGAAAGGCAAGCATATGAATTTTTTGACATTGGAAGTTTCAGTATTGAGTGCGAGAATTCAATATCCAAATGAACTTTCCCTAAGTATATAGATACAGAGCTGAATAAAAGAAGGGTGTAACATGCACAAAATATACATCCTATTTGGTAAATGAATAGATTAAGGTTATAACAAATGAAGTGAGGTAAATATTTTAGATAAAAAACGATAGTGAACAAAATGCATTAAATATGCTAATTAGTTAAACTATACGGTAATTTATTGCGGTGGTTTTTGTATATTTATCTTGAGATTGAAGTTTAAATGTATTTACATCATGAATTTTGAAATTTTATGGTCCATGTATAGGTTTTGTTGTGAGAGATATAGGATGTTATGGAATAAGAAGAAACAATGAGCAAATGATTTGCCTTCTGCTACAAATGCTTTGTGAGAATAGGAACGAGTGTTTTGGGATGCATTTCATCCTACTATTACTGTGAATGTTGTAGATGCTAGAACTGCTTTCACTGGTGATAGTGACATTGTTCATCCTATGAACATATAGCAGCCTGCCGCCTTACAACTTTGTTCTAGTTAATGTTGCAAATTTAAACAATATACCTTTCTATGTTCTTTATCAGTTAGTTGTTATGGGGTTATCGGGTCCTTCTGCCTAGCCAGTGGTTCAAGCAGTTTTTATCGGGTTTTGAGTTATTAATAGATAGGAAGAGGTTGGATCTGAGAATGATTTAGGGTTTGATGGGAAGTAACGATAAGTAATTATCAATGAAGGGTATTTTTGGTAATCCAAAAAGACATGGCTGAAATTAGTTTATGGAATTCTCATTATTAGTAGTAAAGAAGTTCACACTTGTATAATATTCAATTACATGTTCATATTTAGCATTTCAACTTTTTAAACATTTATGGTAGTTTTATATATTTTTAGATTGTAATTGAGCGTTATACAAATTTATCTTATTCATTTTGGTTAACAAGAATGTTCAATAATTTACAAAAGTTTAAATTTTCATTATCTTGAGATTTAAGAGTTATAATTTAACTTCTCATATTTCATTTAAATAATTAGCTTCAATTTGGTCATTGTTTGAAAATTTTAACTGTCATCTAGATTGTCATTGAATTAGCAGTTAAAAATTAAAATTGACAATCAAATTGAAATTGGGATTTAATTACCAGCAAATACCCGATATTGACAACTATGAAATTGCTGTGAATTATATTGATTGTTTGGATGATTGATTGCTATAGATGCTTTTGATTGATATTTTGGGTTGATTCGGATGTTTATTTATTTTGATATATCCTATTATCATCATGTATATTATTTACTGTATATGAACTATAAATAGAATTATTCGAATGAATTAAGAAATAGGTTCAAATGATACATATCTATGACATTGTGATTTGGATTGAAATGATATATATCCATCCCTGAAATTAAATGGAAATAACTACTTGGCCATAGGATAGAAAATTATGTACGGCCACCGAATTGGTTAAATTAAACGATTTTAAATCTTTGAATTGAAATTATTTAAATGGTTTTGATTTAAAAGAAATAAAAACCAATTTATGAAAGTCGAATTAATCACGAATTCGAGTTTAAAGCGTTGAAATAAATTTTGGTTAAACAAAATTGTTAAATAAATCGAGGTTGAGATTTTGAAGATTAAATCAGAATAAGATTGAATTTCATAAATTGATTTGTTTTTTAAAAAAGATTGAACTTTTATTCGAATTGTGAATATCACTAAGTAAAGTGATATAAAAGGATATTTCGAAATTGAGCTTAGAATTTACTTATATTTGAAAATTGGATTTTTAAATTTAATATTAAAGTTAAATTTAATTTAAGTGACTTAAATCGATATTTTGAAAATCGAACTCGAATTTATATAAATTGAAATGACTTAAAAATATGAGAATAGAATTGAAACTAATTCAAATTGGAATTGAATTGAATTTAATTGAATTAATTGGAATTGGGGTTGAAATTGAAATTAATTTGAATATAAATTGGAATCGAAGTTAATTCGAAGTGAGAAGTTGGAATTTAATCGGTTTGACTTTGAAACTATTTTTAAGTAAATTATTTTAGTATAGTTGTTTAAAATCTTTATTCTTTAAATATCTAAATTATTTTGGTTTCCAATTTATTTGGCTATATAACCATTTTAATATTTCAACTATTTTATATTTGACTATTTTAACCATTTAAACTGTTTTAGCTATTTTAATTATTTAAAATATTTTAAAACTATTCAAAATATTTTCAAAGATTCAAACTGGTCAAGGGTGAAATATTTATTTTAAATCATGGATTTAAATACGAATGGGGTTAAATGAAGTTATAACCCAAATGTAAATTCGTAACAATTTTGGAATTGAAATCAAGATGTCAAGATGAAAAGGATTTGAGTTGAAATTGTAGATTTTACGTAAATATGATTTCAAAATGGATTTGATATCAAGCATGAACTGTATCGAAATGTAAAGTAACAATCGGTGTGAAAAATGATGTTTGGTTGTTAAAGAGACCGGAGCCGGATATGGGCAAACTCTCTGTCGATACCGGAACCACTTGTAACGATTCAAGATTTTCGACTTCTGAAAATCGACATTAATACGTCCACTGTATCAACTGCCGAACAATCGAATGTCGAAAAACTGAATTGTTAGGGTTGAAGAAGAAGAGGTAGAAGAAGAAAGAAAGAAGAAGCAATAGAAACAATATCAGAATCTCACAATCGCAGCGGAACAACATATAATAGATAAATGACTATCTTTAAAACAAAGAACTATATCAGTTATTTCATTACATCACATTACATTATCAGAGTGTTACAACAACAAACACAACTGGACAATTATATAAACCTGTCCTCACAACTGAATATACAGCGGAAAAGATAATATCATATACAAGTGATACGCTTCGCCATCCAGCTTGCTCCTGATCTCCACAGCATTTCCTGAATTCCAGAATGACCTGATAACCTGACTCTAGGATGCCCGTGTGGAAAATGATGGGCAGAGTTTAGGAAGGGAACAATAAACTCCAGGTCAGTCATGGGACAGGTGTGAGAACTTAAAATAGTTTATCTTTAAAAAAACAAACAAAGCAATATTTTAAAATAGATTCGCAATGCTTTTAAAAAATGTAACTACCATAAGGCCTCCCGCCACACACACCATGCAAACGCAGAATTGGAGGAGATTTCTCTTTATGATAGTCAAGCATGCTTGATACGAGAAAATTTCTTTGATATTATTATTATAAATGCACAGTGGAAAACCTTTCGAAAGTATAATATAAATCTTAGCCAACATACGACCATTATCGTATGCCTACTATAGCTACCATCTAAACAGTGGGGCGCCACCATAAGTAGATGGCAGGTTCTACAACTAAACCGTACAAGGCTCGTATTGTTTCTTTGGATTCCCAACAAATGGACAGGCTAAGGAACTTCCTATTGCCATATGGGAACGCCTCTGGCGGGACGCCCCGAGAACCAAACCAGATCTCTGCCAACACAAGGTCGGATTACCTCTGCAAAAGTAGGTAACTACTGACACGAGTATGTCATCCCCCGGTTGTAAACAACCTTTATCCGAGGATCCTCAATACCAACAACCACAAAGTAATAAATTTGTAGCAACAACATAGGTTAAGTATCTGGGCTCCATACCATGATACCACCTCTATCCAGAAGGAAATGAACATACCCTAAGGGGCGCTACCCCCTATAACCTTGCTGCATTCTTCCTGTTTGACCATTCCGAGGTGTGAGGTCCGACGAAGTCTCGTCCACAAAGCTACGCTTTTCACAAAAGCTTGCTTCGATCGAAAAATGATCAGAAGCCCTTCAACATCGGTCTTCAAATGCTATCCATTATGACGTATCATTATTCGGAATGGGATTTATGAACTAAAGGTCCTCTCTCGGCTAAACCGAATAACGAGCGCTTATTTTAAAATAAGTGTAGCATTCAAATTCAAGCAAATCACAACAAATACCCATTTAAAGGTAAATATTGATAGTCGGTTATTTAACTATCAATAGATATGCACAACATCACAGATTCCAAATAATTTCCCAAATTATTTATTTTCCAAAAATATCTTCGCAAGATATATTTTCACACTTCAACCATTTGAAAACCAATTTCAAATCACTTTTCACCTTTATAACTTTTGAAAACAAATTTCACATCATTTTCCTTACGCGGAAACATTACCAAATATTTAATCATTTTCACTGAAAATCTGCCGAGTTCAAATACTTTAAAATAATTTATAACACTTATCCAAAATATATCGGGAAGACACTTTGAAATAAAACTATTTTTTCTTTAAACACTTTACTCAAAATATTAGCTATAAAATTAATATACCAATATTACATATAACTTAAGTCCAAACTAATTTTCAAAATAAAATTAGTAGATAGAGTATAACTATTTAAATAACTATTTTCTAAAATAATTATTGATTAAATCTTAGAAATAATCATTTCTATATCAACTTAATAGATCTTTACTTAAAGGATACAAAACAATTTAAGAAGTTAATTTCTCCAAAGTATCCTTTTCAAAACTAATTCTAGAATTATATATATGTATATATCTTTAAAGGCTATTTAGAAATTTTATTCGGCTTTCCAAGGAGAATTCACTTTCATTTCAAAATGGTTCATTTAAACCAATTAACTAAATCCCTACCGATTTACTTTAAATTTACGTTCCAAATCCGTAAATTTATTTCCACACTTCAAAAATAAATCAATGTTCATTTTAAAACAAATTTCCCTTTCCTTTATAAATTCCATGGTGAATTTAAATTTCCAAATATCCATTGATATACAATTTTCAAATCGATTTCAAATATTCACTTTCAACAACAATTCAATTTTTCAATTGATTTCAAAAATAACCAAATCAAATTCCATAATGATTTTTTTTTCGAGAAATCAAACACCAAGTGAATTTCATTCAAATCTCAAATTGAAATCAATTTCTACTAAATCCCAAATCAATTTTCAAATTGATTCCAAATTATTTTCAAAACACCAAATAAATTTCAAAATGGATTTTCAAAAGATTTAAATTCAATCACCAAAAATCAATTCCCAAATGGGTTTCAAATTTTATTTCCTTTTAAAAATAAGTTCCTTTTGAAAAAAGCCAATTCTTTTATTTTTCAAACTCTATAAAATCCGTATTTTGAATAAATTCTTCAACCTTCGAATAATATTACCCGAAATCCATTTATTAAAGCTTTTCCCATATTTTGAAAATTTATTCAATAAGATTGAAGATAAACTTTATTATTTTAGAATTCCTTCTTTTAAATTTATCCAATTCTCAAAAATAAATTTTAATATAAACTTTCAACCTAAATTTTCAAAAATCAAATTTTGTTTATTTATTTCCGGTATCTAACGATACCAAAATTGTATTCGGCTAAATTTTATCCTTCAACGATTTCAATCACAAAGATAATCACATAGAGATTTTAAAAAAACAACACATAACATTGAGACAAATTCGATTATTTGAGAAATCCAGTTGGATCCCTCCAACCTGTTTCCCTGCATCCACAGATGTTAGCACAATACCAATCCCATTTCAAGACGGGATATCGCGGTATATGGGTTTATATAAAATATCATCCGCTATTATGCGGCGCAATAGGGTCTCTCCGCTATATAATGCGGGAAATCAACTCCAAGTTCATATATAATACCAATTCCACTTCAAGGTGGAATATCGCGGTATATGTGTTTAATATAATAACCTCCACTTAATATACGGCGTATAGGGTCTATTTCAATACAACAAATAGCAACCATCATTCAATCACACAATCAAGCAATTTTTAAATTTAACTATTTAAAATTTAAATCGAAACAAATTCGATTGAGTGAGAAGTTCTCACCTTGCTTCCAATAGCGGTTTCAGCGTTTTATTCCAAAAAAATTAAATGTGCATTTAATTTTACTCAAAATTCACACTAGCTCCAATCAATCCCACTCCAGCTCCATCGCGTAGTGCTCGTCCATACGTTTCCATTGCAAGTCGTTTCGTCCAAAACGGACCACGTATGAAAAAGTTACAATGTTTTAAAGTTTACACAAATTAATATACAATTTATTTTCAATTTTATTTTCAAATTTTAACCTAGCTTCAATCTGGCCGTTCGTTTTTGAATTGCAGATCAGGGCCGCTCGTTGCTTTCTTCTTCCCTATCGTGAAAATCACGTATGCCTCAACCCATAGCCGCCACCTACCATGAATTATCGCACCTCCTACATCCACTTCGACAACGATCGGTGACAAGGGTTTCGAAGCCCAACTCGAGAGCCACCATCGACCGAAGACCGGCCCCTCTTAGCCCACTATTTCGTCTCAAAAACTGTGCCCAAGCGCAAACCTTCAAACTGTAACGACCCGAAATTTTGACGATATATTTTAATAAATATTAAATCTAAATTAAATCAAATATAAGCTTGTCAATATTTAAATTGATGAGATATTAAATGTTTAACAGTTATGTATGTTTATAAAAGAAAGTTTGATTTGAAAATTTTAAAATTAAATACTTCAAAACCATTTAAAACAAAATCGGTTCTATTCAATAGAATCAAATCAAAGGTTCATTATTTGATATCTGATAAAATACATATGAATACAATTTTAGTTTTTAAAATGATAAGTTTTAAAATAAACAAACATGAAATTATTTAACATAAATATGGAAGTGCAAAATTAGTATAAAACACAGTTATAATTATAAGATGTAATCAAAGTAACATAAATATACAAAATATAAGTGATAATTTGAAATATTTAAAAAAACAAGTATTTTTAGTCAAACAATGATCTTCAACATTCAAATTGTACAACACAACATCCTTAAATAAAATGTTAAAAACATCATATGAACAAGTATACAATTTCATATAAAATATAACTAACAAAATAAATAAACAAAAATGTTAACAATAACTTTTAGGAAATCATATCAGGAAGTTTGAAAAACATATAACCTGTATATGTAAGTGGAATGATGCAAAGAAACAAGACAAGCTACTTAACAAATGAAACATTCAGGCATAAGAAGAACAAAGTCCACTTATAATAAAACAAGTTCTCACTTCATAGATAAAAAAAAATTCCAAACCTGTATCTTACAAAGTTTGTGGCCGAAGTGATAATATCTTGTACAACAAAGTAAATAACATAAATATCTATGTACTAATAGCAACTGTCAGTAACAATTAATTACTTGCTATCATAATTAATAACATAAGCATTAATTAGCCTAACTTCTTGTTCAACTAAGTACACAGCCGAAATTCCCCTATATCATTACTTTCTGCAGAATTTTACTAGCCAATAAAAAAGGAAAAGGACATGCAGATGGAACTGGCCAGATACAACCTATTGTTAAGTAACTTTAACTTATATTTATGCACCCATATATATTCACCTATAAACTTTCAGTTTATCTATTTACACTGAACAAAACTTAAACTAAAAAGAAGAAAAACTGAAAACAAACAAAGAAAAAAGAGAAACAGAGAAAAAGGAAACAAAGGGGGTTTCAGGAAAGCTTCTTTTGCAGTGTTTCTTCAATACCTTCTGTTCAAATTTGATCAAGTGAGTAAACGAACTAATTTCAACTTTAGTTTATATGTTTGTTTATTAATGATATGTGTTGAAGTAGTTGAGCATACTGTTTTGTATATGTCTGTTTACACTGAATGTTTGCATAGTTGTTCTTGATCAGTACTTTAAATTTTGTACAAAACAAAGCAAATAAATTTACAAAACATATTTATATAGCCGTTTGGATGTGTTAGTGAGATAATTCAAGTTTGTTTGTATGAAAACAAAGCCTGCAAAACATGTTTGAAGTTAACAGTATGATATTAACTCTGTATTTCAAACTACAGATTAAAAGGTAAATCAAAGTTTAAAATTCAAAGATTGAAATTTGTAAATCCAATATTATATTTAGTTTTCATAAACACAATTATGATTTTTAATATAAAAATCTTGATTTTTAAGCAAAGAACAACAGAGCAGTTTTAAAATGAATCAAAAGTGAGGTTTTGTCAATTTTAGGAGATTTAGCTAATTTTAGTTTCTGTAAATTTACAGGTAGCAAGTTTGTAAATCTTTTGATTCTAGAAAAATGTCAATTTATTTTTCGAATGCATATGTTTTGTGTTTGAATCACAAGTAGGGTTTAAGCCCGTATTTTTTCCAGGCTCTGAAAAATCGTGATTGCGGTGTCATTATGAAACCGAGTGTAGTACGATTTTTGGTGGAGCTAGAGGGTGATGTGAGTGACGTTCAGGCGAATTTTTATCACCTCCGGTGATGTGTGGTGGCCGCACGAGTGATTCGTTCATCGGTGATGTTTTCGTGTGCTTGAGCTACAGGTCGATTTTTCATTTCGGCTTGTAATTGAATTTGGGGCTTCGATTTCACTCAAGTGGATCATTTGTGGTGTGTGGGGACTGTAGAGAGTCGCCGCAGGCAAGGTGAGCCACCGTGCACGTGCACGGTGGAGAAATGGAGTTCGAGGATCCGTGAGTGGTGCGCGTGCTCGAGACGTTGGTGAGGTCGCTTCGATTATTCCTGTGTTTCCTCCGAGTAGCGTGCGAGAGTAGCTACAGCTAAACGTTTACAAGTTAACTTTTAAAAAAGAAAAAAGAGAAGAAGAACTGGAGCGAAGAAGAAAGGGAAGGGGAGAGCAACACGGGAGAGCGACGAGGAAACTCGAGTTTTTCTCGAGTAAGGTACGATGCGTCTCGGTGTTTTCAAAAGGTATGGTAATGATTTTTGTACAGGTTTATAGCTAAGTTAATTAAACAAATGTTAATTAATTAAGTTAGTATTTTAATTAAAGGTTGATTTAGGTAGATATGTAAGGAATATGTGATTAGCAGTTAGTAGCTAGAAGGTTGATTAATTTATATTTGAATTTTTAATTGAGATTGGAATTAAAATGTAATTACATGTTAAATCAATTTAAATCTTAAGGAATGATTGCATATCACTTAAAAGTTAATTAACAAATAACTTAAGTGATTAATTAAAGATTTATTAATTAATTAAATTAATAATAATTGGTTAATTAAAGTAGTTTATAATTAATTTTTAAGTTAATTATTTAATAGTTAATAATTAAGAATCAACTAATTAATTGAGTAATTGAGTAATAGTTAATGAATAAAAGTTAATTAGTTTAAATAATTAATTTAAGATGAGATGATTAATAAATTAATTATTAATGATTAACTAATTAATAAATTGATCATTAATAAGCTAATAAATCAGTAATTAATTAAACAGGATAAAATAATTTATTCTTGGACAAATAATTTGGTTAGTAAAGCTAAACTGTTTGGTAGGCATTGATAATCATGTTGATTGACTGTGATATCTGTGATGATTTTACTGTGATATGTTATGATATATTATGGATATCTGTGATAACTGTATATGATTTATCTGATATATCTATTATGTTAATTTCTGATATTTAGTTAAACTGTCAAGTTAAATAGACAACTTGGCCCTTAAAATGGCGTTTGGATCCGATGAGACCAGGATCGGAAGAATCAATTTTGATTCTCCGAAAACCACATCGATCCAAATTAAACGATAGGTCGTAACTTATCAAATGGAGATCGAGATGGAGTTTCAGAATGCAAGGGTTATCGTCGTTAACTCTGAGGGTGATTCCAAAATGAGTGTAACGAGATAATGCCTTCGGTTTCGTTCGAACCCGGAACGAACTTGTATGGATTGAATGCTTTCAACACATCGTCAGGCGGACGATGAGCATTCTAAGTGATATGTTCTTTAAAGATAATCGTAGCCTCAAGCCTCATCAACCGGGAATGGCTAAAACAGGGGAGATGCAGCAAGTTTAGGTGGGTCATACCGAAGCAGGACAAGATTTTCCCCTGTCTAGATGTCCCTTTTTATTTCGGCTTTGTGGGTAGTTGTTGGCCACAACTGCGGGGTTATCTTGTTCGGGACTGTTCAGTAAGGAATGGTTCCGGCCTTGTGTTGCAGGGGATGAAGGGAGTAATCCTCGGTACGGTGATCTAGGCCCCGTACTGTGACGGGCGGTACCCTAGTAGCCCTGCCATTGTTGGATATCCATTTACCCTACAAGACCCTACGGTTTTGATGTGTATTACCCACTTTCGTGGCAGTAGCTGGAATTTAATCATGTAACAATTTCGGCTATTTTCTATTTACTTGAAAACCCTAGACACTATTATAATATCACAGAATTTCCTATAAAATGTTTTGGTTAGCGTAAGGTAAAAACTTACCCGTATTTATTTGTGGGGAGTCTTACGTGATACCTTTATTTTCAAATGATTTTCAAAGTCAAGCAATTTTAACCTGTTTACTCATACCAGACCCATGTCTGACCCGGAGTTTATATTTTGTGTTTTCATAAACTCTTGGGTACTCAAATTTTTACGAGTAGCCAAGTGATAGGTATTGGAAGTGTTGATTCTCTAGAGGAGCTATTTTGGGGAGAAGACCAGACGTATGTATCTATATATGTAGTTCCGCTGTGTAGTTAGTGATGCTGTATTTTGGATGTATGTATGGTCATGTATGTATATGACAGTCCTGTTATATGGTATTGTACGACTCTGATGTATGTATAACTATGTAATAGATATGTGATGTATTATATTTTGTTCCATTCCGCTGTGAGATTCTGATGTTGTTGTTCTTTCTTTCTATTCTTTTCTTTTTCTATCCCTTTCTTTCTTAATGATGAAACGTCTTTCTGGGGTAGAGAAAGGCGGGTCGTCACACAAACACCAATTTCCATCGATTTACTCTACTATTTTCGATCATACCCATTGGATTGAACGATCTCGTCGTGCTCTACATATTTGTAGTTGAAGACTTCGCGTGAAAGTCGATGGATTTAAAGTAAAATGAGGAGGAAGAAGCATAATTTTCGACCATTGAAATTTCCGTTAGTGGCGGCTAGGGTTCTAGCCCTAAGGTTTGAGTAAAAAGGAAAATGTGAGGTCCTTGTATGGAAAATTCCAAAACACTATTCATCCGAAATTTTCCCGAACTCGAAACAAAGCGTGCCGCCTGGCGTTTATAATGTTTTACACCTATTCCAAACGCAATGGAATATATATCGGGAGCCAATTCGATCATATTTGGAAGATAGGTTTTCAAATCGACTATTTAAATTTAAAATTCACTTAAACCGATTTCTACGCATTTTAGCCTGCCTCGGACAAACCGTAAATCCGATTGACACGAAATTTGAAATCTTACAATAATATTACATTACGGATCCGCTGAAACTGGTTTCGTCAATATCCGAGACTGTTTGAAAAATGACTATTTTTACTCGTCAATTAAATATTAAAATATTCATCCACAAATTAACTTTTAATTCAATTTTAAAAGTTCTATAACACCATTATAACTCCAATATGATTTAATACAACTTTATAAATCAAATTTAATCACATTAAACCCAATTTCCAATTATTTCTGTAATTTCAAATATTAAATTATCGATTTAATTATCCAATTAAATCTAGATATTCGAAATATAATTTATTCGACTTACAAATTTTACTGTTAATATTTAAAATAAATTAAATATACGAATTTCAAATGACAGAAATTCTGGGTCGTTATAAACTTCCCCCCTTAAAAGAATTTCGTCCTCGAAATTGCCAAGTAGGAAAAAGTCTTGAAATCCATTAACTTTTTTTTTTCAAAAACAAACCGTTCCAACTTGATTTCAGATTCATTTTAATTTCTTAACTTTTCCAAAATCTGATGGTTACACTATTCTAGTTCAATTCCTACATTTTCATTTCAATTTAGAAATTGACTTTTCATTAACAAAAATTTTCAAAAAAATTCTAACTCCCAAAATTTACGGAAAATTTTGGCAGTGTCTCCCTTGTACGGAGGAGCTTTTGCAATATCACAATAGATATATATATATATATACATCGACCCACACGGTCGGAAAATAGAAAAACAGTTCATATTTCCTATTTTTATTGTGTAGGCGTACCTTTTAGCATTTTTAAGCAAAGCAGTTATTTATTAGCATTTTAGCGTGACCAAATCTAGCCAACTGCAGCCCCGGTACCTGTACTTACTCAGTTTAAACATGTAAGTGACATATATAGGAAATTCATTTACATTTTACTAACTTTCAATAGAAAACACATAGTTTTCATAAGCAGTACAATCAAAATAATTCCGATAAGCAATTTATAAGGTTTCGATACAAATTTTAATTGCTTACAACCAATTCACATTAGTTCACTTTCAATTCAAATTCAATTACATAGCTTTCCATTTATCAATTCAATTTCATTAACACTTAATGAATTATATACAATAACTAACAATCATATAACAACCAAATCATAACCAACATAACCAAATTTATTAAATTTACATTCAACAATTCATATTCACTTTGTCTAACTTCAATTTGGTTTAACACTTTTAATTTCCAGTTGGTTTCATATCTAATTGACTTTTCTTTCAATTATTAAATTTTTTTTCAACTTCATTAGCTTCTAATGAATTAACACTTACATTCATTATTCCATATAAATTCATTTACATTTAATTGATTAATAATCAATTCATTTATTAATTCAATTGCTAGTTCATTTAACAAATAAGGTTGAATTTCATTTATATAACTCAAGTTCATATTCATCACTTCGCTTTATCAATTTACTTCGATACCAAAATCAACTTCA
Organism: Allium cepa; assembly: GCA_030765085.1. NCBI lineage: Eukaryota > Viridiplantae > Streptophyta > Magnoliopsida > Asparagales > Amaryllidaceae > Allium > Allium cepa. Next base: position 815,568,807 of record CM060939.1, read on the forward strand.
TCCAACATCACTTAAGTTATATTCCATTTCAAACATCATTTGTCTAACTTAAATTTCCACTTATAAATCCAATTCGGATTCCAATTCTAAAGTAAATTCTATTTAACTTTTACCAAAGTCAAATTTCGTCTCGTTTTGCTCAACAAAATTGTTTAACCATTTTATCATTTGGTTTCGCTTATATATATTACACTGGATTTCCAATTCTATATGAATACAATTTAGTTTCATAAAAAAAATATTGGATTCAATTCATTTTAAACCTTATCATTTATTCATTCTTCGATTAGTTGCACTTACTAATTTTAGTTTAATACTTCACTTTGTTTTTCACAAATCAAATTCAATTCCAATTCCAGTTTTATTTACTTACAAATTCGAAATGAATTTCAACATTCACTTTAATTATAATTCCATATTTATAATTCATTTGCTTATACAATTATTCTTTAACAATTGTTGTTTTTTGTGACGACCCGCCCTTCTACTACCAGAAAGACGTATCATCATTAAGAAAGAAAGGGATGAGAAAATAGAAAAGAAAGAACAACAACATCAGAATCTCACAGCGGAACGGAACAAAATATAATATATCACTTAAATAATACATAGTTTGTACATATATCAGAGTTATAAAATATCAATACATATGACAATCATACATACATCACATACTAGACAATTATAAACACCTGTCTAGGTAATACAACTCAAACAATATGACTCAGAGATACCAACACAGCGGAACTATATATATATCTACAACGCTGAAGCCTCCTGCTCCATTGCTCCTCTAGAATTCGTCAAAGCTAACCTGAATCCCTTGACTACCCGTAAAAAATTTGGGTACCCGAGAGTTTATGAAAAACAAAAATAAACTCCGGGTCAGACATGGGTCTGGTATGAGTAAACGGGTTAAAGTTGTTTAACTTTGAAAAACATTTGAAAATAAAGGTATCACGTAAGACTCCCCATAAATAAATACGGGTAAGTTTTTACCTTACGCTAACCAAAACATTTCATAGGAAATCCAGTGATATTATAATAGTGTCTAGGGCTTTCAAGTAAATAGAAAATAGCCGAAATTGTTACATCTATTAAATTCCAGCTAGTAGCCACCAAAGTGGGTAATACAAATCAAAACCGGAGGGTCTCGTAGGGAAAATGGATTTCCAACAATGGCAGGGCTACTGGGGTACCGCCCGTCACAGTACAGGGCCTAGAACACCGTACCGAGGATTACTCCCTTCATCCCCTGCAACACAAGGCCGGAACCATTCCTTACTGAACAGTCCCGAACAAGATAAACCCCGCGGTTCTAGCTAGCAACCGCCCACACAGCCGAAATAAAAAGGGACATCTAGACAGGGAAAATATCTTGTCCTGCTTGGGCATGACCCACCTAACCTTGCTGCATCTCCCTTGTTTTAGCCATTCCCGGTTGATGAGGCTTGAGGCTGCGAATACCTTTAAAGAACATATCACTTAGAATGCTCATCGTCCGCCTGACGATGTGCTGAAAGCATTCAATCCATACAAGTTCGTTCCGGGTTCGAACGAAACCGAAGGCATTATCTCGTTACACTCATTTTGGAATCACCCTCAGAGTTAACGACGATAACCCTTGCATTCTGAAAACACCATCTCGATCTTCTTTTCAGGATTCACGACCTAACGTTTAAATTGGATCGATGTGGTTTTCGGAGAATCAAGTTTTATTCTTCCGATCCCGGTCTCATCGAATCCAACCGCCATTTTAAGGGCCAAGTTGTCTATTTAACTTATCAGTTTAATTAAATATCAGAATTAACATAACAGATAGATGGATCATGCACAGTTATCACAGATATCCATAATATATCACAACACATCACAGAAAAATCATCAAACAGATATTAAAGTCAATCAAACAGAATCATCAATGCATACCATACAGTTTGGATTTACTTTACTTAATTGATTGCTTAAGAATAAACTATTTTATTTTATTTTATTAATGAATTAATTGATTAGCTTATTAATGATCAATTAATTACTCATTTAATCATAAATTTTGAATTTATTAATTATCAAATCTTTAATTAATTATTTAATTAAATAACTTCTATTCATTAACTGTTACTTGGTTACTCAGTTAATTAGTTTATTCTTAATTATCAATTAATAACTTACTTATTAAAATTAATTACAAATTACTTTAATTAACCAATTATTATTAATTTAATTAATTAATCTTTACTTAATCACTTAAATTAATTATCATTTGTTTAATTAACTTTTAAGTGATATGTTAACATTGCTTAAGATTTAAATTGATTTAACATATAATTAAATTTTATTTCAAAATCAACTTAAAGTTATCAATTTAAAATTCAAGTATAAATTTAATAAACATTCTAACTACTTAAATACATTTCTAAATTAAGTTTAAATTAACTTAAGAATTCATCTTAATAAGTGTAAGTAACAAAATCATACAACTCTTAATCAGTTATTAACAACATTCATTATATAAGACCTGCTGTTATTTCAATTTAAAAAAAAACCCTGTTTTAAACTTTTTCAACAGATTTTAGAATCTGCTTCGGGTCCGACCCGTCCCTTACCCAGTTCAACTCCGAGAAAACTCAGCTCCTTCCCTTCCCTGTTTCTTACTCTTCTGTTTCTTTTTTTTTAAGTTTTAGACTGTTAACATAATAATACACACATGCGACTCAAAAACTTCCCAGAGGAACAACTCGAAGAAACACGCAAACCTACTCGAGATTCACTCGAAACAACACACATCGATTCTTCTCCGCCGCCGTGCACGTGCACGGCGGTCCACCACCGCGCCAACGCCTCGTGAATCCACCCACAAATCACAAAGCTTCCACTCGCACGAAAACACCACCTAGCTCAACTCGAGACCCACGAAATCAAAATATGACTGTAAAGTTGAACTGTAAAACGAGCACAGTTGATAAAAACCCTCGTCCTTGCTATCGCGACAACCAGAGACAAAGTGGCTTCGGCCGTAACCTGCCATCAACGTCCTCAACCCCTCCCCAAAATATCATAGCACTCGGTGGTACTACGGCATCGAAAACAACCAACGAACTGAACCCAAAACACAGTACCCATAAACCCTAAAGTTGATCACTTCTCAAAAATCTTGCATTCGAAATTTTTTTTAACAATTTTCTAGTGTTCTTGGATCCATATTCAAGCTTCATGTTGAATTTCAACAACTAAAATTGTTTGAATCATCAGGATTTCTAAAAAATGCATTTTTGGTTCACTAACCAACTGCTCTCAAAATTGTTAACAAAAATTATAATCTTTATCTTAAAAATCATATTTTTAAGTGTAGTTTCAATATACAATTCCAGGTTTATGATTCGAGTTATTCTAATTTTGATCTTATTTTTATTTTTTAACTGTAAATTGGTGTTTACAGTAACTACCTCTCACAGTCACAAAAAAACTTATTCCAAACTAATCTTTAGCATAAACAAAAAAATTGATTAGTTTAGTTACTAATTATAGGAAATGATTTTATATATAAGAAGTATGGTATATCCTCTGTTTTCTTTGCCTCAGCAAAAATGAAACCTGGGAGAACATAGTATTCAGTACTCACAGTAAATAGCAAGCATTCCAGAACTTCAAATCATTCACTGCCAGTTTTCTTCATGAACTACATATTAAAAGTTAGTTTTAAAATAAGTTTACTCACCAGAAAACTCTTTTGAACAGAAAGCTCTGATGTTTTCTTTCGAAGCCTGGAGCTGAAATGGTTTTTAATCACTGTTTTTATCATTGATGAATTGAGATGGGGTTTGTTCATTTCCTTTGTTTTATACAGTTTCCTTATATGATTGTTGAATGAACCACGACTAGAAAAGATAAATGGTCTCACATATATATAGAAGACAACAAATTGTAAAGAAGGTAGGTAGTAACTAGCCAAACATTTTCCCCCACCTGACAGATTTAGTGCATAGATTTGTAAGTATTTGCATAAACCAAAAAGTAGGCTGAGTTGATAGCATCTAGTACTTAGGTTTCTAAAGATGTTTACATAAAATAATTATGTTTGCTGACATATACATTGCAGGTCAAAAGCTTATGAATGAAGCTTCATGTATAAAGATATTTGCAGTTTTTTTTTTCTTTTCTTTTCTGTTTGTACTAATATGCTGCTGGAATAACTTTGTTTTGTCTTTGAATTTGTATACACTAATTAATATTGGCTGACACAAATATTTTGTATAAGATATCTCAGGTTTTGTTTGTATTAACATGTTTTATTTGCTGTGAATTCTTGGCCTATGTATGAAGCTTTGGTTATAAAGATATTTTGTTTTGTTACTAAATTATTATTATTTTCTTAACTTCAAGTCTGAATCTGTAGCATACATATTTGTATGGAGATATGTATTTTATTATTATTTTTACTTTTATTTTTGCAGGTAAAGGTTGGCTGAGATGGAAGCAATTTAAATGTTATGTTTCTTCAGCTAACAATATTTTAATTACGCACAATAAATATGATTCACTTATTTATACTCATCTTTGTATTTATTTCCATTTATATTTTAGCTATAAATAATAAACTTATATTCATGAGTTTACTTATTTGTTTATATTTATATTTTTATAAATATTAATATTTTGTATTGAACATTATCATCAATTTATATTTTATCTCTGATATTTTCTATTTTAGTCATAAATATTTGAATTAGAGTCATAAGTTATATTTATACTTATTCTCATTTTTATGGTTCATTTGTATTTATTTACATTTATATTTATATTGCTAGAATTAAATTTTAAATTTCAAACATTATCAAGCATATGTATTCATTTAACAAATGTTAACAATATATAGCATTTTAATTTAATGAGTTAAATTTTATTAATAATATTGTTAAGAAACTTATTTTAGAATTTCAAACATTATTATCTATGTGTATTATTTCATACTAAATATAAATAATGTAAAGTATTTTAAGTAATTATATAAGATAGATTTTTATTGTGAATATTATTGAAATACTTATTTCAATTTTCCAGATCAATCTCCTTTAAAAATACAGTTTATATAAATATATGGCAATATTTCAAAAATCATATTCATTTAAATATGAACAATTCACATTTTATATTTAATTAGATTAAACATTTATTAACATAACCGGGGTCGAAATCCAGGGTCGTTACATTTTTATTTAGATTATTCAAACATCTTTTAATTAACTTATATATATTCCTACATTTTCAACAACCAAACAATCAATTTATATACAATTTAATAATTTCTGAAAAATTATTTCCTTTATATGTAAAATATAATCGAGGTAAAATTATTTCATTTACCCAATTTAAAATGATACTATGCCGGTTTATCTTGTTTAAGAATTTAGAAACCCCTATCGATACAGTTAGCTAGACAGCACCGACTAGAATCTATAAACAATCAACCGATAAGTCAACACAATACAAAACAATTTTATATTCACTAACAAATACGCACTCGTATCTATGATTACACTCACACTCATTCTAGAGTACTACTGACTCTATCTCTAATGAGTAATTCCCAACAGAGCCAAGGTTGTCGCTTAACCAAAAGCTCTGATACCAAATGTGAGGACCCGATTCTTCGACTCTCGAAAATCGACATTAATACGTCCACTGTATCAACTGCCGAACAATCGAATGCCGGAAAACCGAATTGTTAGGGTTAAAGAAAAAGAGGTAGAAGAAGAAAGAAAGAAGTCGCAACAGAAACAATACCAGAATCTCACAATCGCAGCAGAACAACATATAATAGATAAATGACTATCTTTAAAACAAAGAACTATATAAGTTATTTCATTACATCACATTACATTATCAAAGTGTTACAACAACAAACACAACTGGACAATTATATAAACCTGTCCTCACAACTGAATACACAGCGGAAAAGATAATATCATATACAAGTGATACGCTTTGCCATACAGCTTGCTCCTGATCTTCACAGCATCTCCTGAATTCCAGAATGGCCTGATAACCTGACTCTAGGCTGCCCGCGTGGAAAATGATGGGCACCAAGAGTTTAGAAAGGGAAAAATAAACTCCAGGTCAGTCATGTGACTGGTGTGAGAACTTAAAACAGTTTATCTTTAAAAAAAACAAAGCAATATTTTAAAATAGATCCGCAATGCTTTTAGAAAATGTAACTACCATAAGGCCTCCCGCCACACACACCAAGCAAACGTAGAATTGGAGGAGATTTCTCCTTATGATAGTCAAACATGCTTGATACAAGAAATTTTCTTTGATATTATTATTATAAGTGCACAGTGGAAAACCTTTCGAAAGTATAATATAAATCTTAGCCAACATACGACCATTATCGTATGCCTACTATAGCTACCATCTAAACAGTGGGGCGCCACCATAAGTAGATGGCAGGTTCTACAACTAAAACCGTACAAGGCTCATATAGTTTCTTTGGATTTCCCAACAAATAGTTAGGCTAAGGAACTTCCTATTGTCACATGGGAACGCCTCTGGCGGGACGCCCCGAGAACCTAACCGGATCTCTACCAACACAAGGCCGGGCTACCTCTGCAAAAATAGGTAACTACTGACACGAGTATGTCATCCCCCGGTTGTAAATAACCTTTATCCGAGGATACTCAATACCAACAACCACAAAGTAATAAATTTGCAGCAACAACATAGGTTAAGCATCTGGGCTTTATACCATGATACCACCTCTACCCAGAAGGAAATGAACATACCCTAAGGGGCGCTACCCCCTATAATCTTGCTGCATTCTTCCTGTTTTGACCATTCCGGGGTGTGAGGTCCGACGAAGTCTTGTCCACAAAGCTACGCTTTTCACTAAAGCTGTGCTTCGATCGACAAATAATTAGCAGCCCTTCGTACGTCACATTACCCAATTGGGAATGTATCACTAGTAACCATTAACTACATAACCTCTGAGATCATACGTCTCAAAGAAGGGTGTTAAGCTAAGAGAATAAATTCTCCGCCACCAACAAAAATGTATTTGATAGAAAACAGCTTTACATCTCAAATCGTAACGTAAGACACACATCCATACAAGTCCGTTCCGAGATCGAACGGAACCGAAGGCACTTCCAAAGAAGCCCTTGCAATCCGGATATTCACTAATCACGTCTGGACTTCCTATCACAAAGGGTGATAAAATCTCTATATCGAGGATCAGCCGATGCAGAGACATTCGACGGTAATCCTTCCGTTTTCAAAAATATCCGGTCTTCAACACGGTCTTCAAATGCTACCCATTACGACGTATCACTATTCGGAATGGGATTTATGACCCAAAGGTCCTCTCCTGGCTAAACCGAATAACGAGCGCTTATTTTAAAATAAGTGTAGCATTCAAATTCAAGCAAATCACAACAAATACCCATTTAAAGGTAAATATTGATAGCCAGTTATTTAACTATCAATAGATATGCACAACATCACCAGATTCCAAATAATTTCCCAAATTATTTATTTTCCAAAAATATCTTCGCAAGATATATTTTCACACTTCAACCATTTGAAAACCAATTTCAAATCACTTTTCACCTTTACAACTTTTGAAAACAAATTTCAAATCATTTTCCTTACGCGAAAACATTACCAAATATTTATTCATTTTCACTGGAAATCTGCCGAGTTCAAATACTTTAAAATAATTTATAACACTTATCCAAAATATATCGGGAAAACACTTTGAAATAAAACTAGTTTTTCTTTAAACACTTTACTTTAAATATTAGCTATAAAATTATTATACCAATATTACATATAACTTAAGTCCAAACTAATTTTCAAAATAAAATTAGTAGATAGAGTATAACTATTTAAATAACTATTTTCTAAAATAATTATTGATTAAATCTTAGAACAAATCATTTCTATATCAACTTAATAAATCTTTACTTAAAGGATTCAAAACAGTTTAAGAAGTTAATTTCTCCAAAGTATCCTTTTCAAAACCAATTCTAGAATTATATATATATATATATATATATGTATGTATGTATGTATGTATGTATGTATGTATGTATATCTTTCAAAGCTATTTAGAAATTTTATTCGGCTTCCAGGGAGAATACACTTTCATTTCAAAATGGTTCATTTAAACCAATTAACTAAATCCCTCCCGATTTACTTTAAATTTACGTTCCAAATGCGTAAATTTATTTCCACACTTTAAAAATAAATCAATGTTCATTTTTAAACAAATTTCCCTTTCCTTTATAAATTCCATGGTGAATTTATATTTTCAAATATCCATTGATATACGATTTTCAAATCGATTTCAAATATTCACTTTCAACAACAATTCAATTTTTCAATTGATTTCAAAAAAAGTGAATTTCATTCAAATCTCAAATTGAAATCAATTTCTACTAAATCCCAAATCAATTTTCAAATTGATTCCAAATTCTTTTCAAAACACCAAATAAATTTCAAAATGGATTTTCAAAAGAATTAAATTCAATCACCAAAAATCAATTCCCAAATGGGTTTCAAATTTTATTTCCTTTTCAAAATAAGTTCCTTTTAAAGAAAACCAATTCTTTTATTTTTCAAACTCTTTAAAATCCATATTTTGAATAAATTCTTCAACCTTTGAATAATATTACACGAAATCCATTTATTAAAGCTTTTCCCATATTTTGAAATTTTATTCAATAAGATTAAAGAAAAACTTTATTATTTTAGAATTCGTTCATTTAAATTTATCCAATTCTCAAAAATAAATTTAATATAAACTTTCAACCTAAATTTTCAAAAATCAAATTTTATTTATTTATTTCTGGTATCTAACGATACCAAAATTATATTCGGCTAAATTTTAGTCACAAAGATAATCACACAGAGATTTTAAAAAAACAACACACAACATTGAAACAAATTCGATTATTTGAGGAATCCAGTTGGATCCCTCCAACCTGTTTCCCTGAATCCATAGATGTTTGCACAATACTAATCCCGTTTCAAGACGGGATATCGCGGTAGATGAATCTATATAAAATATCATCCGCTATTATGCGGCGCAATAGGGTCTCATCCGCTATATAATGCGGGAAATCAACTCCAAGTACATATATAATACCAATTCTACTTCAAGGTGGAATATCGCGATATATGTGTTTTATATAATAACCTCCGCTTAATATACCGCGTATAGAGTCTATTTCAATACAACAAATAACAACCATCATTCAATCACACAATCAAGCAATTTTTAAATTTAACTATTTAAAATTTAAATCGAAAAAAATTGGATTGAGCGAGAAGTTCTCACCTTGCTTCCAATAGCGGATTCAGCGTTCTATTCCGAATAAAATTAAACGCGCGTTTAAATTTACCCAAAATTCACACTAGCTCTAATCAATCACAATCCAGCTCCATTTCATAGTGCTCGTCCATACGATTCCAACGCAAGTCGTTTCGTCCAAAACGGACCACGTATGAAAAAGTTACAATGTTTTAAAGTTTACACGAATTAATATACAATTTTATTTTCAAATTTTAACCTAGCTTCAATCTGGCCGTTCGTTTTTGAATTGCAGATCAGGGCCGCTCGTTGCTTTCTTCTTCCCTATCGTGAAAATCACGTATGCCTTAACCCATAGCCGCCACCTACCATGAATTATCGCACCTCCTACATCCACTTCGACAACGATCGGTGACAAGAGTTTCGAAGCCCAACTCGAGAGCCACCATCGACCGAAGACCGGCCCCTCTCGTCCCCCTATTTCGTCTCGAAAACTGTGCCCAAGCGCCTACCTTCAAACTCTAATTTCCATCGATTTACTCTACATTTTCGATCATAACCGTTGGATTGAACGATCTCGTCGTGCTCTACATATTTGTACTTGAAGACTTCGCATGAAAGTCGATGGATTTAAAGAAAAACGAGGAGGAAGAAGCATAATTTTCAGCCATTGAAATTTCTGTTAGTGGCGGCTAGGGTTCTAGCCCTAAGGTTTGAGTAAAAAGGAAAATGTGAGGTCCTTATATAGAAAATTCCAAAACACTATTCATCCGAAATTTTATTGAACTCGAAACGAAGCGTGCCACTTAGCGTTTATAATGTTTTACCCCTATTCCGAACGCAATGGAATATATATCGGGAGCCAATTCGATCATATTTGAAAGATAGGTTTTCAAATCGACTATTTAAATTTAAAATTCACTTAAACCGATTTCTACGCGTTTTAGATTGCCCCGGACAAACCGTAAATCTGATTGACACGAAATTTAAAATCTTACAATAATATAATATTACGGATCTGATGAAACTGGTTTCGTCGAAATCCAAGACTGTCTAAAAAATGACTATTTTTACTTGTCAATTAAATATTAAATATTCAATTTCCACAAATTAACTTTTAATTCAATTTTAAAAGTTCTATAACATCATTCTAACTCCAATATGATTTAATACAACTTTACGAATCAAATTTAATCACATTAAACCCAATTTTCAATTATTTATGTAATTTTAAATATTAAATTATCGATTTAATTGTCCAATTAAATCTAGATATTCGAAATATAATTTATTCGACTTACAAATTTTACTTGTTAATATTAAAATCAATTAAATGTATGAATTTCAAATGACAGAAATTCTAGGTCGTTACACCACATTAACAACTGTGTAGGCGGAGGAGACTCTAGAACGAAGTGGTTGGATTCGGCGTTGATTGCTGCATTTAAAGAAAGAGAATGATGATGGATAGACCCGGGCACTTGTGTCAATTTGAAATGACTAAAATAGGTGACATGGCGAAGTGGGCTAATTACCCCAAACGAACATCCATTCTTCAATTTTCTTGGAATTGGTCCATGTTATTATTCTTGATGTTAGTTTCGATTTGGTGCACCTTGATTTGGGATAGCCTCCCTTTGACTCGATATGAGATGGATGGATGCGGTGGGCGGTCATGGCTATGATGCGTTACCACCAACCCTACGACCCAAACTAGTAGTATCCTACCTTGGGCATTGCCTCACGTGCCTTGTCATACTTTTATCTCTAAACGAGACCCATACGATTTTGGTTTAGTGTTGTCGTATCACGGTGCATCCCTATCCATCGACCGGTTAATTGGTGTTGTATATACAAAATGTATGACAATGCTTAGAAACGTGTTAATAGGGATTAATGTGAACCTTAACGCTATTTTAATATTTATTTTACTGACTAGACATTATTTATTTAGCGTATTCTACTACATATAAATATTTTGATAGATCCTTAAGAGATGAGAAAACCCATAACATCTCTTGAGTTATTGCGCGCACGTTATATACTGGATAAGAGATGTGAAAACCCAAAAACATCTCTGACGCCGTTGCACTCATGTTATCTACGATGTCGATTTGACTTACATAAGGATATTTTAGTCCTGACTCGATTGTTTTGTCTTTTCATTACTCTCGGGTCAGCCCTTAGTTTTTCAGCTAATTAAAGATTCATTCTAGAGCACGAAGATGAAGATTTGATATATCATTACTATTAGTATTCCTGCATCATGTTGTCTGCTGTATTATATTTTATTCTAATTTATATGTATAACTCTGATAAATGTTGTATAAACTATAATCAATGTATAGTAAATAGCTTCATGAACTGTTTATTTGATTATTATAATTTATCGTTCCACTGCGAGATTCTGTGTTTATTTCTTCTTATTCTCTTATTTTCTTATTTAACCCCATTAAAAATCCACCCTTTTGAATGGTTTGAGTTTTCATGTTTGGTTTATTGTCGATTTAAACTGTCCAAAAAGGTGAGTCGTTACATTGATAAATAAAGAAGTTAGGTTATTAATTATGAAATTGTTAGAAAAGTTTACTAATTGAAAATCAATAAATATACATAAACGTCTTAGGAAATGTCCAGGATGATATTCTTTTTACACATTAACATTTATGGAACGAGTAAATAAAGGGGATTTATGGGTAATTGAATATTTAACATAAATTATATTGCCTTAAATAAATAACAGGAGGGTACTAAGCTAAGTCCAATATCCAATTTAGGATGGTAAAGCTTAGTAATAGTAATACCTAGGATAATATGGCTTAAATTAGTAAAGCCTAGGATAATTAATTGGGCTTAGTAGGTTGGAATGCAAGTTCAGTAGAGTTACACTATAATGACCCGTAATTTTATCACTTTAAATTAGAATATTTAATTAATTTTAAATATTCAAATATAGGTTTATTAAAAATAAATAATCATATTTTATGTGATCAATAATAATAATGATCTTGTTTCTAAAAAAAATTCAAAAATAAGGATTTTGGATTTTCGTCATAAAAATATCGATTATATGATTGAAAATCGTTTTATCGAAAAACGGCTTTTCATCCGTCAGAAGTCATGCATGAATTTTTTAGATACACTATTTAACTACTTAAACAAAAATAAGTAATAAAATAATTTTTCGTTTTTAAAAATAAAATATTATGATGTCATCGTTGAAGTCAACATTTTCATAAATGAGCATATAAGAAAAGTTTTGGTATTTTGGGTATAGAAATAAAGGTCAATAGTTTGATGAATAGAAACTGCTTTAAGTTGTTACAACATTGTTTGCACATGCACGCACATGCATAAACATACATATGCATATATGTATACATAATTAGTCAAATCAAAGTTATAGAAAATATCTAAGATATTTTTCACCAAAAAGCAAACATCAAATCCACTATTAATGCATGTAATTTCATGCTTAAGATATTTTAGCAATATGTCTTATCACATTACATCTTATTAATGTATGCACTTGAGTTTGTTGGCAAGGATTTGATGTTGTGGTGTAAAAGATATTTAGATAATATCTAAGGGTAGCAGTAATTTGTCACTTTTTCCTAAGGCTATAAATAAAAACCTAAGGCTTCACAATTTAATACATCTCATTCCTTCTTCTTCTTCACCTCTACTTTAATGGCTTACATCACCTCCATCCTCTCATCCATAGGCCGAGCACCCCTTGGCTTTAAATTGAAGAAGAAGTGTGACGCCCCACCTCTATACCCACGCTAGCCAAGAACACTACGGTGTAGTGCTGTCAACTAGCACGGAGAATAAGGCTGTTGAGGAGCGACCATCCGTGTAATTGCTTTGTGCGAGCATCGATATGCCAGATAGTAAAAACATGCATTTTATTTCAGGAGGAAATCCGACATGTCGTTGCAAACTCAAAGCTACTACACAGTGGCTATAATAGTCTAGGACAAAATAAACTAATAACAGAGATAGTATGAATGCGGAACATAAATGAAACAGAAAATCTCATACATACATACATATATATATATATATAATAACTGATGTCAGTTACAATACATTTACACGGTACATGTGATACAACTACAACAGTCGACTCAGGAAGTTACATATACAAGTACATTAACGTATATAATATACATGAATACATATCTTCCAATACAATTACACAGACTACTACAAATGACGCCGACAACTCCAAAAGATATGAAAGGACTTCATAGCTCAAGCAGCATCCCAAAGCAGAATATCTACAACCTGAAATAACTCGGGTCTGACCCGAGTATTAAATTCAAAAGAAAATAATACTCGGGTCAGTCTAATTCAAACTCAGTTATTAGTGCACAGAAGCAATAACAATTAAATAACGAATAGACGACAATCACAATAAATCTCGTCTATCCAATCACTAATAAGGATGAATTGGACAAAGGAATCAAGTAATTGGAAACATCAATTAAGACGTCAACTCGAGTAGGGCTGCAGTATACGCAAGCGTGTACTGCCACGCCACTACAACATATGGAATACGAAATAGTTCCATAAATCAAAAGCAAAAGAAATAACAATAAAACCAATACCGAGTGGCTGCAGTTCACGCTTGCATGCACTGCCTTGCCACTTATAGTGATGATGTACCCAATGAATACCGTGTGGCTGCAGTTCACGCTTGCGTGCACTGCCTTGCCACTATAGTGATGATGTACCCAATGAAAATTCACAAGCATCGTCGTGAATGTCATAAGGCCGAGTGTCGATTAAATTGCAGAGACAAATGCGAGGTCAAGCCTAATGAATTTAGGCTCAACACAAGGCGATGGGTAAAGTAGCAAGTCATGTACACTAAAACAAAACCAAGAAACATATAAATGCACATGAACAAGTACTGTGCATATACAATTGCACATAAACAAGTGTAGTTCAATGACTAGACTAGCAAATGTAGTAAACAAGTGATGCAGGCAACAAGTGCACCAGCAGAACAAGTTGAAACAAAGTGCACAAGCATCTCGACCTAAAACAGAAACAAGGGGAACAAGTGCAACACAGTTCAGTACATGCACCAAAAGGCAGTGAAACATACATGTACAACCAAGCAGCAGTTAACAAGTATCATAAAAATTTAGTTCCAAGTCAAGTATTAATGATCTAGACAGAACAAGGCACCAAATGAAATTACGTACCTACATACCTAAATGTTTGTACACAAGTGGATGGATACATATGCTGAACTAGTGTGCAAGTGAATACAACGTGAACACAACAGTGCCCAGATGAGTCAAAACAGCAAGGCACTGCAACAAATTCTAGTAACATCTAAATGAAAATCAAGGCTACATCTGCAAATGAATCAGGTGAAGAAAAATGCAACAGTGGACAGGGTCACGGCTACAATTCAAACCCATGTATAAATGGAAATAGGCAGTGGCCACAACAACCAAGAAATATATAAGTGCAGACAAGCTAATTGAGTGCCAAACTTCGAGTCAAGCAGCAGACAGGGAAGTGCAGCCTCAACATGAAGTTTAACAGTGCCAACAAATGCAAGAAGCAAGTGGCAGTAGTTTAAAACTTCCACAAGTGAATGTAAAATATGTATACAAATGAATGTACATAACAAACTGCACATGGCTAAACAATTCAGAGGTGCACGAGAAGCAGCATAACTCAAATGAGCAAGTGCACAAGGCTGTGTACAATATAAAAATGCAACTGCAAATTACATGGGGGATGACACTGTAAAATGAACCAAAGTTCGACCGAGAAATGAATAAGGCAAGCCGACATCAGTGACACAGGTACGAAGATTGACCAGAAATGCAACTCCCAGCAAATGCATAAATATGAATCAAACTCATATACACTGCAATAATACCAAAGAAACATGAAAAATGCATAACGAGTATGCAACTACAAAAATAGGAGGAGGGTGAGGGCACCAAGGGTATGGCACCACAGCACACACACTCATGAATGCAATGGTACAGCAGATACAAACAGCAACAATCAATATACTGCAAGTACGACAGGTAAGAGATGGACATAGAGATGGTCAGAGCCGAGGCTCACAAGGGCCGAGAAATCAAAGCCATAATCCAAAAATCAAGCAGCAAAAGATGTAAATTCGAACAACCCAGAAATCATCAACATCAACAAAGTCGAATGGCCGAGATAAAGAGAGCATCGATACCCAAAACAAATCGAATGGCCGAAGTCAGTATCAAAAATCACAAATTAAACAAGCCAAGAAAATCACGACCGAAGTCAGGCACCAAAACTTCAAGGCCAAAACAAAAAACCACCTATTTATGAATTCGAATTAGATGTGAGTATAATACTCACCTTGTCGACGAATTGAAGCTATCAACCAAAGCCCAATCGAGCACGAGCACGTCGAATTGAAGAAGCCAGCATCATAAATTTTCAACGCGCCCTAGCTTCAGACGAACGAAGACGAGATGCCGCCATTTATTTTCTTTTGAGGGTTTTAGGGTTACGAACGAAATAAAAGAAAAATGGTAAAGGGGCGGGTCGAGTTTTCTTGAAGAATGGGTCGGCATTGAGATAAAGGGGACGTGTACATTTGCTTTGCAAATTTTTCATGGCTTCAAACATTTGAAAATGTTGGCCGAGAATTTATTTTAAAGCCCGAAATTTCTTTTAACAATTTATAAAAGAATTTTAATTCAAAATTTAAAAACTTCAAATACAAATTTGTGTCAATATTAATCGTTTAAATTGTTGATTATAATTGATGCAAAATACCGGGTTGTTACAGACTCCCCTCCTTAAAGAAATTGCGTCCTCGCAATCCTAAGGAATAAATGGTCAAAAGGTAACAACCATAAGAGTATATCATCACAAGATGAAGAAATTTGAAAATAGAAAGTTCACCATATAGAGCATGAAAGTGTAAGCATGAACGTGTTTGCTCGATGAATTCTCTGGATTCCAAAGTGAAATCCATAGAACTAGAGAACACTGAACTTTCACGAGAAGAACATCTTTATTTCGAAGGTGCTGAACCCCCGAAACATTGATGTGAATAGAATGTTGATCAAAGTCAAATCTGGTGAAACTTCAATTTCTTCAATAATACCGGGCTCAAGAATAAAATCGGAATCCCTAAGGCATTTCCGTAGAAGGAAGACGCGTGAAACACGTCATGAATAACAGAAAATTGAGCTGGTAATAAGAGGCGATAAGCCAAGAAACCGATACGTTCAGTGACAGGAAATGGCCCAATATATCGAGGCACTAACTTTCCCGACCGACTGAAACGCACAACACCTATCATAGGTGAGACACGAGTAATTTGGAACAACAGCGTAGTACAATAACCATACGCCAGATGAATCAAAGCTTCATTAATTTGGAACGCCGACGTAGTACAAAAACAATACGTCCAACGAACCGATCACCATAAAAGAACATCAGACGCAAGTCCATAAAAGGAATGAGATGAAGCTCAATAAAACGAAGTACATCGAAATGTCTGATGAACTTGGTAAAAAGATGATTCCATACGGACATCACCAAAGAAACAACCACTTGTTGCCTACGACAAGTGCATCGGTAACAAGATTTTCCCTTCCGGGAGTGTAAAGAATAACAAGATCATAAGATACAAGGAACTTGAGTCAATGTGGTTGACGAAAATTAAGTTCCTTAAGAGAAAATAAATATTCCCAAGATTCAAAATCAGGGTAGAGAACAAATTTCTCACCCAAAAATAATGATGCCAAATTTTGAAGAACGAAATCAATAGCCAAGAGCACTAGATCATGAGTGACATATCTAGTCTCAATAGACATTAATGATTTAGAAACACAAGAGACAGCACGTTCTCTTATGCAAGAGAATGGCATGCAAACCAACACGATTAGCATTGGTACTAACGATAAAGTCTTGGTTCCCTCGGGAATCACAAGAATAGAAGTGTCGGAAAAGAGTTGTTTTAAATAATATTCTTTCCCGAAAAGCTAAAACTTTCGAAATTTACAATTTACTTTATGTAATTATCTTTTCAGGCAAATTTACATTTTAAAATTCAATTTACTGTGTCTGATTGTCTCATCAAAGCGTCTAGGAGATTCCTATCGATAACGTTGATCAAGCGCATCGACCAGAATTCTTAAAGCACTCAATGGGCAATACAATCACAAAATATTCTTTTAATTTCATAAAAGGAATTCACAAATTTTCAACCTCAAATGGACAAGTCCGGAATTAAACGAATCAGTAAAAGAAAGGGGTCATAGTCCTCGATTTTGCTGAAACGTTTAAATCGCTTCCTCATTCTTTTGAAAGCGTAAACTATAAAAAATTTGAAAACGGTTTTTATTTTGAAACAATTTTTAAAACACGTGATTAAAACAGCGATATCAGTAGCAACTTCGATAAGTGGATTTTCATTCATCAAAAGTGTCACAAGAATCTTCTCAAAGATAGAAAGGGGTATCATACCCTAAACTTGTATTCATAACAAGTCAATAACACACGAGTTCACCAATGCACAAAAATTGATAAAACTTATCAATAGAAATCACGAGAATTGGTGAAGCACAAATTCTAGAAATCTACAAGAAATCCAGAAATCGTAAGATGAGAGTATGAAAACTCGAATGCGAGTATGAAAACTCGAACGGGAGTTTGGTGAGTCACAAATTCTAGAAATCTACAAGAAATCCAGAAATCGTAAGATGAGAGTATCAAAACTCGAACGCGAGTATGAAAACTCGAACCGGAGTATGAAAACTCGAACGCGAGTATGAAAACTCGAAGGAGAGTATGAAAACTCGAACGCGAGTATGAAAACTCGAACCGGAGTATGAAAACTCGAATGGGAGTATGAAAACTCGAACGCGAGTATGAAAACTCGAACCGGAGTATGAAAACTCGAACGGGAGTATGAAAACTAAAATGGGAGTATGAAAACTCACCTACACGCGAGCATGAAAACTCATCAGCACATGTAACGCAAAGCGAGAACGGGAGCATGAAAACTCACCTACACGCGAGCATGAAAACTCATCAACACGTGCAACGCAAAGCGAGAACGGGAGCACGAAAACTCAACTACATGCGAGCATGAAAATTCATCAGCACGTGTAACGCATAACGAGAACGGGAGCACGAAAACTCACTTACATGCGAGCATGAAAACTCACTAACACGTGCAATGCAAAGCGAGAACAGGAGCACGGAATCTCACCTACACGTGAGCATGAAAAATCATCAACACGGGCAACGCAAAGCGAGAACGGGAGCACGGAATCTCACCTACACGCGAGCATGAAAATCACCAACACGTGCAACGCAAAGCGAGAACGGGAGCACGGAATCTCACCTACACGTGAGCATGAAAAATCATCAACACGTGCAACGCAAAGCGAGAACGGGTGCACGGAATCTCACCTACACGTGAGCATGAAAATCACCAACACGGGCAACGCAAAGCGAGAACGGGAGCACGGAATCTCACCTACACGCGAGCATGAAAATCACCAACACGTGCAACGCAAAGCGAGAACGGGAGCACGGAATCTCACCTACACGTGAGCATGAAAAATCATCAACACGTGCAACGCAAAGCGAGAACGGGAGCACGGAATCTCACCTACACGTGAGCATGAAAATCACCAACACGTGCAACGCAAAGCGAGAACGGGAGCACGGAATCTCACCTACACGTGAGCATGAAAAATCATCAACACGTGCAACGCATAACGAGACGCTATCTCATGGTTGCAAGCCATTAATTTTGACACAAAAATGGCCCGAAGACCGTGGGGCGCTACCCCACATGTGTGAGTCGGAATCACACAGATTGAGGTCTAGACTAACCAAAAATCAAAAGGGTATGTGTGAGTGGAATCACACAAGTGGTGTCTAGTCTAACCTCGCAAACAAAAGAAAAGTATGTGTGAGTGAAATCACACAAGTGGTGTCTAGGCTAACCGAAAAGGTATGTGTGAATGGAATCACACAAGTGGTGTCTAGCCTAACCAAAAGGAGACATCGCACAATTGCTAGTTTAAATCATAAGAATGATCGTCATGATCAACGAGAAGTGTCAATTACACTAAGTTAATGAATATAAAAGTTTAGCTTCATGTCCCATAACCACTTGCTTAACTTAAATATTTACGAACAAACTGTAAATCTTCACTAATAAAATTGTCACAAGAGGTTCAATCGAATAAGTCCAAGAATTAACCGACGAAGCAAACGCAAGCGTTTCATACCACTTTTTTACTAAGCCGTTTAATTAGATTTCTCATCCGAGTGAGGTAAAGGCTTGTATATACTAGTAGATTGAAAAACGGTTTAGGAAAAGAGTTTGATATTGAAAATAGAGTTGAAAACATTTTGATAAAAGAGTTTTGATATTTACTACTAGTATTGAAACCTTTATATTTTTAAAGTGACAAATCACAAAAATGATTGTAGAAACAATCAATCACAAGAATTTCACATACGAAGACGTGAATAGAATCCAAAGAAATCGATACCGAATTCATTGAAAGGTATGTTCACAAAAATCCCGAAGAAAAGGTCATCAAAGTTGCTAATAAATGATAGCAACAAATCGGGAAATAATCAAGAATCGATTAAATTCGAAAACCAAATGAATTCACTAAAATTCACATTCGAAGACGTGAATTAAAATCCAAAGAATTCAATTCTAAATCCATCAAAGTAGGAATATCCAAAAATTCCAGAAATAGAAGTTATCAAAGTCGACAAAGGAGATAACAACTAATCGGAAAAGAAGAATCGATCAACAATTGGAAAAACGAAGCAAAACGAGCATAAATGCATGAATGACTTTAACAAAAGTAAAAGTCAAGTCAATGTCGATATCGACAAGGCAGAGTCAAAGACAATTTCTTTTATACCAAAGAAATTTTAAAACTATCAGAGAGAGGCACATGAAAACCAAAAACCATGGATAAGCAGATAGAGTCGACAATTGAAACTCAATTTTGTCTCAAAGATTGATACCCAAAACCCAATTGCATGGAGACTCCATCCAGCACACGAATCAGAGATAAGAATGCATATATACAGCAGTTCGAATAAACAATGCGAGCTCAAATCGAAGTGGGTACGAGTTGCAGCAATATGCAACTTGGTAGAGCATATACACAATGATACTTAGCAGTGCATACTCAAATGAGCAAACGCAACAGAGAGTAGCAGCAATGCTCATGAAAAAGAGTTAGGAATTCATACCTAACTATCAAAGATGATCTTAGACAAAGATGTGAAATAAAACATCGACAAATAGTTGTGACACATGTTCCATCTAAGTTATGTTTTATATTCGTCCTAAACCCCAGCCTCTGATACCAAGCTGTGACGCCCCACCTCTATACCCACGCTAGCCAAGAACACTACGGTGTAGCGCTGTCAACTAGCACGGAGAATAAGGCTGTTTAGGAGCGACCATCTGTGTAATTGCTTTGTGCGAGCACCGATATGCCAGATAGTAAAAACGTGCATTTTATTTCAGGAGGAAATCCGACATGCCGTTGCAAACTCAAAGCTACTACACAGTGGCTATAATAGTCTAGGACAAAATATAAACTAATAACACAGATAGTATGAATGCGGAACATAGATGAAACAGAAAATCTCATATATATATATATATAATAACTGATGCCAGTTACAATACATTTACACGGTACATGTGATACAACTACAACAGTCGACTCAGGAAGTTACATATACAAGTACATTAACGTATATAATATACATGAATACATATCTTCCAATACAATTACACAGACTACTACAAATGACGCCGACAACTCCAAAAGATATGAAAGGACTTCATAGCTCAAACAGCATCCCAAAGCAGAATATCTACAACCTGAAATAACTCGGGTCTGACCCGAGTATTAAATTCAAAAGAAAATAATACTCGGGTCAGTCTAATTCAAACTCAGTTATTAGTGCACAGAAGCAATAACAATTAAATAACGAATAGACGACAATCACAATAAATCTCGTCTATCCAATCACTAATAAGGATGAATTGGACAAAGGAATCAAGTAACTGGAAACATCAATTAAGACGTCAACTCGAGTAGGGTTGCAGTATACGCAAGCGTGTACTGCCACGCCACTACAACATATGGAATACGAAATAGTTCCATAAATCAAAAGCAAAAGAAATAACAATAAAACCAATACCGAGTGGCTGCAGTTCACGCTTGCGTGCACTGCCTTGCCACTTACAGTGATGATGTACCCAATGAATACCGTGTGGCTGCAGTTCACGCTTGCGTGCACTGCCTTGCCACTATAGTGATGATGTACCCAATGAAAATTCACAAGCATCGTCGTGAATGTCATAAGGCCGAGTGTCGATTAAATTGCAGAGACAAATGCGAGGTCAAGCCTAATGAATTTAGGCTCAACACAAGGCGATGGGCAAAGTAGCAAGTCATGTACACTAAAACAAAACCAAGAAACATATAAATGCACATGAACAAGTACTGTGCATATACAATTGCACATAAACAAGTGTAGTTCAATGACTAGACTAGCAAATGTAGTAAACAAGTGATGCAGGCAACAAGTGCACCAGCAGAACAAGTTGAAACAAAGTGCACAAGCATCTCGACCTAAAACAGAAACAAGGGGAACAAGTGCAACACAGTTCAGTACATGCACCAAAAGGCAGTGAAACATACATGTACAACCAAGCAGCAGTTAACAAGTATCATAAAAATTTAGTTCCAAGTCAAGTATTAATGATCTAGACAGAACAAGGCACCAAATGAAATTACGTACCTACATACCTAAATGTTTGTACACAAGTGGATGGATACATATGCTGAACTAGTGTGCAAGTGAATACAACGTGAACACAACAGTGCCCAGATGAGTCAAAACAGCAAGGCACTGCAACAAATTCTAGTAACATCTAAATGAAAATCAAGGCTACATCTGCAAATGAATCAGGTGAAGCAAAATGAAACAGTGGACAGGGTCACGGCTACAATTCAAACCCATGTATAAATGGAAATAGGCAGTGGCCACAACAACCAAGAAATATATAAGTGCAGACAAGCTAATTGAGTGCCAAACTTCGAGTCAAGCAGCAGACAGGGAAGTGCAGCCTCAACATGAAGTTTAACAGTGCCAACAAATGTAAGAAGCAAGTGGCAGTAGTTTAAAACTTCCACAAGTGAATGTAAAATATGTATACAAATGAATGTACATAACAAACTGCACATGGCTAAACAATTCAGAGGTGCACGAGAAGCAGCATAACTCAAATGAGCAAGTGCACAAGGCTGTGTACAATATAAAAATGCAACTGCAAATTACATGGGGGATGACACTGTAAAATGAACCAAAGTTCGACTGAGAAATGAATAAGGCAAGCCGACATCAGTGACACAGGTACGAAGATTGACCAGAAATGCAACTCCCAGCAAATGCATAAATATGAATCAAACTCATATACACTGCAATAATACCAAAGAAACATGAAAAATGCATAACGAGTATGCAACTACAAAAATAGGAGGAGGGTGAGGGCACCAAGGGTATGGCACCACAGCACACACACTCATGAATGCAATGGTACAGCAGATACAAACTGCAACAATCAATATACTGCAAGTACGACAGGTAAGAGATGGACACAGAGATGGTCAGAGCCGAGGCTCACAAGGGCCGAGAAATCAAAGCCATAATCCAAAAATCAAGCAGCAAAAGATGTAAATTCGAACAACCCAGAAATCATCAACATCAACAAAGTCGAATGGCCGAGATAAAGAGAGCATCGATACCCAAAACAAATCGAATGGCCGAAGTCAGGTATCAAAAATCACAAATTAAACAAGCCAAGAAAATCACGACCGAAGTCAGGCACCAAAACTTCAAGGCCAAAACACAAAACCACCTATTTATGAATTCGAATTAGATGTGAGTATAATACTCACCTTGTCGACGAATTGAAGCTATCAACCGAAGCCCAATCGAGCACGAGCACGTCGAATTGAAGAAGCCAGCATCATAAATTTTGAACGCGCCCTAGCTTCAGACGAACGAAGACGAGATGCCGCCATTTATTTTCTTTTGAGGGTTTTAGGGTTACGAACGAAATAAAAGAAAAATGGTAAAGGGGCGGGTCGAGTTTTCTTGAAGAATGGGTCGGCATTGAGATAAAGGGGACGTGTACATTTGCTTTGCAAATTTTTCACGGCTTCAAACATTTGAAAATGTTGGCCGAGAATTTATTTTAAAGCCCGAAATTTCTTTTAACAATTTATAAAAGAATTTTAATTCAAAATTTAAAAACTTCAAATACAAATTTGTGTCAATATTAATCGTTTAAATTATTGATTATAATTGATGCAAAATACCGGGTTGTTACAAGAAGTGCTATAGTGATTAAGAAGGATGGCTAAGATAAGAAAAGTTTTACTCTCTTATTTAATATTCCATGATGTTATGATATGCTTATGCTTGTTTATTTATGTGTTATCATGATTTTAAATATTTTTGGATGGTTAATTAAGTATTTTAAAAGTTAACTAAGAATTTAAATACGTAATGGAGTAAACGAAAATGACTAGTACATGTGTTTCGTTTGTGAGATCCAAGAAGACTTGGGTGAGGGATGGAACATGTCGAAGGAAAAGCCCGGATGCTCCATAATAAATATCAATAATATTCAAGTCAATCAAATAACTTGCCCGCCCTATGGGTGATAGAATGGTAGTCTTTAGGCTGGTGTTTGGCAAACCAATTATCTGCTCCCCTAGCTATTTGGCTTGACCCGACGTAGGGAAAAGTTAAATTGATTTACTCAAACCGTTTTAATCAAAGATAAAATTAAAAGTATTACAAATGTTTGATAGAATGAAGTGTTGATTATTATTTATTGTTATGTTTAATTCATTGATTGATTGTTTGAATTAAGCTCGGCTAGTTTATGAGCAATAACCATTTCTATATCATAGTCTGGGTAGACAATAAATTGAGGATGATTTAATGCAGACATCTTGTGATTAGAATTTCACGGTTTGACTATAGGGTGTTTAATGAGAGTATTGGTTAAGTAGATACTATAATAAAAGATGTTTTTTATAATTTTGGAAATAAAATATATTTTACCTTTTGAATTGAAATAATTTCTTTTGGAAAGTATAGAAATATTCTAAGAATATATATTTTTGATGGGATTATACATAAAAGTGATTTCCATAAAATGGTTTATAAAAGTGTTTTATCAACGAAGGGAATTTCGAGGACTAAAAACCTAGTGTTTGAAAATGGTTTCAAAAAGCTTTGGAAATGAAAATACTATGATTGAAAGTAATTGTGAATATAAGTGAAAATGATTTATCACTTTGTGATGTAAAATTATTTTCTATGCTACCAATGATGGTAACCCATAACTAAAAAGGTAGGCAAGGGAGGTGCTGATGTTCTATAGCCTTGGTATAGTCCGCCCGACGAATAGTGGGATATACCTATCTACTTTTTGGAAGCTTGGGACCCAATTGTCTTGTTATGGCTATAAACCTCCTGATCCAATTGCATATATTTGTATACGCTTTTATATAGAGTATTTGATGTCGTTTTCAAAAGCGATTTGTTTTAAAATCCTGAAATAAAGTATAATTTGACAAAAAGGTGTATACATTATTTCAAAGGTTTTGAAATAAAATTATGGAGTTTGGTCCAAAGAAATTATTTTCGAAAATGATTATATTTTGAAAATAATAAAGTAAAGTGAATTTCAAAAGTATAAATGTGAGGGTTAAGCTAAGTGGGCAGATTTGGAACCTACATTTGCATATTTGTTTGTGCATCTTAGGCTCTCATGGATTCCTATTTGTGGTAGGAGAACTGCTTGGCTTGATCCTGCATCTAATTGAGTACCCAGTTAGCTGGATGTACGTAGGCAGTCATAATAGTAGTGATGCAGTCTCAATAATAATATATCTTTTTCCTATTTATTTTTTTCTATTTTCCATATATTAAAGTACATTCAGCAGAATAATAATTAAACTCTGATATTTTAGTAACTCATGCATCCTATTCATTTAGGACATTGTGATATATTTATCGGATTATAATAAGCTAAAATAGTTGTTTTCATTTTTTTTGTTTTTGGAATGGATGAATTTTTTGACATTTGGATTGATCTGAAAATCTCGATCGTTATAGCTGGCATCAGAGCTTAGTTTAGGTGCCGACGTGAAATTCACCTATGGTTAGTAAATCAACCTAGGAATTTAAAATGAAACTACCTTAATTTGATAAGTAAGATAAGACACCGTACCTCCAATAAGGGTTAAGGGTGATGTTTATTTTTAGGTGTACTTAATTGTTTGGTTTCATTATATTTTTCCTTCCTTGGAATTTCGGGGACGAAATTCTTTTAAGGAGGAAGAATGTAACAACCCATAATTTTATCACTTTGAACTAGAATATTTAATTAAATTTTAAATATTCAAATAAAGGTTTATTAAACATAAATAATCGTGTTTTATGTCATCAATAATAATGATCTTGTTTCTAAAATTTGTTTTCCAAAGATAAGGATTTTGAATTTTCGTCATAAAAATATCAATAATATGACAAAAAATCATTTTATCGATAAACAGCTTTTTTACCGTCAAAAGTCATGCATGATTTTTTTTACATACACTTATTTAACTATTTAAAAAAAAATAAGTAATAAAAATAATTTTCCTTTTTTGGAAACAAGATAATTATGATGTCATCGATGATGTCATCGATAATGTCATCATTTTCATAAATGACCATATAAGGAAAGTTTTGGTATTTTGGTTATTTAAATATCCAAATAATTATTTTTAAATGATGAAATAATCCATTTTAATTATTATACAGTTATAATAATTGATTTATAATAGTTTTATAAATATATGTACTAGTTTTATAAAAAATATACAAACTTCGTCACACTTTGACAAATCGATATCATATTTTTACCAAGAGTGGAGTTTTGGTATTAATTAATATTGTGTTATAATTCAAATAAACTTATTTTAACTATTTAAAGATGATAATAAGTTTATTTTTCAAGTGTTTACATAAAGAAATAATAAGATTAAAAACTGAAAATATGATCAGAATTCGGATCCCAAAATCTCGGTGGTTTGACAAATAGAAATTGTTTGTTGTTACAACGTTGGTTGTACATGCACACATATGCATACACATACATATACATACACACACACACACACACACACACATATATATATATATATACATACACACACACACATATATACATGTATACACAATTAGTCAAATCAAAGCTATAGAAAATATTTAAGATATTTTTCACCAAAAAACAAACATCAAATCCACCATTAATGCATGTCATTCTATGCTTAAGATATTTTTTCAATATGTCTTATAACATTACATCACATAAGTTCATGCACTTGAGTATGTTAGCAATGATTTAATGTTGAGGCGAAGAGGTGTAAGAAATATTTTGATAATATCTACGGGTATGTTAATACTTTGTCACATATTCCTAAGGCTATAAATAAGACCCCGAGGCTTCACAATTTAA
Organism: Allium cepa; assembly: GCA_030765085.1. Taxonomy (NCBI): domain Eukaryota; kingdom Viridiplantae; phylum Streptophyta; class Magnoliopsida; order Asparagales; family Amaryllidaceae; genus Allium; species Allium cepa. Next base: position 815,595,740 of record CM060939.1, read on the forward strand.
GACATCTCATTCCTTCTTCTTCTTATCCACCTCTACTTTAATAGCTTCCATCACCTCCATCCCCTCATCCATAGGCCAAGTCCTCTTGGCTTTAAATTGGAAGAAGAAGTGCTATAGTGATTGAAAGGGAAAGCTTTAAGATAAGAAAAGTTCAACTCTTTTATTTAGTATTCCATAATGCCATGATTTGCTTTTCTACTTGTTTATTTATGTGTTATCATAATGTTAAATATTTTTAGATGGTTAGTTAAGTATTTTAAAAGTTAATTAAGAAGTAAAATACTTAATAGGGTATGCGGAAATGACTAGTACGGCGTTTCGTCTGTGGGTGAGGGATTGAACACGTCGAAAGGAATGCCCGGATTCTTCAAAATAATAATCAACAATATTTGAGTCAATCAAATAACTTTACCGTCCTATGGATAATAGAATGGTAGTCTTTAGTTTGGTGTTTGGCAAACCAATTATCTACTCCCAATAGCTATTTGGCCTGGCCTAACGAAGGGAAAATTTAAATTGACTTGCTCAAACCATTTTATCCGAATATAAAATTAAAGTGTTAAAAATATTCGATAGAATGAAGTGTTAATTATCATTCATTGTTATGTTTAATTCATTGATCTATTATTTAAATTAAGCTCAGCTAGTTTATGCGCAATAACCTTTTTTATATGCATGAGCTGGGTAGAAAATAAATTAATAATGATTTAATGTGGACATTGTAATGACCCGAAATTTTTGACCTCGAAAATTCGACACTAATACGCTTACTGTAGAAGTGTCGAGCAATCGAATGCCGAAAATTCTAAATTGTTAGGGTTAAGAAGAAAAAAGGAAGAGAAAGAACATAAAACAACAGCAAAGCATCTCACATTCGCAGCGGATTAAAATATAATATCAAATAACAGCATCTATACAAAGGAAAGCTGTAACTGGCAATTTACATACAATATATAGAGTACAATCATTCACAATAAACTGGACAGTTGTATCAAACTATCCCAGACTACTATCAATACAATCTCAAATACACAGCGGAATATACCCCATACGTTTCTGCCATCCAGCCTGCCTCCTGAGCTCTAGAACGTCCTAACCTGAAAATATGTAATACTCAGTCTGACCTGAGCATTACATTAAAGTAACACCCGAGTCAGGGTGGAAACCAGCGTGAGTAAACCCATATAACTTGAAATACTTTAATTTTTAAAGATTCTTTGAAAACCCAGGTAACTCGTTCATTACAATGAGTTTTATCTTGCTATAACCAAACACTTATTTCACAAATGATATCTAAGTACCGTTACTTAGTTAAATGGTCGGGTTTACTTAATTTATTCCATTCTAGCCTATATGATTCAGAAATCAAATCTATAAAGAATTATGGTACTTACTAGTCGAAGTGGTTCCGGATATCGCTGATATCCGACCCCGATCTCTTTGAATTCAACGCCATCTTTTAAACCAAGTTGTTTAAGTAAACAACAATTTAATTTAAATTCTAGAATGTCATATTCACACAGAAATCCATCACAGATAAATAGCTCACATTTATCATAGTCAAATCCAAAACAATTTATATCACATAATATCTCAATTTAACATACTAAAGATATTAAGAAATCCAAAGCTTTCAATTTAAATTAAATATTTGTAAGCTTGATTAATCGGTCATACTGTTTCTAATTAATTTTATTAACACAAGATAAATTAATTACCTATAAATCCTGCTTAATTATCATCAAGAAGCCATTTATATTTTATTTAAATTAACATTTGGAATTAATTTATTACTAATATGTAAAAATAACTAAGGTCTTTAAAACTAGTTAATAGTTTAAAAACATTAGTTTCCTTAACCATCTATTTAATTACATTATTTAATTTTATTTGTGAACACTTAGGAATTAAATTAAATAATGTCCTATAATATAATTATTCTAAGTTGAATAAATTTGAGTTAATAATAATTTATTTTTAAGACCTTTACTAAATAACCTTGTTAATACATTCCCGTTTTCTTTTATGCTTTTACTTCAAAACTTGTTAAAAATCTTCCTTTATTTTACCTTTTCCCTTTCACATTTTCTTTTATTTCTTCCTTCCGCTTTTCTTTTACTTTTTCTTTTTCTTTTTTCTTTCTATTTTCTATTTCCTTTCTTCTCTTTCTTTATTCTTTCCTATTTCTCCTCTCTTTCCTCTGGCCCATTTCCTGGCCCATCTATTCCCTTCCTACTTCTTACCTCCAGTTCTTACCTTTCCTTCCTTCCCCTACTACTTCCTCCTACACACACTCCCCACCATACACGTGCACACGCTTGCGATGAGTCGCCGACCACCTCCAACCACTCCGCCAAATCGCCTCCGACCCACGTACCCAACCTGACCACCTAGAATTACCTCAAAAACCCCAAATCAAAATCTCAAACTCAAGACCATAAAACAGAGACGACCCGACCTCCAACTTTTGTCTCGACCAACCACCTTTGGCCACCGGAGCTTCCCAAAACCCATCGGTGGACTTGCCACGACCCCATCTTCCTTTCTCCTCCATACCGCAGTCGCCAATCACCTCCATGTCACCACCATTCGCCCCGTAAGTGCGACCACCCAGTTTCTACTATAAACCCTAAATCGATCATGCCTATGCAAATCCTTCAATAGAAAAATGCTTTGCCATTTTTCCCCGAATCCTCATCACCACGGCAACCTCCACAACCAACATCGACCCCTAAAATCATCTCGACCACCAGAAATTGACAAGAACCCAAACTCAGGTCACCACACGATCTCTCATCAACTACATACTTAAAAATTACGATAATACTTCCAAAAATCATCACTTTTAAAGACGTATCTGGTTATATAAGAAATTCTTGGAATTATAACTAAGATGGTTTTGATTTATACTATGTATTCGTTCTTACTAGGAAATTTACCCACTAACTACACTTAGAATCATTTTTAAAAATAGTGTTTCATCGTTACAAACAACTTTCGTTTTGATATCATAAGCCAAATGTGTTTATGTGAGGAGAAATTGAATTTTGAATGCTATTTGAGTCTGTTAAAAACAAACAGTGATATGCACATTTTTCACAGAGCAATATCAACTTATACACCCAGGAAAAACACATTTTTCATCCATGCAAGACCTATTTGAAACATTTCTATCATTAATTGTTACATGCACAAGCTATAAAGATGGTTTAACTTTTTAAAGATAAGACTTACTCACTGAAATTTTGAACAGGGGAACCAGGATTTGTAAACTGGAAACAGATTTCTTTGATCTGATCTACTTTGTTTTAGTTGAGATGAACTTGTATCCTTGCTTGAATTTGAACTTGAATTGAATCTTGAATTTGATTCTTGCTTCAAATTGAAAGCTTGAGGTTGATTTAGTTTTCTTCAGATTTTAGTTTGGTTTTTTTCTTTTTATCTTCTCTGTTTTCTTTTAGTTTTGTTTGAAAGAAAGAAAAAGAGATTTGAGAAATAGATAAGTAGAAGACTTTGATCTGTACACAGCCTATTCTCATCTTTATTATTTATATTTCAAATTTAAAAGAAAATACATTTGCCACTTGTTATTATGCATGTTATTCTAAGCTTACGCATGCCAAAATCAATTTTTTTTCTTATGTTTTTATTATGTATATATATGTGTGTGTTCTATGCTATATATTTTTATATATACAAACCAAATTTATATTTCATGTATATTTTAAAGAAAATATATTAACCTTTATTAAATCCTATTTTAAACTTAAACTATTATATATTTTAAATTAATAAATATTATCTTTAGTGTTTTAAAAATATAAAATTTAACTTCAACCAGCTTTTAAAAATTATTACATTGAATTTAAATTAATGCTTCCAAATCACAATATATGTATATATACATATATATATATATACACATACTTATATACTTGTATACACTTATTATAGAGTTTGCATATATCTATTTATATATTTGTTAATTTACTATAAGATTTATCATTTCCAGATATTTATAATTCAACATTTATTATAGTTTCAAATCCATTTATATACATGCAAATATTTTAATTATCAGAATACTATTTGTTTAACATACAAATCTATATTTTAATAAATTTAATCCTGTTAATTACCAATTAACATACGTCCAAAAATTCGGGTTATCACAGACATCTTGTAATTAGAATTTCACAGTTTGACTATAAGGTGTTCAAAATATTGGCTAAGTAAATATTATAATAAAAGATGTTTATTATAATTTTGGAAATAAAAGATATTTTATTTTTTGCATTGAAATGATTTCTTTTGGAAAGTAATAGAAATATTCTAAGAATAAATTTTTTGATGGGATTATACATAAAAGTGATTCCCATAAAATGGTTTATAAAAGTGTTTTATAAACGAATAGAATTTCGAGGACTAAAAACCCGGTGTTTGAAAATGATTTCAAAAGGTTTTGGAAATGAAAATACTATGATTGAAAGTAATTATGAATATTAGTGAAAATAATTTACCACTTTGGGATGTAAAATGATCTGTTATGCTACCAATGATGGTAACCCATAACTAAAAAGGTGGGCAAGGAAGGCGTTGATGTTCTATAGTCTCGGTATAGTCCGCCTGACAAATAAAGGGATATACATATCTATTTTCTCGAAAGGTCGAGACCCAGTTGTTTCGGTATAGCTAGAAACCTCCCAATTCTATTGCATATATTTGTATATGCTTTTAAATAGAGTATTTGATGCCGTTTTCAAAATTGATCTGTTTTAAAATCCCAAAGTAAAGTATAATTTGATATTATTTCAAAGGTTTTAAAATAAAAGTAGGGAGTTTGGTCCAAAGAAATTATTTTCGAAAATGATTATATTTTGGATTTTTGAGAATAATAAAGTTAATTGGATTTCAGAAATCTAAATGTGAGGGTTAAGTTAAGTGGGTAAATATGGAACCTACATTTTATGATATATGCTATGTGGTTTGGGATTTGCATATTTGTTTATGCATCATAGGCTCCCATGGATTCCTACTTGTGGTAGGAGAACTACATTGATCTTGTATCTAACTGGGAACTCAGTTAGATAGATGCACGTAGGCAGTCACAAGTGGTAGTGATGCAGCCTCAATAATAATATATCTTTTTCCTATTTTATTTTTGCTATTTTCCATATATTAAAGTACATTTAGTAGAATAATAAGTATACTTTGATAAGTTGTGACACATGTATGCTATTCATTTAGGACAATGTGATATATTTATCAGATTATAATATGCTAAAATGGTAGTTTTCATTTGTTTGTTTTAGAACGAACGAATTTTTCGACGTTTCGATAGATCCGAAAATCCCGGTCGTTATGTAAACAACCGAATAATGCCCTTCATTTTGAGGCTACTAGTAGTTGTATACACTTCCTACTGATATGAGATATCTTTAAGCATAGGACCTACAGAATAATTAATTCGGCTTAGAAGATTGGGATGCAAGGTTTATAAAGTGACACAATGGAAGTCTACCATTCACTCAGATGCTATCAATAGTTGTGTATACTTATTATGATGTAGGACATCACCAATCATAAGACCCATGGAAAATGATTATGGATGATATAATCTACTTAAGGGTTAGAGGTATTAAGTGGTTATTTTAGAGTCTACCACTTTCCTAGTTAATAAGTATTAAATGGTCTGAATTATCGATTAGGAGCGGTGGTGAATATCTCGGGATGGGTCCTCTTTAGGTTTGAGGTATTAAATGACTGATTTAGGGTCTGCCACTTTCCTATAAAGAAGTATTAAGTGTCCTAGTGGGATTCCAAATGATGCCAGCTATATGGTAGTAGTGAGGAGTCCGCCTTTGGGGTTAGGTATTAAATGGCAACGATCTGCCTAGAATATAGGTAATAAATGGTTAGAGATCTGCCCAGTCCTTATTAATAAGGTATTAAGTGGCTTAAGTATCGTCTCTTACATGGCTAAGACTTTATTGACGATAAATGCATTAGTAGTATGACTATTATATATTGTAAAGCCATAAATAGTGGTTAAAGGCCTTTGTAGCTAGGACCAATAGACCAACAATGACGATGCAAGGAGCCCGCTTTATATTTTGGAAGTACTAAGTGGCTGATATACTTATTATTTTTTACCTTGGAAAAGGTAGGTAGGTGAATTGTGTTAGGTAGAAATATCGTGCGTGCAATATATTAGGTTAATTTGGTTAACCTTGAAATAGTAGACATAACAATTAAATGGAAACCAATCGGTATAAATTTATGTTATGGACGGTATATAGATTTTTCAGTTATCAGAACGTTGTTCTGACCCACTCCTCATTACAAACCACATGACTATTTAGAGGAATGAGTCACTGAAGCTGGACATGATTGATTGTTGGAAAAGTCTTCTTTTCTCTCAAACTCGATGTTGATGTAGCAATCTGATATCCAAGGAGTACCAATATTTCAAGGTCGTAACCATAATCGGCATTTATATCATATTATTGTTTACATTGTAAGTTTAGATTTTGTCAACCTTTGATATGCTCATGCTTATTTGTTGGTACCAAATCCAACGATCTGTGCTTTGATGGACTTGAGTTCGATTCTTGTCGAAATTTAAGCTCATTAAAGTACGAGTTGTTACAACACTAAAACTCTTCTTTATTTTCTCCATGATAGCCATTTGGTTCTCCACCATCTTTTTATTCATTTCCACCATCATTTGATCCAAGTTTGCCTTCATAGTGCACTCGAAGTCTTCGCATAAGTTGGTTGATTTGTTTCTTCTCCATATTGAGATCCCTTATTAACTCCTTCAATAACAACTCTAGATGTAATGGATTTCTCCTTGGAGGCATCTCTTCTTAGACTTAATAATAGACTCCTCCGAATCCAAGTAATCAACAGATCTACGCTGAAGAAATCTTAGATCTAGCTTTTAGACTTATTCAAATCCAAAGTGAAAGCAAAAAATCTAAGCCCGAGAATGATTCCTCTTAGTGAAAGCCTCAAAAAAAATTGCTTCAATTTGGGCAAACAGCTCAATATAATTAAAAAAGAAAATTAAAATGAAAGAATTCAAAAGGAGAAAGATTTGACACGAGATTTTTAAAGTGGTTCAGCCTCAATTCGATTATCTACATCCATTATGAGCTTTTATTTCAAATGATTCTTTCAACTGTAACCACTTTTACAACAAATTTTGTTCTAGAAATTAGTTGACAACGAAAAATGGTAACAATCCAGTGTAAAGATCCAAAATCCTTTTCTGTTAATGATACTCTATATTAATAGACGAAATCCATTATCAAAGTCGTGAAATCCAATTTGAACGAGTGAAAATCCCCACATCCGAGGTTCTAACATGAAAAACAAGTCAAATCAAGTAAGATTCAACAATCCACATGTTTTGGTGCCGACTTATATGAGTCAGTACCGACTGATTCCTTTGACTTAAAAGTTGATTTTGTTACGGGTATAAACCTTCAAGTTTCATCACTACTCAAATTCTCGGAACCTATATGGGTCGACCAATATGCACAGGTATTGATCCATGTCACGTCAACATGACATCCAACTTCAAGTCTCTACTTATGCTTCAAGTGGTGCATGAGCCCCCATTACTCCATACAGCCCGATACCCATCTATATGGTTTGAGTAATTTTTACCGTAACCTCTTGAGTTTTGCAATCTTGATACTCTAGACATCTTTCAAGTTTCTTAGTTCATTTCTTTACTATCCCATAGTTTAGATCCATCAAAACATCGTTTTGTTCAAATGCCAGATAATAGTTGCTGTAGTTTTGTAATTATTTTTCATATTTTATGTCAAAATAGGGTATAACATGATTCAAACATTGTTTTATCATGTTATTGATTGATTGATGGTTGCCGATGTTCTTTGGGTCACAATTTTTTTTTGAAAGACACTCTTACATTGGTGCTTATTCTATTGGACGTATTGAAATTGGCTATTTGGCCGTGGGGTGAAACCTAATAGCGTGTGATAGCGTCTCGTTAAAGCCTCTGTCTTCCTCTCGACCTCTCCCTACAATAAAATCCTCATCCCTAAATACATCCCCTCACAATCATTAATGAAATATCCTAAAAAAATCAAATCCTAAATTTTCTCCAATCATACAACCCCTCTAATACCTAGTACATATTTTTCTGTAAATTCAGGTCATATTTGTCTAATTAAGGAGAAAATATATACAAAGAAATGGGGAAGAATCAACAGTACAAAGCCATGCAAAGATCCAAGCTGGGTTCAGCTTCTGGTGGTCCCGAAGAGATTGAAGATGGAATGGTTTGTACCTTTTCATACTATATCTTTCTGCAGGGTTTAATTTTTGTTTCTATAATCTTGATGATTATTTGCGGTGTTTGTTTAATTCTAAAGGCTGGACTTGGACCTCGATTGTTCTAAACGGCTAGCTGCTTCTCGTAGGGGAGTAAAGTTAGTAATATGACAAAAGGAACACCAATTAAATTAAATTAATATTACGAGTGCTTATCTAATATGTTGTATTTTGTCCGCGTCTTCTGGCATATAAATCCTAGTAAAATTGTAATGATCTAAAACCTTGCTGAAATAAATATATACTAGCCTTCTACGGCTTTCTGAATATGGTGCTATTTGCTTATGACTTCTTGATTTGGATTAATGTAGCCCGTTTAGAGAATAAAAATTCGAATGACTAAATTGGGATTGACTGTTTGAATTAACCTTGAGCTTATGCATTGGGAAAGGAGCTATACTGTATTGGACAAAAGATGAGAGAAAAGGTTGTATCCACGCTGAATTGTGTTTTGGTGTCACTTAAATGCCTTTTAATTTAACAGGGCTAGTTTGCACTTCGATCAGTGTTGACATTTATAACATAAAACGTACTGTTATTGTACTTTAATTTGTAATACAATGAGAAAACAAATGTTTGTGCTTGAATTTTGTATGGATTTTCTGTTTTAAAAAAGATTGACCGACAATGCAAATAAGGTTTATGGAAATTTTGCCATGTTATACGATTCAACAATGGTAAGAAATATAAGAGTTTTGTTATAATGAATATAATCATTTCTACAATATATTCCCGAATTGTTGTAAGAAAATGTACATCTGGTGCATATCCTCTGTACATATGGCAGTCAAAATCAGTGGTTTCCTCCCTTTTGTAGTTCTCAACGTTTAAACTATGCTAATAAGCTAGATGAGGCACCAATAAGCTTAAGCACTTTTCGCTTATCAGAATCAAAATCTAAAATATCAAGTGTCAAATAGCTAATTTTTGCTTAAGCACTGCTTAAGGCACATTTCACGACATATGGAGCTGATGTTGTTGGTTAACTTTCACATTCTTTTTCACATCAAAAAAATGACCAATTGTAACAAGTTGTGGATCACACGTTAGGCATTGCTACTATATTGCTATAGCTATGCTGAGTATACTTCAAGCATTTTAGCTACAATGGAAAGCCAAACGTTGGTTCTAACTAATGCAATTTAGTAGCCACAACATCTTTTGGTAATACCTAACAACTTTATTTATTTAATTATTTATTTTAATGAAGTGATATGTCGTCTTTCACTTGAACTGCAACTAAATAACTCTTGTATTATGATGTTAATCTATATAAATGAAGTCCATCCATCAACACCCTGACACTATACAAAGAAGGCTATGCTGCCACTATGGCGCAATCAACCCTATTCATGCTCTCTCCAGTTTTCCGTCTATGTTTCTCTGTATAAAGAAATACGCTTCTCTGATAGAATTCTAATTTTCGAATTAGGTTGTTAAATTTGCACATAAACTCAATTATGTTTACCTAAACTCACAAAACTGCATACTTACACTTCTTTCCCTTTTACAGCTACATGTAAAGAATACAAATCATTGGCATCCATTTAGTCACTGCCTATTTCCTTGAATAGATTTAACTTCCTATTGTGCTTAAAGTTGGGTTTGCTGTGGTCATGTGACATATCTGTAAAATGAGAAGTATTAAGAACTATGGAAATTGAAGGCATTTGTGTTTTTTTATTATTGGTCTATCTTTTTATCATATGTATTTCATGTGTCTGTATTAAATAGTAAGGCAGTGCTAGAACTATAAGTTGAAGTCGTATTTTAATCAGTGAGAATTTTCAGCATCGTACTTTCATCGCAAGTTAGTAATGGCTTCAAACCAATATGGATTCGTCATGTTGTTGAAATATTATCTGCAGTACCAAAGTCAGGCTAGAATGCCAGGTCACACAAAATTACATGAAATATTTTACGGTAAAACTTTAAAAATTAGTTTATATTGGTTTCAAACCTTGAACCCTTGATCATCGGCCTAATTTGAGTATATAATTGCTGCTAATATCACTGATATCTAGGCTATCAGTTCCTTGATTGAAAATGTTTAATTTAGGAATTATGACTTAGTTTAGGTATATATTTAACATAGATCTTTGGTGTTGACCTTTTGTTTTTATATTTTTGTTTGAATAATTTAAAAAGATATGTTTGTCTTCTGGATGGTATAAGCATTATTTGTATCCGTTATATCATTGTGTTACCATGAATTTTACTAATGATGAGATGCACAGATGGATTATTTATCTCTGTTATATCTTTATGTTACGATGAATTTTTACTAACGAGGAGCCACACAGATGGATGGTTCATTTCATTCACCAGAATGGCATGCTGCTCGTTTGGCTAGCCTTAATACTTCTCATACAGTTACATGGGAAGAATACAAAAAGAAACAAAAGGTAATAAAATTTGCAATTTTTTGTGTATCAATATTTAATTGTATTACCTTGAACATTGAAAGTTCTTTCATGTTGCATTGCAGACTAGTCGACACTATGTTTTGACCATATAACGTGACATCATTCACCGATAAATATTGCTCATTGTTCCCAACCACATGATGAGATTTTTTTTTCTTTTCAATATTCTTTTATGCTATATGCCTGAAATCGTTTCCCAATATTTCATTGTTAGTGCGTGTTTGCGCAAAAAATGGGCAAACACCTCAAAGTCGTATGATTCCGTCGATTTTAAGTTGTTTTTAGTGATTTGGGTGATTTATGCAAATATGTAAAAAGCAGGGACTAAACTGTAAAAGACACACAGATTCATAGTGGTTCGGGCAGAACGTGCCTACGTCCACTTTATATGTTATTCTTCTTTTCTCTTCAGATTACAAATACAAAGCTTTGTATATAAGTATATGAAAGTTGTTTGAAAGTTCCTTCCGTGCTTGAGCTCTCAAACCTGTCTCCCATTGTTGTACCCCTGCCCCTCTATTTATAAAGTGAGGTTGGGGGCAGGGGTCTTGGATGTTTATAGCTGCTGGTGGGCCTGGGCTGAAGCAATCTGGTTCGACGTTCCTTGGTTCGGCTGTGCTTGGAGAGAAGGATGGAGAAGCTTTGGTTCGGCGGTCACCTGGTTCGGTGTAGGGTGGTCCGGTGTTGGTTCTCGTCCGGTAGTCGGTTGGAGTGAGTTGGTTCGGCATGGCTTGGGTGGAGAGTTGGTTCGGTGGGACGTTGGTCCGGCAGTGGCTAAGTGGAGTTTGGTCCGGTGATGGAGGAGAGGGGATCTGGTGGTGTGGAGATGGAGTTTGGTTCGGCTATGAGAGTGCCGAATGAGCTCTTGTATTGGGAATGCCGGATGAACCAAGGCATCTTGAATGCCGAATACATTGCCGAATCAAAATTTTAAACCTTTGATACCGAATGGACTTTTATACTTGAATCATGAGTGAAATCCCAGACTTATATACGCTTGCTGGCTGCTTCTTCTTGGTTCGGTCATGGTGGAAACACACACAACATTGATATTCCAGTTTTGACCAAAAATGGGATAACACTGCGGCACCAGAGAATTAACACTACACACACATACACACAGAGAGATTATTATGACAGGAGTGTTTTCATGTGAGCCTTTTAACAATTCCACAACTACTCATGCTTTAAAATCTGTAATTGGCGTTAATTTTGAATCTTTTTCCTTCTAATATGATAAACATGAATAAAAATAAACAAAACAAGGTAATCTGAGCATTGAGCTGTTATCCATACCATTATGGCTACTTTTAATTTATGCAAATGTTCATAAAATATAATCATTTATAAGTGATCGTATTATTAATTTATTCTTCTGAGCAATGAATTGAATCTCACGGATGTGCATTGCACGTACAAATACTAAGTAAAAGCAATCTTTCTATAAACCATTTTTTGTATATCGGGAATGAATCAAATTCATCATACCTAATATTTTGTACTACACTATGCCTCTTCATGTTGTATGACGAGTGCCAACGCACAATGAGAAAAATCTGAGTGCATTATCTTAGTTTGAACTCTTAATACATCATAGCAACACCAGCATGTGTGGTTTCTACAAGTTATAGCTGGGTATTAAAATTGGGATTTTTTACTCAGTGATTGCTGCCCATTATCTCGGCATTGAAATCCCAGATAGCAAAGTTCTTGGTTGTACATCTACTATATGGCTAATATTAGAGTTAAAAGTTGGACACCATGCGCCATTCAGTGATTATATTTTTACTGTTTGCATTCTTGTGCTGGACCACTTGGCAAATGGTACAAATGCTCATAAAGGCTATAATGTGTTACAACTTACGATATAGCCATCGTGGAACCTTGGTCCAACTTCTAACATCCAGCTGAAATCTCAACCACCCATTTGAGGAGCATGTTTGTATAATGCATGCCACATCAGTGTTGAACCCAATCTTAATCTGAAACCTTTTAGGAAAATGTTTCCTATAGAACTGCAGTTCAGTGGTTATTACTGGTAAACTTAAGTGGGAATACCTTTTTTTTTATGTGGAAAAACCTTTTGCATGATTTAACTTTTTTCTTCTTCTGTTTTTGAGCAAAGAGTTGGAGAATTGCTTTATTTTTTTTTCAAATTGAAGTAAATAGTTAAAATCGTTATATTCATTCATTTCTCTTGAAAAAGCAACACTGTTGAAATTTCTTCAGTCATTTGTAAGTAATGTATGATACTGATTCAATAGAATAATGTGTTTGAATTGAATGTCAAATATCATTTATTTTTGCGTTCAAGTAAACAAACCATTAGCATTATGTATTCCAATATATATAAACGTACATGAAATTGTGTAAAAATACATTAAACATTTTAATAAAGCATGTTCCCATCTTGTTCCCCACGTTCCCACTCCCGTTTCTGCTTTGGTTTCAAAACATCCAACTGAAAATGGTTAGTAAATGATCTGGACTATTTTTGAGAAGTGCTGGCTTAATCAAAGCTGGTTAGGCTGATGGCTAGATGCCTAAAATCGCTCATGGCTCCACAAATACTGTTTTTCTCTCAATTAACATGCTGAAATTACCTTTAATGTAAGGTTGTAAACTCAAAGACCTATGAATTTCCATCGAATGATAATGTTAAGACAACTGCTTGTAAAATTTTATCCTGCAATGATAATAAGATTTTACAAAATTGTTTCTTCTTCGATTCTTACACTTATAACAACAACGTTAAGTAGCTTCTTATTCTCCATGCTATTCAATCTTCTTCAAAGGGATTATTAATCACATGCAGCTTCCATCCCATTAATAAAATAATATGCTGCTTCCTCTTACCCATCTCCTCTTTCTTCATTCTCTTTTCAATCTTATTTTTCGTGATTTTTTGTTTCATTTCATTTAAGTTTTCCGTGTAAGCTCTCTTGATTTTTTGTGTCTCTATTTTTTTTGAGATAAGAGTGAAGGAGTATTACGGCTAACTCAAATTATAGAGTGTGGAGTGACTACCGATTGTGGACGGGTACTTTTACGATGACGACTCTATCGTGTATGTGGGATGGTTGCGATTGCAAGAGGAGGTTCAGTCATGGTGCTTGGAAGGGGGTTGCAGTCAAAATCCATTTCTAATTTTGTTTTGGCTTCTACCCATTTAGGTTTTGCTCCGCCAAGACCTTCATTGAGGTGGCTGAAAGTCGATTCGCAATTCATGTGGGAAATAGGATTTGGCTTTTAGGAGGGCACATATGTTTATTAATAATTGAAATAAATTCATAATTTTTGGTTCCACAACGAAGTTATACGAATACCCCTCTTATACATAAGATGTTAGAAGTTCGAATCCTAATCATGACCAAACTCACTCTTTATTTTTATTTTGAAAATTTGGATTATTAAGGTCGTAGGTTCGAATTTTGACGATGAAAACTTTTCACCTTTTTTTCCTCTCTTTTTATAGTGTTTTTCTTTCTTAGCATCAATCGATCAATACCCCTTATTCGATTATTTCATTCTCATGTCGAATGCCACTCTTTATTCTGATAGTTGTATAATTTTACTTTGTGAAAAACAATACTTTATATTAGTAATTGAAAATACAAGATGTTTTATCTAATCATAACCAAAATCATTTTTTAAATAACATTTGTCGTGACATTTAATATTTTTCTTGAACTTAATAGATATTAAAAATATATTATTACAACTAAAAATTAAGATTATATAAAAATATCTTTATATCTTTTTAAATTCTACAAGTCGGTACTTTGAAATCAATTCTAGCAGCATATATTTCATCAAATAAATATATATTCAATACTAAATTAAAAATTTTGATTATTTCTATGATGTATTTAAAGAATATTTTTTGAACACGTAAATTACAAGTACTAAAGCAACTATAACAACAACAACAACACTAGAAATAACAACATTAATAAAAATAGTGCTAAAAGTAAAATTAGAATAAGAACACGGAATATTATTCTCTCAAAAAAAAAGAACACGAAATATTATTCTCTCAAAAAAAAAAAGAACACGAAATATTATTCTCTTGAAAAAAAAAGAACACGGAATATAGAAACTTTAACAAAAAAAGGATATGAATATAAAACGAAAAATTAACATAATTTATTTCTAAGAATCTAAATGAAAAAGGGGTAAAGCTAGAGAAACGAGGGTGGGTAGAGACTGTTTTATTCAGATGGTAAAAATAACAAGAGAAATGATGTGGGTATAGTAGTAGATAATTATGTAAGAGAAAAGGTTGTGGATGTAAAGAGGATTGGGGGTAGGTTAATGTATATTAAACTAGTTTTAATGACCAAATCATGAATGTAATCAGTACATATGCACCCAAGCAGATTTAGATGATAACACTAAACAAGATTTTTGCCATCCGTCCAATGAAATTATTCAATCATTACCAAGGCATGAACAAATTATCATAGAGGGGATCTTAATGGTCCGAGAGGGGGAGGGGGGTTTAAATGATAGAGAGAATAGTAAAATACAGAGAGGTATTGGTGATGGTACAAGAAATGAGGGTGGAGAATCTCTCTTAGATTTTGCTAGAACATATGATTTAGCTATTGTAAATACTTTTTTTGAAAAGAGAGAACATTTGATAACGTACAATAGTGGACCGAATAAGACACAATTTGACTATTGTTTACATAGAAGGAGAGATTTTGCAATGTATAAAGATTGTAAAGTAATACCCTAAAAAAGCTTAACAAGCCAGCACCGATTGTTAATATTACACGTATTAACCAAAGGAGTGAAGTTAGAGAACACGAGTAAAGGACCTAAAAATATTAGATGGACAAAGTTGAAAGGTAGCAATATAACAAAATTTAATGAACGTATAACGAAATAAACCAAATGGAACTGGAATGGGGATATAAATAGTGGAAATTAGCCACAAGGGCCTCTTTAGCAAGCGCAATCAGTTTGTAGGACACACAACTGAAATAATTATTTTTAAGGACAAAATGCAAAATAATTAGTTTCTAAAGCCTAAAAACCTATGAAATTATGTCCTTGAAAATGATTGAACTGCTGACTTTGTCCTTAAAAAAAATTATCCTGCTGACTTTGGCCTTGAAATTAATTTCTATGAATGTGTGTCCTAGAAACTAATTGGGCTGCAAAGTTTGTCCTTCTAGTGAAATGCCCCATATAAATATGTTATGGACTAATATCGTAAATGATATTAAAAAAATTTAGGAGAAACTACTAAAGGAAAAAATCCATTTAAAAAAAGGTGGTGGGAAACAAGTATAGAAAACCATACACGTAAAGAAAAAGATTTTTAAAGTACGGTAAAATAGTCAAAAATGAAGAAAGAAGTCGGTATTGCTAAACAGAATACTTATAAAAACTTATACGACAAACTAAACACATAAGATGGGGGAAATGATATTTACAGACTAGCTAAAAAGAGAAATAGAGTGACAAATGGTTTGGAAGAAATAAAGTGCATTAAAGATGTTAATAATAATATTTCAGTCAAAGAGTTAGATATATCAATCAAGTGGGAAAGCTATTCTGAACAACTACTAAATGAAGAAAACCCTAGAGACAAAGTGGAACAAGTAGACAGTAACATAAGGATGATGAATAAATTTAAAAATTAAGTAGTAGAAGAAACAATTTAAAAAAATAAGGGATAATATTAGTACGACCGGATGATATACCTATATAGAGGCATGGAGGGCATGAAGTAAATGACTTGAACAACTTACAAATTTATTTGATAAAAATACCAACAGAAGGAAGAATACCAAACGTGTGGAGCAAAAGTACGATAATACCCATTTTTTAAAAATAAGGGTAATATACGAAATTGTGGTAACATAGAAGTATTGAACTTATGAGTCACACGATGAAACTATGTGAAAGAGTGATAGAACAACGATTAAGTAATGAGTCAACGGTATATTAAACAAGTTTGGTTTTCTCTCAAGACCATCTACAATCGAATCTATACAGTTAATAAGAAGATTAATAGAGAAATTTAGGAATAAACAATAAGATTTGCATATGATGTTCATAGAATTGGAAAAAAGCATATGATAGAGTACCAAGGGACATAATTTGAAGGGTAGCAGCATACAGGTTGAAGATAATTTATGATATGCACGAGGGATCCGAGATGAAAGTTCGATCTACATCGGGAGAGACTAGCGAATTTCCAACAAATTCACATCAATGATTGGTTTTATTCCATATTGATTCATGTTAGTTCTAGATGAAATAACAAAAGGATTTTCAAGATGAGATGCCATGACTTATGATGTTTGCTGACGACGTTGTGTTGATTGATGCCTATAAAGAGAAGGTAGAATAAAAATTAGTAAAATGGAGCAAATGCACTAGAATCAAAATGGTTAAAGCTCAGTAAGACAAAGATGGAGTATATGTGATTCATTTTCAGTAAAGAAAGTAGGAAAATTAATACGATAAAAATATAGTTTCATATGGTTAAGAAAACACATGAGTTTAAATATCTAAGTTCAATATTGTTAGGGGATGAGATTATAGAAAAGGTAGGTTAAAATGGAGATAGGCTAGTGTCATTTTATGTGATAGAAGATTGCCAAAGATACTAAAAAAGAAACTGTCATACAATGATCAAACTTGCGATTGTACAAAGTATAATGTTGGCTTTTAAAAAAGAAACTAGAATATAAGTTAAATATATGGGAAATGAGAATGCTAAGAGTGATGGTTGGAATTATAAGTAAATATAGAATTAGAAATGAGAGTGTGAGAGGGAGATTGTAAGTGACACCTATAAACGAGAAAATTAGGAAAAACAGACTTTAGATGTTATTGACATATACAATGAAAACAAGAAAAATGCACCATTAGAAAGAGGAGAAAGTATTTGCAGTGAAGGAAAAAAACAAAAAAACAAAAAGGAAAACCTAAATTAACATGGATGAAGAATATTAAAAATGATCTAAAAAGGTTAAATTTAATTAAAATATGATTCAAGATAGAAAGCTATGAAAATTGAGAATTCATGTGGCCGATCCCAATCATTTGGGACTAAGGTGACGTAGGTAAGGATGATGATGATGATGAAAGTATGCACAGCCTAATGCAAAATATTGATATGCTTTACTATGCGCTAGTTGCTAAGTGCATACTTACCTACTTTACAAGCGCAAGCTTGGTTCTCTAGATTAGAAAAAAAAGAATTTTAAAAAAGTAAAAGAATAATTAGCATGCCTTTTAACATATCGCGTAAACAATTTTTAATTATTTTAGTTTTTACTTCAACAATTGATAAATGATGGCAAACAACAAAACTAAATCTATAATGTGAACAATGGTAATTAGTATTGTGATAGCCTGGTTAGCATAGTGAGTTTTAAGAATGTTGAAACTCTTTAAAAACGTTTTCGACATTGCCATACATAATTTTATTATTAATGTTGGTGTTGAAATCAGAAAAAGAAGAGAAGCAATTTCTGCAACGATATTTAAATGTCTTAAATCTTCGTATACGTTTATGTTAAAATTCTTTATAGGTTTTACATATATTAAATTGATATCATTATGCTAAGAATTGACGGTTAAGCTTTCTGATTATAAATTATAACATTTTGTTTCTCATGCATGAAGCATGAGCCGCTTGCACTAATTATTATGTCTCACACGCAGAAAGTACGTGTCAATTATACTATTTAATAACTTTTTATGTGCAGAACGCTTACTGGTTGTATTAATCATTTTGCCTTGAATGGACAGAAAATATGCTTCATGTACTAATTATTAGTTTGCATATGGGGAATGCATGCTGTTAGATCTCGGAACGTATTATTGTGTTTATGCTCTTAAAATTAGCACAATTTCAGTTGTAAGTAATCTAGAGCCCCAGATTATGTTGAGAATATTGTTTTAGAACTAAATGCTGGTACAGCATACTCGAAAAACATAAAATAATTACTTGTATTTAGATTTCTATATTTTCCACCCTACATTTTTTTATATCTTGTGATGCATGTTTGTATTTGTACGCTTTATTTTAACCTGGACATTTGTTTCAATTTGGATACTATCTTTTCATATGTTCAGGAGGATGAGTTAAAAAAAGGTGAGTTAGAGGCTGACAAGGATAAAATGATGAGGGAATACAGGGCTCAGCTTGATGCTGAAAGAGCACATAAGCTTGCTTTTGGTAGGAACCATTCTAGCAGCAAGTTGCATAGCAAAAAAGGTAAAAACTAGAAGCACTTGGAATCTTTTTTGCCCCCTTTTTTTGAGTTTGCTACATACTTTACTGGATTGATTATTATGAAACATTATTGTCAAACACAGAGAAGAGGGAGAAAGATTCAAAGAAGCGAAGTAGCAAAAAGAGAAAGGTACCACCATTTTCCAGTCTCTAAGTAATCTTCTTTGTTGCTCTCATTTGGTTAGACTTTAAATTGTACATATAGCAAAATCTGCTAATTAACCAAATATTTTACACTATTTCCTTGATTAATGATAGTTTAGAAAGTTCATAAAAATGAACATTGATGTAAGGACCGAATCAATTTCGGTTAATTCGGTTAGCAACCTATTTAACCGAATTAAAAAGTTAGGTAAGAGAAATCGTCATATATTATTATTCAAATGTATAGAATATGCTGTTCTATTTTTTGGGTAAATAAATTACTTGTATGCACATGTGTTTTTTCTGAAGTTATTTAAGGATTTTCAGCCGATTAATAACTTTGAGACCATTTTTTTTGTTTCGCACCGATATCTAGGGGTGAGCGTTGGGCTAGTTCGGTTGGTTTTAAAGTAAAAATATCAAATCGAATTGCAACAAAAAAGTTTGAAAATCAAACCAAACCAGCGGTTGAATCTGTCAGTAACCTATTTAACCGAACTAAAATGTTAGGTAAAAGAAATCGTCATATATTATTATTCAAATGTACAAAATATATGGTTCTATTTATTGGTAAATAAATTACTTGTATGCATGTGTGTATTTTCTGAAGACATTTAAGGATTTTCAGCTGATTAACAACTTTTGAGACTAAAAAAAAAAGCGTTTGGTCAGTACGGTTGGTTTTAAAGTAAAAATATCAAATCTAATTGAAACAAAAAAGTTTGAAAATCAAATCAAACCAGACCGAATTGATTTTGATTAATTCGGTCAGTAACCTATTTAACCGAACTAAAATGTTAGGTAAAAGAAATTGTCAAATGTATAGTTTACTTGAAGAAAAACATAAAATTACATTTCAAGAGATTTTTTTTCCTTTTTTTTAGTACAGAAAATTGACTTATTTTATTTAGGTATATGCTCTATTTTTTATCATTAAACCGATTATATAAATTATTGAAATATCATAAATTTTTGTACTATTCTAGAAATTCTGTTAATTTGGTCAAACCGATAATTGAATGGCATTATTTATACATCGAATTCAAACCGATTTAATTTTATAACTATTTTATAACTGAATTGACCGAAATGAATCGGTTTGGACGGTTAATTCGGTTTTATTGCTCATGCCACCAATATGTGCTTCCTCTTTGGGTTTGTTATCCCGCCTTTTTAGCAAGGCCGTGATACCAAAAGATCGACCGAGAAACCAAAGATAGTTTATCTCAAAGATTGGTCAACTCAGCATCTCAACAAAGCAAGTCTTCAAGCAGGTCGCTCACGACCTAACTACCTAAAGGCTCCAGCGAGTTAACAGTCCAAAGCTTCCAACGAGTTAGCAAGTTCAAAGAACAAGCGACCTAGAGACCTAAGCTTGCAATAAGCTAAGAAAGCAACGTCCCAGTTACATGATGACCTTACTTCCTACGACCTAACAACCCACAGGCTCAAGCGACCTAACTTCTTAAAGGCTCCAGCGACCTAAATCCACAGCGACCTAAGGACCTAAAACCTAGAACAACTCAACAGCTAACGACCTAATAAATTAAGGAGCTAAGCGGCCTAACTTCCTATCGATCCAAAGACCTAGCACTTAGCGACCTAGAAATTAAGTGACCTATGCGACCTTGCATCTTCCAATAGGTCGCTCGCGACCTATGCCACACACTCTCTCTTCTACTAGGTCGAACACGACCTAAGCAGACCGAAGCTCTTTCTTATACTGTAACTCCTTAGGTCGCTGGTGACCTACCAAACGCTATGTCGCTGCTTTTAAGGTCGCCAACCCCTATGCCGATGCTCTTTAGGTCGCCACTCCCTCTCCTGCCACTCCTTAGGTCGTCCACGACCTACGATCTATCCCTTAGGTCGCCCACGACCTACGACTTACCTAGCCTGCTCCAATTTTTTTCCTATAAATACCTCACCTACTCCACATTCAAAGGGGGGGACTTTTCAGACTTTGGAGCGCCAAGACTCCGCTGCTTTCTCGACCTCGACAACACTTCATTCTCCAACAACACTTCCAAGATCCGAGAGAAGAGATCAACCACACTCCGAAGAGCAATTCATCATCAAAGTTCTAGCTACTTGTCTTGATTGTGTTGTAACTGTAGATTCATCGTAAAAGTTGTGAAAGTGTTGTAATCATGAAGTTGAGTTGTAAAGAGTGTTGTAATCTTGTAAAAGTGTGCTCAAAAAACATAATGGAGGATGTCAAGTGGATGTAGGCTTAACTTAGAGCCGAACCACTATAAAAATTGTTGTCTCTTCTACTTTTTTTTCCTTTTTTCTGTTTACTTTTAGTTCCCGTGCAAACGGGTGGCGCCCTCACTTTATCGCACTTGACACCAGGGGTGTTAGCACTCGTTTTTTAGCATAACATTTTTGGCGTCCACCGTGGGGCTCGAACCCACGACCACAAGGTTAAGAGCCTTGGCTGAGAATTGAAATCAAGAGTTCTATCAACTAAGGGTTGGATCAGAGAGTTTGGAGATTCAGATCTGAAGAATTATGGCAAGGCGATCAAGTAGATTACAGAGACAAGATAGGAGTCAACATGAAGGAAGTCCGGAGGCTTCCTCAGAAGCTAACCAAACTTCAACCTTCATTACCAGGGACGAAATGGAGGCGATGATGAAAAGGTAAGAGGAGTTGATTCAGAGTTTGTTTGAGCAAATTGGACAACTTGGAGCGTAGAATCAAGGAGCAGCTGGAGTTCAGAACAGAGCAGGACCATCTGAGGCAGCACCAGAACAAGGGGCACTCATCTAGGGCACACTGACCCAATTCCACGAAAAACATCAGATGGATTTGAGTAACATGGCTTTGGCAGAGGAACAGAATCTCAGCCAAGAGGGCAGATTCCAGAATTCCCTCGTGAACTCGGGGGGCAGGTCGAAGATAGTGGACGAGGACTACAACTAGAAGACAACGACAGATTGGTGGAAATGATCAAAAAAGCTATGAGAGGTGGTTTGGTAAACAAAGATTTAGAGGATGTGAATATAAGTCCTTTTACTACAGCAATTAAGCGAGCTAAAAACCCACCAGACTTTAAGCCACCATCATTGGATATGTATAATGAAAGGACAGACCCTACAGTTCATCTGACAAAGTATATGAGGCACATAGAAGTGCTGGAGGCATCAGAGGAAGTTATGGCTCGGTGTTTTCCATTGTATTTGACAGATATTGCGACATTATGGTTCAGACAATTGGAGAATGGATCTATTGAGACATGGAATGATTTGATTAGAAGGTTTATGAGGCAATTTAGGGTTCACATTTCGAGATCTAAGAATGTTATGAGTTTGACAGCACTAAAACAAAAAACTGGAGAATCTTTGAGAAGCTTTTTGACGCGATTCAACGTAACTGCGGCATCGGTGGATCGACCAGATCCATCCATGATTCTAATGGCAGCCATGTCAGGCATAGCTGACGGCACAGAGTTCAAGAATTCATTGACCAGAGATCCCCCAATGGATTTAGGAGAATTTTTTCATGAGGCCGAAGGGTTCTTACGATTAGAAGATGCAAAAGTTGAAAGAGAAGGAGGAGAAGGAATTGATGTTTTTGTGGTCAAAGGTGGAAATCCTCCAAAGAAAGACGCAGAAGCTAACAAAGGTAAACGAAAGGCTGAGAATAACAATGATAGATCAGCAAGACAACGAAGGGAATCAAGATTCACCGCATACACGGAATTGAATGAGACTTTGGAGCGGATCTACCAAAGGACCAAGGGACAGACCAAGGGACATGTTACTTATCGAAAGCCGATAAGGAGAGATCCAACTAACAACGGAAGAAAGTCGGACAAGTATTGCTCGTTCCATGAGTTGAATGGTCATAGCACAAATGACTGCAGACACTTGAAAGACGAAGTCGAGGGGCACATCCGAGGTGGTTTGCTATCACAGTATGTGAAAAGGAAGACTGCAACGGTGGAACAAGAACGACCACCACCTGCACCAACTGGAGACGGCTCGAGATCGAGGCGTCAGCTTGTTATCGATTGATTGAGGTTATCACGAATGAGTGGAAAACTCTACATCAACACAATTAAGTTGTTCACACATGTACGAGCCACGAACGATCCTCAGGCATGCTCTGATACAACTATAAATCATATCGATGTAGGTGTTTGCACTCGGATGTCAATACTTTGCTTTCATATTTTACCTCTGATGATTGGTTACTTTGCTTTGGTGTTTTACTTCTGATGGTTGGTTGCTTTGCTTTCGTGTTTTGCTTTTGATGTTTGGATTTGACTCTACATTGCTTTCATGTTTTGCTTCTGATGTTTGGATTTGACTTTTTCAGACATTTTTACTTTAAAAATTTTCAGTTGAATATTTGATTTTGATAATCTTGAGATGATTAAGCCCTCCCGGGCACACTTACTCGCCTCGAACGGCACAATCACATTTCACCTCAAATGGCTCGATCCCGAACGGTCGTCATTTGAGGTCCGCACCCTGACCAGGCACGGTCGCACTTTACCACAAATGGCTCGACCCCAAACGGTCGTCATTTGAAGTAAGGCGCTTGACCGTGAACGGTCACCTTTCATCACAAATGGCTCGATCTCGTACGGTCGCCACATGACCGCGCACGGTCGTACTTTAGCACAAATGGCTTGACCCCGAACGATCGTCATTTGGAGTAAGGCGCTTGACCATGAACGATCACCTTTCACTACAAGTGGTTTGATCCTGAACAGTCGTCATCTGAGTTCCGCGACTTGACCGCGCACGGTCGCACTTTACCACAAATGGCTCGATCACGAACGGTCGTCATTTGAAGTAAAGCGCTTGACCGTGAACGATCACATTTCACGGCAAATGGTTCGATCCCGAACGGTCGTTACATTAGGTTAAGCGCTTGACCGCGCACGGTCGCACTTCACTCCAAATGACTCGATCCCGAACGATCGTCATTCGAAGTTAGGCGCTTGAGCATGAACGGTCGCACTTCACCTCAAATATCTCGATCCCGAACGGTCGTCATTTAGGGCCATATAAAACTATCAATTCCTTTGCAGGTCATCAATAAGATATGAATATCCAACTTATGGCATTACAAAACACACCTTCCTATCGTAAGGCATGTTTTGGGGGGCAAGTGTTATCCCGCCTTTTTAGCAAGGCCGTGATACCAAAAGATCACCGAGAAGCCAAAGATAGTTCATCTCAAAAATTGATCAACTCAGCATCTCAACAAAACAAGTCTTCAAGTAGGTCGCTCACGACCTAACTACCTAAAGGCTCCAGCGAGTTAACAGTTCAAAGCTTCCAACGAGTTAGCAAGTTCAAAGAACAAGCGACCTTGAGACCTAAGCTTGCAATAAGCTAAGAAAGCAACGTCCCAGTTACATGACAACCTAACTTCCTACGACCTAACAACCCACAGGCTCAAGCGACCTAACTTCTTAAAGGCTCCAGCGACCTAAATCCACAGCGACCTAAGGATCTAAAACCTAGAACAACTCAACAGCTAACGACCTAATAAATTAAGGAGCTAAGCGGCCTAACTTCCTACCGATCCAAAGACCTAGCACTTAGCGACCTAGAAATTAAGTGACCTATGCGACCTTGCATCTTCCAATAGGTCGCTCACGACCTATGCCACACACACTCTCTTGTACAGGTCGAACACGACCTAAGCAGACCGAAACTCTTTCTTATACCGTAACTCCTTAGGTCGCTGATGACCTACCAAACGCTATGCCGCTGCTTTTAAGGTCGCCAACCCCTATGCCGATGCTCTTTAGGTCGCCACTCCCTCTTCTGCCACTCCTTAGGTCGCCCACGACCTACGATCTATCCCGTAGGTCGTCTACACCTACCCAGCCTGCTTTAATTTTTTCCTATAAATACCTTACCTACTCCACATTCCGACCGGGGGGGGGGGGGGGGGTGTTTCGGACTTTGGAGCGTCAAGACTCCGTTGCTTTCTCGACCTCGACAACACTTCATTCTCCAACAACACTTCCAAGATCCGAGAGAAGAGATCAACCACACTCCGAAGAGCAATTCATCATCAAAGTTCTAGCTATTTGTCTTGATCGTGTTGTAACTGTTGATTCATCGTAAAAATTGTGAAAGTGTTGTAATCATGAAGTTGAGTTGTAAAGAGTGTTGTAATCTTGTAAAAGTGTGCTCAAAAAACATAATGGAGGATGTAGGCTTGACTTAGAGCCGAACCACTATAAATATTGTTGTCTCTTCTACTATTTTTTTTTTTTTCGTTTTTCTGTTTATTTTTAGTTCCCGTGCAAACGGGTGGCGCCCTCACTTTATTGCACTTGACACCAGGGATGTTAGCGCTCGTTTTTTAGCGTTAACAGGGTTCGAACAAACTGAGTGACATCTCTATCTAAGAATTTTTTTTTCCACATTGGTGCGAATTCATCCAATTATTCTGTAAATACCATCATCAATTATTCTGTAAATACCATCATCGTTGAGTCTGACTTATGTCCACACAGCACAGAAGGAAATCATCGGACTCAAGTTCATCCAGTTCATCCTCTGATTCTTCAAGCAGCGAAGATGAAAGAGAAGCCAGAAGGTCCAGATCGAGGTCAAAGTCGAGGTCAAAGAAGTCAAGAAAAGACCGAAAACACAGGTCTAGGGCAAAGCACTCGAGCAGCAGCGACGGGGACAGCAGTGATGGTCCGCTCCCACTATCAAAATTCTTCGGCACCGTAAAGACTTGACGCAGTCTACTGATGTTATTGTATTTTCCATTCAAGCCTATTTGTAATGTGTTTCCACGAAGCTATGTGTAGCTTACAATTTTTTCATGATATCGAGAATATATTGGATATTTGATGGGGATTTTATTTTTCATCTACGATTTTTGGTTAGGTTCGTTGCAGTTCTGGATTATTGAAATGTAAATGCAATTTTATTCTTTCTGCTGAAGGTACATGCTGTTATGTAAAAAGAATATTATTTCGTGTTCAAAGGCATTTTAGTAATGATTTTTAGGCCCTATAATTGCGTAACATTGCTTTATTTGATGTTATAGAATGTGAAATCAAGCTGCACGTAACATGGCTTTATTGTGGGGACAACTTGCTCATTTAGTAGGGTCCTGTGTACAGAATCCATAATTTTTTTCTCCAACGTCAACATTTTAAGTTAATATAACTGGAAGTACTCTTCTTGTTTTAGAGATTTTCAGCTGAAAATGGGTTAATAAAGAGGTCACTCATTTCCAATTTGAGCTGGTCACTCGTTCATTTCCTCCATTCTAAATTGAGCTGGTCAGTGCTTACTGACCAGTATTTTGATTGTAGTAGTATAAAAAATGATATTATTGTCATAAATTAGTTTCAAACAGTACGCCAAAAACAAAATTTTATGGGAGACTATACAATATTACTAGGGACCACACAATAAATTACAAAATTGCCATCTGAATTCCTTTGAATACACTAAATCCTCGTAATATAGATGCATTTTCAAAAAAAAATGTTGATCTCTTTTTTAGATTGCCATGGAAATTTTTTTTCAAGTAAAAAATGATTTTGGAGATTGGTTTTAATTTTCGGAATTTTCCAGGATAGAAAATTTTATTATGAATTTTTGATGGTGTTTGATTACACGATGAAATTGATTTTTTGTGATTTTTAAGGATTTTTCCTAGTTGATTTAATAGGGAAAATAAATTATTGTTAAAGAATGACTTTTCTGCATATATTACTTTTGATATATGAAAGGGCAAACGTTAACTTTCTATGGTTTAAAGCAAATTAATGTGGCTATTTTAATGGAAAAGTATTTGAAAAGTTTCAAATAACCAATCAAGACGTTACATCTGACAGGTCAGTCATAAAGAAATTGCTATTTTTAGCTATAAAACAACGTTCCAGGAAAAATGAGGTTCTGTCTATTTCACCTTTCGACTCCTTTACCTCCGCTCCATCTCATTCGAACCATCACTGTCAAAAACCCACAAAATTGAAACCAAGGCACATGGTATCAATGGAAATTAGTACGAAGTGTATTGGTAAGTAGCGGAATGTAGCTTGTCGAAAGATATGCTTTCGTTAGAGTCGAAACCAAAGTTCAATGTAACAACCCGGGGTTTTACAACAATTAATTATCGTTGTTTGACGATCAATATTGTTGGCAAATTGCAGTTTGGAGTTTTTGATCGGTTGAAATCCTTTTGAAAAATGGTTAAAAGTTATGTGGGCTTTAAATAAATATATCTCTTTTATTTTAATTGGTCCGTTCCCGTTTTCCTCCTATCTTTTCATTTTCTAACCCTAAACTAAAACATACGAAAGAAACAATGGCGACTCGCTTGCAAAATTAGGGTTTTTGGGAATTCGAGGCGTTGACTTTGATCGCTCGTTGCTCAATTCGACTTGGTGCTTGCCGATCAATTGTCGTGCTCGCCGATGCTAAGGTAAGTGATTTTAATTGTCACTCACATCTAGTTCTATCTCAGGTTTGTAGGGTTCAAACTCTATGATTTTCGTTCGTATAAAACTGTGTGAATTCGTCACTTGATTTTCTCGGTAATTTGATTTTGTTTGGTGATTGGTGACTTTTCTGACATGGTTCGATTTTGTGTATCCACGGCTTTGATGATTTTTGAATTTGAATTTGACGATGTGGTTTTGTTCGATTTTGGCCCTCTGTCGTCTTCGGCCACTTGACCTTGTAAAAATTTGTACCTTGGTTATACTGCATAGCTTCAAGTCAGTGCCTATTTTACTTGAGGCCTTGACTTGAAACTTCTGCATACTGAACTGTTGTGGCTTTGTCCACTGCTTGTTTACTTTGATTTTGCTGTGTTTTGAGGTTTACATTGTACTCGAGTTATTTAATTCATGTGCATTGTCATTTACTTGGAGCTCTGTTTTGTTCATCTCGTATTGCTGCGTAGCTTCAAGTCAGTGCCTATATATGTCCGTTAATAAAATCCATGTTGTATTCCATTTTGTTTACATGACGTCCGATCCATTGTTGTTTCTTCTTTTTAGTGTTGTTTCACGATATATGTGTATTCATGTGCACTTTGTAGACTTGGACTTAATTTTATCACTCAACTTCGAGTTTGGTTACCTGAAGCTTCTGGCTTCAATAGATTTTTACTGACCTGTTTCGTTTACTTGGTTATTAAGGTTTGAACAGTGCCTTATTTTGTTCATCATTTCATTGGATATGCTGTGGTTCTCTACAGCGGCACTCTGGCTCATTATACATTGTCACCCCTATGTATTTGCAGTTTGCATGTGGATTGTATTGTCTTGAGCTCGAATACATGTAACGTTAGCTTGACCTTTGGGCTTGTTGCATTGTTGGATGCATCGTTTTATATATGTTTTCCCACTTTTAGTTGTCGAATTGGCTATGGCCATTGCATTGTTGAGATTGAGTTGTATTGTCCAATTCAACTCAATGTTGCATACATGTTGACTTCGTATATTTTGCCTTTTGAAGAGGCACTGTCTGTTGTAGTTGCACTTTGCATTCATGCGTTTGCACTGTCCAATATTTTGTTTTGAAGAAGCAATATAATTTGCCTTTTTAAAGAAGCAATAAATTTTGCCTTCTTGCTTCGGCACTGCACCTCGTTCTTGATTGTGATACTTGTACATTAGTTACTAGTTCATGTTTGTATACATGTTGATGCCAGTTGCCTCTGTTGGGTAGCTTGTCACTGTGTTGCGCTTTGCTATGCAGTGTCATTGTATTGGGTTTTATGAATATTCGGGTATTCAGGTTGCGTGCAAAATTCATTTGTTGCCAACCTGTGGCCTTTGTGATTTGATGCTATTCCTTTTTATGCTATATTACACCACTGCCTGGAGCATTATGTTGACTCTGTTTTTGTGTCTTCGGTCTGGACACGTGTGCTTCATGACCTTATGTTTGGTTTTATGCATTTGAACTCGCTGCCTTGGTTTAGGTGCACAGCATATTGAACTTGATTATATTTTCTTTGATCATACGGCTGGTTTGATGTGCACTGCGTCTTGAGTGTGCTCGCATCTGAGTTTTTGGTTGCAGTTTGCCCTTGTATTCATTTTTGCAGTTTGCCCTTGTCGGTTTGCGTTGCATCGATGCAATTGGATTTGTTTTTCTAATTGCACTTGAGTTGAATCCGGTAATTCGGGTTTGACCTTGTGTTCGTTTGTGAATTTTCATTGTGTACATACGTGCCCATTGTCTATGTCTGTCTGCTTTGACCATTGAGGCTATGACATTGATATTTGAATCTTCATTGATTTTGGTTCGTTGATCTTTTGTGTACATCATCACTGTAGTGGCAAGACAGTGCACGCAAGCGTGTACTGCAGCCACACGTTATTTCTTTTATTGATATTCTAATTGCTTTTGATTTATTGATCTTTTGCGTTCCATAGGCTGTAGTGGCGAGACAGTGCACGCGTGCGTGTACTGTAGCCCTACCCGAGTTGGCATTTTAATTGATATTTTAATTGTTTGGATTGTTTCGTATGTCCAATTCAATATATTTTGAATCGTATTTTTATTTGGTTTAATTTGATGATTTTGTTGATATCTAATTATCTCTTCGATAATTAGATTATGAGTTTCTAATTATTTATTTAATAATTAGATTTTGTTGTTAATTGCCATTTAGGCAATTCTGCCATTTTCTAAATTATCTTCATTGATAATCCTTGCATTTATCTTCGTTGATAATTTGAATTTATTGGTTTTGTTGTTTAACACTGTTACGTGTTATACTTACCGTTATCCGATTTCCTTATTTAAGAATCGGATAGGTGGATTTATTTTGACGTCGTCTAATTGTTATTTAATTATTATTGCTTCTGTGCATTAATAACTGAGTTTGAATTAGACCGGCCATTGTATTATTTTCTTTTGAATGTAATACTCGGGTCAGACCGAGTTATTACAGGTTGTAGATATCTTTCTTTGGGTTGCTGCTTGAGCTATGAAGTCTTTTCATATCTTTTGGAGTAGTCGTCGTCATTTTATAGTAGTTAGTATATTAGTATACGAAGATATGTGTTCAGGTAAATTATATACGATAATGTACTTGTATATGTAGCTTCCAGAGTCGACAGTTGTAGTTGTATCATATGTATGGTATCACATGTATTGTAACTGACTTCAGTTATATATATATATATATATATATATATATATATATGAGACTTTTGTTATCTGTATTCCGCATTTAGTTTATCTGTGTTGTTATTATATATATTGTCCTAAACTATTATGAACCATCGTAGTTCGTTTTATACTGGAATTGGGTATGTCGATGGGAGTAAATAAATAAGAGATGAAAAATAAAAATATATACCACTTCTATCGAGATAACCAATACTAGTGTAAGGCCTAACTACGGATGGCCGCTCCTATCCAGCCTTATTCTTCGTAATAACAGACAGTATTTCCTTTAATACTCTTTGTCATTGTGAGCATAGAGGTGGGGAGTCACATTCGATATAAAAAAATAAAAAAGATCAATGTCTGCCATTTTTTGAAGGGCTTTCGGCTGAGTCGATACCCTATAAAATCGAAACCTTAGTTTGTTTTCTAAAGTTAAATTCCTGCCTTGATTTACTTTAAGTTTTCAACATAGTCGAAAGCCATGCTTTCGAAAGAGACTTATAAATAGCTTACGAAGGGAAACTTTTTCTTTAAATAAGAAGCTTCAAAAGGTTCCGACCTAGTCAAAACCCAACCGCTACTTTCCTTCCGAAGTATTGAAGTCATCACTACCTTCGAAAGGCTATCCTTGTTATTACCTAGGTTAAGCCGCTTTCTAATTGCTCTTGAAAGGGGTCGGGGTTTTGAAGGAGATGAAGTCGAAAGTGGGTTTCGACTTTATCCTTCGAAATTTTAATTTTTAAAGTCTTTTTCTTTCGAATAGATGGTTCTCGCACCATCAACATTTTCTAAATTTGTTTTAGTCGGTTCGTAAGAGATACTTTCATATATAAAATTTTGACACAATTGATGCTTTTAAAGAGTAAACCAGTATTTTATTTGTTTCAAACCTATGTTTTAAAGAATGTTTGCTTGATACCATCGAAAGGTATCGTTGGCTTTGAAAGGTATATACTTAGACTTCTAAAAAGAGATTTTTTACGCTTTCTAAGGAGGTCATCCAGGGGTTTCGAAAGTGATGTTTTAAGGTTTCAAAACAATTACTTTTAAGGAAAAACCATGGCATAAATAAATGTTTTGGAAATGTTATTCACATTGTTATTAACCCATAACTGTATTTTGGGAGAATGGAAGAATAATCAGTTATGTTGACTCAGTTGTGAATATAACTTAATAGATGCTAAAATTTTAATTAAAGATATTGGTAGGGGCCTATAGGTTTACAATAAGCCCATGAAAACCGTATGATATTGGCAGGTGCCAATAGTTCATAGTCAGCCTATGAAAATTTGGATTTGAAACTGGTAGGGGCCACTAGATTTATAGTTAGCACATAAAAACTATATCCGGATTAAAATATTGGCAGTCAGCCAATAGGTTCCTAATTAGCCCATTAAAACTAGGATAAGAAACAAGACATTGAAGTTACCAATATGTTCTTAGTGATCCCATGAAAACCAAGTAATTAGACAGATAGTCCATAAACATTTAACAAGTTAATAGTAACCCTAGAATCTATATTTGAGACAGATGGTTAGATTGAAAGGGGTTGGGTAATTCAGAATTGATTTATTTGTTTTGCATATCATCATAATGTTTTAAAATACTATGTTTTAACCATTGTGGATGCATGTAACAACCCGCATATTTATCGATTTTATATTTAAATATTTTATTTAAATATTTTATTATTCGTCGGATTTTGGTCCGAAAAGCTACTTTTTGCAAACAGCCGAATTAGGACTCGAGACCACTTCCATTGAGTTCAAAATGCCGTTTGCGACCTTTTTTAGTATAAGCTTCGATATGTTTGGAGAAAGTTGATTTTTGCTACTTTTTCCCGCTTAGGGCTTTGGTTGGGCTGAGCCAATTAACCCCTTACTAACTCAGTCCCAATCCCCCTCTCCTCTTCATTACTTCATTCTAATTCCTAACCCTTCAAGCTTTTATGTTAATGGAGGGTGGAAGAGGAAATTAAAACTCCAAGCCCTAGCTTCCTTTGCAAATCCAAGTTCTTGCTCCAAACTCAAGAGAACCCATTGGTAAGTTCTCTCTTCTTCTTCTCCAACTCATTCTCTCTTTGAATTTCAAAAAATTCCTAAACCTAATTTGGGAAATATTTCTCTTTTAAGCTTAGATTCAAGCTTCTAGAGTTGGATTTG
This sequence comes from Allium cepa, assembly GCA_030765085.1. NCBI lineage: Eukaryota > Viridiplantae > Streptophyta > Magnoliopsida > Asparagales > Amaryllidaceae > Allium > Allium cepa. The sequence goes on from CM060939.1 coordinate 815,628,237, forward strand.
AAGAGTGGTTGATTTCCCTTTGCTTTCAAGCTTCATCTTCATAAATTTAGTTCAAAGGTGAGATTTTTAATCTCATATCTATGCTTATAATTATCTTTGATTGTTAGGTATGAATTCCTAACACTTATTCATGTGCATTTGATTTTGATTTGGTTGCTTTTGTGAATATTCCAATTTTTGGTGTTTTGTAGTCAAATCTTTAAGAATCATAACTTTGATGTTTGATCATGCTTTAAGAGGTGTTTCGGAGAGCCTATAAGACCGGGTTGTCGTTAGGCATAAATCCTTAGTCGTCGTCGCTCGTCCGATCGCTCCCGATACGTTTTGGCCACTTTGGCCTAGGCAAATTGTTGCCCAGACCAGGTGACCAGACGTCTGGTGACCAAGTCCAGACGTCTGGTTTGGACACGCATATTATAAAAAAAAGCCAGAGACTATTTTCAGACGTCTGAACCATCAAACCAGACGTCTGGATAGGTCTCAGACGTCTGACTTGAGGTTTCAAACGTATGAGTGTTCTCTGGGTTATTTCCAGAGAACAAATCCAGACGTCTGGATTCCAAATCAGACGTCTGGAATGTGCAGTTTTGCCTATTTTGACTATTTTTGAGTATATTTCCAACTTTAATCGATTCGTATTGTTTCCTATTTGTTGTTATCATCTATTATGACTTTGATGACCTTTTCTTTGGGAATTTTAGATATATCCACTTTGATGGATTTGATATCGATTTCTTTGGATTTTATTCACGTCTTCGAATGTGAATTTAGTAATTGGTTGTTCTTACAATCTTTTTTGTGATTTGTCACTTTAAAAATATAAAGGTTTTCTATACTAGTAGTAAATATCAAAATTGTTTCATCAAAGCGATTTCAACACTATTATATTACAAAGCTCGTTTTCTTAAACCGTTTTCCAATCTATTAGTATATACAAACCTTTACCTCACTCGTATGAGAAATCTAATTAAACGGCTTAGTAAAACAAGTGGTATGAAACGCTTGCGTTTACTTCGTCGGTTAATTCTTGAACTTGTTCGATTGAAACTCTTGTGACAATTTTCTAGTGGAGATCTACAATTTGTTCGTAAATATTTAAGTTAAGCTAGTGGTTATGGGACATGAAGCTAAGCTCATATATTTACTAGCTTATTGTAATTGACACTTCTCATTGATCATGACGATCATCTTTGTGATTTAGACTAGCAATGTGCGATGTCTCTTTGTCCATGTCGAGGACGATACTTCATTTTTTTGTGGAGCTTCGGCTCACCAGGAGGAGCTTCGGCTCAATGTCCGCAATGGGGGACTATACCCTGTCACGAGGAGCTTCGGCTCACCAGGAGGAGCTTCGGCTCACCAGGAGGAGCTTCGGCTCAATGTCCGCAATGGGGGACTATACCCTGTCATGAGGAGCTTCGGCTCACCAGGAGGAGCTTCGGCTCAATGTCCGCAATGGGGGACTATACCCTGTCAGGAGGAGTTTTTGACTCACCAGGAGGAGCTTCGGCTCAATGTCCGCAATGGGGGACTATACCCTGTCAGGAGGAGTTTTTGACTTACCAGGAGGAGCTTCGGCTCAAAGTCCGCAATGGGGGACTATACCCTGTCTGGAGGAGCTCCGGCTCATTTTTTGGGATTGGCCATCCTTTTTATTGCGGTTTCTGGATTTCGTGTGTTGATTTCTGCAATTTGTGTTTCACCAACTTTTACGATTGGCATGGATATATATATATATATATATATATATATATATATATATATATATATGTCATTTATTGTGGCTTGGTGAACGAAATTAGGAATATGACATTCCTTTTCATCTTGAGTACATTATTGTGATATTGATTAATCTCTTGTTGATTTTCAATTACTTATTAATCACAGCTTGGCATTGTGATTATTATATGCTTATGTCATATCTCCTGTTCTATATCATTTCTTTTGATATTTATAGCTATACTGATCCGTTTATTATTTTCTTCTTAAATAATACTCGGGTCAGACCGAGGATGTTACAGGTGCTTCTGCTTGACTTCTCATCCAGGATGATTACTCTGACTTTGGGCAAACTACTTAGATTAGTAGTTTATTTTGTTGTATACACTTGAGATATAGACTCATAGTTGTATTCCTTTGTATAGCACGTGTTGCTATTCTTTTGTATTATCGTGGATCTTTTGACCACTACTCTGATATACACTTTTATGTGTAGCATTCATATCTATTTCCGCCTTTGTGATATGAATTGTCTGTGACTGATTTGTGTTATGTTTATTTCTATATTTGTTTCCGAAGACCTTTATAGCCACTGTGTAGTAGCTTTGAGTTTGTGTCGGTATGTCGGATTTTCTCTTGAGATGAAAAGTTATATTTTTATCCGGTATATCAGTACTCGCACAAAGCAATTATACAGATGGTCGCTCCTCAACAGCCTTATTCTCCGTGCTAGTTGACAGCATTCATAGTAATGTTCTTGGCTAGCGTGGGTATAGAGGTGGGGCGTCACAGCTTGGTATCAGAGCCAAACTTCGGAACAATATGGAATATTATAACAAGGATCATTGTCCTAAGTCCATCTTAGGAGTCGTGCTTTAGGATTTAATTCGTGTCTTCGTACCGATTCATCCTATTTTCTTTATGATTCCTTGTTTTATCAATCAAGTTTGATTGAAATTTATTCTGAGAATAACCTTTTCCTCTTCTTTATTTCTTTCTAAAAGAAGAGAAATGGTTAGTTCTTGCAGTCCTAGCGCTGGTCAATCCAGTAGCCCTTCTCTGGATGGCGCATTCATGTCTGCCCAACAACTTTTGGATCTTGTAAAGAATCAAGAGTTTATCTGTGCTTTGAGTAAGAACCCGGAAATGGTTCTACCTTTGAAACTTGAAGTTTCTTTCAATCAGCTTGTGGATGTTACTCTTCTTCATGGAGAGGTTAGCAAAGGAAGTGGTTGTGATATTGGGACTTCCAAGAAGAGGCATATGAAGTTCAAGAGCCTTAATCCCAATAAGAGAGTGAAGCAAACTACTTTTGTAGCAAAGACTCCAATCACTTATCGTGGAGGATGCTACAACTGTAATTCTAAGGACCACTATGCAAAGGAGTGTCCGGAGCCACTCTTTTGTCGCTATTGCAAAAATACAGGTCACCATATTTCTGTCTGCCCCATACTTCAAAGCAAGAAGAAGGTGGAACAAGAAACTTCGGTAGCTAAGACTCCTACCCCAAGTCATAAACGATGCTACAATTGTGGTTCCACGGACCATTATGTAATTAAGTGCCTGAAACCCCTCTATTGCCGCTATTGCAAAGGCTCGGGTCATTACTTATCTACATGTCCCAAACTCCCTAGTAAGAAGGAGGGAGAGCTCAATGTAGTGCAAGCTCCTGGAAACACTTCTCGTGGTCAAGGTATTTCTCATTTAATCCTTGATTACATTTATTTTGTGATCTTCTTGTCACGATCCAAATTCCAGCGTTGGAAAATCGACATCCGTACTCCACCGTACTTGAATGCCGGAGATTCAAACGTTGAAATTCGAGTCGCGCCGGAGCTTATAACACATTAAGTAAATAACACAGCGGAAGAAATGAATAGCATATATCAATATACAACATTTGATACAATAACTGATACAACATGAATGATACAACAGAATGGTACAATAGATATCAACATTATCAGAGGTACAAAGAATAGCAGCGGAAATATAATAATAACACTAGCAGCGGAACAAATCTCCAAAATAGTCTTCAAGAAAGAACTCCAGTATCAGCAATCTCCATCTCCAAAGCACCAATCCAGAAATAGCTCGAACTCCAAATCAAGATGAAGAGAAACAACTCGATCCAAAATGCGATTGCCAAATCCTAAGGCTGAAAGCTATCGAATCTACACCTACTATAGATTATCTGAAAATCCAAACTCTAGACTGCCCGTGTGGGAAAATAGTGGGCACCCAGAGTTTAGAAAAGGAATAATAAACTCCAGGTCAGTCATGGGACTGGTATGAGCAAACAAAAACATTTGGTCTTTTAAAAACAAACAAGAGGTTTTAAATTTGAAATCCGCAATGCTTTTTGGAAAATGAAACTACCATAAGGCCTCCCGGCACACACACAATGCAAACGCATACATGGGGGAGATTTCTCCTTATGATAGTCAAACATGCTTACTACGAGAAAAATTCTTTGATATTATTACTAGTGCATAGTGGAAAATCTTTCGAAAGTATAATATAAATCCTAGCCAGCATAGGTACCATGATATTATGCCTACTATAGCTGTCATGTTAAATGGCAGGTTCTACAACTAAAACCGTACATGGCACGTAATTGAAGAATGGATTTCCAACAAATGGTCAGGCTAAGGAACTTCCTATTGCCACATGGGAACGCCTCTGGCGGGACGCCCCGAGAACTAACGTTACGGTTAGATCTCTGCCAACACAAGGCCGGGTTACCTCTATAACTAGGTAACTACTACACGAATATGCCATCCCCCGGTCCTTTGGGACCTTTATCCGAGAGCTCTCCAACAACAACATCACACAGTAATAATATAGTGTGTCCACATGAGTAAGTATCTGGGCTCCATACCATGATACCACCCTTTTCCAGAAGGGAATGACATACCCTAAAGGGCGCGACCCTCATAACCTTGCCGCATATTCCTGTTTCGACCATTTCCGGGGAGTGAGGTCCTGATGAAGTCTCGTCCACAAAGCTACGCTTTGTGCAACAAAGCCATGCTTTGGGTCCACAGATGACCAAAGCAAAGATCACAAGGATAAATGATTAACAAATGATCATATCACAAACAATCAACCAATGATCATCACACAGCAGCACTCAGCATGTCACATTACCAAATTGGGAATATGTCACTGATAAATATCAACTACATAACCTCTGAGCTCGTACGTCTCAAAGAAGGGTGTTAAGCTAAGAGAATAAATTCTCCGCCACCAAGCAGAAATGTATTTGATAGAGATCAGTTAATATCTCAAAGTGTAATGTCGGACATACAACCATACAAGTCTGTTCCGGGTTCGAACAGAACCGAAGGCACTTCCGAAGAAGCCCTTGCAAATCCGGATAATCCCTAATCACGTCCGGACTTCCCATCACATATGGAGATCTCTATACCGGGGATCGGCCAGTGCAGAGACAATCGACGAGTTATCCTTTCGTTTTCGGAAATAACCGGTCTTCACCACCGGTCTTCAATTGCTATCCATAACGTCGTATCACTATTCGGAATGGGCTATATGACACAAGGTCCTCTCCCGGCTAAACCGAATAATGAGCGCCATATTTTAAAACGTATGGGTATGGGATTTTAGTTAAGTCACAATTTATAAAAATCCAAAACTTTTCTTTCAATGGTTAAACAAAATACCATTCTAAATCTTTAAGCCAAAAAGATTTATTCACAAAGTTTCACCTAGTTTCACAAAGATCTATTCATAGATTTCAAAAAAAACAACTTCCATTTCAATTTGATTAACCCAATAAATCTTTAAATTAAAGATTTAATTTACAGCTTTCAAAACACGTTCCAAAGATTAATTAATAACTCGGAAAAACCATTTTCCATTTTCAAAACTTGAATCCCTTTTTAACACACATTAGAAATCCATTTCTTATATGAAAGCTTCTATTATTTGGAAACAACAGTTTTCGTTTCCAAAATCCAATTCTATAATTTGAAACTTGGGTTAATTTTAAATTCCAAAATATCACCTTTTAAATTGGTTTAAAAACCATATAAATCCATTTATAAGTTGAATAACCTTTTAAACCTTAGTTTCCACATTATAGAATTCAATCTCAAATATTGAATTCAAATTTAAATTAAATTATTTAAATTTCAAACTCAATCAAGTTATTCAAAATACCCATTTTCAAAAGCTTCAATTCCAAAACTATTTTGGATTCAAAAGGTTAAAATTTAAAAAAAACAATTTCAAAATCTGTGACTTAACAAATTTCCACGTGCAACCCATACTTGTGTGTGTATGAGTGTGGTCCAGGGGTTTTACACAATAGTGCAACATCATCAAATATCACAGATTCAATTATTACGATTCGATGTGGGTTTCGGATAACTAAATGGAATCCGACTCCCTGTCGCATCGAAATTCAAATGTCGTTCTACGGGTCAGGGTTTGCATAACAATATATACATCATAGAAATAACAGCTTAGCACAAAACGTCACATAGCATCGCATCACATATCAAATATATCAATCCATCACACAACATCAATAACAATCAAACATCTTTAATTAAGATGAATAACCCGTGTGGTTAAAATTTTATTACTCACATAATTACCTTTGTTAGTAATTTTAATCAATGATTAATTTTAATTGATTGAGTCTTAACCACCTTCATTAACTAATCACTTCCTTAATTAATTATCTTAATTAATTAATCCTTAGTTGTAATTAATAAAATCTTAATCACTTTTATAAATGGGCCTTAATTAATTAATCTCAAGACTTAATTAAAATTGTTAATTATTTAATCAATCATCCATATTCCTAATTAACTAAATAGTTAATTATCCCACTTAATTATTTTAAAAAATTAATGAACCCAATCATTAAATTTTATTTATCTTTTAGATAAATATTTCTTACTTAATTAAAGAATTAAAATTTCACTTTTAAGTTTCATTTTAAACTTAAGATAAAAATTAGCTTAAACAAGGTTTTAATACAATTCAAAAACCTTTATCTCATATTTTAAAAGAAACACATGCTTAACAAAAATTGGTTTTAAAGGGTTTAAATATCAATTCAATTTAAATTCAAACTTATTTTAAAAACTGAAATAAAAGTTTAATTCCAGATTTAAACTCACTTTTAAATTTCTGATTTAAAATTTTAAACTTCCAATTCAATTTCAAAACACATATATGCTTTTACACTTTTTAAAATCTAATTTAAATTTGAAAATATGAATTATTTCAAATCTCAGACAAACAAATTTGAATTCTTATTCAACTTTAGATTTTTCAAACTCAGTTTATATTCAACTTGCATTATAAACTTTACATTTAAATTAAGAAACAAGTTTTTTTGTGTTTTTATTTAAAAACCGAAACTAAGATTTAAAAATTCAAATGATTTCAAAACCTAGATTTAACTGTTGAATCCATATTTAATTTCAGGTTCAAAAACTTAGTTCAGATTTTAGATTTCAGATTCAACTTGTCTTAAAGCCTATATTTATAAATCTAAACTTCCAGATTTAATATTTGAAACCAATATTCTTTTATGCCTAAAAGTTGTTTCAACCCAACTCTAACTTCAAAATTTAAATTATTTCAAATTTAGATTTCAAACTTCCTAAATTCAGATTCAATCTCAGGTTCAAACTTAGTTTAAATTTCTAATTTACATTTTTTGAAACTTGCTTTGATATTTTAAGAACAGAACAGGTTTCTGTTTTAAACCAGAAAAAATGTTATTTTTTTTTTTAATTTACTTCGAGTCAGATGTTACTTTACTTCGAGTCAGACACCTAAGAACTTCGAGTCACTCACGAAATCGACTCTAGAAGAAAACTTAAAACTTTTTTCCCTCTGCTTCAATCAAACACTGATACAACCCAATACCATGTGCACGTGCACCACCACCAGAACCCCCTCCGGCCTCCGATCACCTCACTGGCACATCAGCAACCCATGCAGCTACTCAACTAAATCATCAACTGGTGCTACCATCATCAGGAATCAAGAATGATACCCAATGCCAAAACCTGGAAATGAAACCAAGTCCCCCTTCAAAACCTGTCATCGCCTCGCATCCGCCCCTCCGACCACCGTGACCCCTGAGACTCCGGTGATGACTTCAACCACGTCCAAGCTTCAACTGAGCGAAACCCCGTGCAACTCGATCAATTACATTAGCCGATAGGTTGAATTTTGTCAAACCCAGTAAAACTAGGGTTCAAAAATTCAAATCAAAATCGCAATTACAAAAACGAATTGCAACACAATCTAATATTTTTCCCCTCGTCCCTGATGTCTCCTCCACCTCCAGAAGCGATCACGACATCTCCAATCGATTGTGGAGATCGAAATACCCCAAAATGTATGATACAGTCAAAATAGAAGTGCTCTTGGAATATAGCATTTAAAATCATAATTTTTCTTGGAAAAATCATAGTTTTGTATGGAGATTGGATCTATAATCCTGAAACTTCAAATTATTATACTTGAGAATTTCACAAATTAAGATTTGCTCATCTGTTTTTAAACTTTAGAGTTGATGCAGGGTTGTTTAACTTAAATAATATTTTTAACCCATAGTTTATGGTGGAAATAAACACCATTTGTTTTCTGCCTTATCTAAACCAAGACTAAATCAAAAAGAAAAGGATTTAAGATCAAGCAGAGACTTAAGTTTGAGGGAACAGGTATGCATCAGCAAACAATCAGGCATTTATAAATATGTACACAACAGATTTATAATGTATTTTCATTTCTACTTTAAAACATGCAAGTGTACTCAACAGCATAACATCACCCATCACAAGCATCAAACATAAAAAAAAAAAAAAAAAAAAAAAAACAGAGGTAAAAGTGTTTGCTCACAAGCATGGAAACAGGGAAGTAACTAACAACAGAGTTTAATATATGCATCATATAAAAGAGGGTGAAGGATTGCTCACCTGTTTTTGAAGGACAGAGGAGAATTTCCTTTGAGCCTGAACTATATTTTTTTTCTTTTTTTTCTTTAAAGCTTGAAGTCACCACTGCAAAGAACTTTGGATTTTGTTTAAAGCTTCCAACTTGTTCTATTTTCCCAGCTGCAGACTTCAGGTCTTTTTCCTTTTTCACTTACTTTGAATTCCTTTTTGTTAACTAATTAAACATGATTGTTTAAATCTTGTTTGAATTACTGATTTCACCATTAAACTCAAATTCATTTAAAAAAAAAAAACTTACTTGCCTTTGAATTTGTTTTAGAGATACACTGCACTTGACAAAACTGAAGCTATCCCATGTTGAATTGCTTCAGACTTCAAACTGAATTGATTTTGGCCTTTTGAATGTTTGCTTCAACTGTTTTATCTCTGATTCCCAGTTCTTGATTTATTGAGTTGATCACTTAGCATTATTCTCTCACAAGTTCATGTTGTTTTGCTCAAATCTGTATAGACAGATTTTGTTCCAGATTTGATTTTGAATCCCTTTGCATTGCTTAAATCTTTAGATTGTTTTCCAGATTTCTTTTTTTTTTCTTTTGCTTTGTTTTCGAACTGAACTTAAATTTGAATTGTATACATTCCTTTGGTGTTTAGATTGAAATGCCAAATCTTTGATTACTGATTTGTTCAGATTTTGTGAGATGTTTAATATGATTGCATATGGGAAAATGAAGAGTTTTTGTAATTTTTTTATCTTATTATTTTATTTAAATAATAATGTTGAATGCCATTTGTACAAAAATATCAAAATCTCTAGATCTTGTTAATTATCTTACTCCAAACCCATGTGCAAGTGTATCTCTTTACTTCCTTATGTATATTTACATTTGTAATTTCACAAGACAAAGGTTTTTTTTTTATAAATTTTTATATCATATCTATTTTATAAATAAATGTACTTTTTCTCTATTTACACAAACAAAAATTATATTCCCATTAATCTCTTGTATTAAATTTTTTTTTTGTTTGTTCAACATGTTTATACACTAATATATTTATACAATTTACATTCTTACATTTTTTTTTGTTTTGTACAAAAAAATATTTTATAAAAAGAAAAGAATGACTTTTAAATACTTTGATTTTTATATTAACAATAGTTACATTTATTTATTTAAGGGAATTTGACTTAAGAAAAAATATTTTAAAAATGAGTACACTAATTTTTTTTCTTTTATTGCCACTTCCAAAAATTAATAAAATTAAAAATTTTAGAAACAACTATCATTATCTTTTTATTAATCTTAAGCTTTTAAATTTAAATTTTATTTTTAATACATTTTATTTTGAATTTTATACTTTGGTACATTTACAAATAATATTCTCAATTTATTTCCAAAAATAAATTTAATTGCCAAATTAAACTTAATAAATTTTCGGGGATGTTACACTTCTTATCTGAGTTCTTTTTGATATGGGTTTCATCTCATTATTTTTATATCAAAAGAACATGTCGATTCTTTTTCTTTGAATATTTTGGGCTTGTTGACTTCATTGAGAATTGCGAATCCGGATGGTAGATCCGCAACACTCAATTTGCTTTTGTTTAGATGTCGAGATTGTTTTATGTGACTTTTCTTTCCGAGCCGATATTTACTTTGGCTTCGGAATTGACTTTTTCTGTAAGGATTGGCTTAAATTGTGAAGCCCATATCCTATTTTTCCGAGTGGATTATTCATCTTCGACATTTTCAATCTGTTAAGCAGATTTCTATTTTTCCTTTTTGATTTTGATTCCAATTTGATGGCATCATTTTATTCCTTAAAACCCGCATGATAAGGAAAGTATTATTTCTCTCAATCATATCGTTTGAAAATTTTTTCGGTATTTTTGAGCTTGTCTTAGGATCATCACCTAAGCAATATCTTTTGTGTGGTGCGAAAGTCTTTTCAGTTTGACTTTATCACCAGTTTTCGTTTGCTACGAGTTGCGGGAGTTAGCATTCCCCTTACCGCATTCCGCACTCGTTATGATTCTTATGAATGACTTATTATATCATTCAATTTGTCCAGCTTATTTCATCCATTTTATAAATCGAATATTCTATGAATATTTCGATGAGACCATTCTTGTGTTTATTGATTTTGGATGAAAATAGTAATTTAAAATATTGCAAATCTTTTTCATAAGATTTATTTATAAGTAAAACTGAATTTTTGTTCTTGAAATGAACAAATAATATTCTTAAAACTTTTTAAGAGATTTATTTATCCTGTAAAAGATGATTTTGTGATTGTATTGCCCGTTGAGTGCTTTAATAATTTTGGTCGATGCGCTTGATCAACGTTATCGATAGGAATTTCCTAAACGCTTTGATGAGACAATCAGACACGATATATTGACTTGTAAAATGTAAATTCTTCTAGAAATATTTTTACATCGAAATAATTTTGATTTTTGAAAGCTTTAGCTTTCCGGGAAAGAAAATTATTTGAAAGAATTTTCTTTCGATACTCTTATTCTTGTGATTCCTGAAGGGGAACCAAGACTTTGCTATTTGTACCGATACTAGCCGTATTGGGTTGGATGCCGATCTCTTGCCTAAGAGAACGTGCTATCCCTTGTGCTTCTAAATCATTATAGCTTCTCGAGACTAGATAGCCACTTATGATCTAGTGCTCTCGGCTAATGTTTTTACTTTTGGAATTTGGCATCATCATATTTGGATGAGAAATTTGTTCTCTACCTCGATCATAAATCTTTGGAATATTTATGTTCTCTTAAGGAACTGCATGTTGACACGAGTTCCTAGCATCTTATGATCTTGATATTCTTTTTATTCCCGAAGGGGAAATCATGTTGCCAATGCGTTTAGTCGTAAGCAACAAGGGGTTGTTTCTTTATTGATGACTAAATGAAATTGTCTTTTTGTCATGTTCATCGGGCGTTTTGATGTACTTCGTTTTATTGAGCTTTATCTCATTTCTTTTATGGACTTGCGTCTAATGTTCTTTTATTGTGTTCGGTTCATTGGACGTACCGTTTTTGTACTACGTCGGTGTTCCGAAAAACATTCGGGCTTCGATTCATTGGATGTACCGTTTGCACTACATCAATGACTTGGCTTTTTGGTTCACTGGACGTACCGTCTTTGTACTACGTCGGTGTTCCAAATTATTCGAGTTTCTAGTTTCTCGGACGTACCGTGATTGTACTACGCCGTTGCACCGGCTCAACTTTCTGCTATTCTTGACGTTTTCCACGTCTTTTAACAATGGAAATGCTTTTATGTTTTCGGTTTTTATTCTTGAGCCCGGTGTTATTGAGGGATTGAAGTTTCACCAAATTTGACATTTGAGCACCATTCCATTCACATCATTGCTTCGGAGGTTGAGCGCCTTCAATATAAAGATATTCTTTTTGATAGAGGTTCAATGGTTCTCAAATCCTAAGGATTGCTCATGAGAAATCTTGAGAATTCATCGAACGAAAACTTTCGGATTTACTCCTTCGTGCTCTTTATGGTGAACTTCTTGATTCGAATTTTCTTTTGTGTTAATATGCTTCTATGGTTGTTACTTCTTATATTTCCTTCTTAAGTATTGCGAGGACGCAATTTCTTTAAGGAGGGGAGTCTGTAACAACCCGCATATTTATCGATTTTATATTTAAATATTTTATTTAAATATTTTATCATTCGTCGGATTTTGGTCCGAAAAGCTACTTTTTGCAAATAGCCGAATTAGGACTCGAGACCACTTCCATTGAGTTCAAAATGCCGTTTGCCACCTTTTTGAGTATAAGCTTCGATATGTTTGGAGAAAGTTGATTTTTGCTACTTTTTCCCCGCTTAGGGCTTTGGTTGGGCTGAGCCAATTAACCCCTTACTAACTCAATCCCAATCCCCCTATCCTCTTCATTACTTCATTCTAATTTCTAACCCTTCAAGCTTTTATGTTAATGGAGGGTGGAAGAGGAAATTAGAACTCCAAGCCCTAGCTTCCTTTGCAAATCCAAGTTCTTGCTCCAAACTCAAGAGAACCCATTGGTAAGTTCTCTCTTCTTCTTCTCCAACTCATTCTCTCTTTGAATTTCAGAAAATTCCTAAACCTAATTTGGGAAATATTTCTCTTTTAAGCTTAGATTCAAGCTTCTAGAGTTGGATTTGAAGAGTGGTTGATTTCCCTTTGCTTTCAAGCTTCATCTTCATAAATTTAGTTCAAAGGTAAGATTTTTAATCTCACATCTATGCTTATAATTATCTTTGATTGTTAGGTATGAATTCCTAACACTTATTCATGTGCATTTGATTTTGATTTGGATTGCTTTTGTGAATATTCCAGTTTTTGGTGTTTTGTAGTCAAATCTTTAAGAATCATAACTTTGATGTTTGATCATGCTTTAAGAGGTGTTTCGGAGAGCCTATAAGACCGGGTTGTCGTTAGGCATAAATCCTTAGTCGTCGTCGCTCGTCCGATCGCTCCCGATACGTTTTGGCCATTTTGGCCTAGGCAAATTGTTGCCCAGACCAGGTGACCAGACGTCTGGTGACCAAGTCCAGACGTCTGGTTTGGACACGCATATTATAAAAAAAAGCCAGAGACTATTTTCAGACGTCTGAACCATCAAACCAGACGTCTGGATAGGTCTCAGACGTCTGACTTGAGGTTTCAGACGTCTGAGTGTTCTCTGGGTTATTTTCAAAGAACAAATCCAGACGTCTGGATTCCAAATCAGACGTCTGGAATGTGCAGTTTTGCCTATTTTGGCTATTTTTGAGTATATTTCCAACTTTAATCGATTCGTGTTGTTTCCTATTTGTTGTTATCATCTATTATGACTTTGATGACCTTTTCTTTGGGAATGTTAGATATATCCACTTTGATGGATTTGATATCGATTTCTTTGGATTTTATTCACGTCTTCGAATGTAAATTTAGTAATTGGTTGTTCTTACAATCTTCTTTGTGATTTGTCACTTTAAAAATATAAAGGTTTTCTATACTAGTAGTAAATATCAAAATTCTTTCATCAAAACGATTTCAACACTATTTTATTACAAAGTTCGTTTTCTTAAACCGTTTTCCAATCTATTAGTATATACAAACCTTTACCTCACTCGTATGAGAAATCTAATTAAACGGCTTAGTAAAACAAGTGTTATGAAACACTTGCGTTTACTTCGTAGGTTAATTCTTGGACTTGTTCGATTGAAACTCTTATGACAATTTTCTAGTGAAGATCTACAATTTGTTCTTAAATATTTAAGTTAAGCTAATGGTTATGGGACATGAAGCTAAGCTCATATATGTACTAGCTTATTGTAATTGACACTTCTCATTGATCATGACGATCATCTTTGTGATTTAGACTAGCAATGTGCGATGTCTCTTTGTCCATGTCGAGGACGATACTTCATTTTTTTGTGGAGCTTCGGCTCACCAGGAGGAGCTTCGGCTCAATGTCCGCAATGGGGGACTATACCCTGTCACGAGGAGCTTCGGCTCACCAGGAGGAGCTTCGGCTCAATGTCCGCAATGGGGGACTATACCCTGTCACGAGGAGCTTCGGCTCACCAGGAGGAGCTTCGGCTCAATGTCCGCAATGGGGGACTATACCCTGTCACGAGGAGCTTCGGCTCACCAGGAGGAGCTTCGGCTTAAAGTCCGCAATGGGGGACTATACCCTGTCTGGAGGAGCTCCGGCTCATTTTTCTGGGATTGGCCATCCTTTTTATTGTGATTTCTGGATTTCGTGTGTTGATTTCTAGAATTTGTGTTTCACCAACTTTTACGATTGGCATGGATATATATATATATATGTCATTTATTGTGGCTTGGTGAATGAAATTAGGAATATGACATTCCTTTTCATCTTGAGTAGATTATTGTGATATTGATTAATCTCTTGTTGATTTTCAGTTACTTATTAATCACAGCTTGGCATTGTGATTATTATATGCTTATGTCATATCTCCTGTTCTATATCATTTCTTCTGATATTTATAGCTAGACTGATCCGTTTATTATTTTCTTCTTAAATAATACTCAAGGCAGCGATGTTACAGGTGCTTCTGCTTGACTTCTCATCCAGGATTATTACTCTGACTTTTGGCAAACTACTTAGATTAGTAGTTTATTTTGTTGTATACACTTGAGATATAGACTCATAGTTGTATTCCTTTGTATAGCACGTGTTGCTATTCTTTTGTATTATCGTGGATCTTTTGACCACTACTCTGATATACACTTTTATGTGTAGTATTCATATCTATTTCCGCCTTTGTGATATGAATTGTCCGTGACTGATTTGTGTTATGTTTATTTCTATATTTGTTTCCGAAGACCTTTATAGCCACTGTGTAGTAGCTTTGAGTTTGTGTCGGTATGTCGGATTTCCTCTTGAGATGAAAAGTTATATTTTTATCCGGTATATCGGTACTCGCACAAAGCAATTATACAGATGGTCGCTCCTCAACAGCCTTATTCTCCGTGCTAGTTGACAGCATTCACAGTAATGTTTTTGGCTAGCGTGGGCATAGAGGTGGGGCGTCACAATGCAGGAGCACAGTATATGCTTTTATAAATGTTTTAGGCTACTAGTGAGGGGAAAACTAGTTCCGCTAAGCGGCGTGGTCCCACTAGATATCTAAATGGTTTGAGATAGTAAATTATTATTCATACTAGGCTTTATGCCCGACTCGAAGATTTTATTTTCCCCTTAAACTCTCGAGTGCTCGATTGATTTCGAGTAGGTTGAGATTAAGGTCTTATGGTGTTCTTTTAGACGAATAAAGCTTCCGAGGACGTGCAGGAGGCAAGCTTGTTATTAAAGTTCTATTATTTCCGATGTGTGTTTGTTTGTAAAGGCAAAGTGTTTTCTTGCCTATCTATATATTCTGATCTACCAAAGGGGCATCTTCATATATCGCTCTTGGCGTATTTTGTAATAATTATATGTTATTTGAACGTAGTCTACGAATTGGGATTATGTAATCAATTTGGAATATTTTGAAATGGAATGTGGAATTTGTTTGATGTTTAAAGTTTTTCCATATTCTTATGTTTCTGTGTATCAATGTATCTAATGTCACCGTATTTGATCGCCGAGGATTAATAACTATGGATGACTGTATCATCCGTAGCAGCTAGCTTTGGGCCTCTAAGTAGGAGGATGTTACAAGTTGGTATCATAGCGAGGTTTATGAAACTCTAAAAGAAACTTAAGCATAAAAGATTTTCCAATCATAATCCAATAAATCAGCTGATAAGATTGGGGTTTTGGTTAACGTTATAGTAATGTACTTATATTTTCTATATAGTACGTATTCCGCGCTCTCTTAGACCATTCTTCTATATGTTACTAAGGCTCGTATGAAGATTTACGAGAAATGAGACATGGAAGCAAGAAATGGAAGAGGAAATCTCGGTGGAGGAAGCAACACAACTAATAGAAATGCTCGACCCACTACCAGGAGAAACCTGGGTCGACCGGCTAATGTTAGTAACCAATATATTGAAGCCAATGTAGGTGCTGGAAATCCACCAGTAGATATGGGGGTAATGCATCAGTTCTTTGCTAGTTTGATGCAAGCTGGAGCTGCTACTGCTGTAGCTGGAAATGTAGGAGGAGCTAATCCTATGGCTCCGGTTGGGAATATTGCTTTGTTAAGTAGAGATTACACCAGTTTGGGTGGGAAGCCATTCTTAGAAACGGAGAGTGCTGTAGAGGTTCTGAATTGGCCGTTAAATTATGAACGTATATTTACTGATTTAGGCTTGAATGATGGACAAAAGAGGAGGTTGGCCTATAGACAGTTGCAGGGGTCAGCACTACATTGGTGGAATGATGTCACTGCTGAAGTTCTGGAAAAGCAGTTAACTTGGGCTGATTTTAAAATGAGATTTGGGCAAAAGTTTGTATCTGAGTTTGCCAAGTCTGAGCTGATAAGGAAGTTTATGGATTTAGTGCAAGGAGAGATGTCAGTAGTCGAGTATGCTACTAAGTTTGAAGAACTGTCTCGATATGGATATGCTATTATAGATACTGACATCAAAAGGAATGAGAAGTTCATTCGAGGACTAAGGCCCAAACTTGCTAGATTGACCATGACACTTGTCTGTGATCGTTGTAATATAGTGATGTGGATGGTCATTCTCCATGAGGAGTTATTTGCTGATTTTGCTAAAGAGAAGTCGGTGGAAACTCAGGGTTCTTAGGGGAAGAAGAGGAAGTTCTTTAATAAGAAAGGAATGCAGAAGGGAGATACTACAAAGAAGTCAAAGGCCGAGGTAGTTTGCTATAAGTGTGACAAGAAGGGTCACTTTACTAATGCATGTCAGTTAGGAAATGTAAATAAAGCTGCAGTTAAGAAGAATGTGAAAAGCTTCAACTGTGGTCAAGTTGGGCACTACAAGAATTAATATCCAGAGCCAGTTAGGGAGGACAAAGGAAAAGTTTTTGCTATAGGGACAACTAGGAAGATTGCAGCAGATAAGGAATTTATTATGATGGAAGGTAAGCTTTTGATTCAGAATATTTCAGTTAGAGTACTTTTTGATACCGGTGCATCACAATCATTTATATGTCAGTGTTTAGTTGATAGATTATGTCTAGAACCTACCTACATTGTTACTTCCTTAAGGGTTGCGAATCCAATAGGAGGTTATGCAAATCTAGGGTTAAGATGTGACTAGCTACAACTTGATTTGTTAGGTCATAAATTTGCATGCAGTTTGTATGTTATTGATTTTTAGATATCAGGATCATTTTGGGTATAAATTGGTTGAATAGGCATGTGGCTAGAATTTTTTTTCCAAGATAGAAAAATATCATTGAGACACCGTGAGAGTCATGACCGAGTGATACTCTCGGTGGAGAATACTGACCGGAGTGTTAATGATATGCTTATATCATGGAGGTAGGAAATGAGTTAAGTCAGGTTCTAATGGCATTGGAGTTTGTAGATGTCTTTGAGTCATTCATGTACTACCCCCAAAAAAGAGTTGTGGTGTTTAGAATAGATCTTATGGCATGAGCTGAACCTGTACATAGACCGCCTAGCAGGATGATACCAACAGAGATGAAGGAATTGATGGTGTAGCTAGTGGATCTAGAAGGAAGAAATTTTATTGGAGCAAGTAGTTCATCTTGGGGAGCGGCCGTAGTGTTTGTGAAGAAACCAGACGGCTCATTGAGGATGTGCATCGACTATCGCAAGTTAAACGAATGGACAATTAGGAATAAGTATCCTTTGCTAAGAATAGATGATTTGTTTGATCAATTGAGTGGAGCCAGAGTGTTTTTCTAGTTGTAATTGGCAACCGGTTTCCATCAGTTAAGAGTGACGGATGACAATATTCATTTGATAGCATTTCAGACTAGATATGGTTCATATGTGTGGTTGATAATGCCATTTGGATTGACCAATGCACCTGCTTTCTTCATAGATTTGATGAACCGAGTTTTCCGATAGTACTTAGATAGGTTTTTACTAGTGTTTATAGATGATATTCTAGTATACTCTAAGGATGTGAGAGAGAGCATGAAGTTTATCTTAGAGCAGTACTTGAGATGTTGAGGTAGAATCAGCTAAAGGCGAAGTTTACCAAGCGTCATTTCTGGAAGAAAGAGGTAAAATTTATTGGTCACATGGTTTAAAAGAAAGGGTTGTCAGTCGATCCAGATAAGATCCAAGCTGTGAATAATTGGAAGAGACTAGAGACAGTGATTGAGATCAGGAGTTTCTACTATCGAAGATTCATTAAGGATTTCTCGTAAATAGCAGCACCCTTAACTAAGCTAACCAAGAAGAAGGTGAGATTTGTTTGATCCGACAAATGTGAGGAGGCATTCCTTAAGTTAAAGCATCTGTTGACCAATGCACCTGTGTTAGTAGTCCTAGACGGAAACCAAGGATTGGTGGTGTATACTGATGCATATGGAACTAGATTAGGAGCGATGTTGATACAGAGTGGTAATCATTGCGTACGCATCTAGGCAGCTTAGACCGCATGAAGTTGGGTATCCTACTCATGATTTAGAGTTGGTAGTTGTGATCTTCGCATTGAAGATTTGGAGACATTATCGCTTAGGGGAGAGATTTGGGTCATATACCGATCATAAGTCCTTATGGTATTTATTCTATCAGAAGGAGTTGAATATGAGGCAGTAAAGGTGGCTAGAGTTTTTGGCTGCATATGATTTTGGTATAGAATACACACCAAAAAAGGTAATAAAGTGGCTGATGCTCTTAGCAGGAAACATCAAAGTGTGGTGTTATCTATGTTGGTAGAATGGGAAGATTTAGAAGCTTTAGCCAGTTGTGATGTGCAGTTACGATCAACTGCTGGTTCTAGCCAGAGTACTGCCAGGTTGCCTTGTTTAGAAGTTCAACCAGTATTGATTGAGAAAATTGCAAAAGGAGGATCCTGTATTAGCTGAAAGGATCAAAAGATGGAGGTTCAAAAATATCGAAGATTTAAAGGATTTTAATCTTAACCAGAAAGGATGGCTAAGAAAGAAGGAATGATTATGTGTTCCGAATTTGGAGGACTTGAGGAAAGAAATTCTTGGAGAATGTCATCGATACAAGTTTACAATCCATCATGGAGGAACCAAGATGTATCAGGATATGAAGAGGAGTTTCTATTGGGAAGGTATGAAGAGGGATGTTGGCTTGTGGGTTAGACCGTGTGCAATCTGTCAATAAGTGAAAGCTGAACATCAAAAGCTTAGTGTATTGCTTCAACCTTTAGAGATTCCAGTTTGAAAATGAGATTCGATATCCATGGATTTTATAGACGGATTGTCATGGTCAAATAGCGGTAATGAAATTATATGGGTTATAATGGACGGATTGACCAAGGGTGCCCATTTCGTTCCAGTTAAATCAAGCAGAACGACACCTGCTTTTGCTAAGTTGTTCCTGAAGAACATAGTTAGACTACATGGAGTTCCTAGTAGTATAGTCAGTGATAGAGATACTTTGTTCACTAGTGAATTATAGAAGAGTCTATAGGAAGTGATGGGTACAAAGCTTAATATGATTATTGCATATCATCCTTAGATGGATGGGCAGATAGAGAGAGTCAATAAGGTACTCGAAGATTTATTGAGAGCTTGTGTATTAAACTTTGGTGGATTTTGGGAGGATCACCTACATTTGGTTAAGTTTTCCTATAATAATAGTTACCAGACCAGTATAGGAAAGCTTTGTATGGAAGGCCATGCAACCCGCATGTTGGTTGGAGACTGAAGACAGATTAGTCTTAGGTCCTGACTTGGTTAAAGAGGTGTCAGAGAAGATTGAGTTAATCCGAGAAAGGATGAAGGAAGCTCAGTCTACACAGAAGAGTCACGAGATAAGAGGCATAAGGACCTAGAATTCTCAGTTGGAGATAAAGTTTTCATTAAGGTATCACCAATGAAGGGTGTGATACGATTTGAAAAATCAGAGTAGTTAGCCGTAAAGTATGTAGATCCATTCCGGATTATATAGAGGATTAAAAAGCTCGCATGTAGAGTAGAGTTACCGAGCAATATGGAAGGTGTCCAGTGTATTTCATGTATCTCATCTTCGTAAGTATGTGCATGATCCAGAGACTACTATTCCTCCAACAGGGTTGGACGACTTAGTGGTTGAGCCTAATTTGACTTTTGTTAGAAAACCAGTTCGAGTTGTAGCTAGAGATGAGGAAAGGTTAAGGAACAAGATAGTCAGGTTGGTGAAAGTTCGGTGAAGCGGTAACGAGAAGGACAATACTTGAGAGACAGAGGACTGAACTAGAGATACTTATCCCGATCTGCTTTGAGAGTATGTTTATATTATATTTATATAGATAGTTGCTAGTCAGTTATACTAGTATGGTTATTAGGTGTTGTTACAGATGATTGCTATGTTTAGTATTTAGTTCTTACTGAATTTCGAGGACGAAATTCTTTAAGGGTAGGAGCCTGTAACATCCCTAATTTTTGATAACATTATTCATAAGATTTGATGGGATATTAAATAGAATAATAATGATAAGGAGATTGAGATTTGAATAAATTATATATATATGGCCGTGCTTATTAACAAGATAAATGAGCTTTAAATTGGTATATTGGTTAATTAAACTACACATGGGTATATTTGTAAATTAGTTAATTTATTATACACGGCTATATCTTTTTAATTGTCCATTCATGTTTCATTTTCCACTTTCACAAACGAAAAATCTAAAACCTAAATCAAAGCCGGCCATTACCAAGGAAGAAATTTATCTAAAGCCAAGGATCTAAAGCTAGAGAAGATTAATCAACAACAAATCTCAAATTCCATATCAATTTTAAGGTGAATAACAATCTCATACCATATCTATTTTTATTCTATGAGTACATGGTTTCAGATTTATGATTTAAATTCGTTTTTGTGACAAAATGGATGATGATATGATTCAGTTATATTATGTTGATTTATTTTAATTCACATGCACATGAATTAGAACGTTTTGATGAAAAACCAAGAATCTATGATTTTAGATTGCCATAGAAAATTTTTACGTTAAGTAAAACATGATTTTGGAGGTGGGTTTTAATTTTTGGAATTTTCCAAGCTATGGAATTTTATTATGAATTTTTGATGGTAATACGAAGTATTTGGATTAAAAACTTATTCGAATGTTCATGGAAGAATTCGTGTCTAAATTTTTAATATATTTGATTACATGATGAAACTGATTTTATATGATTTTTGGGAATTCTTCCTAGTTGATTTATTTGGGAAAAATTTTATTGTTAAAGGACTTTTCTGCAAATATTGCTTTTGATATATGAAAGGGCTTAAAACGTTACTTTTCTATGCTTTAAGGAAAATTAATGCGGCAGTTTTAATGGATAAGTATTTTAAAAGTTTCAAAGTAGCCAATCAAGGCGTTACATCTGATAGGTTAGTAATAAAGCAATTACTATTTTTAGCTATAAAAGAGCTTTTTAGGAAAAAGGAGTTTTCGCCTATTTCGAAGGCACATTTTGAATCCTTTGCCTCTGCTCCATATTAGTCGAAACCATCACTGTAAAAACCCATAAAGTTGGAAACAAGGAACATGGTATCAATGGAAATGGGTACGAAGTGTATTGGTAAGTAGCGGAAAGTAGGGTGTTGAAAGCTATGCTATCGTTAGATTCGAAACCAAAGTTCATTTTAAAAAAAAGATCAACGCTTGCCTTGTTTTTGAAGGGCTTTCGATTGAGTTGATACCCTATAAAGTCGAAACCTTAGTTTGTTTTCTAAACTTAAATTCCTACCTTGATTTACTTTAAGTTTTCAACATAGTCGAAAGCCATGCTTTCGAAAGGGAAATAACTTTCGAATGAGAACTTTTTCTTTAAATAAGAAGCTTTCGAAAGAGCAGGTTCCGACTTAATTGAAACCTAGCCGCTACTTTCCTTTCAAAGTATTGAAGTCATCGATACCTTCGAATGGTTATCCTTGTTTTTACCTAGGTTAAGCTGCTTCCTAATTGCTTACGAAAGGGGTTGGGGTTTCGAAGGAGATGAAGTCGAAAGGGGGTTTCGACTTTGTCCATCAAAGTTTTAATTTTAAAGTCTTTTGCTTTCGACTAGATGGTTCCGACACCATCAACATTTCCCAAAATTTGTTTTAGTTGGTATCGAAAGAGATACTTTCGTATATAACCATTTTGACCCAATTGATGTTTTAAAGAGTAAATCCAATGCTTTCAAAAGGGTATTTTATTTGTTTCAAACCTATGGTTTAAAGAATGTTTGCTTGATATCATCGAAAGGTATCATTGGCTTCGAAAGGTATATACTTAGACTTTTGAACATAAATTTTTTTATGCTTTCGAAGGAGGTCATCCAGGGGTTTCAAAAGTGATGTTTTAAGGTTTCAAAACAAATAACCCATTCTCATTTTTATGGAAAAACCATGGTACAAATAAAGATTATGGAGATGTTATTCACATTATTATTAACCTATAACTGTATTTTGGGGAAAGGGCATAATAACCAGTTAGAATGACCCAATGGTGAATATAACTTAACAGATGTTAAAATCTTAATTAAAGGTATTGGTAGGGGCGAATAGGTTTACAGTAAACCCATGAAAAATGTATGATATTGGCGGGGGCCAATAGGTTCATAGCCAGCCCATGAAAACTATGATTTGATACTGGCTAGAACCGGTAGGTTTGCAGTTATCCTATGAAAAATATATTCAGATTAAGATATTAGTAGTCAGCCAATATGTTCCAAGTTGACCCATGAAAACTAGGATAAGAAATAAGATATTTGTGTTATCAATGGGTTCTTAGTGATCCCATGAAAACTAAATAATTGGACTGATAGTCCATAAATATTTAATAGGTTAATATTAACCCTAGAAACCTATAATTTTGACAGATAGTCAGAGTGAATGAGATGGGTAATCCAAAATTGATTTATTTGTTGTGCATATCATCATAATGATCTAAAATACCGTATTTTAACCATTGAGGATGCAGGAGCACAATATATTTTATAAATGTTTTAGGATACTATTAAGGGGAAAACTCGTTCCGCTAAACAGTGTGGTCTTACTAGATATCTAAACGGTTTGAGATGGT
This sequence comes from Allium cepa, assembly GCA_030765085.1. Taxonomy (NCBI): domain Eukaryota; kingdom Viridiplantae; phylum Streptophyta; class Magnoliopsida; order Asparagales; family Amaryllidaceae; genus Allium; species Allium cepa. Next base: position 815,651,510 of record CM060939.1, read on the forward strand.
AAATTATTATTCATACCAGGCTTTATGCCTGACTCAAAGTTTTCCACTAAACTCTTGGGTACTCGATTGATTTTGAGTAGGTTGAGAGTTAAGGTTTCCAGGTGTTCTTTTAGACAAATAAAGCTTCGAGGATGTGCAGGAGGCAAGCCTGTTATGAAAGTTCTTTTATTTTCGCTGTGTTTGTTTGTAAAGGCAACTTGTCTTCTTGCCTATCTATATACTATGATCTACCAAGGGGCATCTTCATATGTCATTCTTTGTTTATTTTATAATAATTATATGTTATCTGAACATAATCTACGAATTGGGATTATGTAATCAATTTGGAATATTTTGAAACGGAATGCGGAATTTGTTTGCTGTTTAATTTTTTTTTCATATTCTTATGTTTCTATGTATTAATGTATCTAATGTCGCCGTATTTGATCACCGAGGATTAATAACTATGGATGACTGCAGCATCCACAGTTGTTGGTTTTAGGTCTCCAAGTAGGGTCCGTAGCTACTAGTTTTGGGCCTCCAAGTAGGGGGATGTTACAAATGATGAAGTGACAATATCAATGATGTAGTGTGAGATCATGTATTGATTAATTAATAGTTGTAGCAATACTCTTACAAAATAAATAAATAATCAGCTAGCATAACTACCAATGTACGTACTCCTTCCAATGTACTATTTTATATAAGAAATTGCAAATTAGTTTATAATTAATGCTCTAAGCAAATGCAAAACTTATTCTTCAATTGTTTTAATCTTACATATATAGTTCGTAGGTATTACATAGCTCATTATGTGTCATATCATAAAGTTATGGTTCAAATTATTAGGTTACCATTTGCAATATAAGAGCTGAATTGTTTACTTTTACCTCTTGAATCCGAAATAATACTGAAACCAATGCTTCTTGCTTTATTTCACAACCGACTTTAACTTCTTTACTCAGTCGTGCTCTTACTTATGGTTGAATAAGCATCATATTTATAATATATATTTCTCTAAACAATGAACAAACAATTAAGTTTACTATGTATACCATAAAACTTTGAACCAACCTAACAAAATTTAAGTAACTAATCATATTTAAAATCGCTAGTAGGATGTGTAAGAGCCAGCAGACAATAATGGATGCAATGCTTCAATGCAAGACAAACAACAAAGAAATGAAGATTAAAGATTACAGAGCTACAAACCAACGATAAGAACTATTGTTATAAGGCCTTTTATCTTTGGAATTAAGTTCAACTATTTTATTTGTGTGTACATTATATTTGTGTAATGCTGTATAAATGTAGCATTATATACGTGTAATACTGTATAAATATATTATTTTGTTGTATTTCAGACTAAACTTAAATCTCATGTCCATCAAACTAGGATTAACCTTCAGTTTTTCCTTATGATTATATAATTTTTGATAAATTATGTATAAAATTTTATGAAATTTGACCTAGTTAAGAAACCGAATGTTAAATTACTTCATATAGTTGTAATTAAATGTCAAAAATACAAAGGAAAAATGTTTTTAATGGACACATAATTTTTGATCTAAAAAGAATTGGTTTTCCTAGCTAAAATAAATTGAATAATTAGATAGCCCGGCTCATTGGTTTTAGGGATAGAGATTAAGATTTCATTTACCTTTAGCATAAAGTGGTGCTAAAAGCACCAGACTACATGCTAATAGCACTCGATTGACCGTGGTGTTAAAAAGAAATTCATGGTATTTCTTAGCATGGTAGGCCGGTGCTTTTAGCATCTATCTTACAATGTACCCTAACAACTGCACTTTTAAAATTTAAAAATTGTTTTGTGCTTCTCTTTTTTTACTTCAACTTCTTTTATTGTTCTTTTCTAATATATGTATATATATATATATATATAAATATTTTAAAATTATTTTGGAAAGTATCTATCTTTATAGAAAAATTATTATAATAACGAATGTTTATTCTAAAGAAAATTAAAGGGGTTTATCTTTTATTTTAAAGTGATATCGTTTCTAAAAGAAAATAGAAATATTGTGGAATAAATATTTGGGAAACATTTTACATAAAATATTGTCATAAAAGAACATATTTCTAAATGGTATATTATAAATCAAAGAGAGATTTATAAGTGATATTTAATAAATAAAGGAATAGGTCTAGAAATAATATTTTATAAAAAGGGAAAATATTATCTTTTTGATAAATTCTGAAGTAATAAATCACAGTTGTGAATTTATTTGATATATGGGATGATCGTTTATGGAAATCATATGAGTTTTATAATTATGTTTGGAGTTCTATTAACATTTGGAGTTTGGTTTTATGAAGGAGTTTTGTAATTTTATTTAGAAATTTATAAAAGGATTTTTATAATGAATTTGGAGTATTATAAAAGGAGTTGCAAATAAATTTGGTAATTGATAACATGAGCTCTATAAATAATCATAAGATGTTTTATAAAAGAGTTTTATAAATAGTATAAATGATGTTTATAAAGGAGTTTATTAAGTAAATTTGGAGATTCATAAAAGGACGGTCATAGTTATGTTTAGATATCTATAAAGGGAATTTTATATTTTATAAGTAATATTTTATAAAAGGAGTTTGTAAATATAAGGATTTTTACAAAGGCATTTTATAAAATGGGATTTATAAAAAGACTAAGACATGATTTCCGTAGATGATCGTTATAAATTACCCTGGTATGGAAAATGTTCTTGTCTTACATAACATCAAACTTTGAGGTATGGAAACTCATCTCTATCTTGAGAATTAAGATTGTGTGTCGAGGCAAAGATAGTTTTCTAACTTTTTGGATAATTGTTAATCGAGGGACATTAATGCTTGAGATTGGGAAGTGGTGTTAAGCATATTTGGTTAAATTTCCATAAGACCCATTTACTTGCACCAAAGTTTTTTGAGTTTATTTTTATCAATGTTTAAGTTACAATTGTTTTAACCCAAATAAGTGTAGTTTAAAAAATGAAATCTTTCTTAAGATTTGTGAATACACTTATACTATTAAGATAAGTATATGGTACATTTTCCAATTATTGGAAATGTAATGTTTTGTGAATATACTTATATGGTTGATATAGGTATATGGGAGAAGTTTTCTAAGTTTTCAAGGTGAAATGTTTTGTCAGTATCCTTGTACAGTTGATACAAATATATTAATATTTTTCATGTATTAAAAAGAATAGAGAAGGATTTGTGAATATATCTTTGTAAAAGTATTTTAATAGAAAGACTTACAAAGTGGTTTTAATTAATGGAAGGATTAATTAAAGAGGCTTAGTAGTTGCTTTTTGCTCAACCATGCTTGGTTAAATCACTAATTTGATTGTTTATTTGTTTGACAGATAAATAACCGACTATCAAGTGTTCGCCAATTTTTAAAACTATCGTTTATTAGTTCAGAGAGACCGAGATCAGGTATACTATCCAAAAACAAATTTGAACCGGCATAAGCATTCAAATTGGAGGTATCTTGAAGATGATCTAAGACGAAGTTCTTTGATGTGCAAGGGCTACTTGCTACTAATCCCAAGGGTGACACCAAAATGGATGTAGTAGAAATATTGACTTTGGTTTGTTCATATCTTTAACAACTTTTATGGATGAACGCTGGAATTACATTGTAGCTTGGAAGGCAGTGTTAGCATTCCAAGTGTGATGCTATATAAAAGGTAAAACATAGTCTCTAGTCTCACCAACTGGGAACGAATAAAACAAGGAATATGCTTCAGGGCTACGTGGCTCGCTATTATTACGGTATGGTCATCAACCGATCTTGATTGATACTTATTGATGGATTTTGTATTCTAGTGACTCGGGATGGTTATTGGCCGGCAACCAGGGTAGTGGCATATTCGACACTATCCAGTAAGGGTAGGCCGGTCCAGGTTCATAAGGGTTCCAAGCGAGGCCCTCGGTATATTTTCTAGAGATGTATTGTGGTAGACAGTACCTTAGTAACCTGGTCATGTATGTTATTCATTCTCCAATACGTGCCTTCTGTCTTAGTTGTATGCATATTATGCAGAAATTTAATTAATGTAACAATTTCTGCTACGATTTAATATTTATTTTAAAACCCTAGACATTATTATAGTACACAAGATTTCCTGTAAATGGTTTGGTTATCGTAAGGTAAAAACCCTTACATGTTTATGTGCGGCATGGTCTTATGAGATACCTTTATTTTTAAAAGGTTTTACAACATTAAAATCCATATGATGTGTGTTTCCCATGCTGGTTTAGTAGACTTATTCAGACATTATTTTCTTATAATGCTTAGGAAGCCCGAGCATGTTTCAGGTTTAGTTTTGGATACTTGGAGCTTTAAGAGATGAGCCAGATGCCTCCAAGACGTATTCACATATATTTTATTTCTACTGCATTAGTTGTTTATATTTATCAGCAACAGTGAGGACATGTTGTTATAACTGTCCAGGCTGATGATAGATTTGTATACACTGATTGATGTATGTATATATACAATTTTCCTTTGTAAAGATCTGTTGTATATTATATATTACTCATCACGATGTGAGATTTTGTTCCATCTTTTCTCTCTTTTCCCCTAACAATCTTCCTTTTAGACACTTGGATTCTCGGCATGTAAATACCATGGATATATCAGTATTGACTTTTGATGGTCGAAAAGGCGAGTCATTACAGTGGTATCAGAGCAAAGTTGAGCGAACACCTAGGCTTTGGTGGGGTAGACTCATTAGAGATAGGGTTAATAATACCCTAGAATGAGTTTGAGTTCATATATATATAAGCGCTTATTTGTTAGTGCTATAAAAATGTTTTACATTGTGTTGGTTCATCGGTTGAGTGGTTTATGAATTCTGGTTGATAAAGAAGAAACAACTATATTGATAGGGGTTTCTAAATACTTGAATAAGGCAAATCTATATAGTATTGTTTTGAATTTGAGAAATGAAATACTATTACCTATAATTATATTTTATATATGAAAGAATAATTATCAGAAATTAACATAGTTATGTACGATGTTTTTGTTTGTTAGGAGATGATAGTATTCGATTATTATTTGTTATCGTTTGATTATTCATGCTCATTTTGTTTAGGAGTATTGACCATTGTTTGTGCTCATATAGTTTATAAGCATATATTGTTTGGTTAAGTTAAATGCGAACACTTATGAATTAGTTTCATGGTTTGACTATAAGGCATTCGGTGGTAATGTCGGGTTAACATTTGATTTTAATAAAGTTTGTTTATTATAATCCATACAAAGATATATATTTTGAATTGACTATATATACAAAAGTATATTTGTAAAAGTATGGTTTGTAACTATGGTTTACAAATTAAAAGTATTTAAACTAAGAGTTTGAGAACTTAAATCCCGATGTTTCGAAAATTGTATTTCAAAGTTTGGAACAAATATTGCCACTCAAAAAATCCATCTTTCGACTAAGTCGAAAGGTCTTTCGACAAAGACAAAGGAGAAGAAGCTCAAACTAAACCTTTCAGAGGAGTTGAAAGGATGCAGTCAATAGAATTTAATGGCTTCAAACCTTTAGAATTTTTAGCAGCGTAATCATTGATAGTTTGAGAATACTTCATCTTCTGCTGCTTATCAAAATATTTGGCCATTTTGAATTTTACCTTCGATACCAGTTCCCCACTACATTATCTTCTATGCCTGGGAGGGGGTTAAGCATAGTGGGAAAATTTTAAGCTGCAAAATGTTTTGACCTAGTAGGCTTGGCAGCTGAAGGAGTTGCTTATAGGGCTGGAAACTCAATTTTTGGAGTCTTGTCTCCCAAGTTGAATTCTAGAGAGGCACACTGCGCCTGCTATCTTTTAACTTTAACTCTAAATCGCTTATTTGATGAATGAGTTCTAACATCTTTTCATCAAAATCGATTGTGGGATTCGACTTCACTTGTCGTTTGAGCATAATAATCACTTCATCATTTTTCTTAATTTCAACTTCAAGATAGTCAATGCAATCCTTATGATTACTAGCGATGGTTTTTTGGATAAGGTATCTTTTGTGCCATTTTACGGCTCTAATGTTGCCACCAAAACATTCTAATAATACTTCATCCTGAACCATAATTGCTCCACTCTCTAATAATAATCTCTTTCTGATTGCGTCAACGTAGGATATTAAGTTTTGTGCAGGAGAGATTGTAGATGACTGTGGCTCCTATTTAAATAAAAAGAAATGAGATAAAATCAGAATTAGGTAAAATATATCTTTATTATTATAGTAATGGATTACAACTCAAATAACCGCAAAGTTAAAAGGTATAACAAACATTTTCATCACATCTAAAGTTGAGTGACCACATTCCTAACTTTGTTTAAAGTATTAGCTAAGAGCCTGACCGTCGAATCAAAAGGTTTGGTGACTCCTTTAGGAGATATAACCTGTAGACGTTTATTATAATCCTATTTTCCAACTAGCGGACTATAGCGACCACAAATTAACTTTGAATTGAATGTTCTAATTTATTTTAAGAATGATTCCTTTTCTTCGACGAGGAAGTCAACGCGCAGATGAGGGTATTCCAAGTATAATTTTTGTAAATCCCAGAGAAAGCAATATCTTGCTAACTTTGAAGTTTTAAAACTGGTGCATTTTTAGAGTAAAATATCCTCGAGTTAACATATTGACTTAGATGGTCTCTTGGGATGACCCGACCCACATAACTAACATTCTAAAATAGCACAGTAAAAAGAAGCTAATTATAGAAACCATAACAAAAACATGTATTTATAAATTGATTACCTGTTACATTTTACAATTATTCAACTGGTTCGTACAAAATAGACTTAGAGAAAAAATCAGAAACAAATTTATCCTTATACTTACTTTTCAAGGGGGAGATCTTAAGGAATTGATCTGATCCATGGTAAATTCCAGCAGGCTCCAGGATGCGGGTCAGATCCGAATTCATTTAAGTATTTTTCATGAAAATTTCTAAGGAGACCCTTACCGAATTCCCCTAAAATACAGTTATTAACTCTCTATTTTCATTCAAGAGAGCATCATAGCGAAGAAGCGCTTTAGTAAAGGAGACGCCCTCTGATATTTAAATGATGCTAAACGGAGGTACTCCTATCTCGACCATGATATTTCTCAAATGGAGCATTGTGTTCCTTTATTAGTTTATCTAACTCCCTATATAACTTGTTAATTTTCACATGTTTGCTCTTAAGTTTTGTTCTATATGAAAAAATTCACTTCTTCTTTATCCGAGACAAATAATTTATCACTAATTATTATCTTCGAAGTGTAAGGCATTCAAATAGAGAATCCCATACCTGTGAAACTGGAATGGAAGCCTGGGGAGCCTGTTCTTTCTTTTGTAGATCTCCAAATGGGTGGGAGCAGTTTCCTCCTCTAGAAGGGCCGATGGACCAAGGGATGATGGAGACATATCTTTTGGAGCGGGTTGTTCTGTCTCAGGAGCTTCAATTTGAACACCATTGTCATCCCTGAAGCACCGAAAGGTCCCTCTTTGTCTCTACAAAGACCTTGACCTCTAGAGGGGTTATCTTCATTGTCATCATCATAGATCACTGTCCCAATCAACTTCATCATCATCATCTTTTTCCACGAGATCGTTATCTTTATCCTCCTCCTCTTTGGAATCAGATTCAAAGTCGAATGAGGGTATCTCAAAAGAAAGAGCTTCCACAACATTAACTATCTCCTCCTCACCTTTGGACCATGAACCCTGCCTTATTTGGTCGATTTAGTCCATAATTCTTTTGGCCAAAATTGGGTCGAGAGAGGGAAAAAGTCAAGACATTTTTTGTGATTGTCGGCATAGGTGAGCATGATGGCATCGTCATTCAGCATCATGGTTCCCAAGGTGGTTTTTGGAAACTCTGAGACTTGCTTTTTGACATCAGAGACGATTTGAACAACTAGCTTGAGTGAAGCTCTGGTCCTCTTGAACTTTTCCTTCAACAAGGTATTCTTAACAACCAAGCAAGATTTCTCTTCTTCCAAGTCTTTCAAAGATACCTTCATTGCAAATTTTTCATCAGTAGAGATTTGGTGAGCTTGCCTCTCCGCTTGTAGATCAGCTTCAGCCCTAGTAAGGGAAGCCTGGACTCGTTGCAACTTAGAAGAAGTGTCATTTTGAGTGGCAATCAAAGACGACAATTGATTCTTGAGTTCAGCATTTTCCTCCTATAGCTTGGAGGATCTAGTAGAGAGCCTGGAGACATATTCATTTAAAGAAATCCAATTCCTAGAAATCTACAATAAGAAGAAGCGAAACACAAGTTAGCAACTAGAAAGATCCAATGATAATAGAATTAGTTGGGTAAGAGCTTACCAAAAGCTATTGCTCAATCAGTGAGTGATGATTTTCTGCTAAGTCTGAACTGAATGATGGAAGAGAAGAAGAAGTGAAAGATTCTAAATGAAGAATAAGCTTGACCAATTCATCAAGTTGGTCGATGAAGGAACAGAAAATGATGGCTTCAGAGGAATTTGTGTCTTAGAAGGGGTCTCTAGAAGAGCAAGGTGCATTTGCGCAAGTTCAGTTGGGGATTCAGAGATAGTAATACGAGGAAAGGGTGCCAGAGTAGGTGGAGTTTGCTCCGTAGTATCTTTAGAGACTTTAACAATGAGGCTTTTTGAAACTTTCTTAGGAGATGTGCACTTTTCTTCCTTCTCCATATCAGTAATTTTTGCCATTTTCGCCAGAGGATCATCTCTAGAAGTAACTATCAATTTTCTTTTAAGAGATCATTTAGATCTAGCAAAGGCCTCTATGACGGATGTCACCTCTGAAGATGATGGAGGAGGGGCAGCACCACTTGAAGATACAATGGCCTTTGGGGAAGTTGAAACAAATTTAAGCAGATATAGAATCAGCCAAAGTAATTAAAAAATTTCCAAAGACAAAGAAGAAAATACCAAGCTAATAATATAGCTGAAGTGTCAGCATAGATAGGGGAGATTGAAGTAAAGTACTCATCATCTCCTGGGGAAAAGAAACGTTTGCCACGAGAGGTGTGCATAATGGCGGACGGAGTGCCTAGAATTCTTTGGTCAAGCAGCAATAGAGAATGTTTCCTTAAATTTAAAGAGGTTAGGAGAGTTAACCCGCTCCCAATTTGTTCTGAAGCAACAGTTAAAGAATCATTGATCTTCTTGTCAACATCGCTAAGTTTCTTGGAAGATTCACCTGTAAAAGTCAAAGATTAATTAATAGAAAACGCAGAGTAAAGCAAAAACAACATTAAAATAGACTTACGGGGGGAGGAAAAAGTCCCATGAACAACCGCAAAGTACTTGACAAAGAAGAATTGATTTTTCTAGTCCTTGAAGCTATTGATGCCATCTGATATAGGCTTCTTATATACATTGGCTCTATAGATATGCTTGTTAAGGTTGCTTAAACTTTCCAACTTTGTCAAGGAGTTTAGGACTGTAGCATTAAGCGAAGGAAGTCCAGATTCCATGCCATCATTTCGAGAGACAGAAGATGGGTGTAAAGATTTGGAGATAGTTGTATTGGGGCAACACCAATATGAGACAAGTAGGAGAGCAGGAACTCGAGGAATGGAAGGAATCCGCCGTGCCATATGTGGATGGCTGTGTAAGCAAAATGCCCTTCTCGAGTGTGTCAATGGTATCAGTGGGTTTAGGAGGGATGACATTGATCCCATTGATGCTGAAGTCTTAAAGAATAGCATTAACTTAACTCTGAGTTTCGATGAAGGAGTGCTTAGCAATGGCTTCAACCTTTGGAGAGCTCATGATTCTCTCAGGTGAAAACATTTTAGTTAAATCTCTTATCTATTTACGAGTTTAGAAAGAAATCAAAAATTAAATAAGTTTACTTAGACAGTCTAAGTGTGAAAACATACAAAAAAAAATCTAAAAATGGTGCGAAAAGGTTTAAGTTAAAAAAACTTGATAGTTTAAGCTTTCGATGATGTCGAAAGATTAATAATAAAAGCTTCCAACAATGCCGAAGATTTTAAAAGTAAAAGCTTTTGAAAATGTCGAAAGTTTTATAGAAAAAGCTTTCGACAACGTCGAAAGGTTCATTATAACTCTAACCTTCAACAATGTCGAAAGGTTAGCAATTCTAGCTTTTGACAATGACAGAAGGATTATAACATCAATCTTAACCATCATACCTCGAAATTATTTAAAACCTAGAAGGTAAACAATTATAGTATGAATTCTTTAAGTCACCAATAAAGTCGAAGGGAAGAGATGAAATACTAACCCATTCATCACCTTTCGACAATGTCAAAAGCTTTATGGAAGCTTGGATATATCCCAAGTGTAACACGAAGTTAAATGGTAAGACCTTTCAACATGGTCGAAACCAAAACCTTAAAATTCCCAAGTTAAGAATATTAATATTGTTGTTGTTGTCGAAAGGTCAGGTCAAGTTGTCAAAACATGACATATCCGTTCAAGTCGAAAGGTTTTAGGTTCAGCTCATGTGTGCTTTAAACGTTTCGACAAAGATGGGCAGAGGCAACTCTAAGGTTGAAGAATTTCAACTTCAACCGTGTCGAGGGCTAGTAGTCGGAAGGTTTGAAACACTACTACTTTGTTGAGAGCTCGTTGCTGAAAGGTTACACTATTTAATTATCTAACCTTTCGACAACAATGGTAAAGTTGGCATCACAATACCTTCCGACCCTATCAAAAGGTACAAAGAGGGCAAATCCATTATTGCCGCCTTAATCTCTTTCGAAGGGGAAGGAAGGTCATTTTCTGCAACCAAATTGTACATGAGAGGGTTCTAGGATATTATATTAGGTTTAACCAAGCCTAAACCCGATAATATGCAGTTTTTAATTTTTTCTTGAAAAACAAGCAAGTTTAATCAATTAACAAAACAGATCTAAATTGAAATCACTTCAACCCGATTTTAAAAGAAGAATAAAAGTTTTCAATAAATCAAAACACAGGTAAAAATGAAAAGAAAAAATCGAACATTTTGGGGTTAAAAACTAAACCCATGAGGGGATTTTCAACAATAATCACCACCAACCTTAAAATCTAAAGCCAAGTATGATTTTTTTTAAAACTGATTTAGTAGGAATTTTTCTTTAGAGAACCAAGCTAAAATTGAATTTCAACTTTGAGGTTTGAAAACAGGTAAATTGATTGAAAGCTGATAAGAGTAGAGATTAATCAAAAAATTATGACTCAAATTTGAGAAATTACCTTGTTGTATGAAAGAAATTTTTGGTTGTTTTAGAGAATTATTTTATTTGTAAGCAATAATTTTGATTTTAGGTAAAAGAGGAAGAAGGAGAAAAAGCATACTATATAAGAAAAGTCGCCCAAATTTTCAACCGTCGGATCAGCTTTAAATAAACGTCCCAGATTAACGCGGGAAGGCAAAGAGGCGGGAAGTTTTATAGATTTCGACAAAGATGACTTGGAAAGTCAAGAGCATCCCTTCTAATGTGGGGAGGGGGCAAATGTTACTCAAAAAAATCCACCTTTCGACTAAATCAAAAAGTCTTTCAACAAAGACAAAGGAGAAGAAGCTCAAGCCAAACCTTTCGAAGGAGTCGAAGGGATGGAATCATCAGAATTTAATAGCTTCAAACCTTTCGGAGGGGACGGGAGGTTTTATCCAGAGAGTTCTTAAGATGGAGAAGTCAATGCAAGTATGAGCAACTTTATGGTGACCTTTTTGAAAGCATAACAAGCTTAATTTTCGAACTGGTTGAAGCACTTCAGGATACCTTTCAACAATGTCGAAAGGTTTTATGAAGAAAGCAACACTCTTAAGCCAGTAAGGAATGAAAGACAACCTCTCGACAACATTAAAGGGAATCATAGCTCTCGACAACAATCAAATGAATAGCAACCTATCGACAAGGTCGAAGGGTTCACAGAAGTATAAAGAAGGCAAACCCTTCGACAAATTGAAAGGTTCATGAAGGCATAAAGGAGAGCAAACCTTTCGACAAAGTCGAAAGGTCTATAATAGCAGATGAAAGGCAAACCTTTCGACAAAGTCAAAAAGTTCATAGCTGCATATAAAAGGGAGACCTTCCCTCCTAGTTGAGAGCATGGAGTCAAAAGGAGGGCCACATGCATTATTAAATAAGACCCAAAGGATCATGATTTAGGGAATGGAACTTTCTTATTCTAGTCTTGCATCTTCTTAATCAATATATTATAACCCTAGTTGAGTGTTAATTTGGGGATTTAATAAAAATGAAGCCTTTTCTTGGATAAAGAGGGAAGTTCTAAGCTTAGCTAATACTTTAGTGTTTGCTTAAACTTTTGTTGGATTAACTCTAAATTTCAAGTTCAATCTCATCGAAAGGTTCTTGCCGACAAGGTCGACAACTCTTCTAATGCAAATAATTACTTTTGAAGCTATTAACCCTCTAGTCTGAACCTTTCGACAAGGTTAACAATATACTGGTTCAAACATCCACTGTAACCTTTAGAAATGATTAACTCTAAGGCTTAAAACTTTTGACAAGGTCGATAGTACTTATGTTATAACAATACCAGAAACCTTTCGAAGTTATAATCCAATCGATCTAACCTTTCGAAAAAGTTGAAATCTGTTCTTCAAGTATAAATACCTGGACTTGTAAGGCTTATCCAAAAGATATCATTCCCATACCTTTTGAAAAGGTTGAAGCTTACTCCAAAAAAGTGATAAAACCTATTGACAAGGTCGGAAGCAACAACATATCTACTAAGGAATTTGATTTCTTGCTTAGATTCAAGGAAAGCAACCACCTTAGCCTTTGATATGGATAAATCCTACCTGGAGTGGTCTCAACTATAGAAACCTAACCTAATTGAAAGGTAAACCTTCATAAGGAACCACAGACAAGTTCAACTGAGCGAAAGGTTATCTAATTAAAAGACTGAACCTTTCGACGACATCGAAAGGTCTGACTCAAGAATCAACAACAAGAGAAGATAAATTTAAAGGCAACTCTTAAGGCTATCGCATCCTTCATTCAAACAAGTCAATCCACTCTTCCTGGAATAACTTTGGGGTGTTGACAAGAAATCTTGTTAACAAATATTGATATTATTATTTGAAAGTATTGATTCGTATAAATTTTTTAATCGCATTTTTGCAACAACCTGATTTTTTTTAATGATTTAAATAAGAATTCTAATGAAGATTTTAAAATAAAATTTATATTTAACAATAAAATTCGGTAACGGAAACTAGATAGTTGAAATGCGTTTATTGAAATGAGGCCAATAAAATTTATTTTGCGTTAAAATTTGTTCAAAACTCGGTCAGTATATTTTTTGGTAAGAATTATCAAATTTTAAAACATAAATATTTTTACTTAGAAATGATCTAAATAAATTTTTGATTAAAACATCAAAGTTCATTCCATCCAATTCCGTCCTTTGTTGCACTTTTTATCAGAAATTATCGTTGTCGTTCTAATTCGAAGTGGTAGAAATGGCGACAGATGGAATTTTGTCACGACTATCACAATGTTGTTTTCTTAACATCATTGGATTCGTCTTGCCGCGCTGATCTTTGTACATATTCGTTTTCATATTTTAGCATCCGTTGTAAAACACTAAATGGACTATTTCTTTTCACTTCTTTCCAAATCCATTCGTCGGCCGAATATCAGGTTGCATGAGCTGTAAGGAAAATTCAATGCTCGCATTAGTTGTGTTGGCATCTTCTTTTATTTATACTTACTCTCTTTCTTTTTCTCCCTCATTTTCTTCTTCTTTGAACCTTTTGCTTGAGAAAGAAAATATATATTATATATATATATATATATATATTTCCCCTCCCCCTGTAAACACTTTCTCCTCTCCTTTTTTCCTTCTTCCTCCACATGCAACAAGTCACCTCATCCTCTCCGTCAACCATGCCCCGCCTACCTTCCCGACCCCCAGCCTAGCCTAGTGTCACACCTTCCTCTCCATCCTCTTTCCTTCCCCATACAATCACCAACTCCCCTCATTTTCGCAGCACACCACCTCGCCCACTCCACCGCAACCTAAGCTCTACCTCTCCACCTAGCCTTTAACCGAGCCACATCATCACCTCCATCGAAAATAGAGCTCCACCTCTCTACCTAACCCTCAGCCCAACCAACTCCTCCCCAGAAACTCACCGACTCACCTCCACCATTCCACGCAACCATCTCCCGCCATCTTCCCCCTACGTTCAGTCGAACTTAGCCTTGCCGTGTAGATGGCGCTGCGTGTGTTATAAAATAACAACAAGAAGCAGCGTGTCCTGTGGGTAAACCTCTGGTTGCATGAATATGCCAATGTGCATGTAAAAAGCATTGTTGTAGTGAAAAATAAGTAGAAGGGTAGGCAGTGTTATAGAAAGGAAAAAAGAAATAGGAAAATAACAAAAAAAAAAGGAAAAAAGGAAGGAAATGAGCCCGTCTCATCGAGCATTGTTGTCACAGCCGCTGTCTGGTGTAAGCATGTGGTCACTCATGTCAACGTTTTCCCCATTTCAGTTTCATGCATGGAAGGTGAATATTTATAAATTCATGATTAGAAATCAATTAGAAGTAAAACCATAAATGATAAATAAAATTGCTAATTGAAATTGATATTGACGTTGATGTTAGAAATTCATGACTAGCTTGACATTGTGTGTGATACAAAAATTATGATGACATATGTTTGTTTGAATTTCGATTACAAGTGGAACCCATCGCTGTTATTATTGTGATTATTAGTATGTTGATTCATGTTGTATATGCCAATCACTTGTTATACACGAATTGATTGGACACTGAAATTTGAATCGGGATATGCATTGAAATCATATATACTCAAATCTATATCACTTAGCCCAGGATGGGAAATATAATAATAAACACCGATTAGTCAAATGAAATCTATATTTGGATATTTAATACTTAAATTTGATATAAAGGAATAATTTGGAAATTTAACTTCAATTTATAAATTCATAATTTCTATCGGAATTAATATTTAATTTTGAAATCTATAAAAGTTAAATTAGATTTTAAATGAAATATCAGTTGAACTGTTTAAATTTTGAAATCCAATTAAGTGGTTATATTAAATATTAATGATATTTAACTCGTTAAGTTGATTAGTTGAAATTTAATGGAATTTGTTAATATTATAATTGATTTTATTGAATTAATATTAAAAAGGGAGTTTTAATTGATTTTATTTAATTAATATCTAAAGATTAATCTAAATTGTTTTTAATTAAGGTTTAATTACAATTGTTAAACTAAGTATTTAAGTAACTTGCTTAATTCATTAGTTTCATTAAATTGAATATTTAATACTAAAATATTTGTATTTAAAGATCTAATTAACTTTGTTAGTTTGAATAGTTATTCAATTTGATTAACTATGTAAAGGTGAAATACTTGTTTAAAATTGAACCTTTAGATTTTAAGTCCAAATTCATCTAAGTCAAACGAGATGTTATTTGAAAATAAGATAGCTTTGATTTAATAACCAACCGGTGTGGAAATTGACCTTGGTTATTAAAGAGACCGAAGCCTCTCATTGACATACTCTCTGTCAATATTGGAACCACTTAAACAACTGTGTACATGGAGGAGACTCTAGAATGAAGTAGTTGGTTTTGGTGTATATTGCTGGATTAGAAGAAAGAGAACGATGACGGATAGACCGGGACACTTGTACCAATTTGAAATGACTAAAACAAGACTGTTTGACAGAGCCATGTGAGCTAGCTACCCCTAGCAGACACACTTCTTCATATTTATATCCATATTTCGGTTGTTGTTGGTGATCACCCTTCGATTGTGGGAGTGTTGGACTCGGTGGGCAGTCGCTGCGGCGTTGCTTTACTACTAGCCCTGCGACCCAAAATGGTAGTATCCTACCTTGGGCATTGCCTCATGTGCCTTGTCATACTTTTATCCCTATGCGAGACCACTACGATTTTGGTTTAGTGTTGTCATATCACGGAGCATCCCTATCCCTCGATGTGCTATTGGAATGTTACATACAAATAGTATGACAGTGCTTAAAAACATGTTAAAGGGGATTAATTTAAGCCTTAACGCTAAGAAAGATATTTAGTTTACTAATAGATATTACAATTATATCGTATCCTACTATATTTAGATAACTTGATGGATCTTTAAGGAATGGAAAATCCCGTAACATCTCTTGAGTTACTTTATACTTTCACTTCAGTTAGACTTACATACATGAGAACTTCTAGTCCTGACTTGAGTATATTGTTTTACTTTATGCTTGGGTCAGCCTGAGTATTGAAGTGTGTGAGTAGTGCTTATTTTGGGAGGTGAAAACTTAGTCGAAGACTCCACTCTATCTAGTATTAGTTACCTATTTTCATTTTGGCTTGTACTAGTTGACTCTTATGTATTTCTAGTATTGTATAATTAAAGGCTGAACTCTGATGTATTTTGTTTAGTAGCTTCAAGAACTACTATATACATTATTTATTTCCACTACGAGATTCTGTATTATTCTATGTGTGGTTCTATGTTTGATTTTATTTTGAACACTAAATTGTTAATTTGTCAAATTTGAACGGTATAAGTTGGACATGTGTGGTTTATTGTTGGCATAAGTATTTCGAAAAAGACGGGTCATCACAGCTAGTATCAGAGCTTTGGTTTAGTAAATACCTTAGCCTGAGGGGTAAACTCATTAGGAATACAGTTACCCTATAATGAGTGGAATCATTCTTGAGGGAGTATATTTTGAAAATATATAAGTTTTAAAATCCAATCTATTTTCAAATTTACTATCAATTCTAATCCACCTTTCTGGTTAGAAATTTGTTTGATTAGGATTCCTTTTATGTCATAGTGCCTTTCCATGTTCTAAACCCATCCTTGACTTTTCAGGATGAGCAATAAAAGGAATGCTCGAGGTCGAGGAAGAGGGAATGTCCCCGTACCAGATGCTATCGCACCGGTTTCACCAGATGCATTAGTTCCACCAGTTGAGTTCCCTAAGCTTTGCAAAGAGTACACTCAACTTGGTGGTACTAAATTCTTTGGGTCCGAAGGTATTATTGAATCTCAACAATGGCTTAAGAGCTTGGAAAGAATTTTTACAGGACTTGAGATTTCTGATGCATTAGAAGCATCAGTTGGCCGCTTGGCAGTTGCAGGATCCTGGCCAAGATTGGTGGGAATCAGTTACCGCCCGCGTCGAGGAAGCAAACATAACTTGGGCACAGTTTAGAGAAGTATTCATGACCTAGTGGATGCCTAAAGATAGAAAGTCTCAGTTATATTGCAACTTTATGGATCTTAAGCAGGGAAGCATGTCATTTTCAGAGTATGAAAGGAAATTTAGTGAGCTATCCAAATTTGGTCCAGGTCTGATTGATACTCCGCTTAAGAAGAATGAGAAGTTCAAAGCTAGCGCCCGTCCAGATTATTATGGCCGTTTGACTACCCATGTTCATGGCACTTTCACTAGTATTATTTATATGGCCCTCAGATATGAAAACTCGAGTTCAAAGGAAGCATCGACCATTCACTCCTCAACTCCTTTATCAGCTTCCAATAATACTAAGAAAAGAAGGTCTAATTTTCAACAGTAGAAGAGGAATTAGCAGAACACGAGTGGAATTGTACATTCTCAGAGAAAGCCCATTGATATCTCTTCTATCACTTGCTTTAAGTGCAATCATAAGGGTCACTATGCCAATAGTTTCCCAGCTCCTGTAGGAGTGTCTTTTCCATTAGTTTAGATGACCAAGCGAGACCTTTTCCAAATTTGCTTATAGCTTGGCAACTTCAAGAATGATTGTCCCACTCAGAAGAAGGGAAATCCGTCAGGTTTCTTCATAGTTTCTACGTATACTCCTAAGGATGAAACCACCAACGCAACCCTTCAAGGTAACTTCCAAATCTTGCCATCCTTTTCTGTTCATGTTTTGTTTGACAATGGTGCATCTCACAGTTTTATATCTACTGATTTATGTGATAAACTCAACCGTATTTTGAAACCCGAACCTACGTCTCAACCTTTATGTGTATCAAATCCTATTGAGGGTCCTACAAATATTGGTATGATTTGTAAAAGGGTCAGTCTTTTCAAAAATGATCCACACCATTTTACATGGGATCTTTATGTTCTTGGTTTCATAGGATTCGATATTCTGTTAGGCATAGATTTGATGACCACATTTAATGTTCATATTGCAAGCAAATCTCGAACGTTTCTTTAGTAGATGATGGTGGAAATCGCTTGGTAGTAGAGTTAAAATGCCTTTAGATTTTGCTGGAAGTGTTGTTTTCTGTCTTGATTCTTGTCCGAGTGATCTTAGTATTACTCCAGTTGTCCAGCACTTGCCCGATGTTTTCGGTAAAGTGAATCCTTTGCCACCTTGATGAGAAATTGAATTTCGAATTGATCTCATTCTTGGAGCTAGGCCTATTGTACTTGCTCCAAAAGGAATGGCACCAAGAGAGAAAGTTGAATTAAGGACCCAAATCGAAGATTTATTCTCTAAGGTTTTCATTCGCCGTAGTCATTCAGAATAGGGTGCGATAGTGGTATTTGTTACTAAATCTGACGGCTCTCTAAGAATGCGTGTCAATTATAGAGAGTTGAATAAGCTCACTCTAAAAAACAAATATCCAATGCCTCGTATTAACGACATTTTTGATCAGCTCCATGGAGCAAAGGTATTTTCTTAGCTTAACCTTGCCACCGGTGTTCACCAACTCAGAATTGCCGAGGATAGCATTCCCAAAACCTCTTTCTGAACTGAAGATGGATTCTATGAATGGTTAGTTATGCCTTTTGGTTTAAATAATGCCCCAGCTTACTTTGTCGATCTCATGAATAGAGTATTCGTGTAACGACCCGTAAATTTTCGATAATTAAAATAGCTAATTTAAAGGATTTCGTGATTTAATGTTAGAAAAAATTTTTGTAATTCGTTTGGAATAATAATAACTGGAATGAATTGCGACAATAATTATCCAAGTAATAAAAATAAATGCTACTTAGTGAATACCTTTGAAATCAATAGTTGAATAGGATAATATATGTTGAATTCATTGGGTATAATAGAGTAACTGATTGATAAGAAAATCTATTTGAATCAAATATTGAATATTGAACAGGTAAATTGTTAAATTAAATATTTAAAACTTATTGAATAATTGAATAACTGTAAAATGAAAATAGTGTTCTAAATTGTGAATTGTTTAAAGGTTGAATCTTATAAGTTCAATTTCAATATTTCAAGAGATAATGAATTATTGGATAAGCGAAATTGTTTAAATTTAATATTTGGAATTTATTGAATAAATAAATAATGGGAATTGAATAACCGTATAATGGAAATGGTTGTTCTATAATTTTAATTCATTTCAAAAGTTAAATTTATAAGTTCGTTTGAATAATTTCAAAAGATAGCGATTTAAAAATAATCAAATTTGTTTAATTTAATATTATAAATGTTTGAATAATTAAATTCCGAATTTGATATGATTAACTTGACATTGAAATTTAATATATGAAAATAGTGTGAATAATTGAAATTTGATTTAATATGATTCAAATTGGTTTACAAAGTGAATGTAAGTTATATTGGGATTATAAGAGTGTTAATAAGATTTTTAAAATTGGAATTTATTGGATAAATTGAATAACGGGTTTAATATGATTAAAAATGATTTGTAAAATTTTATCTTATCATATTAAAGTTTGAATGATGTTATAGAAATTTTAAAATCGAATTAAAAGTAAATTTGTGAAAATTGAATATTTTAATATTTAATTATCGACTGAAAAATAGCCAATTTTTGAACAGTCTCAGAATCGGACGAAACTATTTCCATTGGATCCGTAATAGTTAGTTATTATCGGATTTCAATTTTCGTAGCAATCGGAGTTGTCGTTTGACCGTGGCAGCTCGAAACGCGTTGAAATTGTTTTAATATTAATTTGGCGAGTTAAAATAGTCATTTTTCAAACGGTCTCGGATTTCGACGAAACCAGTTTCATCGGATCGTAATGTGATATTATTGTGAGGTTTCAAATTTCAAGCCAATCGAATTTACCGTTCGTTCGGGGCAAGCCAAAACGCCTTGAAAATCGTTAAATCAGTTTAATTTAAATTTGATCGTTTATTGCCGTAACTCGCGCAGATGATCGAATTAGCTTCCGAAACCTGTTCCATTGTGTCCGGAACGCGGGATAAACCCTAGGAACGTCAGTTACTGCGCGTAAATCGGAGTTCGGGAATCCCGGATGAATAGTATTTGTCGTTTCCTATAAATAGCCTTTTTCATAAAAAAAAAAGTGGTAGCTAGGGTTTTGGAGCTAGCCGTCGTTGTTTATTTCCATGGCCAAAAATGGCTAGCCCTCTCCTCGATTTATCTCCCTATCCTTTGACTTTTAGCTAGAGGCTTCTACAGGGAACTTATAGAGCTCGAGGAGCTCGACATATCCAACGGCTATGATTGGATATGGTTGAGTGGATTGGTGGCAATAGGGGTTGGAAGTTCGCACGTTCATGCGCGTTTTCTGAGGAGGTGGGTGAGCCGAGCTTGAAGATACTCGGAGCGGTGGTGCTAGGCGGCTGGGCGAACGCGTGGGAGGTCTTGGATCGAGCTCTGGTGGCTCGATGAAGGGTGCGACAATGGGTTGAAGGGGGGCGGCAGTGGGTTACGTTCGTTCTTGATGCCCGAGGAATCGCGTTGGGGAGATAGGAATCGCGCGGCCTGGATTCCATCTTCGAAAGGCAACGGGCTGATTAGTTGAGTTTAAAATTAAAGGAAATTGTGTATTTAATTTATATTAAAATCGTATAATGTTTAACAGCGTATAACTTTTTGCTACGAGGTCGGAATTGCACGAAACGAATTGCGTTGCAATCGTTTTGTCGAGCACTACGCAATGCAACTGGATTGGAATCATTTGGAGCTAGAGAAAATTTTGAGTTAAATCGAACGTCGTTCGATTTGATTTAAAATCGTAAAAAAATCAAGGTGAGTGTTTTATAACGCTCGCACCGCACTAAATATCTTTATGCTAGTTAAATTTGATATTATGAAGTGTTATGATTTTATTTGTCGTTGTTTGATAAAAATTTAATTTTCATATAGCTTGTCATTTGAATTAACCGTTGAAAAAAATTAAATTGACAGTTAAATTGAAATCAAAATTGAATTGCGATTAAATTACCTGACATTGATAACTATGGAACTGCCATGAATTGTATTGTTTATTGGATGATGTATTTTGATGGATGCTATTGGTTGATAATTGAATGTTTGGATGTTTATTTGCTTATATAGATCCTGTTATGCATACATATGATACTGTGATTTAATTTAAGTAATATATACTCATCACTGACATTTAATTGAAATAAAAATTACTTGGCCATAGGATAGAAAATTATATACGGACACCGAATTGGCTAAATTAATAATTTTGAAATCATCGATTTGAAATTTATTTAAATGTTCGATTTAAAAGTTATAAATAGAAATAAATTTATAGAAATCGAATTTATCGAGAAATTGAGTTTGGAATGTTGAAATAAATTTTGGTAAAAGAAAATTGTTAAATAATTTAAGTTGAGACTTTGAGAATAAAATTTGGGATATGATTGAATTTCGAAAATCTATTTGATTTAAAGGTTGAACATTATTTCGAACTTTGAGTATTACTATGTAAAAGCAACATAAAAATGATATTTTGGAATTGAACTTGAAATTGAATCATATTTGAAATTTAGATTTAAATTTGAGTATTGAAGGATAATTAAGTAAAAATGAGATATAAGCGATATTTTGAAATCGAGCTTGGAATCGAATCATGTTTGAAATTTGGATTTAAACTCGTATATTGACGGATAATCTTGTAAGTGTGCTAAATGGATATTTTGAAAAACCAAGCTCTAAATCGATATAAATTGAAATTGAATTAATTGAAAGTGAATATAAAATTGAATAAATTTGATGTCAAAGTTGACATTGATTTGAATTGAAATTGAAATTGAATCGGTAGAAGGGAAATTGAAATTGTTTTGAATTGAGAAGTTATAATTGAAATGGTCTGATTTTGAAGCTGTCTTATTTTGTTTTCCAAATTTCTCTGCTAGATAAACCATTTTTGAACACTTAAACTATTTTAATCTATTTTAAATCTACTTGAACCGATTAAAATTATTTTAAACTAATTTATCTATTTCAAATCCATTTTAAGATTTTAAGTATTTTTAACTATTTTAATTATTTAAAACTACTTTTAAACTACTTAAAAATATTTTTTTCTAAAATCCTAAGCTGGTCAATAGGGTGAAATGTTTATATTTAAATCTTGAATTTAAATACGAATTGAGTTAAATGAAGTGGCAACCTAAATTGAAATTCGAAATGATTTTGAAATCGAAATGAGATATTGATGCGAAAATGATTTTTGAAACGAATCTTACATTTGAAAGGATACGATGATATTTGAAATGGATTTGATTTTAGAAGCGAATACGATATTTTGATATCAATTATGAATCGATTTGAAATGTAAAGGAGCCAACGGTGTAATAATACGTAGTTATTAAAGAGACCGGGATCGGATATGGACATACTCTCTGTCGATACCGAACACCACTTTAATAACTATTATACGCGGAGTGTTGATCCAGAATGAAGTGTATGGTTTGGTGAACGCGTTGACTGAAGAAAGAGAACGATATTGGACGACCCCTGACATGACTAAAACAGGAGCCGCGCTGGGCCATTGAGGTTCGCCACCTCTAGCGGACACACTTCTTCGATACCATATCTATTACATTTGTGATGCGATTTGGGTGCACCCCTTGATTTCGGAGTGTTGTTTCACGGTGTTGGGGTAGTTGCTGGCTATGCCCAACATCAGTCCGGATCACGCAACTACTAGTATCCTAGTTGGTATCGCCTCATGTACCTTGTCATACGGATTATCCTATTCGCGACCACTACGTTTTGATTTGTACCTTGAGTATATGGATTGCCCTCTGGTGACTTCCGATTTTGGGGAAACTACGGTCTTGTATATGCTTTTGGGAATATAAAATGTGTTAAGGGGGATTATGGTAATGCCTTAACGCTATTTTGATACTTTATATTACTGATAGGCATTATCTACTTAGCGTATATTACTACATAGTAGATAGTTTCACGGATCCTTGAGAGATGGAAAATCCCGTAACATCTTTTGAGTTATTGCACGCACGTGGACACTGGATATGAGATGTCAAACCCCGTAAACATCTTTGACGACGTTACACTCATATTTATTTACGATTGATTTAACTTTCATAAGGATATTTTAGTCCTGACTCGAGTGTTTGTCTTTTCATTACGCTCGGGTCAGTCCTGAGTTTTTCAGATTTTTGAAGATCTATTCTGGAGGACGAAGACGAAGATTTGGTATACTATTACTATTATTACCCTTGCATCATGTTATCTGCTGCATTATTTAATTGTTCTGTTGTATATGTATAAACTCTGATAAATGTTGTATATATAATTGTCAAAGTATAGTAGACAGCTTCATGAACTATTTATTTGACTATTATATTTTATCGTTCCACTGCGAGATTCTGTGTTGTTTCAGTTCCTTATTTCTCTTCTTTTCCTTTCTTATTTACCCCAATAACTATCTGCCCTTTTTAATGGTTTGGAATCGACATGGGTATTTGAGCGTCGGCTTAAATTGTCCAAAAAGGCGGGTTGTTACAATTCGAGAGGTTCTAAACAAATTCATTCTAGTTTTCATTGACGATATTCTAGTCTTTTCTAAGACTAGGAGAAAGCATGATGGACACCTTAAATTTGTCCTTGAAACTCTGAGAAGTCATCAACCGAAAGCTAAATTTTCTAAATGCCAATTTTGG
Organism: Allium cepa; assembly: GCA_030765085.1. Taxonomy (NCBI): domain Eukaryota; kingdom Viridiplantae; phylum Streptophyta; class Magnoliopsida; order Asparagales; family Amaryllidaceae; genus Allium; species Allium cepa. Next base: position 815,675,368 of record CM060939.1, read on the forward strand.
CAAGAAAAGCTCAGATTTCTTGGGCACGTGGTTTCGAAGAATGGGATTTTGGTTGATCCAGCTAAGATCACCGTAATCAATGATTGGGAAACTCCTAAAACTCATACAGATGTTCGTAGCTTCCTAGGCTTAGCTGGTTATTATAGGAGGTTTGATGCAGCGCATCATGATATGTCGCAACCAACATATGCCTTAAGTCGCACCAACTTAAGTCGCTCAATCTTAAGTCGCTTGCTTAAGTCGCTCAACGACCTACCTTGTAAGATAACGGCTCAAGAAAACAAGGCCGCAATTCTATAAGTCGCTCACCTATGCCGCATTCCTTAAGTCGTAAGTCGTAGGCCGCATTTCCTTAAACTGTTCACTTATGCCACATTTCCTTAAGCCATTCACTGATGCCGCATTTCTCTTCAGTCGCATGAAGCTTATGTCGCTTGAGTCGTTCCTGAAGCTTATGTCGCTTAAGTCGCTCAGTTATGTCGCATGAAGCTTAAGTCGCTTAAACCGTTCCTAAAGCCGTGCTTTCTTCTTATGTCGCTGAGTCGTGAGTCTTGAGTAGTATGTTGTTATGTTGGATTGTTGTACTGTTAAGTCGCATGTATTGTTGTATTGTTAAGTCGCATGTATTGTTAAGTCGTATGTTGTTATGTCGTATGCTGTTATGTCGTGTGTTGTACATTGAGTCGCGTGTGATGTTGTAACTTGTGATTGTTGTTAAGTCGTATGTCGTGAGTCACATATGTTAAGTGGCGTGTGTTGTGATTTCCTATAAATAGGGTTGTGTTGTCATTTGTAAAGGGAGTTGATTTTGAAATAAATTTGTGTGTGAGCTTTGGCCACCATTGTTGGAAGTTGAGTGTGATCTCCTTCTACTTTCCATCTTCGGGTTATTCGTGAGCGAATCAACGAATTTGAAGCCAATTCTTGGTATCACTTGCGAGTGATCAACGATCGAATTGTAGATCTTTCAACACGGCATCTTGCGAGATCAACGGGTTGGAGATAGCTAGATTCCGGCATCATCACGATCAACGGAATTAAGCATTTATCATTCTATCGGTTTATTTGACATGAAATCATCATTTCGTGAGGAAGATCCTGGATAGGTTGTCACAGTTTGATATCTAAACTGTTAGAGCTTACTCTAAGCTTCATCAATTGGTATCGGAGCTAGATCAAAGACGGAAACGAGATCGTTTAATGATTATGCCTCCGAGACGTGCTAATCGCTATCATAATGATGAAGATTTGTATAGAAGACAGGAAGATGAACAGATGGAACAACGTATCAATGAAAGGTTCAATGAGGGTACTGAAAAATTGGAGAAATTGATGAACGACATGAATCAAAATCAAAGAACAACGTCACCAGTTTCGAACCAGAGTGGAAATAGGGTTTCACCATCAATTCGGAAGAAAGGAGGATGTCACCCCGGTCTTATCGAGATTGGAGAGAATCATCAGTTTCAATGATGCAAGACCACCATGGGTACCGAAATGAAGAGGGAAGAACTCAACGTGGGTTCGAAAATGAACCATATTGTGATGCTGAAAGACAGGGTAGAAGGGACATGCGTGGACGTAGGGACATAGATGGTCAGGATCGATATCGAAATACATACGATTTTGATGAGGATGGTGATGGAGGTAGTATTCATTATCGAAATCGAGGACAAGTGCGAAATCAATATCTGGATTCAGAAAATCATCGTAAATGGGAGTCAGGTATGAGAATGGAAATTCCAGAATTCAAAGGTGGTATGCAAGCAGAAGAATTTATTGATTGGTTGTCGAATGTTGAAGAAATTTTGAAATTCAAGGAGGTGCCTGAAAATCGCAGAGTCCAATTAGTTACTACAAAACTAAGGGGAAGACCTATAGCTTGGTGGCAACAAACTAAACTAACTCGGGAGAGAATGGGAAAATCAAAGGTTGTCACTTGGGAGAAGATGAGAAAGATGATGAAAGCGACTTTCTTGCCGTACAATTATCAATCTCTTATGTATCAACGTTTGCAGAATTTGAGACAAGGGACGAAGACAGTGATGACTATGCAGATGAATTCTATCAATTGATTGCAAGGAATGATATTATGGAAACCAAGGAACAGCTAACGGCTAGATATGTTGGAGGGTTACGAATGCAAATTCAAGACATGGTTAATATGTTCAATCCAATGTCTGTTGCTAAAGCACATCAGAAAGCTCTAGCTTGGGAGAAACAAGGGAGACGAGGAAGTGGTGTGTTTGCGGGTTCTAACAACCAGAATAAGTGTGCTAGTAGCAGTGCTAATGTTTCCAAGGCAGTCAATAAACCAATTGTCAATGAAGCCGCTAAAGCAAAGGTCAATAACAGTATCAAGTTGATTATTCTCAACCATTGAAGTTTGATGAAGATGAAGTTGTGTCAGGAGACGAAGGGTGTAACTTAATGATAAAGAGGTCTTGTTTAGTGCCAAAGCATGAAAATGATTCTAGTTGGCTGAGAAGCAATATCTTTCAGTCTACATGTACTATCTTGGGAAAGGTTTGTCGATTTGTTATTGATGCGGGAAGCTGCGATAACATTATTTCTGAAGAAGCCGTCATGAAGTTAGGGTTGAAGACTGAAAAACACACTAGACCTTATAAACTGGCATGGCTAAAGAAAGGTGGAGAAGTGACAGTGGGAAGACGAGAATTTGTTACATTTTCTATTGGGAAGAAGTACAAAGATGATATATGGTGTGATGTTGTCGATATGGATGTGTGTCATCTACTATTGGAAAGGCCATGGCAATATGATAGAGCTGTACAACATAATGGTCGCACCAACAGCTACAGTTTCATGTTCGAAGGAGCTCAAGTTACCTTAGTTCCTAAGAAGCGTGAACAAAGTGAAAGTAAGTCAGAGAAGAAAGTGGAATCAACTAGTCTATTATCTACGAGAGAATTTTTTAAAGAAGTGGAAGATAATGCTAAATTTTTTATGTTGATTGGGTATGAGACAAGTGAAGATGTTGAAATTCCTGCGGAGGTTAGACCGGTGTTAAATGAATTTGAAGATGTATTTCCTGCGGAATTACCCAAGGAATTACCGCCACTGAGGGATATACAACGTTAAATTGATCTAGTGCCAGGTGCAGTTTTACTGCATAGGCTGCATTATCGTATGAGTCCAAAAGAGTATGAAGAGTTGAGGAGACAGGTTGAGGAGTTTCTTGAGCAAGGGCGTGTTCAAGAGAGTCTCAGTCCTTGTGCTGTACCAGCTCTATTGGTACCGAAGAAAGATGGTTCATGGAGAATGTGCACTGACAGCAGGGCACTCAACAAAATAACTGTTAGATACAGATTTCCTATGCCAAGACTTGATGATCTATTGGATCAACTCAGTGGGTCTGTAATCTTTACTAAGGTCGATCTTAAGAGTGGTTATCATCAGATTCGCATAAGACCAGGTGATGAATGGAAGACAACATTCAAGACTAGGGAAGGATTATATAAATGGCTGGTCATGCCATTTGGTCTATCTAATGCATCAAGTACATTTATGAGGGCGATGAATCAAATTTTCAAACCTTACATCGGGAAGTTTGTGGTAGTCTATTTTGATGATATCTTGATATATAGTGCTAGCACAGAGAAGCACATTCAACACTTGCGGAAGGTGTTAACTATTCTTCGTCAAGAACAGTTCTATGCAGCGACGAAGAAATGCGTGTTCATGATTCCAAGTGTCTTATTTCTGGGTTATGTCGTGTCGAAGGAAGGGATACAAGTGGACCAGAGTAAAGTAGCTGCAATCAGAGATTGGCCACAGCCCAAAACTATAACAGAAATCAAAAGTTTCCATGGGTTAGCTTCATTTTATCGAAGATTTATACCGCACTTTAGTAGTGTGATGGCTCCAGTTACTGATTGTATGAAAGGAAAATAGTTCTCGTGGACGAAAGAGGCAGGATCTGCTTTTGAAAAAATCAAGGAACTTTTAACCTCAGCACCGATTCTATGTTGCCAGATTTTCAATTACTATTTGAGTTACATATAGATGCATCCAAAGTTGGAATCAGAGGAGTGTTGAGTCAGAAGGGTCGTCCAATTGCCTATTTCAGTGAAAAACTTTCTGGAGCAAAGATGAGATACAGTACTTATGATGTGGAGTTCTATGCTATTGTGCAGGCTGTGAAGCATTGGAGACATTACTTGTTCCATAAAGAATTTGTTTTGTATATGGACCATGAAGCGCTGAAACATTTACAAGGGCAGAATAAAATTGCAGCTAGGCATGCATCGTGGATAGCTTATTTGCAACAATTTACATTCGTCGTAAAGCACAAGTCTGGAGTACCTAATCGCGTCGCCGATGCATTAAGTCGGAGGGAGAATTTACTAACAACCATGCGAGTATAGGTGAAGGGTTTTGACTTACTTCCAGAATTGCTTACTTCAGATTCATATTTTTCTGAAATTTTAGACAAAGTCAAGCAGGGAAGCATGGATGGATATTTGCTGGTTGAAGGTTTTCTATTCAAAGGAAATCAGTTGTGTATTCCAGATTGGAGTCTCCGGATGAAAATCATCATAGAATTACATGAAGAAGGACACGTAGGCCGCGACTTTACTATGCAGTTGATCTCAAAGTCTTATTTTTGGCCGTCAATGAGGAAGGAAGTTGAAAGGTTCGTTCAGAGGTGCCATATTTGTCAAGTTTGAAAGGGAACCGCAACAAATGCAGGTTTATATATGCCGTTTCCTATACCTACTAAACCATGGGTGGATGTTAGTATGGACTTTGTATTGGGCTTGCCGAGGACGCAACGTGGCAATGATTCTATCTACATGGTGGTTGATCGGTTTTCAAAAATGGTACATTTTTATCGCATGCAAGAAAGCGGCAGATGCAGTTAATGTCGCACAGTTATACTTCAAAGAGATCTATCGACTTCATGGGTTGCCTGAATCTATTGTATCAGATAGAGACACTCATCTTCTGAGTCATTTTTGGATGAGTTTATGGAGAATGGTCGGGACAAAGCTGAAATTTAGCAGTGCTTATCATCCACAGACGGATGGACAGACAGAAGTTGTGAACAGATCCCTAGGTAATCTATTGAGATGCCTCGTGAGTGACAATTTGAAGAGTTGGGATTCCAAGCCGTGTTAAGCTGAGTTTGCACACAACCATGCAGTTAATCGTAGCACTGGGTTCAGTCTATTCGTGGTCGTTTACTCAACAATTCCTAAAGGACCACTAGATTTATCTATAGTACCACAACAGAACGGAGTGATCAAACGAGCTATTGATTTTGTGAATGAATTGCAAGAGTGCCATAAGGTTGTGCAGGAACGATTGCTTAAGGCGAACGAGAAATATAAGCAATCCGCAGATATTAAACGATGAAATGTTGAGTTCAAAGAAGGAGATTTTGTATATGCAGTATTGACTAAGGATCGATTTCCTATTGGTACTTGCAACAAACTAGCTGCTAGAAAGATTGGTCCTTTCGAAATCGTGAAAATGATTAATGAGAATGCTTATCAGTTAAGATTGTCGGATCATATCCATACTGCCGACGTTTTCAATGTCAAACACTTGATTCCATATCATGAGAATAAGTATGTCGAAGAAGAGGAAAGTGTAAATTCGGGGTCGAATTCTTTTCAACCAGGGGAGGATGATGCAGCGCATCATGATATGTCGCAACCAACATATGCCTCAAGTCGCACCAACTTAAGTCGCATGCTTAAGTCGCTCAACGACCTACCTTGTAAGATAATGGTTCAAGAAAACAAGGCCGCATTTCTATAAGTCGCTCACCTATGCCGCATTCCTTAAGTCGTAAGTCGTAAGCCGCTTTTCCTTAAATCGTTCACTTATGCCACATTTCCTTAAGCCGTTCACTGATGCCGCATTTCTCTCAAGTCGCATTAAGCTTATGTCGCTTGAGTCGTTCCTGAAGCTTATGTCGCTTAAGTCGCTCAGTTATGTCGCATGAATCTTAAGTCGCTTAAACCATTCCTGAAGCCGTGCTTTCTTCTTATGTCGCTGAGTCGTGAGTCGTGAGTAGTATGTTGTTATGTTGTATTGTTGTATTGTTAAGTCGCATGTATTATTGTATTGTTAAGTCGCATGTATTGTTAAGTCGTATGTTGTTTTGTCATATGCTGTTAGTCGTGTGTTGTATATTGAGTCGCGTGTAATGTTGTAACTTGTGATTGTTGTTAAGTCGTATGTTGTGAGTCGCATATGTTAAGTCGCGTGTGTTGTAATTTCCTATAAATAGGGGTGTGTTGTCATTTGTAAAGGGAGTTGATTTTGAAATAAATTTGTGTGTGAGCTTTGGCCACCATTGTTGGAAGTTGAGTGTGATCTCCTTCTACTTTCCATCTTTGGGTTATTCGTGAGCGAATCAACGAATTTGAAGCCAATTCTTGGTATCACTTGCGAGTGATCAACGGTTGAATTGTACATCTTTCAACACGGCATCTTGCGAGATCTACGGGTTGGAGATAGCTATATTCCAGCATCATCACGATCAACGGAATTAAGCATTTATCATTCTATCAGTTTATTTGACATGAAATCATCATTTCGTGAGGAAGATCCTGGATAGGTTGTGACAGTTTGATATCTAAACTGTTCGAGCCTACTCTAAGCTGCGTCAAGACTTATCAAGAACTTCGCTCGAATTTCTTCACCACTCACAGCTTTGACTAGAAAGAATGTTAAGTTTGTATGGAGTGAGAAGTGTAAGGAAGCATTTGATGAACTGTAGATCAATCTAACCTCTGCCTCTATTCTTACTATTTCGGATGGGTTTGAAGGTTTAACAGTTTATACAGATGCTTGTCGAGAAGGATTGGGTGCTGTTTTGATGCAGCATGTCAAAGTATTTGCTTATGCTGGTCGTGCAACGATCCCGAATTTTTAAGCTAAATTTAAATTAGTGATTAATTTAATTTTGAAAATTTAATTGTGCATTAATTTGATTTTTTCTAATTTAAGTGAGATATTCGTTTGTTTATTTACTTATGAATACAAATTGATTACAAATTGGATTCTTGGAATTGAAATGCAAAATGTAAAATATAAAGTAACCCATTAACTAATTTAAAACAACAAACATACTCAACTCAAATATGTATGTAAAATATAAAATAAACACATTAGCAAATTCTAACAACATAACAACTATAGGATTTCATTTATATTACAAAACAAAGTATAAAAGAAGGAGAAGCTTCAGCCTGGAAATAACACAACAGCTAAACCTATCATCATCAACATGCAAGAAAACAAAAGTATCACCAAACAAAACTGCATAGTCAACAAGTAAAGAACATGTTAAGAAAAAAATAGAATACAAAGCATAAAACAAATATAAAAAGATACAAGTATGTAGGAAAATAAAAAAGTAAGTAAAAAAAAAAAATATTGAAACAAAACAAAATAAATGAGTATGTACACATGAGACATAAAGGACATGCATTTAATACCCCATCACTACTTTGCACAAACAAATTATCAACCGAGTAAAATAATGCAAGGCTAGAACAAGCAAAAGAAAATAGAGGACTTGAGTAATTAATGCAACATACTTCATGCATTTAATGCAAGCATATCAACCTTGCCTATTATACTAAATAATATAATCAACCTGTACACATCTTCTATATATCGACCTCATTTTAGTTCGTTCCTCAAACCAAAGCAAACTTGAAGTAATGTTATCTCAAACTAAAACAAACTTTAGTTTAAAAACATCAAATAAAACAATACAATCCACTCAAGCCAGAGAATTAAAAGAAGAGTTTCAGCAAGCAAAGTTTAGGCCTGTTTCAAATAATGGGAACTCTGTCATTTCTGGGTATCAGGTGAGTAACCAATTTAAAACTTAAGCTAAGTATATATGTATTTGTTGGTTGTGAAATCTGTGAAGGAAGTTACACTGTTATGCATATATATATATATATATATATATATGAATTTTCTCTATGTTTATAAATATTTGAATGTGTGTTTGCCTGATAATGTTGAAATTACCTCTGTTTCTTGGTTCGGAACATAAAGGTTTGATCAAAACCCCAGAAAATCAAATCCTTGATCCTTGTTATGATAAAATTAAGTCTTGAGTACCATGGATGGATCCAGTCGATCCACCGAAGCTGATGCCGCATTGAACCGTGTCAGGAAACTTCTCAATGTTTCTCCAGCCTTCTGTTTTAAAGTTGCCAACGTCATCACATTCTTGGGTCTTGTAATGTGAACCCTGAATTGCCTCATAAATCTCTCAGTTAAATCATTCCATGTTCCGATGGATCCACTCTCCAGTTGCCTGAACCATAACGCCGCAATATCCGCCAAGTACAATGGGAAGCACCGGGCCATAACCTCCTCTGATGCCCCAGCACTTCCATATGCCTCATATATTTCGTCAGATGGACCGTGGGGTCCGTTCTCCCGTCATACATATCCAACGATGGTAATTTGAAATCCGGTGGGTTCCTAGCTTGCCTGATTGCTGAAGTAAAAGGACTCCTATTAACATCCTCCAAATCTTTGTTCACCAAACCGCCTCTCAAAGCTCGCCTAACCATCTCTGCCAACCTGTCGTTGTCTCCAAGATGTAATCTTCGTTCACTACTTTCAACCTGCCCCCCGAGTTCATGAGGGAATTCTGTGATCTGCCCCCTTGACTGAGCGTTCACCCCTTTACTACTAACGGGTTGCGCAGATGCTCCTCTTTCTCTCACCGAAACTGGATCAACGTTCTCCATGGGTGTGCCCCCTAATCCGGGTGCGACGCCGGATGGTCCTGCTTCGTTTTGGACTCCATTGGCTCCTCTATTCTGTGCTCCAAGCTGTCCTATCTGTTGAAATAAACTCTGAATCAACTCCTCTTGCTTCTTCATCATAGTCTCCATCTCGTCCCTAGTGATGAAGATCGATGGTTGATTCGCTCAGCCTCTTGACTTCCTTGTTGTTCGCTTCTCTCTGGCCTTAGCCTTCTACTCGATTGTCTCGTCATAATTTCTCAAATCTAAACTTTCAAATTTTCTCTGAATCAACTATCAATTGGTAGAACTCCTGAGTTCAATTCTCAGTGAAAGCACCAAAATGTTTGCGCCGAAATTGGTCACAAACACCAAATACCGCGAAAGCGCCCGTTTACGTACTTAAATCAATAATAATCAACACAGAACTCAGCGACAACCAATATAGAATTCAGATCTAAGCAACAAATCACAATAATTCGCAGATAACAATCACAAACACAGGATTTATAGTGGTTCGGCGTTCGTGCCTACGTCCACTTTGAAGGTTTTCTCTTTATTGCTTTGCTTGATAGATCGATTACAATGAATTACAGTTGATAATGGCTTTGAAATCCGAATACAACGGTGATTATGATGGATGGAATCCGGCAGAGTCTTGGTGTTCAATGGAAGAAGTCCCTGGAAGATCCCCCTTTTTTGAAGGCTTCAGGGTGCTATTTATAGGCGTTGGAGGCCCAGATCTCGCTCAAACTTCGGGAGACTTCTTCTGGCACGTGAGTGGGCCCACGCGACCGACCCCACCAAGTTTCGTCTCGATCTGACATCGATTCGAAGTGATTTCGAACCCATCAAGAAATGGTCCAATCGAGCTGAAACTTGGCAGGTACAATCTTTACCTTGTATGGAAGCTACTGTGAAAATTTTGTAGCATTTGGATCAGTGGTTTAGGAGATATGATCGGTTCGAAATGATGATTCTCGGTTGGCTGTTGAGTTCGAACCGATCACTTCGAAACCACGTACTTCGAATCGATCGGCTCACGTGGCTTCGTGATGAGGTGACGCGTGTTTCTCGAATCGATCCGGTCTTCTCTCCGGGTTGAACGCTTCGTCTCCGTGAATTGTGCCGACTTCGTATCGATGGAGTGACTAGTTGACTCGATCGTTCCTGGTTTCAAGCGCGATCGATTCGAATCGAGGGGTTCCTATGGGTTCGAACCTGATCGATTCGAACTGGATCGGTTCGAAGTGACTTGGGTTCGAAGCTAGAGGGTTTTTAATGGATTCGAACATTCTTGCGAGGATGGATTCGATGGAAGGAATGCAGGGTGGATACGAAGCTAGGCGAAGTCATGGGTTCGAAGGCAGGCCATTGTGATGGATTCGAGGGAGATGGAGTCGAAGCGGGCACTGGCTGATGGATTCGAACATGGCAAGCAGTGATGGATTCGAAGGAAGGATATTGGATGGGTTTGAACTCCATGGTTTCGAAGTAGATGGGTCCGAAGATGATGGTTTCGAAGTACTTCAACGTGATGGGTCCGAACCAGACAATGACTACCTTTCCCAAATTGAATCCATCATATCTTGAGCATACGAACTCGGATTGACTTGAAATTTGAAATGCGGACTTCTATGATCTTTCTTGTCGTGTCCTGTCAATCGTGGCCCGTTCCGGACTCGGACAAAATTCATCGATATCCATAGCGAAGTGAAGTACAACCAATCTCTGAGACGAATTGTCTTTTGTTTTTGATCGATCCTTTGATATCGCGGCTTTGCTAAAAAGCGGGATAACATTTGCCCCCCAAAACATGCCTTGCGGTAGGGAGGTGTGTTTTGTAATGCCTTGAGTTGGATGTTCGTATCCTATTATCAACCTGCAAAGAACTTGATAGTTTCATATGGCCTCAAATGACGATCGTTCGGGATCGAGCTATTTGAGATGAAGCGCGGCCGTTCGGGGTCAAGCGCTTAACTTCAAATGACGATCGTTCGTGATCGAGTCATTCGAGGTGAAGTGCGACCGTGCGCGGTCGAGCGTATAAATCCATGCGTCGATCGTTCGGGATTGCATGCTGCTTGAGGTGAATCAGGACCGTTCGCGGTCCGCGCCGTTCGTGGCATAGGATGGAATAGGACCGTTCGCGGTCGATGCCGTTCGCGGCAAATGATGAGATGGGACCGTTCGCGGTCGATTGCCGTTCGTGGCAAATGGTGATCGTTCGCGACCAAGTGCCGTTCAAGGCGAATGGTGACCGTTCGAGGTCGGATTTCATAATGAGTGAATCATGACCGTTCGCGGTCGGTGCCGTTCAAGGCAGAGAGTGATCGTTCGCGATCGTGTGCCGTTCGAGGCGAATTTGTGACCGTTCGTGGTCGGGTGTTGGACCTCAAGTGACGACCGTTCGCGATCGAGCCATTTGAGGTGAGGTGAGTTGTGACCGTTCGAGGTCGGATTGTGACCGTTCAAGGTCGGATGCCGTTCGAGGCGATAAAGTGTGCCCGGGAGGGCTTGATGTTATCGATGCCAGGGTCACGTTCGGGTGAGTTCCTGGATCGTTTGTCAGGGCGGTTCATCGCCATCTCAGAGCATGCCTAAGGATCATTCGCGACCCCATACATGCGTAAGTAGCTTAGCCATTCCAGAGTTATCAGAATCAAATATCTATTAAACGGATGAGTTTTAAAACAGAAATGTCCAAACAAGCAAAGTCTAAATGTTCAAATCAAAATGAAACGAAAGCAAAGCATGGATGTCAAAGTGTAAGTTCCCACTACGAAACGGTTAATGATCACTCAGAGCATGCCTGGAGATCGTTTGCGATCTCGCACATGTGTAAATGATTTAATTGCGTTAGTGGAAGCTTACAACTTGTTCATCGTTATTTAACTCAATTGATAACCAAACGGTGCCTTGATTCAGGGTCGCCTCTAGCTGAAGTGGATGGTAGTCGCTCTGGTTCCGTCGCAGGAGCTCGCCTCCTTACATATTGAAGGAGCATACCGTTCCTGATATGCCCTTCCACCTCGTCCTTCAGGTGCCTACAATCATTAGTGTTATGACCGTTTAATTCATGGAATACACAAAACTTATCGGATTTCCTTTCGTCAGAGGTTGGATCCCTTCGCATTGGCCTACGATACGGGATCTGAACTTTGGTATCCTGATAAATTCGTTCCAGCTCTCATTCAGCTCAGTGTAGGTGGTGAATCGCGGCTCCCTCCGTTGCCGCTTTGATCTGTCTCTGTCATTCTCAGTCTTTCTTTTACCTTTATCCTTGTCCGAGTCCCTTTTAGGAGGCTTTTCGTCTTTAAGTGCATAAACTTCTATCCCATCTCCTTCTTCTCTTTCTGCATTCGCATCCTCCAATCGTAAAAACTTTTCTGCCTCATGATAGAATTCACCCAGATCCACAGGTGGATCCTTAGTTAATGAATTTTTGAACTCCGTTCCATCAGCTATTCCAGACACGGCCGCCATCATAACCATGGATGGATCCGGTCGATCCACCGAAGCTGCTGCCGCATTGAACCGTGTCAGGAAACTTCTCAATGTTTCTCCAGCCTTCTGTTTTAAAGTTGCCAACGTCATCACATTCTTGGGTCTTGTAATGTGAACCCTGAATTGCCTCATAAATCTCTCAGTTAAATCATTCCATGTTCCGATGGATCCACTCTCCAGTTGCCTGAACCATAACGCCGCAATATCCGCCAAGTACAATGGGAAGCACCGGGCCATAACCTCCTATGATGCCCCAGCACTTCCATATGCCTCATATATTTCGTCAGATGGACCGTGGGGTCCGTTCTCCCATCATACATATCCAACGATGGTAATTTGAAATCCGGTGGGTTCCTAGCTTGCCTGATTGCTGAAGTAAAAGGACTCCTATTAACATCCTCCAAATCTTTGTTCACCAAACCGCCTCTCAAAGCTCGCCTAACCATCTCTGCCAACCTGTCGTTGTCTCCAAGATGTAATCTTCGTTCACTACTTTCAACCTGCCCCCCGAGTTCATGAGGGAATTCTGTGATCTGCCCCCTTGACTGAGCGTTCACCCCTTTACTACTAACGGGTTGCACAGATGCTCCTCTTTCTCTCACCGAAACTGGATCAACGTTCTCCATGGGTGTGCCCCCTAATCCGGGTGCGACGCCGGATGGTCCTGCTTCGTTCTGGACTCCATTGGCTCCTCTATTCTGTGCTCCAAGCTGTCCTATCTGTTGAAATAAACTCTGAATCAACTCCTCTTGCTTCTTCATCATAGTCTCCATCTCGTCCCTAGTGATGAAGATCGATGGTTGATTCGCTCCTGAGGAAGCCTCTTGACTTCCTTGTTGTTCGCTTCTCTCTGGCCTTAGCCTTCTACTCGATTGTCTCGTCATAATTTCTCAAATCTAAACTTTCAAATTTTCTCTGAATCAACTATCAATTGGTAGAACTCCTGAGTTCAATTCTCAGTGAAAGCACCAAAATGTTTGCGCCGAAATTGGTCACAAACACCCAATACCGCGAAAGCGCCCGTTTACGTACTTAAATCGATAATAATCAACACAGAACTCAGCGACAATCAATATAGAATTCAGATCTAAGCAACAACTCACAATAATTCGCAGATAACAATCACAAACACAGGATTTATAGTGGTTCAGCGTTCGTTCCTACGTCCACTTTGAAGGTTTTCTCTTTATTGCTTTGCTTGATAGATCGATTACAATGAATTACAGTTGATAATGGCTTTGAAATCCGAATACAACGGTGATTATGATGGATGGAATCCGGCAGAGTCTTGGTGTTCAATGGAAAAAGTCCCTGGAAGATCCCCCTTTTCTGAAGGCTTCAGGGTGCTATTTATAGGCGTTGGAGGCCCAGATCTCGCTCAAACTTCGGGAGACTTCTTTTGGCACGTGAGTGGGCCCACGCGACCGACCCCACCAAGTTTCGTCTCGATCTGACATCGATTCGAAGTGATTTCGAACCCATCAAGAAATGGTCCAATCGAGCTGAAACTTGGCAGGTACAATCTTTACCTTGTATGGAAGCTACTGTGAAAATTTTGTAGCATTTGGATCAGTGGTTTAGGAGATATGATCGGTTCGAAATGATGATTCTCGGTTGGCTGTTGAGTTCAAACCGATCACTTCGAAACCACGTACTTCGAATCGATCGGCTCACGTGGCTTCGTGATGTGGTGGCGCGTGTTTCTCGAATCGATCCGGTCTTCTCTCCGGGTTGAACGCTTCGTCTCCGTGAATTGTGCCGACTTCGTATCGATGGAGTGACTAGTTGACTCGATCGTTCCTGGTTTCAAGCGCGATCGATTCGAATCGAGGGGTTCCTATGGGTTCGAACCTGATCGATTCGAACTGGATCGGTTCGAAGTGACTTGGGTTCGAAGCTAGAGGGTTTTTAATGGATTCGAACATTCTTGCGAGGATGGATTCGATGGTAGGAATGCAAGGTGGATACGAAGCTAGGCGAAGTCATGGGTTCGAAGGCAGGCCATTGTGATGGATTCGAGGGAGATGGAGTCGAAGCGGGCACTGGCTGATGGATTCGAACACGGCAAGCAGTGATGGATTCCAAGGAAGGATATTGGATGGGTTTGAACTCCATGGTTTCGAAGTAGATGGGTCCGAAGATGATGGTTTCGAAGTACTTCAACGTGATGGGTTCGAACCAGACAATGACTACCTTTCTCAAATTGAATCCATCATATCTTGAGCATACGAACTCGGATTGACTTGAAATTTGAAATGCGGACTTCTATGATCTTTCTTGTCGTGTCCTGTCAATCGTGGCCCGTTCCGGACTCGGACAAAATTCATCGATATCCATAGCGAAGTGAAGTACAACCAATCTCTGAGACGAATTGTCTTTTGTTTTTGATCGATCCTTTGATATCGCGGCTTTGCTAAAAAGCGGGATAACATTTGCCTCCCAAAACATGCCTGGCGGTAGGGAGGTGTGTTTTGTAATGCCTTGAGTTGGATGTTCGTATCCTATTATCAACCTGCAAAGAACTTGATAGTTTCATATGGCCTCAAATGACGATCGTTCGGGATCGAGCTATTTGAGATGAAGCGCGGCCGTTCGGGGTCAAGCGCTTAACTTCAAATGACGATCGTTCGTGATCGAGTCATTCGAGGTGAAGTGCGACCGTGCGCGGTCGAGCGTATAAATCCATGCGTCGATCGTTCGGGATCGCATGCTGCAGGAGGTGAATCAAGACCATTCGCGGTCCGCGCCGTTCGTGGCATAGGATGGAATAGGACCGTTCGCGGTCGATGCCGTTCGCGGAAAATGATGAGATGGGACCGTTCGCGGTCGATTGCCGTTCGTGGCAAATGGTGATCGTTCGCGACCAAGTGCCGTTCAAGGTGAATGGTGACCGTTCGAGGTCGGATTTCATAATTAGTGAATCATGACCGTTCGCGGTCGGTGTCGTTCAAGGCAGAGAGTGATCGTTCGCGATCGTGTGCCGTTCGAGGCGAATTTGTGACCGTTCGTGGTCGGGTGTTGGACCTCAAGTGACGACCGTTCGCGATCGAGCCATTTGAGGTGAGGTGAGTTGTGACCGTTCGAGGTCGGATTGTGACCGTTCAAGGTCGGATGCCGTTCGAGGTCGGATTGTGACCGTTCAAGGTCGGATGCCGTTCGAGGCGATAAAGTGTGCCCGGGAGGGCTTGATGTTATCGATGCCAGGGTCACGTTCGGGTGAGTTCCTGGATCGTTTGTCAGGGCGGTTCATCGCCATCTCAGAGCATGCCTAAGGATCGTTCGCGACCCCATACATGCGTAAGTAGCTTAGCCATTCCAGAGTTATCAGAATCAAATATCTATTAAACGGATGAGTTTTAAAACAGAAATGTCCAAACAAGCAAAGTCTAAATGTTCAAATCAAAATGAAACGAAAGCAAAGCATGGATGTCAAAGTGTAAGTTCCCACTACGAAACGGTTAATGATCACTCAGAGCATGCCTGGAGATCGTTTGCGATCTCGCACATGTGTAAATGATTTAATTGCGTTAGTGGAAGCTTACAACTTGTTCATCGTTATTTAACTCAATTGATAACCAAACGGTGCCTTGATTCAGGGTCGCCTCTAGCTGAAGTGGATGGTAGTCGCTCTGGTTCCGTCGCAGGAGCTCGCCTCCTTACATATTGAAGGAGCATACCGTTCCTGATATGCCCTTCCACCTCGTCCTTCAGGTGCCTACAATCATTAGTGTTATGACCGTTTAATTCATGGAATACACAAAACTTATCGGATTTCCTTTCGTCAGAGGTTGGATCCCTTCGCATTGGCCTACGATACGGGATCTGAACTTTGGTATCCTGATAAATTCGTTCCAGCTCTCATTCAGCTCAGTGTAGGTGGTGAATCGCGGCTCCCTCCGTTGCCGCTTTGATCTGTCTCTGTCATTCTCAGTCTTTCTTTTACCTTTATCCTTGTCCGAGTCCCTTTTAGGAGGCTTTTCGTCTTTAAGTGCATAAACTTCTATCCCATCTCCTTCTTCTCTTTCTGCATTCGCATCCTCCAATCGTAAAAACTTTTCTGCCTCATGATAGAATTCACCCAGATCCACAACTGGATCGGTTCGAAGTGACTTGGGTTTGAAGCTAGAGGGTTTTTAATGGATTCGAACATTCTTGTGAGGATGGATTCGAAGGTAGGAATGCAGGGTGGATACGAAGCTAGGCGAAGTCATGGGTTCGAAGGCAGGCCATTGTGATGGATTCAAGGGAGATGGAGTCGAAGCGGGCACTGGCTGATGGATTCGAACATGGCAAGCAGTGATGGATTCGAAGGAAGGATATTGGATGGGTTTGAACTCCATGGTTTCGAAGTAGATGGGTCCGAAGATGATGGTTTCGAAGTACTTCAACGTGATGGGTTCGAACCAGACAATGACTACCTTTCTCAAATTGAATCCATCATATCTTGAGCATACGAACTCGGATTGACTTGAAATTTGAAATGCGGACTTCTATGATCTTTCTTGTCGTGTCCTGTCAATCGTGGCCCGTTTCGGACTCGGACAAAATTCATCGATATCCATAGCGAAGTGAAGTACAACCAATCTCTGAGACGAATTGTCTTTTGTTTTTGATCGATCCTTTGATATCACGGCTTTGCTAAAAAGCGGGATAACAGAAAGTATATGAATTGTTGAAAACTTGAATTTACAAGTTAAATAATTAATGTATTTTAAAATCTGAATTTACATAGTTAAGTAAGTTAGTTTAAAAGCTTTTTCTTATATAAGTTTCTTATATAAGTAATAAGTGTTTTTCATTTATTTTAAAAGTTTATAAATTGATATTTCAATTTGGTTAATGTTTAAATGGTAAGTCATTTTGAATCTTGAATTCAAAACAGAATTCAAATTTAAATTCAAAAAGGGTAATGTTTTAAAATACACTTTAATATTTATTTAAATCATTAATAAAGAAATAAATTATCTTAGAAATAATTAAAGGGTGAAAATGATTTAATTTATAAGATAATTAAGGAATGATAATTTATTTAATTTATAAATTAATGATTTAGATTAATTTATAATTAGAGATTAATTTAAAAGTGATTAAGAAATGTTATTAGTTAATGATGATAGTTAACTAAGGATCATTAAGTATTGATTAAGGTGAATAACTTTAATAATTAATTGGATTAATTAATTTGGATAATCAATTATAAATTGTTTAACTGTAATTACTAAATGAAAGTAATTAAGGATTAATCACTTATAGTAATTAATTTTGGATATTTTGATTAATTAAAGTGAATTAATTATGTAATTGGTTTAAAAGGTTGATTTAATTAATATGACTTATTAAGAATAATTTAATTTATTTAAAGTTTTTGATAAATAAATTTATATCGAATGATTTGTAATTAATTAATCAGAATTTGATAATTAATTCATAAGTAATTAATTTACTTAGAAATAAATTGAATTGATAAGGATTAAACGATTAATTAATCCTACTTATAAATGACTATTGAATACTTGACCTTACTTATGAATGATTGTATTGTATGAGATGCCTTGGATTGATTGTCCTAACTGATCTGTGATATTTTGTTCTGTGCATTTAACTGAGTAATTTATTCATTTATTTACATTTGTATATTATCTGTGAATGGACGATAAGTGTTATAGTTTATATCGCTTATCAACTATATTTCTGTGTTTTAATCTGTGATGATTGAATGATGATGCACTTTTGTGTTAAACCCCTGGACCACACTTATACACACACAAATATGGATTTCATGAGGGAATCGATTAAGTCATAGATTTTTGAAGTGATTTTTAAATAGACAATTTGAATTCAAATGTTTGGGTTTTGGATTGGGTTTAAAGTGAATAGCTTTTGGAATGGAATTTCGAAAATGAAATTTATTTGAATAACTCGATTGAGTTTTGAGATTTAAATATTTTGATTTAAATTTATATTCAATATTTGAAATTGAATTCTATGATTTGGAAACTAGGGACTAAAGATGTTATACCAGTTATATATGGATTAAACTATTTTAAGGGTATTGATTTGGGAATTTGAATTTAAATTCAAAGGCTTTAACTCGTGCAAATATAATCGGATTTTTCTAAAACGAAAGCTGTTCGTTTTCAAATAATAAAAGCTTTCATATAAGAAGTAAACTTCCAAATTTTGGTAA